>OY728145.1:1552083438-1554981438 GCA_963277665.1 Viscum album | reverse complement strand
TCAACTAGAAAAAATATTTTTCCACATGATAAAATAAATAGTTTACAATTATAGAGTTGAAAGAAATGAGGATCATTCAATGATATAATGATAATAATCAACAAATATTTATTACAATATTGATTACACCATCTGAGGAAAATAGAACATCGATAAACAACAAAATATCACAGAAACCAGATGAAATCTAGAAAAACAAACTTAAATCCTTATCTTAATTTTCAATATTTTTGAAGTCTTTGTCGATATAATTTTCTTCTGAGGAAAGACTCATGAGGAAACCAAAGTTGTAGCCTAGAAGGCATTTTAGAATCTGAAGGAAGATTTGTAGTTTTAATGTGATCTAAAGAAGGATTCTTCATTATAAGAAAAAATGAATCATTAATCGGTATATCAATTGAGAAAACTAATCATAAAAAAATTAAATCATGAAAAATAATTATAAATACCATGATGAGATTGCTGAAAGAAGAATCAGTGGAATGATGATGAAGATCGAAAGAGTTAAATCGGTGGAACGGTGATGATCGAAAGACTTGATCATGAAATAAATACATGTGGTGTGTGAAAACATATAAAAGACACTACAAAAGAAAATACGGTATCATAAATTTTAGGTGGAAATTGAATATTTTGAAGGTGTGTTGTAAAAAAATTGAATTCTGTGTTGGCGGGATATTAAATTTTAACTTTTAAACCGATTATAAAAAATGAGTTTTTCACATCGGTTATCATAAAACTGACATGAAAAACCCAAAAGTATTGATTTTAACATCAATTATTTACATTAAAACTCCGACGTAAAAGTTATTTTTTGTACTAATGTCTACTGGAAGTTTTGAGAAGTTTACCCTATGCTCTTGTTGATTCAAAGGATAAGGAAAAGCTTGAGGAAAATTCCAAATCTTATTTTATTGTGGGCTATAAGAATAAAGACTTCGGCTTCGAACTGTGGGATGATAAAAAACTAAAATTCATCAAAAGTTGAAACATTCTCTTCAATGAGAAGATCCTATGAAAGGATCAGAGCTTGGATAAATCAGAAGTTGATGAGAATAAGCCAACTACTGAAGTTCAAGTTGATCTGGATAAAAGCACCAGAAGTTCACAAATTCTAATTATACCAGATATCAGCACAGGTCCACTGAAAGTTTGACCAACGGTAGATGTGTCAGAATTCTCAAGATCTACTAAAGTCTGAGGGAAAGCTCTAAAAGTTGAACAATCAATAGTCGGTTCACCGGAAGTTGGGGCACCGAATACAACAACACTTGAAATAGTTGAATCTCAAGTTGAGTTAACAATATCTTCTAGATTCAGGCGACCAGTCCAGAGGTATTGAACTGGTTTTAAGTTCTTACTTCTAAAAAATGCTTAGGAATTCAAATGTCCAGAAGAGGCAGTGAAACTCAGTGACTCAAAACAGTGGGAGTCAGGTATGAAGGAAGAAAGGAATTCTTTGAAGTTCAATAGAACTTGGCCACTGACTGAACTACTAGAGGGAAAGTGAGCATTAGAGAACAAAATGGGTTTTTTCGTTTAAAGAAAGTAGTTGATGGAAGTAAAATATACAAGGTGTAACTAGTGATGAAGGATTCCAATAGAATGAATGAATCAATTTCTCATAAATATTTTCACTAATAGTTAAGCATACTACCATCTGAACGGCGCTGAGTTTAGTTGCTTCTGATGGTCTGCACTTGGAGTAAATGGATGTCAAGGCTATCTTTCTTCATAGTGATTTAGAATAGGAGATCTACATGAAGCATCTCAAGGGTTTCAAAGACCATCAAAAAGTGGGTCTTATTTATAAGTTGAAGCAAAGCCTCTACGACTTGAAACAAACACATCAACAATGGAACAAGAAGTTTGACACTCATGATCAAGGAAGGTTTCACATGATACAACACTGATCATTACTGTTATCAGAAGTTTTGGAATGATGGGACTTACATTATACACCTTTTATATGTGGATGACATGCAAGCAGTTTCGAAGAGTTCACAAACTCAGAAGCTGAAGTGTAAGTTGTCTAAAAGATTTGAGATGAAGGGTTTTGGCCAAGCCAAGAAAACATTGGGGGTTAGGATAGAGAGAGATAAAAAAAGTCAGTACAATGGCGTTATCCTAGAAAGAATACATCCGAAAGATCGTTGAAATTTTTCAAATGACCAGATGTAAGTCGGTTTTAACCCTCTTTGCCAAACATGAGTTATCCAAGGCACAGACACTAGCATTGAAAGATGAGGCCAGATATGTGGTGAAAGCATCATATGCATTAGTTATTGAAAGTTTGATATATGTGATGATTTTTACGCAACTAGACATTGCATTTTTCTTTTGTTGAATGTTGTTGTGTGAGTTGTTCAGAGTGTGAGCATTGTGACTTGGTGCAGCAAGTAGGGGTGCATAGTTTCTCATCTACAGATACACTAAGCTAAAGGGGATTTTCCAGGTGGTTTGTTTTCCGGAACAAAGAACTTTTGGCGTGTATGATTTCCAATTGATCGAAGATCTATCCTCCAAAGGTTGCACAGACGGTCCTTCCCCAACAGTGAGGTAGTAGTGTGGTTAGGGATGGAGGGAAACTGAAAATGGAATTTGAGTACGGTTAGTGTTATATGTTATTTAGCGATCTAACTTTGAGCACCTTGATATGTGAGATCACCACCCATGGTTTGATGATGGATGTCTCAACCATGGGCGTCCCAGACAATATTATTGTCCAAGATCGGTATTTAAAATATTACCCTTTCAGAAACAGGACTAACATTTCGGTACATTTTTTTATTTATTCAAACTGAATTATTTTACTTCTAGCTTGTGTTCAATTATCGTGATATAACCCTGTTTAACAAAATAGAATAATAAATATAAAAAAAAAATCTGGCATGAAAAGGAGATTAATTCTCACGAGCAAGTGAGTCTGGATGGTCAGTTTCAAGTATAGATTGGTTATTTCCCGTGATTTGATCTCTGGGTGTGACCATAACCCAAAATAATTTAGAGATTAATCCTCACGGCCCAGTTGAAAATGACAAAACCAATGAACCATAAATACAATAATTTTCACATTAACAAATCAGCAAGTTGCACCTTCAGTTTCAGAAAAATGGCACGTACCAGCAATATAATTTTAAAAATATATAATTTCAAAAAATATATATAGATTTCAAAAAAAAAAAATTGCAAACAAAATTTAAAATATGACCACCAAGCACTAATTAGGCAAGGGTATATCATCAGTCAATGGGATCAGTGCATGGCTTACTCCTCGCTGGGGCTGCAGCAGTTCTTAGCAGAAGACGAAAACCTTCTTCTCTGATTTCACCATCCTTCCAGCAGCCGCATCACCCACAATCCTCACCAACTAAACCATCCACCAAAATTAAAATATATATATATATATATACATATATGTATATATATATATTAAAATGAGTTATTTTAAGAAAGAAACAAAAAAAAAAGCTTAATTTTATTTTTCTAGGTTAATAAGGGAACCCGCACATTTTCTTAACTTCCAATTTTCAAGGAAAATGAAAATAAAACATATTTTCCATTAAGATTTCTAAGGCATTCTATTACTGAAAATTAATTATTTTAAATTTACTGATTTTACTCATTTATTCTCACAACATGCACAGCCACAAAAAAGGTAATACCTTTAGCTGATCAATGCAAGAAAAAAGTACAGTGCATGTCAACCCTTGGGACCCTTCAAGTGTATTAACAATCTGCATATGAAAATAATCAGACCAAAAACAACTGCTTTACACCTTCAAAATGCAAAACAAACGACGTAGTGATGCTGACCTCGGGATAAAATTCCTTCCTCTCAGGACAGGAATATATGATTAAGTTCTTGATGCCACGTATCTAATCAGAATATTAAGGAAAAAAATAAAAGAATTTTAACACGAGCACGACAAAAAATAATAAAAGTAGATAAGAGCAAAAAATAAAAAGAAAACCTTGTATCTGTGGTAGAAATGGGCTCTCTCAGTGTAAAGCATGATCTTTCGGCTGCCTTCAAAGAACCAGGCCCGAGCACGAGATATGTCAGGCTGCGAAGTGTAGCTGATTGCAGAGTCAAGGAAAGAGGAAAGTCAATAACATCCAAAGTTTCACAAAAGTGTCCAGTCTAAGGGACAACACTTCTCTAAAAATGTTTATGCCACTTATCAAATAAGATCCAGTTTGAAAAACTTATCAAATAAGATACAGTTTGAAAAAATAAGTGGTATTTGTTCTGTTTCAAAAAAAAGATTGCACTCGGATTACACAAAAGAAAAAAAACACTTAAAATAAGTGGCAGAAAAACATTTTCAATAAGAACACTTTTCATAAGCAATAAGTGGTATGAGCAGTTTTCAGTAAGTTTTGCCAAACGAACCCTTAAATTCCTGAAGACAAGCACTTATTTAAGTGGCAGAAAAGCACTTTTTCAACGAGTGTTACCAAATGGACCCTAATACCAAAAGCTTTGAAGGTAAAAGAAAAACGATTTGAAATTTCACCCTGTCATGGAAAAATAGGAGAAACTCACTCTCCCAGCAGACAGAAAGACGCGCTCTGTGACTTCAAGAAATTCCCAAGGCGAACAAACTCGAAGTACGAACTCACAAATACCATAGTGCCACCCTGAAAAAGTCAAATATCATATTTCAAAGGGATCAAATGTCGAATGCTAAATTGGGTGTCGGTGCATTTCAAGGACGAAGAATCATATTTTTAAAATTTTAACTCAAACCTTGACCATACATACCTGAAGGGAATCATTTATCCTGGGAAACACCTGCAAAATAAAATTCACAACATCAATATTGACGCCGACAGATGCAAGAGAACAAATCTCCATTCAAAAATATCATTAATTTACCACTTTCAACTCCGGGATTGCCCAGAACAAATTGAACACTTAAAATGTAAACAGAAAATTTACAAGAAGATTGACAATGAAAGGAAGTTATGTTCATACAAGGAAAACAACATTGTATCAGCATTGAGATGATGCACTAACAAATCTATCTTATAAACCCAAAAAAAAGTATTACTTGGGAAAAGGCCAAATAGAAATATGTTAAAAGTAGAGCTGAATTCCTCATATCAAAGGGGCAATCACTCATTTTGAATTTTAAAAACTCTAACATCTGGTCCAAAAAGTTGAGGTTAAAAAGCCATAAATCCCTCAAGATGTTCTGCTCTACATGGCAAATTTAAGCCAGGTTTTCCACTGGTTTAAAATGAGAACAATAAATGAAATAAAACAGGGAGAAGCTTCCGAGGACTCCAGTGCGGTCCAGTTGAACCGCAACTGATTTCACTGGTTTGGGGACAAAAACTGCCCCCAAAATAGCTTCAACGCTTATTTCACAATTTAATGACCTCAGCATGTCCACCTTCTGATAAATTATAAAATACCAGCTCATTAAATTTCTTGTATTAGTGATTTGCTTGGGAATGAAACTTAAAACCGGTTTTTAACATGGAAGAATTGAATACGAGCTAAACCTTGCCTACAGTACCAAAAAGTACCCCAAAAAATCCTTCAAAACCACCAATTTTACATTCAAGAAGTACCGAAAACCATGATAACAGAAAAAACAGTGCAAAAAATTTAGGTGAACCTTTTTGGAAAAATATTCAAAACGAGCATCATCCATCTTTGTAATTGAATCGGCATCAAAACGTTCAAATATCTGAGAAATGTGAGGCAACAAATGTAAATTAGAAAATTATATGGAAAGGGGCCCCAGAATTATGTGCGCCATGAAAACACTAAACAAAGAGAAATTAACTAATATTAAATACAAATAAGCAAGCCAAATAAGTTAGTTTTATGACATTAAATAATTCATAATTCAACCTCATTCGGAGAAATCATACAGCAATATCAGCAATGCCATCAAAGCCAAGTTTCTTTTAACACTCTTACAAAAAAACATGCCAGGTGCATTAGCATCATATGGAATAAATGGGCACTGCTCAGATATATTTGCACTGCAGATAAATTATGCAAAATCCCAACCCCACGCTAAATATGTGAAAATTACATATCATTTATGTCTGTGCCTTGCATTTCAAGAGCATCATCCGACCCTTAATATGAAAAACTTTTGTCTTGAGAAAGGATAAGGGAAACTCTGGCGAATTCTAGTGAACCTCTCACCGATCGGGCAGTACGTGACAGATAGCATTGCATGAATCATTTGGTTTTCAAACTTGTTTTTGATGAACTTAAAGCATCTCTTTTAGGAACACTCATCTTTCCCCTGGTCTGTTGTCATTACTGTTATCCCAAAATGATAATCACACAGCAATAAAGAAAAACAAGCATAAGCCAAAAGAGGGATAAAATGATCAATAGACCTGCTTTACTTGTAGCAGCACTCGTGAGAGGACACCTTTATATTCACACACAGACTTCACCTACAGAGAAAAATATAAAATTAAAAGGAGCATAATAAAAATTATATATCCAACAAAGATGAATTAAAAATGAACATACTTTTTGGTGAAATTTATATAAACAATTTTAACCCTGAAAAAGGTGAAATAAAATTGAATGTTCAAAACCATATCGTGCATGTTTGGCTCTCCATTGGGCATGCATTCCAAAACATGCCCAATAAAGAAACTGACTTTGGGATTCAATGGGAAAATGTGTGTTTGTGTTCCCCCACTGCAAAACCAACAACAATGTAGATGGCGAATTCCCCTTAACTCAAGGTGAGGTGGAGACATTCTTTTATAGATGGGTAAAATAGATTACACGGTGGAGTATTCCAATGTGGGACTCGGAAATACCCAATAAGATAAAACAAGGTTCAACACTCCCCCTCAAGCTGGACATGCCCAGCTTTGATCAAGAGTCCCACAAAAGAAAGACGACTTCGAACAAAACCATACACATTCCCCCTCAAACTGGGTTGTTGATGCTGTGGATACCCAGCTTGGTACTAAGAGAGTTCAGACGAGCTCTCGGAAGGTCTTTGGTAAAGATATCGGCAAGCTGATCTGCCGCCGGTATGTGGTCGAAACTGACATGGTGCTGCTCGAGGTGATGACGAAGAAAGTGGCAGTTCTTCTCGATATGCTTCGTTCGTTCATAAAAGACGGGATTATAAGCAATCTTCGTGGCTATCTGATTGTTCCACCAGATATGAGCAGACGTTTGCAGTGAGAATTCAAGCTAATAGAGGAGATGACGAAACCAAATGATCTCGGTAGTGATTGTAGCCATTGCACGGCATTCAGACTCCGCACTAGATCTGGAGACGACAGTATATTCCTTGCTGCGCTGAGAGATGAGGTTACCTGCCAAGAAAACGACAAACCCAGAAGTAGGCTTCCGGGTAGCAAGGCAACCGGCATAGTCAACATCACAAAAGATCTCAACATCCAGATGATCGTGATATGAGTACCGAAGACCACGAGCAGAGACTTTCTTGATATATTTGACAATGCGGAGGACAACATCCCACTGAGATTTGGTCGGATGCTCCATGAATTGGCAAACTTTACCAACAGCGCAGACAATGTCCGGACGCGTCATGGTGAGATAATTGAGCTTTCCCACAAGACGACAGTAGCACTTTGGGTGAGAATAGAGTTTCGGGTTTTCATAGAGAGACCGGTCCCCAGACTCAAGAGGAGTGTCAATGGCAGTTGTCTGAGTCAAACCAGCATCCCACAAGATATCCAAAGCATATTTCCATTGTCAAAGAAAGATGGTGTTCGTAGAACGGGAGACCTCAATATCAAAGAAGTATGTTAGTGGGCCGAGATCTTTGGTGTGAAAGTGGTGGTGAAGATGCCCCTTGAGTTGGGCGATTCCAGTTGAGTTGCTCCCAGTGATTATGATATCATCAACATATACCACTGGCAGGATGCAGCTGGAGGACGTCGTACGGTAGAAGACGGTGTGGTCCTTCATACTTCGAGAAAGCCCAAACGTAGTGATGACGGTGCTGAATCGGCCAAACCAAGCACGATGAGACTGCTTCAGGTCATATAGACAGCGACGAAGTTGACAAACATGAGAATCAGCTCCAAAGGCATGAAATTCTGGGGGTTGCTGCAGATACACCTCTTCTTCAAGAAAGGCATGGAGAAAAGCATTCTTGACATCCAGTTGATAAAGGAGCCAATGATGATGAGCGGCCAAAGATATGGATAATCGGACAAATGTCATCTTTGCTGCCAACTGTCTGTTTGCCTGCCGGAAGGGGGACCAGATCCAATGTGCGATTGTCGTCCAGAGCCTGCAATTCATCCCGCATTGCTTAAAGCCACCCAGGGTGAGATTTGGCGTCGCCAACCGTGCGGGGAATAAATATCGTCTCCAGAGCGGAAAGACCCCAATATGAGGATATGTACAAAGAAGTATTCTGACAAAAACGGGTACATTTTCGTAGTGCAATGGGCAAGTCGTCTGGAGCCGAAGCAGGAGCATCAGACGAATCTGGGACGATGGTGGCCTCAGTCTGGACAGGTGATATAGTCGACAGGCGGTGGGAGTAGACAGTGCCAAATCGGTGACCAATAGAGCGGGGCATCGGAGGTGGGTAGATGATGAGAGAAAGACAATCATCGATGGTGGTGTCTGGATGGGAAGAGGGAAGAGTGAAGGGAGAGCTCTGAACAAACGATACATCAACAGAGATGATATACCTTCGTAAATCGGGAGAGAGGCACCAGTATCCGTGCTGAGTGCGAGAATTTTTTGGATTGGTGTAGCCCGATCCGGTTGGGCCGAATGCTTATGGCCCACAACTTTTGAGGGTTGAGCTCTGCGGTGAGCTCGTTGGGGGTTGCACGGGGCAACGCGCCCCTACTTGCGGACCACAAGCATTCGGCCCAACTGGATCGGGCAACATCAATCCAACAATCTCCCACTTGTAGCCTGATCTGTTGCACTGCTATTCTTCGATGCAACTGATGAAGACAACTTACTTAATCTAAGTTCTTCCTCTTCTTCACTCACCAGTGCCATGCTTTCACAGATTCATGAAATACAAACTGTTTTCCTCTTCTGCTCCCATCAAGTCCTCCATCATTCTGCCTCTCATCCTCCATTATTGGTTCCACATATCTTCTGCAAAGTCAGCAACCCATCCTGTATCAAACCTCTGATGAAATGGTACTTCAACTGAATGTGTTTCGTCCGGGCATGAAACACTGGGTTCTTGGCAAGATGTATAGCACTCTGACTATCACAGTGCAATACATTCTCCTCTCGCTTTCTTCCCAATTCATCCAAGAAGTTCTTCAGCCAAACCATCTCTTTCCCAGCTTCTGTTACAGCAATGTATTCTGCCTCTGTGGTGGATAAAGCCACCACCTTCTGCAATTGTGATATCCAACTTACCGCAGTCCCTCCACAGGTAAAAACATAACCCGTGGTACTCCTCCTGCTGTCGACATCGCCTCCAAGGTCAGCATCCACATACCCCTGCAATGAAGTTCCTTTCCCAAAGCACAGAGATACCTCCTTGCTGCCCTTCAAATACCTCAGTATCCACTTCACAGCTTCCCAATGTTGTTTTCCAGGGTTAGCCATATACCTGCTCACAACTCCCACTGCATGAGCAATGTCAGGTCGAGTACAGACCATGGCATACATCAGGCTTCCCACAGCTGATGCGTATGGAACTTTTGTCATGTACTCCACCTCTTCTGCCGTATTCGGTGATTGCTCCTTTGATAGTTTGAAGTGGCTCGCCAGGGGAATAGAGACTGCCTTTGCTTCCAGCATGCTGAATCTTCTCAGAACCTTCCCAATGTAATCAGCCTGTGACAACATTAAAGTTCCAGCTGTGCGGTCTCTCTTGATCTTCATTCCCAGAATCTTGCCAGCTTCTCCAAGATCCTTCATTTCAAACTCCTCAGCCAATTGCCCTTTCAGCTCATTAATCCTCTGCATACATGATCCTGCAATGAGCATGTCATCCACATACAGAAGCAATATAATATATTCATCACCGAAAGACTTGATGTAGCAACACTGATCCATGCCACATCGTTTATATTCATTTTTAGACATAAATGAATCAAACTTCTTGTTCCACTGTCTCGGTGCCTGCTTCAGTCCATATAAACTCTTCTGGAATTTGCACACCAAGTCTTCCTTTCCAGACTCTACATATCCCTCTGGCTGCTGCATGTAGATATCTTCCTCCAAATCTCCATGAAGGAAAGCAGTCTTGACATCAAGCTGCTCAAGGTGCAAATCCTCTGACGCCACAATGCTGAGAACCACCCGGATGGTGGTAAGCTTTACTACTGGTGAGAAGATTTCAGTGAAATCTACTCCCTCCTTCTGTTGAAAGCCTTTCACCACCAGCGTTGCCTTGAACCTCCTCTTTCCATCATGTTCTTCCTTGACCCGGTAGACCCACTTATTCTGCAATGCTTTCTTTCCTCTTGGCAGAGGTGTCAGCTCCCAAGTGTTGTTCTCATGCAATGAGGAAATCTCCTCATTCATAGCCAGCTCCCACTTGCTCGACTCCTTTAGCTGCATTGCTTCTTCAAAGCATTCTGGTTCTCCACCGTCAGTCAATAAAAGGTAATGCAATGATGGTGAATACCTCTGCACGGGCCTTCTCACCCTTGATGATCTTCTCAACTCCACTGGAGTAGTAGGTTCCACCGGTTCGGACTTCTCAAGCTCAGACACACCTTCAAGCTCCACTTGCTTTTTGCATTCTGATTCAATGTTCCCATTTTCATCTTCAACTGCATGGCGATCTTTGTACATGACACCTTCATTGAATACCACGTTTTGGCTCCTGATGACCATCCTGTTGAGATCATCCCAAAAGCGATACCCAAACTCCTCACCACCATAGCCAATAAAGAAACATTTTTTGGACTTGGCATCAAGCTTGTCCCTTGCATTAGCATCAACATGAACATATGCTAAACTGCCAAAGACTCGTAGATGTGAGAGTTTTACCTCCTTACCAGACCAGAGTTCCTCGGGTAGACATTCCCCCATTGGCACAGAGGGACTCCTGTTTATGAGATATGCTGCCATATTCACTGCATCAGCCCAAAAGGTCTTGGGTAACCCCGAATGCAGCCTCATGCTCCTGGCACGTTCATTTAGTGTCCTATTCATCCTTTCTGCCACACCGTTCTGTTGTGGTGTTCCTGGGATTGTCTTCTCCCACCGGATTCCATTTTCAGAACAGAATTCCCTGAACTCTTGACTGCCATATTCTCCACCATTGTCAGACCTCAAACATTTCAGCTTTACTCCTGACTCGTTCTCCACCGTGACTTTCCACTTCTGAAATATCTTAAACACATCAGATTTGTTCTTCAGAAAGTAAACCCATACCTTCCTCGTTGAGTCATCGATGAATGTCACATAATATTGTGACCCTCCGAGCGATGGTACTGGTGCAGGCCCCCAAACATCTGTATGCACCAAGTCCAGCTTTCCGGCCTTCGGTGTTCTGCCTCCTTTTGCAAAGGACACCTTCTTCTGCTTTCCAAAGATGCAATCTTCACAAAAGCCTACTTCCACCGACTTCAGCTCTGGTAGCAATCCTTTTGTTGCCAGCACCTTCATCCCCTTTTCACTCATGTGGCCGAGTCTATAGTGCCACAGTTGAGAACCTCCGACAGCTTCCAGTGATGCAGCCATGTCCATGCAACTTTCTGTCATGTTGTACAGGGTGCCATTCTTTGCTCCCCGAGCTATGACCATAGCTCCTTTGGTGATCTTCCATGCACCACCAGTGAATGTGGTACTCAACCCTGCATCATCAAGCTGTCCCACAGAAATGAGATTTCTTCTTAAACCAGGGATGTACCTCACGTTTTCCAGAACCAGCAAGCTCCCACTGTTGGTCTTGATCCGTGCATCTCCTTTCCCCACAATCTGCAAGGGCTCGTCATCAGCAAGATGCACCTTGCCAAAATTTCCAGAAACAAAATTGTTCAGGAAACCCTTCTCCGATGTAGAATGGAAAGACGCCCCAGAGTCTAAAATCCAAGACTCCATCGGGCTGTCCACGCTAAGCAGTAGCACGTCATCAGTTCCTTCAGCTACCGCGTTTGCTCCACTGGTTTCAGGTCCCTTCCGGTTATCTCTGCACTCCTTGACATGTCCTTTCTTCCCGCATGTCCAGCAGGTAGGACCAGACCCCTTTGCCTTGTCTCTGCTCTTTCCTCTCGACTTCGATCGTCCTCTGGGATTGTCCCGCTGTGGGTACCTTCCTCTTCCTTCAACGTTCAAAGCAGAACCAGAGAATCTGCCTGATTCTCTTCTTCGAACATCCTCACTAAGGATTAAGTCCCTTATATCCTTCAGAGCCATCTTCGTATTCCCCGAAGTGCTGCTCACAGTTGTTACAGTTGCTTCCCAACTTTCAGGTAACGAAGATAATAAAACCAGAGCACATACCTCATCACCAAGGTCAATGTCCACCGATGACAACTGACTTATGATGGTATTGAACTCGTTGATATGATCTGCAACAGCTCTCCCTTCAACCATTTTCAGGTTGAACAATCGTCGTATCAAATGCACCTTGTTAGCCGCAGAAGGCTTCTCGTACATATTTGTGAGGGCTTTCATCAGGTCCACCGTCGTCTTCTCCTCTCTGATGTTGAACGCCACGTTTTTGGCCAACGTCAGGCGCACAACACCCAGAACCTGTCGATCCAGTAGCTCCCATTCTGACTTCTCCATTTCCGCTGGCTTCACACCCAGAAGCGGCAAGTGCATCTTTTTCTGATAAAGATAATCCTCGATCTGCATCCTCCAGAAACTGAAATCAGTTCCATCGAAGCGATCGATCTTCACTTTGCCTTCATCCAGAGCCATCGTTTGAGAAATCCGAACTCACCCTCTGATACCAGTTGTTGCGGAATCACCGGGAGACAGAACGACAGAAAACGAGAAAACGAAAGAAAGAAAAGCAACAATGAACACGACGATTTACGTGGTTCGGGAAAAATCCCTACGTCCACGGGAGAGGCAGAATTTCACTATGATTCGGGAGCACAGAAATTACAGAGGATTTCCAACAACAAAACCCTAGCCCGAAATGGGCTACATATGAAGAAGACGGTCTACTGTTCTGAATAGTAGTCCGCGTTGCAACAGTGATCGGCGGCTCACTTTGTCAAAAGTGCTACAGTGTCTGTCGGCTGGAAGTCAAAAGCGCTACAGTACTGTTGACCCCGAAGTCCGCACCGCTACAGTACCCGTCGGCCTCTTCCCTGCCGGCTCCTGGTCGCGCAGCCCTCCAGCGCACGGCGGCCTGCTCTCCCGGCGCGCTTCCCATCCCAGCCGCCCCCTGTGGCCTTCCCCGACGGCGCGCCTCCCTTCCCGGCGGCCTCCTGCGCGTTGCTCCTCCTGCTGTGGCTTCCCGGCTCCAGCGGCGCCCTCCTCCTGTTGGTTTCCCGCTGCCTCCTCTGAGCGAGCCGGCCCCGACATCCCGCAGCGGCGCATCCCGTCGCGCCGCACGTCGCGACGCCTCCCGACCCTTGCGCGCCTCCCTTCCGCGACGGCTCCCTCGCGACCCTCCCCACGGCGGCTGCTCCCTGCGCGACTGCTCTCCTCGCGGCGGCTCCCTGCGCGACGTCCCCGCCCCGCCTTCCGCGGCGGCTCCCTGCGCGAAGGCCCCGCCTCCTCCTGCGGCTTCCCTCGGCGCCCTTCCCCGCGATTTGGCGACTCCAGCTCGGGTCTCGCGGCGCGCTTCCTCTCCCGGCGCGCTTCCCATCCCGGCGGACCTCCCCCTGTCGGCGTCTCCTTCAGCCGCGGATCCCTCCCACCGGTCCTCCTCCTGCGCGTCGCCCTTGGTCGAGCGGCCCTCCCTCCCGACGTCCGCCGTCCTCCCGCGGTGCGCCCTCACCCTCGCCCCGGCGGCCCTCTCCATGCGCGCGGTGCGCACTCGCCCTCGCCCCGGGAAAGATCCGGCCTCCTCCTGCGGATCCCCGCCTCGCCGGCATCTCCCGGTACCTCCCGGCAGCGGCATCTCTCTCCGTTGGCACGTCCATTCGCTGGCGCAGTAGCTCGACATCCTCGGCTTTGGGCCCGTTGGCGCCGCCAGTCCCGCAACAATTCTGCGGAATCCCCGCCTCCCGTCGCCGGCCCCGCAAGTGCGGTTTTCCCGGTGCTAGTTTGGATTTCCCGGCGTTTCAACGACCGGCCCCACTAGTGCGGCATTCCTGGCACTCCGTCAACCAGCCGATCTGAGTGGTTTCTTTTGCTGCGCCCGCAACCTCATCCATCCATCATCCTGCGGAGGAGCTTCGATCGTGAGGGGGAGCAGCAGCCTTTGCAGCGTTCTTTTTATTTCGTCTGGTTTTGTAATCAAGCTGGGCATGTCCAGCTTGAGGGGGAGTGTTAGCGTCTGTTTTGTTGTTTTCTTTTCATTATGTGTCCAAGCTAGGTACACCTAGCTTGAGGGGGAGTGTTGGAGTCTGCATCCCACATCGGACTTGAGGTCCGGTGTGTTCTTTATTATTCATTATAAATACACCCCAAGGGCTCCTTTGGAGATACACCTTGGGGGTTCGGGTTCCTCTCATTTTATCCTCTACAGCCTCTCATTTTATCCTCTACAGTCCTCTACATTATTGTTAAATTCTATAACTCCTAAATGGTAACTCGAATTGGAAATCCAAAAGTACCGTTGAGCTCGTGAGGGCGTGTTTCCCTTAGGCAGAGCCTAACCTCGACCAGCGCGGGTCGAGGGTGATTTTAATAATTTTTTAACTTTTTTTTAAGGTACGTTCAGTAAACGTGCGGGGCGACGTTTTCTAACTTTTGAACCGTTGCTCGGAATTGAAATCTGAGAACATCGTTGAATCCGCAGCGCCGGGATTCACTTAAAAAAAGTTTCACTTCGACCGCAGCAGGTCGAGAGAAAAAATTGATAAGTTTTCAACTTTTAAAAGAATGATAAAATAACATGTAATTGTTATTTAATTCTATCCAACCACCTCTTGAACAGTAGTGTCGGGAACCAAGGAGGTGGTCATGTTTTTAATATGAGATAATAAATGCTCGGTTACACTTTGTTTGCGTAACCACACCTCGCGTAATTAATGAGCCACATTAATTACGTCAATTAATGAACCTCATTAATTCCTCGGGCGTTACTCACCCTTTTACCCCTCTATTTAAGTGAGGCTCGGGATGAAGTTTTGACACGGCTTCACAAAGCAAAGGAATCTTTGGCGAAGTGACGCGACGTCTTCCACCGACAGAGACGGAAGTTCGGGCGGCAATGAACCGGGAGCGACGAACGCCGACGGCTTCATCAAAGCGCGGATTCTCCTCCCACCATCGCGACGACTCCAACGATTCACGAGGTAGGGGTTGTCTTTTAAATCAAGAAAATTCCTACAAATCTTCTCCTCGTTCTTGATTTTGTGGGTGGTCATTGCGAGGGATTTGAACGACGTTTATCATTATTTTTTTATGTGATGTATAAATTACTTCCGCTTGTTACAATGCTAACGCGGAGGCGCGGACCAATCAAACAAGGTCTGAACCCTCCGCCGCTTGATTTTCATTGCGTTCTTCAGAGACGGGTTTTTCCAACTTGATGGAACCTTAAAACAGGGAGGTGCGCAACGACGGCGACATCCCGGGGGACTGCAGGCGCGTTCGGAAGGAAGAACGGAGCACCAGAGTTCACCCGGTGGCCCGCGGAGGATCCGCCAGCGCGGCACCGGCGACCGACGCCAGCAGCAGGGGCGGCGGTCGGCGCTCACAGGTTGCGGAAGAGGGCGGCGCCGCCTGGTGCCACGGCAGACCCGAAGGGGCGGCCGACGGCGTTGGCGAGGCGGCGCCCCGCGACGATGGGGCTGCGGCATTGAAGTCGCGTCAGGAGGGAGACCGGTGACACCCGGATCCCGCGGACCACGTGGCGGCGCCATGTAGCGCTGCTAATTGAAGAGACGAACGACTCTTCTTGAGCCGTTCGGGGCGTTGGCGGCCACCCGACTGGCGAGCCGCGCCAGCGCACCAGGCCGCTTCACCCGGCGAGCCTCGCCCAGCAGGCGGGCCGGGCCGGTCCGCGGCCCAACCCAACCGGGCCAGCCCAGACCAGTTCGGGCAGAGTCGGGTCGGATCGGACCCGGACCCCTCTCGGGCCCAGTTACGCTTAAAAAGCCGTATTTTGTGAACCAGACGTCCGTTTAACGAACCGTCTGCGGCACTGGAATCTTTGGAGCGAGACGGTCCTTTTGAGATACTCCGCGTGACATTCAGAGAAAGTTGGAGTTTGGCCTGGTTGGATCGTACCCGAATCCAATTGGGCTCTCGGCACTAGAAAGTCTATAGCTTACAGACCGGGTGTGCGGTTGACGCGCCGTCTGTTGCGTTGGAACCTTTATGACATGACGGATCATCGCGTTATTTGTGGAATTTCGTGGCGGTTGAGGTATGACCGATAACCAGAGGAGCAGAATCGGGGTGTTTCTTGTAGTGAGAGTTAGGATGGATACTCCCTTGATGACTCAAGGCGCGGGTATTCCTTACTTCTCTGCTCCGGTAGAGACGGGACTCCCCACGTCATGAGTGCGAGTTCGTTTCCCTCTGATTGGTTTTTCAATCTTTGGAGTCGGTTCTCCCCTATTGGACTAGGGCGCGGGTCCTCCAAACTTAACTCACATAGAGTTAGGTACTCCCCTACCAGGTAGGGTGCGGGTCCTCTATGTTAGGAGTAGGTACTCCCCTATCAACCCAGGGTGCAGGTCCTCCTTATGCAGTGCTACAGCATAGTCGGTACTCCCCTGTCGTGTCAGGGTGCGGGTCCTCTAGCCTGGGGTCGGTACACCCCCGACGTATTAGGGTGCGGGTCCCCCACAGCGAACAAACTATCAGAGTTGTACTCCCCTACCGGGTAGGGCGCAGGTACTCACACATAGAGTCGGTACTCCACTGCCATGGCAGGGTGTGGGTCCTCCAGCCTAGGGTCGGTACTCCCCTGATGTACTAGGGCGCGGGTCCCCCACAGCGAACAAACTACCAGAGTTGTACTCCCCTACCGGGTAGGGCGCGGGTCCTCACACATAAAGTCGGCACTCCCCTGCCGTGCCAAGGTGCGGGTCCTCTAGCCTGGGGTCGGTACTCCCCTGACGTACTAGGGCGCGGGTCCCCCACAGCAAACAAACTACCAGAGTTGTACTCCCCTACCGGGTAGGGTGCGGGTCCTCACATATGGAGTAGTACTCTCTCGTCTCCGAGTAGCAACGAGGAGCGGGTCCTCCAGGGGAGTTGGAGCTCCCTCGACTGCAGGAAACGGTGTCGAGGAGTGGGCCTCTTCACTTGGTTTCCCTTGGTCTTGCCTCGGGCGCAAGACTGTGACTGCAAGACCTCTAGTGCCGGACACTAGAGGCGGTTCTAGCAGAAAGTTCCCGATAGAGCACGTCCTCTCAGACGTTCCATTAGGAATGTTTGAGTTGTACCTGATGGAGTACATCTCTCAGACGGGTGCCATCAGGGATGACCTGTTCATGGAGTGTGTACTTGATAGAGACCAGTTGTCCAGCTGGAGGAAAGAATATTCTAATAAGGGGTAGAATGGTCTTTTGAGGGTGAGTTTGTTCCAATTGATAAAACCCGAGGAACCAACTGCTATATTTATGAAGCAGAACAGAGAATTACAGCAAGTTATAGTAGAAGAAGAAGAAATACACCTCGAGAGAGGAACCAACTGCTATATTTATGAAGTAGAACAGAGAATTACAGCAAGCTGCAGCAGAAGAAGAAGAAATACACCTCGAGAGAGCAGAAGCTCCTCGCCCAAGCCCGCAGGCCGCTACCCAAACCAGATGGCCGAACTCCCAACTATTTTTTTCCCTGCCCTCCTTTCTCACCCCACGTACTGCTTATATAGTTATTCTCCAGCCCCACAAGTGGGGTCTAGAACCTTCCCCCTAACAACTTAACAAACTCACCCCCAAAAGACCATTCTACCCCTTATTAGAATATTCTTTCCTCCAGCTGGACAGCTGGTCTCTATCACTGCCACCGCCCCGAAAAACCACCTTGTCCTCAAGGTGGTGGATCACGTAGGTACTCCAAGCAATCTTCCATATTCGGCATCCTACTCTGGTGAGTTGGGTCGAAACAAGCAATATCGTCGACTGAGGACCAATCGGCTGTTGTCCCATATAAGGCGTCCGTGCCCCAGGTGCACACCAAGCAATCTCCCAGATGGATCTTCCAGCACTGTAGACCCTTCGTGTGTGATGTGACTCGAGCATAGCTACTTTCCAGGCAATTTTCCATGTAGTCATTCTCAGATGATGAGCAGTCGGCAGGTCTGTCAACGGTTTGTGGTGTTGCTCCTTCTGGTGAGAAGGTTCGTGAGTCGTCATGTTCCTCCAGCAGCTTTCAATAGTCCCCACCAAAATCACCAGACTATCAGTGTGGTCGAGCAAATGTGTTGCCACCCTCATGGCGCATCCCTTCACGGCCAACTCATCCCCCTGGAGTGACTGCGCCTCCCGATGGCATAGTTCCCCAACTGTCAGATGTCCCACTCCACAGGCGGACGAAAATACCACCGTCGATGCCGGTCTGAACAGAGTCGCCCTGTCATGCCCTTGTGCTGCAATTGCATCAAACACTGTGGAATGCACCGCAAGCAATGCAGACACTTGAGCAGGCAGTTGCTCATGCTCCTCTGTTGTGTCAAATCCCAAAGTTGACGAAGCTTGCTCCAAAGTTGGTGGTGTCTGGTCTAGGAGTCTTGTTTGTTGGACTCTGATAAGCGGCCAATCTGATTTGGTTATGATATTTAGTGGTTGTACGTCACTAATGGTATCTGCCAGCTCCGCAAAAGGATTCCGAAAATCTGTCTCATGAAAGCGCTCCATTAATTCGTCTTTGAACATGGATCATGACGCATCTGGGTGGACTTCCAACACCACGTTACACCAGTAAGTCGCGACTCCTGCCATAGCTACCCGAGCAAGGAGAATCTTTGATTCCTCCGGAATCCGGTGGATAGAGAAAAACCATTCTGCTCGTGTGATCCAGCCCCTAGGATCCCTCCCATCGAACACCGGTAGCTTCTCCGGGACCATGTCCAACTACTCGTCATCCAAAAACGGTTGCTTCCCCGAGCGACAGATGGTTGCAGTGAAATAATTACGGAATGTCGCCTGCTCTAGCGCTTCTTGCTCCCGGCAGTGTTGGAGCTGCTTTAAGGATTCAACCGTCGTGATTATCGCCCCAACCGATGAAGTCAAGTTTGCCAACGCAGCTTCCACAAGCCCTATGTGTTGTTCTGTGGTGTCCAATCGCACCTCCATCGGAATTGGTTCCCCTCTGGCAAGAGAAAATCCAGTCACGCCCCCTTCCTGTAGAAAAAACTTTTTGGTGTGTGTGGCCCCTGCAGTGAAACTGAAGGCGTCGCTCTCTCTGTTTGTTGTCATTCTTTTTTTTCCTCTCGTTGCTTTGAGGCTACGCTATTGTACCTGAACAAAAAATATGTAGTCCGCCTCCTCCCGCCCGACAGAAAATCCTAGGCGCGTTCCCCACGTCCGCGTGTGCGAGCGGATCTCGAAGCACGGTCACCTCATGCGCGAGCAGAAAGTCCAGGCACAGAGAAACGGACAGGTTGCCGTCGAAGAACAGTCGTGGTCGCCTGGTACGAGAGACGTGAGCTGGCCAGGAGCGTTGCCTGGAGCGGGAGATGAAGATGATGTCCACCGGGAATACGCGTGGGTGGCGGCTGAAGCGTACGGGTCGCACGAGTCGTCGCGTCCCAAATTAACAGCGTGCCACCTTGGATCAACAAGAAGGCATCGTGCGTCCGAGGGAGCAGCGAGGGAAGAGCCGGCGGGCACTCGCGTCTACGTCTGCGGAAAATGGCAGTGGTGGTAGAGTGCGAGCTAGCAGTCTCCCGTGCGGGAGTGCGTAGCAGCAGCGCACACCTAACGCGAACGGAATCTGGAAGCGACGGTGAACGGGGAAGCACTGGCAACTCGCACGTCCGAGATAGAGGATGTAGAACGACAGTGGCTCCAGCAGGAAGGAGCAACGGCAGATCGGACCAATTGATAGAACCCGAGGAACCAACTGCTATATTTATGAAGCAGAACAGAGAATTACAGCAAGCTACAGCAGAAGAAGAAGAAGAAATACACCTCGAGAGAGCAGAAGCTCCTCGCCCAAGCCCGCAGGCCGCTACCCAAACCAGATGGCCGAACTCCCAACTATTTTTTTCCCTGCCCTCCCTTCTCACCCCACGTACTGCTTATATAGTTATTCTCCAGCCCCACAAGTGGGGTCTAGAACCTTCCCCCTAACAACTTAACAAACTCACCCCCAAAAGACCATTCTACCCCTTATTAGAATATTCTTTCCTCCAGCTGGACAGCTGGTCTCTATCACTGCCACCGCCCCGAAAAACCACCTTGTCCTCAAGGTGGTGGATCACGTAGGTACTCCAAGCAATCTTCCATATTCGGCGTCCTACTCTGGTGAGTTGGGTCGAAACAAGCAATATCGTCGACTGAGGACCAATCGGCTGTTGTCCCATATAAGGCGTCTGTGCCCCAGGTGCACACCAAGCAATCTCCCAGATGGATCTTCCAGCACTGTAGACCCTTCGTGTGTGATGTGACTCGAGCATAGCTACTTTCCAGGCAATTTTCCATGTAGTCATTCTCAGATGATGAGCAGTCGGCAGGTCTGTCAACGGTTTGTGGTGTTGCTCCTTCTGGTGAGAAGGTTCGTGAGTCGTCATGTTCCTCCAGCAGCTTTCAATAGTCCCCACCAAAATCACCAGACTATCAGTGTGGTCGAGCAAATGTGTTGCCACCCTCATGGCGCATCCCTTCACGGCCAACTCATCCCCCTAGAGTGACTGCGCCTCCCGATGGCATAGTTCCCCAACTGTCAGATGTCCCACTCCACAGGCGGACGAAAATACCACCGTCGATGCCGGTCTGAACAGAGTCGCCCTGTCATGCCCTTGTGCTGCAATTGCATCAAACACTGTGGAATGCACCGCAAGCAATGCAGACACTTGAGCAGGCAGTTGCTCATGCTCCTCTGTTGTGTCAAATCCCAAAGTTGACGAAGCTTGCTCCAAAGTTGGTGGTGTCTGGTCTAGGAGTCTTGTTTGTTGGACTCTGATAAGCGGCCAATCTGATTTGGTTATGATATTTAGTGGTTGTACGTCACTAATGGTATCTGCCAGCTCCGCAAAAGGATTCCGAAAATCTGTCTCATGAAAGCGCTCCATTAATTCGTCTTTGAACATGGATCATGACGCATCTGGGTGGACTTCCAACACCACGTTACACCAGTAAGTCGCGACTCCTGCCATAGCTACCCGAGCAAGGAGAATCTTTGATTCCTCCGGAATCCGGTGGATAGAGAAAAACCATTCTGCTCGTGTGATCCAGCCCCTAGGATCCCTCCCATCGAACACCGGTAGCTTCTCCGGGACCATGTCCAACTACTCGTCATCCAAAAACGGTTGCTTCCCCGAGCGACAGATGGTTGCAGTGAAATAATTACGGAATGTCGCCTGCTCTAGCGCTTCTTGCTCCCGGCAGTGTTGGAGCTGCTTTAAGGATTCAACCGTCGTGATTATCGCCCCAACCGATGAAGTCAAGTTTGCCAACGCAGCTTCCACAAGCCCTATGTGTTGTTCTGTGGTGTCCAATCGCACCTCCATCGGAATTGGTTCCCCTCTGGCAAGAGAAAATCCAGTCACGCCCCCTTCCTGTAGAAAAAACTTTTTGGTGTGTGTGGCCCCTGCAGTGAAACTGAAGGCGTCGCTCTCTCTGTTTGTTGTCATTCTTTTTTTTCCTCTCGTTGCTTTGAGGCTACGCTATTGTACCTGAACAAAAAATATGTAGTCCGCCTCCTCCCGCCCGACAGAAAATCCTAGGCGCGTTCCCCACGTCCGCGTGTGCGAGCGGATCTCGAAGCACGGTCACCTCATGCGCGAGCAGAAAGTCCAGGCACAGAGAAACGGACAGGTTGCCGTCGAAGAACAGTCGTGGTCGCCTGGTACGAGAGACGTGAGCTGGCCAGGAGCGTTGCCTGGAGCGGGAGATGAAGATGATGTCCACCGGGAATACGCGTGGGTGGCGGCTGAAGCGTACGGGTCGCACGAGTCGTCGCGTCCCAAATTAACAGAGTGCCACCTTGGATCAACAAGAAGGCATCGTGCGTCCGAGGGAGCAGCGAGGGAAGAGCCGGCGGGCACTCGCGTCTACGTCTGCGGAAAATGGCAGTGGTGGTAGAGTGCGAGCTAGCAGTCTCCCGTGCGGGAGTGCGTAGCAGCAGCGCACACCTAACGCGAACGGAATCTGGAAGCGACGGTGAACGGGGAAGCACTGGCAACTCGCACGTCCGAGATAGAGGATGTAGAACGACAGTGGCTCCAGCAGGAAGGAGCAACGGCAGATCGGACCAATTGATAGAACCCGAGGAACCAACTGCTATATTTATGAAGCAGAACAGAGAATTACAGCAAGCTACAGCAGAAGAAGAAGAAGAAATACACCTCGAGAGAGCAGAAGCTCCTCGCCCAAGCCCGCAGGCCGCTACCCAAACCAGATGGCCGAACTCCCAACTATTTTTTTCCCTGCCCTCCCTTCTCACCCCACGTACTGCTTATATAGTTATTCTCCAGCCCCACAAGTGGGGTCTAGAACCTTCCCCCTAACAACTTAACAAACTCACCCCCAAAAGACCATTCTACCCCTTATTAGAATATTCTTTCCTCCAGCCGGACAGTTGGTCTCTATCAGTACTCTTGATCTTTGAGTAACGCTTTGAGCCTTCTTTGGAAATCCTGGAAATGGTTGAGGTCGGGGCCTTATGTTTCTTTGTGGATGAGACGAGTATACCTGGTTTGAACAGAGTCTTTTGTTTTGTGCTTTGTGATTGAGATCATGCATTGTGGTTTTCCATTGTGGAATTTTGAGAGACCTTCGGGGGTTCGGGTCCCTATTGGGTATTATTATACTCACCCCTGCACAGGATTCACCCGCACCTTGTTGTGTTTTGTGCAGACGATGGACAGCTTTGACTGAGACTTGGGGAGCCAGGACTTGACGTGGACGGAGGCGACTGGTGGACGAGGAGAGCCGTGTGACGAGTTGTACCTACCCTTCAGGTAGGATCCTTGACGGACGACCTCAGATGCTGTTAGGACCAAAAGGGGCATAGATACCCTGAGAGGAGGGGAGAATCAGGGTATAGATATTCTTATCCAAAATTCTTCATAGCCCACTGGATCTTGACCTCTTTATAATTAGAGTCACTTTGTTTGCTCTTGTGTGTTTATGTTGATCACTTATTTTTATCTTTATCTGATGATGATGCTTTAAATGCAATGCAGGGAAGCAACCAGGCAGACATAGAGATTTTTACTTGGTTCACCCTCACTGGGCTACGTCCAAGGAGCATACAACGGCGATGTGTCACTGTACCAAATCCACTAAAGCTCACTGTCAATAATGTTTGGGCTAGATTACTTCTATGCCCAGGCTCACTGCCTTTACAATGTTTAGGGTTAGCTCACTGCTCCCTCAAGGGTCACTCCCTGTTTCTCTCTCACTAGCTCACTGCCAGTAGAAAGGATTACTTTCTTCCGCGTCCTTGACTCACTGCACTTGGAAGGGATCCACTCATAGACCTGTAGGTCTCTTCATTTGCATAAATACATGCATTCTCAACTGTTGATAGATGCTCTGTTGAAGTCCAAATTTCATCCACTGATAAATACCCCTTTGCCCCTGAACACTGTGCAATTCCTTTGGAAATTCCTTCGCAAAGCACCCTATTTCGCGAGGGTTCCAATTTCGTGAAGCTCAGACAGGCCTTCGCGAAGCTCCTGCCTTTTCGCGAAGCACATACCTTCGCAGAGCTCCTACCTCGCGGAGCACACTGCTTTCGCAGAGCTCAGACCATCGCAAAGCTCAAGCCTTCGCAAAGCTTAGGTCGTCGCGAAGCTCAAGTCGTCGCAGAGCGACTTCCTTTCGCGAAGCTCACTGAGCCAACACGAAGCACCCAACTTTTGCGGAGCAAGAATAGCCGCCGCGAAGCTCCTTCCTTTCGCGAAGCACACTGTCTTCGCGAACTACCTTCGCGGGCCGAGAGCAAAATATTTTCTTCGAAAACTCTCTGTACTTCTCCCGAGAGGTCGAGGTCTATTTATAGGCGATTCCACCGACCCTCGAACCTTCCGCGCGAAGTCAACGCCACGTCATATCAAATCGCGAAGCTCCGAAATACCCGCCAAAATTCTCTCAAAATCACGAAACACCACAGCAATTTTCCGATCGCGGAGCTCGTCGTAATCGCGGAGCATCCTGTCAATTCCTTCCTGCCTTCGCCGCGAAGCTCCCTCGCAAAGCCCTTCACCGTTGTGATTCACTTCAACCTCTGTCGTTCGCGAACCTTGACGTAATCGCGAAAAATCACCATCATCATTTTTCTGGTCTTCGCGAAATCCAATCCATGAAGCTTATCTTCACGAAACTCATGTTTTTGCCATATTTAAATTAGATCTTCAAGGAGATCCACTTTTTGCGATTCTCACCAAACTCCAAATTTTGGACCCCAAAAATTTGGCAAACACTGAAAAACGGCGCCACCTTTTACTGCTCTTTTTGTACTGCCTCCAGATCGTTCATTCCTTTGTCATGTTTCTTTGTCAACATTGATTGTCAACATCTCTGGAACTCGACAATTCACCATAGAAACTTGTTTTGTCAACAAACACAATCAACCCAAAAATGTTGCAATGTTACCTTGAGTGATTTTTGCCCAACAGAAGTTGTTTTCCTTTTTGTTGTATTTTCATTTCAGTTAGGCTTGTATTCTGGCCCCTTACTTTCAGTACTTACCCTTAAACTCAGTTGTGGTATCTAGTTGTGCTTGCACCTTACTATTCCGTTGTGTTTTACTTTTGCGAAGTACCCTGCTTCTGTGTGTACAGGTTTTGAGGCAATGTCTTCCCATTTTCAGGAAATGTCTTTCCAATGCTAGTCGTCAACCCCTGGCCCATTTAAGGCGGGCTTGGGGTAGTCACAGCACGAGCCCCGGGGGACGGGTCGTGACACTGGACACCTGTTACCCAACTTGGTACATGGAAATACTGGTTACAGGGAAAAGAAGGGAATATGCATCTTGTATTAATGGTTGTGATTTCCATATTCCTTCTCGAGTCAGCTCTCCATATATAATCTTCTAACCGTGGTACATCTTGATTATCTCAGGATGCCTCCACGTGGACGACCGACCAGGATTCCAATACGAGGTTGTGAGGACAGCCCGCCTAACGACAAGGCGTCCGTTCAGGGACCAGTGATTGGGATGGCCCCACCGAGTCGTGCACCAATGCTACCACCACCCGATGGTCAGCATCTATTGTCGGCGGCTCCGGCAGAGGACGTTCGTAGGCTCAGTGCCCTACATGAGTTCCAGAGGCAGAGACCTCCCTGGTTCCATGGCGAGACAGATCCTCAGGTAGCTAAGGATTGGATTGAGCCTGTTTCGCGTGTTTTCCGCCTAGTGAGGACACCGCCCGACCAGACGGCAGTCCTGGCTGCAAGCCTTCTTCAGGGCTCAGCGGAAAGATGGTGGAGTCTGACGATTCAGACTCATGAAGAGGCGACCGTCACTTCGACAGACTTTGAGCACCTCTTCAGAGAGGAGTTCTTTCCGGCGACTTTGCGCTCTGTACGCATACAGGAGCTGTTGCACCTGCGACAAGGCAACATAACGGTAACAGAATACTCAGCGAAATTCACAGATCTTTCTCGCTACTCCGCAGATATGGTGCGGGACCCTTACTTCAGGGCCCGGACATTCGAGCAGGGACTACGCCGGGAAATCAGGGCATCGATGATACCTCTCAGCATTCCGACGCATATTGGGGTACTGGAACGAGCCCTGGTAGTTGAGAGCTTTCTGGCGGAGGAGCAGGTGGATGTGACCTATGAAAGAGGTCACAAAGTAGAGGTGTCTAATGGAGCTAGCAGACAAATGGCGATGGGATCGCGGTATAGGAGGCATACCCATGCCCGAACACAGACACGTGGTTCTGTGGCACAACAGCAGCGCCAAAGAGCAGATCAGCCGCAGGAGAGGCAGTGTTACGCTTATAATGGCTGGGGGCATCCAGCTAGAGATTGCCCAACCCGTCGTACTGCTGAGAGGGAGCTGACAGACAAACCTCCTTGGCAAAGACAGCGCTTGGAGCATGGAGTTCCGCAAGTTGGAAGGCGGGGAGAGGAGCTGGACGGGCAGCAGAGGGTGGTCCCCACTAGGCTCAGGGAGCTGGAGGACGTGGGTAAGGATAGTTGCACGCAGTCGTGGCTCATGACCAATAAACTTCAACAGAAGTTCGAGGTACAACCTGTGTCTTTTCTTTTGTTGCCTTCCTAAATAGACACAGGTGCTAGACGTTCTTTTTCCGCGAGCACTGTTCGAGACTTTGAGGTTCCTGTTGGACCGTGGACTTGACCCTCACGCTTAGAGACTCCTGATGGAGGAGACCCGCTAATAGTGTGACCTGGCTCTTGGAGGTGAGAGTTGCGGTTGGGATCTCTTAGTCGTGGCGTCGAGACCTTATGACGTCAATCTGGGTATGGATTATTACTGTTCATGCCCAGAAAGACCATATTAGGCAAGCAATGTGGTATATTCGCATTGTGGATAAGGGCTTTCCATTGAAAAAAAAACGGGGGGGGGGGGAGCCCAGGCGGAACGGTCTGGACTATCGTAAAGAGTCTCGCTTGAGTCGTTTTGTGGTGGCGGAGTTAGACCACAAGATGTTTTCGCAGTGCGGAATGGTTCCTAGCCATCCATACTCGGTGGAGATGCCACAAGTGGGAGTGGGAGTGTCTTGTTTCGGTTTTTGGTGAGGCCGTTGGAGGTTCTAGGCAGTGGGCCGCTAGACCCCACGATTGCAGGTGTATCGTGATGCTTCGTGTTTTCCCCACTTGTCGCAGCTAAAGAGACATATGTCTGCTGTGGCACGATGTTGACCTAGCAAGAGCTGGACATAAGAGTGGTTGATCTCGGTATTCCCTAGTGGCGCGTGCTTGGAAGCAGCGCAGGAACATTGGTTGGACCCAGTTTCTTCCTGTGAGTTTGGGCCTTAGCTTTTCAGGAACGAAAAGTCTAAAGGTGGGGGGAATGTAAAGTCTCGGAATTTCCGTGTAATTTTTTTTATTTATATAGAATTATTTCGAGACCGTAAAATCTGACGGCACGTGATTCTGATGTCTGGAGTACCCGGAATGATCCGTCCAAAAAAAGTTACGCTTTAAATAGTGCGCGTGAGCAGTTTTCCTGAAAAAGTAGAATAACTCTTAAACGGATGTCGGCGCATGCCCCCAGTTAAAATAGCATAACCGTAAATAAAATAGCATAACCGTAAATAAAAAAACTCAAAAATAACATAACCGTAAATAAAATTATTCAATAAAATTATTTTATTTTTCAAATGCATATAACTCACAAACGGTGACTCGGATTAAAAATCTGAGACCACTGCTGAACTTGTGAGTGTATGCTTTTCTTAAGAAGATACTAACATTGGTCGACGCGGGCCGCTAGTGGAAGTTAATTTTTTACCGTAAATAAAATAATTATGTAACAATTATTTTATTGTAAAATCCTTAACTTGTAAACAGCAACTCGGATTGAAAATCCGAGAGTACCGTTGAGCTCGTGAGATCGTGTTCCCCTTAGGCGGAGCCTAACCACGACCGGCGCGGGTCGAGGGTGACTGTTAATAATTTTTGAACTTTTTTTAAGGTACGTTCAATAAACGTACGGGCGGCGAATTCTATCTTTTGAACCGGTGCTTGTATTAAAAATCTGAGAGCACCGTTGAATCTGCAACGCCGGAATTCGCTTAAGGGAAACTAAACTTTGACGGACAAGGGTCGGAAGAAAAAGTTAATTTTTTGACTTTACAAAAAGAAATAATAAAATAACTTTTGGTTATTTTATTTTTTCTTTGTGCAACCATTGGACAAACGGTGTTCAGACCGCAGTGCAACGTCAAAACCATTTAATTACTTGAGTCATAATTTTTGTAATCACACAGTTGGGAGATTTAAATAAACGTGTAACCACACCGTTGAGATAATTAAAGAGGTTCATTAATTATACTCATTAATGAACCTCATTAATTTTGCGGTGCGTTGATCCTCTCCTCCCCTCTATTTAAACGAAGCTCGGGCATGAGTTTTCGGCACGCAAGAGGGGAACCTCTGACGAAGTGCAATGACGACTTCCACCAACCTAGAACGGAGCTTCGAGCAACAGACGTTGGAGAAATCGACAGACGACAGCAAGCGCTGACGAACACCTTCGGACGTGGACACTTCTTCCTCATCCGCAGCGCCTTCCAACGATTACAGGGTAGGGGTTATATGTTTGATTCCTCCCCTTTTTACCCCGTTCTTGAATATTATGAAAAACACAGGTCAACAATCCAACGGGTTGACCCGCGTTTCGCTCTTTAACGCGGGAGGATAATGCAGGGTTTCATTATGAGAGTTTTTATAATCTAATAATCTTTCTCATGTCATAATGCTAACACGGAGAGTGCGGACCGAACGAAAAAGGCCTGGACCATCGACCGAACCCCTTATGGTTGCGTTCTACGTGGGCGATCGGAAGAAGCGGCTGTGTGACGACGACGCGCGGTGGGACCGGCGACCAAGGGAGGCCGCGACCGGCACCCGCCGGCCGCAAAGGAACGGCGGCGCCCGAAGGCGCCACGACGGACAAGAGGCGGCCAACCAACGCCGGCCGCGTTGAAGCGGGGCTGCGCGCTGTGACGACGCGCCGCGGTGGAAGGTCGCTGCATCGAGACGCAGCAGAGGGTGGACCCGCGCTCGCAGGTCCGTAGCAGGCCGATCCACGTGGATCGGCGAGGAGGTGCAGCGCACCGCGGAAGAAGGGCGCGGCGGAGCGCGGACCCGCGCCCGCAGGTCCATAGCGGGCCAAGAGGCCGCGGCGCCAGCGGCTTTGAAGACCCGAACGGCTTCGACTGTTCGGAAGGGGAGCGGTCCCCCGCGCTCGGCCAGCGGGCAGAGCGATTCCACAGCTCGGCAGGCCACGCCCATCCAGGAGGGTCGGGCCGAACCCGCGACCCAGCGGGCCGAGCCCGCAGCCCAACGTGTCAGACCAGACCCAACCAAAGCAGGTCGGGTCGGTCTGACCGTGTCAGACCGGACCCGAACCCACTTACGACCGAGTTCGCTTAAACGAGCGTATCTCCTAAACCGAACGTCCGTTTAACAAATCTTTTGCGGCGTCGGAACCATTAGGACGAGGCGGTCCTTTTGAGATACTCCACCTGACTTTCGGAGAAAGTTGGAGGTTGACCGGGTTGGATCGTACCAGAATCCAACGAGGCTCTCAGTACTAAAATGACTATAACTTTCAGATCGGATGTCTGGTTGACGCGTCGTCTGTTGCGTTGGAACCCTTATGACATGACGGATCATCGGGTTACTTGTGGAACTTCGTGGCGGTTGAGGTATGACCGATAACCTAAGGAGCAAAACCAGGGTGTTTCTTGTAGTGAGAGTTAGGACGGCTACCCCCTTGATGACTCAAGGCGCTGGTATTTCTTACTCTGCTCCGGTAGAGATGGGACTCCCACGTCATGAGTGCGGGTTCGTTTTCCTCTGAGATGGTTTTCTTATCTTTGGAGTCAGTACTCCCCTATTGGATTAGGGTGTGGGTCCTCCATACTTAACTCACATAGAGTCATGTACTCCCCTACCAGGCAGGGTGCGGGACCTCTATGTTAGGAGTAGGTACTCCCCTATCAACCCAGGGTGCGGGTCCTTATGCAGTGCTACAGCAAAGTCGGTACTCCCCTGCCGTGCCAGGGTGCGGGTCCTCTAGCCTGGGGTCGGTACTCCCTTGACGTACTGGGGCGCGGGTCCCCCACAGTGAACAAACTACCAGAGTTGTACTCCCCTACCAGGTAAGGTGTGGGTGCTCACATATGGAGTAGTACTCCCCCGTCTCCGAGTAGCGACGGGGAGCGGGTCCTTCAGGGGAGTTGGAGCTCCCTCGACTGCAGGACATAGTTACAAGGAGCAGGCCCCTCCACTTGATTTAATCGATACCCAGGGTAGAAGTTAGTACTCCATCGACGGACTGAGGTGCGAGCCACTTCTTACGGGGGCGACTGAGATATCATGAATTAGACTGGAGCAGTGCTCCCCCAACTGAACACAGTGTCGAGGAGTGGGCCTCTTCACTTGGTTTCCCTTTGTCTTGCCCCGGGCGCAAGACTGTGACTGCGAGACCTCTAGTGTCGAGCACTAGAGGCAGTTCGAGCAGAAAGTTCCCGACGAAGAACGTCCTTTCAGACGTTCCATTAGGAATGGTTGAGTTGTACCTGATGGAGTACATCTCTCAGACGGGTGCCATTAGGGATGGCCAGTTCATGGAGCATGTACTCCTGATCCTTGAGTTACGCTTTGAGCCTTCTTTGGAAATCCTGGAAATGGCTTGAGGTCGGGGCCTTATGTTTCTTTGTGGCTAAGACGAGTATATCTGGATGACCTAAATATATGCAATGGCATATACCTGAGGAGAGCTGACTATGCATAATTTTTGTGGTTTACTTCGTGGTTGTTTTGTGGTATTTTTCCTTTGTGGATTTCTGAGAGACCATCGAGGGTCTCGGGGTACCCTACTGAGTACTGAGTTACTCACCCCTGCACGGGCTTCACCCACACGTGTTGTGACTGGTGCAGACATTCGACGTTTCGATAGGGGCGTTCAGGGAGACGGGACTGACGGACGTTACGATGGTGGACTTGGTGGCCTAGGACGACCAGGAGGGGTCCAGTAGGACCAGGCAGACATGACATATTACTTCGATTTCCAGTAGCTTCACTACTCCAGCGATCAGGTGGGATCTTCCGCAGACGGTCGTCGATACTCCCTTTGTACCTTGCGGTTTTCAGTTCTTTTGTTAGGCTTGTATACTAGCCCAGTTACACCACTCAGTGTTTTACTTGTTGTTGTACTCTGGTTTCTGATTACTTAGTGTTCACCTTTCAGCTTTGTGGTTTTTGTTTGTGAGTGCATGTGTGTACAAGTACTCAGACAAATGCCTCTCACTTGCAGGTAGACGCCTTCGGCGCTAGTCGCCAATCCCTGGCCTTCGGGAGGCGGGCTGGAGGTATGTCACGGCACAGGCCCCGGGGGACGAGTCGTGACAGAGTACCCCGGGAGGGAGTCCCTCGGGCGGGACAGAGGTGCGCGGGTTGGCGGGTTTCGTCGGGCGGGAGAGTTCTGTTGTGAAGGATGGGGCTGGAGAGCCGCATCGGAGGCGGGCCGGTATCACCGCGGGAAGGCGGGTCGGACAACGCCGTAGGAGGCGGGGCCTAGAGTAGTCGGGAGGCGGGTCCAGGAGGCCACAACGGTGGCGCGGAGCCGAGAGCCACAACAGAGAAGATGGGCGCAGTGGGGGAGGATGTGCCGCGGGAAAGCGGGTCGGGATGCACCGTGGGGCCGGGAGACCATGCTGCACAGGGAGGGAGGCGGGGCCGGGCGAAGCTGGGAATCCACAGGGAGGGCGGGGCTGGACGAGGTCGGGACGCCGCTGGGAAGGCGGGGCAGGAAGCGCCGCAAGGAGGGCGGAAGGGTTCCGCCTGGAGGAATGAGGGAAGCGGGAAAAAAAATTAACGGGATTTTTCCTCTGATACCATATAGATGACGAATTCCCCTTACCTCAAGGTGAGGCGGAGACATTCTTTTATAGATGAGTAAAATAGATTACACGATGGAGTATTCCGATGTGGGACTCGGAAATACCCTTTATAATAAAACGGGGTTCAACAAACAACAATAGCAGTTTAAGCATGGGCTTTCACGATCTCGAATCATAATCATTAACAAGTGAACACTTTACTATGTGGTGTAATGAAGAGATATTTGAAGAAAAAGTGGAAACAAAAAAGAAGAAAGAGTTAAAGCACTTAGTTAAAATAGTGAAGCAACCTCAAGCCTTGATAGGGATAGCATAGCAATGAGGCTTGTATATCTAAATGATTTTATTTTAGATTTTATTTTAAATGTGGTGTTTTTATTTTCATTAGAAATCTTATAGAATTTATACAAACACGACTTGTGCTAATAATTTCAACATGGGGACTCGTCATCACTAATTATTTGTTCTACAATAATTCTGCATGCATGGAAGAATATATTTTATCATCAAAAATAAATTCATTTATTTGGAAAACTTTCATCGAACATATTGTATGGAATGCTGTGAGATCATAAACTTTGTAAGGCTCTACTGTGTAGCATGATGAAATAATTTCTATAAATTTCCTACTTCACTTCCCCGTATCAAGCCCAATCTGGTAACAACAAAGCAACATTTCATTGTTTTTAATGAAATAAATAAGAAAATTCAAGAAGACAAAAAATCAAAAACATGGCTACAACTTTAACCTCTCAACATATCATAAGAAGAAGAAGAAGGTTTCATCGCTATGTTCATAAAATTGAATAGAGATTATTAACAGACCTTTCCTCGATGGTTGAAGCAGTGGTGATTGAACAAAGCATTTATATCTGAAACAATGACATTAGAAGTAGATTAACCTTAATCAGTCTTTAAAGATTACAAATTAAAATGTACGGACTGCAAATACATGGGTGCATCAAGATATATACATGATATTAGAGCAGCTATGTGCTTATAACGTGGGCATGTTCAGGTTCATTTTATTTAACTAGTTTCATCCTATTCCCTTAAACCATGTGTTTAATTTTTGAATCTTCCGACTATCTTGAGTCTTGTATCTCCTATCGTGATCTATAAACAAAGGGACTCAGCATTGTTGGGACCAAAAATGATTGACCCACTAGTGCAGAGATACTAGCAAGATAAAATAAAGTGCAAAGAAAAAAGAAATAAATGGCACTATATGTAATATGAAAAAACCCCAAAAAAGAAAGGGAAAAAAACCATGGACAAATAAAAGGATCTCACTACAGGTAAAAGTGAGTACACACCTTCACTATTACAAGGAGAAAACCCTCGTAAATCTCTCTCTTGAATATGTGGGGAATCCGCCGCACAAAATACCACACAAACTGATGGGAGATGGTGGTGCTCAAGCTGATAGCAGAAACCGCTGGAAGAGAGCCTCATTTATAAGTTGCCTCTCCCCCTCCCGCGCTTCTTCCACTGGATGGTTGGTGGGGTTGGGTCACTCACCACATCTGCCACCGTATGCCCCCTTTGACAAATTGGGAGGCGGTGGTCGTCCTTCAAAAACAAGGGGTTGCAGTCATCTCCCACTTGGAGATTGATTGAGAACCAATCATATCTCTATACATCATTTCTATCTGTCAAAAATGTTTCGAGGATCTGTACCATATGAACTAATCAGAATCCACCGCCTTCATCGAGAAATCTGTCAGTTTTTTTTTTAGTGTGAATTTTCTGCACATCCATACTTCCTCTACTACATCTCGGACAAAGTGATATTGTACGTCAATGTGCTTTATCCTGAATAAAAAGATGGATTCCTTGCAATGTGCAAGACACTCTGACTGGCACAAAACAATGGAATATACCCTTGTCTGTGCCCGAGCTCCTCCAATAATCATCACATCCAGATTGTCTCTTTTCAAGTCTATGTAGCCGTCACGTACTCTGTCTCAATCATGGATAAAGTCACAACTAACTGTAATTTTGAAATCTAGACCACAGTCCCTCCTACAAAAGTAAACACATAATCGGTAGTTAATTTTCTCCTGTCAAAATCACCTACAAATTTTGAATCAACGTAGTCTCTGATAGTGAAATCCGATCCTCCAAAACATAATGCAGCATATAAGATCTCATTGATGTATCTCAGGATCTTCACTGTGTTCCAATGCTCTCATCCTGGATTCGTCATGTATCGACTAATTGCTCTCACTGCATGTGCAATGTCTGGTATAGTACTGTTAAACCCTTCTTTATTCTTATGGGTATTCCCGAGTCCCACGTCGGAATACTCCGTTGTATATTCCGCCTTCTCATTCTATAAAAGAAGGTCTCCACCTCTCTTTGGAGGTAAGGGGGTTTCTCAACCTACATGGTATCAGAGGGAAATTAATCCTAAACCCTCCCTCCCCTGCGGATTCCCGGCTCTGTCCGGCCCCGCCTCTCTCCCCTCTGCCTTTGCCCTTCCCGGCAGGCCTCCCTCCTCTGCCCTTGGTGGCCACCCTCTTCCCCGGCGGCTCCCTCCTAAAATCCCGCCTGGCGGCCCTCCGTTCGCGCTGCTCCGGCGGACTCCCCCCCCCCCCCCGCCCATGCATCTCCTACCGGCGCGTCTCCCCTCCCGGCGCACTCACCCAGCGCCACCCCCGGCTCCCGGCCCCCGATCCAAGCGTGGCTCCTGGCCCCCGGCTACAGGCGTGACTCCCGGCCCCCGGCTCCCGGCGAGACTCCCGGCTCCCAGCTCCAAACGTGGCTCCCGGCGACTCCTTTTGCCGGCCCGGCGACACCTCCTTGCTGCGCGCGTCGGCCCCGGTATCTCCCGCATCTCCCGCTACGCACCGCACTCCTCAATGGCTTCCACCTTCCCCGGCGGTCGTTTCGGCTCCCGCAACTGCTCGCACCGGCTCCCGCATCTCCTGGCGACAGAACCGGTCCACTGCGCCTCTCCCGCTACGCACGACTCTCCTCTCCGGCGGTCCTCCTGTGCGCGCAGCACTCCCGGCGTCCCTCCTCCTGCCTGTGCCGCTTCTTCAAGCGCCGGCCCCGCCCTCCTCTGCGCGCAGAACGCGCAGCCCTCCCAGCGGCCTCCTCTGTGCCCGGCTACCGACCAGCCGCGACCCGGTCCACACGAACCGGCCCCGGCTACTCCCTCCAGACGGACCGGCTCTGTCCAGGCACACCGGGCTCCTCCCGGCTCCTCCTACGCCCAGCGCGCTCAGCTTCCTGGCACGCCCGACACTTCCCTAATTCCAGCGCTGCCCCCTACTGCGTCTCAAACTGCTGCACGACGCCTCCATGGCCGACTCCTCCCCTCTGCCTCAGATGATTACTGCTTCCACCCGCCTTGTGGATGACCGGTTGGACTCCACAAATTTTTCCATCTGGCGGAAGACTGTGGTGATGTCCCTGACCGGGATGGACCTTGATCATCACCTTGAGGATCCTCCCCCGGCTTCAACTGACCCCAAATATCGTTCGTGGAAGCTTGCTGACAGCAAGATCTTCGCTCTGCTGGTCAATTCCATGGAACGCTCGGTCAAAGATGTCACCCGCACGGCAAATACAGTCAAGGAACTCTGTGACTCCTTGAATATCATGTATTCTGAGACCAACAACCAGGCTCGGGTTTCCGAAATACTTCAACGTCTATCCCATGTTCGCCAACAGGACCAGTCCTTCACCACCTACTTCATGGAATGGAAAGGGTTTCGTGATGAGTTGCAGGAGTTGTGGCCCATTCCCCAAACTCCGGCAGAGGCTCAGACCCAGTGGGACCAACTCTGCATCTTCACCCTTCTCAGCGGCCTCGCTCCGGAGTTTGCCACCACGGCAACCGAACTGCTCGCTAGCCCGTCGACGCTGGAGATACCTTAGGTTTATCATCGGCTGAGCAAGGCGCAGCGGACTCTTCCTCCTCCCACCCCCATTATTGACCACTCAGCTCTCCTCGGTCAAAGCAATGGCCGCTCCTCCGGTCCTCGTGGACGTGGACGTGTCGAGGGTCGTCCACGTCCCCTCTGTCAACATTGTGGCAAGGTTGGTCACACGATCGACCGACGTTGGGTCCTGCATGGACGTCCATCCCAGCGCCCGCGGCAGGGACAGACCGCGGTCCAAGAGGCGTCCTCGACAGTCTCCACCCTTCCCCCATCACTGGACCTGTCTATGGCCGACATCCGGCTGACTCATGATCCACGGGACCCTGTCGGACTCGGTCCATCCTCGGCTTCTGTGGCTCATTCTGTTCGCTCCGCTGCCTTTGTCGGTCGTCGCTCCCCTGCCTGGATGCTGGACTCTGGTGCCTCCGACCACCTAACCGGAGATGCCGGTATGTTGTCCTCTTACTGCCCTTATGCCGGTTCATCAGCCATCACCGTCGTTGATGGCTCCACTATCCCCATTGCGGGCTTCGGCGCATGCTCACTGACTCCATCAATACACCTACCCTTTGTGGCCCACGTGCCCCGCAGTCCCTTTAATCTTCTTTCCATCAGTAAGCTGACAAAAGATTATAATTGTGCTGTCATATTTACCTATTCTGGTGTTGTGTTTCAGGAGCAGACTACGAACCGGGAACTTGGTAGAGGCCGGCTTCGGGACGGGGTTTACATGTTCGATGGCCCAGCACCCCTCGCTTGCATGTCTGCCTCTTCTCGAGCATTGGATCTTCATTCCCGCTTGGGACACCCGCCTGCGTCCACCATTCATCAGCTTTTTCCGGACTTCAGTCGACATCTTTCTTTTCATTGTGAGTCATGTACTTTTGCAAAACATCATCGCACTACATACATTCCTCACATGGATACACGGGCCTCACACCCTTTTGATCTAGTTCATTCAGATGTTTGGGGTCCGTGTACCGTTTCGAGTAATATGGGATATAAATACTATATATCTTTCATCGATGATTATTCACGAATGACTTGGCTTTACCTCCTTCGTGAACACTATAAAGTGTTTTCCACCTTCCAAAACTTTTACAATGAAGTTCAGAACCAATTCTCCATCTCTGTAAAATGTCTCCGCTCGGATAATGGGCATGAGTATCTCTCCACTCCCTTTCGGCAGTTTCTCCAGACAAAAGGCATCCTTCATCAGACCTCATGTCCTGATACACCCCAGCAGAATGGCGTGGCCGAGCGGAAACACAGACATATTCTGGAAACTGCCCATGCCCTCCTCTTCCACTGACAGGTACCACTGCATTTTTTGGGCGATGTCATTCTTACCGTCACCTACCTAATAAACTGTCTTCCTTCCTCTATCCTTCAGGGGGAGACTCCTTTTCGGGCACTGTTCTCCTCTCTCCCTCTTCACTCCCTTCCCCTTCGTGTGTTTGGATGCCTCTGTTACGTTTGAGACACACGTCCAGGGCTCTCCAAACTCGCTCCCAAATCTCTCCGCAGCATTTTTCTTGGCTACTCCCGCACTCAGCGCGGATATCGCTGTTTCTCCCCCGACCTCCGGCGGTATGTCATCTCGGCCGATGTTACCTTTGTTGAGAACTCTCCGTTCTCCCTTCCCTCTCCCCATCCTGACCCCGCCATAGATGATTGTCTTCCTCTAATCATCCACCCTCCACCAGTGTTCACCCCTGTTGACACACATTTTGGTCAGGTTTACTCCCGCCGTCCATTGCCTTTATCCCCCATCACGGCCAATGACACCGACGTTCCCGCTTCGACAGCTGCTCCTGCTCCACCACCCGAGGACTTGCCCATTGCCCTACGGAAAGGTACACGCACCTGTCAGAGTACTCCTCTCTTTGTATCTTCTTACAGGGGTCTGTCCGCTCTAGAGACAGTTTCCATACCTCGCACGGTTGGTGATGCCAAATCTCACCCCGGGTGGCTAGCTGCAATGCGGGATGAATTACAGGCTCTGGAAGAAAACCAAACTTGGGATCTTGTCCCCCTTCCAGCAGGCAAACAGGCAGTAGGAAGCAAATGGATTTACACAATCAGGCCAAATCCTGATGGCACTCTCCATCGCATCAAAGCCCGTCTTGTGGCCAAAGGCTTCGCCCAGACTTACGGTATTGACTACTTTGATACATTCTCTTCAGTTGCCAAGATGGCCTCCATCCGATTATTCATCTCTCTCGCCGCCCATCATCAGTGGCCTCTTCATCAACTGGATGTCAAGAATGTCTTCCTCCATGGCTTCCTTGAGGAAGAGGTTTATCTGCAGCAGCCCCCCGGGTTTTCTGCCTCCGGCGCTGAATCTCAGGTCTGCCGGCTCCGCCGCTCTCTTTACGGTCTCAAGCAGTCTCCTCGTGCTTGGTTCGGCCGCTTCAGCACGGTCGTCACCGACTTTGGGCTTTCTCGCAGCATAAAGGACCACACTGTGTTCTATAGGGCGACCTCTCATGGCTGCATTTTATTGGTCGTGTATGTGGATGATATCATCATCACCAGCAGCGACTGTGGGTATCGCCCATCTCAAGGACCATCTTCATCAGCACTTCCACACTAAGGATCTCGGGCCTCTCACCTACTTCCTAGGCATTGAGGTTGCCTATTCTTCGGACTTCATCTCCCTCTGCCAACGGAGGTATGCGTTAGATATCTTGCAAGATGCTGGATTGACTCAGGTCACTGTTGTCGACACTCCTCTGGAGCCTGGGGAACGGTCTATTTATGCCTCCTCGACACTGTATCCACATCCCGAGCGATATCGTCGGTTGGTGGGCAAACTCAATTATCTCACAATGACTCGACCCGACATTTTCTGTGTGATTGCCAAAGTGAGTCAATTTATGGAGCATCCGACCACCTCTCATTGGGATGTTGTCATCCGCATCGCCAAGTACATCAAGCGAGATCCTGCCCGTGGTCTCCGCTACTCCCAGCATCCTCATCAGCATATTGAGGCCTTTTGCGATGCTGATTATGTTGGTTGCCTTGCTACTCGGCGCTCACCTCTGGGTTTGCCATATTCTTGGCAGGCAACCTCATCTCTTGGCGCAGCAAGAAACAAACGGTCGTCTCCCACTCCAGTGTCGAGTCTGAGTACCGGGCCATGGCCACCGTCACTACAGAGATCCTTTGGCTTCGGCAACTCCTCCAGGAGCTTGGCTTTCCTCAGCAGAAATCTGCTCATATATGGTGTGATAACCAGGCAGTCACCAAAATTGTTTCGAATCCCGTCTTTCATGAACGAACGAAGCATATGGAGGTGGACTGCCACTTTCTTCGACACCACCTGGAGCACAATCATGTCAGCTTTAGCCACATTCCAACGGCGGACCAGCTTGCTGACATCTTCACCAAAGGCCTCCCCGGTGCTCGCCTTGCCTCGCTCAGTTCCAAGCTGGGGATCCACAACATTTGACGCTCAGCTTGAGGGGGAGTGTGTCTAGGTCTTGTATGATGTCATCTTTATTTTTATTTTGTGGGACTCGATGTCCAAGCTGGGCATGTCCAGCTTGAGGGGGAGTGTTAAACCCTTTTTTATTCTTATGGGTATTCCCGAGTCCCACATCGGAATACTCCGTTGTATATTTCGCCTTCTCATTCTATAAAAGAAGGCCTCCACCTCTCTTTGGAGGTAAGGGGGTTTCTCAACCTACAAGTACAAATCATAGCGAACATTAGACCCCCCACTGTTGATGCCTACACTACTAGAGATATCTTCATCCTCTCAGTTTCCCTGCTAGGACTCATCGTAGAGAATAACTTGAAATTAACAGGAAGAGGGGTAGAAATTGTCTTACTGTCTTGCATGTTGAAGCGTTTCAAGACTTTTCGTAAGTAATTTTTATGTGAAAGCCAAATTTTCCCATTATTTCTATCTCGATAAACCTACATTACAAAAATTTTGTTTGTTAGTCTCAAGTCTTTCATATCAAACTCCTTAGCCAACTATATCTTCGTCCCCGGGATCTGATCATTGTTGGGGCTTGCAACCAACATGACATCCACATACAATAGAGGAATGATGAAATCATTAGTATCTGAACCCCTAAAATATACACATGGATCTGAATGGAGTCTGTTGTATCCAAGGCTCGTGATATAGAAATCAAATCTCTTGTACCAATACCTCAGCACCTGTTTGAGAAAGTACAGAGATTTGTTCAACCTACAAACCAAGTTCTCTTTGCCTTCTTCTGAAAAACCTCCTGATTGAAGCATATAGATCTCTTCATCAAGATCATCATGGAGAAAAGTTGTCTTCACATCTAGTTGATTTATATGCAAACTGTATGTTGCACTCATCGTCAGAACAATCCGAACAGTCGTCAATCTAATAACAGGAGAAAATATTTCATTAAAATCAATACTTTCCTTCTAAGCATATCATTTGACCATCATTCTTTCACGATATCTTTCCACCTGGTTCTTTTCATCCCGTTTGATCTTAAAGACTCATTTGTTGTTGATAGTCTTCCTTCCATGAGGTAATGGAAAAAAATCTCAAGTTTTGTTCTTGTGCATGGCTTCAAGTTCCTCATATATCACCGTCATCCATTAGGATACATCTGGACTCTTGGTCACCCCCAAAAAAGAAGATTGTTCTTCATCCTCCATCAATAATCAGTACGCAAATATTGCTCTCAATGACATAGTTTGAGTGTCATACCGGTGCTCTTTTCTCCCGAGTTGATTACTGTTGTCCAGATTCAACTGGTACTTGATCTTCGTGCTCAGATAATGCTCTAGAGGAAACTGGTTCTTCTTTGGATTTGTCCTCTACTTCGACTATTACAGTTTTTGTATTTTCTTTCTCCATGTCTTCATCAATTGTCATTTGCACCTTATCCTGTGCAAAAATGACATCTCTGCTGATGATAAGTTTGTGGGTAGTGGGGTCCCACAAACGATACCCCTTCACATCATCAACGTATCCCAAGAAGATACATTTCCTAGATCACGAATCCAACTTTGATATTTCCTGGTCATTAAACAGTGCATATACAGGACTTCCAAAAGTATGTAACCAGGAATAGTCAGTGGGTTTACTAGTCCACGTCTCTATCGGTGTCTTCGGATCAATCGTCATTGAAGGAGATCGGTCGATCAAATAACAGACGGTATTCACTGCTTCTGCCCGGAATGTTTTAGCAATTTCTGCAGTCATCAACATCATCCTTGTTTTATCCAACATGGTTTTGTTCACCCGCTTTGTCGCTCTATTTTGTTGAGGAGTGTGCGCCACCGTGAACTGTCTCTTGATGTTTTCTTGTTGACAAAAAGCATCAAACTCTTTACTTCTATATATTCTCCACCATTGTCAGTCCTCAAACACTTAATCTTCTTTCCAGATTCAAGTTTCTTCAGAGCTTTGAATGTTTTGAAGACTTCAAACACATTCATTTTCCTCTTGATTGGATACACCCAACATCTCTTAGAATGATCATCAATGAAGGATACAAAGTACCTTGCTCCCCCATAGATATAACTGGTACTTGTCAAACGTCGGAATGGATCAACTCTAAGATCTTTTTGTTTCTTGTTGTTGACGTCCCAAACTTTAACCCGTGTTGCTTACTCAAAACACAATGCTCGCAAAATGGCAAGGATACCTTTGTAAGCCTAGACAACAACTTCTGATCACCAAAAATCTTCAAACCTCGTTCAGACATATGACCAATCTTCCAATTTCATGACGTCGTCAACACTTCTGTCGAGGTAGTTGATGCAACAACTATCTCCGCCTCCTTATACGTTTCTCCCAGAAGCACGTACAGGTTCTTTGAAATCTTTTTCGTCTTCATCACTACAAACGCACCCTTCACAATTCTCATCACTCCATTCTCGGTGTGAGTCTTTCATTCAATATCATCAGATTGTCCCAAAGACAATATGTTCTTTTTCAGGCTCTTCACATGACGTACTCCTTGGATGGTCCGTACTATGACATCATGCATCTTCGGTTTGATGGTATTAACTCCAATGATCTTCAAGGTGTGATCGTTCACATGTACACAAGTCCTTCTGAGGTAGTTTCTTACTGATCAAACCATTCCCGACGAGAAGTCACGTGTCATGTTGCTCCCGATCGATTATCCATGCGTCGTTGAGATGTTGTCTACCTCCAGCAGTCGTCGTCACTTCACTGACTAGTATATCTCCATTCTCAGAAGTACTTTCCACATTTTCATTCATGTCGTGATTATGACTTCCACTGAAACCACGCTCCATCGTCACATCTGCTGGTCTTTCGTCAATCGTCTGGAGACAATTATCCTTCCATAGCACTGTCTGCATCTTCATTTTCCACAATGAAAAACTATTCTCATTGAATTTCTAAATCTCGAATTTCGTTGTCATCTGGACACGCCGTCACTCCAAAACCTCCACTATTTCACAATGGTGTATTTAATAATCTCAATAAATTTTTTCTGATGTTAAAGATCAATCACGGTCGCAATCACAGAGCATACTCAAATTTTTTAGAATTATTAATACCCAAAATGAACAGTATCGGGTCAGAACCTTCCTCTGATAGCACTTGTTGGGACAAAAAATTATTGACCCATTGATACAACGTTAATAGCAAGATAAAGTGCAAAAAATACGAAAATAAATGACACCAGATGTAATGTAGAAAAAAACATAGGCAAATAGAAAGACCTCACTATAGGTAAAAGTGGATACACACTCACTATTACAAAAAGAAAACCCTCATAAATCTCTCTCTTGAATGTGTGGGGAATCCGCCTCACAAAATACCACACAAACTGATGGGAGATAATGCTGCTCAAGCTAATTGCTGAAACTGTTGGGAGAGAACCCCATTTATAGGTTGCCTCTCCCCCTTCTGCTCTTCCTCCGTTGGATGGCTGGTGGGGTTTGGCCACTCACCACATCTTCCACCCCCTGCCCCATTTGACAAATTGGGGGGGCGGTGGTCGTTCATCAAAAACAAGGGGCTGCCAACACATCGCATAAGAGGCACAGTTTCTGTGAAAGGACACTAGAGTAAAACGTAGGAACTGCAAATACATGGGTGCATCAACATATACATGATATTAGAGCAGTTATGTACTTAAAACGTGGGTGTGTCTAGGTTCATTCTATTTAACTAGGTCCATCTTATTCCCTTATACCATGTGTTTTAAGTTTTGAATCTTCCGACTGCTCGAATCTTGCATCTTTTATCATGATCTATAAATAAACTCAGCATCGCTTAAGAGGCACAACTTCTGTTAAAGTACAACAAACCCTAAAAGGTCTCTCTCACCTATCTCTCCAGCTGCGCACCCCCCCTCCCCTCCCTGGTCTAGCATGGTAACCCCACACAGTGCCACTAAGCCCTGACACCCAGGGCTCAGCTTCACTGTCCCACTCACACCTCTGTCGTGCACTAACAAAGTCCTTGTCACACACCACATTTAAAGTGATGATCTACCTTGATATCAACCCTGTCGGTTGGTCATGACTTTATGTCGTTGTCGACAATATTCTTGGCACGAGGTGACTTCTTCAAGCATTGTTCGAGCTAGGTAGGGACGGGCATCCTGGTTAGTACATGACGACCCAATACGCATGCTTGTATATCGTATGTTCTGTTATTTATTTTCCTCAAGCATAAACATGTATATGATGATGCATCACTTGGTGAGACCCTACTAAAATGTATTTCGCACACCCTGCATTGACACTTTGATGTGCGTGCAGACCTTATGCTTGATATGTAGGATTGAGCACGAGTTGCACAATGGATCGGGCTAGAGCATCTCGACATTGTTTAGAGATGGATTGGGGTGAGGCTCAGGGCTGTAGTGGAGCCTCTTGTGTATTTTGTTTCCTTATTTGCGTTGCATATGTGATCGGCCCGATGAACGATCTGTTGAGATGTAGGATTATATGACTGAATTGTTAATTTGTTATAGCATGTGTGTGTTTATTATTGTGGTTTTCTTTTACTGTAATTTCACACATGCGTACTTCAATTATCTGTTGTGGATGATGTTTATTTGTTATTAATGGTCACGACATTGAGGGCATAGTTTCCCCAACATATGATTCAAGCCCTTGTTGCTAGTCAGCAGTCTCTTGCATACGGGGAAAAGCTCATGAGGTCTTGTGGCACTGGCCGTTTTGGCGTTGGATGCTTAGCGGTTGACCATGGGGCTAGTCGTGTGGTGCTAGGATGTGCCATGGCGAGTGAAACGACTTGATTGTCCGTGGTGTTGGGTGTGGCACTTGGGTGGTCGCCCTGTGTGAAACAAGTAACTTGGAAATGCCCAACGAAGGGAGTGGCATAGGGCATGGTTTTTGGTAAACCTCCTGTGTAAAACAGGGAGCTTGAGCACACCACGTCGTGGTCCTGGGCGTGGTGAGGAGAAAACAGTCAAGCATTTTGTGATACGTCGTAATGGCTAGTCATGGCAAGCGTCGGAGGAGCCAACACGGCTTGGAGCACGTCGTTGCCTAGGTCGTGGTGACGGTCAAATCGGAATTTTAACTCACGCAGAAAGGGGGGGCACGGGTGCAGGAGATTCGGATCACCTTTGACTGAGGGAGACCATGGCGTAGCGGGATGTCTCCACGCTGTGACGAGGCCATTTGGGGCTCCTCTATAAATAGAGGGTCAGACCTCCCTCGTCTCGATTCCCTTCTCCTCTGAACTTTGGCCGACTCCAAACCCCCTTGGCACCCTTTGATCGTCTCTTTTGAGGATTCTAACCTCTTAGATCGTGGAGAATCGGGTGCCCTTGAATCAAGGTACCTTCTACTCCCCTTTCTCACTTTCATTCTCCCCTTTTTGTTCGGATCTTCATTGTGGCGAACCCCTCTGTTTTGGGTTGAGTTTTGAGCATGGTTTGGTGTGGCTTGTTGTGAGTAGATTCTAGTGGTTTTCCCTTCGATCTTGGTGGAGTTTGATCCCCAGATTCTTCCGTTGTGAGTGTGGTTCTCTTTGAAGCGACAATCGAGGTAGGGGATTCGAGTTCTCTCTTTATTTTTCATGCATATGTGATATTAGCATGTTTTTGTTTCCTTTTGAGAGGATGGTAAGAGTTGGCCTAATGAAGATAATTAATCGACATAATGAAATTGAAAGGGGAAGGGGAGATATCGCATGTGCTTTACTTGATATCATGTTGTTGCTTTTCCACGATTGCGTGTCGGATGTTGTTGATTATGAAATGGGCTTGGTGAATATGTTTGTTGAAATATTGTACAAATGAAAGAGAGGACCGAATACCCAATGTTTCTCACTAAGGGAGGTCTTGGGGTTATTTTATAATGAATAAAAGAGATTACAAGATATGTCAAGTCCGATGTGGGACTGCAAACAACTTAACCTCTAACACTCCCCCTCAAGCTAGGTGTTCCTAGCTGCGATACATTATAAAACAAAGCACAACACTCCCCCTCAAGCTGGGACATATATATTTATCATGTCCATCTTGTTACATAAAAATTAGACTCGTGGTCCAGACACTCCTTTTGTGAGAACATCGGCAAGTTGATCAGAGGTGTGAACGTGACCGAAGACGATCTTCTTCTTGTCAAAGTGATTCTGGATTGACTGTTTCCGGTTTATTGGAAGGAAAGTGAGGGGGGATTCTCAACAAATGAATCCTCTATTCCAATCATAGGGTTTGGTATCTGCTTCGTTACCCCTCATATCACACTCCTATGTGTGACTTTTGTTCTCTATAACCCATTCAGTTTGACGTTCATCAGTAAGCTTGCTCACGAATTACAGTATTCTATTATAGCCTCCCCAACACATGTTATATTTCAAGAGCTTTGGACGAATCACAAACTTATTAGATGAGAGTTGTGTGGAGGCGCTTATGTGCCGGACTTCACCCCTTTCCTTGTGTGTTGTTTCCCGATCATGTCCTGAATCTCCATTATCATCATAGTCGTATGTCTTCGTCAATTCTCCAGCATCCATATCCTAAGTTAGGATCTCTTATATTTATCGACTGTGAGTCATTTCATTTCTTCATGCATCATCAGGTCATTTATGTTACCCAACAGCAAAAACAAATGAGTCTTAATTTCAAGTTAGTGCATTATGATGCATGTTGGCACAGTTTAGGCCTTCGTAAATTGAGTTACAGCTACTACGTGTCATTTATTGATGACTGCTCGAGGGGAAGTGTTGAGAGCATTTATGTACTTAATACATGGGTGCAACCAAGTTCATTCAGTTTGATTAGGTCCATCATATTCCTTTATCACGTGTGTTTTAAATTTAAATCTCTCATCTCAAATCTCGTATCTCTTTTTGTGATCTATAAAAAAGGGGCTCGGAATCACTCGAGGCGCGGTTTTCTAGTACCTAAACTCTAGCACATGAAAAATTTATGACATGAATCATATAAAATATAAAGCTTAGAACCTGAAATAATTTGAAACATATCATTTTTCTGCACACACACTTCAACAATTTTAAAATATTAGTGCACCAACAAACATGACCCTTCACTCTATAACCCTTGTTGAAATCTGGTTTTCAAAAATTAAAAAATTGGTTTTGTTTTCATGCCATGCAAAATTCAGTTTATTTATTATCATGCAAATTATTCTTTTGTTCTGTGGGCTTCGTCCGTCTGGGTATGTTGGCAGGGCCTCCATGTTTATTATGGCGTTGGGTTATGGGGTGCAGCCCGGTTTGCTGGTTCGTTGGCTTGATCTGTGGGCTCCTCCTTGGAGTGTTGCTGGTCGTTAATTAACGCAATCGGACTGCTTCAGGAGTTTGTGTTTCTGGATTTCGGTTGATCCCCATGTTTTGCTGCCCAACCTATCTGCTGCCTCCATGCGTCCTCAGACGTTTGGGATTTGTTACGCCAACTCCTCCTTCACGATCCTTCCGCTTGCCCTTCACCGTAAGTGTGTCCCAACTTGGCTGTTACGCTTGACATGCCGTCTGGCACTGCGTCTGCCTCGCCATTATTACTGGCCGCATCGCTTTGTTATACCAGCATGGTTCTGGTTCTTTGTCTTCCTTCAACATTCATCGTTCAGAGAGATTGTTTTGAGAGGCAAAGCTCTGGTGGTGCTCCTCTTCCACACATTTGCAGCCCCTGTTCCAGTCATTATCTCTGGTGGAGAGCTCGGTACCCGCGAGCTCTGTCTGGACCGCATCAGCTTCAAGATACTACAACCCTGGCGGCGGCGTTTCTCCCTCAGCAGATCGACTTATGAGATTGTTCCCTTTCTATTTCGACTTTGCGTTGTATTTCTTTCTTTCTTTCTTTCTCTTACGGACCAAGTGTTGGGGTTGTGTGCGTGAGTCCGTCCAACTCGAGGGCGTACGTTACCATCTTCGGGTCAGGGTTCACCGCTGGCCCCTGAAGTGACGAGGTCTTTGTGCTCGAATAGTTTATGTGGTCCACATGTGTTGCCTCTCTGTTTTAGTTTCTCTGTTGTATATTGTTTGTTTTGCATAATAATAATCATTGTGGTGGTATTCTTGTCCTGGAGTAGAACCAAACTGTTCCGAACCACGTAAATACCTATGTGAATCTTTACTTTCCTGCAATTTACTTTTCTGTTACACTCATTATTTTTGTCTTGCATCTTTCTACGTTTTTCTTCTTATCTTTCTTTCGGCATCGTCAAACCTGTAGGTTGAGAAACCCCCTTACCTTCAAGGTGGGGTAGAGGCCTTCTTTTATAGATTGAGAAAATGGAATACACATGGGAGTATTCCGATGTGGGACTCGGTAATACCCAAAATAATAAAAAAAAGGGTTTTAACACTCCCCCTCAAGCTGGACATGCCCAGCTTGGACAAAAGAGTCGCACAAAGAAAAAACAAGGTGACATCATACAAGACCAGATAAACTCCCCTTCAAGCTGGGCCGAAGATGCTATTGATGCCCAGCTTGGAACTGATCGAGGAGAGGCGGGCCCCTGGGACGCCTTTGGTGAAGATGTCAGCGAGCTGGTCCGCCGTTGGGATGTGGCTAAATCTAACATGATTGTGCTCCAGATGGTGTCGAAAAAAGTGGCAGTCCACCTCAATATGCTTCGTGCGTTCATGGAAGACGGGATTTGAAGCAATCTTGGTGGCTGCCTGATTGTCACACCAGATGTGAGCAGATGTGGGAGGACGATGTTGGATTGGTGTTGCCCGATCCGGTTGGGCCGAATGCTTGTGGCCCGCAACTGTCGCGGAGCTGACCGACCGACACCGACAGCACTGTAGCAGTGCGGACTTCAGAGTCAATTTCACTGTAGCACTTTTGATTTCCAGCCGGCATCCACTGTAGCGCTTTTGACAAAGCTGGTCGTCGTTCACTGTAGCGACGCAGACTCACTTTTCGAACAGTGATCGTATTCTCCATTGTTTTATAGCCAATCTTCGGGCTAGGGTTACTACTGAAAATCCTCTGTATTCTTTGTACTCCTGATATAGTGAATTATGCCTCTCCCGTGAACGTTGGGATTTTTCCCGAACCACGTAAATCGTTGTGTCCTTATTTGCTTTCTTTCTTTCGTTTTCTCGTTTCTGTCGTTGTGTCTCCCGACGATTCTGCAACAACTGGTATCAGAGGGTGAGTTCGGAATTCTCCAACGATGGCTCTGGATGAAAGCAAAGTGAAGATCGATCGCTTCGATGGAACTGATTTCAGTTTCTGGAGGATGGAGATCGAGGATTATCTTTATCAGAAAAAGATGCATTTGCCACTTCTGGGTCTGAAGCCAGCGGACATGAAGAAGTCGAAGTGGGAGCTACTGGATCGATAGGTTCTGGGTGTTGTGCGCCTGACGTTGGCAAAAAACGTGGCGTTCAACATCAGAGAGGAGAAGACGACGGTGGACCTGATGAAAGCCCTCACAAATATGTACAAGAAGCCTTCTGCGGCAAACAAGGTGCATTTGATACGACGATTGTTCAACCTGAAAATGGTTGAAGGGAGAACTGTTGCAGATCATATCAACAAATTCAATACCATCATAAGTCAGTTGTCATCGGTGGACATTGATCTTGGTGATGAGGTATGTGCGCTGGTTTTACTATCTTCGTTACCAGAGAGTTGGGAAGCAACTGTAACAGCTGTGAGCAGCACTTCGGGGAATACGAAGATGGCTCTGAAAGATATACGGGACCTAATCCTTAGTGAGGATGTTCGAAGAATAGAATCAGGCAGATTCTCTGGTTCTGCTTTGAACGTTAAATGAAGAGGAAGGTACCCACAGCGGGACAATCGCAGAGGACGATCGAAATCAAGAGGAAAGAGCAGAGACAAGGCAAAGGGGCCCGGTCCTACCTGCTGGACATGCGGGAAGAAAGGACATGTCAAGGAGTGCAGAGATAACCAGAAGGGACCTGAAACCAATGGAGCAAACACTGGAGCTGAAGGAACTGATGACGTGTTGCTGCTGAGCGTGGAGAGCCCGATGGAGTCTTATATTTTAGACTCTGGGGCGTCTTGCCATTCTACATCGAAGAAGGGTATCCTGAACAATTTTGTTTCTAGAAATTTTGGCAAGGTGCATATTGCTGATGACGAGCCCTTGCAGATTGTGGGTAAAGGAGATGCACGGATCAAAACCAACAGTGGGAGTTTGCTGGTTCTGGAAAACGTGAGGTATATCCCTGGCTTGAGAAGAAACCTTATTTCTGTTGAACAACTTGATGATGCAGGTTGAGTACCACATTCACTGGTGGTGCATGGAAGATCACCCGGGGAGTTATGGTCATAGCTCGGGGAGCAAAGAATGGCACCCTGTACAACATGACAGAAACTTGCATGGACATGGCTGCATCACTGGAAGCTGTCGGAGGTTCTCAACTGTGGCACTACAGACTCGGCCACATGAGTGAAAAGGGGATGAAGGTGCTGGCAACAAAAGGGTTGCTACCAGAGCTGAAGTCGGTGGAAGTAGGCTTATGTGAAGATTGCATCTTTGGAAAGCAGAAGAAGGTGTCCTTTGCAAAAGGAGGCAGAACACTGAAGGCTGAAAAGCTGGACCTGGTGCATACAGATGTTTGGGGCCCTGCACCGGTACTATCCCTCGGGGGATCACAATATTATGTGACATTCATCGATGACTCAACAAGGTATGGGTTTACTTTCTGAAGAATAAATATGATGTGTTTAAGATGTTTCAGAAGTGGAAAGTCATGGTGGAGAACGAGTCAGGAGCAAAGCTGAAATGTTTGAGGTCTGACAACGGTGGAGAGTATGGCAGTCAGGAGTTCAGGAAATTTTGTTCTGAAAATGGAATTCGGTGGGAGAAGACAATCCTAGGAACACCACAACAGAATGGTGTGGTAGAGAAGATGAATAGGACACTGAATGAACGTGTCAGGAGCATAAGGCTGCATTCGGGGTTACCCAAGACCTTTTGGGCTGATGCAGTGAATATGGCAGCATATCTCAAAAACAAGAGTCTCTCTGTGCCAATGGGAGAATGTCTACCCGAGGAACTCTGGTCTGGTAAGGTGGTAAAACTCTCACATTTACGAGTCTTTGGCAGTTTAGCATATGTTCATGTTGATGCTAATGCAAGGGACAAGCTTGATGCCAAGTCCAAAAAATGTTTCTTTATTGGCTATGGTGGTGAGGAGTTTGGGTATCGCTTTTGGGATGATCTCAACAGGATGGTCATCAGGAGCCAAAATGTGGTATTCAATGAAGGTGTCATGTACAAAGATCGCCATGCACTTGAAGATGAAAATTGGAACATTGAATCAGAATACAAAGAGCAAGTGGAGCTTGAAGGTGTATCTGAGCATGAGACATCGGAACCGGTGGAACCTACTACTCCAGTGGAGTTGAGGAGATCAACAAGGGTGCGAAGGTCTGTGCAGAGGTATTCGCCATCTTTACACTATTTATTATTGACTGACGGTGGAGAACCAGAATGCTTTGAAGAAGCAATGCAGCTGAAAGAGTCGAGCAAGTGGGAGCTGGCTATGAAGGAGGAGATTTCCTCATTGCATGATAACAGCACTTGGGAGCTGACACCTCTACCAAAAGGAAAGAAAGCATTGCAGAATAAGTGGGTCTACTGGGTCAAGGAAGAACATGATGGCAAGAGGAGGTTCAAGGCAAGGCTAGTGGTTGAAGGCTTTCAACAGAAGGAGGGAGTAGATTTCACTGAAATCTTCTCACCTGTAGTGAAGCTTATCACCATCCGGGTGGTTCTCAGCATTGTGGTGTCAGAAGACTTGCATCTTGAGCAGCTTGATGTCAAGACTGCTTTCCTTCATGGAGATCTGGAGGAGGACATCTACATGCAGCAGCCAGAGGGATATGTAGTGTCTGGAAAGGAAGGCCTGGTGTGCAAACTCCAGAAGAGCTTATATGGACTGAAGCAGGCACTGAGGCAGTGGAACAAGAAGTTTGATTCATTTATGTCTAAAAATGAATATAAACGATGTGACATAGATCAGTGTTGCAACATCAAGTCCTTTGGTGATGAATACATTATATTGCTTCTGTATGTGGATGACATGCTCATTGCAGGATCATGTATGCAGAGGATTAATGAGCTGAAAGGACAGTTGGCTGAGGAGTTTGAAATAAAAGATCTTGAAGAAGCAGGCAAGATTCTGGGGATGAAGATCAAGAGAGACCGCACAGCTGAACATTAATGTTGTCACAGGCTGATTACATTAGGAAGGTCTTGAGAAGATTCAGAATGATGGAAGCAAAGGCAGTCTCTGTTCCCCTGGCGAGCCATTTCAAACTATCAAAGGAGCAATCACCGAAGACGACAGAAGAGGTTGAGTACATGGCAAGAGTTCCATACGCATCAGCTGTTGGAAGCCTGATGTATGCCATGGTCTGTACTCGACCTGACATCGCTCATGCAGTGGGAGTTGTGAGCAGGTATATGGCTAACCCTGGAAAGCAACATTGGGAAGCTGTGAAGTGGATACTGAGATATTTGAAGGGCAGCAAGGAGGTATCTCTGTGCTTTGGGAAAGGAAATTCATTGCAGGGGTATGTGGATGCTGACCTTGGAGGCGATGTCGACAGCAGGAGGAGTACCACGGGTTATGTCTTTACCTGTGTAGGAACTGCGGTAAGTTGGATATCACAATTGCAGAAGGTGGTGGCTTTATCCACCACAGAGGCAGAATACATTGCTGTAACAGAAGTTGGGAAAGAGATGGTTTGGCTGAAGAACTTCTTGGATGAATTGGGAAGAAAGCGAGAGGAGAATGTATTGCACTGTGACAGTCAGAGTGCTATACATCTTCCTAAGAACCCAGTGTTTCATGCCCGGACAAAGCACATTCAGTTGAAGTACCATTTCATCAGAGGTTTGATACAGGATGGGTTGCAGACTTTGCAGAAGAGGCATTGACGTGTCTCCGTTGGTCTCCACTGATGAACGGAGGATGAGAGGCAGAATGATGGAGGACCTGATGGGAGCACAAGAGGAAAACAGTTTGTATTTCATGAATCTGTGAATGGAAAGCACGCCACTGGTGAGTGAAGAAGAGGAAGAACTTAGATTAAGTAAGTTGTCTTCATCAGTTGCATCAAAGCATAGCAGTGCAGTGGATCAGGCTACAAGTGGGAGATTGTTGGATTGGTGTTGCCCGATCCGATAGAGTCGAATGCTTGTGACCCACAAGGCACTGTAGCTGTGCGGACTTCGAAGCCAACTTCACTGTAGCACTTTTGACTTCCAGCCGGCATCCACTGTAGCGCTTTTGACAAAGCTGGCCGTCGTTCACTGTAGCGACGCGGACTCACTTTTCAAACAGTGATCGTCTTCTCCATTGTTTTATAGCCCATCTTCGGGCTAGGGTTACTACTGAAAATCCTCTGTATTTTTTGTGCTCCCGATATAGTGAATTTTGCCTCTCTTGTGGACGTAGGGATTTTTCCCGAACCACATAAATCGCTGTGTCCTTATTTGCTTTCTTTCTTTCGTTTTCTTGTTTCTGTCGTTGTGTCTCCCGATGATTCCGCAACAGAGGAAAGCCAAGCTCCTGGAGGAGTTGCTGAAGTCTGTTGGACCCCATCTAAGGTTAAATGGGTATTTCTGAGTCCCACGTCGAACTTACCCGCCTTGTAATTAGATTTACTCATCTTTAAAAGAGTATCTCCACCTCACATTGAGGTAAGGGGAATTCACCATTTACATGGTATCAGAGGGATTTTCACCCCGACCCTCCCTCCCAGCGGATTCCCGGTTCTGACCGGCCCCGCCTCTCCCCCCCCCCTCTGGCTCTGCCCTACTCTCCCGGCAGCCCTCCCTCCCGGCGGCACTCCCTCCCGGTGGCCCTCCCTCCCGGGGGCACTCCCTCCCAGTGGCCCTCCCTCCCAGCGGCCCTCCCTCCCGGCGCCCTCTCCCGGTGTTGTTCCCAGCCACGGCTTCCGGCGCACGGCGCGCCCAGGTCCCGCACCGACCTCAGCCACGCGGCGCTCCTGCCCAGCACCCGCGCCCTAGCACCCGCGCAGCCCCTGCCCAGCCGCACCATCCTGAGCGCGACCCCCAATCGATGCTCCCTCCGGCGACCTCTCCGGGCCGCCTCCCTTCCTCCGCGCGACTCCCGACGAACAGGTCCACCGCCCGCCCTCCATGGACGCATCCTCCGTTCTGCCGTCCCTGATCACGGCCTCCTCCCGGCTTGTCGATGACCGGCTGGATGCCACTAATTTCTCCGTCTGGTGGAAGATGGTCTTGATGTCCCTCCGCGGCATGGGACTTCATTCTCATCTTAAGAAACCCCCACCCGAACTCACTGACCCCAAGTTCGACTCTTGGCAGCTGGCGGACAGCAAAATCTTCGCCTTACTGGTCAACTCCATGGACCGGTCCGTGAAAGATGTCACCAGGACTGCCAACACTGTCAAAGAGCTATGGGATTCCTTGATTGTCATGTTCTCTGAGACCAATAACTTGGCTTGGGTCTCCGACGTTCTACAGCGTCTCTCCCATATCCGCCAGCAGGATCGGACCTTCCCAACCTAATTCATGGAATGGAAGGGTCTCTGCGACGAACTGCAGGAACTCTGGCCTGTTCCTCAAACTCCGGCCGAAACGCAGACTCAACGGGACCAGCTCTGCCTATTCAATCTCCTGAATGGCCTCGCACCGGACTACGCCACGACGGCCACTGAGATGCTAGCCAGCCCGTCTACACTGGATATCCCGCAGGTCTATCATCGCCTGCAGAAGGCTCATCGGGCCCTGGCACCACCCGTCCCCATCCCTGATCACACTGCGCTCCTCGGCCGTGGCGGTGGTCGCCCTACTGGCCCTCGAGGGCGCGGCCGTGGCGATGGCCGACCTCACCCCCTCTGCCAGCCCTGCGGCAAGCTCGGCCATCTGGTCGACCGTTGATGGGTCCTGCATGGTCGTCCCGAGTCGCACCCCCGCCAGGGCCAGACTGCGCTCCGCGATGCGTCCTCACCTGCTGCTGCTCTTCCCCCGTCTTTGGATCTCTCCCTGGCTGAGATCCAGCTGATTCACGATTACCGAACCACCTCCATCCCGGGCTCTTCCTCAGCTTCTCTTGCACATTCCGGTGGTCACACTGCTCTTGTCAGTCATCGTTCCCCTGCATGGATGCTTGACTCGGGTGCGTCTGACCACCTCACCGGGGATGCAGGTATGCTCTCCAACTACCGTCCCTATAGTGGATCCCCAGCCATCACTGTTGCTGATGGGTCCACTCTCCCCATAGCCGGCTTTGGCACCTGTTCCCTCACCGCCTCCCTTCACCTATCCTCGGTGGCTCATGTACCCCGGAGTCCTTTTAACCTGCTTTCCATCAGCAAACTGACCAAGGATCTCAATTGCAATGCTATCTTTTCCTCGTCTTCTGTTTTGTTTCAGGAGCGGACGACGAACCTGGAACTTGGTAGAGGCCAGCTTCGGGATGGGGTGTTACATGTTCGATGGCCCGACTTCCATCGTCTGCGCATCTCTCCCTGCTCATGTCGTAGACCTCCATTCTCGGTTGGGCCACCCCTCCGCCTCCGCACTTCATCAACTCTACCCCGATATTAGTCCCCGTTTATCTTTTCCTTGTGAGTCGTGTCGTTTTGCGAAACATCATCGCACATCATATTCTCCTCGAGTTGACACACGGGCCGCCAAACCCTTTGATTTGGTTCATTCCGATGTATGGGGTCCCTGTGCCACCTCGAGTCAATCTGGGTATAAATATTACATTTCTTTCATTGATGATTATTCCCGGATGACATGGCTTTATCTTCTTCGAGATCGGACAGAGGTTCTCTCCACCTTTCAGACCTTTTTCCATGAGATCCAGACACAGTTTTCTCTCCCTGTCAAATGTCTCTGATCTGACAATGGGCGGGAATAATTATCCACTCACTTTCAGCAGTTTCTGCGGGCCCACGGCATCATCCACCAGACCTCCTGTCCTGATACCCCTCAGCAAAATGGGGTGGTCGAGCGGAAACACCGGCATATTTTGGAAACCGCTCGTGCCCTCCTCTTCCACCGCCAGGTACCTCTTCTCTTCTGGGGGGATGTCATCCTCACTGCTACTTACCTTCTCAATCGTCTTCCCTCCTCCATCCTTCAGGGGGAGACTCCCTTTCATACCCTGTTCCCCTCTAGTCCTCCTCACTCCCTTCCACTCCGCGTCTTCGGATGTCTCTGTTATGTCCGGGACACTCGCCCCAATCTCTCCAAACTTTCTCCCAAATCCCTTCGCTGTATATTTCTTGGATATTCCCGCACTCAGCGCGGGTACCGATGCTTCTCTCCAGACCTCCGCCGGTATATCACCTCTGTCGACGTTTCGTTTGTCGAGACATCTCCGTTCACTCTCCCCTCTCCTTCTCCCGACACTACCATCGATGATTGTCTTCCGCTCTTCGTTCACCAGCCTCTGGTGTCTCCCCCGCCCGGTCATCTCTTTGGAAAGACCTACTCCCGTCGTCCTTCTGTTGTACCTCCCATCCCGGCCGAGGACAACATTGTTCCTACTTCGTCCGATGCTCCTGTCACAGCTCCTGAGCACGTGCCGATTGCGCTCCGGAAAGGTACTCGCTCGTGTCAAACTACTCCTCTCTTTGTATCTTCATACAGGGGCCTGTCAGCGCTGAAGACCGTGTCCATTCCTCGGAAAGTTGGTGAAGCAAAATCTCACCCCGGGTGGCTAGCCGCCATGAGGGATGAATTGCAAGCTCTGGATGAAAACCATACATGGGATCTTGTTCCACTTCCGGCAGGCAAACAGGCGGTCGGCTGTAAATGGATTTTCACGATCCGTCTAAATCTCGATGGCTCTCTTTGCCACCTCAAAGCCCGGCTTGTCGCAAAGGAATTTGCTCAGGCATATGGCATCGACTACTTTGAGACCTTCTCTCCAGTCGCAAAGATGGCCTCTGTCCGCCTTTTCCTTTCGTTGGCTGCTCATCATCACTGGCCGCTTCATCAACTGGATGTTAAAAATGCTTTTCTCCATGGCTTTCTTGATGAAAAAGTCTACCTGCAGCAGCCTCCTGGTTTTTCTGCCTCTGGTGCCGACCGGCATGTCTGCCGTCTCCGTCGCTCCCTCTACGGCCTCAAGCAGTCTCCTCGGGCTTGGTTTGGCCGCTTCAGCACGGTCATCACAGCCTTTGGCCTCTCTCGGAGTATGAAAGATCACACAGTCTTCTTCCGTACGACGGCGCACGGCTGTATCTTGCTTGTGGTTTATGTTGATGACATCATCATCACAAGGACCGACTCCAGAGGCATCGCCAGCCTCAAAGTGCATCTTCACCAGCACTTTCACACCAAGGATCTTGGTCCCCTCACTTCCTTGGCATCGAGGTCTCCCGGACAACGGACACTATCTCTCTCTGCCAGCGCAAGTATGCTCTTGATATCTTACAGGATGCCGGGTTGAGCACAGCCACCGCTGTGGACACTCCACTTGAGCCTGGGGAACGCTCCCTTCATTCCGACTCGGAACCATTTCCTTATCCCGAGAGTTATCGACGCCTGGTCAGTAAACTCAACTACTTCACCATGACGCGTCTCGACATTGCCTGGGCCGTTGGCAAAATCAGCCAGTTCATGGAGCATCCCACCAGATCTCAGTGGGATGTTGTCCTTCGCATTGCCAAATACATCAAGAAAGACTCTGCACGTGGCCTTCAGTACTCACACCATGCTCACATGGATGTTGAGGCCTTCTGTGATGCGGACTATGTCGGCTGCCTCGCTACCCGCAAGTCTACTTCGGGTTTCGCCGTGTTCTTCGCCGGCAATCTCATCTCTTGGCGCAGCAAGAAGCAGACTGTCGTCTCCCGGTCGAGTGCCGAGGCCGAGTATCGAGCCATGGCCACCGTCACTACTGAGATCCTCTGACTTCGTCATCTCCTCCATGAGCTCGGTTTCCCCGCATCGACTCCTGCTCATATCTGGTGTGACAATCAGGCCGCCACGAAGATTGCCTCGAATCCCGTCTTCCATGAACGGACGAAGCATATCGAGGTGGACTGTCACTTTCTCCGCCACCATTTGGAGCAGCACCATATCGATTTCGGCCATATCTCGACGGCTGATCAGCTTGCCGATCTCTTCATCAAAGGTCTCCCAGGAGCTCACCTTGAGTCTCTCACTACCAGGCTGGGTATTCACCGCCTCCATGGCCCAGCTTGAGGGGGAGTCTGAGATGGTCATGTGTCTTGTCATCTTTGTTTTCTTTGTGGGACTCTATCCAATCTGGGCATGTCCAGCTTGAGGGGGAGTGTTGGACCCCATCTAAGGTTAAATGGGTATTTCTGAGTCCCACATCGGACTTACCCGCCTTGTAATTAGATTTACTCATCTATAAAAGAGTATCCCCACCTCACATTGAGGTAAGGGGAATTCACCATTTACAAAGTCAAAGGATCTCCGTAGTGACGGTTGTCATGGCTCGGTACTCAGATTCCGCACTGGATCTGGACACAACAGTCTGTTTCTTGCTGCGCCAAGAGATTAGGTTTCCGGCTAAGAAAACGGCAAACCCAGAGGTAAATCGCCGAGTGGCAAGGCAACCAGCATAATCAGCATCACAGAAGGCCTCAATGTTCATATGAGGATGCTGTGAGTTGCGAAGACCACGGGCAGGATCGCGCTTGATGTATTTGGCGATGCGGAGGACAGCATCCCAATGAGAGGTGGTCGGATGTTCCATAAATTGGCTCACTTTGCCAACAGCGCAGCTAATGTCGGGACGAGTCATGGTGAGATAATTGAGTTTACCCACCAACCGACGGTACCGCTCAGGATGTGAATATGGTTCTGAGGAGGCATAAAGTGATCGTTCCCCAGGCTCCAGAGGGGTGTCAACAGCAGTGGCCTGTGTCAGCCCAGCATCCTGCAGAATATCCAACGCATACTTCCGTTGGCAGAGTGAGATGGTGTCCGAAGAATAGGACACCTCGATGCCCAGAAAGTAGGTGAGAGGTCTAAGATCCTTAGTGTGGAAGTGCTGGTGAAAATGCTGCTTGAGGTGAGTGACACCAGCAGAGTCGCTGCCGGTTATGATGATATCATCCACATAAACAACCAATAGGATACAACCAGCAGGAGTCGTTCTGTAAAAAACAGTGTGATCCTTCATACTTCGAGAGAGGCCAAAATCAGTGACGACAGTGCTGAAGTGGCCGAACCAAGCACGAGGAGATTGCTTGAGGCCGTACAGAGAGCGGCGGAGTCGACAGACTTGAGACTCGGCGCCGGAGGCACAAAAGTCGGGTGGCTGCTGCAGATAAACTTCTTCCTCAAGAAAGTCATGGAGGAAGGCATTTTTGACATCCAACTGATGAAGATGCCAACGATGATGCGCCGCCACAGAGATGAATAACCGGACGGAGGCCATCTTGGCCACTGGAGAGAAAGTATCAAAGTAGCCCGCCCCGTAAGTTTGTGCGAAGCCTTTAGCCATAAAACGGGCTTTGAGTCGATGTAGAGTGCCATCGGGATTTAGCCGGACTGTGTAATCCATTTGTTGCCCACTGCCTGTTTGTCTGCTGGTAGGGGGACGAGATCCCAAGTATGGTTTTCCTCAAGAGCCTGCAACTCATCCTGCATTGTCGCTAGCCATCCCGGATGACATTTTGCCTCACCAACTATGCAAGGAATAGATACTGTCTCCAGAGCGGACAAACTCCTGTATGAAGAGACAAAGAGAGGAGTACTCTGACACAAACGAGTACCTTTCCGGAGTGCAATGGGCAAATCGTTTGGTGTCGAGGCAGGAGCATCGGACGAAGCGGGGACGACGGTGTCCTCGGCCGGGACAGGGGGTACAGTCGATGGGCGACGAGAGTAGACCGTACCAAAATGGTGATCAGCAGCAGCAGGGGGAGACACCAGTGGGGGTGGATGATTAGAGGAAGACAGTCATCAATGTCAGTGTCAGGATGAGGAGAGGGATGTGAAAAGGGAGAGCTCTCAATAAATGATACGTCAGCAGAGATGATATACCGCCGTAGGTCCGGAGAGAAGCAGCGGTATCCGCGCTGAGTGCGAGAATAACCAAAAAATATGCAGCGGAGGGATTTAGGAGAGAGTTTGGAGAGCCTAGGTCGGGTGTCACGGACATAACAGAGACAGCCAAAGACAAGCAAGGGAAGTGAGTGAGGAGGGAGAGAGGAGAACAGAGTCCGAAAAGGAGTCTCTCCTTGAAGGATAGAAGAAGGGAGGCGGTTAATGAGGTAGGTAGCAGTCAGGATAGCATCGCACCAAAAATGGAGAGGCACCTTCATATGGAATAGGAGGGCACGAGCAGTCTCCAAAATATGGCGGTGTTTCCGCTCGGCCACTCCATTCTGCTGAGGTGTATCGGGGCAAGATGTCTGGTGAATAATGCCTTTATCCTTGAGAAACTGCTGAAGGGTGGAAGATAAATATTCCGGTCCATTGTCTGAGCGGAGACATTTCAGGGAGGTTGAGAACTGAGTATGAATTTCATTGTAGAAGGTCTGAAATGTAGAACACACTTCAGACCGATCACGAAGAAGGTAGAGCCAGGTCATACGGGAGTAGTCATCAATAAAGGTAATATAATACTGGTACCCGGGCTGGCTAGGAACTCTGCAAGAACCCCATACATCGGAATGAACAAGGTCGAAAGGATTCGCGGCACGCGGGTCCAATCAAAGTGCATATGTCACCCGATGATGTTTTGCAAACTTGCAGGGTTCACAATGGAATGAAAGATTAGGACTAAATTGGGGGCAAAGTTTATGTAGGATGGAAGTCGGCGGATGACCAAGACGAGAATGAAGGTCAAGGGCACGGGCTGAGGTGGATGGGCAAGCAAGAGGGTGTGGGATATCGAGTATGTACACCCCGGCCTGAATATGACCTCGACTAAGTTCCCGATTCGTCGATCGCTCCTGAAACACAACACCAGAAGATGTAAAAATAGCAGCACAGTTTAAATCTTTGGTGAGTTTGTTGATGGAGAGAAGATTAAACTAGCTGTGAGGAACGTGAGCAACTGAAGGCAGACTAATAGACGGGGTCAAAACGCATGCGCCAAAGCCCGCAATGGGGATTGTTGATCCATTGGCAACAGTGATTGGAGAAGCACTAGTAAATGGATGGTAGGTAGTGAACATACCAAGATCCCCTGTGAGATGTTCAGACGCACCGGAGTCGAGCATCCAGACTGTCGGTCGATGAGACAGGCAAGCGGTGGTGCTCTCAGTCTGAGCAATGGTGGCTGGATAAGAGGGCGAATGCTCAGAACGGGGTCGGGAAACCGCTGGAGTCGGACCGAGAGACCGCATCGGATGCGGGAGAAGAGAAGTGTCGGGAGGCTGTCCAGCCAAACGTCGCCGGGAGTGCCGCGGGAGGGCGGGACCGGATGACCGCATTGGATCCAGAAAACAGGAAACTCCTGGATTGCGGGAGGAAGCACCAGACTGGAGGGCCGCAGTGGCCTGGAGGGAGTCGCGCCTGGACAGAGGCGGGGCTAGGAGGGTCGCCTGGCGGGAGGACAACCGGAGGCGCCGCGAGGTGAGCGGCCGGCCTGGATCTGGTGTCGGGGGCCGCGAGCAAGCCGGGTGCTGGTACGGTCGAAGGAGAGCGCCGGCCTAATGGGCACTCGGCGGAGCGGCTTCGAGCTGGAACGCCAGGGAGCTCCGGTGTTGGTCGGAGGTCGGGGCGGGGTGGCCGGAGGTGCCGCGACGGGGAGACACGGGCGGAGCGGGCGGTCGGGCGCTGCGCTCGACGGGGAGACGCGCAAGCGGGATGGTCCGCGGTGGCAACTGGGGAAACGCCAAGGGAAGCCGCGCAGAGGGCAGGCAGGGCGCCACAGGGGGGGAGCCGCGACGGGAGGCGGGCGAAGAGGCCGGCTGGAAGGCTGGCTGCAGCGGAGGTGCGCCGGACAGAACCGGGAGGAGGACGGCCGGGAAGCTGAGAACGTCGGGCGTAGGAAGAGCCGGGAGGAACCCGGGTTGCCTGGACGGAGCCGGTCCATCTGGAGGGAGCAGTCGGGGCCGGTTCGCGTGGACCGGTTCACCTGGACTGGTCCGCCTGGAGGGAGTCGCGGCTCGTTGGAAGTCACCCGCAGAGGAGGCCGCCAGGGGTGTTGCGCGCAGAGGGGGCTGCCGGGATGGGATGCGGGAGCCAGGCCCGCTGGGAATAGCCCAGAGGGCGTGCGGGAGCCGAACGGAGCCGCGACGGAGGGTCGCGCTCGGGTGGAGGCGCGACGGGGCGATGGGAGGGTCGCCGTCGGGAGGAGCCGCGACGGGGAGGGATCGCGCGCAGGAGCAGCAGGCGCTGGGAGGGAAGGCGCACCGGGGAGCCACACCGGGCAGGAGGCGCCGGGGAAGGAGGGTGCAAAAATGCACCGAGAAGGCGGGGCCGGACTGTGCCGGGAAACCGCTGGGAGGAAGGGTCGGGATTAAGTTCCCTCTGATACCATGTAGGTTGAGAAACCCCCTTACCTTCAAGGTGGGGTAGAGGCCTTCTTTTATAAATTGAGAAAACGGAATACACATGGGAGTATTCTGATGTGGGACTCAGTAATACCCAAAATAATAAAAAAAGGGGTTTTAACAAAACCGATTCCTCGCTTCTCTTCTGTTAGCATTGGACCGCCTTCATTGGATCTGTTCCAACCTTAACAATTGATATCAGAGCCTGTAATCGGTTTAACGATGTCGTCTGTTAAGTTTTAAGTCGAAAAAATTGACGATGGGAACGATTTTAGAACATTGAGAGTTAAGATGTGTGCGTTGTTAGTCCACAGTGGGCTAACAGACGCTTTGCTTGGCCCCAAGAAACCCGTAGTGACTATGTTTGTCGATGGTCAGTCGGCTACCACTTACGTTGATGACGACCCTAGTGTTTTAGAAAAGGCTCATTGTACGCTTCTCTTAACCCTAGGAGACAAAGTCTTACGTGAAGCCGCCCATGAGACTACTGCTAAATCCATTAGGCTTAAACTAGAACATTTATATACGACCAAAACATTGTTTGGTAGTTTGTATAAAAAAAAGAGGCTATATACTTATAAAATGACCCAGGGCACTTCAGTGCATGTTCATATTGATGAGTTTAATAAAATGTTTCTAGATTTAGCTAATATAGATATTGAAGTTAAGGATGAAGATCGAGCTTTAATTCTTCTAACCTCCCTTGATAATTCTTTTAATTTATTAAAGGATTCCATGATGTATGGTAGACATTTGATTCCCTTAGAAGAGGTTAAGTCTATTGTGTTATCTCGCGATCTTCAAACACATGGTTCGAAAGAAGAACTTAGTAGTGTAAAGAACAAACCTCAATTAATGCATGTTAGGGGTCAAATGCAAAATAATAATAAAGAACAGAAAGATAAGAACCGGTTTAGGAACTTCCGGTGTTTTGAGTGTGGCAAGACCGGCCATATTAAAAGATATTGTCCCGATTTTAAAAATAATGACAATATGGCCTAGTCACATGTGATATGCACCGGGTTCACCACTACAGATGTTCTTTAATTCTTGTCTAGCGGTCCTTTAGTTAGAATTAAGCATAAATTCTAGGAAGTCTCTCTTCTGCGATCTTAGGATTGGTCCTGCTTGTGTTTGTTGGGGAACCCGATTGAAAGAGAGGGTGCGTTAGGGTTGTTCTAAGTCGTTCGAGCTTAGGTGAAGATCCTTCTCCTATCGGCTTCCTGGTTTTGGTTGTATGTTTCTACTACCTTTTATTACTTGGGTTATTTTGAGTTTTGCTATGTTTTCATGTTCACTGTATTTTACCCCAAGGAAGGTTGTGTATTAGCAGGTATCTGCATGCTTGGGAGTTTCTGGTTTCGGAGGAGACTTGGTTAATGTTGGTAAGCTCCGTTGTTTAATGTTGTTGCTTAGTCGGTTTTATTTCTGAGCATGTTTTAGCAGTATGATAGCAGTAGGTACAGGTAGGCCATGTGCCACTGTGGCACACGCTAAGAGTGTCTGCGTTGGGCGGATACTATAATCTTAGGTTTATTTTCTGCTAAAAAAAATATGCTCGAACCTACTGGTAGGCTAGATAGACCTTGCAAGAACATCATCTGTTGACTTTCTTTTTTAATTTGAAATGGTGGAGATTTGTTGAAATCTGGTTTTCAAAATTAAAAAATTGGTTTTGTTTTCATGCCATGCAAAATTCAGTTTATTATTATGCAGATTATTCTTTTGTTTTGTGGGCTCCGTCTGTCTAGGTATGTTGGTTGGGCCTCCATGTTTATTATGGCGTTGGGCTGTGAAGCACGGGCTGGTTTGCTAGTTCATTGGCTTGATCTGTGGGCTCCTCGTTGGAGTGTTGTTGGCCGTTGATTACCGCAATCGGACGGCTCTAATTCGGGAGTTTGCTTTTCTGGATTTCGGTTGATCTCCGTGCTTTGTTGCCCAACCTATCTGCTGCTTCCACGCGTCCTCAGGCGTTCGGGATTTGTTAAGCCAACTCCGCCTTCGCGATCCTTCCGCTCAACCTCCACCGTACGTGTGTCCCGCCTTGGTTGTTACACCTGACATGTCGTCTGACACTGCGCCTGCCTCACCATTATTATTGGCCACATCGCTTCGTTTTCACAGCATGGTTTCCTTCAACATTCGTCGTTCAGAGAGATTGTTTTGAGAGAGAAGAAGAAGCTCCGGTGGTGCTCCTCTTCCACACTTTCACAGCCCCTGTTCCGGTAATTATCTCTGGTGGAGAGCTCGATACTCGCAAGCTCTGTCTAGACCGCATCAGCTTCAAGATACTACAACCTCGGCAACGCTGTTTCTCCTTTAGCAGATCTAGGATCCAAACTTGTCAGATAGTCCCCTTTCTGTTTCGGCTCTGCATTGTATTTCTTTCTTACTTTCTCTTACGATCTGGGTGTCGGGGTTGTGTGTGTGAGCCCATCCAATTCGAGGGCGTACATTAGCATCTTCGGGCCAGAGTTCATCGCTAACTCCTGGAGTGACGCGGTCCATATGCTCAGATAGTTTCTGTGCTCCGCATGCGTTGTCTCTCTACTTTACTTTCTCTATTGTATGTTGTTTGTTTGTTTTACATAATAATAATCGTTGTGGTGGTGTTCTTGTCATGAAATAGGACCAAACTGGTCCGAGCCACAAAAATACCTATGTGAATCTTTACTTTCCTGTAATTTACTTTTCTGTTTCGCTCATTCTTGTTTCCGTCTTGCATTTGTCTACGTTTTTCTTCTTATCTTTCTTTCGGCATCGTCAAACCGATTCATCTCTTCTCTTCTGTTAGCATTGGACCACCTTCATTGGATCTTGTTGAAGTATGTCTCCCACATCGGACTTGTGGTCTTATGTAGTCTTTATTATTCATTATAAAATAACCTCAAAGTCTCCCTTAGAGAGGCACCTTGGGGATTGGGTCCACCACTCTATCTATCAACATGGTATCAGAGGTGGTTCTCTAAACCCTACCCCTCCCTCCCCGTCTCTTTTTTTTTCTCGGCCGAAACGTAATGATTTTCCCCCATGGGGGGGCGGCGGCTCCCAGCCGAATTAGTCGGTCGCCCCCCCCCCCCTACCGGCTTTCCTCCCTCCAGGCAGATTGAGCCCCATCGGTCCTCCACTCATCCGGGCTTCCTCCCCGTGTCGTCTGCCTCTGAGCGTCAGCCCTCCCAGCGCAGTTCCTCCCTCCAGGCCCCTCCCGACGGATCCCACCAGATGGCTCCCTTCCGGCAGAACCCTCCCTGCGCGCGACAGAACCCGGTGGCTCCCTCCCAGCGGATCCCACCCGGCGTCCAGCCTCCCTGTGGCCACTGTTACTACAGCACCGCCCCCTGCCTCGCCTATTGCGCTTCGTCACTGGATCCACGAGCAGCGGCCTCACGTCGCACATCCCTCAACAGCCGCGACAACTCTCATCCGGGATCGTCTCCCCCCTTCGCGAGTCATCCCTGCGGGCATCTCCGACGCTGACTCTGCGGCTCGTCATCGAAGTCGCGGAGGACCGCCATGCACTGTAACCGCATATGTCGGACGAGCCCCAGCACGACGACACCTCCTTTGTACAACCTCTCCTGTGTGACAGCCCCCAACGGGACGTGCTCCTGCAGTGCCGGCCCTCCTGAGAGGTGGTCCTCCTGCGCAACTGCCCTCATCCCCGACGCACCCCTTCTCTCCTGCGCGAAGTTCTCCTGCACGTGATTTCCATATCTAAGAGGCTGTTGGTACTCGTGTCGTTTGTTCTTGCGCAATTTCCAGAACAAGTGCCACCTACGGCTTTCCTGACGCCTCATCGACCGGTCCCACCTGTGCGGCTTTTCCGGCGCTTCATCGACCAGCACCGCCTGTGCAATTTTTCTTGTCCCGAAGCCTCATCGACCGGCCCCACCTGTGCGGCATTCCAGGCGTCCCGTCGACCAACCCGCCTGTGCGGCTTTCCCGGCGCCCTATCGATAGGCCTGTGCGGCTTTCCCGGCTCTCCATCGACAGATCCCGTATGCGCGATTCTTCTGCTGCGCCTCGACAACTTGTCGCACCAACGATGTAATCCGGCACATATTCTATCATTTTTCATCTCAAGGGGGAGCTGCGATCACGAATGATTTCTTTTGTTTTGTCTTGTTTTGTCATCAAGCTAGGTATGTCCAGTTTGAGGGGAAGTGTTGAAAGTGTTTTCGCTTTGTTTTGTATTGGTTTGCTTTCTTTAATTATGAGTTCAAGCTAGGAAGACCTAGCTTGAGGGGGAGTGTTGGAGTTTGCGTCCCACATCGAACTTGTGTTATTATGTGGTCATTATTATTCATTATAAAACAACCTCAAGACCTCCCTTAGAGAGGCACCATGGGGATTGGGTCCACCTCTCTATCTTTCAACAGATTTGTTCCGACCTTAACAACCCTTTATGTCCATCTTTTCTCTCATTTCGGGCATAAATTTGTACATGGGTGATCAATGTTGCATTGATGTCTGCTGAATTTTATTGTCAGCTGAAATTCAGAAAATTTTCATGACTATATTTTTCAAATTCTTTATTTACAGTCAAGATGCAACCAAATGAATAATTACTGTCGACTATTTCAGATCAGAGCAAGTTTAGTCCCAAAATCACATTTTTGGAAATGATTATAATCAGGATATTTGAACAACAAAATTATCAATGCCATATCAATCTGCAGATGTAGAATGTAAACAGCAATCACAAAAAATTACTACACATCCATGGACAATGTTGACATCGCATTACCTGGGTTCAAATATGAACCTAAGACAATTGTTTGTCGATAAAACTTTGCATGCCCTTCAAGATACCTATAAAAGTTACAACAATCCCATCAAGATACTTATAAATGAAAGTTGCAAAAACACGCCAATTTATTCACGAGGCAAAAGGAAAAAAACACAGTTAGCAATATACTACCCCTCCCACCCCTTTCTCTGTGTGCCATAATCACATATAACCTGTAAGATCGCCTGAAATGGATAAATTCATTCAGCGGGACATTAAATCTGAGTGCTGCGCACTAAAATAAAATTTTTTCATTTCACTCTCTTTGCTTAAGATATCCATGTTTTAGCAAAAGTAAAAAAGACCTCGCTTCCCCTCCATTGTTTCACTATTTGCAGTGCCCATTTTGCCTAATCTTAGAGAACTAATGTTAGACAAACAATGGAATAAAGTTGCATTTCAAAACATTGTACCATTTGCAGACTTATGAGAAACCACTTTGGTTATTTAGAGAATTTTCATTACATTTAACAACACTTTTAGAAAAAAATTTATGGCTCCTATCACTTGAAATGATTATTTAAAAAAATATGGACAATTTATTTCAAATTTGAAAAAACACTTACACTTGAATTCATAAAAAAAAAATTACATATAAACAACAGAAAAAATAATTATTGTATAAATGACTGATCATTGATCTAAAAAAGTTTCACAAATTCTTCAAAACATACAACTGCTAAGATCCATTTTCTCATTTTTAGCCCTGCAATATTGAAGATCATGCCGCGCATTTCAATAAGAATGTTCAAGGGTGCCAAATACAAAATACCACTACCTCAAAAATAAAAATAATACATTTGAAACTGACGAAAGAGATACTCAAACATGTCATGTTTCATGTTAAATGATAATCACCAAAGAAAACAAAAGAACTGGAAAACCTACAAAGAAGGGAAAAGTAATTTAATTTATTGAAAAATACCAAAGTCTAATGCGCATGACATTAGTTCCATGCTGGTTAACGGGTATCTGATTCAACTTCTGAACAACAGTATCCACAAAGGACCAATTCTGCAAAATCATCTTAAGTTGCAAATAAAAACTCCAGGAGAAATATGACGGAGACAAGACACGATCCCAAGTCATACCTGCATTGCCATCACATCTGCATGATCTATGATAAGAACCTGATAATATCAACAAACATAACTCAGAAATTTAACTTAATGAAGTCAAAATGGAAATAAAAGATTAAAAATACCACCTCTATAGAGGAAAGATAATCAACATCTTTTTCCTTGAATCGTTGAGCATTGACAAATTTCTAAAGGAGATGAAGGATGGAAGATAAGTTGGATCCAGATTATAAAATGACTGCACCAACTAAAACGCTAAAAAAAGACAGGAAAAAAAATACTTTACCGCAATCAAACCAGCAGGGGAAGCAACAATAATATCTGATGAATAAAAATCACTATACAACTTAATGCTCCTCCTGCAGGAAAAAAATAATGAAAATGAACGATGGAAGACTGATAAAGGTGAACCATACAGTATCCCAGCTTAGATATTGCATTCATCACGGCTAATTTCCTTCAAATAGAAGGTTAAATGTGAGAAAAGATCCAATAAACAAGAGATGATTTGAAAGAGAATTTTGCATCAACTATAAAATAAAACTCAAACAACCAATTGAAAGATATAAAACCTGGTAAACTTGATGCCCATCATAAACGAATCAGTGTTATTCCCACCAAAGAGTATATCAAAATCACGGGGTTTAGAAGGCATTTTTAGTTTCGAGCATTTGGAATCCTGATCGTCGCTGTCCTCTTCCATCCCGAAATTTTTGCAGAAACGTTCCATGTGTTCCACATTCACCTGAAAATTCCAAACTACAGCCATTAGTATATGGCTGCCAAGTCAATAAATTCATAGTAGATTTACTGCAAGTTCCATACTCCCTGTTGAAAAATGATCACAATAACAGCCAAATGTAATCAATCTTGGAATATGCATTAGTAAGAAAAGTCTCACAAGCTTCACATTTAACAATTCCAATATAAAAAGTTCATGGTTTCAGTAATACTCAAATTTTTTATCCTTAGGTGACAAAATCTGCATTAAAAAAAAGAAATAAAATTCTAAAGGGAAAAAAAATAATAACAATAAGTCACACTGTATCCTACAGTCCCAAATGTTAATTTATTTCCTCTTTTATTGTTTTTCCACTTTCAGATCAAATCAAATTCACTGCTGATGCAGATGGCACCCAAAAATAAAACACCACTCCCTAGACCAGCTGCTCAGGAAAATGATTTTTACAGGTGGAATGTTTATTTATCATAGAAAGAGTGACAAAAACTTTAGGCCAAGAAAAAAAACATCACACAAACAAAGGGAACACATTAAAAGGAGGGAAAGGAAAGAAAAAAACATCACACAAACTTGAGTGCTTCCCAACATCAAAAAAATATAATGATTCTTCGCTATGGCCTTTGTTTGACTGAGGAGAAAAGGGAGAAAGGAAAGGAAAATATGGGGGCAACCCTTCTTCTGTCATGGTTGGTTGACGATTAGGGTCCAGTTTTCCTTCATATGAATGAAACATTGGAAAAGCACGCAAACACCCCCCCCCCCCCCACACACACACACACATTTATTTACTTATTTATTTTTAACTTTTAATTATCTATTAATTTTTATAATATTTTTTATATTTTTTATTAATTGTAATTGATAGGAAGGTGGGCTGGAAGCGCAGGTCAGTGAGGCCACATGGGTGTTGGGGGACTGGCTTTGCTGTTGCTGTGTAAGGGATGCCTAGGGCTGGGCTGTATGGTACGGTTGGTGTGTGTGGAGGCAGCCAGAAGGGAGGCAGCTATTGAGTCTCTAGGTAGTTACTGCCAAGGGGCAATGTTGTAATTACTGTAGACAGTTCGCTGAATTGTTGGGGTGGCTAGGGGATATTAAATATGAACCACAGTAGGGGGTAGGGGGGGACAGATTGTGATCGGGAGTTCTCTGCTGTAGCTGGACGTGAGGGTTAGGCCTCGGCCTTGGGAGCAGTGTCTTCCAGGGAGTTCTTCGACCTCATCTCTGTGATTTCTGATCTTGCTGCTGGGGTTAATAAAAGAATACTTTGTTTTCTCTCTCATATTTGGATACATATCAATAATCTATTTATTTACTAATATATAATTATTTTAAGGAAAATCTACCAATAAATCCATTTAATGCAAAATATGTACCGCAAGGGCCAATGTGGAAATGTTATTTTTTTATTTATTGGCAAAAATGTCCCTCGGGGAGTTTTTAAATTATTTTTAGTTTATATTAATACAACACAAAACATTCATATATAAATACATAACATATAAACAAAACAAAACACAACACATGCACACAACGAACATTAATATAAATACAACAAAAAAAATTTATAGAATGTACAGTACAAGCACACACAGACAAAACATTTGATATAAACCCAACACATCACATTTATATAAACACAGATACACTAAACATATAAACACAACGCGACAAAGAACATTTGATACATATGTTTAAAGAGAACTTGATACATATAGGACAGAACATTTGATATTTGATTTGATGGTTTCGTGATGTTAAATGAGTGTATATATTAAATTTGATTTTTAATTGTCATTGTTGGAGTCTGTATCCCACATCAGACTTGTGGTCCGATGTGTCATTTATCATTCATTATAAAAGAACGTCTCCGCCTCACTTTGAGGTAAGGAGGTGAGGGGGATTTCTCAATCTACATGGTATCAGAGGAGGTTTAACCCGACCCCTCCCTCCAATTTTTTATTCTTTCCTGTTTAGGGTTGATTTTTTTTTATTTCCCTCTCCAGGGGGTGGCGGGCACATGGTCCTAATTCTCTGCCCCCCCCCCTCCTATGTGGCTGTTTCCGGTGAGGCCCCGCGCGGAATCTTGCCGGCAGACTTCCGGCCCCGCCTCCTGCTGCGGCTTCCCGGCTCTGCCTCCCTCCCGCGATTAAAGTCCTCCCGCATCGGCAACTCCAGCTCTCCGGGAAGATCCTTACCGTCGTTCTCCTCCTCCCGCGCGACCTCCTCCTCAGGGCCCTCCAGCGTCGTTCTCCCCTCCCGCGCGACGGACCATCCCCCGGCCGTCCCGGCGACGGGCTTCTCTTCCCGGCGTCTCCCTGCTGCGCGCGCCAGCCCCGATATCCCGCGCAGCTCCCGTCGGCTCGGCCCCGTCCTCCCGCGCGGCTCCCGCATCTCCCGCTACGCACGCATCGCACTCCTCCTCAACGGCTCCCGCATTCCCCGGCGGTCTTTCTGGATCCTGCAACAGCCCGCACAAGCTCCTGCTTCTCCAGGCAACCAAAACGGTCAGCTCCGCCTCTCCCGCTACGCACGACCGCCCTCCCCAGGCGGTCCTCCTGTGCGCGCAGCCCTTCCCAGCGGATCCCTCGCGCCGGCCCATCTCCGTCCGACTACTCCCTTTCCGGCGGATCCCTTGCGCCGGCCCATCTTCGTCCGGCTGCTCCCTTCCCGGCGGATCCCTCGCGCCGACCCATCTCCGTCCGGCTGCTCTCTTCCCGGCAGCCCTCCCTCGTGCCTGCGCCGCTTCTTCAACGCTGGCCCCGCCCTCCTCGCGCGCTCGTCCGCAACCTCGCCCGAGGCCTTCTCCGGCGGACTCCCAGCGCCGGCAGTCTCCCTTCACCAGTCGGCCTCCATCCCTGCCGGCTCCTCCAGAAGTCGGCCCTCTGCCTTCGACGCGGCACCGTACCGGACCGCTACTCCTCCTGTGCGAGCCTTCCGACGGACCAGGTTCTTCGTCCGCTGCTCTCCCTCCTTGTTGGCCTCCTCCTGCAAGGCAGCCCTCCCTCTGGCCGGATTCATCTGCTCCCATCGTCGGTGCCTCCTGCGGAATCCCCGCCTCCCTGCCCTGCGCTTCCTGCGGAATCACCGCATCCCATCGCCGGTGCCTCCTACGGAATCCCCGCCTCCCTGCCCGGCGCCTCCTGCGGAATCACCGCATCCCATCGCCGGTACCTCCTGCGGATTCCCCGGCACTTTGATGACCGGCCCTCCCGTGCGGATATCTCGGCGCTTTGACGATCGGCCCGAAATTGCGGATTTCTCGGCGCTCTGACTGACCGGCCCGTAGTGCGGATTTCCCGATAATCTGACGACCGACCCGCCGATGTGGATTTCCCGGCGCTCTGTTGTCCGACCCCGCACTTTTTCGGCGTTTACCCACCCTCTTTCAGCGGCATCATATCAACATCATCAGGGGGAGCAGCAATGTTGAAGCTTTATCTTTTCTTATGTTTTGTCTTGTTTTTGTCATCAAGTTGGGCCCCTCCAGCTTGAGGGGGAGTGTTAGCGTCTGTTTTATTGCTTTCTTTTCATTATGTGTCCAAGCTAGGTACACCTAGCTTGAGGGAGAGTGTTGGAGTCTGTATCCCACATCGGACTTGTGGTCCGATGTGGCCTTTATCATTCATTATAAAAGAACACCTCAGCCTCACTTTGAGGTAAGGAGGTGAGGGGGATTTCTCAATCTACAGTCATAAATATGTTTTGTTCTCATTATTTTAGTGACTTTAAATTTTAAAATTTTCTTTTTAGGTTTTAACATGAATGTGTATGATTCACATATTCTGTGTTGCTTTGAGTATTTTATCCTTTAATTTTTAAAAGATTTTTCTTTCATTTTCCATGATTCTTTGTATTTTATATTCTGCATTACGAGATTGTTATATGCTCTATCTATCACCAAAATTTGAATTATAGATTTTATTTTATGAGTCTAAAGATTTGTGATTAGCACAGAACATGTTTTCCTGTTTGAATTTTTCCTTCGTACAAAATATGCTTTGTGGATAGTGTGTCACTTATCTTAATATATATCCACATATTTTATGTTTTTATTTATTTATATCTTTAGTATTATATGCAGTAATGCTTTTTTACTTTGGTTTTAATTTTATAATAAGTATACAAATTAAATTATGGAGTTGAAGTTGTTATGTCAGCACAGAACATATTTTGGATAAAAATTTAGAATTCAACAACAAAACATTTACTTCACAATAACAGAACATTCAGAGCGTGACATAGAACATTCATGTGTATAGGTAAAGTAAATTTTCTGTGACTGAATTGACTTGCAAAATGTCATGTGGGTGAAGTAAATGTTCTGTGACAGAAATGAGAGCTTCACTGAGGAAAATGTTTTGTGAAGGAGAATGTCCTGTGAATATTATGTTATTTGGTGCTTGAAAGATGTTTTGTGAAGAGTGTATTGTGTGTTGATTGAAGAATATTCTATCAGCTATAAATGTTATGTGCTCAAGCACAGAACAAATTGAGACATAAACACGTCCTGTGGACAGAACATATGTTTTGTTAAGTGTTGGAGTCTCTATCCCACATCGGACTTGTGGTCCGACGTGGAGTTTATCATTCATTATAAAAGAACGCCTCCTCCTCACTTTGAGGTAAAGAGGCGAAGAGGAATTCACCATCTACATGGTATCAGAGGGCTAGGTTTCATCCTAACTTAACCCCCCGCCCTTCAATTTTTCCCCCCTCCCTATCTAGGGTTCTTTGCTATTCCCCCGTGGGGGGCGGCGGCCTCAAAGCCCCGTAGGGTTACCGCCGCCACCCCTCCGCCTCTGCCCTGCGCGACTCCTCCCGCGCGGCTCCCTCAGTCCCGTGGCACCCGACTCCCGGCAGCCCTCCATGCCGACCCTCCCTGCGGTGTCGCAACCCCCGGCAACTTCCTCCTCCCGCGCGGCCGACCACATCCCGGCGTCTCCTTCGGCCACGGGTCCCCTCCGCGGGTCTCTCCCGCGGCTTCCCGTCGCCGGCCCTCCTCGGCTCTTCCCGGCGGGTCCGGCTCCCGACAACTCCTGTCGCCGTTTTCAGACCGCGGCTCTTCCCGGCGGAGTCCAGATCCAGCGCGGATCTCCTTCCTCCCGCGCGACTCCCGGCGCGACTCCCTCCTCCGGTGCGGCTTCCGGCCCGCCTCCTCCCGCGCAACTTCCGGCGCGGCTCCCTCCTTCGCGCGATGGCCTCTCGGCGGCTCCCTCTGTCAGATCCGGCCGGATCTGGCCGGATCCACTCCCTGCACGCGATATCTCTCAGATCTGGCCAAATCCGGCCAGATCCGGCGATATCCGGCCAGATCCAGGCTGATCCTTCCAGATCTGGGCAGTTCCGGACTGTTCCGGCCAGATCCGTCCCCGTGCACCTCCGCTGCAATCCCGCTGCAACATCGCCTCCCTATTCAGCTGGTCTCCCCACCCTGTCGGCGCCTCCGACAGTCGGCCTGGACTCCAGGCATTCCCTGTTGCTTCCTGCGCGCAAAGACCGGCTATTCCTGCCGGCTCCTCCAGAAGCCGGCTTCCAGCCCTGCCGGCCTCCCGTGCCACCTCTGCTCCCTCAATCGCCGGCCTCCTCCTGCGGATTTCTCGGCGCTTCGACGACCGGCACCGCCATTGCGGCTTCCTCGGCACTCCGACGACCGGCACTCCGACGACCGGCCCTCCCGCACGGATTTCTCGGCGCTTTGACGATCGGTCCGACATTACAGATTTCCCAGCGCTCTGACGACCAGCCCGTAATGCGGGTTTTCCCGACGCTCTAACGACCGACCCACCAGTGTGGATTTCCCGGCACTCGGTTGTCCGGCCCCGCACTTTTCCGGCTATGACCCATCCATCATCCCGTGGGGGAGCTTCGATCGTGAGGAGGAGCATCAACTTTTTCCGCTTTCTTTTCTTTCGTCATATTTTGTCATTAAGCTGGGTATGTCCAGCTTGAGGGGGAGTGTTGGCGTCTGTTTTATTGATTTCTTTTCATTATGTGTCCAATCTAGGTATACCTAGCTTGAGGGGGAGTGTTGGAGTCTCTATCCCACATCGGACTTGTGGTCCGATGTGGAGTTTATCATTCATTATAAAAGAACGTCTCCTCCTCACTTTGAGGTAAGGAGGCGAAGGGGGTTTCCTCATCTTACATTAAGCATCCAAATCTTCATCAGAATCTTCCAAATCCTTAGTCATGCCGAAAAAACTCTTTTAGTTGTCATTATATCAGCATTTTCACATTTCTTTATCAATCATTGCAGTCAACATGAGCACAGAACATTGGTGTTCAAATATTACAACACAAAACATATGTTTCATGGGACATGAAGCACAGAACATATGTCCCATGGGTCAAACGGTGATATCATCATTAGCGTCTCATGGCAGTAATTCAATCCTCAATATCATATGAATTCCAAAACATCTTCTTGTCAATCTAGAACATTGCCCATCAGCACTAAGGCCTTGTTTGGTATGGAGGAAGAGTTTTTTATGGAAAGGGAGTAGGAAATGGAAAGAGAAATGGAACGGGAAAGTCATTCAAAATCATGTTTGGTAGTCCAAGAATGGAAAGAGGGTTGAAAATTTGAAGGACGAAAGTATCCTTGTCTTCCTCCAGCCCCGCATTCCACTGCGCACTCCACGCAGCCCCGCCCCTTCACTGTACACTCCCTCCGTGCAACCCTCTCGATGAAGCTCCGTCGCCACCAACCCATCGTTGCTGGCCCCATCGCTGGAGTACCATCGCTTCACCCATTATCGCCGTAATCCTCCATGGCGATAAATACATGTCGCAGTCGTTGCTTCCGCCCCCCCGCCATCGCTGTACTCACACATCGCAGCCCCGTCACTGCAACCCGTTGTCGCTGCTGCCAGTCTGAGGTGTGCGATGGTAGTGAAAATATTTTGATCGTCGCTGTACATGGACCAGTAGCGAAGGGCCACTGCTGCCGTCATTGCAATCACTGCAAATATCCATCCCCATTTCCCCTACACTGACTTCGAGATGTGTTTGATGGTCGCTGAAGGTGAAGAGATTGATGGGGGGCTGGAGGTCGTCAGGACAGAGGAAGAAGCATACCAGCATGTTGACGACGAAAGGGAGAGAGGAAGAAGCAGCAGTTGTGATGGGGTTATTTTGGTAAAAAAAATTGATTCCAATGGAAGAGAGTGCTTTCCGTCCAGAGTTGGATGGAAGTGGGATTCCATCAAACAAGGGAAAATTGGTTTCCCTGGAACGGCCTTTCATGCATACCAAACACAGGAATCATCGGTTCCAATTCCGCTTCTGTTTCCCTGACCGCTTGTTCCCACATACCAAACATAGCCTAAATGTTTTGTACACTTTATGCCCTGTTTGTCCATGAAATTCCTTGATCATTTGATGTGTTGATTTGAAGATCTTTCCTTGATCACAATCTAACGTTTCTTGATCATGATCAATGGCTATTGCTCTCAGAATCATAATAGATTTACAGGATTGCTCCACCAATACTCCAATAGCTCAATCGACTTGAACACCATGATGTGTTCTCATCTTTAATCTTGTTTTATACAAAGATCCAATATCCACATTCATCAGAAAAATGTTTTGTATCTCAACTTTATGTTCTTCAACTACAAAACTTCACAAATGAGGGCAACTTTGGAAAAATGAAATTTTGTGATGAATGTTTTTTTTCACCTGCTTAGACCTTGCGGTAAATAGTTTCATTTTTTGGATTTATTGGTTTCTCTCCCAATTATATTAAAGTGTTTTCCTTTCCATCAACAACCTAACATCATTTTTTAAAAAAATTCGTTTGCATTTTCCTTCCTTTCTCGCTATTCAGTTTCTATCAACCAAACGGGCCATATAATTCTGTCGACCTGCAAATAGCACAAACTTAAAACCTTAAATGACAAATCTTTCACCTCCAACTGCAAAAGAAGATGCAACTTGCTAAAAAGAACTACACTAATCGAAAATTGCCCGCCAGATAAGCATCTAAATTTCAAGATTCAATTCAACTGCCCCTTCACTATCTACCCTACAACTAAATTGCAAAGATTCAATTCAAATGTCCCTTCACTATATAACGTACAAATAATAACAATAATAATGTAAAGCAGCAAAATGGCATTTGACTGGGAATAGGCAAACCTTGCCCATGTCCAACAGATGATAAATCGAACTGAAGGGAAATTTTATAGCCACCAAATTTTAATCTCACAGATGATATTATGCAAAAAAGTCAGAATAGTATAAAACTCCAAACCGATAAAGAGAACCTGTCAATGAATTTATCTTAGATCAAAGAAATCAACTCGCAAGAGACATGGACGTACCTTGCAAGATGCAGGCGTCAATTGAATTAGCCTTTTTACAACACGAAATGCGATCGATGCAAGTGGCAGCAAAATAAGAACCTGGATGACAAAAGTGAAGGAAAAACAATAAAAAACCTCAAAAAAATATTAAATTATCAGACATATCACAAACAAACCTCCAAATGAGAAGAAGTGTATTCAGAGACCAACACCCGAATCGAAAGATAAAGATAAGACTAATCAAATGCAATGAAAATACTAGTAATTGTCAATAATCCATGTAAAAGATACACATGTTACCTTAGGGCGAGTGAAGCCATGATCAAGGAAACCAGCAGTTGCAAGAATTTCATCCTTAGCAGTCTCTGAATGTTTTCCCAACTTTATATCATTCTTGATCACAAGATGTCTGGCCATAAAAACATGATTCAGCTGCACAAAATTCTCAATCAGTCAGAACAACACAAAATTATGTGCAAAATATACCAGAAAAAACTGTCGATATTTGAGCCTTAAGGGAAGGTGTTTGCGAACCGAATGAATTATGTATGCATCCATGACGCTGGAATCTTCTTCCTGGCCTTTTAAGAAAAATGGCTTCTTGGTGCAGTGCAATATATCCCGATAGCTATTGCCTTGGGGCGGAAAAAAAAAAGACATTAAAAAATTATCAAGATGGCCATCATACACACCAAATTGGCCTGAAAAATCACTTACATATAGAAAAAACATCATGCCAATACTGATTATATAAGTATTAATAATAAAAATAATAATACTCTATACAGAACACTCCCAGGCAACTGAACCAGGTATTTCAGAGAACAATTTCAGTTGCAACAAATATGATAACAGGATAAGATGCAGGTACGCAGTGAAAAAAATGTAGCCAGACAGGCAGACTGTAACCAAAATTGTAAAATATTGATAGATACAGAGGACTAGCACTTGTATTTGTATGAAACAAACCAGAAATACAGGTGGTACAAGGAAGATGAAGATGAATGGAGACAAAGAACTAGCACTTGTATTTAATTATGAAACGAACCAGAAATACAGACAGTACAAGTAAGATGAAGATGAATGGAGACAGTTCAGGAGAGTTCCCGCCCAAGCCTTGCGGCCGAAGTTCCAAGCCTCACAGCCGATTCCCAGGAACATCCTCTCTGCCTCATCTCACCCCCCCTCCTTTAAGTATAACAGATTCTGATAGGCACCGCACCGGCAGAGATTTGAACGGACGACTTGTATAAAATATTAGTAGTAGCAAAATTACAGTTGGATTGGTGTAGCCCGATCCGGTTGGGCCGAATGCTTGTGGCCCGCAACTGTCGCGGGTCGAGCTGACCGACCGACACCGACAGGCACTGTAGCAGTGCGGACTTCGGGGTCAACTGGACTGTAGCACTTTTGACTTCTCCAGCCGGCAGCCACTGTAACACTTTTGACAAAGCTGGTCGTCGTTCACTGTAGCGACGCGGACTTACTTTTCGAACAGTGATCGTCTTCTCTATTTTATAGCCCTTTTTTCAGGCTAGGGTTACTACTGAAAAAAACTTCTGTAATTTTGTGCTCCCGAATAGTGAAATTCTGCATCTCCCGTGAACATAGAGATTATTCCCGAACCACGTAAATCGTTGTGTTCTTGTTGCTTTCTTTCTTTCGTTTTTCTCATTTCTGTCGTTATGACTCCCGACGATTCCGTAACAATTACAGAGGGGGAAAGAATAAGAAGAATGACGGAGACAACTTGGGAAAGACTCGCCCAAGCCAAGCCATGAAGGCCGACTCCCAAGCCAATGGCCGATCTGCTGGGAAGCCTGAACTATATTCCTCTCGATTTTTCCCTCTCTCTCACCCTCTTCCCTTTATTTATAACTAAACTGCTCCCCGGACAAACTAATAATATTCCCCAGAATATTCCCTTGAAGCCCACAACATATTCCCCTCTTATAATGACACTATTACCCCCTAGTTCCTATCACTGCCACCATCCTGAAAAACAACTTTGTCCTCAAGGTGGTGGGTCTCACAGACAGGCCAAGCGATCTCTCATACCAGTCTCGCTCTATGGAACTGAGAGCAATCATGTCAAGTGATCTTCCATATGCTCTGTACTGCTGAATGGAACTCAACATGCAACTTCCATAAAAAAAAAATTGCAGCGGGTTGGATTTGCTCCTTGAAATTCCTGAATGCGGTCTGATCTGTTGTTGCCTGCGGCCAAGCTTCCATCGTCAATGCTAGTCCTGACAACGCCGCTTTGTCACGTTGTTTCGCCTTTGTCACAACAGACATTGTCTAATGCACTTTCAGGAGTGTCTGCGGCAAGGCAAGCGGAGTAGTCTCGGCGCGAAGTGCATCTCCCATGACCGTTGTGGACCGTATGTTCCCTTCCTTTGGCAACCCATCAATTAGTACCGGGGCAGACGAAATGCGCTTCGTCTGCTACTGCAAGGTCAGCACTCGTGTCCTCCTTTGCTGCTCCAAATACCTTCAAGTTGCACCGGTTTTGCGGTCGTAAGGCCAAACCCCGTGGGTTGCGCCTCAAGCAGCGTGGTTATGTGAGAAGGCAGAGTTGCCTCATGGTGAGGCATTATCATCTCAAGGCGTCGCCCCGGAAGTGTGAGACCATCCCGGAATTCTATTCTCTCTTGCATGTCGGATCGAGACGCTCTGGAGTTGTTGGCCTATCTCATTGAGGCATGTCTCCAAAGCGGCATCGTTCATCCAATGGGTGCATCGACAAACTAAAGGAGGGTGGCACCAAACGACCTGTCTTCTTTTTTTCTTTTTTCTTTTTTTGTTCGCCTGTAGCGGAGTGCGTACTAGCTGGGCGTGAATCGCCTAGACGCGCCACTGTCGCATAAACCGAGGATGGCGCAATCAGTGCGTGGCGCAATCAGTGCGTGGCGCAATCAGTGCGTGGCGCAATCAGTGCGTGGCGCAATCAGTAGACTAGTCGGGTCCCGTGGACAGGAACTGTTCAGCGCGGTGGTAATGACCCAAACTGTTATAAATAAAAATTCTCCTTCTGATTTAATTAAATGTTTTATTTTGTAATATGGTTATAAAAAACATCTGCAGTTAATTGGTTTTATTATATCCTATCGAATTTAAAAAAACGTTAAGAATCAAAACCGTTGATAATATAGTCGTTCAACAGTGATTTAACAAATCCAATTGACACAGAGAAAGGAAGTGATGGTCTCAACCAGTAGGACCGTACCCTATGAAGCTCATTTATCGAAGCTTCCAAGGGAGATAGCATCAATGAGTTTTGCCCTTAGTCAAGCCCAAACTGAGATCCAACAACTTAAGCACGAGTGAAACCGTTTACGGGAGAAGTTCAAACTCATCGAGAACACGACCCAAACCATGTACGCCGAACCACCCCATGAAAGTCCCACCATCGCGCACCTTACCCTTAAGACGTTTGGTGGTGTATTAACGGGATATGTATCAAGACCATAATAATATGAATATGTATATTGTATAGAATAATGTTCATATTTTCTTATCGTTATTTTACAAATGATTTTGATTTTTATACAATAAAATACAAATTGTATTTTTAATTAGTATTCAATTTCAATTAAGACGTCTATTTTAACGAATTAATGGATTTTTTAAATAAATAATATTTTAATAAAATATTACTATTAAATAATGTTTATAAAATATAGATGATCATATGACTTTTATGAAGTCAAATGTAATTTTTATAAGGGTTCAAAAACTGTTATTGTCAAAAAACCCAGCATTTCTAAAAAAAATGTCAATTATTATTTTAAAAATGAAAATTCACATATTTAGAAAATTATTTAGATAAAATGAATATTATTTTTGAAATCAGAACGGCAAAATTATCCAATGTTGAATTTTTCATAATTTTCTTAGACGGTTGAATTTTCGGGAAAAAATTAAATACCATATAAATATACGGTGTGTATTATGACATCATAATGACAAAAAAGTGATGTAATAAATACTGTAAATGGTATCCACGACCAAATCTATGTTTTCCCTTTAAAGTAATATGATTTAAAGTTTATTTGATTAATTTTATAGTCTTTATGAATCCTCCAAAACCATTAATATATTTAAAGGTTTTAAAATCATTTCTTTAAGAGTATGACTCACCTCCACATCAGCAAGGGTATTATTTTAATAAGTTCGGTCCTTGGCCTTATAAAATAATGAAAACCACTCTCATTTCGCAGAAATCGTGGGTAAAAACCATTAGATGTTTTTTGGTTTTGGTTATTTTATTATATAGTCTGAAACCAAAGTTTGAGAAATAATAAAGAATTTTTTTTTCCTATATAAACTCACCCAAACTCATCATTCTCTTCACTCAAAATCCTTGGAGCATGTCCTTACTCTGTCCTCCCTTCTCTACAGTCCTCTCAAGGTGCTATCAAGCTCTCAAGAAGCTCCTCCCAAGTATTTGGTGTTGTATTGGTGTAGTCTGATCCATTCTGGATGATGTTTGGGCCGACTGCTTCCTGCCTATACTGCGCAGACTTCTTGTGCGATTGGTGGAACAGTGGATCGTCTTCCTCCTTTTGTAGCTCATTTCGGGCTAGGGTTTCTATGTGAGAAACTCTACGATACTCCATGTAAATTGTGCTCCCGAAACTAGTGAAACTTCTGCCTCTCCGTGGACGTAGGGATCATTTTCCGAACCACGTAAATCTCTATGTCCAATATCTTCTTCTTCTCCTTCTGTTTTTTTTTCCTTTTACTTTTCTGTGAATCGTTTCTTTTTGTCGTTGCAACTCCCGACGTTTCCGCATCATTTGGAGACACACACTCAAGTAAGGGATCCTCAACTTCTCTTCTTTATTCAAGTTTCTTTATTATATTATGTCTTCTATTTCCAATTACTAATGTTGGGATATGTATTTCCATGTCCCTATTACTGCCTATTTTATGTCCAAATGAGGAGAAACCTCTTTCTCTCTCATCGGCCCATTTTATGAATTTTTATGTAACGTCGTTATGTTGTCAAAATTTCACCGCGATTTTACATGCTAAAACAATTGTGTAGTGAATACCACACTCATTTCCCATCAAGGGTGTTCACCTTTATACACTTAAACTTTGACTTCAGACTTACATATATGTATTCCACACTCCTTGATCATGGAATAAAATATGATGATTAATGAATCTATGTTGTATGATCAATGTGACACACTTAAACATGAGAATGAAATGAAACCGACGAATGCATCCGGAATTATATAGTACTCCAATGCATTGGGTAATGTTTAGTCTCATTAGACGTCATGTTGGGATAGAGAGTGAACCTGATTCCTTTATGAGACTTTGTCCATCATGATGTCTTGACAGTTAGCCTTGACCAATGTTTATGATGCAGTGTTTTAAATTGTCACATTATCTATGTTGCCTTTATGATTATCATGTTATATCATGTCTCAATGTTCATGTTTATGATTCTCACTCCTTTTATGCCCTATTGATATGTCTATTGTCTAACATGTATTATTTTCTTCATGTTATGCCATATTTATTCTCTTACTGGGCTTTATAGCTCACACCTTTCTTATGTATGTCTCCAGATTATCTCATGCAGTGTTAAGTACGAAAGAATATTTTGAACATGTTAAAGAAGTTTTCAATAAAGATGTTGTATTCCTTGTTTTAAGTTGTTACGTAATGTACGTAATTCTCAAAGTCACTAGACTTCTTGATCTTCCGGCTTGTATTAAGTGTAAACTTATGTAATAAATCATGAATTAATGTACAATAAAGAGAAAGGTTGTCGTAGTTGGTATCAAAGGAAAAGTTTAGTTAATTTTGGAATTAGGATTAGAAAACTCTAACGAAAGCTTAGAGACGGGACTATATATAAGAAAACATATCTAAATTTTGGTAAGTATAGAACAAATGGTTTATCAAGCAAATACATCCTTGTCTGGATACTACAAGTGGATGTGGCTATGACACAGATGTACATAGGGGTGAAACCCAAAAACATCGCGTTGAGTTAGACTCGGCCGGAAACTGGTGCACGACAACGAGCATTGTTGCACACCTGCTTTGACACTTCCGGGGGATATGCTTTCATAAATTCATAAGCTCATTACGAAACATTATTAAGAAAACAAAAAATGCTCATAATAATATATGTTAGGAAATATATCAAAAAAAACATAGATTAAAGCCTAGAAATTCATAAGTTAAGAAAATAAATGTAATTTATAAGTTATCGCTTTAATGTCATTGGATTCCCCCTTTATGTGTTTAATTGTTTAAAAATACCCATCCCTGGTTTTCCTTTTATTCTAGCCAATGGTTAAAAATAGAAAGAATCGGTTAAACCAATGTGACGGGCAATGTGATGACTGCCCCAACGAGATGTCCAACCCGATGGGAGCGGGAATCGTGAACTTTATGGCGATACACTCTCAGCTGACTCAGGTTCTGAATAGAAACCTTGATCGAGAGGAGCGTCCAAATCCCCCTAAGAGAGAACCAGCTGCAATTGAGAGCTTTATACGACAAAGGCCTCTAACTTTCAATGGATCATCGGATCCCTTAATCACGGAACAATGGATCAACTCCATTGAAAAGATCTTCTCCATCCTTCAATGTTCTGAGCAAGAGAAGGTTTTACTGGCGATTTATTGTATGAAGGGCGAAGCTAATCAGTGGTGAACATTGATCAAAAATATGAAGCCTAAGAAAAAGATCGAAGCAATGGAGTGGAAGCAATTTCGGAAAATGTTTTTCGATAAATATTTTTCTCGCACTCTCCGATTTAAAATGGAAAGGGATTTCCTTGCCCTCAAGCAAAAAGACGACTAATCTATCGGGGCGTGCTAAACAAACTTCACAAGACTTACACGATACGCCTCCGTCTTTGTCGTTACCCCCCGAGTGCAAGGTTGACCGCTTCTTTGGTGGGCTAAAACCTAGTATATGAAAAGATTTGGCAATCCATGACTTTGATAGCTATGAGGAAATTGTCAGATGTACGTTCAAAGTCGAAATGGAGATCGGCGAATCTCGAGGATATCACGGGGATAAAAAGCGGAATGTTGAGTTTAATTCTGGCGGTCCGATAGAAAAATCTAATGGTGCTAAGAAATTTCAACATCCCACTTGTCAAAGGTGTGGAAAGAAGCACCCAAAAAATTGTCCAAAGGGAACGAGAAAATGTTTTAGATACGGGAAGGAAGGACACCTAGCTAGCGATTACCGACAGGAGAATCCCACTAATGCGTCGGAGGAGAGGAATGCTCTGGTCAACCCTCAGCGCATTGTTCATTGCTTCAGCGGCAAGGAATCAGAGCACTTTGCAAACCAATGCATTAAGCGAAGGGTTTTCGGAGACAACCAACAACCTCCAAGGAAGCAAAGACGAGCTTATGCTATCACAACCGTTGAGGTGGATCCCAATAACAAAGTGGTGACAGGTACGTTAGTTATTCATTCAAGAATAACTAATGTACTTTTTTATTCTGGTTTTACGCATTCCTTAATATCACGAAAGTTTAGTAGAACTATTCAAACACCACCACAAAGCATAGAAGTAGAGATGTCGATGAAAACGGCAAATAGGGCAATTATTACATCCCAAGTACCTATCAAAATGTGTGGGTTGAACTTCCTAGAGAACCTTATGATACTCCCTTTGGAGGAATTTGATGCAATTCTCGGCATGGATTGGTTTTCCTTATATAAATCCAACATCAATTGCCACGAGAAGAAAATCACTCTCTGTATCGCGAATCGTCCTCCGATTCTGTAAAAGTGCAAGGAGGATAAATTTTCTTTAGCACCAACATCTCAAGCATGGATATTATTACCCTACGAGCAAGCATGTCTAGCTCAAACGATTTAGCCTAAGGAAAAAATCATCCTTAAAAACATGCCCATTGTTAGGGAATACGTTGATGTGTTTCCTGAGTGTAGAATGAGAAATTAGGAGAGACCCGAACCCCCCAAGTGTACTCTCTAAGGGAGCCATTGGGGTGCTTTTATAACAAATAGTAAAGACCACACCGGACCTCAAGTCCGATGTGGGATGCAGACTTCAACACTCCCCCTCAAGCTAGGTGTACCTAGCTTGGACACATAATGAAAAGAAAACAACAAAACAGACGCTAACACTCACCCTCAAGCTGGACAGACCCAGCTTGATTACAAAACATACGAAATAAAAAAGAAAGGTGCAAAGGCTGCTGCTCCCCCTCACGATCGCAGCTCCCCTCAAAATGATGGATGGATGATGTTGCGGGCGCAGCAGATGACCACTCAGACCGGCCGATTGACGGAACGCCAAGAATGCCGCACTAGTGGGGCCGGTCGATGAAACGCGGGAAATCCAAACTAGCACCGGGAAAACCGCACTTGCGGGGCCGGCGACGGGAGGCGGGGATTCCGCAGAATTGTTGCGGGATCTGGCGGCGCCAACGGGGCCCAAATCCTAGGTGGCCGAGCTGCTGCGCCAGTGAATGGGCGTGCCGGCGGATAGAGATGCGCCTACCGAGAGTCGTCGGGAGATGCCGGCGAGGCGGGGATGCCGCAGGAGGTGCCGGAGAGCAGAAACTTGAAGCAGGGCAGCCGCTGGGAGAAACTGGAGCCGGCTGGCTTGGAGGTCGGCTGGAGGGACCACCCGCACAGGAGGCGGGCTGCCGGAAAGAGCCGGCGACTGTAGCCGAGAAAGCCGCGTGAGGGCGGGGCCGGGACACGTCGCGGAAGGCGGGGCCAGCGAGAGCCGGGAAGCCGCAACGTAAGCGGAGAGCCGAAAAGACCGCCGGGAAGAGCAGAGAAGGGAAACCGCCAGGAGAGGGATGCTGGCGGATGGCTGTGCGCAGGGGTCGGGACTCGCCGGGACGCTTCGCAGCGGAGGGGAGGAGGGCAGCCGGGAAACAGCACAGGGAGGCGGTGCCGGATGAGACGTCGACGAAGGGTCGCGCGCGGGTGAAGGCGGGGCGAGGGCGCCGCCGGGCAAGGGCGCCGGGAGGGGAGTCGCGCCGGGAGAGAGAGGTCACCGGGAAGGAGAGCCGAGTCGCGCCGCGGGAGGGAGGCGGGATCCGCGCGCAAGGGTGCAAGGGCGGGGGAGTCCGCCGGAGCAGCGCGAGCTGAGGGCCGCCGGGCGAGAGCGCAGAAGGTAGCCGCCAGGGATTGCGACACCGCGGGGAGGGTCGGCGTGGAGGGCCGCCGGGAGTCGGGTGCCGCGGGACGGAGGGAAGACGGCAGGAGGCGCTGCGGGATCTAGCGGCGACGAACGGGCCGGTGTCGGGACTGCGCAGGCGAGGTGGAAGGAGGGCGGAGGGAGCCTAGCGAAGCAAGGAGTCGCAGGGGCCAGCCAGGGGGCGACGGTGATGGGGGAGAACCGCCGGACAGAGGCCGGCTGGGAGGGATCCGCCGCCCGGGAGAGATAGCCGGCAGGGGGCCAGTGTGATCAGGTAGGGTGTGCGCCGCGAGAGAGGTCCTGCTACGGGCGGAGGAGCAACCGCCGGGAAAGAGAGCTGTCGGGGAGGTGCCGCCTGAAGGGATCTGCCGGGAGGGGCGTAGGGAGCGTCGCCAGCGCGCGCAGAGAGATAGGGTCGCCGGGGAAGAGGGCCGCCGGGGAAGAGGGCCGTCGGGAGAGGCGTCGCACGCAACAGAGGCAGCGCGCATGGATGGACGGGAGGCGCGTGCATGGAGGACGGGAGTCTTGCCGGAATCGACGTCGGGTCTGGACGCCGGAGAGAAGAGCCGCGGAGGGCCGACGAAGGGAAGCCGCGGGAGAGACCCGCGGAGGGGACCCGCGGCCGAAGGAGGCGTCGGGATGTGGTCGGACGCGCGGGAGGAGGAAGCCGCCGGGGGTTGCGACACCGCGGGGAGGGTCGGCGTGGAGGACCGCCGGGTGAAGGGTGCCGCGGGAAGGAGGGAGCCGCGCGAGAGGAGTCGCGACGCGCCGAATGGGAAGGGAGACCCGCCTGGGAGCTGCGCAGGAGAGATCCGCCGGGATTGCCGCCTGGAGGGGACGCCGAGCTGCCTCGAGAGGACGCCGGGCAGAGGGAAGCCGCCGCGACTGAGGTCCTGCGCGACCGGGAGGAGCAGCGGAGGGGGGGGCGGCTATTTGGATTGGAGTCGCCGGCCCCCCGGACGGGGAAAACCCTAAAGCAAGGGGGGGAGAAATTAGGGAGGGAGGGTCGGGATTAAGATCCCTCTGATACCATGTAGAATGGGAAATTAGGAGAGACCCGAACCCCCCAAGTGTACTCTCTAAGGGAGCCCTTGGGGTGCTTTTATAACAAATAGTAAAGACCACACCGGACCTCAAGTCCGATGTGGGATGTAGACTCCAACACTGAGAAATTGTTTGGTCTTCCTCCAAGTCGTGAGGTTGAATTTTCAATCGAGCTTATACCTAGAGTGTTACCATTATCCAAGACTCCGTATAGAATGGTTGTTGTGAAACTTGAGGAGCTGAACAAACAAATACATGAGAATCTGGATAAATGGTTCATACACCCAAGTGTTTCACTATGGGGTGCATCAGTCCTCTTCGTCAAGCTGAAGGATGGGTCAATGCGCCATTGCATTGATTATCGTGAGCTCAACAAGATCACGATAAAGAACAAGTATCATCTGTCACGAATTGATGACTTGTTCGATCATCTACATGGAGCACAATACTTCTCCAATCTACGGTCGGGATATTACCAAGTTAGGGTGAAGAATGAGGATATCACCAAGACTGTTTTTCGTACAAGGTACGGGCACTATGAGTTCATAGTAATGTCATTCGAACTCACTAATGTTCCAACAATCTTCATGGACTTGATGAATAGAGTATTTAGAGATCAGCTCGATAAATTTGTGGTAGCCTTTATAGATGATATTCTAATATACTCCGAAAGCGAGGAGCATGAGGAGCATCTAAGCACTATGTTAAAGACCTTACTAAAGGAGAAGTTTTATGCCAAGTACAGCAAATGTGAGTTCTGGTCGAAGGAAATCTCATTCTTGGGGCATATCATCACAAGCAATGGGATATTTATGGACTCTTCAAAGACAGAAGCAATTGAAGGATGGTCGAGGTCAACATTTGTGACAGATATCCGTAGTTTCCTTGAATTGGTTGGGTATTATCGTCTATTTGTGAGAAATTTCCCGCGATTGTCAAACCCTTTAACCAAGCTAACTCGGAAGGGAGTCAAGTTTGTTTGGAATAATGAATGTGAAGAGAGCTTCATGGAGTTGAAAAGGAAGCTTATCACTGCCCCTGTGCTCACACTATCCACAAGTAGAGAACTTTTCGTGGTATTCAGCGATGCTTCGAAAAAATGATTAGGTTGTGTGTTAATGCAGAATGACAAAGTCATAACCTATGTTTCAAGGCAGTTGAAAGTTCACGAACAGAATTACCCAACACATGAATTACCCAACACATGACCTCGAGTTGGTTGCAGTGATCTTCGCTTTGAAAATATAGCGGCATTATCTCTTTTGGGAGAAATGTGAAATATATACGGATCACAAAAGTCTCAAATATATATTCACACAAAAAGAGCTGAATATGCGCCAACGAAGGTGCTTAGAGCTGATCAAGGAGTATGACAGCTCAATCCACTACCATTCTGGGAAAGCAAATAAAGTGGCGGACGCTCTAAGTAGAAAGGATCTAGCAATTCTATCATTGATAAGAATTGAGAGGGGCCTGATCTTCTTAGATTTGGAAAGATGGACATGAGAACCATAAAGGAAATAACATCATCAATACTTTCACAAATGATTGTTCAACCGTCCCTTCTGGAGAAGATAAAGGATGCTCAAGAAGATTATGTGGGAATTCAGAAGAAGGTGGAAACTATAAGGAAAGGGAAATCCTCGAAGTTCAATGTTGATGAAGGAGTTGTAAGATTTGGATCACGGCTATGTGTGTCATCAAATCCTGAGTTAAAGGAGTTGTTGGATGATGCACATGGTTCGACTTTCTCTATCCATCCTGGAACCACAAAGATGTATCAAGATCTCTGAAAGCACTATTGGTGAGATAATATGAAGAAGGAGATCGCGGAATATACATCAAAATGTCTTGTATGTCAGCAAGTGAAGGCGGAAAGGCAAAATCCAAGAGGATGATGCAATCATTACCCATACCAACATGGAAATGAGAAAACATCACCATAGACTTTGTCATTGGTCTTCCGAAGACATCAAGAGGAAATAACGCTATTTGGGTTGTGGTGGATCGTCTTACAAAGACTACACACTTCATTGCGATTCGAGAAGACTTCTCACTCGATCAACTTGCAAGGATATGCATTAGAGAAGTGGTGAGGCTGCATGGAACACCACTATCAATTGTATCTGATCGATATCCAAGATTTACCTCAAAATTTTGGAAGAGTTTCCAACATGCTATGAATACTAGGTTGAACTTCAGCATGGCTTATCACCCTCAAACTGATGGTCAATCTTAGCGGACTATCCAAACACTTGAGGACATGTTGAGAGCATGCTCAATTGACTTCAAAGAAGGATGGGACCAACATGTTCTTTTGGTCGAGTTCTCATACAATAACAGTTTCCACTCAAACATCCAAATGGCTCCCTATAAAGCCCTTTATGTGAAGAGGTGCAAAACACCTTCATGTTGGGATGAAGTTGGGGAACGAAAACAGCTAAACCCTAAAATGGTCAAGGAAATGGTGGAAAATGTTAAGACTATTCAGCAACACATCAAGCCTGCTCAGAATTGACAAAAGAGCTAGCTAACAATCGTCAACGAGACCTAGAGTTTGATACTGGAGACATGGTATTCCTCCGCATATCTCCATGGAAGAAAGTCATGAGATTCGGGAAGAAGGGAAAGTTTAGTCCAAGATATATCGGTCCCTTTGGGATCCTTGGTCACATCGGAGCGATGGCCTATCGACTAGCACTCTCACCAAACCTATCTCAAGTACATGATGTATTTCATGTATCTCTTTTGAGGAAGTACATATCAAACCCCTCATATGTACTCAATCCAGAAGTGGTACTGTTGGAGAATGATTTTTCCAATGAGCAGCAACTGATGAAAATCTTAGATTGTAGAAACAAAGTTCTACGGAATAAGACAATGCATTTGGTCAAAGTGTTGTAAAGAAACCACAAGTTTGAAGAAGCGGCGTGGGAACCGAAGGAGGTGATGAAACAGAGTTACCCTCATTTGTTTTAACGGGTGAAATAAAAATTTCGAGGGCGAAATTTCTGAAAGGAGGAAGATTGTAAAAACCCGAACTGTTATAAATAAAAATTCTCTTTTTGATTTAATTAAATGCCTTATATTGTAATATGGTTATAGAAAATGCATGCACTTAATTGGTTTCATTATATCCTATCGGATTTAAAAGACCGTTAAGCATCATAACTATTGATAATATAGTCGTTGAATAGTGATCATGATTAGTATAAATATAGGGTTTTAACAAATTCAATTGACACAGACAAAGGAAGTGATGGCCTCAACCAGTAGGATCGTACCCTATGAAGCTCATTTATCAGAGCTTTAAAAGGAGATCGCATTGTTGGGTTTTTCCCTTGATCAAACCCAAGCTGAGATCCAACAACTTAAGCACGAGCGAAACCGTTTACGGGATAAGTTAAAACTCGTCGAGATCACGGCACAAACCATGTACGCCGAACCAGCTCATGAAAGTCTCACCGTCGCGCACCTCACCCTTAGAGCGTTTGGTGGTGTATTAAAGGGATATGTATCAAGACCATAATAATATGAATATGTATATTGTATAGAATAGTGTTCATATTTTCTTCTTATCGTTATTTTATAAATGATTTTGATTTTTATACAATAAAACACAAATTGTATTTTTAATTAGTATTCAATTTCAATTAAGACGTTTATTTTGATGAATTAATGGATTTTTGAAATAAATAATATTTTAATAAAATATTATTATTAAATAAAGTTTATTAAATATTGTAAATGGTGAATTCCCCTTACCTCAATATGAGGTGGGGATACTCTTTTATAGATGAGTAAATCAAATTACAAGGAGGGTAAGTCCGATGTGGGACTCAGAAATACCCATTTAAACTTAAATGGGGTCCAACACTCCCCCTCAAGCTGGACATGCCCAGATTGGATAGAGTCTCACAAAGACAAAAAAGATGACAAGACACAAAACCATCTCATACTCCCCCTCAAGCTGGGCCATGGAGGCTGTGAATACTCAGCCTGGTAGTGAGAGGCTCAAGGCGAGCTCCTGGGAGACCTTTGATGAAGAGATCGGCAAGTTGATTTGTCGTCGGGATATGGCCGAAACCGATATGGTGCTGCTCCAGATGGTGGCGGAGAAAGTGACAGTCCACCTCGATATGCTTTGTCCGTTCATGGAAGACGGGATTCGAGGCAATCTTCGTGGCGGCCTGATTGTCACACCAGATATGAGCAAGAATCGATGCTGGGAAACCGAGCTCATGGAGAAGATGATGAAGCCAGAGGATCTCAGTAGTGACTGTGGCCATGGCTCGATACTCTGCATTGGCACTCGATCGGGAGACGACAGTCTGCTTCTTGCTGCGCCAAGAGATGAGATTACTGGCGAAGAACACGGCGAAACCCGAAGTAGACTTGCGGGTAGCGAGGCAACTGGCATAATCCGCATCACAGAAGGCCCCAACATTCATGTGAGCATGATGTGAGTACTGAAGGCCACGTGCAGGGTATTTCTTGATGTATTTGGCAATGCGGAGGACAGCATCCCACTGAGATCTGGTGGGATGCTCCATGAACTGGCTGACTTTGCCAACGGCACAGGCAATGTCGGGACGCGTCATGGTGAGGTAGTTGAGTTTACCGACCAAGCGTCGATAGCTCTCAGAATGAGGAAATGGGTCCGAGTCGGAATGAAGGGAGCGTTCCCCAGGCTCAAGTGGAGTGTCCACGGCGGTGGCGGTGCTCAACCCGGCATCCTGCAAGATATGAAGAGCATATTTGCGCTGGCAGAGAGGGATAGTGTCCACAGTCCGGGAGACCTCGATGCCAAGGAAGTAGGTGAGGGGACCAAGATCTTTGGTGTGAAATTGCTGGTGAAGATGCATCTTGAGGCTGGCGATGCCTCTGGAGTCACTCCCTGTGATGATGATGTCATCAACATAAACCACAAACAAGATACAGTCGTGCGTCGTCGTACGGAAGAAGACTGTGTGATCTTTCATACTCCGAGAGAGGCCAAAGGCTGTGACGACAGTGCTGAAGCGGCCAAACCATGCTCGAGGAGACTGTTTGAGGCCGTAGAGGGAGCGACGGAGACGACAGACATGGGAGTCGGCACCAGAGGCAGAAAAACCAGGGGGCTGCTGTAGGTAGACTTCTTCGTCAAGAAAGCCATGAAGAAAAGCATTCTTAACATCCAGTTGATGAAGCGGCCAGTGATAATGAGCAGCCAGAGAGATGAATAGGCGGACAGAGGCCATCTTTGCGACTGGAGAGAAGGTCTCAAAGTAGTCGATGCCATAAGTCTGAGCAAATCCCTTTGCAACAAGCCGGGCTTTGAGGCGGCAAAGAGAGTCATCGGGATTGAGACGGATCGTGAAAATCCATTTACAGCTGACCGCCTGTTTGCCCGCCGGAAGTGGAACAAGATCCCATGTATGGTTGGCATCCAGAGCTTGCAATTCTTCCCTCATTGCGGCTAGCCACCCGGGGTGAGATTTGGCTTCACCTACAGTTCGAGGAATCGATACGGTCTCCAGAGCTGACAGACCCCTGTATGAAGATACAAAGAGAAGAGTAGTCTGACACGAGCGAGTACCTTTCCGGAGCGCAATCGGCACGGCCTCGGGAGCTGTGACAGGAGCATCGGACGAAGCGGGAACAATGGTTTCCTCGGCCTGGATGGGAGGTACAGCGGAAGGACGACGAGAGTAGGTCTGTCCAAAGAGATGACCGGTCGGAGGAGACACCAGAGGCGGGTGAACCATGAGCGGAAGAGGGTCATCGATGGTAATGTCGGGATAAGGAGAGGGGAGAGTGAAAGGAGAGCTCTCGACAAACGATATGTCGGCAGAGGTGATATACCGGCGGAGGTCTGGAGAGAAGCATCGATACCCGCGCTGAGTGCGGGAATACCCGAGAAAAATACATCGAAGGGATTTGGGAGAAAGTTTGGAGAGATTGGGGCGAGTGTCCCGGACATAACAGAGACATTCGAAGACGCGGAGTGGAAGGGAGTGAGGAGGAATAGAGGGGAACAGGGTATGAAAAGGAGTCTCCCCCTAAAGGATGGAGGAGGGAAGACGATTGAGAAGGTAAGTAGCAGTGAGGATGGCATCCCCCCAGAAGAGAAGAGGTACCTGGCGGTGGAAGAGGAGGGCAAGAGCGGTTTCCAAGATATGCCGGTGTTTCCGCTCGGCCACCCCATTTTGCTGAGGGGTATCAGGACAGGAGGTCTGGTGGATGATGTCATGGGCCCGCAGAAACTGCTGAAAGTGAGTGGATAAGTATTCCCGCCCATTGTCAGATCGGAGACATTTCACAGGGATAGAAAACTGTGTCTGTATCTCATGGAAAAATGTCTGAAAGGTGGAGAGAACCTCTGTCCGATCTCGAAGAAGGTAAAGCCATGTCATACGGGAATAATCATCAATGAAAGAAATGTAATATTTATACCCAGATTGACTAGAGGTGGCACATGGACCCCATACATCGGAATGAACCAGATCAAAGGGTTTGGCGGCCCGTGTGTCAACTCGAGGAGAATATGATGTGTGATGGTGTTTCGCAAAACGACACGACTCACAAGGAAAAGATAAACGGGGACTAATATCGGGATAGAGCTGATGAAGTGCTGAGGCGGAGGGGTGGCCCAACCGAGAATGGAGGTCTACAGCACGAGCAGGGACAGACGCGCAGGCGATGGAAGTCGGGCCATCGAACATGTACACCCCATCCCGAAGCTGGCCTCTACCAAGTTCCCGGTTCGTCATCCGCTCTTGAAACAAAACAGAAGACGAGGTAAAGATAGCATTACAGTTGAGATCTCTGGTCAGCTTGCTGATGGAAAGTAGGTTAAATGGACTGTGGGGAACATGAGCCACCGAGGATAGCTGAAGGGAGGAGGTGAGGGAACAAGTGCCAAAGCCGACTATGGGGAGAGTGGACCCATCAGCAACAGTGATGGCTGAGGATCCACTATAGGGACGGTAGTTGGAGAGAATACCTGCATCCCCGGTGAGGTGGTCGGACGCACCTGAGTCAAGCATCCATGCAGGGGAACGATGACTGACAAGAGCAGTGGGACCACCGGAATGGGCAAGAGAAGCTGATGAAGAGCCTGGCATGGAGGTGGTCCGGTAATCGTGAATCAGCTGGATCTCAGCCAGGGAAAGATCCAACGACGGGGGAAGAGCAGCAGCAGGGGATGACGCATCGCAAATCGCAGTCTGGCCCTGTCGGGGGTGCGAATCGGGACGACCATGGAGGACCCAGCAGCGGTCGATTAGATGGCCGAGCTTGCCGCAGTGCTGGCAAAGGGGGCGAGGTCGGCCGTCTCCACGGCCGCGTCCTCGGGGGCCGGTAGGTCGGCCACCGCCACGGCCTAGGAGCGAAGTGTGATCAGGGATGGGGACGGGTGGTGCAAGGGCCCGATGAGCCTTCTGCAGGCGATGATAGACTTGCGGGATATCCAGCGTAGACGGGCTGGCTAGCATCTCAGTGGCCGTCGTGGCGTAGTCCGGTGCGAGACCATTAAGAAGATTGAATAGGCAGAGCTGGTCCCGTTCAGTCTGCGCTTCTGCCGGAGTCTGAGGAATAGGTCAGAGTTCCTGCAGTTCGTCGCGGAGACCTTTCCATTCCATGAAGTAGTTTGGAAAGGTCTGATCCTGCTGGCGGATGTGGGAGAGACGCTGTAGAACGTCTGAGACCCGAGTCAAGTTATTGGTCTCGGAGAACATGACAGTCAAGGAATCTCATAGCTCTTTGACCGTGTTGGCAGTCCTGGTGACATCTTTCACCGACCGGTCCATGGAGTTGACCAGTAATGCGAAGATTTTGTTGTCCGCCAGCTGCAAAGAGTCGAATTTGGGGTCAGTGATGGCGGGTGGGGGTTTCTCAAGATGAGAATGAAGCCTCATGCCGCATAGGGACATCAAAACCGTCTTCCACCAGACGGAGAAGTTTGTGGCATCCAGCCGGTCATCGACAAGCCGGGAGGAGGTCGTGATCAGGGACGGCAGAACGGAGGAAGCGTCCATGGAGGGCGGGCGATGGACCTGGTTGCCGGGAGTCGCGCGGTGGAAGGGAGGCGGCCCGGAGATGTCGCCGGAGGGAGCAGCAACAGGGGGTCGCGCTCAGGAGGGTGCGGCTGGGGAAGGGGCGTCGCGTGGGCGCGGGCGCCGGGCGAGAGCGCCGCTGGGTCGAGGGCGGTGCTGGGCGAGGGCGAGCCGTGGGAGGGCGCCGGAAGCCGGGGTCGGGAGTCATGCCGGGAGGGGAGCCGCTGGGGCTAGGGCGCGGGCGTCGGGCGAGAGCGCCGCGGAGTCGAGGGCGAGGGCGCCGAAGCGAGGCCGAGGGCGAGGTGCCGGAGCGAGGCCGAGGGCGAGGCGCCGGGGCGAGGCCGAGGGCGAGGCGCCGGGGCGAGGCGCCGGGGCGAGGCCGAGGGCGAGTCGCTGGGGCGAGGCGCCGCTAGGCGAGGGGGAGGGCGCCTGGGCGAGGTGCTGGCGAGGGCGCCGCTGAGCGAGGGGAGCCGCGCCGGGAGAGAGGGCCGCCGGGAACAGGAGCCGCATTGGGAGGGAGAGCCGCCGGGAGAGAGGGCCGCCGGGAGGGAGGGCCGCCGGGAGGGAGGGCCGCCGGGAGGGAGGGCCGCCGGGAGGGAGGACCGCCGGGAGAGAGGGCCGCCGGGAGAGTAGGGCAGAGCCAGAGGGGGGGGAGAGAGGCGGGGCCGAACAGAACCGGGAATTCGCTGGGAGGGAGGGTCGGGATTAAGATCCCTCTGATACCATGTAAATGGTGAATTCCCCTTACCTCAATGTGAGGTGGGGATACTCTTTTATAGATGAGTAAATCAAATTACAAGGAGGGTAAGTCCGATGTGGGACTCAGAATACCCATTTAAACTTAAATGGGGTCCAACAAATATAAATGGCCATATAATTTTTATAAAGTCAAATGTAATTTTTATAAGAGTTCAAAAACTATTATTGTCAAAAAAACTCAACATTTCTAAATAAATGTCTATTTTAAAAGTGAAAATTCACATATTTAGAAAATTATTTAGATAAAATGAATATACGGTGTGTATTATGACATCATAATGACCCAAAAGTGATGTAATAAATACTATAAATGGTATTCACGACCAAATCTACGTTCACTTTAAAATAATGTGATTTTAAGTTTATTTAGAATAATTTTATAAATCCTTTATATGAATCCTCCAAAACCATTAATATATTTTAAGATTTTAAAATCATTTCTTTAAGAGTATAAATCACCTCCACATCCGCAAGGGTATTATTTTAATAAGTTCAGCCCCTGACCTTATAAAATAATGAAAACCACTCCCATTTGGCAGAAACCTTTGACAAAAACCATAGGAATGTTTGTGGTTTTGGTTATTTTATTATAGAGTCCAAAACCTAAATTTGAGAAATGATAAAGAATTCTCCTCTCTTTTCCTATATAAACTCACCCAAGCTCTGCTTTCTTTTCACTCAAAATCCTTGGAGCACATCTTTACTTTGCCCTCCCCTCTCTAGAGTCCTCCCAAGGTGCCCCCAAGCTCTCAAGAAGCTCCTCTCAATCATTTGGAGACACACACTCAAGTAAGAGATCATCACCTTCTCTTCTTTATTCAAGTTTCTTTATTATCTTGTGCTTTTTATTTCCAATTACTAATGTTGAGATATGTCTTTCAATGTCCCTATTACTGCCCATTTTATGTCCAAATGAGGAGAGACCAATTTCTCTCTCATCAACCCTTTTATGAATTTTTATGTGACGCCGTTATGGTGCCAAAATTTCACCGTGATTTTTCATGGCAAAACAATTGTGTAGTGAATACCATACTCATTTTCTATCAAGGGTGTTTACCTTTATACACTTATACTTCTTTGACTTGGGACTTACATGTATGTATTCCACACTCCTTGATCGTGGAATAAAATATGATGATGAACGGATCCATATTGTATGATCTATGTGGCACATTTAAGCATGAAAATGAAATGAAAGAGACAAGTGCGCCCGGAATTATATAGCGCTCCAATGCATTGGGTAATGTTTAGTCTCATAAGACGTCATGTTGGGACAGGGAGTGAACCTGATGCCTTTATGGGACTTTGTTCATCATGATGTCTTGGCAGTTAGTCTTGACCTATGTTTATGATGCAATGTTTTAATTTGCTGTCACATTTCCCATGTTGCCATTATGATTATCATGTTATATCATGTCTCAATATTCATATTTATGATTCTTACTTCTTTTATGCCTCACTGATATTCCTATTGTCTAACATGTATTATTTTCTTCATGTTGTGCCATGTTTATTCTCTTACTGGGCTTTATAGCTCACCCATTTCTTATGTATGTCCTCAGGTTATCGCATTCAGTGTTAAGTACGAAGAAATATTTTGAACATGTTTAAGAATTTTTCAATAAAGATATTGTATTCCTTGTTTCAAGTTGTTATGTAATGTACCTAATTCTCAAAGTCACTAGACTTCTCGATCTTCCGGGTTGTATTAAGTGTAATCTTATGTAATAAATCATGAATTAATATGTAATAAAGAGAATGGTTGTCATAGCAGCAGTTGAGGATGAGGGCACAGGGTGCATCGTTTGCTGATGGAGAGCTATCCGGCGGGACACGCCGTCGTCGAACGAAGACGAAGTGGCAACACTATGCGCGTCCAGTCATGCAGGGCTCCTCCCTTCGTGTGACTGCTCAAACGAGTCCTGCAATGTACGTGCGCGTCGTCCAGCACCGGGTCGTCAAAAGTGAGTCGAGTGTGTCTCCTATGTTGTGCGATTGTGGTCAGAGGCCTCGTCTCGCGGGACGTGAGCCGGTCGAGGAACGATAGCGTGGGTCTACTAGTGCGGACAGCGCTAACAGTGCGGCGATGTTGATGACGGCGGAAGTGAGGAAGACGACGGAATTATCTGACGGAAAACTGGTGGTGTATGCCTCCTCGTGAGTCAGAAGAGATTGTCTACTGCTACGGAAGTCGGTGGCGGTGGATGCGGCTCCACAAAGGAAGAGCGAAGAGGAAATGGCGGCAGGTCGGACCCATTGGTAGACAACGCATCGACAGAGACTTGAACAGACGACTTGTATAAAATATGAGTAAGAGTAGCAGAATTACAAAGGGTGAAAAAAAAAAGAACGAAGAAGACAACTCGGGAGAGACTCCCACCCAAGAAAAGTCGTGAAGGCCGACTCCCAAGCCAATGGCCGATTTGCTAGGTAGTCTGAACTATATTCCTCTCGATTTGTCCCTCTCTCACCCTCTTCCTGTTATTTATAACTGAACCCCTCCCCTAACAAACTAATAATATTCCCCAGAATATTTCCTTAACTCCCACAACATATTCCTCTCTTATAATGACACTATTACCCCTTAGTTCCTATTCCCCTTATCATGTGGTCCCAGAACCCCCCCAACCGACTAACAAATTCCCCTCTCCTACAACAACCTAACAATATTCCACCCCTTTCCAACAATGGCACTCCTGCCCCTACTCAGGTTCCTACCAAATATCGTGTCTAAATACTATACTTTCCCTCGCATCAAGGCTAGGGACGGGTGGGGCAAGGGCCCGATGAGCCTTCCCAAGGCGATGATAGACCTGCGGAATCTCGAGAGACGAGGGGCTCGCTAGCATTTCTGTAGCCGTCGTCGCATATTCCGAGTCGAGACCATGGAGGAGGCTGAAAAGACAGAGCTGGTCCCGCTGGGCTAAGGCTTCTGCAGGTGTTTGTGGAATGGGTCAAAGCTCAAGAAGTTCGTCTCGTAGAGTCTTTCATTCCATGAAGTATGTGGGAAATGGACGAGCTTGCTGGCGGAGGAGGGACAACCGCTGAAGAAGATCAGATACCCAAGCCAAATTATTGGTCTCGGAGTACATGAGAGTCAAGGAATCCCAGAGTTCCTTGACTGTGTTGGCTGTCCGGGTGACGTCTTTGACAGAGCGGTCCATTGAATTGACCAGCAAGGCAAAGATTTTACTGTCGGCAAGCTTCCACAGACGATATTTTGGATCAGAAGGTAGAGGTGGTGGATCCTCAAGATGGGAATCGAGGTCCATGCCGGTGAGAGACATGAGCATGGTCTTCCACCAGACGGAAAAATTTGTGGAGTCGAGGCGCTCATCGACCAAGCGGGTGGAGGCGGTAATAAGAGGAGGCAGGACCAAGGCGGCCATCGACGGTAGGTCCGCGGAAGTTGCAGTTGAACTCGTCATTCAGTGCTGGACGGACGCCCGGAGAGCGGGTGCCGGCAGAATGGAAAATTCTGGAAGAGGCCGAGAGACCGCTGGAAGGGCGCCGTATGGCGCGGGGTTGCGGGAGTTGAGGCCGGCCGAATTGGCTTGGGAAGGGAGGTCGCCGGCGTAGGGAGGCTGCCGGTGCAGGGAGCCTGCCGGCGCAGGGAGCCTGCCGGAGAAGGGAGGCCTGCCGGGATGGAGCCGCCGGGGAAGGGAGTCTGCCGGGATGGAGCCGCCGGGGAAGGGAGCCTGCCGGGATGGAGCCGCCGGGGAAGGGAGGGCGCTGAGGAAGGGAGTCGTCCTGGACGTAGCCGCCGGGGAGGGTGGAGCTAGCGCTTGAGGAAGCGGCGCCGGCACGAGGGTGGGCCGCCGGGGGATCCGCTGGAGGTGCAGCACGCACAGGAGGACCGCCTGGGAGGCGCGGTGCGTGCGTAGCGGGAGAGGCGGAGCAGTTGCGGGAGAGGGGGAGCCGACCGTATCGCTCGCCTGGAGAAGCGGGAGTTGTTGCGGGAGTTGTTGCGGGTAGTTGCAGGAGCCAGAACGGCAGCCTGGGAAAGCGGTAGCCGCTGAGGAGGCGGGCGCAGCGGGAGCCGGGAGGTAGGTTGCGATCGGGGGTGAGGCCGGGAGGAGCGCCGGAGGGGAGAAGCTTTGCAGGACCGAGGGCGGGCGGCGCGACGGGATGGGAGGTCGGGAGGGAGGCCGGCGGGTAGGAGTAGCACTGGAGGGGAGAATCGCCAGAAGGGCTGGGCTTTGCGGCTGAAGGAGACGCCAGCAGGGGGAGATCCGCCAGGAAGGAAGGTCTGCGCAACCGAGAGGAGCAGCGGAGGGGAGGGGGGTGGCCACGAGGGGCAGACCCGAGTGGGTGATCACACCGGACAGAACCGGGAGGAGAGAGGCGGGGCCAGGCAGAACCAGGAATCCGCAGGGGAGGGAGGGCTCGGGATTAATTTCCCTCTGATACCATGTTGAAGGTGAATTGCCTTACCTCAATGTGAGGCAGAGGCATTCTTTTATAGATGAGTAAAAATAATTACAAAGAGGGAAAGACCGATGTGGGACTCGGAAACACCCATTATACTTAAATGGGGTCCAACAAAATTGATTAAAAATAAAAAATATGGATTATTAAACATGCTCATCTTAATATAAAAAAATAATATTGCAAAATCATTCAAAAATTCCTAGAATCAGACACGGAAATCAAATATTTCTTCTAATAAAAATAAACCTAGAAATTTGATATTTCAATCCATTCGTAAAAGCAAAATAATTTGAAGAAAATTGATTCTATAAAATAATCTTAAATACGAACCCAAAGTCAAATTAGTTTATCATTATTATTTCCCTTGACATTGCATGGCCAACAACACCTGACAGCAATTAACCTGGTTGATTTTAAAAAAAAAAATTACCATGAAAAAGTAAAACTAATCAGTATGTACTGACACTATGAAAGTCATGGACAAGAAATTACACGCAGCAGAATCACATATATAATCAATGCTGGCTGGAACAGCTTCACTCACATAGATAAAAGAAGAAACTCTGTTTGGATAAGTGGAAATCACCACCACCAGAATTTTCAAAAACATCCAACCAATGCTTATATAACTTCATTTTCAGACCACCATTCCCGTTGATATCCTACATAAAAGTAAGCATGATGAACATGGTGATATTTAAAAAGAAGAAAAATTATCAATTAAGTCAACCATCTTTACACAAATACAAAGGGTAGAAAATACAACATATTTTAGAATATGAACTTATATGAACTACAAAAGGTAGAAAAAATACTAGAAAAGGGGACAAGATGGAGCTGCAAAAACAATAATTACAATGTCAATAAAAAGGATTGGGTAGACAGAAATGGCTAAAAGAATTTTATCCCCACTAGCACATACAGTGGCAGATAAAAGACATTTTCAAAACTGTTAGTTTGGTATTAGAGAATTTTCACATCCTATTTTCAAAAAGCACAGAGGCCATAAATATCATCAAACTATTACACAAAGACCTACATGAAAACCTCATGAATCCAAGAGGGGGAGTTTGAAGAATCCAACTTTCAGTATTGCATATCAAAACCCCATTTTGGATTACGAAAACTCAGAAACAGTGATAAGAACTGATATAAAAGCCACCCAATTGGAAGTGAGAAAGAGCCAATGCCAAACATGCCCCCCATACCATACCTTCAAGAAACACTCTCCAGTCCCCATCCACTTGCAAGTTGGAAAGGCAAGAGCAGGTTCTGCCCAACTATATCTCCACTTTCCCTTTCCCAGATTCTCAATCTCTTCTTCTGTCAACGTGTGATCAAGATGAATATTATATGGGCTGCTTTGAGAGGAGGGGAACAGAAAGAAATGATCAAAATAATGAGCAACACCAACCACAAAATGATTTCAAATATACAAATAACATGATTTGGAATGAGATATACATAAACGATAAAAATCAGTAATTAACTTATCCTTCAGGTACCGTAGATGGCATAAAAAGTAAAATTAACCTACAGATCTTAAAGATTCAATCTCCAAAAACAGAGCTTTTACAAGCAATGATAAAAAAAATCTGTGTATTTATAAGTTTTATAATTCTAAAAAAAAAAACCAGTACAATTTATGTGAGAAGTTCATAAATATTATGACCACGCATCAGACAGATAAAAAAAAAGCACATCATTAATTTTCAAACACACACTAGCCATTTAAGAACTAATCATTTTTCATTTTAGCAATGTTGCATCACGGTACCTGTAATAAAGACCACTGCTGAGAATTATTGTCAGTGAAACAGCCAGCCTTATCAAATTTCATGACATTGCCAGGAAACAAGAGGAGTGTTGTTGGGATTCCTGCCTGGGACTGGCCCAGCCCAGCCCAGCCCGATAAGAAGTCTGGATTTGGGGTGATGATATGGGCCCAATGGCCGGATGCAGCTCGGCCCCAACCAACCTGACCCGCCTCGACCGCTTTAATAGTTTGTTAAATTCTGTTTTAATTTAAGTAAACCGCATTTATTTATTTTATGTTCAACCTATAACTTAGCTTAATGTTCATTTTGCTTGAATTAGAAGCCCAGAGTAATTTTAAGTTAATTATATTTATTATTGTCAATTGCATTAAATTATTACATATTTAGATAATTTCAAACTGTAAGGTCATTGAATGATCATTATATGTTTAAAAATAATAGTTATAATGACATTTAATAATCAGTATTTGATTAATAAAAAAACATATAATTTTTTTTATATTCAATTATTCATAAATTTTATAACTTTTCAAATTTATTATTTTTTCTATTTTCTTGCTACTTACCATATTTTAAAAATTAATTTGAAATTTTAACGCTTAAAATTTTAAAAGAAAATTTTCAGGGCCAGAGCTGATTGGGCAGCCAGCAGGCCAGCCTGGAAGCCCAGGACACCAGACCAACCCTATGTCACGCGACCCAGCCCAGCCAGCCCAGGTCTAGGCCATATTTACACTCCTAGACACCACTAAACGAAGTCAAAACATTTGAGTTGACGACTCTGCAAAATCATGTATAACAATTCATTCGAGCAGAAAGTTTGTATCAAGCCACTTTCCTGGGGTACCTTGTAAATATTCATAGTATAGTGACTGCATTAGAAAAGAAAAAACTTTGCAAGACAAATGAAGAATGAAAAATCATTTGAAGAATAAGTAACAGAAATCAAAGAAAACAAAAGAAACAAGGCAATGACATTGATTGGCTGCATGATACTGAATTAGCTATAATTTTATGGTTAAAATGTTGTTCCAGTTATCAACAAAAAACACAAAAGAATCACATGGTATACAATAGAGAAAAACCTTGTGCTCTTTGACGCATCAACAGAAGATCTACCATTAACTGTGAAATTAGACTCATAATCTGAGTCAGAGGTTGCCATATCATCTTCACTTTCATGTCCATCACCATGTTCCACGCCCCCAAACATGATACTGCCTCTTGGTTTATGTCTTACAGATTTTCCAACTTTCCCTGGGAGAAAATATAAAACTGTTCAAAAACAAACAAGGAATAATGAAGTTGATGGTGAGAAACCGAGCACGATTGTACTTCTCGGTTAGCATAACTGAGTCCCGAGCTTGAAACATAGACTGCATCTACCAAACAAGACAGGTGAATAGTAAATAGCGATCAAATTGACATTGGCTTGAATGACTTCATTTGTAAATGAAGTCGTTTGCACTCACAACTCCCTATTCTATGCATGATTAAAAAATTTCCATGCAAAATGAGACCATGTAGCTCGACAACAAGTACAATCAAAAATAGGTTTTCATTTTTTCTGAATCATGGTAGTAAATAAATAGTGCACATATTACAAGCAAAAAACTAACAATTTAAAAGGTGGCAGTTCGTATGATGAAAAAAAAAATAGAATGGCAAGGGGAAAGAGATGGCCATATGATGATGAGTGTGAACTCATGTGAACTGAACAAAAATATCAAACTTCCACATTTTACAATCTCCTTTACTGAAAGAGGTAAGAAAGACAAAAAACAATAGAAGACTTCAATCTTACACCATATGAGATCATTTTAATATCAGATCAACAACATGACCAACAACAAGAAGCCTTGTTCTATCAAAAGCTAGTTCCTCCAGAATAACAAGAAGAAGCCTTGCTCTGCTAAAGAAGGCCAGTTAAATGGAAAGTCTCACACAACTGCGCTTTTATCAAAAGCTAGTTCCTCAAATAATTTAAACAATAAAAGATCCTATATTTAAAATTATCTTAAGTGTCATTCTTGGTCTGCCACTACCTCTATGAGGGTAAGAACCAACTGATCAACTCTTCCTACATGTGCCTCTGATAACCTCCTTTAAAAATGTTTAACCCACCATAAATAGTACTTTGAACAGTCAAGGATTTCCCCAGGGAAAGAAATATATATATATAATTCTCAAAATAGAAGGTGTGACAAAAATAGAGGAAAATACAAAAGCTGAATTTCCAAGGGAAGGAAGCTTTAGCACAGATATTAATAAGCATTGCAACCATTCAATTAAAAATTATTAGGCAACATTTTGCTTTATTAATAAAGGGGAGCTTAATAATCTCATGTAGACAAATGGCACTTTGGATTCCCCTCTTGTAAATAAAATTATTATTAACTTTTTTCTCTTTAATAGGGTATCATAACTGAGTTCGAGAGGAAGAAAACCTAAACCTAAAGAACCAAAACAACGAGAAGTTCTTCTCATTTTTTTGTTTTTAGGATAGAAAATAAAATTAAAATTTCAGACCTAAAAAACAGAAAACCCATCACCAAAAAAATTTTGTTGCTTCTTCTATTTTCATAAAAAAAACAAATTAAAACATAAATCAAACAGGCCATATAATTCTTTATTCTCTTTCAACAAAGCCACAGAATCTAATACAAAAGATGCTGTAAACCTATGTCACAAGACACTAGCTATGTTCTCAATAACCACCACATGGATTATTAAAAAATGTCCTCTTCAGATTTTAACAACTATAAAGGATATTATCATGATGAAGATATTGAAATATTCATAGCATATATCCTTGGCCATATCCTTGAGAATATTTCATATTTTTATAATATTTTATTTATCATAAATAGGTGCACTGGAATAATATCCCAAGGAACTGCACTATTTTCCATGCCCGTTTGAATAACAAACTTTATCAGGCACGCCACAATCAAAATAATAATAATAACAATAATAATAATAATAATTGTTGGAGTCTGCATCCCACATCGGACTTGAGGTCCGGTGTGGTTTTTATTATTTGTTATAAATACACCCCAAGGGCTCCTTTGGAGACATACCTTGGGGGTTTGGGTCTCTCTCGTTTTATCCTCCTACATGGTATCAGAGGAGGTTTGCTAACCCGACCCCTCCCTCCCATCTTCCTTTTTTTTCTCCCTAATAGGGTTTCCTTCCTTTTCCCTGTAGGGGGGGTGGCGGCCTCGATGGCCAGCTCTGCCGTCGCCCCCACCCCTCCCTCCAGCGCAGCCGGCTTCCCTGTCCGGTGGCCCCCTCTCCCGGCGCCGCTCCCCTCCCGGCGGATCTCTCCCGGCGCCAGGCCCCGCCTCTGCCCTGCGCGGCTCCCCGGCGGCCCTCCTACGCCTCCTGCGCGGATCGCCCCTCCCGCCGTGCGCGCGCCTCCTGCACCGTCGCCCCTCCCCTCCCTCCCGAGCAGTCGGCCCCCTGTCCGGTGGCCCTCTCGCCGCGTCGCCCCCCCGGCTCCCGGCGTCTCCTCACGGCGGCCCTCCCTCCCGGCGCGCGATCCTCCCGGCGACTCCGTCCTACGCGCGACTCCAGCCGGATCTCGCTCTGTCCGGCGGCCGATCCTGCCTGGCGCGCCTCCAGCCCTCCGCGGTTCTTCCCGTCGGCGTCCAAGCCCCGACGGCCTCCCGCTGCTCCCGGTGCCTCCCGCTGCTCCAGCGCCTCCGGCGCCTCCCGCTGCTCCAGCGCCTCCCGCGCCTCCCGCTGCTCCCGCGCGCTCGCGGCTCCCGGCTCCCGGCTCCCGGCGGATCTCCCTCCAGTCCGGCGACCCCTCTCCGGCGGCATCTCCCGTCCCGCTCCCCTCCCGGCGACCTCACCTGCTGCTCTCCGGCGGCCAGATCCGGACAGCTCAGGCCGAATCCGGCCCGATCCGGTGATTTCCGGCCAGATCCAGGCTACTCCGGCCGGCTCCGGCCTGATCCAGAGATTTCCGACTAGATCCGGACAACTCAGCCGGCTCCAGCCTGATCCAAACTACTCCGGCCAGATCCGGCGATTTTCGGCCAGATCCGGCCAGCTCTGGCGATATCCGGACTGTTCCGGGCAGATCCAGACTGTTCCGGCCAGCAACCGGCCTCCACCCGTGCCGGCCGCTCCACGCAGGTGGCCTCCTCCAGCTTCCAGCGCCGCCTCCCGGCCTCCTGCACCCTCGCCGGCCTCCTCCTGCGGCATCCCCGCCTCGCCGGCATCTCCCGGCACCTCCCGGCAGCCGCATCTCTGTCCGCCGGCACGTCCATTCGTTAGCGCAGCAACTCGACCACCTAGGATTCGGGCCCTGTTGGCGCCGCCAGCTCCCGCAACACTTCTGCGGAATCCCCGCCTCCCGTCGTCGGCCCCGCAAGTGCGGTTTTCCCGGTGCTAGTTTGGATTTCCCGGCGTTTCATCGACTGACCCCACTAGTGCGGCATTCCTGGCGTTCCGTCAACTGGCCGGTCTGCGTGGTCATCTGCTGCGCCCGCAACATCTTCCATCCATCATCCTGCGGAGGAGCTTTGATCGTGAGGGGGAGCAGCAGCCTTTTGCAACTTTCTTTTTTTTATTTCGTCTGTTTTGTAATCAAGCTGGGCATGTCCAGCTTGAGGGGGAGTGTTAGTCTATGTTTTGTTGTTTTCTTTTCATTATGTGTCCAAGCTAGGTACACCTAGCTTGAGGGGGAGTGTTGGAGTCTGCATCCCACATCGGACTTGAGGTCCGGTGTGGTCTTTATTATTTGTTATAAATACACCCCAAGGGCTCCTTTGGAGACATACCTTGGGGGTTTGGGTCTCTCTCGTTTTATCCTCCTACAATAATAATAATAATAATAGATAAAAAAACACAACTGATTCATGATTCACTTTAAAGTACATAACAAAGACCACTTATTATTGTGTAATACGCCAACATGATGACATTAAAACCCTGATTGCTTTAATTGAAACATTAAATTAATAACAGTTTAAAGAAAAAAAACTGCTTCTGAAAATGGCATCAAGCTACAGAAGATGTACACAAACCCTACATGAACCTACCTTTTCCACCACCAATTTCTTCTTTGGCCATGCCAGAAGATGTAGAAACTCCATCCACGCGACCTTGCATTGCATTGTCATCTTCTACTTCATCATATTCTAACTGTTTTTTGCCATTTTCTCTGAATACTCGAAAAAACACCATATTTAATTTTTGAAAATTAGTCACATAGATTACAGAGCATTATAAGGTTACAAATCAAAGCATTAATGGAATTGCAATTACACAAAGATTTTCAAATTTTTATGGCCAAGTCATTTGATATTGCTGCACAGAAATGCCGGTATTGTGGTTATGTATCAATTATGTGGCCTAGTAATTTGATGTTGCTGCACAGAGTTGTCATTGTTATTGTGGTTATGCGTCAATTATGTGGGTGCATCTAGATTCGTTTTGTTTGACTGGGTCTATCATATCCCCTTATCCTATGAATTTGAATTTTGTATCTCCTGCCTATCTTAAGCCCTGTATCTCTTTATTTCACTTTATAAATAAATGGTTTTGGCCTCATTCAAGGGGCACAGTTTTCTACTATCACGATTTCTACATGGTATCAGGACTCAGGAAATCCTAGAATCTCTCTCTCTCTCTCTCTCTCTCTCTTCTTTCTGGAGCGTCTCCTGCACCCAAGCAACCAGTCTCCTGTGCCCAACACAGGCACCCCCAGCCACTGATGAAGACAAGAAGCCCAGTGAACTCCCTTGATATATTCAGACTACTCCAGGCAGAATTACGGAGAGAAATTGGGGAAGAGGAGACGTGCTCACTCCTGTCCAAGCCCCAGGCCGAATACAACTATATTCCACTCTTACTTCCTCTTACTCCCCCCTGCCCTTTTTTAACTACCCGCCCAAGAGAATCCCCTAACAAACTCCCCGATGGAACTCCCCAAACAGACTCCAGCGGTGGGCCACCTCAGGTTGTTGGGGCTGGAAAAAGGACCTCTTTACCCCTTCTGGAATATACTTTACAGGTGCTGGTGCCCCTTGCTTTATCAGCCACCAAGGTGCCTCTACCACACCCAGCACAGGCACCCAGCCCAGGCCCCTCTACCGCCCAACACGAGTCCCTCTGTCAAGCGAGTCAACCCGTGCCCAAAGCCCTCTGCCGCACCAAGCACCCCACCCGCTTTCTGCTTGCCCAGGCCCTCCCATGCCTCTGCCAAGCCAGCGCCCAAGCACTCCTTCCCATGCCCAGATGCTCTGTCGTGCTTTTTCCCTGCTCCAGGACATGACCATGGCACCTCTGTCATACTCCAGCACGCCTGTTTTTGTCCTTCACTGCTGATGATTTGCCTGATCACCACCGCGCCTGTTTACAATCATCTTTTTTGACTTCCTGTGTCTTCCCTATGTAAGTTGACTTCTTTCAATTAAGATCTGTCCACTGTTGTTGCTCGCCTCCTTGCTACTATAGCCTTCCATGTCCGAGACAACCCCCACACCGATGCTAAAGATGATAACAGCATCCACAGTCTACAAATGAGCGTCTTGATTTTAGCAATTTCACAAAGTGATGAAAAACGGCGATCGTCTCCTTGAAGAGGATGAGACGTTACTCATCTTGTAAGCAAGGGAATTCAAATGACCCCGCATTCACTGCTTAGGAGCTTCAAAATAACAAGGTTTTAGCCATTCTCCATTTCATGGATAAGTTTTGTCAAACACATCATCGAGAATGTGGCACTGAGACTTCTTGCTTCTCATGTTCTCCGAGACAAAAAATTTATCACGTGTCTGACGTCTTTTGGTTGTTCTCTCTTCGACAGGGTCTGCATATGGTTTCATCATATTACAAAAAATGAAAGGTGATTGTGGACAAGAACCACGACTTATGCCCCGTTCCTCAAGACTCCTAATGATATGTGGAACCCACGCGAGCAATTTTTACTATTCTCTCTTCTTCAAGGAGTGGATCTGGAGTTTGTCACTATCATGACTCAAATGTTGGTCAATCTCGCCACGTTGCATCCATCATTGGTGGCCACTTCATCCGGAGAAGCTATCCAACCACCTCTACGGCTTTTGTTGAGTTTGCCTCCGTTGATACCCATGTGGCCAAGACTAACATTCATGTTATCGGTTGATCTCAGCATCTTGCCGCATGACACCTAGACTCAGGTGATTCTGATCATCTCACTAGTACCACTCGTATTCTCTGGTCTTATCGCCTGACCTCATATGGTAGTTATATTACTATGAACAATGGATCTTCCATCCCAACTGCAAGGTTTGGTATTTCTTCTGCAACTCCTGAGATCACACTCTCATCTGTCACATTTGTTTCGTGTAGCCCGTTCAGTTTACTATCCATTAGTAAATTTACTCGTGATTTACAGTGCTATGTTATATTCTTGTCGACAGATGTCGTCTTTCAGAATCTATAGATAAATCAATTGTTCGGTAAAGGCATGATACATAGAGAGGTGTCTATGTGATGGACTAGACCCCTTCCATGTATGTCGCTTTCTGGCCTAATTCATTCGGAAGGTATGTTCTCCAACAAAAAAAATGGGTGACTAGTCCTGATTTGATGCAATTTGATGTGAGGGCCCCCCCAACCCAAACCCTAGTGAATTGGGCTGCTATTACCAAGTATTCTTCATTGATAATTTTTCACATACGTCCTAAATCTACTTCTTGAAGAGTCAGATTTTTCCATGTGTTTTGTTCATTTTATAATGAAATTAAAACATATTTCTTTATTCTGAAAAAATGTCAACGTTGTGATAATGGTCGTGAATACTTGTTTACCTTCTTTCACACATTCTTTGATGTGCACAGAATTATCCACCAGACATCTTTTTCCAACATACCTCATCAAAATGGTGTTGATGCGAGAATAGCTATCATGTATGTGTCACTCGAGCCTTTGGCGCGACTCAACGAGGTCACCTCACCTCGACAATGGGGAGGCACTACAGGTGCACCTCGTGGTGCCTCTCGCCAAGGCGCGCGCCTCAGTGTGCCTTTGACAACAATGTCCTTAGTCGAATTTCACAAAGTCCCGGACTCTTACCCACAAGGGTACTCATACGTAAGAATAACTTCGTTTACTCTTACATTTGGGACATAACTAAAATCTGACTCTTCGGATACTCGTCACATCATGATTCCTCTGTGTCACAGCGTGATCTCTTTCAGACCCAACCACGCATTCTAGCCGTCACACCATTATGCCCATGGGCCATGATGTGACCTACTGCTAACCGAGAATTGCAGAACACCAAACAAAAAACCAAAAACTCCCAAAAATTCAAAATAATTCATACTTATATAATATTTAATAGAACAATGACATGAGGGTGTCACAAATACCCTATTAGGATTAGGTGTTTGTTCTTGGCATTTGCTTTGAGTTACATTTAGTTGGGAAACCCTAATAGGATTAGGTTACCAAAAGAATTGTGTTGAACTTATCCATATGATGAGTTGCACAAAAAGTTGTACGTTCAACCATCCAAGAGTCATATATGATATGATTGACATGATGGTCTACCTAAATAGCAAAGTGGTGAGAGGAATGTCAAAGTGAACTTATTGCTTAGTGATAGCGAGATATCGATCTTGACCCACTAATGGATATGATAAAATTAAAAGGAGATGTTGTTTTAGTAGGAGCACATATAGTAAAAGTCCTTATTAAATGAAAGTAAAATATGAAACTCATTTGATAAAATCTTTTGTTGTAGATAATGGCATCATCATTATCAAACATAACTTTATGATCAACCCAAGAGAAATAAGAAACTTGATGTAAGCAACTTCTTAGACTAGTATAAAAACATAAGAATTGTTCTTAAGCAAAAGAAAAATTCTATGTGTTAGAATAACTCCTTCCTGAGTAATCAGCTGTTGAAACTCTTCAACAAGTAGATCTAAATGTTTATGAGAAGCATAGAATGATTCATCTAAGGTTTCTAAGGCATTGGATGCAAAATGGTCAAAGGAACTTTAGTCTCCACTCATATACCCAATGTGATTGAGTGTGATAATAACTTGGAGAGACTGTGGTTTCATACAAGGCACTATCTGGCTATTGAATTCATTTTGAAATCATCGTTGGAAATGTTCCGACAACAATAAAAGTTCCCCCGATTTCCTAAACTATTGAGAATAAGTGAGCATGACATGTAATGTCTAGGATCCGGTGTTGTGCTAACAGTACAAAAGGGTAAAGTTTTAACGCAAAAAGAAACGATTTGATTGTCCAATAGTTAGTCTTGGCCATTGAAACCTAAATGTGGTGTCCAAGAAGAAAGGGAAATGGTTTCATGGGATAGAATTGTCCAAAATACCTCAAGGAGTATAAGAAACTCTATGAAGAGTCCATGTCGGTTATTAATATTATAGAAGTCAATTCTTTGATTTTGAAGGGTATATGGTATTAAATGTATATTTTACAAGTGATGAAGCAAAGAGTTGTTACATCAAAAAATTGAATGCAAAGGAATTTATCAAGCTCGGGTGAATCTAAATAAAGAATATGTATTTTCATCTCATTTCTCTTATATGATAAGAGAATTTGTTTGTTAACAAAGAGTTGTTATAAACAACATGAGATAATGGTTCTAATACACCTGGGTTATAATTCATCAAACTCTATAACATGTTTGAGAAAAAGATGAAGATAAAAAGAATTTTATCCAGAATAAAGGAGTTCATTCAAACATTTGTTAAAATATTAGTGAAAGGGTTTTCATCGCCTATAAATGGCATATTTTAAAGAATATAAGTCTTTTTTTTGGGATATTTCTCTAAACACGCAGAATACCATATATGACATGAATACAATAGTTTATTTGTTAAATATTATCACTAAAGGAAACACGTGTTATTTCCTGACCACAAAGGAGTTTGGGTTTATTAGCAAGATATTCTGAAGAGAGTGTAATTTCTAAGAGGCTACTGGGAGTACATTTGGACTTATAAAAGTTCAAAATTAACAAATGAAAGAGTATACTAGTCAAAATTAACAAATGAAAGAGTATACTAGTCAAATACAAAGTGGACGTCACTTAATATCCTAAAGGGGTTCAGGATATGTCGATAAAGAAAAATGTAAAGACTTACATTTAGATACCATAAGGAAGTGAATATCACTTAATATCCTAAACGGTTTAGGGTATGTCGGTAAAAGATAAATGTAAAAAAATACATTAGTTACCAAAAGATTTCAAGGAAACGTTTTATGGAATGGGTTCCAAAAATGATGATGATGATAAACTAGGAAAAGTTTTAAGCAAAAAATAGAAGTTATTAACATCGTAACATTTAATGTTGTAAAATTAACGAGTTTGAATACTTGTTCAAGAAGTTGAACATTAGGAATATGATTCCTAAGGCTCATCATTATTCAAACTGGATTTCTTCATAGATATTATTCACTAAAGAGTTTAGTGGAAGGGTTTTATCATATGGTCACATGGAGATGTGACAAGAATTACACATAGATGTAATGAGTTTAACAAAACCCTAAAAATGCAGCAAATATAAGTCTAATCTAACGGTCTATCATATGTGATATGATTGGAAGGGAATTTATGTATGGTTTTGTTAAGTATTCTTAAAAGAATTTAAGAATATAAAATGTATCATACAAAAGGCAGACTCTGCTTTATTGTTTTTCCATGTTTGCTGCATATATAACATGAAGTGAAATGATAATTGACATCTGAAAGCGCGACTTTGAGTTATCTCTAACAAATGTTCATCATGGAGTATTGTAGATTGTGGCGAAATGTTAAGGTTAGCATGGGAATTTGGTATAGAGATACGAAATATACTCAAGAGGCACAAAACAAGTTTTATGCGCCGGAAGACTCATGAAGAATACCACATGAAGTGTCATACACTGTTTTTGGTATTTCAGGAGTGCATGTTTCATATTTGAATTTCCCCATACCAGAGGTTGGCAAGAAGCCTAGCATGAGAACCTTCATATTTTAATACCTTTCTTACGCAAACCATGAGGCATAACTAATCAAGGGGTGGTTGGGTATGTTGTTGATCATGTCATCAGTTAGAGCTTAACAAAGATGAGATCTGCCCGATGTATGATGAGTATGACATTTAAGCTCTCGATTGAGAGACTAAGAAAGTGTATGAACGTACCTAGATAAGACATATGAAGTGCTTATCTAATTAGGTGAGGGGCATGTGATGTGCTCATCCGCTTGGGTGAATGACATGTGATGTATTCATCGACCTAGTCATCAAGAACATATGAGTAGCTATACATGATTGACATACTCTGTGTTCTATTGTTACTCGATGTCTTAGACAAAGGGATCATATAAAAATGCATGCTTGTATATGATATAATTGGTAGACACAAGTATAAAGATACATATGTTTGATGGAGATCACACCAAATCCTTTTGTAGCTTGAGTAGCACTGATGTTTTGCTAGAGATCATTCTTTGCTTGCATTTATGAATTCAAGAATTCATATTTATTGTCAATGCTACAAAGGCCCGTGGGGTCACACTTTGGTTGACTGAATGGGGATAGAGTTTTACAAAACTCAAAGAGTTGCTCTAAAAGTGTTTTAGAGTTCAACCAAATAAAGTTTTAAATGGATATTCACGAGGTATTACATATGATGTAATACACGGTGAAAATGATGATGACTTTCCAAAAGTATTTTGGAAGATATCCAAAAGGAATTTTGGATATGATTTCACCAAGTTATTGTATATGATACAATATAAGGTGAAATGGTACAAAGTCTATGAGGCTTTAGTGCAAGTGGGAGATTGAGGGAGATATTCCCTAAAGCCTAAATGTATATGATGCATTTAGGCTATATCGTATGAGACGATATAAGGGGTATCATATTGAATGATATCCACAATATAAAGGCATGTCTAATTCCCTGTGGGCATACCGTTTATTAAGATATAATAATATGGTAATTGATAGGAATGTGGGTTTGGAAGTGTCAAGGGTAGACTTGTAATTATTGAGTATAGTGGTTAGGGTAGTTGGTAATAGGCAGGGGGTATTAAATAAAGGGAAAGGTTGTAGGGTGGGGCACGGATGTATTTGGTTCTAGTACAACTTGGCTGTCTGGAGGGTTAGGCCTTAGGCTTCGAGGAGCATCCTCGGAGATCTCCTTCTCCTTCCTCTTTTATTTCTTCTTCTTCTCCTCGTTCCTCTGAATATGTAATTCTTGTTCAAGCATGTTTGGTACACTGCATATAAAATGATAACAATATAAATTGGATACTGGGAAGGAGATTGAAAGAAAAGATAAATTAAATTTTTTGACATGGATTATAAAGTAACATTTAAATTACCAAGAATGTAATAACACATTTTTTGGTATGCATTCACTTTGCGTGTAATATAATTTTTGTTAGGAATCTAACCTAACAATGGACACACAATAGAAATAGAGGAAGAAAAATAGAACAACAAGCTATATATTTCCAGAAGAAAGAAGAAAAAGAGATGGCGATACAATAGAAGGAAGAAGGGAGAAGGAGGAAGAGCTATCAGAGAAGACAATTCCACGTAGCTCACGCCTAACGTCCCAAAATCCAACCCCCAGCAGCACTAGGATTTTCAGCAAAATAAATTGTATCCCCCTCCTACGATCATCCCCACCTATTAATATCCAAGCTACCCAGCCAACTAACAACTCACTAACAACTAACAACCCCCTCTAACAACTGAAAGCCCCAACAAACTAATAAAGGAAATGACAAACCTGCCCCTGGCAGTTACATACACAAACAACCCCACTTCCTAACATTACCGCCCTCTTGGAAACCCACCTTGCCCTCAAGGTGGGACCTCTAGGAGCATTGCACAGCTGCTTAAGCACCGGTACGGCAAACCCAGGTGGTGGCTTGGGAGGTGGTCTAGGCATCTCAATGCAACAGTATCCTGGCATTTCCTAGCACTTTGATGATTTGGCAAAAATAATGGATCTCCCAGCCTCCAAACAAGAACGTCAAACGGCTCCACCGGTTCTCTCACCTTCGAACCGGAATGAACAGTCAGATCAGTACTACATGGAAGCAATCTTGCTAGCGGAAGCAACACCCCCAAAAAGAACCCCTGCTCTTGCTCTTGTTCCAAAACAACTGTTTTTGTGGTGATAACATCCCCACTCCATCTAGTTGTCAAAAGGAGCCTAAGAAAAACATCTCCATTCATAACCTTGTGTCCTCCCCCTACTGCACACTTCACCCAGCCCCAAAAAGAAGGCAGATGCCAATTCTGTAAGCCTCAATTTCGCTAAACACCTGACAGCTTGAACCCCCTCCTTTTCAGCAACAATTGGAACACGATGTAGCTCCAACCAGTGCAGTGGTGCTAGGGTCACACTCCCACTGACACCAGAAAAAATCATTTCACTAAGAACTTCTAATTTTCCTCCTCCCGGTTGAACATAATTGGAGTCAACCTGCTCTTCAACCTTACAACAACTGAACCTTTGTATCACAAAGTATACCAATTTTTCAAGCAATGAGTACATTTTCTTCAAAGTAGCAACACAAGAGAGTTTGGGGTTATCAATAAAACAGGAGACTTGCATTTCCAGTTTCAGCAGGTCTTGATATTCAAAAACAGCCTCCCTAAAAGCAACCACTTTCCCTTCAGGCCAATCAAAATGCTTGAGAACTACCCTCTCAACAACTAGAAAGGCATGTTCCTCGTCCATCCAGTTCACAAATGCTATTAGATCTTCTATGTTCACAAAAGAAGCTGCTCGGACCTCATTCACCAATGATTCAACAAACCCACCTTGTGTTTCCACAACAACTTTCTCCTTACGCCATGAATTTTCCACAACAGTATAGCTCTCTCTAAGCAAATTGTGTGCAACTACCATTCCGGCCTCCAACCATCTTCAAGGTAACCACAGCCTTGATATGACCCCCAAAACCTTATTCCTCTCTTCCCCTGTTTAGTGTGCAGCACAAGTAAAAGTATTGAAGTCCTAAAAATGTTCTTTGACATAATTGCAGCTTCGGTCACCTGTGGCCTCAGACCAGAATCATAGCCGGACACAACAGGAGTGTTGTTTCTGGGATAAGCTGCAATTTCTACCATGGAAACGCTGCATGTGGAGGTGTGAAACCAAAGTCATAAACCAAAACAAGTGTTGTCCCATGACCCTTAGAAACTACTCTCAGATGTGAACACAACTTGCTAGATAAAAATTGTATATTTCCTAAAACTTGAGAGTCATCCATCAAATCTTCCGGGAAATAACCACCCCCACCAGCACTAATCAAAACTAGCTGATACCAGAATAATTTTAATCCAGCCCCTTCCAAAGGAAAACCAGCCCCTCCTGCAAAGGGTTTTGATCTCGGACCAGAAACTTGTTGCACCTCCACAGGTACCTCTCCATTAACTGCAGCAGCCTTCCGGTCACAAGGATCCCAACTAACATTCCACTGTTCCAGCCTAAGTAATCCTGTTGGAATGGCGCCCTTTCCTTAGCTTGCCTCCACCATCCCATCCTCTATGGGCTGCTCAGTCATTGTTCTGCTTTCGGCAAAATCAACAGGCTGACAGCCAAACTGAAAAACAGTAGTGATTGAGCCTAGCTCGCTTCCAGCAACTTCTCTTGTAGCTGCAATAACTTTCTCTGCAGAACCAGAATCGAACTCTTCCAGAACATTAACTTCATCTCTTGCAGTCTGTTCTTCTGCAACTTGAGCATCACATGGGAAATCATCCTCCGTAGTTCGACATTAACCAGATAACTCAGCGAGTTCCCACACCTGTTCCCGCAAGGTTTGCTGCTGCTCACGGTACTCCGCATGCATCCTAGCAAGGGCATTAACAGACGTTCGTAATTCTTGCATCTCGACTGCTTGTGCATTGTTGGAGTCTGCATCCCACATCGGACTTGTGGTCATATGTGGACTTTACTATTCATTATAAAATAACCTCAAGACCTCCCTTAGAGAGGCACCTTGGGTATTCGATTCACCTCTTTTATCATTCTACATGGTATTAGAGAAGTTTCTCTAAACCCTATCCTTCCCATTTTTCTCTTGCCTTAGGTTTTCCCAACGTTTTTCCCCCGGTCGGGGGCGGCGGCTCTCTGGCCAAAGACCATCGTCACAGCGTGCCACCCTCTGCCATTTCCCTCACGGCGGAACCCTCCAAGAAGCTCCCTCCCGACAGATCAAGCCCCGCCAGTCCTCCACCCGTTAGTTTTCCTCCCGCCCGTGGCCCTCTGGCTCATGCGGCTTTCCTGGCGACGCCCCCTCTCCGCCGTCGACAGCCTTTCCCGTGCGCGACAGCTCCTGCCACGCCGACTCCCTGCAAAATCGTCCAGTCCGACGACAACGGCGTCAGCGTCCTCGACCGATTCACCGATTCCCCCTCTCCCGTGCGACGCCCAACGGCTCCTTTCCCGTCGCGCCTTCCGCTCCGACGCAGCATTGCTCCCCTGTGCGAGTTGGCTCCCACGACGCCGCTAGATCCCGCAACAACTCTGTTTTCCTGCCCCTCCAGACCGGCGACCCTTATCATCCACCCCTTCCTCCAGCAACCGGCTCCCCTCCTCACCGTGTCGTCCAGATCTGTCGGCCCTCCCTGTGCGCCACCTCCTCGCGCCGACTCTCCTCCCCGACCAATCCCGTCGGACCTTGCTGGCCAGCCCTGTAGCACCCCCGGTTTTTGGTATGTAACCCTTTTTTTATGCTTTAGAAGTACATAAAAGTATAAGGGTGAAATTTGGGAGAGTTTGAGGGACTTTAAAGAGTTTTTTGAGCTTTTCTACAGGTGCACGGGTAGTGCACGGTTTGTGGAAACCGTGCAACAATTACAGGAAACCGTGGACAGTGAGACAGGGGCTAAAGGGGGGATGCACACGGGCTGCGCACGGTTTGTCCAAACCGTGTGGAATCCAAGGAGAACCGTACGGCTTGAAAAGGGGCTTTGGTCACTTTGAGGCAACTTCGGCACGGTTGGCACACGGTTTGGAGACCGTGCGAGTAGACTGTGTGAGGGTCATCCTCAAGGCAGTGGCTAACGCACGGTTAGCGCACGGTTTGCCTAACCGTGTGACTAAACTGTGCGCAGGTCAAAAACCACCTCCTTAAAAAGTGGATCTAACACGTTTTTGCCTTTAACCTACTCGTTTTTTCCTCCTATGCGGCCCTAACTTGGGATTTTGGTCTCTCAAATGTTGGAGAACCTCTCCCAAGAAAATTGGAAGCAATCTGAAGTCATCCCTTGGTGCGTTGAAGCCCGATTCTTGCGGTAAGGCTTCGTTCTTCATCGTTCTTGATGCGTTTTCTTAGATCTACTTCACCCTTCCTCTAGTTTTCTTAGATTTACGCCCGCTGTGGGTAGATCTAAAGTTGTGGATGCCAAATAAGTTTAGATTTGGGTTTGTTTATGATAGGGGAAAAGATCTAAGGCGGGTTCGTGGAGATTCAACCTGATTTTGTGACGTTTTTCGGGTCGTTTATCGTTTTCGCCAAAACTCTTGAGGTAGGTGGCTTCACTCTCGACTCCTCTTGATAGAATTGATTGGTTTAGTTTCAAACTGATTTAATTGATTGAAATTGATTGTGAAATCTTGGTACAAAGCATGTTATAAATCTTCTTTAGTGACGATTTATGGTTTTCGGTGAAATTGTGGAATTGTGGTGATTTATTGAGCAAAGTGATTTAGTTTTCATGATTTTAAATTGAAAGTTAAAATATGGTTTTGCTGGATTTTTTAAATGGCTTGCTGGAAAAAGGGTTTTCAATAAAAAGAGTGTTTTATTGAAATGATTTTGGCATGATGGTATTAACTTGATTTTGGGCATACTTGGTGTGTGTGTTCATATTGCATTTACAAGGCTTGGTTGAAATATGACCCTGTGCTCGGTGCCAAAGGTGTAATGGCACATGAGATATAATTACCTTGTAACGACATGGTAGATCAACAAGAGACCGCTCATGAGTATGAAACTGTCATAACGAGACAAGCATGGTTGGTGGTGTAGATATGTGAAATGGAATGGCTATGCCAAAGGAAACTTGTGAAATGGTTTTAAGGCGTTGTTTGATTATTTTCTTGAAAAAAGCTTTTGCTGGAAAATTGGTCGAGATTGCACCTGTTTATATTTGGTTATATACTGTTTTAGAACTTGTTTATAATTAGTTATAAACTGTTTTGGAAATTGTTTTATATAAACTATTTTGTATAAATGTTGCTAACTCTTTTATCCTAGTGGCGTGAGTAGGAAAGTCATTGGGGGGAAACCTACTGAGTTTTAGTACTCACATCTGCTTTGGCACTTTGGTGCTTTTGCAGATGTCATCTACCGGGACATGGGCAAAGGTAACGTATCACATGTCATTAGCACTACCTCGTGATACGTGGGTTGTTTGGTGAGGTTGGAGCATGGAGCGTGTGGAGTTTGGAGTCTTGTGGTTGTCTTGGAGTTTTATTAGTTTGTCTTCCGCTGTTTACTTTTCTGTTGTAGTCTTCCGCTGTGGTACTTGGTTTCTAGTTTGATTTTGATAAATGAAATGTTGGGTTGTCTTTCATGGTTATCATGCATCATTTAGTGGTTTGTTTGGTTGCAATTGGTTGGGTTAGTTGGCTTATTCTTAAAAGGCAAATCGTCCCCCATATGTATTGAAGCCCTTCGGCATTTATCGTCAGCCTTTGACGCCTTGGGAATGTCGCTTAAGGGCAAGTAGCATCCCCCCACCTTCTCAAGCCAATGAGGAGAAGGAGGGATGTTACTAATAGTATCAATTTTGTTCGGTCAAAAAGGTCTGTTGAGACAAATGGTATCAGTTTTGTTCAGTTCAATAGTCTTGGTGAGATAAAAGGTATCAGCTTGTTCCTTTCCTTGTGGAACAGGTAGTCATCAGTTTTGTCGGTCTTGGAGTTGAATGCATTCTTGTCTATTCCTTGAGTTGGAATCTTAGAAATGAGTAGGATTATCGGAACTTGAAATATAGAGAATAAAAAGACGCAGCTAACCTTTTTATGCTAAACTTCAAGTTACCAGGGAGTTGGGTACATAAGTGTTTTGGAAACAATTATAGGATTTTGAAATCTCATTGTCATGAGTTTAGCCAATAAGACGAGCATGTCATACATTAGAAGAATGACTTCCCACTAGGAATGCATACATCATTTTGAATAATGATTTATGATTTGGTCCAATATGTTGATTTTTGAAAAAGGTGGAAATGGTTTTCAAATGAAAGATTTTGAAAAAGAGTATGGTTGTGATATTGTGAAAATGGTAAGATTTTCAAAATCAAGTTGAAATTGTTTTCAAAAATGGTTGAACGTGGAAAAAGTTGATTTTTTGAAAGCAATGTTCTGATAGTTCATGTGATAGAATTTGAAATGTTAAGCCTTCAGTTGCTAGAGAGTGAGATTTATGGTGTTTGCTTTTGCATAGAAAATGACACTCGACAGTCGTCGTAGAAACCAACCGAAAGAAGCTGCGGAGAACATGGTTGCACCTGAGCCGCAGGTGAACCAACAACCGGTTCAAAGTATCGTCTAAGCATTTCAGGCTGTGGACACAGGGAACCGGAGAAATGAGCCAAGACAAATGGATCATTCGGTCCAGTTCCAAAAATAGAATCCACCCATCTTCTGGGGTGATTCTGAACCAGAAAGAGCAGAGGAATGGCTGAACAGGATGAATCGTATATTCGATTTCATCGGCACACTAGAAGAGCTTAAAGTCAAACTGGTAACGTATATGCTCGAGGATCTTGCATGCTAGTAGTGGGATCTTGCATGCTAGTAGTGGGATCTAGCGGTGCAGGCCAAAGTGAATCAAGGCTTTAGTTAGGAAGATTTTGAGGAATTTTTCAACAAACAATTCTATCCTCACACGTTCAAGATTTAGAGAACAACGGACTTCTTCAGCCTGAAGTAGGAAAATCTCTCTATCACAGAGTATGCGGCTAAATTTATGAATTTAGTGCACTTTGCACCCGAAGTTGTTGCTAGTGCGTCCTTGAAGGCACGCATCTTTGAATCAGGGCTATGGTGGGAGATTCACTCGAAGATTGTTGTACTCGGTATTACTGATTATACAGAGATGGTCAATAAAGCAACGGTGGCTAAACGAGACATCTCAGGAGCTATGGCAGGAGGAAGTATGTTGATACCTACAGGAACCAGTGGGGACTCTAATGTTGGGAGCAAGCGGAAGAGGGACACCTACTTCCAGGGTGGGAATAGGAATCAGAATCAGACAGCTAGATCAGTGAATCTTCCTCCGAGACCCACGACAAAAGCAGGATGTTTCCAATTTGGTTCCTTCGACCACATGAAGCAAGAGTGTACAGCACCACCAAGAGCATGTCATAATTGCAACAAGATGGGACATCTTAAGTGCTATTGTCGCAGTGCTCCGAGGTCAGGTGCTCGAGACACTTCCTAGGTGTTGCAGGCATTGTATGCTTCAACGGGGCGAGGGCAGCAGAATCAAACTCGTCAGCAGAGCAGAGCTAATCATGGTGATTCTAGAAATACAACGACTTCTCAGCAAGGGAAATCTTAGCAAGGCAACAAGGAGCAAAGTGCAGTGACGAAGCAATTATATGGAGCTGAGCAGGTGATTGTGGATGATCAGGTTGGACGATCTACGATGAGAGGTAAGGTTATTTTAAATTCTACCCTTATGCAAGTGTTTGATACTGGTGCATCGCATTCCTTCATTGCTTCTCATATTGTTGATTTGCTAAGTTTAAAACTTGAGATGATGTCTTCTGTGATAAAACTGCAAACTCCTCTTGGTCAAATAGAATGTCGAGTCTTTGTGTATAGAGTGTGTTCTAGAAATGTTGATGGAGCTGAGTTGAAATGGGACTTCTCGGTGTTAGAGATGGACGTCTATGATGTAATCCTGGGTATGGATTGGTTGATAATGTTCAAGGCTCACATTGACTATGTAAAGACTCGTAAATTTCAAGGAAATTTTTTTTTTCTTAAATTCTTTAGAATTTTACGAGTACGCAGTTTCTGACGGCACCTGATTCCGAGGCCCGGTGTGCCCGGAATAATTTTCTGAAGTTTTGTTAAGCTTAAATTAACACGCGTAAGCAGTTTTCCTAAAAAAGTGGAATAAATCTTAAACGGTTACTCGGATCAGAAATCTGGGGACACCGTTGTGCTCAGGATGGCGGGTTTACCCTAGACGTGACTTAAGTTTAGTCGACGCAAGCCTCCAATGAAAAACCCGAAAATGGCATAATCGTAAATAAAATAATTAAATAAAGTTATTTTATTTTTCAAATGCTTATAACTCACAAACGGTAACTCGGATTAAAAATCTAAGACCACCGCTAAACTCGTGAGGGTATGCTTTCTTTAAGCACGTACTAACTTTGACCGGCACGGACCACTTGAGAAAGTTAGTTTTTGGTCGTAAATAAAATAATTAAGTGACAATTATTTTATTGTAAAATTCATAACTTCTAAAAGGTAACTCGAATTGAAAATCCGAGAGTACCGTTGAGTTCGTTGGGGCGTGTTTCTCCTAGGCAAAGCTTAACCTTGACCGCAGTGGGTCGAGGGTGACTGATAATAATTTTCCGAACTTTTTTTCGGGTACGTTCAGTAAACGTACGAGTGGGTTTTTCTATCTTTTGAACCGGTGCTTGGAATTGAAATCCGAGGGCACCGTTGAACTCGCAGCGCGGGTTTTCTCTTAGGAAGACTTTCACCTCGACGGCGGATGATCGGGTATGAAAGTTAGTTTTTGGGGTTTTACGTGGGTTAATAAAATAAAATAAGTGAATAATTTATTTTATTTTGTTAAACACATGTCGTGCAGATAAAGTCGTTAGAAACTCCACTTGGGAGTTGGTGGTGGAACCGCCACACCCTAACCTCCCATTTAATGGGGAGGAAGAGGAAACCTCTCAACCCCCCATCAATTAATTTTTTTTGTGTCAACGTAAAATTAATTGCACTCAATTAATTTTATGGGTCGACGTAAAATAAATCGGTGTCAGTTAATTTTATGTGTCGACGTTAAATTAATTGCTCTCAATTAATTTTATGAGTTGACATAAAATTAATTTATGTCAGTTAATTTTATGAGTTGACATAAAATTAATTGTTGTCAGTTAATTTTATGTGTCGACGTGAAATTAATTGATGTCAATTAATTTTATGTGTCAACATAAAATTAATTCGTGTCATATGTTTTGACGCAAGCTATGCGGGGGAAACTTTTTGGCGTCCTCCCCTCTTAAGTTGTGTCAACGCACCTCTTAAATTGCGTCAACGCAATTTAATTCGCCCGACCCCCTTTTTAAATTAAGTAACTGCATCGTTGAAATTTAGGAAGGTTCCAAATAAATGAACCGTCATAAATTCCACAATGGTTACACACCTCTCCCCCTCTCCTATATATAGGGAGCTTGGGAGAAGGTTTTGGGACAGCTTCACCAAGCGACGAAGCGCTGGTAAAGTATCGCGACGCCCAACACTTGGGAAATCTTATCCTCTCCAACGAAGAACGCGAAGAACGCCAACGACGATCTTCCACGCGATTCTTCTTCGACCTTCCTTCCCCAGACACCTATCCTCCGCAACATCGTCAATGAACCGACGCAACTCGGAATTGGGGACGTGTGGCGGACGCGACGAACGACGGTCTTAATCGTCTTCCTTCCGCGACTCCGCCAACGAGCGACGAGCAAGAGGTAGGGGTTTTGTCTGAATTTCTCCTTTCCTTTTGAAGGAAAGAACGACGAGCGCGGACAGACCTCTGCCCGGTTGATCCACGGATCGCTCGTTCATGCGGCTTGGAAGCGAGGCTATTTTCAGTATTGGATTTCAGTTTGAATTCTTAAATCTTGTTTGAGCCTCTAACGCGGAGGGCACGGGCTAACAAACAAGCCCAGACCCTCCGCAGATTGTTTGTTTGTTTGTGCGCGTTTTGACGGGCGACGATGAAACGGGACCGCAACGGCGTATGGAAGCCGTCGCAGTGAAGAACGGGTCCCGGGAGAGCCGCAGGCGCAGACGGCGGGCAAATCGGACCACCGGAGCGCGTCCGGTGGTCCGCGGAAGACGTTGCCGGTGCGCCTCGCCGGCGCAGCAGCGCCGGCGACTGGAGGCGGCGGCACCCCAGCGCACCGCCGGAGGAAACCCGCCGCAACAACAGCCGCGGCGGCGGTGCGACAGACCCCGCAGCCGCGCGGGATCCAGGACGCCCGGGGGGCGGCGCCAGCTGGCGCCACCGGCGTCAATCAGCAGGGAGGTCGCGCCTCCCCCGCTCGGCGCAACGCGCTCGGCCAACCGGCCGAGCCGCAACCGGCCACCTGGCCGGGCCACCAGCGCCGGCTGGGCCGGGCCGCTCCCAACCGGGCCGAACCTGGACCCGAGTCGGTTTGACCCAGTTCGGGCCGACCCAGTGGGTGTTGCGCCGGGTCGGACCGGGCTCAGACCCCCTATTTTCGGACCTTCATCAGTTAAACGCTCATATCTTGAGTTGTGGACCTCCGATCGACGCACCGCCAGTTGCGTAGGATTCCTCGGATGGAGACGGTCGTTTCGGTATATTACACTCAAGGTTTCGGCGAAGTTTGGGTACGGCCGGGTTGGTTCGAACCTGAAACCAACCGGACCCTCGGAGCAGAAACGCTTATAACTTGAGCTCCGGACGTCCGATTGACGTGCTGTCGACTTTTTTGGAATCCTCTTGTTGAGACGGATCTTTTGGCATACTTCACCTGAGGTTTGGACGCAGTTGGAGTACTATCGGGTTGGTTTTAGCTTAGAAACCAACCGGACCCCTGGAACAGAAAAGCTAATAACTTTCAGACCGGACGTCCTTTTGACGAACCGTCAGCGGCTTTGGTAATCTCGTTGAGAAACGGTCCCTTTGAGTATAACCTATGAGAGTTCGGGGTACAGTTGAGATACGGTCGGGTTGGATCGTACACGAAACCAACCGGGACCCCGGGACGAAAACGCTAATAACTCACAGACCGGGCGTCCGATTGACGCGTCGTCTGTTGCGTTGAGACCCCTGTGACGAGGCGGTCCTTTGTGATACATCTTCGTGGGACTTTGTGATACTTGGAGTATCGACCAGTGGCTCGTGGAGCGAACCCTCCCGGAGACGAGCGTACGGAATGCGGAGACCTAATAGCTGTAGACCTGATAACTGCTTGACGGATTCGAGTCGGAGTGATTCGATTAGCCCAGTGGACAGAGCGCCCGGTATTTGGCGGCAGACCCACGGCGGACGGAGCGCCTGGTAGTTGGCCGCAGACCCGCGGTACACGACAGGAGGAGTACCTCTGACGGCTATTAGGGGGAGCGCCCGGTATTTGGCGACAGACCCACAGCGGACGGAGCGCCCGGCATTTGGCAGCAGACCCGCGGTACTCGACAGAAGGAGTACTTCAGCATTCTGAGGTTAGTGAGTAGCGCATCAGAGTCGTGACAGGGCTACTGTACTCGACAGAGGAGGAGTTCTCCAGCAGTTGTGGTTTCGTTAATGAAAATCATGGTTTGAGCTGAATCAATGACCTTTGTGTTTACCTCATGATTGAGACGGGTTACTTGATAACTTAGGTATATGTATGGGCATATACCTAAGTAAAGGTTATCTGTTGAGATCTTTCCTTGTGGTTTATTCTTGTTGGTTTTAGTGAGACCTTGAGGGTCTCGGGGTCCCTACTGAGTATCGTTATACTCACCCCTGCACGGGCTATGTCCGCACCTCGTTGTGTTGGATGCAGACGACGGACAACACTGATCATGGTTGAGGCTTGTAGAGCTAGACGGTACCCGGAGGTGGACTTCACGACGAGACGGTACCCGGAGGTGGACGTTACGACGAGACGGTACCCGGAGGTGGACCTGACGACGAGACGGTACCCGGAGGTGGACTTCACGACGAGACGGTACCTGAAGGTGGACTTGACGACGAGACGGCACCCGGAAGTGGACTTCACGACGAGACGGTACCCGGAAGTGACAGACGGAAAGGGGAAAATTAAAAGTTCCCAGAGATGACATAATCTTACCAAGAACTCATAAGCTAACCAAAGAGTGGCTTCCTAGACTGAATGGAGATGAACTATTGCCACTTTCGTTGCCATGGGCATCATCTTTGCAGAATTCTGGGGTTACACTGTATATTGACAGTGACCAGATAACCACGACTGAATCGGTAGCAAATGAAAAGGCGGGGGCACACATGTGGAATGAAAAAGTGAAGAGTGTCATTGTGAATTTTTCGTGTGAGAGGGACACAACGATCCAGTTATATGCTCTATTTCAATTCCCTCGGGGTTGGAGCTAAAATATTGGGTATCCCAGGTCGTTGTGATTAGTTTGACGGTAGTGGGTCGTGATGTTCGCTTGGAGCGAGCTACAAAAGCTGGGGCTGTAAGGAAGTCTTTGAGGACCAAGAGCCACCGCATCGAATGGAGCAACATTTTATTTCAAATACCGTGGTTATGGGGTACCTGAGGATTGATGAAGGTAACAATCTCACAAGTACACAAGTGAGTGTTCAGGCGAGTGAAAAAAATGCGGTTGCAGCTTGTGGAAAGGTTGTCCATGCTAATGGAAACTAAAATTTTTGGATGCTTTCATTTTTCTTCTTTTCTATAGGGCTGGGGCTGTCCTACATCAAACAGAAAACTATGGGAGTTTCAGCAGCCTTAAGGGGATGTACAACAGCATCAGATTCTGACAACAGGGGCGCTGTTGCAGACGGGTTATCAAAGTTGTATGGCTTACCTGCGGGGTCGGTGTCCAACATGCGCAGCAGTTGTACAGATCATATGTACCTGGCAGCTGTTTTGACAGTCTTGCTCCTTTTGTTGACGGGCTGAACAATGGTAATTTTGATATTTTGAGATTTTCTTCGTTGGTCGTTTGGAATATGAAGACATGGAAGCCTATGTCAATCCTTCCACTTGATGTCCACCAATAACTTCTCTGTGCTTTAACCACAATGGCAAGATTGTAGCAGCTGCCGCAGCCGTTGGAATGATTCTCATGTTCGTTATGGTTGCTGGCCTCCAAATTACGGGGTGGCCTGCTCATGATTCTGCTATTAGCTCTATTTTTGGGCTTGATGCAACTAGCGTTTTTTGCTTGGGCTTTGAGGAGAAGATAGTGGAGTGGACCTTACAAACCCAGGGACAAGTTATTTGGTCAGGAAATTGGAACACCGTTGGCAACTGTGAGTGGTACAAGCCCTCGAAAAATATGGGACACACCCACCACCTTGAGGACAACGTGGATTTTCTAGGGGTGGCAGAGATAGGGATGCGTGGGGCTGTATGGGAATCTTCAGGAAGGCACAGCTGTAATTTCATGGGGTGCCCAGAGGGAATATGTTCGGCATCTAGGGAATATGCTAGGGAAATATTATAGGGGGGCTCAAGATTGTTAGAGAGGGTTGTTATAAGGAGGGCAAGGCTGAAGAGTGGGGGAATAGGAAGGATTTTTCTGTTTTGGGTTGTTTGGCCTCTAGCTTGGGCGGGAAGAGTTGGGGCTCTCTCTCGAGTGGTTCTCTCATCTCTCACTCTTCCTCCTCTTCCATTCTTCTTCTTCTTCTTCCTACACTCTTGTAATTCTGGTTGATATCTTCTGGAATACAGGTAGTCTAATAAGTCTTTATCATCCTCCTTTTCCTGTGATCGTTGAATGTAAGGGCTGGAGGAAGCTTGGTTATATCGCAAGAGTCGTCACCTATAACAACCATACTCTTTATTACACACTTAAACCTGATTTATTACATAAAATCTTCACTTGATACAACATAAAAGATTGAGAGGTCTAGTGTCTTTGAGGCTTAGGAACATTACATAACAGCTTAGAACATAAAACACACAACATCTTTATTGAAAACTTCCTTTACATGACCACTACATTCTCTCGTACTTAGCATTGCATGGGATAACCTGAGGACATGCATAAGAAAAAGTTGAGCTATAAAGCCCAGTAAGGGAATAAACATGGAATAACATGAGGAATACAATACATGTTAGACAATAGGCATATCAATGGAACACAAGAAAAACATGAACATAAAGGCATGATAAAGCATGATAATCATAACATAAAAATGTGGCAACAACACTTAACATGGAATTAGCATGAGTCAAGACTCATTGCACATGGAGCATGAGTAAACCCACATTGCACATAAAGCATGAGTAAAACCTCGTTGCACTTGAATTAGCATGAGTCAACACCCATTGCACATGACGTATCATGATACTATACTTTACCCAATGCATTGGAGCGCCATCAGGGCGCGCCCTACTTAAACATTTCATTTTATGCATAAGTGCGCATCATGGATCACACAACATGGAATCAATCATCATCATTTATTCCACGATAAAGGGATATGGAATACATACATGAAGCTTTATAATCAATAAGTAAATGTTCATAAAGATGAATACCCTTGATAGAGAAATGAACATGGTATTCACTACACAATGACATTGGTTTGGAAAATCATAGTGCAATTTCGGCAGCATAACAACATGAAATAAGAACTCATAAAAAATGGTTGATGAGAGAGAAATGGGTGTCTCATCATATTTACATGAAATGGACAGTAAGAGGGTCATATAGATACATGTCCTAACAAACGTAATGGAATTTAGATGCATAATTCAAAAAAATTACTTGGATGTAAAAGATGAGAGAGAAATCTCTCACGGAATTTCAGTATGGTAACGGGTGTAAATGGGAGGCATTAATGAGAGAGAAAGGGGTCTCCCATCATCCAAACATAAAGAGGGCAGTATGGGGGGGTGCGAAATCATACCCCAACATTTGTAATTGAAAACAAAAGGGCATAACAACTTAAAGAAAATTGGATAAAAATGAGAAAGGAATAAATCCCTTACTTGGAAGTGTAATCCCAAAGGCTTGGGAGAGGCCTGAGAGAGACTTTTTGGGAGCTTGGGGCACCTTGGGAGGATTCTAGAGAGAGGAGGGCAGGGGTTGGTCGAACTCCAAAGGCTTTGAGTGAAGAGGAAGTGGGAGCTTGGGTGGGTTTATATAGGAAATGAGAGGGAATTCTTTATTATTTAGGTTTGGAACACCTCACATTAAACTAATCAAAACCACAAACTAGCCCATGGTTTTTACCCATGATTTTTGCCAAAGGGGAATGGAAAACAATATTTTATAAGGCCTATGGCCGAACTTCTTAAAATAATAGGGTTGTTTATGTGGAGCTGAGTCACACTCTCAAGGAAAACAATTTAAAAAGACAAAATGTTTTATAAGCCCTGAAGGGTCCACTAAAGTTTTGTAAAATAAATCAAATCCAAAATCACATTATTTTAATGGTAAAACATATATTGGCAGAACATAATGTTTATAGTATTTTATTACATCACTATTGGGTCATTATGATGTCGTAAAACATATTATATATTTAAACGGTATTTAATTTTTACCCAAAAATTCGACTGTCACGGAAAATTATGAAAAATTCACCGTTGGATAATTTCGACGTCCTGATTCCAAAAATAATATTCATTTTATTTAAATAATTTTCTAAATATGTGAATTTTTACTTTTAAAATAAAAACTGACATTTATTGAAAATTCATTGGTTTTGACAAAAATTGCTTTTAAACCTTAATAAAAATTACAATTGCATTCATAAAATTATACGATAAAAGTAATTTAATATTAATAATAATATTTTATTAAAATATTATTTAATTCAAAAATCCATTAATTCATCAAAATAGATTTCTTAGTTGAATATTAACTAAAAATGTTATTTGTGCTTTAAAAACTATTTAAAAAGTAACAATAATAAAAAGAATATATACTCTCTATACAAGAATAATGTACATAATAATAGTACTAGGGTCTTGTTACATAACCCCTTAAAACACCCGCATAAGACCTTAGGGAAAGGTGCGCGATGGTGACATACTCTTGGGGTGGCTTGGATAACATTGCTCGAGTGATAATCTCTATCAACTTCCACTTCTCTCGTAGGCGGTTCCGCTCGAGCTTAACGTATTCAAGCTCGGCTTGGGCTTGGTCAAGAGCGAAGCTCAATGACGCCACCTACTTTCCGAGCTCCGACAAATGGGCTTCGTACGGGGCAGGTCTACTGGATGAGGTCATCGCTTCCTTTGACTAAGTAAATTGGATTTGTTAAAGCCCTATATTTATAATAATCATGTGATCACTGTTCAACGGCTATATTAGCAACGGTCACAATTCTTAACAGTATTTTAAAATCCAAAACATAAAACCAAATAAGTTCATACGTTTTACATAACCACAAGAATGTTGCGGAATCACCGGGAGACAGAACGACAGAAAACGAGAAAACGAAAGAAAGAAAAGCAACAAGGAACACGGCGATTTACGTGGTTCGGGAAAAATCCCTACGTCCACGGGAGAGGCAGATTTTCACTATGATTCGGGAGCAATTACAGAGGATTTTCGAACAACAAAACCCTAGCCCGGAATGGGCTATAAAACAAATGAAGAAGACGATCACTATTCGAAAAAGTGGTCCGCGTCGCTACAGTGAACGGCGGCTGGCTTTGTTAAAAGCGCTACAGTAAAGTTGACCCCGAAGTCCGCACCGCTACAGTGCCAAACGGATCGGGCAACACCAATCCAACAAAGAAGACATTTAAATAGACCAAGAGAAATTTTCATTAATGAATTTTTGGATCGTTACATCATCTCTCTTGCAGCCATCGTATTGGAATCCTTCCAGGTGCTCGTTATTTCACTGTTTGTCCTTCTACCATGGCATACCAGTCTAAAACTCTAGATAAATTTGTGCACTGTTGTAATCAAGAAAAATAGCGGAAATCTGAATTGATGTAGTTGAGTTCATCTGCTCCTGGTCCACGTTTTGCATCTTGGACTGCAGTGTCGAAAAAATAGATAGATGCAATCCATCAGTCAGTTCAACAAGAACTTACGCTGGCGCTAGCACCTCCTGCAACTCCTCTTGTCATATCTGTACAAGCCCGGAATGCACCGTAGCTTCCGCAGTTTGAGGTTCCTCGACAATTTGAAGTTCTACCACAGTTTGAACAGTCGCAACCTTTGTTTCCTCCTCTGCTGCACCTCGAAATCTCTCAAGTAGCACTTATTTGAAGTGCATCCAAGCAAGCTTATTTTTATTCGATTCAACAAGTAATTCCAAAACCAAGTCGTTCCTTGCATACTTAATTCTGCCATTGGTACTTTCATTTTTTCCAGAATTTGGCTGACTCAAAAGTATATCTCAGCTTCCGCGATCTAAATCTCAAGATCTTTTTCAGAAAATTCTGACATCTTCATTTGTCCATTGCGCTCCTCCAATCTCGAAAGGTTTTTAACAGGGTTTATTCGAGGAACCAGAAACACTCAACGGCTCACACATCCGTGACAAGCTACGGACCTATTTTCCAAAGACAGACGGTCATTGGGGTTTCTTACCAATGACACTTAGGAACTCACATTGGTCAAGAGGATGAGAGGTTGAGCTCATCACACCCTATTGGGGGAAATTATTGCCTACTACGGGACTCTTATAAATTTAAGTCATATTCGTGAATCTTTCTCAAATCTCGGTACGGGACTGATTACCCTAGCACTAGCAATCGGTTATTAGCGTATGCTGATGTAAATGTCTGTACATATTAGAGGCATCCCGTTGATGTGAAGTATGTATCATAGATTCTCCATTGATGACATCATGTGTATGTATAGAAGTTCTCCATTGATGACACCATCGGTATGTATCAGAGTTTCTCTATTTTTATCTTATTATTACTTAGTGATGTTGGTCTATAGGCCGTGATATTTTAAAGCCACATAGTTGGGCGCTCTAGAGTTTATCATCGTCCAGGAAGATGGTGGATGTTTGTGGTGTTGGGATCGGGCCCATGAAGGGGCTTCCTAAATATCCTTGTGAAAGGAATCAGAACTCACGTAGTTCGGTGCCACTAGATGTTTGTGGTGTCGGGATCAGGCCCATGAAGGGGCTTCTTATGTATCTTTGTGAAAGGAATCAGAAGCCACGTAGTTCGGTGTCACTTAATGGGACACGTCGCACCTTTTAAAGTCGTGTGACAAGGACCGATCCATGTAGTTTAACATCGTACGGTAAGGACAACTAGGTGAAAGATGCCTAATAATGGACTTACTTATGAGTGGCCCTTTCTGGTTGACCTTGAAGGGAATATGGCTCAGCGAGGACAGGTTGGTCTCACAAGGAATATGGCCATGTGATAGATCTCGTCACGAAACATGGTTCGACGAGAATAATATGACGAGACTTGGAGGGAATATGGCCCTCTGGGTGGGGGTATGATACTACTAGAAATATGGCCTAATAAAGGGATTATCCACAAGAAATATAGCCCCGGTGGAGGTGAATAAAAGATTGATGATGGCAAGTTTGAAACTCAGAGGCGTTCTATGTATCCCATTGAAACTGGAATCAAAGTTCGCGTAGTTCGAATAACACAGTGGTCGTGTGACAAGACCGTACCATTCATTTTAACGTCATACGGTAAAGACATTGTCGTGCAGTTTAACGGCATACGACTAGGATGTCATCCACACAATTTAAAGACATATTGCGGGGACGTCTGTGTCGTAAAAGGTGCAACAGTAGAGGATTGAGCGGGGCTTACGTATATGAGGCTACCCTGAGATGCTTCGTTGGGAATATGGCTCTTTGAAGGAATGTCTCACGGGGAATATGGCCCTTTAAGAATAAGGTAATACGATCGGGGCTTACAGGAGGCCCAATATGAAGGATGGAATTGTGCTAATGGCGTAATCAACTCAGACCACATGAGTCATGCTCGGTGTGAGAAAAAAGATATAAGAGGATCGGGCGCATTGCACAGGAGCGTGACACTAGATTTGAACAGGGCTTACACGCTGAGCCAGCCCAAAGTTCGTTCACTCTCCTAATCCTGTTGACGATTCATGGTTGATGAAATCATCAACAGGGACCTCCTGGGTCTCATGCCCGAAGCGAAACTTTATCCTCCCGTCTTCCTGCTTGTTTCTAGGCTAGGACGGGGTATGAAATATAGAGACGAGAGAATGACATCCACCAAGAAAGACTAGGGGCTTACTCCGGGAGGGATGCCCTATCCGGCCCGGCTCTCAAGATGGAGAAGAAATCCACCGTCGAACCACGAGAAACTGCTCTGTTGTCTTCCCGATAGGGATCCTTATTATCAAGGGAATCCATAATCGTGGTTTCGCTGAGGGTTCCGTCTATCTAGGCTGACGACCTGGAGCCTCCTTTTATCAAAGGAATCCATGATCGAAGGGATGCACGCTGGCGTGCAATCCCTGATTGTGCGGGTCCAGTGGTTTCGGTGGAGGTTTCAAAAGTTTGGGTGACAACATGACTGAATGGGGGTTAAGCAATCGCGTGAGTCGGTTGTGGTCAAAGGAGTGCATAAGGCGGTTGTGTAAACGAGCTTGGATCCTGTGATTGCATGGCCTGGATGAGGTTAGGCGATCATGTGATCAAATAACGGCTCTGCGATTGCATAATAAGAGAGTGATCAAGCGATCGCGTGACCGAATAGGGATCACATAATCGACATTCGCGTTGGTAGACAAGCGATCGGCCCTTACACTTCTCATTGTGTGATTGAGGAAAATTTCCTCCTTTGAGGCCTTAACCATCCATTCGAGAGTTACATGCCGATTCTTCAAGGGGAGTCTCCAGATCTCTGAATCTCCTCGTCGCGGTCCTCTCATTTCCTTGGTGTTTTGCCTCTATGTGTCTCATCTCTTCTTCTGTTTCCGTTTGTGTTCCTCTCTCGAAGTAGAAACAATGGGGTATATATAAGCAAGGGGATTCGATATCTATGTCACGATGTATGGAAAGGGAGCCACATATGGGGTCCAAAGGCAGTGGAGAGAGTCAGCGTGAGTCGGTGACCATCACATGACTTCAATCGAGCACGTACCACCAGTGTGTCATGTGACGAACAGCGAGCGCAGACCCACCCGTCATCGACATCATTTGTCGCGTAAACGGGATCCATCGTGTCTGGCATGCCTTCGATCGCGTGACCTTCCATTGTCGTGTACCGTCTTCGTCGCGTCACGTGATCCACAGCGATCGCGAAAGTCTTCGTCATCAACAACCTTCATCGCATGAATCAAAGGGGCATCGCGTGAACCAACAGGTGTCGCGCGATCGCCCAACTCGGTCGCGTGATAAGTAAGGCATCACGCAACGCTCGTGAATCCCTTATCCGGAATCTACTTTGCTCGTTTGTTTTATCATCCTTTCCTCATCCATGCTCATCCGTGAGCGCCAACAAACACTCATTTAATATAGGTCGAACGTTTTGAGTTCCTTGATGCCTATGTAAGATGGTTCAATCCTCATAAGTGGGGTTCAATTCCATAGTATTGCAATACTGTGTAGAACTCCTTGAAGCCGATATCATTCTTAGCTCTCAATTCTCTCCTACCTTTGAACTCAAGGTTCTAGCAAATCGTGGCTTGAGAGAGCTCCTACCCGAGCATCTTATGATTCCCACAATTCGTGGATACCTCTGAAGGAAAGAGTCTTTCAACTGATTCTCAGTGATCTCGATCAAACGTCTGTTTGAAGTGGACAGGTCGCATCGACTAGTGAAAGGTACACCATTGTTACTCTTCGTTTTATTATTCATTCCAAATGTATAGATATATTTTGAGCTTAATGATGTTTTGGAGTTGTTCTTCCAATGCGTTTAGGATGTTAGACATCCCTCTTGAAACCCTTCAATTAAACCCTTTGACGCCAGACAATCAGCTTTTACGATATCCAAAATATCGTATATATGTTACAATACTCTGTTTTAGCATTAGCATGAACACTTCGTTTTAAACATGATTTCGAGAATCTAATCACATAGCAAAGCTCTGATACCACTAAAAAGGTTTCTAAGGATCAAACGAGATTCGTTTATCATAGCGAAAGCAATTAGAAACCCAAAATCCCAAGAACACCATGAATGAAACCCGAAACCACGTTGTATATAAAATGAAGAACCTATAAGTGTGTACCTTACACCATCGATCGTTGTTGCATCCACTTTTAACATGCTTTATAAAGATCACTCAAGAGCAACCATCGGGCTCCCCCCTCTGGTGTATCCACAGGTTGGCATGAATCATTCGACGCTAGGACCCTCACATCGCCCACCACATGCTAGTGTCTCACGAAGGCAAAGGGTGGAAGCGGAATAGTGCTCTGTAACATGGAGAGAATCGACCAGGAGTTTCGAACTCAATCGAACAACCATCCCATGGCAGTGGCTCCCTTATAAATCCCTTGAGGACGCTCCCAAGTGCACATGCATTTACTCATGCGTTACAACGCATAAGTAAATGACATTCGGCCGTTCAAGCATTCATCACGTGAATGCATCTCCCATGCGTTTCATCATTATGAAACAGTCAAGAAATGATAGATGATAAGGAAGAGATTCGAACATTAGCTTATAAACACTCGACTGTCACGCAAAGACACCGGTTGCGAGATATCATTATATCGTAACCAACGATATGCCAAGGCAGTGCGCCACAATATCTCTATATCATAATAAACAATATGCCCTTGCATGGCGTATGTCTTTGGATATTGTCACATACAAAATCCCTATATCATAACTTTTGATGCAGGCTAATCATGCATCATATACATATTAGGCTTTAGGGCATATCTCCATTACTTATTTCCCTTTTTTGTTCTTATACATTGGTACGTGCGGTTGTAGCATAGTTTTCAATCTTGGATCGCGGTGCGACGCGGTGGGGGACCTATAGCGAAATAGCAGCAACGCGAATCGCGTCGCGGCCCCTTTTTTATCCAATCACGGGGCATTTAATATAATTTAAATTATAGAATTTTACGTACATAAATATGTTGAAAAATTAAACACAAAACATAAAAAGTAAAAACATATTCAAATTCATAATTAAAAGCATTCATAATGCATCAAACACATGTTCAATCCAATTGTTCATAAACAATAACCATAAGAACAACCAAAGTTCAATCATCTTCTTTATTTTCAAGATCTTTCATTTCTTCTTCATCATCACTTTCACAATCATCACTTATAAATCTCTTCATTTGTTTTTTCATCATCATCATTATATAATTCATGTTCATCGTCTTCTTCGATAATCATCCTCGTTTTTTCTTTAAAGCTTGAACTTAAAGCATGGGTAGCTCCTCCTTTTGTTTTCCTCCTTGTATGATGAGAAGGTTCATCGACCCTGGTAGCTTCCTTAAATAATCCTCAAGTCATGGTGTTGTCTTCCTCAAACACCAATTCATCTTCAGCGCCATTTTCATTACCATTCATTTTTCCTAAAAACCGCTCACTACTATTATCAAAATTCTTTGGGACAATGGGATCAATGACATCTTTGAATTCAAATGGGTCCTTCAATGTTTGGTTGTATTTGATGAACACCAAGTCTTGCAACCTTTGATGTTAGCCGACTTCTCTTTTCAGAATCAATTTGTTTTATAATAATTAAAAAAACATTAGTATCACTAATGAAGTTTAACCTCAAAAGAAAGCGAGTTGAGCATCGATACTAAGTTACTTGCATTCTCAAAGACACTTCAATTATTCTCACATCCTGATGAACTACATGTCAAGATCAAGACCTTAATGGCAATTGTCATCAAAGATGGAGTTTCTCTTCCATAATTCTTTCACCGTTCAGTTGCGATTATTATTTATTAGCATTGTTTTGTAATGATCTAAATTAAGGATTGTGTAACCTTTCCCACCAGAGGCCTTACGCGCTTCTATATATTGTCAATTCTAAACTAGCCTTGTCATCCACCTCTAGGCTAGGAGACAATATCTCAATACAATCATATAAACCTTTCATCACCTCTGCATCTCTTTCAATACTTGGATTTTCATAAAAAAAAATTGAGGATTCAAATAATAGCCCGCAGCATGCAATGGATAATGCAACTAACAATTCCATCTTTCATTAATTATCCCAAATATATCTTTATACTAGGTTTCATCATTCTTGAAAAGCTTTTGAAGGTATCTTTTGCCCTATCCATGGCCTCATAAATGAAACTCATTACGGGTTTCTTTTCATTATCAACCAATCTAAGAACTTCTACAAGAGGTCTCATAGTCTTCAGGCTATAAACATCATTCCAAAATGATGGCATCAACATGATGTCAGCAACACATTTTTTGCATTCTTGGATCTCAACCACTCTTCAAAAGTGAACATCTTTCTGAGGTTATTTTTTTGCAAATACAACCTTTGTAAAGTTAAAAAGGTTGTAGCAAATCAAGCAACTCCATATCTCACCAACTCAGTTTTGTTGGTGAACCTCCTCATAATGTTCAATGTCATTGAGTGATTGTAGATGAAGGTCGCAAGCTTAATGTCTCTTTGTATAACCCTTTTCACCCTACTAAGTTTGTCAATGTTTTGCAAGATCAAATCAAGACAATGTGTGCACGGAGTCCAAAATAAGTGTTGCCTCTTAGTCATCAACAACTTGCCTAAAATCATACAAAATCAATTACAAACAATTAAAATCTTAAATTGCTAACTGGATTGATAAATATTAAAATGAAATGCGAGTACGTAAAACAAAAGTTTTTTATTACCAAATAACTTGAAATTGTTTCCGTTGTCAGTAATTGTTTGCACAACTTTTGATTCTTCAATCTCTTCCACAAAATCATTCAATAACTTAAAAACTGTTTCTCTTGTTTTCACGTAGCTTGATGCATCAACACTTTTTATAAATATGGGATTGGTTGGACAATTTACCAAGAAATTGATCAAGGTTCTTCATTTTTTGTTTGTCCAACCATCAGACATGATTGAGCAACCACAATTATCTCGTTCAATTTCATGCCCCTTCAACAATTCTTTTATATACTCTAACTCTTTTTTAAGAAGAGGAGCCCTACACTCATGATAGTTTGGAACTTTCAAGTGTTGTCCATATGGTCCAATTGATCCCACCATCTTTTTTAAGAAGAGGAGCCCTACACTCATGATAGTTTGGAACTTTCAAGTGTTGTCCATATGGTCCAATTGATCCCACCATCATCTTGAAGCTTCTCGATCAAACAACATTAAAAGCAAATCCATTTGTGTGAAGGAATTGTTTATATATTGCACCGTTCGATCTCTTAATTGTTTGCTACAGGCATCTTTAATGCTTGTTTGCTTTGTATCCTTGATTACTCTTACAGTGGTAGTCAGATCATCCATGAACATTACATCAAGTGGCTCTTTCACATATTTCGGTCTCTTGCCACTTAAAGGACATGATGTTGCACTTGACGCGTAACTTCTTTTTTCACTCTCAAAGGCATGAATTTCTTCAAACTTTTCCTCTATCATCATCAAGATCATGAATTTGTCAGTTTTTTCTTTGCCTGAGCTACAAGAAGTTTGTCTTTCACTTCTTGAGGAGTCTTCATACACTTCTAGACATTTCTCAGTAATCTCATTTGATGTTCTTTGGCTCAAGTAATACCACCATTGGTCTCTATCATGCAAAAATCACATGAGACTTTCTTTTTATTGTTGGTGTCTCTTAAAAAAATTCATTGCCAAATAACGTCTACATTTTTTCCTTGAGGCTTCACCAATGGTGGAAAAAACTACACTATTGTAGCATCAGTTGGTGCAATAGATGGCCGAAAAAATGAAATCATAGTTGTAGAGAGGGTGTAAATAGTAGAGAGGAGGGCTTGAGAAGGCTGTTTGACACAAATAACAGGTAAAAGACAGATGTTTTGATCACCGAAAAAAGAAAAATACCGATAAAATGTTGTTGTCGATGTGTCGTTTTTGGTGATTATCGGCGTCAGAATAGTGCGGAGCAGAGCAGTAGAGGCTAAGCACAATTGAGTGGCATTGGCAGCAGGGGAGAAAGGGGAATAGAGGGTGGTGATCCGCAGCAGTGGGGAGGGAGAAGTGGCGCCGGAAGAAAAAAGGGTCCAGCACCAAAGGAGAGCGTCGTCGCTGCAAAGGAGAGCGACGTCACTACAAAGGAGGGTGAAATAGGGTGTAGAAAGCAAGGGCGGGGGGGTGATGAGTTGCGGGGCATAAAAAACGTTTATTTGGGCGCCAAAACGTGGTGTGGCCGCTCCCACCAGGATCAGAGCGGATCCGCAACAACTGAGATCGCGGCAGAGGCAGCGCGATCGCGTTCCGCGTGCGATCCAGCGACCAAACGTTGTGTGTGGACACCAGGAATATCCTCTTAAAATAATGTTTAGGAAAACGAATTTTTTAATGTGCTTAAAAACTAAAAATTCTAAAAATATAAATAACTGTCTAGATTGACTCAAACTAATCTATAAATGAAGGAAGCAGGTGGGGGTGGAGGTGTCAAAGTCGTGACTACCGTTCCAAGTGCATGTGATGTCAATTATTTAATTCTCACATCTGAATATTTATTCAATTAATCATCACCAATTCCAAATTTAATTAAAGTGTTATCAAATCTCGTTCTCTGATGTTAGAGAGCACTCTAATATTTCTCACAAATTATTCAACATTTCTGATTTGATGAACGATTTGCACGACATTTAAACGTCAAATTACTTGATGAAATACAACAACCCGTTTCTCAGAAAGTTTAAGTATCTATCTGTGTTGGGTTCGCTCACACATAATTACTTATTAGGTATCACCTATGCAAGTGTATAGAGAACTAACACAAAATATCAATTTTTTCGATCAATATATTTCTTTATTATGAATTCACTCATATGTGACTTTAGATTCTCTCACGCACGCGATCGAACTCCGATTGGACAAATTCTCTGATATTCTTCCACATGTGATTACTTATTAGGTATCACACGAACTTGTACCAAAACATGTGCATAGATCACATATTACAAAAATTCAAACACAAATACAATTAAATAATTAAACATCCGTATAGAATTATTGTCGATCAAATATGGTTCAAAAATATTGGCATGCAAACACTGCCAGGTTTATCAAAATCCGACACTATGAAGTTAGACAGCCATCTCGCACATACGACATGAAAAATAATAAATACAAGTCACCATGTTCGTGTCCGCCCAAAGATTACCGCAACCCGCAGCTGACGATGGCCACCGCAATTACAATGCAAACAACCGCAGTGCGAGCAAACCACCACCAAACTCGAACGCGATACGAACCACCCGCAAATTTCCGGGGTGAGGGCTGGCTCCCGTGGGAGGCAGGTGGGGAAGCGATGATGGACGCCGGAGTCCCACGCAGGTAGGCCGACGCACACGATGCTACAGAGAAGGGGGGTGGTTCTGGGTGGTCTGCTGCATCGCACTGAATGCAGGGGGGTTCGGCCGACGCAGGGATGGGAGGCTGGTTGACGGGGTGCGAACCCACCTGTGCAGATGCGCAGCAGGAGTTCGGCGCTGGTGGGTACCAGGTGATGAAGCACGGCAGTCGGAGTGTGTGGGTCGGGTTCGCTGCGCACTGGAGCGAGGCCGGCTAAGCACCGCGGAAGAATGGCGACGTGGTGTAATTATGGTGTGATGATGATGATATATATGTGTAATTAGATGTACTAAGTTCAATTGATATTATACACATTTTAATTAATAATAATACCAATCAATGTTAATGTCATTTTATAGTGCTGATCATATTTACAAATGGTCGGGGTGATAAATTACAAATTGCAAAGAAAATCTATTGGTGTCTACTGTGTACTCAATAATACTCGACTTTGAGACCCTAGAGAGACGGCAACCACCGGGTTGCACCTCCAAAGGTAATAATAATACTAACAATAATAATACAACTAATAATAATAATAACAAAACTATTAGGAATAATACTAACATTAATAACAATATATAATGTCAAATGTTAACACGGATACTATAAATAATATAAATAACTAATATTGATATATAATTAACTAAAGTTGAAAAATATATCTAAAACGCTATGAAACTACAAAAATAAAGTAAAAAATAGTAAAAATTGTTAAACTAATTAATTAAAACTAAATTATAAAAATTATAAAAAAATGTTAACAAAATCAATGTGTATCAAATCTCTCACACTTAAACGTTTGCACTCATATACAACACGGTCAGAAAAATATCACATAAATGCACCCGACAAATTATCATGTTTTGTTTAAAAATCCCAATTTTTTAAAAAAAAATTCTTTCCACTCACATTTCTTTCAAAATAAATATCTACACTCATGCATCAATGTGACCTACCTCGTCAATACTCTCATCGCTCAAGACAATTTATAATCAAAGTTATGCTCAATTCTCGTACACATAAATGGTCGTCATATGTTTGTCATAAATTGCATATATCCACTAGTAGAAATCAAAAAAATGCACCAGTCATGGGGATTTCACACTAGGTTCAAATGTTCTCTAAGAGTGTGGGACAGTGGGGTATAAAAAAGTGAAAATTTTGGGCAAAAACGAGAGTTGAATCTTGAAATATATATATATATATATATGATAAATTTCAATCCGAATGTCCACCTCAGTTACCCAATTCGTAATAGTAAGTTACTCTTATGAACCACTGTGAGACTCGGGGCTTTGCTAATATTCCAATCAACAACACTTTTTTGTAAGAGTAAATGACACCTATGATTTTGCATACAACTCTTACCAACTTAGCATACAACTCTTACATTGGGTCCTGATGACCCTTACGGTTCTCAGTGGGTCTCTCCCCTTTGCCGCATTTCCAATTATTGGCAAATATTTCCCACATGTAATTAAATAACTTACATATCATGTAAGATTATTTCCTTTGTTAATTGCAACATACACTTCTCGATTCTTTTATCTTTAAGACTCCTTATCTTACGAGAATCTAATCTCCATTGCTTCATGTAACTTCCGATAATCTCTTCCCCTGACAGTTCATCTTGTAACTTTTGTGAATGTGTCTTCTTGCTATCATATCTACTAACATTGTATCTTCAATGAGTGCATCTTTTAGATGCACTCCATCTTAGAATCTGCCAAAGCTCAACATGTAACTTCTTGATAGTGTCATCTGGTGTTACATCCAATTCAACTCCTTCAACCTCATCCAAGTGAATCTCAACTTCTAACATCAGTTTTTAACACTTTGTAAACATAAGGATGGGATCAATAACCCTCATTAAAAACATTTAGTCGACAATTCTCTCATCAACTTTCAACAATTGTCCTGGATTTTCATTAAGAATGGATCTACAATCATCTGATGACTAAACTTCACTTCATTACTACCAGATACTATAACTCATATCATTCGGGTAAAACCACCCAACCTTCTTTGGTTTAATCTTCTAATAGTAGATCTAGCATCTAACTGTGTTGCATCTTCTGATGTGTTAACTTCCAGAGTGTTAACTTTCAAAGCACCCTTGGGAAGCACCATCTTCTTCTTTACTCTTCCCTTTAGAATATATTGAATTTACTTCTCATTCGAAACAAATATAACATTCTTTATCACATACTATTTGAGACCTTCAATCCCCACCTTTGGATTTGTTGTTAATACCCATTTCAATTCCAAATTCAATATTCTTCTCTCCCTTATTGACAATAAATTCAAAGTTTCACTTATAAGGGTAAACAACACTCATCTCATATTACATTCACATTTTTTCTTCTCCCCTTATCTTCCTTTATATTGAAAGTATACCCTGAATTACTTAAGATAAGGATGACATCACTTTTCTTAAGCAATGAGTCATACATTAATAAACTCTAAGTCTATGTGATTCATGCTCGGTGTAGAAAACAAGAGTGACTAACATATACATCAAAGTTGCCTGAGAAATATTCACTAAGTGACACCCATTCTTAAATCTTCCTTCAGGGGTTGTTTAAAAGATTTTCATTCAACTTATTTTCTACATACATCTCAACAAACAAGTTAAAAAATTCAAACCCAGAAATAGTTGTCTCCCCCCTTTCAAGATACACTTCAATTTGTCTTCACATGATAAAACTCTCCCCCATTAAAATACAAATTTGATTTTTAACTTTGAGTATAGGAAAGTAAAGTCAGTGTACCTCATTGATGACAAACTTCTTTAATTTCTATAATTCTAAATTTTAGAACATTCTTATCATCTGACACTTCTATATCCTGACTTGTAATATCCAGAGTTGTAATATCTGGATCTGCATCCTTTGGTTGTTCAAAATTTAGCTTTTCCACTTCAACATATCAAATCTATGGAATCATCAGTTTTGGCATCACTTCCCCTAAAGGGCTGAACTCCATTTATCTTCTTCATAATGGTTGATACCAACTGAGATGTTGTAATTGATATAAATTGAAGCATGTCGAGGAGGCACCATGGTTCCTCTCAAAGCAAAGTACTCCACGATGGACTTCTTCTAAGGCATTGTAGCACTCACACAACACTCATTACTTTTGACCCCCCCCCCCCCCGAATTGCATCACCTTCAATTCCCTACTCAATGAAAACAATAAAAACATATGAGGGAATGATGTTGATCTTCCTTTACCTCTTAGTTATAATAATAGGATTGATGTTGGAGTTGGTGTCCAAGGACCAACTGTTTTTACTTTAATTACATGAATATTCAATGTATTTGATATTAATAAAACTTCTTATTGCATATTGTTTGTTGTTATGCATGAATCTAATACAATAATGTCCTAGAGTATGTGTCACATTGATAAAGTCGTAACAGTTCCCCATTAGGATGAGAACCTTGATGTGCTATGTTGATATTCTCAAATAATATTCTACGGTTGGATAATATAATATGATGGAACACATAGTACATAGACTGTCAGGTGCGAGTAATCATAAGAAGATGAAGCTTCTTCACATGTAGTTCGCACTTGATAATCTCCACGATGGGAGATTATGAGAACAGACCCACTAGTAGGAATTTGGCATGTTTTGGCATCATCAAATATTCTCATTTATGAGCATGTGTGATGGTCCTTAGACTTTAATATTATTATTAATGCATGTTATAACTCGCGTACTTATATGTATTTCATAAACCATAATGATAACAGTTCATGGCAAAGTTGGATGTGTTGGGTGTGTCACGAGTGACATGTCATTAATGAATAAGTTGAGGAAGGATTTTTCCCTTCCATATTTATGGAAGTTGATATCTCATCTCTTTGATTCACATTAAATTCTATGATCACAGTGTAACAACATGTTTATTTTAGATATTCAAAGAAAGACGTATCGAGCATATAGGTTGGTGATACAGTTATGCAACCTACTTGATGAGATATTGTGACAAATGGATTATATTACACAGTGAGTGTTCGTATTTGGTTGTCGATGTTTCGACATTAAGTTCTTTCTCTTGGGTTCCTTAACCCATTTCTAGACATCAATCTTGAACTTTAGGCAAGACCACCTAATGTCAATGAGAAAGAATCATAGAGGGTCACATGCTAAGTGTTTTCATTGATCTCAATTAAATTCTATTTGAGTTTAATTAATGGAATAAATATTATTCTCAAGTCTAAGGAATAATTTTATTCAAGTTATATTGATCGCATAAATTAAATAAATATTTATTCGTCGGCATGTGAATAAAATATTTATTTTATTTATTGAATATTTTAATAAATATTTATTTACTGGATAGAGAATAAAATATTTATTTACGAATAAAATATTTATTTGGTTTTTCAATAAATGATAGAGGAGTTCGAACGGACCAAGACCGAGTCCGGTGACAACAAGAACAAACAATTTAAGACATTCGACTCACCGCGCTAGCACTTGGAGATCGATTGATGTTTCTCAGAGATCATAGGAGCACGCACTACTACAAAAACAGTCTTTATCAGCGCTCAAAACGGGCTTTATCAGTGCTAAAAAAGCGCTGTAAATCTCGGTGCTGATAAATGCACCCTTTATCAACGCTAAAAAAACACTGATAAAGGTGGACTTTATTAGTGTTAAAAGAGCGCTGATAAAACAACCCTTTATTAGCACTAAAAGAGCGCTGATAAATGTGTGTTTTATCTGCACTTCTTTAGCGCTGATAAAGGTCAGGTTTATCAGCGCTTTTTTAGCGCTGATAAATGCCCTATCTGCTGCTACGAAAAAATCTACAACATCACACCCGAACACCTGCAAAAAAAATCAACATCTCAATAAGCTAATTAGAGAAAGTATACCCATGCAAAATTAACACATAAATCATAAGCTAATTAGACCAAGTATACCCATACAACAAGTATACACGTACACCATTAACACATAATTCATAAGTTAATTAAGTACATAAAGAATTCAATTCAAAATTCAGGGGGTTGGGGGCTGTTTAAGGGTTTTGGGTGGCTGTCCAAGGGGGGGTAGGGGGTGTTCGGGGAGATGGGGGTGTCCGGGGGGGGCTTTCCAGGGGGGTGGGATAGTGTCCAGAGTGTCGGTGGGGCTTTACAGGGGGTGGGGGTGTCCAGAGGGGTGGGGATGTCCAGGGGGTGGGTTGGTGTCCGGGGGGGTGGGGGCGGTCTAGGGGGTTGGTGGGGTTGAATCGTACACATCACAAAGGACCCATGGATCATTCTTATAAAATATCAACACAATCCGAATGTGTTTGGTTGGATTTCCGTAGGTCAGTTGTTGTTTTCACTTAAAATTGTGTCCATTTTAAACCAAAGAGAGGCTCTTTGAGTGATACCGGCCACACCGTGCCTCATATTGAGGCGAGGATGACTCATACACATCACAAAGGACCCTTGGATCGTTCTCCTAAAGGATCAACACAATATGAATGGGTTTGTTCGGATTTCCGTAGGTCAGTTGTTGTTTTCACTAAAACTTTTGTCTATTTTAAACAAAAGAGAGACCCTTTGAGTGGTACCGACCACACCATGTCTCAGATTGAGGCGGGGTTGACTCGTACATGTCACAAAGGACCCATGGATCATTCTTATAAAAGATCAAGACAATCCGAATGCGTTTGGTCAGATTTCCGTAGGTCAACTGTTGTTTTCACTTAAAATTGTGTCCATTTTAAACCAAAGTGAGACTCTTTGAGTGCTACCGGCCACACCGTGGTTCAGATTGAAGTGGGGATGACTATTACACATCAAAAAGGACCCTTGGATCATTCACCTAAATAATCAATACAATATTAATGTGTTTGGTCGGATTTCCGTAGGTCAGTTGTTGTTTTCACTTAAAATTGTGTCCATTTTAAACAAAATAGAGACCCTTTGAGTGATACCAGCCACACCATGACTCAGATTGAGGTAGGGATGACTCATACACATCAAAAAGGACCCTTGGATTGTTATCCTAAAGGATAAACACAATATGAATGCGTTTGGTTGGATTTCCATAGGTCAGTTGTTGTTTTCAATTAAAATGGTGTCAATTTTAAACCAAAGAGAGACCCTTTGAGTGATAGCGGTCACACCGTGCCTAGGATTGAGGTGGGGATGACTCATACATGCCAAAAATGACCTGTGGATCGTTCTTCTAAAGGATCAACACAATACTAATGGGTTTGGTCAGATTTCTATAGGTCAGTTGTTGTTTTAACTTAAAATTGTGTCCATTTTAAACAAAATAGAGACTCTTTGAGTGATACCGGCCACACCATGCTTCATATTGAAGCAGGGATGACTCGTACATGTCAAAAAGGATCCTTGTATCATTATCTTAAATTATTAACACAATATGAATGGGTTTGGTTGGATTTCCGTAGGTCAGTTGTTGTTTTCACTAAAAAATTTGTCCATTTTAAACAAAATAGAGACACTTTGAGTGACACCGGCCACACCGTGCCTCGTATTGAGGCGGGGTTGAGTCATACATGTCAAAAAGGACCTGTGGATCATTATTATAAAATATCAAGACAATCCGAATGCGTTTGGTGGGATTTCCATAGGTCAGTTGTTGTTTTCACTTAAAATTGTGTCCATTTTAAACCAAAGTGAAACTCTTTGAGTGGTACCGGCCACACAGTGCCTCAGATTGAAGCGGGGATGACTCTTAAACATAAAAAAGGAGCCGTGAATCATTCTCCTAAAGGATCAATACAATCCAAATGTGTTTGGTTTGATTTTCATAGGTCAGTTATTATTTTCACTTAAAATTGTGTCCTTTTTAAACAAAATAGAGACCCTTTGAGTGATAGCGGTCACACTGTGCCTAGGATTGAGGCGGGGATGAATCAGACACATTAAAAAGTACCTGTGTATCGTTATCTTAAAGGATCAAAATAATCCTAATGGGTTTGGTTAGATTTCTGTAGGTCAATTGTTGTTTTCACTTAAAATTGTGTCCATTTTAAACAAAATAGAGACCCTTTGAGTGATACCGGCCACACTGTTCCTCCGATTGAGACAGGGTTGACTTTTACATGTCAAAAAGGACTCATGGATCATTCTTATAAAATATCAAGATAATCCGAATGTGTTTGGTCAGATTTACGTAGGTCAGTTGTTGTTTTCACTTAAAATTATGTCCATTTTAAACCAAAGAGAGACCCTTTAAGTACTACCGGTCACACCGTGCCTCAGATTGAGGCGGGTTTGACTCTTAAACATCAAAAAGGACCCTTTTATTGTTCTCCTAAAATATCAAGGCAATTCAAATGCATTTGGTCGAATTTCCGTAGGGCAGTTGTTGTTTTCACTTAAAATTGTGTACATTTTAAACAAAATAGAGATCCTTTGAGTGGTTCCGGCCACAACGTACCTCGAATTGAGGAGGAGTTTACTTTTACACGTTACCAAGGACCCTTGGATCGTTCTTATAAAATATAAAGGCAATACGAATGGTTTTGGCCAGATTTTCGTAGGTCGGTTGTTGTTTTCACTTAAAATTGTTTACATTTTAAACAAAAGAGACACCCTTTGAGTGATAGCGGTCACACCATGCCTCATATTGAGGTGGGGTTGACTCTTACATGTCAAAAAGGACCCTTGGATCATTCTTATAAAATATCAAGGCAATCTGAATGCGTTTGGTCAGATTTTCATAGGTCAGTTGTTGTTTTCAATTAAAATTGTGTCCATTTTAAACAAAAGAGAGACCCTTTGAGTGGCAGCGGTCACACCGTGCCTAGGATTGAGGCGGGTTGACTCGTACACATCAAAAAGGATTTTTGGATAATTTTCTTGAGGGATCAAAACAATCCTAATGGGTTTGGTCATATTTCCATAGGTCAGTTGTTGTTTTCACTTAAAATTGTTTACATTTTAAACAAAAGAGAGACCTTTTGAGTGATAGCGGTCACACCGTGCCTCGGATTGAGGCGGGGTTGACTCTCACATGTCACCAAGGACCCTTGGATCGTTATTATAAAAGATCAAGACAATCTGAATGTGTTTGGTCAGATTTTCATAGGTCAATTTTTTTTTAATTAAAATTGTGTCCATTTTAAACAAAAAAGAGACCTTTTGAGTGGTAGCGGGCACACTGTGCCTCGGATTGAGGCGGGGTTGACTCTTACATGTCAAAAAGGACCCTTGTATAATTATCCTAAAGGATCAACACAATCTGAATGGGTTTGGTCAGATTTACGTAGGTCAGTTGTTGTTTTCACTTAAAATTGTTTACATTTTAAACAAAAGAGAGACCCTTTGAGTGATAGCGGTCACACCGTGCCTCGGATTGAGGCGGAGTTGACTCTTACACATAAAAAATGACCCTTGTATTGTTCTTATAAAATATCAAGGCAATAAAAATGCATTTGGTCTGATTTTCATAGGTCAGCTGTTGTTTTCACTTAAAATTGTTTACATTTTAAACAAAATAGAGTCCCTTTGAGTGGTACCGGTCACACCGTGCCTCATATTGAGGTGGGGTTGACTTTTACACGTCAAAAATGACCCATGGATCGTTCTTATAAAATATCAACACAATCCAAATGCGTTTGGTTGGATTTTCGTAGGTCAATTGTTGTTTTCACTTAAAATTGTGTCCATTTTAAACCAAAGAGAGACTCTTTGAGTGCTACCGGCCACACCGTGCCTCGTATTGAAGCAAGGATTACTATTACACATCACAAAGGACCTGTGGATCATTCTCCTAAATTATAAATACAATCCGAATGTTTTTGGTCGGATTTCTATATGTCAGTTGTTGTTTTCACTTAAAATTGTGTCCATTTTAAACAAAATAGAGACCCTTTGAGTGATATCGGCCACACCGTGCCTCAGATTGAGGCGGGGATGACTCCTACACGTCACAAAGGACCTTTGGATCGTTCTACTAAAGTATCAACACAATCTGAATGGGTTGAGCTAGATTTTCATAGGTCAGTTGTTGTTTTCACTTAAAATTGTGTCCATTTTAAACAAAATAGAGACCCTTTGAGTGATACCGGACACACCGTGCCTCGTATTGAGGTGGGTTTGACTCTTACATGTCAAAAATGACTCATGGATCGTTATTATAAAAGATCAAGACAATCTGAATGCGTTTGGTTGGATTTTTGTAGGTCAGTTGTTGTTTTCACTTAAAATTGTGTCCATTTTAAACTAAAGAGAAACCCTTTGAGTGCTACTGGCCACACTATGCCTCGGATTGAGGCGGGGTTGACTCTTACACATCAAAAACGACCATTTTATCGTTCTCCTAAAAGATCAAGGCAATCCGAATGCGTTTGGTCGAATTTCCGTAGGTCAGTTGTTATTTTCACTTAAAATTGTGTACATTTTAAACAAAATAGACACCCTTTGAGTGGTACCAGCCACACCATGCCTCATATTGAGGATGGGTTGACTCTTACATGTCACAAAATACCCTTGGATCGTTCTCCTAAAATATCAAGGCAATAAGAATGTGTTTGATTGGATTTCCGTAGGTCAGTTGTTGTTTTCACTTAAAATTGTTTACATTTTAAACAAAAGAGAGACCCTTTGAGTGATATTGGTCACACCATGCCTCGGATTGAGGAAAGGTTGACTCTTACACATCACCAAGTACCCTTGTATCGTTCTTATAAAATATCAAGGCAATCCGAATGCGTTTGGTTGGATTTTCATAGGTCAGTTGTTTTTTTCAATTAAAATTGTGTCCATTTTAAACAAAAGAGAGACCTTTTGAGTGGTAGCGGGCACACCGTGCCTCAGATTGAAGCGGGTTTGACTCATACACGTCACAAAGGACCTGTGGATTATTCTCCTAAAATATAAACACAATCCTAATGGGTTTGGTTAGATTTCTGTAGGTCGGTTGTTGTTTTCACTTAAAATTATTTACATTTTAAACAAAAGAGAGACCATTTGAGTGATAGTGGTCACATCGTGCCTCGTATTGAGGAAGGGTTGACTCTTACATGTCAAAAAGGACCCATGGATCTTTATTATAAAATATCAACACAATACGAATGTGTTTGGTTGGATTTCTGTAGGTCAGTTGTTGTTTTCACTTAAAATTGTGTCCATTTTAAACCAAAGAGAGACTCTTTGAGTGCTACTGGCCACACCGTGCCTAGGATTGAGGCGGTAATGACTCTTACACGTCACAAAAGACCCTTGGATAGTTCTTATAAAATATCAAGACAATCCTAATGCATTTGGTCGGATTTTTGTAGGTCAGTTGTTGTTTTCACTTAAAATTGTGTCCATTTTAAACCAAAGTGAGAATATTTGAGTGATACCGGCCACACCGTGCCTCGGATTGAGTAGGGGATAACTCGTAAACGTCACAAAGGACCCGTGGATCATTATCCTAAAGGATCAACATAATCCTAATGGGTTTGGTCAGTTTTCTGTAGGTCAGTTGTTGTTTTAACTTAAAATTGTGTCCATTTTAAACAAAATAGAGACCCTTTGAGTGGTACCGGCCACACCGTGCCTTGTATTGAGGCGGGTTTGACTCTTACACATCACAAAAGACCCATGGATTGTTCTTATAAAATATCAACACAATCCTAATGTGTTTGGTCGGATTTCCGTAGGTCAGTTGTTGTTTTCACTTAAAATTGTGTCCATTTTAAACCAAAGTGAGACTCTTTGAGTTCTACCGGCCCCACCATGCCTTGGATTGAGGCGGGTATGACTTGTACACATCACAAAGGACCCGTGGATCATTCTCCTAAAGGATCAACACAATCCAAATGGGTTTGGTTGGATTTCGGCAGGTCAGTTGTTGTTTTCACTTAAAATTGCGTTCATTTTAAACAAAATTGAGACCCTTTGAGTGGTTCAACATTCTTGCATGTTGCTGGTGCATATCATCTGTTAAAATGGGAAAATGAATCATTGTATATAGGATATTTTATTTAATAACAATTACAATTTTCCTACGAACATTTACATACAACAATGTTTCATCTTTTGATCCCCTTAACCCCTCTCAAAAATGACCACCAACTGTACATGTCCCCAAGTCGGATCTTCATTGTATTTGTGTACAATCTGCCATCAGGTATGTGGCCCAATTTTTTCTGAACACATCTATATAGTCTTGTGAGTATGAGGCTTTTCGGAAGTCAGAGTAGTACTGCAAAATATAAAAATAAAGAATTAATAAATAAATTAAACGAACTAGTAGTTGTTTTTGAGAATACCTCTTTAGTGATGCTAGATTGTTGATGAAACATGGTCTCTTTCATAAATTTACAAAAATAATAACCGCAATCATTATCGTTTGTTTGTTTTGGACACTACAAAAAAATTGATCATTAGGAGAATAAGTAACTTGTGTTGAGATGTGTTTGGATAGTGAAATTTTATTATATATACCCTGATATTTGTCCAGACATAGTACTTGCTCACCTCCTTATGCTTATCCCCTGTCCTCATTCCTTTTTTTAGACTATAATGATACACCGCCCTATCATAACAGAATCCTCAGTAAAATATAATATAAATTATATTACATGATGTTTAGACCTAAAACGTAAGATGTAGTGTCTTACAGATTCACAAACTCCATCATGTGTGGTCAGTTTGATGGATATATTTGCTTTGAATCCAGAAAATAAATCTTTGGAGTATCCAAGTTCACCGCAATTAGCAACCAATGTTACCTAAAAACAAAAAAAGGAATAAGTAATAAAATAAGTGAAAATATAATTGATATGCTTTAATCATAGAGTTTTACCCCTGCATGGTTGGTATTAGTAAGAGTGTCATCTGTAATCTTTGTTTCAAATGTTTTCAGCAAGCCGTTCACTATTGCATCCCTTTTTGATGGCTCTAATTTTGTTAGGTGTGTTGATGTGGTATGAGGACTAACGAGTCCAAATCTTGGCTCATGGGAAAATTACTTCAACTGTTTTTCATAAATGTGTCTGTCAACAATATAAAATGAATTTAGTCATTATTTTCACATTAGATCAGTTTTTAGAAAATCAATTCATGGAAATATACCTCATATATACATTTAAAACTGTGATGCCTATCCAACCGTTTTCTAGGATCTCATTTACATTTTCAACAGCAACAAAATCTTGACTTTCCTCTTCGTATATATTCTCTTCGAAAACCACTATATGACTATTACCATCTTTTAGCTTCGTATCCACATGAGTCTTCAATGCTAGTATATGTGGATAGAGAAAAAGTGGTGTTATTGTGCTTTCAGTAGCTCCTAAAGGATTGGTTGGTCGATCCTTTAGATGGTTTTGAGCCGACGTTTGTCACCCTCTTCCCTTTCTCCGTCTATAACAAAAATCATTGGTTCAGACCCTTTCTTCATTATTTGTTAAAGGTTTAGATTGAAAAAAAGGAAATAAAAACCTCTTTGTCTGTATGTACTCTTACAAGTTGTTAAGACCATGCAATGAATGTCCCAATATCCTTTTCGACCGTATGAATTTCATCGTCAACAAGTGGAATAGGTAGCTCTGCATTTGGCTCATGAGCTACAGTAATCATCACTTTCAGATGATCTTTCAGAAGTGGTCTATTGTGCAGCGTGGAATCTGGGATATTGAACATTGTAGCCCTCGCTACAAGGTGATAGGTAGGTGTTGACAGATATAAATCATAATCATTATCACCCTCTAGAAGATTAGTACAGAAAAATTATCAATATTTGTCTAATTCACATTTCATGGGAATAGTTATTAGAATATTGATTACCACGGCTAAGACAGTTCTTTGAGGGGAATGGATCGCCTCAAAGCTGGTGGGGGGTGGGGCGGGATGTTCACACACTGGTTGTTCCTGACTTGTGTCTTCCCTTTGCTTCTCATCCATAAAATTTGCTAGAAACTCTCCCTTCCATTGCAATCATTCTTCAAGGGTTTCTATTTTTTCGCTCATTTGTTCCAATTTTTCATTTGTATCATCCATTTTTTTCTTCTTCTCAAAATATACTCGGGGTGTCACCCCAAACCCCGCACCTCTAACACGACCATATTTTTCTGGCTGCTTCAAAGCCGTTGATAATAAGTCTGTATCCGCTACAGGCATAGCTAATTCATGTGACTGTCTGATATAGGAAAATAACTAATTATTTTTATGTAATAGCAATTTAAAATAAATATCTTTATCATCATGTCATACTTACACATATTTCCCACACTTTTTGTGTGTTCTCATCTACTAACTTCCCTTCCTTATTCACTCGTGCCTCCTTCCATAGCACATGACATGGGATGGAAGTGTATTTGGTTTGAGACTCATCAATCTACATAGAAACATAGAAAGATAATTATGATGTTGTTTATTAGCACCTAACAATATTACTGTAAATTTAAAATATGTAACATTTTCTTTTCTAATGAAGTGTACCCCATCCTTGCTTTACGATAAGGGTATGATGGTTTTGATGCACGTTCCTTATTTTCAGTACAGATTTTCTGTTTCATAAATGAAATATTGATAATCAAAGTGATGAATACAAGTATCCTCAAACAACGTATTATCACCCACAATGTACCTGAAACTTCTCATCCCCACGACAGCCAATAAATGCACCCCATGCTTCTTAGGATATCAGGTGAGCGTAGACAATGGGTGGGTGCAAGTTAATTTTACCTTTGGAATCTTTCAGGTGACGTCTTGTTAAAATAGTGCGAAAACCTCGATGAATCCTTCCTGCAAGCCTTAATACATAATCCTTGTGTGAATCGTCTACTATAAATGTACTCTGCAATAGATTGAGAAGAATAATACATTATTTGATTATTTTATTTTCTAGTAAATTAAAGAAATAAATTCATAATGTTACCGTAATTTCTTCCCAGATCACAACCTTCAGCCCGAACACAACATGGTGCCATGAATCTATGTCAATCGGCAAACATTGCCGAGTGACAACTCCAATGTAGCTGCTAAACATAGCCTTGTTGGGATTCACACGTTGGCCTCGTGCATTCCATCCGACTTCAAATTTGATGTCTTTGCTTTTCGCCTTAAGAACTTTGGCTAACACCGTCAAACTGCGACGTACCTGTGTTTTCAGCGACGTTGGTCCTTCATTACCGACCATTTCATTGATATCAACATCATCTATGTGTTCATCTTAAATGGTATCAATGACATGTGCTGATGGTTGTTGGACCTCAACACTAGAAGCAGTAGGAGCCACAACAGCAGAAGCAGCAGCAGCCGCAGTAGGAGCAGCAGGAGCAGCAGGAGTCGTAGCAGCAGGAGCAGCAGGAGCTACAGGAGCCGCAGCAGGAGCAGCAGTAGCTACAGGAGCAGCAGGAGCAGCAGCAGCCACAACAGCAGCAGCTTGAGAGACTTGTTCAACCTCAAGGTTAGGACCACCAGAATGTGTAGAAGTCATTATCTGCAAAAGTGGTTGAACAGTTAATTTAGATTACATAAATTCAGTAATGATAATATAATAACATGAGATAACAAGATCTATATTACAAATAAAATATAACATGTTTATTGAACTCTCTTTCTTTTTTTCAAAGGTTGAAGGGATTTGACACCTCTATCGATTATCCAAATCCCTTCATTGTGGTCTCCTCTAACATAAAAAACATCATCTACATTGGGACCGATCCGAAATGATTATGACATACCACTGAAAGGATCATCCTCAACTGAATTTTCATCGGACCCTTCAGTAGTTTTGGACGATAATAGAACAATCGACCACTTTCGGTTTGCAGGATCTGGAATATAAAAAACTTGTACCGCTTGTGATGCCATTATAAATTGTTCATCTTTATACCCTTCTTTACTAAAATCAACTTTCACAAATCCCTATTCATCTATTTTAACACCACTATTGTTATCAACCCATTTACATTGAAAAATCGGCAATTGGAATGTCATATAATCTAACTCCCATATTAGTTTGATAATACCAAAGTATGACATATTTGCATAAATTGGATTTCTGTCCTTACTACCAGAAACATGCATCGCTTAAGCCACTAGTGTAACTACACTATTTTGTATGGTACTATCTTCATCATGTTCATTTGTATAGAATTTATAACTATTAATTACATAACCACTGTAAGATAATACATACACACTTGGTCCAGTAGCTAGCCATCAAAGTCGTTCTGAAATTGAATTTGGGTTTTCATCCAACTGCTTAAAAATATGGTCTTGAAACCATCCTATAAACTGGTGATTATGTGTATTTGATAACCATTTTCAGCCCTTGATGGATTCAACTACCTAATAATTTCTTTGTGAGTTTCAATATATGGAGCAACCTACCAACTGTTATGAAAAACATAAATATGGGCCTGCTCCCGATCTGTAATACTGATTGTCACAACTTCTCTTCCAGAAATTCCCTCGCCCTCAATGCGTCCAGTGTGACGAGATTTCGGGAGACCAATGCTTTCCACATCAGATAGGTATTCGGTACAAAATTCAATGGCTTCCTCAACAATATATCGCTCCAATATACAACCCTCTGGCCAACTTCAATTTTTGACATACCCTTTCCAAATCTTCATATATCATTCAACAGGATACATCCATCTATAGTGCATAGGACCACAAAGTCGAATCTCTCTCACCAAGTGAATCATCAAATGAACCATCATATCAAAGAATGTTGGCAGGAAGAACATTTCTAATTCACATAATATGATGACAATTTATTTTTCCATAGCTGGAAATTTCGTCGGGTCTAAAACTTTGCTACATATAGATTTGAAAAAGAAACAAAGTTTGGTTAACGTATGACAAACATTCTTGGAAAAAATGCAACGTAAATCTATAGGAATTAGATCTTGCATCAAAACATGACAATCATGTGATTTCAAACCTTTTAACTTCAAATAATTCATTGACGCAATGTTCTTTATATTTGATAAATACCCCTCTGGAACCTTTACATCATTAAAGAAGTTGCAAAACTGATATATCTCCTCCCTAGAAAGAGTATAAGCAGTTGGAGGAAGAAACATTCGATTTTCACCCTTCACGGGAGCCAACTCTTCTCGTATTCCCATGTCAACCATGTCCAACCTTGCATTGATTCCATCTTTTTTTTTTCAGGGGCATTTAGCAATGTTCTGATAACACTGCCACATACATTTTTTTCCACATGCATCACATCAAGAAAATTTCTGACGTAAAAACAATTCCATTGTGGTAATTCAAAAAAAAACTGATCTCTTTTTCCAACCGATTTTCATAAGATTTTTCAAAAAAGGTTTACCAAAAATAGTGTTAATATATTTTAATTTCTTAAACAGCTAATCACCTGTTAGTGGAGATGGTGTTGCGCGTTGTTCTGAACTTCCATTGAATGATGTCGTCCAAGATCGGTACTTATGCCGATGAGGTAAAAATCTAAGATGTCCTAGAAACACAGATTTCGATGAATGTTTCAACCTAATTGATTTTGTATCTTCTTTGCACATGGGACACCCTTGAGTTCCTTTAATGCTATAGCCTGAAAAATCTTCATAACCAAGGAAATCATTTATTGTCCCATACAACATCACTCTCAATGTGAAGTATTCACTTTTATAAGCATCATACAACATAACACCTGAATCCCACAATAACTTCAAATCCTCGATCAAAGGAGCTAGATAAACATCAATATCGTTACCTAGTTGTTTTGGTCCTGATATAAGCATAGATAACATGATGAATTTCCGATTTATGCCTAACTAGGGTGACAAGTTATAATTTACCAACATAACAGGCCATGTACTATGAGTGCTGGTTTGAAAACCAAAAGGATTCACTCCATCTGTAGATAACGCAAGACGAAGGTTTCTCAGCTCTTTTCCAAACTTAGTATACTCATGATCAATTTTATTCTATTGAGTAGAGTCAGTCAGATGACATAATTTCCCATCTTTATTTCTTTTATCTTCATGCTACGACAATTGTCATGCAGTTTCTTCACTTCCATATAGATGCCTAAACCTTGGAATGATTGGAAAGTACCATAAAAATTTCGTAGGATTGGATTTATCTTTCTTTTATTGAGAAGCAACACACTTTGGGCATACTGTAAGTGATTTGTTCTCCTTGAGAAACAATATATATTCTTTCGGGCAGGCATGTATTCTTTTAGAAATCATACCCATCGAGCATAGCATTCATCTAGCTTCATATGTCCGGCTTGGGAGCTCATTATATTCTGGGATCATGTCATTCAAGAGAGAAATTAGTTCTATAAAACTGACATCACTCCATCTGTTGCCTGCTTTCAATTTATACAACTTCAGTACAGTTGACAATGTTGTATACTTAGTGCAACCAGCATACAATGGCGTCTTTGCACAACTCTTTAACTTATCAAACAATTTTGGGCAATCACGGAGTTCATCTTCAATTGTATTTATCATTTCCTCAATACGATCTTCATCATCATTGAAATCTGTAATCACATCCTCCATACGGTCTTCTTTATTATCCATATTTGTATTAATATATGATGATCCATAAAATGCAGTTTTATCCCAGCCAGTAGCTACATTCTCTTTTTCTCCATTTTTATTCCAACATTTATAACTCCGATCTAATCCATGACATATCAAATGTTCTTCCAACTCCTCTAGAGTAAGTAGTCTATAATAAAAACAACTTAAACACAAACAAAGGATTTGAGAAGGATCCTTTGCGTGATCCTTTGCAAACTTGATGAACTCTTTCACTCTGTTCTCATACTCTATTGTCAAATGATTATCATCCATCCAATCTTTATTCATCTTCATCCTATTTGAATCTCAAATATTAGTATTTATGGTTCAATTACAAAAAAAAGACTTCCAAATACAGTAGAAGAGAATCTCTTCCTTATAAAAATAGAGATTAATAGAGCCTAACCATTAGTATTTATTTATATTCATTAAATATAATTACTTTAGATTCATTATAGTTTACTCAAATCACCCCAGACCAAACACAAGAATAATCAAGAATGATACATATACCACTCCTAGGTCTCTTCCCTACATTCAATATCATCATGCCTAAATACCCATATATCCACACATACACATGTCATAAACACATAAAAAACCATATCCACATCAAAACCAAAGTACTAATATGGATTTCAATCAGGTTACTCGACTCAAGTGGTGGTGTGTAAGAAATAATAAGAAAATATAATAAGTATATAGTCACACATAAATCTCAAACTGGTGTTAATAATCCAATAAACCAAAGGTATCATTCCATCTATCAGAATACTCTGAAGGAGCCCATATGCGACAGTAGTCCTAGGTGGTGAAGGTTCATGAGGAGGAAGGGGTGAACACGCACCTATCAGGGTTCGAGGTCAGGTCACTGAGGTTGAAGGTGGCTTGATAATCCTACAAGGGTTTATTCCATATTTCACAAACCATGTCCTGGTACCCTATGATGTTAACCCACTGCTGGTGGAAGTGAAACCATTCCTGATGATCATGCCAAGAAGAAATGGAAACCAAGAGGGGGGAGTGATCAAGAAAGATGAAAAAAATAGTATTTGAGAATAGGTTAGTGGATTTCATGTTGGATAGACACCTATCCAATAGACTCCACAAGCGGTGATGGCCCCTACAGTTGTTGCACCAGGTGAAACTCTCACCTGAGAAGTTGAGATCAATGAGGCCCTTCCCAACCATGAACTGAACAAACTCCATGATGGCCTTCCTCTGGAATGGGATTATACCTTTCCTTTCCTTTGGGTTGTAAATGACATTAAAGTCACCCCCAAAAAACAATGGATGGTGGTTGGGATCGAAGGTATTTTGTTCACTCCATAGATATTCCCTTTTAAGAGTGTCATAGCTTCCAAAAACAAAAGTCATAGGGAAGGAGGTGTCACCGTTGGACACCTTGGTAGTGATGAATTGATTGCAATATTGAACAGTCTCAACAACATATTTGTTGTGCCAAAATACCCATTTGTGTCTATTGGAAGGGTTAGAGTGTATAAATCCTTGAAACTTAATCTTCCAGGAGAATTCAATGATTATTATAGGGTTTTTTGTGTTATTGGACAACAACAACAATGACATTATGCTTTTTGATTTATATAGTGAGGAAGTCTGATTTAACATGGGCACTAAGACCATGAGCGAAGATAATAATGATGGGTAGGACAGGGCTCTGGCATTGGATCTAGAGCTAGTAGCCTTATTGAAGTAGGAGGATGATCTCTCATTGAGGTCCCTTGATTTTGAACATGTTCATAATCCCTTCTGGTTGGTAAGCTTCATATGAGTGGGAGGTGAGGATCCAAAGGGGCAGGGGAAGGATGGGTAATGAAACTTGGGGGCTGGTGAGTGAGTTATCTCTAGATCAATAAGTATTTGGAGCTGGATGACAGGCTCAGAGCCAAGGGAGACAGAACAAACACTGCTAGGAAGGGGCATGGCCATTACAGAGAAGCAGTCAGTAACCTCAATGAGGGAGAAGGATAGATGGAGGTAGGGGTGGCAAAGCTAGAAAGCTTGGTGGTCTGGGCATCATTCCATAAAAGTGCACTACCAGAAAAAGTCACTTAGATAGCACGAAGGAAATAAGGGGGGAACCCCTCGAAGAAAATAGGGTTCAAGCATTGGATAACCTAGAAATTAATCAGAACCGGGTGGTGTTGTCCTTAAAGAAAAAGGTTATCCTTCATTCCTTACTTTACGGTGACATGGTGTTGGATCTAAGGGAATCGATGATAACTAGGAGGAATCTAGTGAAACTGGAATCCAAGTGTGAAGAACCTTAAATTTTTCATAAACTTCACTCTGATAGTGTAAACTCATTGATCGGCATTGGTGATGAGCATATCAATATTTCCACCAATACTAGGTTTCTCAAGAGATATTTTACATGAATAAACCATCCCTTTTAAAGAAAATCAACCCATGTCAAACATTCCCCAAAGATTCCACATTTTGATGTACAGTAAAAAAACTATACTAATAGAAAATCCTAGAATAATGGAGTAATGATAAAAGAAAAAATAAATATGTCATAGCCACATATGTTCAAATAGTATGTGAAATTATAAAAAATACCCCATAAAACACCACTAAATTCAAATTTCAAACAAAAATATGCTATTGAATCATGCCTCAAATCATGATGATACTCGTGCCTTGATACCTGCACCATGATGCACCTGATCAACATCATCATCAACCACTTCACTAACAAGATAACAAACTAGAATTCATCACCTTAGGAACCTCATCACCCATTTCCAACCCAACATAACCTAATAATATAATTAAATCAAAGCATATATATTCTATAATTCAAACCAAACCTTCTCATAAAGGTGATTGTTGGAAGAATTTATATAACATATCCAGCCATACCACCATCAAATTGAATGGTTTCTAGGATCTAGAATAAACAAATACCAAATCACCTAAAAACCCACCATAGTCATTAGAAAAAAGGTGATACCTTAGGAGTAATATAAATATATTGGATGATCACCCCAAAAAACCCCATCACAATATGTAGGAAGAACACTCATGAATCTACGATGAAGAAGAATCATCACCATCAGAGGAAATGAAACCTAGGGATGAAATAATTCAACACAAAATCCACTAGAACACCATTTATGGGCAAGACTCACATCCCAAAAATCCAATTAAAAATGTTTTAATAGTGTGATATGATTTATATAATAATAGTTCTAGAACCATTAGAAGAAGTTGGACCAAACTCAAGCTTCGACAGGGGCATTACCCTAGAGACAAACATAAAGAAGAAAAGGATGAATCATGTAGCCTACAACTATCACAATCTCAAATATCCATTAAATATATCATTCCAAATCAACATATGGTTATGTGTGATGGGAGAGGAGAACAATATTAAAAAATGATATGGAAAACATGCCTTAAAGGGAGGTCCGACAAACTGAAGCTCGAGGGCATTGTGGGCAGCGGAGGTCCGGCAAACCGAATCTCGAGGGCGGCAAAGGTCCGGAAACGTGAACTCAGTGGGCTACGGAGGTCCGGCAATGAGAATCGAGGGCAGTATAGGTCCGGCAATGCAAACTCAGTGGGCGGTGGAGGGGAGTCACAGGGTTCCAGTACCGTGAGAGCTTTGGTCGCGATAAAACGAGGGCACTGTGCGACTGAATTTATAAAAAAATAGACTAAGGTTTTATCAGCGCTTTTTTAGCGCTGATAATGGTCCTCTTTATCAGCACTAAAAAAGTGCTGATAAATCCTGCCTGTATCAGCGCTAAAATTTTAGCGCTGATACAAGGATTCTTTATCAGTGCTAAAATTTTAGCGCTGATGAAGGGATTCTTTATCAACGCTTTTCTAGCGCTGATAGAGGGAGTCTTTATCAGCGCTAGAAAAGTTCTGATAAAAAGTCCCTCTATCAGTGCTAATATTTTAACACTGATACAGGAAGGCTTTATCAGCGGTTTTGCTTAGCGCTGATATAAGGGGGCGCTTCCTTTGCCCATTTTTGTAGTAGTGAAGTGTAGATCACCACTAGATGGATTATATCCTTGGATCCTCACAGCGCAATGAAGGTAATCCGAAAGGGTCCTTTCGAACGATCAACATTCACCAATGAAGAAAGTTAGTAAGCCCAGGTATTTATTTCTTTAAATATTAAATAAATTAAATATAAATTTGACATATAAAATCCTCACTCTTGGTTTCAGGCAATGATTATTAAATTAAATTTTAATATATCACCCACCTCTGCATGCTTCTGCTACACCCAGAACCATCAAGTGGTATCAGAGCAGTCACGTTTAAATTTTTAATTATTTATTTGATTATTGATCTATGTGTAATTATGGTTATATTTTCATTTCATGTTATTCATTCTTTAATCTGATTTGAATTAACATGTTATTGACATATTAATCATGTTTTTTCTGTGTTTCATTTTCTTAAAGGTTTAAGAACAAATGAAGAATGATCAGAGATGCCATCAGGAAGTGCCAAATCATTGGTCAGTAAAACTGGGTTACATGACATGCGTCTGAAGACACATCGTATGCCCATATGCATTGTATCTAGATGCACTGAACAATTAATAACACATGGTTCCTTTATTGCACACCACGTGTTGACTGGTCCAACTCGATACACAGAAAGTAGATACAGAGTGTGTAGTTGAGATGGACACACACTGTAGTCTGGCCGAGTTAACATGTCGAAGCCTCAAGCGTGTGACTTGGATATACAACAACCAAGGTACATAGCGTGTAGCTACATGTACACGTTGTGTAGTCTCCCATTCATGGATAAAATTAAATTTCATTAAATTTAAAAATTGTAGCATTACAACCTTATTTTATCGATTGGCACACCGTTGTGTGTTTAACAATTTAATAATGGTTTTAAAGAATTTTAAATGCTTAATTACTTTACTGTAATTAATATGTCATTATTGGTTATGTCATTTATTTTCCATGAATTCCATTAATGATGGGTATCTCCAAATAAGATCAGATGATCATTAAGATAAAAGGGAATTAATTAATTAATTTATCAATTAATTAATGCAAGCGTATTTATCTTAAATAATAAAAGAATGAATAAATAAATGAATATTAGTCATTTAATTTTGTGTATTCATTGCATGTATGATCATTCATAAGCTTGACCAAGACCTATGTATGTGTTGGATGCTTTAATTTAATTTATTGCATGAGTTTTCAATTATTTAATATTAAATTAAATGATAGTTTGTGAGTCACCCCTCCCTCTATTATTATGTAGGACCTATGTGTCCAATAATATTTATGTAACCCCCTTTAACCAATCCTTTGGTTTTCCTCACTTGTGTGTGATTAATAGATATTTGTAATTAATAGAGCATCCCAAGGTGTGTGGAGATGGTTCAAGACAAAACCACAATGATTCCAACCTAGGTAATACCCAAGTGGACATGTGGAATGTTGTACTCATGCCAAGATCGACAATGAGAGTTATTTCCCCTAGGTCAAAGCTTGATTTAATATCATCTCATTAAATCAACAGTTAGATAAAGCTAATGAACGGGTCATTTAATTAATTAATTATTTATGTCCATGCAATTATTTATTTTATGGATGCAAGGTCATGATCACATAAATAAATGAATTAATGTGCAAAGACATAAATTAAATAAATTAATTATGCGTAAATATTTTATCCAACATGGTTAATTAATTAAGTAACATCCACTTAATATTAACAAGATATGTAAAGGATAAAACAAGATAAAAATTTATGCATAATAAATTAAAATTCCTTAAATAAATATTAAGTTATACTAACCCTTATATTACTTGATTGGGAATGATAAAATAGCGGTAGATTTAATAAATAAATAAAAAAATATTTAATTTATTATATATCACCTATTTTGTAATCAATAAAAGTACTAATAATACGATCATTTTAATTATAGAATAAAATGACAAGTTTATCATCCACACTATCCCTACGTTCAATATTAGAGAAAGATAACCTCTTAAATAGAAGTAACTTCTAGGAGCGGTTTAGACGCCTTCAGGTTGTGCTATGTCGTGAATGTAAATATTACGTGCTAGAATCCTCAATGTCTGATCCTCTTGCTAAAGAGGTGAGTGATGAATAGTTGCTTATCTATGAAAAAAAATTAGCAACGCGGTCAATGTTCAATGTTTGATACTTTCATTGATTTTTAATAAAGTGATGAAGTCTCACGAAAACATGCGTATAACATGATTGAGAACCTTTGAGGTATTTACCATGAGAGAGATGGATAGGAAAAATTTGAGATTTATAAGGTTCTCTTTTAGATCAAGATTGGATAGGTTTCCCTATATGGGCCTCACATAGTCAAGATCATTGGCTGCATTGAGTGCTTAAATGTTATAGGGTTTAAACTCCCTAAAGAAATTGGAACCAACCTCATTCTAACATCAATACCTAAGAGCTTCTTTAGTTTTGTTGTGAATTTTAATATAAAAAGCATTGAGAAGTCACTGTCATATCTTCTTACTCTTCTTCTCCAATTAGATAAAGATACAAAGCATGAAAAACCTTTTATCTTTATGCTGAACAAACAGAAAGGGAAAGAAAAGATATTTAAGCCCAAAGATTTTTCACACCCTTATAAGAAGAGGAAGATCAAGGGTCAATCAAGGGAATAAGGTGATGTATATTTCGCATGTGACAAGAAGGGACCCTAGAAGAAAAACTATACCTTACCACATAAGCAAGGGGAAGCTTCAGGTGCATTTGTTATCGAGTTCAATTTATCTATTTCTATAAATTGGGTATTAGATACAACTTGTGGTGATCACATATGTATTAAAATATAGGAACCAAGTAAATTCAAAAATATTGACCGAGGAGAGGTAGATCTTTGAGAAGCTAATGAAGTTAAACTTGCATTTGTAGCTATCATGGATTACCACCTCACGTTGCCAACCAGAATGATCTTAGTTTTAAAGGATTGTTATTATGTGACTTCAGTTACCAAAAACATTATTTATGTATCTATACTTGATACAGATGGATTTATTTTCAAATTTGGGAATAAATGTTACTGCTTTTATAAAGATAGCATTTTTTTATGGTAAAGAATATTTAAATAACGATATTTATGTGTTGGATTACATGAACCAAATAATGGCAATTGATAATGAAGTTACTTCACATGATTCATACCACCCCCAAATTTGGTATCACCAGCTAGGTCATGTAAATGAAAAGCGATTGACTAAATTACATCAAGATAAATATTTAGATTCTTTTGAACTAAAACCACTTGGTGTATGTCACACATGTTTATAAGAAAAAATGACCAAATCCCTATTTAGTTGGAAAAATGAAAGCGCTAAACAGATTCTTGAATTAGTTCATAATGATGTGTGTGGACCATTTCCTATTGAATCAAGGGGTGGATACTCATACTTCATAACTTTTACTGATGATTTTAGTATATATGGATATGTCTGCCTAATGAGGTATGAGTTGGATTATTTTAAAAATCTCAAGGAATACAAGAATGAAGTTGAGAACCAACTTGGTAAGAAGAATAAGAAATTTCACTCAGAACATGGTGGATAATATCTTAATCAAGACTTCATTGATTATCTATGAGAGTTCAGGATTTTATCTCAAATCACTCCTCCTTATATGCCTTAGTGGAATAGTGTAAGTGAAAGGATTAACCACACATTATTGGATATGGCGATATCAATGATGAGTTATGCAAGTCTTCCATTATCCTTTGGGGATGTGCATTACAAACAACAACATACTTACTAAACTGAGTGACAACTAAAGAAATAGACAGTATACCATACCAATTATGGAATGAAAAGAAACCCATATTGTCTTGATTACATGTTTGGGGTTGCGAATCATTTGTTAAGGCCTCTTCAGGTAACAAGATTTCACCTTGAGGCCCAAAGTGTATCTTTACAGGATATCCCAAAGAAGCAAAGAGATATTACCTACACAATCTGTCAGACAAAAAGGTTGTCATTGACAGATGTACCATATTTCTTGAGGATGATCTTATCTCTAAAAGAGATAGTGGGAGAGAGATAGACTTCAATGAATTCCAGGATCAAGATACACAAGAGTTGACACATGAACAAATTCCAAAAATCCCCATGGAAGAAGAAATTGTTCCAATGACACAATTACTGTGTAGGAGTACTAGAGAGGTTAGAGAACCAGAATGATATGGTTTTCTAGTCACCGAGGATATTGAATCATTATTAGTTGATAATAATGATCCTCTAACCTACAAGGAAGTAGTAAGTGGCACAAATGTTTCCAAGTGGCAAGAAACCATGAATTATAAAATGGATTCCAAATACCAAAACCAAGTATAGATTTTGGTAAAACTTCTATTAGATGTAAATCATGTTGGTTGAAAATGGGTATTTAAGAAGAAAATGGACATGGAAGGATAATTTAGTACTTATAAGATGTGATTGGTTGCAAAAGGGTTTAAACAACATCAACTTATTGACTACAATGAAACATTTTCACAAGTTTCAATACCGAAATCCATCATAATTCTACTAGACATTATGACTTTCCATGATTATGAGATTTTTCAAATGGATGTCAAAATAGTATTCCTTAATAGCAACCTTCAGGAAGATGTCTATATGACACAGACTAAAGGGTCTGTGACTCCAAAGGATTCCAACAAGGTATGAAAGTTGCAAATATCCATTTATGGATTAAAGTAAGCATCCAGGTCATGGAACATTCATTTTGATGAGGCTATAATGGAATTTGGTTTCATGAAGAATGAATGTGAGTCATGTATCTATAAACAGTTTAGTGGGAGTGATTTTTTTATTTAATATTATATGTTGATGATATATTACTCAATGGAAATGAAATATCATTCTTACAGTCTGTTAAGATGTTGTTAAATAAATGCTTCTCTATTAAGGACTTGGGCGAGGCAACATATATTCTAGGGATCAAGATCCATCATGATATATCCAAGAAGTTTCTTGGTCTAAGTCAAAGTATATACATTGACAAGATACTAAAGAAATTTAGTATGGAATGATCCAAGAGGGGATTGTTTCTAGCATCACATGACATTCATATTTCCAGGAAAACACATCGTCAAACACCTGCGGAAAGAAGTAGAATGATAAGGATTTCATATGAATCAGTAATTAGGTCAGTCATGTATGTTATGCTATATACTAGGCTAGATTTCACCTACGTATTAAGTACAATAGAAAAATATCAAGCCGATCCAAGTGACCTCTATTGGATGGCAGTCAAAAATATCATTAAGTATCTAAGGCATGCTAAGGATATGTTCTTGGTTTATAGAGGAGATGAGGAACTATTTATCAGAGGATATGCAGATGCTAGTTTCCAAACTGATCAAGATGACATAAAGTCACAAATGGGATATATCTTCACTTTGAATGGAGGTGTTGTGAGCTGGAAGAGCTCAAATAAGGCTATGGTTGAAAATTATACTATAGAGTTCGAGTATATTATGGATTATGAGGCAGCTAAAAAAGTAGTATGGGATGCGCAAATTCATCCAAGAACTTGATGTGGTACTTAGCAATAAATATCCTATCACACTCTATTGTGATAATATTGTAGTGGTGACTCTTGCAAAATAGTAAAGGTCACATCATTGGATGAAGCACAGACTTCATAAGTATCATCTATTGAGGGATTTTTCTTAGAGAGGTGAAGTTTTAGTGAGCAGTATTTCCACATAAGACAACGTGATAGACCCCTTGACTAAAGCCTTGACTCAGTAGAAACATGACTATCATTTGAGGTCTAGAGAACTGAAGGTCGTAGGCAGTTGGCTCTATTCCAAGTTGGAGTTTGTTGGAGTTGGTGTACTAGGTCCAACTGTTATATGAATATTTAATGTATTGAATATTAATAAAACTTATTATTACATATTATTTATTGTTTTATATAACTTTTATGTAATAATTTCTTAGAGTATATGTCGCATTGATAAGCTCATAGAAATTCCCTACTAAGATGGGAACCTTGATGTGTTATGAAGATATTCTAAAATAATGTTATGCAGTTGGATAACGTGCTATGATGGGACACGTAGAACATAAACTGTCAGGTGTGAGTACTCATAAGCAGATGAGACTTATTCTCATGAAGTTCGCACTTTGTAATCTCAAAAATGGGAGATTATGAGAACAAACATACCAATAGGAATTCTGTATGTTTTGGTGTCATTGGATATTCTCATCTATGAGAATGTGTGATGATACTTAGACTTTAAGATTATTATTAATGCATGTTACAACTCACATTCTTAGATGTATTTTGTAAACCATGACAATAACAGTTCATGGTGAAGTTGGATATGTTGGGTGCATCATGAGTGACATGCCATTAATGGATAAGTTGAGGAAGGATTTGTCCCTTCCATATTTATGGAAGCTGGTATCTCATCCCATTGATTGGAATAAAACTATCGCATTAAATTCCATGACCATGGTGTAACAACGTGTTTATTTTAAATAGTTAAAGAAATACATATCGAGCATATAGGTTGGTGACATGGTTATGCAACCTGCTTGTTGAGATATTGTGACAAAGGGATTATATTACACAGTGAGCATTCATATGTGGTTGTCGATGTTGAAACATTAAGTTATTTCTCTTGGATACCTTGACCCTTTACTAGATAGTAATCTTAGACTTTAGGCAAGACCGCCTAATGCCAGTGAGAAAGAATCCTAGAGGGCCACACACTAAGTGTTTTCGTTGATCTCGATTAAATTCTATTTGAGTTTAATTAATGAAATAAATATTATTCTCAAGTTTGAGGAATAATTTTATTCAAGTTATATTGATTGCATAAATTAATTAAATATTTATTCATCGGTATGTGAATAAAATATTTATTTTATTTATTGAATATTTTAATAAATATTTATTAGCTAGATAGTGAATAAAATATTTATTTACGAATAAAATATTTATTCGTTTTTTCAATAAATGATAGAGGAGTTCGAATAGACCAAGACCGAGTCTGGTGAAAAATATTAATTTACAAAACTATAACATAATATTTGTTATTGTGCAAGTTGGTACACACCACAAAATAATAATAATATAATTATTATTATGTGGCATGAGGTTTATTAAAGGTAATAAATTTTATTTAATGGCTGATACGCAATTAAATAATATTTTAACTCAAATCCTAACTTTATAAATAGATGGATATGTCTATTGTGTAGTGTATCCAAAAATTGAGAATAGAGAATTGTTGCGAACAGTGAATTCTCTCTCAACTCCTCCTTCTCTCTCCCTCACAAGAATGAGAAGTGAAAGAGAGATTTCTTCATGGACAAAGAACAAGCGATCAAGAATGTATAGTGTAAGATATTTGACTTACTATGCTAGCACCTGAGGATTGAGTGGTGTTGCTCGCAAATCATAAGAACATGTGTGGATCACCGCTAAAGGGAATCTATCCTTGGATCCTCATAAGGCAATGAAGGTAATCTGAAAGAGTCCTTTTGGATGATCAACATTCACCAATGAAGAAAGTTACTAAGCTCAGGTATTAATTTCTTTAAATATTAAATTAATTATAAATTTGACGTACAAGATCCTCACTCTTGGTTTCGGGCAACAATTATTAAAAGAAATTTTAATATATCACCCAACTTCGTACGCATCTACTATGCCCAAAACCATCAATTGAGAAGTGTTTCTCAATCCAAAAACCCCCTTTAATTCATCTCCAAGTTCCAAAATAATTCTTCATGCTTTTACCCTTGATTTTCCAAATATTAATTTCCTTGAGCTGCATGGATTTATTCCTTTCACCTTCAACTTATACATTGTGTGAAACTTCCTTTTTCATAGCTTATATTAAGGTATCTGCAATGTTATTTTATCTTTTCTCAAACTTCCTTTCCTCTTCCAACTCATCAAGCCAAACAAATATACAAACTTTTAGAACATGTTCAACTTTCTTCTTGTGTCAAGATTTCTTCCTTACATTAACCTTTACATTACATGTATCTTTCAATGCCTGATTCATTTTATTCACCAACTTCTCATATCTCGGTAGCATTTTCATGAAACTTTTAGGAGTATGACCAAATTGTTTGCAACTTCTTCATAGTTTCTTAACTTCTTATAAGTTACCCCACTTTGATAATCTGTTATAAAACTAAACTTCTTCACCAAGAATGTCTTCCACTAAACCAATCCTCATATTCCTCTCTTGGATTGATTCTAATATTTGTCTTAACTTAATTTTTTCAACACTAATTTCCATGGACTACTTACACTGGTTCATGGTGTGGCCTTTTCGCCCATAGTAGAAGCATCTCCACTTTGGTTTGAAATCTTTATCTACTTTCTTCTTGAGTACACTCTGCTTGGTAATTTTCACACCTATTGTGTTTTTCTCAAGTATTTTTAATTTAATTTTGGAATTCCTTTTATTAAATAGACTTTCTAGGTGTTTTTATAAGAAAAATGAAATTTTGGAGGGTTAGAGGGTGGTGCATGGTTGGCACACAGTTAGAAGAAACCATGCACCAACCCCCAACAAACTATGCAGCCTGTGAAGAGGCACTAGAGTGCCTGCATGGTTAGGCACGCAATTTGTGAAATTGTGTAGCCCAAACCATGAAACCTTCATATGTTGGGACTGAGGCACCCGCATGATTGTCATGTAGAATCTATGACCCAATTATCCACCCAAATAGTGCTTCTGGGTCGGGTGCCACTAGCCTTAGACGCACCTCCCCAAACGTCAAAGGTTTCTGACTAGTAGTGAGGGTGTAAAGGGGGAAAAGTGGAGAGGATATACCCTTAAGGGATGAAATAATAATGGTATGATTATATATAAACATGAAGCAAAAGGAAAGACTCAGAAGACTCGAACCAAACCCACCAATGACAGAAGCACATTCAATATCAACAATAGCATAAGCATAATTAAAAAACAATATCAGAAATAAATAAACTTTCTAGTATGCCACTTACAACTACTAAACAGAGCATGTATACATAATTGGTCATACATACAATATCCAAAAAAAGGGTTGTTAATGTATGACCAACAATACAATACATATATCATCCGCATGCTGAAACTGAAAAGGAAAACTAAACAAAAAACTCCAACTAAGGAAAGACCTCTAGGTCCCATGACAACATCCATGCCGACTCAACTAGGATTCAGCTCCTGAGTCGGAACCCTTACTTGTATGCAAAATCATAAAGTCTACATGCATCCTGAAGGTACCGTGTAGCGTGTGAGAACTTGTCTTAGTAGGATACCACCCAAGTTTTCATACCCAACATAAGTGTTTAAGTACATGTGTAATATAATTAAAATAAAGAAACAACTCATGCAGTTTAATTAAAACAACCAAACTTCCCTGGTGCTCAACAACCACCAGGAATTTGTCACCTGCTTCAGCCAATGCCAGAATCACTGAAGTGGTGAGGATCCTTGGCTTATGGACCAAGGTGTCCCCTGATGTAAAAATGCATTGGTGAACCCTCATGTTACACCTCAAAATTCATAGATTTATCATGCCAACCCAACACCTTGTGTCCAAGAAAAACCACCAACATCTTGAAGGCACGCCCAAGCAAAAAGTAACCGGTCCCTTGGACCCCTACTCGAAGCACTTGTTGGCTCGAAGCCCGAAATCCGAATACACATAGATACTTGTCCTCAAATAAAAATCATCGTCAGTTCATAGCTCAACGTCTCAAGGAATGACGATCTCCATCCTCCCAAAATAGTCTTGGACCAACGACCTCAATATGGCAAGCCTCATCCCCCAACTGATAGCCACAACGCTATCATTCGAAGGTTCCTCACCTTCCCTGTGGATTTCTATGACAAACACCCCTAAACCAAATACCCAAGCCACACTACCAGGGGCCTATACTCACTTGATTGGTCAAAAACACCTCATCATTGAGTCAAACTGTGTGCACATGACTCCAATAGGCACTTTGGCCATCACGAGTGAGCGATAATCACTAATAAGTACCTAAGCCACACCAAGTCTGGCACCTCATGCGCTTACGACCAGGTCGCTTAAATCTGATGGTCAAGCCATCCAATATCACAAGCCATGCCCTCAGCCTGACAACCTTACTGCCTTAAACCAACATCCATGACACCCAATTGATGATCACATAACCCAAGTAATACGAGCCAAGGCTAACTAGAAGACCACGTCACCTCAATCCTGATGGTCATTCCATCCCAATTCCTTATGTTGAGCTCGTAATGATCCAATGGATCACAACATTAACTCATAGAAATGATTGAATTGAACAATTTAAATCAATATAACAATTCAATTTAAAATAAACAAGATAATTTAGGCTAAACAACCCACATGGATAACCTACCCAAGCGTTTGGAGACCTCTAACCCGACCTTGCATGAGTGAATGTGTTTTGGACATGCCCAATGACATCCCTTAGGGCCATATAATTAATTTATCATCAAGAAATTAGTTTTAAAAAGGGTATCTCTCAACTACCCAATGATGCGCTAAAATTCATGCCCACCAAACATTTATGAAAACACAAAGAAAGGTATGCACCGTCTTCCTTAGACTCTTAGAAGTAGGAACTTCCGGTATTAACCTCTAACTTGAAGCAGTTTTGAAGAAATCAAAGTTTCCATCAATCGCCCTGAAAATAGGGCAAAATAAATCAAACAGATTTAGCACTCTGTAAGGCAAGAGAAAATAAAAAGAGAGTTACGGGTAAAGAGATCCTTACTAATGTGGTTCTATCACACCTAATGGTAGGCGAAATAGAGTCTAGATGAGGGAGGTAGAGAAATCCCTAGTGGAAGAAGAAATGAGAGAAGGCTCCCTACTGTGCATGCGACCCACAAAGGAAGAAAGGGGAAAAAGAAGTAGAAAAAGGAAAAAGAAAAGTGGGTAAAAACATAAATCTACCAATTTAAGAGGCCACATGGTTTTCCAAACCATGCGAAAACTGTGCATGCTACAGTGAAGAGGTACTACCTAAGTGGAACTACCTGTGCGACTTTCCACACAGTTTTCTCTAACTGTACACAAACCATGTGGAATCCCTCTGCAAAAACTATAGATATGGATACACAGTTATGTGACCCATACATATGGTTTCCCCCAAACTATTCTCAATGTAAAAAGGGGCCACACAGTTAGCTGTAAGCGGACACACAATTTACCGCAAACCAAGTGCCTCAGCCTGTAACTCCAAAACGTGATCTTCGAGCCTCCAACACACCCAAAAGCCATCCAAACACCTGATACATTGGTTAAACCCCTAAACCCATCCAAAATAAGGAAATTGGATTAAGGAAACTCTCATAATTGGGTTTTTGATGGCCGAAAAAGAAATTGGCATACCCACCGATTTAAAAATTGAAAAAGGGAGACGTTTTTTACTCACTCTAAAAACCCAAGAAATTAAAATTTCACCACCTTAACATAGATCATCTTTGAGATATAAAACAAAACCCAAAGATGGTACCAAACATTCCCATTCTGACAAAAATAACCCAGACTACCCCGACATCAAGGGTACAGGTCAACCACCTCAAGGGGGCTCCCCACCTTAGGAGTGACCCTACCCCGAACACATTTTGACCCAAAATCAAATAGAAAAAAGTTCCATCAACCAATTCCTAGACTCAAAAGTCCTCCTATGATGCATCATCAATCATGCACCTCATCAGGTGCTCTCGTGTCATAACAGACACCAATTAGCATCCCACACCACATTGTTTCACACCTCGTGCCCATGTCACACATGGAACCATCGAGGTCCTGAATCTCAACAGGTGCTCAATCAAACCTCAGTGACTCACACCCCAGTCAAGTCTTATATCACAGTGATGCCCATATGCCAATGCACCTAAAGTAACCTGCATCTCCATGATACCTCAATGCTAACACACCTCAATAAACAAGCATCCATCGATGCCCACATAGATTTTGGTGCCTCGCACCTCATACATATATATAACAATATATAACACACCTAGGTTGGTTCCAACCTACTAACCAACATTTAGTTAGTCCATACATATAGCTCATGCACCTCGTGCATCCAAAACAGACATGCCTCAACAGGCCATGCCAAAGAAAAACAAAATCAATCATGATCACGCCTGCGACATACCTATGACCGTCATCGTCTCACCAACCTGATCAGAACCCATCAACTCCACGATATGCACTTGGCCTACCTACGGTGCTACACCAGATATCGACCACTGACCACACTGTTGGGTCTCGCTATCTCTGCCACATCCTCCACGTGCAGCTAAACCTTGTCTACCATTGCCTGTTATTGATCCTAATTCGACCTCAGAATCTTGCGTCGACTCCAGTCCCTAACTATCGATTGTTTGATAAGGATTCCCACAAAACCTCTTGAGATGCATGAACTACCCACATGCATAAAACTCCTTTGGAGGTCACTCACATCGAGTCCAAACATGTCCTGGATACCCACACTAAAAGAAAACCATCGAAGACCCACTCCAGGGTGGTCTTCTTGAGTCCTTGTCCCGAATGCCTTGATGGAACTCATCCCGACCTCAATTCTAACTATCCAAAGCATTGCCACTGAAAACACCTAGAGTCATTACCCTGATTGAACATAATTGATCCATCAAGTTTCTCTCAGCTATAAGTGCCTGGTTCACCACCTTTGAGAATGAGACCAACCTAAAGATATTTACCTGTACTCGAATGACGTGTCGTAAACCATCCTCATAGCACCTCACCCTAAAGGTTTCATCGCTCATAATACCAAGTTCAAAAAAGACAATTCAGTGAACATCATTGCATGGTCCATGAAAAACATGTCACCCTAATGAAGGATAAAAAACTCTCAATCTCTCTCTACCCTTAGCGTCTCCAGAAAGAAATGATCAAAGAATCTGACCTCAAAGTCCTTTCAGGCCAGTCCCTCGTGTCTTCTTACCTGCACCTACACATCCCACAAGTGTTTAGCCAATCCTCTGATCATGTACATCACTAACTCCACCCTCCGCCCTAGTGGTGTCTCTAGCTGCTCAAAAATCACATTCATGGAATCGATCTAATTTCCAGCTGCTTGTGGACCACCCTCACCCTAAAAAAGTAGTGGCTACTGGAAATCTCGAGTAAGGTATTCCATAAAAGTCTACGCTCCTTGAACTCCCCTGTCGATACCTTAGATCACACGTACTAGGCTTGGTCTGAGCTTCTCATCAAGCCACGACCCAAATGTTGTCAACTCTGGTGGCTGCCCCGCCTGCACTAGAACATGTGCTTGAGCCTGTACTCATGGATGAGCCTATTACTCATGATATGCCTGATCCTCAAGGGTCTCAACCTGATCATGCTCTTGAGGGACTCCATCACTACCCACCTAACGCTCCATCTGATCCATCAAGGTGACAACCCACTGAATAGCATCAACATGGCCAGAAAACCCAATTATAATATATATTACAGATAAGGAAAGTTGTAATAGGTAGTGTCAACTCACTACCCTTACCCTTGTTGAGGAATCGTCGGGAGTCACAATAATAGAAACGAGAAAAAAACGAAAGAAAAACAAGCAAAGGACACAACGATTTACGTGGTTCGGGAATAATCCCTACGTCCACGGGAGAGGCAGAAATTCACTACTTTGGGAGCACAAGTTACAGAGGATTTTTCAGTAGTAAACCCTAGCCTGAAATGAGCTACATATGAAGAAGACGGTCCACTGTTCCGAATAGTAAGTCTGCGTCACTACAGTGATCAGTGGATGACTTTGTCAAAAGCGCTACAGTGGCTGCTGGATGGAAGTCAAAAGTGCTACAGTCCAGTTGACCCTGAAGTCCGCACCGCTACAGTGCATGTCGGTGTTAGTCGTTCAGCTCCGCTACAGTGTCAGCATTGCTACAGTACCGAAAAATTGGGTCGGGGGCCTTCGACCCCCGGACTCCTAGAGCAGGGGCGTGTTGCCCCCTGCAACCCCCAACAAGCTCACCGCGGAGCTCGACCCGCGACAGTTGCGGGCCACAAGCATTCGGCCCAAACCGGATTGGGCAACACCAATCCAACAACCCTTCCCCACTAAAACCATGTCACAAGACATCTTGGCCTCATGGCCTCCTTACCCACCCTTAACAGAGCCATGTATCAAGTATACCTCAGGTCATGCCCATCTTGACAACCAATGTTCCCTCAAACTGACGACCTCGTAGCCCAAGCTGGTGATCAAAATCACCCCATTTAATCATACCTACCTACTCCTATAAGATTCAGACCCATTTCACAAGAAGTTTTCACGAACACATAATTTACATAATTAAAACATCCTACCATGTTCCTATCAAAGTATAAACATGTATAACAATCACCCCTTACCGTACCGGGCCAAGGGTCCCATTCTCGCTCCTTGCCATACCGGGCCAAGGATTCTAAGTCATAACAATAACAATTAACATCAAAGTGTACCACTTAAGGTGGAAATAACATCAACTATAAAAAAAGAAAAATTAAACAGCAATTCCCACCCATAGTAACTTGGTCCTTCCCTCATACATGGGGCTGAAGGCACCCAAACACGAGTTCTAAACCCAGTTTCACTGATATCATAATCTCTAGTCTACTATATCCTAAATAGTAAGACCAGTAGAAAATAAAAAGCAATATAAATATTATTAGTATCTAGGAAAACACTACTACTAAATCCCAGTCAAGAACCATCTTTGATACCACTTGTAGCATCCATGACCCGATTAGCCACCTGAATAGTTATTTCGAGTGGGGTTCCACTAGTCTTAGGTGCACCTACCAAAATGCCAAAGTTTTTCTACTATCATCGAGGGTGTAAAGAGGGAAAAGTGGGGATGATATACCCTCAAGAGATGAAATAATAATGGTCCGAGTATATATATAACGTGCAACGGAAGGAAAGACTCAACATACTCAAACCAGACCCACCAATGGAGGAAGCACATTCAATATCAACAATAGCAGAAGTATAATTAAACAACAGTAACAAAAATAAATAAGCATGCCAATATACCACTTACAACTACTAAATAGAGTATGCATACATAACATGTCATACATACAATATCCCAAAAAGGGATTGTTAGTGGTTGGACAACAATAAAATACATATATCATAAGCATGCTGAAATTGAAAAGGATAAGTAAACAGAAAACTCCAACTAAGGTAAGAACTCAAGGTCCCATGCCAACATCCATGCCAGCTCAAATAAGATCCATCTCTTGATCCTATACCATCACCTACACACAAAAGAATAAAGTCTACATGCATCCCAAAGGGCCCATGTAGGGTGTGAGAACGTGTCTCATTAGGATACCACCCAAGTGTGAATACCCAACATAAGTTTTTAAGCAGGTGTGTAATATAATTAAAATAATGAAACAACTCATATAGTTTAATTAAAACAACCAAACTTCCCTAGTTCTCAACAGCCACCAGGAAGTTTTCACCTACTTTGGCTAATGTCGGAATCACTAAAGTGGTGATGATCCTTAGCTCATGGACCAAGGTATCCCATGATGTAAAAAATCCTTGGTGAACCATTAGGTTCCACCACAAAAGTCAACATCACCTTGTTCCAACCCAGCACCTCGTGTCCAAGAAAAATTACTGGCGTCCCAAAGGCATGCCCAAGCAAAAAGTAACTAGTCCCTCAGACCCCTACTCGAAGCACTCATCAGCTCAAATACCAACATCTAGAGGCACATCAATACCTATCCTAAAATAAAAATCACCATCGATTCATAGCATGACATCTTGAAGAACAATGATCTCCATCCTCCCAAAATAGTTTAGGCCCAATGGCCTCAATACGGTGAGCCTCATCCCCCAACTGATAGCCTTAACGTTATCATCTGAAGGCTACTCACCTTTCCTGTGGATTTCTACAACCAACACCCCAAACCAAATACCTAATTCTCACTACTAGGGGCCTCTACCCACACGATTGGTCAAAACCACCTCATTACTAAGTCAACCTATGTGCACATGAATCCAATCGATTCTTTAGCCATCACAGGTGAGTGGCAATCACCAAATAGTACCTAAGACACACCAAGTCCAACACCTCATGCCCCTGTGACCATGTCGCTCAAATCCAATGGCCAAGCCATCCAATATCATGGGTTATGCCCTCAGACTGACGACCTTGCTACCTCAAACCGACATCCATGATGTCCAACCGGTGATCACATCACCCAAGTAATTCGGTCCAAGCCCAACTAGATGACCACGTCACCTTAATCCTGATGGCTATGCCATCCTAATTCCTCGAGCCGAGCCTATAATGATCCAATGGATCACAACAGAAACTCATATAAATATTAATCAATTCACTTTAATAAAAATCCAATTTAACATGATTGAATTGAAAAATTTAAATCAACATAACAATTTAATTTAAAAAAATGATATAATTTAGGCTAAACAACCCACCCGACTAAACTACCCAAGCGGTTGACGACCTCTAACCTGACCTCACATGAGTGAATGTGGTTTGGGAATTCCCAATGACATCCCTTATGGTCATACAATTAATTTAACATCAATCAACCAATTTAAAAAAGGGTCTCGCTCAACTACCCAATGACACGCTAAAATCCACCCCTCAAACAACCACGAAAACATGAAGAAATGTATGAATGTAACACCCCCAAATGATAAAGGGTTGAATGAATAAATGATAAGACTCATGTCAATAAGGAGCACCTTCTTTTTCAAAAGCCTGTCTGATTAGAACTCTATAGTTAAGTGTGCTTGGCTTGGAGTAGTGATTAGAATGGGTGACCTTTTGGGAAATTTCCTAGGGTGTGTGTGAGTAAGGACAAAGCACACTAGAAAGGACATGTGTTGGCTTGTGGGGACAGTCATTAGTCAGATGATTTGTTCGGGCATGTGGGTGGACCCCAGTGTGGGGACCACGTGTCTGCGGGGCAACTGGGGGCACCTAGTGGGCAAGGACCCAACAACCATATTAAGGTGGGGTGTCTCTACTATCACCGGGACCCAGTTATCACATTTGGTATCAGAGGAGGAACCCATCCTTAAGTGCGGTGCACTACCTGGGTTGAGATGTAGGGCCCACAACGAGGATGTTACGCTCTTGGGGGGGGTGAATGTAACACCCCAGAATGATAAAGGGTTAAATGACTAAATTAGGAAAAGGCACACTAAAAAGGACATGTGTTGGCCTGTGTGGACAATCATTAGTCAGATGACCCATTCGGGCATGTGGGTGGACCCTAGGGTGGAGACCGCATGTCTGTGGGGCAACTGGGGGTACCTGGATGGCAAGGACCTGATGGCCATGTTAAGACAGGGTGTATCTGCTGTCACTGGGACCCAGTTGTCACATTTGGTATCAGAGGAGGAACCCAGCCTTAAGTGTGGTGCACTGCCTGGGTTGAGATGTAGGGCCCACAATGAGGACGTTGTGCTCTAAAGGGGGGGGGGGGTGAAGGTAACACCCCAGAATGATAAATGGTTAAATGACTAAATGAGGACAAAGAACACTGGAAAGGACATGTGCTGGCATGTGGAGACAGTCATTAGTCAGATGACCTGTTCGGGCATGTGGGTGGACCCCAAAGTGGAGACTACATGTCTGTGGGGAAACTGGGGGTACCTGGTAGGCAAGGACCTGATTGAAATGTTAATATGGGGTCAATACTGGAAAATGGATCTATACCCACGGTTGTCCCAAAAACCGTGGGTATAGTTTTCTTTTAAGACCTATACCCACGGTTTTGGAGAAAACCATGGGTATAGGGTATTTTCTGAAGACCTATACACAGTTCATCAAAACCATGGGTATTGGGATTTTTTTTGAAGACCTATACCCATGGTTCTTCAGAATTGTGGGTATAGCTTTCCCGCGTTATAGCGGGGAACAAAAATTAGGCGAGACATGAAAACAAATTGGCGGGAAGATATTTATTCATAGTTTAGATTAATATATTTACGTAAATATAAATATATATTTCCAAAAATTCCATAGCTCGGTTGGTAAACCCTTCTCCGTGGCTTCTGTAGGTCGCGTGTTCGATTTCCGTCGTTCACATTTTTCGAACCGCAAATCATATTAATATATATACGTAGATATATGTATATATAACGAATAAAATTGATAGCCCGATTGGTCCCTTGGTGAGGTGCGACCTTGTGGCGTGTTGTGAGGCACGGGTTCGAATCCTTCCGTCTTCAACATTTTTCGAAACACGGTTTATATTAATATATATACATTGATGTATATATATATAACAGATAAACTGGATAGCTCGGTTGGTCCGTTGGTGAGGCGTGGTTGTGAGGTGCACCGTGAGGCGCGGGTTCAAGTCCTCCTTGCGCCAAATTTTTTAATTTTAAATACCCGTGGGGTCTGTTGTGTGCCACGCTGGAACAACATGGTCTACCATTTGACAAGCCTATACCCACGGTTTAGCAAAACTGTGGGTATAGGCTGAGACTCCTATTGCGACGCCTTTCCAGCCCACGGTTCCCAAAACCGTGGGTATAGCCTATACCCACGGTTTTGGGGGCTATACCCACGATTTTAAACTGTGGGTATAAGTTGTTTTTCCAGTAGTGGGTGTCTCTACTATCATCATGACCTAGTTGTCACATTTGGTATCAGAGGAGGAACTCAACCTTAAGTGTGGTGCACTGCCTGGGTTGAGATGTAGGGCCCACAACGAGGACGTTGTGCACTAAGGGGGGGTGAATTTAATACCCCAGAATGATAAAGGGTTAAATGAATAAATTATAACACTCATGTCAACAAGGTGCACCTTCCTTTTTGGGAGGCTTCCTGATTAGAACTCCATAGTTATGTGTGATTGGCTTGGAGTAATGATCGAGATGAGTGGCCTTATGAGAAGTTTTCCAGGGTGTGTGTGACTGGGGAAAAAACACACTAAAAAGGACATGTGTTGGCCTGTGTGAAAAGTCATTAGTTAGATGACCCGTTCAGGCATGTGGGTGGACCCCAGGGTGGGGACCACGTGTTTGCAGGGCAACTGGGGGTACTTGGTTGGCAAGGACTCGATGACCATGTTAAGGCGGGGTGTCTCTGCTGTCACCGGGACCTGTTCGAGCATGTGGGTGGACCCTAGGGTGGGGACCATGTGTCTTCAGGGCAACTGGGGGTACTTGGCAGGCAAGGACCCGACAACCATGTTAAGGCGGGGTGTCTCTGCTGTCATCGGGACTTAGTTGTCACATTTGGTATCAGAGGAGGAACTCAACCTTAAGTGTGGTGCACTATCTGGGTTGAGATGTAGGTCCCACAATGAGGACATGTGTTGGTCTATAGAGACAATCATTAGTCAGATGACCTGTTCAGGCATGTGGGTGGACCCCAGGGTGGAGACCACGTGTCTATGGGGCAACTGGGGGTACCTGGCGGGCAAGGACCCGATTGACATGTTAATACGGGGTGTCTCTGCTATCACTGGGACCCAGTTGTCACATTTGGTATCAGGGGAGGAACCCAGCCTTAAGTGTGGTGCACTACTTAAGTTGAGATGTGGGGCCCACAACGAGGACGTTGTGCTCTAAAGGGGGGTGAATGTAACATCCTAGAATGATAAAGGGTTAAATGAATAAATTATAACACTCGTGTCAACAAGGTGCACCTTCCTTTTCGGGATCCTGTCTAATTAGAACACCACAGTTAAGTGTGATTATCCTGGATTAGTGATTGGGATAAGTGACCTTATGAGAAGTTTTCCAGGGTGTGTGTCAGTGAGGAAAAAACACACTAGAAAAAACATGTGTTGGCCTATGGGGATAGTCATTAGTCAGATGACCCATTCGGGCATATGGGTGGACCCCAGGGTGGGGACCACGTGTCTTCAGGGCAAGTGGGGGTACCTGGTGGGCAAGGACCCAACGACCATGTTAAGGCGGGGCGTCTATACTATCACCGGGACCCGTTCAGGCATGTGCGTGGACCCTAGGGTGGGGACCACGTGTCTGTGGGGCAACTGGGGGTACCTGGCGGGCAAGGACCCGACGACCATGTTAAGGCGGGGTGTCTCTGCTGTCATTGGGACTTAGTTGTCACATTTGGTATCAGAGGAGGAACCCAGCCTTAAGTGTGGTGCACTACCTAGGTTGAGATGTAGGTCCCACAACGAGGACGTTGTGCTCTAAATGGGGAGGGGGTGAATGTAACACCCCAGAATGATAAACAGTTAAATGACTAAATGATAAGACTCATGTCAACACGGTGCTCCTCCTTTTCGGGAGCATGCCTGATTAGAACTCCACAGTTAAGAATGCTTGGCCTGGAGTAGTGATCAGGGTGGGTGACCTTCTGGAAAGTTTTCGAGAGTGTGTGTGAGTGAGAAAAAAGCACATTGGAAATGACATGTGTTGGCATGTGGGGACAATCATTAGTTAGATGACCCGTTCGGGCATGTCGGTGGACCCTAGGGTGGGGACCACATGTCTGCGGGGCAACTGGGGGTACCTGGTGGGCAAGGAACCAACGACCATGTTAATGCGGGGTGTCTCTGCTGTCACCGAGACCCAATTGTCACATTTGGTATCAGAGGAGGAATCCAGTCTTAAGTGTGGTGCACTACCTGGGTTGAGATATAGGGCCCACAACGAGGACGTTGTGCTCTAAAAGGGGGGGTGAATATAGCACCCTAGAATGATAAAGGGTTAAATGACTAAATGATAAGACTCATGTCAACAAGGTGCACCTTCCTTTTCAGGGGCCTGCCTGATTAGAACTCCACAATTAAGCGTGATTGGCCTGGAGTAGTGATCAAGATGGGTGACCTTCTGGGAATTTTCTCAGGGTGTGTATGAGTGAGGACAAAACACACTAGAAAGTATATGTGTTGTCCTGTGGGGACAGTCATTAGTTAGATGACCCGTTCGGGTATGTGGGTAGACCCTAGGGTAGGGACCACGTGTATGCGGGGCAACTGGGGGTACCAGACAGGCAAGGACCTGACGACCATGTTAAGGCGAGGTATCTCTACTATCACCAGGACCCAGTTGTAGATGTAGGCACGCTCGATACTAGCCTCTAACTCGAAGTGGTTTAGAAGAAATCATAGTTTTAGTCGATTGCCCTGAAAATATGTCAAAACAACTCAAATGGATTTAGCACTCCATGAGGCAAGGGAAAAGAAGAAGAGAGGTACGGGTGAGGAGAGCCTTACCGATTTGGTTCTATTACACCAGATGGTGGATGAAACGGAGTCCAGATGAAGGAGGTAGAGAAATCCCTAGCGGAAGAAGAAAAGGGAGATGGCTCCCTGTTGTGCGTGCGACCCACAAATAAAGAAAGGGGAAAATGAGAAAAAGGAAAAAGAAAAGAGGGGTGAAACTGTAAATTTACCCCCTTAAGAGGCTGTATAGTTAGCTTGCATGGTTTTCCAAACTGTGTGCAAACTGTGCATGCCACAGTGCAGAGGTACTTCCTAAGTGACATTAAGAGCTCTGTGAGGTGAGAGAAAAGAAGAAGAGAGGTACGAGTGAGGAGAGCCTTACCGATGTGGATCTATCGCACCAGATGGCGAATGAAACGGAGTCCAGATGAGAGAGGTAGAGCAATCCCTAGAGGAAGAAGAAAAGGGATAAGGCTCCCTGTTGTGTGTGCGACCCACGAAGGAAGAAAGGGTAAAAGAATGAGACAAAGAAAAAAAGGAAAGAGGGGTGAAAATGTAAATTTACCCCTTTAAGAGGCTGCATAGTTAGCTTGCAAAATTTGCCAAACTATGTGAAAACTGTGCATGCCACAGTGCAGAGGTACTGCCTAAGTGACACTACCCATACTGATTGTCACACAATTTTCTCTAACCATGCGCAAACCATGTTGAAGACCTCTAAAAAACTACAGACATGGTTTCACGACCATACTCCCTACATTCACGGTTCCCCCCAAATCACGCTCAGTGCAAAAAGGGGTTGCACAATTAGCTGTAAGAGGCCGCATAATTTACCCCAAACAGTGCACCTCAACCTGCAACTCCAAAACTTGGTATTTGGGACTCCGATACACCTGAAATCCATCTGAACACCCAAGGCTTTGACTAAACCCATCCAAAATATGGATATTGAATTAAGGAAACTCTCAGAATTGAGTTATGATGGCCAAAAAAGAAATTGGAATACCCACAAATTTAAAAATTGAAGAAGGGAGTGGTTTTCGACCTTCTCCAAGAACCCAGGACGTTACATGGCGCATGGTTTGGAAGACCGTTCACTCTACCCAGTTTTAAAAAAAAATTAATTTCCAATTTTCCCTCCATGTTTTAACCCCTTTCACTCCATTTCTTTCCCCATTCGACCCACACAGCCCTAGCCGCACATCCCCTTACCTCCACCTCCCTCTTGGCTTCAATATTTGGGTGATTTGGGTTTGGTTTCTCCAATAATCTCCAGGTGTGTTCCTCATCTCCTCTCGTCTTGGCCTCTTCTCCCTTCTTTCTTGGATTTTCTTCTGTTTTGTGGTTGTGGTGACCTAGAGTGGGTTTAATCTTGTTTTTTGGCTTGGGTTTTGATGTTTGTGGTGTGTTTTTACTTCCATTGGATCTCCTCTTGCTTTGGATTTTAGTTTACACTCGATTAGTGGCGATTTCAAAGGAAAAGGTAGGTGGTTTCGTGTTGTGCAATTATTTGATGATTTAAAAGTGCTTACCTTGGTTTATAAAGTGTTCTTAGTTGTGTCTGTGGGTGTTAAAATGGTGATTTCATGGGTGTTGGTGTGTGTACGATTGTGGAGATGGTTTATACCCTATGAAAATGGTTGAAAATGGTATGCTTGGATCGTTATGGATTGATTTATGAAAAAAGGTATTTAGCATGGTTTGAAAATAGAATAAAACACTTGGGAACCTTGGGTACCTAGGCGGACTGATTTGGACTAGTATCTAGTCAATCCGGCTAGGTCTTGGCCTAGGTATCTCTTGAAGGATTACAACACAACACTAATTAAACAATGTGACATGGCTTATTACCATTGAAACTTGGGTCTATCCACTCCAACGACTCATGCACAAGAAGGGACATGTTCGATCATCAAGATACAATGCACCTAGTATCCCAATAACCTAGCTACTTAGAGGTGGCCAATGGTGCTTATACTGTATTTTTCTCTTACTTTCAATTATTCTGGCATATTTACTTTTAATTCAAAGCTAAAGCATGTTTTTAAACCAAATTGTTTACTTTACTTTTAAAACTAGCACTTTTATTTATCTTGCAATGGTTATGCATGGAACACCTAGTGGGATACTACTAAGAAAGTGATCTCACACCCTATATATACCCATTGGGTATCTGTAGACCTTGTTTTTTCTGATTCGGGTAAAGGTAAGGCCTCGCTTGGAGGTGGTGGATACTCATGCTAGTTGCTACCCTTTTGGGGACACGTGTTGGTGGTGGCATGGTGGAGGATGGTCCTCATGTCACAATGAGGCTTGAGTTTCATTTTTGGTTCCCTCCCCTTTATGTTCTTTCTGGTTTTGGTTAAGAATGTAAATGTAACTTGAGACTTGTATATACCTCTTTCATATAGCCCTGTTATAGATGTTGGTTGTGATGCTTATGTCATTCTTATGGGAAAATCATTTCCAAGGAGCTCTTCGATGTCCAGACACTAGTTGTCAGCCCATGGGGATCAGGAACGCCCTTCGGGCCATGCCACGAGCCGGTTCGGGTGTCAGGTGAGATGGCGGCCCGGATTGGTTCGCGGCATAAACTTTGTTTCTTTACATCCCTTTATGGACTTCATCATTTAGAATCACTTGAGTCATGCTTGTTTAAGGTAAACTAACACTCATAATCTCAACGACCTCATTCATTGTGATTTTCACAAAAGTTCTCATGATCATTAAATTTTTTCATAGTTAATAGATTTACTTTCATCTATGTAGGTCGATTAAAATTAAGAGGATCTCTCTTATTCTCCATTTTACCCCCTTAATGTAAGCATCCTTCATCTTTGACTAAAAGAATTGTTATACCAACAGTCCACAACCTTGTGTATGAACCTTTAATAACATCAACCACTACAAGAAAAATTGAAATTTGTAGCAGTTTGTTAGCGGCGGTTTTTCAAAATTCATCGCTAAATCTATATTTTTTTAATTTTAATTTTTATTAATTTATATTCAACAGCGGTTTTTAAGAAATCGCCACAAAAATAATGGGAAAACATTCAATAATTAATAATTAATTAATATTATTAATCATTATTTATTATTTATTATTTATTATTTTAATTAATTATTAGTTAGTGATTATTTGAGATTTAAATTAATTATAGGTTAAATTGAACATGAGACTTCGACATCAAATGACCACAAATTTTAATCTAAGTGTCTGTTTTAGCTCCACAACTAGTCAAATAAAAGCTTATGGAATGGACTATAATGACATTAGATAATAATTTAGCAGTAATTAATATAATAAAATTTATTACTGTTTTAAGAGAAGTTAAAAATCAAACTTCAACTTCAAATAACCATAACTTTTGATCTGAGTGTCTGTTTGAGATCCGTGAGATGTCAAATCGAAGCTTGCAACAAGATCTACACTGTGCCGATTGAGATAATTCCATTCATTATTTTTTCCATTGTCAAAAAAGGCCTAGAAGCCCTCTAAAACCGGTTTTTTATTTATATACCATGATTTTTGAATATTCAATGTGATTTCAACTTCGTTTAAGAGTGCCTTCATATGCTTGTTGGGTAGTATATGATTTTATTCCATGGATTTGCATTACTATTGATTCGATGGTGTTTAAATTGTTTTGTTTTCCCTCTTTTGGTGATTTATTATCTATTATATATATATATATATATATATATATATATATATATATATATATATATATATATATACTGAAACATGTTGGGGTCCTAGCCCCTTTTTATTAAGGAAATAAAACTTCATTTTAGCTGGGTTAAGAGGGAATCCATTACATGACCTATAGACCTAGAGGTACAAAAACCTTAATACATGGATGGATCATAGGCCCAGTGTCCCATGGACAAAGAGAAAGCCTAAAGGCCTGGCCTAAGACCAATTTTTATAGAGGCTCTTGGCCCTGCACTTGCACATACCCATCTACCTCGTGTGCATGCCTGCCATGCCCAGTGCCCGCCACTGCCTTCACCGACCTCCTCACCTGCCACCTATGTCAGAGTACATACCTGTCATGCCCAACGCTCGTTGTCACCTTCGCTGGACTCCCCACTTCCTCCTGTCCACACTAGCCCCATGACCAATATTCTGTTTCGACCACCTCACTCGCCATCTATGTTGGACTCCCCGCTTTTGCCTGTTCAAGCCAACCCCATGGCGAGAGCCCACCACCTCTCCTACCGTATATGATGGCCTCCCTGTTTGCCTTCAAACTTCTGGGGTCATGCTAACGCTAGCCCTCCCGCATGTGTTCACACGCGAGGAGGAAAATCCCACCCCCCAAATAACAAGGGGAGCTGCGGGCAATGGTTGATGATCGAACCCCAGTCCTAAAAGATGCATCTCAGTATCCCTAACAACCAGGCTAGGGCTCATTTGCAAAACGTATTAGGGTAATGCTTGACTCCCAACAGAGGGCCCCGACCAGGCCCATGGCCTTTTGTGCATTCCTCGGCTAGACAATGGCTTTAAATCATCCTGTTTAAGCATATTTATGTTATATATATATATATATATATTTATTTATTTATTTATTTATATTTATATTAATATACAATTATACATATGTGTGTGTTTATATATATTTTTGTAAAATTCGTTATATATATATATATATCCATTTATGTATATTTATATATATGATGTTGGTATATATATTTATGTGTATTTTGTTGGTTGGTGTGTGTGTGTGTCTGCTTGTATTTATATACATTTATGTAAATTTATTTATATTTATATATTTTTATAAGATATATATAGTTGTATTTAAATAAATTCATATTTATTATTTATTACTTATTACTTGTTATTTATTATTTATTATTTCTTATATTTTCATCTATTATTTATTATTAATTTATTATCAATTTATTGTTTATTTATTATACATTAATTTACTATTATTTATTTATTCATTCATTCATTTATTATTTATCTATTGCTTATTATTTATTATTTATTATTTATTAATCATTTGTTTGTTATTTATTATATGTTGATCATTTGTTTATATATATAAGTATATTAAATTTTGTTTACTCAGTGCATGAAGAGTTTGTTGGAGTGATAAAGTCCTTACAGAATAACCAAGAGGTAAGAGGTTCAAATTCCACCCAACACATATGTATGTTTAATTTCTGCGTGGCATGCATGACATATGCACACATAATAGGAAATAATAATTAAATAATGTGAAAATATTTTTAAAAATAAAAAAATACCATTGTAACAAAATTTAAAAAACCACTACAAAATCATTTCGCGATGCTTTTTGAAACTACTATGAAATGTTTTGCAACACTGATTTTAGTGGTCGTTTCAAAACCGCCACTAAATACTATTTTTCCTGTAGCGAACATTGACCAACGAATCTTGATTTCTTCATTTGAGTTGTGTTTTGGACAACTTCGACACCTTGTTATTTTGGAGTATAACTTTCTTTCTTTTGGAAACCATGTGGGAAACTCCTTTTCTCTCATGTTCTTACTCCCACCTTTCCATAAGTGGTGGGTTTCTCAAGATTCTTCTTCACCCAATTTTGTATAAAACATAAGTTGTACCTCTCACTATTTATCGTGCAATTGTTGTGGGTCGTGGTCAAACAAAATTTATTTTAACCTAAATTGCAACACAAGGCTGATCAGGGTCGTTTCCCAAGGAGTGCGTGTGGGTCGGTTCTCCACTATTCTCAATCAGTTGTGTATATTTTTGTTTGTTTTCTTTTTGATTTGAAAGCAGGGTAGATGTGATATTTTGTTTTCTGGTTTTTTTAAGATACTAAAACAAAATGAAAGCAGCACACAACAAATTAGCAAGAAATGTAAATGGTCCTTAGGTGAATCCCAGCGCATTCCATCATTATTTTCTACTGTTCTTAATTTACTAACTCAATTGGTGAGATCAATATCATTCATCCACTCACCTCACACTGTTTCTTAAATGCGAAATCACAAGTATACTCAAGGATCCTTGAGCGCACAATCTTCTCACTAATCCTCCTCGGAAAATGGGAAAGAACACTCCCCAATCAAGGGTGTACCTACGCAACCCACCTGGTAGCAATCACATACCGTTTGACCTCTCAATTCACTCACCTCCTCTGATATGGTAAGTGAATCAATAGTAGGGAAGCATTGAAGTTCAAAACAGTGAAAGAATGAAACAATTTAGATAGCAAATTAGAGTGACGATCATCGTCCCCACTCTCTACCCTCACCACCTCACTCAATCAGGAAAACAGAGTTAACATAAACACAAAAACTCAAGAACATCACCGTGACTCCCCTTCGGACCACCCACGATGGGTTAGCACTTCCCTATCGTGAAGTATGAGATCGCAGGAACGTCATAGAGATGAAGAAACACAAAGGAGAAGATGTGAAGAGAACAACACATTTGATCAAGCAGAATTAAACTTAAATAACATTGAACAAAAAGAATATTACAAAAGAAAAATAAAAGAAAGAGTTAGTAACATTCATCCCATGAAGGGGGAATTCCTTTTCACATACCCCCATCCCCTTTTACATACAGAATTTGATCCCCTCCCTCTAACAAAATTGGAAAAGAAATCATACCAAGTCAAGGGACCTATCCCACAATCGATCTCCATACTTGTTCAAGAAGAATCGAAACCGATTTTCGTTACTGCATCACAACTTCAGTGGAAGATGAGTATTGCTTGGAATGCTTGTGTGAGGAACATAGAAAATGATGCATGTGTTGGAGCTGGTTCGAGTTTTGGTGGGGGAGATATTGGGACTGATAAGTTGGGATTTAATAACTTTCAACTGGGCCTAGTATTTTCTTGGACAGATCTAGGGAAGGCCTGGTCACTATAGGTCCGGATCTAGACTGGAGGAGAGGATCGTCACTAGTGCTTGAATGTGTAGGGATGAAGTGGTTGCAAGGAAACAGTTTGATGGACGCAATTCGTTGAACACTATGCGTGTGGTGCTCCTCGTGCTTGCAGCCGGTGAATTGGGAAGGAATGAGGCCTCGTTGTCTTCAAACTTGGACCTGTAAACAAAAATAAGAATTACAAATCAGTTCAAGAAAGTTATTTGGTATTGAAAATTGTGATTTTGAGTCTGAAAAAATGGTATCTTGGTGTTGGAGCTAGACTTGATTGTTAGGATTTGGGTTGGGATAGGTTGAAGAGGGGACGACCTTTACCAAGTTATATAGATCCATGTGCAACGCTGGACAACTTGGTCTGGTGTGTATCTCAAACAACTGTGCAGATTTGGTGAAAGAAGATCCTTAGGGACTTAGCACTGGTTCTTGCTGGGTGCATGGGAGTATGGTGTGATGTGACCAAGCTCAAATGGTGCAATGCAGATGGTTGGAGTGGCTCAAGTAGCGCTGAAATAAAGTGGACTTGCTGGCAGTCATACGGTGAAGCCGGTGCGGCCATACCGATTTGGGTCTCGATCGATGCCACTGAAGAGGTGCTGCATCGACCTGACTTTCTGTTGAACACCTAGCATGCAATTGAGATTTGATCGGCGCCACATTGGCGTGGGGAGAGGATCTGGTGTTGGATTGGTTGAATCGGAAATCAAAATTTTCATCGAGGAATTTCTTCAACCACTCAGCTTGCACGCACTCCCGTCCTTGCAACCGGAGCATTGAGGTGATGTGAGAACACATGCACATGGAATAAACAGTGAATAAATAGTCTATTCGATCTCGAACTTCAACCCCCTTTCAAACTCAGGCTTGGTCGATCATTCTTCAGGTTCAATGAACGATTTTGGTCGGGTATTTGCTCTGCGCATACTTGGATCGATCTCCCTTAAAATTAGGTTGGGAGAACTCGGTGCATCGAGCTTGTGGCATCTTCAATTCGGCTCGGTTGATCGGATTTGGACCAAGGATGCACTGTAGGGAAAACAGAAGCGGCGTTTTTTTGGGTTTAGGGTTTTAACCCCCTCTAAAATGTTTCACAATGGTTTTTTAAAACCTCCAAGAAATGTTCAGTCATTAAATATTTAATTATGATTTTCTTTTTTCCACACTGGTTTCATTTTTTGCTATATTCAGCGGTTGTTTTGTTTTAATTAGCGGCGGTATTTCATTGTGCAAAATTTAACGAAAGCGTTGCTAAATATAGAAATTTATAATATTTAACGATAGTTTTGACTGTCATTATTTTATTCATGATGATTAAAACCTCCTCTAACTCAATAACAGTGGTTAAAACCACCTCTTGTTATGCAATTTTAAAAACAAAAGAATTTATTATCGCCTGGTCCACAAAAAAATATATACAAAAAACAAACAACCGATACAGTATAACAAAAACAATAACTTTCATACATCAACAAACATTACATTACATATAATACAACACAATTAAATTACATCATAGTTTACAAAATGTAAATACAAACATGAGTCCTGGCGACTCTACGGTGATGCATGCCCCTCACCCTCCATTACTCGGTCATGCCGCTGCCCATTACCTCCTTCCCCGCTTCTTGCCTCCGGTGCTTGAATTTAAATTAGTTAACCACACATCAATAATGAGCATATTCAATAGATAATAAATGAAATACAATTCAAATGATATATGATTTGATTTAAATTTAATTCAAGTAATGGTACAATAATGAATAATTGGCAGCCATGTGCATGCCCATAAAATCTTATGAGCCACTATATGATGCCTGAGACTCACTGCTCAATTTAACCCATCACAAGACTCTAATAATTGTAAAGAGATCTATATAGGGACACTCATTTTGATTTTATTATTATTGTATTCTCATTATTATTATTTATTTATTATTATGTTATTCACTACTTTTATTCACTGGTGTAATATGTTTTTATTTGATATTCCCTCTTATTCATGGTTTAAATTTGTTTTAATTCTTTATTATTCACTGATAACTATTTATTACGATTACAAAATTTATTTCTTTTATTACTCACTTTTTATGGTGAGAATTTCTACTTGGAATAGGTTCTTTCGATTGGAAAAGGAATTTGGAAACTGAAAATTGTATTATTTTAGAAGTTTGAAAATCCGCCAAGTCACGACTCTTATGTTTTAGAATGTTACTTTTACATTATTCTTCACACTGAGATGAAATGAATCTTACATTTTGAATAATTCACTCTTGCAACTACTGAGATATGAAAATTTGGTTAAGTATAAGACTTATACATGTATAGGGAAAAGTAATGATTTTACTTCAACAGATTCTAAAATTTACTTTTATGCATTCAGGATTGATTCTTATGTTAAAGAATGATTTACCCTTACATTTGAAGGGGAGTTTATAATTTCACAATCTAACGACTCTTACACTAAGGAAATGAATCATGCATTTGAGGGATTGACTTGTGTATGATGTATTTCAGATAATGTATCATATATTTGATGGAATTCACCTTTACAATTTCAGAGCTTACTCTTAGGATTTTTTCAAAAACCATGATCAAAAGAAAAAATAACATGTCTATGACATGAAAAACGAGACACTGAATAATGGTAAAACTAAAAGTTGGAGAAAATGACTTGCATATCATAACACTATGAAGTTAGAGTTTAATGACTTGAGCGGAATGCAGGGGAAAACACTGCATACGAAATGAGGTTCTACATGTATAATGAAAGATATGAATATTTAAATCACACTAAAAGGCATGTAGTTCACATTCTATTGAAATCCTTAGAGTTCTAATGGAGGATGTGTTATATCGAAACTTCATTTAATGATATTAGTTTACTAGAAGATGCACTATACAAAACAAAGAATATTTATGATTATTGAAGGAGAATGAAGATAACAGATCGATGAAGGGAAATATGATGTGACGAACAGAATGCTAAAACTGTAGATTGGAAGATACATGACATTCTATGATATGGAAAACCAGTATTGTATTATTGTAACATAACATAACCTTAGTTGAGTTGGACATCCTCTACCTTTCGTACTATATATATATTTTGTAAACATTTAAAATTCATTAAATCTAATCTCTTCATTTAGGATTAGATCTCAAATATCCTCAAACACTAAGTCAAACTTTCCACATCAGTTGAACATTATAGAAACCATCTCATCCAATAATTATAGCCATGATGATACACTACTAGAAATGGGGTTTATCCCCACGCATCTATGCCCACGGTTTAAAGAACCGTGGGGATAAATGATTTTTAATGGTCTATACCCATAGTTTTATTAAAACCGTGGGTATTCAACCCCTATGTATCGGGCTCCATCACGCTCCCCCCACTTCAACCCTACCTCCCTGCTCGGGCTCCATCGTGCTCCCCCCCACTTCAACCCTACCTCCCGGCTCCGCCTCCCGGCTCCCCCTCCCGGCTCCACCTCCGCTCCCGACCTGGACCTCCCGGATGGAGGGACCTGGACCTCCTGAACTTCACCTCCGCCTCAACATCCCGACCTTGGCCACGCTGCCCCCAGCTCCGACGACGTCCCTGTTCCCCCCTCTCGGCTCCCTCTCCTCCGGGTATCATCAAATTCATCACTTTTCTATTTTTCTACTCAGTCTTCTTTGGAATTCCCTTATATAACATGAAAAAAAAACCATTCGATATAAAATTTTCCAATCTCTGAATTAGAAAGAAAACTTAAGTATTGGCATGAGTTACTCTTATATATACAAAGAGTGTTCTCCTTTTCTAGATTACAAGTATAGATAAACCCATTTGTAGGATTTTTCTTTTTGAGGTAATCCTTATGTATATGATCCTATATAAACTTTACTAATTTTTCCTCTTCTACAATTTATTATGCATTAGCATATTTGAACTACATGTTGTAAATTTGGATTTATCATTAATTTCTCATCTGAAAGTTGTTCTAGAAGTTGAGTGGTTTCATAAGTTATTTTTGGAAGAGGAGTTAAAGATGTTCTGCAAGCAAAGATGTCTGGATCATTAAAATATGAATGTTTTATCCAATCCTCAGAGTCCATAATAAAATAAAATTCATGGATCTCTTTGTATATGTAAGATATTCTCACAGTATAACTTTGATATTTTTTAATTTGATTAAGATATTATGAAATTTATTGAAAACAGTAAAGGGATATGTATGATATTGAAGATGTAGAATTAAAAATGTCATAGAGGGTGTACTATTATATGTAACATCCATATAATGATAGGTATTATATTCTAAATTATATATATGATATTTTGATGGTATTTAATATCTTCCAAACTATTGTAGTACAGTAAAGGAAAAATCCGAAAAAGGATAGATAATATAGTCTAGTCTATATGTAATATCATTTATTTGCTATGTAATATATTTATAAGTAAGAAATGTAAAAATACTAGAGATTTAATGATATATGCGATCCTTTAAATGATATATAAGATATTTTTAGTGATCTGTATGTTTTTTAGGAGACTACCTATGATATGTAAGATATTATAGATCATATGTAAGGTTTTTTATTTGGAGAATTTTTTTCCAACAACATTATATTACATGTTATACTTTTTTAAGAATAAGAATAATCCCTCCCTTTTATATTAAATTGAAACATAGCTGCTACATCATATGAGTAATAAATATGCAATTGGATCCTAGTATTTTTTCAGGATGAAATGTGTCACCCCATAATAGGTTTGAGTATCAAGAAGAATTAAAGTATCATAAAATGATCTTAAGAGGAATTTTATACGAGATTATATTGGATTATGTTAATCTAGTTGTAGACATGGATCACACCTTAGTGAATGAAATCAAGATGTAATCTAGGAGCCTCTAATAAGGGCCATGTAGTGATAATTATGTCATTAAATTAATAAGGTAAATCAAAAAATTTATAAAAGTTTAAATTCGCCTCGGATTTAATGGCGATGGGGGGGATATTAATCCCCTCCATTTTTGACTTAGCAGAGAGACTTGTGTTGGAGTTCAATTTTTTTTGTATTGGTGGACTGCTTGTATGTGAATTTCTTTATGTAATTAAGTGCATTTTGGATTATGTTTTTATCAGGGGTGTTATTTGTCAATTATTTAGGTAATTTTCACATGCCATATTTTTTTTATGGTTTGGTGTGTTTATTATTATCTCACCATCGAATCTTGGCCTTAGTAGTGGAGGGGAGGCCTGGGCTGGGGGGGGGGGCTGTAGTGGAGGGCTGGGAGGGGGTTGGGAGGGGAAGGTTGGGAGGGGGGGGGGGCTGCAGTGGAGGACTGGGGGACTGGGTGGGGGGGGGGTTGGGAGGGCTGCAGTGGAGGGCTGGGGGGGCTGCAGTGGAGGGCTGGGAGGGGGGGGGGGCTGGGAGGGGAAGGTTGGGAGGGGGGGTGCAGTGGAGGGCTGGGGGGGGGGTTGTAGTGGAGGGTTGGGGGTGGGAGGGTTGGAAGGGTTGGGGGGTTGCAGTGGAGGGCTGGGGGGGGGGCTACAATGGAGGGCTGGGGGGGGGGGGGGCTACAATGGAGGGCTGGGAGGGGGGGCGGTGGGAGGGGAAGGTTTGGAGGGTGGGGGTGCAGTGGAGGGTTGGGGGTGGGGCTGCAGTGGAGGGATGGGGGGGGGGGCTGCAGTGGAGGGTTGGAGGGGCTGGGAGGGGAAGGTTGTGGGGGTGCAGTGGAGGGCTGAGAGGGGAGGGGGCTGCATTGTCTTAATCTCTCTTTCATATAATCGGCATGGAGAGGATGTTCATCAGGCGAGTATGACTGTGTCCTCCACTTTGAAGCAAAAGAGCTCATCTATTGAAGGCGTTGAAAAGGTTTAGTTGCTTCTGATCTTTTGCTTTAAATGTAAAGGCACTGATTTGTAGTTCCTGGAGTGATTCATATTTTTTGTGTTTGGTTTCTTTATAAACAGGGGCCTTATGAAGTTGCTGCAGTTGCTTTTGAGGCAATACCTCGAACCTTGGCACAAAATTGTGGTGTTAATGTGATCGGGACTATGATTGCTCTACAAGGAAAGGTAAGAAACCTGCGCTCATTTCCCCTTTCCCCTTTCGGTCATCGATTTATGATTATATTGTTACGTAGTTCAGTCATGACACCAAAAACTAAAACACTTTCCCTGTGTATTTTATTTTCCTAAAAAAAACTATATGCCTTGGGATGTCAATGAATCTCATCTTTGATTGGTATATAGTAAATATGGAGGAGGAGGAGGGGCTAGGTAGGGGGAGGGGGGAGGGGTTGGGCAGGGGGGAGCTGTACATGAGGGAGGGGGAGGGGGAGGGGGAGGGGTTGGAGAGGGGGGGAGCTGAGCATGAGGGAGGAGATGATATTTCAAAAATAAATCACTATCCTGACATTGAGGAACCACTCGACCCTATGGTAATACCATATCAACCAGCTCAAACACCATCAACACCTTTATTTCCACTAAGATCTTGATGAAAAGCCTTTTCCCTTATACCATGAGATATAAAGTTTATTTGTATCCTAGAGGGTATGTGTAGGTTGTGAGTATAAAATTAGTAGGTTTCCACAAACTATATCCCTAGATAGAATAAATACATATACAAGTGTATGATATGAACAAAAAAACAATCAAGATTCCCCACTGCTTGCTCTAGTTTTTCTTAACTATCCCTATGTGAGACTTTACTTACCTTGTACAATACTAATGTGGGAAGATACATACATAATATATCATACCAGAAGTTCCCTTGACCTTCCATATAATTTTATTTCACTTTGAATCACATTCCAACTCATAAATTATCACCTTTATGTATAAATCATGATTCCCTAATGACACATCCACGTATTATATCACAAGAACCCTAGGTTTAAAAACTTTTTACCAACAACTAGATCAATATCCTAACAAAACACAACACACAGTGACTCATGTTCTTTACCATAACTGACTAATCATCCCCAAACTATAACATAGATACAGTGAGAATCCTACTCTAATGTAGTGGTCTCACACACTCCAATCATAGCCTAATACATTGTATCCTCCTTTGTATTAATTAACATTATCATCATCTACCCTATGTCACTTAAATCTGGAGGATACCACCAAAAAAATGGGGGACAAAACAAATTCATGGGACCTGAACTTTGTGCACATGACCGCAATGACCTCAGTACCCACAATGAGAAACATCGCTAATAGCCTATTTCCACACCTTTTTCATCACCTCTGATAATGGTCAATATAATATGCATCATACAAATGATCCTCCATATCCAGAATCCTAGTGGTAAATGTCACCCATAGTAAGGTGGATTTTCACTCATCATGTTCCCAAATAAGTGAATCAATTAGCACATCCCATGAATCACCACATTAAAACATGTGATATCATTCTCATCAATCCATTAAACCAAACCATATAATATCCAGTGTATATAAGGCCAAACTATCCATTTTAAACATGATAATACCCCTATTTATCTCTTATGAGCTATGGAAGCTGCAAGTTGTTCAGTTCTCGGTTAGACATACACAACCCTACCCTCACCCATTTAATACACAATATATGTAACACATATAACATATGAAAATATGGGCACTTCCAACTTATAGAAAACACCTTGAATTTTGGATTTAATTGATAAAAATATGATAATATGAAAAGAAATACATGACACAATGAATAACTAGCAGAAAACCCAGAGATAGTGAGAGAAAATTGAAATAAATACCCTATGGAATCTATCTATACCCTTAGCTATTCCATGATTCAGACCGATTGAAGTTCTAATAAAAACTATTGAAGAACCATCTTAGACTCAAAGCGGGGAACAAAAGACATATTTAAAGAATTTCCACTACATCCTAGATGAAATGGTCATAACCTACTCATTTTATAAATAATTATTTATCTAATTATCATTTTATAAAAATATAGAAACAAATTGATGATTTTTTTTATAAAACATTGGGATTAACCATATGTATATTGAAAACCTGACCTTCCAACACTTTAACATTTTTCATACTTCCTAAAGATAAAATCCATATGTATGAACACCTCATTTTATGAAACATTATGTATCAAATGGTACTTGAAATAGTTATTTAATTTTATAGATGTTTCATATGCTGTTTATGGTTTTCAGCTTTCCTTTCTCTAATTTTTTAATGTGGTTTTTTGTGTTTTAGGAAGACTCCAAACACAAAAGAAAAGGCCTGTTCAATGGAATCATGATTCAGGTTTTACTCTAACTTTTTAATTCTAATATTCAGATGTAGATTTTTGTATGTTTTGGATACATTGAACTGTCATCGCATTTGAAAAGGCTCAGGATGTTATTCAGAAATCATGGATCACGATGTACTTTTAGGAGGTATGCACCCTTATAATTTTTATTGATTTTTTAATCTTTTAACACGAGCAAGTCTTGAATATTGATAACATTTTCTGTTTATGGTGGATAATTTGTATATATATCAATTTTTTAATGACATTTCAATACATGTTTGTGTATTTTATTTCATGTGTTTTTTATCCAAAAGTTTCTCTAAATATGCCATTCTACTTGACTGAGCAGGGGGCAGGGGTTGGGCAGGGGGGGAGTATAACAACACGACCTTTTCTTACATTACTATTACATCTTTTCAAAGATAAACAACATAATAGTATTACACATAGAGGATCCAAAGGTTTAGTGTCTTGGGAAAACTAGGACCATACATAACAAATACAACATCAAGCATAAACATTTATTTAATTTCTTCTTCTCTAGCTTCTTATTGGCACTTGTCCTCTCCTTAGTACATGTAGCCAACTAAGGATATACATAAAAAGGGGTGAGCTAGAAGCCTAGTAAGAGGATAGATAAGAATAATATAGAATGGGGTGAGCATAATCATAACATAGGCAAAAGATCATGAACATGAGAGGAGCATAAATAAATGACTTGAAATGTGGTAATGCATAAAAATGAAACATTATGTATTAGTGGTTAACTACCACACATACTTGTGAACCAAGATAGAATCTTGTTCACACATCATTTCACATTTACTCATGAGATTCATCACTTTACCCAATGCATTGGAGCGCTATATAATTCCGGGTGCACCCGTCACATTTAGACATTCATATTGCGCTATATAATTCCGGGCGCACCCTTCACATCATAACATTATCATTTATCATGCATGACCCAATGAAAATATAACATAAATGAACATAAATAACCCATGAAAAGGAATGGGTTTCATCTCATAAGAACACATTCATAAACTTTGGGTTCCCAAAAGAAAGAGGGGACAACATACTTGATACAAGAACCATCAACCTTGAATGAGGGGTAAAAGGTGAGTTCTTAAAGGAAGAGTTCTTTTGGAAAACATTTTGATTGACATAAACTTTAGTAGAAAACATTTATATCCAAGAAAAGGTAATATAATAATAAAAAAATGATATTTAAGGAGTAACCATATTAAAAATGGAGTGGAAGAGGGAGAACCCGAAGGATGAAAGTTGGGTTTGAGAATCTCCCCTTACCTTGTATCCGAATATTTCCTTCTCTTTAATGTCCTGTATAATGAAATTATATTCATTAATTCGAAAACCAGAACCTTGTGTACATTAATATGGTTAATTATTATTTCATTAAGTGATTTTATGTGCCTTTGGATGAGTTATATAGTTTAAAAACATTATTCGAGAATGTTTGTTTTCATGGTTTTCTTGAGTGGTTCACTTGTATTCTTAAATTGATGTTTGGGTAGAACATGGGTAAAAATCTCGAACTGATATTACATGTTATTAATGATATTACAGTAGTTTTAATGATCTTATAATGAATCAAATTATATCCATGTGGATGAATCATTAGATAAGAATTAAATGATGATTATTTGTGTTAATTTGAGTGATTTTTCGATCATAATGAACTTGTTTTATTTTATAACTAGAAATATGGTCATAAGTTAATTCCAGAACTTGAAATAGGAGATAATACATATAAAATATTCTGCTTCTACCATAAAAATGGTTTCATGACCATATCTTAAGGTAGAAATGGAAGAAGAAAGCATGTCGTTCTTGAAGGTGATAAATTAACACCTCACGAACAACGTTCTCTTTAATAAAATAAAAGGAAGAGGGAAAGGGGGTTGGATGATATAATATCCCATTATAATCATAAAATTACATTATATGTATAATAATTGAGTTAAAATACAATTTTTATGAATATATGTGGGGAGAGATCAAGAAATGAACTTGAACTTGAAAGGAAATTAAAGGAGAAGAGGGAGAGAAATTACCTCTTGAATCCATCTCTTGAGAACCACCTTAAGGGCCTAAGCTTGGTATTTTGATGAGAACAGAAGATCTTGGATGTGGGGGAGGGGCTAGGGAAGTTGTTTGGGCAGAGTTTAGAGAAGGATTGGAACTTGAGAGGTGTGAGGAAATGAGGGTGTGAAGGGTGGCTTTTATAGTGGAGGGGAGAGGGGTTTCCTTAATATAAAATTCATTAGTTTATTAATTTCCCTTAATAAAAGGAATAGTGAGTATTGAATGACCAAGAATAGTAATTTTATCATGTGATACTAAACAAAGTGGGCTTACATCAGCAGAGCATCATCGATTATTCAATTAATCCATTATTTAGCATTTATTGTAAATTATCAGATTCTACTATTCATAAAAAATTCAAGTATCTCAGAAAAATCCCCAAAATTTACCCCAAATTTTTTTTGATGTGTATAATACAAAAATGAATTCAATTTTTCAAAAATAATTTTCTAAATATTATTAATTTAATATTTAATTAAAATCATAATTTACTTAAAAACCGTTTTTAAGATTAAAACTGATTTTATAGTGCTTTCAAAAATTACGTAGGGTCTTATAAAATTATCTAAAAACTATAAGACATTTATTTGATAAATAATGAATACATTTTAAGAAAATACATTTTCTTTTTAAATTAATTAATTAATTATAATTATTTATTTATTACTTACAAAATACCAAAACGTTTACTAAGGTCAAATTATCACTTTCTAAGATGTCTAAATTTTATTCATAGGTAATTATACTCTTATGTTAGATGATTTACTATTCATAAGGGTTATAATACTATTTATAAGGGTATGTTACTATTCCTAAGGGTACATTACTATTCACTGAAAATTATTTTTGTTTCATTAGACTCCAAAAATAATCTTGAGCACAATCGTGTATGTCGAATTTTTAAAATTCCAAACACATAAGTGAAAAAATTATGTTTAAAGGTCACTTATCACTTAGTAGCTCATTATGTTGTGACTTCATGTTATTTTATAAATATAAGAAGGGAATTTCCATTGAAAAACTTTGGGTCGTTACATTCTTCCCCCCTTAAGAAATTTCGCCCCCGAAATTTCACTTTACACAAAAGGTGAGGGTACTTCTCCTTCATTGCCTCTTCTGGTTCCCAAGTTTCTTCCTCAAACTTATGGTTCCTCCAAAACACTTTGACAAGATGGGTTTTCTTGTTGTGTATAACCTTATCTCTCTAGTCTAGAATCTTTACTGGCTGCTCCTCATAGGAGAGATCATCTTCCAGCTGCACCACCTCTGAGTTTAGTACATGTGAGGGGTATGGTATGTACTTCCTCAGTAGTGATACATGAAACACATCATGAACTTGAGCCATACTTGGTGGAAGTGCAAGACGATAGGCCACGACTCCTATGCGGTCAAGGATCTCAAAGGGGCCAATATACCGTGGGATTAGCTTCCCTTTCTTCTCGAATCACATGACTGTCTTCCATGGAGATATTCTAATGAAGAATTTATCTCCAACATCGAACTCCAAGTCCCATCAACGGTTGTCAGCATAGCTCTTTTGCCGACTTTGAGCAGTTTTGATGTGTTTCTGGATGACTTAAACCTTCTCTGTCATCTCTTGAACATGATTGGGTCCAAGTAGCTTTCTTTCTCTAACTTCATCCCAACATGTTGGAGTTCTACATCGCTTTCCATACAGAGCTTCATATGGAGCCATCTGAATACTCGAGTGGAAGCTATTGTTGTATGAGAACTCAACCAATGGGAGATGCTGATCCCAACCACATTTGAATTCAAGAGAGCATGATCTTAGCATATATTCAAGCATCTGAATAGTCCTTTCAGACTGTCCATCAGTTTGGGGGTGATAGGTCGTGCTGAAATTTAATTTAGTACTCAAAGCATGTTGAAGGCTCCTCCAGAATTTAGATGTGAACCTTAGATCACGGTCAAAGACAATTGAGAGTGGAAAATCGTGCAGTCTCACCACTTCCTTCACATATATCTTTGAAAGTTGTTCAAGTGAGAGGTCTTCCCAAATAGTGATAAAATGGGCAGTCTTGGTGAGTCAGTCAACCACAACCCATATCACATTATTTCCCTTTGACGTCTCTAGGAGACTCGTGATAAAGTCCATAGTAACATTTTCCCATTTCCACATGGGTATAGGCAATGGATGCATCATACCTTTGGACTTTTGTCACTAAACTTTAACTTGTTGACATACCAAGCACCTTGATATATATTCTGCAATATCCTTGTTCATGTTATCCCACCAAAAGTGTTCCTGGAGATCATGGTACATCTTGGTACTTCCCGGATGGATAGATAAAGTTGAGCTATGTGCATTGTCCAATAGCTCATTCTTTATCCTAGGTGATGAAGGCACACAAAGCCACGTTCCAAATCGAATCACACCTTCATCATCGATATGGAACTCTTGCAACTTCCCTTCCTTTACTGCATTCACCCTCTTTTGTATCTCCACATCATCCCTTTATGCTTACTTAATCTTCTCTTGGATGGATGGTTGCACAATCATTTGGGAAAGGTAGGATGTATCCCCTTCCCTTATGATTTTCAAATCTATCCTTTGCATATCCATGAAAATAGGGTCTTTCTCAATCCGTAGCATGGATATAGTAGCGGGTTCTTTTCTGCTTAGAGCATCAACTACCTTGTTCGCCTTTCCAGGATGATAGTGAATAGAGCAATCATAATCCTTGATTATCTCTAACTATATCCTTTTACGCATGTTGAACTCCTTTTGTGTGAATATATTCTTTAAGCTCTTGTGGTCGGTGTATATGTCACACTTCTCACCATAAAGGTAGTGCCGCCAGATTTTCAAGGAAAAAATCACGGCTGCCAGCTCTAGATCATGCATCAGGTAGTTTTGCTCATGGATCTTCAACTGTCGTGAGGCGTAGACTATCACATTATCATTTTTCACGAGTACACAACCCAAGCCTTTCTTTGAAGCATCATTGTATATCACAAAACTTTCTCCACTTTTCAGTAGTGTGAGTATAGGTGTAGTGATCAGCCTTCTATTTAGCTCCTTGAAGCTTACCTCACATTCTTCCATCCAGACATACTTTACCCCTTTCCTTATTAACTTAGTGAGCCGGCTTGACAATCGTGAGAAGTTTCTCACAAAACGTCAGTAGTACCCAGCTAATCCAAGAAAACTACAGATTTCTATGACACTAGAGGGCCTGGGCCATTCCTCAATCACCTTTGTCTTTGAAGGATCCACAGAAATTCTCTCACCTGTGATCACATGTCCCAAGAACGTGAATTAATTCATCAAAAAGTCACACTTGCTGAACTTGGCGTACAACTTATCCTTTCTCAATGTCGCCAACACAAGTCATAGATATTCTTCATGTTCCTCCTTGCTCTTGGAGTAGATGAGAATATCATCGATAAAAACTACCACAAATTTGTCGAGGTAATGTCTAAAGACTCTATTCATCAAATCCATGAAGATTGCAGGGGAATTAGTAAGTCCAAAGGGCATCACCAAAAACTCATAGTGCCCATACCTTGTACGGAGCCAGTTTTATGAATATCTTCATTCTTCACCTTTACCTGATGATATCCAAAATGAAGATCAACCTTTGAGAAGTATTGATCTCCTATTAACTGGTCGAACAAGTCATAAATCCTTGGGAAAGGATACTTGTTCTTTATGGTGATCTTGTTGAGTTCCTGATAATTGATACACATCCACATTGTTCCATCCTTCTTCTTCACAAAGAGCACCACTGCACCCCAAGGTGATGCACTAGGGCATATGAACCCTTTGTCTAGATGTTCTTTCAGCTGCTTCTTCAACTCCTCCAATTCGATAGGAGCCATCCTATAGGGACACTTAGAGATAGGAGTAGCTCTAGGTATGAGTTCAATTAAGAAATCTAACTCACGGTCTGGGGGAATTCCAGGTAACTCTTCGGGAAATACATCACCATATTCCCTCACGATGGGAATTTCTTTAAGGTTGGAACTTTCCTTCAACTCAACCATTTGGGAGAGGTATGCTTCTTCATAGGGAATCAACACCCACACCATTGAAGGATTTTTCAAAGGAGATTCATGATCTTCCTTGAATTTGTAGAGGAGCATGGGATGGTTCGGAATATGGAAAGATATTTCCTTTTCCCGACAGTTGATATGTGATCTATATAATGAGAGCCAATCCATTCCCATTATAGCATCAAATTCCACCAAGGGAAGCATTATGATATTTGTCGGAATAATCTTCCCACATACGCCAATAGGAGAAGAGTAAAACACTTGGGTTGAAATGATTGCACCACTTGGTGTTTTTATAGATATATCTACTTCAAGGTTTCGGGGCTTCGATTATATAGTTCTAGTAAACTTTCAACATATAAAGGAATGCGTAGAACTAGAATCAAATAAGACTTTTTCCATTCTTGAGTGAATAGGAAGTGTACCTTGTACGACTTCATTATCATGCTCTACCTCTGAAGTAGTGATGGAATAAGCCTTCCCTTGTTCCTTTGGCTTTGGTGGATTTTGATGCTGATTACCCTCGAGAGCTCAAGGTTTAGTGCACTGGTTTGCATAGTGCCCAAGCTCCCTACAGTTGTAGCATTGAACCATGAGTGGTTCTATCCTTTCATCAGCTACATTCTCCTTCTTTTTCGTGTCTTTTTGACACTCTTGAGCATGGTGTCCTTCTTTCCCACACTTGAAGCATTTCCCCATCCCTTTGAGGCAGTTCCCATGGTGCAACTTCCCACATTTTTGGCATGTGGTTCGTTAAGTTTTCTTCCCACCTTTATCATTAGATCCACCGGCTTGAAACTCCATCTTTCTTTTCTTATCACCATAACCACGGGACCATTCTCCAAACTCCATCTCCACTTTTAGAGCACACCGAACAACTTATTCATAACTCCCAAAGTCTCTAATTGAGAGAGCCTTTTGAAGGTGTGGTTTTAATCCACTAAAGAATCTATCAATTTTTCTATCATTGTTGATAACAAAACCCGAAGGGTACCTTGCAAGCCTTGTGAAATTTGCTTCATAATTTGTGACAGATTCTCCTTCTTTTTTCTTGAGCTCTATGAATTCTCTCTCCATCTTCGTACGAAGAGTTCGTGGGAAATACTTATTAAGAAACATTATCTTAAAGTCTTCCCATTCCATCTCTTCAATTTCCTCCCTTGGCTTGGTGTTCTCAATCAAAGCCCACCATTGATCAGATTCTCCATCTAGATGATAAACGGATAGGGTCACCTTCTCCATCTCAGAATAGTGAATAACAGAAAAGATATTCTCCATGGAGTTGACCCACTGTTCCACAACTAGTGGATCAAAAGATCCACAAAACGTCGGTGGTCGTTGCCGCATAAAACATTCGATAGCCAGTTGCTCCCTCTTTGGTGAAGGAGGACGTTCCCCATTATTATGGTTATTATTAATAACCTGAGATAATTGGGTAGGAATCTCCATGAAGTTTTTAACTCCACCTCCCAAATCATTGGGGATGTCGTTCGGGCAATCGTTGCATTGTCCCTCGCACGAGTTGTTGGCCTGATTTCTCCTGGTTCCCACCATTTTCTAAAATAGAAAAGGTTAGAACAAAACATAAGTAAAAAAGTCATGAATAACTTATTAATTTAAACAATTTATACCAAAAACATAACATATGGGATCCCTATGTAAATATTCTTGTGTGCATATTTGTACTTAGTCTCATGCTAGAGGTTTTCTTTAGGGTTCACTAATCATAATTCCCAAATTAACTAAACCTTGCCTTTGATACCAACTATAGAAACCCGGACTTTTCTTACATTACTATTACATTATTTCAAAGATAAACAAAATAATAGTATTACACATAGAGGATCCAAAGGTTTAGTTTCTTGGGAAAACTAGGACCATACATAACAAATACAACATCAAGCATAAACATTTATTTAATTTCTTCTTATCTAGCTTCTTATTGGCACTTGTCCTATCCTTAGTACATGTATCCACCTGAGGATATACATCAAAAGGGGTGATCTAGAAGCCCAGTAATAGGATAGATAATAAAAATATAGAATGGGGTGATCATAATCATAACATAGGCAAAATATCATGAACAGGAGATGAGCATAAATAAAAGACTTGAAATGTGGCAATGCATAAAAATGAAACATCATGTCTTAGTGGTTAACTACCACACACACTTGTGAACCAAGCTAGAATATTGTTCACACATAATTTCACATTTAATCATTAGATTAATCACTTTACTCAATGTATTGGAGCGCTATATAATTCCGTGCGCACCCGTCACATTTAAACATTCATATTGTGCTATATAATTCCGGGCGCACCCGTCACATCATAACATTATCATTTATCATGAATGACATAATGAAAATATAACATAAATTAAAATAACTAACCCATGAAAAGGAATGGGTTTCATCTCATAAGAACACATTCATAAACTTTGGGTTCCCAAAAGAAAGAGGGGACATCATACTTGATACAAGAACCATCAACCTTGAATGAGGGGTAAAAGGTGAGTTCTTAAAGGAAGAGTTCTTTTGGAAAACATTTTGATTGACATAAAATTTAGTAGAAAACATGTATATCCCAGAAAAGTTAAGATAATGATGAACAAATTATCTTTAAGGAGTAACCATATCAAAAAATTCAGTGGAAGAGGGAGAACCCTAAGGATGAAAGTTGGGTTCAAGAATTTCCCCTTACCTTGTATCTGAATGCTTCCTTCTCCTTAATGTCCTGTATAATGACATTATATTAATTAATTAGAAAAAAAGAACATTTTTTACATTAATATGGTTCATTATGGTTTCATTAAGTGATTTTATGTGCCTTTGTATGAGTTATAGAGTTTAAAAACATTATTCGGGAATGTTTGTTTTCATGGTTTTCTTGAGTGGTTCACTTGTATTCTTAAATTGATGTTTGGGTAGAACATGGGTAAACATACAGAACTGACATTACATGTTATTAATTATATTATATTAGTTTTAATTATCTTATAATTAATCAGATTAGATCCATGTGGATGAATCATTAGATAATAATTAAATGATGATTATTTGGGTTAATTTGAGTGATTTTTCGATCATAATGAACTTGTTTTATTTTATAACTAGAAATATGGTCATAAGTTAGTTCCAGAACTTGAAATAGGAGATAATACATATAAAATATTCTGTTTCTACCATAAAAATGGTTTCATGACCATATCTGAAGGTAGAAATGGAAGAAGAAAGCATGTCGTTCTTGAAGGTGATAAATTAACACCTCACGAACAACGTTCTCTTTAATAAAATAAAAGGAAGAGAGAAAGGGGGTTGGATTATATAATATACCATTAGAATCATAAAATTACATTATATTTATAATAATGGAGTTAAAATACAATTTTTATGAAGATAGGTGGGGAGATATCAAGAAATGAACTTGAACTTGAAAGGAAATTAAAGGAGAAGAGGGAGAGAAATTACCTCTTGAATCCTTTTCTTGAGAACCACCTTAAGGGCCTAAGATTGGTCTTTTGATGAGACCATCAGCTCTTTGGCATGGGGGAGGGGATAGGGAAGGTGTTTGGGCAGATTTTAGAGAAGTATTGGAGCTTGAGAGGTGTGAGGAAATGAGGGTGCGAAGGGTGGCTTTTATAGTGGAGGGGAGAGGGGTTTCCTTAATATAAAATTAATTTGTTTATTAATTTTCCCTAAGACAAGGAATAGTGAGTATTGAATGACTAATAATAGTAATTTTATCATGTGATACTGAACCAAGTGGGCTTACATCAGCAGAGCATCATCGATGACTCAATTAATCCATTATTTAGTATTTATTGTAAATTATCAGATTCTACTATTCATCAAAAATTCAAGTATCTCAGAAAAATCACAAAAATTTACCCCAACCATTTTTTGACGTGTAGAATCCAAAAATGAATTCCATTTTTCAAAAATAATTTTCTAAATATTATTAATTTAATATTTAATTAAAATCATAATTTACTTAAAAAAACAGTTTTTAAGATTAAAACTGATTTTATAGTGCTATCAAAAATTACGTAGGGTCTTATAAAATTATCTAAAAACTATAAGACATTGATTTTATAAATAATGAATACATTTTAAGACAATAAATTTTATTTTAAATTAATTAATTAATTATAATTAATTATTTATGACTTACAAAATACCAACACGTTTACTAAGGTCAAATTGTCACTTTCTAAGATGTCTAAATTTTATTCATAGGTAATGTTACTCTTATTTTGGATGATTTACTATTCATAAGGGTCATAATACTATTCATAAGGGTATGTTACTATTTCTAAGGGTATGTTACTATTCACCAAAAATTATTTTTGTTTCATTAGACTCCAAAAATCATCTTGAGCATAATCATGTATGTCAGATTTTTAAAATTCCAAACACAGAAGTGAAAAAATTATGTTTAAAGGTCACTTATCACTTAGTAGTTCATTATGTTGTGATTTCATGTTATTTTATATATATAAGAAGGGAATTTCCATTGAAAAACTTTGGGTCGTTATAGGGAGGGGGAGGGATGGGCAGTGGGGAGGGAGGGGGAGTGGCTGGGTAGGAGGGCTGGGCAGGGGGAGGGCTGGGCAGTAGGGAGGGAGGGGGAGGGGTGGGCAGGGTGGGAGGGAGGGGGAGGGGCTGGACAGTGGGAGGGCTGGGCAGTGGGGAGGGAGGGGGAGGGGCTGGGCAGGGGGAGGGCTGGGCAGTGGGGAGGGAGGGGGAGGGGCTCAGTAGGGGGGAGGGAGGGGGAGGGGCTGGGCAGTGGGAGGGCTGGGCAGTGGGGAGGGAGGGGGAGGGGCTGGGAAGTGGGGAGGGAGGGGGAGGGGCTAGGTAGGGGGGAGGGGAGGGTGTGAGCTCATTATTTAGAAATGTCTTGTAGATTCCAACTAGTGTTGTTTAATGTTCAATTGGATGGATCATTGTAGGAGAGATCAAGTAGTTTCTATGAGGAGATCCTTGTTTTACTTTGTGTATTGGGACCATTTTCTCATGATTAGAGATATTGAGGTATAACTCTTGAGTTTGAGGACCACATATATTGGAGTCTTTTGGAAGGAATGACTCCTTTTGATGGAGGTTACTGTCGGGTACCATTATACTACTAATATGAGTCTAAGGGACTCTTGAGGATGCCATTGTAGGATAGTTTCTAATAAAGTGATTAGTGGTTGTCATAGAAGGCTATTAAGAAAGCATGTATTTAAGTTCGAGTTGAGGAAACGGAAGAACCATAATGAGCATATTAATTACATCAAAAGAACACTTTTTGGAAGTTCCATAATGTTGAAAATTGAGTAGATCCAAATCATCCCAACCAGTTTGACATGCCATGTATATGTGCTATTACAGGTGCAGAATGGAGGTGCAGAATGGAGGTGCAGAATGGTAGGGAGGTGCAGCTGCTCACTTAGGGAACCTGTCTATACCCATGGTTTGGTAAACCGTGGGTATATATGTGGCGTTGTAAATCAGTATACTTACGGTTTGAAAACCATGGGTATACATCAATACCTACAGTTTTAAAACCGTGGGCATACATCAATACCCACGATTTATTAAACCATGGGTAATAACAATTTTCCTTGGTCTATACCCACGATTTTTAGAGAACCGTGGGTATAAACCTATTGAGACGACACTGCAATGCACGGTTTCTGAAACCGTGGGTATACCCTATACCCACGGTTTCAATGGCTATACCCACAATTTTAAACCATGGGTATAGGTGTTATTTCCAGTAGTGATATTTTAATCAATGAATGAACTATATTCACAAACTTGATATTTATATACTCAAAATTGCATTTGATTATAATTAATTAATTTAAATGTTTAATGACCAACATTCCTTCAATTATCTTAATACTAAAAATACTCCACACCATAAACATCTTATTCATTACAATCATTTTCTCACACATGATTGAAAGTATAAACATCAACTTATTAGAGACTTTCATATATTTGATATTGAAAGAAAATTTTCATTTTAACATCACACACACAACTCCACATTCCCTCTCATCAAACTTATCCTATTTATCATTCCTAATCATCTATTGTTTAACATCGGATAATGATTGGTTCAGATCTTCTTGGTATAAACAATCCTTTATTTGAATCTTATAGAAACATAAATCTACCATGTCAAACCTATAAATCATTTCTTCAACTTATTCCAATTTCACAGCCTCTAAAAAGAATCCTAAATAGAAATTTTGATATCAATGAAAAGTAATAAAATTTTATCAAAATTCACCACCCTTCTAATAATATAAATGGTGCTATGAATAAATTATCATCTTTGTAACCACTAGCCCAAACACCACTTGTTTTGATCACAACCTAAATTTATGATCAAGAATTAAATTGTAGTAAAAATATAAGATATAAAAATGAAATTGACAAAGAATCATCCAAGTAAGAAAATTCTCATCATATTCTATATTGATCAAGAAAAACTAAATAAAGAAACAAGTTAATGTTAAGAGGACAATAAAATAACTCATCTACACAACAATAAAAACCAAAGAAGTGAAGACCTATTTTTATGGGAGATACTAAATAAATATTTAAAGTAATTCAACTTAGAAGACCCATGATCAAATCTAGGTAGAGGAAAAATCTTGAGTACTATATTAGTACTGTAGTAGGGTATGATAGTAGCAACGAAACTGTAGCTATGGTGACATTGTAGCGGAGGTGGATACTATAGAGGGAACTGTAGCGATGGTGGTGTTGTAGCAGGTATTGTAGCATCCCAGGTACTATAGTAGTACTATTCACCAAAGGGACCTTTGGGCCAAAAAATGGGATTTCAGGCCTTGTATTTGGGCTTTCATGCCCCTGGGTCTTCGTGCCATGTTCATGGGCCACTTGGCCTTGAGCCTTCGGGCTATGTAATGGGTCTCCCTCTACCTAGACAAAAAGTGGTATTTGATTTAATAATAAAAATGATACTTTGACCCTAACTTTACTAAAATGAATAATATAAGTGTAAATTTATGAAATTTACCGCCCTTGTACCCCTGATGAGTGTTTCTATTTCTTTAGGAATACTTCCGATCATCTTATAAAAAAATAGACAACACAATCTAATTCTAAGACCCATTCATTCTATTTATTAATAAAACGTATAAGACCCCCTCCCATTGACATCATCTATGAAGATATATGTACCCTAACAAACACCATTAATTAAGTGTAGGTTCTGGGCACAACAGAAGCGCATTGGTGGGAGTGACCAACTTTAATTTTAGCGTTAAACAATGTTCAAACCGAGATCCTTCACGATATAAAATGCTGGATCTTCAAAATAAAATGAAGAATGAAAAACAAAAGAGGGAGTACTGAAACCATAGAGATAGGATCATCATATGTTGGTTATAATTAATTTAATTAATTCACAAGAATTACCTTGGTTGAATTCTTTCTTCGTTGATTTCTTCAGTCACGATCTTGTGATCCGTCGTTGCGTCGTATAATCCAAGTATAGGATTATTATAGTGGTGATCCACACGTGTGCCACGTATCTATAGACGTCACTGAAGGGATATCTGGGTGCTAGTGCAGAAGAAACTTTGATTGCAATGTCTGCCTTTGATCGCCTTGATCCAGTGGTGGTGGATCTCTCTCGGTCTTGAGAGCGTTCTTAGAGGAAGTAGTTCTTTCGGCCTTGAAATAATTCTTCAGAATTTTTGTGCACAACGATTGAGGAAAAGTGTTGGTGTTGTGAGGATATTTATAATCGGGTTTGAGGTTATAGAGTTACGACAATAAATAAACGTGTTACGCGTTTTATTTATTTCATTAACTCTTATTGAAAACCCCCATGTAGAATTATTAATTCCTTGACATGCGCCCACACTGATTATAATAAATATCATTTAATAAAACAATATTACATCCTCAAAATCCCAATTGGAAAAACTACACTGCGTGTAATCATTAATACACGACGTGTACTCGTTTTCCATAAAACTACACGGCGTGTATATTTAATATACACGACATGTACTTTTATTTTCCATTTTCCTTTATTTCCTCCACCACATTTATTAGTCCTTGAGTAATGTCTATTCATTTGTTAAATAAATTTAACTGCATTACTCACTAATAAATATATATTATTTTTCCCACAATATATTCTCTTGAATAACTAGTGTTGAAATAAATGCAATCAGGCATCCTTAAATAATTATTAAACCATAGTCAGGAATAATATTTATTTAACTTGTTAAATTAATATTTAACTGAGATACATGGACACACTTAGTGTGTGACCCTTTTGGCCCCTTTCTCAGTGGCATTAGGCAGATCCAGCCTAAAGTCCAAGGTTAACATCTAGCAACACTCCAAGGCACCTATATAGAAAGAAGTTAACGCTGCAATGATGTGTCACCTCCTACGAACGTTTACCGTGTAATATAATCCCTTTTTCATGATATCTCTAATCAAGCGGGTTGCATGCTAGTGTCATCAACCCATGTGCTCAATTATTCTTTCTTTGAATTTTCAGAATTGAACTCGACCATACCTTACCATGGCCATGGATTTATTTAGGCTATATTAATTCCATCAAAGGGCCTGAGATATCTACTTCCGTTATGGAACAGAAGGGACAAATCCTTTCTCTCATTATCTATTAATGCAGTATTACTCGTGATGCACCCAACGTATCCTACCTCACTATGAATAGTGTGTCGTCACAGTTTTTGTCAATACATCTAAGTGCGCAAGTTTTAATACCCATTAATAATAATATTAAAGTCTAAGGACCAATACACACATCCGCAGATAGAAACATCTAATGACACTATGAAATGTGGATTTCCTACTGGAGGGTCTCGTTCTCATAATATCCTCCTAGATATTACCAAGGGCACACACCATGAGAAGGTGCCTCAAATTTTTATGAGTCCTCAACCCTAATGGCCTATATTATTTGTGTCCCTCAAATAACATAATCTGGCCATAGAACATATATTCAAGAACAGTGTTATGGAACTTATGGGTTCTCATCATAGCAGGGATCTGCTATGACCCTTTAATTCAACAACTATCATTAGGACATTATCACATTCATTGTCATGTAGAAGAACAATCAATATGTGATAAGGTATTTATTAATGAATAAAGTACAAAGTAGTTGGTTCTAGGACACCAACTCCAACAGACTCCCACTTGGACTGGATCCAACTGCTAACAACCTTTAACCTGCTAGATCTCACATGATATTCATGCTTCTACTGAGATAGGCCTTTAGTCATGGGGTCCGCCACATTATCTTCTGTGGACACTCTACTCCCTGCAACTTCACCCCTCTAATAGAAATCCGTCAAGAGGTGATAGTTCCGGAGTACGTGCTTTGTCTGTTGATGTGACCTTGGTTCTTTTGCAAGAGCCACCACTGTAGTATTATCACAATACAATCTGACAGGGTCTTTACTGCTAGGCACCACATCAAGCTCCTGGAAAAAGTTCTGAATCCAGATGGATTCCTTGGCTGCATCAGAAGACGCTATATATTCAGAATCTACTGTAAAATCGGTGACAACTGGCTACTTTGAACTCTTCCAGCTCACAGCTCCTCAATTGAGACAGAAAACATATCCAGATTGCAACTTCAGATTGTTCTTATCTATCTAAAAACCAGCATCAACATACCCTCTTATGACAAGCTCCTTGTCTCCTCCATACACCAGGAACATATCCTTAGTTCTTCTCAGATACTTAAGGATAGTCTTAACAACAGTCTAATGCTGTTCTCCTGGATCTTCTTGATATCTTCCTACCATGCTCAGTGCATAAGCAACATCAAGCCTGGTATATAACATGGAATACATGATGGATCCTATAGCCGTAGCATATGGGATCTTACTCATTATATCTTTCTCCTGTTGTGTTTGTGGATACATTTTCTTAGAAAGATGTAGTCCATGTGACACTGGAACTAATCCCCTCTTGGATTGTTCCATACTAAATCTCTTTAGTATCTGGTCAATGTATGTACCCTGACTTAGTCCAAGCATCCTCTTGGATCTATCACGAATGATCTTGATCCCTAGAATGTAGGCTGCTTCACCCAAGTCCTTAATGGATAAACACTTATTCAACCAGTCCTTAACTAACTGTAAGACTGTTACATCGTTTCCAATAAGCAATATGTCATCAACATATAATACTAGGATAACGATCACATTCCCATTAAACCACTTATAAACACAGGGCTCATATTCATTCTTAATGAACCCAAATTCCTTTATGGCTTCATTAAATCAAATGTTCCATGGCCTGGATGCTTTCTTTAATCCATAAATGGATTTCTGCAACTTGCAAACCTGTTTGGCTTCACCTGGTGTCACAAACCCTTCTGGTTGTGTCATATAGACATCTTCTCGAAGGTTCCCATTAAGGAATGATGTTTTGACATCCATTTTCCAAATCTCATAGTCATGGTAAGCTGCTATGGAAAGTATGATTCTTATGGATTTAAACATGGAAACTGGCAAGAAGGTTTCATCATAGTCAATTCCTTGACGCTGTCTGAATCCTTTAGCCACTAGCCTTACTTTATAGGTGCTAACTTGACCTTCCATGTCCAATTTTCTCTTGAATACCCATTTGCATCCAACATGCTTTACATCAACTGGCTCATCGACCAGAACCCAGACTTGGTTCTGATACATGGAATCCATCTCAGAATTCATAGCTTCTAGCCATCTTACAGCTTCTGAGCTTTCTACTACTTCCTTGTAGGAGATAGGTTCATCATTGTAAAACAATAATGATTCACCATCCTTGATGACTAGGAAACCAAATATATCTGGTTCCCTTACCTCTCTTGAGCTCCTACGCAGTACTTGTGTTTCTGGAACATCTTCCACGGGGACCTGTGGAACTTGTTCCTGTACCAACTCCTGTGTATCTTGAGCATCAAATTCATCGAATTCAATCTTTCTCCCACTATCCTTTTTGAGGATGTGATCCCTCTCTAGAAAGACGAATTTCCTGGTGATAATCACTTTCTTGTCTGAAGGGTTATATAGGTAATATCCTTTCGTTTCCTTGGGATATCCTATAAAGATACACTTCGTACCCTGGGGTGCTAGTTTGTTTTCTAAGAAGGCCTTAACAAATGCCTCGCATCCCCATACACATGTGTGTGAAAAAATGGGTTTCTTTCCATTCCATAAGTCGAATGGAATTCCATTTGCCACCTTATTTGGTACTCGGTTTAATGTGTATGCTGGAGTTTGTAATGCATATCCCCAAAAGGATAATGGAAGATCTATATGACTCATCATCGACCTCACCATGTCCAACAAGGTGCGGTTCCTCATTTCACTAACACCATTCCACTGTAGTGTATAAGGAGGAGTGAGCTAAGATAGAATCCCATACTCCCGTAGAAGATCGATGAACTCTTGGTTCAAATATTCTCCACCTCGATCCGATCGAAGTTTCTTTATCTTCTTACCAAGATGATTCTCCACTTCATTATTGAATTCCTTAAATTTCTCTAAGGACTCTGACTTATACCTTATTAAGTAGACATAGCCATATCTACTTAAATCATCAATAAATGTAATGATGTAAGAATATCCACCTCTAGCTTCTACTGGAAATGGTCCACATACATCCGTGTGCACCAATCCTAGAAGATCTGTGGCCCTTTAACCTTGTCCACCAAAAGGAGGCTTGGTCATTTTACCTTGTAAACAAGCGTGACATCTATCAAGTGGTTTTAGCTTAGTAGAGTCTAAATAGCCATCTTGGTAGAGCTTTGTCAAGCGCTTCTCGTTTACATGACTGAGATAGTGATGCCACAACTTAGTGATGTATGAGTCATGTGAGTTTGTTTCGTTATCGATTTCCAACACTTGGTTTTCGTAATTTAATACATACAAACCATTATTTAAATGCACCATACCATAACATATGTTGTTATTATAAAAGAGAAAACCCTTATTTTCAAACTTGAAAATAAATCCATCCATATCCAAACAAGATATAGAAATTATGTTCTTGGTAACACTAGGAACATAATAACAGTTATGCAAAACCAAAATCATCCCAGTCGGCAATGAGAGGTGGTAATCGCCAATGCCCAACGCAGCCAACCTCGCGCCATTGGAAGCTCAAAAATCAACCTCTCCTTTGGAAATCTTTCTAAATCTACTTGGTTCCTTCATTTGAATACAGATGTGATCCCCACAAGCTGTATCTTGTACCCAATGTGTAGAAATAGAAAGATTACACTCGATAACGAACGCACCTTTAGAGTCCCCACGCTTCTAGGTGCAGTTCCTCTTCTAGTGGCCTTTCTTGCCACATGCAAAACACACCGCCTCTCGTTCCTTTCCCTACCTCTGGATCTTCCCCTTCTTGGAAGGACGATGCTCGGGGGCTTCAGACCGTTTATAATTCTTTAGTCCCTTTGTCTTGTCCTTCCTTTTCTTATTCACCATAAGGACTATGGGTTTGTCACGCCCCATGTCCTTATCTACCCAACGAATTAAGGTCATAAGTTCTGATAGACTCTTCTCATTATTTCCCATGTTGTAGTTGACAATAAAGCTTGAGAAGGCCTTGGGCAGTGATGATAGGATGAGATCTGTATGCAACTCATCTGAGAACTTAATCCATAAGAGTCCAAGTGTTCAATGTAGCCAATGGGATTTACTACATGAGGCCCAGCTAGAGAAAACTCTCCAAGAATAGTTGTAAACAAAGCGTTGGATATCTCATATCTCTCATGTATCGCCTTCTCTTGGTAGATATCCTTAAGGTGAGACATCATGCTATACGCGTCCATGTTTTCATATTTCTTCAAGAGCTCATTATACATGGATGATATCATGAAACACTGGACATATGTGGCATCATCCATGTGTTTCATGTAGAGATATAGTTCCTCATCATTGGCCTCCTTTCCAGGCGCAACTGGAATAGGCTCTTCCAGCACATACAATTTCCTTTCGTGGCGAAGGATGACGCGTAAAGGCCTCTGCCACTCTTGGAAATTGGTGATGGTGAGAAGGTTTTCCTTCTCGAGTATGGTTTACAATGATATGTTTGAAGTCATTTTTCTTGATGTTTCTATAAATTAAGATAAACAAAGGTTTAGTACTTTATTACAAAAATGAGACAAGTAGATAATTTAATACTTATTAGTCTCCCACTATTTTATCGAAATCCAATAGCTCTCACCATTGACTTTAGAATATTCTATTGCCTGAATATTCTAGTGGCAAGGATCCATATTTCCCTTCTCATTACCACAACTAGGGTTGGTCAAGCAACTTGAAGGATTTTAGGTAGGCATTCCAAATGCCAACTGCATTAACTCGCAGCTCCTTGATCTGCTGAGTGGACTCCCCAATCCTGAAATCATTTTATTTTGGATTTCCTCAACCTTTGCCTCTTGGTCACACCAATTCTTGCTGTGGTAGTCAACCCTTGATGCGAACCAAGTCAAGTCAACCCAAAAACTTGAATTATAATTCTCCGATAATTGAAATCACCCCAACTAGGGTTGGTCAAGCACTTTGAACTATGGTTTGATTCTAACCAAGATTATGGAAGGCTATACCGACTTAATATTTCTTTGAGGGATTTTATCTTTATATGTAAATTTCCAATTTATTATCTTTTATTACATGCTTGTTAATATTAATCGGGATATAATTAAGTGATTAACCATGTCTAAGATAATATTTACGTATAAGCCGGTTTTATTTTAGTTCCATCTTGTATGATTGTTTAATTCATTAATTGTGTGATCGTGACAACACACCCACAATAAATAAACCATGCAACTGACAGAAATAAAATAAATGGTATGATCATGAACTTTTTATTGGTTAGTTTATCTAGCGGTTGATAAACTAACCCAAGACCTAGGGGAGAAACACCTTGAACCTTTCGGGTTCATGTTTACAGCTTTCCACTTGTCCACCTTTGTATCTCCTTGTATTAGTTTCGCCTTGGCTCCTGACTTGAGCCGCCTCAACTAGCTTGGGAGCTCCATCCATTACATATGAATTTATCTCACACACAGGTGAGGGGTAAAAAGGGGGTTTTGCATAAAATAATCCTTGGATGTATAGGCCCTACATATTAATGAGGAGAAGGCTCGCAAACCAACACATTTTAAATAAATTAAAAGAAACCATTCATATAAAAAGGTATTGGTATAGATCATGATCATCCATACATGCAATGATATTTACTCATAAATAAAACTAGCATTCAATTCTTTAATCATTCTTGTTTAAGATAAATCACACTCAAATCAATTAATTATCTTTAATTAATCAATCCTTTTATATTAAACCCTTTTATGAATTTCCTTGAGATTATCATCCATTATAATTTTAAACAAATAAATCCATTTAAAATTATCTTTGTACGTAACTTGTACCTTGGAGGCAACCCGATGAATTCCCGTTCATTATGAAGATGTTAAATTAAACACATATATATAAAACACCTATCACGTGTTGTGCCTCAGCTTTACACCTGCACTATGGTACACGTCTCAAGGGTTTGTATAATATAATAATAAATTTTAATAAATCTGCATAATTTGGGTGAGTACACAACGTGTAGTTCTGACTACATGGCATGTACTTTTTCTTCACCATCCATCCGAAGTATATGCCTGGGGACATGGCGTGTTAATATACTTTGGAAATTTTTAGAGTACACGGTGTGTTCAGTGGAACACACGCCGTGTAGTTTTCGTGTTACACGGTTTCCAGCCGGGCAAGCCGTGTATGGGGTACACGGTCCAACCCTAACTCTAAGGGACTACACGCCGTGTTCTGTTGGACCACACAGTGTGTAATCTGGAAACCATGTGCCACCTATTCCTGGTCAACACACGGTGTCATAAATGACTTAGATAAGATCAATACATAACCTAATTTGGCAGACCAGTCCGATGCATGAACCTAGACTACATGGCGTGTACTTCTGAATACACACCGTGTATTCTCATGTTGTATGGCCAGGAACGTTTGACTCCTTAAGATGAGATCCTTTATTTTATTTTAATCAAAAATTAAAAGAAAAGGTCATTTCTGTATGGTGAATGAGAAACGATAGAGGAGGAACAGATCTCGAGATTCAGATTTAAAGAATGATTAAATTGAATTGAAACAAATAAATTATTAAATATGTAAATCACCAATGAAAAACTAAATAATTATAATCAACAATATGACCCCTCTGATACCACTTGTAGGTTCCAGGCGTAGCGGAAGCACGTTGGTGGGAGTTCCCAACTTTAATTTTAGCGTTAAAGAACGTTCAAACCAAGATTCGTCATGATATAAAATGCCGGATCTTCAGAATAGAACAAAGAATGAAAAAAAAGAGGGAGTCCCAGAACCATAGAGATAAGATCATCATATGTTGGTTATAATTAATTTAATTAATTAAAAAGAATTAAATTGGTGGAATTCTTTATTCATTGATGTCTTCAGTCACGATATTTTGATATGTCGTTGTGTCGTAGAATACAAGTGTAGGATTCCTCTAGTGGTGATCCACACATGTGCCACATATCTCTGGACGTTGCCGAAGGGATCTCCAGGTGATAGCGCGGAAGAACCTTCGCTTGTGATTTCCGCCTTCGATCACCTTGATCCAGTGGTGGTGGATCTCTCTCGATCTTGAGAGCGTTCTTGGAGGAAGTAGTTCTTTCGGCCTTGAAATAATTCTCCAGAATTGTTGTGTACAATGATTGAGGAAAAGTTTTGGGGTTGTGAGGATATTTATAATCGGGTTTGAGGTTATAGAGTTATGATAATAAATAAACTCGTTACAAATTTTTATTTATTTCATTAACTCTTATTGAAAATCCCCATGTCCAATTATTAATTTCTTGACATGCGCCCACACTGATTATAATAAATATCATTTAATAAAACAATATTACATCCTCAAAATCCCGACTAGAAAAACTACACGGCGTGTAACCATTAATACACGGCATGTACTCATTTTCCATAAAAACATACGACATTTATATTTAATATACACGACATGTACTTTTATTTTCCATTTTCCTTTATTTCCTCCACCACATTTATTAGCCCTTGAGTAATGGCTATTCATTTGTTAAATAAATGTAACTATATTACTCGTAAATAAATATATATTATTTCTCCCACAAAATATCTCTCAAATAACTAGTGTCGAAATAAATGAAATAAGGCATCCTTAAATAATTATTAAACCACAGTCGGGAATAATATTTATTTAACTTATTAATTAATATTTAACTTAGATACATGGACATACTTAGTGTGTGACCCTCTAGGCCCCTTTCTCAGTGGCATTAGACAGATCCTTCCTAAAGTCCACAGTTAGCGTCTAGCAACACGCCAAGACACCCATTGAGAAAGAAGTTAACGCCGCAATGACGTGTCACCTCCTACGAACGTTTACCATGCAATATAATCCCTTTGTCATGATATCTCAAATCAAGAGGGTTGCATGATAGTGTCATCAACCCATGTGCTCGATTATTCTTTCTTTGACTTTTTAGAATTGAACTCTCCCATACCTTACCATGGCCATGGATTTATTTAGGCTATATCAATTCCATCAAAGGGCTTGAGATATCTACTTCTATTATGGAACAGAAGGAAAAAATCCTTTCTCGCATTATCTATTAATGCAGTATTACTCGTGATGCACCCAACGTATCCTACCTTGCTGCGAATAGTGTGTCATCATATTTTTCTTCAATACATCTAAGTACGTGAGTTGTAATACCCATTAATAATAATCTTAAATTCTAAGGACCAATACACACGTCCGCAGATAGGAACATCCAATGAAACTATGAAATGTGGATTTTCTACTGGTGGGTATTGTTCTCATAATATCCTCTTGGATATTACCAAGGGCGCACACCATGAGAAGGTGCCTCAAATTTTTATGAGTCCTCACCCCTAATAGACTGTATTATTTGTGTCCCTCAAATAACATCATCCGTCCATAGAACATATATTCAAGAACAGTGTTATGACACTTCTGGGTTCTCATCCTAGCAGGGATCCGCTATGAACCTTTAATGCAACAGCTGTCCTTAGGACATTATCACATGAATTGTCATGCAGAAGAACAATCAAGATGTGATAAGGTATTTATTAATGAATAAAGTACAAAGTAGTTGGTTCTAGGCCACCAACTCCAACATGAAGATGACCCACAATTCATCCCCATGACACGACCAAAACGCTCTTTTCTAAGAACTCAAGTGATGGTGTCCTTCGAGGATACTAAAACTAACAAGGATGTGTTGGAACCCCATGATTCTTTGAGTTTAAGTTGTAATTTGAATAATATTATATCATAAATTATTTTAGTAACACCAACTAATGATTAAAATTGTTTACCCCTATGTTTTTTGTAGGGATATTGACATAACTTCCATTTTTTTAACATCAAACCATAATTCTATCATTACTGCCTTGTTCAACTATTTCAAAAAATTACATAACTAATATTTTAAAAAACTAAATTAATTGAAGTTTTATAGATATCTATTATAATAAATTGAATGAAACCTTTCTATGTTGTTTCCTTGTGAAACTCATTGATCTAGTAGTATGGAGAATTAATTACTTCTCTCAATTGAAAAAATTTATTGTACAAATTAGCTGAAGAAATTATATATCAATTAAAATTTAAATGTTATTAAAAAATTATTATTCATATACCTAAATTTAATAATAGACCTTATGAGATTTGGTGGGATGATAATCAAAAAATGTTTTTCATTGGTCCCTAGGAACACCTTTGAGGACCTTCTCATACATCTGTGACAATGATAGAGATGTGTTATTGAATTCATGCCATAATCACCACTTGAAATATTTCCATTTTTTCCTAATGTTTTATGGTACATGGACATGAAATGACACCAGACATGTCGAAATGAAACATCATCTACAAATAAATACATAAAATGCAATAAATTATTAACACATTAAGTAACCATGTTTAATTTAATCATGTATGAATACATAATAATGATACTACCTTTATTTGAGAATCAAACAACTCATTTTTCTATGATAATGGAATGTGTATCCAATATAAATAATGAATGGGGGGATGATTCTTCACATGCTAAAGACCCTCGGAACTACCCAAAAATACCTACTCCATCTTGAGTGGGTACCCATATTCATTGAAAGGGACAACTAACTTTACATTAGTAAAATTAAAAAATATATTGACTAATTATGTTTGTATACATTCTATTATTATTTTAATTTGTTTAATATATAAATTATTCAATTTGTATCAATATTTAAGAATGTAATGTTTTCACATTGAATTACAAACTGATGACCGTGACATGCTAATAACCTCTCGATGGAAACTGACTGTTGGCCAGATTACCAGAAAGATCCATCATAGGTGTCTGGTCTGATTCCTTGACATCACCAGTAGAAGTCATATATGTGGATGAATGCATATTAAGATAAGATGAAATGGTATAAAAAAGTGTGTCAAGTATGTGATGAATTGTACTTTGTTTTGTAGAGGGAGAATGAGAACCCCATGATGTAGAGTAGGTACCATCACTAAATCTCTTTCGAAATGAAATACCTAAAAAACCATTACTTCCATTTATTAATGTAAAAAAAACATTCCTTTCATTTATTAATATAAAAAATTCCTTGTATTTATTAATATAAAAAATCATTCACACATACATTTATTATTAATTATTATAATAATTTTAACATTAATTTCATGAATTATTTCACCATTTACCCAATTAAACATATTTTTTAATACCACTTATCAATTCATGTAAAATAATTATTAGTCAATTGAACTAAATTCTCAAATCATTAAGTTTACACTAAAAATTAAAATATAAGAGTAGTTCACATTTTATAGACAATCATCAAAATAAATATCACAGTGTCCAAGAGAATGCCTATCTCAAACTAGAAAAATAGTCAACACAAGAATGGATCTAAAAATACCCCTTAAACACAAATTATTCATAAATATTCTAAAATAAAAGTATTGAAGGAGAATTAGAATAGGTAAATTACTAAACCTAACTCTATTGCATACTTTTTCCCTAAAATAAACCACAAAATCAACCACCCGTGATTAGGGAAAAATAAATCTAAGAGATCTCACCCTAAGTCGTGATGAGGCTACAATGGCATAGTGGAAGAGAGGGAATCAGATAGGGGGATCCAACCTCCCAAGGGGGTATCTCTTCTGGCATCGAGCAATGTTGAGGAGGAGGCCGGAGGGGGGTTCAATTTCGGGCAATGATGAGGGGGAGTCTAAGAGGGGTCCAACATCGAGTGGTGGAAAGGGGGAGTCTAAGGCAGGTCCAACGTCAATTGGTTCTGAGGGGGAAGTCGAGGTTGAGAGGGTTTCGTGTGGGGGGGGGGGGAATCAGGGTTTAGGTAATTTCTTTAAAAAAATATCACGGGAATTTTAAAGAAAACTTCCATGAAATAGTTTTTAAAATTATTTTTCATTGATTTAAAAAAACACTACTAAAAACTGATGCTTTACAAAAATTTCATTAAAAAAGGGGTAGAATATAGTTTTTTTATTTAGCGATGATTTTACAAACCACCACTAAAAAATTGTTGTAATTTACTATATTTATTATAGTGATGCTATGAACTTGTTCATGTGGACTGATAGGTGAGCTTGAGTATGGCGTGTTGCAACTAAATTGTCACAACCTCCTCCCTCCAAAGATGTTTCTCCTGAGCTGGAAATGGAAAAAGAGAGATAATAACCCCTGAGTCCCTCCTCCAGTAGGCCCTGGGGTGGTGACCAACACCAAGGGTATACAATCCCACAAAATGGGAGGCATTACCATTTTTAAAGAAACAAGATTGGGAGATAAGATGTTCCACCCAAAACCAAATCCAGGATATATATATATATATATATATATATATATATATATATATATATATATATAAATCCAAAATCTATCTCACATGAATGTTTAAATCAAAACTATTAAAAATACAATAAAACTCCAAAGTAAGTACCCAAAGTAAAACTAAGCAGCGACACAACAACCATCCCAAAAGTCCAAGCTAGTGAGGTCCAACATGGTCCAAGTGATCCTCCTGGAAAACTAAAAGTAGTTTATATATGTAGGGTGAGTATACAAGTATACTCAGTAGGAAAACCAAAGTCTCTCATACACAAGTGAGATAAGCATACTAATTATCCTGTGAGAAAACAATAGAACCAACAACACCTAACAAGACACACTAACCATCCCTACCTCACTAAGGTATTCTCACCAAATAACACAATTCAAGTAAAGTAATATAGTAAGTACATTGATGATAGGGTACCCTGAACCAATTTAACACTAATTAGCCGCTCTCACACCCTAACAGAAAATGTCCCGGTGCTCCCATCTCTTCCGAAAGAACCACGTCACAACCCACCCACATACACTTGGGCTGCATACCACATCACATACCGCCCACACATAATTGGGACACATACCACATCACATCCCACCAACACAAAATTGGGCCACATACCACATCACATCCCACCCGCACAAAGCTGGGACACATATCACATCACATACTGAAAATACCTAGGAAATCATAACACATCTCATCCTGAAGACACCTAGGAAAACACAACTCACCCGAACACACTTGGGCCTCACAAACCACAACATGCCCGAAGAATTTTGGGATATCACTACCTACAAGAGGGAGTAGGGAAGAGTGGGTGGCCATCCATCCATCCCCCACCAATATTTTTGGGAAAGACACCCTCCCCCATGACAATGGGGGTGTTCGACATATGGTGATCGACTTGGGTGGGGTGCGTATATAAATCACAAGAACATATAGTTTATGTATATATATAATATCAATCACTCAAGACCAACCTATGGGATTCACAAAAACTTCTACCCCTATATGCATACTAGTACCAACAATAGTCACTTCAAAAGTTAATAAATTAAAGAAGCTTCACAAACCTCTTTCACTTAACACCCATTCATTTTAGCTTTAACCATAGTCAATCGTGAAACCCATCATTTAACTTTTCATTGAAAAATCCTTCCCATTTACTGAACCAACTCATTCCATCTCAAAATTATTAAGTATTTGTTTTCTCCATCACTACCTGAGAAACTAAGTAACACATACCACAACAAGAAACAAGTTACATAGGAAAATAGTTAATACCACCATAGTCATTTCAGAAGGTGAAGAGCCTATTAGTTTAACACACTTCATATCTCTTCTTTGTTAAGACCCCTTCATATAATAACATATACAAATCAACACATACCATCACAAACACTCTTGGAAGCCTCATTGCATAACACTGCTCATCCATTCCAAAATCAAACAATCTCTCAACCTGATATTTCACTACATGACCTGATCCATCCCACATCACATAACCATTCCCGCAATCCTAATATAACACAACTCAGAACAATACCACACACAACACACCACCACACAAACCAAAGTAAGGCATATTCATATTTAACAAGGAATTCCTCACTCAATTTCACTTGTTAATTTATGGGTTATCACAAAAGCAGTTTAATCCTGGGGAATCTATTTATTAGTTGAGTGTACATGGTTAACAAATTTTTTTTATAACAGTGGTTTAACAGAAAAAACAACAGGTAACCTATAATCTATTTGGTGCAAAAATAAAGACCCATAATGACCATGATTTTGAGTAGGCATATATCCCATATAATTCACAACATTGATCAAAATATCAATAAAACTGTATGATCATACACCACTTTCCCCAGGTCCCACAGATTTATCTTAGTCAGTTTAATTATCTTTGTTAATCTTATTTCAACTGTGTTCCCAAGAAACATAGATACACCCCCATATAATGCACAAATAAAAGAGAGATGAAGGAAAACCTACTTGGAATAAAGGTGATTGACACTTCCTGATTGCACCAAGACAGGGCCGCGTATGCAACAGGAACTCCAAGGGGAAAGCTTGACCTAAAGGATATAACACAACAGTATGAATCCTTGGAGAAGAAAGGTTCAGGCACACCGATAGATTATGGAACCGCACAAGTAAGATAAGGTCTTAGATTTAGAAATTCTAGATCCTAGATCAATGTAAGGAACTATTTTTAAAATCCATTAAAGGAGGATCTTGATGAAGACCACGTGGGTTAGAATTCAAAGGATGATTCAGGTTCTTAGAAGATATATATGATTCAAAATGGCTCCAAAAACCATTAGATATGGTATTAAATTAATTTTACATCAAATAAAATGTTAAAGGGTTGAAACTGGAAAAATTGGATAATTCTAGAATTTTGAAAAAGTGTTGAAAATGAATCACCAGTGGATGAGTCACTAGTTTGAGCTACCAGTGTGAGTCACCATTAATGAGCTACTAGTGTAAGTCACCGGTGTTATCTACTGGTGTGAGTCACCGATGGATGAGTCACTAGTGCAATCTATTGGTGTAAGTAACTGGTGTGAGATACTACTAAGACTCACCATTACAACTCACCATTGCGACCCACCGTTGTAAAAATTGGAAATTTAGAAAACTCTTAAAATGAGTCACTGTGACCTCCCAGAAGACTTCAAAGACCAGATTTTCGCAAAGTAATGGACCAAAGAGTTTCATGAAATTACATCAGATACCTCTCAAACTATTCTATCCCTTGATAATTATAAACTAATCCTAGAAGAAATAGGGGTCCGAACAACCACCCCATGAGACACCTCTTAAGGATCCCACTACACTTGAAACATCGATAACAACCAGACATAACAACATACAATAATAAACCACACTGTGTTGTTCGAAAGTTCGAGCGGAAATCTCCTCATCCAAGAATACCTCCTTTAACATCCACTAACCCAAACAACCACAAGGCACACCACACAAGCACAACAACCACACTGTCTAAAACACACAAATCAGATAATTACATCCTCCATGTCAAGATACTATCTAATGTGGATGACACTAACTCGCCCACATAGGTTTAATTGCATTGAAATTAATGCGTCTTGATTAGGAATTGGGTCCTCCCCTCTTCATGAATTAAGAATTTATCACACATTATAGAATAAGGAAACAACCCATCTTATAGCAAACAAATTCCAAACATTACATTTCTAAACAAAAAAATCAAGGAAAAACTCAAAACAACTCCAGGTACTAGGCATTAATATGAGCTTCTCACTCCCAAGTACTCTCCTTTAGGACACCATTCCTACACAACATGTAAACCAAAGGAATGGTCCACCCACACAACACCTTATCCCAATGATCCTAGATCTCCTCTGGTCATTCCACAAATGTGGCATCATCCTCGATATCCAACTCTCCCCAGTCAATGACATAAGAGTCATCATGTTGATACCGAAGAAGCTGAGATATGTGAAAGACATCATGAAACCTCTCCAACTATAGTGGAAACACCAACTAGTATGCCACTTCGACAGCTCACCCCAATACCTCAAAGGGTCCAACAAACATAGGAGAAATCTTGATCCCCTACCAAACCTCCTCTGCCCATGTTGAGGGGAAACCTTCAAGAACACATGGTCCCCAACCTCAAACTCCAAGGGCCTCCTCCTATGATCAACATATGACTTCTGCCAGTCCTCTGCTGCCTTCATCCTCTCACAAATGAGATGAACCTTCTTTGTTCTGTTTTGCACTACCTCAGGTCTAAGAATAGCTATTTACCCAACCTCTTTCTAGCACAAGGGTGAACGACACAGTCTCCCATAAAAAAGATCAAATGGATCCATTCCAATGGAAGAGTGATAACTATTATTGTAAGAGAACTCTACAAAGGTCAAGTGTCATACCCAAGATCCACCAAAGTCCAAGACGCATGCTCACAACATATCCTCTAGTGTTTGGATAGTCTGTTCTGTTCGCCCTTCTGTCTGAGGGTGGAAGGAAGTGATGGGGCATAACTAAGTGACAAAAGAATACTGCAATCCCCTCAAGATGCATGAGGTAAAGCATGTATCCCGATCTGAGACAATGGATCTCATAACTCCATGTATCCACACCACCTCATCCGCATACCTCTTTACCAAGGAATCCACTATGCTTGACTCCTTGATTGTTAAGAAGTGGGTTGATTTTGTCAGCTGGTCCACTATTACCCAGATAACATCATAGCCTCCATGAAACTTGGGTAACCCTATGATAAAATCCTTTGAGATGTTATCCCACTTCCACTCGAGGACTTCCAAGGGATATAACAAAACACTAGGAACACAGTACTCATCCTACACCTACTGTCACACTAAGAACTTCCCCATAAACTCTACCACTACTCATTTAATCATGTTCCACCAAAAATACATTGTCAAGCCATGGTATATCTTAGAAACCCCTGGGTGTACCACTAAGGGTGAGCTATGAAACTCATAGAGGATTCCCTCACACATCACCATCAGAAAAAACAACTTCCCACAAAACAAAATTTGATTTTGAACATCCTATGACCATCCCTCCAGAGCATCACCATAGGCAACATGATCGTGCGTCAACTCTGCCTTTGAGTCTCTCCACTAAAACTCCTCCACCTACTGCATCAGATAAGACTGCACTGTCAACTGGAACAAACAACCACCACCACCATCCACTCCTGCATCTAAGTGGAAGGCTACCACATCCTCTATTGCCTTCCAAGAATCCACATATTCCTAAACAACCTCCTTTTCTGAATTCCTACACAAAGAATCAGCCACAACATTCCCCTTTACTGAGGTATAAGAGATATCAAAATTATAGTCCTGAAGAAAATCTATCCACCTTCACTATCACAAGTTCAGATCTCACTGGAAAAATATATACTTCAAACTTTTATGATATGTGAATATCAAAAAACACACCCCAATGAGGTAATGTCACCAAAACTTTAGTGTAAACATGACCGCTACTAGCTCTAGATCATTAGTGTCATAGTTACATTCATGGGGACGTAACTGCCTAGACCCATAAGAGATCACTACTCGTTGCTGCATTAAGACACATCCCAATCCCAGGCGAGAAGCATCACAAAACACCTCAAATATCACCCCTTTATTTGGAAACCAAAGCACTGGAGAACTGAACAACTTCCCCTTCAGTTAGCTGAACGCTGATTGACATTACTCACTCAACACAAAAACTTGGTCCTTTCTAATCAGAATTGTCAATAGAGTTGAAACTCAAGAGAAATCGGGCACAAACCTATGGTAATAGACCACGAGACCAAGAAAACTATGAACTTCTTCCAAATTCTTTGGTTGTTCCCAAGGAACAACTGATTCAACCTTTTATGGGTCAACTTCCAATCCCTACTGGGATACCATATTCCCAAGGAAATGCACCTATCGTGTCCAGAAATCACTTGGACAACTTTCCATAGAGTTGGTGGCGTTGAAGGACCTACATGATAGTCTTGATATGCTTGGTATGATCCTCCTCCAACTTCGAGTAGATCAAGATGTCATCTATGAATATGAAAATGAACTGGTCCAGGAACTAATGAAAGATAGAGTTCATAAACCCTACAAACATGGTTGGTGCATTCGTAACACCGAATGACATGAATACGAACTCGAAGTTCCCATACCTACATCTAAAAATAGTCTTCGAGATATTTCCCTCATTCACCCTCAACTGGTGACATCCAAACTACAGATTGATATTAAAAAACCAACTTTCCCCTATCAGTTGGTCAAAAGGATCGTATATCCTCGAAAGAGGGTAACATTTCTTGACTGTCACCTGATTCAACCTCCAGTATTATATAAACAACCTCAGACTACCATTCGCCTTATTTATAAACAAAACTGGAGCACCCCAAAATAACACACTAGTCCAGATAAATCCCTTAGTCATCATATCTTCTATATGAATCCTCAACTCCCATAACTCAAAAGGTGTCATCTGATAAGGACCTATCGAAATCAGAGAAGCACCGGGCTAAAGGTCTATCCCTAACTCAACATCATGTTGAGGGGGTAGAGTCACAAACTCCTCAGAAAAAATATACAATAAATCCACAACAACCCTAGGGACTTCAGTGTCCACTACTTTCATTAGAAACTCAACCAACATGGAAATAAGAGGCTCCACATGCCGACTTCTTATCTGATAGCTCCGCTCACCAACGAAAGCTACACACTAACCATCCACGCCTGAAAACACGAATCTTCTCTAGAAGAAGTCGATAACGAAATGCATGGAATACAACCAATTGATGCTGATAATGAAATCATATGCCTACATCTATAATAAGAAAAGATACACATGGGACTGATGCAGTCCCATCATCAGTCTACATTCCCGGCACACATCAAACAAGATGGTCTGACCTCCAACTAGTGTACTCAACACCAGAGGAACATGAAGCTTCTCTACATCTATTCCTAGAGCATGATCTAGAATGGGTGAAACAAAGGAGTGTGAAGATCCTAAATCAAACAGATCACAAGAAAGGGTACTAAACAGGCTGATTATACCTCAAACGATCTCTAACCCTGTTGGAATAGTTGCCTCTGTTGCATGCAACTGCTATTGAGGTTGATGAAGAACCTATCCACCTTCACCATAATGAGCTCAAATGTCCACTGGGCATTGATTCTAAAGATTACCATGGACTCCACAGATGAAACACCTCGGTACCAAGTTCATTGGGAAGGCACGAGGACTAAAAGGTCAAAAAGAAAACTGCTAAGGTCGACTCCCTTCCAATAGAAACCTCGAAGGCCCTAGATCCTGAGACCTACTACTAGAAACCTTTCCTCTGGAAGAACCCTACTAGCTCCCCTCTCATAGTGGACCTCCTTGTGAGTGCATCTACTCAACCACCTCCACCTTCTTCTGAACCTCCAAGTACATTGGTAATGTAAATGGAGTAACAAAATACTAGATAGAAGGGTAGAGGGCCTCCTTAAACCACCTCACATGAGACTCCTCACCTAGAAATAGGTCTGGGGAGAAGCAAAGAAGATCCTTGAACTTGATCCCAAGTTCTCAAACTGATATACTCCCTTAATAGACGGAGAGTATCTACTGACTCTTCTTGGCCTTCATGGTTGATGAGAGGAACTCCTCTTGAAATTCCTTCTAGAAGTCAACCCAAAATATGACTGCCTCCTTCCTTTCCCCGAGATAAAGCATACACCACTGATGTGTAACTCCCCTCATCTGACTAACCACTAAAGGAAACCAATACTCCATTGGAGCTCTGATCAAAATGAAGGTGACCTTGAGATCCTTGATCTAGTTCTCCATCTTTAATTTTGAAACACTTCCCTCATACTTTACCAAGGTAAATCGTTGGAAATAATGTAATGTTATCTACCACTATTTATCCTCCTCTACTGGATCAACCCTCTACTGATCAATCAGATCGGCCTACTGAGCCTCAATAGCCCAAGCCACATGTGGATGGCGACTGGGTGTTATAACTGAAAAGGTAAACAAGGAATCCCTAGGCCCAGATAGCATGGAATTTTATTAAAATAATTTTTAAATTGTTCAACTCATTATTAATACCAAATTTCCCAAAACCAAATTTAAGAAATAACACAATTTAGTATGATGCACGTACCTTTCCTAGGGTCTCTACCCTGCAAATGGTGTATCCTCACTTGGTCATTCAGTAGGCTCATAGTCCTTACATCAGATCATGGCCCCCCCTAAAATCCTATGTCCTAGTTAGTCTTCCCTGGCTTATTTCATGCACCAAGATCACCTAAAACTGTTTCCCTAACAACCCATGCAATCACCACTGTTCCTAACTACAAACTCCATCCTATCTCTCAACCGTCACCTTTGATACCATCCTGAGCTTGTAATGGAAAAAGAGAGATAATGACCCCCGATTCCTACCTCTAGTAGGCCTTGGGGTGGCGTCCAACACCAAGGGTATACAATCCCACAAAATAAGATGCATTTCCCTTTTTAAAGAAACAAGATTGGGAGATAAGATTTTCCACCCCCAAAAAACTCTAGGATATATATATATATATATATATATATATATAAATAAATCCAAAATCCATCTCACATGCATTTTTAAAACAAAGCTACTACAAATATAATAAAAGTTCAAAGTAAGTACCCAAAGTAAAACTAAGTAGCGACACAACAACCATACCAAAAGTCCAAGATAGTGAGGTTCAACATGGTTTAAGTGATCCTACTAGAAACATGAAAGCAGTTTATATACATAGGGTGGGCATAAAAGTATACTCAGTATGAAAAACAAAGTCTCTCATGCATAAGTGAGAGAAGCATACTAATGCTTCCATGAGAAAAGAACATAACCAACAACACCTAAAAAGGCATACTAACCATACCCACCTAACCAAGGCATGATCACCAAATAATTCAATTCAAGTAAAGTAATATAGTAAGAATATCAATGATAGGGAACCCCACAACACTTTCCCACTGATTAGATTCTCTCACACCCTAACAACATATGTCATGGCACTCCCACCTCTTTTGAAAGAACCACGTCACAACCCGCCCACACACACCTAGGCCGCATACCACATCACATCCCGCCTACACACACCTGGGACACATACCAAATCACAACCTACCTATACACACCTAGTCCACATACCACATCACATCCAAAAAACACCTGGGAAAACACAACACATCTCATCCTGAAGACACCTGGGAAAACACAACTCACCCACACACACCTGGGCCTCACGAACCACAAATTGACTGAAGAATATTGGGATATCACCATCTGGAAGAGAGAGTAAGGAAGAGAGGGTGGTCATCCATCTATCCTTCCACCTGAATATTTGGGAAAGACACCCTCCTTAGTGATAATGGGGGTGTTCAACACATAATGATCAAATTGGGTGGGGTGCGTATAGAAATCACCAGAACATAAAATGTATGTATATATATATATATATAGTATCAAGCACTCAAGACCAAAATTTGGGATTCAAAACAACTGCTACCCCTATATGCATACTAGTACCAGTAACAGTCACTTCAAAAGTCGATAAATTAAAGTGGATTCACAAATCTCTTTTTCTTAAAACCCATTCATTTTAGATCTAACCATAGTTAATCATGCAACCCATCATTTAACTTTTCATTGAAAACTCCTTCCCATTTACTAAACCAACTCATGCCATCTCAATATTATTAATTATTTGTTTGATCCATCAGTACCCAGAAAACTAAGTAACATAGACCACAATAAGAAACAAGCAACATAGGAAAATGATCAATACCACCATAGTCATTTTAGAAGGCGAAGAGCCTACTAGTTTAATACACTTCATATTTTCTCTCCATTAACACCCATTCACACTATAACATATACCAATCCTGAAACATGGGGTGAAGCTTTCTTCATGCTACTGATGGAGAAACTCTGAGTGAATTACCCATACCAACCACAACCATCATCATTATTCAATGTTATTCTACCCAATCCATCCCCTCAATAGAGAAAACCCCTAACTCACAACTTCACCCATCAACACATCCCATCACAACCACTCTCGGTAGCCCTGCTACATAACACTACTCATACATTCCACAATCAAACAACCTCTCAACCTTAGATTTCATTACACCACCCGATCCACCCCATATCACACAACCATGCCCAAAACCCTACTATAACATAACTTAGAACAATAACAAATACAACACACCACCACACGAACCAAGGCAAGGCATATTAAAATTTAACAAGGCATTCCTCACTCAATTTTACTTGTTAATTTAGGGGTTATCATTAGCAATGCGAAACGGGCGGGGCGGGGCGGGGCGGGCCAAGCCCGCGCGGGCTTGAGCCCATGCGGGCTTGACCCGCAAAAGCCCACATAAAAAACGGGTAAATTTATCAAGCCCGCCCCGCCCCGCAGCGGATGCGGGCAAGCCCGCGGGCAACCCACATTCAATATTGTTTTTTATAATTTTTTACATTTTAATAGGCTCGTAAAAGCCCTCATGAAAATGAGTCGAATTATGGTTGGAAAGTATATGAGAATGAGAATGTAAGCTTGAAAATATAAAAAAAATAATTTAAAAAATGATTGTAATAACTATTCAAAATTCCACCTCATTATAAAATTGTCCATGATTAGCATAAAAAGTCCAAAGTTTCAAAATCAAAGTTACAAATAATATAACACTAAACAAAAAATATAGAACAAGTTGATCTATTTCACATTCTTCTTCAATATCCCATGCACCCTTGTCTCCTTTAATGCTTCCTCCAAATCCTACATCAAAACACAATTAAAAATAGACTTTTAAACAAATATAAAATAAAAAATATATTAAAAAATAAAAATATTGATGAATTTGATTTTGATAAAAAATCTTATAAAAATATATTAATAAAAGTAAAGTATCTTTATTAATTATTAGGAAGACATACATTTAAGAAATAAAAGGAGTACTTGTGCTTTCCACATATATACTTTCACAGCTAGAATCTTCCTCCAAGACAAATTCCACCTTTTCATCCTCCAATCCTGTAAGAAAATCAATGTTAATATAATTATTATATATTTAATGTGATAAAACATAATATTGATAAAGTTACCAATAGATTCGAAACCATGAATCCAACTCCGAGCACATATTAATGCTTGAATGTTTTTTGGTAGAAGACGACTCCTATATTTATTCAACACCCTTCCGCCAATGCTAAAGGCAGACTCTGAGGCCACCGTGGTAATAAGAATGCATAAAAAATCACATGCCATGAGTGATAAGATAGGAAATCTTTTACTCTCATCCTTCCACCAATCAAGCACATTTAGATTTCTATAAATTGACATATCCACCAATGGCATCTCCAAATAAATATCCAATTGAGATTTTGTATCATTTGGGCCAACAAATTTATTTTTTAGATCAATCCACATCTACAAAAAAAATATATATAAAAAAAATTAAATTAAATAAAATGAAATGAAATACATAGATAATGATTTAAATAACAAGAAACTGAACTTACATCAATTACATCAGCATTTTCCCTTGTTGAAGAATTAAGAGAAGCAGAAGATGAACCCATTTGATTAGTTCCCATTGATGGAATAGAAGAGAAATCCTTTGCATACTCTCCATAAAGCTGATATAGCTTGTTTTTCACCATAAAAATCTTTTCTTGATAATGACATGAATCAAGACTTTGATAGCTAAATTCCAACATTGTCAACTTGATACGAGGATCAAACACAGCCGCCATTGTAAGTAGAATACTATAATGACTCCAATATTTATCAAATTTCTTCTTCATATGGCATGACATTGTTCTAATGACATCATCATCATTGTTGATATTATGCAACAAAAACCTCTCAATTTTCCAAACTTGACCAAAGTATAAATTTTATGCAGGATATGTGGATCCAGAAATCAAATTTGTCATATCAAAAAAGGGCTTCAAAAAATTGCAAATCAATTCACCTCTCTTCCATTCTTCTTCTGAAGGACAATTCTTATAATTTGGATCATAAATATCCAAATTATTGAAGACATCTTTATACCTCAATGCACTTTCTAACATTTTATAAGTAGAATTCCACCTGGTGGGCACATCCAATCTCAAAAGTACACCACTATCAACTGAAACACTTTTTTCACAATCTTGAAAGCATATCATTCTACCCTCAGAACCTTTAACATAAGAAATGCTTTCTCTAATTTTTTGGCATGAAGAATCAATAACTTTCAGGCCTTCTTGAACAATAAGGTTTAAAACATGGGCACAACATCGAACATGAAAAAATTCACCCATGCAAAGCAAATTCTTTTCCAAATTCAATTGATCTTTCAGCTTTTGTTGCATGGTATCATTGGCAGAAGCATTGTCAAGGGTGAGAGAGAAAATTTTCTTTTGTATACCCCAATCAACTAATATTTCTTTTACTTTTTTTTCCAATTTAGCACCAGAATGTGGAGGTCGCATGTCAATAAAAGAAAGAATTTTTCTTTTTAACTGCCACTCCAAATCAACATAATGAGTAGTCAAACAAAGATACCCCTTACTAGTACAAGCCGTCCACAAATCAGAAGTAAGACATATCCTACCACCAATGTTTGACAAAATATCTTTCAATTTTTTTTTTATGTTGATCATATACTTCCATCACATCTAAAATTGCAGTAATTCTAGAAAAAAACTTCACTTCTGGATTCAAATAACTGAAAACTTCTCTAACTCCTTCATATTCAACAAATTTAAATGGAAGGTCATGTCTTATAATGGCCATTGCCATCTTTTCTCGAAACATCTTTGAATCAAATTTTTTATTTCGCAACTTTCCTGAATGGTCCAAGATCATTGAAGGAACACTACGATCTTTTAAAACTTTGATTCCATTGCATTTTTCGCTATGCCGAGACAAAGTTGATGTTCCATATTTCCTTCCACCTCCTACCAATATTAATCCACATCCTTTACACTTAACTCTCGGTTTTTCATCAATTACACCCATTTGCTCAAAATAACTCCAAACATCAGATGTGGTCTTTTTTGATCTTTTTGCTGCAACTTGAACATCATCATTTTTATTTTCGTCTTTATCCATGTCTTGACTAAATTGGAAAGTGTTATCCACATGATCATGTATCACTGAGTTACTATCATTAATGCCCTGATTTTCTTCCAATTCAAGATCATTTTGAGGTTGATACATGTTTAATACAACCTACAATAACAAAATAATATATCTATATTAGACAAATAATTTATATAAAGTTTTTTAATACGATATTGGTGATTAAAAAATACACTAAACATTAAAAGAATTATATTTTTACAATCATAAATGTTAATCAATAAAAATTAATAATTTATAATTGAAATATAAATACATAAATGATAAAATATGATAATCTAATGAAATCTTATAAAATTAAAAATTTAAAAATGAATGATTTCATTTTAAATGAGTTTATGAAAAAAATCACAATTTTTCAAAAATAAAAAATAATATTAAGAGTTAATAAACTATATAAATAACAAAAATAATATATATATATATATATATATATATATATATTCTAAAAATAATTAGATTTTAAATTAAAAAATAAAGGTGTGATTTATGTGATATAACATTTATTGATGTTATTATATGTTATTTTTTAAACTTACATTAAATTATCATGAGAGACACAATAAAAATGTGGAAAATATTAAAAATTAATTAAAACTAAAAAATAAAATAATTTTATGAAATAACATAAAAAAAAAACATACCTCGGTCGGTCCTCCTTGCAGTACCCGGAGATAGCTGAGAGGAGGAGCCGCCGGCGAAAGAGCCGCCAGAGGTGGGGAGTCGTGCACGGCAAAGGAGGTGGGGAAGGGGTCGTCGGGGTCGGGCGGGGGTGGCGGGGGCCGGGGGTAGCAGCGGTGGAGGTGGGGAAGGGGTCGCGGGGGTCGGGGCGAAGGAAGCCGGGGCCGGGGTAGCAGCAGTGGAGGAGGTCGGGGTAGCGGCAGAGTAGGCTGGGGGTAGCGGCGGAGAACGCTGGGGCCGGGGGGTAGCAGGGGTTGTGGCACGGTAGAGGAGGCCGAGGATGAGGGGTAACGACGGTGGAGGAGGACGGGGGGTAGCGGGAGTCACGGCGCGGCAGAGGAGGCCGGGGTCGGGGGGTAGCGACGGAGGAGGCCGGGCCAGGGGGTAGCGGGGGTTGCGGCGCGCCGGCGCGGCAGAGGAGGCCGGGGGGAGCGTGGGTCGCAACGCGGCGGAGGATGCCGGGGCCGGGGGTAGCGGCGGGGGTATCAGGGGTCTCGATGGAGAGGCTGGAGCCGGGGTGTAGCGACGGAGGACGCCGGGGCCTGGGTGTAGCGGCGGGGGTAGCAGGGGTCTCGGCGGAGGATGACGGGTCCGGGGTGTAGCAGTGGAGGACGCCGGGGCCTGGGCCGAGGGGTAAGAGGCCGGTGCTTCCGGGGGTACTAGCGGAGGACTCGGCGGAGGGAGGAGGCTGCAGACCTGTCACCTGTGGGTGTTTTTTGAGGAGGGGCTGGGAATATGTAAAGTTAAAGATAAGATAATAAATGAGGGCACATGCTACGTTGTTGGGAATGAAGAGACGCAACACATGGCCTTGGGGAAATGAACGGGTATAGAAAATCTAAAGTTAATATAATATAATTATTATAAAAAAAATTACTCTATTAACCTGCGGGCTAGCCCGTATTCGTGCGGGTAAACCCGCACGGGTTGGATGTCCGTGCGGGCTGCCCATATAAGCCCGTTTCAAATATGGGTTATTTTTAATAAACCCGCCCCGCCCCAAACCCGCCCCAAGCCCGCTTAACCTGCGGGCCCGCAGCCCGTTTTTCACTGCTAATTATCATAGAAGTAGTTTGATCTAGGGGCATCCATTTATTAAATGAGTGTACGTGGTTAATTTTTTTTTTCATAACCATGGTTTAATAGGAAACAAATAATTGGTAACCCAGAATCTATTCAGTTCACAAACAAAGACCTCCAATGACCATGATTTTCAGTAGGAATATAGCCCATATAATTCACAACATTGATCAAAATATCAATAAAATAGTATGAACATACACCACTTTCCCCAGGTCCCATAGATTGATCTTAGTCGGTTTAATTATCTTCATTAATCTGATTTCAAATGTGTTCTCATGAAACATAGATACACCCCACAATATTATGCAATGATAAAAGAGAGATGAAGGAAAACCTACTTGGAAGAAAGGCAATCAACACTTCCTGGTTGCACTAATACAGGGCCGCGTATGCACCAGGAAATCCAAGGGGAACGCTCAACCCAAAGGCTATAAAACCAACATATGAATCCTTGGGGAATAAAGGTTTGAGGCGCAAAAATAGAAAACAAAAACTACACAAGGAAGAGAAGGTCTCAACTTTAGAAAGACCAGATCCTAAAAGCCATTAAAGGTGGATCTTGACCAAGACCATGCAGTTTGGAAGTCAAAGGAAGATTCAGGTTTTTAGAAGATATATATGATTCGAAATGGCTCAAAAACCATTAAATATGGTATTAAATTCATTTTAAATCAAATAAAACATTAAAGGGGAGAAATTGGAAAAACTGGAGAATTCTATAATTTTGAAAAACTATTGAAAATGAGTCACTGGTGGATGAGTCCCAGATTTGAGCTATCAGTGTGAGTCACCGGTTCAAGCTATCGGTGTGAGTCATTAATGGATGAGTTACTGGTGCGAGTCACCATTGATGAGCTACTGGTGTGAGTCACCAATGGATGAGCCACCGGTTCTAGTCACCATTGATGAACTACCGGTGCGAGTCACTGGTGGATGAGTCACCGGTGTGAGCTATCAGTGTGAGTCACCAGTGGATGAGTCACTAGTATGAGTCACCGGTGCAAGATACCACTACGAATCACCATTGTGACTCTCCATTTCGACCTAGTGTTGGAAAAACTGGAAATTTGGAAAACTCTTGAAATGAGTCACAGTGACCTCCCAAAACACTTCAAAGACTGGATTTTCACAAAGTAATAGACTAGAGAGGTCTAGACCATTACATGAATAAATCTGTGCATTTTGAATCTTAAACTGGATCATTGTGTGGTTTCTTCACTTTCAATAGATCTTCACCCTCATAGTAGGTAGAGTTTCTTATAGTAACTCAAGAGTCTGCCTTTGTGGTCACTTCACAAGGTAACAGCTGGCACGAGTTACCCATACGTGAGGCTACACTGGTCCTTTATGCAATAATATGATTCTTTAATTGACCTTTACATATGGATTGAATTGATACACAAAAACTCTATACACCTTTACACAACATTTGGAGCATGAAATTTAACCTTATATGGTTTTGGAGATGTTGGATGACTTTTACAAAGTTTCATGGAACACAGGCTTTGGATGGACCTTTGTGTTGCACCTTCTATGACCTTTACATGAGCCTGCACAAGTCACCCTTTCACAGAACATACTCCCAACATAAGGGTAACTCAAAAATCTCAGACACATGAAAAATAACAATAACAACTTTCTCCATATTAATTACATAATAATATAAACAATTAAAATCAAAATATTGATCTATTAGAAATTACACCCATAAAATCATTGAATCAATAAATGGATTTTAATAAATTCAAAAATGTTTAAAATAAATAAAATTCAATACTTAAACCATTTAAATATTTAATTCAAATCAAAATCAAAATTCATTTTTATTATAAAAATCCATAATTTAAATCAAATTTAATTTATTTAGTCAAAAAACACTGAACTATAAGAATGTGATTGATACCCATATTTTAGAATGATTTAAAAGATTTTAATAGTGAATTAAAAATAAAAATTTGTGAAATTTCATGTTTCATCACTCCCCCACACTTAGAATATTGCACTCTTGGGAAATTCTCAAAATTAACTTCCAAAAAATTGATCAATATTCCACTAGAAATAGTTTTTAGTGAAAATACAATGTTAAAATTAAGTTTGAAAATTTTATTTCAAATGTTTTTATTCATAAAAATTAATAAATGAAATAAAAAAATATACTCATAGAAAATTAGTACTACCAAATTAAGAGTGAGGGATTTTTTGGGGGTTTTTCTACTAAAAATTTCACCATGATTAATAAATGTGTTTAATTTTATAGGCATCAAGTCCTCCTATCCATATGAAATCCAACCTTTAATATCCATTCTAAACCATTTTGTGACCTACCGCACTTAGTATTTTCCCTCCTCACTCTAGGGACATATGGAAATGGACTTTTTCTTATTTCCCATAGTTCATGTGATCTTACCATATGCTTTATATAGTATCAAGTTCTCTACCAGAAGAATCTGGTGTGTTACTCAATAGGACTTACAATATGTTATTTTGAGCTTCATGGGTTTGTAGGATCTAATGCTTAAAAATTAAAGGCAGAAGAGGGGTGCTTGATCTCTTAAGTATAAAGTATGTTAAAATTCAACAAGTTAAATATAATTAATACAACTCATTGAATCCCTAAAAAGTGTATTACTCCTAACTCACTCTCCCTATTTTTTGCATTGTTCATAGACAAGTAGTGAAAACAATGAAAAAACTTCCTATTTTATCCATTTTTTTAGATACATTTTTTTTCATTTTATTCTATTTTTTTGATATGTACAAAACCATTTCATTTTTAATACATTTTTCCAAGATAAAATATGGAACATGTAACATCCCAATACTAACTTTCACGTACTTTTAACCCTTTGTTTTGATCATTTTTTGGTTAAGCCTTGTTTTAGGTTGTTTTTGGAGACATTTGAAAATTTATGGGCTATTTCACAGTTGGAACATGGTTAAGGAAAACCATACAGGTGAACCTAGGAAACCTTGTTCCATATGTTGAAGTTATGGAAGGGGTACATGGTTAGTTCAAACCATGCGGTGTCCCCCAAAAACCATGCAGTATGGGATAAAGGGGAGCGAATGGTTGTCAAACCATGAATCCAAATCATACATCCTTTTTCCAGTGGCTCGGGTGGGAGTGCATGGTTTGTAAGCCATGTTACTAAACCATGAAACTCTCTCTATAATCCCAGTAAGGGAACAAAATTAGGTGCACAATTAGTTCTATTAGTGAAACCTATCCCAAGAAATTGTATGATAGTAATTTAATCATTCAATTTTTTTAATTAAGTTATAAAGAACCCAGTTATAAATTTTAAACTCCTCATAATTAAACCTAATTCAATCATCTTAGTTTTAGAGGCTCTATAGAGGAGATTTTGGATCCTCTAACCTATTTTCTTCTCAGATCGAAGTGCTATTAGATACGATTGATCCCTCTCTGGTAATTGTAACCTCTTTGATTGGGAACCGTCCTCCCTTCTCTCTCACCTTTTTAAAAAGTAGATAATTCTCTTTATTTTTTTGGATTTGGAACCTTGATTTGATGAATTATAACTCTAGGTATTCTTCTGTGATCTTCATCTCCTTTGGATCTCTATTGGTGGTTCCTATTTCAGGTGATTGATTGATCATGTGACTAAAGGTAGGCAGTTTCATAAAACGTTTCCCTACACTTGAAACTTTATTTATTACATGATTTGAAATGAATTTTCAATTGATTTCAAAACCTCAAATTTAATAATATTTGATGTTTAATTTCTAAAAGGCATGGAATTGTGAAATAAAACCTTTTTTCAAAGTCTTTGAAAATATTGGGTGGATTTGGAGAAACGATAGCTTGAAATGAAAAGTTATTTGATACTGATTCTTGAGAAAAGTGGATTTAAATGAAAATTATTTTTAAATGCATGAAATTGATAAAATCCTTTGTTTTGGTTTTAAATTTGAAATGGCATGTTAAAATTTGAAATTGGTCATTTGAACATTGAATGATGAATTGAATTGAAAAGAATGATTTTCAAATGATTGATTGAAAGAACATGTAAGAATGAGTAGTTATTGGGTGTTTAGGACAAGTACACTAGGAATCTACCACTCTATAAATGGATTGATGATGAAAAATTTAACCAAACCAATTTTGGTATGATTTTACCTGATGGAGTGTTGATTGATTCTATCCTGATAACTTGAGCCTTAGGGACGTGTGCACATTTGATCCTTGATTGATGTACTGAGTAGTAAGAGGATCCTAGAGCCAAGAACTAATGAATTGCATGACATATGACAATGGTGGTTTGTTTTAATTTGATCATTGTAGGTTCCAAGTGCAACAGAAGCGCCTGTATGGAATGATCAACTCAGGTTTTAGTCTTAATTTACAAAAATAATTGCTATAAATGATGTATAACATCATGAAAAATATATTTAAATCCCATATTACTTGACTATATAAATTTCTAAACCATAATAAAGTGGATCATCACATATAATTTATAATTAATTTATGAGAAAATGTAGAATTAACTTAACTTATAATTCACTCTTCACTGATGACCTGGTTGAGTAGATTTCATTGAACTATCATTGTGATCTAGGATAAAAGTGAAAAATCCCTATAGTAGTGATCCACACATGCATCATAATCTTTGAACATCACCATAGAATCATCAAGTTTTATCACTAATGATCTTGAACACCTTCATTGTTCATGGTTGATTGTAGAAAAATTCTTAGTGTTCTATGAATGGCTTGAGAGAGGAAGATGGAAGATCACTCTAGATCTCTTGATCTCTCTCTAGGGATTGAGAGAGATCCTTGATTTATTAATTGTGCACAATAAGAGTGATTATGGAAAGTGATATAATTAAATATTTATTATGGTAGATTTAGGGTTGGAAACTTTCATACAAGCCCTTTCCTAACTCTATAATTATTAGTTGAACCTATGCCCAATAATAATAGTAGAAATATTATTATTAGTCACTTGACATGTGAAAAACATTTAAGAATATATAAATAAATATCATTTACACAATTTACAACCAGACTAATGAGCTCAGTCCTCTTATCCTCCTTGGTATTTACCAAACCTTAAATAATGACTATTTATTTAATAAATATCAATGAATTATTCATCAATAAATATTATATTCATTAAACCATGAAAACAAATATTTATTATTATTATTTAACTCATTTTTTGAATAACATGTGATTAAATCTTGGTGATCAACCAAATCTGAATAAATATTATTTATTCTAACTTTTTAAATTAAATACTTTAATTTAACTAAGATTGTAGATACACATAGTGCTTGAACCTCTAGGCCTCTTTCTCAGTGGCATTAGACATAACCACCTAAAGTACATGGTCAACATCTAGTAATATTACAAGATACTCATAGTGAAATAAGTTAATTTCAAAAAAATATTAAGCCTCCTACAAACTCTTACTATGTAATATAATCTCCTTATCATGATATCCCAAATTAATTAGGTTTCATATCAGTGATATCAACCTATGTGATTGATGTCTTTTTTTTTGAATTTTCAGAAATGAACTCTCCCTCTGAAAACCATGTCCATGGATTTATTCAGGTAGTTCCACTCCTACAAAAAGGCCCAAGATATCTACTTACATCAAGGTAAAAAAGATATAAATCCTTTATCACATTATCCATTAATGTAATATCAATCGTGATACACCCAACATATCCTACCTTACTACAAGCATATTTCATAATTATTTTCATTAATACATAAATTTATGTGAGTTATGATGTCCATTAATGATAATATTAAAGTCTATAGATCAATACACATGTCTATAGATAAGAATATCCAATGACACATGAAAATATGGATTTCCTATTGGAAGGTGTATTCTCATAATCACATGTACTAGAAATTACCGAGGGAATACACCATGAGATGGCGTCTCAATGTCCTATGAGTATCCAACTCCGGTATCTTGTATCATATGTGTCCCATAAAATGATATCATCCGACCATAGAACACATATTCAATAATACTGTCATGAAACCTTCTGATTCTCATCATAGTAGGGAACTACTATGAACTTTTAGTGAAACATATATTCTTAGGACATTATCACATACAAATTTTATTTATAGAAACAATCACTATGTGATAAGAAAACTTCATTAATAAAGAAAACATGTAATCAAGTACTATAAAAGCCAATTCTAGGGAATAAACTCCAATAGACTCCTACTTTCACTAAATCTAATTAACAACAACTTTCACTCCACTAGATCTCACATGATACTCATACCTCTATTGAGATATATCCTTCATTAAGGGGTTTTTCATGTTTTCCTCCATGGATACTCTACTCTATGAAACTTCACCTCATTGAGAAAAATACCTCAAGAGATGAAAATTCTAAAGTATGTGATATTTCCTTCGATGTGTCCTTGGATCTTTAGAAAGAGAAACCACTACAGTGTTATCATAGTAAACTGTGATAGGATCTTGACTTCTAGGAACCACATCAAGCTCTTGGAAAAAGTTTCAAATAAAAAAATGATTCCTTGGATGATATACTTGAACTTCTCTTTAGAATTAGTGATAATTGACTATATTGAACTCTTCCAAATCACATGTCCTCTATTGAGACTAAATACATATTCTGGACATAGATTTAGATCATTTTAATCTATCTGAAAGTTTATATCTATATAACCCCTAATTAATAGATCTTAATCTCCTCCATACACTAGTAACATATCCTTAATTCGCCTCAGATACTTAAAGATAACATTAATAATAGTCAAATGTTGTTCGTCTGAATATTTTTAATATATACCTACCATTCTCAAAGCATAAGCGACATCAAGCCTCATACATAACATGACATAGATGATAGATCCTATCATATAAGCATATGATATCTTACTCATTCTCTCTCTTTACTCTTGTGTTTGAGGACACATTTTCTTGGAAAGATATATACCATGTGACACTGGAACCAATCCCCTCTTGGATTGTTCCATACTAAACCTCTTTGGTATCTGGTCAATGTATGTACTTTGACTTAGTCCAAGAAGCCTATTGGATCTATCACATATGATCTTGATCCCTAAAATGTAGGCTACTTCACTCAATTCCTCCATAGAGAATCATTTTCTCAACCATGCCCTAAAATTTTGTAAGGATGGTATCTCATTTCCAATTAGTAATATGTCATCAATATATACTACTATGAAATCTACCAAACTCCCATTAAATCACTTATAAACACATGTATAAAATTCTTTCTTAATGAAAACAAATTATTTTATGGCTTCATCAAACTAAATTTTCTATGACTTGGATGCTTACTTTAATCCATAAATGGATCTCTGCAATGTGCATACATTTTTATCATTAGTTGGAGTCACAAACCCTTCAGTTTGTGTTACATACACATCCTCTTTAAGGTTACCATTAAGGAAAGAAGTTTTGAAATCCATTTTCCAAATCTCATAGTCATGGTAAACAATTACGGAAAGAAAAATTATGATAGATTTAAGCATGGAAATTGGAGAATTTTTTTTTTCATAGTCAATAACTTGACATTGTATAAACCCTTTACCCACCATCTATTATTTATAGATATTTAATTTACCTTCCATGTCCAATTTTCTATTGAATACCCATTTAAACACAATGGGTTTTATATCAATTGGTGGATCGATCAAAACCCAAACTTAGTTTTGATACATAGAATCCATTTCTGAATTCATGTATTTTTTCCATCTTGTATATTTTGAGATCTCTACTACCTATTTATAGGACAAATAATCATATTTTTTAACAAAAAATGAGTCACCATCATCAGTGACTAGAAAACCATATCTCTGCGGTTCTCTTACCGCTCTATAACTCCTATATACTATTTGTGCTTTGAGAAAAATTTATTCCATGGGGTCATATAGAATTTTTCTTATACCAACTCTTATGTATCTTGAGCATAAACTTTATTAAAGTCAATATTTCCCCCACTATCCTCCTTGAGGATGTGTTCCCTCTCAAGAAAGATGATTTATCTTGTGACAATTGCTTTCTTTTCAGAAGGGTTGTATAGATAATATCCCCTCGTTTCCTTGGGAAACCCTTTAAAGATACTATTTATGCCTTAGGGTGCAAGTTTGTTACTTGAACTAACCTTAATAAATTCCCCACAACCCTATGCATGAACATGTGAAAAAACAGGTTACTTTTAACTTTATAACTCAAAGGGAATACCATTTTCAGTTTTAGTTAGTACTCAGTTTAGTATATATGTTTTCATGTGTCATGCATACCCCCAAAAGGATAATGAAAGACTTATGTGACTCATAATAAAAGTTACCATGTTCAGTAAGGTACATTTCATCCTTTCACTTACACCATTACAATATGATGTATAATGTGGAGTGAGTTGAGATAGAATCCCACACACCCATATAAAATTGATAAAATATTGGTTAAGATATTCACCGCCTTGATCTGATTGAAGTTTCTTTATCTTATTACCATGATGATTATAAAACTCATTATATAACTACTTAAACTTATCATAGGATTCATACTTATACCTAATCAACTATACATAACCATACTTATTCATGTCATTGGTAAAATTCATAAAGTATGAGAACCTACCACTAGATTCTACTTGAAAAGGTCCATACACATTATTTTGTACTAATTCTAGAAGCCATGCTACCCTTTCACATTGACCACAAAAGTATGGTTTGGTCATCTTAACTTATAAACAAGATCTTCATATTTCAAGTGGTTTAATATTAAAATATTCTAAATAACCATCTTGATAGAGATTTGTTAAATGATTCTGGTTTACATGACCAAGATAGTGATACCATAACTGGGTGTTATATGAGTCACACATATTTGTTTCATTATAAATTTCCAATATTTGGTTTTCATAATTAAATACATAAAGACTGTTATTTAACTATTCCATACCATAACATATGTTATCTTTATAAAATCAACAACACTTACTTTTAAAGCTAAAAATAAATCCATCCATGTCTAAACAAGAAACATAAATAATGTTCTTGGTAACACTAGACACATAATAAATATTTTTTAAAACTAAAATCAATCTCATTTTCAATGTGTGATGGTAGTATCTAATGGCTAGATCATCCAACCTCATTCTATTGGAAACTTGTAGATCCACCTCACTTCTAGAAACCTTCTGAAATCTAATTGGTTCCTATATTTGGATACAAATGTGAGCACCATATTCAATATCTAATACCCAACTTGTAGATATGGAAAGATTACATTCGACAATGAATGAACATGAAGTTTCCCCTCTCTTATTTGTCAAGGTGTAGTTCCTCTTCTAATGTATCTTCTTGCCACATGCAAAACATACCGCATTGTGTTCCTTTCCTTACCTCGAGATCATCTTATTCTTGGAAGGATGGTGCTCCCGAGCCTTAAACTTGGAATGAGTATTTGGTCCCTTTTCCTTTTCCCTCCTATTATAATTCACTATAAGGACCTAAGGATTGTCACACCTCATGTATTTATCAACTTGAATAATAAGAGTAATAAGTTTCAAAAGTGTCTTCTTGCCATTGCTCATATTATAATTCATAATAAAACTAAATAAGTTTTTAGGTAGTGAGGATAGAATGAGATATGTGCACAACTCATCAGAGATATTAAACCCTAAGATGTCTAAGTTTTATATGTATCCAATCATCTTAACTACATGAGGCCCAATTGGTGTCGACTCTCCAAGATTTCACTTGAATAGTGCATTGGAGATCTTCTATCTCTCTGATATCTCCTCTTAATAGAGACATTAAAGGTGATAAATGATGTTATATGTATCCATGTACTCATATTGATTTATAATGTCATTGGATATGGAGGATAAAATGAAAAATTGGACATACATTGCATCATACACATGATTTAGGTAGGGAGATACTTCTTCCTCACTAGCCTCTTTGTCAAGTGACTTAGGAAGTGGGGTTTCCAACACATATATTTTTTGTCCATAGCATAATATAACACATAAGTGCATATACCATTCTTAGAAATTAACACTAATGAGAAGGTTATCCTTATCTAGTATGGATCTTAGTGATATTTTTAATGTCATTTGATTTTCCATTTCTATAAATTAAGAGCAGATAATTAGTACTTTACTTGATTACCAAAAAAGATTAATAAATTTAAATTAAATTACCTTAACCTCCCACTATTTTGTTAAAAAAAATAGCTATCACCATTAGTTTTAGAATATCTCATTGCTTATATATTCTAGTGGTAATGATCTATTTTCCCATTATCATAACCTATACTTTGGTCTGGAAAGTTATTTAAAGGATTTTAGGTTGGTGTAACTTGCCAAATGAATTAACTCACTATTCCTTGATCTGTTGAGTGGACTCCCCAATCCTAAAATCCTAGTTAAATATTTTCTCAACCCTTACATCTTAGTTACACCAAGTCCTGATTGGGTAGTCAACCCTTGCTGTGAACCAAGTTAAGTGAATCTAAAACTTTAGGCTAAATGTTCCATGATAATTGAAAGCACCCCAACATAGGCCAGTCAAGCACTTTGAACTATGGGGTTGATTCTAACTTAAGTAGTGGAAGGCTATACCAACTTAATATTTTATTTGAGGTATTTTTATCCTTATTATTAAAAACCCATTTTATCCTATCACATGACTTGTTAATATTAAGTGGATTTAACTTAAGTGATTAACCATGTCTTGATAAAAATTATGCTTAATCTAGTTCTATTTTATTCTATCTTTCATACTTATTAATTCATTTATTAAATGTTTGGGTTGCATCCACAAACATAATTAACCAACCATACAATTGAAAAAAATAAAATATAAGTGGCATGATCATGAGATTCTTTAATGGTTAGTTTATCTAGTGGATTTTAAACTAACCCTTGAACATAGGCAAAAACACCTTGAACTTTAGATTGGTTCATGTTGCAACATTCCACTTTAGCTCCTTTATATCGCATTAATTGTATGACAACTCTACTTTTATTACAAACTTAAACATGATTTATTACATAAAACTTCACTTGATACAACAAGAAGATCGAGAGGTTTAGTGTATTTGGGGCTTAGGATCATTACATAAAAACTTAAAACATGAAATATAACATCTTTATTGAAAACTTCCTTTACATGACCACTACATTCCCTCGTACTTAGCATTGCATGGGATAACCTGAGGACATGCATAAGAAAAGGGTGAGATATAAAGCCCAGTAAGGGAATACACATGGAATACACGAGGAGTACAATACATGTTAGAAAATAGGCATATCAACAGATCTCAAGAGAAACATGAACATAAAGGCATGATAAAGCTGATAATCATAACATGGAAATGTGGCAACAACACTTAACATGGAATTAGCATGAGCCAAGACCCATTGCACATAGAGAATGGGTAAATCCTAATTGCACTTGAAGAACGAGTAAACCCTTTTTGCACTTGAATTATTATGAGTCAACACTCATTGCACATGAAGTATCATGATACTATACTTTACCCAATGCATTGGAGTGCTATAAGGGTGCACCCTTCTTAAACATTTCATTTCATGCATAAGTGTGCCATATGGATCATAAAACATTGATTCATAAAACATAATAATTTATTCCATGATAAAGGAATGTGGAATTCATACATGAAACTTTATAGTCAATAAGTAAATGTTCATAAAGGTGAATACCCTTTATGGAGAAATGAGCATAGTATTCACTACACAATGACATTGGCTTAGAAAAATCGGTGCGATTTCGGCAGCGTAACAGCGTGACATAAGAATTCATAAAAATGGTTGATGAGAGAGAAAGGGGTTCCTCATAATATTTACATGTAATGGATAGTAAGGAGTTTATATAGATACATGTCCCAACAATTGTAATGGAATTTAGATTCATGATACAAAAGTATTGCTTGAATGTAAAAGAGGAGAGATAAGTTCCTTTCAGAATTTCGGCATAGTAATGGGTGTACACGGGTGGAATTTAATGAGAGAGAAAGGGGTATCCCATCATTAAAACTTAAAGAGGGAAGTATTAGGGAGGTTAGAAACCATACCCCAACATTCATAATTGAAATTAAAAGGGAAAAACAACTTAAATAAAATTGGACAAAAATGAGAAAGGAAGAAAAAAACCCTTACTTGGAAGTGTGCTTCCAAAGGCTATAGAGAGGCTTGTGAGAGGCTTATTGGGAGCTTGAGGCACCTTGGGAGGATTATAGAGAGATTAGGGTAGAGGTTTGATAAACTCCAAAGGCTTTGAGTGAGGAGTAAGTGGGATCTTGGGTGGGTTTATATAGGAAAGGTGAGTGAATTCTTTATTATTTAGGTTTGGGTCCCCTTACATTAAATTAATCCAAACCACAAACCATCCCATGGTTTTTGCCCATGGTTTTTGGAAAAGGGAATAGGAAAATAATATTTTATAAGTTCAAAGTCCGAATTTCTTAAAATTATGAGGTTGCTTATGTGGAGGTGAGTCACACTCCCATGGAAAATAATTTAAAAAGACAAGATGTTTAATAAGTCTTGAGGGGTCCATTAATGATTTGAAAAGTAAGTCAAACAAACCCAAAATCACATTATTTTAATGGTAAAACATATATTGGCTGAACATAAAGCTTATAGTATTTTATTACATCACTATTGGGTCATTATGATGTCATAAAACACATTATATATTTAAATGGTATTTATTTTTTACCCAAAAATTTAACTGTCTCAGAAAATTATGAAAAATTCACCATTGGATAATTTCGACATCCTGATTCTATAAATAACATTTATTTTATCTAAATAATTTTCTAAATATGTTAATTTTCACTTTTAAAATAAAAACCGACATTTATCGAAAATTCACGGGTTTTGACAGAAATGGCTTTCAAACCTTAATAAAAATTTTAATTGCATTCATAAAATTATATGATCCTTTATATATAATAAAATTAATTTAATAATAATAATAATATTTTATTAAAATATTATTTAATTCAAAAATCCCTTAATTTAATAAAATAGAATTCTTTATTAAATAAAAACTAAAAACACTATTTGCACTTTAAAAACTATTTACCACGTATCAAAAATGACAAGGAGGCATATTCATTATTATATACAAAAATAATATACATGAACATAGTACTAGCGATTTGTTACATAACCCCTTAAAACAGCCGCATAAGACCTAAGGGTAAGGTGTGCGATGGTGACAGACTTTTGGGGTGGCTTGTATAACATTGCTCGAGTGGTAATCTCTATCAACTTCCACTTTTCCCGTAGATGGTCCCGTTCGAGCTTGAAATAATGAAGCTCATCTTGGGCTTGGTCAAGAGCGAAGCCCAAGGACTCCACCTCTTTTCCGAGCTCCGACAAATGGGCTTCGTATGGAGCAATTATACTGGATGAGGCCATTGCTTATTTTGTATGAGTAAATTGGATTTGTTAAAGCCCTATATTTATACTAATCATGTGATCACTGTTCAACGACTATATTAGCAACAGTCAAAATTCTTAACATAAAACCAAAGAAGTTGACATTTTATATAAACATGAAGAGACATTTAATTAGATCAAGAGGGATTTCCATTAATGAAACTTTGGGTCGTTACAATATTCCCCCCTTAAGAAATTTCACCCTTGAAAATTTCCTTTTCCCACACTAAAACAGATGTGGGTAACTTAGCTTTATCATTTCCTCCGATTCCCAAGTCGATTCTTCAAACTTGTGGTTTCTCCACAACACCTTGACGAGGGGAATTGTCTTATTTTGTAGAACTTTTTCTCTACGATATAATATCTTCACTGGTTGCTCCTCTTAAGAAAGATCATCTTCCAATTGTACTACCTTAGAAGAGAGTACATGTGAAGGGTTCGGTATGTACTTCCTTAAGAGGGATACATGAAAGACATCATGTGCTTTGGCCATAGTAGGTGGAAGTGCTAGTCGATAGGCCACAACCCCGACACGATCAAGAATCTCGAAGGGGCCGATGTACCTTGGACTTAACTTCCCTTTCTTTCCAAACCTCATGAACTTCTTCCATGGAGATATGCATAGAAAAACCATTTCTCCAACTTTAAACTCAAGGTCTCATCGATGGTTATCTGCATAACTCTTCTGTCGACTCTAGGCTGCCTTGATATGCCGCTGAATGGTTTTCACCTTCTCCACCATTTCTTCGACCATTTCCGGTCCAAGCAGCTTACGTTCACCGACCTCATCCCAATATGTCGGTGTTCTGTAGCTTTTCCCATAATGGGCTTCATATGGTGCCATTTGGATGCTTGAGTGGAAACTATTATTATAAGAGAACTCAACCAGAGGAAGATGTTGATCCCATCCTCCTTTAAAGTCCATTGAGCATGATCTCAACATGTCCTCAAGTGTTTGGATAGTCCGCTTGGATTAGCCATCCGTTTGAGGATGATAGGCCATACTGAAGTTCAGTTCAATATTCAGAGCATGTTGAAGACTCTTCCAAAACTTAGAGGTGAATCTTGGATCTCGGTCAGACACAATATATAGTGGTACTCCATGAAACCTTACCACTTCCCTGATATATATCCATGCCAGTTGATCCAAAGAGAAAAACTCCTGAATAACAATGAAGTGTGCAGTCTTTGTAAGATGATCCACAACAACCCAGATTTCATTATTGCCTTTGGATGTCCTTGGAAGTCCGGTGACAAATTCCATGGTGATGTTCTACCATTTCCATTATGGTATGGGCAATGGTTGCATCATCCCCTTAGACTTCTGCCTCCCTGCTTTCACTTGCTGACACACCAGGCACTTTGATGTATATTCAGTGATCTTCTTCTTCATATTATCCCACCAAAAGTTTTCTCAGAGATCTTGATACATCTTTGTGCTCCCTGGGTGAATAGAGAAATTTGAACTATGTGCATCATCCAAAAGTTCCTTCTTCAGCTCCGGACTCGATGGAACACATAGTCTTTTCCCAAATCACACAATTCCTTCTTCATTAACATTAAACTCTGAGGATTTCCCTTTTTTGATAGCTTCCAATTTTTCCTGAATTCCCACATCATCCTTTTGAGAATACTTTAACCTTTTCAAAAGAGATGATTGAGCAATCATTTTTGAAAGGATTGATGATGTTCCCTTCTTTATGATTCCCATGTCCATCTTCATCAATTCTAAGAAGATTGGATCCTTCTCAATTCTCATCGTTGATAGAATCGCTGGGTCCTTTCTACTTAGGGCATCTGCCACCTTGTTCGCTTTCCCAGGGTGGTAATGTATTGAATAGTCATAATCTTTGATGAGATATATCCATCTTCTCTGGCACATATTAAGCTCTTTCTGTGTGAATATATATTTAAGACTCTTGTGGTCAGTATATATCTCACATTTCTCCCCATAGAGATAATGCCACCAGATTTTCAAGGCAAAGATCACCGCCGCCAACTCCAGATCACGCGTTGGATAGTTTCGCTCATGGATTTTCAACTACCTTGAGGCATAGGATATCACTTTATCATTCTGCATCAGCACACAACCTAAGACCTTCTTCGAAGCATCACTAAATACCACAAAAATTTCCCCACTTGTGGGTAAAGTGAGCACGGGAGCAGTGATGAAACTCCTTTTAAACTCCTTGAAGCTTTCTTCGTATTCATCACTCCAAGAAAACTTTAATCCCTTTCGAGTTATCTTGGTAAGAGGGTTGAACAATCGTGAGAAATTCCTCAAAAATCATCGATAATATCCAACTAACTCCAAGAAGCTACGAATATCTGTTACCGATGTTGGCCTCGGCCAACCCTCAATTGCATCTATTTTGGAGGGATCCAGAGATATCCCATTGCTTGTGATGATATGGCCCAAGAATGAGACATCCTTCAACCATAACTCACACTTGCTGTAATTTTCATAGAGCTTCTCCTTGTGCAAAGTCTCTAGTACAGTTCTTAAATTCTCCTCATGATCCTCCTTGGTTTTGGAGTATATTAGAATATCATCTATAAAGACTACTAAAAATTTGTCGAGGTAATCTCTAATGACTCTATTCATCAAGTCCATGAAGATTTCTGGAGCATTAGTGATTCCGAAATGCATTACTATGAATTCATAGTGCCCGTATCTTGTGCGAAAAGCAGTCTTGGGGATATCTTCCTTCTTCACCCTTACTTGATAATATCCCGACCGCAAGTCCACCTTGGAGAAGTATTGTGCTCCATGCAGCTGATCTAATAAGTCATCAATTCGTGGGAGAGGATACATATTCTTTATCATGATTTTGTTAAGTTCACGATAATCGATGCAAAGCCGCATTGACCCCTCCTTCTTCTTGACGAAGAGGACTGGTGTACCCCATGGTGAAGCACTTGGGTGTATAAACCCTTTATCCAGATTCTCCTGTAGTTGTTTCTTCATCTCTTCAAGATCTACAACAACCATTCTATATGGAGTCTTGGATATTGGTAATGCCCCGGGTATAAGTTCAATTGAGAATTCAACATCTCTTCTAGGAGGAAGACCAAACAGTTTCTCAGGAAACACTTCAGCGAATTCCCTCACAATAGGCATTTCCTCAAGGATGGTTTCTTCCTTGGACTCAATCATCTGAGCCAGATACGCTTGCTCATAGGGCAGTAATATCCATGATTTAGATGATGGAGCTAAAGGAGATTCATCTTCATCCTTACACTTGTAAAGAATCAGGGGTCGATTCTCCATATGGAGTGTGATTTCCCTCTCCCAACAATTTATGTTGGCTCTATATAAGGAAAACCAATCCATGCCAAGAATTGAATCAAATTACACCAGAGGGAGTATGACGAGGTTCCCTGGGAAATTAAATCCACATATTATAACAGGGGAGGACTTATATTCATGGGATGCAATGATTTCCCCATTTGTCGTACTCACCGACATCTTCACTTCCATGATTTGTGGTGGTGCTGGGATTGTTCTACTAAACTTTTGAGATATAAAAGAATTCATAGAACCTGAATAAAAAATTACGTTCTCTATTATTGAATGAATAACTAGCGTACCTGTCACCACTTCGTTGTCGGGGTTCACTTCGGCAGAAGTGATGGAAAAATATCTTCCTTTCTACCTTGGAGGTTGTTGGTTGCCTCTAAAAACCCTTGGATTAGGGCACTGATTTGAAAAATGACCCGGTTCTTTGAATTTGTATAATTGAACAACACGTTGAGGTTCGAACGGAGTGTTCTTCTCCTCTGTTACAGCCGCGGGTCTTTCTTTCCGACAGTTAACAGCTAGGTTCCCTTCTCTTTCACACCTAAAACATTTCCTCATCCCCTTGAGGCAATTTCCAGGGTTCTTCTTTCTGCACTTTTGGAAAGTGGGGTGCTGGATATTCTTAGCACTGTTGGATTTATCCATCGGACCACCAGAATTGAAGTCTACCTTATGCTTCTTGTCCCCATGATACCCATGTGATTCTCCGATCTCCATTTTGACCTTGAGGTAACATCGGAAAATTTCCTCATAGCTGTCGAAGTCACAGATTGTTAATGCTTTCCGTAGGCTAGGCTTCAAACCACCAAATAAGCGGTCAAATTTGAATTCTGGGGTAATGAAAAAGCCAGAAGCGTATCGTGCAAGATTTATGAAGTTTGCCTCGTACTCTCTAACAGATTCTTCATCTTTTTGCTTGAGGGAAAGGAAGTCCCTTTCCATCTTAAGTTGGAGGGTGCGTAGAAAATATTTATCGAAAAACATCTTCCGAAAATCCTTCCATTCCAATGCCTCGATCTCCTCCTCAGGCTTCGTATTTTTGATCAATGTCCACCATTGATCGGCTTCACCCTCCATACAATAAGCAGCCAGGAGAACCTTCTCTTGTTCATAACATTGAAGGATGGACAAGATCTTTTCAATGGAGTTGATCCATTGTTCAGCGATCGTGGGATCAGATGATCCACTAAAAGTAGGAGGCCTTTATCTCATGAAGCTCTCAATAGCGACTTGTTCTTTCTTAGGGGGGTTTGAACATTCCTCTTGAACTGTGTTTCTATTCAAAACTTGAGTTAGCTGAGAGAGAAGCGTGACAAAGTTTTCGATTCCTGCTCCCATTGGATTGGGCATCTCATTAGTACAATCATCACACTGATCTTTACAACGGTTGTTAGCCCGAGTCCTCATATTACCGGCCATTGGCTGGAATAAAAGGAAAGTTAGGGGTAACACATAAAGGGTAATCCAAAGACAAAAGTTGATAACTTATAAATAAACTTTTATTTCCTTAACTCATGAGTCTATAGGTTTCAATCTAGGCTTTTCATGATATACTTTCAAACATACATTCTTAGGGGCATTTTTTTAATTCCCTTAATAAGGGTTCATACTAATCTTGTGAATTTATCAAAACATATCCCCCAGGAGTGTCGTAACCAAGAGTGTAGCAAGTCCTATTGTCGTGCACCAGTTCCCATTCGAGTCTAGCTCAAAGCGGTGTTTTCGGGTTTTACCCCTAGGATACATCTGTGCCAGAGCCGCCTCTACCTGCTCGTATCCAGATAGGGATGTATTTGCTTGATAAACCATTTACTCAATACTCACCAAAACTTAGGGATGTTTATTTTTTACTTAGTCTTGTCTCTAAGGCTTTACTAGGGTTTTCTAATCCTAATCCCAAAAATTACTAAACCTATCCTCTAATACCAACTATGACAACCCTGCTTTTATAACAAACTTAAACATGATTTATTACATAAAACTTCACTTGATACAATAAGAAGATCGACAGGTTTAGTGTATTTGGGGCTTAGGATAATTATATAAAAACTTAAAACATGAAATACAACATCTTTATTGAAAACTTCCTTTACATGACCACTACATTCCCTCGTACTTAGCATTGCATGGGATAACCTGAGGACATGCATAAGAAAAGGGTGAGCTATAAATCCCAGTAAGGGAATACACATGGAATAAATGAGGAGTAAAATACATGTTAGACAATAGGCATATCAATAGAGCTCAAGAGAAACATGAACATAAAGGCATGATAAAGCATGATAATCATAACATGGAAATGTGGCAACAACACTTAACATGGAATTAACATGAGCCAAGGCCCATTGCACATAGAGCATGAGTAAATCCTAATTGCACTTGAAGCATGAGTAAACCCTCGTTGCACTTGAATTAGCAAGATTCAACACTCATTGCACATGACGTATCATGATACTATACTTTACCCAATGCATTGGAGCGCTATAAGGGCACACCCTTCTTAAACATTTCATTTCATGCATAAGTGTGCCACATGGATCATAAAACATGGATTCATAAAACATAATCATTTATTCCATGATAAAGGAATGTGGAATTCATACATGAAACTTTATAGTCAACAAGTAAATGTGCATAAAGTTGAATACCCTTGATGGAGAAATGGGAATGGTATTCACTACACAATGACATTGGTTTAGAAAAATCGATGTGATTTTGGCAGCGTAACAGCGTGACATAAGAATTCATAAAAATGATTGATGAGAGAGAAATGGGTTCCTCATCATATTTAAATGTAATGGAAAGTAAGTAGGTCATATAGATACATGTCCCAACAACTGTAATGGAATTTAGATTCATGATACAAAAGTATTGCTTGGATGTAAAAGAGGAGAGATAAGTTCCTTTCAGAATTTCGGCATAGTAACGGGTGTGCACGGGAGGCATTTAATGAGAGAGAAAGGGGTCTCCCATCATTCAAACATAAATAGGGCAGTATGAGGGAGGTGCTAAACCATACCCCAACATTCATAATTGAAATTAAAAGGGGAAAATAACTTAAAGAAAATTGGACAAAAATGAGAAAGGAAGAAAAAAACCCTTACTTGGAAGTGTGCTTACAAAGGCTAGAGAGAGGCTTGTGAGAGGATTCTTGGGAGCTTGGGGCACCTTGGGAGGATTCTAGAGAGAGTAGGGCAGATGTTTGAAGAACTCCAAAGGATTTGAGTGAGGAGGAAGTGGGATCTTGGGTGAGTTTATATAGGAAAGGTGAGTGAATTCTTTATTATTTAGTTTTGGGTCCCCTTACATTAAATTAATCCAAACCACAAACCATCCCATGGGTTTTGCCCATGGTTTTTGGAAAAGGGAAGAGGAAAAAAATATTTTATAAGGCCAAATTCCGAATTTCTTAAAATAATGAGGTTGCTTATGTGGAGGTGAGTCACACTCCCATGGAAAATAATTTAAAAAGACAAGATGTTTAATAAGTCTTGAGGGGTCCATTAATGCTTTGAAAAGTAAGTCAAAAAAACCCAAAATCACATTATTTTAATGGTAAAACATGTATTGGATGAACATAAAGCTTATAGTATTTTCTTACATCACTGTTGGGTCATTATGATGTCATAAAACACATTATATATTTAAACGGTATTTAATTTTTACCCAAAAATTCGACTCTCTCAGAAAATTATGAAAAATTCACCGTTGAATAATTTAGACATCCTGATTCTAGAAATAACATTTATTTTATCTAAATAATTTTCTAAATATGTTAATTTTCATTTTTAAAATAAAAAGCGACATTTATCGAAAATTCACAGGTTTTGACAGAAATGGCTTTCAAACCTTAATAAAAATTATAATTACATTCATAAAATTATATGATCCTTTATATATAATAAAATTAATTTAATAATAATAATAATAATATTTTATTAAAATATTATTTAATTCAAAAATCCCTTAGTTTAATAAAATAGAATTCTTAATTAAATAATAACTAAAAACACTATTTGCACTTTAAAAACTATTTACCATGTATCAAAAATGACAAGGAGGTATATTCATTATTATATAAAAAAATAATATACATGAACATAGTACTAGCGATTTGTTACATAACCCATTAAAATAGCCGCATAAGACCTATGGGTAAGGTGTGCGATGGTGACAGACTCTTGGGGTGGCTCAGATAACATTACTCAAGTGGTAATCTCTATCAACTTTCACTTTTCCCGTAGATGGTCCCATTCGAGCTTGACATGATGAAGCTCAGCTTGGGCTTGGTCAAGAGCGAAGCCCAAAGATGCCACCTCTTTTCCGAGCTCCGACAAATGGGCTTCGTATGGAGCAATTCTACTGGATGAGGCCATCGCTTCTTTTGTCTGAGTAAATTGGAATTGTTAAAGCCCTATATTTATACTAATAATGTGATCACTGTTCAATGACTATATTAGCAATGGTCAAAATTCTTAACATAAAACCAAAGAAGTTGACATTTTATATAAACATGAAGAGACATTTAATTAGATCAAGATAGATTTCCATTAATGAAACTTTGGGTCGTTACAAATTGAGTTTTCCTTGGATCTTGGACTTGAAATTCCTCCTCTAGACTGGGAGATCCATCCATACATAAGCTGTAACGACCCGAAATTTTGAATAAATATTGTTTCCTAATTTTGTGTGTTATTTTATTTTTTATACTCAACAAAACTGTTTCATTTGATAACTTGAGTATAATTAAAATGAGACCATTGGGTTTCGACTGTTATATGACCATTAGTCAATATGACCGTTGGAAAGTAAATGTTGCGATTATTGTCTCTAAATACAAGTGATCTTGGTTAATTAATATAGAAAGAATATATGATGGCCTCATCCAGTAGTCTCAGGCCAATCGAAGCCCATCTAACAGAACTTGGGAAGGTGGTAGCACCATTGGGCTTTGCTCTGGACCAAACCTAAGCCGAACTTCATCGTGTGAAGCTGGAACATAATCGCCTTCGCAAGAAGTTCAAACTGATAGAAATTAATACTCATGCGATGTTGGCTGAGCCACCCTCAGATTATCTTACCTTAGCACACCTTATGATTAGGTACTATGCTGGTGTTATAAGGGGCTATGTAAGGAGACCGTAACTACCTTGTGTAATCCTTTGATTTAAATAAAAATTGTGATTTCTTCTTATAATGAAGTTTTTGAATTTTCAAATGTCTGGATAAATATATTATGCATATTTTTGATGAATTCTAGAAAAAGGATATTTGAAAATATTTATGTAAACCTTAAATAATTAATTATGTGTAATTATTTTCAAAAAATGGTCTTCTACAATTATGTTCAGTAAGAAATTTAGAGTCTAATAAGATCAACTTGATTTTTGATGAATAGTAAATTATGAATAGTGATTTTATGCTTAGGATTAGTAATGTGACCAAATGGATTAGTAATATCACTTAAATAAAGTATTAATATAATCTAGGCACCTTGATTAAGTAATGGGATTCAATAAAATAGGTAAATAACTGTTTCAGAAATTATTAGTCAAGTATCAGTTTTTTTCGGATGAATAGTGTTTTTTAATTAAAAATTAAATTAAAAATATTTACAAAATTATTTTTATAAAATGGATTTCATTTTTGAACTCAGAGCATCGATATTATGTTAAGGTAATTTTTGGGGATTTTTCTGAAAAAAATGAATTTTCGGTGAATAGTGTATTTATTTAAAAATTAAATTAAAAATATTTAGAAAATTATTTTTATAAAATGGATTTATTTTTTGAAATCATATCATTGATATTTGGTTATGGTGAAATTTTGGGATTTTTCTGAGAAAGTTGAATTTCCGGTGAATAGTGAAAATACAGTTTTTAAGTTACAGGTGTTTAATGACATCATTAAATAATGTATTAAGTATGTAATCAATATGGTCGACTTATGAATAGTCATATAAGGTATGAGGTGTCCCAAGTGGCTAATACCATGGGAAAATACCATGGGCAAGCCCATGGTTTTGCCAATACCACCAATGAGGTGTCCCTTGGCCATTAATGCCTTGTCCCCTCACTTTCCCTATAAATACCAAGCCATTCTCTCATCCTTTCCATTCCAAAATCCTCCTCAACGAAGTTATGGTCTTCTTAACTCCCAAGGAGTCTTCCCAAGGTTCCATCAAGCCTCCCAAGGTCCCAAAATTTTACATTTTGAAGTTACTCTTCAAGGTAAGGGATCCAACCTCTCTCTTTCTTTTCAAATATTCTCTTTTAAGTAATTTATTTTATGCTCCATGTTCTTATATTGGAGGATGTTCTTTTATATTACTCTTACTTTACTTTTCATGTTCATATGATGATAGATCCCCTCTTACTCTCATCATTTCGTTTTATGAATGTTTAAGTGGCGCTGTTAGGCTGCTGAAATTTTTGTAATAGATTCTTTCACCCTTCTCATTTTCAAGTTCTATTTTCTTGTCAAGTCTTTCAAGTTCCTTTTATTATGTTGGGGTATAATCTCTATATCTATCATACTGATATTTTATATTAATATGATGATATAACCTATTTTATCTCTTCAATTCAGTATTTTGAAGTTTTAAGTGGCGCCGTTAAGCTACTGAATTTTTAAGGGATTCTTTCACCCTTCTCGTCTTCAAGATATATTTTCATGTCAAGTATTTTCATGTTCCTTTTTATTATGTTGGGGTATGATCTCTATATCTATCATACTGATCTTTTATGTCCATATGATGAGAGACCCTATTTGATCTTGTCAATTCAGTATTTTGAAGTTTTAAGTAACGTCGTTAGGCTGCCGAATTTTCGTAAGAGAAATCTTATTTTTGTCTTCCTTCCATGTTTTTCATTTCATATGGTATGTCTTTAAAATTTCATTACCATGTTCTTATATCCTTTATGTTCTGTCCCTCTACTATTTTATGGATCATTTATGAGTGGGTGACCCATGTCCCATCTCTTTTCAATGTTTTTTAAAAACCCTGTAACATAGGCGTTATGCTGCAGAATTTTTGTCTCAAAATGTCTCTCTCTTTTTCTCAAATTCATTTATTTTATTAAGTGAATACTAAAAGATATTTCTTCTACAGGGTTATTCACATATATATCAAAATTTTTTATTTTAAATTCTGGGATTTACATACACAAAACCCACTTTCCTTTTTCGTGGGTTTAAAGTGACATAAAGATCACGTCTTTAAAGCAGTTTTTAAAATGTGATGACTATGAAATGAAACCCATTTCTTTTATGCTATATGGGTTTTTTATGAAATGATTGATGATGATATATGTTTATCACATGATAATAAAGTCAAATTTAAGGGTACACCCTGATAGCGCTCCAATGCATTGGGTAATGATGTAATCTCTAACGATTACAATTTTAACGATACGTTGGGGTTTACCTTGGTAATTTTTAATGACACCTTGGGGTTTACCTTGGTGATATGTTCATGATTTTCTAAGTTAAATGTTTTATCCACATATTTAAGTTAATAAATACATTATTTTTATTATGATATGCCTCATGATTTATTTCTCATTCCTTAAAGTTCTTTTTAATGACTTTATTGATGCATCTGAAGTTCACATGTTAAATGTTTCCCTTGTTTCCCTTACTAGGCCTTCTGCTCACCCTTTCTTTTGATGTATATCCCCAGGTTATGAGATGTAGTAATTAACCTAGGATGAACATAAATAGAAGCCTTTCAAGTGTTTAAGAATAATGTTTTATGTTTTCATGTTTTGAGTTCTTGGTTTCCAAGACACTAAACCTTAAAGATCCTCGGTTTTGTATAATGTAATGAAAGTTTTTGTGATAAAAAGGTGGGATGTTATAGTTGGTATCAAAGGATGGTTTAGTTATTTGTGGAAATTAGGATATGAAAACTCTAGGAAGAAACCTATATAAAAGTTTAAATATAGGAAATATTCCTGGTATTTTGGTGAGTATTGAGTAAGGGGTTGCCAAGTAAATACATCCCTGTCTGGATACGAGCAGGTAGAGGTGGCTCTGGCACAAATGTACATAGGGGTAAAACCTGAAAACAACACTTTGAGCTAGAATCGAACGGGAACTGGTATACAACAATGGGACTTGCTTCACTCTTGGTTATGACACTCCCAAGGGATATTCTTTGGTAAATTCATAAGATTAGTATGAACCATTATTAAAGGAACAAAGATAAAATAAAATAAGGATTCACATAAGAATATATGATCATGGATAACCTAGTTTGGAACCTAGGGGATCACAAGTTAGGATATACTTTTCTTCTACAAGTTTATCCTTCTATGCTTAAAGTTTCCTTTTCATGCTTATTGGCTAAGTATTTAAGCCCCTAATTATACTTTCTTTTCTTAGTTAGTGGAAGGAAATAGAAGAACATGTCCCAAAAACCAAGGTGATAGGAAATGTGAAGATTTCTATATTAATGTGATAGAGATGATGAGAGATCAAGTTGAACATATTGTTATTATGCCAAACCAGCTATCAAAAATCACAATTAATAATTGGTACCTAGTTGAATGCCCAAATTCATCAAGGAAGAAGAAGACGAAGTCTCAAGGATGTTCATCTGATAAAGTTGATAAGGGAAATAAGACCCAATTTCCTTTATGAAAAAAGTGTGGAAAGAGGCACCAAGGAGAATGTCACAAAGGAACTCGGAGGTCTTTTAAGTGTGGGGTGATAGGGCATAAAGTATCTAATTGTTTAAAAAAAATGGATAATGTGACAAATAGAGATAAGGTTCGATCTAATGTACCTTATACTTTTCAATGTCATAAATGTGGAGAAGTTAGACATTATCCAAGAAAATTCTCTCTTAGAAGGGATGAGAATCATGATGAGCATCAACAATCTTCAAGGACAAGGGAACAATGCAAGTCCTATGCTGAGATGGATCTTGATGACTAAAGTACATGTGACTTCTTCGTAATAATTGTCTATGTCATATTGTATTCTAGTTCGTGACCTATTAACATATCTTTAATGTTTTCTAAGAACATAGAGTCACTACCTAATATGGTTTAATATCATTAAGGAAAACATCTATTGTTATTTACCACATGTTGATTCTTCAAGGGTGATTAGGGGATTAAAAGACGATTATTTTGGAAGACGTTCATTATTTTGGGAACCCTATATGATCGAGGTAAATAGATTACTACGGTATTTTCTTTGAGGAGTAAAGTTTGACCTATATTTTGAAGAATCGATGAATTTAAGGTGAACTTATAGTAATTTAGGTTACTTATTGAAATGATTAACCTATCTTGGGGAAAATCTGTTTAGGTTAGTTACTTTTGTTATGAGATGTCAGGAGTGGTTGATGTTGTTTGGAGATGAAAGATAAAGTTTATCTTGGAAGACTATGTTATCAAATCCTTATTATATTTGGGTTTCAATCTTAGTTTGGTTTGTTTTGAGTAATTTTAAGGACATTTATTTATGGAATGGTGTATGATGAACTTTGGGTAGTACCGTGGAACTTTGAAGATTTAAAGTAGTTTCCCTTCCTATGGGGATCTTTTTTTTAGAGTTGTTTTATCTTACCCTTTCTATTTTTGGGATAATGTTTAAAGATAGAAGAAATAGATAGTTAATCTTTTGTGGATTATGTGATTCTCTAGAAGATGATTTTTGTGCTTTTGATGAGACCAAGTGTTTTTGAATGATCATCGTTTGGAGAGAAGATTAGTTTTGGTAGAAACTTATTAAAGGATGAAACTCTACATGAAGGTAAATATATTTCCTTATGTTTTTATTCTATGTAGTAAATGAATTCCTCAAAATTATAAAAAGGAAAGTAAAACAAAAACATTGTTGGTTTAAGTTTCCTACTGGTTAATCAAAGACCATTTAACCCATCACAAGTTTGTGATTTTATTGTGGTTAACTTTATCCTAATCATGTTTTCTATCACTCTCCCTCAGAACTTGATCCTTTGTTTTCTCCTCCATATCCATGTTTTCCTACATGGAATCCTAGTATGGGTTAACTCAGGTGACATTTGTACTTCCCTTTCCTTCTTTTAAAGTAATAGTTTTACTGAATCTTTTCCGATGTGGGAATTTTAAAGAAATTTCCAAGCACATTTTTTTAAATTGCGAGGATGCAATTTCTTAAGGGGGGAAGATTGTAATGACCCAAAATTTTGAATAAACCTTGTTTCCTAATTTTGTGTGTTATTTTATTTTTTATACTCAACAAAACTATTTCATTTGATAACATGAGTATAATTAAAATGAGATCGTTGGGTTTCGACTGTTATATGACCATTAGTCAATATGACCGTTGGAAAGTAAATGTTGTGATTATTGTCTCTAAATACAAGTGATCTTGGTTAATTAATATAGAAAGAAGATTCGATGGCCTCATCTAGTAGTCTCGGGCCAATTGAAGCCCATCTAACAGAAGTTGGGAAGGAGGTAGCACCATTGGGCTTTGCTCTGGACCAAACCCAAGCCGAACTTCATCGTGTGAAGCTGGAATGGAATCACCTTTGCAAGAAGTTCAAACTGATAGAAATTACTACTCATGCGATGTTGGCTGAGCCGCCCTCAGATTATCTCACCTTAGCACACCTTACGCTTAGTTTCTATGCTGGGGTTATAAGGGGCTATGTAAGAAGATCGTAACTACCTTGTGTAATCCTTTGATTTAAATAAACATTGTGATTTCTTCTTATAATGAAGTTTGTGAATTTTCAAATGTCTGGATAAATATAGTATGCATATTTTTGATGAATTCTAGAAAAAGGATATTTGAAAATATTTATGTAAACCTTAAATAATTAATTACGTGTAATGATTTTCAAAAAATGGTCTTCTACAATTATGTTCAGTAAGAAATTTAGAGTCTAATAAGATCAACTTGATTTTAATGAATAGTAAATTATGAATAGTGATTTTATGCTTAGGATTAGTAATGTGACCAAATTGATTAGTAATATCACTTAAAGAAAGTATTAATATAATCTATGCGCCTTGATTAAGTAATGTGATTCAATAAAATATGTAAATAAATTTTTTAGAAATTATTAGTCAAGTATCAGTTTTTTTGGGTGAATAGTGTTTTTTAATTAAAAATTAAATTAAAAATATTTAGAAAAATATTTTTATAAAATGGATTTCATTTTTGAACTCAGAGCATCGATATTATGTTAAGGTAATTTTTGGGGATTTTTCTGAAAAAAATGAATTTTCAGTGAATAGAGTATTTATTTAAAAATTAAATTAAAAATATTTAGAAAATTATTTTTATAAAATGGAGTTCATTTTTTAAATCAGATCATTGATATTTTGTTATCGTGAAATTTTGGGATTTTTCTGAGAAAGTTGAATTTTCGGTGAATAGTGAAAATACAGTTTTTAAGTTACGGGTGTTTAATGACATCATTAAATAATGTATTAAGTATGTAATCAATATGGTCGACTTATGAATAGTAATATAAGGTATTAGGTGTCCCAAGTGGCCAATACCATGGGAAAATACCATGGGAAAGCCCATGGTTTTTCCAATACCACCAATGAGGTGTCCCTTGGCCATTAATGCCTTGTCCCCTCACTTTCCCTATAAATACCAAGCCATTCTCTCATCCTTTCCATTACAAAATCCTCATAAACTAATTTCTGGTCTTAATACCACCCAAGGAGTCCACCCAAGGTTCCCTAAAGCCTCCCAAGGTCCCAAACTTCAAGATTTCGAAGTTACTCTTCAAGGTAAGGGATCCAACCTCTCTCTTTCTTTTCAAATACTCTCTTTTAAGTCATTTCTTTTATTCTCCATGTTCTTATGTTAGAGGATGTTCTTTTATATTCCTATTACTGCCCTTTTCTTGTTCATATGATGAGAGATCCCCTCTTACTATCATAATTTCATTTTATGAATGTTTAAGTGGCGCCGTTAGGCTGCCGAAATTTTTGTAACAGATTCTTTCACCCTTCTCATTTTCAAGTTCTATTTTCTTGTCAAGTCTTTAAAGTTACTTTTATTATGTCGGGGTTTGATATATATATCTATAATACTGATATTTTATGTTCATATTATGAGAGACCCTATTTGATCTCTTCAATTCATTATTTTTAAGTTTTAAGTGGTGTCGTTAAGCTGCCGAATTTTTAAGGGATTCTTTCACCCTTCTCGTCTTCAAGATCTATTTTAATGTCAATTCTTTTCATGTTACTTTTTATTATGTTGGGGTATGATCTCTACATCTATCATACTGATATTTTATTTCCATATTATGAGATACCCTATTTTATCTCGTCAATTCAGTATTTTTATGTTTTAAGTAACGCCGTTAGGCTGCCGAATTTTCATAAGAGAAATCTTATTTTTGTCTTCCTTCCATGTTTTTCATTTCATATGGTATATCTTTAAAATTTCATTACCATGTTATTATATCCTTTATTTTCTGTACCTATACTGTTTTATGGATCATTTATGAGTGGGTGAACCATGTCCCCTCTCTTTTTAATGTTTTTTAAAAACCCTGTAACATAGCCGTTATGTTGCAGAATTTTCGTCTCCAAATCTCTCTCACTTTTTCTAAAATTAATTTATTTTATTAAGTGAATACTCAAATATCTTTCTTCTAAATGGTTATTCACATATATATAAAAATTATCTATTTTAATTTCTGGTATTTACATATACGAAACCTGCTTTCCTTTTTCGTGGGTTTAAAGTGACATAAAGATCACGTCTTTAAAGCAGTTTTTAAAATGTTATGACTATGAAATGAAACCCATTTCTTTTATGATATATGGGTTGTTTATGAAATTATTGATGATTATATATGTGGATCACATGATAATAAAGGAAAATTTAAGGGTGCTCCTTGATAGCGCTCCAATGCACTGGGTAATGATGTAATCTCTAACTATTACAATTTTAACGATACCTTGGTGTTTACCTTGGTAATTTTTAATAACACCTTGGGGTTTACCTTGGTGATATGTTCATGATTGTCTAAGTTAAATGTTGTAGCCAAATATTCAAGTTAATAAATACGTTATTTTTATTATGATGTGCCTTATGATTTCTTTCTCATGCCTTAAAGTTCTTTTTCATGACTTTATTGATGCATCTCAAGTTCACATGTTAAATGTTTCCCTTGTTTCCCTTACGAGGCCTTATACTCACCCTTTCTTTTGATGTATGTCCCCAGGTTATGAGATACAGTAATGAACCTAGGATGAATATAAGGAGAAGCCTTTCAAGTGTTTAAGAAGAATGTTTTATGTTTTCATGTTTTGAGTTTCTGGTTTACAAGACACTAAACCTTAAAGATCCTCAATTTTGTATAATGTAATGAAAGTTTTTGTGATAAAAAGGTGGGATGTTTTATAAGCTTTTACTCATACACAGGTGATAGGATTTAATAGATTATATAAATAGGTTTACATAAAAGAATTTTCATGCATGTAGACCCTTGCATAATAAGGAGAAGGGGATAGCATGCATGCCATAAATTTTAATTTAAGTATAATAAATTAAAAGAAACCAATCACATACATAGTTCTAGTCTAATATCATGATAATCCAAACAACATGAAACAAGCATACACTTATAATCTAGTTATCAATTACTTCGATTCATTATTTAATTAAGATAATTTTCATAAATTAATCAAATTAATTTAATTTATCTTAATTCCATACAAACATCTTTAAATTACCATCATCTATAGTTTTAAAAACTTAAAAAAAATTAATTTCATTTAAAACTAATGAAGAACACAAGTTTACTTGTAGGCAATTTCATGTGATCATCCGGAATTTTAACGCAAAAATTGATTCAATATATAATTATCAATACTATGACATAGTGTGTAATATCAAATAAATGACACATATAACATATTTGAATAGAATTAGTTATATATTTAACACTTTTATCTATATCAAATTGTGAAAACTATCTTAAAAATACTACATGGCATGTACTTGGGTATATGGCATGTACTATCTTTAACCCATGTCTGTAGAACATGCCTAGGGACTAGATGTGTTGCCTGTCTTGGATGAGTATAAGGTATATGGAATGTTATACATCTTACAAACATGTATCCTCAAAGTTTCATGATTTTTCAGTCCCTATGTCATATATCCTATACATGACATACTAGGACCCTTATGTTTCTATCCATGAGAAAACAAGGACTACACGTTGTGTATAGTGGTTACATGATGTGAAGTTCTTCAAACTATATGCCAACCCATCTAGATCTACATAATGATCCACTTTTATCATATCATAGATCTGATTTCATCATGATGATCCAATTTTGTCATAAGATACATGGTTACACCACATATAGTTAGGCAATACATGCCATGTAGTCTTATGTTGTCTAGGCAGAACCTTAAACACCTCCATATGGATTTTTCAGATGTTTCTTAATTTTAATCTTAAATATTTTCTAGTTATTTTAATGAGAATAAAGAAAGGGAAGATATGATGATGTTCATATATTAAGAATGAATCAGTCTGATGTAAAATAAATCACAAACACATGCAAACAATCAACGAATAATAAAAAATTATAAATTAAATATGTGGCCCCTCTGATACCATTTATAGGTTCTAAGAATAGTGAAATCACCTATATGACATGGAAAAATAATATTTTACCCTTAATTTATGAAAAAAATTAATATACATGATATATAATGACATGACTAGTATATTTAAATCATAGATTACTTAACTAGATAAATGCCAGAACCATAAGAATTAAGATCTTCCCATGTAATTTAAAATTAATTTATGAGATGATATGGAATTACCTTAACTTGTAATTCCCTCTTTATTGATGATATAGTCGACTAGATCTCATCAAAACATCATTTCACTATAAGATCCAAGTAAATAATCCCTCTATAGGTGATCCACATGTGCACCACAATCTCTAAACATCTCCATATAATCATCAAGTCCGAGAACGACTGATCTTTCTCGCTTGCATTATTCATGGTTGTTCACGATATAATTATTTTAAAGAATGAAGAACTCTTGGTGTTATCTCAATGAATTGAGAGAGGAGGATAGAAGATCACTCTAGATCTATTAATCTATCTCCAAGTCTTAAGAGAGCTCATTGACCTATTTATTATGCACAACAAGAGTGATTATGGAAAGTGATATAATTAGATATTTATTATGGTAGGTTTAGGGTTGGAAACTTACACACATTCCCTTTCCCAACTCTATAATTCTTAGTTGACCCCGTGTACAATAATAATAATATAAATATTTTTTAGTCACTGGGCATGTGTAACACATTTATTAATATATAAATCAATATAATTTATACCATTTCCAAATGGAGTAATAAGATCATTCCACTTATCCTCCATAGTATTTACCAGAACTTGAATAATGACTATTTATTTAATAAATATCAACATATTATTCATCAATAAATATTATATTTTCTAAACCTTGCAACAAATATTTATTATTATTATTTAACTCACTTATTTTTTCAAATAATTTGCGATTAAATCTTGGTGATCAACAAAACCCTAATAAATATTATTTATTCTAACTTGTTAAATTCAATACTTTAATTTTACCAAGATTACAGATACACTTAGTGTGTGATTCTCTAGGCCTCTTTATCAATGGAATTAGTCACAACCACTTAAAGTACAAGGTTAGTGTCTAAAAACATGTCAAGGCACCCATATAAAAATAATTTAATGTTGTAATGGAATTAAACCTTCTATGAATGCATAACATGTAATATAATCCATTTATCATGATATCTCAAATCAAGCAGGTTAAACACCAGTGCCATTAATCTATGTGCTCGATGCCTATTTCTTTAAATTTTTGAAAATGAACTCTCCCACTAAACACTATGGCCATGGATTTATCCATATAGTTCCATTACCATCAAAGGGCCTAAGATATAAACTTCCATCAAGGGATAAAAGTGATAAATCATTTCTTGCATTATCCATTAATGCTATATCGCTGACACACCCAATATATCCTACCTCTCCATGAGCATATGTCATCATGGTTTTCATCAATACATCAAAGTACATGATTAATGATATCCATTAATGAAAATATTATAAGTATAAGTATCAATACACACATCCAAATATAGGAACATCCAATGAAACATGAAAATATAAAATTTTGATTGGTGAGTTTATTCTCATAATCTCATACACTAAAAATTACCAAGTACATACACCATGTGAGGGTGCCTCAAAGTCCTATGAGTCTCTAATCATAATATCTTGTATCATCTATGTCCCGTCAAATGATATCATCCGACCATAGAATATATATCCAAGAATACTATTGTGGAACCTCCTGGTTCTCATCATAGTGGAGAACTGATATGTACTTTTAACATGACATATATTCTTAGAAAATTATCACATACAAATTTTATATAGAGGAATAATAATTATGTGATAAGAAAACTTCATTAGTAATGAAAACATGTAATTAAGTACTAAAGAAGTCGGTTATAGGGAACCAACTCTAATAATTATTACATTCTAGTGCTTATTGAACTATTTTATTCATGTCCTTCTATTTTATGAAACTTTTATTTTAATAATATTTTTTATATCCTTTACATATACTTGATTTAAAATCCTATTTGACTAAAACTATGAAAATGTTTTTCCTTGCCTTTTTTATTTAAATTGAAGCATAAATGGTTTATTTGTTATGTAATTTCTTATAGAATATTTATTGATATCATACTGGTCTATTTTTTCTCACTTCCTACCTTTTCCTTTAGAAATTTTTATGCTATGTTATGTTAAGTCTAGAAAAATGGAATGTGCCACTTAAAGGTGGTATGTGTGCTTGACTAGTGGGAGCTTTGGTGATGGAGGTGACCAGTGGAGTTGTATTTCACTTGCTAAATGGAGACTTTGGGACTTTTTCTTGATGGATATTGTGTTTTTTATTATATGATGTACCATTTTGATCATTATATATTTTCTTGTGGTATTTTAATACTTGAAGAGTGTTTGGTATACTAACTGTTCACTATTTTATCTTTCATTGTTCAACATTGATCATTTATTATCATAGAGAAATCATTCCCTATGACTCTTTTTTGATTTCTAAGTGCTAGCTGCCAGCCTGTGGGGATCAGGAATACCCTTCAAGCTATGTCAATGTCAATTTGGGTATTCATCTAATAGGGTATCTAGGTTAGTTCATGAAAAAATGGTATTAGAGTGAGTTTGTGAATCTCTCCTTGATTTTAGTATGTAGTCTAGGATATCTTGGTAGACAAGAGGTAGGATTTTTAGGACTTAAGGGGTATCTTATGAGCAAGTTTCTAACCAACTCTCATAATAGAAATCCTTAAGTCACCATGGGTGTTTGGGAAAGAAACTTTAAGGAATAAATTGATATGATTCTAGTCTTTCTCTAATCTTGATCTGAGTATTTTGAAATCTTGAATTTTTTTTATTAAATTATATATGATAGAATTGATATTTCTATATCTCTTGATTAAGTTGATGATCTAAGTACCCTTGATCATGTTTTTGTGTTGCCTACTGATGTTGTGTAGTACCATGCCCCTAAGAATACATTTAAACATACCTCAGGAGGGACTTATTGATAAACCATAACAAGTGAACCCTCCAATTGATTAGAACCTTGTTGAGATAGTGGTGTGTGTTTCCAAAGATTTGGGATGGGTTGCCGCAACCATCTCCATTTAGGATCTAATAGTGGAACCTCAAAGAGATGAAATTAGAGATCACACTTAGTAGTTTCTTCAGTAGAAACCACCAGCTTTCCAAGGCTCAAATGATCCTTAATAGGTAGAGTATTAGTTAAAAATATCGATATAATTTTTAAGTTATTGGAAATTCTAAATTCAATTAAGGTTAAATGTAATACCTTTAAGCTTGAAGGACATAAAAGGAGGTAATGGGATTTAATGGTCAAAATGAAGAAACATGAAGACTTAGAGTGGAAAGAATTCAAATATATTTTTATTGAGCAGTTCTATCTATAATTTATGATTTTGGAAACTTTTATAGAATTTATTATCCATCAATAAGGCGATAGAACCACGACTCCGTATACAAATCACTTTGTTGAACTTGTTTAGTTTTCTCCAAAGGTAGTATTGAATGAGAAGCTAAGGGCCTGAAGATTCAAGATGGATCTTCTATATGATATATAATCTTAGGTTTTCATGATTAATATAAACTTATATATATATGTTCTAGATAGAGATTTTATGGATGATCTTGGCCTAAATGGTAAGTCAAGTTTTATGGGAGTTCCTCCTCCTCCCAGTGGCAATTTTTTTAGTTTCTTCGAAGGAATGAGGAACAAGGACGAGTCTTGTAATAAATACCAATAATAGAAATCCTCTAGGACTTTTGGAACTATAAAAAAGTCTGATTTACTTGATTTTAATGTGTTAATATCAGACATTTGAAGCATTTTTGTACAGAGGCACCAAATATTTGTGGTTTATACATTCGTTCAGGCCATTTGCAGAAGTCTTGTCATGTATTTTTTACCTTGTGTAGTAGCATAGGCTCATAAACACCTAAAGGAAATATGGTGTAGTTATATGATTAAATAAATAAGGGGTTTCATCCAAAGGAATCCAGAATGAATCTTCTTCACGCAGTGGATGAGTCTCTAGAGGAAGATGATGTGAGTCCAATGACAATGACAAATACGATCACTATAAATTCATCTATAGTGACTACTATATTTTATACCAATATATATCACTATTTTTTATCATCCCACAATGTGAATATGTTAAATATTCCTATGAATTTTATATCTTTTGTGATGTATATTTCCATACCCCTCAGAATGAAAATAGAGTAGGGTCTTGACTGCGTGCATATTCGGTGTCTTGGACAGATCAATTCGGATGAGCCCCTTAGAAGCCGAATCAGGATTAATTTTCTTGATATTAAATGTAGCTTATTAAATGTTGGACCGTACAAAAAAATTTCATCCCATTTGGATGCACTTTATAGTATAATTTTGTGGATTAATCCACTAGTGTGCTTGGATCCTGCACAGTTTGGCCCATATTTCTTGGACTTCATCATGGGTCCTCAAAATCACATCCACATTCAATGATATTATAAAAACAAGTAACATTACCCTTTTTAACAGTGATAAACATAAAATAATTGAATCAAACATGAAAGTCATTTTTTTATTATATTTTGAATTTATAATACAAATTCAGTTTAATACAATGGTGTAAGGGTGAAAATGACACAGTGAATCATGGTACGATCACACCCCCACACCTAAACATTTTCACTCCTAATAAAAGTTAAATTTTCAGAAATTATTCATATATATATTAATAGCATCATGAATATTTAACATCTGAGGAAATTTTAATTCATTAAAGTAACATGATCAATGCATAAACCACACCAAGGAGTTATTCCTAGTGAAAATGGAAAAAGATGTCTTATAAATCATATCACAGTGAAATTCAAAGATATTCATGATACCAAATTGAGAAAGGAATTCATAAGTCAACCATGCCACTAAATCTCCATGTGTGTGTGTGAAAACCATTCCATGCTATTCTTTCCACTTTCTATCCAATAAATATAAGTAATTTTAACATTTTTCAGCTTAAAAGATTTTGTCCACCGAACCTACCCTACATCCTTTGCAATCATATTTCAGGACCCACTTACTTAAGAATTACCAGAAGTCAAATCATAATATCCTGACCTAGATATCCCCATATGTTACACATTTCATCACTCCCCTCATTTATTATTTTTTTTTTTTCAGAAGTTTCATTTGGAACAAATATCACACTCATCTCTCAACCCTTGTTTGATCTCCTCACGACAATAATTGTAATAGTTATAACAAGATAAAAGGTTGATGAGGATTGGTTTTTGACCTTCCCAAGACACAACCCAATTTTGTTTTGATTTTGATATTTTTAGGGTGTTCAATAGTCGGATATCAGGTATAAACACATAGGTCAATCTAGTATAGTAATGAAACAGATCAGATAAGGAACGAACATATGGAAATATCACTTAAAGATGAAAAATATTAAACTAACATATATTTACCTTCTATTAAGTAAGAAATATTCACACTTTGTGGTTTGGTTCAAAAATGTGTGGAGATACTAGTGATGCATTTTTCCCAAAAACTACTCACACAAGGGGAATCAATCATCTCAGAGGTTTCACAGAGATAAAACAATTTATATCATTGAAAGAAAACCAATTCACTAAAAATCAATTCCTGATGTTAAATTCATACAAAAATTCATTCCATAACAGTGTCAGGTTTTCATCAAATGTTAAATCAACATAGAATAAAAAAAATTCAACATGCATTTTCAGTAAGTTCCATGATTTTGTGACCAGAAGGGGGGGGATTAAAAATACCATAAAGAAGGTGAAAAATAGAAGAAAGAAAAAAAAGATGATTAAAATCCTAATAAACTAAACAAGATAGGGAAAAGTGAAAATACCATAAAGAAGGCGAAAAAGAGAAGAAAGAAAAAAACAATGAAAAATCCTAACTAACCCAGGAATGTACCCATCCCCCACAACTAAAGTGTGAAGTGTCCTCACTATAATAAAAGAGAATGTGGGAAGGAAGGATAAAAACTGGTGAGTGTCATTCATATATTTCTTCTTGAACATGGAGTTACTTCACGGGGGACTCTAAAATGGAATCATGGAAGTGCTTTAGCCGCTGCCCATTAACAGTGAAGGTTTGATTGGTTTCTTCATTTTGAACCTGTACAACACCAAATAGAGAGATGTTAGTAATAGTGTATGGTCCAAACCAATGGTAATGAAACTTACCTGGATGAAACTTTATCCTTGCATTGTAGAGGATAACCTTCTGCCTAATGTGGAATTGACGATGAAGGATGAGACAATCATGGGCAGCCTTGGTTCGCTCCTTCTAAATCCTAGAGTTCTCATATGAATTTCTTCTCATTTCCTCCAGCTCCTGAATCTGAAACTTCCTTTGGGAACCCGCACCAGAAAGATTAGAATTGCATTGTTTGATAGCTCAGTAGGTCTGATGCTCAATCTAAACAGGGATGTAGAAACTCTTTCCAAACACTAGCTGATATGGTGACATTCCAATAGGAGTTTTAAAGGCAGTATGGTAAGCCCCTAATGAATCATCAAGTCTAAGACTCTAATCTTTTCTATTGGGTTGAACTGTTTTTTCAAGAATTTGTTTTACCTCTCAATTTGACACCTTGTCTTGAACATTGGTCTATGGGTGATATGCAGTAGACACTTGATAACCGACCCCATACCGACACAAAAGTGATTGCATTGTTTGGTTTTAGAAATGAGAACTCTGGTCGCTGATGATCAAACTAAGTAAGCCAAGCCTACAGAAGATTTGGGTTCTCAAAAACTATACAACTACCTTAGAATCATCAGTCCTTGTAGCTCGTGTCTCTACCCATTTTGACACATAATCAACTGCCAGAATAATGTACAAGTTGCCAAAGTAATTGGGAAATGGCCCCATAAAGTCAATACCCCAAACATCAAAAATGTCATGAAAGAGAAATGGTTGTTGTGGCATTTCATTTATTTTATAGACATTACCCATTCTTTGACAATGAGGACAAGATTTACAAAAATCATGGGCATCCCAAAAAAGTGTTGGCCAAAAGAGACCAGAATCAAGGATTTTGCAAGAAGTCCATTGGGGACCAAAGTGGCCCCCACAAGCAAGAGTGTGGCAGAATCTAAGGACAGACTAAAACTCACTATCGGGGATAGAACACCTAAGGACTTGATCACTACATGTGCGCTAGAGGTAGGGGTCATCCCAAATGTACCAACGAGACTCATGTTTTAGATGACTGGCTTGGTTTTTATTGAAATCAGTAGGAATGCAAGATGATACCAAATAATTTACAATTTCAGCATACCAAGGAATAATATCTTGCACTCAGTACAATTGTTCATCAAGAAACATGTCGTTTATAGGAATACAGGGGGATGAGTCAATGTCTGAGGATGGGGGAATCCTACTGATATGGTCATCCACCACATTATCTACTCCTTTTTTATCTCTAATTTCTATATTGAATTCTTTAAGGAGGAGCATCCAGTGAATGAGACATGGTTTGGCTTCTGGTTCCTTAAGGAGATACCGGAGGGCTGCATGGTCTAAGAACACAATGACTTTGGACCCTAAAAGATACAACCTGAATTTATCTAAGGTAAACATAATGTAAAGGGATTCTTTTTCAGTTGTGGTGTAGTTTTCATGGGTAGGGTCCAAAGTATGTGAGGCATAGGCAATGACATGTGGATCTTGATCAACCCTTTTTGACAATATTTCCCCAACTGCATAGTTAGATTTGTCACACATGAGATCAAATGGTAAATCCCACTGAGGTGGTTGGATTACCAGGGGTGACATTAGAATCCATTTTAACTTATTAAAAGCTTCATCACATTCTTTATTAAAAACAAATTCTTTTTCTTTTTGGATTAATGGGGAGAGGGGGAGTGAAATTTTACTAAAGTCAAGAATGAAATGACAATAAAATCAAACATGACCTAAGAAAGACCTCACATCCCATACATTTTTTGGGAATGGTAGGGAAGAAATGACATCCAATTTTGATTTATCTACTTGGATGCCATCCCCAAAAATGACATGTCCTGAAACTATACCTTATCACACCATAAAATGTCATTTCTCATAATTTAATATGATATTCTTTTCAATACAACAACGTAGGATTGAAGCAAGACTACCCAAACATTCATCAAAAGAAGATCCATAAATAGTGATATCATCCATGAATAATTCCAGGAAATTCTCTAGGTAATCCGAAAAAAATACAAACCATGCATCGTTGGAAAATACCTGAATCATTGCACAGACCAAATGGCATCCTCCTATATGAAAATGTGCCAAAGGGGCAAGTGAAGGTCATATTTTCTTGGTCCTCAGGGGAAATATGGATCTAAAAGTATCCAGAATACCCATAAAGGAAACAATAGCGGGAATTACCCGCTAGCCTCTCTAGTATTTGGTCAATGAACAAAAAAGATAAATGATCCTTCCTAGTGTGTTGGTTTAGTCAGCGATAGTCTATACAGACATGCCAACTATTCTGCACACGAGTTGGAACCAATTCATCGTTTTCATTTTCAATTACTATAAGGCCTGTTTTTTTAGTAAATACTTGAACAGGACTGACCCATTAGCTATTAGAGATGGGGTAAATGATTCCAACAACCAATAATTTTGTTACTTCTTTTTTCATAACTTCTAGGAGGTTTGGGTTCAGTCGACGTTGTGCCTGCCTCACTGGTTTATCCTCATAATTTAATAAAATATGATGTGTGAAAATTTATGGGATAATACCAATAATGTCATCAAGTGTCCATCAAAATGCTTGTTTATACTCCCTCAAAATTTCAGGAAGTCTCAATTCATGCTCAGGAGGGAGTGAACTAGAAATGATGACGAGAAACTTGTTTCCATTCTCAAGATATGAAAATTTTAAATCTTGAGGTAGTTGTTTCAGTTCCAATTCAGGTGTATTTTGGATTTATATGAGTGTTTGTACAAGTGAGAGGTTACCGATCTCATCTAACTACTCAATGGTATCATCCTCAGATGAGGAATGATCTTTTACAAGCTTAGCAGTATCATCTATTGTCATTGGATCCTCAATGTTCAAGAAATTATCAATTAATAAACATGAATGATACTTTTCTAGACCACTACAAAAATCAATTCATGATTCATTACCTATAATTTCAATCAATGAAGAAAACTCAGAAAGGGGATTGAGGGAAAGAAAAGTTGTTTTTTAGGGGAAGGGAGTACATCAATTGAATTAATAGAGAGAGAGGAATTTTCTTCTGAGGGGTGATTCCCAACATCAAGGATATTGAAATGGACTATGTCACCACCAAATTACATAGATAATGTACCATTATGGACATTAATTATGGATTTGGCGGTTTTTAAGAAAGGTATCCCCAATATAATTGGGGCATGTCCATTCATCTTATCATCTTCCATTTTAAGCACATAATAATCAGCAGAAAAAATTAAATTTTGAACCCTCACAAGAACATCCTCTAGAACACTAGAAGGGTGTGTTGTACTCTGATTTTCTAGCTGAAAGACTATCCCAGTTGGATTCAATTCCCCGACCTTCAATGTAGAGTAAATTGAGTGAGGCATCTCATTTATAGAAGCACCTAAATCAAGCATAACATTGGAAAATGAATACTCCCCTATGGTGCATGGAATCTAGAAAGTTATGGGATCATTGCATTTGGTAGGCAGTGGTGGTTCTATCAATGCTAAGACATTCCTCCCCAATATTACCTTCTCATCACCACGAAGTCTCCTTCGATGTGTACATATATCCTTTAAAAACTTTTCATATCTTGGAATTTGCTTCATGGCATCAATCAAAGGAATATTAACCTGCACTTTTTTGAAAGTTTCTAATATTTCCTTATCAAGTTCAGTTTCCTTTTGTTTTCTTGGTTGGGTGGAACTTTGGGGAAATGGAAGATGAATGGTTGGGATATGAGACTCATCGACATACACACTCTTTCCTTTGGAAGTAATTCTCTCAAGACAAGGATTTTCTTCTCTTAGACCATTTTTATCAGTGGTTGGGATAGTGGTTTCCTCAAGAGGGGATGACTCTATTAGAGGGTTCATTTGGATTTTAAGATGAGTTTCACTCCTAAGGGTGATGAAACTAACATTTTCTTTATCCCTAGGGTTAACTACTATTTGAGAGGGTAGTTTACCTGACCCATGACTTTGAATTTCCCCCACCGAGTTAGCTAGTTTCCCTAATTGGGTTTCAAGGTCTTATATGGCAGCTTGGGTAGTGTGTTGGAATTAGAGATTATTGGAAACCATTTGTTTCATCATATCTTCTAGGATAGGCTCAGTTTTGGGAGGGGACAGTTGGAAAGGCCTTTGGGGTGGTTGATGATTTCTGGGTGGTGGTGGTGGATGACTACTCTGACCTTGTTGGTTCCATAGTTGATGAGGCTGGTTTGAATACCCCCTTACCTATAATCTTGGTTTAATTTCCACCTAGATTTAGATGGATAGTATGGTTCTTGCCTAAAGGGTTGGTTATAGGGTCATTTTGGGAATATTGCCTCACAACTCTTAGAATTTTCTCTCAATTGGGGGCATTGGTCAGAATAATGGGTGTCCGAAGAGCAGATTCCACAATGTATGGGAGGAGGAGATTGATATTTCCCTTGGGAGAGAGAAATTTTTTGTAGAAGGGTGCTTCCCTCCTCAAACTTTATGTCCACCTTCTTCTCGAATTTAGTACTTTTTACCTCATGGACACCTTGAATGGGTATATTATACCTTTAACCAAATTGTTGAGTGTTTTGCACCATGTTCTCAATTAAGGTCCTTACAGAAATTGGGGTCTTATCTACCAGCGCACCACCTGCAGTAGCATCAATCATGTTTCTATCAATAGGGATTAAAACTTCATAAAAATATTGTATTAAAAGTTGGTCACTTATTTTGTGGTGTGGAAAACTTGAACATAATATTTTAAATCTTTAACAATATTCATGAAGTGTTTCCTCTTAATATTGTCTTATCCCATAAATTTCTTTCCTTATAGTTGTAGTTTGAGAGGCAGGGAAATATTTTTCAAGAAAAAGTCATTTCATGTCCGCCCAACCTCTTATTGGTGAATTAACATAATAAATTCAGTCTTTTGCAGTGTATTCTAATGAAAAAGGAAATTCCCTAAGCTTTACTTATTCTTCATCCACATTTGCAGGTTTTAATATAGAACACACAGTATGAAATTTTTTAAATTCTTATGTGGATCCTCTCTAGGAAGTCCAAGAAATCTTGGTAATAGATGAATTAAACCAGATTTTAGTTCAAAATTGGGTGCCTCACTTTGTAATTGAATGTATGTGGGTTGGATATCGGCATCAGGTGAGGTTAGTTCTTTTAGTGTTATATTGTTTTTAGCCATGTTATACAAGTTTATTTCAGTTTTGATATTGGTTCTAGAAAAAGAAGATGAAGTATCAAGAATAATGTTGTTGTTTTCTGTGTCCTCCTTCAAAGGGTTCTCTTGTGCGTCTTTGGGTCACTGATGTAAGATCCTCTCTTGTTCTTGTTCGAAATGTGGTAAATCTCCCGAGTTAGAACACGTCATGCACAAGACCTACACAAGAAATAAATCAGAACACAAAAATATAGGTAAAGGTAAAATATAAAACAAATAATTATTAATTAAATTTACAAAAAAATTATAAAAAACACACACTAAAAACCAAAACGCTCCCCAACAACGACGCCAAAATTTGACTACGTGCATATTCGGTATCTTGAACAGATTAGTTCAGATGGCCCCCTTAGAATCCTAATCGGGATTGGGTTCCTTGATATGAAATGTTGATTATTAAATTTTGGACCATCCTACAAAATTTCATCCCATTTAGATGTACGGTCTAGTAGAAGTGTGCGGATTAATCCACTGGTGTGCTTGGATCCTGCGCAGTTTGGCCCATATTTCTTGGACTTCATCATGGGTCCTCCAAATCACCTCCAACTTCAATGATACTATCAAAACAAGTAACATTACCCTTTTTAACAGTGATAAAAATAAAATAATTTAATCAAACATGAAGTTAACTTTGTTATTATATTCAGAATTTATAATAAAAATTCAGTTTAATACAATGGTGTAAGGGTGAAAATAACACAGTGAATCATGGTGCGATCAGGTCTCTAATCCCCATATTATTCCATATCTTTATTAAAGATTGAGATCATTTGGGATTTTATGATTCTCAACATTAAAATTATAGACATCATTCTTAGTATTGATTGGATGATTACCCATAGATCCCAGATTGATTATTATCTTTGATAGGTCTCCTTTAATACCCCCAATGGGGTGTACCATGTTTTCCATGGAGAATGGGACCTGAGGTCAAGTAGATCTAGACCACCACTTCCAGAGTTGGGTAGGATGATACCTATATTTGATTTTGACATAAAGAAATAATATTTTATTTATGATCTTCATCTAGTAACTGTTTAGTTTCTTGATGTTTTTTCATATGACTTATCTGGTTTATCACTAGTGAGGGAGGTGGAGTTTTCTATTATCTTAGTACTTGGTACCCAACTTATCTCTATTACCTCTTACCACATGGAAATAGATGAATTGAAGGAGTTAAAGACCAAATTGGATGACTTGTTGAATAAAGTATTTATTCTCCTGAGTGTATCACCTTGAGAGACACCTATGCCTTTTGTGAACAAATTTGATGTAACCCTTCACCTTTGTATTGATTACCAAAAACTCAATTGAGTCATGGTAAAGAAAAAGTATCCATTTCATTAGATTAATGATTTATTTTATCGGTTTAAAGAGGTGAAGTGGTTCTCAAAGACTTATCTTCATTTCAGTTATCACCAACTTAGAATCAAAGAGTCTGATATCCTGATGACCCACCTTCCAGAGTAGGTATGGACATTATGAATACCTTGTTATACCTTTTGGTATAACCAATTCTTCTATAATTTTTATAGAACTGATAAAAAATATATTCCATGAATGTATTTATTAATTTGTGGTAGTATTTTTTCATGACATATTGATTTAATCTAAAACCTAGGAAGATCATGTGCCTCATTTAAAACTAGTTCTGGAAATTTTGAGTGATTTCCAACTTTATTCCAAGCTATCGAAATGAAATTTCTGGATTTGATAGGTGAAGTTCTTGGGACACGTGGTATCATAACATGGTATTTCAGTTTATCCTGAGAAGGTGAGGGCTATTATGACATGGGAACAAACACAAATTATTTTCAATATTTAGAGATTTTTGGGATTAGTAGGGTATTACCACCAGTTTATTAAATATTTCTCAAAGTTGGCCTCTCTAATGACCTCTCTCACTCGGAAAGGAGTAAATTTCTTATGGGATTTGTAATTTCAGAATTCTTTTAATTAATTGAAATTCCTTTTGACATATTCCCCAATGTAGACTCTTACAAAGGTTGAGCAGGGGCTATTAATGCATCCAATTCATGTTTATGATGAATTCTCATGTAGGGTGATAACCTAGTGGCCTATGGTTTCTGATAGCTTAGGCCACATGAGAATAACTACCATACTCATGATCTTTAACTCACATTTGTGATGCATGATCTTAAGTGTTGGCAATATTACCTTTTAAGAGAAATATTTACTGTTTATTTCAATCACAAAAGCCTGATTTATATCTTATCATAAAAATATTTGAATCTTTATCAGAGGAATTGGGTGGAATATATCAAATCTTTTGATTTCGACATTTCCTATAACCATGGTAAGGGGAATGTCATTACTGATGATTTGAGTAAGAAACTTATAACCCAAACCATAAAATAATAATTCAAATAATTTAATTTTATGGACCCCTTTGCATTTTGGAGTTTGGGAGGATGAGACCAAGATTATTATGAAAAGTGTACAGTTGGCCTCCTCTCTTCTTGATACAATTATTCTAGAAAAACATCTCAATGATGAGTTCTATTTCATTAGAGACTCTCTTTATGGTGGGGAGAGCATCAATGAGTGGTATTTATCTCCTGAGAGTATATTATACTTCTAGTGATGGTATATCATACCTTTACCTATGAGAAAAGCGGTGATGGGAGTTTTCCATAGTTCCCAATGGGTGGTGAACCATGGATTAATATGTTCTCTGATATGTGTAAATGATTCGGGTGGCCAGGTATGAGATGAGATATCATTTATTTTTTTATCATTGTTATACTAGTTAGTATGTCAAGGAAGAACACTAGAAAACTTTAGGTTTACTTCATCCCTTTCCTATGCCAACTTGGAAGTGGGATGACATTTCAATGGATTTTATGGTCAGGTTTCTATGTACCCCTCAAGGGAAGAATGTGATATGAGTAGTGATAAATCAGCTGACCAAATCATCTCACTTTATTCCCATTAATGATATAACCAAAATTAAGGAATTAGGAAGTCTTTTTGTGAAATAGATCATCTGATTACACAAAGTTATATCTATTATAGTTTCTAATAGGGATCCCAAATCCACTTATTATTTTTGGAGAGGCCTCTAATAGGTGATGAGATACGAGGTTAGTTTGATCATGGAATACCATCCATAAATGGAAGTCCAAACATAAAGATCTATATAGATTCTCGAATACAAGCTTCATTCTTGTGTTCTTGAATTTAGTGGATCTTGGGATAACCACTTGGGATAAGTTGGGTTTGCCTATAATAATATTTACTATTCATCCATCAAGATCAAACCCTTTGAGTCATTGTATGGTCGACCATGTAAATTTCCATTATGTTGGTCACATATTGGTGAATCTTCCTTGGTTGGACCTATTTTGGTCAAAGATACAATGGTAAAGTTTTAGTTGATTCATTAGATAATGATAATGTCACAAAACCAATATAAATATTATACTAATCATCATAGATTCCCTTTGGAGTTTTTAGTCGGTGACTTGATTTTTTTGAACGTTTCACCTCAATTGAGTTAATGATAGATTGGGAAGCAGGAAAAACTATCACCAAGATACATGTTACCATTTAATGTTGTCGAGAATATCAGAAAGGTGGATTACCATTTGGATTTTATACCTTAGTTGACATCGATTCATAATGTGTTTCATGTGTCACAACTCAAGAAGTATCTCTCTAACCCATATCATGTATGGAACTAAGATGACCTTGATATGGAACCTGATTGATCCATTACTGAGTAGCCAATTCAAATTGTTGATTCTAAAATGAAGGTTCTTTATAGAAGTTCCATACCCTTGGTTTGAGTTCTTTGTAATCATGGTTATGATTCAAATGATACTTGGGAGTTTAAGGCACTGATAAGAGAGTAGTGACCTCATATATTTGATATAGAGTCTTCATGATATGATTTATGGGGGTAGAAATAATTTATGGTGAGGAGATTGTAACACCATGTTTCCAGGTTTTAGGCACTTCTAACCCTTTTTTTGGATCATCCTTTTTTACATTTCTTTAGGTTGTTTTTGGATACTTTTTGAAATTTAAAAAAGTTTTTGGCCAAGTGAACGATTGGTTCATGGTTAGGTAAAATTATGGTAGTCATCTATGGAAACTGTGTTCTATATGTTGGAGTTCTATAAGGGGAACATGGTTATTTAAAAACATGTAGCCTCCCCATAAAATCATACAAGATGGGATAGAGGGGAGCACATGGTTGGTGAATGGTTTTAAAACTATAAATCCAAACCATTCACTCTTTTTCCATTGGCCCAGGTGGGAGTGAACAGTTGGTACACAGTTTGTAAACTGTGTGGCTAAACTACATGAATCTCTTTAGAATATTAGTATAGGCACAAAGTTAGGTGAATTATTAGTTTTAACCATGAATCCTGTCCCAAAATACCTTGAAATGATATTTTAATCCTACAAAAAAATTAATTAAGGTCCCAATACTCTTGTTATATATTCTAAACTCCTCTTAATCAAACCTAATTCAACCCTTAGTTTTAGAGGCTCTTTAGAGGTGATTTTGGATCCTCCAACCTCTTTTCTTCTTGGATCAAAGTGATGGTGGATAAAATTGATACCTCTCTGGTAAGTGTATCCTATTTTATTGGGAATTATGCTTCATTATCTCTCACCTTATTTGAAGAGTGGTGAATCCCATTGTTGTTGATAAATTTGGATCCTTGATTTGATGAATTGTAATTCTAAGGATTCTTCTTTGATCTTCCTCTATTTTGGCTCTTTATTGGAAGTTCCCATTTCAGGTGATTGACTAACCATGTAAATAAAGGTATATATTTCCATAAGGATTTTACCTACACTTGAAACCTTGATTGATTGCATGATTTGAAATGAATTTTAAATTGATTTCCAAACCTTTAATTGATATAATTTGATGTTTCATTTAAAAAAGGCATGTAATTGTGAGATAAAACCCTTTCTTAAAGGATTTAAAAATATTGGGTGGATTTGGGGAAAATATGGCTTAAATTAAAAGTGATTTGATGAAATTATTTGATGTTGATTCTTGAGAAAAAGGGATTTAAATAAAAGATGATTTTGAGAGGCATGGACTTGATAAAGTCCCCTGATTTGGTTTTGAAGTTGAAATGGCATGTTGAAACTTGAAATTGGTAATTTTAACTATGAATGATGAATTGAATTGAAAAGAATTATTTAACCATGATTGATTTATTTAAAGCACATATGATCTTTAGTAGTTAGTGGGTGACAAGGATAAGCATGCTAGGACTTTGACCCCTTAGTAATAGATTGAATATGAAAACTCTAACTAAACCAAATTCGATATAATTTGGCCTGATGGGGTGTTGATTGATTCTATCTTGATGTCTAGAGCCTTAGGGATGTGTGCACACTTGAGATAGGATTGATTGAATGAGCAGTGTGAGGATCCTAAAGTAAGGATATAATGAACCTTAGGTCATATGACCAGAGTGCTTTCTTTTGATTTTATTATTACATGTGAGTTCTTATTAAACTATTTTATTCATTTTATTATCTTTTATTAAAATGTTCATTTAAGCCTATTTTTGATATACTCACCATTTACTTGATTTTTAATCTTGTTTGACTAATAATGTGGAAAATAGTTTCCATACCTTTTTTATTTAAAATGAAGCATAAATGATTTATTTATTATAGAATTTCTTATGGGACATTTTTTTATATCCTATTGGACTATTTTTTATCACACTCTGCCTTCTCCTTCAAGTGTCTATAGACTATGTTATTCCATATCTAGGAAAAGGGAAGTAACTACTTTGAGGTGGTAGTTGTGCTTGACTAATGAGTCCTTTGGTGATGATGGTGATTAGTGAAGTTGTGATCCACTTATTACATAGAGACTCTATGAATTTTTCTTAATGGATATTATTTAATTTATTGGATGATGGACCATTTTGATCATTATTTGTCTAATTTTGGTATTTAAATCCTTGAGGATTGTTTGTAATAACAACTATTCACTATTTTATCTTCCACTATTCTATACTGGTTATTTGTTCTTATGGAAAAATCATTCCCTATGACTCTTTTGATTCCCAGTCACTAGTTGTTAATCCATGGGGATTAAGAATACTCTTAAGGACATGTCAATTTCGACTTGGGTATCAATTTACTAGGGTATCTGAGTTGGTCTGTGACAACACATGTGTAAAAAAATAATGAACATGGCTTGTAAAACTCACTCCCATTACAGATGCAGGCACCCCTTTCACTCAATGCATAATAATGAATTTTTCCTTATAATTTCCATGAAAACACCCTATCCCCCATACTTTCTAAAAATTTAGCATGGAATGCCTATAAGAGATGGATAAGTAGGGATAATTAAATATTGTAATGTAGAAACCTAATAGGAATTTCATGGTCTCTAATTCTTAAGAAGGTCAAATGTCAAGGTGGCCTAAAATAGAGGTTAATTATAACAAGGGATTTTTTAATTGAATGATGTCCCCTATCATGGATGTAGCGCACTAAAATCTTATAGATTCAAACAAAATCAATGATGGTTTTAGTTTTACTACATGACATGGGAATCTCAAGAAAGTGATTATCAGAAACAATATGAAATAAAGGTTTAGAATGCCTTTTGGGAAATGGATTTAAAAAATTTGGATAGTTACTAGTGGTTTTTAGACTTTAGTTTCTAGTTATAATTCATTATTTTTTTTGAAAATAATAGCCCAAGAAAACAACAAAAAATTAGTAAGAATTTGAACTTTATGGATTTAAAAAATATAATTAGTCCCCTCACAATATACTTAGAGTTAAAAAATGAATTTGATTTTTCAAATTCAACTCAATGAAAGTTTGAAAAACACACCAAAAATATACAAAATAGTTTTATACAAAGGATATTTTTAATGTTTATATATATATATATATTTTAAAAATAACTAGAAAACATAAAAAAAGAAAACAACAACAATTAGTTATCCCCCCTTACACTTAGTTTCAACTATATCCTAAATGAAACTTATTAATAATCATGAATATTTCAAGAATATTAAAATAATAAAATAATAAAAATAAGTATAATGGAAGAAGACAACCTAGATGTTGTTATTCCCTACAAGTGGACAACCTTGGTGGGATGTGATGCCCAATTTTATTAGATTCTAATGATTTTAAAGAATCTCCAGTAGCTAATTTACACTTATGACATGCATAAAAAAACAAGTGGAAATTAATAATTTATTCAAAATTAAAACATAGAATTGAAAATAAAAGAAAATTAAAGAAGTGTAAGGAGAAATATTAGGTAAAATCTCCCAAGTGGTGCTAAATTTTATTATGTCCATGACCAGGAAACATTAGGATTATCCCCAATCTATTGTCCAGTTGGGATTTTGTGGTAATAAAAACTATATGTTTCTTGATTCAATGTACTTCATAGCCTCATTCAGGTGGAGATCCTATTTGCACTACTAGAAAACTAGGCATTTGAGTCTGTTGGAATGGGATACCACCATTGGTGGTCGATGAACTGAATTAAAAGAAGTGCCCAATCACCCCATACACCCTAACCCTCCTCCTCCACCCCCTTTGCATAGATTCCCATAGCCACCTCCCCTCTCTCTCAACTCACTCGCCGTCACCACCACACTTGGAGGTGCTTCCACCACACATCCTCCCTCATCACCTCCCCTCCCTCACACCTCACTTGACCTCTGACTCCGCCCACACCCCCTCCAACACCTTCTCACCTAGAGCTACTGCCACTGCCCATCTATCCTCATCATCACCCTCCCTCTCCTCTCTCCAATCCTCCACCTCCACCTCAACCCCGCCTACACCTCTGGCATCTCCCATCTACAAATATCCTTGTCCTAGGGTTCTTGTAGTTTAATTAATCATTATTTCATCTTTGAATAATTTTTCTTCCAAGTATCTCATATTCAGATAATTTTTCTTCCAAGAATCTTTATATCCCACTATTAAATGTTTAGTGAACTCATATATTCAGGAAATTTTAAGTTTTCATCTTCTATTTACTAAATGTCATTCAAATACCTGCTACACACATCCTCTTTCATTGATTCCAATACATTTAAAATTTTCCTTTCAAAAGTATAATCACACAAGGATAATGAACTTCATTCTCCTAGATATGGTTTCAAGATTTCATAATTGTTGGCATAGTTCTTTTAGTTGTGGAGGATACTTTAATCTCATTGGAATAACACCTTGGGCTACATAGTGTATGCATGATTTATCATGATTTCTTATTTACTATTGTACCAAATTATCACCATTTTACTTCCATCTCCATTAAACTCAAATTATCAAACATATGATGCATCTTCTTTTGATCAGTATATTCTTTATTCATTCCTTGATAATTTTGATTGAATTTTATGAAAAATGATCTAAAATCATTATAGTTTTCTTCTTCTATATGGTGAATGGATGTTTTCTGCACATGAATCCCATTTTATAATACACTTGGATATCATTATTGATATTTAACTTGAAATCCCAAAATTATAGCTCGATTTAAGTTTCCTTTATTCCCCTATTTCATTAAATTCTTTCATTGTAACTGTTTTCTAACCCCTCCTATCCCTGAATATAGTGCTAATTGTTTCTTGATGTGTTTATGTAATTTTAAACTGCACAACACCTACAAGTGTATGAGGTATTAGTATCACAATAACTAGTAAGGACCAGACCATATCCATGAGAATAAGATATTGATTATATCACTGATTTACTTATATACAAATAATGAAAACTAAGAATAAATGGTGCTGTTTTTGGGAATCATGATAAGAAGAGAACATGTTTGTAGTAGTTCAGTTGAGAGAGAACAAGTTTTAGTCAACCTAAACCTTTTATTTCTCCCTATATTCACATTCTACATCTGTGTTTCCCATATAACAACCTTATCTAAATTGGTGAAAAATTATTTCTATAAATATTCTTTGCATTATCATGCTACCACCATGTAATTCAGATGAAATAAGTGGCTCTAGTTCAACTTGAGTGGTCCCATTGGAATGACCATTATATATTTTTCTATAATCTTATACCTGTAGAAGTTTTATTCCTCTATTTATGATATATGAAATCATATTTCATTTACATTCATGTAAATTCTTCTTGTCTCATATATGATAGTGATGATATTTAATTATTGGTAGTGGAAAATGAATTTCAACACATTTTATTTCCTAGTGTTGAGAAACTCAGCCTTTATGATTTTATCATTATTGATTAATAAAATGAATGGGTATTGTATCTTTATCCTTTTTATGGTATTTCAAGGTTATGCAACAATGAAATATCAAAGCTTTTCATAGACATGTGTTTTGATCCAACCAATCCTTTATATTTTATGAAATATGTGTGCAATAAATAAAAAGTACATGATTCATTTATAGTTCACATTATATGTAACTATAATAGGAAATTGATCCTTTCTTTACTAATGATTTATATGACTGCAAACATTTTAGGGGGATGAGCTCTAGATTCACATCATTCCATAGATCCATTTGCACCTACGGGCCGAGGTATATATGACTATAAATGTGTTTTTATTTTTTTAATTAAGAATTAAACATATATATACACATATATCTAATTATGTATGAAATTGTTTTTAATTTGATAATACTCAACTACTTCTTCCTCTCATTGGAGAGGCCCTGGTCGTGGTATTTCATCATGGAATTCTAAAACGACCCTTAACGTATCATTTGATGAGACATACCATCCCATGGGAGTGGGTGCCCCTACTTTTATTCACCAGTTGGGTCATATTATAAATTAACCACATAGATTTTCATTTACTACATGTTATTGATCTTTATTCCACTAGTAATACATTAGATCGACTATGGAGGGAAGTTCAGGTACAAGGATTATTTTAGTTTCTTAGATTTATTTTAAAAAAAATTACATTTGTGATATTTTTTTCTTCAATAAAATAATATGAGTGCGTGTAACAATGAGTTTTGACCAATTTTTATTGCCAAATTTCATAAAATTTGGAAATATTATAAATTTATAGTCAAGAGGGATCATTGCGTACCAAATATGGGTGCCCTAGACATTTTGGACAGAGTCTCGAGAGGCGTTCTCCCATCTCAGTGGCGTGAGTTAGTTGTATATTAGTCCAATGATGCTGAAACAATAAGTATATTTTTTTTATATATTTCTAAGAATTTTTATCATTTTACATATTTTAAATTTGAATTAATTTAATGTAGGAGGTGCTAGTGTGTCATTCCAAGAATCGTGCATTACTGGGACCACCTCACAGGCTTGGGAATCATCATGTGTCCCAGATTCAACATGATGTATTTATTATTTAATTTTTAAATTTATTATTTAATATGTTTTTTATTCTATATTAATATCTTATTGGTATATAGTTACATGAGCAAGGTGCACTGACTGATAAAATGTCAGTGTGGATGATTACTCGTGATCAAAATGATCCGAATGTTTCAACTCTTATAGTAAGTTCTTGTACTAATTATCAATACTTATATACATATACATATACATATACATATATATATATATATATATATATATATATATATATATATATTAAATAGGATCAATTTGAGTTTGAGTTAGCACAACTTCTAGAGTACAAATGATAACTTTTCATGTGAAGGGATGGGACATTTCTTTGCATTATTGGTTGTGATGAACATGGATACAACTTGACATGTGGAATGGGGATTCCTTACTCTATAGTGTCACACACTAAGGTTTTGGATTTTTTTTCTGGGATGACATAGTTGGTGATAGATTTTGAAGAACTAATGCATGATTCTGAGGAGGTAAATGTGTAGCTATTAGCTAAGGTCAGAGCACCGCATGAGTATATGCACTGGGTTGATGGTGTAGGGGATCCTATGACGCAAGTTTATATTTAATTTATTTATTTATTTATTATTACATTAATTATTTTTTTCATCATAATTTTTATTTTTTGTAGGCCTTTGCTGCACTGGACGCAGTTGTAGCCATGGTCCTGCATGACACATCAGATTCAGAAGGTGTGTTTTGTTTTATCTTTTTGGTTTCTCATTAAAATTAACTTTATATTTTTTTAGTAAAGTCAAAAATCACATTAAAATTTTCATTAAAATGAAAATTTACCAAGTATGGATTCAAAACCAACTAAATACATTTAGATTGGTGAGAAAATTTAGGAAAAAATCATTAAGCTTAAATAATAAAAACAAATAACTCTTTGACCCTTGTTTCCAAATTTAGAAGGTATTATACCTCGATTTTTGTCTCTATGAATTTTAAAAACACCAACTGGATGATTCATGGTCAAAAGACCTTGTCTATCCATAATAAGGGATCCTTCTCCATCCATTTATTTTCAGAATATGATTTTGTGACTATATAAGGAAGTTTATCTCAAATTTATGGTCATAAAATTATTCTCTTATTCTATTGGTTTATGGATCCAATTAAATAAATATGATATAAGATTGCTTCTATATAATTTCATATTCAAGGTTTACCACTCTCATTTCACAACACATCAATCTTAGAGGATATTAGAGACTCCATTGTGAATTTCATTTGCACTGATTCCTTAACACTCTCTATGATATCCACTATTTCGACCGATATTTACATTGATATTAGTATATCATTAGATTTTCTTAACAACGATTTTATATGGGTGGGGGATTATATCTCATTTTTGAGAATACTTTATTTCCTCAAATATGATGCCTTCTATTTTCTATGTCACATTCATGGTCTTGTGATCTCTGACCATAGGATATCTACTCGGGAAAACTTTCATGTCATTTTAGTTGCATATTCAAATAATCATTCTCCATAATTAAAATCATTGATGACCCCAATGTTATTTTAGAGGTTTCTTATATTATAGACCATGTTTAGGATGTTATGTCTTCTAGAGTTAATTATCATTGGAGAATTAAATAGGGATGGGTTAATACAAAAAGTGAACCTCCTTCTAATAGAGCTCTATAGGTTCAACATACTCAAGAAGATATATTTTAATATTTAATTACTTCAACCTTTATCTTCCAGTAATCACAATGCCCATACATTCATCATCTACACCACACTATTAAACATGTAGCATTTCACATTTTTTTACAAACCCAGTTTGAATTGATATTGTGAGATCAAACCCAGCAATTTATTCCTTCATGATCATCTTCTTGTTCAGCCTGATAGCAACATCTCACATGGAATATGAGTTCATATAGAGAAATTTTATCGAATAAACATTACATAATCAATGTTTTCTAAACTCTAACTCTTTATTCATGTATTTGGGTGTTGTGGTATGGTTGTCCCTCTCTTAATATTTTGATGAAGTTTGGGTATAATCCCCCATTGAAAAATCCAAACAACCCACAATGTATCCCCTACTCGACATCACAACCACCCCTTTCCCTAAAAAATTCACAAAAGGAGGAAGGTTATAGAGTATTCTCCCTAGGCTATGACATGGTCTACTTCTATCATGGATAGAAAGTCCCTAGGACATCCTAAATCTTCTGGAAAACAATCAGAACTCAAAAAAGTTTAAAATAACCCAAAATTAAATAATAAATCATACAATAATAACATAGGAATGGGGGGGGGGGGTGGATTAGATAAATATTTGGAACCTCACTATACAATCCCCTTGTATGTTCTATAATCATACTACACGAGTCTTTACATAGGCGGATCACTGTCTAAAGGATCTAATTATGATGGTTATAAAGGTGGATTCTCCTCCTCCCAAGATAAATTTTTCCCTTTTTCTAATCCCTAGACTCCTAGTGTTGCATTCCATGATCCACCTACCTCTCCTAGTGTTACCTTGGGTGATCATTTTATTATGTAATCTCTTACTATGTATAATATTTCTCTTTTAAAATATCTTTGTAGATTTCATGGTCTTAACAGAGCTTTGTTTGAGGAAAGTATTTATGGAAACTTTCTATCATTAGTACCTTTATTACTAGATGGATCAACCTAGGATAACCCTAAAGATTTAGTATTTCCTACTCCAATTGATATTATTATTCCAATTTATAGTGTTGGAGGTTATGCCGCCTTAGATTCAGCTTCATAGTTTGGTTCCCCTATACAATACCATTTGTTCCTTGCTACTAGTGTGGATGAAAGACTAACCTTTCCAACTATCTACTTGGATGTTCCTTATTTACCATATGATGTCTCCATAAATTCTCCTAGTCCCCCAAAACATAAATCTTATATTGTTACTACATTCAAATCCTTTCATACACTGGCTAAGATGGATGAAAAACTTCAGGACACCCTAATTTACAAGAACAAAGGATGTAAAAGGACTTTATAAGATTCTATTGATTTTAGTGTAGTTACAACCATATGTAAATATAAGTCTCCTTTAGAAGTTGTGTTCTCACACCTAGAAAAGATTATAAAGAATGTCGTCAAGACCACCATATCCTCCTAATAATGTTATCAATTTTTATATGGAATTATAAGGTACTAGGTTCTCCAGTGAAATATGAATACATTTATACTAAGCCTAGGGAACCCAATTTCTTTGTAATAGCCATTATAGAACCCAAACACAATGCTATTTTTATCCAATATTTTTCTACCAATAATTATTCAAGCCATATCATGCATGTAGTACTAATAATGATCACATCTAGATATTCATGAGAAATAATATTATAATGGATATTATAAAATATTCTTCTCAATATATAATTGCTAAGCCGAGCTAAACATATTAGTAATTTTTTTCACTATTTTTTTTTTCTAAATGTGAATTTATGGATCATGGGACCCTTTTGGAAGGCATTTATACCTTTAACACATAATTATCCTATTTGTGGAAACTTTAAAAAAATTCAGTATAATACTATGAAAATAGGTGGTTGTTGTTACTCTAGGAAGTCCATGCTTTCAACAATTTCATAGCCAATTTTTTTTAATAGATTTTAGATTCTTTAGAGATAAGTTTACTTGGTTAAATAATAAGAAAGGTAATTACAGTATTGGTAATCAAATTGATAGGTATCTTTCCAATCTTCAAGGCTTATATTTCTTTCCAAACAATTCATTCTCCCTCTTAGATAGAAATCTATTGGTTTGTGATCTTTTATTAATGAAGGAAAGATCATCAGAGAGGAGTACATCTAGAAACACATGTAACCACTCTCTTCTAGAAATTATTTAGGGATAATGTTTCTAATAGGCATAAGTTCCTTTTCAATGATTTTTTGGTATCTTATGGTGTTTGTTTTCCTGGGTGAAACTATGTGGTTTCTCAATTTTTCCTTAAAAGTGTTTTGATAATAAAAGTGTTATTTTTTATTTAGTTATTAACCATTCTAAAAGAGTTTAGTCACTAGTAAACTCTACCCTTTATCTTCCATTTTTTTCAACCACCATTTGTTATATTCTTATTTTCAGTTGTTCCTACATATTTTTGTGGTTGTAAAACAGTTTGAGAATCTTCCAATGAACCCTCATACAGAATTCATGTACTTCTATTTCCTTTAAACCTACCTTCAGTACATATAAATTTATCGAGAAATTATAATATGAAAAACTCTTTCATGCCCACATTTTTTATTACATTCCCTTCTGAAGTATGTAGATGCTTCTTCCTTTTCCTGGATGCTATTTTTTTTAAATCTTACTTCAATAACTCATACCAACTATTTCAAATTCCATTTTTCATATAACATCATTTGATACAATATCTTATTCCAGTATTACACTTCTATAAATTCATTTGTTAAGTTTATATTCCCACAAATTGAACTCACCTTCTGATTATCCTACTTTTGATAATTATTTGAATCGTATATTTTTCACACATGGTTCCAAGAAAACACACTTGTATTGACATGAAATCATGAGGGAATGATCACTGAGCTGTTTTTTATATATATGAATCAACACTTCATCCATAAGATACTCATGTCACCCAATAAGATGGAAAATGATAGATAATGTTGTCTAGTGTTATTAAAATGACATATCTCTCATCATGGGTCAAAAATGAGAAAAATACTTATGATTAACATGAAAATTTAGGAGAAAACTACTTGAATAACATGTGATCTATTGGAATATACTGTGCATCAATTCGATGTTTGGATTGATCGGTATAATTAAAAGTCCATTTTCACATTTATTATCATTTTTTTAATAATGGGAAAATCATGTGTGTAGGGGTCAAAAGTGACTAAACAAGTTCTAAATGACATGAAATCTTATTAAAATGATCTTTATGTCATTTAAAATCTATATGAAGCATAAAAACTTGGATCATATATATAAAGACCCCAACCCTAGCGAAATCTAACATAAATAAACATAAACAATAAGGTAAGGCGAACAACTAAAAACACATTCCATTAAAACATAATCTTGATAATAATATGGTAGGGATAAAAGTTGATTCAATAATTATATATAAATAATCATATGAGAATTAAACTTAACCATGGATATTCTAGTATTCAAATAATCACATGGATTATCAATTACTAATATCATAATGATGGAATGCATAATGTTGGCTTTTAAAACATACCATCGAGGGCTCGACGGAGATAGCACATCCACAGTAAAAATGATCATAAACCATTTAATAAAATATGGTAGATGATATATTAAAAGATCAATACCAATTAAGAATAATATTAAATAGATGGTGTTGAAATATATGAAAATAATCTAATAAAATCATTGAGGAATTCTTGAGAGAAATAATATTTTTTACTTTGCATTGTTTTGAAAAAATCATTTGTATTTATCATAAAATCAGATTGTAAACATGTATATCCCAAAAAATAAAAGGTAAGGACAATGAAATTATGTTTTATGCATAAATTATGTCCAACTAAAGTGAAAACATGTAAAAATAGTTTTCGAGAAACTTTAGAAATGGGCCACTTAAGTGCGGTTTAAGAGAAAATATAAAAGAGACTTTAAAGAGGACAAAGGATTAATTGTTTACATAAAACCATAAAATAGATAAGATATATTTTCATGATAAAAAGAGTCATTTTAGAAAAATATTGGTGTCTTCAAAAATATTATGGATTATACTTGAAAATTGGTATGTAATTGGGAAGTTTCCTTTAATCGGGCTTGCTTATCGAAAGGAATTGAAAAGGGAACCTTATAAAACATGTATTTCCCCACAAAAAAAATGAAATGATCTGGATACATGAGTTAGGAACATATAAATAGAATATAAAAAATTACATAAAAATAAAGAATAATTACATTGGGGTAGAGATAGAGAAAGCGTAACCTGAATGAAAAATGGATGTTCAGGGAGAAACGCTTACATTATGTCTGAAGGTGTTCTGCACTTGCACTTAGTGTATTGGATAATGAAGTTAGATTAATTAATAATTTAATTCAAAAGCTATTAAAAATTTAATTTATTTATTATAATTTTATTAAGTTCATTTATGGCCTTTTTTATGTGTTATAATATTCAATTTAATCATTTAGGATTGTTTATTTCCTTGGTTTTCATGATTGGTTTACTTGTATACATTTACGAAAGATACTGTAAAATGGGAATAGTTATATAGAATTGAAATTATATGTTATTAATGAAAATAAAAATTATTTAATGTTATTATATATTATTTTTTTAGATATGAGGATGATTCATTAGATAAATCATTAATGATAATCGTTTAGATCATTTTGGTGTTTTTTCGATCATCACAAACTAGTTTTGTCTTATTAATTAATATTATGTATATATACTGGTTTCATAACACTAAATAAGTTGAAATATACATATTAAAATATTATTTAACCATTATAATGGTTTTATGACCATCCTTGAAGGAGGTATTATAAATAAAAAAATCATCGTCCATGAAGATGTTGATTTGACACCTCACAAATGATGTTCTCATTTTTAGAACAAAAGTGAGAGGAGAAGGGGTTTGTTGATGAATCTCCTGTTAATATAATAAAATTATAGTATATATAAGATAATAAAAATATCATGCATGTTTTTATAGAGGAGTTAAGTAAAGGATAATAAAATAAATGAAATTAAAATAAAATTAAAAGAACGAAATGAGATTTTACGACTTGAATTCTTCTCCTTGAGAACCTCCTTAAGGAAATTTGAAATGGTCTTTTGGGTGAGACCAGAAAGACCATAATGAGAGGGAGAGGTTTGGGAAGGTATTGGGAAGAAATTAGACCAAATTCAAGTATTTGGAGGTATAAGGAGGAGAGGTTGTGAGGGGTGTTATTTATAGTGGGGGAGAGGGGTGTTTTTTGATTATTTTATTCATTAGTTTATTATTTTGGCTCAAGATTATGAATAGTTTTTATTACCATGACTTAGTAAAGTAAATAGAGAATAATATTTATAGATTATAGTGCTTACATCATCAATGAATCAATAAATAGTATATCTAACTTATAATGTTATATACTGTAAATTACCGTATTCCACTATTCACCAAAAATTAAAATATTTTAGAAAAATACCAAAAAATTCACCCTTACCTTTTTTCAATGTGTAGAATTTAAAAATGGACTCCATTTTATTAAGATGATTTTCTAAATATGATAAATTTAATTTTTTATTTAAAATCACAATTTATTCGAAAAATATCAATTTTAAACTTATAACTAATTTTATGACACTTTGAAAAATTAATTAAGGTTTCATAGAATTATATTATTATATTAAGATATAAAAATATTAATTTATAAATCTATTTTATGAAAAAAAAATATTATTTTAAATCATTATATTAATTATAAAATTGTAAATAAACATTTATGTTTCACAAAAATACCAATAATTAATTTATCATTTTTAACACATTTATTTACTTATTCCATGATATAAATTTATAATATTTTCATTCATAAGATAAATAAATTTTATTTATAATTTCATAGGTGATTTTATTATTCTAATTTCCACATTACTATTCCTAAAGGTCACATTACTATTCCTAATAGTTACATTACTATTCATAAAAAATGATACTTATCAGAAAAATACCAAAGTAAACTTTGATATTTTGATTTTAAAAATGAAGTTTATTTTTTCAAAAAAAATTATAAATGTGTAAAAATTTAGTATTAAAATAGTCATGCCATTAAAAGGAGGAAAATTTTCCTTTTAGAAAAAAAATCATTTTATGCTTAAAATTGGTTTTATTCTTATCACAATCCCATAAAACTTATTGGATAAATTTAAAAAAAATATTGAATATATAACATATAAATTTCATAATGTTGTTAATAATATTCTTTCCCACCAATTTAACAGCTGAGTTATAATGATAATAATATTTAATTGTTTATTTTAGCTAGGGGTTGTGTGCAACATAAGTCATCAAAGATATTGAATTTATTTAATAAGAGACATAATGTAAAATATTTGGGTGTTACATTCTCCCCCCATTCAATAAATTTATTTCTCTCAATTTTAAAATTGCACTTAGAAAATAAAAGGTTGATACTTGAAAATTACTTTGTGGGAATCCCACATCAGAAATATGGTTAATCAAATATACTCTTAATAAGAGAGAAAGGTAAATGCAAAGGTCACCACAAAACCAGGTTTCCCTATAGGATAACATTAGTGGAAGTGAAAACATGGGTATGGAAAAGAAATCTAACTATCATGTTCTGATGGAGAGTGACAGAGAACATGGTTATTAGAATGTATACCATCATAGAACCATAAATTTGTGATTGGTTAAAAGACCATTGATTTCTTAGTAAGAAAAGTAAATAAATGACATTTTTATTCCAAAACCCTTTTCCTAAATTTGAGGGTTTATTTTACTATTTGGATAATCACTTGAGAAAATAATCTTACTTTATTCCTATCCATGTCATAACCTCATCCTTTGGTTGTTCTTCAATCTATTTTCACTTCATCCCTTACACCAAGAAATGAATGTTCACAATGAAATTATCAAACCTGAAACACTTTTAATGAATCATAAATTTATCATGTCATTCCTTCCTCTTTTAAATATTTATTAAAACCAATCATAATTTAACCTCAAACAATAATATATAAATTTAAACTTAATCCATTCTATAAGTAGTGACCATAAGATGAATTCAAAATACATTTTTTCAAATTCAAAGTCCAAAAATTTAAAAGGAAGGTCACTAAATTTCTAAAATCAAATTGACATAAGATTTCCTCAAATAATGTAGCTCCTATTATCACATAAAAAATTTATAAATACCTTAATTTCCTTTAAACCTTTATGAAACATGCATGCTGCCAAGAGTTAAATCTTAGGTTGTTTAATATATTCCTTAAATACAAACATCTAATAATTTCACATAACATAAACCATCAGACCACTAACCACATTCATGGTCACTAATACTATCCCATAAAAATCTATTATTATTATCTCAACATCAAGCACAAATTTAGTGTTATCATTCACAAGTCATGTGTTTTCAAGAAGATATACTTATAATAGGATCACTTCTCTTAATTACTGGTGTTATTTATCACATGCTTTCAATTCCTTAAAGAAGAAGTGTCATGATAGAATCCTTATATTCCTCATTATTCTTATAAATAGAATAAAATAATATAATTATTGAATCAAAAAATACAAATACATTAATTATTCCACTCTTACTATAGTAACAACCTAAGCTAGGCCTTTATCCCTTTACTTATTTTGAGCAATATTACCTTGAAGCTTGAGTAGTATACCAGCATAGTTCCCCATATCCTTAAAGTTGAAGCATTGGACATAGGTAGATTCTTTGCTTCCCTTATAATCATAGGCCTTGTGGCCTTCCTATCTACATTTATAGCAAACCAACATTCCCTTCAAGCATGTACTGAAGTGTTTCTTACCATAATTATCACATGTGAAAAAATAATTCCTTATTTTCTTCTCCTTATCTATTTATTGATCTCCCATCCTATTCTTATCTTTATTTAATTGAAAACCATAAAACTCGGAGAATTCTTTCTCTATCTCAATAGAATAGGATATTATATCCTCATATGATGAGAATGTTTTTGAGACTAGTTCCCTTCGAAGTATTGGTTCAAGACCATCAAATAAATGGTCAATATTTATTTTTGGATTGCATATATATCCAGGGACATGCCTTGATAACCTTGTAAAGTTAGATTCATACTTGAAAACATTTTCATCCTCTTTCTATCTTGGACTCAAGAATTGTCTCTCCATATCGACTCATTGTTCTCTAGGAAAATATTTCTCCTAGAAAAGTTCCTTAAAATTATTCAATTCCATGTTTGCAATTTCCTCTTTGTCCTTAGTGTTTTGAATCAATGACCACCATTGATCCACATATCCTGAGAGATGATAAACTTCCATGATAACCTTCTCCCTTTAATTACTTCCCAAAGCAAAAAATATGTTCTCTAGGGAACTTATCCATTTCTCGGCTATAAATGGGTTTATAGCCCCATTGAATAATAGTGGTTGTTGCCGCATGAAGAAGTCCAACATTTTTACATCACATTGTTGATTAGGATGTTCCATAAAAAAAGGTTATTTCTCATAACCTGATTCAATTGTTTTAATATAGTTATAATTTGTTTAGCTCTAGTTACAACTCTAGATACGTCATCATTAGCTTCCATAGGAGGGAAATACCTACATGGAATACATGTGTTGATATAGTTTCCATTCATTCCACTAGGAGCCGTTTATAAACAATGGTATACACTAGATTAGATTATAACACTATAGAACATAATGTATAATTTAAAACTAGTGAAACACTTAACATAAATTGAAAATTTAGGTATAACTAATCTCTAAATCATAAGCTTGGTTTCTTTGGGAATATTTCAAAATTCTATCATAAGTTTTCATGTTCCATCCCATGTTTTCCTAAATATAGTTCTAAAGTCTCTACTAAACTTTCTCTGATACCAACCGCAAATACCCCGACCCTAATAGCCTGAAGCCAATGCCTTTATTATATTGGTACCATGAACAAGCATCATCATTACAAAGGACCAAATAGTTTAGTAGATTTTGAAAACTAGATAAAAACAGAAGTATTATATTACAAATTGAAATTAAATACAATATAAAAACTCCATTTGAAACACCCATAAAATCCTATATTATCCCTGTAAGTGATTCATAATATACATCTTAACATCATGGGGAAAAATAAAACATAAGAAAGGGGTGATCTCTGATGCTCAGTAAGGCTGAGAAAATATAGTGGAATCTAACATAAGTAAACATAAATAATAAGGCAAGTTGAATAATTAAAAACACATTCCATTAAAACATAATCTTGAGCATAATATGGCAGGAATAAAAGATGATTAAATAATTCCATATAAATAATCATATGCGAATGAAACTTAACCATGGATATTATACTAGTAAAATAATCACATGAATTATAAATTAATAATATCATAATGATGGAATGAATGATATTGAAATTTTGAAACATATCATTTAGTCCTCATCAAATACATTTGAAAATAAATGGTTATGGCCTCAGCTAAATCCATATATGAAAATAAATGGGCAAGGCCTCAGCCAAATCCATATCTGGTTTGTCTCATGAGACATACCAATGCATTGAGGGGATATAGTGGGGCCCGACCATCACTTACTAAGTACAATGCATTCCTCATATGAATGGGGTGAAACATAAACAACATATACAAAATATAAATAACTTTCCATAATTAGTAAACATAATCACTAACCATTCTGAGTAATATGGTGAATGGTATCAAAATAGAATATCCATAGTCAAAATGATCATAAACCATTTAACAAAATATGTTATATGATATCATAAAATATCAATACTAATTAATCATAATATTCAACATATGGTGTTGAAATAAATGAAAATACTCTAATAAAATAATCGAGGGATTCTTGAGAGAAATACTGTTTTTACTTTGCAAAGAAGAGTTCTTTTGGAAAAATCATTTTTATTCATCATAAAATCTGATTGTAAACATGTATATACAAAAAAATAAAATATAAAGACATTAAAATTATGTTTTAGGCATAAATTATGTCCAACTAATTTAAAAACATGTAAAAAGAGTTTATGAGACACTTTAGAAATGGCCCACTTAAGTGCGATTTAAGAGAAAATATAAAAGATACTTTAAAGAGGAAAAAAGATTAATTGTTTACATAAAAATAGAAAAGAGATAAGATATATTTTCATAATAAAAAGTTTTATTTTATAAAAATATTAGTGTCTTATAAAATATTATGGATCATACTTGAAAATAGGTATGAAATTGGGAAGTTCCCTTTAATCGGGCTTTCTTATCGAGATGAATTGAAAAGGGAACCTTATAAAACATGTACTTCCCCATAAAAGAAATATGAAATGATCTGGATATATGAGTTTGTAACATATAAATATAATTTAGGAAAAATATATAAAAATAAATAATAATTACATTGGGGTAAAGAGAGAGAAAATATATCCTGAATGAAAAATGGAGGTTTGAGGAGAAACCCTTACCTTATGTCTGAAAGTGTTTTGAACATGCACTTAATGTACTGGATAATGAAATTAGATTCATTAATAATTTAATTCATAACCTATTAAACATTTATTTGATTAATTATAATTTTATTAAGTTCATTTATGGCCTTTTTGATGTGTTATAAGATTCAATTTCATCGTTTAGGAGTGTTCGTTTCCTTGGTTTTCATGATTGGTTTGCATGTATACATGTATGAAAGATCGTGTAAAATGAGAATAGTTTTCTAAAATAGAAATTATATGTTATTAATGAAAATAAAGAAGATTTAATGGTCTTATATATCATTTTTTTTCCATATATGAGGATGATTCATTAGATAAAGCATCAATGATAACCATTTATATTATTTTGGTGTTTTTTAGATCATTCTGAACTAGTTTTGTCTTATTAATTTATATTATGTATATATACTAGTTATAGAACACTAAATAAGTTTTAATATACATATTATAATCTTTTTTAAACATATTTATGACCATACTTAAATATGGTATTAGAAAACAAAAAATCATCATCCACGAAGGTAGTGAAACAACACCTCACAGACAATGTTTTCATTTTTAGAACAAAAGGGAGAGGAGAAGGGGTTTGATGATGAATATCTCATTAACATAATAAAATTTCAGTATATATAATATAATGGATTTATAATTCATGTTTGGATAGATTAGTTAAGTAAAGTATAAGATAAGAAATGAAATTAAAAGAAAATTAAAAGAACGAAAGGGGATTTTACCTCTTGAATTCTTCTCCATGAGAACCTCCTTAAGGAACTTTGAAATGATATTTTGGTGAGAACAGAAAGACCAGAACATGAGGGAGTGTTTTGGGAGAGGTATTGTAAAAAAATTGGACATGCTTTGAGTCTTTGTAGGTGTGAGGAGAAGAGGTGTTGATGGGTGTTATTTATAGTGGAGGAGAGGGGTGTTTTTTGATTATTTTATTCATTAGTTTATTAGTTTGGATCAAGTCTATGAATAGTTTTGATTTCCATGACTAAATACAGTAAATAGAGAATGATATTTTGAGATTATGGTTCTTACATTGATAATGACTCAATAAATAGCGTATTCAACTTATAATGTTATATACCGTAAATTACCGTATTTTACTATTCACCAAAAATTCAAATAATTTAGAAAAAACCCAAAAAATCACCCTAACCATTTTTTGACATGTATAATTAAAAAATGGACTCCATTTTATGAAAATAATTTTCTAAATATGATAAAATTATTTTTTATTTAAAATCATTATTTATTTGAGAAATACCAATTTTAAAATTATAATTGATTTTATGACACATTGAAAAATTAATTAAGGTCTCATAGAATTATCTTATAATATTAAGACAAAAAAATATTAATTTACGAATCTATTTTATAAAAATAAATATTCTTTTAAGTCATTATATTAATTATAAAATTGTAAATAAATATTTATATTTCACAAAAATAACAATAATTAATTTATCATTTCTAACACATTTATTTACTTATTCCATGATATAAATTTATTATATTTTCATTCATAAGATATATAAATTTTATTTATACATTTATAGGTGTGGTTGTTATTCTAGTGGCCATTTTAGTATTCCTAACGGTCACATTACTATTCCTAACGGTCACATTACTATTCATCAAAAATGAAACTTATCAGAAAAATACCGAAGTAAATTTTGATATTATGATTTCAAAAATGAAGTTTATTTTGTCAGAAAAAATTTATAAATGCCTCAAAATTTACTATTAAAACTGTTTCTCCATTAAAAGGTGGAAAAATTATCTTTTAGAAAAAAATAACATTTTATGCTCTAAATTGGATTTATTCTTATCATAAGGCTATAAAAATTATTGGATGAATTTAAATTTTTTTGATCAAATATGTAACATATAAATTTCATAATGTGGTTAATACTAGTTATTCTTTCCAATTTAATGGCTAGGTTATAACAATAATAATATTTAATTATTCATTTTAGCTGGGTTTTGTGTGAAACATAATTCATAAAAGATATTGAATTTATTTAAGAAGAGTTATACCGTAAAACATTGGGGTGTTACAAGATACCTAAATTTCATTACATGATCAAAAGTGGTGGTTGTCCCTTAGATTTAGAGTTAAGTGAAAAATCACAAAAAAGGGGTCAATAGTAAGAAAACACACTTGGATTGACATGAAATCATGGGAGAATGATCATTGAAATATTTTTGATCTCTAGGAATCAATGCCGCATCCATCAGATTCTCTTATTGCTTGGTATGATGGAAAATTGCGGATAACATTGTCCAGTGTTATTAAAATGACATATCTCCCATCAAGGATTCAAATTGAGCGAATAACTTCTGATTGACCTGAAAAGATAGAAGATCATTCCTCTAATCATATGTGATATATTGGAATCAACCACACATCATTCCAATGTTTGGATTAGTCAGTATAATTAAAAGTTCATTTTCACATTTATTATCATTTTTGTAATAATGGGAAAATCATGTGTATAGGGGTCAAAACTAACCAAACGAGCTCTATTGACATGAAATCTTAGGAAAATGATATTTAAGTCATTTAAAATCTATAGGAAGCATCAGTACATAGATCCGATACCTAAATTTCTCGATACGATCAAAAGTTATGTTTGTCTATCAGATTTGGAGTTAAGTGACAAATCATGTAAAAGAAGTCAATACCAAGAAAATACACTAGGATTGTGTAACATACTCAATTTTAAATAAAGATTTATTTATTTGTATCTTAATTCAATATTAGAAATAATAATAATATGAATAAAACAAAATTTTAATTAAATTTTCAATTAAAAAAATGGAAAATAAATGAAAACATTAAAGTTTTCAAACTTATGTTATAATATTAAATTGTTATATTGAAACAATAAAATGTTTTTATATAAATATTGTATTATTTTAATTAAAATAATATTTTAATATAAATAATTTATTTTATTTTATTTTATTTTATTATGAAACTAAAATGTTTTTCAATGATCAATATTGGTTAACACATAATTTTAGAAAAATATTTTTTATTAAATTATGAAATAATATTTTATTTTAACAAAACTCATATAAATTAGTTATATTTAAAATCTTATTATGAATATTAAAGACAATATATTTAATTATAAATGCAAGTGATATAAAATTTATAAAGTTTTTATATACATAATGAAAAATGAAATTATTTAAAAGAATTATTAATTTTTATTTTTGAATTTGTTTAATAAAATTATAAAATTATAAATATATTGTACAAATTATAATAATATTATTATTTACAAATTTTTGATATATTAATTTTCACTTCATATAGAATAAATAAAGAATGAATAAAAAAATGAAATCATGAAGTCAATTTGGGGGAGAGCTGAGGGTTCGTAGGAGAGCTTGAGTTAAGACCAATGTTGTAAGAGGTCGAGTTGAAACTGAGAGGTAAACCAGGGATCGAGCGCTGGTTGAGCTCAGTGGAGGTTCAACCGAGAATAAGAAAGATGGAGTTGAGCACCATGTTCAAGTGCCATCTAGGGTTCGAGTGTAGTTGAGGGTTCGAGCGAAGAGGTACCGAATGCCAGATCTGAATCATGAAGGGGATGACGAGTCATTATTCATCATCCATATCTTATTCCTACCTCGTGTTGTTTGGGTCTTCAAGTAGGTGTTAGTTTCTTTAATTTCTTTAGGTGTTTGGATCTATAATGTTAAATCCTGCGTGTAGATTTTTTCTTCTCCCATTGTTTTCATTTCCCTCTTCCTTTCATCATTAGTTTGTCTTTTCCATGGATTTTTCATGAACCAAAAGTAGTGATTTAATTATTAAATTGATTTCATACCGATTTTCAACAATTTCTACATGTTGTCTCGAATCAATTATTGAATATTTATTTCATATTTTACTATGTTCAACCAGTTTCAACAATATATATATATATATATATATATATATATATATATATCATTTTCATGACCCAGTTTTGTGGATTTATCTCAATACGGTATCTCAAAACATCAATTAATGCTTTGTCTATTTAGTTTTTCTATTTTCTTTGAATTGATGGGTTCAATGAATGAATATTTTAATATACATATATTTCTTATCAGTGTTTCATCTTTCACGACAAGCTAATCCGATCATTAAAAACCCTTCGAAAGTTGTAATAAAATATACTCAAGTTTTAGTCTCACTAAGTGTATAAATATGGGTTTTGTTTTTCATGTTTTAGTCTCGCTAAGGTAGGTAGTAGCCTCTGCTTCCCTTTATTCTAAGAGTATGAGAGTTATAATAATGATAATAGGAAGAATAAAATTCATAGGAAGTCATCTCCAAATAACATGTAAGGGAAAATTATTCTAATTCATTTATTTTTGTAAGGGAATTTATTTATTTTAGTTTTTGAAATGTTATTATGAAAATATTATTGGATATTATTTACAAAGTTATGTTTAAAAATTAAATGGTATTATAATTTAGTTAAGAGTTTAAGGGTTTATTTATTTAATTAAAATTTGAAGTTTATTTTTAAGTAATTTACTTATTTGTATCTTCAATATTATTCAACTCTTTGAAATTTAAGTTTCAAAGGGAATTATATATTTTCAAGTATTTAGTTTTTTTTCTTTACCTTCCATTATACAGATTTTAAAATAGTGTATATATTATACTTATTTTTCAAAGGAATCCTTGTAGGGGGATTTAGTTTTTGAAAATATTATGGTATGTCATTAACTTCAAAATTATGATTTACAAATTTGAATAATAAATTTTGTAAGGGTGTTATTTTTAAGAAATATAATTATATATATAAGAAACTATACTTCTATAAAAAATTTATATTTTTAATATATGTTATATAACAATGAAAAAGATTTATAGTTTCAACTTTATAGGTAATTTAATTTATTTGATTTTATTTATGAACTTAGAATATAATAACGATATCATTTCATGTGCATAGTCTTTAAACATACATGAATGCTTAAATTTGTATAAGATATGGACATAATCTATAATACATAACATATCATGCATGTATTAGTTTTTTTTATTTGTATATATATGTGTATTGAATAAATCATATTTATATAGGAAACTAATTTTAAAATAGTTTTATGTGTTTAATGAATGAAAACTTTAATTCAAGAATGTTAATAACATTCTATGTATTTATGAAATGTCTAAAGGTGGAGAAATTATGTTGCTCCAATTTATGAGAATATTTCTTAATTAAGTTATAAGTGTAAATTTATTTATTAGAATATGTTGTAAATGTTTTTTAAGTAGAAAAATCAATGAATAATTTATGTATATATAAAGAAAGATTAAAATATTTTCATAAAATCTGGTACTTGAATGTTATAAATATGGTAGGGAATTAGGGAGTAAACTCATTCTTTGGTGAGTGGGTAGGCCCAAGACAGTCTTCAATGTTTCAAGTGGCCTCAATGTTTTGTTTCCAAAAGCTTGCTTAATGCTTTCAGAAAAATAACTAGATTATTTTTTAACCAATCTTGAGTGTAAGTAATATAAAAGTATTATAATATTTTCTAATCATAAATAATTTTAATGATCTTTTACAAAGTTATTTTTTTAAATGTATTTCAGAAGGTATTTTCAAAATAAGTTCAAATGTATTTTTATAAAGATATTTTCAAAAGGATATTTTATAAAAGGAATTTCACTGATTTCAAAACCCATTACTAGTCAATTTTATGCTCATCCCTTATTTAAAATATTTTTCACAGGTATCTTATAAGTTCTTAGATGAACGCTATCGCTTAAAGAGATAGTATGAAAATTAAATTAAATGTTTAAATTATTTAATTTTCTAAAACTCTAATAAATTTTAAGTTCTTTTCTAATTCTACATATTCTATATAGAGAGGGTCCTGGATTGTATTCAGTGTTGTGTAATTGTTCAACTTCCTTTATAAAAAAAATTACACAACATATTTATACACTGAATCAGGAAGTTTGAATTCAGGGTGTTATAATTGGTATCAGAGCAACAATCTAGACAACTTTGGTGATAAGATGATGTATTTTGAGTAAAATAAAAATTTATGTGATATATTTTTATTTAGATAATTGATTTCTATTAGAAGAACTAGTTTTAATAATTTTGAAGATGAAAATTCAAAATTTTCTTGAGTTTGATGAACAAATTGTGAGAGTGCAATTCATTTTAATGGGAGGAGAATGTAACATCCTGATTTTTAAATATTTATTTATTTATCAATATCTTAATTCAATATTAGCAATAATAATAATAATAAATTGTAATTAAATTATCAATTAAAAAAATGGTCAATAAATTAAAACATTAAAGTTTTCAAACTTATGTTATAATATTAAATTATTATTTTGAAGAAATAAAATGTTTTTATATAAATATGGTAATATTTTAGTTAAAAGAATATTTTAATATAAATATATTTATTTGATTATTTTTATTTTATTGTGAAACTAAAATGTTTTTCAATGATTAATATTGGTTGGCACATAATTTTAAAAGACTGTTTTTATTAAATTATGAAATAATATTTTATTTTACCTAAACTCATATAAATTAGTTATATTTAAAATCTTATTATGAATATTAAATAAAATATATTTCATTATAAATGTAACTAATATAAAATTTATAATTTTTTTATATACATAATGAAAAATGAAATTATTTAAAAGCATTATTATTTTTTATTTTGAATTTGTTTAATCAAAAATTTAAAATTATAAATATATTGTATAAATTATGATAATATTATTATTTTCAAATTTCTAATATATTAAATTTCATTTTAAATAGAATAAATGAAAAATGAATAAAAAAATGAAATCACGATGTCGATTTAGGGGAGAGCTGAGGGATGGTAGGAGAGCTTGAGTCAAGACCGATGTAGGAAGAGGCCAAGTCAAAACCAAGGGGGAAACCAAGGATTAAGATCTGGATGAGCTCAGTAGAGGTTTGACTACTGGAGAGCAAGATGGAGTCGAGCCCCATATTCGAGAACTGTCTAGGGTTTGAATGTGGTCAAGGGTTCGAGTGAAGGGGTACCAAACACCAGATCCGAATCACGAAGGGGATGGCGAGTCATTCTTTGTCATCCACATCTTATTCCTACCTCATGTTGTTCGGATATGCAAGTAGGTGTTGGTTTCTTTATTTTTTAGGTGTACGAATCTATAGTATTAAATCCCATGCATTGGTTTTTTCTTCTCTCGTTGTTTTCTTATGGCGTTCATTTCTCTCTTCCATTCATCATCAGTTTGTATTTGCCTTGGATTTTTCATTAACCAACAATAGTGATTTAATTATTAAATCAATTTCATTCTAATTGTCAACAATTTCTACTAATTGTCTCAAATCAATTATTGAATATTTATTTTGGATTTTTCTATGATCAACTAGTTTCCACAATATATATATTCATTTTCATGACCTGATTTTGTTGCTTTATCTTGATTTGGTATCTCAAAACATCAATTGAATATTTTTCTATTTTTTTTGTTTTCTTTGAATTGAATGGTGCATCGAATGAATATTTTAATATACATATATCTCTTATCAGTTTTTCAGCATAAAATAGAAAAAAATATGATCATTAAAAACCCTTTACAAGTTGTAATAAAATATTCAGATGTTTTAGTCTCTCTAAGTGTATAAATAGGGGATTTGTTTCACGTGTTTTAGTTTCACTAAATCTCACTAAGGCAGGTAGTAGTCTTTTCTTCTCTTTATTATGAGAGTATGAGACTTATAGTAATGAAAATAAGAAGAAGAAGAGTCACAAGAAGTCATCTAAAAATAACATGTAAGGGGAAATTATTCTTATTCATTTAATATTATAAGGGAATTTATTTATTTTAATTTATTTTAAATTTTATTCTGAAAATATTATAGGATATTATTTATAAAGTTTTGTTTAAAAATTAAAAGGGATTATAATTTAATTAAGAGTTTAAGGGTTTATTATTTAATTCATATTTGAAGTTTATTTGTAAGGAATTTACTTATTTGTATCATCAAATATTAATCTACTCTTTAAAATTTAAGTTGCAAAGGGAATTATATATTTTCAAGTATTTAGTTTTTTATTTAAATATAATTATATATATAAGAAACTATACTTCTATAATAAATTTCAATTTTTGATATACATTTTATAATAATGATAAATATTTATAGTTTCAACTTTGTGGGTAATTTAATTTATTTGATTTTATTTATGCACTTAGAATATAAGAACATTATCATTTCTTGTGCAAAAAGTCTTTATACATACACGAATGTCATAATTTCTATAAGATATGATCATAATCTATAATACATGACATATCATTCATACATTAGTTTTTTTATTTCTATATATATGTGTATTGAATAAATTATATTTACGTTGGAAACTACTTTTGAAATAGTTTTATGTGTGTAATGAATGAAAAAATTAATTCAATAATGTTAATAACATTCTATGTATTTATGAAATGTTTAAAAGTGGAGAAATTCAGTTTCTCCAATCTAACATAAGATTTCTTAATTAAGTTATAAGTGTAAATTTATTTATTAGCATATGTTGTCAATGTTTTTTAAAGTATAAAATGCATTGAATAATGTATGTATATATAAAGAAAGCTTAAAATGATTTCATAAAATTCAGCACTAGAATTTTGTAAATATAGTAGGGAATTGGGGAGTTAACCCATACCTCAGCAAGTGGGTAGGCTCAAGACAACCTTCAATTTTTTAAGTGGTCATAATTGTTTTTTCAAAATCTTGCTTAATGTTTTCTAAAAAATCACTGGATTATTGTTAATCCAATTTTTTAGCATAGTAATTTAAAAGAATTATAGTATTTTATAAGTGTAATGAATTTCAATGATATTTTACAAGGGTTTTTAAATGTATTTTTGAAGGTATTTTAAAAAGAAGTTCAAATGTATTTTTCAAAATTTATTTTCAAAAAGAGATTTTATAAAAGGAATTTAACTGATTTTAAAACACCTTACTGGGGAATTTTATGTTCATACCTTGTTTAAAATATTTTTAATAGGTATCTTAGAAGTTCTTAGGTAGACATCATCACTTAAGGGGATAGCGCACGAAATAAATTAAATGTTTAAATTATTTATTTTACTAAAACTCTGATAAATTGTAAGTTCTTGTCTAATTATCTAAAACCTAGACCAAAGAAGGTCCTAGATTGTATCCATTTTTGTGTATTTTTTCAGCTTCTTTTATAAAAAAATTACAAAGCATATTTATGCACTAAATTCGAAAGTGCGAGTTCAGGACATTATAGATTGACATGAAATCACATAAGAATTATCACTAAGATATTTTTGGTATATAGGAATCAACGCCGCATCCATCAGATTCCTGTGTCGCCCGGTATGATAGAAAATGATGAATAACATTGTATAATTTTATTAAAATGACATAACTCTTTTCATAGGGTAAAAAATGAGCAAACGACTTCTGATTTACATTCAAATATGAGAAAACATTTCTTGAATCATATGTGATCTATTGGAATCAACTACATGTCAATGTGATTCCTAGATTAATCAGTACAATTAAAAGTCCATTTTCACATTTATTATCATTTTTTTAATAATGGTAAAATCATGTGTGTAAGGATAAAAAGGGACCAAATGAGCTTTGGATGACATGAAAAATAAGGAAAAAAATATTTAAGTCATTTAAAATCTATATTAATTATTGACACATAGACCGTATAACTAAATTTATCAGTATGATCAAAAGTGGTGTTTGTACCTAAAATTTGGATTTAAGTGACAAATCTTGTAAAAGAGCTCAATACTAAGAAAACACACTTGGATTGACATGAAATAATGGGATAATAATCATTGAATTTTTTTTATCTGTAGGAATCAACACCACATCTATAGGATACTCATGTCACCCGATATGATGGAAAATGATGGCTAACATTGTATAGTGTTATTAAAATGACATATCTCCCATCAGGGGGTCAAAAACAAGAAAAAAACTTTTTATTAATGTGTAAAGATATAATAACATTTTAAAAATCATATGTGATCTATTGAAATCAACTGAACGTCATTCATTTTTCTGGATTGGTCAGTACAATTAAAAGTTCATTTTCACATTTATTATCATTTTTGTAATAATGGGAAAATCATGTGTGTAGGGGTCAAAATTGACTAAACGACCTATGATTGATATGAAATCTTAGGAAAACAATATTTAAGTCATTTTAAATTTGTATAAATCATCTACACGTGGATCAGATACCTGAATTGCTCAGTATAATCAAAAGTGACATTTGACCATCAAATTTGGATTTAAGTGGAAAATCATATAAAAGAGGTCAATACTAAGAAAAAACACTTGGATTGACATTAAATAATGGTAGAAAAATCATCAATCCATTTTTTATCCAATTAAGTTGATCCAAATCATGGATAAATTCAGTTGCTCCAATTTATGAGAAGCTTTCTTAATTAATTTATAACTATAAATTTATTTATTAGCATATGTTTTCAATGTTTTTTTAAAGTAAAAAACCCAGTGAATAATGTATGTATATATAAAGAAAGATTAAAATATTTTCATAAAATATGGTACTTGATCATTGTAAATATAGTAGAGAATTGGGGAGTAAACCCATCCCTTGGAAAGTAGGTAGGCTCAAGATAACCTTCAATGTTTCAAGTGGTCTCAGTGTTTTGTTTTTAAAAGCTTGCCTAATGTTTTATGAAAAATCACTATATTATTTTTAAACAAATTTTTAGTGTAATTAATTTAAAAGTATTATAGTATTTTTTAAGCATAAATAATTTCAATGATATTTTCCAAAGGTATTTTTTAAATGTATTTCAGAAGGTATTTTCAAAATAAGTTCAGAGGTATTTTTCAAACGTTATTTTTAAAAGGAGATTTTTTAAAAGGTATTCAACTCATTTAAAAACCCATTACTGGTCAATTTTATGCTCATAACTTGTTTAAAATATTTTTCATAGGTATCTTAGAAGTTCTTAGATGGGCTCCTTCGCTTAAGGAGATAGTGTGAAAAATAAATTAAAATTTTAAATTATTTATTTTACTGCAACTCTAATAAATTTTAAGTTATTTTCTAATTATCCAAAACCTAGATTTAGAAGGCCTTGGATTTTTTCTAGTGTTGTGTAATTGCTTAACTTATTTTATAAAAAAAATCACACATCATATTTATGCACTGAATTTGGAAGTGCAAGTTCAGGCGTTATAATTGGTATCAGAGCAATAGTCTAGAAAACTTTGATGATTAGATGTAGTATTTTGAGGAAAATAAAAATTTAGGTGATATATTTTTCTTTATATAATTGATTTCCCTTATAAGAACAAGTTTTAATAATTTTGAAGATGAAAATTCATAATTTTCATGAGTTCGACGAACGAATTGTGAGAGTGCAATTCATTTTAATGGGGGGAGAATATAACATCGTGAGTTTTAAATAAATATTTATTTATCAATATCTCAATTCAATATTAGAAATAATAATAATATTAATAGAAAAATTTTAATTAAATTATCAATTAAAAAAAGGGTAAATAAATTAAAACATTAAAGTTTTCAAACTTATGTTATAATATTAAATTATTATTTTGAATAAATAAAATGTTTTTGTATAAATATGGTATTATTTTAATTAAAATAATATTTTAATATAAATATATTTTTTTGATTAATTTTATTTTATTGTGAAACTAAAATGTTTTCCAATGATTAATATTGGTCACCTCATAATTTTCCAAAACTATTTTTATTAAATTATGAAATAATATATTATTTTATATAAAATCATATAAATTAGATATATTTAAAATCTTATTATGAATATTAAAGACAATATATTTCATTATAAATGTAACTAATATAAAATTTATAATTTTTTTTATATACATAATGAAAAATGAAATTATTTAAAATCATTATTAATTTTTATTTTGAATTTTTTTAATCAAATTTTAAAATTATAAATATATTGTACAAATTATGATAATAATATTATTTTCAAATTTCTAATATGTTAATTTTCATTTCAAATAGAATAAATGAAAAATGAATAAAAAATAAAATCATGATGTCTATTTGGGGGAGAGCCGAGGGACCGTAGGAGAGCTTGAGTCAAGACTGGTGCAGGAAGAGGCCAACTTGAAACTGAGGGGGGGAACCAAGGATCAAGAGCTGGCCGATATCAGTTGAGGTTTGACTACTGGTGAGTAAGATTGAGTCGAGCACCATGTTCAAGCACCGTCTAGGGTTTGAGTGTGGTCGAGGGTTCGAGAGAATGGGTATCGTACCCCAGATCTAAATTTCAAAGGGGATATCGAGTCATTCTTCATCGTCCACATCTTATTCCCACCTCGAGTTGTTCGTATCTGCAAGAAGGTGTTAGTTTCTTTAATTTTTTAGGTTTTTGAATCTATAGTGTTAAATCCTATGTGTCAATTTTTTCTTCTCCCTTTGTTTCTTATAGGGTTCGTTTCCCTTTTCCTTTCATCATCAGTTTTTCTTTGACCTGGATTTTTCGTTAACCAACAGTAGTGATTTAATCATCAAATCAATTTCATACTGATTTTCGACAATTTCTACTGATTGTCTCAAACCAATTGTTAAATATTTATTTTGGATTTGTCTGTGATCAACTAGTTTCAACTATATATATATATATATTCATTTTCAGGACCTGATTTTGTTGATTTATCTTGATTTGGTATCTCAAAACATCAATTGAAGCTTTGTCTGTTTCTTTTTTTGTTTTCTTCTAATTGAATGGTGCAACAAATGAATATTTTAATATAAATATATTTCTTATTGGTGTTTCATCTTGAACGACAAGAAAATATGATCATTAAAAACCCTTGGCAAGTTGTAATAAAATATACACATGTTTTAGTCTTTCTAAGTGTATAAATAGGGGATTTGTTTCACAAGTTTTAGTCTCACTAAGTCTATCTATGGTAGGTAGTAGCCTTTTCTTCCCTTTATTCTGAGAGTATGAGAGTTATAGGAGTGAAAATAGGATTAAGAAAAGTCATTGGAAGTCATCTGCAAATAACATGTAAGGGAAACTTATTCTAATTCATATATTATTGTAGGGGATTTTTTTTTGAAATGTTATTCTAAAAATATTATAGGGTATTATTTACAAAGTTATGTTTAAAAATTAAAAGGGATTATAATTTAGTTAAGAGTTTAAGGTTTATTTAATTAATTCATATTTGAAATTTATTTGTAAGGGATTTTCTTATATGTATATTCAAATATTAATCTACTCGTTGAAATTTAAGTTGCAAATGGAATTATATATTTTCAAGTATTTAATTTTTTTATTTTTCTTTACTTTCCATTCTATGGATTTTAAACCAGTATATATAATATACTTATTTTTCAAAGGAATACTTGTAGGGGAATTTAGTTTTTGAAAATATTATGGTTTGTCATTAATTTCAAAATTATGATTTACAAATTTGAATAATTTTTTTATAAGGGTCCTATTTTTAAGAAATATAATTATATATACAAGCAACTATACTTATATAATAAATTTTTATTTTTGATATCCATTTTATAATAATGATAAAGATTTATAGTTTCAACCTTATGGGTAATTTAATTTATTTGATTTTATTTATGCACTTAAAATATAAGAACATTATCATTTCTTGTGCGCAAAGTCTTTATACATATATGAATGTCATAATTTTTATAAGATATGATCATAATATATAATACATGACATATCATGTATACATTGGTTTTTTTATTATTTGTATATATATATGTATTGAATAAATCATATTTACGTAGGAAAATACTTTTGAAATAGTTTTATGTGTGTAATGAATGAAAACTTTACTTCAATAATGTTAATAACAATCTATGTATTTATGAAATATCTAAAATTGGAGACATTCAGTTGCTCCAATCTAACAGAAGCTTTCTTAATTAAGTTATAAGTGTAAATTTATTTATTAGAATATGTGGTCAATGTTTTTTAAAGTAGAAAACCCAATGAATAATGTATGTATATATAAAGAAAGATTAAAATGTTTTCATAAAACCCGACACTTGAAAGTTATAAATATAGTATGGAATTTAAGAGTTAACCCATCCCTTGGAAAATGGGTAGGATCAAGACAACCTTCAATGTTTTAAGTTTCCATAATGTTTTTTTTAAAAGCTTGTTTAATGTTTTCTAAAAAATCACTAGATTATTTTTAAACCAATTTTTGAGCATAAGTAATTTAAAAGTATTGTAGTATTTTATAAGTGTAATGAATTTCAATGGTATTTTACAAGGGTATTTTTTAAATTTATTTCCAAAGGTATTTTTAAATGAATTTCAAAGGTATTTTTCAAAATTTATTTTCAAAAAATATTTTATAAAAGGTATTTAATTGATTTTAAAATCCCTTACTAGGTAATTTTATGTTCATACCTTGTTTAAAATATTTTTCATAGTTATATTAGAAGTTCTTAGACAGAAATCATCACTTAAGAAGATAGTGAACAAAATAAATTAAAATTTTAAATTATTTATTTTACTACAACTCTAATAAATTGTAAGTTCTTATCTAATTATCTAGAACCTAGACCAGAGAAGTACCTAGATTGTATCTTGTGTTTTGTAGTTGTTCAGATTCTTTTATAAAAAAAATTACGCAGCATATTTATACACTGAATTCAGAAGTACGAGTTTTGGTGTTATAGATTGACATGAAATCATAGAAGAATTATCACTAAGCTATTTTTGATATCTAAGAATCAACACCACATCTATCAGATGCTCATGTCACCTGGTATGATAGAAAATGATGAATAACATTGTCTAATTTTATTAAAATGACATATCTCTTATCAGAGGGTGAAAATGAGAAAATTACTTCTAATTACAATTAAAATATAAGAGAACATTTCTCAAATCATATGTGATCTATTGGAATCAACTACATGTCAATATGATTCCTATATTAATCATTATAATTAAAATTTCATTTTCATATTTATTATCATTTTTTAATAATGATAAAATCATGTGTGTAAGGGTTAAAAGGGACCAAATGAACTCTGGATGACATGAAATATTAGGAAAACAATATTTAAGTCATTTAAAATCTATAGGAATCATCGACACATAGATCATATAACTAAATTACTTGGTATGATCAAAAGTGGTGTTTGTCCCTTGAATTTGGATTTAAGTGACAAATCTTATAAAAGAGGTCAATACTAAGAAAACACACTTAGATTGACATGAAATCATGGGATAATGATCATTAAGTTGTTTTTGATCTGTAGGAATCAACCCCACATCCATAGGATTCTCATGTCTCCCGGTATGATGGAAAATGATGGGTAATATTGTATAGTGTTATTAAAATGACATATCTCACATGAGGAGGTTAAAAACAAGAATTGTTTTTTTATTGATGTGTAAATCTATAATAATATTCCAAAAATAATATGCAATCTATTGAAATCAACCACACATCATTCCTTTTTTTGGATTGGTGAGTACAATTAAAAGTTCATTTTCACATTTATTATCATTTTTGTAATAATGGGAAAATCATGTGTGTAGGGGTCAAAACCAACCAAAAAAGCTCTAATTGACATGAAATCTTTGGAAAATAATATTTAAATCATTTAAAATCTATATAAAGCATCGTCATGTGGATCAAATACTTGAATATCTCGGTATAATCAAAAGTGAAATTTGTCCATCAAATTTGGAGTTAAGTGGAAAATCATATAAAAGAGGTTAATACTAATAAAAACACTTAGATTTACATGAAATCATGATATAATGATCATCTAGACATTTTTAATTTGTAGGAATCAACGCTGCATCCATCGAATGCTCGTGTCGCCTGGTAGGATGGAAAATAATCGGTAACATTGTCTAGTGCTATTAAAATGAAATATCTTCCATGAGGTTGTCAAAATGAGAAAATGACTTTTAATTTACATGAAAATTTAGGATAATATTCCTCAAATCATATGCGATCTATTGGAATCAATCGAACATCAATTCGATGCCCAGACTCATCAGTATATGGTAAACTTTATTTTCTACTTTTAATAGTCATTATTTATCTGAAAAATGCTATAAATGGATATTTTAGATTATATTTGCCTCATTTTTTTTTGTTTATGATGAATATGGTAGGTAACACTATATAAACTAATTTTATTATTCTATATCTCTCTCTATATATTAACTGAATAAATATGATTAAAGTTAAATATGTTAATTTTTATTTTCTTTGTTTAATTTTTTTTGTATCATATTAGTTGGTTGATTGAGATAGAATATTGGAAGGGATCTCTAGTTTTTTTCATCGCTAGTTTTGTCAGGATGCCTATTATTTATTTGTTGTTTTTTTATTTTCTTTTTTTATTACAACCCTACTTTTATTACAAACTTAAACATAATTTATTACATAAAATCTTCATTTGATACAACATAGAAGATCGAGAGTTCTAGTGTCTTTAGGGATTAGGATCATTACATAACAACTTAAAACATGAAATACAACAACTTTATTGAAAACTTCCTTTACATGACCAATACATTCCCTCGTACTTAGCATTGCATGGGATAACCTGAGGACATGCATAAGAAAATAGTGAGCTATAAAGCCTAGTAAGGGAATAAACATGGAATAACATGAGGAATACAATAAATTTTAGACAATAGTCATATCAATGGAGAACAAGAGAAACATGAACATAAAGTCACGATAAAGCATGATAATCATAACATGGAAATGTAGCAACAACACTTAACATGGAATTAACATGAGCCAAGTCTCATTGCACATGGAGCATGAGTAAACCGTCATTGCACATTAAGAACAAGTAAAACCTCATTGAACTTGAATTATCATGAGTCAACACTCATTGTACATGACGTATCATGATACTATACTTTACCCAATGCATTGGAGTGCTATCAGGGCGCACCCTTCTTAAACATTTCATTTCATGCATAAGTGTGCCACATGGATCATATAACATGGAATCAAACAACATAATGAGTTAATAATGATTAAGTAATGTGTAATAAATACATGGAAGTACCATTCAACATGTATATGTGCATAAAGGTGAATACCCTTGATAGATACATGGGTATGATATTCACCACACAATGATCTTAGCTTAGAAAAACGCGGTGCAATTTCGGCAGCATAATAGCGTGACATAAGGATTCATGAAAATGGTTGATGAGATAGAAAAGGGTGTCTCATCATATTTAAATGAAATGGAAAGTAAGGCGGTCATATAGATACATGTCCCAACAAATTTAATGGAATTTATATGCATAATACAAAATAATTATTGGATGTAAACGAGGAGAGAGAAATCTCTCACAGAATTTTGGCATGGTAACGGGTGTTCATGGGAGGCATTAATGAGAGATAAAGGGGTATTAAATCATCCAAACATAAATAGGGAAGTATGGGGGAGGTGAAAAATCATACCCCAACATTTTTAATTGAAAATAAATGGGCATAACAACTTAAAGAAAATTGGACAAAAATGAGAAAGGAAGAAATCCCTTACTTGGAAGTGTGAACCCAAAGGATTGGGACAGGCTTGAGAGAGGATTATTGGGAGATTGGGGCACCTTGGGAGGATTATATAGAGAGGAGGTAAGTGTTTTTTCTAAATCCAAAGGCTTTTAGTGAAGAGGAAGTGAGATCTTGGGTGAGTTTATATAGGAAAGGAGAGAGAATTCTTTATTATTTAGGTTTGGGGCACCTCACATTAAACTAATCAAAACCACAAACCAACCCATGGTTTTTTCCCATGGTTTTTAAAAAGAGGAGTGGAAAACAATATTTTATAAGGCCAATGTACTAACTTCTTAAAATAATATGGTTTCTTATGTGGAGGTGAGTCACACTCTCAAGGAAAACAATTTAAAAAGACAAAATGTTTTATAAGCCTTGAAGGGTCCACTAAAGCTTTGTAAAATAAATAAAACAAACACAAAATCACATTATTTTAATATTAAAACATATATTGGCCGAAAATAATGTTTATATTATTTTATTACATCACTATTGGGTCATTATGATGTCATAAAACACATTATATATTTAAACGGTATTTAATTTTTACCGAAAAATTTGACTGTCTCAGAAAATTATGGAAAATTCACCGTTGGATAATTTCAATGTACTGATTCCAAAAATAATATTCATTTTATCTAAATAATTTTATAAATATGTGAATTTTTACTTTTAAAATAAAAACTGACATTTGCTGAAAATTCATGGGTTTTGACAAAAACAGCTTTCAAACCTTAATAAAAAATACATTTGCATTCATAAAATTATATGATAATTAATAAAAATTAATTTAATAATAATAATAATAATATTTTATTAAAATATTATTTAATTAAAAAATCCATTAATTCATCAAAATATATTTCTTAGTTGAATATTAACTAAAAATACTATTTATGCTTTAAAAACTATTTACAAAGTAAAAATAATAAAATGAATGCACATTATTTATACAAAAATAATGTACATAGTCATAGTGCTAGGGTCTTGTTACATAACCCCTTATAACACCCGTATAAGACCAAAGGGTAAGGTGTGCGATGGTGACATACTCTTGGGGTGGTTTGGATAACATCGCTCGGGTGGTAATCTCTATTAACTTCCACTTCTCCTATAGTCAGTTCCGCTCAAGATTAATGTGTTCAAGCTTGGATTGGGCTTGGTCAAGAGTGAATCTCAATGATGCAACATCCTTTCTGAGCTCCAAAAAATGGGCTTCGTATGGGGCAAGTCTACTGGATGAGGTCATCGCTTCCTTTTTCTGAGTAAATTGGATTTGTTAAAGCCCTATATTTATACTAATCATGTGATCACTGTTCACCAGCTATTTTAGCAACGATCACAATTATTAATGGTATTTTAAAATCGAAAACATAAAACCAAATAATTTCATATGTTTTAGATAACCATAAGAAGACATTTAAATAGACCAAGAGGAATTTTCATTAATGAATTTTTGGGTTGTTACAATCTTCCCCCCTTAAAAAATTTTACCCTCAAAATTTAATTTTCCCACTGTAAAAAAATGTGGGTAACTCTACTTCATCACTTCCTCCAATTCCCACGTTGCTTCTTCAAAATTTTTGTTTTTTATTAACACCTTGACAAGGGGAATTGTCTTATTTCATATAACTTTTTCTCTATGATCTAAGATCCTCATTGTTTGCTCCTCGTAAGAAAGATCATCCTCTAGCTGTACTACCTTTAAAGAGAGTACAAGTGAAGGGTCTGGTATGTACTTCCTTAAGAGGTATACTTGAAAGACATCATGTACTTTGGACATGGTAGGTGGGAGTGCTAGTCTATAGGCCACAACCCCGACATGATCAAGAATCTCAAAGTGGCCGATGTACCTAAGACTTAACTTCCCTTTCATTACAAACCTCATGACTTTATTCCATGGATATATGCATAGGAATACCATGTATCAAAATTTAAACTCAAGGTCTCATCGACGGTTATTAGCATAACTCTTCTGCTGACTCTGGGCTTCCTTGATATGCTGCTGAATGGTTTTCACCTTCTGCACCATTTGTTTGACCCTTTCTGGTCCTAGAAGCTTACGCTCAACGACTTCATCCCAACATGTTGGTGTTCTATAACTCTTCCTATATAGGGATTCATAAGGTGTCATTCAGATGCTCAAGTGGAAACTGTTATTGTAGGAGAATTCAACCAGAGGAAGATGTTGATCCCATACTCCTTTGAAGTCCATTGAGCATGCTCTCAAAATGTCCTCAAGTGTTTGGATAGTCCACTCGGATTGGCCATCAATTTGAGGATGATAAGCCGTACTGAAGTTCAGCTCAGTATCCAGAGCATGTTGAAGACTCTTCCAAAACTTAGATGTGAATCTTGGATCTCGATCGGATACAATCGATAGTGGTACACCATGCAGCCTTACCACATCTTTGATATATATCTATGAAAGTTTATCCAATGAGAAATCCTCACAAATTGCAATGAAGTGTGCATACTTTGTAAGATGATCCATAACAACCCAGCTTGCATTGTTGCCTTTGGATGTCTTCGGAAGTCCGGTGACAAAATCCATGGTGATGTTCTCCCATTTCCATGCTGGTATGGGCAATGGTTACATCACCCCCTTAGACTTCTGCCTCTCTGCCTTCACTTGCTGACACACCAGGAAGTTTGATGTATACTTTGCAATCTCCTTATTCATATTATCCCACCAATAATGTTCTCTGAGATCTCGATACATCTTTGTGTTTCCTAGGTGAATAGAGAAATTTGAACTATGTACATCATCCAAAAGTTCCTTCGTCAGCTCTGTACTTGATGAAACACATAGTCTTTTCTCAAATCTCACAATTCATTCTTCATTAACATTGAACTCCGAGGATTTTTCTTTTCTGATAGCTTCCAATTTCTTCTGAATTCCAACACCATCCTTTTGAGCATCCTTTAACCTTTCCAAAATAGATGGTTAAGCAATCATTTGTGAAAGGATTGATGATGTTCCCTTATTTATGGTTCCCATTTTCATCTTCATCAAATCTAATAAGATTGGATCCTTCTCAATTCTCATCAATGATAAAATCGCTGGGTCCTTTCTACTTAGAGCATCTTCCACCTTATTCGCTTTCCCAGGGTGGTAATGGATTGAGAATTCATAGTCTTTTATTAGCTCTAACCATCTTCATTGGCGCATGTTTAACTCTTTCTGTGTGAATATATACTTGAGGCTTTTTTGGTCTGTATATATTTCACACTTCTCCCCAAAGAGATAATACCGCAAAATTTTTAAAGCGAAGATCACCGCAGTCAACTCCAGATCATGTGTTGGATAATCTTGCTCATGAACTTTCAATTGCCTTGAATCATAGGCAATAATTTTGTCATTTTTCATCAACACACAACCCAAGCCCTTCTTTGAAGCATCACTGAATACCAAAAAAAGTTGTCCACTTGTGGGTAAAGTGAGCACGAGCATAGTGATAAGCCTCTTTTTCAACTCCTTGAAGATTTTGTCACATTCATCACTACAAGTAAAATTTACTCCCTTCCAAGTTAGCTTGGTAAGAGGGTTGGACAATTGTGAGAAATTTCTCACAAATCGTCGATAATATCCACCTAACCTCAAGAAGCTATGGATATCCATTACCGATGTTGGCCTCAAACATCCCTCTATTGAAGCTATCTTGGAGGGATCCACAGATATCCCATTGCTTTTGATGATATAGCCCAAGAATGATACCTCCTTCAACTAGAACTCACATTTTTTGTACTTTGTATAGAGATTCTCCTTTCGCAAGGTCTCTAGTATAGTTCTTAGATACTCCTAATGACCCTCCTTGGATTTGGAGTATATTAGAACATCATCTATAAAGACTACCACAAATTTTTCAAGGTAATCTCTAAAGACTCTATTCATCAAGTCCATGAAGATTGTTGGGGAATTAGTGAGTCCAAAAGGCATTACTATGAATTCATAGTTCCTGTATCTTGTATGAAAAGAAGTCTTGGGGATATCTTCCTTCTTCACCCTTACTTGATAATATCCTGACCATAAATCCACTTTAGAGAAGTATTTTTCTCTACACAACTAATTGAACAAGTCATCAATTCGTGGGAGAGGATACTTGTTCTTTATCATGATTTTGTTAAGATCATGATAATTGATGCAAAGGTGCATTGACCCATCCTTCTTCTTGACGAAGAGGACTGGTGCACCCCATGGTAAAACACTTGGGCATATAAACCCTTTATCTAGATTCTCCTGTAGTTGTTTCTTTAGCTCCTCAAGCTCCACAACAACCATTCTATATGGAGTCTTGGATATTGGAAATGCCCCAGGAATAAGATCAATTGAGAATTCAACATCTCTTCTAGGAGGAAGACCAGGAAATTCCTTGGGAAACACTTCAGCGAATTCCCTCACAATAGGCATGTCTTCAAGGATGTTTACTTCCTTGGACTCAATCATCTGAGCCAAATACGGATTCTCATAGGGCAGTAATATCCACACTTGAGATGATGCAGCTAAATAATATTCATCTTCTTTCTTACACTTGTATAGAATCGGGGGTCGATTCCCCACATGGAGAGTGATTTCCCTCTCATGACAATTTATGTTGTCTCTATATAAGGAAAGCCAATCCATGCCAAGAATTTTATCAAATTCCACCATAGGGAGTATGATGAGGTTCTCCAAGAAGTTCAATCCACTGATTATGATAGGGGAGGAGTTATATTCATGGGATGCAATGATTTCCCCATCTTTCATACTCACCAACATCTTTACTTCCATGATTTTTGGTGGTGTTGGGATTGTTCTACTAAAATTTAGGGATATAAAAGAATGTGTAGAACCATAATCAAAAAGTACATTCACTATTATTGAATGAATAACTAGTGTACCTATCACCACTTTGTTGTTGGGGTTCACTTTGGTAGTAGTGATGGAAAAAGCTCGCCCTTGATGCCTTAGAGGTTGTTGGTTGCCTCTGAAAACCCTTGGCTTAGGGTACTGATTTGAAAAGTGCCCCAGTTCTTTACAGTTAAAGCAATGAACAATGCGTTGAGGGTCAAGTAGAGCATTTCTCTTTTCTATCACAACCACAAGTTTTTCTTGCAGATAGTTAACAGCTAGTTGCCCTTCTCTTCCACACATAAAGCATTTCCTTGTCCCCTTCTGGCAATTTCCGGGGTACTTCTTTCCGCACCTTTGGAAAGTGGGGTGCTGGATCTTCTTAGCACCGTTGGATTTATCCATCGGAACACCAACATTGAAGTCCACCTTATGCTTCTTATCCCTATGATACCCCTGAGATTCTACGATCTCTATTTCGACCTTGAGGGCACATCAGAAAATTTCCTCATAGCTGTCAAAGTCACGGATCGCCAGTTATTTCCGTAGGCTAGGTTTCATCCCACCAAATAAGCGGTCAACCTTGCATTCAGGGGTAATGAAAAAGCGGAAGGCGTATTGTGCAATCCTTGTGAAGTTTTCCTCATATGATCTGATAGATTCATCATCTTTTTACTTGAGGGAAAGGAAGTCCCTTTTCATCTTAAGTCGGAGGGTGCGCGAAAAATATTTATCGAAAAACATCTTTCAGAAATCCTTCCATTCCAACACCTCAATATCTTCCTCAGGCTTCGTATTTTTGATCAATGTCCACCATTGATTAGCTTCACCCTCCATATGATAAGAATCCAGAAGAACCTTCTCTTGTTCAGAACATTGAAAGATGGAGAAGATCTTTTCAATGGATTTGATCCATTTTTCGGCGATTAAGGGATTAGATGATCCATTAAAAGTAGGAGGCCTTTGTCTCATGAAGCTCTCGATAGAGACATTTTCTTTCTTGGGGGGGGGGGGGTTGAACATTCCTCTTGAACCATGTTTCTATTCAAATCTTGAGTTAACTAAGAGAGAAGTATGACAAAGTTTGCGATTCTATCTCCCATCGGATTAGGCATCTCATTAGAACAGTCATCACATTGATCTTCACATCAGTTGTTAGCTTGAGTCCTCCTATTACCGACTATTGGATGGAATAAAAGGAAAGTTAGGGGTAATAAATAAAGGGTAATCCAAGTAAAAAACTGATTAATTATAAATAAATTTTATTTCCTTAACTTATGAATCCATAGGCTTTAATTTATGCTATTCATGATCTACTTTCTAACATATATTCATAGGGGAATTTTTTTTAATTACCTTAATAAGGGTTCATACTAAGAATGTGAATTTACCAAAGAATATCCCTCGGGAGTTTCGTAACCAAGATTATAGAAAGAACTGTTTTCATTCACCAGTTCCCGTTCGAGTCTAGCTCAAAGTGGTGTTTTCGGGTTTTACCCCTAGGATACATCTGTACTAGAGCCGCCTCTACCTACTTGTATCCAAATAGGGATGTATTTTCTTGATAAACCACTTGCTTAATACTCACCAATACTTAGGGATGTTTTTATTATACTTATTCTTATCTCTAAGTCTTCACTAGGGTTTTCTAATCTTAATCCCAAAAATAACTAAACCTATCCTTTGATACCAACTATAAAAACCCTACTTTTATTACAAAATTAAACATGATTTATTACATAAAATCTTCACTTGATACAACATTAAATATTGAGATGTCTAGTGTCTTTGGGGTTTAGGACCATTACATAACAACTTAAAACATGAAATACATCATCTTTATTGAAAACTTCTTTTACATGACCACTATATTCTCTCGTACTTAGCATTGCATGAGATAACCTGAGGACATGCATAAGAAAAGGGTGAGCTATAAAGCCCTGTAAGGAAATAAACATGGAATAACATGAGGAATAAAATACATGTTAGATAATAGACATATCAATTGAGCACAATAGAAACATGAACATAAAGGAATGATAAAGCATGATAATCATAACATGGAAATTTGGCAATAACACTTAACATGGAATTAGCATGAGCCAAGGCTCATTGAACATGGAGCATGAGTAAACCCTCACTGCACATGAATCATGAGTAAACCCTCGTTTCACTTGAATTAGCATGATTCAAGACTCATTGCACATGATGTATCATGATACTATACTTTACCCAATGCATTGGCGCACTATCAGGGTGCACCCTTCTTAAACATTTAATTTCATAAATAAGTGTGCCACATGGATCATATAACATGGAATCAAACAACATCATAAGTTATTCCACGATTAAGTAATGTGGAATAAATACATGAAAGTACCATTCAATATGTATATGTGCATAGACCTATGGGAGGATGAGCTCATAAAGGGCTTCCCATCACTAGGTCTTCCCATACTGCTGCCTTCATCCCCACCATCTCGGGTCATCTAGATCTATCCTCGGTGCTTTTCTCGGTGCGTTCATGGTGTAGTATCGGCCAATGGTAGTGTTGTGCGGGCTTTTAATCTTCAGAGAATCGCTTCATGGTCTGGACGTCTTCTCGCCCTAACCATCGATCTAGTTAGGGTTTCTCTCGGTGGCACAATGTTGGTCTAGGATGCGGGTTTAGATGCTGAGATTTGGGGATGATGTTGTGCTTCCTAGAATCTATAGGTGACTGGTACGATCTGGCACTCGGGTGCGGTTATGATGGCCGTGACTGGATCTTCTTCTCTAGCTTGCGGTGGGGTGCTTTCTCGGTGACTGCTATTCGGGAAGTCCCCATTTCTAGTTTTGATTGATTGGATTTGTTTTTTTTGTTCTGGTTATGAGATATTCTTGGTGGTTTGTGGTGGCATTGTTGTGGAGGTATGGCTTCGGTTTCGATGACCGGTCAGGGTGAACATGATGGCTTCATGATGGTGGACCTTTTTTTTGATGATTATGCAGTGCGATTTTATGGATCTCGTGGATTGAGTCTTGTTTTGGTTGATTGTGTGAATCAATGGCATGTTTTTTGTGCTCATCTATGAATTTTGGTCCTACAGTTTTATATCTATAGGGAAATTCATCCAGTTCACTGCAAGGGACTGTTTTAGAAGAGGTGTAGAGCATGGAACTTTCACTGATCATGACTATTCGGATTTGGATGCTTGAGAGGGTATGCCATTTTCCACCGGTACCATGCCCATGAATCCTTGAACGAGACTTCTATCCGAGCTACTATGAGAAGGTGGAAGATCTTCTTAATGATTTTTATTCTAGGGAGGAGGATTTCTTTGCAGCTTTGAATTGGATTGTATTTGGACTTGGACATTGGACTGTGGGGATTTTTGTTTTTATGTCTTTGAAGTCTGTTGGTTTTCCCTTTACCCATTAAAAGGGGACTTATCTTAATAAAAAAATTAATTTTCAGTCAGTTAGTATATGTACATAAAGGTGAATACCCTTGATAGATACATGAGTATGGTATTCACTACACAATGATATTGGCTTGGAAAAACATAGTGCAATTTCGGCAGCATAACGTCGTGACATAAGGATTCATGAAAATGGTTGATGAGAGAGAAAATGGTGTCTCATTGTATGTATATGAAATGGATAGTAAGGGGGTCATATATATACATGTCCCAACAAATTTAATAGAATTTAGATGCATAATACAAAATAATTACTTGGATGTAAAAGAGGAGAGAGAAATCCCTCATGGAATTTCGGCATGGTAACGAGTGTACATGGAAGGAATTAATGAGAGAGAAAGGGGTATCCCATCATCCAAACATAAAGAGGGAATTATGGGGGAGGTAAGAAATCATACCCCAATATTTTTAATTGGAAACAAAAGGGCACAACAACTTATAGAAAATTAGACAAAAATGAGAAAGGAAGAAATCCTTTACTTGGAAGTGCGATCCCAAAGGCTTGGGGGAGATTTGAGAGAGGATTATTAGGAGCTTGGGGAACCTTGGGAGGATTATAGATATAGGAGGTTAGGGGTTTGTCGAACTCCAAAGGCATTGAGTGAAGAGGAAGTGAGATCTTGGGTGGGTTTATATAAGAAAGGTGAGGGAATTCTTTATTATTTAGGTTTGAGACACCTCACATTAAACTAATCAAAAACACAAACCAGCCCATGGTTTTTTCCAAAGGGGAGAGAAAAAAAATATTTTATAAGGAAAATTTCCGAACTTCTTAAAATAATAGGGTTGCTTATGTGGAGGTGAGTCACACTCTCAAGGAAAACAATTTAAAAAGACAAAATGTTTTATAAGCCTTGAAGGGTCCACTAAAGCTTTGTAAAATAAATCAAACAAACCCAAAATCACATTATTTTAATGGTAAAACATATATTGGCCGAACATAATGTTTATATTATTTTATTACATCACTATTGGGTCATTATGATATCATAAAACACATTATATATTTAAACTGTATTTAATTTTTACCCAAAAATTAGTCTGTCTTAGAAAATTATGAAAAATTCACTGTTGGATAATTTCGATGTCCTGATTCCAAAAATAATATTCATTTTATCTAAATAATTTTATAAATATGTGAATTTTTACTTTTAAAATAAAAGCTGACATTTACCAAAAATTCATGGGTTTTGATAAAAACAGCTTTCAAACCTTAATAAAAATTACAATTGTATTCATAAAATTATATGATAATTAATAAAAAACAATTTAATAAGAATAATTTTTTATTAAAATATTATTTAATTCAAAAATCCATTAATTCATCAAAATATATTTCTTAGTTTAATATTAACTAAAAATACTATTTGTTCTTTAAAAACTATTTACAAAGTAACAATAATAAAATAAATACACATTATTTATACAAAAATAATGTACATAGTCATAGTGGTAGGGTCTTGTTACATAACCCCTTATAACACCCGCATAATACTGAAGGGTAAGGTGTGAGATGGTGATAGACTCTTGGGGTGTCTTGGATAACATCGCTCGGGTGGTAATCTCTATTAACTTCCACTTCTCCCATAGTCGGTTCTGCTCAAGCTTAACGTGTTCAATCTCGGCTTGGTCTTGGTCAAGATTGAAGCCCAATAATTCCACCTCCTTTCTGAGCTCCGACAAATGGGCTTCGTATGGGGAAAGTCTACTGGATGAGGCCATCGCTTCCTTTGTCTGAGTAAATTGGATTTGTTAAAGCCCTATATTAATACTAATCATGCGATCAGTATTCAACAGCTATATTAGTAACGATCACAATTATTAACTGTATTTTAAAATCCAAAACATAAAACCAAACAAGTGAATATGTTTTACATAACCATAAGAATACATTTAAATAGACCAATAGGAATTTTCATTAATGAATTTTTGGGTCATTACAGTTTTTTTTGTTTAGGTTATTTGGGGCTGTAAAACTGCAAAATTGTTTAAAATTTGTTCTCCAGGTTAGAGACTACCTATAAAACTCACTAATGCTTTTGTTTTTATGTAGAATTAACAACCACCTTTGGCATCCGTTACTCCTTTTATTTTTCTAGGCATTAACGACCAAAAAAGTGGTCATTAATTCTCTTCCCAACGACTACTACCATAGTTGTCTATAGAGTTCCTATAGAAACCGTCTTTGTTAGTTGCTAATTCCATTTAGCAACAAACCAACCACGAATTCCAAAAGCAGTCAGATGAAATTCACTAATGGTTAAATTTTTATTAGTGTTGGTAGCATAGTTTGTGTTTAACTTCCCTTTGATTATGATTTTGTAAAACAGTGGAGGGGGTATCTTGATGTAAGGGATGTCTTTTTCATCTTCAACTCAAGATGTATGGGAAATGGTTTCCATTTCATCATGTTTTTCTAGTGTGGACAACCAAGTTAGCACTGACTCCTTTATTTCCAACTCCTCATCTATGGAATATTTTATTATAAAATCATCTATATATTTCAATATAGATGTTGAATTAATAGTGCAGGAATAAAGAGAGAATGTTTTCAATTCATCTTTTACTAAATCAGAATAAAATGATTCCAAGTTGAGTTTATATCCATCTTTTATGTTAGAATCTAACTCTTTCTCAATGAATAAGTGATAGGGCGCTGTCGTGGGCACCCTCAAATGATTAATGAGATTTTGGGGTACTTAGGTGCAGCAGAGTGGCTGACCAAGGTCGTCTCTCAAAGGAGGAAGTGAGTTTAACAACTTATTAAAGGTATTCTAAAAATAAAATAAAAGAGAACAAAATAAAAACACTATTTTAAAGGATTGGGTTTTTTTATAGTTTATGAATCTAGAAGAAGTTTTCTAGAAGAAGATTGTATATATATTTTTTTGTTTTTAGTTTTGAAATGAATTTCGATTAAAACGTCACAACAAAAAGATGTTTTTTTAGAAATCTATTTTAAAAGGCATAATCGATCTAACTCTACCTCTTAATTCACTTATTAATAATTATCATTTAAATAAATATCCACTTAATTATGATCCCCTAATTTGTTATCCCTCGAACCCTACAAGAGTTAACTTAACCACAAAGATGAAATTACTTAAACCCTAGGCTAGCTTCGGAACACGCAATCGCAGCACCCTGCTTTGATTGTTGTTCTAAGGATAGATTATGGTCAGTGGTTAATTAGAGCACATATATATTCTGTAAATGAGGATGAATTGTGTTTAGGTATTATATTTGAACTCTACAAATTTATCCAGTGTGGTCTTGTATTACCGATTAAGATTACGCTCTCACAATTTACACAAAATCCCAACCTCACGTGTTTTAGTGTTAATTGTTCAATTGCTTGATTAGTTTATTATAATTTAAAAACACAATTAATGGATCATATTATGTGAATTACAGTAGCTCATTGATTCAGAATAATTAAATAAATAGGGTATAAGATAGATCGATTACTAAAAGACTACTCTTCCATGGGTGGCGTAATCATCGTAGAAGCGTTTTGCATGTGCAAAGGTTTATAATGGGTATAACCCAATAATGCTTCTACTCAAGAATTCCAGACCAAAGAGGAATATTAATAAAAGAATAAATTTAAACAAAATGGAAGAAAATATAAGAAATAAAAGAAGAAAGAAGTTTATTACACAAACAAAATCATTACAACATGAAGGAGAAGAAGACGGCTTCGTCGAAGGGATCCTTGCTTCAAGAGATACCCTTATTGAAATGGTTGGATAATTGGAGTGGATCCACTTATCCTCTGACCTAAACTTCAAAAAGCACTTCCCAACCCAACCAAATGATAAAAACACCAATTTATAGAGTGGTGGGGAGGCTAGGTTCAAAGTGGTTTGAAGTGTGAATGGGGAATCTCGGCTAAATATTTTATGCCAAATTGAAATGCCCATTTGAACACCAAAGAGCGTGAATTGGCCAACCTTATAGAAGGATAAAATGTGAGTATATAGGTCCTCTATCTTCTCTCCAACTTTGGGCTTAATCCAGGCTCATATGAATGAGTTATGGCCAAAATACATAAGCTTCTCCATTCTGGCAAGTCCAGCCCAACTTTGACTTCATGGCCCATTTTCAACAACCAAATGCACTCTTTAGCTATAGTGTCATGAATAAAGGTTGTATATAATTAAGTTAGGAACACTGTTACAAAATTTAAAATTCAAATAATAAATATACAAATATGTATCTTCGAAATACTACAGTGAACTATCAAGGGTAAAACTGGAATTTTTATCAAATATTCAAATGAATGATCTAATTCCAAATAATTTATAATTAAACATATTTAACACAATGTGAGGAAATTATATCATTTATTATCAATAAAATATTCAATAAAATAGTGTTTTATCAACTCCCCCACACTTACCCTTTTGCACTCCTGAGCAAAACCTCATATCAAGTAAACATTAATATCAAATCAAAATCAATTTTAAAACACATATCCTTGAGATCAAACAATTACACACCAAGAAACAAAAGATATCATGCCTCATAAAAAACCATTATTTCAAGTTCTTCATTTATATCATTCAATATATTTCCACTTTATATATCCTCCCATGCACAAAACACTTACCTCACTTAAATTTTCTCTCATCACTCAAATATCAATTTTTTTTTGCAATGTCTTTCTCATCCAAACTCATACAAGGGTCACCATAGGCTTGATAAAATCCTACATCGCTACCCGATGTGAGTCAAGGACATATGTTTATCATGAGGACTTTTCAGGGTTGTTCTGTGGATTTCGGTTGGTAGGATTTAGATGTGAAAAATTCTGAGGCTGAATGAGGAGGGCTTAACTCTTTTTGAAAAAAATTGCATTAATCTAAATTTCACTTAAATATGGTCTTCTCCTCAATCCCCATAGTATCAATTCAGCTCCATCATCATGAAAATTCATGAAAGTTTTACACCATTCATCATTTCCGCATCAAAAATTTTAATCTTCTCAAACATGATTTTCTTGAAAGCTCCAGATGTGCACAACTTTCCACCTCAATTAGAAGCTCCAGAAAAGGAACAACTTCACTTATCATGAAAGCTTCAGAAAAGGAACAGCTTTCAATATAATGAATTTCTTCAGAAGCAAACACATCTCTTCAGAATTTAATTTTCCACCCAAAGTATCACATAATGTGGTGGCACAACACAAGATAGATTCCCCCACGCTTTAGCTCAACTAGATTATGCAATTTCACTTCAAGAGTTGGTTGGATAGGGAAAATTGGATTGTAATGTGGCTAACCTAACAAGCTGTGCATGAATTCTAAGGGATACAAGGATTAAATATTCAAGGTAGGCCATTATAAAAAAGTATTCTTTGAAATAGGGGCTTTAATACCAAACAAATGCCTCAATCATTTAAACATAAGTATCTCAAACCCTCAAGTTTTGACAAGAATAGATCAAATTCTGGTTAAATCAAGCATGGTTTGGTTCTCTCAAGAAGTGAGGTGAATGTAAATAATATGAAAATAATGGTTCAGAAGCCTCACATGAAAGTGATTTCAAATATAAAGACAGTGAAATGTGGCATGGGATTCAAAATTCAGTGTACTTTTCATGAAATTACTAAATATTTGAACTTGAAACAAAGTCATTTCAGCATTCATTTAAGCTTAGTTTGAAGGGATAAATTGTTTCACTCATTGATATGCATTTTTAAAATTGTGATGAGAATAATTTCAGTTCAAAATTTTCAAAAACACAAAGAAAATTGAAAAATAAACACACAAAATTTGAAAAAACACACATTTTTTTGTTTTTTTTAAATCAGGAAAACAATTGAAATTACTAAACTAAAAGGTTCCCTCCCCCACACTTAAAATATTGTATTGTCATCAATGTGAACCCATGAGATGATATATGCACACGAAATGAAATTTTTTTAAATAGGACAACTAATATAAAAGTGAAAGGGTTAGGAACATCCTGATGTGCTCAAGTGATGATGGGGTCATGCAGTGTGATAAAATCCACTGCATCAATAGGAAGTCCCTCAATGCATCTCTTCAAATGTTGCCCATTGACTGTAAAGATCCATCCAGTGTCCTCTTGTGTGATCTCCACTGCACCATAAGGAAAAAAATTAGTCACAATATAAGGACCTAACCATCTGGAACGCAACTTACCAGGCATCAGCTTGAGTCGTGAACTATAGAGAAGGACTTTCTCTCCAACATGAAACTCCCTTTGTTGGATCATTTTGTCATGAGATGCTTTTGATATTTCCTTATAGAGCCTTGAGTTCTCATGTGATGACAGTCGAATCTCCTCAAGCTCTTGAATTTGCAACTTCCTTTGAATTCAAGCTTGGGCCAAATCCATGTTGCATTTCTTTATAGCCCAATATGCCCGATGCTCGACTTCCACTGGGAGATGACATGCTTTCCCAAAAACAATCCTAAATGGGGACATACCAATGGGTGTCTTGTATGCTGTCCTATAAGCCCACAATGCATCATCCAAGTGCTTGCTCCAATCCTTCCTATTTGGCTGCACGGTTTTCTCTAATATTTGTTTCAGCTCACGATTTGAAACCTCAGCCTGGCCATTTGTTTGGGGGTGGTATGGTGTTGATGTTTTGTGTGTCACCCCATACTTACGAAGGAGGAAATCAAAATTCCTATTGCAAAAGTATGTCCCTTGGTCACTGATGATGGCCTTTGGTACACCAAACCTGCAAAAAATCTGTGCTTTGACAAAGTCCACAACAACATGAGAATCGTCAGTCCTGGTGGCCTTGGCCTCCACCCATTTACTCACATAATCAACAGAAACCAAAATATACAAAAATCCAAATGAACTAGGGAAAGGACCCATAAAATCAATTCCCCATACATCAAAAATCTCACAGAATAGTATGGGTTGTTGGGTCATCTCATGTCTCCTAGAAATATTCCCAGTGTGTTGGCAATGAGAGCATGACTTACAAAACACATGGGAATCATGGAACAAGCTAGGCCAATATAATCCAGAGTCCAAAAACTTCCTAGTTGTCCATTGGGTCCAAAGTGTCCACCACAAGCAAGTGTATGATAGAAATGCAAAACATACTCAAACTCATGATCGGGAACACACCTCCTAATGACTTGGTCACTACACATGCGCCAGAGGTAAGGATCATCCCACACATAATACCTAGACTCACTTTTTAATTTTTGGACTTGATGCTTCTTCAAATTTGCTGGGATTTTAGAGGAAAAAATGTAATTAACTAAATCAGCATACCAAGGATGCGTACCTGAGATGGTATAGAGATGCTCATCGGGGAAAGTGTCCCGAAGTGTTACCTGGTCCAAGGTGTCATCCTCTAGTGTGTGAGTAATCCTACTCATGTGGTCTGCCACCAAATTCTCTGATCCCTTCTTTTCCTTTATCTCAATATCAAATTCCTGAAGAAGGAGCATCCAACGGATAAGTTGTGGCTTTGCATCTGGCTTCTTTAGGAGGTACCTCAAAGCTGCATGGTCAGAAGAAACAACTACTTTAGAGCCCAAGAAATATGAACGGAATTTATCTAAAGAAAATATGAGAGCAAGAAAATCCTTTTCTATGGTTGTGTAATTTGATTGGACTGAATCTAGTGTCCTCGATGCATAGGCGATCACATGTGAACGTCCCTCCACCCTCTGAGATAAGACCGCTCTAACCGCGAAGTTGGAGGCATCACACATAAGCTCAAAAGGAATCTCCCACCGTGGGGGATGTATGATATGTGGAGTGGTCAGACACTTATTTAGCTCATCAAAGGAAGTCCTACAAGAATCGTCAAACACAAAATCAGAATCTTTTTGAAGTAATCGTGACATAGGAAGAGCGATCTTACTAAAATCTTTGATGAAGCGCCGATAAAATCCTGCATGCCCTAGGAAAGATCTAACATCACGCACACATGAAGGATAGGGTAAGGATAAAATAATATCTACCTTAGATCTATCAACCTCTATCCCATGTTTTGACACTACATGCCCTAAGACAATTCCATGCTCTACCATAAAATGACACTTTTCAAAGTTCAGGACCAGATTCTTCTCAATACAATGATTCAACACCTTTCCCAAACTACTTAGACATTCATGAAATGAAGACCCATACACTGTAAAATCATCCATAAATACCTCCATGCAAGTCTCAATAAAATCAGAAAAAAATACTCACCATGCATCTCTGGAAGGTACCTGGGGCATTGCAAAGTCCAAATGGCATCCTTCGGTAGGAAAATGTGCCAAAGGGACAGGTGAATGTAGTCTTCTTCTAATCCTCTGGAGCTATAGGAACCTGAAAATATCCAGAAAATCCATCCAAGAAACAATAGTGTGTTTTTTCAGCTAGTCTCTCAAGCATTTGATTAATAAATGGGAGGGGGGAAATGGTCCTTGCGAGTGGAATGATTTAGTTTCCTATAATCAATACACACACGCCAACTATTTTGTACCCTCATTAGAACTAATTCATCTTTCTCATTTTAACAATAGTAACACCAGTTTTCTTAGGTACAACCTAGACGGGGCTAACCCATCGTGAGTCAGAAATAGGGTAAATTATACCTACCTCGAGCAATTTTTCAACCTCTTTTTTAACAACCTCTAGAAGGGTTGGATTGAGTCTCCTTTGTGGTTGCCTCACCGGTTTATCCCCATCCTCCAAGAGAATCCTATGCATACAAATGGATGGGCTAATACCTGATATGTCTGCCAATGTCCAACCAATTTCCCTAATGTTATCTCTCAAAATATTCAAAAGTTTTTATTCATGTTCAAAAGAGAGATTGTTAGCAATGATAACAGGTAATCTATCACCACTCAGCAGGTATGCATATTTAAGATTTGGGGGCAATGGATTGAGTTCCAATGTAGGGGGGTGATGTATAGATGGAGAAATTGATGCAACGGACATATCTGCACAATGAACATTAGTATCAGAATAAAAATTATCACAATTATAAAATAATGCATCAAATCCATCAGCGTACTCAACAACCATGTCATAATTAGATCCCACATGATCAAAATCAGAATATGATTCCATTTCAAAATAAAATCTTAGAGAGTCTTGTTCCTTAAAAACGGGTGTAGAAGTACTCTTAGACATCAAACTAGAACCAATACTCATAATCTCCCTAAGCATAGGACAATCCAATTCCATGGTGTTTTTACTTGGTTGTTCAAAATGGGAGATAAAAAAAGCAGAATGGTCCTCTAAGGGGTACTTCATGGAATCCATAACATTAAATATCACAACTTCATCTCCAAATTACATGGAAAGTGTACCCTCATTGACATTTATGATAGTTTTTTCAGTTTTGAGGAAGGGCCTACCTAAGATAATGGGGGAATGAGAACTTACCTGATCATCCTCCATGTTAAGCACATAGAAGTCTGCTGGAAAGATCATGTCTCTTACCCGGACAAGTACATCCTCAAGGACTCCCGCTGGATATGCCGTAGCTCTATTCACCAATTGCACCACTACTCTTGTTCGATTCAACTCACCAACCTGCAAGGAAGAGAATACAGAGTGAGGCATCACATTTATTGAAGCTCCTAAATCACAAAGAGCATCAGAGAAGTGAAACTACCCTATGGTACATGGGATGATGAATGTCCTGGGATCCTTGCACTTTGTTGGTAATGCTAGAGTTGGTGTAATGAGTGCCGAGACATTCCTTCCAAGGTTGATCCTCTCATTTCCCTTGAGCCCTCTTTGATTGGTGCAGAGTTCTTTTAAGAATTTGGCATACCTTGGGATTTTCTTAATGGCTTAAAGTAAAGGAATGTTGATCTTCACACGCTTGAATGTGTCCAAAACCTCCTTTTTCATTACTTCTTCAGCCATATTCTTGGTTTGAACAACCCTATTTGGAAAAGGAAGGGGTTTAGGAGGAACATCATCAATCTTTTTCTTACCTTTATCTTTCTACTTGGATTTCTCATCAGTTGGTATGGAATGCGGCTTCTCTGGAGTTGAGGTGAATCCCGGTGGAATGGTAGGTATAGATGTATCGTTCATTTTCTTCCCACTTCTCAATGTGATGGAACTAACATTCCCCTTTGGATTTGGAGTGGGTTGGGAAGGTAGATTTCCAGAATTCTTACTCACAAGTTCATGGAGGGCGGTGGCAATCTGGCTCATTTGAGTCTTCAACTCCCTCAGCTCTGAACTTTGACTCTTCAACTCATTCTGTTGATTAAGAACAATTTTCTTCAAGAGATCATCAGTATTATAATCTACCTTTAGTGGAGGATTCCCTTGTTGCTGACTTGTTGATGTTTGAGCTTCAAATCTCCTTTGGGGTTGTTGGAAACCCTGTTGGTAAGGTGGAGGATGATGGAAGTTTGGTTGAAAAGGGGGCCTTTGTTGTTGTCCAGAGCCATAACTCATGTACAGTTGATCATTCCACCCTTGGTTGTATGTTAGAGCAAATGAATCAAACTTCTTTTGGGGATATGGTTGTTGTTTCTGTTGAAATGGTCTCCCTGGGAATACTGCTGCGCAATCCTTTGTCTCTTGTAGTTGTGGGCAACAGTCAGTTGGGTGGCTTGTCTCAGTGCAAATTCCACAAGGCCTTGAAGGAGGGGGTAGAGATGTATTTTGTGCCAAAGCAATTTTCCTCACCATAGTTGTCAATTCTTCTAACTTGGTATCAATCAAATGACTCTCAAGAGAAGAAGGACTTACCTGATGTACTCCCCTGATATGTGGTGTACCTCGATCACTAAATTGTTGGGAGTTTTGAGCCATCTTGTCGATCAATGCATGTGCGGCTGCTGGTGTCTTGTCCACAAATGCTCCTCTAGCTGCAGCAACCACCATGCTCCTTTTTATGGGTGTGAGTCCTTCATAGAAGTACTGGATGAGTAATTGCTCACTGATTTGGTGAAGTGGGCAGCTTGCACACAACTTCTTGAATCACTCCCAGTACTCATACATTGACTCCCCTTGGGCTTGCTTGATCCCCGATATCTCCTTTTGAATGGATGTTGTCCTTGATGCTGGAAAAAATCTTTGCAAGAAAAGTCGTTTCAAATCATTCCAACATGTTACATCTTCAGGTTGAAAATAATACATCCAATCTTTTGCAACTCCATCAAGTGAGAATGGGAATGCTCTTAATTTAATTTGATCTTCAGAAACATTTCTTGGTTTTAAAGTTGAGCAAACCAAATTAAATTCCTTAAGGTGTTTGTTGGGATCCTCACTAGATAAGCCATGAAACTTTGGAAGAAGGTGAATTAATCCAAATTTCAATTCAAAGTCCGATTCGAGATTTGGGTATGCAATACAATTTGGTTGATAGTTAATATCAGGTGAAACCAATTATCGAATGGTTATATTAAGTTCATTTCCATTATTTCCAGCCATTGGTTCCTATTTTATGTTTTAATTTGAATAGCTTCCAATTTCAATGTTTCCAGAAGAGAGGAATTCACCAACTGGCTGAATATTGAAACTTCCCATAGACTGAGAATTTCTGATTCGAGCCCTAAGGCTACGTTCAATCTCAGGGTCAAGATCTAAGAGATCTTCAGGATTAGTTCGTGTCATAAATCAAATAAAAATGTAAAGAAAGAAAGTGGACCATAGTAAAATAAAATTGGGATGTTTGAGTTGATGGTCCAAAAAGAAGTAGAAGAAAATAAAAGAAGAAGAAGAAAAATCAGATTAGGTAAAGAAGGAAGAAAGAAGAGAGGAAGAGAATAAAATGTAAAATAAAATAAATACCTATAATTGGTTGAAATAATTACTTTAATCCCCGGAAACGATGCCAATTTGATAGGGCGCTGTCGTGGGTTCCATCAAATGATTAATGTGATTTTGGGGTACTTAGGTGCAGCAGAGTGGCTGACCAAGGTCGTCTCTCAAAGGAGGAAGTGAATTTAACAAATTATCAAAGGTATTCTAAAAATAAAATAAAAGAGAATAAAATAAAAACACTAATTTAAAGGATTGGGGTTTTTTTATAGTTTATGAATCTAGAAGAAGTTTTCTGTAAGAAGATTGTATATATACATTTTTTGTTTTTAGTTTTGAAATGAATTTCGATTAAAACGACACAACAAGAAGATGTTTTTTTAGAAATCTATTTTAAAAGGCGTAATCGATCTAACTCTACCTCTTCATTCAATTATTAATCATTATCATTTAAATAAATATCCACTTAATTATGATTCCCTAATTTGTTATCCCTCAAACCCTACGAGAGTTAACTTAACCACAAATATGAAATTACTTAAACCCTAGGCTAGCTTCGGAACACGCAATCACAACACCCTGCTTTGATTGTTGTTATAAGGATAAATTATGGTCAGTGGTTAATTAGAGCACATATCCATTCTGGAAATGAGGATGAATTATGTTTAGGGATTATATTTGAACTCTACAAATTTATCCCGTGTGGTCTTGTATTACCGATTAAGATTACGCTCTCACAATTTACACAAAATCCCGACCTCGTGTGTTTTAGTGTTAATTGTTCAATTGCTTTCTTAGTTTATTGTAATTTAAAAACACAATTCATGGATCATATTATGTGAATTACAGTATCTCATTGATTCAAAATAATTAAATGAATAGGGTAGAAGATAGATCGATTACTAAAAGACTACTCTTCCATGGGTGACGTAATCATCGTAGAAGCGTTTTGCATGTGCAAAGGTTTATAATGGGTATAACCCAATAACGCTTCTACTCAAGAATTCAAGCCCAAATAGGAATATTAAGAGAAGAAAAAATTTAAACAAAACAGAATAAAATAGAATAAATAAAATAAGAACAAAGAAGTTTATTACACAAACAAAATCATTACAACATGAAGGAGAAGAAGAAGGCTTCGTCGAAGGGATCCTTGCTTCAAGAGCTACCCTTATTGAAATGGTTGGAGAATTGGATTGGATCCACTTCTCCTCTTCCCTCAACTTCCCAAAGCACTTCCCAACCCCACCAAATGATAAAACACCAATTTATAGAGTGGTGGGGAGGCTAGGTTCAAAGTGGTTTCAAGTGTGAATGGGGAATCTCGGCCAAATATTTTATTCCAACTTTAACCGCCCATTTGACCACCAAAAATCGTGAATTGGCCGGCCTTCCAGAAGGATAAAATGTGAGGATATTGGTCCTATATCTTCTCTCCAAATTTGGGGTTAATCAAGAACAATATGAAGGAGTTATGGCCTAAATACAGAAGCTTCTCCATTCTGGAGAGTCCAGCCCAAATTTGACTTCATGGCCCATTTTCAACAACCAAATGCACTCTTTATCTCTAGTGTATTGAATAAAGGTTGTAGATAATTAAGTTAGGAAAACTGTTAAAAAATTTCAAATTCAAATAATAAATATACAAATATGTATCTTCAAAATACTACAGTGAACTATCAAGGGTAAAACTGGAATTTTCATCAAATATTCAAATGAATGATCTAATCCCAAATAATTTCTAATTAAACATATTTAACACAATTTGAGGAAATTATATCATTTATTATCAATAAAATATTCAATAAAATAGTGTTTTATCAATAAGGCTCCCAAGAAGTCACTTTTTGAGAGTTTGGGGGATGGATATTGTATTTCTTCTTTGAAATTCAACACCTATATTATTTTTGTAATGCCATAATCATCTAGATATTGCAAAATTAAGGAAGATTTAATAGAGGGGGAGTTAGTCTTTAATTCAATTTCAATAAAACTAAAATAAAATGTGTCAAATTTAAGTTCATATCCCCTATTTAATTTAGTATGAATCTCGCTTTCTTCATGTACAACCTCTTTGAAGTCATTGTGATCGGCTGTGGATAGTACTCAAGTTTCCATTCAATATCCTGGATATCTTCCTCAAATGTTAGAGGGATGAATTTTACTCTTTAAAGATGACACTACTCCTCCATCTCTCATGTATAAAACTCAGGTAAAAAAATGAACAATATTTAAGTTATTTTACTAAGGTTTCCAAAAAGTGTTGTTCCGGACTTTTATTAAGGTCCTCAAATACCCTTAAAATCTCTTTTGATAAAAGTCTTAAACATCCCCCTAATTTTATTGGAAAAATATACAACAATGCCTTCCAATTGTGAGATAGTATCCATTTTTTAAAATTTAATTTGAAAGCAGTAAATTATTTAAAAAGTGGAAAAGAGAAAAATAATGTGTTACTAACCTAACTCCCTAGAAACAATGCCAAGTTGAAAACACTGTTTTCACGGTCTGCAGTAAAATATAATTTATTTTAACCTAGAATGCAACACAAATCTGAACATGATCATTTCCCAAGGAGTGTGTGTGGGTTGGTTCTCCACTATTCTCATTCACTTATGTATATTTTTGTTTGTTTTATTTTGATTTGAAATTATGAAATATGTGATGTTTGGTATTATAATTATTTTTAGAAACTAAAACAAAATGAATGCAGTGCACAAAAAACTAGAAATATGTGTAAATGGTCCTTCAGTGAATTCTAATGCATTACATCATCATTTTATATTGTTCTTAATTATCATAACTCAATAAGTGGAATTGATATCCTTAATCCACTCACATCACACCGTTTCTTACATATGAAATCACAAGTATACTTAGGGATCCTCGAGCACAAAAACAACTCACTTATCCTCAGTGAATTGAGAAGAACACTTCTCAATCGAGAGGGTGTTCTTAATAAACCCACCTGATAGTGATCACATACCATTCAACCTCTCAATTTAATCACCTCCACTGGTATGATGAGTGAATAAATAGTTAGGAAGCATTAAAGTTCAAAATATTGAAGGAATGAAATAATTTAGATAGAAAATTAGATTGAATATTGGTGCCCCCACTCTATACTCTCACAGCCACACTGAATTAGGTAAATAAAATTGAAATAAGCATAGAAAATCAAGAACATCACTGTGACTCCCCTTTGGACCACCCATGATGGGTTAACACTTCACCATCAAAATGTAGGAGTTCACGAGAACAATATAGTGACGAAGAAACACAAAGGATAAGATGCGAAGAGAACAACACATTTGAGCAAGTAGAATCTCACTTACATAACATTGAAAAAAATAAATATTATAAAAGTTGAAGAAAATAAAGAGTTAGTAACATTCACGCAAAGGGGGAATTCCTTATCACATACCTCTATCCCCTTTTATAAACAGAATTTGAGCCCCTCCCTCTAACATAATTGGAAAAGGAATTTCACAAGGTCGAGAGACACATCCCATGATTGAGATTTATACTCGTTCGAGAAGAATCGAGGCTGATTTGCTTCACTACATCATAAAATTAGTGTAATATGAGTATTATTTGGCATGATCATGTGAGGAAGAGAGAAAATGATACACATGCTGGAGCTGGTTTAGGTTTCAATGAGGCTAGTCTTGGGATTGATAAGTTAGGCTTTAATGTATTTCAAGTGGGCCTATTCTTTTCTTGGATAGAGTTGAGGTAGGCTTGGTCACTACTAGTCTGGATCTGGACAAGAGGAGAGGATTGAAATCAGTTCTTGAGTGTGTAGGGTTGAACCACTTGCAAGAAAGTAGTTTAATAGAGGGAATTTTGATGCGGAAACACCAGGAGTCACAATGACAAAACAATGATTCAAAGAAGAGTAAAAGGGGAAAAAGAAACACTTAGGAAACAAAGATTTTCATGGTTTGGGAAATGATGCCTACATGCACAGAGAGGTAGAATAACTTCACTTTGAAAATTTGAGAGAAACATTTACAGGAGTTTATCAGAGTTTCTCACTAGGAACCCTAGCTTGAAATGGGCTACAAAATAAAGAAGATGATCCGCTATTCCACCAAATGCACAGGAAGTCCACATCGCTACAGTAAAAGATGGCCACCCAAGTCAAAATTTCTAGCTGGCTAGAACTCCAAGGAGCTATAATTAATGGTGGTTGGAAGTTCACGTCACTACAGTTCTCTGACATTGTTGGTCAGTCAGCTCTGCTACATTGGTCAACATCGCTACAATTCCCCCAAATTTGGGTCAAGGCCTTTGGCCCTTAGATCCCCGTAACAGGAGCACATTTCCCCCTACAACCCCCAATGAGCTCACTATGAATCTCGACCCATGGAAGTTATGGCCTGATGTGTAGTACGGGTCATAAGCATTCAGGCCAAACATCATCCAAACCAGACCAGTCTACACTAATCCAACAAATTATTCGGACATTTTGTGCGCGATGCTCCTCGTGTTGTGAATTGGGAAGTAATGAGGCTCTTTCATATTTAAAATTATACCTTTAAATAGAAATGAGAATTAAAAAACATTTCAAGATAATTATTCGGTATTGAATTTTGTGATTTTGAGTCTGGAAAAATGGTTACTTTGTGTTGGAGTTGAACTCAGTTGCTGGGATTTGGGTTGGGCCAGACTGAAGAGGGGATGATCATTACCGCATTTTAGGTATCCACACACATCATTGGAAAAATTTGTTTGGTGTTTATCTTGAACAACTGGGAATATTTGGTGAATGGATATCCTTGGGATCTTTATTGAGGTACTGGTTCTTACTGGATGCAGGGGATTCTAGTGTGGTCGAGCTCAAACAATGCAGTGAAAATGGATGGAGTGACTTAGGAAGCACTGTAATTAAGTGGAATTAGAGGAATTCATGTAGTGAAGATAGTGTGGCCATACTGAACTGAGTCTTGACTGGTGCCACTAAAGAGGTGCTGGATTGGCTTGGAATTATAGTGAACAACTAGTGCACAACTGAGATTTAAAAAAAATGATCACACTACTTGGACTGAGTGTGCAAGTTGAACTTATGTTGGAGCTTGGTTGCATTAGGTCTCTAATCTATGTAACACACAATAGAGTTGACTCGAGTGTGGTCTTCAAGATAGAACTTTGATCGGTGTCTCACTGGTGTGGGAAAGGATTTGGTGTTTCTTGGTTTAACTAAAAATAAAAGATTTCATTGAGGAATTTATTCAAATACCTGCCATGCAAACACTTTCATCCTTACAATCAGATCATTGGGCTGATGTGAGGCCCCACCATTTATAACACCCACACATTGATGGAGGCCAAGTCCAAGGTGAATGGAGATCTAGGTGTTGTGGCTTGAAATATGTCAATGTGTGGTCACTTCACTTATGGTATATCTTCACTCACAGTAGGTGGAGTTGCATGTAGTATCTCAAGAGTCTTCCTTTATGGTCACTTCACATGGTAGTGGCTGGAATGAATTACCCATACCTGAGGCTACATTGGTCCTTTATGCAATAATCTGATTCTTCACTTAATGTTTACATAAAACTTGAGATGATTCTTCACTGGACCTTTACGTAGCACCTCTTGTGACCTTTACATGATCCTATACAAGTTTCCCTTCTCTAGAATATACTCCCATCATAAGGGTAACTCAAAAATCACAAACACATAAAAATAAAATTCCAACAGAGGATTTTTCCAGATTAATTAAAGAATAATATAAATAATTAAAATGAGATTATAAGCCTATTAATAATTACACCCAGAAAATCATGGAATCAATAAATGCATTCCAATAAATTAAAAAATGTTTAAAACAAATAAAATTAGAGACTTCAACCATTTAAACATCTAATTTTGGATTAAAATACAAATTCATTTTTATCACAAAAATCCATAATTTAAACTATATTTAATTTATTCAGTCAAAACACAACAAAGTATGAAAATGTGATCAATGCCCTAATTTCAGAGTAGTTTTAAAGGAATTTAATAGTGAATTATAGATAATTTTTTTGAAATTTCATGTTTCATCTATTCAAAATATTTTAATTAGTGCAATCAAAATTCTCATAAACTTAGAGAGTTACTGTCACGACCTGACCCTAATCGGGGCTTGAGCCACAAATACCCCAAGCCTGTCTCCATAGGATAGGGGCTGATGACCAGTGCCGAAGGAATAACTAATATGATGAGACCTTTTCCTAAGTACTTGTACGCACACATACAACCACCTCAATGTAGAAGTGCAGAGGAATAGTAATAAAAGATGAAAAAATATGAGGGGAACAACCATGTATGTAAAATATCTAGAAAGTAAAAAATTACAGTAGTGTAAAATGAAAATAAAAGGGAAAAAATACACACTCAACCTGAATGATGTCCCAATATGACAAAACGGGAAAGTAAAACACTAAGAGGGCTCATCTCCTGATCTCCACACTGCGACCACCGTACGCGGTCCAAAGTAGAAAGTATCCCTAAGCTTTTCTATAGTCACTTCCAGCTTGTTCGTTGTCTGCATAAGACATGACACGTGTGGGTAAAGCCCATGAAAGGATGAATATATATATTACAGTGATCCTAACCTTTTACACCTATCATTACATGATTTTAAGCATAATTAAACATCAAATTACCAGCCAAGGATCGTAAAGTCTAGTGTCTTTGGAAGATTAGATACATAATTAAACATCATGAAAACATCTTTTATTTAATATCCATAATGAGCTCTTAACTTCCATTTATCTCATATATCTTCATACGATAACCTGGAGAATACATGAACAAAATGTATTAGCTAAATAGCCTTGCAAGGGAATAATCATAAGAATAAAACATAGGACATGAGTCAGAAGGCATAACATGATGACATAAAAGCATGAAACATGAATAAACATAAGGAAGAATAACATGTATAACACGGGAACATATAATCATGGTATCATAAGAATGTGGAAACAACATGTAACATGACATAAACATGAGTCAAGGATAACCGCCAAAACTATATCACATAGTGGACAAAGTCCCATAAAGGAATCAGGTTCACTCTATATCCCAACATGACATCTCATGAGACTAAACATTACCCAATGAATTGGAGTACTATATGGGTGCACCCATCATAACATGTTCATGAATATGTGTGTTAGATGAAGAATAAACATAAGGGTTACCCATGGAAAGGAATGAGTATCATAATCATGTCATAAGGCATAACAAATGAGAATATCATAAATATGACATTGAAAGAATGGATTAAAAACATACAGGGACATTCATAAAGAAAAATAGGCATGGATCATGATAATTGATGTCCAATGGAATTGGAAACATGTAAAAGGAGTGTTTAAGAAACTTTAGAAATAAAACATTTTAGTGTGGTTTAAGGAAAATACTAAAGAGAATTTAAAGCAGAAAAGACATAATATTTTATGTAAAACCATAAATGAAACAAGGTAGGTTTTAATGATAAAATGAGTTATTTTATTAAAATAATGGGGTCTTAAAACAGATTATGGATGGTACTTGAAAATGAGAAAGAAATCAGGAAGTTCCCTTGAATTGAGCTTGCTTATCAGGAAGAATTGAGAAGGGAACCTTTTTAAAACATCTATTTCACTATAAAATAATAATGATATGATCTGGATACATGACTTTGGAACATATAAAAATAATTTATAAGAATTACACAAAAATAAATAAGAATTACATTGGGGTAAAGAGGGAGAAAGATCAACCTGAATGAAAAATGAAAGATCAGGTAGGATCCCTTACCTTATATATGAAATGATTCTCGATCTTAATGTCCTGAATAATCAAATTATATTCATTAATTAATAGTTATATAAAGTTTTCTACATGTAATTTATTTATTATAATTTTATTAAGTTCATTTATGGCCTTTTTTTATGAGTTATAGTGTTCAATTTCATCGTTTGGGAGTGCTCGTTTTCTTAGTTTTCATGATCAGTTTGCTTGTGTAAGAGTATAGAAGTTCATGTAAAATGGAAATAGAAATCCATAATTGAAGTTATAAGTTATTAATAAACATAAATTTTTTTAAATGATCTTATAAATCATTTGGTTATATGGTATGAGGATGAATCGTTAGATAAATGGTTAATGATAATTGTTTAGATTATTTTGAGCGGTTTTTTCTCATAATGAGCTTGTTTTGTTTTAATTAACATCATGTGTATATAATGATTCAATAACATTAAGTAGGATGTAATAAATATATTATATTTTTTTAACCATAAAAATATTTTTATGACCAGTCTTGAATGCGTTAATGGATAATGAAAAATTTTCATTCTTGAATGCGATAAATTAATAGCTCACGAACAACATTTTCATTTTTATAATAAAAGTGAGAGGAGAAGGGGGTTTTATGATGGATTATTCCATTATCATAATAAAATTATAGTATATGTGAGGTAATTGAGTTATCATACCATTTTAAGGAGGGGAGACGAGGAGAGAATAAGAAAAGAACTTGAAAATAAATTAAAAGAAAAGGAAAGAGGATTTTACCTCTTGAATTTCTCCTCCTTGAAAACCTTCTTAGGGAAAAGGTTTTGGTATTTTGATGCGAAAAATATCATCTAGAAATGGGGGAGGGGATTGAAAAGATTATTGGGTAGAATTTGGACAAGGCTCAAATCTTGTAAGGTGTGAGGAGAATAGGTGGTGAAGGGTGGTATTTATAGTGGAGGATATGAGTGTTTTCTCATTATTTTATTCATTAGTTTATTATTTTGGATCAAGACTATGAGTAGTTTGAAAATTATCACCAAATATAATAAAATAATGAAGGTAAGTTCTAAATTATGGTTCTTTCATCAGCGATGACTCAAGGAATAGTGTATTTAACTTATAATGTATATATACTGTAAATTACCATATTTTACTATTCACCAAAAATTCAAGTATTTTAGAAAAATCCCAAAAATTCACCCCAACCATTTTTCGATGTGTATAATTCAAAAATTAATTCCATTTTATGAAAAATAATTTTATAAATATGATAAATTTAATTTCTAATTAAAATTATCATTTACTAATAAAATATAGATTTTAAAATTACAACTAATTTTATAACACTTTGAAAAAATTAACTAAGGTTTCATAAAATTATCATATAATCATAAGATACCAAAATATTAATTTATGATTACATTTTATGGAAATTAAATTTCTTTTAAAACATTATATTAATTATAAAATTGAAAATAAATACTTATGTTTTATAAAAATATCTACACTTAATTAATAATTTCTAAAACATTTATTTACTTATACTATGATATAATTATATCATATTTCCATTTATAAGATGCTTAAATTTTATTTATACTTTCATAGGTGAGGTTAATATTCCATTTTCCAATTTACTATTCATATGGGTCACATTACTAATCCAAAGTCCAAGTTACTATTTCATCAGTATAGGTTCCTTAACAATTATAAATACTTCTGATTTCATACATTCTTCATTTATAAAGTTTATATTATGTTATTTATGTGATTTATACTATATTAAATAATTATAAGGGAGTTTACATTGATAAAAGTTTTGGGTTGTTACACACATACCCAATAGGACACCCTGAAAGCTAAAGGAGAAGCAGTAAGAGATACAATAGGAATAAAAAGACAGTAGATAGTAAACATGATACAACTCAACCCAAATCAAGAGAAATAGTACCCTAGTCTAAACACAAGGGGCTCAACACAGTGTGTAAATGGAATACACGTCGAGTCTTTTCCACCCATAAAAAGAGAGTAACCTCATCTAACCATGAAAATCTAAACATAGAAATTGCGTGACATACCCCACGTGTCTTTGAAACCCATGGTGGGAGAGTAACCAAATCCAAAGGTATGGATATATATATATATATATATATATTCTCCATAAAATAATCCTAAATTAGAGAGTAAGGGGATCTATATCTCACAACTCAACCTAGGAAAAGAGTCTCCAGCAATTCCAAAAGTCCAACGACAATGCCCAACATCTTGCGTGTTTGCCTAGCAGAAAACATCCAAGTTCAGCCATGCCTATTCATTATGACACATATTTGAGGGGAAAAAATCTCTAGTTAGAGGACTCATTCCCTGATACAACAAGAGGGTTCCACTCACTGGATAGAGATATATGACCCATACCCTATTCCAACAGGAGGGTTCCACTCTATTAGTCGATAGAGGACCCGTGCCTAGCCTAGCAGGAGGGTTCCACTCTCTTGATAGTCGATAGAGGAATCATGCCCTACCAAACGGGAGGGTTCCACTCTATAATACTAGAGGACTCATGCCCTGACTCTGCAGGAGGGTTCCACTCTCTAATACTAGAGGACCCATACCTTGACTCCGCAAAAGGGTTCGACTCTCTAATGCTAGAGGACCCATGTCCTGACTCCATAGGAGGGTTCTAGTCTTAGGATTCTATAGAGGACCCATGCCTAGCCCAACTGGATGATTCCACTCTAAAAGTCTATAGAGGACTCATGCCCAACCTATCTAGAGGGTTACACTCTAATAGTCACTGAGGACCCATGCCCAACCCAACTGGGGGGTTCCACTTAGGATGCCTCTGGTGATCCTTTAGGATCACTATCATCATCGAGCATCGCCTAAATAAGTGACATGCCTAGAACATCTCATTTCGTATCTCAAAAGACACAACAGTGGAAACCATCATGTTCTACATGAAAAAACACTCAATATAGTCTACTCATGGGCCAAAATCTGAGGCCAAACGAAGGATATATGAGAGATTAAAGTTTCCTAAAAAGGAACCAAGGTGTACATGGTGTGTGAGGTGACCCACACGGTGTGTGGTCCCGCTCCTTCACCTAGCCGTTTCCTTGGAGGTACATGACTCAACAGCCATTCAGGTATACATGGCATGCCCATTCTACCTGGGGTCCCGACCATGTGCTTACCCATATCTGTGTATCCATCCCGTGTCTGTGTACTCAAGTCATGTTCGTGTACTCAGAACATGGAATGTACCCAGCCATGTCCATGTACTTTGGTACACAACCATGTGCCTAGATGTGTTTTCCATATGGGTTATTTCTCATGTGCATCGCCACACAGCTCGACCACCCAGAAAATGGGTACATGGCATGTAGGAGGGATACACACCATTCTATCCTTATAAATTCCCAAAACCCCAGCCTCTATAGTTAGGGCCTAACATGCCATGTGTTATTCAAACTACATGGTGTATAGTCATGATTTTTCTAGAATCTCATATCCATTCTTTACATGTTATATCAAAACACACCACCTTTGATTCCAGCTTCGTTTCTTCCCGAAAATGAAGGTTCTTTCCCCCGTTTTCTGTTTTTGGCCATATGGTGGCTGGAAAACTGATTTCTATTGAATCAGAAAATGTTATCATGAACCAATATCATAGAGCACATAATTCATTCCGCACCTCCTCCGATCCGATTTCTGATCATCCAATCCATCATTTCCAACTCACAGACAACCCAAATATACCCCTGGTTCATCGATCCATCTCTTGCACATGATTCTATCATGAATACAGGGGTTCGATCAGGCTCGGTACCACCCAAAAATATCAAACCAAGACCGCGGGGTCCAACCAGTGAAGAATGAAAAGAAATTGTGCCAGTGGGGGGGGGGGTGACAAGAACAAAGGTTTATCAACCGTTTCCAGTCATTATGAGACAACAATCAAGAAAAAAGTTATCTGAGGTTAGAAAATAGAATAATCAAACAAGTTTCTATTCATGAGCACATGAAAAGGCCAAAATTGGCACAAATAAAAGGTAAGAAGATGATATTGGTCAATAAATTTAATCAAAAATGGCGTAAACCAAAAATTTCTGAGTCCTACCTAGATATTGGATTGTTCTTTATTGAAGAATCCACTCACCAAAGAATGAAAGAAGTCGTTGTGTTTGCTGCATCCTGATCTGCTCTGATCCAGAGATTCATTATTATCGAAAGTTGATTCACCAACAAGAGGAAGAATGATCTAGAAATATATATATATAAATATTTCAAAAGTCTTACAAGGAAAAAATGGAGTCTCTATATCATTCACTCCTTCAATATTTTCATCCACAAAAAGAAAAACTAAACAAAAATATCGGGATACTGAGCCCACATTCGGCTCTCTCACTCCTAGGTACTATCCTACACATTCTTGTGCTACTATAAAACATGAACTAAGGGGATGGTCCATCCTTGTAGGGTCCTCTCTCGTCGATCCTCCATCACCACCGGGTGCTCTACAAATGTGGCTCCATCCTTAATGTTCATCTCACCCCATCCGATGATGTGTGTAGGGTCATGAACGTATCTCCTCAACTACTATATGTGGAATATGTCATGAACCTACTTTAGCTCTGGGGGTAGGTAGAGGTGGTAAGAAACCTCTCCAATGCTCTGCGTGATCTCAAATAACCGATGAACCTCGAGGATAGATTTCCTCCCCGAAAAAACCTCTGTAATCCTCTTCATGGGGAGACTCTCAGGAAAACATGGTCTCCTTGTTCAAACTCCAAGAGCCTATGATGAAGATCTGTGTAATATATCTATATGCTATGGGTAATCCTCATCCGCTCATGGATGACTTGGACCCTCTCTATCATCACCTACAAAATCTCTAGACCCACAAGATATGTCTTGACAAACTCTTTCTAGTACAAGTGTGACATGAAAGGTCTTCTGTATAGGGCCTCAAAAGGTTTCATGCTGATGGTAGAGTGGTAGTTATTATTGTATAAAAACTCTACCAAGGTAAAGTTATACTCCCAGTTCTATCCAAAGTCTAATATGTAAGCCATAATCATATCCTCCAACACTTGGATAGTACGCTCGGTCTACCTATTTGTATGGGGGTGAAAGGTTGTACTCATCCTCATTTGGATCTTGAATGTATCCTGTAGGCCTATCTATATCTGTGACATAAACCACACATCATGATCAGAGAAAATCTTCAAGGTAACCCCATGAAGGTGAATGATCTCCCATACATACAATTTCCCCAAACTCTCCACTTAACTCTGATCCCTGATAGTAATGAAGTTTGATGAATTCATGATTCAGTCAACTATCACCTAGGTGGAATCATGTCCCTTCACTGTCCATGAAATCCCTGTCACAAAGTCCATGGATATGTTCTGCCACTTCCACTCCAGGATCTCAAGGGGCTGTAACAAACTTACCAGAACCTGGTTCTCAGCCTTCACCTGCTGAAAGGTGAGGCATCGAGAGAAGAAATCAACTATGATTCATCTTATACTGGACCACCAAAACTACCATCGAAGGTATCTATACATCTTCCCCACATTAGGATGTACAACTAGGGGAGAAGTGTGAAACTCTAACACCACCTCCTCCCTCATCATGATTGAGACCACCGTCCATCCCTGAAAAAGGATAACATGATTCCCTCCTTCAGAATATCCATCTAGTGAATCACATATGGATATTTGGTCTTGAAATACCTCACAGTCAATTTCTCCCACCTGGGACTCCTTCACATGCTTGAGAAATTTAGGATTCAACACCATCGACTGAATAAAAACTTCACCCTCCTACTCCACCAGGGTTAGATGCAAGGAATCTAACTACACCAAAGCCTCTTATACTAAGATAGCCTGATACTTCCTACTAAGGGAATCTGCTACTACATTTTCTTTCCCCAGAGTATAGACTATTTTGAAGTTTTAGTCCTATAAAAACTTCAACTATCACTGATATTTTAGGTTCAGGTCTCTCTGTGTGAAGATGTTCTGAAGACTCTGATGGTATGAGTAAACTAAAAAGAACTCCCCTAGAAGATAGTGCCTCCACATCCTCAACATAAAGACTACCAATTCCATCTCTAGGTCATGATTTTCATAGTTCTATTCATGGGGTCTCAACTGTCTTGACTCGTATATGATAACTTCCTACCACTGCATCAACACACAATCGATCCCAGATCCCAATGCATCATAATACACTACATACTCCACGCCCTGCTCCAATAGTCTCAACATAAGAGAACTCATTATCTTTACCCTCAACTCCTTGAAGTTCCTCTGACACTACTTAGTATAGGTAAATTACCACCCTTTACACATCAGGGCAGTCAAAGGGGATGAAATCCTAGATAATTCTTCCAAAAACCTCATGCAGTACTCTGCCAAGCCAATAAAACTCTGCACCTATGACACACTCTTTAATGGATCCCAAGCAAGCACTAAATCGGTATTTGCTGAGTCCATGGATAAAAAATTCTTAGAAATGACATGCCCTATAAAGTGAACAACATAAATCCATAACTAACACTTCAAGATCTTTCCATTAACTTGGTGCTCTCAAAAAAAATATAGAACCAACCTTAAGTGCCCTGCATGCTCCTACTCTAATGTAGAGTAGATGAGTATGTCGTCGATGAAGGCAACCAAAAAACTAGTCCAAGTATGAATGGAATATATGGTTCATAAAATCCATAAACATTATGAGGGAATTCATCACACCAAAGGGAATCACCAGGAACTCATAGTGTCCATAGCGACATCAAAATTCTAGATTTGGAACATCAGACTCACAAACCCTCAACTGGTGGTAGTCGAACCTAAGATCGATCTTCAAGAACAATATCATGCCTCTAAACTGGTCAAAGAGGTCATCAATCCTTAGCAAGGGGTACTTTCCCTTTATTGTGGCTTGGTTTAGGTGATGATAATCAACAAAAAGTTGCAAGATCTCATCAACCTTTTTCATGAAAAACACTAGAGTTGCCTAGGGGGACACATTGGACCTGATGAAACCATTCTCTAAAAGGTCCTCCAACTACAACCGTAGCTCCCAGAGATCGGTAGGGGCCATATGATATTACAAAAAAGATATTGGATTGGTCCCAGGATGCAAGTCGATACAAAACTGTATCTCCCACCTTGGAGGTAGTCTAGAAACGTCCTTGGGGAAGACATCTATAAAATAATTTCACAACTAAAGGAATACAAACACCTTAATACTCTACTACCGAAAGGGAAATACTTTCCAAATGATGGGCCAATTGATGGGTAATGGGATGTAGCTTCCTGATCTCAACACTCACTTACCCCCCATGAGATCTATCTCACCCAAAAAGGCGAATCTCATCCCATCAGTGTGAAGGCATATGACTCATCTACATTGATAGTTTATTTGGGCTCAAACCACGGACAACCAATCCATACTCAATATTACATCATAGTGTTCCATTTTGATGACCAAAAGGTTCCACATGAACCTCTCTCCACTAATATATAACTCACACTATTGAAAGATAAAAGATACAGAAGAAGCATTCCCTACAGGAACCTCAAGACGAAGCTACTGCAAAATCACCTCAATTGGGAGCTGTAGTTATCACACTAGGAGTATAGAGATGAAAAAATGAATAACACCTATGTATACTAACACCTAATAAAGAGTAAAAAAATACATAGATCATACCTCTAATCATCTCATGTGTTGCGAGGTCATAAGCCTCCAGAGCCTACAACTGTCCGTGGCCTAGACCTCAAACTCCCTAATCCTGATGTGGTCCTCCTGAGGGTGGTGGTGGAAGGATCTCATATCATTATCCATAAACCATATATCCTCATACTCATATTCCAACTTCACCTCCCTAGGGGACTCCCTTACCTCTCCTGGAAGATCCCTGGTCACAACGTTGTCTCAGCCAGGGTGGTCCATCGATTACCTTCCTTCATTCCTCGACATGTCTGGTCAGACAATCTCATGCAATGTGACCTCACCCATTACAAGTGTAGAACCACCCCTCTTTGGGATTCCCTATTCATCTATGCTTCCCTTGACCTCATTCTTGAGTCTGATCATGGGGAGGCTTCCTGTATCGAGATCTCATCTTTTTGTGCCTATTAGCTACTCTAGACGACTCAGACCTATGACGACCACTACCAACTCTAGATACCTGATGTACCTCTAATAAGAAACTCTTTGTCACTAGTTCTCTCTCCAACACCCCGACATAGTTGAGGATACACAAGGTAACAACACTGGCATGGATCTCTCTACATAGTCCCTACTAAAACTTTTGTGATTATAAGTAGTCATCCTGGATCATGTCAAGGGAGTATCGTGTAAAGTCTGTGAACCTTGAAGAATACTCATCCACTATCATCCCTCCTTGTTGAAACTCTAGGAGCTCTTGAATTTGAACCGAGCACAAGAAGGTGTGGTGATACTCCTCATAGAACGACAACTAGAAGTCTGGCCACGAGAGTGTCGACTCATCATGCATCTAGGGTAAAAGACTCCACTAATTCCTAGTTGATCCATGGAAAAGGGTAGATTCCAGTGAAACCACCTAATCCCTCGGTGTCCAGATGATCCTAAAAACATAGACCACTGACTCTAGCCAATCCTCTATTGCCTGAGGATTTGGCTCACCATGTAAACTCAACGACCTCCAGCACTGGAACTCACATAGTGCACTAAGCCTTCATACATCCTCAACCTGCTCTACTGGGATGATCTACTACTCAATAGGTTGGGGTTCTTTTACCTATCCACATAGAGGGAGAATCTCGTGGGATAGACCCATAACCAAGGCCTCATCTCTCATCAGATCGTCATCATGATTCAGAACTGGTATCCTGGCTGACTGTTGTTGCAGAGGCTTCCTAAAATTTTAATCAATATGTACCACGATCAGATGAATATATATATATATATATATATAACAATGGATATATGACTCAAGAAGGAAAATAAAAGACTCAATCCTATATGATGCATGTATCATTGATCCCTACAACTAATGTCTCAGTATTCTGAGTCGACAAGTAGGTAGTAAAGGTCACGGTGAATGGATATGTTAGTTTCCCGTACCATTACTAGATTCCCTAAACTGAGATCCGCACTTGAAACAATTTGACATTGTTGACCTAATCCAAACCAAATACTCATAAGGGGACTACTCCAAACACCATCCCAAGGATCAAAAAACCTTTGATACCAATCTTAAATGACCCAACCCTAACAGGGGATTGAGCCACAACTACCCCAAGCCCGCCTCCATAGGCCAGTGGCTGATGAACATCATCGAAGTCATAACTGACATGGGAAGGCCTTTTTATAAGTACTAGTACATGCAAAAAACCATATCTATGGATAAATGCTAATGAATAATAGTAAAATATTCAAAAATACTAGGAAAACAACCATGCATGTAAAAAATATAGATAGTACAAGAGTATGATAGTGTAAACTAAAAGTAAAGGGGAAAAAATACACACTCAACTAAAAAGATATCCCAACCTGAAGAAATTGGAAAGTAAATTGTTGAGAGAGCCCAACTTCTGATCTCTACACTTTGACCACCGTACGTGGTCCAAAGTATCAAGTATCCCTATGCTCCTCTGTAGTCACCGTCGACCTGTCCTTCATTTTCATAAGACACGATATGTGTAGGAAAAACCCATACAGGGGTGAGTATATACATACCTAGTAGGACACCCCAAAATCTAAAGGGGAAATAGTAATAAATACAATAGGAATAAAAATATAGTAGATAGTAAATAGGATTTCGCTCAACCCAAAGTAAGAGAAAGAGTAACCTCATCCAAACACAAGGGGCTCAACACAGTGTGTGTGTATATAGATTATACATTGAGTCTTTTAAACCTATAGTAGGAGAGTAAACTCATTAAATCATGAGAATATAAACACAAAAAGAACATGGAATACCCTACATGTCTTTGCAACCCATGGAAAGAGAGTAACCAAATACAAAGGTATGGATACAAATATATGCGCTTAGTAAAAGAATACCAAATGAGAGAGTAAGGGAATCTCCATCTCACAACTCAGTTTAGGAAAAGAGTCATAAATAGTTCCAAAAGTCCAACAATAATTCCCAGCATCTCATGCATATACCCAGTAGAAAACATCGAAGTCTAGCCACACCTCGTCACTATGCTGCACAGTATAGGGGAAATGATCTCTAGGTAGAAGACCCATGCTCTAGTACAACAGGAGGGTTCCACTTAGTGGATAGATAGAAGATTCGTACCCTATTCCAATAGGAGGGTTTTAGTATAATAGTCAATAGAGGACCCATGCCTTACCCAATAGAAGGGTTACACTCTCTTGATAGTTGATAGCATACCCATTCCCTACCCAGCAGGAGGGTTCCACTCTCTGATACTAGAGGACTCATGCCCTAAGTCCACATGAGGGTTCCACTCTCTAAAGCTAGAGGACCCATGTCCTGACTCAATAGGAGGGTTCTACTCTTAGGATTCTGTAGAGGACCCATTCCCAACCCAATTGGAGGGTTCCACTCTAAAATTTTGTAGAGGACCCGTGATTAGCCAAGATGTAGGTTTCCAAGCTAATAGTCTTCGGGGACCCATGCCCAGACTAGTTAAAAGGTTCCACTCAAGATGCCTCAAGTGATCCTATGTGATCACTATCATCATCAAACATCACTTAAATAAGAACCACTCTCAAAACATCTCACATCATATCTCAAAATCCACATTAGAGGGAACCATCATGTTCTATTCAGAAAAAAACACCCAGGATAGGCTACCTATGGGCCAAAATCCAAGTCCAAACAAAAGAGACATGAGAGATTGAAGTTTCCTGAAAAGAAACCAAGGGGTATACAACATCTGAGGGGACCCACACAACATGTGTCCCACTCCTTCATCTAGACATGTCCTTGTAGGTACACAGATCACCAACCGTGTAGGTATACACAGTGTGTAGAAAATATACATGATGTGCCCATGACACCTAGGGTCCCACCCATGTGCTTGGCTATGTCCGTGTATCCATCCTGTGTTTTTGTACTCAATCCATGTTCATGTAATCGGCACATGGCATGTACTTGGCCATGTCTATGTACTTTGTACATAGTTGGGTGCCCGAACGTGTCTTTCCACATGGGTTCTTTCTTGTGTGCTTCACTACATTGCTCAACCACCAAGGAAAGGGGTACATGGTGTGTAGGATGGATACATGTCATTCCATCCTTATAAATTCTTAAAACCCTAGCCGTGGTAGCCAGGTCCCAACATGTTGTGTGTTTTCCAAACAACATGGCGTGTAGTCATAATTTTTCCAGAATCTAAGATTCGTTCTTCGTGTGCTAGATCTAAATGTCCCGCATTCGATTCCAACTTTTTTTATTCCCAAAAACAAAGGTTCCTACTGCCATTTTCAATTTTTTCCATCTGGTGGCCGAAAAACTAATTTATGTTGAATCAGTTGAAGTTTGAATGAACCTCCATCATCCCACACGTAATCTATGTTGTGCCTCCTCTGATCTAGTTTTCAATGATCTGATCCATCACCTGTAACTCACAAACAACCCAGATCTATCCCTGTTTCATCAATTTATCCTTCACATGTGATTCTACTGTGAATATGAGGGTTCGATTGGGCTCGGTTCTACCTGACAATGTCGAACTAGGATCACGAGGTCCAAACAGTGAAGAATGTGAAGAAATTGTGTGTGTGTGTGGGGGGGGGGGGAGGCACAAGAACAGAGGTTTATCGATAGTTTCCAAGCATTCTTGGACAACAATCAAGAACAGGGATATCCAGGTTTAGAAAATAGAATAACCAATTAATTTTCAATTCATGGGAACATGCAAAGGCTAAAATTGACATAGATCAAAGGTAAGAAGATGATCTTGCTCAATAATATTAATCAATAAGGGCGTAAACCATGAATTGACAAGTCCTACTTGGAGATTGGATTGTTCATCATTGAAAAATGTGTTCTCTAATGAATGGATGAAGTCGTTGCATTTTCTGTATCCTGATTTTCTCTGATCCAAAGATTCATCATCTTTTGAAGTTGATTCACCAATAGAAGGAGGAAGAAGTCTATGGAAATATATAATGAAATATTTTAAAGTCTTATAAGAAAAAAAATAGTTCTTTGTAGCTACCTTATTTAGTGTACTAATGAAAGTATTATATTCATATTTTTTCAAGTTTCTTCTATTGGTAGAGCGAGTCTTCATAGAAATATTTCACTTTATCTTTACATTCATGTAATATATCAAATTTTAAAAGATAATAAAAACTCTCTTGTTGACAATTTATCAGTGTTTTTATGTGAAAATGTAATTTTTTAATAAAAATCACTTAATAAATGTTTTAAAGTTTTTTCATAAGGGTGAATCCCAGTTAACACCTAGGAATATTCTATTGAATATTTTTAAAGTTAGGCACCGAGTAAGTGTGAGATTCCGAGGATCATATAGCCTCGGTGAATAAGGAATAAAAATATTAAAAATATTAAATTATACGTGTGTGATTTATCCAAAATAATTTAATATCTCCCAAATGGTTCATCATATGATAAATATGAGACCACCGTTAGATCCAGGACGCGGTGTTTACCCTGGGAGGAGTATAACATTTGTAAGAATCAGACATATGGACTGGCCACTCTTGAGGATAAGTTATTTAATATTTTTATTATATTATTTTTTGAAAATAATATAATATCTCACAAATGGTATGTTTTATGAGAAATATGAGACTACCGTTAGGTCCAAAACATGAAATTTACACTAGGCGGGGTATAACTTTTATGTGGGTCGGGTGTCTGAAAAAATCCTATGTGATAAAACCCTTTTTATATTTAATTAATTAATTATTACATTTTTTAAATAATAATAATTAATATATCTCAAATGGTGCATCGTATTAGAAATACGATACCACAGTTAGGTCCATAACATGGGGTTAACCCTAAGTGGGACATAACTTTTATGGTCGTTGAGCATTTGATCAGGTCGCTAGTTAAATTAAGTTATTTAATATTTATATTAATTTATTAATTTTAATAATTAAATATTTGGCTGAAAATATTGTACATGCATCTTAATCCCACGCCTTTTCCTCCATAGATAATGCCCGTTGATTTTGAAAGAATCAAATGAATGCATTTGTGTCTGATTAATTTTTTAAAACATCTTAATGAGATGAATTAAAACCCTCCGCCATCAAGATTCGATTTAAACTATGGATTAATGTGGGGTTTTAGATTTGACCAGAGGAACGTGGATTGGGTATTTTAAGTAGCCAAATCATCTTAGATTTCTGTTTTGGATGATCTTCTTGAGTCTGGGTGACCTCAGATCTCCTCTATGCAATAACAGTGAATCCTCCTTCGAATACCTTACCTGGTTTGAGGCACTTGGAGTATCCCTATTCTCCCCTGGTGCGCCACGCCCAGCATGGTGTGTTTTATTTTTATTTAGTTTTTTTTATTTATATTCAAACTTCTAAAATCAATATATTTTGCTATATTGATCAGAATTAGGCATCATCGGTGCCGTTGGGTCTGTCTCGATGAGCAGAAGCTAAATACTATATTTGTTTTTGAAGGCAGTGAGGAACTTTCAATCCAATTTTTCACATTTTAAATGGATAATTTAATAAAAATTATCAAATTATATTATTTTAAAAAATTATTATCAAGGATAATATTGTAAAATTTATAAAAGGATGAATTATTTTAATTATCAAAAGATAATTACAAGGAATTATCAAAGGATAATAATGAATAATTATCAAGAAATAATTAAGAAAATAAAATTGATGAGAAATTATTGAAATATAATTATAAAGGGATAATTTAAGAGAAATTATCAAAATATAATTATAAAATCATAATTTATGAGAAATTATCAAAAGATAATTATAAAATGATGATTTGAAAATTATCCAGGAGAGAGAATGTATCATTTCATGTGATATTTTTATTTCTTTTTGAAATAAAATAGTTGGTTTTGGTTTTAGGGACTCCTAGTGAACCTCGAGTGTCAACGTTTTAATAATAAGGCCACAAAGATGTGTTCTTGACAAGTTTCTTCCTGCCTTTTTACATCAACAACTTTTGAAATAGGAAGTTCCTTAAATTTTTGAGCTCATTTACACATGTTTCCTTAATATGATTATGCGTAGAAATATTTTGATGACCGTGCTAAATTATGATCATATGCAGGTGTGTGTGTGTGTGTGTATCCCCGAGAACCTTATGTTACACTTGTTTCTATGAGTACTTTGTATCTTATTATCCATGTTTGATGTTGATCACATGTATTGTGTATACTACCTTACTTATGATGATATATTATTCTTGTTTATGTATCCTACTATGCTATGCATGCTTTTGTGGTATTGTTCTCGAAGTCCAAGACATGTAGACAATAATGACATGTTTATCCCTTATAGGGGGAGTGTGTATGGATTGTGACAATGATGGAAAGAGACCTGTGCATAGGTTAGGGATATAAAGATTTCTTAAGGATCCCATGTGATTCAATCAGTTACTAACAGATGCCAAAGGGTATGTTACTCGATGACTAGGGGATTTTGAGTAGTGTTCGATGCTTAAGTGATGCCGAGAACATGACCTTCTTGATGAGCAGTGATACCAAGTTGCACGATCACGCGATGTTGAGTATCATGATTCATTGGCCTCATGGATACTCTTATTACACCTTGATTATATGCACTCAATGACTAGTGAATTACAAGGGGTATGTTACTCGATGATTAGGGTATACTGAATAAATCTCGATGACTTGGTGATGCTGAGAGCATAACCTTATTGATGCACAATCATTCTGAGTTGCACATTCACATGATGTCGAGTAACATGATTCATTAGCCTCATGGATAATCATTGATTCTTGACACCTTGATTATCTATATAATATAGATCCGTAGTAGGTACGATCGGGGGTTTGTGGAAGCTTGGTTAGCATAAAATCGTTTAGTTTTGGATTGGATGATTATGCTTATTACACATTGATCATTATAATGGAATACATTGTTATACTTGATCGCATGAGGTTAATGAATCACTGGTGGCGTCCTATTAAGTCTTGTACCCACACCCTACTCGGGCATTTCGATGCGCTTATAGATTGCATGGGGGTCTGGTGAAGGGAAGGGCCCTATGGTGGATAACTGAGCGGAGAAGCATGGAGTTTGTGGTAGACCGGGACAAACTTAGGAGGATCTATTGTTCATTTATTTACTTTATCTACTTTTTTTTCCTTGGGACATGCTTTCCACTTGTGAGATATTCTTTATTTGTATTACATGTATGTTATCTTTACTTTTCCTCATGTTTACTCTAATTATTTATTAAATATTTTTTATTGTTGATTATTGATCCCATGATATGATATTGAGAGAATAGTCTTTCCACTAATAGACTCAAACCATCGCTTCTAGTTAGAAGCCTCTTGCGTATGGAGATACACACATGAGGTCACATGGAATTCCGGCTCGTACTTGATGATTTGGGTCGGGATGTTAAAAAATGGTATCAAAGCCTCAGGATTCAATAACTTGTTCTTACCTTTGTCTTGGGATGGGACATGACAGACAATATATAAGACAATTGAGACTCTGTTAGGGGAACTATGTCAGTGCTTGGCTAGCACTGTATAGTGGATCTCAAAGTTCCCATAAAGAGGGGAACTTATGTTTTGTTGTTACTATTGATTAAACTCTCCTTGGGTGATGCACACGATGTTGATATGTGATTTATGAGATTTTGGGTGCATTCATGCATCATGACTAGGCACATAGGTTCACAAAGAATATATATACTCATTGTTATACTGCATAGTATTACGTTAATTAAATGACTTGTTTTTATGCTATCTATTTGGGATAGTTTCTCTTGTGTGATATATCTATGTTGTCATGTTGTGTGATACATATTTATTGGAATTAATTAGTTGAACTAAGCATGTTGTTATGTTATTGTATATATGATGAATGTGACTAACGTGTAGGGAAAAAACAAGGGTTAGTGCTAGGAAGGGTATACCTTTGGTTATGGGTAGACTCTTAGGAAAAATTTGTTTGATACCATATACCAGTTTAGAGAAACCCTTTATCTGATCCCATAAATTGATTAGGGTTTATCCTAATGACTCTGTTTCTTTTCTGAAGTGTTTCCTTCGTGTTATGAGAGATGTCACCTTAATGTAGTCTTTTGGGGCTACTTGGGAAGTAGGTCATAATAATTTTTCAAGGGAGTATGTTTTTAATTTGCCACTAGATGTGTAAGACGATGTAGTTGAACATGTTCCTACACCTACTATGTGGTTTAGGAAGTATGGAAACTTTAACCGAAAGTCTTTCTCATAGTGTCTGTCCTAGGCATAGTAGTTCAGAACTATGGTCAAATATGCCATGATTTTCAACTCCAACATTCTTCATCCTTCCAGAGCAAAGAAGGCCCTCAGTATGTTGAAGGTTGGGTTGAAATATTTTTTTGGGAATCTTTGAACTAGTAGAGACTCTGAAGGATTGAAAATTTAAGATGAGATTGATCTCATTCCAAGTGCGCAACCCATTTAGATACCCCTTTATTGTATGAAGCCAACTGAGTTTAAGGAATTCAAAGTTCATATGGATGTCTTGGAAGGGATTCAAAAGGTCGTGTACTTCACCATGGCGTTCACCTGTTTTATTTTCCAAGAAAGAGTACGGTAGTCTTCAGTTATGCATTGATTACCAGGAGCTGAATCAAGTGAAGATGAAGAACCAATATCCACTAACAAGGATCGATGATCTTTTTAACCAACTATGGGGAGATCGATGGTTCTCCAAGATTGATCTTCGATCAGTATATCAGAAGTTGTGAGTTAGAGAGGATGAATTTATAAAGATGGTGTTTTAGAGCAAGTGTGGACTATATGAGTACTTGGTGATGTTGGTCAGACTGAAGAAGACACCTGTAGTGTTCATAGACCTCATAAATAAGATCTTCCATCCATACTTGGACTCATTCTTCATAGTGTTCTTCAAAGATATCCTCATCTACACACTAACACTAGAGAAATATTCCAGGCACCTTAGGATAGTACTGAGTACGCTTTGAGCACATAGGATTTATGTCAAGATTCCAAAGTGTGACTTCTATATTTAGTAGGTGACGTTACTAGGACATGTGGTGTTTGAGATCAATATATCTTTAAACCCATATAAGGTTAAGGAAATCATGTCTTAGACATATTTCTAGAACGTGTCTGATATTGACAACTTTTTGGGTTTAGCAAGATATTACCAATGATTTATCAAGGACTTTGCTTAACTATCAGCACCATGACAGTACTAAAAAAAGAAGGAAGTGAAGTTTTCAATGGTCAGACCAATGTGAAGAAGTGTTCCTTGAGCTAAAGTGAGGGTTTATGACATCTCCAGTACTAACACTCCCTGATCCTAGGATTAGTTATGAAATGTATTATGATGCATCATGAATTGGTCTGGGAGTAGTGCTCATGAAAAAAGAGTGGGTATTAGCTTATGGATCTCTTCAGCTAAGACCCCATGAGAGGAGCTACCCTACACATGACATGGAGTTGGTATCCATGGTCCATGCTCTGAAGGGTTGGTGACACTATCTCTGTGTTGAGATATTTTTTGTTTATATGGATCACAAGATCCTTCTCTATATCTTCAAAAAGAGGGACCTGAACCTTAGATAGAGGCGTTGGGTTGAGTATATACATATTTTGACCTTGAGATGATGTATGAACCTAAAAAAGGTTACATCATTTTAGATAATCTTAGTCATAAGATGAAAAGTGAGAAAGAGCTTGGTGAAAATACTTCAGAGGAGAAGTGATGCATGATGAGATTATTGGACAACTGGAGGATGGATGCTTCTGAGGATCATGGGCCTATGACTTGTGCCTTATTAATGATCACATCCTCACATGTGGACTGATTGAAGACTGGTTAGGAGTTAGACCCATAGTGTCTTGTGATAAGGGAACAATTGGCTAGTGGTGAATCAATAACCGAATGGTTGATGGGTGAAGATGATGTAATACTAGTACATGGTAGAGTAGTAGTCCATGATTCCATCAGAGAGGAGATGATGAGGGATTACCATACCACTAGATGGGAAATACATCTTGGTGTGACCAAGATGTATCATGAATTTAGGCAGCAGTTCTGGTGGCCAGGGATGAAGGGAGACATTGATGGTATTTTCCCTTGATGCCTTACCTATCAAAGGGTAAAGACTAAGCACTAACATCCTGGCAGGTTGTTACAGCCACTCCTGATACCTATGTGGAAGTATGAGGATGCACAATGGAAATTGTGAAAAGGTTACCCAGGAATCCTAGGAGTCGTGATGTACTCTAGATGACTTTTGATTGGTTAGCAAAGTATTCCCACTTCTCACTAATCAGAGAGACTCATTCGGTAGAGGAGTTAGGAAAGCTCTATGTCTGTGAGATCGTACGTCTTCATGGAATTCCCTTAAGCATTGTTTCAAATAGAGATGCATGATTTAATTCACACTTTAGGAAAGTATTGCAGAAATCCCTAGGAACTCGACTAAGATTGAGCACGGTGTACCATCCCCATACCGATAAATAGTACAAGTAGACTATATGCATATTGGAGGATATGCTTCGAGCTTGAATGCTAGACTTAGGTGGATCCTGGGATGATCACCTATCCATTATTGAGTTCGTATACAATAACACTTATCAGGCTTTGATTCAAATGACACCTTACAAGGCACTTTATGAGAGACCATGTTGATCACCTATTGTTGGAATATGACCAGTGAGGTAGCAGTTGTGGGATTGGTTTGGTTATGAAGGACTCAGAGAGAGTGAATCGGATTATGAAGAGGTTGATCGCTGCTTAGAAAAGATACATATCTTATGCCAACTATAAGAGGAGACCATTGTATTTTTCTGTGGATGATCAAGTCTTATTATTAGTGACTCCTCAGTTGGGGTGGAGAAGTCCAAGGAAGAAGGTCAAGATATCACCTTGTTTTTTGGACCCTTTAAGATCACCAAGAAGATAGAGGAAATGGCGTATCATCTGGACCTCCCTTCTCGCTATCGAGGTATGCACGATGTGTTCCTTATGTAATAAATTCAGAGGTATATACCCAACCCTACGCATGTTATTGATTGCGAGGATGTTGAGTCAGAGACCAATGCATCTTATGAGGAGCATCTGGTGTGGATCATAGATCGAACTGAGAAGATGTTGTGAGGAAAGATGGTACAACTAGTCTGAATTCAGTGGCAGTATAGATGGATCCAAGAGGAAAATAGGGAACCCAAGTCTAATGTTTGAGCTCAGTGGACTAAGTTATTCGAGAAAGACCGCTAGAGATACTTCTCGAGGATTAGAAATTGATAGAGGAGGATAAATTTAATATCCCAGTTTTTTAAAGATAATAAAACCCATATTATTAATAATTTATAAGAATTTTTATTTGAAAATGTAATTTTTCAATAAAAATCACTTAATAAATGTTTTAAAGTTTTTTATGTTGGGAAAAAGTCTCTCAATGCATCATTGAAGCATTTTTGGGTTGATTGTGTTTGTTGAAAAAGAGAGTTTCCATGATAAGTTGTGGAGTTCTAGAGATATTTTTGGAAAGCTATGTTGAAAAAGATCAAAGATGAAGGAATGAATGCTCTGGAGGTGGTACAAAAAGATTGTATACAAGGTGGTTCTATTTCCCAGTGTTTGCCATTTTTTTGGCCCTCAAAATTAGAAAAAAGGAGAAAGGTGTTTTTGGAAAAGGAAGTTGTGAACAAGAATGAAAGTGGTTGGAATTTTGCATGAAAGACATGTTTTGGAATCATCGGATAAAAATATGACAAAGAAATTAAGTACATGAAAGATAGGAATTTGTGCAAAAGACGAGTTTGTGTGAAAGAAACTTATAGAGAATTTGGGATCTGAAGCATGTAAGAAATGGAGTTGCATGCAAGAAAGGGAGTTGCACGCAAGAAAGGGAGTTGCGTCTAAGAAAGGAGTTGTGTGTAAGAAATAAGTTGCATGCAAGAGGTTTTCCATGACAAGACATAAATGTTGTGCACAAGTAATTAATGTTGCACGAATGATTTTAGTTTCCCAGTAGTTTTATGGTAAAGGGGTATTCATCAAATGGATGAAAGTGGAATTTAATGATGCACTAAAGGAGGTGTAAAATATATTGATTCAAGAAATCAAAGGAGGATATTCTGAAGAATTAATGAACACACATCGGTTGAAAGAGCAGTGAGCTTTAAAATTGTGATTGGTTGTAAACTATGAGAGACAATGAGTTCGCTCTGAACTTTGTAAAAAACAATGCACTTTTAGTGGATTTGGTACATCGACACATTGTTGTTGTTTTCTCCTTAGATGTATCCCAGTGAGGGTGGAGTAAGTAAAATTGTTGTGTCATGTGCATGATTTAATTTCTGGTCATATATTACTACGAGAAAGAGGGGGAAAAGTGTTTTGTTTAACGAAAAAACAAGATCTGAAGGGGTAGTTGTTTTAATATGTCATTGGTCTCGCCCAAATTTACCCAAGTTTTAAGGGTCAAGCGGTCGCTTGTAGTGTAGCTTGGGTTGTCGAATCCTCAGAGACCTAAGAAGAACCTTTAGACACTCAATAAAAGAGATGGATTTTTAGCTATGGAGTGGCCAACTTGGGTTGATTTTATATTGTTTTGAAAGAGCACTAAAAGATCTATGTGAATTCAAATTAATAGAAAATGAGTTGATCCTAGGTTATGGCTCGGGGTGGATTGAATGAATTCTTTTTTTTTCGTTTTTAATTTCATTAACTCGAGAAGGATTCATGCAATGAATTCAAACTAACCTCATCACTTACTGATTAAACACCTTCAAAACATATGATAATCACCTATACACTTGTAGGATCATTTTCATGATCACTCCAAGGTAAAGGATGTAATTAGCACATGAAAGTGGGGTGAATAAATTCAATAAGGAAGAGGAAGAATAAAAATCATTGAATGAAAGAAACTCAATTAAAAGAAATTAATAACATTTAGGCATGAGAAATAACATTCAATCCAGCCCCTTGCTACTCCCTTGGATCAACCCATAAAAGAGCTAGCCCTCCATTGATGACAAGTTCTCAACGGAAGCGGAAAGTAGACTTATGAGGGTGGAATTGAAGAAGTAAAAACAACAAAAAATAACAATCACTCCACCGTTGTGTGAACAAAATCACAAGGTTTGGTGTGAATAAATTCACACCTTGAGGCAACGGTATCAAGGTGATAAGGAGAAGAAAAGAAAAAGAGGAAATGAAGAACTTTTATTAAGAACTAATGTGATTCAAACAACTTGCATGAGAATGAAGAACGATTACAACATCAAATGGACAACATAACATTATAATGAAACAAAGCACCCAAGATCCCCAAATCCATCACCACTACTGCCTTAAATAGGAAAAAATGAAGCCTTGGCCGAGCCCCCAACATCCCATGTGCCTTGAATTAATTATGTTGGGAAAAGGTGGGTGGAACATTAATGATTAGAGACTTTTCCACTTCTTGCCCCGAAGTTGCAGCCAGCTTGCATCCACCGGAAAGACGCGCCTAAATGACCTTCTAGAAGGCCGAATTGGAGTGGGCCCTAGAAGACTTAAATGAAGCCCCGGATGTCCCCTAAGAGCCTGTAAAATTTCAGCCCAAAATAATTTTTGGTTCGGGAGATATGATTGAAATAGTGGGATGTTGTTCTGGGCCACAGACTCTGGCCCAAAATTAAATCTTCAACTTGGGCCACCTTAATCACCCTCATTGAGAACGAATTAGCACTGGATCCAGAAGAATTATTTGTTTCCCTATATGTCTTATATCCTTAAATAAATTTTGGGCTTCATTGGGCCTGTATTGTGGGCCCCATAGTCCGATCAGCGGGATGATATCCAATCTGCCTTCTTCAGAATTGTTTCCTTTAATCGCCAAATATCTCCATCATACTTTATTAATAATCCATTGATTACTGAATAAAAATTGTTCATAATTAAGTGAATATACATTTCCAAAAATGTCAAATTAAAACATGGATATTTACATTCTTTAAAATCAGATGAAACATTGGGCCTAAATTGGTGCACATTAGGCATGAAGTGCACAAATAATGAGAATGGGTGTTCAAAATGTAACATGCACTAAAATGGTATTTATGAATAGCAAGGCACATGAAAACTACATATATTAGCAATGAATATTAGCCTATTACAGTGGCTAATCACACCCCCCAACTTGAGTTTTGCTAGTCCCGAGCAAAATATATCTCACAAAAATGAAATTCAAATGACCTTTTCCAAAAACATTTTAATACACATTTCTCACCCAAAGATCACATACCAAAAAATTATGAAACCCATCAAAATAATTTAAAACAAGCTATGTCCATAAGCATATCCCAAGCCCAAGCCCATTCCTTTGTTTAAATTCATTGCCATATTTCATCCAAATTCAATTAAGCATGATGAAGTTTTGTGTGTCACAATAGACATGGGGGTTCATTTTCATTCGAGGGAGAAAATATGGAAGCGCTAGGAGCAATCAAATTTTAATAATAAGATGAGTACTCATTTTTTATTCTATTTTTTTTTGTTTTTTTTGTTGTTTTTTTTTTCAATTTTGCCATGGTAATTGAAATTGAACTCAATCGAGTCAACCCATGTAGCAAGACTTTGCCGATGACTCCCAGGCTCAAAGACCTTAGGGCACCAAGTGGAGCTCACATACTCGGGCATCATCTCGAGTTAACTCAATCAAAAACAAATTCAAATTACCACAAATAGAGATAAAATGCCCAACTCTGGGCCAGACAACTATGGAGTCGCGATCCCCAAGTGCCGAAAGCCACAAATTAGGTCAATTCATTGCTCTACGCGCAATTTTTTTTTTGAATACTCATGTTAAAATTAAAATGATCGCCAATCCTATGCTATTTATTATGGGTCCCCAAAAACTCAAACTAAGACCCCACAATCTAGAGGACGTGCATTGTGGTTTTTTTATTAAATGGATGAAAATATAACAGTGAAAAATCACATCGGACAACCGCACTTTCCAATAACTATGCACATGAACATAAACTTGCATTAAAATCAGAATCAAGGCATGCAAAATTATTTGATATCCAATTTCAGAGTTTGGAATGTGTGTTATCATGTTCAAGGTTAATGACATTTTTCCTTCCACACATTTTCATCTCCCCCCCCCCAACTTAGAATAACACTGTCCCTAGTGTTTAAAGAATTGAAATATAGAAGGGGTAGAATAGAAGTTCAATGAAGACATTGAAAATGAAAATTATGGAATGAAGTCACCTGGTGGTTGACGTTGAAAATGCATTCCCATGTATCCCTTCAATTCTGGTTTGTCTCCCAATGGCTTGGACGGTTGTGAACAGCTTTTCCCAATGATCTATGACATGCCTTAAATTTTTTTTTTAATATATATATATATATATTTTATTATTATTTTAAACCTAAAAAAAGGTATAAATAACATAAACTGATGATACATTGTCTTCTTTATATTTTCAGGGTAAGGTATTACTCAGGGATCACACCGCGTGACATGGATGAATACGGTGCTCCCCTTTCATACCCATCCTTACTCATAAAAGAAGAACAGGTCAACAGTCTATGTTTTTTTTTAATAACAAAATGCAGAAAGAAGGAAAAAACGAGTCACAAATATTAGAAAGATGAAGACCACAGGTTGCCTCCCGTGCAACACTTTTGTTTAACGTCGTTAGCCCGACATGGATCCTAAATCTATCAATTTTTTCCTGGTTCATAGGTTGGCTCTGTTAACTCTACCTCTATTTCCTGTTTATTGAACGATTCAATGAAAGGTTTTAACCTATGACCATTGACCTTAAAAATGTTACCACTTGTGGGATCCTCAATCTCTACTGCCCCATGGGGGTAAACATGATGCACTATGAATGGACCTGACCATCTAGACCTTAACTTTCCCGGGTGTAAATGAAGTTTTGAACTATACAAGAGCACAGGTTTTCCCAGTTCAAATTGTTTGACTTTGATATTCCTAGATTGGTAGGCTTGAACTCTAGCTTTATTTATCCTTGAATTTTCATACGCCTCCATCCTAAGTTCCTCAAGTTCATTAAGATCCAACTTCCTCTTTTCTTCGGCTAAAGAAATGTCGAAATTCATTTTCTTGATTGCCCAAAATGCCTTATGCTCAATTTCAACAGGTAAATGGCATGCTTTTCCATAAACCAACCTATATGGGGACATTCCTAGGATGGTTTTGAATGCTGTACGATATGCCCAAAGAGCATCCAAGAGTTTCTCAGACCAATCTTTCCTAGAGGGGTTGACAGTTTTTTCAAGAATTTGCTTAATCTCCCTATTTGATAACTCAGCTTGACCATTGGTTTGAGGATGGTAGGCAGTGGAAACTTTATGAGAAATTCCATACTTAGACATGAGTGAAGAGAATGGGCGATTACAGAAATGGGTTCCACGATCACTGATTATAGCCCTCGGAATTCCAAATCTAGAAAAGATATGCTCTTTTAGGACTCGGATCACAACTTGATGATCATTAGTCTTGGTGGGAATGGCCTCAACCCATTTTGAGACGTAATCAACAGCTAAGAGGATGTAGAGGTATCCCTTAGAGTTTGGAAAGGGTCCCATGAAATCAATTCCCCAACAATCAAAGATTTCAACGACTAGAATGGGAGTGAGGGGCATTTGATTTCTTTTGGAAATGGATCCTAATTGCTGACACTGAGGACAACTTTTGCAGTATTGGAAGGAATCCTTAGTGAGGTTCGGCCAGTATAAACCACTTTGGAGGACTTTTGCAGTGGTTTTCTTTGTAGAAAAGTGCCCTCCACATGCCTCTCCATGACAAAATTTTAGAATGGACTCTTGCTCAGACTCGGGAACACATCTCCTGATGATTTGATCAGGACAGAACTTGAAGAGGTAAGGATCATCAAACACATAGTGTTTGACATCAGAAAGGAATTTCCTCTTAGCATGGGTCCCCAAGAATTTTGGAATGTCACCCGTCACCAAATGGTTTGCTATGTCAGCATACCAAGGGCAATCACTCACTGAATAGAGGTGCTCATCGAGAAATGAATCAGACACAGAGAGGTGGTGTGAGTTGTCTTTGAATTCCATCCTAGAGAGGTGATCAGCTACAACATTTTCAACACCCTTTTTATCCTTAATGGTTAAATCGAACTCTTGAAGAAGAAGGACCCACCTAATCAATCTAGCCTTGGCATCTTGTTTTTGGAAAAGGTATTTTAGGGCTGAATGGTCAGTGAAGACAATGATGGGTGATCCTAAGAGATAAGACCTGAATTTCTCTAAGGCAAAGACAACAGCAAGCAGCTCTTTCTCAGTAGTGGTGTAGTTTATTTGTGCATCATTTAAAGATTTTCTTGCATAAGAAATGACACATGGAGTTTTCTCACACCGTTGTCCTAAGACTGCTCCTACAGCGAAGTCACTTGCATCACACATGAGCTCGAAAGGAAGTTTCCAATTTGGAGATTGCATGATAGGTGGAGATATAAGAGTTGACTTGAGTGTAGAGAATGATTCCTCACAGCTTTCTGTCCATAAAAATGGAGCATCTTTTACCAATAGAGCACAAAGTGGTCGAGAAATAGAGCTGAAATTCCTAATGAACCTTCTATAAAAACCATCATGTCCTAAGAAGGACCTCACCTCCTTAACAGTTTTAGGAGAGGGAAGGTGATGAATGATGTAAACCTTAGCTTTATCAACTTCAATCCCTCTACCAGATACTAGATGACCTAGAACATGTCCTTCCCTTACCATGAAATGGCATTTTTCCCAATTTAATATGAGATTCTTATCCTCACACCTTGACAAAAACTTTTCAACATTTAGAAGGCATCCCTCAAAAGTATCCCCAAAGATGGAGAAATCATCCATGAAGACCTCTAAACAATCCCCCACCATGTCCGAGAAGATTCCCATCATGCACCGCTGGAAGGTACCAGGGGCATTACATAACCCAAAGGGCATGCGCTTGAAGGCAAAAGTGCCGAATGGACAAGTGAAGGTCGTTTTTCCTTGATCCTCTAAAGAGACTTCGATTTGATTATACCCTGAGAATCCATCTAGGAAGCAGTAGAATTGATGACCCGCCACTCGCTCGAGGACTTGATCAATAAAGGGCAAGGGGAAATGGTCTTTCTTGGTACAAGAGTTGAGCTTCCTATAGTCAATACAGACTCTCCATCCACTACTAACCCTTGTTGGAAGCATCTCTCCATCATTATTGGTTATTACTGTGATTCCAGCCTTCTTTGGAACAACATGGATTGGGCTAACCCACTCACTCTCAGCTATAGGATAGATGATACCAGCTTTTAACAATTTCAAAAGTTCTTTTCTCACTACTTCCATGAGATTAGGATTGAGTAGTCGCTGAGGTTGACGACATGGCTTTGAATCGGATTCTAGAACAATTCTATGAGTCCTGATAAGTGGGCTAATCCCAGGAATATCTGATAGGGTCCATCCAATGGCTTTCTTGTGCCTCCTAAGGACATCTAGAAGCATCCTCTCATGATTGGCTTCAAGAGAGGAAGAAATGACAACAGGAAAGGATTGATTTTCCCCTAAGAACGCATACTTGAGTGATGAAGGTAAAACCTTAAATTCAAGATCAGAGTGGTTATCACTTTCCAAGAAAGGATGAGACTTTTCATTGAACTCAGTTTCTTTGTTCACATTTCTTGACAAAATTGGTTCCTTGTGAAGAGAATTTTCATCCACTAAATTAGCTAGAGTAGTTTCATGAAGGGATATGGACTCGATGTTATTGATTTCACTCATGGTATCATTGATTGGTGATTCTAGAAAATCATCAATAGAGAAATCTGAAAGAGATTCAAGCCAAGGAGACAAATTTCCCTCATGTGAACAAAGAAAATCAATCTCTTCTTGACTTAAACATCCTTCGGTAATTCCTTGATGTTCTTTGAGTTCACTATCAACACTACCCATCCAATTAACCTCATGGATCTCTTCATCATCCCCAATTTGAGAGTTTGCATTGTAGATGTTCAAGTCTAGACTCATGTTTCCAAAGGTGATGGTCATGTTCCCATTTCGGACTCGGATAACAGAGTTGATTGTTGCAAGGAAGGGACGACCAAGGATGATTGGGGTTTTCTCCCTAGGACCTAAGCTTGGGTGATTGTCAAGAACAATGAAGTCAGCTGGGTAAATGAAATTTTCAACTTTCACCAAAACATCCTTTAAGATCCCCTTTGGAACTCGAATACTACGATCAGCAAGTTGAAGAGTGACAGATGTGGGTTGGAGTTCTTCGAGCCCTAACTAAGGAATGAGGTTCACACTGGCTCCGAGATCACACAAGGCTTTGACAACTTTGTTCTCTCCTAGTTCAACATTTATGTAAGGGCATCCCGGGTCTTTCATCTTTGGAGGAAGGGTTCCTTGGATTGTTGTGCTGACATTTGCTGCCAGAAGGACTTGGTTCTTATGTGAGAATTTCCGTTTAAATGTGGAGAGGTCCTTAAGGTATTTTGAGTATGCAGGAATGGTTTGAATGGCATCGAGGAGTGGAATGTTCAACTTGACTTGTGAGAATATTTCCCTCAATGTTTCACTCAATTCAGGCTTGGTTTTCCCCCTCATGCGTTGAGGAAATGGGGCAGGTTGTGGGGTTGTTTTTTGAAGAGTTGTTTCCTTCACATTTTTATTAGTATCATCAGTTTGTTCATGTGTTTCATTTGAATTTTCATTAGAGTTTGAATCTTCAGGCGGGTTTTGGACTATTTGTTCAGGTTTCTCAATTGATTTTCCACTTCTCAAAACTGTCACAGCCTTTAGTTGTTCATGAGTTGTTTGAGTGCAACTTGTCTCCCCCCTTGATGTTTGTTGTGGAATGGCCTGTGTGGGCATGGGTGCCTTTCCAGTTTTTATGGTTTGAAGTTCTTGTTTAAGGGACGAGACTTCTGAGTTCATCCTTTCCATTTGTTTGCACAGTTGTTCAAGGATTGGGAGAGGGACAGATTGGGAAGGGGTTTGTGTTGGTTGGGTTATCCCAGGGGGATACTTTGGTTGTTGGATGGGTTGTTGGTATTGGACTGGAGGATGTTGGTATTGGATTGGTTGTGGTTGGAATTGGTTATGGTTTTGAAAATTTTGTGTAGGGTAGGGGTTTGGTCCTTGTGGTTGGCTGGGTTGTTGGTTATCTTTCCATCGGAAGCCTGGGTGGTCATTATACCTTGGGTTGAATGTGTTTGGGTATTGAGGCTTTTGAAAGTTTAGGGCATTGACTTCAGCAGGTGGTCCTCCTAAAAGAACATCCTTGATGGATGGAATGGTTGGGCAGTTGTCCGTTTTGTGGTCATGTTTGTCACAGATTGTGCAAACAAGGTCTACAGTTTGGATTTCATTGATTTTCCTATGGTCTATCTCTTCAACCTTCCTAGAGAGTGCTGCAAGTTTCGACCTAAGGCTTTCCTCTTCCCTAAGTGTATGCATTCCATTAGTTCTTTGAGGCTTTTCAGAATAAGGTGATGTTCCCCATGTTTGGTTTTGTTCAGCAAGGATTTCTAGATACTCGTAAGCATCATTTGGGGATTTGTTTTTAAAGGTCCCATTACACATCATGTCAATGAATTTTTTGTTCCCCGGGCCCAAACCTTCATAGAAAATTCTTACTTGTTCAGGAATAGAAAAACCATGGTGTGGAACCATGTTTAGGGTGTCTTTTAACCTCTCCCATGTTTCATAAAATGACTCTCCCTCTTTTTCAAAAAAGTTTTGGATGCTCTTTTTAAGTGCAATTGTTTTGTGATGAGGGAAGTATTTTTTGTAGAATTCTCTTTGCAGTTGGTCCCAAGAGTGGATTGATGCAGGTCTCAAGTTGTTTAGCCAATTTTTAGCTCGATCCTTTAATGAAAAAGGAAAGAGCTTCATCTTAGCAGATTCTAGTTGATGTGGGGGACACATGGTTTCAACAATGTCATTGAACTCTTTGACATGAAGGTATGGCATTTCTGACTCCATCCCATGAAAGGTTGGAAGGTGGTTTAGGACATGGGGTTTGAATATGTAGTTTGTGTCTCCTATAGAATTGTGTCTAATGCATGAGGGGGCATTGGTCCAAGCAGGAGTGAGGTAGTCGTTCATGGTTTGATCAACTACATTCCCTAAGTTTGGAACTTCTTGGTTTTGGTTTCCCATTTGATTCCCCCCAGGGTTTAAAATTTGATTTTGTGGATGACCCTCCATTGGACTTGTTTCAAATTCTGACTTTGGGGTTTCAAGAATATTTGGATCTTATTTAAACAATCCCCTAGGTTCACTTGACTCCCCTATCCTAGGACTATCCACCCTAACTAGTCTGTTTGAGAAATCGCGGGTGTAGGCGGACATGCGCCAAAAAAAAAGCGAGAAAGGGACAAGATAAGAGATCTTGGGTGAGAGTAGAAGAATGGAGGTGAGGAAAGAAGGTTTTTTTTTGATCTAAGGTACTTACTTGGTCCCCGGAAACGGCGCCAAAATTTGGTCTCGCCCAAATTTACCCAAGTTTTAAGGGTCAAGCGGTCGCTTGTAGTGTAGCTTGGGTTGTCGAATCCTCAGAGACCTAAGAAGAACCTTTAGACACTCAATAAAAGAGATGGATTTTTAGCTATGGAGTGGCCAACTTGGGTTGATTTTATATTATTTTGAAAGAGCACTAAAAGATCTATGTGAATTCAAATTAATAGAAAATGAGTTGATCCTAGGTTATGGCTCGGGGTGGATTGAATGAATTCTTTTTTTTTTTCGTTTTTAATTTCATTAACTCGAGAAGGATTCATGCAATGAATTCAAACTAACCTCATAACTTACTGATTAAACACCTTCAAAACATATGATAATCACCTATACACTTGTAGGATCATTTTCATGAGCACTCCAAGGTAAAGGATGTAATTAGCACATGAAAGTGGGGTGAATAAATTCAATAAGGAAGAGGAAGAATAAAAATCATTGAATGAAAGAAACTCAATTAAAAGAAATTAATAACATTTAGGCATGAGAAATAACATTAAATCCAGCCCCTTGCTACTCCCTTGGATCAACCCATAAAAGAGATAGCCCTCCATTGATGACAAGTTCTCAACGGAAGCGGAAAGTAGACTTATGAGGGTGGAATTGAAGAAGTAAAAACAACAAAAAATAACAATCACTCCACCGTTGTGTGAACAAAATCACACGGTTTGGTGTGAATAAATTCACACCTTGAGGAAACGGTATCAAGGTGATAAGGAGAAGAAAAGAAAAAGAGGAAATGAAGAACTTTTATTAAGAACTAATGTGATTCAAACAACTTACATGAGAATGAAGAACGATTACAACATCAAATGGACAACATAACATTATAATGAAACAAAGCACCCAAGATCCCCAAATCCATCACCACTACTGCCTTAAATAGTAAAAAATGAAGCCTTTTCCGAGCCCCCAACATCCCATGTGCCTTGAATTAATTATGTTGGGAAAAGGTGGGTGGAACATTAATGATTAGAGACTTTTCCTCTTCTTGCCCCGAAGTTGCAGCCAGCTTGCATCTACCGGAAAGACGCGCCTAAATGACCTTTTAGAAGGCAGAATTGGAGTGGGCCCTAGAAGACGTAAATGAATCCCCGGATGTCCCCTAACAGCCTGTAAAATTTCAGCCCAAAATAATTTCTGGTTCGGGAGATATTATTGAAATGGTGGGCTGTTGTTCTGGGCCGCAGACTCTGGCCCAAAATTAAATCTTCAACTTGGGCCGCCTTAATCACCCCCATTGAGAACTAATTAGCACTGGCTCCAGAATAATTATTTGTTTCCATATATGTCTTCTATCCGTCCATAAATTTTGGGCTTCATTGGGCCTGTATTGTGGGCCCCATAGTCCGATCAGCGGGATGATATCCAATCTGCCTTCTTCAGAATTGTTTCCTTTAATCGCCAAATATCTCCATCATACTTTATTAATAATCCATTGATTCCTGAATAAAAATTGTTCATAATTAATTGAATATACATTTCCAAAAATGTCAAATTAAAACATGGATATTTACATTCTTTAAAATCAGATGAAACATTGGGCCTAAATTGGTGCACATTAGGCATGAAGTGCACAAATAATGAGAATGAGTGTTCAAAATGTAACATGCACTAAAATGGTATTTATGAATAGCAAGGCACATGAAAACTACATATATTAGAAATTAATATTAGCCTATTACAGTGGCTAATCAGTCATCCCCTAATTCACCTCATCCCAGGGTATTTAAACTAGTTGGAACTAACATTTTCATATGGGAAAAATCCCACTTAACACCCTAGAATATTCTATTGAATATTTTTGGAGTCAGACACTGAGTAAGTGTGAGATTCTGAGGCCCGTAGAGCCTCAACGCAGATAGAATAAAAATATTAAATAAATTAAATTATGCATGCACAATTTATCCAAAATAATTGAATATATTACAAATGGTGCATCGTATGAGAAATCCAAGACCATTGTTGGGTTCATGATGTGGTTTTTCCCTAGGAGGGGCATAAAATTTATAAGCATTTGATGTCTGGTCAGGTCGATCGTGAGGATGATTTATCTAATATTTTTATTATATTATTTTTGGAAAATAATATAATATCTCTTAAATGGTGCATATTATGAGAAATCTGAGACCACCATTAGGTCTGAAACATTAGATTTACCCTAGACGAGGTATAACTTTTATGCACGTCGGGTGTTTGATGACATCGCACGTGATAACACTGTTTTTATATCTATTTATTTATTTATTCTATTTTTTAAATAATATGTAATTAATATCTCTCAAAGAGTGCACCATATTAGAAATTTGAGACCACTGTTAGGTCCAAAATGCAGGATTTTCCCTAGGAGGGGCATAATTTTTATGGGTGTTGGGCGTTTGGTTAGGTCGCTAGTTAAATTAAGTTATTTAATATTTATATTAATTAATTAATTATATTGATTAAATATTTGGATGAAAATACTATCTATCCATCTTATTCCCAAGCCTTTTCATCCACAGATAACATGCATTGATTTTGAAATCATAAAATGAATACATTTCTATCAGATTAAATGTTTGAAACATCTTAATGAGATGAATGAAAACCCTCTACCATCAAGATTCAATTGAAACAAAGGATTAATGTGGGGTTTCATATTTGAACAGTGGAACATGTCTTAGGTATTTTGAATAGCTGAGACATCTCATATTTCCATTGTGGTTGATCTTTTTGAGTCCGGATGACCTCAGATCTCCTGCACGCGATAACAATGAATCCTCTTCCAAATACCATACCTGGTTCAAGGCGTGCGGAGTAGCCCTATTCTCCCCTGGTGCTCCACGCCCAACAAGGTGTGTTTTAATTTTATTTAGTTATTTTTTATTTATGTTCAAACTTCTAAAATTAATATCTTTTGTGATATTTATCAGAATTACGTGTCATCGGTGTCATTGGGTCCATCTCGACAAGCAGAAGCTAAATAATATCTTTATTTTTTAAGGTTGTGAGGTACTTTCAATTCAATTTTTTACATTTTAAATGGATAGTTTAATAAAAATTATCAAATTATATATTTTTAAAAAAAATTATTATCAAGGATGATATTTTACAATTTATAAAAGGATGAATTATTTTAATTATTAAAATATAATTACATCGAATTATCAAAGGATAATAATGAAGAATTATCAAGCGATAATTACAAAAGGATAATTTATGAGAAATTATCAAAATATAATTATAAAGGGATAATTTAAGAGAAATTATCAAAATATAATTATAAGAGGATAATTTATGAGAAATTATTAAAATATAATTCTAAAATGACAATTTAAAAATTATTTAGGAGAGAGAATGTATCGTATCATGTGATATTTTTATTTATTTTTGAAATAAAATAGTTGGTTTTGGTTTTAGGGACCCTTTGTGAACCTCAACTTTCGACGTTTTGATAATAAGGTCACGAAGAGGTGTTCTTGACTAGTTTGTCCGTGTCTTTTTTACATAGAGAAATTTTGAGGTAGGAAGTTCCTTAACTTTTTGGTCTCATTTACACATGTTGTCTTAATATGATTTTGTAAACATATTTTGATGATCGTACTAGATTATGATCGCATGTGGGTGTGTGTGCAGCCCTAGGAACTTTATGTTACACTTGTTTCCATGAGTATTTTTTAGCTTATTATTCATGTTCAATGTTGATCACATGTATTGTGTGTGCTACCTTAGTTATGATGATATGCTATGCTTGCTCGTGTATCCTACAATGCTATGCGTGATTTTGTAGTATTGTTCTTAGATCACAAGACAGGTGGACCATCATGAAATGTTTATCCTTTATATGGGGATTGCACATGAATTTCAATAATGACAAAGAAGGACCTATGCATAGGGTAAGGATATGACGATGCCTCAGGGATGTTGTGTGATACACTCGGTGACTACCAAATACCAAGGGGTATATTACTCTATGAATAGTGGATGCTGAGTAGATCTTGATGCCTAGGTGCTGCCGAGAACATAACCTTGTTGATGAGCAGTGATACCAAGTTGCACGATCACACGATGTCAATTATCATGATTCATTAGCCTCATGGATAATCTTTTGACACCTTAATTATACACACTCAATGACTAGCGAATGTCAAGGGGCATGTTACTCGATGACTAGGGGATACCGAGTAGCTCTTGATACCTAGGTGATTCCAAGAACATAACCTTATTTATGTATAGTCATGTCGAGTTGAACAATCACATGATGCAGAGTAGCATGATTCTTTATCCTTATGGCTAATCCTTGATTCTTCGGATGCATTGATTATACATCTAGCATAGAGACGAAGTAGGTACAATCAGGAGTTTGTGGCGGCTTGGTTAGTGTATAAACACTCAGTTTTGGATTATATGTTTATGTTTGTTACACAATGATCAGTATTATGGAATACACTATTATACTTGAGCACATCAGGTTAAAGATGCATTGGTGGTGTCCTATTGAGTATTGTACTCACATCCTAATTGGGTATTTCGATGTGCTTGTAGATTTCATGAGAGATATGGTGAAGGGAAAGAGACCCATGGTGGATAGTTGAGTGGAGGAGCCTGAATCTAGTAGAAAACTAGGACAAACTCCATAAGATCTGCGATTTATTTATTTAATTTATCTTCTTTATTTCTTCTAGACATGCTTTCCACTTACGAGAGATGCCTTATTTATATTACATGTATGTCATCTTTAATTTTCCACAAGTTATACTTTGATTATTTATTATATTTTTTATTGTTGATTATTGATCCCATGACATGATATTGAGGGTATAGTCTTCCCATTGAGAGAATCAAACCCTCACTGCTAGTTGGAAGCCTCTTGTGTATGAGGATATGGGCATGAGGTCACATGGGCTTCTGGATCGGACTCGATGATTCGGGTCATGATATTACAATTAAATCTTCATATTTTGATATTGATCTTCATGAATATCCCTTTATTATAGTAGTGAACCATCAAGTTCTTTTATTCTCTTGTCATTTACTTCCAACTAAGAGTTCTTAACAACTACCTTGGCTTCTAATTCATGGATCTTATCCTCTAAAACTTTCTTAATCTCTATTTTCTCATTACTTAACTTTTTTGATCCTTATTCCACCAAGTTTAATTTATCTTCATAAAGTGATAATCATTTTTCCTTGTCTTCAATGAGTTTAGTGAGAGAGCTACAATTGTGTAACTTCTCATCCAATTTCATTTCCATTTCATCATCTTGTTGTTCTAGCTAAGTTTTCTCAACATGCAAATCCAAGATAAACTCTAATATATTGATGATAAATTTCGAAGGAACATTCTTCAAGTAACCCTTGAATTTATCATATTGATCTTTAAAAAATTTAATAGTCACTATTCATTCATAATCTTCACATATCAAACTAGATTATTCTAGAGGGTAAAATTCATTAGATTTACCCGTGAGTAACTACAACTTAAATTACCTCAAGATAATGGTGTGTTTTCCTCTTACTATTTTCATGAAGTAAATTTTCTTAACATCTTATCCTCTTCCTCCTCACTATTTTCAATGTTATGTATGAGACCACCATGTTGGAACTAATAGGAGTATATTTTATTTTCTTCAACTAAGGAATCTCTATAACTTCCAAAAATTTGTATTTCATGCAAAGTAGTTAAGAATATATATGAAAATTTAGACCCAATCAGATGGAAACTTGTGCTAGAAACTTGTGCTCTAATACTAATTTAAGTTTCCACTGAATCATGTTGTTACAATAAGAGGTGGGGGGGTGAATTAGTGTTTGGAAAATTTTACTGAATTATTCCAATTCAAACTTTTACTGCCTTTTTATTATTCGATCCTTTTCTACCTATTAGGAAAAATAAATCTCATACCTTTCCAAACATATTCACACCACATGAAATGTATAAAGTAAATGAACAAAAAAAATTATTTTTATAAGGTTTGGTCCCAATGTGGGTACTTAATCATTATTTTTTTCAATTATTATCCCAAGACACAAATATCCACTATATTATACAAGTGAATAAGAATGGTCAAAAATCACCCTAGACTTGAATATGGTAGGGGAAGTTATCATCCTTTACCCACATGTGTTTTCCTCTACACTTTATAGGGGGAAGTTATCATCTTGAACCCTTGGACAATTTCCATCCTAACCCAAATCTTCATTATATTAAACAAGTGAAGAGATCTTTATACTGCCTCCCAACAGTATTATTCCTACCAACTAGAGTGGTGGTGTTGTTTATAATGGAACCACCAGTATTAAAAGGGGATCCATGAAATCCATGAATCAAATATACCCTTAACTCTAGGATGTTCCATCATTAACAATAATACCTTCTTCCTCAACACAGCTGTTCGTCTACCACTGAATAATCAGCTCCAACTGCTTGAAAATTAACCATGTTCTCTATTATCTGGAAACATAATTTCTAGATTACCCACTTTTAGTTTCCTATTTTCTACAATCCTCCCACTGATGATTTGGAACTTACAACTACGGATCTCCTGATTCTTTGTCCTAGATGATCTTATAGAATATAAGGGTCAATTTCTTCCTCTCTTCTATTTTCTTCTTATATAAAAAAAACTCATCCACATTAGCTCTCCTCAATTTATAGCCTCCACCAAATAATGAAGCCTCTATGAAATATAGAACTTACTCAATCTAAATGTATTAATCCTAATAAATTTGGTTTGACTAAAAATTATTTGAATTTAAGTCACTGATAGAACGTTTTCACCACTTCCAAAACACACACAATACATATTTTTTTTATTAAAAGACACTTTTATGGAAAAAAGTGCAAAACCTTTAAGTCCAACCATACCGTCAAACACTATAGAAAGTAGCAGAATTATTAAAAACCATCTTAAACCTATTAGATGCAATACCCTTATATAATTTCCAAGACAGAGTTGATACCTTTGTGTCCGAGTCGTCAATGATAATAGTTTCAAATTGAGAGGCTAGCTTGTCCCACACATGAAAGAACTCCTCCACTAATATATTCTTATTATTTAAGACTCTATTCAAGATTAAATGTTTCATTTCAATCCACTAGCTCTTCTCCTTAGTTGTATCCAATTGAATCAGTCTCCCATTCATTCTTTCCACATCCTCTTCAGAAGCATGAATGATTAATACATTCTCTAACATCTCTTTCTCAGATTGAATGAGCAGTTACCATGAAGTTTCCATGGCCTCAACCTCTCCATCCCGCTGCGTGACCTCTGTGATAGCCAAAGAGGTCATACCATCACTAGACAGCTCCTCCATTCCTTCCTTGGCTAGTTCTAAGCACTCCCCTCCCCTCCTTTAATCACCCTTCCTCCCTGCGCGTTTCACTTTCCTACACCTCCATGCCATCTGCAGTATTTTATATTATCTTAGGAGGGGAAAACTTACACACCATGACTGAAACTGGTTCCACATCATTAGGATGAGAAGACTCCCCTGGTTTAACTGTTGTGTTAGCCTGTAGGGATTGAGACAACCTTGTCTTCTTCTTGGTGTTTTTTGCTTTAACTGCGGATCTTGTTGTCAAATTTTTTTGGCAAGTTAGAGTATTCCTTGCAAGGCTTTGGTTTCTTCCCCTTATTAACTAAAAAATTACCAGAGAGAAGAATTCCTCTCTTTCCTTTCCTCGATCCAGACCCTCTACTCATAGAACCTTGGATATCCTGCTCATGGTCTGACCTGAGTTGCAAGTCCGATTCTTGGTCACTCAATTCAGAATCCTCAAGAGGCCTTGAACCATTATGCTTCCTTTTCCATTTTGAAATAACTATTTTCCAACCTTTAGGATCAATGTTCTCTTTCTCATCCCTAGTTAAGGAATAAAAACGATTTTTAAGCTATATAGAAGGTAGTGTAACCTACTGGCCAGGAGACCTTCACAACGGAGGATCAAGAATCTGATCATACAGGACCTGTAACGGAGAATTCTAGTTGGACTCAATCCCTCTACTCTCACCCATACCTTCACCGCTTCCACAAATGAGGTAGAAGCCCTTGTAGGGGGATGACCAAGAGTACCCTAGACCTGAGATGGTGAAATGGTGATGCCTAAATCATGATTCAGTCTTGAAAATATGTCTACCACCATGGGTGCTGTAGACACCAAATTCAAACACTTATGTGGGGGATAAGCATTGTGGATGCCTTAAATAACTGGGGGAGGGGTGATATGATTAATGACATTCAGCTTATCCCCCCTGAACCTCTTTGTTTCCTTGCCGAAATTAAGAAGGTAAATTCCCCAGATGATTGTAAGAGATGCATAAGTTTGTCCATAACTCAAACACAACTGACTGCTTATAGAGAAATTCCTCTTCAACCGAAATCCATACCCACTCGACTGGGAGTTTTGAGACGTCAATTTCAAAACAAACTCACATGGAGATCGGGTGACAGATTGTAGTTATTATTGAGTCAAAACATAAATACCAACCAACCATATTCCCTAACATACACATTATTGAAGGGTTTTGAAAAGGAAGCGAGAGATCAGGAAACCTTACCCATAAATCCGATGTCGAAGAATCCTGATTCATGTGGAGATCGTAGGTCCATCGTAGTAGAAATAATTGAAAACTATTTCAAGATCTAAGAGAACTAGACCACATAGTGATGAAGTTGTACACGGATGAGAAGTGAACCATGATGTGCTGCTTGTCAATAAGGCTGATAGTCTCCTTCTCTTGAAGGCCCCAGGAAGCGAAAATGAAGCCGTCAAAGGAGTCAACCAAAGGCTGCCATGAAGTGAAACGAGCCACCAAGGTTAGCTTTAAGAGATCTAAGGGTAATGTAAACTTCGAGGTCGAAATTCAAAGCTGAGGAGATCCATCACGGAGGCCAGGGACTTTAGGGCTTAGAGAAATTCAAGGGAAATGCAGAAAGAAATCTGGATTAGAGAATGGAAGAAAGTCCAAATGAGATGGGTGTCCCTCCCCCTCCGATGGGGACAGAGGCCATCGCCACCGGCTACGTCATGGATTTTTTTTAAATATGTTTTTTTAAAAATATTTTTGGAAAACAGTTTAGGTTATTTTTTTTAAAAAATACGCTACAAAGGTGGGATCGTCGATGCCGCCTTGCAGGTTAAGTGGAAAGGTGGCAACCCCATTGCTGCCTTTCCACTAAAACCCTAAAAAAATTTAATTTTTTATTTATTTATTTTGTTTTGTTTTGTTTATATATATATATAAACAAATCAAAACAAAAATAAAAATAAAATTTTCAGCAGAATTTATCCGCTATTTAAAATCCAGCAGTACTTCCATTACAACAGTCTTGATTCTGAAAAAAGCTCTCACCTAGGGCTCCCTTTTATAAGAGACCTTACCCTAGAAATCATTCTATATTTCCGATGTGGGATTTTGGTTCTCCCTTTCCTGCGCAAAACATTCTACATTTCCGATATGGGATTCTATTTCAAGTACGTGACTTTGAAATACTATAAAATATAAACTTTAAGACAAATATAAATGAAACTTAAAACATGGATTAAAAATATAAAAAATAGTCGAAAACAAAAAGAATTTAATAAAAAATGATGATAAAAAATAATTTATAAACTTTCAAAATCACATACTTGAAACATAAAAATTTCCAAGTACGTGACTTCAGAATCCTATAAAATATAAACTAAAAGACCGATATAAATGAAACTTAATACATGGATTAAACATATAACAAATTGATGAAAATAAAAATAATTTTGTAAAAAATGTTGATGGAAAATAATTTATAAGTTTTCAAAGACACCTACATGAAACATAAAAATGTTTCAAGCATGTGACTTTGAAAGCTTATAAAATATAAACTATAAGACCGATATAAATGAAACTTAAAACATGGATTAAACATAAAACAAATAGTTGAAAATAAAAATAATTTCATAAAAAATGTTCATGAAAAATAATTTACAAGCTTTCAAAAGCACCTACTTGAAACTTAAAAACGATTCAAGTATGTGGCTTTGAAATACTATAAAATATAAACTATAAGACCGATATAATTTAAAGTTAAAACATGGATTAAACACATAATAAATTATTAAATTATTAAAGTAATATTATTAAAAATTAATTATATAATAATTAATTAGTTAAGTAGTAATTAATAATAATTATTTATATAATAATGAACCAATTAATTAGTAATATAATTACTTTTAATATTTACTATTTAATAATTAAAATGAAAAATTATAATTTATAACTATATTACTAATTAACTAATTAAATATTATATAACTAATAATTATATTACCAATTAACTAATAAATTATTATATAGTAATTTTTAATAAATACTAATTAATAATTATAATGAATAATTATAATTTATAATTATATTACTAATTAAATAATTATAAAAAGAGCCTCGACTCTATCTTTCTCAAAAAATAACTAATTAACTATTATATATTTAATAATTATATTACTAATTAACTAATTAATTATTATATAATTAATGATTAATAATTACTGATTAATTGACTACAAATTATATAATTAAAAATTATATTACTAATTAACTAATTAATTTTTATATAATTGATAATTATATTACTAAGTAACTAATTAATTATTAAATAATTAATAATTATATTACTAATTAACTAATTATATTACTAATTAACTAATTAATTATAATATAATTAATTATTAATAATTACTAATTAATTAACTAATTATTATATAATTAATAGTTATATAATTGAAAATTATATTATTAATTAACTAATTACTAAATAATAAATAATAAATAATAGTTATAATGAATAATTACAATGAATAATTACAATGAATAATTATAATATATAATTATAAAGAATAATTATATTACTAATTAACTAATTAATTATTATATAATAATTTTTAATAATTAATAATTAATAATTATAATGAATAATTATATTACTAATTACCTACTTAACTATTATATAATTAATAATTATATTACCAATTATCTAATTAATTATTATATAATAATTTTTAATAAATACTAATTAATAATTATAATGAATAATTATAATTTATAATTATATTACTAATTAACTAATTATAAAAAGGGACCCACCTCCATCTTTCTCAAAAAATTAAATAATTAACTATTATATATTTAATAAATATATTACTAATTAACTAATTAGTTATTATATAATTAATGATTAATAATTACAAATTAACTAATTACAAATTATATAATTAATAATTATATTACTAATTAACTAATTAATTATTATATAATTAATAATTAATTACTAAGAAAATAATTAATTATTAAATAATTAATAATTATATTCCTAATTAACTAATTATATTACTAATTAACTAATTATATTACTAATTAACTAATTAATTATTATATAATTAATTATTAATAATTACTAATTAACTAACTAATTATTATATAATTAATAGTTATATAACTAATAATTATATTAGTAATTAAAAATTAAAAATTAAAAATTATAATAAAAAATTATAATGAATAATTATAAAGAATAATTATATTACTAATTAACTAATTAATTATTATATAATAATTTTTAATAATTACTAATTAATAATTATACTGAATAATTATATTACTAATTAACTAATTAACTATTATATAATTAATAATTGTATTAACAATTAACTAATTAATTATTATGTAATAATTTTTAATAAATACTAATTCATAATTATAACAAATAATTATAATTTATAATTATATTACAAATTAACTAATTCTAAAAAGGGTCTCAGCTCTATCTTTCTCAAAAAATTAACTAATTAACTATTATATAATTAATAATTATACTTCTAATTAACTAATTAGTTACTATATAATTAATGATTAATAATTACTAATTACCTAATTACAAATTATATAATTAATAATTCTATTACTAATTAACTAATTAATTAGTATATAATTAATAATTATATTACTAAGTAACTAATTAATTATTATATAATTAATTATTAATAATTACTAATTAAGTAACTAATTATTATACAAGTAATAGTTATATAATTAATAATTATATTATTAAGTAATAATTAATAATTAATAATTAATCATTAATCATTATAATTAGTAATTATAATGAATAATTATAATTAGTAATTGTAATAAATAATTAGAATTAATAATTATAATAAATAATGATAATTTATAATTATATTAATATTAACTAATAAATTATTATATAATTAATAATTATATTACCAATTAACTAATTAATTACCATATAATAATTTTTAATAATTACTAATTATTAAGTATAATGAATAAATATAATTTATAATTATATTACTAATTAGCTAATTAACAATTATATACTGAATAATTATATTACTAATTACTTGGTTAATTATTATATAATTAATTTTTAATAATATTAATTTAATAATTTATTATATGTTTAATCCATGTTTTAACTTTAATTTATATCGGTCTTATAGTTTATATTTTATAGTATTTCAAAGCCACATACTTGAATCATTTTTAAGTTTCAAGTAGGTGCTTTTGAAAGCTTATAAATTATTTTTCATGAACATTTTTTATGAAATTATTTATATTTTTTACTATTTGTTATATTTTTAATCCATGTTTTAAGTTTCATTTATATCGGTCTTATAGTTTATATTTTATAGGCTTTCAAAGTCACGTGCTTGAAACATTTTTATGTTTCACGTAGGTGACTTTGAAAACTTATAAATTATTTTCCATCAACATTTTTTACGATTTTTTTTTTATTTTCAGCAATTTGTTATATGTTTAATCCATGTATTAAGTTTCATTTATATTGGTCTTGTAGTTTATATTTTATAGGCTTCTAAATTCACGTACTTGAAACTTTTTAAGTTTCAAGTATGTGATTTGGAAAGGTTATAAATTATTTTTTATCATCATTTTTATGAAATTATTTTTTTTCAACTATTTTTTATATTTTTAATCCATGTTTTAAGTTTCATTTATATTGGTCATATAGTTTATATTTTATAGTCTTTCAAAGTCACGTACTTGAAACAGAATCCCACATCGAAAATGCAGAATGTTCTGCGCAGGAAAGAGAGAACCAGAATCCCACATCGGAAATGCAGAATGATTTCCAGGGTAAGATCTTTTATAAAAGGGAGCCCTGAGTGAGAGCTTCTGTCAGAATCCAGATTGCTGTATTGGCAGTACTGCTGGATTTTAAATAGTGGAAAAATTCTGCTAAAAATTTTATTTTTATTTTTGTTTTGATTTATATATATATATATATATATATATAATAAAAATAAAAATAAAAATAATTTTTTTTAGTTTTTTTGGATTTTGGTGGAAAGGCGGCATCTACAATTCTTCCTTTCAGGTGCAGTTTTAATTTTTTTTAAACCTAGATGTTTTTAAAAAAATATTTTTTTTAAAAAACTATTAAAAAAACTCCTACGTCATGGATGAAGAGGGAGCCAAGAGCCGAGATCCGAAAACATCTTCATAAGTGGTGGTTCACCACTTCCAAAAATATTGGTAATAATTATATCTTGTGGCTCATGATTTGTGGGCTTCTACGGATGGTCATCACAAAATGAGAAATGGAAATCGTGACGAGGGTTGTCTGGTCCTATCCTCTTTGACGGTGATTTCAACTAGATTTTGTTTCAGAATGAAAAAGTTGGAGGAGCATGTCAGTCTTATGCCTTAATGTCTGGCTTCCATGATGCGATCTCTAGAGCGGAAGTGGATAATCTTGGATTTACATATAGCCCCTTCACCTGGTTTTGTGGGAACACAGAATGCACACACATTTCCGAGCGCCTGGATAGATTCCTAGGATCGACAGAATGGACCAATATTTTCAAAATGTTTCATATCATCCACCTACCGCTGAATTCTTCGAACCACTGTCCTATTGTCATTGACTCTCTCACAGTGGTCACTACCCAAGATCTTGGAAACCTTTTAGATTTTAAATCTTCTGGGCAAAAGATTGTGAATGTAAAGCCATTATCCGTTCATGTTGGGAGGGAGCAAACACAAAAAGTAGTTTTAACCTCTAGAAGGTGGCTACTAAACTGAGGTCATGGGGCAACAAAAATTTTTGTCAACCTGATAAACAATGTCACTCATTAGAGAGAGAGCTTAATGCCCTACTCGCACGGTCTCCAACCGATGATATTCTCTCCAGAATTGGTTCTCTCCAAAGTGAACTAGATGCGACTCTTCGCATTAAGGAAAGCTTCTGGTCAATGCACGAACGTAAATCCCATATTAAAGAAGGGGATGAAAACACCCAATAATTTCATCAGAAGGATTCCGTTAGGCATCGCAAATATTATATTTCTTGCCCCTCTCACCCTAATGGTAGAACTATCTCTAATGTTGAAGGTATTCATGATATTCTTTCCTATTATTTTCAGAAACTTTATACTGTAGGGGATTCTGCCATTTATTATAAGGTTGAGTCATGCATCAAACCCGTGATCACCGATGAAATGAATCATCAGCTCACACAACATTTTCCAGGTGATGATATTTTACGGGCTCTTAAACATATCAATTCGACAAAGGCCCCAGGCCCTGATGGATTCCATGCGCTTTTCTTCAAGAAATATTGGCACATTTTTGGCCCTGACATTTCTGCTCTTATGAAAGGTATTTAGGCTGGGGAGATCAACCTTTTCTCCATTAATGAGACAATTCTTACCCTCATCCCAAAGATTATGAAACCACTTTTGGATTTGGACTTCCATCCAATTATCTTATGCAATGTCTCCTACAAGATTTTCTCTAAGATTTTGGTCAATCTTTTGCTCATGTGGTTACCTTCTATCATCTCTGAAAATCAAAGTGCCTTTGTCACGAAAAGGCTTATAATAGATAATACCATTGTAGCCCATAAGGTGTTTCATTCTTTGAAAAAACGACCGACTGTGAAAAGAGGTACTATGGCCTGGAAACTAGATATGACCAAGGCTTATGATAGAGTGGAATGACCCTTTCTTTGGTTTTTTATGATGAAAATGGGATTCTGCTCAAAATGGACAGATATAACCATGCAATGTGTTTCTACTGTCTCTTTTAAGATTAATGTTAATGGTGGACTTACCCAAGGCTTATCACCCAACCGAGGCCTTCGCCAGGGAGATCCCCTCTCCCCATTTCTCTACATCTTAGTGGCTAATGTTTTTTCTAACCTCCTTTCGTTGGAAAATTCCTCCGAGTTGATTCATGGGGAAAAGGTTTTCCAGATTATCCCACTTATTTCACACCTTTTCTTTGCGAATTATTGTATTTTATTTTCAAGGACTACAAATGAGGAATGTCGTGCTATCTTCAATATGATCAACCTTTATGAGAGGGCTTCTGGACAAGAAATCAATCAAGGAAAATCAGAAATTTCTTTCAGTACTGGTGTCCCACCGACCAAGAGAGCAGAAATCTGTCTCACTACAGGTATTCAAATGGTCGATAAGCATAAAAAATACCTTGGACTACCCACGATTGTTGGCCGATCAAAAAAATAAATTTTCTCATTGACAGTGGATCAAATCGAGAAAAAAAATCCAAGGATGGACTTCAAAAAGAATTTATAAAGCGGGTAAGGAAATTATCATCAAGGCAGCTCTTCAGTTTATCCCCAGTTATATTATGTCCCTGTTCAAGCTTCCTGGTGTGATTGTTGACCAAATACACTCATGCATCGCTAACACTACTGGAAATCCCAAGTCTTATGACCAAGGGTTCACATTGTTTGTATAAGGGTTCACATTGTTTGTATAAGGGTTCACATGGTGTCAAAGATAATCTAGTGTCCTAGGAATGTACACAGAGTACATGACTTGGATAGCCATGTAAATATACATGGCCAATACCTTATGGTGAAAAGTATGTTTTTCCAAATGGGGTGTTGAAACGTCCCATTTAAACATGCCTTTGTTTCATGGGTATGCCCATATGATGTGTTGGACAAACTATAGAGTGGGTAGTAATTAGCTCACCCAAAAAACTTTCATCCCTAAAATCCAAGACTACATGGTTAAATGGAAGAACCCATCTTCTAATGACATGCCCAAACTGGTTTCTAACTCACCTCACCTAAACATAAACTAGAACACTGGTTAAATGCAAGAACTCATACAAAACATACACTATAACATTGGTTAAATGGAATAACCCATCCTCGTTACTGAATTCGATACACATATGGACAAAAGAACATCATTCATGAACATCCCTATAATGCATAGGATTTTCACAAAACACATATCCCTTAAATGTCATGAAATTCCAGTAGGCACTGATATAAAGTTGTCATGTTTACAGGTGGAAGCTTCATAGCTTTAGATAATATATTCTCAGAATTATAGAGTGGAACCCCATTCAGTGTTTTGAGGTCAACCCAACTCAAAACATGAAAAATAAGATCATTATACATCAATAAAACCAATTTAAATATATAAATAGTGATTCATATCAGTATCATTAATATATTTCCTTAGGAATTCTTAATCTATTAGGGTGTTCTCCCAATACCTCCCTTGTTGGCTTTCAAATTCAATTATCCTCGTTTAAAACCACTTTAAGGCATATCTTCATTTACAATTATGTGTTGGTTATAGGATATTCAGAAATCTTTATCTTCTATATGAGTTGGAGCTATTTAATTAGAAATTTCAAAACCCTCCATAAAAATCCTACTTCTAACACTTTAATTTTATTTTCTAAACCCACCTATTTAATATTAAAACACTATGAAGAGTGTTATTACATAGGAAAACTTGATTTTCTTCATCCTTGAAGGTCATGAACAACATCAGAATTCAAAAAATATGTCATCGTTTTTAGCATTTGGAGTAGAGGCATAATATTTGTGTTTGTTTGAAGAAAAAAAAATCATATTTAAGATATTTTTAATTTGAATTTCATGTTTTCAGGGTGGGGAGGGGGAGTGTGCAGGTGGGGTGGGGAATGGGGTGGGGTGGGGGGCTATCCAGGTGGGGGGGGGGTGTCTAGGTGGGTTCATGGTTGGCCAAGTGTCACAACCATTATTTAATTATGAGGTAATTTTTATATTTTTTTGGTATTTTATTTTTACCTTGTATTTAATTTTGTGTTTTTAGAGAAAATATAGTATTTTTACCCAACAATATGTGGTTCATGGTTGGTACACAACTCAGTGAAACTATGCCACATCCCAAGGGAAACTGGGTACCCAAGAAAACATTTTTAAAGTGTATGAGTCAACCCCACCTCAATCCGATGCACGGTGTGGCCGGTATCACTTAAAGTGTCTCACTTTTATTTGAAATGGACAACATTTTAAGTGAAAACAACTGACATATAGAAAACTGATCAAACGTATTTTAATTATGTTGATAATTTAGGACAACAATCCATGGGTCATTTTTGATGTGTATGAGTCAACCCCGCCTCAATCTGATGCACGGTGTGGCCGGTACCACTCAAAGTGTCTCACTTTTATTTGAAATGGACATGATTTTAAGTGAAAACAACAATTGGCATAAGGAAAACTGACCAAACGCATTCGGATTGTGTTGATAATTTAGCACAATTATCCATGGATCATTTGTGACAGGTACGAGTCAACCCCACCTCAATTCAAGGCATGGTGTGACCGGTATCACTCAATGTGTCTCACTTTTGTTTGAAATGGACAACATTTTAAGTGAAAACAACAACTAGCATACAAAAAATAGACCAACCACATTCTTAATGTGTTGATACTTTATCACAACAACCCATGGGTCATTTGTGATGTGTAATAGTCAACCCCAACTCAATATGAGGTACGGTGTGACTGGTATCACTCAAAGTGTCTCTCTTTTATTTGAAATGGACATCAATTTAAGTGAAAACAAATGGCATAAAAAAACCAATCAAACACATTTGTATTATGTTGATAATTTAGGACAACGATCCTTGGGTCATTTTTGATGTGTACGAGTCAACCCCGCTTCAATCCGATGCACGGTGTGGCTAGTACCACTCAAAGTGTCTCACTTTTATTTGAAATGGACAGGATTTTAAGTGAAAACAACAATTGGCATACGTAAAACCGAACAAATGCATTCGGATTGTGTTGATACTTTAGAAAAAAGATCCATGGATCTTTTTTTATAGTTTCGAGTCAACCCTGCCTCAATTTGAGGCACAGTGTGACCGGTATCACTCAAAGTGTCTCACTTTTGTTTGAAATGGACAATATTTTAAGTGAAAACAACAACTAGCATACAAAAAACCAACCAACCAGATTCAAAATGTGTTGATAACTTATCAAAATGATCCATGGGTCATTTGTGACATGTACTAGTCAACCCCACCTCAATCTGAGGCATGGTGTGACCAATATCACTCAAAGTGTCTCTCTTTTATTTGAAATGGACAACATTTTAAGTTAAAACAACTAGCATACGGAAAACCGATCAAATTAATTCATATTATGTTGATAATTTAGGACAATGATCCATGGATCATTTTTTATGTATAAGAGTCAACCCCACCTCAATCCTTTGTATGGTGTGGCTGGTACCACTCTAAGTATCTCACTTTTATTTGAAATGGACATGATTTTAAGTGAAAACAACAATTGACATACAAAAAACTAACAAAATGCATTCTTATTATGTTGATACTTTATAAAAATGATACATGGATCATTTTTGATAGGTATGAGTCAACCCTTCCTCAATTAGAGGCACGGTGTGACCGGTATCACTCAAAGTGTCTCACTTTTGTTTGAAATGGACAACATTTTAAGTGAAAACAACAACTGGCATATGGAAAACTGACCAACCACATTCAGAATGTGTTGATACATTATCACAATGATACATGAGTCATTTGTGACATGTAAGAGTCAACCCTGCCTCAATCGGAGGCACGGTGTGACCGATATCACTCAAAGTGTCTCTCTTTTATTTGAAATGGACAGGATTTTAAGTGAAAACAACAACTTGCATACAGAAAACTGACCAAACGCTTTCATATTATATTAATAATTTAGGAAAACGATACATGTGTCATTTTTGACAGATACGAGTCAACCCCACCTCAATCTGACACACGGTGTGGATGATACTAGTCAAAGTGTCTCACTTTTATTTGAAATGGACATGATTTTAAGTGAAAACAACTGACATACAGAAAACCAATCAAATGCATTTGGATTGTGTTGATAATTTAGGAAAATGATCCATGGGTCATTTTTGATGTGTATGAGTCAACCCCACATCAATCTGATGCATGGTGTGGCTGGTACCACTCAAAGTGTCTCACTTTTATTTGAAATGGACAAGATTTTAAGTGAAAACAACAATTGGCATATGAAAAACTGACCAAACACATTCATTTTGTGTTGATACATTAGAAAAATGATCCATGGGTCATTTTTGATGTGTATGAGTCAGCCCCGCCTCAATTTGAGGCACGGTGTGACCAGTATTACTCAAAGAGTCTCACTTTTGTTTGAAATGGACATCACTTTAAGTGAAAACAACAACTGAAATATGGAAAACTGATCAAACACATTTTTATTGTGTTGATGCATTAAAAAATAATCCATAGGTCATTTGTGATGTATACAAGTCAACCTTGCCTCAATTGGAGGCACGGTGTGACCGATATCACTCAAAGTGTCTCTCTTTTATTTGAAATGGACACGATTTTAAGTGAAAACAACAACTTTCATACAAAAAACTGACCAAACACTTTCAGATTGTATTGATACTATCGGAAAATGATACATGTGCCATTTTTGATGTGTACGAGTCAACCCCGCCTCAATATGAGGCACGGTGTGTCCGGTATCACTCTAAGCGTCTCACTTTTTTTGAAATGAACAATAGTTTAAGTGAAAACAACAACTGACATATGGAAAACTGACCAAACGTATTTGGATTGTGTTGATACTTTAGGAAAATGATACATTGGTAATTTTTTACATGTACGAGTCAACCTCACCTAAATCCGAGGCATGATGTGGGGGAATCCTACTCTGATCAATAGATTGCACCATACTTGTACCATTTAGTGTTCATAGCCTTAATAACATTAATATTATTCTCACTAAGGTCAATAAACTTACAGTTCCATTCTTCTAGACCATCACAAGTTGAACTTTTGATCATTTTAGTTTTTCCTGAATTTTAAATCAAGTAAAGAGTTCCATACTTTAATCCTTTTGTAACGACCATAGAACCATGGGTCAGTTTCCATACCCCATTTTCAAATTTAGTTTCATAGCATGCATCATCAAACTTTCTCTTTAGATTTAGGAATAAGAAAACCACTCCCAGGTAAAATCCATTTTCAGACGTTTTTCGTTTTCTATAAATGTTGCTTTTGTTTGAGGATAGATCATATTTGGGTGTTCTTTCATTGTCAAAAGATCTTATTATGATCCTAAAAAGCCTAACAATTTCAAAAATTGAGGGGTTTTATTTCACAACATCAAGAAAGTGTAGCGAGGGAATATGCTACCACTTGTCAAAGTCCTATGGCAGGATGGTTGGGTTAAAGAAGGTATTTGGGGCATGATTCAGTTGGATCCATTTTTTTTGAGGATATTATGTGTCTTCACTTTTATTCTCACTATTAAGCATGAGATGGTATCATCAATTATTTTTATCATGGAATAAAGAAGTTTCACCCTTACATTAACTAGTAGTACACCATGTATGACTATGACCCATCCTGGAAGGGGACTATTTTTTGTCAACCTCAAATGCATCACGACACACTCTGGATCAGACACATGTTCAACATCCACTTATTCAACCAATTTGGATATGATAACTATGCATATAAAAACCAATACCCAAGTATATTATGTTATTACCACTATAGAGTCTACCAACAAATCCATTACCATTCACCCAATATCTGATATTAACACCCCTACCTCCTTTATCTTCCTTCTTAGTGCATCAAAACTGACATTTACTTTACAAAGGACATATTCCATTTCAAATTTGAACATCTACATGTATTTTATCCAACACATCTGAAAATGATTTTGTTCACATTAGAATAAATTATATTACTATGACATTCAGTTTGTATATATAACATGTCTCTAATCAAAGAGGTGGTGTCTCTGAAATTTACACTCATCAACGATAGTCGCAAACTCTTTTTCAGGAGTTGGGTAGTTTCACTCATGGGGTCATAAGTGATGAGACTCCTAAGAAAATACCTTTTCACCATATATTATAAAAAATACAAGTTCAATGCAAACTGCATCACAAATCATTACATACCCAAATCTAGGATCAAAAAAAAAATATTGGGATTTGAGCCAATTTAAAACTCTTATTCAACTCTAATATGTATTTATTAGACTATTCTATCTATTAGAATTTGATGGGGAGGTGGGGGGCTGTGCTGGTTGGGGGGGTTGTGTAGGGGTGAGGTGAATTACTATTGGAAGAGTGGTTGTCATATGAAGATTGAAATGGGTGTAAATAATGTTTGAGTTATTGAAACTGTTATTCAAATCTACTAGAAGATTGTTTTCATATGAAGATTGAAATAGATAATTGTAGTACATGAAATGTTTGGAAGAGTTTGATGGTTTTATGTGTTTTTTTGTGCTATTGCAGGTGTTTTTTATGCTGTTTTAAGTCTGTTTGTATGTGTTTTTTGTGCTATTTTTTATACAAGTGTATACTGGAGGGGCTGTTGTGCAATAGTTCTGGAAATACACAATACCAACAGTTTTAAACCATTGGTATACTTTGAGAAAAAATTTTACCCTCGGTTTCAATAAACCATTGGTAAAAAACTATCCCAATGGTTTTAAACCGTTGGTATAGTGTTTAGTCTTCAATATATACCAACGATTCATTGAAAACATTGGTAAAAATTCTATACCAACGGTTTATAACCCTTGTTTTAGATGAAATGCATGGTCTTCCAAACCATTGGGGTAAACATATACCAATGGTTAGCCTATAACTGTTAGTAAATCAATACATATAGTGGCCTATACCAACAGTTTAGATCAAACCGTTGGTATAGGGCTTTCCTCACGGATTACTGCCCTATGGTTTGGAAAAATGTTGGTATAGGCTATACCAACAGTTTTCCAGCCTATACCAATGGTTTAGAACTGTTGGTATAACCTTTATTTCTAGTAGTGCAACTTCTGGTGGGGTCATAATAATGGAAGGAATAAAATTCATTGGATTTCCTGGAAATCTCTCTGCGCCCTTAAAACAAGAGGCAAAATGAGTTTTCAAGACCTCCATCTTTTTAACTATGCCCTTTTGGCCAAACAAGGGCGGTGCCTCATGATTCACCATTCTTCTCTCTATGTGCAGATCCTTCATGAAAAATATTTTTCCCACTCGTATTTCCAGAACTCCTCTCTTGGCCCAAATCTCAGTTTTCTATAGAGAAATATTTGGGGAGCACATAAATTACTTGGTAAGGGTCTGGGTTGGAGGATCGGGGATGGATTGAAAGTCAACATTTGGAATAATCCCTGGTTAATTGATAAAGATAGACTACTGGCTACTTCCCCAGTCATTCATGGATTTGATAATACCACTGTCCGCTACCTCTTTGATGACTCTAGGAGTTGTTGGTGCAAGGGAAAAATTAATTCATGGTTCAACGAAAGGGACAAAAGAATTATCCTTAGCATATCCTGTGTGATTGATGAGGGAAAAGACTGTCTTTATTGGTGGAATGACATTTCCAAATATTATACGGTGAAATCAGGTTATAGGCTCACTCTTTATGCTCACTTTAAGGAAAGGGAGGGACTTTGAAAAACCCTTTGGCATCTGAAGGTCCCCCCGAAAATCCGCTATTTCTGGTGGCAGGTGTGCACCAGTATTCTTCCCACTATGGGCTTCCTCTCTTTTATCCATGTTACGAACGAAAATAAATGTCCCCTTTGTTTGGATATCCTATAATCTTTTGTGCATGCTATCATCCAGTGCCCCAGGGTGGAGGAGATTTGGCAAGCTTGGGGATCTCCTATGAAACTTTTGCTGGATACGACACCAGACCTCCCAACACTGCTAATGATGTGGTCTTCTTCTTTCACTGTTGATAAAGTTGCTTCATTGTGCGTCATGTATTGGATCATTTGGATTAGATGAAATGACTTAATCTTTAACCACACTTAAAAGCATTCTAGTTTCTAGATTGATCGAGCAACATCCTGGTTTGAGGGGTGGAATTGGGACCCTGATCAGAATTGGATCTCTGGCTCTCACACAACTGTTACAAGATGGTGTTCCCCAGAAGGAATCCTTAAGATCAATGTTGATGTGTCTCTATCCAAGGATTGAATTGTTGGAATTTGATTGATGGTTCAGAACCATTGGGGCCAATTCATTGCTACCAAACATGAGTCTCACCACACTCTTTGGGATCCCTCCGTTGCTGAGGCCTATGCTGTCCTTATCGGGCTAAAATTTTCAAAATATTTCAGATGGGATTCTATTCACATTGAATCATATTGTCTCACTATCATAAATGTTATCACGTTTGATGATAGTGGCCACTAATCCTTTGGATTCCTCATCAAGAAAATCTAGTCTCTCAGCCAAAGCTTCATAGCCTTCTCTTTATCCTTCATCAAATGGGAAGTAAATGAAGAATCCCATCATTTAGCTTCTTCTGGTCTTTCTGGCATGAACCATATCTGGCTCAATCATTTCCCTTCATGGGTGCTTAAATTTTTAACTGCAGATCTTTGAGATTAATATATCATCTTTCCTTGTCAAAAAAATATAACTTTTGTTCTTTTATATTTTGGTTCTTCCTCTACTTTAACATCACTCAAAATCCCCACAACCTTTGTATATTTGAACCTCCTCTAACTTATCTCTTGAGCTCCCAAATTTACCTTTTTTCCTATTGAGTTGTTTGAACTCGGGATAATTCATCTAAATTTATTATCTTATGATCTAACTAACTCCAAATCATCTTATCTTCTGATCGACCCCAACTTTAAATACTCATCTCTCAATTAACTCAACTTTTGATCATCTTTCATTTAGAAAATCTAATCTTATTTGATTTTTTCCATCCTCCACCCTCAAGATCTATCAATTTCTTTTCTTTTACTCTAACACTTTAGATTTTTATTAATAAAAATTTTCAACATAACTTACTACTTCAAATTATGGTCCTCAAAATTAGCCTTTCTCTATTTCTACACCCACTTTGGTCTTCTATCTTCAAATGAATTATTCTTACAGAGTATCCTTAGCTTCCATTGCTTCAACATCTGATTTCAACTTTTAGACATATCAAGGATTGATATTATGATTCTCTTAACTTTTTCAAATCTCACACACCTCAAACTTATCCTATCATTAAACCTATTTAACATTAAAAAACAAATTAAATCATAGGACAACATTTCATGATATTTTTTCAACTATCAAACTTCCTTATCTCTCCAAATTCCTTTTCTTTAATAACCCCATAGGATAACTTTCAATAATCATATCTTGTCATCCTAAATTTCATTTTCTTTTCCTTTATCAACTTTAACTCATCTTAAATCACAATATCCTCTTATATCATCATGATTTTAATTAAATGAAGAATAACATAACATAATATAAATTATCTTTGAACACTTTAGATAGTTTGGTCTTCATACTTCTCAAGTTTCATTATCTTCCATTTATATGGAAACTCAACATCCCTGACCCATTTTTTTAAAGTAAAACTTATGGTTTCTCTGATTTCTCAATTTTGAAAAAATGATAGAATCTTAACTTTCATGTGTTACACATTTCATAAGATTAATTTACTATTTCAAACCACTATGATACTTTTGAATTTTCTAATATTTCAATCGACAACAATTTCCATAAGAGTAAATGAATCTTATGATTTTGTAGATGACTCCTATGAGCTCTGCATATTAATTTTACATTGGGTCCTGATGACCCTTACAGTTCTCAGCGGGTATCTTCCCTTTTTTATATTTCTAATCTCTAGAAAATATCTTTTATATATATAAAAATATCTTACGTACTATGTAATATTCTTTTCTATGCTAATTGTAACATACACCTCTCAATTATTTTATTTTCCAAACTTCTTATCTTATAGGAATATGATATCCAACACTTTATGTAAATTTTTATAATCTCTTTCTTTGAAAATTCATCCCATAACTTATATGAAACTATTTTAAAGCTATCTTATCTACTGGTAGTGTATCTTCCATGAGTGCATCTTCAGGATTCACTTTATCTTAGCATCAAAATCTCAATATGTAACTTATAGATAATGTATTCTAGAGTTACATCCAATTAAACTCCCTCAACCTCATCCAAGTATATCACAACTTCCAACATCAGTTTTAACACTTTTTAAACACAATGTTAGATTAAAAAATCTTTATCGAGAATATATAGTTGATAACACTTTCATTAACCTTTAACACTCATCATGGATTCTCATTAAGAACAACTCTAAAATTATTTGACGTTTATGATCTACTTAATTACAACCGGGAACTATCTTGTATATTATATAGGTAAAAACATCTGGCCTCCATTAGTGTCATATTCTAATAGTATATCTGACATCTACCTATGTTGCATCTTATGATGTGTTAAATTCTAGAGTGTTAACTTCTGAAACACCCTTGGGAAACACCATCTTCTTCTTCAATATTCTTTTGAATTTACTTATAATTTTAAAAAATAAAATATTATTTATCAAAAACCATTTTTTACCTTCAACCACAAAGTTGTATAAGCCACCAAATTGTGGTTATGTTCTATATTTCATATTCCAACAATATCCCACTTGCTCTAAACCACATAAAATTAGAAAAATTTCACATTGTGTCATGTAATATGTAACAACTTGTGAAACTATTTTCAAAATTAATTTTTAATATTTCCAAAATACCTTTTAGAAAATATATCATATATATTTCACCATATGTTATATCATATTTACTAATTTTTGAAAATTCATTTAAAATTTATTTTGGATATCTTCCAAATCATTTTTAGTTTAAATTTAAAATTTTCAAAAAATTTATCCTCATTATTACAACCAAAATGTAATGAATCATGTCCTAACTATAGTGAATAAGGCATTATTACTACATTGGACAAGAACTCTAGGTGATTAATGTATGAGATCATTTAATTTTTCAAATTCAATTGAGGGGTTATTTTTTATTCAAGGATTCACATTTGATTTTAAGTGTTTGAGTATGGATTATGAGGAATTATTGAACTTGGATAGAAGTTTAATAATAGGTTTTGGGGTTTGGGCATGGATTAGAGGAGGCACCACCTGCAGGTGGCACCAGGTACCTAATGTTCCTGGAAGAGGCCATGTAGGCATGGGGGTTCCATCAAGCACCCATTAACTCTAGGTTAGGTATTAGATGGATTTACCCTACTTTATTTAAAAAATTATGGAACTTTGGTTACTTCCCCCCCTTCTCTTGACACCCTTTGGGGTGTCCTTCACACTCACTTCCTCCTAAAATTTCAAGAGCCCCTCTTTGGAATCCCTTTGGCCTCTTATTCTCCCACTTTATTGTATATTGAATATTTATCCTAGGTGATTTAATGGGTGTTATTCAAGATGAATCCAAGTTAATAAACTCATAATCCTCCCCTCTCTTCTTTTCATGCCTTCTCTTTCTATCCCTTATGGTCAACGGGTTTCATGACATGGTATTTCACCAATTTCATAGTGAAATCCACTTGAATTCCATATCCTTTTTCCCATATCGATTAAGTGATACCTTGATGATTATTCAATAAATTTCTACTCACTCATTTGATAAATTTTATTTTCATAGTGAGTATATTATGGTTTCTTGATTTGGTACCTTGATGGGTATAATTAAATTAGGGTTTTCTATTGATTGATAGTTAAAATAATTATGGTAATTATTTATCTATATTTTGACTAGGTTTTGTTGGGTTTTCTTTATGGTGGTTTTAATTCTATGGGTAATTTATTATGAATGTTTTTGTATGTATTCTTAGGGGTCACCATGTTTCCACTGAAGCATTAGGAAAATATTTTCAAGACTTTGTTCATGGTAGCTGGTTCCGACCCATATGGAATTTCTTTGAACTTTATTTTGGATCCATATACCACTATTTACTTTAATTTAGTAAATTAAATTATGATTATTTTATAAATCTAGTAAATGAGAGTTTTTATTGAATATATTGATTGGATATATAAATTAATTCCTAATAAGAATGTCTTTATATACTTGGATTTTTTTTTTGAATCACCCACTTTAGATTTTAAATTCCGGATTAAATACTTGTGAACAATTGATTACTTTTAACATGTGAATTAAGTATTGTTTAGTAATTTTGATATTGGTATCACCTCTAATATGTTCAACCTTGATATACATGTCTGGTACTTGAAATTCATCCCCTTAGTCTCCCTATGTAAAATCATAAAAGGTAATGTAGAGAATATGTTTTATTATCTAATTAATTAATTAGTTATGAAAAATAAATGGTATTTTTATTCCCAAATGAGATAAATTATGTAATTATCTAGTAACTATATTCTAAATACCTTTATAGGGTGTTTAAACCTTTTTTTTAAATTAGATGGAGAAGAGTAATTTATATATCCAAAATGTAAAAAAACTTACTTTCCTTAGGCTGTTGGGTAAACATTGGGTAGTATTAGAAATTCCTACATAATTTTAAATATATCCTTTATAACCTTTAAGGACTCATAGTGGATATGAGAATAACTTCATTAGTTTGGGATGAATTGAGGAACATTTTTTTTATGACTAAATCTAATTATAAGCATTCTTTCTTCTATCCCTAACTTATATTATTATGGGAATCATCGCTTCCTACTTTAACTTGTATGAGTTATAAATAAACAATCCATAATTAATCTTGATTAAGATATTATATTAATGAGGTGGTAATAGATGGGTTAACCTAAGTGTAAATGAATGTCGTTATACATAAATGTAATTGGTTTCATTAATTGGGTTACTACCCAAACAAAATATCTTACCTTGAAATTTCTATTTATTCATTTTCAATAAGTAGTATACATATTTTTGAATTTATAGAAAACCACTAAACTATGACTAAATTCTATAAAACTACTTCGTCTCTAGGAATTGTTTTACATTCTATTTTTCAAAGTATATTTTTCAAGGTAAAACATTTTTAAACATTGATTATTTTACATAAATTCTTATCATCCTTAAAAATAATTTTTAAAATTAATATGTGTCATTGACCAACCTGAGTCACCTCTCCGCTAACACATGATCCTACCCATGGTAAGGCCCAAAGGGAATTTTTTATCCCTATGGGCTTACAACAAGTGGGTAGGAATTAAGGAACACTCTTGGGAATGGTTTTACCCAACAATCAAACTAACAAGAAACATCCGATCAGAGTTTAATATAGTATAAGAAATAAAAAAACTCATAAAAAAGACCATCACATAATTTAATGAATGAATGAATAAACACCCACACCTATATAAATAAAATGTCTAAGGAAGACCTAAACCAATAAAACTAATGCATTAACATCATAAAATAAAACCAAACCCCAAAAAGATACTAACCATATCCATGTGACCCATGATCACTCACCACATCCCATATCACCACTACAACCAACTCAAACATCAATATGGAAAGATCATGGTCATGGACCTGAAAAGAAACAATGGGAGCTATATACACCAATTGGTATATATAGGGTGTGATAAAAATGAGACCAATAGGATTTCACCGAAGTGTTTATGCACTTAATTTCAAAAGACATCTCATTTATGCTAGTTTGAAATACATTTAGAAAATAGGTTTTTCATGTATAAGAATAATAAAACAAGTAACAATCTATTCAACCTTTTTAATAAACCTTATCATTTTCCTTAAACAAAATAAGTAATTTTGAAAACAATAACTTAAAAGTAACTTTTTTACAAATATCATGTATCAATAAAATTATCTTTTATTCCCTTTAAAAATACATTTAAAAAAATTTAAGGAAAATAATTTAAAAAAGATTAAAACACATCACATGAGAACAGAACCCACACACACACACACTTAATATGACACCTCACTAGTATAGAAGGTAAATATCAAAAACAAAAAGGTCCCACACAAATCAGTTGAACTAGGGGATAAATGGAAGAAAATAAAGGAAAATCCTATATCTAGTGTCATCTAGTATCATGGTCATAACATAGGTCCTATGGTGAAATTGTCTTCAACTTTACCAAAATCATTGGACTAACTGCCAGCATATGTTGTATCCTAAACCACAAAACCACCCAAATATCCCACACCGACATCATTAGGGAGTTTTCTCCACTATAACTGACATATAGAACAACTAGAGGTACACTTGAATCATGCATAATATATAGTTTATTATAAATATAGATCTCTCTATTAGTTAATGAATTCCATGAATCTAAATAATGGGAGGTGAACAAAAAAATGAATCACAAAAAACAAAAAACATCCAAAGTAAATTTCACCTCACCTCCAACACCATCATTATAAACATGTCCTTTTTATATCATATATCTCAAATGTAGTTGGGGTTTAGCTTAGTGGTAAGCACCCCGTAATACTACATGAAAAATGGGGGTTCAAAACCCATTGGACGTAGGTACTGTAGCAGTACTATAGCGGTACTGGAGCAGAAGCGGCACTGTTGATCGGTGGGTACTGTAGCGGCGGCAGGGCACTGTAGCGGCGGCGGTACTGTAGCAGCCAAGTTACTATTCACAGAATGAGAATTGGGCAAAAAATATGGGCCTATGGGCTATGTAATGGGCTAAAATCCCATTGGGCCTTCAAGCTATTTAATGGGTCTCCCTCTACCCAGTTAAAAGAGGTCTTTGCTTTGATTTATTAATAAAAATGAGTCTTCAGCCCCAACCTTAAAAAAAATCAAATATCTCAAAATAATAATCAATATCCCCATTAGGGGTCACAATCCATATCAATAAAAATAAAACAATGGGATTAAGAGGGTTTAACACACTCACATGACATAAAAACCATTTAAAATTAACAAACATGTCTTCTTGAAAAATAACTTGGGATGACAAGTCCTTTATAACCATTAAAAATCCATTTCAAATAATCCTTTAAAATACTATTTGAAACATTATTTAAATATAACCCATGATAAAACCACATTCAAAATCATTTAAAAAAACACTTTTCCTTTTAAAAAAAAATTTAGATAATTAAAACAATACTTACTTTCCAAATAATTCCACGAAAACCATACTTAATCTATTTAATGACCAAAATAGGGTCAAATTACCTTAAATTAATTTTGATAATTCAAAATAAATCAATCCTCTAAAACATTTTATAAACAATTGGAACTTAAAACACTTATTTAGAAATTTGGGATGCTCATACCAAGTGATAAAATCCTTATAACTTATAAGAAACCCATTATAACTATAACATATAGATTTAAAACTTAATAAATAATGAATTTTAAATCATAATGTACAAGATACATTTCAATTAAGGAAAGGTTCAAAAAACCTACCTTATTCAAGTGTAAACTCATCAACACACTTTTCCTTCAATGGTGAAAGATCAACCAGACAAGGAAATGAATTCTCAAAATTCTAGACACCCCAAACCCTAAATTAAACCCACGAAAACCCCTAATTTTGGGTCCCATGTCCCTTAGGGTTTATTAGAGAAGTAAAATCATTATAAAGGGCGAATGGAGAAGATATAAAGAGAAAATAAGAAGAATACCATGAGAAATCTACCTGAAAATGAAGAAGAGGAGGCTCAATTTAATGCAGAAGGGAGTGTGATCACCCTTGGTTCATCCCTAGTCTAATGTGAGAGATAGAGGAGGAATGGGGGGGGGCTAAAAAATTGAATAGGGGAAAATAGGAAACTCATAAAATTCACACATCTAGATAGGGCACGATGATATGCCCCACGTTTTGGTGCTCCTCTAGGAAGACCCTAAGAACCCTCGACACACTCAACCACTATAGGGAGACTCAATCCACATTTTGCATTAAAATCAGTTCACTATGGATATAGAGACCTTTTTTTGCCTAATAATACTTTAAAATATTCCTAGATATTGTCCCAGAGCTAGGTGCTGAGACAACATGCGATTCTGATGCCCGGTGTGCTTGAAATTAATTTTATAAAAATATTAAAAATATTTTATGTTACGCACGCATAGTTAATTAAATAAAATGGGATAAATATTAAATGGATGATCAAATCAGAAATATGAGACCACAATTGGGTCCAGAATGTAGTTTTTCCCCTATGCCGACATAAAATGAGTCAGCGCAGGATGTTCAGATCCCTCGCTCGTTGGCGGCACGTTTTAAGTTATTTGATTAATTAATTAATATCATTTAACCTAATAAATTGTTATACAAACCTGAGTATGATTAGTTGGCCTCATAATCCTAGTTTTTTTTACAGTGATGACCTCTCCTCTCCTCTCTTCTCCCTTCTATTGATGAAAAATGAAGAACGAACGACAAACCCCTTGATCTAGATGGATTAAAGCACATCGAATCCTCCTCCTTCATCAATAGTGAACGATACAATCTAGGTAGGGATCATTATTGGTGTTCTTATGACCTTAATTAAATGGTTGAGCATGTTGTTAGTCTATTATTTAACCTGCATCTTTGAATTCGAACATTTCATGAGCCCGGGTACCGATTTATTATTCTTTATCTGTTGATCTAACCCAAATAGCACAATTATGATCGGTTAGCCAGGAATTCTTGGACAACAATCCATAACATTGTTTTGGTGACTTTCCCCCTAGATTTATACATATTATTCACTATGGAATCCCCGTGTATCCTAGTTAGATGATTTCCAGGTGACCTGAGCTCGATCGGGCACCTGAAAACGATAATGAATCATGGAACGATGATAGATTTGTGAGTGAGGCACAAATCTAGAAACGACATGATACAAGGATGAAAACTCTGTAGGTTTCATACCCATCTAACGAATATTGAAGGTGCATTATCATGAAGAATGAATGAAACCATCATTCGTTTCGGTGACCGATTCCTAGAGAACGACGATCGATGAGCACGATTCACAACTAGATATAAAGATTTTGGAAGGAAACATAGTGAGATCTGAAGCGGTTTGACTGTATTTGAAGCATGGATGAAGATTTGGGAGAATCAAGAGTTTCTGGAGAAAATCTTGATTGCATTCCATGTTCAATGAAGAACACACTATATGTAGCCACCCTCAACGACAATGCTAGGGTTTGGGAAAACATAAGGATAACACAACGTGTACTCCCCTTGACACATCGTGTACCACATCTCTGTGTGAGATGAGCCATGTCAAGGAGACATGGTGAGGTACATTCCATGTGATGAGCACAAAGACATTTCTTGGTCACATGGGAAGAATCCCATGGGGACCAGCACGCCATGTACCAAAGTACACAGACATAGAGTCCGAGTACACGAACACGACCAGCAGATACAACTCGATCCTCGGATAGGCGGGATATGATATGTAATCCATCTATATAGTGTTCACTACTATATGGGATAGGAAATATGTCTAGATAGAGACACATCCAGAAAGTGAATAGTGGAAACACACTGTGTGGGTCCCTCACATGTCGTGTACTGTTTGAGATCCCATGAGCAAACTTTAATCCTTAGTATCTCCTTAATTTGAACTCATATTTTGGCCCGCAAGATGCCTATCCTGAGTGTTTTTTCACTTTGAACATAATAGTTCCCTCAGAATCAGTTTTAGAAATACGATGTGAATGTTCTGGGTTGTCAAGCACAGAGATGACACCTGATGACGACAGTGATCAGACATGATTATTAGAGATTCCAAGCTGAACCTATAACTAGTCTAGTTAGTGTAGTCCCCAAGGAAATTCTGGGATGACCCTCCAGTTGGGATGGGTAGTGTAGTACCTAGTGATGAGATACCGGGATGAACCTCCAGTTGGGCTGGGTAACATAGTCACCGACAACGAGATACAGGGATGACCCTCCAACTAGGTTGGGTAGCGTAGTCCTCGATGATACCGAGCTGACCCTCTAACTGGGTTGGGTAGTGTAGTCCCTGACGATGAGATACCAGGATGAACCTCTAGTTGGGATGGGTAGTATAACCCTCAATGATGAGATACTGGGTTGACCCTCCAGCTGGGATGGGTAGTGTAGTGCTCGTTGATACAGGGCTAACCCTCTAGCTAGGCTAGGCAGTGTAGTCCCCGGCGATTCAGAGAAGACCCTTGACTGTGCGACATAATGGCAAGGCATGGTTCGATTTACCTAAGGACTCATAAGAAATAGGGGTGCATTCCCCACCAAGATGCATCCTTGTGATGTGACCTAAAACCATGTGGGTGAGTTAGTTCCACCCAAAGTAGATAGTATTGAGATGCAGTGATTTGAGACCCTTTGACTTGTGTCTCCTAGGAAGACGCATGAGGTAATGGGCATTGTAGATGGTTTTACCTTAGAACTGTTGACTACTCATCTTCTTGGGCTAAGATATGAGATAGAGATCCCCTTACTCTCTTTTTGGGATTCTTTTACTAAGCATATATATATATATATATATATATATATATATATATCCTACTACATAACCCACTCCTTGGATCTTGGTTACTCTCCTTCCAAGAGAGACAAAGACACATGGGGTATGCCACATGCTTTCCATGTTTATCTTCTCATGGTTGGATGGATCTAATCTCTAGATATAAGTAGCGAAGACTCAACGGGAGGGTTCACCTCCTCACCATTTCAAGCTCCTTGTATTTGGATGATCCTAATTTCACACTCTTATTGGGTTGAGATACACTCTTTCCATCTTCTTTTACACTACCTTGTTCAATTTACTTCTTTTCTTTTGTTGTATCTCTTACTTCCCCCTTCTCCTTTTTGGGGAATTCTACTACATATGTATATACTCACCCCTACATGGGATTTTCCCAACATGTGTCATGTCTTTTGCAAATGGCGGATAGGTTGATCATGACTATAGAGAAGCGTAGGGATACGGGCTACGTTGACCACATATAGTGGTCATAGTTGGGATATAGAAGATGGGATCTATCAGTGGATACTCTTTTCTAGTTGTCTTCAGGTTGGGATTAGATTCTGGTTTGGGCATGTGTTTTTTCCTTTAAATTTCAGTATTCACTACTGTACTCTTATACCATTTAGAGGTTCATGCATGTTCACTTTACTTTACAACAGTTGAATTTTTTCTACTTTTCTATGTACTTGTACATTGAGTTGGCTGCGTGTGTGCGTACAGGTTCTTAGTAAAAGGCCTCTTTGAGTTTGTTGTGCCTTCAATGCTTGTCGCCAACCCCTGAACTATGGAGGTGGGATTGGGGTAGTTGTGGATCGAGCCCTAGCTTGGTTCAGGTAGTGAAAGAGTGGTATCAAAGGAAGTTTGTTCCTTGGGATGTTGTTTAGACATTCCCTAAAAAGGAATTGGTTGGAATTTATGGTGTAGGGTCCTGAAAAATCTGCTGAAGGGAAGGAAAATACTCCCTTAAAATCAGTGGAAGAATCTACCCAATTTTCATCCATAATTTGGTAAAAATATGAAGAATGTTCAAAATAAATAGTAAATGACCTAACCAATCCATGTACCAGTTCACCATTAGTGGTACGCGGCCTGTTCGGCGAATCACCCTCCCGCGTACGCTGTCGTTCGTGAAACAGAGGCGGAGCTCCTACGCGGGCATGAACTAAGTGGCTGTCGAGTGAGGCCAGACCGGTCCGCAGTTGTGAACCGCGCCAGCCACGAACTAGGTGGACCGGCCCCCACCACACACCATGTCATTCGTGAAATGGAGGCAGAGCCCTGCGTGGCCGCAAAGCACCCCCGTGACCGAGTTGGTTTGCGGGTGAGGTGAATTTAATATACTCCGCAAACCTCGTCTTGAATAAGTCATCTGTAGTCTAGGTTTTTTGTCATGGGCCTCTGAAAAAGCTGTCGCATGACCATATATACAACCCTTTACCCCTTCTATAAAAGGACATCAAGGGGGAGAAGAAAGGGATAATCTTTTTGAATATTAAATTCTTGGCAATCGTCTCTTTGAAGGAAGGCATCAGACATTTGGAGAAGGAAGAGGCTTTTAGGAGATTAGGATTTCACGTACCCTGAAGTTTCGATTCACGAACCAACAACAGGTATAAATTTGGGATGAATTGTTAAGAATTGAAGGACACATAAATAAATTGGTAAACTGTGAACCTAAAATTGTTGAACTGCGAACCATAGCCCCTACGCAGATGCACTCCCCGAAAACCAGGGAGCTTATGTACCTTCTTCGATCTAGCGCGCCTCGTAGAACCCCCCTACGTGGGAAAACCCCAGACCAGAGCTACCCCTAGCCACCGCCACTTGAGAAGACTCCAGCTCCATGTACCAATTTGGTACACAAACCAAACCCAAAGTCATGTACCACTCCAATATACGGGATTGCCCTCCGTCTGTGTACCACACTGGTACGCAGACGACCTCTCCATTCACATAGCACTTAGCTATGCGAAGGGTACCACTCCTCATATGGCTATGTGGTCCACCAAGGCCTTCAGTGTTTCCATCCCTCAATTTAGATAAGGCCCTTCCAATTTAGTCCAATCCTCCAGAATCCCTTCAGTAGCCTATCCATCAGTACCAAGCCAATGCCTCTCCTAAATCCACTGGACTGGCATGATGAAACCTTCAGGTGCATCAGTGCACCCTCCTGAGTTCACATACCCACGGTAGGTAGAGACAAAGGGGTTACCCCATCCCTTTAAAGGACATCTGGAGCATTCCTGGGTTCACATACCCACGGTAGTCTAGAGTCCGAGCCCAGGAGCCCCTTTGTGCCTCTCCACTCTTTAGGGTTGAGGGACCCCGCTTTCTTTTCCATTCAATGAGAACCAGTGGTGAGCACTTCTCCACTCCCTTGAAGAGAGTAACATGGAATACCTCCTGGAGTAAGCCCCACACCATCCTTACTGGACGTCAATATCCTTTACCCTTCCATCCGGTAAGGTTCATTGTTCCGTTCCCTCCATCGTCGTACCACGACCTCCGCTAACATGACTTCTACCTTTATTCCCTCCTTGACACTAGCGGGAATGAAAGTCTCATGGTCTTGGTCCTCTCCCTCTTTCGTCGTCTTCCTCATCTCCCCTTAGTAAGGAAAAAGTGTGCGGCTTGCTGAATCTTTCACATTCTCTTGTTTATCACACCGAGCATGACTTACATGGGCTTAGAGATTTGTGATGGTCACGATGTCCATACAACGACAGCGGTAGAACAAACTACATGGGTTTTGATCCATGTATCCTAAGAAGGGTACATAGGACACCTCCCGGAGGTTCAATCCCAACTCAGGCCACCAACCACATGTAAGCCCCGAACAAACTACGTGGGGTTTGATCCATTTTTCCTAAGAAGGGTATGTTGGACACCTCCCTGAGGTTTAATCCCAAATCAGGCCACTAACCACATGTAAGCCCCAAATGAACTACATGGGTTTTGATCCCTATCTCCTAAGCAGGGTACGTAGGACACCTCCCTGAGGTTCAATCCCAACTTAGGCCACTAACAAATTGTAAGCCCCAACCATACCCCAACATGGGCTATCAATCATGCCCTTGACAGAAAACTATCATGTGTAAGCCCTAACCTTCCAGAACTATGTACACTTTGATTCCCAACCAACCGAGATATGTAGGAAACCTCCCTGAGGCACAAGCCCAACATCCAAGTCTAATACCTATATATCCTTATCAGAATGTGTCCTCATGCCCCTAGAAAGACCATACCCGGGCCTAGGAAATAATTCTCCCCCGAGTCTTTTGGGCCGCTTTGGTGTAAGTCCCGCACTAACCTTGACTAGGAACCTATCACTTAGACATCCTTTCCACATGACCTTAAACTGTACGGTTGGGTCCTTGTCACACGACCTTAAAAGGAGATGTGTCCCATTAAGTGGCACTGAACTCCATGGATTCTGATTCCTCCCACAAGGATACGTAGGAAGCCTGTGTTACGGGTTCGATCCAGAAACTCAAGTCACTCTCTGTCCCCCTGGATGACAATAAAATCCAAAGTGCCCAATTATAAGGCTTGATACCAGTGCTGTCTGAACAAACTCAAACTTCCCCAGAATTGTTAATCCAATGAGGGATGGTAAACCTCAGATGTAGACGGTTCTGAATCCCTACGTATACATGTGACTTGCAACCCAGGGGAAATCCTTGGATACTATGCTTTGGTATAAACCAAATATTTGTGAACATATTAACACATCTTAAATCTATAAGAGATTCCCAGAATAGGTGATAATTCCCCCCAAAAGTGTGCGATGATCCCAACTTCCCATCCTGTCAACCAATGTGAGTTATTAAGTGTCATTGGAAATATCACCCAATGAGAACCTGCCTTTGGAAAGAAGGTCCATGGATCGTTGGATACAAGGACTGTTGGGCATTTATGGCTCCGCAAATAAACCCGTTGGAGACTAGGTGAAGCCATGAAGATATGGAGCCTAATAGAAATGATTAAACAGCACTGACTCCCTTTAATCAGACATGGGAACTGATCATGTCCCCTTGTCATGAAACAAAAATGGTGAACCCAATATGAATCTTTAACCAACATGAAAGATTTACCCTAATATGAAATTATCTATAACAATAAATGGATGATTAATATCCAATGGGCCATTTTGTTCATCCTCCAACCAAAACAAAAATAGACCTGGTCACGAGCCTTCAACAGAGGTTATGAAATAATCCCACTTCACGCCCCCTTTCATGCTCAAAAGGAGGGCCAAGCAAGGTGATTAATTATGCATGGGATTATGAGATGCTAAATTGATAGGTTTTTCTATTTCTATTTTCCAAATTTTTTATATGTATGAAATATAACTTCCTTCAATCCAATGGAGTTACAGAGGAATTCATATACATGCATGATGATCAACGTAGATACCAGGACTCTCAATTGGAAGAGGACCCCGTCACCCACCCAATGTCTTCAATGTTGGGTCTCGAACGCACTAATCCGAGATTACCACATGAACAATGCTCTCTCGACTAAAGAGGCAGCTATGTACACCCTCCAGTCAGCCATCTACCCAGCAACGACCAAGGGAGAAGATCCAGGTGGCCCTTGTAGTAGTCTTGAACTGTTTTGGGAGCCTGTCCTCAGAACAAGACAATGAATACCTCCCTTATCTTTGGGAGGTGGATGAGGTCGATGCTAATGACTTCATCCCCACCAGAAGGGGGTTCCTCTCTAAGGCTCCCACTGGAATACATCGCTGCAACTATGTCATGACCTCGTATCCTCTCCCTGAAAAGTATACCACCCTGAGGATCCATTCCCACGCTCCCCGAACTCCAGCCCCTCGGTCTGCCCACCTAGGGTGGAGAACATGCAACCAAGAGCAGGTCATCACCCTCATTCCTGAGGAAGAACTCTACTGCTCAGACATGGAGACATATCATGGGTAGGCCCATCCACTTGTCTGATTTTCCAAAGCCCACATCTCAACATGGCGACAACATACGAGCAGGCGCACATCCCCACCGAGCCTCTTCAAGCCTGTCCCTCATACAGGACATCACCTACCCAGTAGGTGCCTCTCCATGGCTAAGATTATGAAGCCCACCAACAAGATTTGGTGGCAATCTAGATGCCCACCATCCTGATATGGTGGTGATCAATAGGTGGGCACGTCTCCCTGCCAATAGAGGCCACCAACTTGATACGATAGGACACCAACATATGGATGGCCAGCTCCCTGTGGATTCAAGTAAAGTCCATCATCCCGATGTGGAGGCAAATAGAGAAGTAATATGTCATATCCCAGCACAGGGGAAAAATTGTTCACCTAACCTGACACAGGAGAATCATTAATATCCACTGACCACTGGAGGACTGAATCATGACATTCCTACCCTGACAGCGAAATGGGCCCTTATACTAGTTCTATCCAAGGATGTCTCTCTACATATCCTTGAAATGATGGAGGAGTAGGTATCGATCCCATATCATATCTTGTAGACCTGCCAGAATGTAAATGAATCGGTGACAATAACAAAGACTCAGTCCCATGATCCCATCTACCCAATTGAGGTAACCCATCTAAGAGACAAGATATCCACCTTGGAGTAGATCTACATCCCTACTACCATCCAGGATGGTTGTCGACTATATCCCACGATACAAGGGAAATCAGATCGAGCATACTCACTCGTTCCAACTGGAGGGAACTCATCCATCACGGTGGATGCTCCAGGTTAGGCATATATCCCTGATAAAACTCAAGATGTTCATCGACATATCCCGACAGCATCACAGGACCCAATTAGATAGGGACCCAGAGGCGACGACCGTTATCAACAGCAGACGGTCCCCACTGCCCATAAGAGAGCACCCCAAATGCACTGAAGGCATAAAAAAAAAAGAGTGGGTCCATGACTCCTATCTGCTAGAATATGGGGTTCTCAAAACCACCAAACATGTCTCAAAGGATCAGAATCCTACCAACCCATTACCATACTATGGGAGCAGCAATAACAGTTGTGAAGGTCCTCCCCGCAATGTCACTACCAGCAGATCTGAAGGTCCTCCCTAGAGCACCCATGAGAGCATCCCTCATGGTCATATAAAAATCGATCACGAGAATTATTATTTTTATGCGAGTCACGGAAGCCCTCTGCATGACCAAAAGATTGAGCAACAAGAAGGTCCTACACTTTTTGCGGTCCACCTTGATGGTTCTCCCCAGGGTATACGCTGAAAACACTCTCCGTGCAGTGGGACCACAGATTATGATGGTAGTCCTCACCATCATAGTCACAACTACGGAGGTCCTCTCCATAGTGACGTCTCATCACAATAAGAAGGTCCTCCCCTTGATATGTCCTACCCTGAAGGTCCTCCCCAAAGGTTATGTTGCAGTGATATTTCACACAGTCAACCATCAGATTATGGTGTTAGTCCTCACCACTGTAATAGCGGAGGTCCTCCACATAAATATTTCAAACAACAATAAGGCCCTCCCCTCATTGTGGTATATTCTAAAGTCCCTCACTAGGGGGTTCCCCGCAGATATTCTCCCTACGATAGTTGTGATGGTAGTCCTTTCCATCACGACAGATATGATGGTAGTCCTTGCCATCATGACTGCCATTGTGAAGGTCCTCCCCACAATGGCCTTAAGCAACAAGAAGGTCCTCCCCTTATAGCAGTGTGTCCTGAAGGTCCTCCCTAGAATGTACAATGAATGTCAAACCATGATGGTCATCCTCACCATGATGGCAGTTGTTGCGAAGGACCTCCCCATAATGATGCTATGCAGTGAGAAGGTCCTCCCCTTGTTGCAATTCTCCCTGAAGGTCCTCCCTAGGGTATGCACTGAAAAATTCCTCTATACAGTGAGGTGTCAAGCCACGATGATAGTCCTTGCCATTACAACACAGATATCAGAGGTCTTCCCTGCAAAGATGTCAAGTAACAAGAAGGCCCTCCCCTCATTGTGGTACATTCTGAAGGCCCTCCCAAGGGTGTACCCCACAAGTTTTCTCTCTAAAAAAACAATGGTGGTAGTCCTCTCCACCATGACAACCATTGTGAAGGCCCTCCCCGCAGTGACATATCATATTGACAAGAAGGTACTCCCCCTGCCGAATCAAGTACAGAAAATCCCTCGTACGCTGAGGCACACAGAAGGAGGGAATCGAGCATGTCAGATTCCCAGTCAACTATCAATGACATCCTTCTTTAATCAGGAGACGGTCTGGGACCATGTTCATCCTTTAAGCCATCCCAGAGCCGCCCACATAACGATTCAATCCCTACTAGCCCCATTACCTCCGATCATACTGTCAAGGAGCATCTCAGCTAGGCTGATCAGGTAGAGGAATCACTGAAAAAGGAAAATGATGATATGTTTCACATGAGGAAATGGCTATCCAGGGATGATATACCAGTAATGTTTTGGCCCATAGCCACCTCTCAGTTCGATATACCTAGAGAGTTGTTAGAAGAAATAGTACATGAAATCCAATCCAATATTTGGACAACCCTTCATTAGTTGAAATTAAACTTCCTACCATATGAAGGGTATGTAGATCATGTCAAGACAATAGAAGAGATCCTGCCTCACATTGACCTGGAATCCCTTCTTTCGATGTGACGACTGCGATCAGAGAGGTGCAAAAGGGACCTTGAGTTAACCTGCCTTTGTGCACTACACAAATTGCCTCACCTTATTGATGATGCTCTGATAGGAGTTCATATCCGAGGATGGGGAGAGCATAGAGCTCTGCATTTCACTCCACTTATTGTCTAATATAACCCGTTTTGTGTAAGGTCTTGCAATTCCATCACTTCAAGACAACTATCAAATGAAGTCCCTATTCAGGAGAGGTGACACACCCAACAAAAATAGGCCTTGATTAAGTCTCAAAAGCGTCAATCCCGATGAGAGAGATCCATTCATGAACTCATGAATTAGGCTATCAAAAACATTCGACCTGCTTCTCACCTAAGAAAATCCAATCAGTGATCAGTTCTTGCCTCCTCGAAGTGAATTAATTCACTTGTAGACTCGACACTAGGTCTGGATCACCCTCGAATGGGGGCATGTGAGATCAGGCAAGAAGAGATAGCAGCAACAGCTGCTGCAATACAGGACCAACCCCAGCCTGTAGGGCTGGGGGAATTTTTAACAATAAATTCCCCCATAAGACCAATAAAAATGGGAAGAGTCATAGTGCCCAAGGAACGAAGCCAACCACAACCCCTTGGGCTAGGGGAATTTTTACCTCAATAACAATATCACCCATGAGAATTAGTATTCTCTTGTTTGGGGAGGATAATTAGAAGAGGTTCCTATCCTATCCCATCCTTTGAAACATCATCCCCTTAAATAGGGAGGTGTTACATAAGGTTTCACAAAGGATCCTTCCATGTCACCCTTCATCAAGAGACCCGAATAAAATCTCAGGCCAGAAGGGGAAAAACCAGTATGAGGCATGAAAGGTCCTCTTCCTTCTTGGAAGATGAAACCTCCTACACCCCATATTACACATCTGTCAGCATCATGGATGTTAAACCCATGGGTGACACCGAAGATGATGCAAATCTAGATGGATCGGGAGAAGACAGTTACGTTCAGGTTTTGATTCATAATGAGCCAACATGCATGCACACCCAGAACTAGAGGGCCACCATGAACCTAGCTGCTCCATAAAATCCTCCTCCACTTCCCCCGTGAGTCACAAATAGAGATAAGAATGAAGGCTAGGTTTTCCTAAACCCACCTCCTTCTCTCAACACAAAAGAGCCTCTCACACTCAAAGAGAGGTTTTCTCGACAGGAGGAGGAAATGAAGGAATTAAGGTGAATTAACGCTGAACTACTCTAGAGGAACCGTCCTACCAAATACATTCCCCAAGATGAGTCACAGTGCACACTTCCAGCAGGTGTGCCCCAACAACAAAGGTTTACCCCGGTAAATGAAACAAGGTCAGATCCCCCACCCAGTGTGGCACCTATCCCATACAACTACCTGAACTTGGATTCAGAAGCATACTAAGACCTCCCTCCACTCAAGAAGCAACCAGAGAAAGTACATCTAAATCGTTCGAAGGTACCATCGATGACATATGCACCTCAGGTACCAGTTGAACATGCACCTCAAGTAATACCCCATTCTATACCCATTCAGGATCAGGCCCAACAAGATGTAAACCAGGGCCTCTCCAACACCATAGAAACACTAACAGATTGATTGGAAGCAATGGAAGGCCGGCGCACTCCGATACATCCAGAGCGAAAGCCTTACCCAGACTGGGTGAGAAACACGCCACCTACACTGAATTTTTGGAGCCCTATATTCCCAATATTCAATGGATCAAGTGACCTAGAACAACATTTGATGCACTATGCATCTTATTGCGACCTTATGATGGGAACTTCAGAACAACAAGAAGTAGTGAAACTCAGATGCTTCGTGCGAACCTCACAAGGTTCAGCCTTTGTCTGGTATACAAGTTTTCCAGCTCAGTCTATAAAATAATGGGAGGCTATTCAGTAGCAATTAATGTTCCACTTTAGCTCAAAATTACCTAAGATGATAGTTATAAACCTCATGAATTGCAAATAGGGGGAGAATAAGAGGATCTCACACTTCATTGCCAGATGGAAGGATCTGAACTACTCTCTAAATAGGACACTGCCTTGAGATGAGATGCTTGATATATGCATCTAAAACCTCTGATATGAGCTATGAACACCACTCATACCAGTGAAATGAACCACCATATTCTGGGATTTCTCTGATGTTGCCCATAGAATCAAAGACTCCTCAGAGTGGACTAACCTCAAGTCCTGAATAGCCTCACAGGCTCCTGAAAAGAGATCAAGTAGAGCTGAAGCATCCTTTGTCATGCTCAAGCTAGGCCCCACACCTTCTCTACCACCTAGGCCTCCATTGAATCACCAAGGGCCTCCTACATATCAACGACCACCTCCGCCCTGACGAGATGATCAAAGAGGACATAAGCGAAACTAATTTGAGGAACAAAGGAATATATTTTACTCATTCCAAGAGGACCAAGTCCATGACTATTTCATAGATACCATGAGTTTCAACTTACTCCACTTACCAGAGCCAAGAAATTCTAAAGAAGTCAGCCTCGATAAATGACCGGATTATTGTCCCAACCATCGGATGTTGGGACATAATATTCAGGATTGCTTCATCTTCAAAGACCTCCTACAAAGGATGGTGGACTCAGGGCAGGTCAAGCTAGGACCACCCTCGAAACACGTAGCATATGTTTTTTCCACCGACCCAGATGAGGGGGAGGAGTGGTAGAAAGTCATTAGAAAAAGGGAGAAAAAATTTGATGGTTGGATGACTCGGAGGACGGTCAACCGAGCTCATGGAATACTCCAAGCTCAATTGTAGAAAACAGTTGTGCCACCAACAGCTCCTAATGCAACAAAACCATCGTCCTCAGCCCCACAAACCTCCACAAGTTTGTCATCTAGGCATAATCAGAGAGGGAAGAAACATGCACAAGAGGAGTAGTCTATCACGAGGCAAAATCTAGCCTTGACGCTTTCGGATTTCATGCCCTCAAACTTGACACAACGGGCACCAACCCGCCAAATGGAACCATCATAGGCAGCCAACCGGTCTAATCTGTCATCGAATGAGGAACTAATCTTCGGTTCTATCAACATCATCCATTTAATGGAACCATTATCTAATGAAGAGTATGGTTATGAACTCGAGTTCCCGACACCCAATCAAGGGACCATAAGGAGGAATCGCAGAAGCAGGTGATACCAGGGAAGACACAACCATGGCCGAAACCAACCCTACAATTATACCCTAGCTCAAATCGTCAATATTGTAGAAAATCATGAGATATACCTTCAACGAACCTAGTAGGAGTGAGGATATTCCCCTTCCTCCATGAGCAGCCACTCTGGCCCCATTATTCTGCGATACCCATTAGAGGAGGAACAAGTGTCTAGCTTCCCAGTGCGCACAAGTAAACTGACCAGGTCAAGTCCCTAGAACGTGGGAGCACCACCAACTCCTTCCCCTATGACCGGTCCCTACTTATCTCATGATCTAGCTCCTAATGTGCCTGTTAAAGAGCTCCCACAAATAGAGAAGTGTCAGCCTCTAGAGCAGAAGTATGACATCCTAAAACAGCTGGCCTCGGTACCAGCCAAACTATCAATCCTGGATGCCCTGAGTTTTTCATCTGACCTTAGGGAGGCACTCATAGAAGCCCTACTTAGCCCCCAGTAATTTCAAGATGAAGTTTCTGCCGCCGAGATATATCAAATGGAGAGTATCCCAGTTGAATTTAATGCAGTAATTTCCTTCATCAATCAGGATGAAGATGCCACCATGCAAGGACACATAAAACCTCTCTATGTGTTCGACATGATGAATGAAGTTAAAGTCCAGAAATTCTTCATTGACATTGTCTCTAGAGTCAACCTTCTCCCACTGCGAACACTTCATAGGTTGGGATACAATGAGAAAAATCTAACACCCTAAGCCATAAATCTCTTAGGTTATGACAAAAGAGAATAGAAGCCGATGGTAAAAATCAAACTCAAAACCCATTTTGGAGACCTTGTGGCCCAATCAGAGTTCCTGGTGGTTTGAAAAAACACGACATTCAACACCCTGTTAGGAAGGCCGTGGCTACATCAACACATGGACATTCCTTCCTCCTACCACTAGTGTATAAAATATTGTGTCAATGGAAAAGGTGGGACATTACATGTTGATAAGGCCCCTTTAGATCTCTCCGAGTTGCATTACATCAATGTCAGATTTTACGAGAAAAAGGGGAAGACATATACAATAGATGGTATTGATTGGGTCCCCACCCCAAATGGTCTAGAAATGGTTCCTGATGACTCCCTCAAACAGCTCAGTGAAGATTACGTACTACCCATCAACCATGTTGAGAGTAGAGATCCAAGTCTGGACGCATATTCAGCTATTCTCATGATGTCAGTCGTGACAGCCAAGTGTGAAAATGCTGATGCAACCGCTAACCCTCGACATGAGGAATAATGCTTGAGCAAGGGTACCAACACCCCATCCTTGGAATCTCAAGATATCATTACCGAACTCTATGAAGCGGCAGAAGGAAAATATAATTGTCACCCCCATGCTTCTACCTCTCTAGAGTTTTCCTCACAACCAATTGAGTTAGAGGAAGTTACTTCCTCCATAAAACACCCATGTGACATCTTGGATTTGAGCTCTGGAGAGCCCACATCAAGAGCTCTCTCCTTGTTAGAATGGGAAGGGGAGGATGATTTGGGGTAAGAAGAGGAAGAGGATCTTAAAGATGCCCCTCATACATTCAAATAGGGTATCTATACCATTGTTGATGAACTCTGAGAAATAAACTTGGGTATCGAAGAAGACCCGAGACCCACTCTCATTAGTGCATCCATGTCTTCCGAGGAACAAGAGGTATATACCTCCTTGAGGTAGAATAAAGATATTTTTTCCTAGAATTACACAGAAATACTAGGACTTGATCCTGAAGTGACGATGCACTGCCTAGGCCTTCCAAAAGATCATCGAGGCTATAAGTATGCCGCCAGAAGGACACACCCCACACATGCAGCCAAGATAGAGAATAAAGTCGACAAGATCATCAAAGAAGAATTCATTCAGGAGGTCCAATATCCCATCTGGTTGGCCAACATAGTCCCATTCAAAGAGAAGAATAGAAAAATCCATGTCTGTATTGATTTTAGGGATCTCAATCGACACTACCCGAAAGACAATTTCCCAGTCCCGATCACTGAACTATTGATCAATGCGACGACTGCATATGAGGCTCTCTCCTTCATGGACGGTTATTATGGATATAATAAAATCAGAATGGTCTAATAAGATTAATAATCCACTACCTTCAGCCCCCCTTTGGAGTATTTTGCTACAAGTTCATTCCCTTTGGTTTGAAAAACATTGGAGCTATATATCAACATGCCATGCATCGCATTTTCAAACCATTCATGGGGAATTTCATCGAATGTTATGTTGATGACTTGGTGGTCAAATCATGACAGTGCTCAGATCACCTGTCAAACCTTGAAACCATCTTTAGAAAACTTTGGCAACACATCCTGTAGATGAACCCCTTGAAATGTGCCTTCGGGGTTACTTCAGGGAAATTTCTCAACTTCGTCGTATGCTATCATGGAATCAAAATAGACCCCGAGAAGACAAAATCTATCCTTGGTCTTCCACCTCCCCACAACCTCATTAAGCTAATAGGACTCCAAGGACACTTGGCCTATATCGGGCATTTTATATCCAACCTCATGGGAAAATTTATACCCTTTACCAGGTTGATGAAGAAGGGAGTCACTTACCAATGGAAATATGATTTCCAAGAGGAATTCAACAGCCTCAAGTAGTACCTCTTGAGTCCACCAGTGCTCATGCTGCCGATTGAAGTAAGGCCACTTATCATGTACATGACAACCTTAGAGTGGTCACTAGAATCCTTACTTGCATAGAAGAATGATGCCGGTAGTGGAAACAACCTTTATTTTCTCAATCGAACCATGATTGATACTGAGACCCAGTATTAAAATATCAAGAAGATCTATTTGGATTTGGTCTTCGTGGTCTATAAGTTGCAACATTATCTACAACATCCTGAAGTCCATCTGATATCGTGCAGTAATCTTCTAAAGTACATCCTTAGCCATCCAATGCTGACTAGATGCCTATCCTGATGGGAAGTCATCTTGCAATAGTTTGACATCCAGTTCATGCCTTAGAAAGATATAAAGGGACAAGCACTGAAAAATTTTCTAGCAGAGCATCCCTCGATAGAGACCACCTCATCAGACGTCGAAATCCCCAATGAAGATGTCTTCTCTGTGCAAAAGGATTCCCGAATGTGGGAAATGTACTTTGACGGTGCATCCAGAAGCCCGATGGGTAAAAGAATGGAAGACCCCAAGTTTAACAAGGTGGGGCTGGGAATCATACTCATGTCCCCAAAGAAGGTAGTTTTTTTCGTATTCCTTCCTCTTTTCAAAAGGATGCACAGACAATGAGGCGGAATACCAGGCCCTCATTGTAGGCCTAGAGCTCACACTCCAGGTGCAAGTGCAACACCTTAAAGTAAAAGGTAACTCAGAACTGGTCATCAAGAAAGTCAATGGTGACTATTCTATTAATAAGGAGGAGATGATACCCCTGTTCGACCATGTTCGAGGGTTAATGGTGGAGTTCCCCATAGAACCAACATTGACCTATATTCTCTGGTCTCAGAATTCCCAGGCTGATGCGTTAGACAATGCAGCCACAACCCTAGCTGATCCAGACCAGGATGAAACAATTATCAGCATATCTCACCATTTAATGGTCTTTCTAATTGTTCAAACTAACATGGAAGAAATCGATGAAGTCATCCCTATCCCTGAGCCATAAGCTCCTACTATCGGCTGGATGATCCCCATTACGAACTACCTTCATAGGGGATAAATTCCATTGGATAGGGCCAGAAGAGAGAAAATACAGAGAAGGGCAGTCAATTTTTTCCTATATGGTGACATGAGCCAGCAGAAGGTCCTCTACAAGCGAGGCCTTTATGAATACCTTCTTAGATGCATTGATGGAGAATAGATAGCTACTATCATTAGTGAAGTGCATGCCAGAGTGTGTGGAGCACATCAATTGGGATCTAATATTTCTCATCAGATTCAAAGGCTTGGATACTATTGGCCTGCCCTAGCACGGGATTGCGCGAACTTTACCGCGAAATGTCACTCCTACCAAATTCATGCCAACTTCATTCATCAGTCCCCAGAGCTACTTCAACAAGATAAGTACTCCTGGATATTCTCCATCTGGGTAATTGAAATTGTGGGACAATATCCTCTCGCCATTTTCAAACAATTCAAATATATTCTCACAATGACTGAATTCTTTTCCAAGTGGGAAGAAGCTGCACCCCTTAAGGAAGTCGGGGCAAGAAGTATTTTCAGCTTCATGAAAGCCAATATCATCGCCAGATTTGGTGTCCCTCATACAATACTGATATAAAATGGCACCAACTTCTACTCTACCGAATTGGAGAAACTATACCATAAATATGGTATCAAGGCCAACCGTTCATCCCGTTACCATGCAGCAGCCAATAGATAGATATAGGCCTTAAACAAGACCCTATCTAACATACTCTATAAAATGGTGGAAGAAGAAAAGAAGTCATGGAAAACAAACTCTTTTATGCCTTTTGGGATTATCAAACCACAACTCGCACCACTACCCAGGATACTCCATACTCATTAGTATATAGAACAGAAGCAGTTCTACCCATTGAACTCCAATTGCCATCACTTCGCTTTGACATTTGTGATCAACTGTCCAACGATGATCAAGTAGAAAAGTGACTTAATTAATTGGAGTGACTGGATGAGAAGTGGTTGCACACTTTTCACCACCTGGAATTATATCAGAACCAGATTGAATGAGCCTTTAATAAAAAGGTCCCTCTTCTGTCTTTCCTCTAAGGAGAATTGGTATTGGTCCTCCGGACCCCAATGATACCTGGAAAGAAGCCACCAAAGCTGGAGACAAAGTGGGAGGGACCATATTTCATACTCAAGTTCTACTCCAATGGAGAATATTCCCTAAGATCCATGGATGGGAAGATCACCACCACTCCTACAAATGTGATATTTCTGAAGAAATATTTTGGGTAACCATAAGAGCAGTTTTAGTCAAAGCTGCAAGACGTTAAACTGCTAAGCCCCGAATGTCCTTACTACACAACAATAAACTACATAGTAGCAAGTCCTTACCGCATGATGTTAAACTACATGGTACTTTTACCCTACTACATGAAAATAAACTATGTCGTGCTGGTCCAAACTCTATGAATCTAAACTAAGAGAAAGATTTCCTAGTTTCATGACTTTAAATTTCATAACGAGATAGTGTCTTCACCTGAAAAAATATTTATCTCCTAGCATTTTTCATCTACTGCGCCACATTAAAATAACTATGTACAGCTTGATTCCTTCCCTCACATGATATATAGCGACACTGGGATTTCTGTATCCTGGCCCAGACACCATGAAAAAAATTCCCCCCCTCCTATGTATGAGTCATATTCGCGTAGGAAGCCCCTTTGAATGAAAAGGGATTTGAGAACTACGTGTGGCTTGATTCTTTCCATCACAAGATATTTAGTGACACCTGGACCCTAAATCCTATTCTATCCACCACCTTTAAAAAAAATCCCTTTGGAACACCATTTTTCGCGCCATGTGGTGGAAAACCCTATCATTCCTTGTTTCTCATAATGAGTATTTCTCACATGGGCTTAGGAATTATGGTTAGGTTCCCTCGTGTGAAAAAAAGATGATTGATACTTTGATAACTACATGCGGCTTGATTACTGCTCTTGTAGGATATGTAGCGATGTCGAGATTTCTGTATCTTGGCCCAACCACCCCCTAAAAAAATGATGACCGATGTCCTTATCGCATGGCGCTAAACTGCACGGAGCCTATCCTTACCACAAGATGTTAAACTGCATGGAACCATTTTATTTCACATTGATTCACTACGGTCATTACCACATGATGTCAAACTACATGGAATCCCTTTTCACATCAGTTCGACACTGTCCTTACCGCATGACGTTAAACTGCATAGATTTAAAAATGCTCCTCGTCCTTACCTCATGACCATAAACTGCACGGAAATAATCCTTACCGCACGACAGTAAACTATATGGTACAAGTCATAATTCACTCAAAATTCATGGTAAACCATGGCTGGAACACTCCTTGCATGTTTGGATGCATCTTTCCCATGCATCAGACTCCATGAACCGAAGGATTGCAGATCTTCATAATCACCCATGGCCATCAGAAGTAGAAGGTTATCGACCTGCGGACACCTTTGCATGACTATGCATATGATGACCTCAATGGATCTACATATTGATCTCCCATAGACTGTCTACCAAAGGCAAGTCTTCCTTAGGTAGTGATCTTCCTAACTCTGTACTCTTATTGGCCCCAGAGCCCCTATATCACATTTCCTGATCCAAAAATTTCCGAAGCAATGGTTTGCATTTTTGTCCCCTTCACATCCAGATGTTTCCAGGGTTCCCCTACCTGGTTAGCTTATGTATTGACTCATGGTTCCTATGATGGTCTGCATCCACAACATAATACCAGAGCTATGCTGCTTTAACCCAAAAAACAATTGCAATATAGTTGTTTCTCATATGCTCAGACAAATCTCTCCCCATCTACCAGACTCCATATCATGAGTGATCCTAGATCTTCATAATCTTTCATGGCCATAATAAGTGGATGGTCATCGACCTTTGGACACCTTTTAATGACTATGCATACCATGCCTTCAGCGGCTCTGCATATTGATTTCCCTTGGACCGTCTACCAAAGGCCAGTCTTCCTCAAGCGACACTCTTCCTATATCCGTATGCTTACCAGCCTCAGATCCCCCACATCACATCTCCTGATTAGAGAAACCCCAGGATTACAGTTTACACCTTCATCCCCCTCTTTGATCAAAGCATGTTAGAGTATCCTAATTCGATTATCCCATAGGTAACTGTAGCATCATCCAATAGTGGTCCGAACTCTCTGACCGTTAAACTAAGAGAATATTGTCCTTACTGCATGACATTAAACTAAACAGAATAAAATTTTACCCCACACATAGGGTAAATTAATACAGGGAACTTAATAAGATTCAAAGACAACTATGGGATAATATCTCCAACATGACCAGACATACCCTTTCCGTGCCTCAGACCCTGTGACCCGGATAATCATGGATCCTCATAAACCTCCAAGGCCATCAGACATAGAAGGTTATCGAACTAAGGACACCTTTGCATAACTATGCATACCATTCCCTCAGTGGATCTACATATTGATCACCCCTAGCCCATCTACCAAAGGAAAGTCATCTTCAGGTGACACTCTTCCTACCCCCATACGCTCGACGACCCCAGATCCCTCATATAATTTCTCCTGATCTAAGAGGCCCTAGAATCACAATTTACACTATATGCATCCTTCCCATGTCTTGGACATGTCAGGGTATTCATACCCAATTACATTCTAGTCAAGAGTGACTTACATGGATCCCGTCCTTACCGCATGACATTAAATTGCACAGAGCCCATCCTTACCGCATAACGTTAAACTGCACAGAGACCATCCTTACTACCTGATGTTAAAACACACAATATCTTAAAAAGATATATATATATATATATATATATATATATATATATATATATGTATATAAATTCCCTCCATCCTTTCCAAATGACGTTAAACTGCATGGTCTTGAAAGAACTTTTCATAGGTTTAGTTAGGAAAGGAGGCTTCCCTCTCTTCCTTAGTGCACAGGTCAAACCTGCATGAATCATTGTCTCACACCTACGTGAGAGGGATGACTTCACCCATTTCTGAGATATCTTAACCCAAAATACCTCTCACATTTCCAGAAACCCCCTCCTCATGAATCATACTCTATAACTAGAGAGAACCAAACTCCCATAAACCACCCCTAGTGGTTTTGAATGCCAACTTCCCTAGAGTTTTCCAGCTATCAGGAGAATAAAAACATTGACCTAAGGAAACCTTTGCATGACTATGAATACCATTCCCCCAACAGCTCTACATATTATTTCCCATCGACCATCTTCCAAAGATAAGTCTTCCTTAGGTAATGCTTCTTTCCGAATGCTACTTGGCCTCTGAGCCCTCATATCCATCCCAGGATTCAGAAACTCTCTGAGCTATAGTTTACAAACCTTTCCACAATCATGTCTGAGTATGGTGGGACGTTTCTAGTTAAATTCTCAAGAATTTGGGAAATCCATTCCATTTTGAAATAATGTCCCAGCTACATGACTTTAAACTGCATCAAGCTCCAACCCTCCTTTATGAAAATCAAGTATTTGTAGGAGTGGTCTCCTATCCATATCTATGATTGGTATGGATGTACCCAAACCGTTAAGACACCATATCTCTTTTAATACACCCCTAGGGATTTCCATAACCTTCTCTGAGCCACCCCTGGTGGTCTTCATAATCCAAAATTCCATGAAGTTACCTGGCCGTCAGAAATAGATAGGCATTGACTTAAGGACACCTTTGTACAACTAAGCATACCATTCCATCAGCATCTCTATATAATGAGTTCCATGGCCCATCTAACAAAGGAAAGTCTTCCTTAGGAGATGCTTTTCCAACCTCTGTACGCCCATATGGCTACTATGACCCATGGAATTCCTTGCATACTATTCGAAATCGAGTGAAAATTACCCCCATATACGTCTGAAAGGTATTAAGGCATCCACAATTTGTAAAAACCTCATTGGGACCCTCGCCCACCACATTTGGTCAAAGATGTTCGACCTAAAACATCAGTAATGATAGTCTTCTTTGTGGGACTTTAAACCACTCACAGAAACAAGTATGAAACTCGCAAATATGAAAACCTACAAAGGGCATCTTGGAAAAAATCCAAGTGTCAGCTCACCAGGCCTACACCTTGTATGGCCTCGAAAAAACATTGAGAAATAAAAACTCAAGAGGCATAAATCCCGTTAGATTAAAAATCCAAAAATGGCGGCCTAAGAAAAATATAGGCTATACCTTCTAGGTCCACACTAAATGGGCCTAGGAAAAAATTAGGGTGTCATCAGAAGAGACACAAAGTTTGTAGGGTTTTCCTTTAAAACCCTATCAATAATTGAATTGCACTTGCTGAGTCCCTTGGCTCAGGAAAAAATTAGATCTCGATTTGGTTATCTCACTATTCTGATTTCAATTCATGATTTAAAAATTAACACTTGATTGAAATAATGCTAATAGGAAGAGATGTAGAAGAGATATTTAAAATCCAAAGCTGTTTCATCAGGTTTAGAAAAAATGGAGGAGCATCCCCAATTCAGAGTCTCTATAGAGTACAAAAAAAAGAGAAGGGGGGGGGGGGTACATGCCGTAACTTGGTACAGAACTACAATAGGGCTTGGTTCGCCCTTTCCAAAAGGATAGCAGGTGATTTCCATGGGCCGTCAATGGTGTATTCCAAAGAAGTTCTTTCCTCTGTTTCATTTTTGATCGTTGGATGCACCCACTCTAGGATAGATTTAAGGTCCCACCCCTTCTTATGGATGAATTCATAACTAGCATGTGAAGAGGCCAGTTGCTCCCTCAACCTGACTGTGTGGGAGTCACACTCCTGTAACTCCTCCTCTTGGGCTGCCACCAAATCATGGGCCTTCACCTCCTCAGCCATCAGATGATAAAATTATTTCAAAATATCTCGAAAAGTTTCCACCTGGTTATGAGAAGAATTAAATTGGGCTAGCTTGTCCTCGCAGGAGGTGAGGTCTTCTGGGGAAATGATGATTTGGTAAAAAAGGAAGTAAAGGTGCTGATAGTTATAGCCATCATAACCCAGCTCAGCAAATAACGGCTGAAAATTTTCACCCACGTCGGTGAAATTGGACAAGGGTGTCTCCACAACGAGAGAACATAACTGGAACCATGCCTCTTTGTGCACTGCCTAGTGTCTTTCCACGACACCAACACTTTGATCCTCCCCTATCGCCACATGTGTATAAGTAGGAAGCATCATCATAGGAGTAGGGAGGGACATAAGACTAGTCACCCAATGCGGGAGACCCTCTTTTCCTTCGGATGGACCAACCGCTAGAGCCGGAGGTGGAAGAATAATTTCGGTCTCTGGGATAATTGGAGATGCTCGAATGGTTCCCACCCCATCAATATATTGGGTAATATCCATGGAAGGGGGGTAGTATTAATCACTCCCCACCAAAATGGGTTGTACTGATGAAACCCCTCCCATACACTTTTGAGGATGTATCAAACACCTTCTCACCATGAGAACGGGAGTGGGAGGTGTATCAATCTTGGTTACTGAAGGGATGGAAGTAGAGGACGTGGCCGTTGTACCTCTCGCAATGAGGGAAATGTGTGGTGTTGTCGTTGGGGTAGGAATGGATAAGGAAACAGTCAAGGGTTTCTATACACGTTGGACTGGTTCTTTCAGCATCCCCATGGGGTAACAACAAACTCATAGTTGGGCATAATCCAGTGATATGAAGGTGGGACCTATCGTGTTAGGAATGATGATCTCTCTAGCATCATCATAAGACACAATTGAAGAAGAACCACAAGATGACATTCTCCACTTAGTTGAACAACCTGAAGCAACACAGTCTGTTGAAGGCATCCAAACTGCCTGGAAAACCGGTAGGGGAGGTATGGTTCATAGATAACTACTCGGTCTACATGGTCAACGAGCATCCCGTCCCGAAGATTGATGAGGTATGAGAATTACTCCAAGTAACCACCCCTGTCACATCTCAATGATCCATAAGGGGTAGGGTGCGGTGAAAACGAGAAATGAGAGGCGTCATTCAATAGCCCGACCTCATCAGTAATAGTCAGAGTTTGGGGGAGAACAACATAAATGCTGAGAAGAGCCAGGTGAAAGTCAGAATAGGGAACCCATGCAGTATGCTTGTACTCATAACAGAGGAAGTGTTCCACCATCCACCTGTACAAGAATTGGAATGGTCCACTGATATGGTGTAGAGACCCACCTTCCTAAATCTATCTTAACAATTCATAAAGAAGAGAGAGGGTAGGAAGGGCCAAATTAATGGGTCGACCCACCACCAGCTTGGCTGCCATCATCAAGGTGAAGGACCGAACCCCGTTGTATGCTTCACGAGATGGGAAGAGCCATCCACTTAAGAACATGGTGAAGAAACCTACTAGCCTAAGGTCAGGTGAAACAACTAAATCTCATATCCCCATGAGGCATACTGCCCTGCTTTAAGGGTAGCACAATATAACCCTGGAGTTTGGTGGGATCGACGGGTTGGGTGAGTTCAACTGCAGCGCGCCTTCGCCCTAGGCCCGTTCATCTGTAAGAATAACCTTATCCGTGCTTCAAATGGGATGAGGGAACATGCCTCAAGAGGATGAACCAGTAATCCCTCCGTCGTAACCAGAAAACTCCTTGTCAAATGAGACACGTGATTGGTATCATTCCATGTGGTAGCTTCTTGGAGAAACTCATCATACATTTCTACAAGGATAGGGAGACCTCCAAGTTGGTTGATTTCCCATAGACTGATCCTCATCTCTCTATGCAGTAGGTGAAAGATGTTGGTACTTGAACAAAAACGGCTCAACAACTCCAAAATAATTTCGTCTGGAGAGAAGATTGAAAACTAAGACACCCAGGCTACCTGGTGCAAGCCCACTGCCTCTATCTAGTCAGGGAACTCCAGACAGGTTTATGCACCCAGAACGCCTAGGCCCACTCATCAAAGAAGAATACTTCAGCCCAAAAATCCCACTTAGAATTCCATCCACTGTTAGGATTTTCTTGAGAGATGTTGATAATGGATGGGTACTCTAGGGAATCTAGTCTCGGGACATCATCATGGTGCTCGTGGTTGCTCTGAGTCCATGCCAATCCTCACAGTATGAAGATGTTCTCCTCAATCGGAGTGGTGATGATTTCTCCTACTGGGAAAATTTTGGCACGGTCATGACCTTGAGGTGCCTCCATGTGGATGAAAGGGAGTTCAAGGTCAAGAAACATAAGAGGTACATTAGAGGGAATACCAAAACCATAAAGTGGAAATTGTACAGATAACAAGTAAGCTAAGAGATCTAACGTCAGGAAAACCGTTAGAAAGCTGTCACGGGGAATGCTATGGGTCTGAAGGTGATTGTCACTATCCCTTGCTATGGTTTCCCTTTTCTTTGTCAATTTAGTAGTAGCCTATGAGTTAGCCATCTTAGATTATGTGGGAAGATCCAAAAGCTGACAAAAATTCATTCCAATGAAAATTGTTGGATGAAAGATATGGAAAATTGGCTAAAGGACTCAAAAATATGTCCACATGACGCCCCGCGTACCGACCCTGGAGTTGGTTCACGATGCCCATATTCCGTGAACCAGTGGTACACAGAAGAGGTCCATGGAATCCTGGCCCATGGAGTGATGGAAAGCAGACTGCATACCGAGACCCTATGTGGGTTCTCATAATTCAGGACATAAGTGAAGTTCAAAATGAAAATTTCAATGTTTGAAGAATAATTCCAATCCGCAAACCACTGAACTGTATAACATTTTCCCTACGTGGTGCTCTGTGACTTACTTTTTAATTTTTTTAGAGTTTAGTTCATGGATGGGAAATTTTTTCATGGATGGGGGTGAGCGCGAACAAGGATCAGTTCACGGAATCCTAAGATAGCTTGCGGACGAAGAAGTTCACGAAGGAAGCCGAACGCGAAGGCGGTGCATGGAAGAAGGGAACGAGAGAGATTTTTCTGAAGGACCTGGTAAAGGAAAATTCACGTGGACCCCTTTATATATGCATGGTCTCCCACTGATTCCATCTCTACCGCAAACCACTTGAGTTTCAGGACCACTCTACATCGGAATAGCCTCATATTCGTTCCGATCAGACCCCATTCTGATGGGGGACATTTTTATGGTCCTGAAAAATCCTTAGAAGGGAAGGAAAATAATCCCTTAAAATCATTGGAAGAATATACCCAATTTTCATCCATAATTTGGGTAAAATATGAAGAATGTTCAGAAGAAATGGTAAGGGACCTAACCGGTCCATGTATCGGTTCATCATCAGTGGTACATGGCCGGTTCGGCGAACCGCCCTCCCGCAGATGTTGTTGTTCATAAAACAAAGGTGGATCTTCTACGCGGGCATGAACCAAGTGGCTGCCAAGTGAGGCCATACTAGTCCGCAGTCGCAAACCGCGCCACAAACTAGGTGGAACGACCCCCTTCCACACACCGCGTCATTCGCGAAACGGAGGTGGAGACCTGCACGACCGCAAAGAACCCATGTGACCAAGTTGGTTCACAGGCGAGGTGTATTCAATATACACCGTGAACCTTAGGTTGTCTAAGTCATCCATAGGCCAGGTTCTCTATCATGGGCCTCCACAAAAGGTGCTGCATGACCATATATACAACCCTTTCCCCCCTCTATAAAAGGACGTTAAGGGGGAGAAGAAGGAGATTGAATTTTTGAAGATCAGATTCTTGGAAATCATCTCTTTGAAGGAAGGCATCAGACTTTTGGAGAAGGAAGAGGCTTTCGGGAGCTTAGGATTTCATGTACCATAAAGTTCCTATTCGTGAACCAGTAATAGGTATAAACTGGGGATGAATTGTTATGAAATTAAGAATGCATAAATAAATTGGTAAACCATGAACCTAAAATTGGTGAACCGTGAACCATGCCCCCTATGAAGATTCACTCCCCACGAACCAGGGAGCCTTTTCCACTTCTTCGATCCAACGTGCCACGTTTCACCCCCTACACAGGTGAAGCCCTAACTTGCACTTCCCCCAGCCACCGCTGCTCGAGCGGACTATAGCACTCTATACCAATTTGGTTCGCGGACTAAACCCGAAGCTGCGTACCACTTTGGTATGCGGGATGCCCCTCCATCTGCGTACCACACTGGCACATGGATGATCTCTCTATCTGCGTACCACTTACCTATTCAAAGGGTTCCACTCCTCATATGGCTATGTGGTCTACCAAGGACTTTGGTGTTTCCATCCATTGAGTCAGATAAGGCCCTTCCAATTCAGTCCAATCCTCCAAATCACTTCAGTAGCCTATCCATCGACACTAAGCCAAGGACTCTCCCAAATTCACTAGACCGGCATACTGAAACCTTCATGTGCATCAGCGTGCCCTCCTGAGTTCACATACCCATGGTAGGCAGATACAAAGGGATTACCCCCTCCCTTAAAAGGATGTTCGGAGCATTCCTGGGTTTACATACCCATGGTAGTCCAGAGTCCAAGCCCAGGATCCCCTTTGTGCCTCTCTACTCTTTAGGATTGAGGGATCTCACTTACTTTTCCATTCAATGAGCACCAGTGATGAACACTTCTCCCCTCCCCTGAAGAGAGTAATAGAGAATCCCTCCTAGATTAAGCCCCACACCATCCTCACTGGATGATAATATCCTTTCCCCTTCCATCCGAGAAGGTTCATTGTTCTGTACCCTCCATCATTGTACCATGACCTCCGCTGATGTGACTTATTCCTTCGTTTCCTCCTCAACACCAGGGGGAATGAAAGTCTCACTATCTCGGTCCTCTCCCTCTGCCATTGTCTTCCTCATCTCCCCTTAGTAAGGAAAAAGTGTGTGGCTTGTCGAATCTTTCACATTCGCTTGTTTATCACACCGAGCATGACTCAAATGGGCTTAGAGATTTGTGATGGTCACGATGTCTATACAATGACAGTCGTAGAATGAACTATGTGGGTTTTGATCCCTATCTCCTAAGCATGGTATGCAAGACACCTCCCTGAGGTTCAATACCAACTCGGGTCAACAACCACATGTAATCCCCAAAAGAACTATGTGGGTTTTGATCCCTGTCTCCTAAGTAGTGTACGTAGGACACCTCCCTGAGGTTCAATCCCAACTCGGGCCACCAACCACATGTAAGCCCCCAAAAAACTACATGGGTTTTGATCCATGTCTCCAAAGCAGGGTATGTTGGACGCCTCCCTAAGGTTCAATCCTAACTCAGGCTATCAACCACATGTTATCCCCAACCATACTCCAACATGGGTTTCCAATCACGCCCTTGATAGGAAACTATCATGTGTAACACCTGACCTTCTAGAACTTCGTACACTTTGATTTCCAACCAAGTAGGATACATAGGAAAACTCCCTGAGGTGCAAGCCCAATATCCAAGTCTAATACCTATATATCCTTATCAGACTGTGTCCTCATTCCCCTAGCAGGACCATACCTGGGCCTAGGAAATCATTCTCCCTCAGGTCCTCTAGGCCACTTCGGTGTAATTCCTACACCAACCTTGACTAGGAACCTGTGGCCTAGACATCCTTGCCACATGACATTAAACTCTATGATTGGGTCCTTGTCACACGACCTTAAAAGGTGATGTGTCCCGTTAAGTGGCACCAAACTACGTGGATTCTGATTCCTCTCACAAGGATACATAGGAAACTCATGTTACAGGTTCAATCTAGATGCTCAAGTCACTCTTTGTACCCCCTTGATGAAAATAAACTCCAGAGTTCCCAATTATAAGGCTTGAGATCGATGCTATTTGAAAAAACTCAAACTTCCCCATAATTGTTAATCCAATAAGGGATGGTAAACATCAGATGTAGATGGTTCTAAATCCCTACGTATACCTGTGACTTTCAACCCTAGAGTAATTTGTGGATACTATGCTTTGGGATAATCTAAATATTCATGAACATATGAACACGTCTTAAATCTATAAGAGAGTCCTAGAATAGGTGATAATTCCCCCCAAAAATGTGCGATGAGCCCGACTTCCCATCCTCTCGACCAATGTGAGTTCTTAAGTGTCGTTGGACATATCACCTAATGAGCACCTGCCTTTGGAAAGCAGGTCGATGGATCATTGGATACAAGGACCATTGGTAGTTTCTGCCTCTGCAAATAAACCCGTTGGTGACCAGGCGAAGCCATAGAGATAGGGAGCCTGATAGAAATGATTAAACAACACCGAATCCATTTAATCATACATAATAACTAACCACGTACCCTCTTTGCGAAACATATGGAAATAGTTTCAAAGTGTCTGAAGAACGGATCTCAGGCTAGAGAGTCCAATTATGGTACATGCGGTCGACATATCCATTCACAATGACACCAATTACCTGCTTGTCGACTCGGCACTTTGAGACATTTTTTGCGGGGAATAATGTTACATGCATCATATAGGATCGAGTCTTTGACTGTCCTTATTGATTCATCTCACCATTATTTTTTTGATATATATATATATATATATGCTCATATTACCATGATACACCTTGATAATTTTTTTGATGTCACCATAATGACAGCCAGCCAGGATACCAGATCTGGTTCGTAATGAAGACCTGATGAGCGATGATGCCTTCGTTCAGGGCCCATCGCGTGATCTCTTTCCTCCAGGTGGATAGGTAGCATCACCTCCACCCGTCGAGCAGTAGATAGACCTAGTAGGGTAGGCTAAGGATGTTTATAGGCTGATCACACTCCACGAGTTCCAGCATCAGTGACCACTAAGGTTCCATGGTGAGACAAACCCTCATGTAGTAGAGGATTGGTTGGATTTAGTGGTACGTGTGTTCAGAATGGTTCAGAACCTAACATATTAGAGGGTGGATTTGGCAGCCAACCTTTTCAATTGAGTAGTTGGGTGATGGTGGATCTTAGTTACCCCGATGCACAATGAGGAAACACTCTCATGGTATGACTTTCAATAGTTGTTTCTTGAGGAGTACTACCCCTCATGCTTACACTCCGTCTAGATTCAGGAGATTTTGAAGATTCAGTAGGGAGGGATGACAATGACAGATTACACAGAGAGGTTCAACGACCTTACATGCTACTCTATTAACATGATCAGAGATGGTTACTTCCAAGCATGGAAGTTTGAGTAGGGACTCTGTAGAGATATTTAGGCTAGCGTAGTGACCTTGTGAATCCGCACCTATGCCGGGGTGTTGGAATGGGTGCTTGTGACAGAGAGATACATGGAAGTGGGATGCTAGATAGCTGGAGTTGGTGGTAGAAGCAACAAGGCTAAGTCATCTTTAGCAATAGGTAGGTTCCAGAGATCTCATAGTAGGAGACCCTTCCATGATACGACATAAGGGCGTGGTCACCCAGTTCAGGGGAAGCACAAAGCAACATGGAAACCCCGAGAGGTCCAATGATACACTTGTGACGAGCGAGGTCGCATGGCTCTGAACTACCTGACTAGGCATACTGAGCATCCCCGGATGGAAACAGATGGGCTGCCATGATAGAGGCAACATTGTGATCAGGGATCTCCCCAGTGAGGAAAGGGTGGTCCCCAGGGAGGTGGTGATGGCAGAAGAGAAAGAGGAGATGTAGGTAATAGGTTCTTCCACCACCACCACCAGGCAGCCCACACCAGGCTCAGGGAGCTAGTGGCCAGGGACACAAATAGATACAAGATATGGACGTCTACGACCTAGTGACACATGACATGATTTGAGGCATGATATGTGTTTAATCTACTCTTGGCTCAGTATTAGTATACACAGGGGTTAGATATTATTTTATCTCTCAAATCTTTTTAGGGGATTTGGAGCTCCCAGTAGAGACACTAGCATAACAACTATGCCTTTAGGTTCCTACATGGAATGATTCCTCTGTAACTTTCACCTACCAACAATGCGAGATATCACTTGGAGGAGAGAGGTTCACATAGGACCTACTGGTCATCATAATGGAACCTTATGACATTATCCTGATTATGGACTGGCTTTCTATGGTTTGATCCCAGATTCAATGTCACAGTGGGTTAGTCAGATGCCTATGTGTTGATGGGACAAGGTTATCTTTTCTCAATGAGAGAGACCTCATAGCAAGATGAGTGGGTGATGTGAGAAAGAAGTTACATCCCATCACCCATCAACTAGAGAGTATGACCCTTGGTACAATATACTCTTTGGGCATCTAGATCCCTTCAGTTGTGGAGGACTATATGGATGTATTTATTGAAGATGTTCCAGGACTACCTATAAGATGGTCGTTGGAGTTTTTAATTAACTTATAGCTAGGGACTTCCCCAATATCTTCTATAACATATTTTATGGCACCTACTGAGCTAGGGGAGATGGGGTTGTAGTTAGAGGACCTTCATGATAAAGGTTTCATCAGACCCAGTGTGTCCCCAAGGGTGGATCTAATCTTGTTTGTGAAAAAGGAAGATGATAGTTTATGGATTTTCATGGATTATCTTCAGCTAAATTAGGACATGATAAAGAAAAATCACCCCTTAACAAATATTGATGACCTCTTCGATCAATTGCGTGGTGCGAGATGGTTCTCCAAGATTAATCTCAGGTCCAGCTACCACCAGCTATGGGTTTGTGAGGATAAAATTATGAATTTTTCCTTTTGATGTCGCTATGGACACTATGGGTTCCTAGAGATGCCCTTTGGTGTGAAAAATTACCCCTCTATTTTTATGGATTTGATGAACCAAATATTCCATCTATACTTGGACCATTTTTTCATTGTTTTCATCGATGACATACTTGTCTACTCAGTGATAGAGGAGGAGCATACAAAGCACTTGAGGAGGATCCTTGATTTACTTCAAGAGAACTATATTTATGGAAATATCTCGAAAATATAGTTCTAGATACAATAGGTTCAATTTCTAGGGATTGTCATTTTTTAGAAGGTTTTAACTGTGGATCCAACGAAGGTCAAAGCAGTGATTTATTTGGAGCCACCCAAGAATGTGTTTGAGGTGTAGAGATTTTTTGACTTGGTGGGGTACTACCAGAGATTTGTGGAAGACTTCTCTAGAACTACAGCCCCATTGAACACTTTGACATGGAAGGGACGATTGTTTACTTGGTCTGAACAGTTCCAAAAGGCCTTCAAGGAGTTGAGGCAGAGGCTAAGAAGCGCTCCGGTTTTGAGACTACTAGAGGAAGGAGTTGAGTTCATGGTATATTGTGATGCATTAGGACCTAGGCTAGGTTACATGCTAATGAAATTATAGGAGATCATCACATATGGGTCAAGGAAGTTGAGACCCCATGAACAGAACTATGCGACTCATGATCCGGAGCTAGAAACAATATTCTTCACTTTGAGAATGTAGAGACACTACCTTCTGGGAGAGCGCTTTTTGGTTTACTCAAACTACCAGAGTCTCAAGTATGTCTTTACTCAGAGAGACCTAAACCTGATGTAGAAATTCTGGTTGGAGTTCCTATAGGACTACGACTTCAAGATATTCTATACTCCGGGGAAGGGCAAAATTTTGGCAGATTCCCTTAGTAGGAAGTATTAGGCTCACCTAGTACGGGAAACTTTAGAGCAATTAGCTTCCCTACAATTGACCCTGATAGAGAATAAGGGTACAATTTTCCTATAGTCGATGCTGTTGAATCCTATACTCCTCAAAAATGTAAAAGAGTCTTAGCTGAGAGAGATTGACTGTGAGGTTCTACATGATCATATATCCAAAATAGATGCACCATATGGGTATTCTGAAGGATGGAATCATGAGATCTTGTTCTAGGGGTGAATAATGGTTTCAATGGTGACATAGGAGGAAGTGATGTGGGAGTTCCATACTTCTCCCTTAGCTATACATCTCAGTGTGGGGAAGATGTACAGGTATCTTCAGTAGCAGTTTTGGGGGTCCAACATGAGACAGAGTGTTGCAGAGTTCATCTCATGATGCCTTACCTGTCAGTGGGTGAAGGATAACCATCGGGTCCTGGCTGTATTTTTTATAGTCGCATGATATCCCATAGTGGAAATGGGATGGAATATCCATTGATTTCATCATAGTTATTACATGCACATCGAAGATCCATGACACCATATGGGTGATAGTGGATCGACTCACGAAATAAGTGCACTTCATTGCTATTAGGGAGTAGATTTTGGTGGAGAGTTTGGGGTAGTTTTACATGCGAGAGATCATCCGACTTCACAGGGTACCATCAACAATTGTCTCTAATCATGACACTCATTTTACATCACGATTATGGAGAGGTCTATAGGAGGCATTTAGGAGCCAACTGTGGATAAGTAAAACCTTTCACTTCCAGACAGATGGACAGACCGATCATACTATCCAGGTGCTAGAGGATATTTTAAGGACCTACATCTTGGATTTAAGCCAGAGCTGGGAGGATCAACTAACTTTTATAGAGTTTTCATATAACAACAGATATCACTCTACTATCAACATGAAAGCTTTTGAGGCCATATACGGTAGACCCTATAGGTTACCCTTGTGGTGGATGGAGGTTAGAGATTCATCTCTTATGGTCCCAGAGTTGGTGTAGGAAATGAAAGAGAAGGTACAGGTCATTTGTGAATGGATGAAGATGAACCATAGTAAAAAAAAGACCTACATGGATCACCTTCATAGGCCCTTGGAGTTTGAGCAGAGAGATTATGTGTTCTTGAGAGTCTCACCACGAAATGGAATGTGGAGGTTCGATCAGGGGAGAAATATATTCCTAAGATTCATTGGGCCATTCAAGATCATGTGTGGTATTGGTGAGGTTTCCTACCACCTCACCTTACCCCCACAGCTGATGCGAGTGCATGTTGTCTTCTATGAGTCACAGTTGAGGAGATACGTGTATGATACTACACACGTTATTGACTAGGGAAAGTTGGACATCGAGGATAGAGCCACCTTTGTAGATCACCTAGTGGCGATTGAGGACCAATATGGGAGGACCCTACAAGGATGATCCATACCTCTGGTTCATGTGTTGGGGCAGTACAAAAACGTGCAGGAGAGTTCCTGAGAGCGAAATATCCAGATGCGAGCTCAGTATTCCGAGTTGTTTTTTAGTTTTTATTTTTAGGGATAAAAAAATTAAAGGAGGAAATAATGCAGAGAAACATTTTTTTACCTAATAAGACTTTCAAATATTTATAGATATTATTATAGATCTTGGTGCTGAGATGACATGTGATTCCAAGGCCCGATGTTCCTAGAATTAATTTTATAAAAATATTAAATATATTTTATATTACGCACACACAGTTAATTAAAGAAAATGGGATAACTCTTAAACCGATGATTGGATCAGAAATCCTAGACCATAGTTGGGTCTAGAATATGGTGTTTCCCATAGGTGTGACATAAAATGAGTCAGTGATGGATGTTTGGATCCCTCGCTTGGTGGTAGTGCATTTTAAGTGACTTGATTAATTAATTTAAATAATTAATTAAAATACTTTTACCTAATAAATGGTTATATAAACATGATTATAAGGAGTTGGCATCATAATCCTGGTTTTTTCCAGTGATGACCTCTCCCTATTTTCTCTTCTACCTTCTATTGATGAACAATGAAGAATGAACGATGAACCCCTAGATCTAGATGGATCAAAGTGCTATAGATCCTACTCCTTCATCAATAGTGAATGATCAAATCTAGGTAGGAATCGTTCTTGGTGTTATTACACCCTTAATTAAATGTTTGTGCATGTTTTTAATTTATTCATCAACCCACATCTTTGAATTCAAACATTCCATGAGCCTGGGTACCAGTTTATTATTCTTTGTCAGTTGATTTAACCTGAATCACACAATTATGATAGGTTGGCCAAGAATGCTTGGAAAATTATTCAAACCCTTTTTTTGGTACCTTTCCACCTTGATTTCAACATTTTCTTCACCGTATAATCCCTATGGATCTTGTTTAAATGATTTTTGGGCGACACGAGCTCAATTAAGTGCTCAGAAATGAGACAAAATCATAGAACGATGATATATTTGTGAGTGAGGAACAAATTTGGAAATGGAATGATGTGGGGATAAAAAAATCCATAGGTTTTATACCCATTTGATGAATATATAAGGTGCATCAGTATGTGGAATGAATAATGAAACCCTCATTCATTCCGGTGACCGATTCCCGGTGAACTATGATCGATAAAAATGATTCAGGGCTAGATATAAATATTTCAAAAGGAAACATGATGGGATATGAAGAATTTTGACCATATTTTGAGAACGGATGAAGATTTAGAAGAATCTGGAGTTTCTGGAAAAAAATCCCGACTAAAAACCATGTTCAACGAAGAACAAATGGCGTGTAGCCTCCCTCAGCGGTGGTGGTACTAGGGTTTACAGAAACTCAAGGATGTAATTGTGTGTACTCCCCTTGAAATGCCTCATAACACCTCTCCATGTGAGATGATCCATGTGAAGAAGACCTGACCAAAAACATGCCATGTTTTAAGAACACATACACAACTTAGTCATACGGGTATCATCTTGTGTGGACCAGCATGCCATGTACCAAAGTACACAGACAAAGAGTCTGAGTACATGGACACACCCAACAAACTCGGCCCAGTCCCCATATAGGAAAGACCCACCATGTAGTCCACCTAAATGGAATGCACTACTACATGAGACATGACCCATGTCTGGCTAGAGACATGGCCATACAGTGAAGAGGGGCCACACGCTGTGTGGGCCCCCTTAGATGTCGTGTACTGTTTGAGATCCCATGAGAAAACTTCAATCCTCCATATCTCCTTCGTTTTAGCTTAGATTTCGGCCCAAAATATTCTTATCTTTGGTGTTTTTTCATGTAGAATGTGATGGTTCCCTCAGAAGTGGATTCAAGATATGATGTGGATGTTCTAGGTTGGAACACACAAAGATGATACTTGATGGCAATAATGATCAGACATGCTTACCAAATATTTCGGGATGACCCTCCAGTTGGGCTGGGTAGTGTAGTCCTCAAGGACATTTCAGGATGACCCTCCAACAAGAATGGGTAGTGTATTCCCCAACAACAAGATACCGGGATGACCCTCCAGCTGGGATGGGTAGTGTAGTCCCTGACAACGAGATACTTGGTTGACCCTCTAGCTGGGCCGGGTAGTGTAGTCCCCAAAGATGAGATACTTGGATGACCCTCCAACTAGGCTCAGTAGCATAGTCCCCAATGATACCGGGATAACCTTCAGCTGAGCTGGGTAGTGTAGTCCTTGATGAAGAGATACCAGGTTAACCCTCCAGCTTTCCTGGGTAGTGTAGTCCCGGACGACGAGATATCAGGCTAACCCTCCAACTAAGCTGGGTAACGTAGTCCCCAATGATACCGGGCTGACCCTCCAGCTGGGCTTGGTAGTGTAGTCCCCAATGATTTAGATAAGACCCTCAACTATGCAGTATAGTGAAGAGGCATGGTTTGACTTACCTAAGGACTCACGAGAAAGAGGGGCGCTTTACCCACCGAGATGAATCCTTACGATGCAAACTAAAACTATGAAAGTGAGTCTGTGCTACCCAAAGTGGATAGTATTGAGGTGTGGTGATTTTATCCCCTTTGACTTTTGTCTCCTAGGTAGAAACATGAGGTGCTAGGCATTGTAGATGGTTTTACCTTGGAATTTTTGACTACTCATCTTCTTGGGCTGAGTTGTGAGATGGAGATCCCCTTACTCTCTCATTTGGGATTCTTTGACTGAGAATATATATATATATATATATATATATATATCCCTCTATATTAGTCACTCCATGGGTCTTGGTTACTCTCCTTACAAGAGAGGTGAAGACGCGTAGGGTATGCCCCATGCTTTCTGTGTCTATCCTCTTGTGGTTGGATGAGTCTACTCTCCGGATATAGGTAGTGAAGACTCAATGGGAGGGTTCAAATCCTAACTGTTTCGAGCTCCTTTTGTTTGGATGATCCTACTTTCACACTCTTGTTAGGTTGATCTACACTCTTTCCATCCTCTATTACTGTACCTTGTTCCATTTATTACTTCTCTTTTGTTGTATCTCTTACGGCTCCCCCTTCTGCTTTTGGGGAATTCTACTGGGTATGTATATACTCACCCTTGCATGGGCTTCACTGAATACACATTGTGTCTTTTGAAGATGGTGGATAGGTCGATCATGACTATAGAGGAGTGTAGGGATATGGGTTGTGTGGACCACATACGGTGCTCATAGTTGGGATACAAGATCTAGGCTCTCTTAGCAGATACTCTTTTCCAGTTGTCTATAGGTTGGGATGAAATTCTGGTTTGGGCGTGTATATTTCCCTTTACATTTTAGTATTCACTACCGTACTCTTTTACCATCTAAAGGTTAATTTATGGTCACTTTTCTTTAAAAAACATTCATCTTTTTATACTTTTCCCTTTAATTTTTCATTGAGTAGGATGTGTGTGTGGGTATAGGTTCTTAGGAAAAGGCCTCCCCGAGTTTTTTGTGCTTTCGACGCTTGTCGTAAACCCCTAGCCTATGGTGGTGGGCTTGGGGTAGTTGCAGCTCGAGTCTCGGATTGGGCCGGGTCGTAAAAATGGAATTCACTAAAACATGGTTCTACCCATAGTCGACCCAAACACATAAGAATAAGAGCTATGCCAGGTTGGTCTTCCACATTTCCTATAGGGAGACCCATACCACAATGAATTTTCTTCCACTCTTCATTTCAAACCAAAATTACCCATGTCCACCACATCTTTCCCCATAACATGGTGGTCCCTACTACCTTCCAAAAAAAAGGGAAAATAGATCACGCCATTGTGGCGTCACCATTTTATCCCTAAAGAGCTACCACAACTGACCTTCACCATGCCAAAATTGGAATTTTATGTCCCCAAACAACACCAAAACGTCCAAAATGTTTTTCCAACCTCTCTTTGTTTCCCATAGGGAAACACCAATGAAAAAACACCCTCCTTAATTAGTGTTTAAGAGGTACTCGGGTTGTTTAACTATCCATATGAAACACCATGCCTGTGGTGCTCCTAGGACACAATGTGGTAAGGCCATCTAAACCTCAAACACTACTCCTAAGGTTTCAAGTACCTGGAAGACAAAGAGTAAACTCAAAAAAAATTAAAATACCCCCAAAATAATTAATAAATATAAAAATAGTGACATGGGGGTGTGGAAATTATGCACATTATGCCAGTTTCTTCCCCAAAAAGTCTTTATGTGAAAATACGAGTTGACAGAAGACTAAACCTCTCATACCCCCATGTAATAAGTGGATGGGTTGATCAAGACTCAAAAATTTCCTCTCAAATGAAAACCACCTCACACATTCCATCATTATAACATCCACCCAAGACCCTAAAAATCAACCAAACTGGTCTCCTAAAATCACCAAACCTCTATAAAAATAACCTCATCAAAATAATCCAACCTAGATCCCTAAGAATAAAAAGGTAGATCTAACATAGGTATCCCCACCATTTAGAATTCATATAATATGGTGAGATAAAAAATAAACACACTTTTTAATAGAATACCTCCATAAAATAACCAAAGAAATAATACCTCCCATCTAAGAACAAATCACCATTCAAAACACCTAAGCAGCCACAAAAGACTGATCCATTCTTCAATCAAACATTCCCTACCAAAACTATAGAGAACACCATACACTAGAATATCCCATCCCAAAATAATAAGGTTTCTTGACCTGGGTCACTACATCCTTAAAAGGTAAATTAAGACCACAAACCTAAAACACTGTCTCACGATAACCCCATCAAAACAATCTAGCACCCTTGATTTCTCAATCCACTAAGAATTTAATTAGTCCTAGCTACCTGGGAATGAACCCAAGGTCACCCATGTTCTATCTATCAAGAATCCAACCTCAAATCAAATAAACCAGAAACATAAATATAAAACTTAATAAGAAAACCCCAAAGAGATAAGCCACACACCCAAAATTAGGATTCATCACCAAACATAGAGAATAAACCACAAAAATCCAAAATGTTCAACCATTATCATATTCAATAAATATAATTACCGAAGAAAAAGATACCCAAGAACCAAAATTACACCTAAAACTTTCTCTTATAAAATCCAACCTACAAAACCTTTAAATATGTCCCAAGAGACCACACCAAAGATATAATATCATAACTTTTGAACAAGATGTCTTAGCATGCCCAAGTGATCCACATTAGAAGCACACAAGATGCCTCTTCCTTCTTAGTAAAGAATAAATATGATCAAATAAAGCCACTAGATAAAACATCATCACTCAAATAAACTATATCCTAGGAATTAATTACCACATGTTTGTTTTACTACTTATCTTCCACTGAAACAACCTTCACTATTGAATATCTATGGATTTTGAGGGTATTGAAAATCACCTCAATTCCATCTAAATACTTCATTACCTCAATATAACTTCAATCACCATAGAAATATAGAAGATTGATATTTAATATACCCTAGATAATGTATAAGTGTAGGGAATATTTTGTATCTACAACTTGATCTTGAGTCTGGTTGGAGTCAGCAAGTGGAGAACCTAAAACTAAATAATGAGGAGGTTCCCCCTGAAGATCAGACCAACGAACAAAATTCCTAATTATCTTCAAATATTCTCTAAGAGGCATACTATAAATAACGTAGAATAAAAACTCAATTGGTCTGTGCTTCACAAATCAATTCAAATCACATAATCAAAAACTAAATTAATCTCAAAATACAATCCATACTTATAAAATGCACATAAAACATCCTTTATAACTACATAATCAATGAAGAATCTTAGAAAACCACTTTTCAAAACCATTTATGACATGAAGGTTCAAAAAACTCCCTTTAGAAAAACTACACATTTTAAAAATTATGTACCCCTTTAAACTATTTCATCATGATTTAAAAATATTCAATTCCTTTCAAAAATATAAAGGATCCCCTTTAACTTCTTATTTTTTTGAAAACACTTTACAATAATAACTTAAAAACCATCCAAATTTAAAAGAAAATTCATGAGTCAAAACCATTTGAAAAATAAACTATAACACATGATTTTAGAACAAAATCATTCCATAAAACCTCATTTCATATCAAAATGTTTCATAAAACCCACTATTTCTCACCTAACCCAATTTTCCAAAACACAAAGTAAAATTTCAAAACAGAATACCAAGAAACAAAACATAAATACCAATCAAAATCACATCCCAAAACATCAACCCATAAATAAATCCCCCCTTAATTATAACCACAAACTAATGGAATACACTATTGGAATCAATTAGGAAAGAAAGGGGGTGAAAAAATCATTTGGTGAGAAACCAATCTATGCATGGTTTAACTGGACGAGTTAGAAAACCATACATTAAATATGCGACAAGATCTATAAAGTTTTTAGACCTCTAGTGCATGGTCTCTATAAGGTTTTCCATACCTAACGGTCTAACCATATAGCTCTAGTTTTCCATCCACCTATACCCTCTAATCATGAGAGACCCCCAAATCATAGATATACTCAATGGTAATCAAAATATCGTATAAAGTAACCAATAAGTAACAAAAAATCAAGAGTAAAATCCTAATAACCCATGGTAACTAATGTTTCGTCATAATAGGTGGTGATCAATCACCTGCTCATGATCTACTACTTGAGTTATAATAATAGCCCTAATCTCCCTTCTACTAAGACACACCTCAAACAATAAGAGGGATTCTCAATAACCTAGAGATTTCCAATAACCGAGGCCCTGATACCATTTTATCACAAACCAACCCAGGTCACCTCTTTACTGGCACCAAATATGGCTTGTGTCAAGTCCTGAATGTAGTTCCCAATCCCCATTGCTTGAAAAATAGTTTATGGGCATCAATGAACACTCTTAGGAATTTTTTCACTCAACAATCAAACTAAAAATAAATATCCAAATATAATGTAATGAAATTGAATTAATACATCAAATCATAAAACAAACTACCACATACTATTAATAGTAAATGAATAAATATAAATATCTGAATAAATAAAATGTCTAAGGAAGATCCGAACGAAGAAAATTAATACCCAAGCATACCAAAATAAAACTAAACCCCAAACAACTACTAATTATCTCCATGTGACCCATAATCACTCACCACATCCCATACCACCACTATCATACCAACCCGAACATCAAAAAAGAAAGATCATGGAAGAGCACCTTAAAGGAAACAATAAGATCCACATACACCAATTGGAATATACAAGGTATGATTAAAACGATCTTAGTATGATTTAATCAATGAGTTTTTGCATTTCATTTCAAAATACATCTCATTTATGATAGTTTGAAATAAATTTAGAACATATATTTTTTCTCAAATAAAAATAATAAAATAAGTTACAAGATATTAATCCCTTTTCATAAAACTAAACCTTTTCCTTAAAAAAATATATCCTTTTGAAAATAACAACTTTAAAGAAACTTTATTAAAAATACCATGTATCAATAAAAAACCATTTTTCATTTTGAAAATATCTTTAAAAACATTTATGGAAACCCCATTTTAATTTTTTTGAAAAGCATCACATAAGATAGAACACACACACACACACACACACTCAATATGAAACCTCACAAGTATAGGAGTAAAATATTACAAGCACTAAGATCCCACATGGGCCAATTTAAGTAAGGGATATAATGAATCAAATAAAGTAAAATCCACTATCTAGTGTCAACTAATATCATGGTCATCATACCAAGTCCTAAGGTGATACAGTATTAGACTTTACCAAAACCACATGACCAATTGCCGACATATGTTGTGTCCTAAACAACAGAATCCACCCAACTAGACCACACCAACATCATCTATGAGCACCCCAACCCGCCCTAGAATATACAATAATTAACGGATTACTAGATGTGTGCATAATATCTAGTAGATCAAAAATATAGACCTATCTACTAGCCTAGGGATTCCATGAAGTCAGAAAATAGGAGGTGAGAAAATAATTAATTCATAAAAAACAATAAACATCTAAAATAAATCTCAACTCAACTCTTACACCCTCATAAGGAATAATCCATTTTAATATCATCTGTATCACAATAATAATCAATACCCCCCTTGGGGTTACAATCCATATCAAGTAAAACAAAACAATGGGTCCAAGAGGGTTTAACACAATCACATGACATTAAAACCATTTAAAAGTTTCAAAGGATCCTTCTTGAAAACTAACTCAGAATGAAAATTCATTTATAACCATTCAAAATAAATTTCAAATAATCCTTTAAAAAATTATTCAAATACAACTCATGAGAAAACCATATTCAAAATCATTTAAAAAAACCCCTTCCCTTTTTAAAATAATTTAGATCATCAAAACATTACCTCCTTTATAAATAATTCCCAAAAAACTATGATTCATATATTTCATGACCCAAATAGGGTCAAATACCCTTAAATAAGTTTTGATCATTAAAAAAAACAATCCTCTTAAACATTTTATAAACACTTGACATTTAAAATTCTTCATTAGAAATTTGGAACACTAATTCCAAGTGATAAAATCCTTATAACTTCTAGGAAAACTATAATAACTATTACATAATTATTTAAAACTTAATAAAAAAGGAGTTTTAAATCCTTAATCACAAGTGACATGTAAATTAAAATAAATGTACAAAAACACCCACCTCATTCAAGTAGGAACTCATCACTACACTTCACTTTCTTGGATAAAGCTCAACCAGACAAGGAAGCAACTTCTATAAACCTTGGACACCCAAAACCCTAAAACTAAACCCATACAAACACCCAATTTTGGGTACCATGTCTATTTGTGTTTCTTGGATAATTTAAATCATGGTAAGGGGTTAAGGGTGAGAAGATAAAGATAAAAAGGAAATTTCCTTGATAAATCCACTTGAAAATGAATAAGAGGAGGCTCAAATCAAAGTAGAGGGTTATGATATATACCTTAGATCATCTATGATTGAATAATTTAGATATAGTTGGAAACAATGAGGTACAATCCCCTAAAAATACAAGGATAGAAAAATAGGAAACACAAAAAAGTCATACAGCTATATGGGGAACCACAACATGCATCGTGACATGGACCATGTTGTAGTTATCTTCTAGGAATCCCCCAAGAACCCCTGATATTCTTGACCACTATAGGGAGACACCCTCTATATTTTCCATCTAGGCTAGTCATCCAAAGTATATACCACAGTGCGGTGCTTCCCATGGTTGACCAAACACCCAAGGAGGGGGGCTATGTCATGGTGGTATTCCTCATTTCCCATAGGAAGACCCCACAACATGGAAAAGCTCACTACCACTCTCCATTTAAAAATAAAAAAACCCACATCCACCATGAATTACACCATGGTATGGTGGTACCTGTATACTTCCCAAAATAGATTGGAAAACATGCCATGTCATGGTGGCCTTTCCATTTCCCCCCAAAGATCCACCATGGATGACCTTCTCCACACCCACCTTAGCATTTTCGGTCCCCAAACCACACCCCATACAACACCATAACATCTAAAATTCTAATCCACCATCTCTATGTTTCCCATAGGAAAATTATAACACCAAAACACCTTTAAAAATAGTATTTTTAGAGGTACTCTAGTCATTTCACTGGCTTGAGGCAACACCACACCCATGGTGCTCCTAGGACACATTGTGGTGAGGTCATCCAGACCTAAAACACCACTCCAAAGGTTTAAATCATCCAAAATATAATGGGTAAACTCTTAAAAACATAAAATACCCCAAAAATAATTAATAAATATGACAATAATGACATGGGGGGGGTGTACAATATGTATTTTGGAAAAGAACACTTTTTATAAACTAATGTTTTAAATTCAAAACTTATTCCTTATTTTATACTTTACTTGGGTTAATTAGGGTATGAATTGGTTATAATAAATACCATGTTGGTTCTATTACCTTCTAGATTACCAATTAACACTAATTACTACCTATGTAAGAGTTTTATCCTTCTTTGACTAGACTTAGTGAAACTAGAATTTCTCCTTACTCTTATATCATTTAATTAATATACCATGTATCTAGGGTATTATGAAGAGAGTGTTGATTTGTGAAATATACCTTATTTTCTTGATATTTGAATAATTTTTTGGTTCTATAATGTGACATTCATGGATTACTCAATATTATTTCATTACAACATACAATGCGAAATAAGTTTTTATTGTTGTGATATCTATTGTAGAATATGATATCATGTCCACATTTTGTTTTATTATTTATTATTTGAATTTTATATAACATATTGATTGATATGGGAATTTATATTTTGTAATGCCTATAATTTTTATAAATAGTCTAAATTGGTATATTACATGGGATGGGTTGTGATACCCTAACAGAGTATACCACTTTCCTCTTTCCTCAAGATAGGATAAGGCCCTAACTCTTGTAAACACCTTCATCTTTACATGAGGAAAGGTTTTCCCCTAACTCAACCATGGGAAGAAATACCATGAACTTTATTTTTTGGGATGGGAATCATAATTTCTTTGACCCAGTTTCTTAGGTTCTGAGTGTTCATCTCAAAATAGGTATGTTAGGTATAGATCTCCCAATATAGGGAGTTATCATTTTTAATTGACACTTCCTAGTAATGTGATTCATTATCTATTGCTGATATGTTTTGATTAATAACCATTTATAAAACCATAATAATGTATATTTATGTAAATGAGCATATTGATCTGATGTAAACACCAAATAATATTCCCTATGTGTTGGAACTTTGGTGGTTCCCTACTAAGTATTATATGCTCACACCCTACATATGCACTCTAGTGGAAATTTGGTTACTTGGTCAATTTTATAGGTGACTATAGGTCCTAGAGGACATATGAATGGTTTTTTTGTTGCATATGGTAATTTTTTATATGGTTATCATTTCACTTGGTGTTGGGAATAGAATTTTAATTTTTTATTTATCACTTACCCATGTGTTTTATTGGCCTATTTGTTTTATTAATTTTTACTTATATATGGAGTTTTTGATGCATGAAATTCATTTCATTCATATAGTACATCTCTTAGTTTCTTTTAATTGTATTAGAAGGGGAAAAACATCTCCCACTAGTATTATCTAAATCCTCGATGCTAATCACTAGACTTAGGTGATTTGGAGGTGAACCTAAGGTTACGTGGCATCATTACTCAGTGCTATTTTGATGATTGAGTTCACAATCATTATAAAAACGGTATCAGAGAAGGTAAATGATATCATTTCTAACTTAGAGTTATCTGGATGATTAGGATTGAGAGTATATTGGAGTTAAGATAGCTGGGACCTAATAAGTAACCCCTAAAAGTCATTGTGAACATCTTTGTGTTGGAAGATTAAGTTACCATAAATTTAGATGTATTTACATAGACAACACTGGAGTGGATGAGGTATTAGTTTAAGTATCACAACACTAGGTGAGTGATAATTGGTAAAGTGTAGTAGGGCTCAGTTGAGAGCCAAATATGGTGTAAGTTTGAGAAACATATATATAATAACATTAAATAATATACACACTTAATATATATAGTTGAATATACATGAAACTTTAATTAATTATAAGCAACTATTAAAGTATAAAATATTTTCCTATATAACTTATTAAGGGATTTGTAATTAATTAAGGTAATCATATGGATGAATGATAATGTTTCACTGAAAAGCATACTCATGTTGCATCCTTACTTTGTTTTAATTGTTATATATAAATATTTTTCATATTTTTAACCATGATATTATTGTATTATTGACCATAGAGTATGATTCCATGACTTTATTGAAATATTAATTCCTTATTAGTGAACAATACTAATCTAAACATACCTCAGTTTAATACCATGCATTTATTTCTATATAGAGTGTTATTTATGACTTTACTATGTTACAACTTAGATTTATGATTTAATTGATATGAATTTATACATTTTTCATGTTAAAAATGATAGGTTTTTATTGGTTTGATTATATGAACTTCTTATTTCTTTTCAAAATAAATTAAGTAAAATTTTTTCTTCATAAAGTGGATACCTAAAAGTGGAAGTGGTGTTATCAATAGAGTTTATTTTTTTTTCAATTAGTATATTGGTAATATGTATTACTTATCCATGAAAATAATTTTGGTAAAAAATAGATTTATAATAGAATATTGAAATGAAACTTGGAAATTGATTTCAATAAATAAGAATTTTTTTTATTAATTAAGACACATAGTAGATAATGATAATAATACCTGAGGTAATTCCTATGATGGGGATCACCTTATCTAATATTTGACTAATTATTAGTATTTATATGATCATACAAGTGATTTTTTGTTTTGGGTATTGATTTCTTTTGGTAGTTAAGATCTTTCTTGGGTTTTAGGAGTCACATAATGAAATTGTGATGGGTAATTTAAAGGAAGTGTTAGGAATTTATTATCATTATACCTTATGTTTTATTATAATTTTTGGATTTTGATGATTTATATTAGATTTGGGAGTCATGAATTAGGAGTGACATGTGTATTTTGAGGTGTGTTTTGGGTTTGATATAAATGATGTTGTTATGTTTTGGTAATTTGAGCTTGATTTGGGAGTTGTTCATCATGTTTTAGTGGATTCCTCAGTGCGTGTCTTATGGACATAGGGGTAGTAAATATTTGGGAAACAATCTCCCTAGGACTTCTCAGTAATGATAATTTTCATTTTGGGGAGGTTTTAGTAACCCATGATTGGATTACATTGATTAAGGCATCATTATAGGATTCAATGAGAACTCATGTGATTAAATTATAGGCTTATTTAAATTTTTTAATATGGTTAAGGGGTCATTTTTCATTTGAGGATTCAGTTTTTTTTGGTGTTTGAGGATGAATTTTGAGGTATATTTGGATGTGGTTAGAAATATGGTCAGTGGTTTGGGGGTTTAGGTATGAATTAAAGGAGGTACCACCTGTAGTTTAAAATTACAAGTGGTGTCGAGTGCTCAGTTGGGGTGTACATGGCTCCCGGTGTGCTTGGAATAGGCTAAGTAGGACTAGGGGTTCCATTAGGCACTCAGTTTTCCTATTCTAGGAAATAGATGGATTATCCCTACTTTATTTTAAAAATTGTGACATTTTTGTCATTTACCTATTCTCTTAACCCCCTTTGGGGTGTCCTTCAAACTCACTTCCTCTTAGCATTTCGAGACCCCCTTCTTGGACACCTTTTATTATCTTCTTCCCCATATTTCTTTCCACCTGATCCTAGTTAATTTCATGGGTGTTATTTGAGCTAAATATATGACAATACACTCCCAGCCCTTCCCTATCCTCTTATAATCCCTTCTATTTTCATCCCTTGATATCAATGGGTTTTATGACTTGAAATTTTATCAAAATCATGGTGAATTCCACTTGAATTCCTTAGACTTTTATCATATCAGTTAAGGGAGACATTGATGAGTGTTATCTAATATTTTTTTCAATAATTTTATTAATTCAATTTACATGGAAATTATTTTAGGGTTTCATTATTTGAAACTTTGATTTAGGGATTCTTGGGTCTAATTAAATGGTGAATTTCTATCAATTGGTAGTTAGAATAATTATAATAATTATTTACCATGGTTTTGGTAAGGTTTTTATTAGGTTTTATTTATAATGTTTTTGATTTACTAGTTTATTGGTTGTGAATGTTCTTAGATGTATTTTATGGGATGATATACTTCCATTGGAGCATGAGGGAAAGCTCGTCAATACTATGTTCATGGTAGGTGGTCCTGAACCATATGTAATTGCTTAGGATTTTATTTGGATTGATCTACCACTACTTTCTTTAATTTAAAAAAATGAAAATTTATTTATTTTATAAAGTTATAAAATAAGTATTTTTATGGAATACCTTAATTAGATATAAAAATTATTTTCTAAAAATAATATATTTCTCTACTTGGAACATAATTCAAAATAACCCATTTAGATTTTAAATTTTTGTTTAAATGTTTTTTGAACAATTTATCAATTTTAGCTTGTGAATTAAGTATTATTTGGTCCTTTTGATGTTGGTATCACCTCTAATATGTTTGACCTTATTATACATGTTTTGTAATTGAAATTAATTCCCTTTATCTTCTAATGTTAAATAATAAAAGGTAGAGTATATAACGTGCTTTATTAACGAGTTAATTAATTTTTTCTGTAATATAAATGGTATTATCGTTCCCAAATGAGAAAAATGATGTGATTATCCAGAACCTAGATTAATTATGTCTTTATAGGGTGTTTAAAACTTTAATAAATTTAAATTTAGATAGATAAGTGCTATTTATATATCCAAAGTCTGCAAAAAATTTCTTTCCCTAGTTAGTTAGCTAAACTTCATGAGGTGGTTAGAAATTATTACATAATATCAAAGTCGACCTTTCAAACCTCCAGGTACCCATAATGGGTATTGGAATGACCTCATTATTTAGGGGTGAATTGTGAAACATGGTTGGTATGACTGTATCTAACTATAATAATTCTTTCTCCTGTCCCTAACTTATATTACTAAGGGAATCATTAATTCCCACTTTATCCTACATGAGTTAAAAGTCAATGATCTATACTTAACCTCAGTTAATAGATTTTATCAATGGTTAGGTAATTACTAGGTTAATCTAAAAGGGAAGGAATGATGTGATGCATAAATGAAATTGTTTTCATTAACTGGGTTACTACCCAAACAAAATATTTTATCTTTAAATTTATATTTATTTCTTTTCAATGAAGTAGTATACCAATTTTTGATTTTATACAATATTTTTAAACTATAACCTAATTTAACAAAAATAATTACTCTCTTAGAATTTTTTTACACTTTATTATCTAAAGTATATTTTCAAGTTAAAAACCTCATAATCATGGGTTATTTTTCATAAATTATTATCCTCTTTGAAAATTAGTTTTAAAATGAATACATATTTTTGAAAATAAATATTTTTCTAAACTAGTGTTTCAATTCAATACTTATGACTTATTTTATTCTTTACCCGATTTACTTTGGGTATGTATTAGTTTTGACCAACACCACACTGGTTCTCTTACCCAATATATTACTAATGCACATTGATTACTATCCGTATAAGAGTTAGAGAATTATTTGTATATACTTAGTGAACCTTGAATTTCTCCTTACTTAAATACCATTGAATTGATATAACATGTCTCTAGGTTATTATGAAGATAGTGTTTCTTCATGTCCTATAACTTGTTGGATTGATATTTGTATAATTTTTTGGATTTATAACGTGATATTCATGGAGTAATCATGCTTACTCCATGAATGTATGTCATGAAATAAGTTTTATTACTAGGATAACTACTATGGTATATACAAGAATGTCTACCTTCTATTTTACTATGCACTGTTTGGATTTTATTGAAAATGTTGATTGATATAGGAATTTTTATCATGTTGTTCCTATTATTTTATTAAGTAGGTGCATTGCATGGGATGGGTTATGATACCCTAACTATGAATAGTTATTTCCCCTTTCCATGGGATATGTCAAGGCCTTGAATCTTATATACACCTTACCCATTCCACGGGATAAAGTTTTCCCTTGAATCAACCATGGATAGAAATTTTATGGAATTCATTGATGGTAAAATCATCATAGATGTACCAACTAAGTCATCTCAAATTATAAGAATTTTAATCAAATAATACATGTTTGGTATGGATCCTCTCAGTATAGGGAGTTATGGTTTATAGTTGATACTCCCGTTTAAAGTGCTTTGTTATGTGGTGATAATATGTTTTGATTGAAAACCATCTGAAAATCCATATTTATGTATATTTATTTAAATTATTATATTGATATGATGTATACACCTAATTATATTCCTTATGTGATGGAACCATGGTGGTTTCCTACTAAGTATTATATACTAACACCCTGCATGTTCACTTTGGTGGACATGAAATTCCTTAGTCTATTTTGTAAGTAACTATTGGTAAAAAAATATCTATGAATGATTTTTTTGTCATATATGATTATTTTTAGTATAGGTATCATTCCACTCAATGTTGGGATTAGAGTAGGTGAGTGGGAATCTATAAAGTGTATGGGTATTTAGGTAGGAACCACCAGTGTGGATGAGGTATTAGTTTGAGTACCTTCATAGTAGGTGAGTGAGAATCTATAAAATGTCTTGGGGATCAACTAGGATCCAAATGTGGTGTAAGTTTGAGAATCATCTATCTAGGCACATGAAAGTATATCCATACTTAAGATATGTAGTTGAATCCATGTGAGACTATAATTAATTATATAAAATTAATAAATTATATAGTGTTTTCCTATATATGTTATTATGGGTGATGAAATTAATTAAGGTAATGAAATGGATTAATGTTAGTGTTTCACTAAAAATTATACCCATGTCGTATCCTTACTTTATTGAAATTTTTATATGTAAATACTATTCATATTTATTACATTTATAAGCTATCATTATTTAATATAGAGCATTATTTTACTGGTTACTTGATATACTACTACCTTACTGGTGAATAACAATGATAAAAGAATGAATCTATTTAATACCTTATATTTATTTCCATAATGAGTTTTATTGTTTAATTCACCATGTTAAAATATTTAGTTATACTTTAATTGATATGCACTTATACTTTTTCTGTGTTAAAAATAATGGTTTTTACCTAGAATTGTTGTACGAACTTGTTGCTTCTTTTCAAAAGTAATTAAGGGAACTTTTTCTTTATAAAGTTTTTACCTAAAAGTGGAAGTGGGATTATAAATGGAGTTTTTTTCTAATAGTGTATTGGTGATAAGTACTGTTTTTCAAAGAGATTATTTTGTTTAAAAAATATATTTTTTAATGTAATTTTGAAATGAAACTTTGTAGTTGATTTTGATAAATAATCATTTTTGATTGAATGAGAAAAGTGGAAGATAAAGATAAAAAGACTTTATGTAATTCCTATGGTGGGGAGTTTGTTAGTTTATATTAAACAACTTATTAATATATAGATTATTATTCAGGTGATGGTGAATTATGTGTGTTTATGACTTATGATGGTTCAAATATTTCTTAGGTTTTAGAAGTCATGCAGAAGAAGCATGATGGGTAATTTAAATGAAATGTTAGGAATCAGTTATTTCTATGCCTTATGGTCAATTTCAATTTTGGAATTTTAGTGAGTCAGATTATATTTGGGAGTTATAAATTGGTAGTGAGATGTTTTTTAAGTTTTATATAGAATATGTGGTTATGGTTTGGTAATTTGAGGTTGATTTGGGAGTTGTGCATCTTGAGTTAGTGGATTACTTGGTATACATCTTGGGGAATTCGGGATAGTGAATATTTGGGAAAGAATCACATTAGTGATTCTTAGAAGAGATAAGTTGTATGGTGGGGATTTTGTAATGACCCTTGTCTTGACTACAATGATTAAGGTATTGTTACAACCTTGGGAAAAAACTTTGGGTGATTTAAGTATGGGATCGTTTAATTTTTCAAATTTTATTGAGGGTTTATTTTTCATATAAGGATTTAGATTTGATTTTAGTTTCTTGAGTATTAATTATGAGGTATCATTGGATGTGGTTATATTTTCAGTCATAGGTTTGGGGGTTTAGGTTTGTCTTATAGGAGGTACCACCTACAATTTAAAACTATAGGTGGCACCTTGTACACCCATTTAGAGGGGGTACCAAACACCAGGTGTTCCTAGAAGAGGCTAGACAATCCTGGGGGTTCCATAGAGTACCATGTGGAATAATGTTGGGTATTCAATCACCTAAACCTATTTTATTTTATGAATGGGGGCACTTTGGTCATTTCCACCTATTCTCTTAACCCTCCTTGGGGTGTCCATTGAACTCAATTCCTCCCAATATTTTGAGACCCCTCCTTGGAAACCTTTTGGTCTCTTCTTTCTTTTCTTTCTTTACTATTGATCCTAGGTGATTTTATGGGTGTTATTTAAGATAATTCCAAGACAAGACACTCATTACCCTCCCCTCACTTACTCTTCTCATAATTTCTTTTTCTATCCCTTATTGTCAATGGGTTTTATGAATTGGAATTTCCCTAAAGTCATGATGAAGTCTACCTGAATGCCTTAGCCTTTTCTCATCTTGGTTAAGGGAGACTTTATGTGTGTTTTCTATGCTTTTGTTCATTTCTTTAATGAATTTATTTTGAAAAAATATTATATTAGGGTTTATTAATTTAGGAATTTGATTTATGGATTATTGGGTGAAATTAAATTAGGAATTTTTATCAATTGATGGCTAGAGTAATTATGGTAATTTTCTACTTGGGTTTTTTCTAGGTTTCAATTAGGTTTCTATATTGAGGTTTTTATTATATAGGTAATTGATTATGAATTTTTTAGATGTATTTTAGTGGATTTTATGTTTCCATTGGAGCATGATGGAAATATCATCAAGACTACTCTCATGGTAGGTGGTTCCAACCCATATATAATTACTTAGGACTTGATTTTGATTCATCCACCACCACTTTATTTAATTTAATAAATTTAATTCTTCTTATTTTATTAAGTTATGAAATTATGTTTTTCATTGAATACCAAAATTGTATATAAAATGGATTCCTAATAGGAATATACTTTTATACTCAGAATACATTTTTGAATAGCCCACTTTATAATTTAAATTATAGTTTAAATGTTTTGTGAGAAATTGATTAATGTTAAAATGTGAATTAAGTATTATTTGGAAATTTTGATGATGGTATCACTGACGCACGCCTATTATAGGGTGTGGCAAAAACATATTTTTATGTTTTCCTAGTGCAGCATAGTGGCTAACCAGGGTCATCTCACTTGAAGAGCTTTCTCAGTTATTCACTCACTTAATATAATTCACTTAAGTTACTTCTTTTTGTTGTTTTATACTTTATTAAATAAATGGAATTTAATATAATAAATCATATTCATAAATCATATGAAACTAAAATTAAATTCTAAATTACTGTGCAATGCTAAAAATAATGGAATTATGGAAGAAAGAAAGTTCTCCCGAGAGAACTTTCAGGGAGCACCTTCATTGGCCAGCTTCAAATATTATTAGTGAACACACTCCATCATATGTGTGCACACCTTAGTCTACCCAATTTATGAATGAAAATTATACTTAGTGATCACCAAACACACCCTCCATCCACCTCCCCAATTAAGGGAAAATGGTTGTAGGTTAAGAAGTTAATCTTTAGACAACCACAGTGAGGATTACACCCACTATAAACTATCCTTAGAATTAACTCAAAGAATATTAAAAACATGGTCTTGGGTTCAAGAATCTGATTACTACCTTGGGATATTCCTCATATTAGTTACTCACAATCATGATTATTATAGTTCATGATGGTAAGATGATAGGAAGAAAAGAGGGCGGATGGGTGGACACAATAATAAAAACAATGCATGAATTTATTTGAAATCTAAATTACAATTGAAAAATAAAACAAAAATAAAGAAAATAAATAAATAAAAATTAAATGGGGAGTATTTGTGTCCAGAATACCTCAGTGGAGATCTCCTCTTTGGTTCCTTGAAGGAATGGATGGAGAATGTGATGTTTTGGGAAGGTGGTGAGGGCCTCCTTTTATAGGCAGAATTCTATCCTATGAAAGTTTTTGCATTGTTAACCCATTAAATGGATGTTTCATGCGTGGAACCATTCTTAAAAGTTGTTCATAAATATGGTGGTCGTTCACCCTCCAAATTTCAGCTCCTTTGGACACCTGATTAAGGAGTTATGTATTTTTAATTCTCGGTTTCTGTTTCTGGACGCAACTTCCAGGAAACATCCTTAAAACATATAACATTCAATGATAGCCTTAATGAATTCCAAACTCCCACAAATTTGTTTTAGATTCTCCCCTATCTGTAATAGTTATATACCATGTTTAATAACCTCAAATGTATGTGTGTAGGCCGTGTTGTGGTTCCGTTATGGTGGTGGGGTCCACGCTGTCTGCCCGAAAAAATCATAAACTTCATTGATTTTTAAGCTATTTAGATGGATTAATAAACTCCTGGTCCATAAGAAAAAGTTGAAGAAAATAAAATAAGGATTATAAAAAAAATTTAATCACAAATTTTGGACATATATTTTATGAGAAATGACAAAAATACCCCTATGATAAAAATCTGTCAAAATTCCAGATTTAACCGTTTTTTGCATTTAAGCTCAAATTACCACTATAACTTAAAAATGTGACAATTACCCATACAATAATAATATGGTGGGATTATAAAAAATTATTTATATTATAAAATATATGAAAATGTGAGCTTCATCAATCACCTCTAAAATTTTCAAACTTGTTATACATGTTTTGTAATTGAAATTCATTCCCTTTAACTCCCTGTGTTAAATCATAATAGGTAGATTAGAGAATATATTTTATTATATAATTAATTAACTTATTATTTTTCCTAAATAATAAAAATTATGTGATTATCTAGAACTAAGATTATAAATATCTTTCTAAGGCATTTCAACATTTAATAACTTTTAATTTAGATAGGTAAGTGCTATTTATTTTTCCAAAGCATGTAAAAATTTACTTACCTTACGTAGTTGGATGTAATTTATGTGGTGGTTATAAATTCTTATATAATTTAAAATATTTCATTTCCAAACTATAAGGGCTCATAATTGGTAAATTAATAACCACATTAGTCAGGGGTGAATTGAAGAACATGGGTGGTGTGACTAAATCTAACTAGAAATATTCTTTTTTATATTATTAGCTTATATTATTAAGGGAGACATTTCTTCCCACTTTAACCTACATGAGATATAATTAAATGATCTATACTTAACCATGGTTTAAATATTTCATTTATGGGGATCAAATTAATGGGTTAAACTTAATGGAAAATAATAATGTGATACATAAACAGAACTTGTTTCATTAATTGTGTTACTTTGAATAAAAAAAAATTTATCTTGAAATTTCTATTTATTTATTTTCAATAAAGTCTTAGACCTATTTTTTATTTTATAGAAAACCTCTAAACCTTAACTTGATTTAATAAAAATACACCTTTTCTTGAAATTTATTTACACTCTATATTCCAAAGTATAGTTTTCAATGTAAAAAATTCATAAATATGTTTTATTTTACTTATATGCTTGTTTTCCCTAAAAAATATTTTTAAAATGAATATGTATTTTTGAAAATAAATATTTTTATAAAATATTGTTTTAAATTTAATACTCATTCCTTGTTCTATTATTTTCCAAGGTTAATTTTGTTATGTATTGGTTGTGACCATGCCAAACTAGTTATCTTACCTAGTATATTAATAATGTACACTAATTACTAACTGTGCAAGATTTTGACTCATATTTGTCTAGACTTGGTGAAACTAGAATTTATCCCTACTCTTATATCATTAAATTGTTATAACATGTCTCTAGGTTATCCTGAATAGGGGTTTTCTTGATGACCTATACCTTTTTAGAATAATGTTTGTATAATTATTGGGTTCCATAATGTGATATTCAGAAAGTACCCATGCTTACATATGACATGGAATAAGTTTTATTTTTGTGATAACTACTGTGGAATATTATTTCATTTATACCATATTTTTAATTCAAAATATTTGGATTATATCTAACATATTGATTGGTATATGAATTTAAATTATGTTATAACAAGTATTGTTATAAATTATTTAAGTAGGCATATTACATGGTAAAGTTTATGATTCCCTGACTGAGTATAATCCTTTTCCTATTTCCATGGGATGGGGAAAGGCCCCTAATATTATATACACCTTCCCCTTTCCATGAGATAGGATTTTACCATAACTCATTTTCAAACATAATTTATATGAATTTTTTTATGGGATGGTAATTAGGGTTTCCTTGACCTATCCATCTTAGATTTTGAGTGTTTGGATTAAAGTAGGTATGTTAGGTATATATCCTCCTAGTATAGGGAGTTATCATTTATAGTTGATAATTCTTATAAAGTTATTATTTATCTTTTAATGCTTGGTTTTTATTGATAATTGTTTGTATAACTATTCATATGTATATTTATGTTAATGAGTATATTAATCTAACATATACACATGAATATATTCCATGCATGCTAGAACCTTGGTGGTTTCCTACTGAGTATTATTTTATCACACTCTCCATGTGTACTTTGGCGGATATGAAGTTCATTGGTCTATTTTAGAGGTACCTAAAAGTACCATTGGAATTTTTAATTATTTTTCTTACCACATATGTACCTTTTTGTGTGAATCATGTTCTACTTGGTTTTTTGGGACTAGAGTATGGAGTTTTTGTTTAGCACATAGCCATATTTATTAGAGACCTATCTATATCATTGACTTTTACCTGATTATGTATTTTTGATGTATGATATTTATTTCATTCATATAGCACCAACCTTAGTATCTTGTATTTATATAAGAAGGAACGGAAACCATCTCCCACTAGTATTATATAAATCCACAATACTAGTCTCTAACCTTTGGTGATTGGGATGAGAACTTGAAGTCATGTAGTGGCCCAGACCAATGGCGTTTAGGTGATCAATTCATTACCATAAAAAAGTATAATCAAAGTAGGGAAATGATATCCATGCTCACTTAGAGCTATCAATACGGTTAGGATTGAGATTAGATGGAATTTAGGAAAGTTTGGACTTGAGAAGTAACCCATAAAAAGGTGTTTTGAACCACTTTATAAAGGAATCTCAAGTTACTAGGGAATTATAGGTAGTTATCTAAGCACCAATAGTGTTGTAACAAACCATGGATTTATGGGTTGTTTTTTTAGGGAAATCAAAATTTTGAGCTCTGGAGTTGTAAAATTTCAAGAATCAAGATTCAAATCAGAATTTCAGAAGTTAGGATATCCCTAAGAGAAGTTTTTATGCTTGTATTGAGCGTTTAGGTAATGATTAGGGGGCATCTAGAGAGTGTTGGGATGGTTGTGGGGTGTGCTATAATTATAAAAGACCCACCAGGTAATCATTAGGGCTACACTAGGTGTGTGTTAAGAAAGGTATAAGTACCACATAGTGATCCATTATGTAATCTATGGCCTCCTATTGAGTACCCAGTGAGGCTAGTAGAATCCAAATACCCCCAAGGGTACCACTAGGTACCCATTAGACCCTAATTAGGTACCCAGTGGTGGATCATAGGGTTTTGATTATTATTTTTTTATTTTTTTAATGGTATTTCCACACCCCTGGGTGACCCACTCAAAATAGAACAACCCGAAACATTCTCTTTATTTCTCCCCTCCCCCTCCTCCTATTCCAATAGCTCCCAATGGTCCATTACTTTTTGGATCGATGAAATATATAAATTAGAAAGTCTCCCCCAATGAGGCTAAGGTAAGCTGTAGGTTCTCTTTCATTTTCTCATTCATTGCGTCATTATTTCATCATTGACCCATTTTAGGGTTTTTATTTGATTTAAAGATTTTAAGTAAACAAGAATAAACTGAGTTGCAATATCATACGAGTTAACTCCCATGAGGCTGAGGTAATTGGTTTATTTAATATTTCTATATATGTCATGTGTTTGTATGTGACATGTATGCAAATTCTTAGGTCTCTAAGTTTTGAATTTATGGAAAGTGTTCAGGTGATACTAAAGAGTGTGGTAGGATATGACAGGTCCTCCTTAGTTTAAATTAAGCACACCCTTGGGTTATTTTAGAGTGGATTTGTGGTTATATATCCAAATAGAATGACCTTTAGTTGGGTCCAGTGGACCCTATAATGGTTAGGAATCATTTAATTTGTAATTCATAAATTATGTTAAGTCTAGGTAAGTGGTTTTATGTCATCTTGAGTGATGGGAGACTTGAATAGAGGTTCCTAAAAGTGGAAAGCCTTAAGGATTGTATGGAAAGGGTGTCAAGTGTTCCTTATAGACATCAAAACCCCTTCTTAGGGGTTGGTTGATGGTGATGTGGTTTACTTAGTTTAAATTCTCTCTTATGAGGGTGGGTTATGGGATGTTATAGGCCTTAGTCCTTAAAGGATTTGGTGGGCATAGAGAGATTGGCATATACTTGGCGGGTGCCTGTTATGGTATGAACCTCATGTGGGTTTATGAGTGAGATATATAGGGGATTCCTTATGACCAATATGTGATTTTCTTAACTCTATCATCATTTATAAAGTGAAACCTTTATGTATTTAAAGTGTGACCACCCCCTTTTATCCTTTATGAGAATAATGAATAAAAAGTGTGTGATATGGGTTGAGGTCTAGTATACAATAAGGTGTTGTTGTAAGAGCTAATTAATTAAGTGGGATAGTGGTGAAATTTCCTTATGGCCTTGATGGTAGTGTGACATCCAATAGGGATGTTATGAATATGTGTGATCAAGTGTGACAGACAAGTTGGGTTGTAAATGAGCTATAGCCTATGAGATTTATAAATACTCATAGATTTTTTTATGGCCATAGGTTAGGTTTGAGGTGATTTAACATAGTGATATGGGAGATGTCATATTATTAAGGGGTTATAGGTATATATTAGTGGATATTAGGGAGTTATTCCAAGGATATGTTCCATTCTTATTGATGTGTGTGTGCGCGCTATGATTTTGATCCTTTGATTGATGATGAGATTTGATGTGAAGCCTCACCCTAAGTGAGAGGGTGTTGGCCTAGACCATCCTGAGTGAGAGGGAATCATCTAGGTATTGTTTAGGAGGCCAAAACCTGATATAAAGGGTGTTATCCCAAGTTACCCTAAGGGAGAAGGTGTTGAGGTATGATGTGGTTATGAGAACTCACCCCGAGCGAGAGGGAGGAGGTGTGAAGAATGGTATGTGATGTGGTTTTTGATGTGATTATGGAACCATGTACTGAGTGATAGAATGAATAATTAAGCTATGTTGGCATGGGATTATGGGTATTGAGGCCATCATGATTGAGAGGGGTGGGAATCGAGATATTGATGTGTGACCCCTTGAGTGAGAGCGAATGGTATGGGATTTGATGTGGGACTAAATGTGGGACTCGATGTGAGATTGTACCTTGAGTGAAAAGGTACCTATCATGTTCTGCGTTGTATACAATGAATGCGATTATTATTCTATTTGTAATGGTTGTAACATGTGTAGTCCGAAATTTGGGTGGCTTGGTTAACACATGGTGATTTGATTCATATTCTTGTGTGTATTGTCTTTTTATTTCCTACACACACACAAATTGTATATTATGATATATATATGGAACACCATTATTAGTTTCCTATTAATATTATTTCTCACACATTTCACAAGAACCCTAGCGCATGTACAACTCTTTGTGTTTCATTTTAAAGTGGCATATTATATAAGAAATATAGATGAAGTAGATATATGGGGTTTGGGAGACTAGTTCAAGGAAGGACATATATTTACATATTTTATTACCCAATTTATTTTTCTTCAGTTTACTTATATTTGGTTGGAGAGTTTAGAGATCCTTATGATGTATGTTTGTATGCTAAGAATGGGTATAATCTATTATAAAATGTTGATATTATATATTATTGATGGTTTTATATTAACTGTAAATACTTTTACTTAATATGATGTTTATTTTGATTTAGTTCTTTATATATTATTTTATGCGATGATAATGAGAATATATTCTCCCCATGTTCTGTTATAGGCTCTCATCACTTGTCATCAACCTTTGAAATACACATGGAAACACACTATAGGTCATGTGGTGCTTTGTATTGGTTTAACAGATGGATTTCTAAGTTAAGGCATTACAAAATGGAATAAAAGAATTGTTTCAATTATATTAATATTTTGGGAATTGGTATATAGATCTAGGAATGTGCTGAAGATCTGACAGGACACTAGACTGGTGTATCATGAACACCTTTCCCAGTGGAAAATCCAAGTTTATAGGGGTCTGGTATTGTTGTTATTTCTTTATTCTATTCTAATTGAGATATTTATTAAAGCATGATGTTTTGTGTTGATATTTTTATTTCTAATTTTACTCATGGATTGGGGTGGAAAGTGTGTGTGTGGTCATGCATTATATCATCTATGTAGGTTTATTTGGACATGTGCGTGATTCATTATCTATATGAAATGGATTTCAAAAGGATTTTTTTTGGGAAAATGGTTTTTTTGTAAATTAAGTTTTGAAAAAAGGATGAGGAAATAGTTTAAAATTGGTTTTAGTTAATTAAAATGCCAACAATATAGTGTTTTCCCAAATAAATTATTACTGATGTATTATTTTCTCAAATAACTTATTATTTATTTACTAATTAATGGGGATTAATATGGAATTTTTGTATGTTTTTATTTTATGAGATGATATTATAGTTATGAAATCATGGGGGATGATTCCTTGTTATTGGTAGATCTAGGTAGCAGTTGCCTAATATGGTTGGTATAGTTGGCTTGTGACTATAATATGGATAATTTTTTGATTGGGATATTCTAATTAGTGAGAGACCCTCGAGAGGGTCATATTGGTATGTGAAATTTCCTTGGGATGATGATGTGGCCCTCTCTTAAGTGCATAGGTGGATCCTTGGGTAAGATAGTGGTTGGTTGATGTGAGTTGTTGAGTTAGAAGAGAACCCTATTAAGGATAGTCTAGTGGGGGTGGTTGTTGGGTAGATATCCATGAGTGATATGGGGTTTTTATGGGGTGTTTCTATAATATGTTGAGATACAACTCTTATTATAAGGGTCTAGTTAGTAGCTGGGTAGTGTTGATAGTTATTCCCATCAACAACCAATTTTAAGTTGGTTGGTAAGTGAGATAGTAGAGTCTTATAGACATTGAGGGGAATGCTAGTTTATTGTTTCACTTTAAAATGGGGGAAAGTGAGTAGATTTATTATGGTTTTAGGTATGTGGTAGTACATAACCCAAGTTAAGGGAAACATGGATGGATTTTTTGGGTATGGGCGGTGATTGATTGATATGGGGAATAACATCTGATTTTTTAGGTATTGGTTTAGTTTTGTGAGGAACGAAAGCATAATTAGTGCTTTATTGGGAGTGTGTTGGCATTCTAGGAATTGGTAAGGTGAAGGTTTTTTCTTGTGTTTTTTGGGAATCAACGACGTTTCTTTGAATGGGGAGAAGTTGGTAGTTATCCCCTAGAGTGGTGAAGACCATGTGATACATGGTGGCCTTGGGAAGTGAGATGATGTGAAATTATTAGAGAAGCATGTTTTGAAACACCTTTGGGATTTTAGATACAAGGTTTGAGGAATATTAAGTTTTAATGGGTTTTGAGGTGTGACCATGTAGTGATTATCTCAGTGCATGTAAGAAATTACTAATGGGAATATACTTAGGGAATGTCTCTAATGGGTAGTTCCTGGTGAAACTACCCTAGTAATGGGTATATTGTGAATCTTTAGAGATATTGATAGAGAGATCATGGAAGGTTAAATGTTAGACAATTATTATAAATATCATAGTAATCTTTATAATTCATGTAGGATTATAAGATGTTCATGATTAGTTGATAGTTTTATTCCATGATTGGATGGATTGAATTTGCGAGTCACTTAGGCTGGTTAAGGAAAGGTATGTATCAACCAGAGTGGATTGGGACTTTAGTAGATATTACAAGTATTTTCATGGGATGAATCTATTATAACATCAAGAATTTTTAGGAAGTGTGACCTAGTGGTAGGGGGCCATCAGGATGATTTTAGAATTGGTTATATAGACCGAGTGTGATTTATTCATAGGGAGTAGAGTATTTTAATGTTAGAAATGATGGCTGAGGGTCGACTAGATTAGGAAAGGTCTGTTTGAGATAGTTTTATGTCATAAGACCCAAGAGCGATGGTTGTGGGTTATAATTATTAGGTTTTGATGGGAAAGGATCAAGTGGTAAAAAACCTATAAATTATAAATTCAAGGTTAGATGATATTAGTGGGATGATGGTATGAATAATCCTATGGTGGGGACCCTCATTTCGGTCATGTGGTTGGTGACCCCTACACCAGGTGTGTGGTGGTTGATATTAGGTTGTGTAATGCTAAACATTCTAGGCATTATGATGGGCGACAAGCCTATTCGGTTTACATTAGGATGATTTGTATTTGGTGTTGGATATATACCATATTTGATAACTCCTTATCTGTGGTTGGTGGCATCAATACATTTGATAACTAATGAGTATTAAGATCAGGTGATCAAGATGGGTATGGTCCAAGCATTCAGTACCTAGGAGAGAGTATTATGCAACTATTAGGGATATGGGTATTGATTAAGATTAAACCATGACTTAGGTCTAGTATTATGTGTTAGGAATTATCTATTTAGAATGGTGAATGTAAGCATTGATGATTAAAGTTTTTGACTAATATTGTGGTGAATGGGTTGGGCTGAGCTCATGTGTTTTAATTATGTCTCTCAGTTTGAAGCATCGTGTTTAACATAAGAGTTGATATCAAAAAGTTCCAATGTGGTTTTGATTTAATTAATTACACAAGAGATCCAAATGATACTTTTGAGTAAAATTGGCTATGGAGAGATGGGTTTCATGTTAGATGTTTCATTTAAGAAATGATTTATGTGTGTTGAGGATCAAACAAAGAGATTTTATAGAAATTCATATAGATGGATTTATTTGACGAAAATTTTGATGGGATCCAATATAGAATTGAAAATGAGTTATGGAATATTGTTCTAATGTATGGATCTGGTTCTAGGGGACCATCCCAAGTGATTATTGAGGATGAGAAGCCCCATGGTGGGGATTTTTTAATGAACCATGAATTTATGGGTTATTATTTTTGGATAAATTTGAATTTTAATCTTCAGAGTAGGGGGAGTTTCAATAACTAGTATTTGAGTAAATTTTTTAGGATTTTGTACATACATAAGGGATATATTTATGTGTTTTTGAGTGTTCTAGTCATTCTTAGGAGTATCGATTGAGTTTCTGGATAGTGGTGGGTGTGTTGCAATTAAACTAGATCCACTTGATACTCAACAAGGTTTCACTGAGTAATTGATGTGTTTGAAAGAACCATGTACCACCTAGAGATCCATCAAGTAACCAACGACCTCCTACCAGGCATCTAATGAGGCTGTCAGAATCCAAGTAACCCCTATGGTGTTGTCGGGTACTTAGTGGACCCCAAAAGGTACCTAGTGGCAACCTAAAGTTTTTTAAAAATTTTGCAAATTATTATTTGTTTTAATAGAGGAGTTCCTCCACCCTTGGTGACTCACATGAACCATAACCCCCAACACCCTTCTCTCTCTCTGCCCCCCCTCTTCCCCCTATAATGGATCTTAGAGGATTGTCTATTATCAGATTGAAAAATCGTCTAAAATAGAAGTTCTCCCCAATGAGTATAAGGTAACCTTATTATGCATTTTTTCATTGTTTTATAATGCACCCCATTTTAGGTTCTATTTGTTAAATTTCTCAATTTCAGGTGAAAATGGATGAACCAAGAAATGATATCATTGGAGTTAACTCTTATGAGGCTGTGGTAAGTGGATACTTACATATTTCACCATATATTGTGTGTTTTTATGTGATATGTATGAACATGCCTAGGGTTTTGAGTTTAGGATTTCTAAAAAGTGGTTGGGTGAGTCCTGGGGAGTTTAGTAGGCTAGGATATAGATTCCATGGTATGAATTAAATTCATTTCTCATGGTTGAGTGATTTTAGAGCAACCCAGTGGCTATTCCACCAATAGGTGTGACCTATTGTTGGGTCTAATGGACCCCATAGTAGTTAGAAATCATGTAATTAGTAAAGGATGGCATATTTTAGGGCTAAGTAAGTGGATTTATTATTTATCTAGTGATGAGAGCTCTAGATAGAGGTTTCAGAAAGTGGAAATCCTTAGGAATTATATGGGAAGGGTTTCAAGTGTGCCTTATGTACACTAAAACCCATTGTGAGGGGTTGGGGGATGATGATATGGTTTCCTTAGGTTAAAGACTCTCTTTTAATAGGTAGTTATTGTTTTTTATAGGTATTAGGCCTTAAGTTTATTTCTAGGCATAGAGTGGTCTATATATGATTGATGGGTGTTGGTTATGGTATAACCCTTGGGTGGTTTGATGGGTGAGGTATATCATTGGTTCCTTGTGCCTAAGTCTTGGTGGGTACTTGTATTGACTCTAGTAGTCTTCAAAAATAAACTCCTTTAGGTAGTTAAAGTGTAAAAAAACCTTTTTATCCTTTATGGGCATAGTGAATAGAAAGTGTGGGATATGGAATGGGGGCTTAGTGAACCTTAGGGTGTTGTTGTAAGCTCCAGTGATGTTACTGGGAATAGTGATACAAGTTTCTTGTGTTATTAAGGGTATTGTGATGAATAATAACAATATTATGAATGGGTGTAACTAATTGTGACCGATGAGATGGATTGTTAATGGATTTTGGACTAAGAGATTCAAAAATCCTCATGGGATGTTGTTTGGATATGGATTAGATTTAGTATAGTGATATGATTCAGGGCATATGATGATTGAAAATTTTGTGTGATATTCTATAAAATAGTACTAGTTTTGTATTAGTGGCCAGTTGGGGGATCAACCTAGGAAATGTTCCATGTTTGTTTCTATATGAAAGTGCCCTGATTGTAATCCTATGATTGATGTTGAGACTTGATATGAGGCCTCACCTCAAGTGATAGGGTGCTGTAATGGGCCACCTTGAGTGAAAGGACATTATCCTAGGTACTATTTATTAGGTATAACCCTAAGAGAGAGGGTTCTAGCCTTGATTACCTTAAATGAGAGGGTGTTGATGCATGATGTGGTTATGAGAAGTCACCCTGATAGAAAGGGTGGAGGCATGTGGAATGGTATATGACATGCTATGTGATGTGATTATGGAACCATGTCCCGAGTGATAAGAAAATGGCTTATGATTTGTTGGAATGAGATCATGGGTATTGAGGTTATTCTAATTGAGAGGTTTGGGATCCTAGATGACGATGTGTAACCTCCTATGAGTGAGAAGGTGTGGACTCGATGTGAGACTTTTCCTTGAGTGAGAAGGTTCCAATTATGTTTTGGGATGTACCTATGGGATGAGATGATTCTTCTAACAAAAATGATTAGAACGTGTGATTTTAGGCATTGTGGTGGCCTGATTATCACACGATGACCTCACACACATGCTTTTGGTATTGACTATTTATTTTCTATGAATACAGACACTCTATACCCAAGGAATCCTATTAGAGGCACCCTATTAAGATTATTTCTCACATACAGAATGGGAACCTTGGTTCATGTGTATCTCTTCATGTTTCACTTACAGGTGGAAGTTTTTATAGGATATCTGACCAGAGTAGTTGGACTGGGTTTTGGGAGACTATTCTGAGGAGGGGCCTAGATTTTTATAGTCAATCCTCCCTTGTATTTTTCTTTAATTTACTTATATTTGGTTATCTTAGAGGGTAATACTTGTGATGTATTTATATATGTTGAGCATGGGGTCATCTGTTATAATATATTGATATTGTATATTGTTGTTGGATAGACATTTTCTATAAATCCCTGTACTTACTCTAATGTTTATTTTGATTTAGTATTTTATATTTTATTATATGTGATTATACCAAGAGTACAGTCTACCCATTATCAGTTATAAATTCTCTCTGATAGTCAGCAACCTATAACATATGGGGAGGCACACTTGAGGTCATGTTTCACCCGTGACTTAGACTGATCGATAACTTTCATGGTTAAAGTGTCACAAGTGTGGATGAGGTATCCATTTGGGAACCTTAGTAGTAGGCGGAACAACCCGTACTTAACTATCCCATAATTATAATATTTATAGAAAATATTACAATACCCACATTCCCCTAACCATTTAAGTTTATAGTTTTAGAGAATTATGAAATCCTTTACATAATAAATCCCATTATTTTTCTATATATGGACATTTTTTCCACTAAACCAAACACTTTAAATGGTATGTTTTCTTTATTAAAGACCAATATCTCATATTCAGAGCTAAACTTCATAATAATTTCTATTCATCCTTCAACCCTATAAACTTACTTTAGAAATTTAAATCAATTTCTTTTATTAAAAAGTTCCATAAAAAACTCATAGGAAATTGTAAAATAATAGAAAAATCATGAAGGTTACTAGGAAAATCATATTCATATCACCCTTTCAATGGAATTACTTAATCAGTTAATTATAATATCATTTATAATGGAATAACTTAACTAGTTAATTCAAACATCACAACCCTTTAATGGAATAAATTAACTTATTAATTCCAACAACATAGATTTAAATAATAAATCATTACCTAATGTATTAGAGAGATATATCATGGGACCCATCATCATCTATAATATCCAAGAACCATAATAAGAACAAAGCACATAGAAGCTTTAAATTTACTAAAAACTCACAAAAACTTACTTTTCAACCCATAATCACAAACAATTAAGTTAACCCATAAAAATGTATTATTTAAAAAATAGTGTAACTAATTCCCTATTGAGATTAAAATTAAAGAAAAACCACGAATATTATAAGATCATTAGAAAATTGTTTTGTAAAATTTGAAGAAATAAACTTTTCTTTTAATAATTATTAAAATAAAAAATTCACAAAACAATAGGAATATAAATTATTTTGGAAACCCATGAAAACTTGGAAATTATATTTGATAGTGATGAATATACATAAATGTGGGAAAATTCATTCACATGGGAAAAATTAAAAAATAAGGTCATTTTCACACTTTTTTAAACAAAGTTAAAAATGTCCTATGTAGAAAATATTAAAATATTATTTTTAAATATTTATAAATAAAGTAAAAGATAGTGAAATATGACCAATAATTTAAGTATAGATAATATAATCCTTGAAACAAAATAAATAATATATACATAGAGGAAAAAGAGTTTATAGAAGACTTCAAAATATGTAAAGTGAATGTTTATAATAAAACCCCTTACCTAGAGTCTTGAAACACATTGTACATCCTCTATCCTCATGAGGAATAAAATTATATTAATTATATAATTTATTATGAACCTTATTTATTTTAATTTACTTATTATCATTTCAAATAAATCACTTATTATAATATATTATTCCTTTACTAAATTTTTATTGCTCATGTTGATCATTCTGAGGTCATTCAGTTCATAATAGCCAAAATAGATTTGAAATTTTTATAATGGTAAAATGTACTTTTCTAATGGTTTTATATGATCTTTAAGTTTCAAGGTATTGTTTTCATATCATTTTATAAGTATATAATTTTAATAGGTCATGAAATAGTTACTTTTCTAAGAATCATCCTTGATAAGATTGTTTTTTATGAATAACCATGATTATTTACTTTTAATTCCATAATTTTAATGAATATATCACAATTAAAAAATAATAAACATAAAATTACTTTAATATTAATGTTAAATTCAATCATAAAATAAATTTTAAATAATATATATGAATGGAACAAGTTTATGAAAACACCATCATTCACTTAGGTATTGTAAAACCACCACAACGAGTGATCTTTTAAAAAATAGGTTAAAAGATGGTAATGCCCAATAAATATTTTAAGTTTTATAAAAAATTGTATTTTTAACAAGATATTTTTTTATAGTTACTTTTAAATATTACTTATGTAATTGAAAATAGTAATAGAAGAGTTGATATGAAAAAACACAATTTTAGAAAACCCAAATTTTGACACAGTAACTACTTATAAAAAGAGTTTGATGAGAGGTGTTAAATGATATATCTATTAGTATTTTTTAGGATCAAGGTATAATCCTTTTTAAGTGGAATAACACCCAAATCAGATAGATATACCCTCTAAAAGAAGCAACATGCAAGTTTTATGAAAAACTATGAAGAACATAGAATACCTAGTTTTATAGTGGAATGAACTCCTTCTTCCTAGATGTGGGGAGTTGGATTGAGGAAGATAATTTAGAGTTGTATATAACTGCCCACTACCTTTTAGGTGGATACAACAACTAATATATCTATTAATAATTCAAAAGGACAATCGTATACCTGAAGGGGTGCTAGAGCCTCCACCGTAGGTGATGAATGAGCTATGAGAAGGGAGAAAGCTTCAAGATTTTTTTTGAAATAATGATCATCAATAACATCAAAAAAACATGATCAAGAACACACATTAAATAAATATAATCTATTTTATTTATATAGATAAATCCTGATGCTCCTTGGTGAATTAATAATTGGTCGAGTGTTTGGGTGTCATCAAATGATACCCCTAATTGAGGCCTCATTGATGAATACATTGAACACATTCAACAAGCATTATGCAAAGTTGTTAATTTGGATGAAACCACATAAGGAGGGTTTGTTTTCATGTGGGAAATAAACATATAGTAAGCTAATATTTCATCTTTCATTTCTTGTATACATGAATTGTATGCATGTATACTACATGCTACTGTTTTCATGAGTAAATGCATTATATGCATGTATTCTTCATGCATCTTATGCATTATAATATACATGTAGCATACACATGTATTATGTGTGAACTATATAAAGTATCACATACCATATATTAACATTATATATATACATATATATAATAAATTTATCATATACATGTATTCAATGTACATGCATCATATTCATGTCTATTTTAGTGCACAACCATCAATCTCCCACTTGCACTAAATCTCAATGAGTCTCAGTGCCAAACTTAAAAACTCATTTTTAACACATCAAAAATATTTTGGATACCATCATGATATATTTATTTTGTGACAAACAATTTTTACAAAACTTTATCCTTATCCAAGGACCTAACTGTGTGACCCTACATGCCTTATTAGCATTGAAAAAAAGTATAAAATCCATTTCATAGATATAAAAAATACCGACCTCTAGTAAAATATATATGGTACTTAAGCTACTAAGGATTTTGGTGTAACATTTATCAATCATAATAATATATATATACAAACATTTCCACCACAATTTTTATCATATAAATTTTATGTACACCTATATAGTCCCTTTTTCCATAACATCGAGTGACTACCAGACATGAAACATATCAATCTGATATAGGAAAACTCATATTTTCTTGATTCTTTAAAATATGCTAACCAACTCAATGAATACATCACATGTCATTCATCTAATATATTATCACATTAAATGTCTCTCATCTTAGTATCTAAGCACATCATATGTGACCAGGGGTCTAAATCTGGCATGAAGACCCAAAAGCTCACCCAACCCAACTCAAAAAAGCCTGACCCGGGCTGGGTCAGGCCTTGGCCACTATATTTTGTCTTGTCCTAGCCCAAAAGCCTAACCTATAGGGATTTTCCAGAATCTTGGCCCCACGTCCCACCATATAGGTTTGAATTCATCCCAAAAAAAACCCAAAAAATTACCAAAAAACTTACAGTGGGCGAGATTCAATCCCCCTACCCTTGACTTCCAAGGTTACGCCTAGATTAACTAGTCTAGGAGTCTCACCTAATATATTTATATGATATTTATAATTATATATCTATTTTATAAAAAAACTTATAATGGTAATTTTAAAAAAATAATATTTTTTTACTTTGGTATTAAAGTCCCAATTTCCCAAGCTCGTGGCCTGGCTTAGAAATCCTGGACCAACCTAAAGAATTGAGATGAATCAAGATCAATCTTGGGCTAAGCTGCAACATTGTTTGGATAAAGTCCCTTTTACACCATTATATGTGACCTAGCTAATAATTTCCATGAATTTTTTCTGTCTAATTCAATAAAGTGTTAGATTTATTTAATTTTCATAAAATTTTCCAAATCCCATCTTAGTTGTGCTCTAACCAATGACATGATCAATAACATACCCAACCACCCATGTATTAGCTAAGTATCTTTTGACTCATGTAAGTAAGGTATCAAATTATGAATGTTCTCATACAGGGTATCTCACTAGCCTTAAGTAATAGAGATTTATTATAATCATACACCCATATGTATGTTAATGATTGTATGAAATTCCATGAGATATACTTTGGCAGGTTAGTCGAAGTAATAATAATCTACTTATGACCTCATAAATATATTCTTTATATCTATTATATAACCCTTTATAATGAGCACAAGAATCTATTTAATCTGAACTTTACTTATCATCATATCCCATTATACTTCATCACGATCATTGGTTAGAGATAACTCCATGTTATACTTTGAGAGGATTTTATCATTCTAGCGTTCATGTAAAGTAAATTGTAGTATACATGATTGAATAAAAATAAATATTTCCTTTATATAAACATGATACATGTTCAACCATTACAACCAAACTCTTAAGTATTTAACACTTAGAGATTCTACATGACTCTCATGTTGTTACTACAGTAATGACTTTTTATAGATTCATTACATCTGTAGGTAATTTCATGTCACATATCTATGTGAACATCTGTTAAAATACCCCAACTAACATCTTAGGGAAAAAAATTTATAAATTAATCTTAATTTGAACAATTTTCAAGACATAGGAATCATATTCCTAATGTTAAATTCATTATATTCAAATTTATTTACTTTATCTCATGCTTAATTTTTGTTATCTACTTAGAAATATTTATAGGCTTAACATCATTATCCATGGAACCCAATCATTAAGAATGTTATATAATTTAAATAAATCATATGTGTATCAAAAATAGATCTCATTTTTTATTATAACAATTATTTGTGAAATATTCTAAAAAAAACCAAAATAAAATTTCTCCCATCTTAAATTCATCCAATTCATTAATGCAGTAACCACTTGATCTATCACTTCAAGTTCCATTCTTTAATTATTCACTTCTACTTTTGAAATCCTATATATTAACAACACTTGTCAAATATATAGTTGGAATCAAATACCCTTTATAATTTAATAATTGAATTCTATAACATTTATACCTGGAGTAGAATCACCAACTAGATTCTCATGACCTTTTAGGTATTCAGGACAATTTCTTCTCAAATGGGAAATCTTTCTACAATGATGTCATTGTATTTACTTTCTTCTTGAATTCATTAGTGATTTGAACTCTTCATGATTTTTTTTCTGAAACCTTTTTCATTATTATTTTACACCATCAATATGGTACTAGAGACTGGACCACCCATGTATTGATTTTATATCCTCAACATATTGAGGATATCAAGTAAAGATTTATAGAATTAATTCATACTGTAGTTAGCAATAAATTTTTAGATCATTTTTGGTATTTATTGAAAAATGAAATCTATCATAATATCATGTTTCTGAGGTAAACCAAGCCTTTCTAAATTATTTATGAAGTTCTATTTGGATCGTGTTTTTGTTTGTTGTCAATGTGCATGTTAATGGTTATTGAGGAGACTTGGGTGATGGATTGGTGTATCCACCCATTACATGGATATTAAAGGTGAGACCCATGAATTATGGGAAAAGGATAATTAAGTTGTTTCTATAGGAAATACAAACTAAATCACATATAATGGAAATGGTATAATTAAGGAGTTTCTATTTCTTAAAGATCTAGATGGATATCTTGGAGTATAAGCCTAAGAATTAGATGGCTGAAAGAGTTGATATTCATAAAATAACCTGAAAAGTACTGAAGGAAGAGTTCTAGTACTATATAAAACAGTACTATAATCATTTAAGTGTTGGTCATAGTAAAAAACTTGTAGATCTTTTTTAAACAAAGATAAAAGGCCATTTGACTGGATCTTGAAGACCCAAGGACTTAGAGGAATCCATCCATGTTTGATTTTGAGGTATTATGATAAAATTAGGGTAGAAAATACTAATATAAATCTTTGGTTTGAATGAGTATTAAATTTAATAATTTGTCTAAGTCTAGACTCATACAGTCGATCAAACTACCTCAAGGTCATGCAATCAATTTCCATTCATACAGTTGATCCACTAATCGCATGATCGGTTGGTCATGCAGTTGATCCACTCAGTCACGTGGTTAATCTAATTACTCATGGTTTCTTTCCATAGTAAGTAATTTTTTCATTCATTTTATGAAATTATACATGATTTATTGGAACAACTAATCATTAATTCATATGTTTGATCCAAGCACTTAACGTAGTTGATAGATTGGTCATGCGGTCGATGCACCCATTGTTACTTGTCTACCTCAATATGTAGTCGATTAAACACTTGGTAAAAATATAGAGGATGTGTTCAACTAAAAAACATTGAGAATTCATAATGTTTTTGATACACCCAATTTTTGTATACATTTCCACATATATTTTTGAAAATAAGAACATGTTTTCAGCAAATACCTACTGCTTAGTGGACAAATACTTTGATTTTGGTGATCTTGTTCATTTTTAGGTGTTTTCTGGCCAAACACAAAAACTGGGAGAAATCTGAGAAAAATTCCCAACAACACAACATGTATATACCTACACGCTATGTACATTCAGACTCATACACAGATCAGCCGGACTAGTACATGACCAAGTTGCCAAAACAGAGATGACACGCTGTGTGGGTCATACCTACACACCGTGTATAGGATTATAGATGTAGTTGGTGGAGTTTTCCAGAGAATATACGCCATGTGTGGCTGCACCACATACCATGTACCCTCCACCAATCGGCCTTCGACGCCACAGAAGTCAAGGGCAGCGCAACTGGACACCTACTGGAGAAAAACTGCAACAAAATCATGTTGATGAAAGTACATGGTGTGTACTTTTCATACACACCTTATACTTTTGTTTTCTATAAATAGAGGTCTTGGACTCTAGTTTGAGGGAGTCATTACTCAATATTAGAAGGAGGGAGGTTCCACTGCTGTGATACCATTGTTTTCCTACTCCGTCATTCCACCATTTTACCAAAGAATTCACCTCTCCTCAAAGTTTCTGTGATGACCACATCAGGTATCGAGGGTTCTGTTGTCATCTTTTATTCCATGTGTAACTAATCACCCCATGTTTTAGGGCTATGGATGATGAAAGAGTTTTATAATTTGGATTAATTTTTATGTTTTTTTTGTTCTGTTTAATTCTTATTATTCTTTAATCATTTATTTTTTATCACTAAAAATTATGAGCCAGACCAAAGGATGAATTTTTAGGGACTCAAAGGAAGAATAATGATGAATACCTTCATGATCATTGGAAGTATTCATCGAATCACAAATGGACTGATCTAAATAAATAATTGTGAAACACTGACTACCAGACCAAGGAGTCAGTTTCTTTAGTTGAATTTCCACATATATTATTGAAAATAAGAACATGTTTTCCACAAATACCTACTACTTAGTGGAAAAATAATTTGATTTTGGTGATCTTGTTCATTTTCAAGTGTTTTTTGGCCAAACACACAAACCGGGAGAACTATAAGTAAAATTCCAAACTACACGATGTGTACATGCCTACATGCTGTGTACATTCAGACTTAGACATGGATTAACCAGACAAGTACACGCCCAAGTCGCCAGAACAGATATGACACATCATGTGGGTCATACCTACACGTCATGTACATGATTCTAGATGTTTTTGGTGGCATTTTCTAGAGACTATACACCATGTGTGGCAGCACCACATGCTATGTACCCTCCACAAACTAGTCGTCGACTCTATAGAAGTCAAGGGCGGAACAGCTGGCCACCTACCGGAGAAAAACCGCGACAAAAGTGTGTTAATGAAACTACACAACATGTAATTTTCATACACACTATGTACTTTTTTTTTCTATAAATAGAGGTCTTGACCTCAAGTTTGAGAGGGTCATTACTCAATATTCTAAGGAGGGAGGTTCTGCTACCATGCTACCATTGTTTCTCTACTCCATCATTCCACCATTCTACCAAATAATTCAACTCTCCTCGAAGTTTATGCGATGACCACATTAGGTATCGAGGGTTATGTTGTCATATTTTCTTCCATGTGTAACTAAACACCACATGTGTTGGGGTTATGGATGATGAAAGAGTGTTTTAATTTGGATTAATTGTTATGTTTGTGTTTGTTATATTTAATTCTTTTTATTCTTCTTTAATCATTTCTTTCTATCACTAAAAATTAAGAGCCATACCAAGGGAAGAATTTTCAGGGAATCAAAGGAAGAATAATGATGAATTACTTCATGATAATTGGAAGTATTCATTGACTCACAAATGGACTGATCAAAATAAAGAATTGTGAAACACTGACTACCAGACCAAGGAGTCAGTTTCTTCAGTTCCAGACATAGTTTACCAGACCAAGGGAACCTTGTCACAATTGAAACATAGAGTGTTGGATTATTATGAACAACACAACCTAATAATAAGTTTTTATAACCTCCATAATAACCATATCCCAAACACGCTCCTTTTTCTATCAACCAAATTAAAAACCAATTTTGTTTTCTTTACCTTTAAACATTAATATTTTCTTCAGTAATCAAAATAATTTTCAGTTTCAAAATCCAAAATCCCACTTTAAATTCATAATCCTTCACTAAGTTAATTCTGAACGTAATAAAATTTACGCACTCACCAATTCCCAATGGATCGACCCCACACTTATGTTATACTTGTTTAAGAGTGGGTAATATCAATTTGGGACACCGATAAAATACCTTCAGTGAAACGATAGACCAAATTTTGGCTCTGTTGCTAGGGAACTTTGATTTGAGTGTCAAATTTAAATTGCATTTTAATTAATTTAGTAAAATTAAAAATTATAAATTCCAAAAAATATATTTTCTAATCCCATTTCTATTTATCTTTATTTTATCTTTTATGCTTGGGTTTTCTTTGTGTGTGTGCATGATCACAGGTGCATGAGTAGATGCCCCACGTGGTCCAGGAGTGCCGAGTCATCAGACATTCTTCCGATTGACCCAGAAATCAAACGAACATTATTGAGACGTCACCGTGCACTAGTGGAAGAGAAAAACTAGAACTCGCCACCCATGATGAACAAGGAGGAGGGAGAACCAGCTACTGAAGCTGAAGTGGGGCACCCATACTAAGACCGGCAACCTCCCACTGCTGGTATGCCGGAGCAGGCCCACAAGGAGGCTTCATGGAGTTCCTCCCGAGGAACTACCAGAGGCCACCACAACAACCCCCTCCAGAGTACGGCCAGCCCAACAGCCACAACATATCTTTTAGTAGCCATACTTTTCCCCTCAAGAGCATCAATATATGTCACCTCAACTCTCTCAGCATCCACCTCCATGTTGTACTCTCATAGAGTACGACTTGCCGTCTATTCACAGAGCTGACACGGGCATCGTCCATCCACCAGTGTAGGCCAAGCATTTATAGATCAAGCCTTCTATCATGAAGCTGATCCAAAACACAGTTCAGTTAGGTGGCCTGCCTAGTGAGGACCCAAACTCCCATCTCTCAAAATTTCTAGAGATCTGCGACACATTCCGCTACCATGGAGTGTCTGAGGATACCATTCGCCTTCTCATATTCCCCTTATCTCTGAGGGATAAGGCGAAAGACTTGATAAAAGGATTGCTGTGTCAATCAATCTAAACCTGGGAGGAGCTAGCCTAGGTGTTCCTATCAAAATATTTCCCACCCTCGAAGACGGTGACCTTGCAGAAAAAAATACCCAACTTCTAGTAGCATGACTTAGAGTCATTGTAAGATTCATGGGAGAATTTCAAGGAGATGATACGTAAATTCCCACACCACAGACTCCCACTCTAGATGCAAGTCCAGGACTTCTACGGAGGACTAACAAAGAACAAAAAGTCCGTGATGGATGCTGCTAATGGAGGTACGGTTATGAGGATGTCCCCCAAAGAGATTTTCGATCTACTGGAAGACATGTCTTCCAATATCTTCTAGTGGAATTCCGTGTGAGGCACACAAAAACAAGGTATGTACAAAATTGATTCCACTACTATGATTGCTACCTAGTTGGATGCTATGTCCAAAAATATCGATGTGCTAAATCTAAAGAGCGTGTCTCAAGTACATGCGGTGAACCATCCAACATGTAACAAATGTTGTGACAGCCACATCATGGGAGAATGCTTGAGACCTACAGTCGGCCCTTCGATGAGAGAGGTAAGCTATGTTGATCAAAACTAAGGGCTGAACCAGTACCAGTCGTACCAGAACCCGACATGATGTGATCACCAAAACACAGACTGGGGCCCACAGTAGTAGAATTCTCCACCTTAGAGACTGACCGAATACGGTCAGCCCTAGTATCAGATCCATTACCCAAGGAAACTGTAGCCTTAGTAGGGATCTTACCAGTAACAAGGGTATCAAAACCCTCACCCGCAGCAGCCGAGGCAGCCACCGCCTCCACCAGCTGCACAACCACCTCAACAGGAGAACACCTCACGGTTAGAGGATCTAATGAACAAGTTTATATCTACTACCAAGACCAGATTCTATAATTAGAAGGCTTCCATTCGAATCTTGGAGAATCAAATTGGCCAGCTGGAAAACCATCTCTCGGCGAGGTAGCTCGGTACCTTACCGGGTAACACTAAGAAGAACCCGAGGGAGGAGGCCCATGCCATCCCACTACGGAGTGGAAAGGAGCTACACTAGAAGGACATGACATAGCCAGGTGCACCTACACCCCTACTGACAAAGAAGGTATAGTTACAGACCCCTCCTCATCTAAATGCCCACCAAAAAGGCCCCACAGGGAAAAGGAAAGGTGGTTTTAAAACCCTTAAACCCTGCCTTACCCTTCTTAGAGAGGATGAAGTAGAGAAAGCTGGACCAACTATTCGGAAAGTTCGTGGAAGTGTTCAGGATATACACACCAACATTCCATTTATAGAGGCACTGACACAGATGCCCACATGTGTGAAATTTAGGAAGGATATCCTCTCCAACAAAAGGAAGATAGAGGATCTGGGCACCATTGCACTGACCAAGGAGTGATTAGAGGTCGTACAACATTCAATTCCTCCCAAGATCAAAGATCCAGGTAGCTTCACTATCCCATGCACTGTTAGACCATGTGATTTTGGGAAGTCCCTCTGTGACTTAGGGGCTAGAGTCAACCTCATTCCCTTCATAGTTTTTAAGAATCTAGGGCTCAAAAACCTAAAGCCTACTCGAGCATCCCTTCAGCTTTCCAACCAATCCATCAAATATCTGAAGGGGCTACTAGAGTATGTGATAGTAAAGGTGGGTAGGCTAATACTCCCTGTATATTTCATCATCCTCGACATGGAGGAAGACCAAGAGGCACCTATCATTATGGGAAGGCCTTTCTTGGACACTGGGAAGGTATTGATCAACATACACCAGGGGGAGATTATTTTCAGAGTAGTATATGAAAGAGTCTCCTATAATGTCCTCAAATCCGTCAAGAAATCATCATTATCAAAACACAAGGGATTATATGTAGTGACCACTGTGGGTGATCACTTGAGTAGAAAATATGATGATCTGGTATGTTCTTCCATCTTAGATGACTTGGTTTTACCAGACATTCCAGTTGATGAAGCACCAGAGGACCTGTAATTCTTTGAAGGCCAGGGTGGCCACTATTGGTATCATACTGTTATTCCCGAAATTATGGAGTGGGTAGAGGTACAACCACTTAAACCTTCAATTCTAAAGGTTCCTACACTAGAACTGAAGCCTCTCCCATATTCTCTAAAGTATGGGTACTTAAGATACCATCAGACATTGCCCTTCATATTTAGTGTCTCACTGTCACAAGAGCAGGATGATGTTCTTCTGTAGGTTTTGAAGCAATAGAAGTAGGTTATTGGGTGGATAGTTTCAGACTTGAAGGGAATCGTCCCTACCATTTTCACCCACAAGGTGGTGGTCAAAGAAGAAGCAAAGCCATATTAATAACCACATCAATGCCTGAACCCCCCCCCCCATGAAGGAAGTTGTGAAGAAATAGGTAATCAAGTTGTTGGATGCAAGAATCATTTACCCCATCTCAGATAGTCCATGGGTGAGTCCCTTGAATGTGGTACCCAAAAAGGGGGTATCACTGTGATTTCAAATGACAAGAACAAGATCATCCCCACACACACTATCATGGGATGGAGATTATTTTTGGACTACAAAAAGGTTAATGACTCTATAAGGAAGGATCATTTCCCCTACCCTTCATGAATCATATGCCAGAGAGACTAGCAAGACACGAGTTTTACTACTTCCTCAATGACTATTATGGATACAATCATATTTCCATTTCCCCAGAGGATTAAGATAAGATCACATTTACTTGAACCTACAGTACATTTTCTTATCGAAGGATATCCTTTGGCATGTGTAACACTCCCCTCCACCTTTCAACGATGCATGCTGGCTATCTTCCATGACATGGCAGAACAAATATTATAGGTTTTTATTGATGATTTTTTCGTTTAAGGAAAATCATTCACCACTTTCTTGCAGAACCTAGAGATGGTAGTGGAAAGATATGATACCACTAAACTGGTTTTGAACAGGGAAAAGTGTCATTTCATGGTGTATCCTGGCATCATCCTTGGACATAGAATCTTGGTGAAGGGGATAGAGGTGGACCCGATAAAGATAGAAGTCATTTCATGACTTCCTATTCTGAATTACGTCAGATCCATCCATAGATTCCTGTGACATCAGGTTTCTATAAGAGGTTTTTCTATGACTTCTCAAATATATCTCATCCCCTCACCAACCTTCTAAACAAGGATTCCATTTTTGATTTCAATGAGGCATGCACCACAGCTTTTGTGCACCTGAAGAAGTGCCTGGTGGAAGCTCCAGTGATGATTTCTCCCAACTAGGAGGATCAATTTGAATTTATGCGTGATTCCAGTGACAATGTAGTGGGATTAATCCTAGGCTAGTGGATTGACCTAATTTTCTGACCCATCTATTATGCCAGCAGGACACTGAATGAGGCACAGATGAACTACACTACCATGGAGAAGGAGATGCTGGCAGTGGTGTTCACTTTTGACAGATTCCATTCTTATTTAGTGCTATCTAAAGTTATTATATATACTGACCATGAAACACTCAAGTACCTACTGAAAAAGAAGGATGAAAGTCCATGATTGATCCGATGGTTACTTCTCCTACAAGAATTTGATTTTGAGATCTGAGACAAGAAGGGAAGAGAGAACGTTGTCGCTGGTCATCTCCCCCGTCTGGAGCTGCCGAATTTGGAGGAGGAAGATCAAAAGATCAAAGAGGATTTCCCTGATGATCACATTTTTTCAGTCAAAAAATAACATTGTCCCTAGTATGCCGATATTGCTAATTATTTGGTTACAGGTTTCATCCACCCTGACCTCTCCTTCCAATAGAGGAAGAGGTTTCCATCTGATGTCAAGAGGTACTTCTGGGAAGATCCTCTACTATTCCAATCCTATGGAGATGGGGTGATATGACGTTGCATCCTAGAAATAGAAATTCATAGAGTCCTGGAACTCTATCACGGATCACCAGTTGGGGGTCATCACAGGCCAGACCGTACTATATCAAAGATCCTGCGGTCTGGGTTTTTCTTTCCTACCATGCATAGAGATGTCCGTGCCTTTTTTTCCTATTAAGACTGATGCCAAAGAATAGGTAATGTGGGGTGTAGAGATGAGATTACCCAGCATCACATCCTATAGGTCGAGATCTTTGACATTTGGGGCATAGAATTCATGGGGCCATTTCCCCCATCTTTCGGAAACACTTAAATCCTCATCTGTATCGAATACATATCCAAGTGGGTGGAAGCCGCTACTACAAAACACGACACAACCAAGGTGTTCATAGACTTTTGAAAGAAACAAATTTTTAGCAGGTTCAACATTCCCTGTGTACTGATCAACGACAGAGGGACCCACTTTGACAACACATTGATAAAAGGAGTAATGTCAAAGTACGAAGTGAATCATCATATAGGGATGCCATATCATCCTCAGTCCAGTGGATAAGTGGAGCTCTCTAACCATGAGGTCAAGAAGATTCTAGAGAAAATAGTGAACACTTCAAGGAAATACTGGTCCAAGAATCTAGAAGATGCTTTGTGGGCATATCAGACCACCTTCAAGAATCCACTATGGATTTCCCCATTTGGCCTCATCTAGGGAAATCCATTCCATCTACCAATAGAGTTGGAGCAAAAAGCTTACTGGGTTGTCAAGGCCCTGAATTTTGATCCAAAGGCAGCTGAAGAGAAGCGTAAGTTACATCTGTTAGAACCTGATGAAATATAATGGGAGGCATATGAGAACACCAAGATGTACAAGGAGAAGATGAGAGAAATCCAAGACCAGGTAATTTCATGAAAATGGTTCCAACTTGGTGATCAAGTACTCCTTTTTAACTCCCATATTCAATTATTTCCAGGAAAGCTAAAGTCAAGATGGTCAGGAACATTCTGAGTCATATGAGTATTCCACCATGGAGCGGTGGAAATTTATAGGGAGGATGGTCAATAATTAAAGGTGAATGAGCAAAGGATAAAGACTTACCATCACATGGATGACACGGTGGGAACACTCTCCACTATGCATCTCAGGTAAGCAGAGGTAAGTCAGTTAATCCAATGACCTAAAACAAAGGCACTACCTGGGAGGCAACCAATAGGTTACACGCCATGTACCACCTATACACACAACGTGTACTGAGTCTTTTTATTTTACATTATTGATATTATAAATATATCGGTTAACTAAATAATAAACAGGGATGATGTCGATGCCAATGGTAAAGTCATTGAAGTTTATTCGAGCCATCGCCGGTTCGAATCCCTCCATCCCTACCTTCGGCACAAAGTTAATCCTTTTTATACCCATGTTTTAAATACTCAACGTGTGTGGTATTTTTCATAATATATGTATTTGCTTAAATAAAAGAAAAACCATAATGGGAATAGATCAGTTAACTAGGGTTGTAATCCGGTTCCAAAAGACCTGGGTTCGAATCCTGACAATCATCCCATTTCCATCATTTGTCCTTTTTATAAAACCACACAGTGTGTATTGCAATATACATTGTGTGAGCCATGTTTTCATTCATAATTGAAAATATTTTAAAAATAAAGGAATACATGCGGGTGAAGTTGGCAGATTGGCAGTCTCGACCCTGGATCTAAAAGACTCAGGTTCGAACTCGGCTAATCTCTCTACTTCATCCATTTTACTCTTATTAAAAAACCAAACGTCGTGCCTTTACTTCCTCCCATGTAGTATTGGACCTGTACATTAAATATATATAATTCATAAACTTGAGTAGTAGTACAACCTTTTCTCCAGTGGTTGAGGGATTTCATTTGGATTGGCCGATCGCCGATTCGAATCTCACCCCAAGCACTGGACCAAAGGTTGTACTTCTCTTTTTCCAATTTTAGAACACACGATGTGTATTTCCTGATACATTACGTGTATAAATATATTTTTAGTAAATTATATACATATGTATATATTTATTTTATTTTAATTATTAATATTAATTATTATATAGTGTACTATAATAATTATATTATATACCTATGTTAAAAAACGGAAATACACAGCATGTGGGCCCTAGTACACACCGTGTACCATGGCTATAAAGGCCACACCCCACCCAGCCTGAGTCCATGTCGTGAGACCCCCCCTATCTCCACATTTTCTTCTCCTACATGACCTTCAGTGATCCAAAAATCAAATATGCCATTTTCATGCATTTTTCGGTCTGATTTCTTATAAATTATGATACTCACTTTAGGTATGCTATTCTACACTCCTTATTTCCTAGTTTTCATAGAGTTTAGAGTGATTTGTGAATCAGTCAAAAGTTCGGCTTCCCGTAGTACATGGGCACAAAATGAAGAACACATTCCATATACTTCTATACACAACCACACACTGGAAAATTTGAAATTTGAAACTAAATTGTGTGTCTATTTTGTACACACCATGTACCATCCAGTGTCGTGCCTGGGTACCTCATTCACATGGCCACACAAACCATGTTTACACACAAGGCATGTATGTTCGGTATTTTCCATGTGTCCCATTTCTATGGGCCAACCCATGTCCAGCACTCCACATGGCCATATGAACTATGTTCTTACACATGTCATGTCGTACCTTCACATGGCATGTACTTCATTTTTGGCTCTACTTAGGCAACGACCATGTCTTTGAACCACACGACCAGGAACCCATTTACATATACACGATGTGTATGTTTGGTACATGTCATGTATCCTTACCTAGCCAATGACATTCCCACTCAGCGTTTCTATCTGGAGAACACGGGATGCTAACCCGCTTACACTACATGCCATGTACTTTGGATATACACGTTGTGTTCTTCTACTTTTCTGGTTTTCTAAAATTTTCTTATTTTCCCATTTATTTTATTATTATTTTGTTTTGTTTTCCTTTCTTCTCTATGTAATAGCAGACAGAGACCCTAAGTCTGAGAAGCATCCCACCTTTGCTACTGAGGGAGAGAGGCCCACTTTTTTCTGGATACAACTCTGGCCCATGATGACACCATACCCAAACTTCATGGCATTCCATCCTCCTCTACTGTCCATATTTCCACCTCTCACCACCCCAACAGAGGCTGGTACTGGTACCGTACCTCCACCACCCCTCACAGAGCCTTTGAGCACTAACATTTCATCAACACTAGCTACCACACCTCTTGAGACCTCCGTAGTAGCAGCTGATCCCTCACCAGCTACCCTGTCCATCAAACCTTCGCCACTAAGGCCTCTCCGCCACCAGAACCAGCCCCTACTACTGCCCCATCTAGGCCAGCCCCTACCATTGCCCCTATCCTTGCATGGTGTTTCCAGTAATAGACTTGGTTCATGACTGAGTCTAGCATGTCTCTCACTGCATGATCTAGTTGAGCAGTCATTATCTTGACAGCAATGTGCCTCAACATTTGGGTATCTGGGGGGAGTTGGAGGAGCTCCTCGGGCAGACGCCATTACTCGCGATCTTCAAGGTCAACACTTCTATTTTAAGAGATTTATTTTTGGATTTCACTACTTCCTTTGAGTTTAACGGGCCAGAGTACCAGGTGACACCTAGATACACGGTCCTGGTGGTCTGATTTCGGCTTTCCAGTTGACCTTTTTCCTTTACCTTGCCTGATTTTGGTCAAGGGTGTGGATTTTATCCCCATCTAGTCACCCCACCCCTTGTCTCTGCCCTGAACTACCCTGAGAATTATGAGATCATCACCATGTGGAGGGATATTGTAGGGCCCGACCACTACTACACCCCCACTTCCCAAAAGAGTACCCTCATCATTGAACCTATCCTCCGCTTCACCCACCGATGCTTTAGCACCATCCTATTTCCCTGTCATGAGGATATGGTGGTTGTGACCAGCCGTAACATGGATATACTCACCTGTGTCAACCAAAAGGACTATCTAGACCTCCCCTACCTTGCCACCTCTTACTTCTATGCTATGTTCACCGACCGTCAGGGAAACCTAAACGGTGGGTTCTACGCCACCCGCCTTGCCCACCACCTCAGTGTTTTCAAGCCTTCCCTTCCCCACAACCGATTAAGTTCCCCCAGTGGATGGACATTCTCATGTTTATTCATATGGGATTGGTCTGGAAGAAGGGGGAACTTACGTTCTTTCCCAGGCTCCACCACCACCTCCTGTTGACCCTCTTTCCCCCTATGATGCACCTACACCTCCTTCCCCACCTATTCTGACTTCCTCACCCTTCCATTATTCATTTACCATTCCTCCTCCTAGACCTTCCCCTACCCCTTCACCTTCCGCACCCTTGGATGACCTCCCCATCACCATCTGCCTAGCTGCGATAGACCACCATCTAGCTCGTATGGAGCATCAACATGCTTCTCTCCTTCAGTGGCAGACTACATCTGCTCAGTGCCTGGACTGCATTGAACAGATGATGGAGCTACTACTACAACTTTAGGGGATTCCCATTCCACTGTAGGCTCCCTCTACCTCCGCGTCTCCGACTTATATCACACCCCATTCTGAAGTTTCCATGGCCATGAACTCCATACTCATCTTTACTATAGGTACCAAACTGACTCCTCTTACAGACCTTGCCATCATGGACACCCCTTCAGTAGAATCACTACCACAGTTTGAGGGATCTATTCCACCCGCTACTACATCTACGGCTTCTTCCCCACCTGTACTAGACAGTGCCTCCCCTGAGGCTACAACGTGATTGTGGCATTTGGGTTTTCTTCTATATATATATTTTGTCCATTTCTGTGTTGTGATGATGTAATTGCTTGTAGTTTTCTTTTCCATCGATAGTCACAAGTACACTAGAGTGACTTTTGGATGTCTTCAATTCTTACCAGAGATTCTTATTTGGCCCGAGGGGAGTATTATTTTGGTTTTCACAATTTTTTCTCTTGTCATTCCACCCCTCTCCCATTCCTTTTCATGTATCCATATTATTTTTCCTCTTCATCATGTACTTGGTGGACCATGTGTAGTATTAAGTGTGGGGGAGAGTCTCTCGACCACCTTAGTATTTTCCCTTACCTTAATCTAGGAGACATAATTATTAGAATATATATTTTAAAATGTGAATAAATTTTGGTTAGTCATATATATAAACAATAAATCTATAAGTAGGAATTTTTTAAAAGTTTCATGCTTATTTTGGTTCTTAAGTGTTTTAAAATGATTGTTGATATAGTTTAAAATTGAAACTTGTAATACTTGGCTAATTATATTGATTAGGCTAATCATTTATATACATGTCATGACCTGATTGTCTCTTTATTTGTTTTTCTAACTTTTGAGAGGTATTATAACCCATTCGTTGTATTCTTTCTAATAGCATATTTCTTGAGATATTCTTAGAATATACATGACTACCAAAATTTCCAAGTTTTCTTTTCGAAACATGAAGAATTTTTTAATTACATTAAAATTTTTGAGGCATTAGATTATTTAAACCCCTTTTATCTTGAGACCTACCCAACATCTTCTCTTCGTAAAGACCCTAGAAACCATGAACAACCATGATAGGAAGCCATATTTCAAGCCTATTTCCCTTCCTACCCTAATAATTTTTAACTTTTCATGATTATTCACTTGAGATTCAGAGAGGGAATTGGTAGTACATGGAACATTTTTTAATAGTCATGAAGTTAAGTGTGGGGGAGTTTATCTTGTTCATTTGGGGAAGAAAGAGTTCCAAACCCCTATTCATGGAATTCATAAGTGGTCCCATCGGTTAAAAAAATGATAAATACAAGGGGAAATTATACTCAATTTATGGTTTGCAAACCCTGCCTGACTAAGGGAGATGGTGGCGATGAGAGATTTTGACAAAGCTTGTTGAGGATGCTTTTACATTGATATTTATTTTGAATATCATGCAGTGTTATTTAAAGAATTTAGCCTCCCTTTCCAAGACTGAGAGTTTATTTTTCACATCTTTACCTACCAGCCCTTAGCCATAGAGACATATGAGCCTTATTGAAAAAACTTCATGATTTTTGTAATTCAATTTTCTGATGTAGAGAACAATATTTCTTACAAACCTATGTATAGAGTGTATATACCTTAGATTGAGCATAACTTTGATTTACAATATATTGAGTGTTGAGTGTGTTACTGGTGAGATAGATCATCAAGTGGCATGATTATTTTTGAGAGTTTTAAAAATGTGTTTAAAATAGGATGAAAGTAGTTAATTTAATTATATATGTGACATGATAGGAATATCTTATGAATTGAATATGTTTTGTACCCTTTTAAGAATTTTCTCCTATGACTGTATCATCTACACTTATGATTAATTAAATGAACTCCTTTTATAATATAAACTCCTTTAATTAGATGTTGATATTTTCCCGAGGGAATGAAAATGACTAAGTGTGGGGGAGTTTGATACGCCTGATTTGTGTATATATTTCCACTTATATTATTGAAAATAGGAAGATGTTTTCAGAAAATACCTACTACTTAGTGGACAAATACTTTGATTTTGGTGATCTTGTTCATTTTCAGGTGTTTTCTGGACAACACACGAAAAGGGAGAACATTGAGAAAAATAACTAACTACACGGAGTTTATATACTTACATGCCTATATATTCAGACTTAGACATGGATCGACCGGACGAGTATATGCCCAAGTCTCCAGAATAGAGATGACATGACATGTGGCTCATACATACATGCTGTGTATAGGCTTATAGATGTGGTCGGTGTAATTTTCTAGAGACAATACACCATGTGTGGTGGTGCCACATGCCATGTATAGAAGAAAAACATGTCGTGTACCCTCCACCAACCGGCTGTCGATGCCGTGGAAGTCAAGGGCAGCGCACCTGGCATCCTACCAGAGAAAAACTGCGAAAAAAGTGCGTTGATGAAACTACATGGTGTGTACTTTTAATACACGTCATGTACTTTTGTTTTCTATAAATAGAGGTCTTGGCCTCTAGTTTGAGAGAGTCATCACTCAATATTTGAAGGAGGGAGATTCCTCTATCATGCTACCATTGTTTCACTACTCCAACATTCCACCATTCTACCAAAGAATTCACCTCTCCTCAAAGTTTCTGCGATGACCACATCTGGTATCAAGGGTTCTATTGTCATCTTTTCTTCCATGTGTAACTAAACACCCCATGTGTTAGGGATGTGGATGATGAAAGAGTGTTGTAATTTGGATTAATTGTTATATTTATTTTTGTTCTGTTTAATTCTTTTTATTCTTCTTTAATCATATCTTTTTATCACTAAAAATTCTGAGCCAGAACAAGGGAAGAATTTTTAGGGACTCAAAGGAAGAATAATGATGAATACCTTCATGATCATTGGAAGTATTCATCGAATCACAAATGGAATGATCTAAATAAAAAATTATGAAACACTGACTATCAGACTAAGGAGTCAGTTTCTTCAGTTACAGAAATAGTTTACTGGGCCAAGGGAACCTTATCACAATTGAAACACAGAGTGTTGGGTTATTATGAACAACAAAACCTAATAAGAAGTTCTTATAACCTCCATAATCATCATATCACCAACACGCTCCTTTTTCTATCAACCACATTAAAAAAACACTTTTGTTTTCTTTACCATTAAATGTTAATCTTTGCTTCAGTAATCACAATGGTTTTCATTTTCAAAAACAAAAATCCCACTCTAAATTCAGCATCCTTCATATAGTTAATTCCAAACACAATCAAATTCATGCACTCACCAGTTACCTGTGGATCGACCCAACACTTACTCTATACTAGTTTAAGAGTGGGTAATATCAATTTGGGACCCTGATAACATACCTTTGGTGAAACAACATGCCAGTTTTATCTGAAGAGGAAACTAAATGGGATGATGCTGGAGTTGTATTTCAATGATTAAAATATCATCAAATAAATTTGATATAATCTTGGATTTTTTGTGAACTTATCTTCAAGGATGATTAAATAATATCCATGTTTGATAGGAACTTATTGAAATATATGAACTACTTTAACAGAGAAAATATAGAGTTTAGTGGAAATTATATTTATTAATGTTGATACTATTCCTAATTAATATAAGCTACATGATTCTACTAAGATCTATGTTTCAATATTTTATTTAATTAACATGAGTGAAGAGAAGTATGAGGAGATCATTGTTTGAGGTTATTGAAGATTTTCACATAAAAATATTTGAAAATCCATTCCGGTGATCAAAAATAAAGAAGTGAAATTTGAATATTCTTGTGTTGAGCTATTATATTCTAAACATCACAAGGAGTTGTGATTCATTATTGAGACGAATATGAGAAGATAAGCTAGGTGGTTATCCAAATGTGGTGATCATTCCATTGTTTTCATAGTTATTCACTAAAGTCCTCAAGTTATAGGAAGCAATTTTATTTCACAGATCTGGTTGTTGTGATCTTGATACAATAAAGGATAATGTTATATCTATGAAAGGTAAAAGTATATAATGAGATACTGGGAAGAGGTGTTATGTGTTACCAGTAGTGGAGATAAGGAAAAACCACATCTTTTTTTCTATATGATTTATCTATAGCTGTGTAAAATGGTTCAAGATTAAAATTTCAATGAGAACTTTAGAAGAAGAATATAAAGTCTCAAATATAGCTAGAAAAATATAAAATACTCTAGAATGCTTATTTTGGTTGAGATAAAAATGAGAGATAAAAAGGAAAAGAAAAAAGTGAGGTCACTCCTCAAAATTTAAAAGATAAAACCATTGGAGGAAAATAAATATGAGGATCATGGGGGAAAACATCATATGAAAAGTTGATAAATTAAATGAGATCATGGTGTATGAAATAATTTAGGAAATATTTTATATTCTAAAAGGGTTAGACTAATTCTCGATGACCTATTTTTTTATGATGGAGAGAGAGAAGTGTGTTTGAGAACCGAGAGTTGTAATGCTATGCTGTGAGATATTTTGAATAACACTCTTTAAAAATAAGAAGAAGGATAATATGATCATGTACTGAAGCTTAAGATCATATGGGTATTAATGCTCAAGGAAGAAGAATAGATTCATTTGACAACCATGGTTATAAAAGTTTTAGAAGAAGAAAACCAAATGTGATTGAATGAGATAACTAGGTGCGTATATTTTGTTGAAGTTCTATAGAGTTGAGCTGTGAGTAGTGACCAAATTGCATATAATATTATAGAAGATTTAAATGTGTCTGAAGAAGCTACCATTGAGTAGAAGTAGATCCAATTCATTGGTGAATAATCATCATGTATAGAACCAAATATTTAATTACCATAAAGACTTCAAAAACACTCATATATATATGGTGGGACTTCATAGAACCTATGCGACTCAAGGTATACAAGGAAATCTTGGTGTGAAGCTATGATAATAGTTTTAAGTTGGTGAGGTCAGTCTAGTGTGATTATGATAAGAGAAGTCTTGTTAGAAACAAGAATTTTAAACATTGGGAGACTTGATGTTGGTGTAGAAAACCCCACCCATTGTAACCAACACCAGATTATCGTAGAGAATCCCTGATTGGAGAAAATAACAATTCAAGGAAAAGAATAGGTCTTTATACAAAATATTGTAAAAATTCTAAACAAATTTCTAGCATCTTGATTTCAATAGTGTGTTTAGGGATATCGCCTGTCATTTTGGATTTTGGTTGTTTTAAATGAATTAACTATTATGGATATTTGGTATCCTTGAGGATTTTATGTGTTTTCCTTTTAGTGATATATAAATTTGTAGGATTTGTGTAAAATGAATCACATAGTGTTTATGTCATTTCTATTTTATAATCAGTCACCAATCCCTGACCTATTAGAGAAAAGCTTTATGTAACATTTTTTATCTCATTTCTTATCCAGATGGGATTCTAATGGGGTTGAAGAACAATAGTCCAAAACATGATTGTAAAGTTGTATAAATGTTAGCCGATTGGTTTATTGTTTTATATTTAATATTAAGGTTAATAAATGGTTATTTGTTATAACTAAGAATCCATCCATCATGTTTTTACACATCATTATTCATCCCTCCTATAATAGTTCATTCATCAATCCATTGTTCATCCATTTTCATATTTTAACTAATAGTTCATTGATAATTTTTAGGGGGTAAGTTAAGTTTAGTCCCACATCAAACTTCCCCGATCTTTACCATCATCCTATCTAGCTATTCCCTAGGAACCCTCGTCTTCACCATCATTAGGGCCACCCCATCCACATCAAAGACATACCGTAGAAATAACATATGAGGATGCTCTTCTTTTTTATCATTTTTATGTATTCAAGCTGGACATGTCCAGTTTGAGGGGGGAATTTGAAGTGTTATGGGATGTTTATTTTTGTTTTATTATGTGTCCAAGCTAGGTACATCTAACTTGAGGGGGGTGTTAGAGGGTCAGTTGAGTCCCATATCAGACTTTATGTATTTTTTCATCTTTATTATTCTCTATAAATAAAGGTTAAGGCCTCTTAAAAGAGGCATCTTGGGTACTAGGTCACTCTTCTCCATTCTAACAATAACTTATCCAATCATGCTTCCAATAACCATATATATAATTTCCTTTGATTCCACAAAGAAATATGTATTTTGTGTTTATCAAAGGAAATAATTTTGTAACAAGTTTTTTTTGTGTTAATGAAAACATTGTTTCTTTCACTTTGATTTTTTATGAAAAAATGATGGTAATTCACATATTTCATGAAAAAACATTCCACTATGAGTGTTTTGGTTAGTGATGATATTCTAGATTTTTTTATGCTTTATTTTTTTTGGTCTTACATATAATTTATGGATAGAATAGATAAAACCTATGGTATTAGATTTAAAATATTGTAGATGACAATTGTACTGAACATGTAAATTAGGGGTGGGTCTAGGATTTCAAAAGAATAGATTGATATGCCATTCCCAAGTATAATAAAAGTCTAAATGGATGGATTTTTTTGACTCTCATCCAAAATGGCCATAATGACTGTTAAGACTGTAGGTGCAATAGTGGGGGTAAACAATAGGTTTCTATTGGTTTACTTTATTCCAATAGTAGAAAAAGAGTAAGAAATTATAGAATTACAGAAGAAGAGAATAAGTTGAATGATAATAAGGAAGATAAATATCTAGGGGAACCCATATAACCAAGGCCTATGCCTCCCTAACAGTCTTAATTGCATGACAATCCAAAATGACTAGTCCCATATACCCTACATCTTCCCTCTAATTAATACCCCAACCCACTACTAATAGTATATTACAATACTTCCCCTGGAAGTCTATTAAATCTCTTAAAAATACCCAGAAACTACCCCACATCACTATTAATGACCATATAATTTCAATTTTAAAATCATGATCTATTTAAATTTAGGGAAAGTTTGGTATCAGTATAACAATATGAAAATAACCTATCTATGGTACATGAATAAAGATATGTACAAGGATATTAATTAAAAAAGGAATATTAAAAAAAGAATAAGGACCTCATGCTTCATTTTTTGTTCACACTCTTTGAGATCCTTTAGTTCCTATAATTATCATTGTAAATTTAGAAATAATAACAAACATGTATAAAAATTTATCAAATGGAAAAATTAACTAGCAACAGTCACAACCTTCTCAAATTTGCCGCATATACATTTTTTAATATATGTATTTTATTTAATTAATGCTAGGTTAAAAATATTTTTAAAACTAATACCCAATGGTGGAAAGGGACTTGATGCATTTGGACTATTTTTTCTTGGGCCAAAGGCAACAAGAACCCTGTTTCCTTTTCCAAAATGAAAAGAAATTATTTATTTTAAATATACATATTATATATATATATATATATTTTATATATATAACAAAAAATTTCAGTAAAATTTAACTATTATTTAATATCTAATATTACTTCCAATAAATCAGTATATAATTCTCACAAAAATCATCTCCCATGGCTCCCTTTTATGAGGGGGTTTGCAGAGGAAATCCTTCTGGATTTCCAATATGGAATCTAGGTCCCCCCTTTCATGCACATAATTAATAATATATTTTTATTTACAATTAGTAACTAATTGATAATAAATAATAATTATTAATCAATTATAACAATAATAACTAAATAATAATTAAGTAATTAATATTAATAATATTTTAAACAATATTAATTAATAACAAATTAATTAATATTTAATTATTAATAAATTATTAATAATATTAATAAACAAGTAATTAATTACTAATTAATTATTAATAATTAATAAGTTTTAATTCATTAGAAATTAAATAATATATAATAATTAATAAATAATATTAATAATAACTAAATAATAAATAATCAAAAAAATATATAATTATTAATAATAATAATGAATAACTAAATATAATTTTAAATATTTATTAGTAATTAATATGAATTATAAATTAATATTAATTAGCAATAAATATTTAATTAAATAATAATTAATTAATAATTAGTATTTTAATAATTTAGTAATTATTAATAATATTTAGTAACTAAATATTATTTTGAAATATTTATTACTAATTGTATTATAATAATTATTCATAATTATTAATTAATAATTAATTAGTTAGTTTATACTTAATATTATTAAAGCATAATTAAATATTTCATAATTACTAATTAAATAATAACTAATAATTATATTATTATTTTTAATAATCAGTTTCTAAATAATAATTTTAAATATTTATTAGTAATTAATACAAACTAGTAATTAATATTGTTATAAATTAATATTATTAATTTGTAAATAAAATTATTTAATTGAGGAACTCTATGTTTTACTATCATACTCCAATGGTTCAAAGAAAATACTTATATACCATGACTTTAGAGGAACGCACAAAGAAAATATCTCAAATTCATTTAAATAAAAAAAATCAATGTCATTCAAAAATGAAGTACATGAATTATTTTTTCTAAACATGAAATATTGTTTAAAAATAAACATGCATTGCTAACATCAACCCTTGTAGTATAAAATTTAAAAATGGGTTTTTTTAATGCATATATCTAGAAAGATTTATTTATTTTTACATAAAGGGGTTCCAAAATTGTAAGACTTTCTCATGATTTTAGATACTAGTCAAAATCACGAGATAGTCTCACAATCTTCACTACAAAGTATAATTGTGAGACAATTTCAAGATTGTAACAAGCTCACAATCTCATGATTTTTCTTTTCTTGGGTGTAAAAGTTAGCACCCCCATCATAAATATATCTTTTAAATCCAATGAATACAAAAATTCCCTCTTTCAATGCTTAGTGATGTTCCTATTCATTTTCTAAGTGAGAGTTATTTATTATTATTATTTTTATATTTATTTATTATTTTTATCATTTTTGAAAATACCAAATTTTCATATTTATTTAGCATTGTGTTAAAATCTAATTAAATGTTTAGTTAAATGCATTCTTATTTATTTTAAGATTTTTCATTTTTAATTGAAATTATTATTTTGTATAATTTTAATTGTTGTTGTTATTAAAATGCATGTTTATATATCTTTAATGTTATAATAATTTTCAAAAATGTAATTATTTTTAGTCACATCAGTGTTTTTATAAAAATTCACTTTAATTTATGTTTTTATAATATTTGATGTATTGATTTCATTGTTCATTTAGTTTAATGTGTGAAGTTATAATAATTTAAAAAAATGTAATTTTTTATGTTATGTTAATATTTTTATAAATATTCACTTTAGTCAATGTTTTTATAACAGTTGATGCAAAGATTTTATTATTCTTTTAGTTTAATTTTAAATAGTTGTTAAATATACAGTACGATATATGTTTAGTTATTTTACTATGGTGGTAAAAAAAGTACAACTACAACTTTTTTTAATTTGTTTGATGGATTTATAGTTGAAATGATTGTTATGTATAATTTTAGCTATCATTATTAATATAGTTTCAATAGTCTCTTTATTATTATTATAATACTTTTCTTTATGCTATGAATTGTGTTGAATATTCCCTTATATATATATATAATGACATTATATATATAAGTATATATTTAATAATATTTATTTGATGCAGGTATTATTATGCATATATTAAATACATACGATAATAAATATATGTATATGATATATATATATATTTATTTCTCCTAAATGATTTTATTACCAATATGTTATGAAAGGATTAAATAGATTTAATGTTCATTGAATACGATTCAATGAATTAATGTCAATGGGAATAAATGTATATAGATACACAAATATAGCCCATGTGTTTCATTTTATGAAAATCATCATGGATGACTATATATAGGGATGTGATCCCTCATTTTGTTATAATCCGATTGTGATCAATTTTTTCAATTTTATTTTCCTTGCATACTGTTGTTTATCATCCAAGATGAAGGCACTGACACCCCTTCATCATTCAGGTATCCTCACAATATGATCATGATTCATTGTCCAAAGTTCCCCTCTCAGAGGCAGAGTGATTTTGTCCACTGTTTTGTGATCTTGGTTAAGAATTTCCCTTTTCTAAGGAAGAAGAAAATTGTTCACATTGACATTTTCAAGGTATTTTGTTTTACAGATTTATTTTCGTATTGATTCTTGAATATAGATCTACTTGTTTTTGAGTTGTCTTCCACTACATATGGTCATATGATGATCATGTTAAATCCATTATTGGTATCATAGGGCTGACTTATTTGATGAATCAACATGGTTATTATTTTATGAATAATATGTTTTAATTGTAAAACAAGATTTTTCAATCCCAGAAATAAATATGAAAAGTTCATACATATTACTCATGTTTATGAAAATAAATAAATTATTTATTTTAATAAATATAATTAATTTATTAATTAAATTATATTATTTATAAACTGTTAATAAAAAATAATAATAAAAAATATATTTTAAAATATTTATAAAACTTTATAGATGTGTATTATAAATTATTTAATGATAAAATGTTTATGGTTAATTGATAAATATTTTTATAATACATTTGGAAAAATTAAATGACATACTTTATGATATATAAATAAATGGTTTATTTATAAATTATAAAATGTGATTTATAAATAATTTATAAATTACAATGTATATGATATTTGGATTATATAAAAATGTTTAAATAAAAGATATTTAATTGTAAAATATTTATAATTCATGAAATATCATATAAATTCCATTTAATATAAAATATTAAGGGGTTCATATTGAAATAAATATAAAATGTTTATATTTTTTCTAATTTATAAAATGTTTATAAGTAGCATTTAGTTATGAATAGTTCTTAAATGTCTCATGTTTTGGAAAATAAATAAATTGTTTATTTATTTGTTAAATTTCCATGATATTCATGTTTAGTTCATAGTTACTTAATTTGAAATTGTTCAAATTAAAAGGGTTTTATTTTGGATATTATTTAAGCCACATCAAAAAGTATCATGATAATTTATATGCTCAAGTTTTAAATAATAAATGATATTTAAATTATGTAAAAGGCTTACATAATAGAAATTGAATTATAAATAGTTTATGATTCATATAATATAATATATTTAAAAGTAAATGCTATATAATCAAAAAATATGAAAGATTTCATGTTGGAAAGTATATAAAGTGCTTATATTCAAAATTATGGATTTTTTGTAATTTTAAAGATGCAATTATAAAAGGGTTTATAATTAGATTTTATTAATGAAATTATTCGTAAATGTTTATCTCATGATTAAATATTTTAATTTTTCATTTATTTAAAGGTTATTCCCTATTATATTCATAGTTATAAATTTTCTATATTATGAATGATTGTATGCCAATGTTTATAAGATGAATTTATTCTAGGATAGAACCTTGAATATCTTGATAGGTTTGATATCATAAAATTTTGTTTTCATCTACCTCGACCTCGATTTATAATTTTATTTATAGGCTTGAGAATAGTTGTTGGGAATAGTTTGTGCATATTAGGTGTTAGAGTTTTCTTGAATTGAATTTTCTCTTAAGTAAAGTCTCTCCGGGTAGAGGGACTTGGGGCCAGAACACATACTTTCCTAGAGGCCTGCCTTGGCTAGGAAATTGAATGGGGTTGGCTATCTGTTGTTTCGATCTTACTCATGTTAAGATTGTTAATATCAAATAACTCTATGATTTTACAGGAAGTGTTCATGTACCTTATGAATATAATTAATTTGGATGTGTATGAATATTCTTGACTTCTATTTTTTTTATGATCAACATATACTCATGGGTTGTGAAAAGAGTTACAAATTAATGTGGTGTAAACATAATAATTGGTGATTTGAATAGAAATTTCCAAAAATAAATTTTTAGAATCATGCATATAAAAAAGGGAATAAAACATGAGAATATAATTATTATATATAAAGTAATAATTATGAATTTAATATTCATATGATTTATATTAAATTTTAGAGACTTTAAAAATAAACCCCCTTAAATGCTAAGTGTGAGATTCCTTCCAAAGAAACACTTGTCATGGCCTTGATCATTAAATAAAGTAGTTTTGTTCCATAGTTGTTTTCCCCTAGATTATCTTGAGTAAGGAAAGAAAATAATTAGTGACTCTAGATTGTATTGTTGTGTAGTTTCATTATGTAGCTGGGTTCCCCTGGATTATCTTTGGTTAGCTTGTTTTTGCCATTTTCTTTGGGTTACACTATCTGGTAAGCCCTAACAGTTAGGATACCATAGGAATAGGGTTTAGTGAATGGATATTATGGTTTTGGATAAATAGATACCCTCTCAACTATCCAATATTCACAACTATTGTTATTGGAATGATTCTTTTCCTAAATAACTAAGTAGTGATATGAACGTTCTAAAAAACTCATTGCTTAGTGAAATATGAATCTTAACTAACTAAATAGATATGATGTATGGGGTCATCATTTTTAATGGGAGCACTTCAATTAAAATTCCTTGATAAAAAGACATTAGACATTATATTATTATAATAAAAGATTCTATTGTGGATAAATTCATCATTATCATCAAAATAAAATTTATATCAATTCTTAAGATTAAGAGGATGAAATAAGAAAATCCTAAAACAGGTAGCTTAAGAAAAGTTTATGAGAAAGAGAGATATTCAATGTGTTATAATAGTTCCTTCTTGAGTAACCAAGTGTTCAACATGTTCAACAAGAAAATAAAGTTGCTTATGGAAGCATGTAATGATTTATTTAGGTTTAAAAGGCATTAGATGTTAAATTACTAAATTAATACTAGTCTCATATACTCAACATGACTGGGTATATCAAATGAAATTAAATAAAATTGAATATATTAATTACTTGGTGAGACTAAAAGTTTCCTTAAATGTTTATTAGTTGTAGAAATCAATTCCTTTATTCTGATAGATATATGATATCAACTATATGTTTTACAAAGTGTTGTAAATATATAGAAGGTTAGAAAGATAAAAAGAATTAAATCTTGAATTTATTTTCAATTTACGGAGGAAAGGAGTTTCTATATTGATAACTTAGATGCTTCAATATTTGATAAAATCATCATAAAATGTGTATAATATCTCATTTAGCTCTTGATAAGATCTTATAAACAATAGTTGTTTAAATTAAATGATATGGGTGTTTTTACACATGGTTTATGATTAGTTTAATTATATAAAATTATTTAAATGTGAGACTAAAATAGCTTGTTTAGTTTTGGAAATTTATCATATTATCATTTATGGAAATGTTCTAACAATATGATTGAATTCAATGAAAAAATTTACCTAATATTATCAAAGTGTTGAGAATGGATGAATTGGTCATATGATGTATGGATTCCAGTACTATATAGATAGTATGAGTGGGTAAAAGTTCAAACCAGAAGAAGAAAAGTTAGCTGAAAATTTCAAAAATGTTTCTTCAAGAAGAAAATCAAATTCGTTAAAACCTAAGTATTTTCAAAAAAGGAATAATAATAATTCAAAATGATTGAATTATCAAAGATATACCTGATGGAGTTTTTTAAACTCCATGGAATTTCCATATCAGGTAAGGATGTTATAAAAATTAATTCTTCAATTTTCAAAGGGTATGTGATACCGAATTAATATTTTACAAAGTGTTGTAAATAAACATGAGTTCAAAATCAAAGGAATAATTGATTGAGATTGTAGTTTATATTGACGAGATGAAGTAAATAGTTACTACAATGGGAATTTTAATGTAAATGAATATTTCAAGCTTGGATGAATCTAAGTAAAATATGTGTGTCTTTATTTTACTTATCTTATAAGATAATATAGGATGTTTGATAAAAAGGGTTGTTAGGAGATGATTAAATTTATACACATAGTTTATGATTCATTGTATTTCTATAACATGTTTTGATAAGAATATTTGGATGAAAGTTTTTATCTAGGATAAACGTGTTTGTCTAGATATTTATTAAAATGTGATGGAATGTTTCCCTACCGTCAATCGATGATATATTTTAATAAAGTATTCTTTAAAAAAGTAATGGTTTCAAACAAATAAAATACCATTTATGATATGAAAACAATAGATTATTTGTTTAATATTCACACTAAAATGAAATAAATGTTATTTCATAAAACAAAAAATTATTTTCTGTTGAATCTTAGAAATATATTCTGAAGAGAATATGATTTCTAAGTGGCTAGTGATATTATGTATGAATTTAGAGAAGTTAAAAGTTAACAAATGAAATATTGTTCCAATCATAGTTTGAGTGATCTTTTGATTAATATACTAAAGAACTAGGGTATATGATAGTAAATAAAAATATAAATAGTTATATTTAGTTACTGTGAGAAAGTGACTATTACTGTTAATTAAAGGATTATACTAGTTTGATATTATAGTGATTCTTCATGGAATTTCTTAAAATTTTTAGGATATATGAGGATAAATAAATATAAAAATTTATATTTATTTATCATAGGAAAGTTATTTACACTTGATATCCTAAAAGAAGTTTTAGGATATGACAGTAATGAAAAATGTAAATAGTTACTTTAGTTAAGATGAGAAAGTTAAATTCACTTGATATCCTAAAAGAGTTCAAGATATAATGGTAAAGAAAAATGTAAAGAGTTGCATTTAGTTACCATAACAAGTGAAAACCATTATTATATAAAGTACTGTACCAATTAATACTCAAATTATTATACTTTATATCCTAAAATAGTATTACGTATATTGGTAAATAAAAATGTAAATATTTACATTAGTTACTATAGAAAATTGTTATCAATTTATTCTAAAAGAGTTTAGGGTATGGAGGTAAAGAAAAATGTGAATCGTTATATTAGATACCATAACAATGTTGATATCACTTTATCCTAAAATATTTTAGCATGTGATAGTAAAATGATAATGTAAAATTTTACATTATTTATAAAAGATTTCAATGAAAATTTTTGATGGTAAGTGTTCCAAGGATGGTGATGATGTACTTAGAAAGAGTTCTATGTAGACAACAACATATGAAATTATATCATTTCATGTCATGAAGTTGAGGAGATTGAATATAATATCAAAGATATTAACTTAAGGAATATGATTCCTATGTCTTGCCATTATTCAAGATATCATACTTAATAAATGTCACTTACTATGTGGTTAGTGGGCGTATTTGATCAGATGGTCACCTAGGGATGTGATAGGAATTACATTTTTATGTAATGTTTAAAAAACCAATTTTGCATCAACAACATCAAGTTCATGTAGAATCTATTTAGACATTAGTTGTAATGTTTTTAAAAAACATTCCATGTTATTATAATAAAGGTAATATAAATTTATAATTCATTCATGTGTGATGTAATTTATTTTACATGAATAGTCAAATGATGAATATCCCATCAAAGTAAAAACTTTGAGTTGTCCCTAACCAATGATCATATTAGAGTGTAATTTTTTGTGATGATACGTAAAGGTTATTTTAAATAGATTCTTATATCCATTAATAAAGGTTTTTATATGAGATATTTAGGAATATATTATTGATGTAATAAGTAGAGACTTATTACTTAGACTGGCCTATGAAAGTATATCTCATGGAATGTCATGCGATCATGGATATACTTAGGGGTTTATTATTATTATTATTATTATCAATCCTTCTTACTTGATGTTGGTGAGATAACTATAATGATAAACTTCATATTTTGATACCCTTATTATGTATTTCAACATATGAACTTATTTAATATGAGGGTGGTTGGGTATATTGTTGATCATGTTGTCGGTTGGAGTATAACCAAGATGGAAAGTGTCCACTTGTATGAAAAGAAAAGACATATGACCCTTGATTTAATAAGACTAAGTAAATGCATATCCAAGATTAGTTGTTTCACATATCATGTGTTTAATTACTTGGATAAGTGAAATCTAATGTACTTGTCAGATAGATGAATGACATGTGATGTATTCATCCACTTAGTCAGTCATTTTCAAATAATCATGAAAATGATGAGATGCCTATACTAGATTAACATGTACCATGTCTAGTGGTCACTAGAAGTCATGGAAAAGGGGATTATATTAGATAAATATGATCTATATAATAAATATTGTGGTGGACATGTTCATATAGATATATGGGTATTTTTTATAGATATAACACCATACCCCTTAGTAGCTTGAGTAGAACTGATGTTTTTCTAGAGGACTCTATTTTATTACATCTATGAAATTTAGATTTCATAGTTGTTGTAAATTCTACTAAGTCTTTCTGGGTCACACAGTTAGACCCTTGCATAAGGATAAAATTTTAGATAAAGTGTTTTTTCAAAATGAAGATATTTTCATGAAAAAACTATATCCAAAAGAGTTTGGATATATTAGAAAAGAGTTTTTAAATTATGTATAAAGTTCTTATTAGGTTTTAGTATAATTGGGAGATTTTTGAATATTCACTAATATATAAATATGTATATTTAATAATCAGAATTCGATGTAGGTATTATTACGCATCTATTCAATACACGTGATAATATATATATATGTATATATATATATATGTATTTGGGGTGAAAACTAAGTGGTAAACCCCATAATCTTACATAAAAAATATAGGGTTCGAATCTTGGAAAACCCCTTAGTGGATTTATGTATGAGGTGATTACACATGTATAATGTAGGAAGGAAGTTATGTGGGCATGATGTGGGACTAGTGACATAGGTAGGATGATGTAGGCATAATGCTGCATTTGGCCTTCATGCCATATTCTTGGGTCACTTGGCCTTTGGCCTATGATCCATGTAATTGGTCTCCCTCTACCCATATTGAAAGAGGTATTTTATTTCACAATAAAAAGAGGATTTTCCACAAATTTAAGAAATATATGTATATAATATATATATATATATATTTCTCCCAAATAGTTTTATAATAAATCTTTTATGAATGGATAAAATGGATTAAATATTCATTGAATATTATTTATTAAATTAATGTCAATAGAAAAAAAATGTATATCAATAAATAAACATGGTTGAAATGTTTCATTTAAGGAAATACAACATGGATGGATATATAAAGGGATATGATACCTCCTATTATTATAATTTTATTATGAGCAAGCCTATCAATTCTCTCTTCCTCCCATACTGTTATTTATTATATGAGATGAAGGTGCTGGAACCACTTAAAAATTTAGGTATCCTTGAGATATCATAAAAATACATTGGATATTATTCCCCCCTTAGAGTCAGGGTGATTTTTTTCATTGCTTTGTGATCTTTTCCAAACATTTTACTTTGCTGAGGAAGAAGAAAACTGCTACTGTTGAAATTTTCTAGGTATTCTGTTTTATAGGTTTATTTATATTTTGATTCTTGAAGATATATTTATATTTGTTTGAGTTGTATTCCACTCCATATGTTCATATGATGATCATGTTAAACCCATCAAATATTAAATATTTTTTAATTATTTATAGATGTTCATGTTGTGTTAGTTGAAATAAAAGTTATGTGTTTATAAAGACATATGTCAATGTAACATGTATTAATATTTTTATGTGTTATGAAATTAGTATAATATCAATATATTATGAATCCAATAATGACATCTACATATATTCATTACAATGGTGAATTAGTCAATACAAATAGGGGAGTTATATATAGTAGACAAAATGTTCAAGTTGTTAATTTGAAATATTATACAACATTTAAAGATATTAAGGGAAAAAATCATAATTGGTTACATAGAAGAGATGACCAGGTCATATGATCAATTAGTTATTGACATCAGTGTTGTAAATATAGTATGTGGCGTGTTTCATATCCCATTTTTTATGATGAATACTGGCAAGAATCATTTTAAATTTCCATGTAATAATGTTAATGTTAAATGATGGATTTATACATCGATTTATTTATTCATGAATAAGATAAAAACACTTTTAATGGATGAAACAATGAGTTTCTAGTTGATGTTTCTCTATCATAGCCTTATTTTATGACATCTTGTCCTCAAACTGTGTCACATTCAAGAGGAATTTCATATATTGCAAAAATTACTCCACCCATTGAATATAAGACTAATGATAATTATGTGGATAATGAAGATCCAAATGATGGGAAAATGGGTGAGGATTTTGAATAAGATAATGAGGAGGAATAATAGTTAGAAACATCAAATTTGGGGTCACATCATGGGTTGAATCATCCATATCTATTGAACTCATGGTCTTAATAAGGAATATCATGCCTACCAAAATTAGATTGGGTTGTCATTATCCCCACTACAACATTTCTAGGAATAATTGGTGATACCCAATGATATGATGATGATGTTTTATACATTGGTGGTTAATTTGAAAGTAAATAAGTGATGAATACTATACTCAAACAATATCACATTGACCATCATTATACTTATGTTGTTAAATAATCAAAGAGATCTAAATGCATTATTTAGTGTGAAAAGTATGGGAAAGACCATTGGATGTATATTTGAGGAAAATTCAATAAGAAGTTTGAATGTAGGAGGATCTCAAAAGTCTATGCTCTAGACAGTTCTATTAATCCATGTTTGAAACATTACCATACAAATTTGGATGCCAAATTCATTTCAACGGTTATTATTGAAATTGTAATAACATGCCAAAATTTTCTAATAGCACTTATTTAGGAGGGAGTGAAACAACTATTCAAATAAAAAATATCCTTTAGGAAGAAATGGATGGAATGATAGAAAGTGATTGGGAAATTTTATAAGGAATATGATAACTCATTTTAGGTGTAAGATCCCATATTTTCTAGGTACATACTTCTTTAAGATTTTGGTTAAACCTCCTTGAGTTCAGTTTTTTTTTCATTTAATCCCTAGTTGTCAAGCCCTTGTGTCGGTTGGGTTGGTTCTAGGAGGAAGCATCAGAAGAACTAAAGTCTGGTTGTAGAATAAATTCATGCTATGAATGGTCCATTCATTACTTTAATTTCTTTAGAAAAACCCCATGAAACCTATACAAGGTGTGAATGGTTAGGTAATACCACGTGAAATTCATTCATTCCATGAATGGGTATGGGTATTCTTTAAATCTGAAACTCACATATTGAGATGGATTCGTGACATGAAACAATATTTTCTAAATTTTAAAGACTAGGTGACAGTTTTATTGGCGTATGTGGGAGTCAATCCATTCACAATGTGAATCCCATATTCACATCATGAATGTACCTCACACAATGTTCTTTTAAACTCCACTATAGTGCATTTCAAATATCATTCACCCTTCCTCTAAACTGAAACCATTCCATAGGTGAATTATGAGTTTTCCTATTGGAACTAGAAGTGTGTTTATATTGGATCTTGGCATTCCATATCGATAGGTGGAAGTTAAACTCTTCAGTTCTTCATCTCTTACTTGTATCATTTGTTTTCTATGAGGGAAACCCTAGTTTGAGACTGTCTAACCTAGATTGAGATATTTTTGTTGTGTTAGTAGAGTTATTGGTATTAATTGAAGGGAAGGAAAAATTTGATCACTAACTTAGATGTTCAGAGACTATTTATGTCTTCTCTTCTCTTGAGGTGGGTGGTATAGAATAACTCCCTTTTGTCTATTTTGATTCTTCATGTATGTGTAATAAGTGAGATCACATTGGAAGGTCATCAACATGACCTAATTAAATCATAAATTCAATACTTTGATGGAGATTCACATTATTAGATCTCCCAAGGATCATGTTGTGTCTCTTGGAATTATGAACTAGACTTGTGACCACCTGAGAGGTGTGCCAACCCTTGATTAAATGGAAATTATTGATAATTGCCTCAACCTTATGAACTTGGAATAACATGTGACACGTGATGATTAGTAATTTTTTATGACATGTGAAATTTGATAAATAGTAACCTAGTATGATGTAACTATCTTTGATTCATCCTTGATAGGGGAATCCACCAATTGATAGTGATGTGCATTTGGATTGTTATATTTTATGTTTATTGACATATATATTGATGTTTTAATTCACTATCTTGTAAGATGTGATATCGGTGATTTATCCTAGATAGTATAATCCACTAATATGATATTTTTTACCTTCTTCTTAGTTTGTAAGTGTAACCTAGGAATAGGTAAGTGACTATGACATGGGTAATTCACATGGATCCCAATATGATATTGTTTAATTTCCCCTTGGTTTGGAAGTACACCCCGGGAATATGTAAGTGTTCTAACAGTGGGTTCCCTAGAACCAATTAAACAGTATTTTTCAAATATCATATCATGTATATAGTGATTCATGCATGATGTACACTTACCATAATACTACTGATATTTTTGTTTCTACTGTTTACATGGAAATATCCATATATTATTTGTCATATCAAAATGTTATAACAGTTCCTAGGATATAATGAGAACCTCAAGAAACTATGACATTAATATTAAATATATGTATTATAGTCTAGATATATCATACTAACTAGACATAAATTATGTTTAACTATTAGGTGCTGGGGGCTCATAATTATTGAGACTTCTTCTCATTTAGTTCACACTTAGTGATCTCGAGTAGATGATCTCATGAAGACTGAACAACCAATAGGAACACCACATGTTTTAGGTGTCACTGGTAGTTCCTATCCATAAACACAAGTAATGGTCTCCTAACTTGAGATTATTATCAGTGTATAATATTTGATCACATACTTGGAAGTAGGGAAAAAACTATAGCATTGAAGTCATAGAGTGGTAGCTTGTGTTGGGTGCGTCATTGGTGGTATGACATTGATTGAATAATTAGGATATAATTTTTAGCTTCTGAAATGAAGTGATATATTAGTAATATTTGATTATAATGGTAGTTACTTCACTAAATCCATGTCCACGGTAGAGGAAGGTAAGTCTGTCTTGTTTGATCAATGAATAATAAAGTGAGAAAGGACGATGAAACTAGTGTACATCCTGATTTATGAGATATCGCGATAAAAAGAGATTATATTGCATGACATGTGTTCATAGGAAACATTGTTATTGTTATAAATATAAATTATCTATTTATGGGCCTTGATGGGTTTCGAGACTCCACTCTTGGTTTTGTGAATAGTATTCGCTACTATTGATATAAGGGCCTAGAGAGTCGCAAAATTAACGTATTCAAAAGTATTACCTATTTTGATGAATAATAGATTAAGACATGGTGGTCCCCAACACTGTGGTCCGAGTGAGGTCCAAGTATATACTATCACCAAAGAATAAATAAATTCATGCTATTCAAGTTTATAATAACTGACATTTAATTTATTTGTTAAATGTATTTACAAGTTTTAAAGTAAATACATGGAAAAATATTATACGAACCAATATTATTTTAATATTCAAGGTTTTTTTAATATTTGTGGGAATACCAAATCGAGTTAATGGCCCGTTTTTATCATGTAATACATTTATTATATTACAAGTAATTGAAAAAATATAAATTACATTTATGAGTCAGTAAGTCAGTCATAAGAAGTCATTTGTAGCTAATTTAGTGGGTAAAAAATATCCAAAGGTTGGGGATCCATATTTAGATAACCTTACTATAAAAGGAACTAGTACTCACCCGTGAATTTGCATGGTGTTATAAAACAATGCTTATATTCAATAACAAAATACCATTATTCAAATTTATTAACGAAAAATTAAGTTGAATATATTTTCCCTATGGACACAACTTTGTGGTACATAAAATTAGAAAACTGGATAAACTATAGAGACATCATCAATATAGTAAAAAATATTGAAGAAAGTTTTAGTGGAATAAAAATTTATTTTGAGCATGAAGAATTTAAACACAATAAGATATTTCTATGATTTGAAGTTAATGAACATTACTATTGAATATATTTAAATCACTATTTGATGGTACATAATATTGAAATACATGTGGTGAAAATAGGGATACCTCATGAATATAGTCAAAACATTAATGATAAATTTATAGGAATTAAATTCTTCTAAGGATAGTGATTTCAATAACATTAATAAAGTAAATCTAAAATAAAATTGAAAAAAACATTGGATTGTAAAATGAAATAAAAACTGATAGGAAATTAAAGTAGAATCCTAATTTTCAATACAAGTTACACAATTTAGTTGACATCATAAATATTTTAGAAAACATTTACATTAAGTTATAAATAATAAAATTTTAATTTCACCATGAAGAATTCAAACACATTAATGAAAACATCATTCAAATGGTTAATTAAAATTATTATCATTATGATAATTAATGTTGATTGAGGTCATACGATCCTCAAATGGAATACTAAATGAATAACCTATAAAATAAATGATTCCAACACAAAACGTAATATAGTATAGTAAACACATAATACATCAATCAAAGAACATATTGAGAATGGAAAAAAGGGAAATACTAACCCCAAAAAAAGAAATTAATGTATACTCACATTTAATGAAATAAAAAATAAATAATAGATAAAATAAAAATAAAATATATACTACTCTAGAATACGCCAAATGATCCCTCTTCCATGATGTTCTATTCCCCCAAATTATAATGTGACTCCACCCAGTCACCATGTAAGATCTAGACCTTTCATCCCAACACTGTAATTTTTCATTGATTTCCTACCATTGGCATAAACTATATTATAATTATGTGCAACAGTTGGATGTAAAATGCATGATAAACAATCTATATTTACCATAAATGTAATCATCATTTGAGTTATAGTGATGTAATAAGAGGAAATAATGTAGAAGCTCATCAGCTAAAACTAAAATTTCGGATGGAACATGCACCTGATTCCCTCTATGTTGTACAACTGTCTTGAAAATGAGAAATTGTAGCCTGCATAGACAAAACAATAGTGAATCCAAAATTTAATGGTTATGTGGAATTCATTTATGATGACCCCATACAAAACATACATATCATAATGAGCACATGCATATGTAGGTTACCCAGTCTCAATTTTCATTCAAAAAATGGGGTGACAGTTCACACGCTTGTTCAATCAGAAAAAATGTATAATCAGAAATACATTCTAAAACCAGATAAATATACCAATAGAATGTGTTTTCCTCTTTATAGCTTCATTAGTAGCATCATCAATTAGTGATAACCCATTCTATCAATGCAACAACAAACATTAAGAACCACAACAACACCAGAAACAGTACGCCAAATTTAAAAGTATCAATGAGCTAACGAAAAATGTAACGAAGATCGATTTTTATAATAAAGAGATTTGCAGAAAAAAATGCCTTGCAGATGTCTATAAAACGTTCTTGAATGGCACAATAATCAGTTTTGGGGTTCAAAATTCCTCCATCTTGAAAGCAGCTAGATTTATTCAAAGGAGGCTGCAATGACAACGTAAGCCAAATGAAACTATAGAAATCAGAAAAACCCAATAGACATGACAAAGGAATCATGAAGAAAATACTTACCCAATAGATATGACAAAGGAATCAGAAAAATATAGTTAGGCAAGGACATCATATCCTTGTAAACTAAATAAATAAATAACTTTTACAATGGGGAAATGAAGAACCCATTAAGAAAACTCCGAACACAAATTGACTGAGAACCGCACAACGGACACACATCAAATGAAGACAATGTGTGAATGAAACAACATGAAGGACAAAGACTAACCTGGAAAGCTATAGATAGTGTCCTGAGTGGAAAATAAATTTAGGCCCATACCATTGGAAATTGATGAATCTTGGAGGCTATGCATTGTTATAGATGGTGGCCAAATGGCATGCAGCAATGATCCAAAAGTACCTGAAAATATAACAAACTGTATGTTATAAAATTAAAAATGTAAAATAATGGCAAGAATAAAAAACATGAAATTTACAATGTAAACAATTTTAATTAAAAATTTAACATACATACCAAATTGATAATCCACATAAAACATCAAAGAGAGTGGTCATAATAAAAAGAGAAATGATAAAATAAATGAAATAATAATAAATTGAATGAGTGGGCTGTTCGGGAAAAAATAAAACAGAGTGAAACTATTATTCATGTATCTAGGACATTATAGAATGAGGGATAGAGATCAGAGACAAATAAATAATGATGGAATAATACTTATAGAAAGAGAGACTTCCTGGGGACACAAGTTATGAATTTGATGAATATGGGCTACATAATGAGCAGCATCATCTTATTGCTAATAGTAAATAATAAACTATAACGTGATCAAATTCAAAAAAAGAATATGATAACTATATTAAAATAGAATAAAATGAGCCACTGATACCTCACAATGAGAAATCAGTTTTCGTCACTTTCATTAATAAGCCTTCAAAATCACCAGACAACTGGTACCTGAAAATGGTAAATCATTTATGCTCAGAACAACTACCACATTCATATAGAAATGGACTCCAAAATAGAGGAAAATAATGTTTGGGACTTCTTTAGACCTGTAAAATGTTATTTTTTGATTCACATAACATCATGTTGACCCCAAATCTTCATAACATAAAGAAATTTCCTCAGACCAGAATCCCAAATATCACCTGCATGACCAGTAACATTCAAATATATGCTTCTCCTTTTGTTGGACCCTGACAACTGGCTCATTAGAGATACCATAAGTAAAATACATATTTTCTTATAGATCATATAATATTTATCATGTACAGTTTAATGATAGCAACAATGGATTTGCTATGTTGATAATTTCCTTTCCTTCAAGGATGTGAGGAATTTCATCACCTGGAAGCAGTAGTTTTTCACATTAATTCCTATTTCAAAATAGGTGGGTGGCATTTCCTCTATTCAAAATAACAGCATCATGATTCTCCCCACTAAAAAGTAGTAATATATTCAATAATATACCAATAAAGAAAATGAAGTTATATGTTGCTGCTCATATAACCAATATACCTATATCTACAGAAGCATCACCAACATCAGCAGTTTCCATAATCAGATATATGTTGCTGCTCAGATATATGTTGCTGCTAAACAAAATAAAAAGAAGATATATGTTGTTGCATATATAAGTGAGTGTCCTTTCCTTGTTTCAATATATTCATTAAAATATTCACAAGTTTCCTCTGTTCAGTTTCCTTGTATGTGCATATATATGTTGCTGATCATTCCATCCCTAGGATTGATGTTGACAGAATAATCATCTTTCAAAGGCTACATGTTTATAAAGTCATCAAAATTCAAGGAAATGCAGTTATCATACCTCAAATAATATGTACCATGACATGAATATTTAATTTCCTGATGTAAATCATCATATGGTCCCAGAATATGGCACCATGAGTTTGGAATACGCTACCTAGACCTGGTGGTGTGATTTCTATGAATCATTACCTAGATATACCTCATATGGTCTGAAAAATACAATGTTCTCTTTCTAATAAAGAAATGAGTGAGAATTAGACATGATAAGATCAGTACATGATTGTATTTTGTCAATATTCCATCTTCTAGGTTAATACCCATTGATGCTTTGATCATTTTTTAGATGATGTATCCTTTTTCTTGTCTAGTAGACTTTGTTAAGTAAATTTGTCAGTTAAATTGTACAATAGACATTTAAATAACAAATCAAAAACCTGTGAATTAAACACATTCAATATTCATCTCAAATATTCAATGAAATAAGGAAAATGGGTAGAAGTTCGTTTATAACACATAAAATTTCATATTAAATTATTTCTATCTGTAAATTAAAACAATTCAAATTTCGATTATTAAAAAGAACCAGATTAATAGTGGAGGAATCAGGTCAAAGATCAAGCATTGACATTAATTAATAGATGTAATTTTAAAAATTATCAGAAGATCTCCCTTTTGGAATCCATGAAATATCAAAATGAAATAAGAATAAATCACTGAGGGATAAGTCCAGTGTTATGAAGACAATACCTCTCTGTTGAATTTCATCTATTGCAGCCCTCATGACTATGTTACGAATTGATGTTTCAATACTGGGAAGGGAAGAATGAATATTTTTGATCGCCAAAACAGATTTATTCATTTATGTATAACCCATTTGGAAGTTAGTGAATGAATCGTAATTTAAAAAACAAAATCATATAATGATTAATAGATATCTGAAAACCTGTTTGTATTTGTTGCCTTATAGTCTCTACTCCTATCAAATTTTGGTGAAATGTTTAGGGAAAAAGTCATGGAAAATCAAAAAGAAGTCAGTAATATTAACATGATATGTTATATTTAGAAAATACTAACATGTACATTAGGGAATAACAGTACAACGAAATTAACAAAAAAATCATGTAAAGATTAATAAGCATCTAATAGCCTATTTATAGTTTTTTCCTTAGTAGTCTCTATTGAATATCTGGTCAATTCTTGTTCACAATTTCAGCGACAAAGTCTGGTAAAATCATAAAAATGTCAACAATGTTAAAGTGAAATGGTAAATTTAGAATCTAATGAAAAGTAATGTAAGAGTACAATAAAATAAACAATTGACAAAGATGCGGTTAAAACATAATTGATTCTGGAACATCAATGCAGGGAAGTGATTATAGGATTATTACATGGTATTGGAATCATGATTTGCACAATCACGTTTAGATCACATGGGGCCATCCATCAGTTTTTATCACTGCATCTAATTCTCTTAAATGAGAAGGGCTTAAAAGAATAGATATTCCTGAAATAATAATAAATGCAGTCATTCTAACATTAAGGCCATGTGTATTAAAAGTATATTATTGAATGGGAGTCACAAACCTACACGATCAAACTTATAATACTTATTAATAGACGCACTTCAATTAATGAGAATAACAAACACATAAATATTGATAACTGACTAATTTCTTCCTCTACCTACCATAATCTCAAAAAAGTAATATGAAAATATAAAATACCAGTCTGGATATGCCTCTCTTTTTTTCTCCACAATCACAGAAACTATTTAGGCCTCCATAGAAAGATAAGTAATTATGTTGTAATTAAAATTTTCATCACCAGGGTTGTCTATATCACCCTTGCAAGCTTCTATCCAATGTTTCTCGGCCACTAGGAATATCCTGAAACTGGTTTAGCAAATTAGAAACCAGCTTCCTAGGAAAAGTGATTTCTAACATTAAATATAACAGAAAGTCAATATTCATTAGACCATGAAGCAAAAACATATATGTATGACAACAGATGGATAAAAAAATGAAAGATAACAAACCAAAGAAATGAATCTTTAGCAAAAGGTTAATATTAGTAAAAATTTCACAAGAATCAGATTAGTCAGCCACATAAAAACCCAAGGCAAAGATCAACTTTGTAAAATATCACTCAATTATTTGATGTAGATGAAATACCTACAAAAGATGATAGAGTAGATAGTTGAGGATCCAGACAGCTCGGATGCCGCATCCAGGCATGGATTCCCCGATCGAACTCCCAAGAGTTCCAGAGATGTACAATAAGTAGTCCAGAAAATATCTATGAATGACTAATAGGGAAACACTTCAATAAGCAGTCCAGAAATATCTATGAATGACTAATTAGGAAACACTTACATATAAATAATCTTGAAACATTAATTTTTCAACTACCTATATGTAACTATGTAATTTTCAGTGCCATCTTAATGTAGGGGAACCAAGATACTATCTCCAAGCACTACACATTCATGGTATGTCGAACCATACAGAGAACTCAACGGGGAGGGAGCGTAATAATGTCAGTTAAACACAAACAGAAAAAAGAAAAAATGGTCAGATTATTTGAAGGGAAAACATGATATTGAAAATTAGATGAACTCTAAATCAATATAAGAAACACCCAAAACACCCTATGGAAATATATATGATTGAATAATATGGAAAAACTTACATATAAATGATGTTGAAACATTAATGTTTCAACTATTTGTATGTAATTATGTAAATTTTAGTTCCATCTTAATACAGGGGCACCAAGATTCTATTTCCAAGTAGTACAATTTCATGGTATGTCGAACCATATAGAGAAGTGAGTGGGAACTTAGCCGTAACCTTGTCAGTTAAACACAAACAGAAAAGGGAATATAGGTGGGATAATAGGTAGTATTATTTGAAGTCCAAACAGGATCTTGAAAATAATATGAACGCTATATCCACTTAAGATCCACCCAAAACACCATATAGAGCATGTATTTGAAAGTGGGAAAAAAACTACAGAGTTAGTGAATCATACCTTCTGAAAAGCAGAGATCCATGTAATCCAATACTTGCAACCCAGTAAATGAAGCTTTTGGTAAATGCATAGTTACCTAGAAATTAGGCGACAAAATTACTGACCTGAATCAATCTCAAAGGAATCGGTTGATGTCATATGAAATCGGTGGATGCTGAGGAGATTAGGTGAGGTCTTGGGGCCTGGTGGATCATGCAGAGTCGGTGTCACGAGTTCAGAGGGGATTCGTTGAGGGGAGTGGGAGAGGGGATTCAGAGATCGTGCTTGGGGAGGGAAAATAGAGGGCAGCGAGTAGTCCTTCGCTAAGTGCTACAACCACCCTTGGTCGACAGGACGAGTGGGAGGAGAAATCCAGGGAGGGTTATTGTGACCGTGAACCCTAGAAACCAAATTGGAGGAGCTGTATCCATAGAAGGTTTAGGGAGAGAGCAGATGAAGCGGCAGAGGGAAGTCGTCTGGAACCCTAATCGTATTGGAGGAAAATCCCGAGAGTGGGATGGTGTGGATGGTGGGAACAAAGAAATGGCCAGGGATGGTAAGCACATTGATTCCATGGATGACATGCGGGATGAGATGAGCAGATTCCACTGGCGGTGTATTGATTGGAGTTCTGTCGAAACCCTAAGTGCGGCTGGAGTACCAGGTTAGGCGAATGGAAGGAGTCGCGCAGGGAGAAATGGATGAGGAGGTAGCGCGAGACGGTGTGGGGTTAGAATCAGGAATGGAAGTGTTATTTGGGTGACATGGATGAGCATGGAGGCGACATGTCAGCTGAGAGGTACCCATATTTAGTAGATATAGTGGATAAGGGGGCCTCATGCAATGTACTATTCATTTCATGATGGATTAGAGCCTCTATCTTCTATTTATTACATCATAGGGAGAGAAACTCTCAATCCAAGACTTTGATCAAAGTTATGCTTCACAGATTGATGGGTCAATGCTATGGTGATCGCCGAGACATTAAAGTAATCATTGGATCACCATACTAGAACTCATAATTCAATGATTGAAATTACCATATGCTTTCAAAGCTCGTGTGGATGATCTAGAGGGATCAGACTTCTGTTCCTTTAAGTAATGATTATCGATGATTGAATGGATGGTGAATCCAGCTTTGGATCAAATGAGGTATTTTTAATTTTAATTTTGTGCCTAATTCATTCATTTTAAGATCCTTGGTTTTGTAACTGGAAACAGATAATGCTGGAGATGACATTACAATGTCAATTTCAACATTAAAATTTTAAATTCTTGGTTTTTTGGGATTCTGTTGCACACTCGATACCAACAGTAAGAAACTCCAGCATGGCTAATTTTCATGGAGCCCAGTATAAAATGGTTACTTTTCCCCTTGGCATGACCTTATACCCTGGGAAGGCGTAAGTGACTCAAGAATGGGTAATTCACATGAAGATTAGTGTTTCATAGTTACTTGAGACAATATATAGGATATTAATCTTCAAAAAAATAATTTTCCATGACTTGGGTGATCTATCTTGATACACGAGGAACCATTTTTATATGGATATATCTAGTATGGTGCCTATTTTTTTTTACCTAGGTTTCAAATTGGAGATTGAGGGTTGGAAGTTTTATTTGATTCTTAGTATTAATTTATGAATTAATAACCTTTCTTATCAATTTATTTAATGCACTATATATTTAGACCAAATTGTTTAAACACCATGGGTATTGTCTTACTAAGTTATAATCACACCCTATTCGGGAACCATTTGGTACTTAGGAATACTTCATGGATGTAGGTATAGAAAAGGGAAATGGACCCTGAATTTGATTGATTTCTTGCTATATTGGTTGGATCTTAGAGATATGAATGACATGAGGTTTAGGACTAGGGATTTTAGAGTCTCTTTTATCAAGAAGTTTTGAAAACCGAAAATTTCCATTAAAGTTTCATGAAGTCAAGGAGTTTCATGAACAAGAATAGAGTGCTTCGTGAAAAGGTGGCGGCGAGCCTAGAATATTTATAAAAAAGAGGAAATGTCTATAAATATGTGTATACCCCCTTATTTAAAATATATCAAGCCTTAAGGAAAATCCAAAGGCTCTAAATTTTTTAAAGTGATTTGTAAATGTTTTTTATTACACAAAGGTTTTCATAAGAGCATCTATTTCATGAAGAAAGGAAGTTTCATGAAATTTTTGAGCATTTCAAAAGTTGTGAGCTTTGTGAATGTAGTGAGTTTCACAAAATTTTTAGGTTTTGTGAAAGAAGAATATTTTTTGAAGAATTGAGTAGTTTCATGAAATTTGAGATAGGGGTTTCATGAAAGTGGATCTTACATGAAACAGAAGGGATTTCCCAGTAATTATTTGGTAATGTGGTATTAATCAGGTGGATGAAAGTGGAACTTAATGATGCAACAAATGAGGTGTAAAAAATATTGATTCAAGTAATCAATGAAATAATCTTCTGAATAAGACTTGAACACACTTTAGTTGAGAGAGAAGTGAGCTTTCAAATTGTGATTGGTTGTAAACCAGGAGGGACAGTGAGTCCACTCTGAAATTTGTAATAGTATTTCACTTTAGTGGATTTGGTATATAGGCACATTGAATTTATATTATACTTGGACGTAGCCCAGTGTGGGTAAACCAAGTAAAATTGATATGTCTAGTTTATGCTTTCATTACTTCTCATACATTGTTATGGTAAATGGAGAGAAGAGTGTTTTGTTTAATGATGAAACAAGATCCTAAGGGGTGGTAGTTTTAATATATCATTCCATGATTCACCCCCTCCTCAAGGTATTTAATCTAGTTGGGATAGTAAATTTTAAAACATAAAACACATAAAGTATTTTCTTTAATAATTCCATTATTACCCTTAGTGTATCCCTATATATCAATCACAAAACACTTCCTAGTATCCCGGGGAAAATAAAACATAAGAAAGGGGTGGCCATGAATGCTCAGTAAGGGTAAGTGTACTACAAAATCTACAAATAAATAAGGCATAATCAATATGGAATGGTAAATAACTGAAACACATTCCATTTAATCAATAACTTAAGAATAATATGGAAGGAATAAATTATGATCAAATAATTTCATATAAATATTCACATGAGAAAAAAACTTAACCATGGATATTCTAACTATTCGAATAATCACATGTATATCAATAACTGAATTCATAATGATGGAATACGTAATGTTGGACATCTAAAACATACCATAGATGCCTTATGCTAATATATCTAATACCATCAAGGACTTGTACCAATAAATTGATATAAATGGGTAATGCCTTGGCCAAAACCCAATTTAGTTTGTCTCATGAGATCTACTAATGCATCGAGCAGCTATAACGGGCCCTGGCCATCACTTACTAATTCCAATACATTCCTCATATGAAAGGTTCAAAACATAATACATATAAAAATTCATATTTAAGATAGAATATTAAATTTAAATACTTTCCATAATGAATAAACATATTCATAAACCATCTAGAGTAAAATGAATGGTATCAACATAGTACATCCCCAGTCAAACTGAACATAAACCATCCAGAGAAATAATAAGGATGGTATCATTGAATTATATCCACATTAAATAATAAGTAACATAAAATAATTTATTCTTATATATAAAATTATTTTTAAAGACCACATGGAACATTTATTGAGGAAAATAACCTTTCTTTTAAAATAACCCTTTTATTTTAAAATTAGAAAATTAATAAATTATTGTCAAAATTCATTTATTTGAAAATCACTTTTAGAAAATAATAATTTTTAAAACATTAAGAATTTTTTTTATTAAAAATAACCTTGTATACTTTCAATGGAATCTTCAAATAAATTACATTCAGGATGATAGGTAATTCCATACATGTCATATAAGTTAAAAAGAACATTCATTTTTCACTATAAAAAGGCTAGAAAAGTGCCTCATTCAGAAAATGATAAGAATATTCCCTTAAAACTATTTTATAAAAATTAAAACATGTGTAAAAATTTATTTAATTAATAATTTGGAAAATACTAAAACAATTTTTAAATAATTTTTATATAACATAGTTTTGGAAGAAAAAAGGATTTTTACCCGAAGGGAGAAATAAAGTCATATTTTATTAAAAATAATTCTTAATCATTTTAAGTACCAAATAGTGGGAAAATGATAATATTACTTCAGAAAACAATTAATAACTATATTATAATAAAATATATTGATTTTAATATATAAATATCAAATAATTCCCCAAAGGGAGACTTAAACAAAAACAATCTCGAATAATGATGAGATTGTGAAATGAACCCTTACAACTTTGGTAACATTTGAATCATAAGTCCCGTGAAAGAAATAAATTTAAATAAAACTTTAAATAACATTAATATAATTGAATTCATGATATAACATACAAAAAGGGAATTATATAGTCCACACAAAAGAAATAAGTGTTGAATATGTCATATGTCTCACAGAAGTAAAAGTCAGATGAGAAACCCTTACCTTACGACTGACTCGTCACATATGTTCTTTATCTTCCTGAATAATAAAATTTTGTTAATTATTTAATTTATTAAGAAAATTTTTAAATTTTATTATTCCTTTTATTTCACTTATTACCATGTTATATATGATTACTTAATCAATTAAGTTTACGTCATATGTTTCGATGATATTTTGTTTATGTGTCAAAAATGACTTTGGTAAGTTGACTACTGTCAAAGTGGTAATTATTTAAATATATAAAGAATAATAATCATGAAATAATTATCATATTTATAAATTAATTATACAATTAAAATCAATCATTAAATATGTTTTTTTAAAATTAAGTACGTTACAATCATGGAGATGGTAGGTTGTACATGCGCATGGGTAACATTTCCATTTTTCAACGATCATTATAGAAAGGAGGTAAGTAATATTTTATCTTTATATAATGATAAAAATATTATAAGTAACATATTATTCATTTATATATAATTATATATTTCATCCATGTGGTTTGGGGATGAAAATAGATTCACATCTCTTTGTGAAGGCGATAGTCCACACTTACATGAACGATGTTATCATCTTTAAGTGAGTAAAAAAGAAAGAAAGAAAATGATATATTATATTTTAAGAATAATAACTATTAAATTAATATAATAATTATGTCATTTACATAAAATATAATAATTAGATATTTCCATATTACCTTCTAAGTAAAGTGTTATTGAAAAATGAATCACATCGCTTCGCGAGGCGGTAGTCCATCGTATACATAAGTGATGTTATCATATCCCCTATAGAATGGAAAGTAAAAAAATTTATATATGATATAATGATTTAATAGGTATATTTATGTTAAAAATATCATATATATACTTTATACCCATCATCATACTCATCCATGATATCTGGTAATATAAAAACAAATGACATCGGTTCGCAAGGTGATATTCTGTCATACACAAGAATGATGATTCCATAACCCATTTTATGGAAGAGGTAATGGTTGTAAATCATTAAATTAAAATAATAAAATCTAAGTATATTTAATATACTGATTTTATTATATCATCATGGTTAAATAATAATTTAATGATGTGGAGGAAGAAATAAAATAAAAATGCTTGTTGAAGAACGCTGCCTCTTCTTCAGGTAACCTCCTTATGTTTGCACAAAAATACTTCCTAGATTGTATTTATACCCAAAATAAGGCTTATATGATGATATTATGATTTTTTTTAAGTTATTTGGGTAGGTATTTTCCTAATCAAAAGGGTTTTAAGGTGTAAATAAGATAGGAAAAGGGGTGGCCTTTTATAGGTGGAGTGAGTGACACATTTGTAATTTTTGAAAAGAAAAAGGCGTACCCACGTTTTCACATGGAACAAAGAAAAAATGGAGTATTATATATAATTATACATGATAAGGTGTAAATATTTCCATAAAATATATTCTAGATAATCTTTTAGTTCATTTAAAGATTTATCTTCTTAGTTTAACCCCTAGTAAACCCATTTTTACCTTAACCGTTGTCATAAATTTATACTATTTTCACTATTCATTATGATCAAAAATAATTTTTAACTCATTATAAAATATAAATTGTGATGATTAAAAATATTTAATCTATTTTACCAAATTCAATTTACATAAGTGTTAAGATTTAATTTAAAATTAATCCCATATATGCGATGAGAAAGCGGGTTTTCAAAGAGAAAATTTTCAAAAGTTTACAAAGTTTTATATCAAAATTAAATATGATAATGACTACAATAGACTAAATTGGATTAATATATATATATAATTGAACTAATTTTACTTTAAAACCAATTTAAATTATAATTTAACTTTATAAATAATTTAAACAAAAAGAATGTTTTCAATTAAAATTCAGTATTTTTCACTATTCATCAGAAAATGAAACTTTTTAAAAAAAATCCCAAAAAATCACCCTAAGATAATTTTTACGTGTATATTTAAAAATATAATTTTATTTTTTCAAATAAAGTTTCTAATTTTTTTAAAAATTAATTATAAATTATGTTCTCAAAGCGTAACTAAACCGCCTTTTAAGAAAATACAGTTTTTCAGAAAACATTTATTTTTCTTTCAAATGGTTCTAATTTTGTCTATAATCAATATATATCCATTTTAGTTTATTTATAAATGTGTAAACCATGTAATTTTAATAATTTATTTAGTATTATTCATACCCTCCAATTTAATATCTAGGTTCTAATGGTAATGTTTAAATAATAATATTTTAACCGAGTGTCGCATTTCAATCATACTCAGTGTTGTGTGCATTACAAGATATCAAAGAGATTGAATTTATTTAAAAATAAATATATCATAAAGTATTGGGATGATATATTCCCTTATACTCTTGTTGTTTCATGTCATACATGTTATCGAATATGATGTTCATATTTTAAAATATTGGGGTGTTACATTTTACCCCCTAAATAAATTATGTCCCCAAAATTTAGTATTGATCTTGGTAATAAAGGGATTTTCATTTGGAAATACGCTTCTTGAAATATCACATCATGATAAGGGTTAATAAAACATCCCTTTGATTAGATATAATGGGAATACAATGTTCATGTGGAATAATAGATAATTAGGTTTTTAAGTAGGAGAACATTGGTGGAAAGTGAAGATATGAACATGGAAGAAAATCATAAATAATTATCGAGAGTGATAGAGGTAATTGATCATAAGAAATTTAATGATCAATGGAAAGTCAAGGACCTCAAAACCATATATTTTTTATGATTTAAAAGACTATCTAATTCATCCTTTATGAAGGTAATAAGATAACATTTTTGTTTCAATATCCTTTTCCTAAAGTTGTGAAATTATTTTACTTTATAAGAATATAAGTAAATATACTTACTTTATACATTTCTATTTCATAATCATAATTTCATCCTTTGTATGTGATTTGATAAATTTCCAATTCATCACTTACTCCAAGAAATGAATATCCAAAAATGATTTTTTTATTCTTGAAGCACTAAAATTCTCTCTTAACAAATCCTAATATCCATAATAGAATGATAAGTAATTTCTTAAATATCTAGTTATTATTACAACAAAATGGTTAGTACATGTTATCTAATATGTATAAATCTTCATATGTTGAAGTGATACATTAATATCTAAAATCCCATCTAATTTTCAACTTAAACCATTTCGTAAATGGTTAAACTTATGACCCTTCCAAAAGATTAAGATCCAAAACTTTAGAAATAAGGTCACTAAATTTCTAAAATTAACTTATCATTAATCTCCCAAACAACATGAAGTATATCTCAATAATCACATACCAAACATGTGATTACCTACATCATGTATTCTCTTCAAACATGGTAATAAACTGAATTACCATAAAGCCTTATTAAAAATATGAACGATTCTTTATTCCTTAAATAAAACCCAAATTATTGGATATATTCATTAAGTCCACAAATGATGTTAACTACATCAATGATAGAATAAAATACTTTGTCAACAAATCATTAATCAGTTCTATGGTAGTTAGTACAATCCAATTTACTTTATCCATATCAAACATCTCTTTATCCCAACATCATTATCTAAACATCAGGAACATATTAATGGTTATCTTTCCATCAATCATGTGTTTTACAAGAAGTTACACTTTTTTACTGAATCTCTTTTCTTGGTCATCAGCACTATTCAACACATGATTTCAAATCCTTAATGAAAAATTACTATGGTACAATCCTTATAAATTTCATAATTCTTGTAATTGGTATATCATTGATAAAATACTCAAATTAATACAATTCTTGAATCCAAACACAAGAACATTAATTATTCCATTTTTTGTGGTAATATAATAATATTGACCATGATCCATTAGCTACTTTTGAGGTATATTCCTTTTAAACTTGGGGAATTCATTTGCACAATTCCCCATATTCATATAATTGAATCATTGAACATTGAAAAAAAATTCCTTGCCCTTATAATCACAATAATGTTGTCCTTTCTCTCTAAACTTATAGAAAATTTCCATTCCCTTTAAGAAAGTACCAAATCATTTCTTTCCACCATTATCACATATATAAAAATCCTTCTTTCCCTTTATCCATTTTTTCTCCATCGTCCAATTCTTCTCTTTCTCCATTCAAAGCCATAATACTTAGATAATTCCTTCTTTGTCTTGTTAGAACATGATACTATATCCTCATATGATGAGGAAGTTTGGGAGACTAGTTCCCTTCAAAATATTGGATTTAGACCATGAAATAAATTATCATCCTTACTCTTTGGATTATGTGAATTGATACAGTTTTCATTCCATCCACTAGGTTCCATTTCTAAATAATGGAATTCACTATATTTTATAATAACACTATGAAACATAATGTATGATCCAAAAACTAGTGAAACACTTAACATAAATTGAAAATTTTATGTATAAATAATCTCATAATCATAAACATGGTTTCTTTGGGGATATATTTATTTCAAACTCTTTTATATTAGTTTTTAAATAAAATATGATTTATCTTGAGCATATATCTTGAGAGTGACAAACCAGGTGCATAGTAAGGACCATTGTCATGCATCAAGTAATGATCAGATCAAGATAAATGTGACCTTTTCAGAGTTATAATCCCTAGGAATATTTTTTTTAGAACCATGTACACTTGTAGTATCTAGAAAATGATCTATATGTTAGGAAAACCACATAATCTATTCCTTACCAAAACTTTTGGATGTTCTTCTATACTTATCCTCAAATTTTTTCATAGGGTTATGTTCCCTAATCTACATTTTCCAAAATCTAGTTCCAAAGGTTTCTAATAAACTTCATATGATACCAACTTTAGTGACCCCAACCCCAGTAGCCTATAGATGGTGTCTAATTTATTACATTGGCATGGGATATAATGAATTTCATATTGAAGGACTGAAAAGTTTTGCAGTCTTAGTAAACTAGATACATACTTGAAATTCACATTACATTTTAAAACATAAAATACACAATGTATTTTCTTGGATAATGTCATTATTCCCCTTAGCATATCCATACATATTAATCAAAAAACACTTCCTGGCATCCTAGGGAAAATAAAATATAAGAAAGGGGTGAGATGAGATTCTCAGTAAGGGTGACCGTAGAATGGAAGCAATGAATAAATAAGGCATAATAAATATAGATAGTTAAATAACTTAAACAAATGAAATTTAATCAATTACTTGAGAATAATATGGCAGGAATAAATAATGATCCAGTAATTTCATATAAATAATCATATGAACATGAAACTTAACCCTGGATATTCTAACTAATCAAATAATCACATGTATATCAATAAATAAATTCATAATGATGTATTGAATAATGTTGTACATATAAAACATATCATTAGGCCCTTGTTTCAAGACATATAATACCATTGAGGTCTTGCGTCAAGACATCGATATAAATGGCCAAGGCCTTAGACAAAACTCAATCGAGTTTGTCTCATGAGACCTACCGATAATCGAGGGGCTATAGTGGGGCTCACTCATCACTTACTAAGTCCAATGTATTCCTCGTATGAAATGGGTGAAACATAATTCACATAAAAATTCATATTTAAACTATAATAAAAAATGTAGATATTTTCCCCAATCAATAAACATATTTATAAACCATCTAGAGTAAAATAAATGGTATCAACATAGTACACCCCTAGTAAAACTGATTATAAACCATTTGGATAAATAATAAAGATGGTATCATTAGATTATATCCTAATTAAATAATAATTAACATAAAATAATGGCTTATTATATGGAAAATTATTTTCAAAGATCACATGGAACATTTCTTGAGGAAAATAAACTTTATTTGAAAATCACCCTTTTTATTTTAAAACTAGAAAATTTATAAATCGTTATCAAAATACTTTTCTTTGAAAATAAATTTCAAAAACTAATAATGCATATAATATTAGTTAAATAATTATTTAAAAATAAAATTTTAAACATTCAAATGAATCTTCAAAGAAATGATAGTCATTATGGTAGATAATTTCGTATATGTCATATAAGTTAAAAAGAACATTCCTTTTGTACTATAAAAAGGTTAGAAAAGTGTCCCATTCAAGAAAAAACAAGAATATTCCTTTAAAACCATTATATAAAAAGTAAAACATAGTTAATAAATAATTTTTAAATTCTAAAACATTTTTGAAAACAGTTTTAGAAAACATGGTTTTGGAAGAAAAATGGACTTTGACCAAAGAGAGAAATAAAGTTGTATTTTCTTAAAAATATTTTTTAATCATTTTAAGTACCAAAGAGTTAAGAAATGGTAATATTACTTGAAAAAATAATTTATAACCATATTAGATAAAATATATTTATTTAAGGATATAAATATCAAATAATTTCCCTAAGGGAGACTTAAACAAAAAACAATCCCATATAATGTTGAGATTGTGAAATAAACCCTTACAACTTTGATAAATTTTGAATCATAAGCACCATGAAAGAAATAATTTTAAATGAAACATTAAATTATATGAATATAAATTAATTAATAATATAAAATACAAAAAATGTATTACATACACCACAAAAAAGAAATAAGTGGTGAATATAGCGTATGTCTCATGGAAGCAAAAGTGAGACGAGAAACCCTTACCTTGAGTCTGACTCATCACATACATTCTTTATATTCCTGAATAATAAAATTATGCTAATTATTTTATTTCTTAATAAAATTTTAAATTTTATTATTTATTTTATTTAAATTATTACCATGTTATATATGATTACATAATCAATTAAGTTTACATTATATGTTTCGATGATATTTTGATCATGTGTCAAAAATGGCTTTGTAGGTTGACTATGGTCAAAGTGGTCATTATTTAAACATATAAAGAATAATAATATTGATTTAATTATAATATTTAAAAATTAACTATAATTTTAAAATCATTCATGAAATATTGTTTTTAAAAATGAAGTACTTTACAATCATGGAGACGGTTGGTCGTACAAACGTATAGGTAACGTTTCCATTTTTTAAAGATCATCATGTAAAGGAGGTAAGTAATATTTTATATTTAAAAAATTATAATAATATAATAAATAATAAATTATTTTGTTAAATATGATTATATATATCACCCATGTGGTGTGGTGATTAAAAGAGATTCACATAGCTTCGCAAATGCAGTAGTCCACACGTACTCAAACGATGTTATCATCTTTAAGTGAGTGGAAATGGTAAGAAAGAAAATGATATATTATATATTAAAAATGAAAAATATGTCATTTATATCATAATTATGTAATTTATATCATGCACAATTTTTAAATTAATCCCTATCACCATCCATGTAAAGCGTAAGTGAAAAATGAAGCTTCGCAAGGCGGTAGTCCACCATACACACGAGCGATGTTATTTTATCCCCTACAAAATAGAAAGTAAAAAATTTATATATGATATAATAACTCAATAGGTATAATTATGTTATAAATATCATATGTATAATTTATATCCATCATCATACTCAACTGTGAGAGGTGGTAATGTAAAAACAAGTGACATTAGTTCATGAGGTAGTAGTCTATCGTATACCTGAATGACGATTTCATAACCCATTTTTTGGAATAGGGGATGGTAATAGGTAATTAAATTAACATAAAAAAATATAATTATATGTAATATTCTGAGTTTATTATATTATCATGGTTAAATAATAATTTAAGTAGGTTGAGGAAGAAATTAAATAAAAATGCTTGTTAAAGAATATTACCTCTTCTTCAAGTAACCTCATTAAGTTTGCACCAAAAATCTTCCTAGGTTGGATTTATGCCTATAATAAGGATTATATGATGATATGAGGTAAGTTTTAAAGTTATTTGGGTAAATATTTTGAATAATAGAAGGGAGGGGGTGGCCTTTTATAGGTGAGGTGGTGGAACACTTGAAATTTTTGAAAAGAAAAAGATATAACCATGTTTTTCATGTACCAAAAGGGTCTAAAATAGATTATTATCAATAATTATAAATCATAATGTATAAATATGTTTATATAATATATTTTATACATGTTTTTATGTCATTTTAACCTTCATATTCTTATTTTAACCCTCTAATAAACCCATTTTTACCATAATCGTGGTAAATATATTTTATTATTTTCACTTTTCATTATGGTAAAAAATTAAGTTGACCTTATTAGAAAATATAAATTATGATGATTAAAAATATGGAATTCATTTTAACAAATTCAATTCACATAAGTGACAAAATTTAATTTAAAATTAATCTTGCAGACATAACAAGAAAATGTGTTTTCAAAAAGAAAATGTTTTAATGTTTACAAAGATTTTATATAAAAATTCAATATAGAAACAATTATAATGAAATATATTGTATTAATAGATATATAATTGAAATAATTTTACTTTAAACCCATTTTAAAATATAATTTAACTTTATAAATAATTTAAACAAAAAGGCAATTTTCAATTACAATTCAGTATTTTCCACTATTCATCAAAAAACAAAACCTTTCAAAAAAATCCCAAAAATTCACCCTAAGATAATTTTGAGATGTAGATTTCAAAATATAATTTTTTTTTTCAAATAAATTTTCTAAAGTGTTAAAAATTAATTATAAATTATGTGCATAAAGCGTGACTAATTTTCCTTTTAGAAAAATACTGTTTTTCAAAAAACATTTCTTTTTATTTAAAATGGATTTAATTTTGTCTTTAATAAATACATATCCATTTTATTTATTTTATACATGTGTAAAACATATAATGTTCATAATTTAGTTATTATTATTCATACCCTCCAATTTAACAACTAGGTTATAATGGTAATGTTTAAATAATAATATTTTAATCGAGTAACATGTTTCATTCAAACCGGTTGTTGCATGCATTAAAATCTACTGTAGAGATTGAATTTATTTAAATATAAATATATCACAAAGTCTTAGGATGTTATATCCCCTTCTATACTTGGTGTTGTATGTCATACATTCTATCAAATATGATGATCATATTTTAAAATCCCAAGGTGTTACAACTAGGATTTGTTGTGTCTTGGCAATGAAATTGTTCATGGGAGTAGATAACCCATGTATGGGGGGAAACCCGAGTGCCCATGTATGATATTTTTGTTCCTGCTATTCTCTTGTTATAATTTTGATGTTATTTCACCTTGGGGGATTCACTTATTGTGTGATGTTACTATTTGTTGAGATTTTACTCATGGGCCAGTATGACATAAGATGAGTTTCCATGCATCATGGTAGGGACATATGAATATATGTTGAAATTAATTGTTCATGCTAGGGAAATATTTATATCATGTTGAATAATTACCTATATAACCTATGAAAAAAATCATTTTTTTAACAATTGAAAATAAATAAAAGAAATTGTTATGTTATGCCAATTCATTTGTTAATCTAGTTACAAGGGAACCTTGAGTTAGTGGCTCTATGTTGTTTTCACCTTTTGAGGTTAATCTTGTTGAGTAACCTATGTTCTAAGGAGTACATTGAAATTTCTATAGAAAATTCCTCCACATTTTCTTCAAGTTGAATATTAGAAGAGTTGTAATTAGCACACTCCTAATGTAGATGAGGCAAAACTTCCTGTAGATTTGGAGAACTAGATGGATGATCAACTCCATGATAGCTTCTCGAGGTTCATGACATCCATGGATAGGGAGACCGTTTTCACCATGACATCAATTATTGATCTAACTAGAGAGTTCCAGTTTCTCCATCTACCTATTTTCACTAGGGAGGGTGGCCCCCAAATAGCTAAGTTCCAGACCGAGTCAGTCTAGATAATCTTTAATCACCTTGTGACACTTTATGACAAGAAGGTGAATCTTAATACCAACATATTACAAGGACCAAACAATATTTAGTGGAACATTGCAGATTAATCCATTCAATAAGAAAAGATGACCAAGAAGGATTTTGATATGGAGTACCGTAGTAACTTCTATCCAGAGACTGTGTAAGAGGAGAGGGTTCACGAGTTCATGCACCTGACATAGGTGGGCATGTTAGTGATGGACTATGTAGGATGTTTCACTAACCTACAACGTTTTTCTCTATCCTGGGAGGATGATGAGGTAGTTATGCTAAAGCATTTATAGGATGGAATTCATTATGAGATAATGTCACAGGTGAATGTCTTTCACTTGAGTAACTTCATAGATATGATGAATCATTCTCTCATAGTAGAAGGAAAACTAAGGAAGTACCTAAGAGTTGGATAAGTAGTATCAACTGGGCAATTATGAATCTCATCTTTTGGTGGTAAGAAGTGACACTATGATAGTTACTGCTAATCCAATAGTGGGTAGATCATCTAGGGTAGTGGATAACTATCTTAGAATCATGACCCATTATAGTGTTTTTAGTGTGGAAAGTTTTTCCACATTATTCTACAGTGTTCTTACCCTACTATAGAGTGTCATTTTTACAACATGATGGGTCATCTACATAAGTTTTATATGGTCACACAATAGTAGAGTAGTGGTTGGGGTCATGATAGGTACCAGAGTCTGGAAAGGACTCAACTACCCATCAGCAGGCTGGTAGTAGGAGTTCAACCAGAAATTCAGGATGAAGTAGGGGATGTGGTACCCCAACTCATGAGTGGTAGTACCAGCCAGAGGGTGTAGCACAAGGAAGTTAGAATAGAGACTAGGTTAGCGGGGTGAGTCAACTTCATGTTATACAGTCTACTCCAACTGGACTAGATGAAAAACCTTCTACCATCAGAGGTACGATTCTTGTATGATTTACCCTTGACTACATTTTGTTTGATACTAGAGGATCACATTACTTTTTATATTCTCAATTTGAAAATGGTTTGGGTTTGTTTATGGAGTGCTTGGATGGTGTTATGACCATTGACATGTCATTGGGAGTGTGTTCAAATAATATCATATTTGGTAAGGAATTTTCTCTTGAAATTAGTGGTTATCATTTCCTTTGGGATATATTTATACTATAAATGAGAGGCTTTAATTTGATTATGGGTATGATTATCTAGTTCTGTACCAATCTCATATCAACTATTACTTAAGGAGAGTTACTATTATATCTCTATAAGGGGAAACCTCTTATCACTAGGGTGAGTGGTATCTTTATGTTGGTCGTGAAAGACCAATTCAATTCATATTGAATTGTCTCACAAAAAATATAGCAGAACTTATTATGGATGACAGTGAGTTGGAGTAGAATTATTTTCCTCTAGTGGTAGACCATTTTCAAGACATCTTTTCTATAGAGTTATTTGTCTTACCACCTGAGCGAGTGGTTGAGTTCATTATTAAGTTGGTGTTAGGAGATGAGTTAGTTTCTATCCCACCTTATAGAATGAAACCATAAGAGCTTCGTGATTTAAAAGTTTAGTTGGAATATTTAGAAGCAAAGGGATTTATATGACCTAGTACTTCACCACGGGGTTCTCTTATGATTTTCACAAAGAAGGATGACAATAATTTTTTCTTATGTGTGTATTATCAGAGACTAAACTAGATGATACTAATGAACTAGTATCCCATTTCATGCATTAATGACCTCTTCAGTAGGATGGGAGGTGCATAAATTTTCTCTAATATTGACATGAGTTCAGGGTACCATCAGTTAAGGGTGAGACCATAAAACATACCCTAGACTGCTTTTAGGAGTAGGTGTGACTTATATGAGTTCATTTTGATTCCATTTGTTTTGATGAAAAGACTGATGGTATTCATATCCCTGATGAATCAGATATTTCATCCTTTTTTATATTAGTTTATGGTAGTCTTTATCAATGAAATATTAGTGTATTCCTTGTCTGCAAACAATCATGCCCAATATCTTAACATCAACCTGAGTAAACTAAGAGAGCATCAAATTTACACCAAGCTATCCAAATGAAATTTATAGAATGATAGAGTGCACTTCCTGAGTCATGTTTTCTTAGAGGCTGGAGTGTTAGTGGAATTAGAGATAGCTACAACCATGGTATCATGGGAGAAATCCAAGAATGTCTTTAAGATTTGGAGCTTTCTAGGTCTTTCAGGATATTAACAACATTTTATCTAGGAAATATCCTATTTGGAACTGCCATTGTCCAAACTAACCAAGAAAGGAGTGAAGTTTATTTTTTAGATGCTTATGAGAGAGATTTATAAGAGTTGAATAGCAGGTTGGCCTCAACACAGATCCTTGCCTTACTAGTGATGGGTAAAGAATATACCATGTACTTTGATGCATCTAGAGTAGAAATCAAAGTTTTTCTGATGTAGGTGGCTTGAGTAGTTGCTTATGGATTCATATAGTTGATACTGCATGAGATGAATTATTCTACTGATGATTTGGAGTTGTCTATAGTGGTACAAACCCTTTTATTTTGGGTGAGAGATTTGTGGTGTACACTGTCCATAAGAGCCTCATGTACAATTTTCATAATGAGGCCTGAACCTTCAGTAAAGGATGTGGGTTGAGTATTTTCAGTATTTCATCTTTGAGCTAGATTACACACCATGCAACAGAAACATTGTAAATAATTCTTAGAGAAAAAATATATAGACAGAGGCCGTACAAGAGTCTTCTGATGAGTGGAAGTTGATGAAACTCTCTGCGAACATGCATTTGGATATTTAAGAGTCCTGGGGATGAGTACTCTAACTTAAACATCTATTATACCCATTATTTTAGACCAGATTAAGATAGAGTAGTCATATAATCCATAGGGCTTATCTCTATGGGACTTATTATATGGTGGGGACCCATCATTAGGTTGGTCACTTGACAACAATGGTGTTTTTCTTATCTATGGACATGTATGGGTTCCTACATGCTAATGCGATGAGATGATGTGGGAGTTTCATGATTCTATATGGGTGGTACATCTAAGTTTGACAAATATGTATCAAGATCTCTATATGTAGTATTCAGAGATAGGGATAAAGAAGGATATAGCGGTCTTTATGGAAATATGTTTCACCTTTCAGTAGGTGAAGGTTGAGCATGAAAGGACTACTTAGATGTTTCACCCTCTTTCCATTCTATAATGGAAGTGAGATGATGTCACAATGGATATCATAATAGTATTATCCATGGCACCTCACAAGAATGATGAACTACAAGTGATTGTGGATTGGCTGATGAAGGTATCCCACTTCTTACTTATCAAGGAGACCTTCACCATATATGATCTGGGCATTATTTACATGTGAGATATAGTTCTACTACATGGTGTTCTGAGGAGTATTATTTCTTATAGAGATCCTAATTTCACATATTGGTTCTAGCAAGATCTTCAGAAGAATTTTTGATCATAGGTCCTTCTAAGTATAACCTATCATCCTGAGACTAACAACCAAATCTAAACAGATGATTCAAATTCTAGAGGATTTTTTCAAGCCTGTCTTTTGGATTTTAGTGGTTCTTGGGAGTAGCATCTAGAACTCACATAGTTTTCATATAATAATTGCTTCTAGAAATCAATCCAAATTTCCCTTTTATAGAATTTGTCTAGGAGGTCATTTTGTTCTCCTCTTTACTGGTTGTAGGTGGGAGTGTTAGTGCTCATTGTACCCAATCTCAATCAAGAGTCTTCTAAGTAGGTCTAGTTAATCAGAAATTATTTAGTGACTATGTAGATCTAGTAGAAATTGTACAACATCCATCGAAGATGAGCTATGGATTTTGAGTTCATTCATCATGTTTTTCTTCAGGCATCACCTAGGTTGGGGAAATACCATATCAAGAAGTAAGGAAAGCTAGCACCTAGGTTTTTTGGTCCATTAAAGATAGTGGAAAGGGTTGGTCCAATAGAATACTGTTTTACCCCTCCATAGTACTACCACACCATGCATGACATGTTTCATGTGTCATATCTTTATGCCGGATGTTGATTCACCCCTTGAAGAACATCTGATTTGTATCATAAACCATAGTGAGAAGAATACACAGGAGAAGACCGCATCTCTAGTGTGAGTGTAGTGGCATTATGTTCATGTTAAAGTGGATACCCAAGAGAGGTAATTATATATGTAAACATAGGGTACATACCTATTTGTCGATACCCATTAATATGATTTAGAGAAAAGCTCTAGGAAGAGCTATTATATGGTAGGAAGTTTATAAGATACCATCTTATCCATGTATATACTTCTTTAATATTTTTGTTAAAACTCCTTAAGTTAGTTTGTTTTTCATTTAAGCCTCATTTTCTGGTTCATTATGCTGGTTGGGTTAGTTCTAGGAGGAAGCAGTAGAGGAACTGAAGTTTGGCTGCCGAACAAATTCACGTCGTGGATAGTCCATTCATGGATTGAATTGCTCAAGTCAGGCCCCATGAAAACTATAAAAGGAATAAATGGTTAGGGAAGACCCCCTGAGCTTCATTCATGCCATGAATGGTTTTTGGGAAGTCTATAAATTAGAAACCCACATCATGATATGGATTCACGATAATATATTTTTCTGCATTTTTAAGCTGAGGTAATAGTTTTATCAGTGTATGTGGGGGATGATCCATTCACAAAGTGAATCCCCTATTCATGTCATGAATGTTTTATAGAATGTTCTCATAACTATAGTGTCACACATTTCTAATATTGAAAACCCTTTCTCTAGACTGTATCCCTTCCACTAGTGACTTTGAGTTTTCCTCTTTAAACTAAAAGTGTGCTTCCATTGGATCTTTGTATTCCAAATCTAGAGTTAGAAGGTAATATCTTTGGTTCTTAATCTCTTTCTTGTATCGTTTGTTTTATATGATGGAAACCCAATTTTAGGACTGCCTAACCCATATTATGATCTTTTGTGATGTATTAACGGTGTTCTTGGTATTTGTTGAAGGGAAGGAAGAATTTGATTACTACCTTGTACATTGAGGTATTTTATATGTATTATTTTCTCTTGAGGTGGGTGGTCTTGAATAACTCCCCTTTGTTTGTTTCAATTCTTTTAGTATGTTAAATAAGTGAGATCATGCTGGCATGCCATGCACACAACCTAATTAAATCATAAATTCAATACTTTGATAGAGATTCACATGCTTAGACCTCCTAATCATCTTGTTGGGTCTCTTTTTATTTTCATAAAAATGGTTGCCACCCAAGAGGTGTGAAAACCCTTGAGTAAATGGAAAATTTTGATAATTAGATTCACCTTGTGATCTTGGCATAACATGTGAAATGTGATAAATGGTAATGATGTATGATGTAGATATTGGTGATTCTTCCTTGATAGGAGAATCCACCAATTGATATAGATGTGAAATGGGCTTGTTATATTTCATATTTACTAACATATTTCTTGAGGTATTAATTCACTGTCTTGTGAGACATGATACCAGTGATTCTACCTAGATAGGAGAATCCACCAATATGATATCATTGACTTTACCCTTGGTTTGAAAGTGTTCACTAGGAAGATGTAAGTGACTCCAGTATAGGTAATTCACATAGATCCCAATATGATATTGTTAACTTTACCATTAGTTCAGAAGTGCACCTTAGGCACACATAAGTGACTCCAGTATGGTTAATTTATATGGAGATTAGTATGAGATGGTTACTTTTCCCCTTGGCATGGTCTTTTATCCTGGGAAGATTTAAGTGACTCCAGTATGGGTAATTAGCATGGATCCTAGTGTTTCATGGTGACTTGAGACAAGATATAGGTGATTCATCCTTGACATGAGAATATTCCATGGCATGGCCATCCTGATGTAAGAGGATCCACCACTAGATAGAGATATCTGGCATAGTGCCAAAGCAAGTTTGGCTGACTCGGGTGTCAAACTATTGCTTGAGGGTTGACAGGTTTATTTTATTCTTAATATTAATTTATGAATTAATACCCCTATTTATCAATTTATTGCATGCACTATATATTTATACTGGTTTTTTTTATACATTGTGGGTGTTTTCCTACTAAGTTGTACTCACACCCTGTTTGGGCACCATTTGGTACCCGAGTATACTTCATAGATACATGTATAGACAAGGGAAGTGGACCCTGTTTTTGATTGATTACTTGATGGATGGGTTAGAATTTTGAGACAAGATCATTTTAGTATTAACAATATTATCTCCTCCTCAAATAAATAATTTTGAGAGTTTAAAGGGATCATAACCAGTAAATAGAATAAAATAAAATAAAATACTTAAATTAAAAAAACATCATTAATGTTTAGTAAATATTGTACTAATAAGCTATAGTAAATTCTTCAGGAGTGTCAAAAAAATGTGTGAAATAAAGGTCCACTCACAGTGCCCTGGATGGAGAAAGGGTTAAAAACTAAATCAAATATTTTCAAGATAAATCCCTGGGAGCATCTTTACTAGAACCATATCCACTTGTTTGTATCCAAACATGAAAGTTTTTCTTGTAGAATCATACTAACATTAATTTTCTAAAATTAGGTTTTAAAAAATATATATATAATTTGAAATCTATTTAGTAGAAAATTTTGAAAAAATATTTTAAAATGAAAAACTTATCAAGTTTTACAAGTTTTAGAGATAAGTATCACGAGCTAATATTATCCAAATCACTTTTTATAAACTCAAAGTGATCATTAGGAATGGGTTTGTTGAAGATATAAGTAAGTTGAAGGTTGGTGAAAGCAAACCAGGAACAATGTCACATTTTTTAGAGTGATCTAATAGAAAATGGTGTATTGATTCAATGTTCTTAGTATGGGAGTATTGAATAGAATTTTTCATAATACAGATCATACTAATGTTTTCGCAATTGATAAGGACAAAAGAATATGTTATCCAAAAGTACAAGAGAGTATGTTTCATCCATATAACATGGGTGAAACAACTCTGGTGGATGTTTATTTCACTTCAGATATACAAAGAGTGACATAGTTTTTCTTCTTACTACTCCAAGAGATGAAGGATTTTCTTAGTAGATGACTAGTTTCTCTATTAATTTTCCTATCCAGTTGGAATCCTACAAAATCAGGATAAAAAAACAAGAAAGTTCAAAAGGGGTTTCCTTAGGATAAAATAATCAAAGGTTTTTAGTTCCTTTAAAATAAGTGAAAATTATTTTGAGGGGTTTTAAATGCGATTCATTTGGATTGAATTGAAAATTATCACAAAGACATACACTAAACATGATTTTCAGATGTTTCATAGTAAGGTAAAGTGGTCTTCCAATCATACTTAAAAAAATCTTATCATCGACTGATTGACTGACTTCATATAATGATATCTTAAAAGTTATACTCATGGTTATTCTAATTTCCTTAGTGTGATCCGTGAAAAACTTATTTATAAGTTCATTAGTGTATTTTTTTAGTTTAAAAAGGTTCCATGGAAATTTTAGAAAATTTGAAAACCAAGGAAGAATTTAATGTCTCCCATAAAACTCATTTCAAACTCTTTATTCATTAGATAAAAAAATTCATTACAAAGAGATTCCTTGGTCAATCTAAAAATAACATCATCGACATAAATTTGAACAATTAATAAATTATTTGAAAAAGTTTTTAGAAAAATAGTGGAATCATATTTTCCCATTTTAAAATCATTTCATAAAATAAATTTAGTTAGCCTATCATACCAAGCCAGAGGGGATTTTTTAAATCATGTAGATCTTTGGTTAACTTAAAAATAGAATTAGGAAAACTATGATTTTCAAAACTATGTGGTTGGTCCAATTTTTTTCTAAAATAAAACCATTTAGAAAAGAACTTTTGACATCCATTTTAAAATGTTTGGAATTAAAATTAATAGTGAATTCCAACAAGATTCAAATAGATTCAATTCAAGCAACATTTTAAAGGGTTTAACTATAATTAATACCTTCTTCTTGATTATAGCATATATTAACAAGTCAAGACTTATTACATATAACATTTCCTTATTCATCAAGTTTGTTTCAAAAATCCCACTTAGTGACAATAATAAGATGATTATCAGGATGTTCTATGAGAGTCTAAACATTATTCCATTGAAATTGGTTCAACTCCTCTTTCATGGAAAATATGCAGTTCTCATTATTAATAGTGTCATCAAGGGAATAAAGTTCAAGGTGAGAGAGAAAAATCTTGATGTTCAACCTCATTTAACGTTGAACTTCTAGTACGAGTTCCAGATTGTAATTCTCTGATGAAATTCTCAATAGTATGGTATTTGGACTGAATCCAAGCCTTGGGTAGATGAATAGAAAAGGATTCTAGATCATCTTGAATTACTTTATAAGATTGAGGTTTATGAAGGGTCACACTAGGTTGGTCGATATCATCATCGATTTTTGGATGTGATTTAGGAATATTCTCATTGAATTTGATGTGAATTGACTATTCTAGGGTCTTGGTCCTCTTATTGAAGAAACATAAGACTTTAATTGAGTAATATATCCCAAGAAATATTACTTCATCAGATTAAGGGTCAAAATTTCTTAGATTATCCTTAGTATTAAGGATAAATCATTTACAACTTGAAGAGAGTGAATATTAGTATAACCTTGGCACCGATGTGAAATCAAAGATTCATTATCATGTGCACTTAAAGACTTAAAATTTTTACTTGAAAGATATTTTAAATCAATAATATAAACATTTTGAAATTGATACACAATAAATAAAATCATTCCTTTAGAATTAAAAACTGTACAAAAATCATTTTTAAAAGTAATTTTGAAACATTTATCACATAATTAAATAATACTTAGTAAATAATGCTTCAATCCTTTGGTACATAAAACATAATTAATTAAATAAGAGTTAGGTAAACCAATTATGTAATGTTCTCAATCATTAAATGTTCTTAAAACCTACCTTTGTTTATATTTCATAAGCCTCTTGTTTGAAAATTATTATTTTTTAATTTAATTCTTACCCGTACACATGAACTATTATTTACATAAGGTTAAATATTGTTTTAATGAGGTTGTGTAAATGTAACCATAGATTTATAAGGGTTATCTAAGGGTAAGGTGAGTTTTTAAGACCCTATGTAAGGGTATTATGTTTTTTATATATGTCGCCTAAGGGTAAGTTTGACTTGTGTAAGGATATGACACTTTTTCTATACACTCCATAAGTGTAACAACACCAAATATAGTACCCTAGATCCAATGGATATTTTATTACAATGGTAAAAATATAGAGGATCAAATAGTTTAATAGCCTTAGGAAAACCATATACATAACCGAGTTTTACATTACATTGAAAAATAAAAATATATCATCTGAAAAACATGAAAACATTATCATTCTCCATGCATCCCTTTTATCATACATAATACTCTTTTTGGTTTCTCAGAAAAAAGTAAAACAATATAAATGGGTGTGATAAGATGCTCAGTAAGGGAATAATGTACAACAAATGCAATTACAAATAAGACATTATGACATGAATAAATAAACTGAGTTATGTCATATCAAATGAAACTAATAGCATAATTAAATCCATGGTCAACATAACAATAAATAAATGTCTGGATAACAATTACTAATCATATAGTGATGGAAATGCATAATGTTGGACATCTTAAATATACCATCAAGGCTTTGTGCTAAAAAAATATTACATAATGGGTAAGGATGCTCCCATTATCCTATCTTAGTTATCTCATGAGACCTATTAGTGCATTGAGGGGCTATATAATTCTGGGCCTCGCCCATCACATAATAGTCCAATGCATTTCATCACATATCAAAATATTACATGGATTAATGTTCAAGGAAATAAAAGCATTGATACTTAGCACAATTTCTCATTGAGAAATATCCTAAAAGATTTTCCCATATATAATAAATAGTTAAATGGTATGAAATTATTTTCACCCGATGTAAGAATCAATAATGATATATGAATTTTTCAAGGCAGGAGACCAATGAAATGATTGATAAATCCATTGTAATGGTTTGTAAGTAACATGTAGATCATCCAAGCATATCCCCTCGGAGTGCCAAACTAGATATGCAACAAGGCCTGTTGTCGTGCACCAGGTGACGATCAAGTCAAAGCCCAATATACCATTTTTAGGGTTATTACCCCTAGGTATAACTGTTCTAGAGCCACACTCACTAGTAGTATCCAAAAAGGGATCTTTTCTTGGAAAACCACATTACTTCACCAAAATTTTAAGTAGGTTTTATGGTTATGGGATAGTTCAAGCATTGTAACAACTTAGACCAAGGATATAATGAGAGGGAGTAGGTAATATATCATTTTCAATAATTCAAATAGATGGTAATAACATGGAATTAACAAGATTTATGTATATGGAAAGGAAGATTAAAATACATTATAAAAAATGAGTTTCAATTGAAAATTAATGGGGACTATTGGGGAAACCCTAACCTCTCTTGAGCTTCTTAGATTAGAGATGAACCTTAGAACCAACAAAACTCTTTAAGATTGAATAGAGAGCAGTGAAAGAGACTCCTTAGGTAGTATATGATGAGAGAAATTCAAATTGGGTATAGGAGAATCAGAAGAGGGGGTGGGTATTTATACTTGATGAGGGGTGGTGTTAAGGGTTTAAATAATGATTAGTTTTCCATTAAGGGCGACCAATTTTGGGTGGCATTAATTCCAACATTTTTTTTAAACTATTACAAAACAGACCTTTAATAGCACTACCCTTTATCAGTGCTAGAATAAAGAACTTATAAATATTCCATTTATTAGTGCTTTTTTGTATCATTGTTAAAGGACTTCCTTTATCAACCTTTTTTAGCATTGATAAATGGTAACCTTTATCAAACGTTTATTTTTAGAACTGATATAGGATACCCTTTATCATTGCTAAAAATAAAGTGTTGATAAATAATACCATTAATTAGTGCTTTTTAGCACTAATAAAGGTCCCAATTGTCGGGTGAATCCCACATTGAAATAGCACATGGGAGGGAACTCCTTTATATATCATTTCTCTGTTTCCATGGCTCAGAACCCTGCTGTAGTGATGGGCTCTCGTATACATTGTACACACCTATATGGGTCTGCCTTGGGCCCATGCGAGCCTTGGACCGCCCTATACTTAATCCGACCCTGCACCCACCTTCATATTTAGGTCCTAAAGGACCTAGCTCGGTCCATAATAAATTTTTTTATGCAAAGCAGTAAAAAATACGAGTATTAAAAATAAAAAAAAATGAAATGATTAAACAAATAATAATAAAAAGGTTCAGGTACCGAGTGAACTCAGCCCTAAAAATTTATTCATGAAAATAAAACAACAAACATAAACCATTAAGCATGCGGCACAAAAAGCACCACCAAACTAAAAGAGTGGCAAAACAACACCACCAAAAGGAACCAACCCAAAGACCCCCACATAATGGTATGTAGACCCACTTATTAGTTTAACCCAAAAACCCACATAAAAAAGCCCAAAAACCCAAAAATACCCACACTGACACAGGCCGATAGCTGTCAATCATGAAGACCCCATGCACCCGCAATGATGAGACTGGCCGACAAACACCACCTGAGGTCATAAGACAACAAAATGCTCATTCAAGGACATCATTGTGCCCATCATCATCATCACTCAAATGATTGTGGTCATCCTTGATGTTTGTAGCTAGAGGTGTTGGTGAGCACATAATTAGTGGGAGTTTCTCACCATCGACATCCCATACTACCTACAACGTGTAGTAATCGAGATCATCACACCCGTCAGCGTCCCATACCACCGCAGGTCATCTGCAATCCACAAAACCACCACCCTACAACACCCAAAGATTGTCCCAAAAGAATAAAATCCCACAAATATAGGCCCAAAGACCCTATCCACAAAAATCATCCCTCCGCCCACATGTAACAAGTGAAACAAATACAGGATCAAGAATTACTGGTGCCAAATTCAGTCGTCTTCCAGCCTATAACTAGCGGTGCATCCAAGGCCTTCACCCGTTGGCTTCCCAAGGTCGTCCCCCTATCATAATCTCAACAACATGCCCACATCCCAAGACCACAATCCACGTGCTAGGAGCACTCTCCTCCGCCATCTTCTTCATACAATGACTGCGTCAGCCGGCTCCACTGGGATCTCATATTCTCCATCACCATGTTGGGGCACCTAGATTGTGCAGCTGAACCCCAGATCCAGAATACGTCAGATAACGACTATCGGCAGAGAGCAACCCTCTATCACTCACCACCGCCATGACCCAATCACCGGACCTCACCCCCACACACCAAGAGTGTCGCCGCCGCCTTGGAAGTTCTATATCTTCCCCATCTGCAAGCGTCTTCATCCGATAACACCCGCCCACTGCCCCTCGTTGCCTCTCTATCATCAAGCCCGACCACCCCTGTCGCTGCCGCCTGAAGTAGTCTTTCACCTACCGAGATCGACCGAACGCCCGCCACCATTGATGTCGATCCACCACGCTCAACTCCCCTGCTATTGCCGCCATCCACTGGTTGTTGGTGTGAAAGGGAAAAACGACAACGGGTTTGAGGGGGAAACCATGTAGGGAACCAAGGAGGATGACCACCACTGGCACCTGGATCTCACTGTCGTCCGAGGCCGACGCGACTTGAGGCCAACCCATCAATGTCGTCCCACAGTCCAAGATCAACACTCTGTCACACGCACCCTAAAGGCAGCACACTAATTTTGAAAACCGTCCCCTGCCAAACGCCATCTTCGCCATGTGGCAGAGCCCACTATCCTCCTTCCTTTTCAAAACAGATTTAACAAGTTCAAATATATTGCATGGACAATAGAGAGAAAAGAGCTCCTTGTGCTTTACCACAACATGGGTTCGATCATCCATGGAGATTATCGATTTGGACGATTTGGAGTGATCATCAAGATGATCGTCGTATAATGATAAAGAGAGAGGCTCTCCTTTAGTGAGAGAATGCTCGCCTCCCACCCAGGGCCCGATAGACTAGAGCACGTCACACATTCCCCAGCTAGGCAAATGACTTTAAATCATGCAAATGACTTTAAATCATCCTCTGCATAATATGCACAGTGTCCGAGTCTGACGGGACTCGAGCCTGTGCCAATTCCCACAAAGAGATAGGGGTACAATCAGCAAGTACCACTCAACTAACACCTTATGGGCTTAAATATAGATATATAAAATGAATAAATGAAATAATTAAACAAATAAAAATTTAAAATGAGTAAATTAAAAAAAAAAAAAATTTATTAAATAAATAATTATTGATAAAAATGAATAAATTTAATGTACACATATATAAATTATAAAGATTAATAAGTAGTATATGTTAAATATATATATATATATATATATATATATATATATATAATGAATAAAATGTGATAATTAAACAAATAAAAATAAAAAAGGAGTAAATTCAGAAAATATTAAGCATTTTATTAGTTAAATAATTATTGATAAAAATGAATAAATTTAATATACATATATATATATATATAGATTATAAATATTAATAAATAGTATATATTAAATATAGATATATAAAATAAATAAATTATAATAATTAAACAAAAAAATTAAAAATTAAAAAATTATAATAATTAAACAAAAAAATTAAAAATGAATAAATTACAAAATTATTAAAAAAAATATTAATGAAAAAATTATTAATAAAAATGAATAACTTTAATATATATATATATATATTAATTATAAATATTAATAAATAATATATATTGAATATAAATACAGAAAATGAATAAAATATAACAATAAAAAACATATTAATGTCTTATTCATTTTTAATTGTTTTTATACATAATTATTCATTAATACATTTAATATAGAAATATATTCATATATATATATATAATATTTCCTAAAATATGATTTGTATAATAAAAAATATTTATACTTAGATTTAATAAGTCATATATTTAGTGAAGAATGGTATATAATTAAAATTTAATATTAATTGAAAATATTGACTAATTGCATCGAGTAATGGAAATTAATTAAATGTCATTTGATTTTTAAATTTAACATATATCAAATGTGTGCTACATTGATTTCACACACATATATACGTAATTAATGTAGTTTTACATATAATGCACACACACAAATATTTACGTAATAAATGAAATCTTATATAGAAACATATACACCTAATATTTATGTAATTTATTCAAATTTTAGTATTCATTTTAGAATTTCATATAGTAACATGATATATTTAATATATTATATTTTTGAATGGTAAATTTTATTTATTAATTTTTAATATTATTATAGTTAGGTATTATTTATCCATTTTTAATATTTTTTATTTTTTATTTTTTTTGAATTTAATCATTTTTTAATATTTATTTATATATCTCTATTTATTATGTATTAATATTTTCAATATGAATTCATATTTATTACAATATATATCCATGTTTTTTTAATAATTTATATTTAATTAATAAAACTTATCCATTTTTTCAATATTTTTAAAGTTTAATCATTTTTAATTATTCAATTTCACTCATTTTTAACATGTATGCATTTAATATTATATATTCATTAATAATGTTAAAAATTAATTCGTAAATAAATATTTATAAATAAATATTTATAAATAAATATATTTATAAATGTGTAGTTAAAATATTTATAAATTTATATATTTATAGTTAAAATCGAATAAATATTATTTTTTAATAAGTATTTATATTATTTTATATATATTTAAATAATTATAAAATTATAACAAATTTATTTAAACATTGAATATATTTACTATATTTATATTTATATTTATATTAGTATTTATATTTATAACTATATTTACATTCATATATATTCAATATATATATATAATTATACAAATATATATAGTGATATAAATATATAAATATTATTTTTTAAATTATTTATACAATTATAAATAATTAATTATATATTTAAGTAATTATAAAATTATAATAAATATATTTAAATAATGAATATATTTTTTATATTTATATATTTATATTTATTTATATTTATTTATATTTATTACATATATATATATATATAATTATTAACATATATATAATGATATAAATATATTTATAATTATAAAATTATAATAAATATATTTAAATAATGAATATATTCACTATATTTATATTTATATTTATACATATTTATTAAATAAATAAATATATATATATATATATATAATTAAATATTAATGTAATTATATAAATATAAATATAATTATAAATAAATAATTGTAAATATATTTATTTATAAATATATTTATAAATCTATATTTAATATCTCTATAAAATTATATATTTATAATTATAAATAAAAAATATTTTTTTAAATATGTATATAATTATAAATAAAAAAATACTTTTTTTAAAATATTTATATAATTATAAATAAATAATTATATATATAAATCTTTATAAAATTAAAATAAATATTTTTAAATAATGAATATATTTAATATATATATATAATTATATGATATAAATTCATTTATAATCTTATATAAATATTTTTAAATATATTTTCAAATATTTTTATTTATAGTTATAATTATAAATCCTTTATCCGCGCTAAAAATTTTGCATTGATAAAGATATCTTTTATCAGCTCTAAAAGTTCAACACTGATAAAGATGTCTTTTATCAATGTTTGTTTAGTGATGATAAAGATCTATCTTTATCAACGCTAAAGAAGCGATGATAAAGATAGCTTTTATTAGTGCTTATTAATTTACCGTTGGTAAAAGGTATCTTTATCAGCATTTTTTTGGAAGCGCTGATAAAACTTTCCTTGATCTATTTAAAGAACCCTAAACACACAGTGATTTCAGTCATGTTTCTCAATATTTCATGGAATTTCACTGCAGTCGGTGCTCCTTCTCTACTTTCTCTTGAATGAATCAATGCTTGAATCAAAGGTATGTTATTTATTTCTCTTCCTCTCTCGTTGATTGCTTGTTTGGGTTCCACGGTTTGTGTTATTGTAGTGTTTTCTTGGCTCCTCTCCTCTCTTATCACTCATGCTCAATCAAACCTCCTTGGATCCCTAAGAGGGTTTCCACATCCTTCTACTTCAATTTATGTGTCTCCTCCCTCAATTTTTATGTGTTTTCCAACATAAATCCCCTCTTTCTTCCTTCTAATTTAGGTGTCTCCTCCCTACATTATGATTTCTTGAGGTATGTTTTTCTCTTTTAATCCTTTATTTTATAAATCATGGAATGACTGAGTCTTTTTAAATTCATTTTTATTTAATGTATTCCCATGTGTAGTGTTTATAATGGATATGGAAAACATTTTTGTTGAATTCCATGCTTATCAAAAAGGGTTTTCCATGGATTTTGATTGAATTATTTTGAATTAAATTTTTTATCATTCCAAATGTTTGACCATATGCTTATGATAAATTTCAAGTCGATTTTTTGGACAAATGAATGGCTTAGGCCATATTTTGGGTTTTAAAGGAAGAAACAATGTTTTAAAGAAATGTTTGAAATATAAAAAGGGTCTGTTTCTAAATATTTCTAAAGTATTGAAATTGTTGAATTTCAAAATAAAAGGAAAATAACTTGGCACCTCGAGTTAGATTTTGTTTAATAGCCCGTTTGGAACTTTAAAATGGGTTTATTTCTCATGATACCCTCATTGATCACCCCTTGTATTTGGTGTGCCTATTATGGGATGTTTATCAATTTATAATGTATGTATGATGTGAAAGGGTTTGTTCCATGTAAGGTTGTCGGAGGTGAGGTGTAAGATATTTATTTTGTTACCATATGTTTGTATTTCCATTTCTTTCTCACCTCCTCACAGGATTCTTGGTCGTGGGAATGCTAGGTAACTAAAAGGTATCTTGGATGAGTGAAAACTCTAGTTTAGCTTGTGTATAGCTAGAGTGGGACTGAGTTATTTAGTACTTAATTTTTTTTAGTTTAGTTTCAATAATAAAAAAGTTGATGATACTTAATAAGTTATCAAAACAAATCATTCATTCCCACTTAATCAACCCGACCATTATCTCATCACTAATGTAATCACTAAATCAAATTTCAGTGTTGTTCATTGACTTATAATTCATTTAGGTTATAATGAAAGGAAATGAATTTCTTTCTAATACAAGACAAGGTATAAAAGGGAATATTTAACTAGGTATATTCATACCATTTAAACTCATGATTTAAAAGTAATTTTAGGTTTAATAAAAGTACTCAAGATATTAGAACATAAATATGCACCAAATAGTAATTTCCTTTCTTGAAATAAGGTCTAAGACATGTGAATATTCGAGATAATTTATCAAAATAAAGTGAGGTACATAACCCAAACATATGATTTCTACATTCCATTATGGATCTTAAAATGATTTGGATCTTATATAATTTCTAAACATGAACTTATATAAATGAAAGAATGTAAATAATTAAAGAACACAAGTCCAAACATTAATTTAATAGAATAAATAATTTTTAAAACAAGTAAACATGCCTAACATACTTTACATAATAAAACAAGCATAAATATATGATGTGAACAACATGTGTGATGTAGTTTCTATCTCACCACACCCAATCTAATGAAAAAACATTATTCGGTCCTCCTATGGCTAAATTTTCACTAAAAAATGCGCAATTGCACCCATCAATGTGCTATCTCATCACTCTGTCACAATTTGTAAACAACCCAAATCATCCCATGAAACCTACAAAAATGTACAAACTCAAAACTTGGTGTAACTTCATGGTTGGTTCCTTTCCAAAAAAACAAATCTTTTATTGTTATCTCACCTCAAGTACCAGAGAACCTTCAATTTGAATCACACTCAGATAAATTCAAATCAAGCCTAAGCCTGATATCACACACAAAATTCATTTAACGCCTCATGATCTTTTGGAAAATATATTTCAAGGTCATGAATATTTGTAAAACCTTCTTGATTTTGATTCTTGAATAAATTGTATGGAATGTGAAAGCTTGGATTTGAGGCTTCTTGTGTGATATTTGATGAAACGTGTTTTTGATAAATGAATAGATCATTGATTTAATTTTTATAGAATCCCATGGGAACCTCGGTATTTAGGTGGGTAGTCTAGGATAATCATGTTAGGATTTAAATTGTTAATTTACTCACGTCTTCCGAAAAATGTTTTATTCAAGTCATCTTTATAAAATGTTTATGAAAATTTTAATAATCATGCTTTACTTTAGATCATGTGGTGTCCTACTTAGCATTTTTTTGGTTATTTCTACTTTAAATTTCAATTTTAAAAAAGGAAACTTGGTTTTAAATGTTAAAGTAGGTTTTAAAATGAAAAAATTAGGTTTTCCTTTAAAATAAACTAAAATGGATTTAGTATTTTGAAACTCATGTATTTATTTTAAAGCGAACATGTAATGTTTTAAACATTTCAAATTGTGCATCTTTCTATGGAAATGGTTTTAAACTTTTAATTTGTTGTAGATGGTTTTGTAATATGATTTTAAATTTTTTCACTTGATGTTAATAGTTTTTATAGAGAAGGGGGTTCATATACCATTAAGTGTTTTGAAAAAACTTGGTCAATTTTCAAGTGGAAATTTAATGAAATAGATTTCAAGCAGTGTTTTAAAAATTCAAAAACATCCTTTTGAATATTTATTCTGGTTTTGATATGAGGTTTGAAATTTTAATTTAATATATGGTGATTTAAAAAGTTTTGATCACTTTCAAAGTGTTTTTGTAAAGTGGTTGGTTTTAATATGGAATCTAGAAAATGTTCATATTCATAAGATCATTAATTTATTATTCATTAATATCTTTCCCTAAAACTAATTTTTTTGGTAGTCATACACTTATTCCTTCATTAATTCTAGGGAATATGATTTATATTTTTTATTCCATTTATACCAACTAGGAGCATCACCATAGCATCTAAAATAAGTGGGGTTAGTAAATCATGCATCGGTTTCCACTAAGAGAGTGTATTGTAGTCTTGGTGTAATAAATTTTATATTCAAGGGATAGTGGTTAATGTATGCTCGAGCTAAGGTGATAATGTATCTCAACACATTGGGAATGGGGAAAGGAGTATAAAAGAGAAAGGTCACTGTGAACATGTATTGTATGATTGATGTTATCAATATTTTCATGACTTATTATATACCCCCTTTACTGATTTTATATGAAATGTGCATAATGTGTGTGAAATATTAATATTTTAATACTAAGTATAATTTTTGAGCATTTTTAGAAGTAGTCCAATTAAGTCATTTTACTATTTTATTTATAACTCTCACCCTACTAAACCAAATTGTGTGGATCTTGGTTTGTAGGATTTTTAATTCAATAGAAAACATTTCATTAGAAGGGATCATGGGAGAATTATTCCATTTTAAGGCCCATATGGACCACACAAGGAGGCCTACAGAATATTTGAAGAAACTGGACCAGCCATAAAGATTTAATTGCTGGGATCAATCAGGAACTCCAAATTCTTTTATTCTCCTCCAAAGTTATGGGGATAATGAAAGGAGTATTGGATAAAAAATTCAAGGCCCAACTCTAAATAAAAGGGGCCCAACTAATGCTTTGAAGTCCAGCCCACCATTCTGACTGGGAATTAAAATTAGTACAATGTTTATAACATGGCTCCTGATCTAGACATCATTTTGAGTTGAGATTTTTCAGTGTGAAATAAGAGATATACGCTGAATACTTTTTAGAAGACATCATTCAGTTTTGAGGGCATCTTCCTATTCAAAAACCCTTTCACATTTTGGACTTCAAAAAGACTGGATTGAAATGGACAAATTAAAATTGTTTAATAAACCGGCCATAACTTTGGTTTCATAGTTCCAAATGACTCCAAATTTTGAGAGAGGTTGAAAAAATTTATTATCTAAAACTTTCAAGAAGGATATATTTCAAGATTCGGTTGTACGAATATCCAACATGGCTATGCAAGTGGAGGGACAGATTGGGAATGAAAACAGTCCACTTCCTTGGGCTATAAATGCATCCCCCTCATCTCCTTCAAAGGGGTTGGAATTTTAGAAGATAAGAGCACATATTGGCATGAATAAAGCCTTTCCAAGGGCTTGGGAGTACCTTCCATACTCAAGTTTTCACTTGAGATACCTTTCCTCCTCTCTTTTTTTCCTTTCACTTTTGTATTTTTCTTCATTTGTAATCTTATAAGTGTTGTTTTTGTAATTCTATTTTAGTGAAAGTTTCTTCTTCATATTCTATTTTAATCATCCACCTTATATAGTTTAATATTAATTTTCTTAAAATAGTTTAAATTCAGTTGAATCTCCTTCCCTTCTTTTTCTTCCTCATTCAATCAAAAATCTGTTTTTAATTATCATCATTGTTTGTGTGTGTGTGTGTTCAACGTACCACTCTTTTCTAATCCCTTTCTTTTTCTTCTCTTGTTAATCCATAATCAGAAATATATAAACCAGATTAATATTAATATCAATAGCTGAGTAAATATATTATTGGGGTGAGTCAAAATTTAGGGATGTTAAGTGATTGAGAGTATTTGCTCGATGAATATTCTTTAATTTACCATTGGGTATATTGGACTTAACATGTCATGGATTAATGACTTATTTTGTTTAACACGTCGTTTCCATGGATTATTGGAACCATAAATACACTACCATCAACAATCTCTGATTGAGATTAGAACACTAAGTTAAGTTAAGGCTTGAATTAAAACCTTAACACTTAGTAATTCTAATCAACATTATCCTGTGAAGTGGGTGTTAAATTAACTGCAATATAAAGCAAAACTCTAGAATATCACAAGCTTAACTCCCTAAAAATGAACTCACCCCAATATTTATCAAATTATTAAATCAAACACCAATCATTAATTACTTCATTTAAGCTCTGCAAATGAACCCCTCAATTAGAATACAATTAACTAAAAACAACTGACTATAAACAAAGTATCATCACTAAGGATTTGACATGAGTGTTGAAATACACATTAGCAGAGCACCGGAACCTTGACCGGTCGATAGGAGACAATCAGCCGTGCATTTCAAATATCATCATTTCTAGGGATGGTGCTTTAAGTAGTCATTAGTTTCTGGTTATTGTAAAAAAAATTTAAAAAAACTGAAAAAAACACAAAGAAAAACCCATATTCCTCTTTCTTCCAAAATCTCTCTTAAATGCCCCGTAGCCTTCCAAAAAATACCTCAGATTTGTTTGAACCTGAAATTGAGTAAACACTTCGCCAACTTAGGATGAACATAAGAGATAATCAACTCATTCAAGAACCAGTCCTTGCCCAAACAGTTGAATTAGATATGGATAATCTGAGGGAACAAACACTTAAAGTACTCGTTGCCCCTGATATGAATTACCAACCTCTTGGTATTTAATATCTAAACATAGAGGCTGACTTTTAACTCAAATCGGGTTTGATTCATATTCTCCCTCATTTCCACGCGCTAGCTAGTGAGGATCCACATCTCTACCTTAAAGAATTTCAAGTAGTGTGCTCTACCATGAAGCCTCAAGGGGTTTCGGAAGAACAAATCAAGCTTCGAGCATTCCCTTTCTCCATAGATGACACTGCTAAGTCATGGCTTTAATACCTCCCTCTTAGTTCCATAACCACATGGAATGACATGAAGCGACTTTTCTTAGAGAAATTTTTTCCTGCTTCTCGTACTGCTTCTATCTGAAAGGAAATAAGTGGCATCAGTCAGTTCCCAAGTGAATCACTCCATGAGTACTAGGAGAGGTTCAAGAAGCTTGTTTCAACCTGCCCACATCACCAAATTCATGACCAACTCTTTATCCAATACTTCTATAAGGGGTTATTGTCTATGGAGAGAACTCTCATTGATGCCGCAAGTGGAGGTGATCTTGTTGATAAAACTCCTGCAGCTGCAAGAGATCCTAAAAGTAACATGGCTACAAACACACAACAATTACATACTTGAGCACATTCTCAAGTAAAACAAGCCCAAGACAATCAATTAATTGAGCCAAACAAGATGACCGAGTGGATGAGCAAACTTACAGGTCTTGTGTGACAACTAGCTATGGAATCCAAATCCACAACCTCGTCTTCTCCGCAATAAATGTTTCCTGGACCTGTAAAAAACTATGGAATCTGCAACTCTCCATATCATCCAACTGACACATGTCCACAACTTCAAGAGGATCAATCCGATTCATCTGGACCAATAGAGCTCAATGAAGCATTTGCTCAGCAGAACACCAATCCTCAACTATCAGGTTAGTTTGTTAGAAACTTCAACCAACCTCACTCTGAGCCCTTCTCTTCTTCCTATAACCAAGGCCTGAAGTATGGTAATCCCATCACTCATCCCCCTCAAATCCCTCCTCAAAACAAAAATCAGTTTCAATATGGTCAAGGTGTTGGTAACTTCTAACAACCTTATCCTTTTCTTCCTCAACCTCAAAGGAATAATCCTCCTCTTGGATTCCATTATCCTAGTGAGCCTTCCCAATTCCAAAACCAATACAATCTCTTTACCAATAACCAATATCAATGCAATCCCAATCTGGGACATGCCTCTTCTTCCATGAAACCATGGGAAAGTGCAGTTGAAGATCTTGCCTCTTTCACCCGTTCCAACTTTAAAAATATTGAAACCCAAATTGGTCAACTTGCATCCCACCTAAGTCAGCAGAAACCATCAAATTCTTCCCAAATTCCAGCTCAACCATTACCTAACCCCAAGGGTAATGTAAGTGCAATTTCAATTAGACCAAGAAAGCAAATTTCTATGCATCAAGATAAGTCCTCCAACACTCCTTTAAATGTTGACCTAGAAAATGAAAATAAAAAGAAACTTGAAAAGGAATCTAAAATCATTCCCTCACCTCCTTCAATTCAACTTAGGAACCCAATTCCTTTTCCTCAAGCTGTATCTAAGCCAAAGAAGTCCTTTGAACCCGATCCTGAAATGCTTGATATGTTTAGACATGTTGAAGTCAACATTCCCCTCTTAGATGCCATAAAACAAATTCCTACGTATGCCAAGTTTCTCAAGGAGTTGTGTACCCACAAGAGGAAACTTATGAACTCCTAAAATGTTTCCACCCAAGAGTCCATACCCATTAAGTAAAAAGATCCAGGGACCTTTACGGTTCCATGCCAAATTGGAAGTTCCAACTTTGATGATGCACTAATAGACCTAGGATCCTCAATTAATGTCAGGACCAAATCCATATTATACAACCTTGGTCTAGTTCCCTTACATTCAACAGGTGTTGTCATTCAATTATCCAATCAAAGCACAACCAGTCCTGAGGGTATAATTGAGGATGTCCTTGTCCGAGTCAATGATCTTATCTTCCCTGCTTATTTCTATGTCCTTGAAATGGAAGGTGAGATGAACTCTTCTCGGTCTCCCCTAATTCTAGGAAGACCATTCCTCATGAATATAAGAACCAAGATTGATATTCATTCCAGAATCTTATCCATGGAATTCGGTGACCAACTAGTCAAGTTCAACATTTTCCAAGCCATGTGATACCCATCTGAGGATCACTCTGCATTCTCAATCCATGCTTCTGAGGACACTTCTAAGAGTAAATCAAACCCCAATTTACTATGTTATTCATGTTCTAATGACAAAGGATCTTGTGAAATCTACACCATGATTAACCAAGTCATAAATGGTGAAGTTGATGTGGACCTCTCATTCATAGACTCCATCAATCTAAAGGAACTTGAAAACTCTCTTGAATCCCACATCAACTCTAATCTCTACTGCTCCACCTTGGAAAGTATTAAGGAGAATTAATTTGAAGCAACTGAAGTCCCTTCCTCCATTCCTGAGTTTTCTAACCCACAAATAAAAGATGAGACTAATCTGAAACCTCTTCCTGAAAACCTGAAATATGCATTCCTTTTCCGTGATCACTCATATCATGTCATTATCTCTGCTTCGCATACTGAAACTGAAGAGTACAAACTTGTTCAAGTGTTAGAGGAAAACAAAAAGGCCTTAGGTTGGACCCTAGATGACATACTAGGAATCAACCCTACCCTTTTAATGCATCACATCCATCTTGAGGAATCATCCAAACCAATTAGAAAACCACAAAGAAGACTCAATCAACTCATCCTTGAGGTAGTTAGGGAAGAGATCACCACGATTCTTCAAGCTGGTATTATCTACCCAATTTCTGATAGTGAATGGGTTAGTCCAATTCAAGTTGTACCTAAGAAGGGTGGGATAACTGTTTTCAGAAATGAACATGGAGAGGTAGTCGCAACTCTAGTGAAAAACAAATGGTGTGTGTACATCAACCATAGGAAATTGAATGTTGAAACAAGAAAAGATCACTACCCTCTTCCATTCCTTGATCAAATACTGGAACGATTAGCTGGAAAGTCACACTATTGCTTTCTTAATGGATACATCGGCTACTTCCAAATCCCAATCGCACCTCAGGACCAAGAAAAGACTACTTTCACATGCCCCTTTGAAACATATACATATAGAAGAATGCCTTTTGGCCTTTGCAATTCTCCTGCAACATTCCAGAGGTGTATGATGAGTATCTTTTCCAAAATCATTGAACACTACATGGAATTATTCATGGATAACTTCACCATTTATGGTGAGTCATTTGAATCTTGTTTGAATTCACTCTCTCTAGTCCTCCAAAAGTGTGTCAAGTGAAACCTTGTGTTAAATTTTGAAAAATTTCACTTCATGGTTGAAAATGAGATTGTTCTATGGAACATAGTTTCAAAATATGGTATTGAAGTTGATCCTTCCAAAATTGAAGTGATCCAATCACTTCCTCAACCCACTTTTATTCGAGACATCCATTTATTTCTCAGTCATGCCGGTTTCTATTGGCGATTATCCATAACTTCAGTAAAATTTACCTCCCACTCACTAGATTGCTCCAAAATGATGTCACTTTCCATTTCGATGAGGTTTGTAAGAGATCATTCATTGAACTCAAAACTACTCTTAAATCTACCCCGATAATCCAACCCCTAGATTGGTCCTTACCCTTTGAGTTGATTTGTGATGCTTTTGATAAAGTTGTTGGGGCTGTTCTTGGTCAAAGAAGAGAAAAACTTTCTCATGTCATCTATTATGCCTCAAAAACATTGGATGAAACTCAATCTTAATACACTGTCACTGAAAAGGAACTTTTAGCAGTGGTTTTTTCCTTAGATAAATTCCGGCCCTATCTATTAGGTGCCAAAATCATCATCTTCACAGACTATTCTGCTATAAAGTTCTTACTCAAGAAAAGTGATTCCAAATAGAGGATAATAAGATGGATCCTAATGATCCAAGAGTTTGACCTTGAAATAAAAGATAGACCAGGAAAAGAAAACTCTATGGATGATCACTTGAGTAGAATTTCTAATTCTTATCATTCTGAAACCATCGATCCGGAATTCCCCACTGAGCATCTTTCATCTCTCACTCTAAAAATACCATGGTATGCCTCAATTGTAAATTAATTGGTTTATGGTGTTTTCCTGAAATTTTGTCAAAAGAATAGAAAATGAAGTTGAAAAGTATTTCAAAACACTATTTTTTGGGAAGAAAATAATCTTTGGAAAACTGGGGCAAACATGGTAATTAAGAGATGTGTTGATAAAGATGAACACTCCTCTATCTTAGAATTCTGTCACTCAATGCCTGGTGGTGGCCACTTTGGACCACAAAGGACCTCCCAAAAGGTCATAGACTCTGGATTCTTCTGGCCTTCACTCTTCAAGGACTCACAGGAGTTCTGTCAATCATGTCCCACTTGCTAAAAGTTTGGAACAATTTCCAAGAGAAATGAAATTCCCTAAAAGCCTTTAATTTTTTGCGATATCTTTGATATTTGGGGAATCGATTTCATGGTACCATTTCCCCCTTCCAATGGATTCTCATACATCATTCTTGTAGTTGATTATTTTTCTAGGTGGGTCGAGGCCAAAACCACTAGAAAGGATGATTCACATACTATTAGTGAGTTCCTAAAGACACACATCTTCCATAGATTTGGCATGCCTCGTGCCTTGATCAGTGACTTAGGAAACCATATCTGTAATAGAACCATGGAATCTCTTTTGAAAAAGAATGAGGTTGTACATAAAACTTCAAATGCATATCACCCCCAAAAAACTGGCATGGATAAACTTTCTAATATAGAAGTGAAAAGAGTGCTTGAGAGAATTGTAAAACCCACCAGAAAAGACTAGCCTGAAAGACTTGGTGAAGCACTTTGGGCTTATCGAACTGCCTATAAAACACCGATTGGGATGTATCCTTTTAGGCTAGTTTTTTGTAAATAATGTCATTTTCTAGTTGAAATCCAACATAAGTCATCTTGGGAAGTGAAAACTTTTAATTTTGATATTGAAAAATCTGGTGAAGAAATATTGTTTCAATTGGCTGAACAGGAGGAGATTCGACTTTATTCTTGTGAGAATTATATTCTCTAAAAAGAAAAATCCAAGGTACTCCATGATAAACACATCCTGAGAAAGGTATTTCATGAAGGGGAAAAGGTAATGATCTTTAATTCTTGATTTTGGCTTCACCCAGGTAAGCTTAATTCTCGTTGGGAAGGTTCTTTTGTTATTACTAATGTTTACCCATTTGGTGCAGTGCAAGTACAAGACCCCTCTTCCAAAAGTACATTCACGGTTAATGGAAATAGGTTAAAGCATCACCATGAAAAGACACACATCCCAAGAACCACCTCAACTTCCATTGGATTCCCAACTTCTGCAGTTGACCCACCACTGGATGGAGATGGCAACCCACCAAATCCAAACCAGGGGGTGCCTCTTTCCCTTTAACTCTCTCTCTCTCTCTCTCTCTTCTTCTTCTTCCTCCATAATTCTCATTTTTTTTACCACCTTCCTCATTAAACATTTTTTTATTTACTCTTTCTCTTTTGTGTGGGTGTGTCTTTATAAAAAAACTAAAAAAAACCTAAATAACTAAAAAAACAAAAAAATAATAATTTAAGAAACAATATGAAAAATCAAGAGTAATGCTTACTCACCCTCAAATTTTCAAATTTTGTATAACCATTTTGGGGAGTTGAAAGACATGTTTTCATCTCAAAAATTTTGTATTTTCATCATGAATTTGAATAAAGAATTTTGTGTCAAAACCAAAAAAAATTTAATGCTGAATTTTTTATTTGGAAAATGATTTTCCCCAACTGTGAGAACCAACATTAGCTTTCATGACACGGCTACCTATGGCCATCTTTTCAAAATGAGTGTTTTTTTCACCTCCATTTGTGAATCTTGAGTTTGTGGACCTTCGAGCTAAATTTCCTACTTTAGTGTGCATTAATATGATAGAGGCATTTTTCTAAACCACATGAGAATTATAATAGCCAAATAGCCCCCCATTCACCATACATTAATCCTCCTTTTGAAATCCCCTTCAAGCCGGTGAAAACCTTTTCCTTGATAGCCACATTACAAGCCCAATACCTTTTCCCACCCAATATCAACATGGATTTTCATTGCATAATTTTTTGAAATTTAAGTGTGGTGGGAATGGATTTCATTGTTTGGGTACCCTATTATTGATTTTCAACGAGTTATCATCTGCTTGAGGGAAAGCATTCATTTCAGTGTGGGGGAGAGGTTGTCATTCAGTGTGTTTTGGGGAATCTAATGTACTTGCATTTATGTAATTTTGTAAATATTATTGAAAAGTGTTCAAAAAAAATAAAAAATGAAAGTGTAAAAAAAATAAAAAATGATGAAAAAAATAAAAAAAAAATGAAAAAATGGGTTGTGTCTTGGGTAGGTCAAAAATCACTCTTCCTCAACCTTTGATCTTGTTATAACTATTACAATTAGTGTCATGAGGAGATCAAACATGGGTTTTGATATGAGTGTGAGATCTGTTTCAAGGTCAAATTTTGAAAAAAAAAATGAAAAAAAGAACACTTGCATTATATTATTATGTCATTGGGAGAAGTTTTGTGGTTTGAAAATATTTCATCTTCTCATCCCCTTCAAATTTTCTTCCTCTATTGTGTCTTTCTTCACACAATCATTCCCTTGTAAATATGTGTTTTCATTTCCTTCCATGTTTTATTTCAAAAAAAAAGTGCATTTCTTTTTCTATGTTTGTGTTTTACCCCATTTTTTATATCTTTTGGATATCATATTACTACCATCCCATAGCCACAGAAAAACCCCTAAAAAGACCTCTTGATTTTTGATCACTTTGGATAGGGATTGGCAGATGAGAGCTCTTTCAAACTCTATGATTTTCACTTTTGGTTGGTGAAAGAGTGAACCTCCACAAATAAATTTTATCATCTTGAGAGGTGTGAGTTTTGAGTGTCCACATTTTCCATTTATAAATTTGAGCATGAAAAGATGAATTAGTTTTGAAACATTATTTCTGTAACAAATTGTGGTGGAATTCCAAATGGATGAGTGAAATAGTCTAAACCTCATCTGATTGGAGAAAACACAATTTTAATATTTGTTGGTGAGTGAAAATGATTTTGTCATGTTTTTATATTTGTTGCACATGAGGACATGTAAAAAAAAGTGTGGGAGATTTGATGTTATCAATATTTTCAGGACTTATTATATAATCCATTTACAGATTTTATTTGAAATGTGCATAATGTGTGTGAAATATTAATATTTTAATACTAAGTATAATTTTTGAGCATTTTTAGAAGTAGTCCAATTGATTCAGTTTACTATTTTATTCATAACTCTCACCCTACTAATCCAAAGTGTGTGGTTCATGTTTTTTATGATTCCTAATTCAATATAAAACATTTCATTAGAAGGGATCATGGGCTAATTCTTCCATTTTAAGGCCCATATGGACCACACAAGGAGGCCTACCGAATCTGAGATGAAACTGGACCAGTCATGAAGATTTAATTGCTGGGCTCAATAAGGAATTCCAAATTCTTTTATTATCCTACAAAGTTCAGGGGATAATTAAAGGAGTATTGGATAAAAATTTCAAGGCCCAACTCTAAGGAAAAGGGGCCCAACTAATGCTTTGAAGTCCAGCCCACCATTCTGGACGAGAATTAAAATCAGTACAGTGTTGATGACATGGATCCTGATCTAGAAATCATTTTGAGCTGATATTTTTCAGGGTGAAATAGGAGATATAGGCGGCCGACGTTGTTGAATACATAATTCAGTTTTGATGGAATATTCCTATTCAAAAACCCTTTCACATTTTGGACTTAAAAAATACTGGATTGAAATGGACAGATTAAAATTGTTTAATAAAACAGAGATACCTTTGGCTACATTGGTCCAAATGACTCCATATTTTTAGATCGGTTGTAAAAATTTATTATCTACAACTTTTAAGAAGGATATATTTCGATATTCGGCTGTATGAATAACCAACTTGGCGATGTAATTGGAGACATAGATTGGGAATGAAAATAGTCCACTTCCTTGGGCTATAAATGCATCCCCCTCATCTCCTTCAAAGGGGTTGGAATTTCAGAAAAGAGAAGAAAATATTGGCACGAACAAAGACTTGAAAAGGGCTTGGGAGGACCTTCCATACTCAAGTTTTCAATTGAGATACCATTCATCCTCTATTTGTTTCCTTTCACTTTTGTGTTTTTCTTCATTTGTAATCTCGTAAGTGTTGTTTTTGTAATTCTGTTTTAGTGCAAGTTTCTTCTTCATATTCTGTTTTAATAATCCACATTATGTAGTTTAATATTAATGTTCTTAAAATAGTTTAAATTCAGTTGAATCCCCTTCCCTTATTTTGCATCCTCATTCAATTGAAAATCCGTTTTTAATTATCATTATTGTTCGTGTGTGTGTGTTCGACATACCACTCTTTTATAATTCCTTTCTTTTTCTTTTCTTGTTAATTCATCATCATAAATATATAAACCAGATTAATATTAATATCAATGGATGAGTAAATATATTATTGGGGCGAGTCAAAATTTAGGGATGTTAAGTGATTGAGAGTATTTTCTCGATGAATATTCTTTAATTTACCATTGTGTATGTTGGACTTAACATGTCATGGATTAATGACTTGTTTTGTTTAACACGTGGTTTCCATGGATTATTGGAACCATAAATACACTACCAAAAATAAGCTCTGATTGAGATTAGAACACTAAGTTAAGTTAAGGCTTGGATTAAAGCCTTAACACTTAGTAATTCTAATCAACATTATCTTGCGAAGTGGGTGTTAAATTAACTGCAATATAAATCAAAACTCTAGGATATCACAAGCTTAACTACATAAAAATGAACTCACCCCAATATTTATCAAATTGTTAAATCAAACACCAATTATTAATCACTTCATTTAAGCTTTGAAAACAAACCCCCTAATCAGAATACAATTAACTAAAAACAACTGACTATAAAAAAGTATCATCGTCGAGGATTCGACCCGAGTGTTTCTATAGACATTAGTAGAGCACTGGAACCTTCACCAGTTGATAGGCGATAATCGGCCGTGCGTTTCAATGATCAACTTTTTTTCAAACCATTATGTACTTAAGAAACTTTTTATCTTTTGAGCAATAAACTAAGAAATGTTGTTTGGTGACTTTCCAACTCCCAACCCAAGAACACTTAGATTTAAGGAGACAACTTTCATCTTCATCAGATTCATCTCCTGAATAGTTATTATTAAATTTTGTTGCTTGGGACCCATCAACCATCTTTTTTGGACATGAACCTATTTTTTTTAACTAATCTGAGTAGTATTCATCCCCTTATTATAATTATTTATAACTTTCACCTTTGATAATGAATAACTTATGTGTATTTATTTATTTTTTGTGGAAAATGAAACTTTTATGAACCTAATAGGGATAATATGAATTGAAAACAGATTCACACTAATTATTTGACAAAGGAGTGTGAATATGGATTTAAATAGTTCATCAAGTTTGCAATAAATCATGCATACGGCCATTCTCAAATATTTTTTCCATGTTTATGTAGGTATTATTCAATAAAAAATAGTCTAAAAGATTTGTAAGAACATTTTATTTTTCATTTAATAGATCAGAGCTATAAATGTTGGAGTAAACATAAGGAAAAACTGAACATACATATTGATTGGGATGATATTGCAGTTTATGGATCATTTGATATGAATACCAATGTAAATGATAATGGATATCACATGGAAGAAATGACAATGGAAATTAAAGATTAAATTTTTTATTGTTCAAAGTTGTTTGAGAAGTTAAATAGTTTGTCTAAGAGACCATTGTATACTGGTTGTACTAAATACACAACATTAACTACTATATTTAAGTTATATAATTTGAAAGTTGGTAGCAGATGGAGAAACACTAGCTTTATAGAACTACTTGGTCTCCTGAATGATATGCTCCCAGAAGAAAATGAACTTCCATTTTGAGAAAATGATGCTAAAAAAATATATGTTCAATGGGAATGATCTCTAAAAAATACATTCTTGTCCAAATATTGTTTCTCAAAGACCCTAAATTACTTATAAAATGCCTTGTGTGGTACAGATGGATACAAGAAAAATGAATCAAGCCCTTCAAAAGTTGTATGGTACTTTCCTATCATTCCACGGTTTATAATACTATATAGATGTCGAGAAACCATGATACATTTGATATTTCATACAGATACAATAATTAAATTTGGAAACCTACATCATCTAGCAGATTTCTATAGTGGAAGAAAAACAGATTACGAGTATAATAACTTTGTAAATAAGCCAAAAAAAATTAATCTTATGTTATCTACAGATGAAATAAATCCTTTTGGTGTATGTATTAGTACTCACATAACATGGCTCGTCATGTTAGTAAATTATAACTTTTCACCATGATTATGCATGAAACAAAAATACATTATGTTGTCTTTGCTAATATCTAGACCAAATGAACCTGATAATGATATTTATGTCTATTTGTCTCCATTGATTGATGATATGAAGTTGATGTGGGATACAAGTGTTACAATGCATGATGCTCATAGAGGTGAATAATTCACATTGAGGGCCATGTTATACAGGATGACAAATGACATTACTACTTATGGAAATTTGTTAGGATATAACATTAAATGAATGTTGGGGTGTCCCATTTGGGAACAATTCACGCACTCAGTTTTGTTGAAACATTTATTGAAGACCATGTTTTTAGGAATTTAGAAATTTTTACCTCTACAAAATAAATATCAATCCTGGAAAAAAGCATTCAATGAGAATATTGAATAAGGTACAACACCATCTACACTAACGGGTGATCAACTATTCGATAAAGTGAAATACATTGACACTATTTTTGGTAAACCATTTTTGAAAAACCTTACGAAATTAGGTTGGAAAAAGTGATCACTTTTCTTTGAATTTTTATATTAGAATTTTTTGTATGTCGTACATTTTATTGATGTCATTCATGTACAAAAAATGTATTTTATAGTGTTATTGTCACATTAATAAATGTTTCTAAAAAAAGATGTCATCAAGGCTAGGTTGGTTATGATTGACATGGGTATAAGGGAAGAGTTGGTACTGGTGAAGGGTAAAGGGTGGACTTTTCTTCCTCTCGTAGCGTACACTCTATCCAGACAGGAAAATTGCAATTTTTCATTTTTCATAACAGTGTTAAAGTTCTATATGGTTTCTCATAAAATATAAATAATGTCATGTCAATGACTAATTTAAAGTTAAAGGGACTAAAATCACACAAATTTCATGTTTTGACGAATTATTTGATTCCTATTGCTTTACGTTAAATTTTTCCTAAAAATACACAATATACATTAGCCATGCCCTGCTTATTTTTAAAAGCCATATGTAGTAAAGTTATATACCAGTAGAAGTTTCTGATCATGAATAAGGAGGTTAAAGTCATATTATGTGAATTAGACATGTTCTTCCTACCATCATTATTTGATATAATGGTCCACCTGATGGTTCAAATGGTTAGAGAGTTTTAATTATATGGTCTTGTTCATTATAGATGAATATACCCCATTGAATGATATAGGAAGATTTTGAAAGGGTATGTCAAGAATAAAATTCATCCATAAAGGATGTATTTTAGAAGGATATATTTTTGAAGATATAAAATTATATATTGATTAACTATTAGATGCTAATAGCACCGGTCTCCCAAAGTCTTGTCATAGTAGTGATTTTTGGGTGGAGGAATTTTTGGAAGAGATGTTGTTACAATTACCATCATAGAGTAGGATAAATCACATCTTTACCTTTTATATAATAGTGAATATGTATATCTATATGTTGAATCCAACAAAAAAATAATAGATATTTGAATCCATCAAGGGATGAAGGATGGATATCAAATACACATAATCAATGGTTTATAAGATGTTTCCAAGATCATATTTATAAAGAGTTATCTAAAAATACGAATTCAATTGCTAAATGACTTTGATATCTAGCCAGGGGACCAAATGAAAATGTTATATCTTACACTAGTTTTGTAAAAAATGGTTATACATTCTGTACAAAAGAACACAATGACAATAAGATGATGGAAAATTGTGGAATTACGCTTGGGGTAGATGCTATGAACATATCTGGTACTAAGGATAGATATCCAATTTATGAGAATATTTCATATTTCGATATTATTGAATAGATATACGGGTTGTATTATAAAACCTTTCAAGTGCTAATTTTCCATTTCAAATGGGTTGACAATAGGAGTGTAGTGAAATTTTATGAAATGGGCTTCATGAAGGTGAATTTCAGTGTGAAAGGGGAAAAGGGTGATTGATCATAATGGAATCAAAAGCGGTAGAAGTATTTTATGTCTCAGATCTAGTAAAAAAGAATTGTTCGATTGTCCTGCTAGAGACTAAAACAACTATAGGGTCAGATGAAAATTCAACTGAGGGCGACCCTTTCATTAGGATATCACAATCAGTTCATGGAGGTCTCAATGTAGAAAATTTCTTTTACGTTATAGGGGAAAAAAAGAGGGGAGTTGGATTCTCGATAGAGGATCTAAATCCTCTCAACCTTTAAAAAATTAAAGTGATTTCAATGATAAGGTTAAAGTGTTTTTTCATATACTATTCTTTTTCTCATAATATTATTTATTCTCAACTTCATTAACATAATATAAATTAAATGTTTGAAAACTCATGCATATAATGTATATTTCACATGATGATGTTATAGATATTGAGGAAGAATAGACCTTTTAATGCTAAAACTACATAATTATTAAGATATCAAAAAAATGTTGATTAAAAAAGCATGAACGATGAAACATCACAGTGTTGAATAAAATTATCAAGGTAAAAAGGGTATAAATTTTGAGGTTGGATGGAATCAACATGGATAACCTGTTGACACCAACAAGTCAGTGTCAATTTGTTATGTTGGGGTCACAATAAGGATGAATGTGATGATTGAAATAGATTGTGTCACCACGTCTAGCCTATAATGAAGGAAACAATTTAGGAAGATATAAAGGTAATGTTATATACTTTCTCTATTTTACTGAAAAATTATATAATGAAATATTGATTTAATTTTCATCATTCTTGGCAGAGTTCATTAATTTTAAAATATTTTTGTAAGAAATATGTCTTAATGGACACTAGATAATTCTAAAGAGGTTGTTGGACTCTTCTTACCAAGTTATATCATAGGGATGTTGATGGGAAAGTAAATCCCAACCCACCAATTTGTTATGAACACATTATAAAGTAGGAATCATGGAAGGTTTTCATCAGTCATCATAATGAGAAATCATTTCAGGTGTATTGTAGTTAATAATATATTATTTAACATTATTTATTTTATCTAATTTGATATAAAATTGTTAATTTATGAAACAAATAGAGAGTGCTGAAAATAAAGAACATGCATCAAAACCAATGTACCCCTATCACAAAGTAAGGATTGGGTATGCTTCATTAGAGAAGAAATTGATATGTATTTTAAATCAATAATAAAATTTTTATGTTATATGAAACAACAAATGTTTATTTTTTTATATGCACATTGATGAATCAAAATATAAAGTCACTTCCATCCCATGTCACGTGCTATAGAAGGAGGCTCGCGTAAATAAGGAGGTTAAACTAGTTGGTGAAAACACAAAATTAGTATAAGAAACATGTGTAATTTCAACATAATAGTAATTATTTATGATTTATAATTGTATAAAATAAAAATATATATTTATGTGTATATGTTTTTAGACGGTTTAGAAATAAGAATCAGCCACAACAGGAAATATCATTATTTGCGACAGGCTATTTGCAATGTGGTCCCATCACAAATGACTCATTGATGAAAATAGAATTGCAAAAATAGTTATTTTAAATGGTCCGTTTCAAAAAATTATTATTTGTGAGGGGTAGGTATCCCATTGCAAATGACCATTCTTGAAATATAAAAAAGAGATTTTGTGATGGGAAGATTCACCCGTCGCAAATAATTATTTGTGATGGGTGAATCTTCCCATCACAAAAAAGTAAAATAAATAAATAAAATAAAATAAATAATAAAATAAATAAATAACAAATAAATAATATTTGTAATAATAAAAAAACACACTATATAAAACTATAAATATATGGGGACCAGAAAGAAAAGGCCATGCTATTATTTTTTCTGCAGTTTGCTGGGTTATGTGGGAATGAAGAAACTGATTGAGGGAGAGCATTATAGTCTCCCATTTATTTATTTCAGGTGCATGTGAAACTTTTGGTGGAAGAACTGGGTTTCTTTGTTGCAGGGGGAGATTCAGTGAAGGCCTTCAACTTGATTTTTCCATGTCTACGTTTTTTGAGGGATGTATAAAATGGAAGGTAGGGGAGATTACTTAAATAGAATGCTCTTATTGTAGGTTTGAAGTTTAATATGGATGGTTCTTGCTTATCGGGGAAGATGCGTGGTGGAAGGCTAGTAAGAGAAAGTCATGGATCATCCATTCTAGGGTTTAGTGTGTTTTTTGGTGCAAGGTCTTCTATTGAAGTGGAGCTAAGGTATCTTCTTTTGGGCTTGACTATATGTCGTAAGCACATTATTCTTATTTATGAGCTGGAGTCTGATTCTAACTTACTCGTGAGTTTTCTTTAGGTCATAATTGATCATCCTTGGTAGTTAACCTATATTTTTAGAAGTTGCATAAGTCTTATAAATCAAGATATTCTGGTCAAAAAAATCTGGAGAGAAGGTAATTTTTTTGGATTCTTTAGCTACTCAAAGAAGTATTTTTGATAATTATATCATTTATGATAAGTTAGGGTCTTTTCCAAATGCTTGTATGTTTTTTGTTAAGGGAGGCACTTTAGGTCTCCACTACTTTTGGCCTTTGTGAATTTGGGAAAAGTATGTCCTTTTATTAATAAAACTTAAATGTTTAGTCAGTAAATATATGAATTAATAAAAATATTACAAAAAATGTATTCATTAAAATATGTATCAAAATAAATGTGACAAAAAATATGTAAATCACTGGGGGAGGGGTTGTCTAGAGGTGGTGGTAGAGGGAACTCCATCCCTAAACACTAATCCATTTGTCACATTTACTCCATCATCTATTTATACTATTTCCTCTTCCATTGATGCATATCCTCCTACAATTAATGATGTTGTTGATAGAGATCTTCTTAATCCTTATGCATGGTCTCTATAAGCTAACTTTGAACTCACAGTTACTACTCATATTGTGCACCAAATGATGATGACTCTCTAGGAGCTCCCCTTGAGCTGGAAAACGACATCACAATGGTACCATAAAAACCCTAGGTGTTAATCGAGATCTGATACCAACAACTCGACCTTTCTCAAAGGCATACTAAGTTGTCTACATCCATGCTGCATCATCAAATCCTATTGCACCAGTACTCTAAACCTTGGTCTCAGTTTGACTCTCATCCTATGTCTGAGAAGTCACAACCTGACTCTCAACCAAAATCTTCTTCATGTGTTTTTTTGGGTGATTTAGCTTAACATTTTAGTTGATTCCACATTTGTTTGGGTTATTTTGAATCTTTACTGTGGATTTTCTTTTATTCATGATGTTTCTTGGTGAAAGAGAAGTTGATCTATGGATGGCCTATGGTGGTGGAGTCTGTGAAGGCATTTTGGTGTTGAGGTTTTGATTTTGTGATTGTTGGTGTGTAATCTTTATGTTTTGGATTTTTGTTGTTAGTGACTTGATCAAGCTCTGACGTTGCGGTGGCGGCATGGGTCATACCAGCAGCAGTGTTGATGAATTTGATTTCTTTGGAGTGGTATGCTCGTGATTTCCATTTGGATGACTATGATACTAGATTTGGATGACTCTGTGTATTTCTCTTTATAAGAATCTTTTGTTTTTTCAGTTTGATATGTTTGGTGGCAGTTCCTGGATCTATTGTTGATTTTGTGATGTGTTTCAAGTGCACACTACACAGGTCTGCTTAAAATGAGGTCCAGAGCATGAAGCTTTCACCTTTTCATTCCATTTGTATTTGGAATTTTGAGAGGGTATGGATCTGCCTTCGGTATCGTGCCCGTGAACCCCTAAACGGGACATCTAGATAAGCGGTTATGTGATGGTGAAGGCTTGTAATCGTGATGTAATCGCTAGAGAGAGGTAGATCTCGTAGTCTTAATTTGGTTTATCCTCTTTTATGGATTTATTTTTCTGTAATTTTTGGACTTTTCAGTTTCTCACTTTTTCCTAAAAAGTGTTTTGATAATAAAAAAGTTAATTTTCAGTCAATTAAAACTAAAAAAACATACTAACCACAATCTGATGCTATAATCCACCTGTGATCTCTCCAGTGAAAGGATCATTATACATCCTCTTATAAAAATCAAACTTCATAATATCGGGATGTTCAACAGACTGTATGCTTATAAAATAAACATTTTACATTTAAAGTTATATTAATTATCAAAAAAAGTAATTACTATATGTCGTCAATGCATACTGAATGTACGACTACCAACTCAATGTGTCACCTCCTTCCTCCCCCACTTCTATCAACTTAATGACACTCTCCTCTAAATAACATCTTTCATCTAGTATAAACATAATCTATCCCAAACCTAATAATATATGTAATCTAGTCGATGGGCACAACAATAGTGATCAAAATCTATGGCTCCCGCTTTCTGCATGGTTGTCCTCCTCAGATTGAAAAAAAATTGACGATAATGCTAACACATATAGACCTCTCAGGCCTCCAAGATAGAGGTTTTCATGCTATATTTGATGGGATCCCATAAAACATAAAAATATTTAATAATATAAATTTAATAATTAAATAAATTTAAAAATAACTATTATTTATTTACGTACCATTTAATGATCAAACATGCAGTGTCAAAAATCAACAAGAATCTGATCCCATGTCACCCATTTTACAGAAAAGTAATTCCACAATATAGTACTCCCCTTTACAACATATATATATGAAAATCTGTGGAAAAATAGAACAAATAATCAAACAATTATTATATAAATATATTAATGAAAATTCATGAAAACTAACTAAAATAAACAACTTAACATACCTTTGCATGCATGGATCGAACTCAGGATATAGACATCGCTTGGGGATAGGGTCAGGAATCATCAATATAGAAAGACCATGACCCCTCCAAGTTGATGCCAAACCACAAGGAACCTAAGAGTCAAATGATGAAACATCAGACTTGTCCCTAGGTAGTATAGACTCTTCCAACTCATGAAACAGATCAGATAAACTTTCATTGGCCATCTAAAATATGAAATGACTGTTGTCAACAAATAATTGAAAACCAATATTATATATAGATATATATTATTTATGATTATAACTATCATTTTATTGTATCAATATTCATCTTCATCCTCATCTTCATATATGACGGTTTCAATATATTCATATGCATCCTCGATATCATTAATTTCCATAGGAGTTTCAGCTTCATCATCTCTTTCTATTTCAAATTCATTTTTTACATCAACAATATCATCATCACCATCGACCCAGAACTGTGGGGTGTCATCATCAATATTCGTCTCTATTCATGGAAAAGATGGATTTGGAGTTATCTCTTAAAGAATTTCAATTCCTTAAACATCAGTGGAACCACGTTCACTTTGGATACACATATTTTCAGGAAATTTTGTTTTTATTATGCTCCACTAATAAATTAACTCTCTTTAAGTATCAAAATAATTTTTATAATAAATTTGATGTGTCTGATGATCCAATAAAAATGGTTCATTTAATGCAAGAAGGATTTTATATTTAATATCAATTATTTCATGGTGTAGATGAACATTCAAGCCTCTATAAGTATCAAACCAATTCCATTTAAACATCATTATGTAATTATATCCCAGATAACACAGTTCAATTATTTCTTCCAACATGCCATAAAAGTCAACTTCACTTTCTCTAGGATTATATCCTCTAGAGAAAACTCTACTATTAATTTTTTATTCCCCATATACACATGTATGAAATCAAAAACTATTCACCACATATGCATTATAAGATTTGACCATTTTGGATGGTGGGTTTCTCAATATACACAATTGGTTGTCAATTTTATCGGTATGTTGAGATACATGAAAATTTGAAAAAAAATTATCAATATAACAAGTAATAAATTTATTTTATATGTTAAACCACAAACAATTTACTTTACCAGTTTTTTAAACCAGTAGAAAAAGTTATTTTTATGATGTTATTCAAGAGCAGCTTTCTTAATTTGTGGAAATAATTTCTTGATATAATTATAATATAATATTAATTTAATTTTAAAAGAATTATAGAATAATTGACAGTAGAACTCACTGTACAAATGGTTTCATTTCTTAATAGTTGAGAAAAACATATGTATGAGCCCTATGATGTTCTTCATCTAAAATTCATTTTTATGAACTCCCCCAAATCTATATTTGGGATAATTAAAAACTGATAATTGATTATTAATTTCATCATCAACACACCCCTCATTACAAACCATTTGGTTATTTTTAAGGGATATTCAGATTGAAAATAATAAAAACAAAAATAAGAAATTTCCTCCTACAAATAAGCTTATGCAATTGATCCTTCAACCGATGCTTTGTTATGTACCATTTTATTCAATTTTTGTATGCATCTCTCATATGGGTATAGCCATTGGAACTATACCAACCATTTACATTTTTCTTCATGTGGAAAATATAATATCAAATGTTCATTAGAATAAAAGAAAGTCGACATAATTTTTTTCCAATTTACATAAAATTAAAATAACATCTTCTTACAATCTACTTAATGTATCATAGTCTTTTGTCGCTGAAAAATGTCTTGAAAAAATATGATATTTTTGTTAGCACATCCCAAATAATAGAATTCAAAAAACCTTTAAATCCAATTGCTATAAGTCTTTCCATTACAACACGAAAATCTTTAATATTTGATCCAGTAATATGACCATTTCTAACACATCTAGACAATTTGGAAACATAACCATCCTAAAGTCTCAAATCTTCAATCCATAGAAAAAATAATAAAATATTTTCTTTGTAAAATGTATGAGATTCTTTTGGATCCATTAACTTCTTTGATATGTCATTTTCTTGCAATTCAAATTTCGGTTACCTATAAATTTGGTCAAGATCTAATCATGCCTTTACATTATCTTTGGTCTTAGCAGGTGTGTTCATAACTGTATAAAATATTTTATCAAAATAGTTCTTCTCAATATACGTGACATCCAACATGTGATGGACCAAAAAATTAGACCAATATGGAAGATCCCAAAAAATATTCCATTTTATCCAATTGTGTTCTTTCCTAAATCCATCTATTTTTTTGGTTTATATTATGTTCAAAGGTAATGGTAGGTAACTAAGAGAAAATATATTTTAACTCAATACCTAAGATCATTATTGGAGTTTCATCTCTTTTAATTGTACTTTTTTTTTTCTGAAATGATATTTGTTCCTCTGAATAGGATAATCGGTGGGATAAAATCTTCAATAACAGCAAAAAAAGTAAGGTTTTCTTACATTGATGAGAATAAACACTTTTCTTTCACTCATACAATACAAACATGATTTTGGACCATGTGTACTCCAGAAAAATAACATTTTATATGCTAGGAAGTCAGTAACTGACCTCATTAATGCAACTTTCATTATGAAATTCTGTTTCACAACAACATCATATGTATTTACACCATTAATCCATAATAAATTTAACTCATCAATCAATGGATTAAAATAAACATCAATATTCTTTTTTGGATGTCCTAGAATTAATATTGTCAAAAAGATATATGGATTAGTCCTCAACATACAAGGAGGTAAGTTGTACAGAGTTATAAAAATGGGCCAACATGAATATTGACTACTTTAAGAACCAAATAGAAAGAAACCATTAGTAGAAAGACTCAATTGCACATTACAGTCTTCTAAAGAAAAATATGGATGTACCTAGCCAAAATATTTCCATTAATCATCATCACTAAGATGATTTAAGTTTTTGTCTGTTGAAATATTGGTTTTGTTTCATGGCATCAATGGCAGTGTGTTCTGAGACATAAATAAATACTATAATCTTGGTGTAAGCAGGAAATACCTCAACTATTTAATAAGAACCAATCCATCCTTCCCTCATTACGCCTCCTTGTACCTCAATTTTCCACATGTATAAAAACCAAGTAATGAATCATTTTCACCATAATATATGATGCAAACATTTGAGCATGCATGAATCTTTTGATAATTAAGACCCAAATTATGAACTAGCCTCTTACTGTCATAGAAATTTATAGGCAACACATTTCCTTCAGGTAACCGTGATTTAACCAATGATTATATCTCATCATAATAACTATTTGACATTCTATTATCTAATTTAAAAGTAATAAATTTTGTAACGACTTCAAATTTTCTTATCTTTCAACCAGGATATAGGGAATCCTCAGGTGACTTCAACAACCCATAAAATTGATATGGTTCTAAATTTTGAGTTAAATCAATATCATCATGTGTTTCAGTTTGTTGAAAATATTGACCAACCATATCATATACTAAATTTTTAAACTGTGATGGATCTGAAACCAAATTATTTGTATCTTCTATGGAATTTCATTCACCATGTTGATACCAAAAAAAACATAATCCCTTTAAAAACCAAAATGAAATAGATAACCCCCAACATTTTCAAATATGTCAAATCTCCTCAGATCACATTTATTAAATGAACACTTAATTGTCATGTATGAAACAAATTCTGGTTTTGTTAATGAAAATTATAGAAAAGCTTCAATACCCTTGATATATATAAGATTTGTACCATAACTATTTGGTTTTTTGCAATGATTTATCTAATCATGATCCCATAATAAAGATTTTTGTCTACTTACTTGTTCCATTTTTCTCTAAAAAATATTACTTATAATTAACTATATATAAGGAAAATAAAATTCAAAAAAATGAAAAAAATTACAAATTACAAATTACTAGTAAATATTATAAATTATAACAAATTACCACTATTTTTTTAATTTTGTACTGCTATATTTTTATAATTATCGTTAATTACCAATAATTGAAATAGAAGGTCGACCAAGTGGCATGAGGGAAGCATTATGTAGGGGAAGAAGGTGATGATGGAGGGAAATAATTCTAGTTCCCTTGCGTCTAGAGGGTTTGGAGGTGATGCATCCACCAGTAAACTTGTAAGTTTATTAATGGTTGCATCTCCTCCAAACCGTCTAAACTCAGGGGCACTAGAATTATTTTCATTTATCGTAACCTCCATCCCATTTACTCTATTCTTCCCTCAAGGTAAGCAGAGAGTGGAGGTGATAGAGGTGACCGCAAAGGGAAACAATTTCAGCACCATTGGATTCTGTGTCACTAATATTCTTTTATTCTATCATCACCTTCATCCCATCCACTACATACTTCCCTCATACCCCATTGGTCAGCCTTCTATTACTAATTATGGTTAATTATTGTCAATTGTGATCAATTTTCACCAATTGTGGTTAATCTGTACTAATTTACCACTAATTTTTACTAATATTTACTAATTTGCCAATAATATTAAATAATTTCTAGTAATTACCGCTAATTTTTAATAATTATAATTAATTAACGTTAATTTTTACTAATTACTTCTAAGTTTTACTAATTTACACTAATTTTTAATAATTATACTGATATAGGATTAATGTTATTAATTACTACTAATTTTCACTTAATTAGAGTGATTTACTGCTGATTTTTATTAATCACTGTTAAGTTTTAATAATTATTGTGATTTATCGCTAATGTTTACTAATTACTGCTAATTTTTACTAATTACCATTAATCTTTACAAATTATAGTGATTTAATATTTGTTTTTACTAATCTTTACTAATTATTGGTAAATTTTACTAATTTTGACTAATTACCGCTATTTTTTAATAATTATAGTGATTAAAAATTTTATTTTACTAGTTACTGCTAATATTGATTAATTATAGTGATTTAAAATTAATATTTACTAATTTACCAGTATGTTTTACTAATTTTTACTAATTAAAACTATTTTTTATTAATTATAGTGATTCACCACTAATATTTACCAATTTTTACTATTTATAGTAATTTTTTAATAATTATAGCGATTTATTGTTAATTTTAACTAATTACTACTAATTTTCACTAATTGCAGCAATTTAACGTTAATTTTTACTAATTTACTAGCAGTTTTTTTAAAAAATATACTAATCACCACTACTTTTTAATTATTATATTGATTTACCATAAATATTTCTTAATCACTACTAATTTTCTCTAATAATGGTGATTTAAAGTTAATTTTTAATAATTTATCAGAAATTTTTAATAATTTTTACAAATTACTACTAATTTTAATTAATTATTGTGAATTGCTACTAATATTTACAAATTTTTACTAATTACCTCTAATTTTTAATAATTATAGCGATTTAATGTTAATTTTTACTAATTACTGATAATTTTCTCTAATTATAATAATTTAACATTAATTTTTACTAATTTATCAGTAATTTTTACTAATTTCTACTAATTACTAGTAATTTTCACTAATTATAGTTATTTTCCATTAATTTTACCTAATTTACCAGTAATTTTCACTAATTATAGTGATTTAACATTATTTTTTACTACTTTACTGGTAATTTTTACTAATTTTTACTCATTACCGCTAATTTTTAATAATTATAGTGATTTACCATTAATTTTTACTAATTAATGCTAGTTATTAATAATCGTAGTGATTTAATGGTAATGTTTACTAATTAATGATGCTTTACCAATAATTTTTAAAAATATTAACTAATTACCGCTAATATTTAATAATTATAATGATTTACTGTTAATTATAACTAATTACTGCTAATGTTTACTAATTATACTGGTTTTATCACGACCCAACCCTACCCGGCCTCGAGCCGCAACTACCCCAAGCCAGCCTCCATAGGCCAGGGGCTGGCGACCAGCGTCGAAGGCACAATAACTCGGGGAGGCCTTTGCCTAAGTACCTGTACACACCCACGCAGCACACTCAATGCAAAAGTGCAGAGTAAAAAGAAAAGAAAAGGGGAAACTGTTATAAATAACCACAAGAGTGCATCGACCTCTAAACAGTACAAAGTAAAAGATGAAAAGAAAAGGAGAAAAACACACACCCAATCAGAAAAGTGCCACAACCCGGCAATAGGTGAACAAACAAAGTAAATAGCTGGAAGGGTCCCCCACCTGGAACCCGACTCCGACCACCGCACGCGGTCCAAGCTCCCAAGATCCTAAGCTCCTCTGACGTCATGAACAACCTATTCGTCGTCTGCAAGGGCACACCAAGTGAGGACAAAGCCCAAGCAGGGGTGAGTATAAAAGTACTCAGTAGGATACCACAAAGGATTAAGGGAGCAACAAAGGAGGTACCAAAGGGTGAACTATAGAGCAAACAAGAAAAAGTAAAGGAGTACAACAGAGAGTGCAGTAAAGAGTCCAGCTCAACCCATCAAGAGGAAAGAAGGTAGACTCGTCTAGACACAAGGAGCTGGAAACGGTGAGAAGATGAACTTCCCGTCGAGTCTTCTCTACCTATAGAAGGAGAGTAGACTCATCCAACCACGAGAAGCTAGACACAGAAAGCATGTGGCATACCCCACGTGTCTTCGACTCTCCCTGGAAGGAGAGTAACCCAAACCCAAGAAGTGGGTTCTGGAACAGGGTATATACATATCCTTATGCTCAGCAAAAAGCCCGAACAATGTCGTAAGGGGATCTCCGTCCCGTATCTCATCCCAAGAAAACGAGTTGCCAAAAGTCCAAAAACTAAACTCTATCGATGCCTAGCATCCCGAACGTCTGCCCCGAACCGCAAGCCAAGGGGCTCAATCACCACACCTCGACACTATCTGCTTTGGGAGGCACTGACTCGCCCGCAAGTTTCTAGATCATGTCACAAGAACGTGTCTCGGTTGGGAAAGTGCCCCTCATACTTGAGAGTTCTAGGGAAATTCAAACCACACCTCGTCACTTGCCATGCAGTCGAGAGGTCTTCTCAAAGTCAAAGTCATCACAGCACTAACCCGTATAACCAAGGGTCCCACTCCGGTAATCACGGAGGAAAGCCACATACTATACTAGAAGAAAGGACTGAGCCTGGAATGCCAACAGGCGTCCCACTTCCCAGCCCTGCTGGAAGGTAATTCATAACCAGATATCGGGTGACCCACTGCCCAACCCTGCTGAAGGGTAAACCCTAATACATCATCAGGAGACCCACTGCCCAGCCCCGATGGAGGGTGGACCTTAATACATCATTAGGCGACCCACTTCCTAGCCCCACTGGAGGGTAGACCTGGAATAAGTCGACATGCGACCCACTGCCCAGCCTTGCTGGAGGGTAGACCTGGAACTAGACGACGGGCGACCCAACTGCCCAGCCCTGCTGGAGGGTAGACCCTAAAAGGTTGTCGGGTGAACCACTGCCCAGTCTCTGCTGAAGAGTAGACCCTAAGTGCATCGGGCGACCCCACTGCCTAGTCTCTACTGGAGGGTAAACCCTGGAAGTCAGTGAGAAACCCCACCGCCCAGCCCTGCTGGAGGGTAAACCCGAAGAAGTCGATGAGTAACCCACTGCCCAGCCCCCGCTGGAGGGTAAAACTCAGAACTGCTCTGGCCATCTCCACTATAGGGTACAACACTGGCCAACCGAACACGGAGTGGGTATCAGGCAACCACCCAACTCCAGAACAACTCACCCAAAATAGGTTCATCTCCTGTTCCATCACTGAGTGTCACTAGCACCCCGCTACCCGGCCGATCCATCGAGAACGAAACTAGGGGGAGACCACTCAACCCTACTGGTCAAACAAACGAGCACAGAGGGACCCTCTACATTGTGAGAGGTCAATGTACGCAAAGCAGAGCTTGTCACGCACCTAGGGCCTACACGACTCAGGGCCCCAATTTAACCCCAACCAAGCGCACGAACTTCTCAGGTACAAACCACACGTACCTCCAAGCGCTCCCATATACTCCCAGGGTATACCTCATTTTCAGCCCAAGTGCTATCGTGCACACGACACCCCAACATCAATGTGAAGGTGTGATGTAAAATCTCTAACTTTCTGCCTCAATGACTGGGGTACGGCCAACCACATCTCTTCACTCACACGGGAGTGCACGCTATCACACGCCAAGGGTTCTCTGCAAACCCGGCGAGAAGAACCACCATCAGGGCGACTTTCACATTTCCACATTTAATAAGATCGTGTAAGAGGCTCCACACAACCAAACAGATTTCTCTGTTGTAATCCTCGTGGAAAGACACGCGAGATAGACTACTCACTCGCCCGAAATGGTCAACCGGTGAAAAAGGTACCATTCACCGTAACCAAACCCACCCCAAGATCCCAAAACTGAACAAACAAATCACGCCACTGGGATCCCATCGAAAAAACACACGGGATTGAATACTCAACCACCCAAAATGGATACCCAGTGAAAAAGGTACTATTCACCATATCCAGGTCGGGTGGGACCCACACCACGTCCCTGAAAAAGGTCGGCCGAACTGCGCCACCGCAATGCTCCCAGAAAAACCCGTCAAAATCACCACTCACTTTAGTGGAACGGATGCCCGGAGAAGAATATTCATTCCAGCTTATCGCGCACGAGAGGTACTACATGAGACCCGCATCCCGGTCCCGAAACTCAACGGACAGATCGCATCGTTGCGATCCTCTCGAAAAAACACACAAGATGGACTATTCACTTGTCCAAAACGGTTGCCCGGTGATAAAGATGGAAAATAATCGTTGACGCCCGAACGACCCTCGTAGGCCCCGCTCCATCGTTCCAAATTAGAGAGGTCGGATTACACCATTGCAATCCCCTCAGAAAAACACCCAAAAACGACTGCTCGCTCACCCCGAACGAACGCCCGATGAAAAAGTTGCTAAACGCTGCGCGCAGCTCAAAAGACGGGTCGTGGGGCCCGTGCCTCAACTTTGGACTCAATGCTTGAAACCACCCTGGAAAGCTCCGCCTTGGTGCCAGGGTTCCAACGCCACTGACGGCGCTCAAAACGGACGTAGGATGTGTCTGCGCCGCTCAAAACAAGAACCCCCGGAAAAATGAAAATTCACTTAAAGATGTGTCGCGCCTCTGAGGCCCATCGTTTCAGGAATTAAAAATTTCCAAAACCATCTCAAAACATTCCCCTCGATCCTAGGAATGTGTCGCCGTAGACGGCACGCAAAACGGACGCCCGTAGCGGAAAATACGGGCGTCCAAAACCTGAGGGGCAAGGCCCCTTGGGCTGGACCGGCCTGGGCCAGCCGGCCTGGCCTGCGGTGGGGCCGCGTGGGCCGGCGGGGGACTTGGTCCATCGCCTGGTCGACTGGCCCAGGCCGGTCACCGCGCGACGGCCCGCCCGACACGGGTCGTTCTCCCCCGCGGGGTCGCATGCCGCGACCCCGGTCCATCGCGGAGCGCCGCGGCCTCCCGCCGCCTGCCGCCTGAAGCGCGGCCACTGCACTGAGAGCCGCCACCGCTGAGGGGCTCCGGCCGCCTGTACCCGGGTCCGCGACGCTGCCTGAAGCCCGAGCTGCCGCCGCCTGAAGCTACCAAAAACCGCCGAAAAACCCCCAGAACTCCCGAAATTCTCGTAATCTTCGCAGGACCGCTGCGGCCTCCTCGTAACTCAGATTTTGATTCTGAAAGAAGCGATGGAAAGAGTTAAATGTGTAATACACGATCATGGAATTTATTTGAAGATAAAACAACAAATAGATGCTAAAATTGGGTTTCAAAGGGGGGTTTGGGATTTAAAACTCAAACGAACACCGCCTACCTCTTGGGCGTAGCCCGATGCTTCGCCGTTGACCCGTCAGAGTGGCCGCACCACACCGGAGTCACCTCGCTGGAGCTACCTCACCGGAGTGGTAGAGAAGAGGGGAGAAGCTCTCCAAGGGAGGGGGAAAATGAGGGAGAAGTGGAGGGGGTTAGTTTAATTAAATAGATTAATTAACTTAAACACCCTCCCGCGACCCCATACCCGAACTCCTGACGGGGTCGGGATTAAGCCTCCCCTAGGATAAAAACCATGCTCTGAGTGCAACAGAGGTCTCATAATTTTAATTTGAGGCCTCGTTCAAAAGTTATAAAAGCAACGCCATGGGCTGCTAAATTACGAAAACGCCCCTGGGGCCATTTTTCACAGACGGGCCGTGCCCGCAAAACTTACACCCCTCCTAGGGTAAAAAGAACATTCGGACTCATGTGTGCCCTCGGTTTTCCAATATGAGCCACCATTTAAGAGATACTTGAGTTTAACCATTAAACAAATAAATAAATTAATTAATTTTTCCGTTTAACGTTCTGGGAGCGGGCGAGGGGTCCAAACATCCCGCGTCGACATGTTTTATGTCATTACTAGGGTAAAAACCCCATTCTAGACTCATCTGTACACTCGGATCTCTGATCCAGATCACCGTTTAGGAGTTATCCCTTTTATTTGGTGTTTCCAGTGTGAACGCACTGAAAATTTAATTCTGGCCACACCGGGGCTCGGAATCGCACGCCGTCTGAAGGAGCTGTCCTAGAATATCATAAAGAATATTCCAAAGTCTTTCACAGAAAAAACCGAGTTCTTACATCATTCCATACTTCAAGCTTTTTTTCCTCGAAAAGCAAACCAGGGAACAACTCAGGGTACTAAGCCCACACCTGGCTCTCCCGTACCCAGAAGAACCCTCGCACGGCTCTGTTCCACCGCACACAGACCAAAGGATTTGATCTGTTCACGTGAGTTCTGACCTCGCCGATGTCGTGCATAGGAGCACACACACATATCTTCAGGTAAACCACACGAGAGACATCGTGCACCCACTCCAGACTTTGGGGTTATGGCAAGGCGGTTGGGAACCTCGCCATCCCTCTACACAGTCTCAAACGGTCCGATGGTTATCGGGGGTAGATCACCTCCCCGAACGAACCCCTACATCTCATGCCATGACTGGAATCACCACCCGCACCTGGAACAAGGCCCGGTGATTCCCTCCTTCAGAATATCTATATAGTGGAACACCCTAGGATATCTAGTCACGTAAGATTTCACAATTGATGTCTCTCAACCAAGTCTCTCTTACACGCTCGGAGAGCGATGGAGTCGATGTCATCCACTGAAGAGGAAGGTTACACACCTTCTACTCTACCAACACAGGGTTACACCCGATACCCTGCGTCACCCTGGTAACACCTCAAACAGGGACCAGGGAGAAAAACATTTCACACGCAGAGTCTAACAATTCCACTGCAAAAATGTAGGAGAGCCATAGAGCATACCTCTTATCACCTCATGATCTATAGGATCGTGGACATCCCAAGCTCGTGGCTGTCTGAAGTCCTGACTGTCAGCTCCCGGAGCCTGACGTGGACCGCCTAGTGGTGGTGGGGAGACCTCGTAAGGTCATCCCTCACTACTAGCTCCTCCCGCTCCTCTGTTAGCACCACCTCTCTGGGTACTACTCCCATCATGGCACTGCGTCTTCCGTGGTGGTGCACCTGCTGCCTGCTCAAAGCTCTCCGCAACTTAGGTCGGGCAGTCTCGTGCCAAGTAATCTCGCTCGTCACAAGCATAACACCCCTGCTCCCTGAGCTGTCCTGGTGCCCTCCGGTGCCACTGTGGTGTACGACCACATCCCAAATCCCACTCACAGAAGGGAACCCTCGGCTGAGGCCCTACACCTTTCTGCCACAGTGGTATAAGACCATGTCTCCAAAACCGGCAGTGGAAAGGCCACCTGTGTCGAGGTCCTATCCTTCGGCGCCTGCTAGATACGACAGACGTCCCGGCTCCGTCACGCCCACTACCACTACCAACCGCAAAATGTGACTGCAAGCTCTCTGTCACCAAAGCCTGCTCTGGCACCCCGACATATGTGGAAATTCCCAAGGGTACCATGACAACACGAATCTCTCGACGGAGACCCTGCTCAAACTTCCACGCTCAGATGTTGTCGCCATGGACCAAGTCTGGGTAAAAGCGTGCACGGTCTACAAAACTAGTCGCATACTCAGCCACCGTCATCCCTCCCTGATGAAACTATATGAGCTCCTGAATCAGAAAGGAGCGCAAGCAGGAGGGGAAAAACTCCTCACGGAACAACAAATGAAAGTCGCCCCATGAAAGCGACGACTCGTCATGGAACTAAGTCACTAGACTCCACCAACGCTAAGCTGCTCCGCAAAAAGGCTGGCGGCCAAATCCACCATGAGATCTTCTGGCGTCTGCACAAGCCTAAAAAGGAGAACCACTATCTTCATCCAAACCTCTGCTGCCTGAGGTTCTAGATCACCACTGAACCTCAGAGGTCTCTACTGCTGGAACTCACGGAGCGTGCTTAACCTGTGCTCAAACTCAGCCTGCTCTACTGAAGCATTCTGCTACTCAACAGGTGGGGGTGCTGCTACCGGCCCACCCGAATAAAGGGGCTCGCATGATGGGTCTTGTACAGAGGCATCGTAGCTCACAGGGTCATTGTCACAAACCAAAGCTGGTATCTTGGTTGGCTGTCTTCGCAGAGACATCCTGAATATTATCAAGGAGTGTCGCGGTCAGATGAGCATATATGTATATACCAATAACAACGATGGGGAGCAGACTCAAGAGGGAAAGTCAAAGACTCAATCCTATGTGATGCACAAACCAATTTTCCCTGAAATAAGTGTCTCATCATGCCAAGTCGACAAGCGGGTTATCAAGGTCCTGGTGAATGGATACGTCGGCCGCCGCACCATCACTGGATTCCCTGGCCTGATATCCGCTCTCGAGACACGTTGACACTATTTCCCTAAATCCCAACCAATTGCTTTTATTTTAGGGACGTCCGAACAACGTCCCAAGGAACGAACCACCTCTGATACCACTTTGTCATGACCCGACCCTACCCGGGCTCGAGTCGCAACTACCCCAAGCCAACCTCCATACACTACTAGAAAAAAATGTATTTGGGACGGGTCATTTGCGACGGGATCCCGTCGCAAATGGGTTTTTGCGACGGGGGCCCGTCGCAAATGGCCCGTTGCTGAAAACGGTGTCGCAACAACAATTTTTTGCGACGGGCTCGTCGCTAAAGCCATTTTTTGTGACGGGGAGAATCCCCGTCACAAATAGTACTCCGCATATTTGTAAAAAACTTTTAAAATAGTTTTTGTGACGGGCCCCGTTGCAAATACCTGTTGCGACGGGCCCGCCGCAAATAGTTTTTGCGACGGGACCCGTTGCAAAAACTATTTTAAAAAAAATATAAAAAACTATTAATAAATTATTTTAATGCATATAATAATAATACTATTTACGATGGGCATAGTATCCCGTCGCAAATACTATAAAAAAAATAAATTATTTTAATTAATATAATAATAATCCAATTATAATTCAAAAATAAAAAATAATAAAATATTAATAAATGATTTTAATTAATATAATAATATAATTATAATTCACAAATAAAAATAATAAATTATTTTAATTAATATAATAATAATAGAATTATAATTCAAAAATAAAAAATAATAGAATATTAATAAATGATTTAATTAATATAATAATATTAGAATTATAATTCATAAATAAAAAAAATATTAATAAGTTATTTTAATTAATATAAAAATAATAGAATTATTTTACATTCAAATATTAAAATAATTCAAGTATTACAAAAAAATATAATTAAATTATAATATTATAAAATTTTAATATATATATAAAATTTAATATTATAAAATATAAATAATATTATTATTCATATTAATATTATTATTTAAAAATATAATATTATTAATATTTTATAATGAGACAGAAACTACGAATAGAAAAAAAAATCATATTTTGATTTCAAAAATTTTATAACATAAATACAAACTCTAATCTGAAGGAGGGGGGGAGGTGGGGGATCTACAGATGGTGGTGGAGGAAACTCCATCCCTAAAGAATGAGTGAGTCAGCACATGTACTCCATCTACTCCTGATGCTGCTGCTGCCACCGACTCGTCTGCTCCTCGTACAGCTGCTGCTGGCATCGACGCTCCTCCTCATGCTGCTGACGCATCTGCTCCTGCTCCTATTGGAGACTCTCTATCAGTGCAGTCTGAGATCGCAACTGATCCTCATACTGTGTAGCATAAGAAGATGCACGAGATCCTCTCGAGCTGGACGCCGACATCGCAGCACTGCCATAATAATCTCCGGGAGTCAGTCGAGAGCCGATACCAACTACCCGGCCCTTCTCGAAGGCATACTGGGTGGCCTGCATCCATACCGCCTCATCAAACTGACGGCCAGTGGTCTGATCTGATGACTCGGACTGACTCTCAGGCCGGACCTGTGACGCTGCGGCCTCATATGACTCCTGTAGTTGCAATTTAAAATTAAAATTGTGAATATATTATATGCAGTTAATTTTTAAACTTGAAAACAAATAATACTGACCACGATGTGATGCTGACGATCACCTCTGAGCTCCCCAGTAGCAGGATCACTATACATCCTCCAATATACGTCGTACTCCATAATATCGGGGTTCTCGACAGCCTATAAGAATAAAAAATAAACTGTTAATATTTATAGTTATATAAAATATTTATAAATAATGTACGTACCAGATGCTGTCTATGAGTACTTTAAGAACGACTCCCAGCTCGATGAGTCACCTCCTGTCTCCCCCGATTCTGCCTCCCCACCGATTATCTCCTCTGAAAGGCACCACTCAACCAGTGCGCACATAATCCATCCCATACATGGGATGAAATGTACTCTGGTCGGTGTGCTCTACATGACTCGTCAAAATCTGACACTCCTGCTTTCTTCATCACAGCTTTTCTTAAATTGTGCAAAAACTGACGAAGGCGATCACGAATGGCCACCTACCATGCCTCGTGGATGGCGTCACGCATGGTATCCTCGATCGGATACCATAAACCCTACAAATAAATCAAAATATCAAGTTAGAAATGAAATAATTTTCAAAATAAAAAATATTTATTTATGTACGTACCAACCAATGGCCGAACATGGCCTGCTGCACATCAATGGGAATCTGCTCCCATGTGGTCCATGGATGAGAGAAATAGTTTCGCAAAATAGCGATGCCCTGTCCAAATGCTATATGCGGAAAACTGTAAAAATAATAAACATTTATTATGTGAATAGATTAATGAAATCTTAGTCAAATCCACAGGTTATCACACAGGTTATCACACCTCCGTGTGCGTGGATCAAACCCAAGACGTGGACGTCGCTCGGAGACGGGGTCAGGAATCATCAATCGTGCAAGACCGCGCCCCCTCCGCGTACTCCCTGGAGCGCCTGCAGGCTGAGGGTCATCTGTCAGCAACTCATCCGCATCAAAAGTCAGGTCAGCATCCGCCAACTCACGAAATGTGGCGTCGTCCATCTGAAACAGAAAATGTTAATGTTAGCAAATAATTGATAATTACTATTATATATACAAATATACATATTATGATTGTATATAAATACCATGGAATTCTATCAGTGTTCATCTTCATCATCATCTTCCTATATGTCAATATCATCTTCATATTCATCCTCAACATCATCGATATCCATTCGAGTTACAGTTGCTTCATCTCTTACCATTTCAAATTCATATGTGACATCATTAACATCATCATCATCACCGACTCTTAAATGTGGGTTGTCGTCATCGATACTCATGTCTCTTTGTAAAAAAGATTTATTTTGAGTACTCTCTTGAAAAACTTCAATTATTTGCAATCAGTGAAAGAACATTCACTTTGACTAAACTGATTGTCTCAAATTTTGATTTTTATTACACTCCACTAATCAGTCAAGTCTCTTGATGTAGCATAGTACTTTTCGTAATAAACTTGATATGCCTGTTGAGCCAATAAGAATGGTTCATTTACTGTGAGAACACTTTTACATTTAATATCGATGATTCCATGAGTCAGATGAACACGCACGCCTCTCTGTGTATCCAACCACCGACATTTGAACATGGTTATGTAATGTTGTCCAAGATAACAGAGTTCAATGATTTCATCAAGTATGCCATAAAATTCAACTTCATTTTCTCGATGATGAGATCCTCTCAAGCTAACTCCACTATTCATTGTTTTTTTCGATTCCCCATATGCATGTGTGTGGAATCGAAATCCATTCACCACATATGCATTATAAGTTTTAACAAGTTTGGAAGGTGGGTTACTCAATACACACAGCCGTTTGTCAATTTTATCAGCATGTCGAGACACCTAAAAATTTGTGAAATAATTATCAATATAGTAAACTATACATTGAATGAGTTGCTAAAAGAAAAAGAATTTATGTTACCAGTTTTTAAAACCACTGAGAGAAATTTTTTAGTCGACGTTCTTCGAGAGCAGCTGCTGTAATTTGTGGAATTTGTTTCTTGATATGATTATCATACAACCTATAAAAACCAAAGTTATTTACTGTAACATAAATGATAGAATAAGTGATATAAACACTTAAAGTACAACTGATGTCATCTCTTCACAGTTGAGCAGAACATACGTATGAGCTCTATGATGTTCATTATCTGAAAGCTAGCGTTCATAAACTCCACCAAAACCAAGCTCTGACTGGTTGAAAATAGATAATTGATTGTCGATTTCATCAATATTCCTCTCGTTCTGTCCCATTCGGTTGTGTTTTAAAGGATACTCAGATTCAAAATAATGGGAGCAGAAAAAAGATATTTCCTCTTGCAAATAAGCTTCTGCAATAGATCCTTCAACAGATGCTTTGTTACGTAATTTTCTTTTCAATTTTTGCATGCATATTTCAAATGGTTACATCCATAGAAATTTTACTGGACCTCCACATTTGGCTTCATATGGAAAATGTAACATCAAATGTTCCATTGAGTCGAAGAAAGACGACGGAAATATTTTTTCTAGTTTACATACAATTACAACAACATCTTTTTCAAGTTTTCCTAGATGTCTGTTATGGAATCCCAAATCACAGAATTCAACAGACCTCTTAATCCAATGGGTAGAAGTCTTTCCATTATAACATGACAATCATGACTTTTTAATCCAGTAATATGACCATTCTTTACACATCTACCCAAATTGGAAGCACAACCATCTGGAAGTCTCAAATCTACAATCCACTGACAAAATAATAAACAGTTTTCTTTAGATAGTGTATAAGATGCTTTTGGTTTCAGTAACCTTTCTATTCTGACATTCTCAAACAGTTCCAATTCTGGACGCCTACAAATTTGGGCAAGATCTAAACGTGCATTTACATTGTCTTTGCTCTTTCCTGACGTATCCAAAACTGTATGAAACAATTATCAAAACAGTTCTTCTCAATATGCATGACATCTGACATGTGTCGGGCCAACAAATCAGACCAATATGACAAATCCCAAAATATGCTACGTTTAATCCAATTGTGTTCTTTCCCAAAACCAGAAATTTTCTGTTGGTTTATTGTGGGACCAAAAGTGATGGGAGGTAATGAAAATACAACTGATTTTAACTCCGAACCTGATAGAATTTTTGGAGGTCCATCCCTTTCAACTGTTCCTTTTCTGAAATGAGATCTGTTTCTGCGAAAAGGATGATCAGCTGGAAGAAATCTGCGATGACAGTGAAAATAACAAGGTTTCTTTCCATGAATGAGCATAAATGCTTTGTTCTCTCCCATACAGTAAGGACATGATTTCTGACCATGTGTACTCCAGCCAAATAACATCCCATAAGCCGGGAAGTCACTTATTGTCCACATCAATGCCGCTCTCAATATGAAATTCTGTTTCATTGCAACATCATATGTACTGACACCAGTACTCCACAATAAATTTAATTCATCAATATATGGTTTCAAATAAACATCAATATTTTTCTTTGGATGTCCTGGAATTAGTAAAGTCAAAAAGATATATGGATCCTTCATCAAAATCCATGGAGGTAAATTGTACGGAGTTAAAAAAACAGGCCAACATGAATATTGACTACCATAAGATCCAAACGGACAGAAACCATCAGTGGAAAGGCCCAGTCGAACATTTCTAGCTTCTAAAGCAAAGGATGGATGCACTCTATCAAAATGTTTCCATGAATCACCATCGGCTGGATGATTCAAGCTTTTATCGGTTGAAATATTCTCTTTATGCCATGACATCATTGTCGCTGTATTCTTAGACATGAATAAACGCTGAAGTCTGGATGTAAGCGGAAAATATCTCAACTGTTTTATAGGAATCAAACCAGACTTCCCATGTTGTCCTTCTTTATATCTCAGTTGCCCACATGTGGGACAACTATCCAACGGCTCATTTTCCCCAGAATATAAAATGCATTCATTTGAACATGTATGAATCTTCTGACAAGTAAGTCCCAAATTTCGAACCAGCCTCTTACTCTCATAGTAATTTGCAGGTAAAACATTTCCTTCGGGTAACAGTGTTTTAAGCAAAGAAAATATCTGGTCAAAATAGGTGTTTGACATTCCGTTATCTGATTTGATAGCCATAAATTTTGCAACTACTTCTAATTTGCTCATCTTGCAGCCAGGATATAATGCATCCTCAGCAAACTTCAACAACTCATAAAATTCAGACGGTGCCAACTCAGGATTTGAAGCTATATCAGCCGGAGTTTCTGTATGTTGAACAGATGAACCTGCAACATCATGTACTAAATCTTGAAACTGGGATGGATCTGGAATCAAGTTGGTATCACCTGCTCTAGAACTGCATTCACCGTGTTGATACCAAAAAACATAATCTGGTTGAAAACCAAAACGCAAGAGATGTTCTCCCACTTTGTCAAACGTGTCAAACATTCTCAATGCACATTTTCTACAAGGGCATTTTATTTTTCCTTCTGAAAAAAATTCTGGATTTGATGCCGCAAATGATAAAAAAGTCTCCACACCCTCTACATATACTGGATTTAAACCAGAACCATTTGGATTTCTACGTTGATTTATCCATATACGGTCACCTAATAATGATTGTTGACGACCTCGTTGTTCCATATTTCTCTATAAAATATAAAAGCATTACTGGTTTTGAATAATTTGTTAGAAAAAACACTCAAGCTAGGATAATTATAGAGTTTAGATCATACACGACTGACGCAAACTTTTTACTGAGATAGACCTGAAAATTGACCCTTTAAGAATTAAATATGTTGAGAATAAAGCAAAACATGTTACAAATATTGATAATTTTAATATTATATAAATTTTTTATTATTTTCATAGTACTAATATTATTGGTAATTATTCCTAATTATTGTTAAATATTACTAATTATTACTAATTATTACTAACTATTGGTAATTATTACTAATTATTGGTAATTATTACTAATTATTACTAATTATTACTAATTAATGGTAATTATTACTAATTATTACCAATTATTGATAATTATTACTAATTAATACTAATTATTGGTAATTATTACTAATTATTGGTAATTATTAGTAATTATTGGTAATTATTGGTAATTATTACTAATTATTGGTAATTATTACTAATTATTGTTAATTATTACTAATTATTACTAATTATTGGTAATTATTACTAATTATTACTAATTATTGTTAATTATTAATAATTATTGGTAATTATTACTAATTATTACTAATTATTACTAATTATTACTAATTATTACTAATTATTACTAATTATTGGTAATTATTACTAATTATTACTAATTATAACTAATTATTGGTAATTATTGGTAATTATTACTAATTATTACTAATTAAGACTAATTATTGGTAATTATTGATAATTATTACTAATTATTGATAATTATTATTAATTATTACTAATTATTACTAATTATTGTTAATTATTACTAATTATTGGTAATTAGTACTAATTATTACTAATTATTACTAATTATTGGTAATTATTACTAATTATTACTAATTATTACTAATTATTGGTAATTATTGGTAATTATTACTAATTATTACTAATTAATACTAATTATTGGTAATTATTGGTAATTATTACTAATTATTGATAATTATTACAAATTATTGGTAATTATTAGTAATTATTACTAATTATTACTAATTATTACTAATTATTACTAATTATTGGTAATTATTACTAATTATTGGTAATTATTACTAACTATTGGTAATTATTACTAATTATTGGTAATTATTACTAATTATTGGTAATTATTACTAATTATTGGTAATTATTACTAATTATTGGTAATTATTACTAATTATTACTAATTATTACTAATTATTACTAATTATTACTAATTATTACTAATTATTGTTAATTATTACTAATTATTACTAATTATTACTAATTATTGGTAATTATTGGTAATTATTACTAATTATTACCAATTAATACTAATTATTGGTAATTATTGGTAATTATTACTAATTATTGGTAATTATTATTAATTAGTACTAATTATTACTAATTATTGTTAATTATTACTAATTATTGTTAATTATTACTAATTATTGGTAATTATTACTAATTATTACTAATTATTGGTAATTATTACTAATTATTGGTAATTATTACTAATTATTGGTAATTATTACTAATTATTTGTAATTATAACTAATTATTGGTAATTATTGGTAATTATTACTAAATATTACTAATTAATACTAATTATTGTTAATTATTGGTAATTGTTACTAATTATTGTTATTATTACTAATTATTGGTAATTATTACTAATTATTACTAATTATTACTAATTATTACTAATTATTACTAATTATTACTAATTATTACTAATTATTGGTAATTATTACTAATTATTGGTAATTATTACTAATTATTATTAATTATTACTAATTATTGGTAATTATTACTAATTATTACTAATTATTACTAATTATTACTAATTATTAGTAATTATTCCTAATTATTGGTAATTATCAGTAATTATGGGTAATTATCGGTAATTATTACTAATTATTGGTAATTATTACTAATTATTGGTAATTATTACTAATTATTGGTAATTATTACAAATTATTCATAATTATTACTAATTATTACTAAATATTACTAATTATCGGTAATTATCGGTAATTATTGGTAATTATTGTTTATTATTACTAATTATTGATAATTATTGGTAATTATTCTTAATTATTGGTAATTATTCCTAATTATTGGTAATTATCGGTAATTAAGGGTAATTATCGGTAATTATCGGTAATTATTACTAATTATTGGTAATTATTGGTAATTATTATTAATTATTGGTAATTATTGGTAATTATTGGTAATTATTACTAATTATTGATAATTATTCCTAATTATTGGTAATTATTCCTAATTATTGGTAATTATTCCTAATTATTGGTAATTATCGGTAATTATGGGTAATTATTGGTAATTATTACTAATTATTGGTAATTATTGGTAATTATTGGAAAATATTCCTAATTATTACTAATAATTACTAATTATTACTAATTATTTCTAATTATTACTAATTATTACTAATTATTACTAATTATTGGTAATTATTGTTAATTATTCCTAATTATTACTAATTAGTGGTAATTATTAGTAATTATTACTAATTATTACTAATTATTGATAATTATTAATAATTATTACAAATTATTGGTAATTATTACTAATTATTAGTAATTATTACTAATTATTGGTAATTATTACTAATTATTACTAATTATTCCTAATTATTGGTAATTGTTCCTAATTATTACTAATTATATGAATAATTACCAATAATTAGGAACAATTACCAATAATTAGAAATAATAACATTATTAATATATTTTATTATTAATATTAAAATAATATAATTTTCTAATTTATATACAATTCTCCTTTAATCTGTGTGTTTTCTATCTCTACATACAAATAATACATGTGGAGACAACAAACACACAGATGAAAAGAGAATTGTATATATATAAAAAATTATATTATTTTAATATTAATAATAAAATATACTAATAATGTAATAATGTTATTATTCCGAATTATTGGTATTTATTACTAATTATTAATATTTATTCTTAATTATTAAAAATTATTACTAATTATTCCTAATTACCATTAACTATGAACAATACTAATAATTTAAATTTATTAAGTAACAAAACAATGTAAACATAATTAAATTACAACTAATTAAGAATAATTAAAACTAATAAAAATTTAAAAATAAATATTAAATTAAAATGAACATAAATACCTTGAAAATTGATCCGAGGTTGATCTCTGATCGTTCTTCAAAACTTTAATATCAACTCCGTAGAAAAAAAATTAAACTTGAGAAAAACTGAACTTTAGAAATAAAATTTTGAGAGAAGAAGAAGATGGAGTTTGAGAATGATTTGAAAAAAACGGAAGGGAGTATTTATAGGTTAGATTATTTGCGACGGGTCCATTTGCGACGGGTATCCCGTCGCAAATACCTTTGTCATCATTTATTACGGTCAACGGTTAAATAGTTATTTGCGACGAGTCCCGTCGCAAATAACCACTTGCCGACATACTATTTGCGACGGGGGAATATTCCCGTCGCAAATACCTTTTACCACCGCCGGTTATTTGCGACGGGAATATTCCCCCGTCGCAAATATGTTTCCCGCGATTTGGCGTTCAAACCGTGCCAGTTCTTTTGCGACGGGGAAAGCTTTCCCGTCGCAAAAGGCTACTTATTTGCGACGGGCAAATACCCCCGTCGCAAATAAGTTTTTAACCGGGCTATTTGTGACGAGAATAAATCTCGTCGCAAATAACCCGTCGCGAATACCCATTTTTCCCGTAGTGATAGGCCAGGGGCTAGCGACCAGCACCGAAGGCACAATAACTCGGGGAGGCCTTTGCCTAAGTAACTGTACACACCCACGCAGCACACTCAATGAAAAAGTGCAGAGTAAAAAAGAAAAGAAAAGGGGAAACTGCTATAAATAACCACAAGAGTGCATCGACCTCTAAACAATACAAAGTAAAAGCTGAAAAGAAAAGGGGCAAAACACATGCCCAATCAAAAAAGTGCCACGACCCGGCAACAGGTGAACAAAAAAAAGTAAATAGCTATAAAGGTCCCCCACCTGGAACCTGACTCCGACCACCGCACGAGGTCCAAGCTCCCAAGCTCCTAAGCTCCTCTGACATTACGACCAACCTGTCCGTCGTCTACAAGGGTACCCCAAGTGCAGGCAAAGCCCAAGCAGGGGTGAGTATAAAAATACTCTGTAGGATACCCCAAAGGCTCGAGGGAGAAACAAAGGAGGTACCGAAGGTGAGCAGTAGAGCGAACAGTGAAATGTAAAGGAGTACAACAGAGAGTGTAGTAAAGAGTCCAGCTCAACCCATCAAGAGGAATGAAGGTAGACTCGTCCAGACACAAGGAGATGGAAACGGTGAGAAGATGAACTTCCCGTCGAGTCTTTGCTACCTATAGCAGGAGAGTAGACTCGTCCAACCATGAGAATCTAGACACGGAAAGCACGTGGCATACCCCGCGCGTCTTCACCTCTCCTGGAAGGAGAGTAACCAAACCCAAGAAGTGGGTTCTGGAACAAGGTATATATACATATCCTTATGCTCATCAAGAATCCCGAACAACTTCGTAAGGGGATCTCCGTCCCGTATCTCAGCCCAAGAAAACGAGTAGCCAAAAGTCCCAGAAGTAAACTCCATCGATGCCCAGCATCCCGCACGTCTGCCCCGAACCGCAAGCCAAGGGGCTCAATCACCGCACCTCGACACTATCCGCTTTGGGAGGCACTGACTCACCCGCATGGTTCTAGATCGCGTCACAAGAACGCATCTCGGTGGGGAAAGTGCCCCTCGTACTTGAGAGTTCTAGGTAAAGTCAAACCACACCTCGTCACTACCCTGCAGTCGAGAGGTCTTCTCAAAGTCAAAGTCGTCACAGCACTGACCCGTATAACCAAGGGTCCGGCTCTAGTAATCACAGAGGAAAGCCACATACTAGCCTAGAAGAAAGAACTGAGCCTGGAATTCCAACAAGTGTCCCACTTCCCAGCCCTGCTGGAGGGTAATTCATAACCAGATATCGGGTGACCCACTACCCAGCCCTGCTGGAGGGTAAACCATAATACATAATTAGGGGACCCACTGCCCAGCCCCGCTGGAGGGTAGACCTTAATAAATCATCAGGCGACCCACTTCCTAGCCCCGCTGGAGGGTAGACCTGGAATAAGTCGACATGCGACCCACTGCCCAGCCCTGCTGAAGGGTAGACCTGGAACTAGACGACAGGCGACCCACTTCCCAGCCTTACTGGAGGGTAGACCTGGAACTAGATGACAGGCGACCCACTTCCCAGCCCTGCTGGAGGGTAGACCCTAATAGGTCGTCGGATGACCCACTGCCTAGTCTCTGTTGGAGGGTAGACCCTAAGTGTGTCAGGTGACCCACTGCCCAGTCTCTACTGGAGAGTAAACCCTAAAAGTTAGTGAGCAACCCACTGCCCAGCCCTGCTGGAGGGTAAACTCGAAGAAGTCGATGAGTAACCCACTACCCAGCCCCGCTGGAGGGTAAAACTCAGAACTGCTCTGGCCATCTCTACTGGAGGGTACAACACTAGCCAACCGAACACGGAGTGGGTATCTCTTAACCACCCAACCCCAGAACATTTCACCCAAAATAGGATCAGTGCCTGTTTCATCACTAGGTGTCACTAGCACCGCTACCGGCCGATCCATCGAGAACGAAACTAAGGGGAGACCACTCAACCCTGCTGGTCAAACAAACGAGCACAGAGGGACCCTTTACGTCGCGAGAGGTCAAAGTACGCAAAGCAGAGCTCAGCACACACCTGGGGCCCACACGACGTGTGGCCCCAAGTTAACCCTAACCAAGCGCACGAACGTCTCAGGTACAAACCACACGTACCTCCAAGCGCTCCCGTATACTCCCAGAGTATACCTCATTTTCAGCCCAAGGGCTATCGTGCACACGACACCCAACGTCAACACGAAGGCGTGATGTAACATCTCCAACTTGCCACCTCAATGACTAGGTCATGGCCAACCACATCTCTTCACTCACACGGGAGTGCACGCGATCACACGCCAAGGGTTCTCTGCAAACATGACGAGAAGAACCACCATCAGGGCGCCTTTCAAATTTCCACATTTAATAAGATCGCACAAGAGGCTCTACACAACCAAACATATTTCACTGTTGTAATCCTCGCAGAAAGACACGCGAGATAGACTACTCACTCGCCCGAAATGGTCAACCGATGAAAAAGGTACCATTCACCGTAACCAAACCCGTGTGGGGCCCACCCCAAGATCCCGAAACCGAACAAACGGATCACACCACTGCGATCCCCTCGAAAAAACACACGGTATTGAATTCTCAACTGCCCAAAATGGATACCCGGTGAAAAAGGTACTATTCACTATATCCGGGTCAGGTGGGACCTACACCACGTCCCCGAAAAGGTCGGGCGATCTGCGCCATCACAATGCTCCCAGAAAAACCCGTCAAAAGCACTACTCACTTGAGTGGAATGGATGCCCGGAGAAAAATATTCCTTCCAGCTTACCGTGCACGAGCGGTACTACACGGGGCCCATATCCCGGTCTTGAAACTCAACGGACGAATTGCACCGTTGCGATCCTTTCGAAAAAACACACAAGATGGACTATTCACTTGTCCAAAACGGTCGCCCGGTGATAAAGATGGAAAATCATCGTCGACGCCCGAACGACCCTCGTGGGCCTTGCACCATCGTGCCAAATTAGAGCGGGCGGATTACACCATTGCAATCCCTTCAGAAAAACACCAAAAAACGACTGCTCGCTCGCCCCGAACGGACGCCCGATGAAAAAGTTGTTAAACGTTGCGCGCAGCTCAAAAGACGGGCCATGGGGCCCGTGCCTCAACTTCAGCCTCAACGCTTGAAACCACCCTGGAAAGTTCCGCCTCAGTGTCAGGGTTCCAACGCCACTGACGACGCTCAAAATGGACGTCGGATGTGTCCGCGCCGCTCAAAACAAGAACCCCCGGAAAAATGACAATTCACTTAAAGATGCGTCGCGCCTCCGAGGCCCATTGTTTCGGGAATTAAAAATTCCCGAAACCATCTCAAAACACTCTCCTCGATCCTAGGAATGCGTCGCCGCAGACGACACTCAAAACGGACGCCCGTAGCGGAAAATACTTGCGTCCGAAACCTGAGGGGCAAGGCCCCTTGGGCTGGACCGGCCTGGGCCGGCCGGTCCGCCCGGTCTGGGCCAGCCCGCGCTGGCCGGGCCGGTTCACCAGGCCAGGCCAGCGGCTTGGCCGCGCGGGCCGACAGTGGACCCGCTCCACCACCTGGTCGACTGGCCGAGGCCGGTCGCCGCACGACGACCCGCGCGACGCGGGTCGTGCTCCCCCGCGGGGTCGCATGCCGCGACCCCGGTCCACCGCGGAGCGCCGCGGCCGCCCGCCCCCTGCCGCCTGAAGCGCGGCCGCAGCGCTAAGAGCCACTGCCGATGAGGGGCTCCCGCCGCTTTCACCTGGGTCCGCCGCGCCGCCTGAAGCCCGAGCCGCCGCTGCCTGAAGCTGCCGGAAACCGCCGGAAAACCCCCAGAACTCCCGAAATTCCCATAATCTTCGCCGGACCGCTGCGGCCTCCTCATAACTCAGATTTCGATTCCGAAAGAAGCGATAGAAAGCGTAAAATGTGTACAACATGATCATGGAGTTTTTTAGAATATAAAACAACAAATCGATGCTAAAATTGGGGTTCAAAGGGGGGTTCTGGATTTAAAACTCAAACGAACACCACCTACCTCTTGGGCGTAGCCCGATGCTTCGCCGTTGACCCGTCGGAGTGGCCGCACCTCATCGGAGTCGCCTCGCCGGAGCCGACTCACCGGAGTGGAGGAGAAGAGCAGAGAAGCTCTCCAAGTGAGGGGTAAAATGAGGGAGAAGGGAAGGGGGTTAGTTTAATTAAATAGATTAATTATCTTAAACACCCTCCCGCGGCCCCGTACCCGAACTCCCGACGGGGTCGGGATTAATCCTCCCCTAGGATAAAAACCACGCTCTGAGCACAACGGCAGTCTCAAAATTTTAATCCGAGGACTCATTCAAAAGTTATAAAAGCAACACCACGGGCTGCTAAATTACGAAAACCCCCCTGGGGCCATTTTTTCACAGACGGGCCGCGCCCGCAAAACTTACACCCCTCCTAGGGTAAAAAGAACGTTCCGGACTCAACGGTGCCCTCAGTTTTCTAATCTGAGCCACCGTTTAAGAGATAATTTAGTTTAACCATTAAACGAATAAATAAATAAATTAATTTTTTCGTTTAATGTTCTGGGAGCGGGCGAGGGGTCCAAACATCCCGCACCGACATGTTTTCTATCATTCCTTGGGTAAAAACCCCATTCCGGAATCATCCGTACACTCGGATCTCTGATACGGATCACCGTTTAGTAGTTATCCCTTTTATTTGGTGTTTCTAGTGTGAACGCACTGAAAATTTAATTCCGGCCACACTGGGGCTTGAAATCACACGCCGTCTGAAGGCACTATCCTGGAATATCATCAAAAATATTCCAAAGTCTTTCATAGAAAAAACCAGGTTCTTACATGTTTACTGCTATTTTTTACTAATTTTTACTAATCATTGCTAATTTTTACTAATTTTTAGTGATTACCACTAATTTTTACTAATTACTATTATTTAAAACTAATTATTGAAAATTAAAACTGTTTAATTTTAATTGAAAACATTACTACTAATTAAAACTAAACATTTCTAAATTAAAATAACTATTGCTAATTATAAATAATTACTTCTAATTAAGTCTAATTAATAATAATTAATAATATTAAATTCACATATAAATAAAATTAAAAATTAAAAATTAAAAACATTACATAAATAACTCAAATATGAAGCTTTTTTGTGATGCAAAACTCATAATTTCCTTGTAAAAATTGAAACTTTTAATTGAATAATTGAAGTAGAGATGAGGAAAGTTGATTAGAGGAGGGATCTAATGAAGAATGGATGGAAATAATTTGGGGGTATATATAGGTTAGATAAGTGGTGACAAGAATATTTGCGATGGGATTCCCGTCGCAACTACTATTTGCAGTGGTACCCGTTGCTAATAGTACCGACCATAAATAAGTGAGTCAGTGCTTAAAAAGTTATTTTCAATGGGTACCATCGCAAGTACTCATTTTCCGATAGAGTATTTGCAATGGGTATTAATAATCGTTGCAAAAAACTATAAATAACGAAGGTTATTTGTGACAGAAACGTTCTACCGTCACAAATGATTATAAATGAACAAGGGTATTTGCGATGGGGACCTACTCTTGTCGCAAATACCCTTTCCCACTTTGTGGTGAGAAATCACGCCAAAAGTATTTGCGATAGGAACCTTTTCTCGTCGCAAATAACTATTTATTTAATACTGTTTGCGATGGGATTCGAGTCCCATCTCAAATAGTCATCCGACATGGACTATTTGCGACAGGCGATGAGGTCGTCGCAAATAACCATTGCAAAAAATGATTCTTCATATAGTGTGGCAGTGAGCGTATCGGAAGAAAAACTATAATCAGTAGCTTTGAAGTGGGTAGAACAATATGTTTGTGTTAGAGGAGTAGGTTTTAGAGTGTCTTCTCCAACATATTTTGAGAAGACAAGACCATAAGAAGATACATATATAATGATGAAAGGAATGCAAGCATAAATAAATGTTTTGCAAGATATTATTGTCCGATCTGGTTTGTTAACACTCATGCACCATCTTGTTGTGAGGGGTACAATATATAATATCTTGAGCCAAGCTACACAATAAATAACTCCCAAAAGATCACATGAGAGTGGGGATTGATGTAGATCCGGAGTCGATCATTGAGTTTCTTGCTCCACTTGATGATCAGGATGTTACAACAGTCAATGATTTTATTGAAAATTTCATAGCTTGGTCGTCAAATTTTTTAAAGATACATGAGGTATTTCTTTAACAAATTTCCCACATGAAAAACCTATAATAATTGATGAAAAAAGTTTTGAAGTGAGATATGGTATAACAGACAAATAAAGAGACATGGAAATGGAAGGTCAGATCAATAAAATCTAGTGAATCCACCCAGAAATCAAAATGAGCTTCCAAGAGTACCTTCTCCCCACCAATTCCACAACAATGTTTATTATCATTACAACTTCATATAGAGACCACATTTTAAGATGAAAATATTTATTATATTCTATATGAAGAAGGAATATATAGAACTTTCATTGCAGATGTAGTTGGTCTCGAGAGTACAAATTAGATTCTCAAGTTTGAATAGATGGGAGTCTCAGTTGTGAATACATACATAAGGTACATTTTCATAATAGTCTATCCAAAAATGATATAATATGTTTATTAATGTTAATAACTATTCATATTTCCTACAAGTATTTATATTATTACTATATAAAGGGAAAACCATGAGAATCATGATTTGGATTCATTAATCCCTGTATCATTTCTATGTGAGAAACTTCTTTGGAGAAGAAAGAAATTGATAAGAAAAAAAAGAGCTAAACGATGCATTTGATAAAAAATAATAAATGAAAGACTCTTTTTAATGTCTATAATATTGGGGTAAAACTCTATAATCTAATCACATAAAATATATTTTTATTTTTTTTGTTATTTATTTCTTTTTTAGGAATCACTTTATACTGATCACACTCAATCTAGAAACCCCAAATATTTATTTTTCTGGATCCAATGCATGGATATCCAACAAACCGACCACACATGATGTGTATTGTGAATTTTTAATACACTACAATCAATATTTTATAGATGAACCTTGAATTATATGTTTCTGTTTGTGTTTTAACATGGATTTTTTTATGATAGGGAGATCACTAAATATAGGATAAATCGCAGCATGAAGTCGGTTATTGAACATAAAAAGCCTATGGATTACTTCAAATGGAAACATGTTAAGGTATATATAGAAATATTTCACTATCAAAACATATTCCAAAACAATTTACTTATTTTGATTAATGTTTCTATAGTTTCTGAAACAATATAATGGTAATAATTGTGGATATTATGTTTGAAAAATTATAAGAGATATCATAAACCATGAAAAGACCAACATCCCTAAACAGGTAATTTCCAAAGGTAATTATAATTTCATTAAAAATATTTCTTCATCATTTGTTTATATATTTTTTCTCAGTAAAACCAAGATTTTTGAAAACCTTCATACTCAAAAATAAGAAATAAATTTTTTAGAGATTAGTGGGAAACATACATGGGGTCGTAATGTTTACCACCATTAAATTTAGGTGATTACTACTATGTTTGTGATTTAGTATGGGATATGAACTTAGAAATATATTTGGGGTGTGGAGTATTAGTATCAGAATTCTTATATATTATTTTTGATATGTTTCTCAAGGAGAAGTATAACGAAGAAAATAAATTTGTTTAGAAATGAATGATCAGAATACATGGTGTCAGAATTTATACATGCATCATGAAGAGGTGACTTCCTACTATTTATTTAGTTAATTTTCTTATCATTTTATCTATTTTTTATTTAATCTCCTTATCATTTTTATAATAAAATAATACTAATTCCCTCTCTAGGTTTCCATCACGGGTGGTGGTAAATGATACAAGAAAAGAACAATATAGTGTTTTCACTTTAGTGGGTGGTGAAACTATTTGGGTTATTCAATCATCAGTTAGATGGTGATATAATATCTAAGTGGCCCTTCTATTTTGATGTAGTTTGGGTACACATAACGCATGGTAAATGAGGATCTCAACTATATGATTGAGGAATAAAACATCCATGGCAATGGGGAGGAGTTATGTGGGTGAAACCTATGAATACCATTTCCATTATATCATATGATTGGATTATCAGGACTTAAAGTAGAGGTAAAATAAAGAAATCATGAGTGGTAATGAAAGTGTAGATGCATTGGGGTTTTAAATTTTATCTCATTATTAGCTCATAAACTATAGGGTGTATAGAGAAGCCTTTGTAACCAACTTTGGATCTATTGTAGAGAATCAAAGGATGGCTCCCTTCTCCCTTGGCTCTCCACATCCCGCTCTCGGCAGCTAGGGTTTCTCCCGAAACCCTTGGCTTTGGGGATGGCGGCATATATGAGCACCGATTCCTCTCCTCCTCTCTTCCTTCCTTCTCTCTTCTTCTCGCTCATCCTATCCTCATTTCCTCCTTCGTGCCACTGTTTTATTTCTAGTAGTGTGTTTTTGGTGCTTTCGCAGGTGAACTTCGATCTCGACGATGGCGGTGCTACATCCCCCAACTGGTTCGTCCCCTCTCTGACCATGCTTTCCTTCAGTCCAATCCAGGTCAGATTTAGAGAGATGGTTACTCAATGGTTTTTGGATAAGTGTAATGGTGGTTGAGGGATTTCCAGATTCCCCTATGTCGGCTCGATCACGGTTTTGGCTTCAATCCTTAGTTTAGGCGAGAGGTCGTCACTTAGAGGCACAAGCTGCTCTTATGCCTGCCCTGACCCTAAGGCCCTCTGCTTCTCTCCGAGTTGGAGCTGGAGCGGTTGTTCCTGAATGGTTTTGGGAGGTGGGATCTGGTGGCAGTTGTTTCTTCTCGCGTGACTTGTTTCTCTTGGCTTTGGTGGTGATGGGGGTGATCCTTCTTCGGCAGTGAATTTGCATAAGGTTGGTTCAGTGATGTTTTTTGTCTTCTGCATCTGGTATGGGTTTGTTTTGGCTTTCATCGTCGATGGTGTGGTATTTGGACGCGGATGTTGATGTTGGTGTAATGCCGGCGCTATCACTACTAGTTCCTGATGAAGTTTGCACTATCGAAGCCCTTGGCCTCCCAAACCACGTCTCTGACCCCTCGTTTCTCTTTGACTATACATGTCGAATCTGGAGCGGTGGTTACGTAGGGGTTTTGGGCTATGAGGTTCGGCGGTCTTCGGCTATCCTGGAACTTCTGTACCTGATGGATTGCTCTATATTTCTTCCTCAAGCCATGTTGAATGTTTGTTGGTTTTTTCCTATGAAATATTGAAATATTTTTTGGTGGATGTCGACGAAGGGGATGCTCTTTTGACGTTGGTTTCAAGCGATGAAACCGGCGATGATGGGGATGGAAGTTCCAGTGACGAAATCATTGATGATGAAGGTGGTGGTTCCGAGAAGTGATGATACCGTCAGGTGACCGAATCAACTTTTACGCATCTCTATGTGTCTCTCAGATCAACTCAATTTACGAGTGGAACGTTGTCTGATACCGGTTTATTGTTTTTGAAATTTGAATTTGATTTCCCTTTTGGTGGCGCGGTTTTGAAGAAGCAAGATCTCTAAAATTTGGAGTTTTTGGGTAGTTGTGATGCAGTTTTTGAATCTTTTGATGTATGGTTACCACTTAACCTTAAAGTGTCTTTTAGAAAATATAAAAAAAAATGGATTTGGAGTATAGAGAAGCCTTTCTAAATTTTGAAAACTCACATTGATTTCTATTATCCTCTAGTAGTTGATGAAACATTTTTAGATCATTTTATTGACGTATGATGGTAATATTTTACTATTTTTCAATAATAAAGGCTATTGAGATCATGATGACTAGTTATTTTACTAAACATTAACAAAATATATATGGTTATGCTGTCGAGGCTATCTATAATTTTTATAGACCTCTATCTTATGGAATGAGAGTCATGTGATGATATTCATTAAATAAGAATGAAAAATAATAATTATAAAAATGATAATAATTATTTAAGAATTCATAAAAACAAATTACAAGTTTAGTGAGAAAATACAATAAAATGATATGTTGAATTCACCAAAATATTGTGTATTCTCTTATTAAGATATTATTAATGATGATTTCTCCTCTTCTATTATTATCCTTCATGCAGGGGAGATCATAGTTTAATTAATTTGTTTGTTTTTAAAATAAGAGGTTGGAATTTTGTATCATCCAAAAAATGTTCTTATTTTCTAGGCTCACACTCTTCTATAGGTTCAACAAATTCTTGTGAAATCCATACATGTAACACATCTAGTTTACATTAGTGAAATGGATTGACTAAAATTGATTCGTTTGAAGGCACATGTTGTGAAATTAAATCATCCCACCCATTATATCACATATAATATCACAATCATTACATGAGTAGAGGTGTTTAAACTATCCTTAGTATGCATATAGGTACTTGTTCACTGGATCACCATAAAAAATGTGTCCACTGGTTCATCACTAATATTCATGTGTGCAATCCTTAAGTAAAATGATCCATATTCACAAGCTTGTTAATAAAAATCTCATCATCATTCACAATAAAAAATACATGAGAATAGGGATGTTCTCATTTTGATGAAAAAATAATGATGACATTATGTTAGAGTTTATCATCACCCAAAATATGGAAAAGGATATACTAATATATAGCACAATACAAGAAGACTTAATGGATGTGCTAGATTTTAGTGTCATTTGGATGCTATAAAGGGCTATATTGATGTTTAATACTATAAAAAAGGGGAAAATAATTTATAATTGAGTTTAGTGTCTTGTGAAAATACATAATGAGTCACACTAATGTTTTTTCCATCAAATAATTTAAATGGTTTATCACGGAGTTTGACTAAATTCCTTATATTTTAGTTTTATATGATCAAGAATAATTATATTATATTTTAATGATATATAGCTAGAAAAAATTTCCTTTTAGTTGATTTTTTCATCATTTTATCTCCTTTATTTATTTAATTTTCTCTTTATTTTTATCTAATACTTATTTTATTAATTTTTCACAGAGATTGTGAAGAAATTACTTCATCAACAATGATGATTCACTTCTGTACTATGATCATGCACTCAATATGGATGATGCACTCATGATGATGTAATTTTTTTATTCTCCAATGAATTCAACATTCCAGGTTATAAAAATGAAATATTGTTAGATGACCTAGAATATTGAATGCATTGTAGGATAAAAATACACTGTAGAATCAACCTTACCTCAAACTGATATATGATGTACTTGGTATAAATCAAATTGTTTGGTTTCACTTTAAAATTGACATTTTATTAATGTATTGTTTGATCATTTTTTATGTGTAGGAATCAACCTCACCTCAATCTAATGCACGGTGTGACCGGTATGACTCCAAGTGTGCCTCTTTATTTAAAATTGACATTAATTTTAGTAAAACACAAGTGACATACTCAAAATTGAGAAAATGAATTCGTAATGTCTTGATACTTAAGAAAAATGATCCATATGTCATTTGTGATATTTAGAAACAATCCTCACATCAATATGATGCATGGTGTGCCCGTTATAACTCAAAGTGTTTGTTATCAGTTTAAAATTGATATTTTAGTTCAAAAAGTGTACCACTCACTAAAACCCAAGAAAAAACACTCAGATTGTCTCGATAATTTAGGAAAATTATTCATAAGTAATTTGTGATATGTATAAATTGGTCTCATGTCAAACCGACACACAATGTGACTGGTATGATTCAAAGTGTGTGTTTACAGTTTAAAATTACAATTTAGTAAAAAAGGTAAGTGATATACTCAAAACCTAAAAAATGTATTCAGATTATTTTGATACATTATGGAAAAAATACATAAGTCATTTGTGACATATAGGAATCAACTGTACCTCAATCTGATACATGTTGTGACTGGTATGACTCCAAAAGTAATTTTTTTAGAAAATTGACATTAATTTTATTAAAAAATACAAATTACATACTCAAAACTGTGGAAACACATTCAGATTGTTTTTATATTTTAGGAAAACGATCCATAAGTCATTTTTGATGTTTGGAATCAGCCACATCTCATTAAGATTATTTTGATACTTTAAGAATGTGATCCATAATTCATTTGTGATGTTTAGAAATCATTCACACCTCAATCTGATGCATGATGTGCTAAGTATAACTCAAAGCATTCATTATGAGTTTAAAATTGACATTTTAGTTCAAAAATTATAGCAATCTCTGAAAACTGAGAAAAGGTGCTCAAATTGTCTCGATAATTTAGGAAAATGATTTATAAGTCATTTTTGATGTGTAAGAATCATTATCACATAAAACCAACACAAAATGTGACCAGTATGATTTAAATTGCATGTTTATGGTTAAAATAACATTTTAGTAAGAAAGATAGGTGACATACTCAAAACCAATAAAACACATTCATATTGTTTTGATACTTTAGTAAAATAATACATAAGTCATTTTTGATGTGGAGGAATCAAATGCACCTCAATCTGACACACGATGTGACTGGTATGGCTTCAAGCGTGTTTTTTATTTAAAATTCACATTAATTTTAGTAAAAAAGACAACTCACATACTCAAAACTGAGAAAAAAGATTAATATTTTTTTTATTTTTTAAGAAAATGATCTATAAGTCATGTGATATGTAAGAATTATCCACACCTCAATTCGACGCATGGTGTGACTGGTATGACTCTAAGTGTGTCTTTTTATTTAAAATTAACATTAATTTTCATAAAAAAACACAAGTGACATAATCAAAACTGATAAGATGTATTCATGTTATATTGATACTTTAGGAAAATGATCCATAAGTCATTTTTAATATTTAAGAATTATTTGAACCTCAATCTGACACAGAATGTGTCCGATATCACTCCAAGTGTGTCTTTTTATTTAAAATTGACATTAATTTTAGTAAAAAAAAAATTTGACATACTCAAAACCAAGAAAATACATTTAGATTCATTTGATACTACAGAAAAATGATCCATATGTCATTTTTAATGTGTAAGAATCATTCTCACATTAATCCAATGCACAATCTTCCTGGTATAACTCAAAGTGTTTGTTATCAGTTTAAAATTGACATTTTAGTTCAAAAAGTGTATCATTCACTAAAAACTGAGAAATCACACTCGAATTATCTTGATAATTTAGGGAAAAAATTCAGAAGTTATTTGTGATGTGTAGGAATCATCCTCATGTTAAACCGACACATGATGTGATCGATATGACTCAAAGTGCGTGTTTCTAGTTTAAAATGACATTTTAGTAAAAAAAAAGATGAGTGACATAATCAAAACTGATAAATGCATTAAGATTGTTTTAATACTATAGGATAATGATACACAAGTCATTTGTGATGTGTATGAATTAGACGCACCTCAATCTGATGCACGGTGTGACCGATATGACTCAAAGTGTGTCTTTTTATTTAAAATTGACATTAATTTTAGTAAAAAAGACAACTCACATACTCAAAACTGAGCAAATGCATTCAAATTGTTTTGATGCTTTAGAAACATGATTCACAAGTAATTTTTGATGTTTAGGAATCAGTCACACCTCAATCTGATACATGATGTGCCCAGTATGACTCAAAGTGTCTATTAAGAGTTTAAAATTGATTTTTTAGTTCAAATTCACTCACTAAAAACTGAGCAAACACAATATACATCCCAAACCCAAAATCCACTAAATCGGTGCTTCAAGTTGGGTTTCCACATGACATCAAGCACGCCTCCTCATACGCCAAAGGTTTTCGACTAGTAGTGAGGGTCTAATGGATCACGTGTGGAGACTATACCCTCTTTACTAGAGTAAGACACAACATATAATAAATGAAATAGTGGAAACAAATAATCAATAATCAGAATAAAGTATAACCAACCATCTCCCAAATAGGGTAAAATCCACAACAAAATAGTAAATATGTTATTTTATGCTAACAGTTCCAAAGTAAATAAAAACCCAAAATAAAGACAACCAGTTGAACTCCCAAACAGGTCCTGACTCCTAGTCCAGATCCTCATCCATGCATGTCTCAAGCCCAACTCAATTCCTTAGCATAGGGTCTTTTCCCTTATCTTGACCTGCAACCATGAAATCTACTCGGGTAACCTATGGCGGCTCGAACAAGGTGTGAGTGCAACTCAGTAGGCCACCACCAACGGTGTCTAAGAAATATTCAGTCTAAACAGATAGTGCATGAAAGTAATAAATAAATGACAAGGTAAATAAAAAACAACTTGGGTTTAATTAGTTAATAATATTCACTTTATCCATTTCCATCATTATTCCCATATCACCACTCATGCTATCTCCATTACTAAATTCATTTTCATCACATGTTCCATAGGTTGGGAACTAAATCATTTACACTACGGACTGAGCCAATCAATTACCATGAACAAGGAAATAATTCAAGTTCCATATCACTAAGGAAAACCATATCACAATCAATTATATCACACTTAACTTGGAGCCTCAGTCCATGTAGCTTTATCCAATGCAACCATTAGGGGCCTAAAGCATCAGTCTGGAACCCTAACCCATGTATTCTAAGGGTGGGTTTAGAGCATCAGTCCAACTCAACCAGTGGTAGGAGCCTTTATCCTTTATCCCGCACAACCAAGCCATATGCATATTATTATTTATACATTTACCACATTTTCTATACCAAAAACCATACATAGACAATAAATATATCATTCACATTCCATAATCATTCAACATATGAATCAACATTAAGAAATAAACTATTGGCACATATATCATTCACAACGCATAGCCCATTTAACCCATTTCCCTTCCCCATGCCTTAACTAATTTCACATATTCAACATTTTCCATACTTTAACCCATCTCACAAAATTCATCAATTCACTTTATTCCATTTAACCCATTTTCACATTTTTCTAAACACTCCCTTATGTATTTTCTAAGTCTAGACAAAACAAAAAATGTTCCATTTATAACTCAAACCAACACTTCAACATATTCATCGTGGACTCTACTTTACCACAAATCAATTTCATACTCAACATTTCAGTTTTCCATGTTCGGGAAATGTGGTGCACCCCATGGGTGGACCTAAATCAGTCAAATTGACCACAATGAATCCCACATGGATCATGAGGGGTTCAGTTAATCATTTAGACAATCGATTTAGAAAATCTTACTCAAGGAAACAAATGCACACCAAGGGGGAACAATATCACAACCACAAATGCACAAATCTATTATGAAAATATAGGATATAACTTTTAGACCACCTACATCGAATATGAAGATGAATGCACCCTTAAACTTAGCCTTAGATCAGGATTCAATCACCCTTTGAATCCCCAACCTAGGATCCATAAAAAAAGGAGGGTGTTAGGGATTTTGAAGAATAAGAACGAAACTACAAGCCCTAATCCGGAAAAGAGAAGAAAGAGGAGCGTTAGACTTACCCAGAGCTTCGATCCGCAACCAATGGCACTCCAAACGACCTAGAATCGAAGGAGAATGATACATTAGAAGCTTGGGTTGAAATGGTTCGTTCCTTGGGTTTAGAATAGTAGAAATGGGGAAGAAATCAGGTAAGAAACTTAAAATCATGAGTGAGAAGTTTCGAAAATTCTCACTTTTAATGGGGTGTACAGTTTGGTCGTAAGGTTTGGAAAACTGTGCACCAACTATACAGAATGATTCGGTCTGATCCCACACAATTTGGATCTCTCCCTTGTGGGGTTTCTCAAACTATTAACTCCTCCTCTTGGCTAGCATGATTTGGGAACATGGTTTGCACTAACTGTGCACAAACCATGCAATATACAAAAAATGGCCATTTTTTCCTTTTCCTTTGAGTCTCTAACCCCCAAAACACCCCCAAGATTTTTCATACACCCAGTAAACATTCTATTTACCAATTTTAAAGGATTAAAACCAAAATTTAAACAATAACATACATCAACAAGGTTTGGGATCTTACACACCCTCAGATTTTCTTGATAATTTAGTACAATGATTCATAAATCATTTATGATATGTATAAATCAATCTCATGTCAAACTAACATAAGATGTGACTAGTATGGCTCAAAGTAAGTGTTTACAATTTAAAATGATGTTTTAGTAAAAAAATGTAACACCCCAACCCTAGTTACCCAGAGTCAGTGCATTATTTTAATACATTGGCATGATTACAAGGAATCAAGTCTCGAAGGACTGATCAGTTTAGAAGTCTTGGAAAATAGATTACATACATGAACGTAACATTACACATTCAAACATAAAACAAAAAATAAATAATCCATCGAGAAATCCATTATTCCCCTATATTAACCATTCATATCAAACGTAATACACTTCTTAGAATCTTGGGAAAAACAAAACATAAGAAAGGGGTGAGCTCAGATACTCAATAAGGGTAAATAATTTAGCATAAGTTATAAAATTTTAAGGAAATATGTGTAATAAAAACAAAAGACTTTTAAACATAAAATTGAACATAATATGGAGAAAATAAATCAAACATTACCATATAAACATGCACATGAATGTTCTACTAGTCAAATAATCACATGTAATAATTAATTTCATAATGAGAGAATTCCAAGCACCAGACATCATTACTACATTGTCAAGGCCTCGTGCCAAGACTACAAATAAATTTTTTGTCAAGGCCTTTTTCCAAGACACTAATTTTTCTCATGAGACCTATCGATGCATTGAGGAGCTATAGCGAGCTCCACCCATCATTTACTAAGTCCACTGCATTCCTCATATGAAAATGTTGATACAAAACATAAACATTCATATTAAAACTAGCATAAAAAATGTTAATACTTGAACCATAAATCATTAATGGTATAAAAACAACACATCCATAGTCAAACATATCAAAAAACGTTCAATATAAACATCAATCAAGAATAATACCTCGTAAAGTATGTTGACATAGTTGAAAATGATCAGTAAAACTCTTTGGGAGAAATATCCCTTTTTCATGAAATCATTTAATAGTCACACAATTTAGAAAGGAATAAATTTAAAAGACATTATTGAATCAATTTTTTCCATAAAACTTTGAAACTTTTAAAATGAATTAACATTTTAAAACAATCATGTCCATATAAATAAATCCTTAAAATCAATTTTAAATCATGGACATTAATTAAACAGATTTAGAAAAATAAATCATTAAAACATTTAAAATGCTGATCTTGATAAAGAGTCCATTCCAAAAAACATTAAAATATTCATTTTGAAAACATTTTTATGAAACATGGACATAGATGATAAAAATTTCCCTGTAAATACTTACACATAAACAATCTCGGATAATAATGATATTGAGGAATTAATCCTTACCTTTTACTTTCCTTTGCTCGAGGGTACATTTAAACTCCTAGATAATGACCATAGTTTGTTATTAAATTACACCATAACCATATTCATATTTATTATATCATACCTGATTCATTTATGACTTTATAATACCCATTTAATAATGATTTCCATGTTAAATTAACATTTTGGGTAATAATAACTTTCTTTATCGTACATGTTTTAAATTGTAATTATTATTAGTATAATTTAGATCACGAATTAAATACATCTAGAATATAAAAAATGATTTATATATCATATATATTTAGAATATAAATATGTATAACATATAGATATATGAAATAGAAAACTTTTTTTATGGAGACGGTAGGCTGTACATACACATAAACGTTGTTTCCGTTTTCATATCGTATTGAACGGAAGTAAGTGAATAAGATATATGTAAGTAAATACATACATAAATATATATATCAAGTATCATTATTATGTCATATATTACATACTTATTAATAACATATATTTTTATAATCATCGTTGAATCGTGAATGAGGAAATGAATCTCATCACGTCGTGGAGACGGTAATCCATACGTACACATGAGTGACGATATCATTTCCTTAATGATTAAAAGGTGTGAAATTGTATGGTATATTAATTGTATAGATAAATTATAATGTTATTTTAATTATTTATATACATATTACTCATCATTATATCCATCCAAATAACATAGTGTTGAATAAGAAATTACACAACGGTGTGGAGACGGTAAGTCGTACGTACGCACGCATGGTGACATTATCATTCATAGGATGGATAGAATAATGAATATGTATGTACCATATTTATAATAAAATCAAAGTATGTAGAAAGGTACTGGAGTTATTATTTTGTTATGGAAATAACAAAGAAAAATAAAGTGGAAGAAGAAAAGAACTTTGAAATAGGTGATAAAATAATTACCTCTTCTTTGGGTGTTTCCTTTTGATTTGAAAAAAAGGGCTCCTTAGGATGGGTTACTACTCAAGGGAAGGCCTCTAGGTTTAATTGAGGTAATTATTAAGGATATTTGGGCAGGGGTTGACTAATAAAAATGGATTTGGAGGTGTGATTTTAATAGAAGGGGAAGTACCCTTTTATAAGAGAGGTGAGGGCCACTTTAGGAAAAGTTTGAAATATTATTTATTATAAAATAATTTTCAGTTTACAATGGATCCAAATTGATTTATTTCTAAGATAAGGTGGGGATGGGTCGAAATAATCTCAACCAATAGATTTAATACAAGTTTAGGTCACCATATTAACCCTATCTTTTAGATTTAACTCTTAGTTAAATAGTTTAACTTTTACCACGTCCTCATGTATTATTATAATAAATTGTTAATAAACTTACTATAAAAAGCCAAGAGAACCCCAAGTAGTTAATTATTGATATATCTAACCTTATCTAAGTACTTTGGCTGAAAATTAGATTTTTTGAAATATTATATCAATTAATAATATAGTATTTGTTTTAAAAACTCATTTATGTCAATTTTGACACTATTTGGTATTTTGTTTTGGTTAAAGTCATAACAACTTTATCACTTCAAAAAAAAAAAATCAACCCTAAAATGTCATATTAACCTAGAAAATTCTTGGATGGCATAAAAGTCTTCAATTTAAATTTATTTTTAAATTTATAATATCAATTATTTTAATCATTCATGATAAAGTAATTACTGCATCATCATTGTGTCATAAATAAATTTAATTATTTAATCTCTAAAAATTATAAATAAAATACCATTATGTAATAAATAGTTTTAGCTCTATAATTAATATTTATAGTCGAAATTATATTATGTATAACCCTATATTAAAAATGTTTTAGTAATTAAACTTTGAATTTAACACTTTTAACTTTTCTTTAAATAAAATAATAATAATAAATGTCCTAATCTAATCCAAGTTGACCAGAAGGATCATATTTTATTCCTAAGGTTAGTTTTGGTCTAAATATACTTATCCAATAGAATTAAGACATGTGTTAGGGAAATTATAATATCATTTTTACCTTTAATTACCATATTTACCTTTAATCGTGGTAAATAAAAGTCAAAAGTTACTATTCACCAAAAAAAATATTTCAATCTTATCGAACCACATTTTACTTACTGATATCAACCGTGTCTCTCGGATTTTTGAAATTCAATTCACTGAAGTAGTAAAATTACGTTTTATGAAAATTTGCAAATGTGTCTAGAAGGTGGGTAAAAGACGTTAAAAAGTTCAATAACATTTTATACATCTAATTTTATTATAAAATGACTCTAATTAATTAAATTGAACTTATATAGGGATTATATATCTATTTTGACTTAAAATAAATTTAAATAAAATAAATAATTATTTAAATAAAAATTCAATTTTAAAAAATAACAGTTCTTTTCACTATTCATCAACAATTGAAATTTCTCAGAAAAATACCAAGAATTCACCTAAGCTAATTTTGATATTTTGAATTCAAAAAATGAATTATATTTTACAAAATTTAAAACATAGAAGTTTAATTAATTAATTTAATATTAATTCTCGTTGTCAAAACCAAAAATAAATTAGAATGTTATTTTCATTATTTATATACATATTACACATCATTATATCCATCCAAATAACATAGCGTTGAATAACAAATTACACCATGACGTGGAGACGGTAAGTTGTACGTATGCACACATGGTGATATTATCATTCAAAGGATGAATAGAATAATAAATATGGTTGTAACATATTTATAATAACATTACATTATGTATATGGTACTGAATTTATTATTTTGGTATAGAAATAACAAAGAAAAATAGAGTGGAAGAAGAAAAGAACTTTGAAAGAGGTGATAAAATAATTACCTCCTCTCTGGGTGTTTCCTTTTCATTTGACCAAAATGGCTCCTTAGGATGGATTTATGCTCAAGGGAAGGCCTCTAGGTTGAATTTATGGAAGTTGGGAGGAGATTTGGGAAGGTTTTGGCCAATGCAAATGGCTATGGAAGTGTGATTTTAAGATAAGGGGAAGTAACCTTTTATAAGAGAGGTGATGGTCACTTTAGGAAAAGTTTTAAATATTATTTATTATAAAATAATTTTTGGTTTCAAATGGATCCAAATTGATTTATTTCTAATATAATTTGCGTATGGGTTGAAATACTCTCAATCAATAGGTTCTAGACAAGTTTAGGTCACCATATTAACCCTATATTTTAGATTTAACTCTTAGTTAAATAGTTTAACTTTTACCATGTCCTCTTGTATTATTATAATAAATGGTTAATAAACATACTATAAAAAGACAAGAGAACCCCAAGTGGTTCATTATTGATATATATAACCTTATCCAAGTACTTTGGATGAGCCTAATATTTTTAGAAATATCATATCAATTAATAATATAGTATTTGTTTTAAAAACTCATTTATGTCAATTTTGACACTATTTTGGTATTTTGTTTTTCTCAAAGTCATAAAAACTTTATCACTTCAAAATATTTTTATTAAATCAACCCTAAAATTTAATATTAACCTATAAAATTCGTGGATGGCATAAAAATCTTCAATTTGCATTTATTTTTATATTTATAATATCAATTATTTTAATCTTTCATTGATAAAGTAATTACTGCATCATCATTGTGTCATTAATAATTTTAATTATTTAATCTTTAAAAATTATAAATAAAATACCATTATGTAGGAATTTTTTTATATTCCTAATGAATATTTATAGTCCAATTTATCTTATGTATTATCCTATATTAAAAATGGTTTAGTTATTAAACTTTGAATTTAACACTTTAAACTCTTCTTTAAATAAAATAATAATAAATGTCATAATCTAATCCAATTGGACGAAAAGGATAATATTTTATTCCTAATGTTTTTTTGGTCTAAATACACTTATCCAATAGAATTAGGACATGTGTTAGGGTAATTATAATATCATGTTTACCTTTAATTACCATATTTACTTTTAATCGTGGTAAATTAAAGTCAAAAGTTACCATTCACTGAAAATTATTTTCATCTTATAAAAAAAAATTTTACTTACTGATATAAACCTTGTCTCTCAAAATTTGGAAATTAAATTCACTGAAGTGGTAAAATTATGTTTTATGTAAATTTGCAAATGTTTCTAGAAGGTGGGTAAAATACGTTAAAAAGTTCAATAACATTTTATACATCTAATTTTATTATAAAATGACTCCAATTAATTGTGTTGAACTTATATAGGTATTATATATCTATTTATTACTTAATATAAATTTAAATAAAATAAATAATTATTTAAATAAAATGTCAGTTTTAAAAAATAACGCAGTATTTTTCACTATTCATCAAAAATTGAAAGTTCTCAGAAAAATACCAAAAATTCACCCTAAGATAATTTTGATATTATGAATTCAAAAAATTAATTCTATTTTAACAAATTTAAAACATTGAAGTTGCATTAATTAATTTAAAATTAATTATCGTTGTCAAAACCAAAAAGTAAGGTTTTTTAAAAAGTAAAAACTATCAAACGATTGGCATGTGTTTATGTCAAATTTAAATGTGAAATTACTTATAATGAATTAAATTGTATTAAATCATAAAAATATAATCTAATTACACTTATAAACCATTACAATTCATAATTTAACACTATAAATTATTTCAATTAAAAAAGTTGTTTTCAATTAAAATTTAGTATTTTTCACTATTCATCAAAATATGAAAGTTATCAGAAAAGTACAAAACATTATCCAAAATAAATTTTTATGTCCCTATTTAAAAGAATAATTTAATTTCATTAAATTTAATATGTAAAAGTGTCAAATATTGGTTTCAAAAAAGGTTTTCCATCAAAAGGCGGTAAAATTGCATTTTTTAAAAAATTCATCTTTTATCTAAAAAAATGAATTTGTTCATATATTATGTCTAAGAAACAAATAATATGGATTATAAAATTATATGGAGTATATAAAAGTCAAAATTTAGTTAATACTATTCATAACATCTTTTTGAACAGCTAGTTTGGTAAGTCGTGGTGCGCTTGAACTCAGCGTTGCGTGTAACGCAAGTTATTGAATTACTTTGAAGAGATAACATATTATGAAATCTTGGGGTGTTACATTCTCTCCTACTTCAATAAATTGTGTCTTCGAAATTTGAATTTTTTTTTCAAAATTAAAAGTTTGAAAATAGAAAAATACCTTTGTGGAAAACACACATAAAAAATTGGGTTAATAAAATTTTGTCTTAATAAGAGGGAATAACAAATGAAAACGTCACCACCAAATTATGTATTAATTAGGAGAACATTGGTGAAAATTAGAGACACATAATTAGAGGAAAAACGTTAATATTTATAGGGAGTGATTGAGGTCATCAATCACAAAAAAGTGTAAAATTAAGGGCCTCAAAGCCATCAATCTATGATGATTTTAAATATCATCAGTTCAACAAAACATAAGGTATTAAGATAATAAATTTTTGGTTTTATGATCCCTTTCTTAAAGTTTACTAATTAACTTATTCATACAATAAGAGGAAAAAATATACTTGACAAGTAGAGTTTCATCCTTCAACTAATTCCTATCACAAAATCATCTTTTACTCCAAAGGATTATAGAATTCAAAAATATTCTATTTATCCTAATTGTATAGGGTTCCAAAAATAATGAATTTATAATTCATTTTTCAAACTATTTAGAAAAACTACATTATACAATCCAGGAAATCACATAGGCCAGTGGTAGGTGATTCGCCACTATCACCATTCAGTTGTGGGTTCAAGTCTCACGGCCTTGCTGGACGCGACGGGTTGTCGCCTGACATACGGGTTGTTGTTTTTATAACAATCCAAACATAATATTAATAAATTATTTAACTTTAACAATATTATCCAATTTCAAACTTAATCCATTCCAACCTTTAGACTTATCCAAAATACTTCTGTCCAAACTCACAATCAAAAATTTATAAGGAAGGTAAACACAATGCAGATTTTTTTCCACATAATAACATGTGAATACCTTCATCATGTATTATTTTAAAACACGATAACACCCTGAATTATTATAAAACCTTATTGATTACATTCATGCTCCCTTATTCCTCATAGAATACTAGATATACTCATAATATTAAAAAAATTTGTAACCTCCAACAATAATGGAATAAACAATCAAGTAATTAGTCTCAAAGTAGTCAAGAATATCGAATATAATTTATCCAAATCAATCACATATTATTCCAAAATCACTACATCCATATCAAAACCATATTAAGGTTTATCTTTTCTTTAAACATGTATTTTTAAAAAAACTTAACTTGCTATCGAGTCACTTTTCTTAGAACTATTTAATCTCAAATCCTTAATGAAATAGTACTGCAGTACAATCCTTATTTATTTCTATAATTCATATAACCAGTACATCATTGATACAACACTCAAATGAAATAATTATTTAACAACAAAATAATAATACTAGTCATTCCTATTCATCTGTGGTAGTATCATAACTTGATTATTATCCAATAGCATTATTTGGGGCATACTCTGATGATTTGGACATTGATTCGCGTAGTGTCCCAACTCCTTGTAGATGAAGCACTATACATTTGAAACAATTTTCTTACCCTTACAATCATGTACTTGGTGTCCTTTTTCTCCATACTTATAACAAACTCTCATTCCCTTCAAGCATTTAAAAAGGTGATTCTTTCCACAGTTATCACATATGAGAAAATCCTTCTTTCCCTTCTTCCCTTTATCCATCTTTCTCTCTATAATCCTTTTCTTCTATGGAATCCCTTCAAAGCCATAGGACTTGAAGAATTCTTTACTTATCTTATTAACACATGATACTATTTCATTATATGATGAGAATGCGTGGGAGAATATTTACCTTCTAAATGTTGTCTTAAGACCATGAAAGATACAATCCTTCTTACTCCTTGGATTATGTGTATTGTTGGAGTTCTCATTCCTTCTACTGGTCACCATTTCTAAACAATCGTATACACTAGGTTTGTTAATGAATCACAATGCATAATTGAAAACTTGTAAAATACCTAATGTAAATTGAATTTTTTTTGCATAAAATCCATAATCATAGAAATGTTTTCATTGAAGAAGCATTTACTCTTAAATCCTTCATAATGGGTTGTAAAGAAAATGTGAGTTATCCTAAGCATATCCCATGGGAGTGTCATAACCAAGAGTGAAGAAAGGACCATTGTCATGTACCAGGATACCCTGAGTCAAGCCTGAAACTCCTTGTCAAAGTTTTACTCCTAGGTACATCTATGCCAGATCCACCTCTTCTTACTCGTATCAAGAGAGGGATGTATTTCTTGGAAAATTCACAAAATCTCTACATTACTAAAATTCTAGGAATTTCTTTTGTACCAATCCTCAAAGTTTATCAAAGGGTAATGTTTCAAAGTCATATTTTATTTAAATATATTTCCAAGGTTGTTGTTAAAATTCCTCTGATACCAACTGTAACGCCCCAACCCCAGTTACCCAGAGTCAGTGCATTATTTTAATACATTGGCATGATTACAAGGAATCATGTCTCGAAGGACTGATCAGTTTAGCGGTCTTGGAAAATAGATTACATACATGAATGTTACATTACACATTAAAACATAAAACAAAAAATAAATAATCTATTGAGAACTCTATTATTCCCCTAGCTTAACACTGCATATCAAACATAATACACTTCTTGGAATCCTGGGAAAAACAAAACATAAGAAAGGGGTGAGCTCAGATACTCAATAAGGGTAAATAATTTAGCGGAATCTATAACATTTTAAGGCAATATGTGTAATAAAAGAAACAGACTTTTAAAAATAAACATGAACGTAATATAGAGAAAATAAGTCAAACATTACCATATAAACATGAACATGAATATTCTACTAGTCGAATAAACACATATAATAATTAATTTCTTAATGAGGGCATGCTTAACACCGAACATCATTACCACATATTCAAGGCCTTGTGCCAAGACTACAAATAACATTTTTGTCAAGACCTTTTGCCAAGACACTAATTTTTATCATGATACCTACCGATGCATCGAGGAGTTATAGCAGGCTCCACCTGCCATTTACTATATCCACTGCATTCCTCATATGAAAATATTTATACATAACATAAACATTCATATTAAAAATAGCATATGAAATGTTAATACTTGAACCATAAACTATGAATGGTATAAAATAACACATACACAGTCAAACATATCAAAAAACCTTCAATACAATATGGAAGACTGTATTATAATAAATCAACCTCAATCAATAATAATATCTCGTAAAGGATGTTGACATAGTTGAAAATGATCAGTAAAACTCTTTGGGAGAAATATCACTTTTTCATGAAATCATTTAAAAGTCCCACAATTTAGAAAGGAAGAAATTTAAAATACATTTTTGAATAAAATTTTCCCATACAACTTTGAAACTTTTTAAAGGAATTAACATTTTAAAACAATCATGTCCATATAAAAAAAAATCCTTAAAATCACTTTTAAAACATGGACATTAATTAAAATGATTTAGAGAAATAAATCATTAAAACATTTAAAATTATGATCTTGATAAAGAGTACCTTCCACAAAACATTAAAATATTCATTTTGTAAACATTTTTATGAAACATGGACATGGATGATAAAAATTTACTGTTAAATACTTACACATAAACAATCTCGGATAATAATGAGATTGAGAAATTAACCCTTACCTTGTACTTTCCTTTTCTTGAGGGTACGTTTAACCTCCTGTATAATGACCATAGTATGTTATTAAATTACACCATAACCATAATAATATTTATTGTATCATAAATTATTCATTTATGACTTTATACTACCCATTTAATAATTATTTCCATGTTAAATTAACATTTTGCGTAATAATCACTTTCTTTATCATACATGTTTTAAATTGTTATTATTATTCATATCATTTAGATCAAGATTTAAATACTTATATAATATAAAAAATGATTCATTTATCATCTATATTTAGAATATAAATATGTATAATAGATAGATATATGAAATAGAAAACACCGTTTATGGAGACGGTAGCCAGTACGTACGCATAAACGTTGTTTTCATTTTCATATCGTATTGAACGAAAGTAAGTGAATAAGATATATATAAGTATATATATATATATATATATATATATATCTAGTATAATTATCATGTCATATATTACATACTTATTAATAATATATATTTTTATAATCATCGTTGAATGGTGAACGTGGAAGTGAATCTCATCGCGTTATGGAGACGGTAAGTCGTACATACACATAAGCGATGATATCATTTCCTTAATGATTAAAAGGTGTGGAATTGGATGGTATATTAATTTTAAAAATAAATTATCATGTTATTTTAATTATTTATATACATATTACTCATCATTATATCCATCCAAATAACATAGTGTTGAATAATAAATTACACCACGACGTAGAGACGATAAGTCGTACGTACGCACGCATGGTGACATTATCATTCATAGGATAGATAGAATAATAAATATGATTGTACCATATTTATAATAAAATCACAGTATGTAGAAGGTACTATAGTTATTATTTTGGCATGGAAATAACAAAGAAAAATAAAGTTGAAGAAGAAAAGAACTTTGAAATAGGTGATAAAATAATTACCTCTTCTTTGGGTGATTCCTTTTGATTTGAAAAAAAGGGCTCCTTAGGATGGGTTTCTGCTCAAGGTAAGTAATATAGGTTTAATTGAGGTAATTTTTAAGGATATTTGAGAATGTTTTGACTAATAAAAATGGTTTTGGAGGTGTGATTTTAAGAGAAGGGGAAGTTCCCTTTTATAAGAGAGGTGAGGGTCACTTTAGGAAAAGTTTGAAATATTATTTATTATAAAATAATTTTCTATTTCTAATGGATCCAAAATTACTTATTTCTAATATAAGGTGGGTATGGGTAGAAATACTCTCAACCAATAGGTTTTAGACAAGTTTAGGTCACCATATTAACCCTATCTTTTAGATTTAACTCTTAGTTAAATATTTTAACTTTTACAATGTCCTCTTTTATTATTATAATAAATGGTTAATAAACTTACTAAGAAAAGCCAAGAGAACCCCAAGTGATTAATTATTGATATATCTAACCTTATCTAAGTAATTTTTCCAAACATTAGATTTTTAGAAATATTATATCAATTAATAATATAGTATTTGTTTTAAAAACTCATTTATGTCAATTTTGACACTATTTGGTATTTCGTTTTTTTTAAAGTCATAACAACTTTATCACTTCAAAAATATATATTGAATCAAACCTAAAATGTCATATTAACCTAGAAAATCCATGGATGGAATAAAAATTCTCAATTTACATTTATTTTTATATTTATAATATCAGCTATCTTAATTATTAATTGATAAAGTAATTACTGCTTCATCATTGTGTCATAAATAAATTTAATTATTTAATCTCAGAAATTTATAAATAAAATACCAATATGTAGGAAATAGTTTTATCTCTCTAATTAATATTTATATTCGAATTTATCTTATGTATAACCCTATATTAAAAATGGTTTAGTTATTAAACTTTGAATTTAACACTTTTAACTCTTCTTTAAATAAAATAATAATAATAAATGTCCTAATCTAATCCAAGTGGACCAAAAGGATCATATTTTATTCCTAAGGTTTGTTTTAATCTAAATAAAATTATCCAATATAATTAGGACATGTGTCAGGATAATTATAATATCATTTTTACCTTTAATTACCATATTTACTTTTAATCGTGGTAAATAAATGTCAAAAGTTACTATTCACCAAAAAGTTATTTTCAACTTATGGAACCACATTTTACTTACTGATATCAACTATGTTTCTTGGATTTTTGAAATTAAATTAACTGAAGTGGTAAAATTATATTTTATGCAAATTTGCAAATGTGTCTAGAAGGTGGGTAAAAGACGTTAAATAATTCAATGACATTTTATACATCTAATTTTATTATAAAATGACTCCAATGAATTAAATTGAACTTATATAGGTATTATATATATATTTTGACTTAAAATAAATTTAAATAAAATAAATAATTATTTAAATAAAAATTCGGTTTTAAAAAATAACGCAGTGTTTTTCCATATTCATCAAAAATTGAAATTTTCTCAGAAAAATACAAAAAATCCACCCCAAGATAATTTTGTTATTAGGAATTCAAAAAATGAATTATATTTTACCAAATTTTAAATATATAAGTTACATTAATTAATTTAAAATTAATTCTCGTTGTCAAAACCAAAAAGCAAGTTTTTTTAAAAAGTAAAAACTATCAAAATATTGGCATGTGTTTATGTTAAATTTAAATGTGAAATTAATTATAATGACTTATATTGTATTAAATGATAAAAATATAATCTAATTATACTTATAAACCATTAAAATTCATAATTTAGAACTATAAATTATTTAGATTAAAAAAGTTGTTTTCAATTAAAATTTACTATTTTCACTATTCATCAAAATATGAAAGTTATCAGAAAAGTACCAAAAATTTATCCAATCTAAATTTTTATGTCCCTATTCAAAATAAGAATTTAATTTAATTTAATTTAATATATAAAATTGTCAAATATTGGTTTTAAAAAGGGTTATCCATTAAAAGGCGGTAAAATTGCATTTTTTAAAAAATACATCTTTTATCTGAAAAAATGAATTTTTTCTTATTTTATGTTGAAGAAACACATAATATGGATTCTAAAATTATATAGAGTATATAAAATTCAAGATTTATTTAATATTATTCATAACTGCTCTTTGAACAGCTAGTTTGGTAAGTCGTGGTGCGCTCAAACTCGGTGTTGCGTGTAACGCAAGTTATTGAATTACTTTGAAGAGATAATGTACTATAAAATCTTGGGGTGTTACATTCTCCTCCCCTTAAATAATTTTTTTCCTCTCAATTTTAAATTATTTTTAAAAATTAAAAGGTTAAAAATAGAAAAATACCTTTGTGGAAAACCCACATCGAAAATTGGGTTAATAAAATTTAGTCTTAATAAGAGGGAAAAAGAAATGAAAAAGTCACCACCAAATTATGATCTCAATTAGGAGAACATTGGTGGAAATTAGAGACACATAATTGGAGGAAAAACGTAAATATTTATAGGTTGTGATTGAGGTCATCAATTCCAAGAAAGTGTAATATTAAGGGCCTCAAAGCCATCAATCTACGATGATTTTAAATATCACCAGTTCAACAAAAAATAAGGTATTAAGATAGCACATTTTTGTTTTATGATCCATTCCTTAAAGTTTAGTAATTAATTTATTCCTAGAATAAGAGGAACAAAATATACTTGACAAGTATAGTTTCATCCTTCAGCTAATTCCTACCACAAACTCATCTTTCACTCCAAAAGATAATAGAATTAAAAAATATTCTATTTATTCTAATTATATAGAGTTCCAAAAATAATGAATTTATTATTCATTTTTCAGACTATTTAAATAAACTAAATTATACAATCCAGGACATCATGTAGGCCAATGGTAGGTGATGCACCCTTTTCACCCTTCGGTTGCGGGTTTAAGTCTCACGGCCTTGCTGGACGCAACAGGTTATCGCTTAACCTACGAGTTGTCCTTTTTATAACAATCCAAACATAATATTAAGACATTTTTTAACTTTAACAATAGCATCCAATTTCAAACTTAATCCATTCCAACCTTCAAACTTATCCAAAATACTTCTGTCCAAACTCACAATCCAAAATTTATAAGGAAGGTAAACACAATGAAGATTTCTTTTCCACATAATAATATGTAAATACCTACATCATGTATTCTTTTAAAACACGACAACACCCTAAATTATTATAAAACCTTATTTATTACATTCATCCTCCCTTATTCCTAATAAAATACTAGATATACTCCTTATATTAAAAAATGTTGTTAACTCCAACAATAATGGAATAAACAAACAATTAATTAGTTTCAAAGTAGTCAAGAATATCGAATATAAATTATCCAAATCAATAATATCTTAATCCAAAATCACTACCTTAGTATCAGAACCATATTAAGGTTTATCTTTACCTTAACCATGTATTTTCCAAAAAGTTTAACTTGCTTTTGAGTCACTTTTCTTAGATCCATATAATCTCACATCCTTAATGAAATAGTACTACAGTACATTCATTATTTATTTCTATAATTCATATAACCAATACATCATTGATACAACACTCAAATGAAATAATTATTTAATAACAACATAATAATACTAGTCATTCCTCTTCATCTGTGGTAGTATCATAACTTTATTATTATCCAATAGCATCATTTGGGGCATACTATGATGATTTGGACATTGATTCTCTTAGTGTCCCAACTCCTTGCAGACGAAGCATTATATATTTGAAACCTTTTCTTACCCTTACAATCACGTACTTGGTGTCCTTTTTCTTTACACTTATAACAAACTCTCATTCCCTTAAATAATTTACCAAGGTGATTCTTTCCACAATTATCACATATGGGAAAATACTTCTTTCCTTTCTTCCCTTTATCCATCTTTCTCTCAACAATCCTTTTCTCCCCTGGCATCCCTTCAAATCCATAGGACTCGGAGAATTATTTACTTATCTTATTAACACATGATATTATTTCCTCATATGATGAGAATGCATGGGAGAATATTTCCCTTCTAAATGTTGGCTTAAGACCATGAACGATATGATCCTTCTTACTCTTTGGATCATGTGTATTGTTGGAGTTCTCATTCCTTCTACTGGTCACCATTTCTGAAAAATGGTATACACTAGGTTAGTTTATGAATCACAATGCGTAATTCCAAACTTGTAAAATACCTAATGTAAATAGGAAAGTTTATAAATATAATCCATAATCATAAAAATGTTTTAATTGGTGAATAATTTACTCTTAAATCTTTTATAATGGTTTGTAAATAAAATGTGATTTATCCTAAGCATATCCCCTGAGAGTGTCATAACCAAGAGTGCAGCAAGACCCATTGTCGTGTAACAGGATACCCCAGGTCAAGCCTGAAACTCCTTATCAGAGTTTTCACTCCTAGTTACATCTGTGATAGATCCACCTCTACCTACTCGTATCCAGACAGTGATGTATTTCTTGGAAAATTCACAAAATCTCTACATTACCAAAATCATGGGAATTTCTTCTATACTAATCCACAAAGTTTATCTTAGGTTAATGTTTCAAAATAAGAGTTTATATAAATATATTTCCATGTTTGTTTCTAAACTCCCTATGATACCAACTGTAACACTCTGAACCCAGTTACCCAGAGTCAGTGCATTATTTTAATACATTGGCATGATTATAAGGAATCAAGTCCTGAAGGATCGGTCAGTTCAGTAGTCTGGGAAAATAGATTACATACATGAACATTACATTACACATTAAATCATAAAACACAACATAAATAATCCATTGATAATTCCATTATTCCCCTAGCTTAACCCTATATATCAAACACAATACACTTCTTAGAATCCTAGGAAAAACAAAACATAAGAAAGGGGTGATATTAGATGCTCAGTAAGGGTATATAATTTAGGTGAATCTATAAACTTTTAAGGAAATATATGTAATAAAAACAACATCATTTTAAACATAAACTTGAACATAATATGGAGAAAATAAATCAAAAATTACCATATAAACATGCACAAGTATATTCTATTAGTCTAATAATCACATGTAATAATTAATTTCAAAATGAGGGAATGCCTAAAACCGGACATCATTACCACATAGTCAAGGCCTCGTGCCGAGACAACAAATAAAATTTTTGTCAAGGCCTTGTTTCAAGACACTAATTTGTCTTATGAGGCCTACCGATGCATCGAGGAGCTATAGCAAGCTCCACCCGTCACATACTAAGTCCACTTCATTCCTCATATGAAAATGTTGATACATAACATAAACATTTGTATTAAATCTAGCATATGAAATGTTAATACTTGAACCATAAACCCTGAATGGTATAAAAATAACACATCCACAATAAAACATATCAAAAAACCTTCAATACAATATGGAATATTGTATTATAATAAATCAACCTCTATCAAGAATAATATCTCCTAAATGATGTTGACATAGTTAAAAATGATCAATAAAACTGTTTGAGAGAAATATCCCTTTTTAATGAAATCATTTAAAAGTCACACAATTTAGAAAGGAATAAATTTAAAAGAAATTTTTGAATCAAAGTGTCCTATAATACTTTGAAACTTTTGAAAGTAATTAACATTTTAAAACAATCATGTCCATATAAATAAATCCTTAAAATAATTTTTAAAACATGGACATTAATTAAAAAGATTTAGAAAAATAAATCATTAAAACATTTAAAATGCTGATATTGATAAAGATTACCCTCCATAAAACATTAAAATATTCATTTTAAATTTTTTTTATAAAACATGGACATGGATGATAAAAATTTCCCAGTAAATACTTACACATATACAATCTCAGATAATAATGAGATTGAGGAATTAACCCTTACCTTGTACTTTTCTTTGCTCGAGGGTACATTTAACCTCCTATATAATTACCATAGTATGTTATTAAATTACACCAGAACCATATTCATATTTATTATATCATACATGATTCATTTATGAATTTATACTACCCATTTAATAACGATTTCCATGTTAAATTAACATTTTGGGTAATAATCACTTTCTTTATCGTACGTGTTTTAAATTGTAATTCTTGTTCGTATAATTTAGATCATGATTTAAATAAATTTAGAATATAAAACATTTTTTATATATCATATATATTTAGAATATAAATATGTATAATAGATAGATATATGAAATGGAAAACACCGTTTATGGAGACTGTAGGTCGTACATACGCATAAAAGCTATTTCTGTTTTCATATCATGTTGAATAGAAGTAAGTGAATAAGATATATGTAAGTACACACATACATATATATCTCCATTATCATTATTATTTCATATATTACAAACTTATTAATAATATATATTTTTATAATCATCATTGAATGGTGAATGTGGAAATGAATCTCATCGTGTCGTGGAGACGACTAGCTGTACGTACACACGAGCGATGATATCATTTACTTAATGATTAAATGGTGTGGAATTGGATGGTATATTAATTTTAAAAAGAAATTATAATGTTATTTTTATTATTTATATACATATTACTCATCATTATATCCATCCAAATAACATAGTGTTGAATAAAAAATTACACCACGACGTGGAGACGGTAAACCATATGTACACACACATAGTGACATTATCATTCATCGGATGGATAGAATAATTAATATGGATGTAAAATATTTATAATAACATCACAGTATGTATATGGTACCAAATTTATTATTTTGGTATAGAAATAACAAAGAAAAATAAAGTGAATGAAAAAAAGAACTTTGAAAGAGCTGATAAAATAATTACCTCTTCTTTGGGTGTTTCCTTTTGATTTGAACAAAAGGGCTTCTTAGGATGAATTTATACTTAAGGGAAGGTATCTAGTTTTAATTAAGGGAAGTTGTGAGGAGATTTGAGAAGGTTTTGGTCGATCCAAATGGCTTTATAAGTGTGATTTTAAGAGAAGGGGAATTATCCTTTTATAAGAGAGGTGAGGGTCACATTAGGAAAACTTTGAAATATTATTTATTATAAAATTATTTTCTATTTATAATGTCTAAAAATTTATTTATTTCTAATATAATGTGTGGATGGGTAGAATTACTCTTAATAAATAGGTTTTAGACAAGTTTAGGTCACCACATTAACCCTATTTTTTATATTTAACTCTTAGTTAAATAGTTTAACTTTTACCATGTCCTCTTTTATTATTATAATAAATTGTTAATAAAGTTACTATAAAAATTCAAGAGAACCCCAATTGGTTCATTATTGATATATCTAACCTTATCTAAGTACTTTGTCCAAAAATTATATATTTAGAAATATTATATCAATTAATAATATAGTATTTGTTTTAAAAACTCATTTATGTCAATTTTGTCACTATTTTGTATTTTGTTTTTTGTTAAAGTCATAAAAACTTTATTACTTCAAAAAAATATATTTAATCAACCCTAAAATGTAAAATTAACCTAGAAAATTCGGCGATGGCATAAAAATCTTCAATTTACATTTATTTTTATATTTTTAGTATCAATTATTTTAATCATTCATTGATAAAGTAATTATTACATCATCATTGTGTCATAAATAAATTTAATTATTTAATATCTAAAAATTATAAATAAAATACCATTATGTATGAAATAATTTTATCTCTATAATTAATATTTATAGTCAAATTTATCTTATCTATAAAAATATATTAAAAATGGTTTAGTTATTAAACTTTGAATTTAACACTTTTAACTCTTATTTAAATAAAATAATAATAATAAATGTCCTAATCTAATTAAAGTGGACCAAAAGGATCATATTTTATTCCTAAGGTTGGTTTTGGTCTAAATACACTTATCTAATAGAATTAGGACATGTGTTAGGGTAATTATAATATCATTTTTACCTTTAATTACCCTATTTACTTTTAACCGTGGTAAATAAAAGTCAAACGTTACTATTCACCAAAAAATTATTTTCATCCTATTGAACAATGTTTTAATTACTTATGTCAACCGTATCTCTCAGATTTTTGAAATTCAATTCACATAAGCGGTAAAATTACGTTTTATGCAAATAAGCAAATGTACCTAGATGGTGGGTAAAAGACGTTAACGAGTTCAATAACATTTTATTCATTTAATTTTATTATAAAATGACTACAATGAATTAAATTTAACTTATATATCTTTTAAATTAAAATAAATTAAAATAAAATAAATAATTGTTTAAATAAAAATTCGGTTTTGAAAAATAACGCAGTGTTTTTCACTATAAATCAAAAATTGAAAGTTTTTAGAAAAATACCAAAAATCCACCCTAAGATAGTTTTTATATTCAAAATTTAAAAAATGAATTCTATTTTACCAAATTAAAAACACATAAGTTTCATTAATTAATATAAAATTAATTCCCATTGTCAAAACCAAAAAGTGGGTTTTTAAAAAAAGTAAAAACTATCAAAAGATTGGCTAGTGTTTATGTCAAATTTAAATGTGAAATTACTTATAATGACGTACATTGTATTAAATGATAAAAATATAATCTAATTATTCTTCCAAACCATTCAAATTCATAATTTAACACTATAAATTATTTTGATTAAAAAAGTTGTTTTCAATTAAAATTTAGTATTTTTTACTATTCATCAAAATATGAAAGTTATCAGAAAATTACCAAAAATTTATCCAAACTAAATTTTTATGTCCCACTTCTAAATAAGAATTTAATTTAATTAAATTTAATATATAAAAGTGTAAAATATTGGGTTTAAAAAGGCTTCGCCATTAAATGGCGAAAAAATTGCATTTTTTTGAAAAATACTTCTTTTATCTGAAAAAATGAATTTGTTATTATATTATGTCTGAAAAAAACATAATATGGATTCTAAACTTATATGGAGTGTGTATAATTCATAATTCAGTTAATACTATTCATAAATTATTTTTGAATGGCTAGTTTGATAAGTCATGGTGCACTGAAACTCGGTGTTGCGTGTAGCGCAAATTATTGAATTACTTTGAAGAGATAACGTACTATAAAATATTTGGGTGTTACAACACAGGTGACATAATCAAAATTGAGCAAACACATTCTGATTATTTTGATACTTTAAGACAATTATCCATAAGTCATTTGTGACATATAGAAATCTACTGCACGTCAATCTGACACACAAGGTGTATACTTGTGTTGCATTTGACAGTAGTCCCCTCCCTTCTGAGAAAGTTAGACTTTATCTCCAATTTTGGGTGGGTTTTTATTTAGCCCACCTTTATTTTTTCATGTACTTTATGTCGTACTATGATTGATAAATTATAAGTGTATGCATGCATTGTTATTTGTTTTACATTTCTGCATTGTATGAGTTTGAATATGTGCATGTGTGTGTAGATACATTAGGATAATGCCTCTCATGTGTGTGACATGTATTCTTAGCACTATTCGCTAGCCTCTGGCATATTGGAGGTGGGCTTTGGGCTGTTGTGGATCGGGACCCATCAGGTCGAGTCGTGACGGGCTTTTATAAGTCTGTAAGACCACTAGCCTCATGTTCTTACATTTTATTTTGTAAGGTGAAGACTTATTTTATGGGGTTGTTTAGTGATTGAAAGCTTATCACACGATCATATTTTTTCTTTTCGTTGAGGGTAATGTCTCCCATACATGCGAGCTTTTTTATATAATCGGTGCTAGTTTTCAACTCGGGGTCTACTGAAGGTGGGACTTTAGGGGTCATTATTTCTCTTTCTCTATTGTCAGTCTAGGTGGGGTACCTTTGGAGGGAGGGGGTTGTGGTAGTTGAAGTTGTGGTTAATGCATTGGTTGATAGAGATGAGGCTCTTAGTGGGAAGATTGGACCAATTTCTTATAAACTACAACTCCTAAAAAATAGTAGGTTGCATTCGGTGTTCCATGTGTCCCAACTCAAGAAAAAAGTGGAGTTATATCTAGTGGAACCAGATTTTCCAAGAGAATTCATTGAAGACTCGGTTTACCCAGAAGAGATTTTGGATGAGAAGATGTAGGGTGAAACTCTTATGTGGTTAACAAGATTGCATGGAAAGACTATTAATGATGTGACATGGAATGATGTTTCATTATTGAAGGTGTTACCATATCTTTAACTTGCAAACAATGTGCAATTTCAAGGTGGGGAAATGGTAGGAATGAGAGTCTAGTCCTGTTGGACCCATAATCAGTCATATGGGGAGTCTAACTCCCATAAACTTTACTTACCAAAGGAGGGAGAAACACTTTTTTTCACTAGGGGCAGTGTTGTAAATAGGAATTTACTAAGTCATTAGTTGGATATCATATTGGAGGAGAGTTTTGTGGTTGAGGGTATTATGTTAGTTGGTTCAAAAAGAAGGTTTTCACCCTGTCCTGGGAAGGAGATGTTCCTCATTCTCACTCATAAGGGCATTGTCTGAGTCCCTATAATTTTGTACTTCACAAGTAAGAATTTATATGTGATTCTCTCTCATTTATTGGATACATATCAATTTTATTGATTTACATTCAATTTGTTCGTCATTAAACACTTTATTACTGGTGAGGACGAAACTCGTTATTTACAAATATTGATACGAGATATATGACTAGTGATAGGCGTAATTCATAATTATTTAAATATTATATATCTAAGAATATGAGAAAAAATACTGTCATACCTTTATAAAAACATTAAAAAATTATTATTTTATTTAAAATGATAATCAAATTAATGGATTTTTTAGTTTATTAAAATAGTTTTTCATTTTAAAAAATAAATTTTAGTAGCTTTATTATTATTTCTCCAAGTATATTTCCATTGATTATGCCTAAAACATTATTATTTTTGGTTCTATTAGATTCCACTTCATTTTAGATGGGTTTGGGAATGGAACATTCCATGATCGACCTATTTAATTTTGTATGATACACATAGGTTAAATTAAAACCATATAATGATTTTTTTTCATGGATGTTTTTGTGTCACCCTTCCACCCTTTTCTCATTCCTTAAGATCTTAGTGTCTTACATTGGCATATTTTAATGTATAGGTATCTCCCTCTTGAGTGTTTTGAGTTTATCAATACATTCATAATTTCATAAAAGGTATATTTTATGCAACTGAATTATTTATGTTTTATAAAGTAGTTATCATTTATGATAAAGGGATGTTTGTTTTATTTCTGAATAAACACTCAAAAAATCCTTTCACTGCAGATCCCTGTGAGGTATAACATAGAAGGAATATATTGTGGAACATGTTGATGTGTGGCCTGCTAGTATTTTATTTTACCAAATGCTTTTTAGAAAACATCCTTTTGGGCATCTTCAGAGTGAAGCACATATTTTTCATAGACACAATTATGAAAGCACTTAGGGTGGAATTTCCCTCTAAATCAACTACCTCAAATGAGGCAAAGGTTTGTGCGGTTAACATTTTTTTTGTCACTTTTATCGTTTGAAATCACTTGTTTATATTTGTTTGTAAATGTTGTAGTTTCAAACATATAAATAAAAAATGAGTTAATGTTGGGTGTGGTGTAGAATTTTATTCAAATATGTATTACCCACAACCAATACGAAAGGCCAGAGGTGCTGAGAATTGTACAAGACTCATACATGTCCTATGATGCTTGCAACAATAATGAATCATGACAAAAAATGCATGCAGATTTTTATAGGTTTATGTGCTTTGTATTTCATTCTGTTTTCACTAACGATATCTTCAAATTTCAATAAAAAAATTTAAGAGATTATAAAATCTTAATAATAATTTTTTTATTGAAATTTGAAGACATCTTTAGTGAAAACAGAAGAAAATACAAAGTGTATAAACCTATACAAATCTGCATGCATTCTTTGTCACGACTGCAAGCATCATAGAACAAGTATGAGTCATGGGTGATGCTCAACACCTTTGGACTTTCATATTGGTTGTTTTTAAGACATATTCGAATAAAATCATGCACCACACCCAATATTAACTCATTTTTACTTATCTTTTGGAAACTAAAACATTTACAAACAAATATAAAAAAATCATTTCAAATGATAAAATTGAAAAATCAAAATGATAACCGCACAAACTTTTACCTCATTTAAGGCAGCAGGTTCAAAGAGAAATTTCACCCTACGTGCTTTCATAATGATGCCTCTATTCAAAATATATGTTTCATTATGATCATTCCCAAAAGAACATTTTCTAAAAATAATTTGTAAAATAAAATACCAACAGACCACACATCAACTTGTTCCAAAATATAAGCCTTCTATGTTAGACCTCACAGGGATCTAGAGTGAAATAATTTTTTAGTGTTTTTTTCAGAAATAAAACAAAAATTACTTTATCATAAATAATAACTACTTACTGAAGCATAAATAATTGAGTTGCATAATCTATACCTTTGATGAAATGATAGGTATCTTGGTAAACTCAAAACACTCGGGAGAAAGATACATGCACATTAAAATATGTTAATATAAGACACTAAGATCTTAAGAAATGATGAAAGGGTTAAAGTGTGGAAGGGTGGCACAAAAAAATCCATGAAAAAAATATATATATAGTTTTAATTTAACCTATGTGTATCATTCAAAATTATAGAGGTGGATCATGGACTATTATACTCCCAAAACCATCTAGAATGAAATGAAACCAAAAATAATTATGTTTGATACATCATCAATGGAATGATACTTGGAGATATAATAATAAAACTACGAAAATATTTTTTAAAAAATTAAAAACTATTTTAATAATCTAAAAATCTATTAATTTGATTATCATTTTAAATAAAATAAATTAAAGGTATGATGGTCTTTCTTCCTTCTATTCTTAGAGTTACATTATTTAAATAATTAGGAATTAAGCCTATCACTAGTCTTGTATCTCATATCAATCTTTATGAATAAAAAGTTTCATCCTCACTAGCATGTTCCAGTTCCTTGAGATATCAACTCTATTCCCTGCAATCCAACATCATCTTCCACCGCCTTTCTATGTCTGAAATCACTCAACTTTGCAAGTCCATGTTCATGAAACAATACATTTGTAGGCTTCAAATCATAATGGATGATCTTTTGTAATATTTTACCTTGGAATATCTGAACCATTATAATTTTAGACTCCTCCTCTGGCAGTATGGGAGTGGCATTCAAAACAGCATCAAGATCTTTACATATTGAGGCCTAAATTAAAGAAGAGATTTTAAAACAACAGGCAAAACCTCACTAGACAATTATTCATATTTTTATTAACTAATATGCTTCAAAATAGAGGTAGTGAATGATGATGGATAATTTTAATGATGTTTAGCATACCAAATTTATATATATATTTATTGTAATAAACATGACAACAACCCTGAAGGAAGGCTTACCATCTTCCCAGCATTGTGCAAGAGACTTCACAAAAATGTTTCAATCCAACCACTTTTTCCACTAAATAATTTTCTTACCCAAGATTCCTCTCAACCTAAAAATAAAAATCTAAAAACAAGGGAGAAACATACCACTAAAGTACTCCAATACGGTGAAAAATGTATTTCCATCAATCTCAAAAATGTCCCAAATCCACATAATGTGACTATGCACTAAGGATTTGTGAATATCATATTCTCGTATTACATGAAATATGTAAAGTTGTTTCTTATATTTAGACCATTGAGAATTCAAACCATGTAGCTTGCATGCAACTTATATATTTTTGATCAAGTCAAAATCATGTGATGAAACCCATAATTCAAATAATTCCAAAATTCATATTCAAACAATCAGTTAAAATATTACATTTCATAGGATCTTTGATAACCACGAAAACCTCATTGAATCCTCCTTTACTGAGCAGTTTTATAAGATCATGGTGGTGATTCAGAATCTGAAAATCATTAAAATGAGAACTGTCCTCATCTCATCCATCCAAAATTGCAATTTTTATTCAAAAAGGTGCCCCCAAAAGGACAATACAAGGAAAAGTCAACCAGCTTTAGGGGGGCTAGAAATAATGAATACCAAGTGCATCACCCCAAATTAGATTCACCCCCTTCAGTTTAAATTGAGACACATTAGAAAAACACAAAACCGGGACACCAAGAACCGCAAGAGATGCCAGATAGTCCAACACTTTGTTCCCCTCATGAAAAGTATGAGTGACTTCAACATTGTTGTTAAGAACTTCCTTGCACTATCTAATAGTATATGAGATTGACCAGGGGTGGTGCCTTTACCATTTAGAGAGTCATGAATAATAATAGAATTTGTTTCCAGATGGGAGATGATAATGTCCCTCTGCCAACATATGGACATACCTGTAAGATCCGCAAGAGACTCCGCCCGAATAGAACTTCCACTTCCATAATGAGCTGTGAAAGCCAACACCACACTCCCACTAAGGTCCTAGATAACTCCTCCTCTTCAAATTTCACCCATTACACAAGATCCTTCTATGTTAATCTTGAGACCACCCCCTGGGGGTATCCAACAAATCCATCTCCCCCGATCCTTGGAACCATTTTGGAAGACCCCCCCTCTAAGACACATGCAGTGCACGAAAGGATGGAGCCTCCTTCCCAGTGAAAGAAAGACCAATCAAGTCAATCAGTATAAATCTATTTATAGAAACAATAGATCTACTTATGGAAGAGATACCATCAAACCTAGCCCAATTCCTGGGTTTCCATAAACACCAAAAACCCGCATTGAAGATGATGTCTTGCGCCACTAACTCCACCGCAGACCCGTTGGCCCCCTGAAACCAGTGCTCCATGAACAGATCGGTGCTAACCACTTGGGGATAGTACCCTATGAAATCTATAAATAAAATCCAAAACTGTCGAGCCCATTCAACCTTGAACAATATGTGATTAATACTCTCTTCCCTTCTATTCCCACAACAATGACAACGAGAGGCCAGACTAATTCTTAACTATTTTACAGTTCATGTTTTGTGGAATGGAGAATGCAACCCAACATTCTCTCATCATCCTAACATCAAAAAAAAATTGAACTTAGTAGACACATTTTTATAAAATATCATTTCATAACAGATCAAAGAGATGATTACAAAAACAAACTTACACATTTAACACTTTCCAAACGTGTTTTGTAGACACAGTCCTTGATGACTCCATCGTCTTATTTCATGACTGAATCTAAATTAGTTGCATTAACTCTATCTTCATAATTTCAAAATAATCATAAGAGATCCAAATTTTTCTAAAGCATGTGATCAAAGAAAAGCATAAAAGGTAAAGGAATCAAATGAATGTTTGTTACATTTTTGGGGTGGGGGCGGAAGAATAGAATCAAAAACTAAACTTGATAAAACATGGAAAATATAGATACAATCCAAAGATAATACCAATAGAGGTGGTGAATAAGGTAAGGGTACCGGTCAAGTTATCTACAAAACATATTCCAAAGAAAAAAAGCACATGAATATTAAAAAGTGAAAGATTTTATATGCACTAAAGGAATGTATCACATGCTGTAATTCAGTCTGATTAAGAGAAATACTAACAAGAATTGTTCTTGGTAATCACACAACTAGGGGATACCTTTGAAGGTAAGAAGTCATTGTTTGTTACTAAGGGGTCTTCTTCAACCACTATAAGTGAAGATTTGGCAATACAAAAGGTATGTTCTTCATGTTTTATTTTATTCTTCTAAATCTCTCAATATCACATGATATTGGGTTTTGTAAAGTTATTATGTTACGTTTTGGACAATGAATTTTCCATAAAAACACTTTAGTTGGATCAGAGCCACTTCCATGAAATTTAAAAGTTTCAAAATTTTAAGAAAATTATGAAAATTATGAAGATCATAGATATCACAAACAGCGATATGTCAATATCATTATCCAAGATACAAAAAATTAATAGGTGGCAGAATTGTGGTAATTGATCACAATATCGTGGTTGCATCATAAGATATATAATTCCACAGTATAGTTAAAAATGCATGTTTTTAATGATATGCAAGATGAAATATAGAAATATCACTATCTGCGATTCATAACATGGCTAGCGACAGGCTTGCGATTGTTATGCAATAGTGATCATTCATGATACTGTAGTAAGAGATATATGGTATCTCTGTCTGCCATATAAAGTAAATAAGGTTTGAGATGTATGATATTATAGTGCACGATATGTCTATAATATATATTTGTCAATATCACACACAATGACAGAGTGTAATCGTTGTTCATGATATTAAATGATTTTAATTTGTTATTTTATTTCCATTTATGAAATGATTATATGATTTATAAATTGTTCATAAATGGTATTTAAAATGTTTATTTAATTTCTAAAGAATCCATAAATTAATTATAAGATTATGAATTGTTCATAATTATTTATTTGTTGTTTATGATATATCCAATAAAATAAATGTCTTAGAATCAAGTGCTAATATTAAATAGTGTAAAATTTACACGGTATTTGATTTATAATTTTGATATTAATTGTATGTATTAAAACTGTAAAGAAATTTATAGTGTTTATAGTATTTTATTTTCTCTTGTTTGACAAGTACATTTGATGCAATTGAAAGAAAAATTGTTTATTGAAAGAAATAACAGTGTGAAATGAAAGATATTGGATAAAAAGGTATAATCTTGATGAGATCAAAATAAAATACTTTATTCAAGTGATAAAACATGAAAATATTTCATATTCTAATCCTCTTTTCAAATTGTTTCTCTAAATAAAAATTACATGTGACATAATAAAGCAATATGAGACTTTTTATTGAATTTTTATGATGAAAATACCACAAATAAAATCATATGAGATATGATTTTGATACACAAAGTGTTCATGTTATGGAATAATGTATCTGAGAAATAAAATTTATAAGAGGATAGTGAGAATTAATATTGAGCTTGGAGAAGTTCAAAATCAACTAAAAATTACATAAATGTTGATTTTTGATATACCATATTAATCCAAAGTAAATTTCACTAAGAAAATATCGCAAGTAATTGAGAAGAATTTGGGATATATAATTGGTAGAATAAGAACATAATGTAAGAGTTACATTATTGTTCATTACCAATTATTGTAACAAATGGTTTTAATGTTAAACTTGTTGTCAATGAAATCCAATTGGAGTTTTTTATTTGAAGGTGTGGAATGTTAGAGAAGTTTAGTGCAAGATGCACTCACCACGTTGTGGTCAAATGCATTTTAGATGTGTGAAAATGGGATACATGAAGATGTCACAGAGTGTTATGGGATTATCATGAAATAATGAATTATCTGGAGATATTGAAATGACTTGAAATCCATTTTAATGGGAATTTAGGTGATTGTGGTAGCTGAAGACTTAACTTAAATAGGGAGCTGATTCACACCACGCTATGACACATGGCGTTTTTGTGATTTTAAAACCCCTGTGCAAAATAAGGAGACCCAAAACGGGCATTTTGAAGGTCATTTTGGACTGTACATAAGATTAATCAAAATAGTATAAGACTCATGAAATATTAATCAAAATAGTGAAGGAATCACAAAATATTAATTGAAATGGACTATAGAGTTATCACGCCATGAAGAAAGGCGTTTTGAGTAAGAAGGTTTCTAAAGATAGAGGAAATGGGATGTCGAGCGTAGAGGAAGCTGTTTTGAATGGTGTTTTGTTGGGAGAAAAACTATTCCATGGTAGTTGGAGTACCACTTCATGGTCAGTCTTGTGTGGGGACAAAACGGGCTTTTCAAGTAGAGGGCATGTTGTGGAGTTTGAAAAAATGGAGGTTATGCCCAAAATTAATGTTTTGAATTTTTCAACTCATGGCACAAAATTCATAAGCCTAAGTGGAGTTAATAACAGAGATATAATTTTATTTGATCCAAGGGATGAGTTTTAAGTATAGGAAGTTGAAGGTAGATAATTTCTAAAATCTGAATTCTAAATCTTTTGACTAAAAATATTGGAATATGGATAGAACAAAAAGGGGAGAAATGTTCTTGATGGGATAGTGATCAAAAAAGATTTCAAATCCGGGAAGAAGAAAGGAGAAGAAAGAAAACTGTGGATTTTATTGAATATCTAGAATTGATGAGTGATTAGTGGATGGATTGAATTTTTTAAGGCTAAGTTTGGAAGTGAAGAGTTTGTGCACATACTTGTAAAAACCAGGCAGTAAAGATCAATGAATCATAGAGAACACCCATTTTTGTTTTGTGTTATTTCTTCTATAGTTATTCTAGTGAGTTCAACTAGCATGTAGATTCTATGTCTTGTGTAACACTCTAGGAAAGTAGTTAGTATGAGAGTTTAAAGGGAAATAGACCTTGGATGAGCAGTGAGTTTGTGCTAAAGATTGTAATCACCAACTAGTGAAGTAATGATTGCCTAGAATATCAGCACATCATTGATATGTGTTCCTTGGATGTAACCCAGTTTGGATGAACCTGTTAGGAATTTGAAGTCATCTTTCAAGTGCCGATTCAAATGTATGGAAAGATAAGCACCAGATGTTAGCTTTGGTCTGATTTTCAGACTAGTGGCACTGGAAAATTCAGGCGATGGCAAGTTGATCGGGAGATGGTATCATATGATGTTAGGATGTTTCTATGGTCTAGTGTCTAAAAGATGGTTGAACAGAAGTTATGATTTACGTTGAGGGAAGTGATTATATGAAAAGGTCTTTGCATAGTGTTTTTGCGGTGAAGGGTGGAATGTGAAATTCATCAGGGTGATTTGTTCAAGTATTAGGCTTTAACAATCAAAATTTAGTGATCAAGCTAGTGGATGGTATGGGAAATCGAAGGTCACTAAATAAAATGATGGGTCACCCATGAAATTCAGAAGGTATTGGAATCGGTTGACTGGTTGAGCCCCATTATAAAGGTGAGGTGAGACCACTTGTAAAGGTGTTCAATTGCGTGGCAACATGGATTGATAATGTGATCTAATATCTTTGGTAATTACAGATTGTGATTGTAAATCCTTATAACTTTCAATTAACGAAAAGTGAAAAAATTTACTCCTGTGGATGATGGACTAATGTCTAAACCATGTAAACTCTCATGTGTCCGCTTTTCATGCTTTATTTATCTTGTGTGTTCCAAGTGTTGTGCGTTTTCTTGAGTGTGTGCACATTGTGCTCACGTCGTGGCTTGTTTCTCCAACTATCAGAAAATTCAAAGATCTCCAACCATCTCATCTCGACTCTAAACTTCTTAAAACACTTCAAACTACTTCAAATGAATTTCAATGGACTTCCAATTGAAAAAAAATCCAACATTACCAACAATATTGTGCACTACCTTGATTATTCCATGAAAAGTTATAATACATTCAGAAAAATATCATTGGGTGAGATTAATGGGAAATATAACATTTCATAGTGAATGTTTAAGCATTAAATATTCATGCACAGTTTGTATTGAGTCAATACAACTCATTCTAAGTTTTTTAATGTTGGAGTGTTTTCACTTCAAGTATTCACTCATCTCCTTGAAATGTTCATGTCTGTCAGGAATACTGACTTTCAAGACAACTGGAAGGACCATTTTTTCAAACAATTCTTTTCCTTTTCTTATATTTATTTCTTATTGAATAAAACATATTATAACTTTCTACGCAAAAGAAAAATCCATAAAGAAAACAAAACCATGCAGCCAATATCATTATCAGCTAGAATAGAGGGATCAACTTTAACACTAATACAAAAAACCTTAAAAAATATGTCCCTCAATATGAAATGAATTAGCCATAATGAAAAATCTAATTACACCAATCACACAGTATGAAAATCATGTCAAATGAATTAAATTTTAATGGACTGAGGACTTAAATGTTAAGCATTGTAAATTTACATATCTTATAATGATTTCATGAATGTCCCCTATCCTCTTTCTATGAGGGACAATCTCTCTCATTCACCCTCTTTTTTCCCATTATTCAACAACAGTCACCTTTTTAATGAAAAAACACTTGCAACATTCAAAAACAAAAACATTGAGATAAATAGCCAGGGAATAAATAAATACGACATAAGAAAAAGAAAATAATTGACATATTGGATTAAAACAAAAATTGAATATATGCAAAAAGAAATTTATTGTGGCTAAAAAACCAGGGTAGTATGTTCCTTCAGCATAGCATCACTGAATAATAATTTTTTCCATCTTGTTGTGTAAGGCTATCAGAAGCCAAGAGAATAAACCAAAATACATAAGGAAATTGATCATTTGCAATAATGAATATTAACATGTTGCCTCTTTAAGGATTTCCATTTCCGCTCAACCACCTCCTTTGTTTCCAATAAATTTATCTAGTTTAATAAATAATGACATCAACATTTAACATGATCTAAATTATTCTACTAAATTTCATTTTGAAAGCAATATGAAAAAAACAAAAAAAAAACAGAAGATGTTTGAAATGAATCAGAAAAGACTAATTTTATTCAATTAATAAAATCAAACATATCACTAAATCATAATAAAGTATTATAATTAAGAAGTGGAAACCAATAAAAAACGGACCAAACATAAATGTCTTACTGGCTTAAATTGAAAGAATATCAACTTGATTATAAGAGGATAGAAAAACATTATATATCCCACATGATTAAATATCGATTCTTCATTATTATATATGATCACCAATTGATAGATATTGATAAAATTAAAATTTCATAGGCAAGAATGGGGATCATAGTTACAACGCACAATAGAAAACAGAGATAAGTTCCCTTGGGGGTTTGGCGCATGGTGTAATGCATGGATATTTAATTTATGGAATAAATACGATATATACAAATAATAAATTACCAATACAGAAAATAAAATATAAAATATAGAACAAATTATAACATGAAAATTTAGTTCAACAAAAAAACAAACATGAAGTCAAAATAAATCGAAATATTTCATAATTTGCAAAGACAAACTAACATTAAATGTCTTAAAAGACCCTTATTCATTTTCAAAAATTGTTTAACATTAAATTTATAGGAAGAAACAAGGTGAAAGAGGAAAATAATAATAATCTACATGTTGTATCTACAAATTTTAAATAAAACATAAATAATTCTTAAAAAATAGGATAAAAACTGATACAATCACTTGGGATATAGCCAAACACAGAGAAGGGGGTGAATCAGTGGTGGTAACTTTTTTCCAATTAAAACTTTTTTACCCTTCACCTATTTAGTGAATGAATCTCCATCACTTTTCATACCTTTGGTTTTCATGAAAGTATTTAAGAAGGAAAATAAAACAAAGGACACTGGGATTTGTTAATGAGATTCACCTCTAACGTGGATGACTACTTCCCCAGTGTATGATGGTTGTTATTGCACTAGCACACAACTTCTATTTTATTATCAAGATGAATCCTGGACAAGGATATATTCTTAGAAATGTATTCCTGGCACCAATGAGGTAAAACAACAAGAAATAGCTTCTAGATATCAAGCTTTGGAACCAAACATATTTTTAATTACATAGTACAAATTTCGGTTTGCTCCTCCTTGAAGTGATCGGCGGTATAACACTGATCCCTTCAGCAAACTTCAGCAGATCTGATCTTCCTTCTCAAAATGTAGCAATCTCAAGGACTACCTCCAACCTTATGATATAGAGGAATTGTAAGCCTCAATCCTTATCATATAGAAATATCATAGGTTGGAATCCTCAACTCTACAGCCTATAATATCTTCATAAGCGACAAGTTGTCCTCTCTCTCTCTCTTTTCTTCTTCAATGCACTAGAATGATCTTTCAAACTCTAAATTGAATCTCTTCAGGTCTTCAACACAAGTGATACTCAGAATACTCACAATATCGAGATCTATTTCTTCTTAGCTTCAACACATATAATCTTCAAGTTAGATATATTGTCGGGTATCTTTCTTCTTAGCTTCGACACAAAGAATATATTAGATAGTTGCAGTGTCAGGTATTCTCTTCTTAAATACTCATATTATACTATGTAATATAGTATCAATTAAACTCATTTATTATTTTTATTATATTCATATATATACAAGATCACATCATGGAACCTTCAGTCACGGCGTGACCCAGTTTTTTATCTGTCGCTCCGGTCTAGAGGATTATTCCTTGTTCAAAAAAGGCTAGGGGACGGTTATCTATTGTTCCAAGATTACTCATTAGGATATTGTTGATCTCATATGTCTTTACATGAAAAGTCCATATAACTTTTTCATATTATGAATTCAGATATGTATGACTATACTTGACTTCTATTTTTTGATGAATAATACAAATTTGAGGGTTTTGTAAATAGATACACATTAAGGTGGTGTGAAAACCATAATTTGGTGATTAGAATTGGAATTCCAAAATTAAAATTTTAGAAACATGTGTACACAAAGTAATAAGACATTAAGATAAATATTTCATAAAATTCAATAGTAATATGCATATGATTTATATTAAATTGGTGAGACTTTGAATAAAAAACTCTCAAATACTAAGTGTAAGATTACTTCCAAAGTGGAACTTGTCAAGAACTCGATAACCTAACTGTATATGTCATGCCACTGGGGTGCCCATGGATTATCATGTGTAAGGCCAACAAGATATGGGTGAAACCGAAACAACCTTGGGTAAGTCATGTCATAGCTAGGTGCCCCTGAATTGTCATTTGTTAGTTTGTTCTTAGCATTTTTTCTGGGTTACACTAGCTAGGAGACCCTAATAGGATTAGGTTACTAGGGGAATAGAGTCGAGTATATCCATATGATGAATTTGGATAGATTTATCCACTCAATTATCCAAAAGTAACCACTATTCTGATTGATATGTTTTCCTACCTAAATAATTAAGCAGTGAGGGAAACACTATAATGGACTCATTACCTAGTGAAATATGGATCTTGGATCACTAAATTGATATGATATATGGGGCCATCATTTTTTGGGGAACATTTTTCCTTTATGAAAAGATATAAAACATGATAATCACCCACTAAAATGTCATTGTTGAAGATTATGGAATACTTTACAATAATCACATTGAGATTGCTTATAGGTATGGCCTCTAAGACATTTAGAGATTGATATCTTGAATTTAGACATGTTCTCAAAGAGAATAATTTAGATCTTGTGAATGTGAATGTTATAGAGATCAATTACACTAACTATAACTTCAGATTATTGGACATCAGGTGTGTGTCACACATTTATGTTGACAAATACACACTTAGAGATAGGAAAGAATTAACGAAGGATAAAGTAGATCTTCATGTCACCAATGGAGCAAGAGTTGTTTCATTAGAGGTTGACACATATAATATGACTTTACCAAGTAGATTAATACCATAAATAGAAAATAATTATTATGTTCCTATGATGGGAATGTATCAATGAGAATGGGGAAATAGGAATGGGGCGATGAGAGGAGGGGCATCAGGGGCTGTCATGAATAGCTGGAGGGGTTGCACTGGGAGGTAGGGGTGGCACTGTTGTGATAGTGGCCAAGGGCCTAGGACCACCGCCCCCAATGGGGGAAATATATGGAAAACCTATTCCTAGGGATGATATACTGAAGGGAGGGTTTTCTGGGGTTTAGAAATCCTTTGATACCATGTTATAATGGACTCAATACCCAAGATACCTCTTAAGAGAGGTCTTGAAGTTTATATAGAGAGAATTATAATGATAAAAAACACCCATGTCTGATGTGGAACAAACAATCCAAGAATTCTAATCCCACATACCTTTTTCATTGTCACCTTGGACATATAAATGAAAAACACATTCAAAGACTCCATAAATATGGATTTTTGGACTCATTCAATTATGAATTTTTTGAAAATTGTGAATCTTGTTTATTAGACAATATGACCAAGGCATATTTTGGTAGAAAAGGTAAAAGGGATAATGGATTGTTGGTTCACATACATAGTGATGTATGTGGATCTATGAGTACACAATAAAGTGGTGGTTTTAGGTACCTTGTAACTTTTACCAATGATTTTAGTCAATATGGTTATGTATTTATGATGAAATACAACTACAAAACTTTTAAAAAGTTCAAAGAGTTTCAGAACAAGGTACAAAATCAACTTGGAAAAAGTATTAAGATTCTCCAATCAGATCAGGGTGGGGAATACTTGAGCCAAAAATTTATAGACCACCTAAGAGATCACATAATTTATTCACAAATCACTCCTCTTGAAACATTACTATGTAATGGTGTGTCTAAGAGGAGAAAACGAACCTTGTTAGACATGGTTCAGTCAATGATGAGTATATGTGACCTTCCTATTTCATTATTATAACGAACCATACTTTACATACATTTTTATTACTTCATAATTGAAGCATAATTATTACAACATATAACAAAACCATGATAGGACCATATAGGTATAATGTCTTTAGAAACCGGGAAACATAAACAACTGGTTCATAAATCATCTACATTGTCTCCCATTTATTTCATCATATCTAGAGTCCCTTTTTGCATATCCTACTTAATACCCTTCTTCCAAACTTGGGGAAAAGAAAACATACAAATGGGTGATCTTAAATACTCAGTAAGGGTAAACAAAAGAAATATCAATCATATCATACTCATAAGAACAAAACATTTTGAAAATATTAACCTTTAAAAGAGATCATAATATCATAACATGGGATAAATCATAACAGTGAAATGTAATCCCAACAATAATAACTTAAAACATGAAACTTTGTGGAATACACACATAATCATATAAAATCATTTCATCTTATTCAAGGATCATTTCAAAGACCATTATAGAGGACAAAGTCCATTACTGAACCGAGTTCACTCCTCGTTCCAGTCCTGTATCACTGAACCAGATTAACTTGTCATTCCAGCCATGTCTATCTCATGAGATATAAATCTTTACCCAATACATTGGAGGTAGATATAGGTCCCACCCATCTCATAATGAAACCATTCTTATGTGTGCCACAAAATCATAAATCATATATCATAGCATAACCCATGTAATAAAAATGGGATTCTTAAACATCGTGACATCATAAAACAATTCATATAAGATAAAGGACTTCATAAAAATAATTCCATCATAACATAATCAAATAAATGTAATAATAGGGATAGAAACAGAATCCTATATTATCTTAGATGTAAAATTATTTTGATAAAACACTTGAACTCCATTCTTGAGGAAAATATCCTTTCTACTTTAAAAACATTTTTCCTTGCTTAACATGTCATACAATTTTAAACTAAAAGTAGTTGATTAAAAATAAACTTTAAAACTTGTAAAGTAATATTCATGGAAATAATGTTCTATGAAATCATAAAAATCCATTCATTCCGTATAAGTTAAAAAAACATTCTTCTCATACTTTGGCCAAAAAAGTCAAAAAGTACCTCGTACTAAAAACGACAAAAGATTTGTTTCATATATTTTACTAAAAACACACCAATGGGTAAAATTGGATTTAAAAAATTTTAGGAGGATATAAATAATATTAAATATTGAGAAAACATGGATGTGGATGATAAATATGCCCCAGTAAAATCTGAAGTATAAACAATCTCGGATAAAAAAAATGAGATTCTGAGATTTTCCCTTACCTTAGGTCTGATATGCTTCGTACATATCCGAACCTCATGTATAATGATTTAAATAATGTAATTGAATTATTACAGAATCATATTAATTTTTATGATATCATATATGGTCATATTCTTATTTTCTTATTAGTAATATTTCATCGCTACTTGTTATTCGGGTGTTCATTGCTTTATGTTCTTATGCATGTTTTGTCGAATAAATTATTTTTCCTCTTTTTAGGTGATAGATATATAATTTATAGAATGGTATTTGTGTAATATATATCATATTTATTCATTAAATTCATTTATATAATCTTGGTTTAATTAAGATCATGTAGAACGAGTCGCATCACATCGTGGAGACGGTAGGCCGTACGTACGCATGAGCGATGATATCGTTCCCATAATTATTGAATGGTATTGGAGTGGATGATGGAATGTCTCGTAATTAGTATCATGTTATGATAATCATATATAGTTATTATTTACACCATTATACCCATCCATGAAAGGTGATGGTGGAAAACAGATTACACCACGGCGTGGAGACAGTATTCTGTATATACGCACGCGCGGTGATTTCATTTTCTATAGGATGGATAGAAGGTGAAATAGGGTTGTTTCATATTTATAATAACATATCAGTATATTATTGATACTTATGTTATTAATTTATGATGAAACAAATAAATAAGAAGAAGTAGAAGATGAAATAAATTGGAAAGATTCGGTAAAGGATATTACCTCTTCTTTGGTGCGCATCTTCTTAACCTCCTATTAGGGCACTAATGTTGGTCTTTTAAGAAGACCCGGACCTCTAGAATTTTAATAGGGGAGTTGAGAAGAGTAATGGTCAGGGGTTGGCCGAGATTGAAGACTCAAAGTTGTGTAAATAGGAGAGGGAGGACGTGCCCTTTTAAAAGGGAGGAGAGGGGAACCTTTGGAAAGCTAAAAAAATATTAATTTATAATAAATTAAAACCCCACTTAAAAAAATCCAAAATTACTAAAATTCAAATCTTAGATGAGATAGGGTTGTAATATCATCAAACAATAAAATTTATACATGTTGGGAATTTATTTTAAACATTATCAACTTGATTTATTCATATTTAATCTATTTAATTTTATTTGTGGTAATAATATTCTAAATTTTAAATCATTATATATAATTACTTATATGTTTTTAATTATCCATAATTATATACTTTATGAAATTTTAGATCATATAAATTTTAATTTATAATTTTTAAATATTTTTGTGATTTTTAAACAATTTTATAATATGTTATTTTTATAATATAACAATAGTGTCAATTTTGACACTATTCATTTATTTGAATTTTACTAAAATCCAAACAGAAGATATGTTCTAACTAAAAGATTTAATAGATTCATAACATGTCATATTTATATAGAAAATTTTTGGAGTACATTAAATAATTCATATAATATTTATTTTAATATTTTTAAAACCATTTATTTGATATTTCAATCAATAAAATAATTTCAACTTCACTATTGTGTCAACATTAATGATAATTATTTAATCCCTAAAAATTATAAATAAATTCACATGATTTATATAATTTTATTATCTTATTTGAGACTATTCATGTTTGAAGTTTTATAAAGTTTATCACTGAATTAAAATTATTACACTTATAAGATATAAGAGAGTGACATGTTGTCACTTTCTTTGGTTATAATTATAATTATATAATTTTCATGGTCAGTAGTCCATGAAACGAATCTAATATAACCATTAGGTTTTATGGTTCTAATTTTATTTATCCAATAGAATTTTCTCAGGTTTTAGGGAAATTTTATAATCTTATTTTTACCCTTAATTACCCGATTTACCTTTTACTGTAGTAAATAAAAATTACCGTAGTTACTATTCATAATGTTAAAAAATAAAAGTTACCTATTAAAATAATTTGGACCCACTGAATCTAAATATGTAATACATTTTTCAAAATTCAAAACACATAAGTTTCAGTAATTAATTTAAAATTAATCCCGTTGTTAAGAAAAACGGGTTTTAAAAGTTAAAACATTGTCAAAGATTGAAATGTTTTTACCTATGAAATCAATGTAAAATTTATGATAATGAAATAAATTATATTAAATGGTAAAAATATATTCTATTTATACATTAAAACCATTAATTTTTTTTAATTTAACCATATAAATTATCTTGATGAAAAAGTTCTTTTTAAGAAAAATTTAGCGTATTTTTACTATTCATCAAAATATAAAAGTTATCAAAAAAGTATAAAATATTTATCCAATGTTACTTTTTATATCTTGATTCAAAATAAGTAGTTTATTTTGTAAAATTGAAAATATAAACTTGTCAAAATTAGATTTAAAATGGGTGCACCATCAAAAGGCGGTAAAACTACATTTTTTGAAAAATACCTCTTTTATCTGAAAAAATGAATTTGTTTTCATACCTCATTATATAAAATGTGTAAGATGAATCATAATGTTATAAAATTAAAAATTCAGCTAATTCTATTCATAACAGCTAGTTTATAATGTTATAATAATATATCATTGTTTTGTGAAACTCGGTATTGTGTACAACGCAACCTATCGAAGAAGGTTTCCCTTGCGTGTAACACAAGCCAAGATAGTGTTGTGTGCAGTGACAGATTTATTTGATGTTGTGTATAACATATGACATAAAAAAAATATAATTCTCATAAACTATCAGTGTGTTACATTCTACCCCCCCTTAAAATGAATTTTTCCCTCGAAATTCATCACTTCGTAACAAACAGATGATGATACCTCTCCCTCATCATATCCTCAAGCTCCCATGTAGCTTCTTCTAATTGGTGGTTCCTCCATAAAACTTTCACTAAGTGAGTGGTCTTGTTCCGTAGATCTTTTTCACTACGATCCAGAATCTCTTTCGGTTGTTCTTCATAAGAAAGATCTTTCCCTAGCGGTACAAATTCTGAGCTTAGTACATGTGAAGGATCAGGTATGTACTTTCTCGGGAGAGATACATAGAACACATCGTGAACTTGAGAGAGATTCGGTGGAAGAACCAATCGGTAAGCTACCTTCCCAACAAGATCTAGTATTTAAAAAGGACCAATATACCTAGGGCTCAACTTTCCCTTCTTTCCAAATCTCATTACACTCTTCCAAGGAGATATTCGTAAGAACACTTTATCACCCACTTCAAACTATATGTATTTTCTTCAGTTGTCGGCATAATTTTTTTGTCGACTCTGAGCTACTCTTATGTGTTGTTGAATAGATCTTACCTTTGATTCCATCTCTTCAATAAGATCAAGTCCTAATAGATTTCTTTTTCCAAATTCATCCCAGCAAGTTGGATTTCTGCATTTCTTTCCATAGAGAGCCTCATAAGGAGCCATATGAATACTGGAGTGAAAGCTATTATTATAAGAAAATTACACCAAAGGTAGGTGTTGATCCCAACTACATTTGAAATCCATAGAGCAAGCTCTCAAAATTTCTTCTATAGTTTGAATTGTCCTCTCAGACTGACCGTCTGTCTGAGGATGATAAGTAGTGCTGAAACTCAACTCTGTATCTAGAGTATGCTGAAGACTTCACCAAAACTTCGAGGTAAACCTCGGATCCCAATCAGATATAATGGAAAGTGGTACTCCATACAATCTTACAACTTCCTTTACATATATCCTGGAAAGTTGATCAAGAGAGAAATCTTCTCTAATAGCAATGAAGTGTGCCGACTTCGTAAGACGATCAACTATAACCCATATAGCGTTATTGCCTTTGGATGTTTTAGGAAGTCCAGTGACAAAGTCCATAGTGATGTTTTCCCATTTCCATTCTGGTATGGGTAATGGTTGTAACATCCCCTTATACTTATGTCTCTCAACTTTAACTTGCTGACAAACCAAGCATCGAGAGACATATTCAGCAATATCTCTTTTCATTCCATGCCACCAGAAGTACTCCTTCAGGTCCCTATACATCTTCATTCTTCCAGGGTGAATAGCGAATGAAGAACTATGAGCTTCATCTAATATTTCATTCTTTAATTCTAAGATGGGAGGAAACCAAACCTGATTCCTGAACCTTATTATTTCATCACCATCAATGTGAAATTCAGGAACATTTCTCACCTTCTTTTATAACTCTACATCTTCTTCCTGTGCCTCTTTAATCTTCACATGTATAGATTGTTGAACATTTATTTGAGAAAGATATGATTTTTCCCCTTCCATTATAATTCCAAGATCTATCCATTGTAAATCCATAAATATTGGATCTTTTGAGATCCTCATCATGGATAAGCTAGCATGGTATTGTCGACTTAATGCATCTGCCACCTTCTTTGCTTTCCCAGGGTGATAATGAATTGAGAAGTCGTAGTCCTTAATCAACTGCAACCATCTTCTTTGGCGCATATTCAGCTCTTTTTTGTGTGAAAATATACTTTAAAATTTTATTATCAGTATAAATATCACACCTTTCACCATAAAGATAATGCCTCTATATTTTTAATGCAAAGATTACCGTGGATAATTCCAAATCATGAGTTGGGTAATTTTTCTCATGGATTTTCAACTGTTGTGAGGCATAATCTATCACCATATAATTTTTCATGAGAACACACCCCAATCCATTCTTGGATGCATCACTATAGATCACAAACCTTTCTCCACTACACGGTAGAGTGAGCACAGGTGCACTGGTTAACCTTCGTTTTAACTCTTTGAAATTCTCTTCACACTCCTCCATCCAAACGAACTTAACTCCTTTTCGAGTCAACCTGTAGAGTGGATTAGATAACCTTGAAAAATCTTCACAAAACTTCGATAATATCCAGCCAGACCAAGAAAACTTCAGATCTTAGTTACTGTTGTTGGTCTCGACCATCTTTCGATAACCTCTGTTTTTGCTGGATCCACAAATATCCCCTCTTTTGAGATTATGTGACCCAAAAATGAAACTTTTTGAAGCCAAAATTCACACTTGGTAAATTTGGCATAAAGCTTCTCATTTATTAGGGTCTTTAATACAATTCTCAAGTGATCTCTATGTTCTTCCTTGCTCTTTTAATAGACAAGAATATCGTCTATAAAGACTACCACAAACTGATCAAGACAATTTCTAAAGAATCTATTCATTAGATCCATGAAGATATCAGTGGAATTAGTAAGACCAAATTTTATCACTATAAATTCATAGTGTCCATACCTTGTACGGAAATCCTTCTTTGGTATATCCTCCTTTTTGACCCTTAATTGATGATACCCTGAACGAAGATCAATCTTGGAAAAGTATTGAGCTCTGCGTAGTTGGTAAAATAAGTCATCAATGCATGGGAGAGGATATTTGTTCTTGATAGTGATCTTGTTAAGTTATTGATAATCAATGTAGAGTCACATTGATCCATCTTTCTTCTTAACAAACAGAACAGGTGCTCCCCAAGGTGATGCACAAGGGCATATGAATCCCTTATCAATATTCTCTTGGAGTTGCTTCTTAAATTCCTACAACTCAATTGGGGCCATTCTATATGGTGTCTTTGAAATAGGAATAACACCCGGTATGAGTTCTATTGAAAACTAAACTTCACAATTTGGTCAAATACCTATCAATTCCTCTGGAAATACATCATCAAACTTTTGTACAATGGGAATATTCTTAATCGTGAGTTTTTCTCCAACCATTTGTGACAAATAACCTTCATTTATTGGAATCAAGACCCATAAGATGGAATAAATTTCCACTGGAAGGTTATATTCATCCTTGCATAGATATATGATAGTAGATTGATCGGGAATATTAAATGTGATTTCCCTTCTTTGGAAATTGATATGATCTCCGTATAAAGAAAGCCAATCCATGCCAAGAATCACATCAAATTACATTATAGGAAGGATTACAAGATTTACAGGAAGCACTTTCCCACAAACTTCAATAGGAGAAGAATTTTACACTTTTGATGTGACTGTTGTGCCATTAGGGGTTGTCACAGCTAACTCAATATCTAACTGATGAGGTAATATGGCGATACCCTTAGAAAATTCTTTAGAATTAAAAGAGTGGGTGGATCCAGAATCAAATAAAACATTTTCTACTTTAGAGTGGATGGTAAGTGTACCTTTCACCACTTCGTTATCATACTCCACATCGCTGATAGAAATTTCATGTGACTTTACTTTGTCTTTGGCCTTAAGAGTTTGTTGACGTTGATCATCATCAACAACCCTTGGATTAGGGTATTTATTCGCATAATGACCCATTTCCTTGTACTTGAAACATTTAAGTGTAGGAGGTGCATTCTGTGTATCCCTTTCTTTGTTCGCATCATTGAACATCTTATTCCCATTATTTCAAGATTCAACTACTCGATGACCTTCTTTTCCACACTTAAAACATTTACTTTCCCCTTTAAGACAATTCCCTCCATGTTTCTTTCCACACTTTGAGCATAAGGGAAAACTCATCTTCTTTTCAGTGTGGTCTTTATATTTTCCTTTGAATTCCATTTTCCTCTTCTTATCAAACCCATATGATTTATGGGTTAATCCATTCTCCATCTCAACCTTGAGAGTACATAGAACAATTTCCTCATAGCTATTGAAGTCCCTTATGGAAAACACCCTTCGAAGACTTGGTTTTAAGCCACTAAAGAATCGATCGATTTTACTCTCAGGTTGGATAATAATTCTAGAAACATACCTTGCAAGCCTTGTAAAATTTGGTTCATAGGTACCAACAGATTCATCATCCTTTTGCTACAGTTAAAGAAACTACTTGTCCATATTTGTTCGAAGAATACGAGAGATGTACTTATTGAAAAATAAGTTCTTGAACTCGTCCCATTCCATGGACTCAATTTCATCCCTTTTCCTCATATTCTTAATAATATTCCACCATTGATCAGCTTCACCTTCCAAATGATATACTGCTAAGATGAATTTATCATGTTTAGAACATTGCAGGACTGAAAATATCTTTTTAGTCGTACTAATCCATTGTTCAGCAACTAATGGATTAGAAGACCCGCTGAATGAAGGTGGACGCTGCCTCATGAATGATTCAACAGAATGTTGCTTCTTCCTTTTCTCGTTTGGAAGTCCTGCATGATTCATAGCTTGAGAATGTTTTGTGAGCATGGCTACAAGATTTTGCATTCAAGCTCCCATAACATTTGGTTTCTCAGGGGAACAATCATTGCATTTCCCGTCGCATTTAGCATTAACACGGTTCCTTCGAGTTCCAGCCATTGACTAAAACCAATAAGCATAGTGTGAGAAACACTAATCATAATAGGAAAACCACATAATCAAGAATAAAATTTCACACTTAAGGTCTTATCATAGGTTATTCATGGCCATTTCTAAAACACTAATATTGTGTTCTATGCTTAGACATATCTTTAGGGTTCTTACTAAGGCTTTCACATCCTAGTTTCCAAAGGTTGACTATACCTTTCCTCTGATACCAAATATAACGACCCATACTTTACATACATTGTTATTACTTCATAATTGAAGCATACTTATTACAACATATAACAAAACCATGATAAGACCGTATAGGCATAGTGTCTTTAGAAACTAGGAAACATAAACGATTGGTTCATAAATCATCTACATTGTCTCCCGTTTATTTCATCATATCTAGAGTCCCTTTGGGCATATCCTACTTAATAACCTTCTTCATGACCTGGGGAAAAGAAAACATATAAAAGGGTGAGCTCAAATGATCAGTAAGGGTAAAAAAAAGAAATATCAATCATATCATATTCATAAGAACATAACATTTTGAAAATCCTAACCTACAAAAGAGATCATAATATCATAACATGGGATAAATCATAGTAGTGAAATGTAATCCCAATAATCATAACTTATAACATGAAACTTTGTGGCATACACACATAATCATAGAAAATCATTTCATATTATCAATGCTCATTTCCAAGACCATCATAGTGGACAAAGTCCATTACTGAACCGAGTTCACTCCTCGTTCCAGTCCTGTATCACTGAACCAGATTAACATGTCATTCCAGCCATGTCTATCTCATGAGATATAAATATTTACCCAATGAATTGGAGGGATATATAGGTCCCACCCATCTCATAATGAAACCATTCTTATGTGTGCCACAAAATCATAAATCATACATCATAGCATAACCCTTTTAATAAAAATGGGATTCTTAAACATCGTGACATCATAAAATAATTCATATAAGATAAAGGACTTCATAAAAATAATTCCATCATAACATAATCAAATAAATGTATTAATATGGATAGAAACATAATCCTATATTATCTTAGATGGAAAATTATTTTGATAAAATACTTGAACTCCATTCTTGAGGAAAATATCCTTTCTACTTCAAAAACAATTTTCCTTTCTTAACAAGTCATACAATTTTAAACTAAAATAATTTTATTAAAAATAAACTTGAAAACATGTAAAGTAATATTCATGGAAATAATGTTCTATGAAATCATAAAAATCCATTCATGCTGTATAAGTTAAAAAAACATTCTTCTCGTACTTTGGCCGAAAAAGTCAAAAAGTACCTCGTACTAAAAACGACAAAAGATTCCTTTCATATCTTTTACTAAAAACTCACCAATGGGTAAAATTGGATTTAAACAATTGTATGAGGATAGAAATAAAATTACATATTGAGAAAACATGGATTTGGATGATAAATATGCCCTAGTAAAATCTGAAGTATAAACAGTCTCGGATAAAAAAAATGAGATTGTGAGATTTTCCATTACCTTAGGTCTGATATGCTTCGTATGTATCTGAACCTCCTGTATAATGATTTAAATAATGTCATTGACTTATTACAGAATCATATTCATCTTTATGATATCATATATGGTCATATTTTTATATTCTTATTAGTAATATTTCATTGCTACTTGTTATTCGGGTGTTTATTTCTTTAGGTTCGTATGCATGTTTTGTCGAATAAATTCTTATTCCTATTTTTAGGTGATAGATACCTCATTTACATAATGGTATTTGTGTAATATATATATAATATTTATTCATTCAATTAATTTATATAATCTTGTTTTAAAGAAGATCATGTAGAACGAGTCGCATCACATCGTGGAGACAGTAGGCTGTACGTACGCACGAGCGATGATATCATTTCCATAATTATTGAATGGTATTGGAGTGGATGATGGAATGTATTAGAATTAGTTTCATGTTATGATAATAATATATAGTTATTCTTTACATCATTATACCCATCCATGAAAGGTGATGGTGGAAAACAGATTACACCACGGCGTGGAGACGGTATTCCGTACGTACGCACGCGTGGTGATTTCATTTTCCGTAGGATGGATAGAAGGTGAAATAGGGTTGTTTTATATTTATAATAACATATCAGTATATTAGTGATATTGATGTTATTAATTTATGATGAAACAAATAAATAAGAAGAAGTATAAGAAGAAATAAATTGGAAAGATTCGGTAAAGGATATTACCTCTTCTTTGACGCGCCTCTTCTTAACCTCCTATTAGGGCAGAAATGATGGTCTTTGAAGAAGACCAGGACCTCTAGAATATTAATAGGGAAGTTTATAAGAGTAATGGTCAGGGGTTGGATGAGCATGAAGGCTCAAATTTTTGTAAGGAGGATAGGGAGTAGGTTCCCTTTTATAAGGGAGGAGAGGAGCACCTTCAGAAATCTAAAAAAATATTAATTTATAATAAATTCAAACCCCACTTAAAAACTTCCAAAATTACTCAAATTAGAATATTAGATGAGATAGTGTTTTAATATAATAAACCAATAAAATTTATACATGTTGGGAATTTATTTTAAACATTATCAACTTGATTTATCCTTATGTAATCTATTTAATTTTATTTGTGTTAATACTATTCTAAATTTTAAATGATTATAAATAATTACTTATATGTTGTTAATTGTCCATAATTTTATAATTTATGACGTTTTAGACCATATAAATTTTAATTTATAATTTTTAAATATTTTTGTGATTTTTAAACAATTTTATAATATGTAAATTTTATAAAATAACAATAGTGTCAATTTTGACACTATTCATTTATTTGAATTTAAATAAAATCCACACAGAATATATGTTCTAACTAAAAGATTTAATAGATTCATAACATGTAATATATATCTATAAAGTTTTTTGAGTACATTAAATAATTCATATAATATTTATTTTAATATTTTTAAAACCATTTATTTGATATTTCAATCAATAAAATAATTTCAACTTCAATATTGTGTCAACATTAATGATAATTATTTAATCCCTAAAAATTATAAATAAATTCACATGATGTAGATAATTTTATTAGATTTATGGATACTATTCATGTTTGAAGTTTTATAAAGTTTATCACTAAATTAAAATTATTACACTTAGAAGATATAAGAGAGTGACATGTTGTCACTTTCTTTGGTTTTAATTATAATTATATCATTTTCTTGGTAAATAGTCTATTAAACGAATATAATCTGACACTTAGGTGATATGGGTATAATTTTATTCATCCAATATAATTTTGGAAGGTTTTAGGGTAATTGTATAATATTATGTTTACCCTTAATTACCTGATTTACCTTTAACTGTAGTAAATAAAAATTACCGTAGTTAGTATTCATAATGTTAAAAAAATAAAAGTAACCTATTAACATAATTTGGACCCACTGAATCCAAACATGGAATCCATTTTTCAAAATTAAAAACACAGAAGTTGCAGTAATTAATTTAAAATTAATCCCGTTGTTAAGAAAAATGGGTTTTAAAAGTTAAAACATTGTCAAAGATTGAAATGTTTTTACCAATGAACTCAATGTAAAATTTATGATAATGACATAAATTATATTAAATGGTAAAAATATATTCTATTTATATATTAAAACCATTAAATTTTTATAGTTTAACCATAAAAATTATCTTGATGAAAAAGTTGTTTTTAAGAAAAATTTAGTGTATTTTTACTATTCATCAAAATATGAAAGTTATCAGAAAAGTATAAAAAATTTATCCAATGTTAATTTTTATATCTTGATTCAGAAGAAGATGTTTATTTTGTAAAATTGAACATATAAACTTGTCAAAAATTAGATTTAAAATGGGTGCGCCATCAAAAGGCGGTAAAACTACATTTTTTGAAATATACGTCTTTTATTCGAAAAATAGATTTTGTTTTCATACCACATTCTAGAAAATGTGTAAGATGAATTATCATTTTATAAAATTCAAAATTCATTTCATACTATTCATAACGGCTAGTTTATAATATTATAATAACATATCATTGTTTTGTGAAACTCGGTATTGCGTACAATACAAGTTATGGAAGAAGGTTTTCCTTGCGTGTAACGCAAGCCAAGATAGTGTTGTGTGTAGTGAAAGATTTATTTGATGTTGCGTATAACATAAGACATAAAAAAATATACTTCTCATAAACTATCAGGGTGTTACAATTATGGGTTTATTCTCTAGAATCTTGTGTGTTCTTACAAAAATGCATTCCATCTAAAGAGGTCATAAAGACACCATATGAGATATGTTATAGGAAATAGCTCTGTTTGTATTTTATGAATATCTGGGGTTACGAAGCACTCATACAATGATTGGATTTAGATAATCCTAACTCCAAGACAAATAAATGTTTATTTTTTGGTAATACCAAGGAAACTAAGGGATATTATTTCTATAATCCCACTGAATGAAAAAGTGTTTGTGGCTCGAACTAGTGTATTTCATAATAAGGAATACATTAGTCGAGGAGTGGACTCAACTTTTAATACATATGTTGAGGAGCTGGTGGGAGTAAAGTTTAACATAGAGAAGTTCAAGACCAAAAAACAAGAAGTGTTCCTGAAATAGAGATTGAGTCGGTTCCACAAAGAATTGTGGAAGATAACCCGATTAAAGCTACACAAGAACCTCAAATGTATGATATGATTCATCAAGAACCCAAGAGATATGGATTTCTTGTGGAAAATGATAATGAAGTAATGTTCATAAGAGATGAACCTATTTCATACCGAGAATCCATTGTGAGTTCAAATTATGAGAAATAGTTAAAAGCCATGGAATCTAAGATGGACTTCATGTAAACCAAACTAGTTTGGAACTTGGTGGATGCACCTGAAAGGGTGAGACTCAAAGGGTGCAAGTGAGTTTTTCATAAGAAAAATAACATGGATGGTAGAGTGTTTACCTAAAAAGCACACCAAGTAGAAAAAAGTTACAAACAAGTTCATGGTATTAACTATGAAGAAACCTGTTCACCTATAGCGGTGATAAAGTCTATTCGGATTTTGTTTTCCATATTAGCTCATTTTTCTTATGAGATATATCAAATAGATGTAAAAACTGCTTTCCTAAATAGTAATTTAGTTGAGGATGTGAATATGATACAATCAGAAGGTTTTGAAGTCCCAAATAAGTCTGTTAATGTTAGGAATGTGGGGTGTGGGCTAACAGAGTTTGGAATAAGTGAGTGGGTTGTTGGGGGTTGTCCAGGTGTAGGTTGTACATGGGTTGTTGTGTTGCCAGTTGTTGTCAGTTGTAGTTGGTAGGGTGTTTGTTGGTTGTTCTAGTGGAGTATTAAAAGAGGGACAAGCAAGAAAAGAGGGGAAAAGATTCATTCTGTAATTGGGAGCAGCGCTGCTGTGGGGGTTCAGATCATGGGAGGTTCAACCTGGCTTCCGGAGAGGTGGTATTTTCTCCTGGAGATCCTTCTCCTTCTATCTTCTTTCTTCTACTTCTCTCTCTCCTATATTTATTTATTTAGATTAGTGATTCTATTAGTTTCTTATAGAATATTTTTAGTTTGTTTTCATTAATCTTCTGTTGTACGTACCATTTTTAGGAAGATTCCTAACAATTTGGTGCTCTCGTTGAGAGGTTATCTTGAGAGATAATTCTTGAAATAATGTTTTGGAGGACTCAAATATCAGCTTCATGCGGTACAAAGGAAAACTTAGAAACTACGGGTGTTGTAGTTGCAGAAGATGCAACTTGTATTTGAGAATGCATGACAATAAATAAGACATGAATGTAGGAGCATGAACAACATTATACGTACACTGAGTTTGAGACGATTCGCGCAGGCACATCAGTAAAAAACAATAATGGAAGATCGAAGCCTCTCAATCACTGGAGGCGACTAGTACTGGAGTAGATAAATCAGGAAGTGTGTGTGGTGTTGTCATTCGGTGTTGGCCATACATTAGAGTAGAGGGGCATGTCAGTTGTTGAGGAAGTGAAATCAACTGGGCAACCGATCGCTATTGAGAAAAGAACTATTACTGTAGGAGACGAATGTTGCAGTGGATGTTTGCTTCGTGTTCTGCTGAGGGAGACACTACCTATAGAGACAATCAGATTAAGACGTTCACTGGGAAGATAAAAAAAGAAGACATGAATGTTTGGAAGAAACGGATGCTGGGAAACCACGTAGGCTGGAGGTATCCATTTTTATGTCTCGATCACAGGTAGAAGACACACATTGGAGGGGGGGGGGGGGGGGCTCGTTGGGTCATCACAGTTGGAGAGAATGAGCAGAGAAGCCTAACATAGTTGGTTTGTGCTGATGTTTGGGGCAGGTACGATTCCACGAGGAGGAGAAAAGGAGAACCGTTGTGCAGGTGTCGGCCTTATTGAGTGCTATGTGTGGGAAGTACGATCATGGATGGATGATCAAGTTGCAGTAATTTTAGTAGTGTGTCACGTATGCACGGAGATGCTCACTGGGCGGAAACATACACAGGTGAAAAAAAAGAAAAAAAAAAGAAAAAAAATTGATGTAAATATTTTGGTTAAATGGATGAGTAGTGTGATGAATATTGTAGAGTTGTCATCATTATCAAGAGAAGATCCTTTGGATTGGATCACTAAAATGGAAAATTATTTTGAGTACAGATAGATGGGGGAATATTTGAAGCATCCCTGGGCATAATTGAGTACGGAGTACATGATTAAGTGTTGGTTTTGGATGTGGCAGTATGAAAATCTGGGTACGACATGGGAGCAGTTGAAGCGAGTGCTTCTTGAAAAGTTTAGAGGTGGTAAGTAGTAGCTAGTTCTAGAATTGTTTTTGGGATCACTGACTATGGAAGAAGAAACTTTGATTATGATTCCAGTAGCACATGATCGACAAGGTTCTAACATGGCTAGAGAGGATTTAGCCCAGGGTGCTAGTTTTCTAGGAAAACATAATGAGGTGGGTGAGGGATTTTGACCTTGCCAAGATATTGTCTATACCTAGTTTTTACCACAGGAGGTAGAAAAAAAGGGGGAAGCATAGATCAATTTTCTCAGCACTAGTGTAGGGAATTTGGCAGAACTATTTGCTCACTGGGGCTTAGTGAAGTTGCAGCATAGAAGAAGCTTATCTAAGTACTAAAAGGGATTCTTCGATGGGTCAAACTGCCTTTTGATGAGCAAATCTGGGTTGCTGAATCAGAGGGAGGCTACAAGAAGGGTGATGATGTAGCAACATGGAAAATTGTCTTATGAAAGAGAGGGATTCATTATTACTGTTTGGTAATAGGCTGCAGAACCCAAGTTTTGGCCTAGTGAAATTGAAATTATTTGTCAAATTCAAAGGATGGTCTAGGGTTGGTGATGTGTGGGTTGTTGGAGACCGAAAAAATGGCATAGAGGCATGAGAACCACCACACTGAATGGAGTTTCATCATGTTCCAAATGATTCTATACAAGAGGGAGTGAAGGTTGCTCGGGTTGAGCCTCCGAATATGGCTTCTGGGAGCACAACAATATTGAGGCCAATACCGAAGACACCACCATGGTATGTCATTCTAGTGTTTAAGATGCCAATATCTATTAAATATCCACCTTTGGGATGAGTTTATTTCCCAAATACACATGACTCAATTTTATATCACCTATCTGCATCAATCTCACCACATTGGGAGCCTGGTTTTTGTTGCAAAGGAAGAAGCTAAAAAAAGAAGATTTTAGTGGCCAACAACTTACTATTGAAGATTTTTTTGGTGTTTGGATAGATGATAATGTTGTTGAACATATAGAGGAGGAGGATCCACACTTTAAAAAAGTGGGAAGTGAGACTGGTTGGAGTTTTTCTAGATTGATGCTGGTGATGGAACAAAAGTTCTCCTACAGTTCTAGTGCTCAAGAAACCGGAAATCATCCGTAGCCCTTCTACTTGTAGGTGCTAGATCAGGTGTGTTTTCAACTTCAAAAGGGGCTTATAGTTCAAGTATTGAATATGTCGAGGTGTGTTTTGGAATTCCACCTTGGGGACAGGGCGGTTTTTCAAGCGGGGGGGGGGGGGTGTAATTTTTAGGAGTGTGGGATGTGAGCTAACAAAATTTGGAATAAGTGAGTGGGATATTGGGGTATATAAAGGTGTGGGATATACATGGGTTATTGTTTTGCTAGCTGTTGACAGTTGTCATCAGTCGTTGCCAGCTATTGTTGGTAGGGTGTTTGTTGGATGTTCTGGTGAAGTATTAAAAGAGGGACCTGATAAAAGAGAGGGGACAAAATTCATTCTGTAATTGGGAGCAATGCTACTGTGTGGGTTCAGATCTTGGGAGGTTCATCCTAGATTCAAGAGAAGTGGTCTTTTCTTTAGGAGATCCTTCTACTTCTATATTCTTTCTTCTACTTCTCTCTCTCATGTATTTTTGTGTTCAGCTCAGTGATTCTGCTAGTTTCTTATATAGTGTTTTTAGTTTGTTTTTGTTAATATCTTATTGTGCGTACCATTGTTAGGAAGATACTTAATAGTTAAGGTATCAAAGTTTCAATAGTCCATTTATGGAATAAAGAAACTTCTCAGAGTTGGAATATCTGGTTTGATGATGTAAGAAAATATTTTGGTTTCATCAAGAATGTAGACGATTATTGTGTATACAAGAAGATTAGTGAGAATATAGTAGCGTTTCTGATATTTTATGTAGATGACGTACTCCTTATTAGAAACAATATCCTGACACTTCACTTCATGAAGATGTAGTAAGGAAAATGCTTTTCCATGAAATACATGGCTAAAGCTACCTATATACTGGGAATGAATATCTATAGAGATAGATCTAAGAGGCTGTCTAGAATTAGTCATGTATATCATGTTGTGTACTCGAATTGTTGTCATCTAAGCTCTCAACATAACCAGCATATACCAATCCAATCCAGGTGAGAGTTACTAGAGTGTTGTGAAAAACATTCTTAAGTATTTGATAATGACTAAAGATGTGTTATTGGTCTTTGGAGGAGAGGATGAGCTATGAGTAAAGGGTTACACTAATGTTGGTTTCCAATCTGAAAAAGATGATGCAAAATATCAATATGGTTTCATGTTTTGCATAAAAGGTGTAGCTGCTTGGAAGAGTTTTAAACAATACACCATAAAAAACTAGACAACAGAGGGAAAGTACATCATTGCATCAGATGTCATGAAGAAATTTTTTTGGATCAAGAATTTCATAACAAAACATGGAGTGGTTCCTAGCATCAAGAGAGTAACTAAGATTTATTGTGATGACAATGGAATCATTGCTCAGGCTATATAACTGCAGTCTCCCCAAAGGACCAAATACATCATACACAAATATCATCTCATATGAGAGATAATTAAGAGGGGTGATGTAAAGATGAGCTTGGTGGCTACTCATGAGAATATAGAAAATCCGTTGATGAAGCAATTGCTACAGCAACAACATGAGGGTCATGTTAGGTCTCTAGGTGTTCAATACTTGAGATATTAATGTAATGATTGTATAATGTATCATGATGTTATTATAACAAAGTCAATCTTTGTTTATATTTCATTTATGTGTCCTGCAATTTTATCTTACACGAACAGTGGAATGATAAAATCCCCTCAAAGCGGTTTGAGTTGTCCCAAATCAATGATCATCACAGACAATTATGGGTTGTGATGATATGAAAAGATCAGATTGAATAGATTTTTGTACTCATCATAAAGGGTAGTTTGCAAGATATGAAGAATAGATTAATGAGATAATAAATAGAGACTTATTACCTGGAATGGTTTTTTAAAGTATATCACATGAAATGTCATACAGTCATCAATATAATTAGGGGTGTTTTCTTATAATCAATCATTCTTATTTGAGGTTGGTGAGATACCTAGCATGAGAACCCTAGTACTTTGATACCCTACTTATGCAAGTCCAGAACAAACTTAGCTAATCATGGGGTGGTTGGGTATGTAATTTATCATGTTGTTGGTTGGGGAACAACCAAGATGAGATTTATACATGTGTATTATGATTAGAGACATCTATCCCTCGACTGAATTAGACTGAGGAAATGCATGGTCATGATTTAGTCACATATGATGTGTTTAACTACTGAACGCATGTGATGTATTAATATACTTGGTTAGTCTTGTTCATAGAATCAAGAAAAAAGATGAGTTGGCCTATACTAGAGTGAAATGTTTCATTTATAGTGGTCACTTTATGTCATGAAAAAATTGATTATATATGTGTTAATACGATGTATATGATACATCTTGTGGTGGAAATGTTTGTATAGATCATCAGTTTCATGAAAAGTTTGTTGATGCAATCTTCCTCCTGAATCACCAGTCATCACTCGGTGAAGGCGCTACCATCCATTTGGTAGTTTAGGGTCCTCTCATTATGAATGAGGATTTAATGGCCAGTGTAACATCCTCAAGGGTAGGAGGATTTTTTTTCTGTTTCTCCTATGGTCTTCATCAAGAAAAATTCATAGAGATGAAAGTGACTACATTGGTTGTCTAGGTACGTGTGTTTATGTTTTTCATTTATATTACATGTTGATTCTATCAATAATAGATCATATATATGGGTTTTTCTTCTACTTCTATGTTCATGAGATGGATATCCATAGCCCATCAAAATGTATTGGAATATAAAAGACTCATGGTAACTTCACTCCAGACATTTCCTGATTCACAACAGCTTGGCCAGATTCACCATGTCATGGTGATGATAATTCCTTCAATTTTTTGCACCCAAAATTTTGAAAAACACTGAGAAAATTTGTTGTTTTTCAAATTGAAAATTCACTCACAAAGTGACTCATGTTCTTGCCATTTTTTATTTCTTTATACTCAAAAACCTTGAAAATATCTCCAACATTTTTTTTACCAAATTTTATTATATTCGGTATTTCTGAGTCCCACATCGAAATACTCCACCATGTATTCATTTTTACTCATCTATAAAAGAATTTCCTCACCTCAGATTGATGTAAGGAGAATTTTCCAGTCTACATGGTATCAAAGAGTGTTCTCCAACCTGATCCCTCCCTCCCAATTTTTCTCTCTCTCCTCATTTAGGGTTTCAGTAATTCCCCTGTGTGGCTTCCCAGTTCTTCTCAGCCCCACTCTCCCTGTGTGGATTTTCGATTCTGCCCAGCCTCACTATCCCTGTGGTTTCCCATATATGATAATCCTCGACTCTGACTTCCTTCACGAATCCTAGCTCCCTGCAGATTCCTCAATGTCATCCATCCTACCCTTCCTGACGATTTCTCAGCATCCTTCGGTTCCCAACCCTCCCTCCATCCTAGTGAAACCACTCTTATCCGCAGCCTCTAATGCACAACTTCTTGTACACCGCCTGTCGTCACTTCTATGTGTGTGTCACTAACCGATCTAGGTAGCCTACCATAAAAATAAATGGCCTCCTAATTCTGACCTCATGCCTCCTGATCCCGACATTGTCACCTAAATGGCCCGCCTCTCCTTGCACATCCTCATCATGACGTCTTCGCTCAACTGGACCGCCTATCTCGGAAAATCCCATTCTCAATTCAAAATACTGACACCCCTACCCATCCAACTTAGCACTCTCTCGTAGTTGTTCGGTTTAGCCTCCCGCTTTCCGTGGCCCCAGATTGATCCCGTTCTCCAGGAGGCCGGCCACAACCCATCCTCTCGCGGTTTCCCGGTCCCTGCCTCCATAGCCCCTCCCAGCTTCACGCTCTACCCTACCTCTACAACTCTTTCCAACTTAGATATTGGCCCTTTCCTACCAATATACACTCCTAGCTTTGCAATCAGCTCCTTTCCTTAAGTAGGTTTCCCGACAGAGTCTACAACCCCTTCCAGCTTCACGATTGGCCCCCGCCTACCAGCGGACCCTCCTAGCTTCACGGTTGGATCTTTCCTTATAACAGGATTCCCAATAGAGCTCCATCCTCATATCCCATTATGGATCTCACCCCCACCTACTACAGTGCTCTCCCAGACCTGACTACCCGTGGATACCCAGCTTCGCGACCAACCCCACCGCTCGCTGTATTTTTTCAGCTCTACCTTCCCGTGACTCTTGGGGTTCATGTCCTAGCCCTGGTCCCGCACACCTCAGAATTTCTTGGGTCTTCATGGTGATCTCCCGATAAACACCCTCCTCAACGCTTCCCGGCCCGCCTTATGTGCTGGATACCGTCACCGCAACATCTCCCACAACACTGATGACCCTTTTCTAGGGGCCTACTTCCCATGTGGCACCTACCAATTCTGTCATGGTTGGAACTTCAGCTCGGGGGACTCCGACACAACCTCCAGTCACCAGCACTCCTACAAGGCCACACCATTGCCTCAATTATCATCCTTCCCATACGACATCCCCACACTTTATCCCTTCATCTGTGCGCCCTCTTGAGCATCTGTACCATGTTACGCCACTGGTCTTGAGTACCCAATACAGACTGGTGCTCTCACTAGAGGAGATTTAATTTATACAATCTCATCTGAATACCTTTCCCCCTTCCTCTTCTCCAGCCACCATTGTTTAGACTGATGAATCTGTCGCAGGTATCTCTCTTCAGCTGACAGTTTGGATGCTTGACTCTGATGTGTCTAAACTTCTCACAGGGGATTCCGGTATGTTCACTACCTATCATATGTATATAGGTACCTCTAAAATTACTATTGGTAATGGATTTAAAATCCCCATTGTGGGATTTAGAACCTGCTCATTGACCCAGTCTCTTTACCTGGCTTTAGTATACCATGTTCCTGAGAGTCCATTTAATATTATCTCCATCATCAAACTCACCAAATATTAAAATTGTGTGGCTAATTTTACATCTTCTGGTGTTTTTTTAGGAGAGGATGAAGAATAGAAAACTTAGTCGAGGTCATCTTCAAAATGGGGTGCACATGTTTGATACCCCACCATCTCTTGTTTTCTCTTCCACCTCATCTTGTTCCCTTGAACTTCATTCTCACCTTGTCCATCCACCGACTTCCGTCCTACATATGTTTTCCCCCTAATTCAGTCCCCAACTTTCATTTCATTGTGAATCGTGTATGTTTTCTAAACATCATCAGATAACATATATTACTCGACTGGAACAACATGCCACAAATCCTTTCGACCTTGTTCATTCTGATGTATGGGGTCCTTGTAGGGTTTCTAGATAGTCCAAGTATAGTTATTATATATCCTTTATTGATGAATACTCACGCATGACATGGATTTACCTTTTTCATGACCGGTCTGATGTATTTTCTACTTTTTAGACCTTTTATAATGAAATTCATACTCAATTCTACACCTCTCATAAATACCTCCACTCTAAAAATGGATAGGAATATTTATCCTCTTCCTTTAAGCAGTTTTTTAAAGATAAATGTGTTATTCATCAGAAATCCTACCCCAAAACACCTTAGTAGAATGGAGTGGCCGAGCATAAATATCGTTATATTCTAGATACTGCTCATGACCTTCTATTCAATTTGCAGGTGTATCTCCTTTTTTGTTCCAATGTCATCCCAACTATTACCGACCTCCTAAACTAACTCTCTTCTTCTATCCTTCAAGGGAGGCTCATTTTCAGACTTTCTTCTCCTCTCTACCCCCCCACTCACTTCCACTCCCTGTGTTTGGGTATCTATGTTATGTTTGGAACACTCACCCCAATATCTCTAAACATTATCCCAAATACCTCTACTGCATCTACCTCATATATTCACACACTCAGCATGGATACCGATGCTTCTCTTTGAACCTACAATGGTATATCGTCTCTATTGATGTCTCGTTTGTTGAGAGATCTCCATTCTAACTTCCCTCTCCCCATCCAAACACCAACATATATGATTTCCTTCCTCTCATCATCCATAATACTCTAGTGTCTCCCCCTATTGATCACCATTTTGGTACGGTCTACTCCCATCACCCATCAATTGTGCCCCCTATCCAGGCCGAGGACACCATTGTCCTAGCTTTATCCGATGCTCCTGCCCCAACACCAGACGAATTTCCTATTGCACTCTTGAAAGTTACTCGTTCTTGAAGAATAATCCTCTCTATACATATTCAAACAGAGGTTTGTTAGATATAGAGATAATATCTATTCCTCGTACGGTTGGCGATGCCAAATATCACATGGGGTGGCTACAACCAATGGGGGATGAATTGTAGGCTCTAGATGACAACCATACTTGAGATCTAGTCCCCCTTACAAAATGAAAATAGGTATTCGGCTAAAAATGTATTTATTTGGTTCATCTCAATGTTTATGGAACTCTCAATCACCTCAAATCCTAACTTTTGGGGAAGGGATTTTCTCAAACATATGGCATAGACTATATTGAGACCTTCTCTTCAGTGGACAAGATATCCTCAATTTTCCTATCCTTCTCTCTGGCCACTCATCATCACTGGCCACTTCATCAATTGGATGTCAAGAATGCCTTTATTCATATATTTATTGAAGAAGAGGTTTATCTATAGTAGCCCCTTGGATTTCGTGACTCTGGTGCCGAAACCCATGTATTTCGACTTCGTCGATCTCTATATGGTCTCAAGAAGTCTCCTCATGCTTGGTTCGGTTGCTTCAACATCAACATCTCTGCCTTTAAACTCTCTCATAGTATGAAGGATCACACCATCTTCTACCGTACGACATCCAATGGCTGCATCTTGCTGGTGGTATATGTTGATGATATCATTATCACAAGGAGTGAATCCACTAGAATCGCCCAACTCAATGGGAATATTCACCACCACTTCCACACCAAAGATCTTAGTCCTCTCACATACTTCCTTAGAATCTAGGTCTCCCGTTCTATGAACACCATCTTTCTCTAACAAATGAAATATTACATGGATATTTTCTAGGATGCAGGGTTGAGTCAGGAAACTATCGTGGACACTACCCTTGAGCCTGGGGAATGTTCTCTCTATGACAACACAACACCCTTTTGTCACATAGAGAGCTATCATCGTCTGGTGGGAAAACACAAATACCTCCCCACGACACGACCCGATATTGCCTGCGCTATTGGAAAAGTGAGATGGTTCATGGAGCATCCAATCAAATATCCATTGTATGTTGTCCTCTAAATTTCCAAATACATCAAGAAAGATCCTACTTGTGGTATTAAGTACTCCCATCATGCTCATCTGAATGTTGAGGCCTTCTGTGATGCTGACTATTTCGGTTTCCTTGTTACCTGTAAGTATACTTCTAGGCATGCCGTCTTCTTGGAAGGTAACCTCATCTCTTGGCACAAAAAAAAGTAGACTATCATATCCAGATTAGTGTGGAAGATGAATATCATGTTATGGACATGGTCACTACTGAGATCCTATGGCTTCGTCATCTCCTCCATGAGCTTGGCTTCCCACCACAGACCTCTTCTCATATCTTGTGTCATAATCAGGAGGCCACAAAGATTTATTTGAATCCCATCTTCCATGAATGGATGAATCATATCAAGGTGGATTGCCACTTTATTCTCCATCATCTTGAGCAAACCCATATCAGTTTCAGCCACATTCCAACGACAGATCAGCTGGCCGACATCTTCACAAAAGGCCTCCTAGGAGCTCATCTGGAGTCTCTCAGTACCAAGTTGGGTATCAGTAGCATCAATAACCCAGCTTGAGGGGGAGTGTGTGTGGTCTTGTTTTATATCATCAATCTTTTGTGGGACTCTTGGTCCAAGCTGGGCATGTCCGTCTTGAGGGGGAGTGTTAAACCCGGTTTTATTATATTGGGTATTTACGAGTCCCACATCGGAATACTCTGCCCTGTATTCCCTTTTACTCATCTATAAAAGAATATACCCACCTCCTATTGAGGTAATGGGAATTCACCAGTCTAAAATTTTAAACTTACTTAAAAATTATTCAAATTCTATTCACACCATGTACATAAAATTGATAGAGATACCATGGTGTCTCTTTTAATTCCTCTATAAGTTATCTCATGTGCACCTATTCTTTCCAAATCTTCCATGAACATCCTCACATCACCAAGTATACAATTTCTTCATATCCTCAAAGACACTTTTCCTTCTTCAGTTCTAGACAAAAAATCTAACACCACCATTTTATTTCACCAACAAATCCTCTTCTCGACAATAAATCCAACACCAAACACCTTTGGTTCCAATAGAGAAGAAAATTGTAATCTTATCAACTCAAAACCTACCAATTATGCCTTCTTTCTAGGGTATCCTCCATCATAAATAGGATGGAGAAAAACCATGTTAATTTTGTTTAAAGATGTATATTTTAATACAAGCATGGGCTTGTGTGGTGATAAAAATTTTAAAATGGATCAATAGAATATTCTTATGCTTATTGATCTTATTTTACTTGTTTATTAATTCAGGTGGTAAATCACTGGAACTAGGAATTAGTATGATGCAGAATCTAGATGAATTGGGTACAAACTTGATATTACAACTGTTAAACCCTATTTTTTTATTATTTTGGATATTTATGAGTCCCACATCGGAATACTCCATCATGTATTCCTATTTCATAATCTATAAAAGAAGGTCTTCACCTCACCTTGAGGTAAGGAGATTTCCTCCTCTACATGGTATCAGAGGGAAACTAATATTGTTTCCTCCTCCATGGACCATTCAGAAAAGTTTTTTTCGCCTCTCTGCGGTTTCCCAGTTTCTGCCCGGCCTTGCCTCCATTGGAAATCTCCAGGTCTCGCGCCCCCTATTGTTCCTCTCCTTGGAGACTCTCGGATCCCGACCTTCCTGAAACGATCGGCCTTGCCCTATCTTATGGAGCTTTTCCCTCTTCTACAGTACCCCTACCCGACTGTGCCCCTCCCTCTAATGTTGCCTCCCTCCAGCAGACATCCCTCACACTGATCAGCCCTCCCGCTGTGGCCCTCACCTCCCATCGAACCTCCACTCCAGGAACCCTCCCAACGAACCTCCATTCCAAGCGCCCTCCCGATGCACATGTCCAGCATCTCGCTCAACTATCTATGGAGGATCTACCACTCCATCCGTCGGCACCCTGATCATCTCGAAACCCTCCCCATCCAAGCACTATCGATCCCTCCCTATGCGGATTCCTGGTCCCCGCCTGCTCGCTCTCCAAACTCCATATGGATGCACCTCGTAACGCGTCACCCAACTCTCTCTGGCGGACCTCCTACTCCATCCATTGGCACCCCGATTGTCCCGGTGCCCTCCTCATCCATTCATTATTGAGCCACCATCTTCCTCCTTGCATTTCTCCTTAAGAGCACCTCCTGCAGTTGCACACCCACCCTCCAACGGATTCTCACCAACACTCTAGTTAACTTCCACTCCAGGAGCCTTCCTAGCCACTCAGACTCCACACCATCCAGTAGCCGACTGTCCACCTCTTCTAGTGTCTCCCGGTTCCTATGCTAGATCCCGACACTGCCCGTCCTTCTTGCAGACCCCCAGCTTCAATCATCCTCACCTCCCTACACCTCTCACTATGATATTCAGGTCCCTACAAGTTCTCCCACTCAACGAATAACCTATATCTCTCAGCGCTTCCCATACGCAATGACTTTTGGAAATCTGGCCAGCTTCCCGAAAGATTCCCAACCACTACCTCTGATGTGGTCTCTCGGCCCACATGCCGTGGTTTCCCCGCATGAGCAACCGTATTCTTCTCTGGATACCATTTCTTAGGCTGATGGCTATAAATCATGTCTATCTCATCGACCACCAGCTTGGATTCTCAACTCTAGTGCATCCGAACATCTCACATGGGATTCTGGTATGTTCACCACCTACCATCCGTCTACTAGTGCTTCTACAATCACTATTTCCCATAGATAAACAATCCTCATTGAGGGATTTGGAACATGACTTTTGACCCCATCTATTAGCCTACCTTCAGTCGCTCACGTTCCTCATATCCCATTTAATCTTCTCTCTATCAGTAAACTCACCAAAACATAAATTGTGCTGCTATTTTTACATCCCTTGAAGTTATTTTTTAGGAATGGTCAACAAATAGGGAACTTGGTCGAGGTCATCTTAGGGATGGGGTGTACATACTCGATATCCCATTACCTCTTGCTTTCTCATCCACCTCATCTCGTTCCCTTGACCCTCATTATAATCTTGGTCATCCACCAGCTTCCATCCAACAAATTCCCCCCCCCCCAATTTAGTCTAAACCTTTCCTTCCATTGTGAACCCTGCAAGTTTGCAAAACATCATCGGGTGACATATGTTCCTCGATTGGACCCACATCCAGCGAATCCTTTCGACCTTGTTCATTTCAATGTATGGAGTACTTATAGGGTTCCTAGCTTGGCTGGGTACAATTATTATATATCCTTTATTGATAACTGGTCCCACATGATCTAGCTCCACCTTCTTTATGATCGTTTTGAAGTGCTTTCTACCTTTCATACATTCTATAATGAGATTCATACTCAATTATCAACCTCCCTAAAATGTCTCCGCTCCAACAATGGATGGGAATATTTATCCACCCCCTTTTAGAACGTTCTCAAGGATAAAGTAATTATTCACCACACATCTTTACTAGATACACCTCAATAGAATGGAGTGGCCAAGAGGAAACATCGCCATATTTTAGAGATTGTTTGTGCCCTCCAATTCCACATGAATGTGCCTCTCAATTTTTGGATTGATTTCATCCTAACTACTACATACCTTCTTAACCAACTCCATTATTATATCCTTTAGGGGGAGACTAATTTTCAGACTATGTTCTCCTATATCCCTCCTCACTCACTTCCACTACGTGTGTCTGGATGTCTCTTTCATATCTGTGAAACTCATCAAGGTCTCTCAAATCTCTCTCATAAATACATCCACTGCATATTCCTCAGCTATTCTCACACTCAGCATGGATATCAATGCTTTTCTCCAAACCTACGACAGTATATCATCTCTGCTGATGTTTCGTTTGTTGAGAGCTATCAGTTTTCACTTCCCTCTCCCCATCTATACACTGACATTGAATATTGTCTTCCTCTCATCATCCACCCTGCATTGGTTTCTTTCCATGATGATCACCATTTTTGTACGGTCTACTCTTGTCACCCATCGACTATACCCCCATCCAATCTAAGGACACCATTTTCCTCCCTTCGTCCAATGCTCCTTTCCTGATAAAAGACGACTTTCCCAGTTCACTTCAAAAAGTTACTCGTTCTTGTTGGACTAATATTCTATTTACATCATCGTACAGAGGTATGTAATCTCTAGAGATGATATCCAACTCCTGCACAGTTGGTGAGGCCAAATCTCACCTAGGGTGGCTACAAGTGACGTGGGATGAATTTCAGGCTCTGGAAGACAACTATACATTGGATCTGGTCCCCCTTCTGATAAGAAAATAGGCGGTTGGTAGCAAATGGATTTTTACATTCCGACTTAATGATAATGAAAATATCCATTGTCTCAAATTCCACCTTATATAAAATGGATTTTCTCAGACATATGATATTTACTATTTTGAAACCTTCTCTCCAGTTTCCAAGATGGACTCTATTCAATTATCCATCTCACTGGCCGCTCATCATCATTAACCCCTTCATCAACGGGATGTCAAGAATATATTCCTACATATATTTCTTTAGAAAGAGGTTTATCTATAGGATCTCCCTATATTTTATGCCTCCGAAGCTGACTCCCAAGTCTTTCGACTTCACCGCTCTCTATATGGTCTCAAGTAGTATCATCATTCTTGGTTTGGACGATTCAACACCATCGTCACTAACTTTGGTCACTCTCACAATACGAAGGACCACACTATGTTCTATAAGACTATATCCACCGATTTCATCCTCTTGGTAGTGTATGTGGATGATATCATCATCACTGGGAGAAACTCCTATGGAATCTCCCACCGTAAGGAGCATCTTCACCGACACTTCCACACCAAAGATCTTAGCCCTCTCACATACTACCTTGGCATTGAGGTCTCCCATACTCTGAACACCATCTTCCTCTACCAATAGAAATGTGCATTGGATATTCTGTAGGATGCTGGGCTAACACAGGTCGCCGTAGTTGACACTTCTCTTGAGCCTAGGGAACAGTCTCTCTATGACTCCTTAGAACCATATTCACACCCAGAGTGGTACCATAAATTGGTGGGAAAACTCAATTATCTCACAGTGACTTGTCCAGAAATTGCATGAATTGTTGGAAAAGTGATCCAATTCAAGGAGCATCCAACCACCTCTTAGTGGGATGTTGTCATCCGCATCACCAAATACATCAAGAGAGACCCTGAACATGGTATTCTATACTCCCACCACACTCATATGAATATTAAGGCCTTCTATGATTCTGACTATGCTGGTTGTCTTATTAACTAGAAATATACTTCTGGATTTTCCATGTTATTGGCAAGAAACCTCATCTCTTGGCGCAACAAGAAACAATCCATCATATCCTGATCTAGTGTGGAGTCTAAGTACCATGTCATGGACAATATCACTATGGAGATCCTTTGTCTTCGAAATCTCCTCTAGGAGCTTGTCTTTCCTCTGCAGAAATTTTCTCATATCAGGTGTGACAATCAGGCAGTCACCAAGATTGTTTCGAATCCCGTATTCTATGAACACATGAATCATATCGAGGTGGACTGCCACTTTCCTTACCACCACCTGGAGCACAATCATGTCAGCTTTATCCACATACCGACGGTGGACCATCTTTCTGACATCTTCACCAAAGGACTCCTAGGAACTCACATGGCCTCGCTCAGTTCCAAGCTGGGCATCTACATCATATGCGACCCATCCTGAGGGGTAGTGTGTCTGGTCTTTTATGATTCTATCTTTATTTTGTGGGACTCATGGTCCAAGATGGTCATTTCCATCTTTAGGGGGATTTTTAAACCCTATTTTTTAATTATTCTGGGTATTTATGAGTCCGACATTGGAAAACTCCATCGTGTATTCCTTTTTATCAATCTATAAAAGAAGGCCTCCACCTCCCCTTGAGGTTAGAATATTTCCTCCTCTACAACAATAATCATTATAGAAAAAAAACATTCCAATATTTCACTCTTCTAACAAAAGGTTATATGTGACTAAACAAGATGATAATATCCATTAGAACAAAAACAACATAAAGCTGCATGGTTGAAAGAATGTCTGCAGAGAAAAGAGTAGTTTAGTATTATTTTTTGAGATGAAACTAAAGCTGATAAAATAAATATAATTCTAGTATGTTCAAGAACCACAATCATTACACATATGAATGATGTATAGTATCCAGATTGTGGTTTCATTGTGTAGCCCCACTGTAGAAGGCTATTTTATCCCAAATTAAGAGAAATGAGACAACTTATTTTTTGAAATTTTTTTTCCATGCCATTAGAGATTTTTTCAAGCATCCAATGAGCCCTTTAACCCCATAATTAAACAAGGAAAAACTAGATGATTGTTGACATCTTTCAAGGAATGACCATTCACCCAACCTTCAAAAATAACAGTTCCAGCCCTAGGATTAAAAAGACAAATATCCAATTTAGTCAAATTAGGCTATATCTACAGTTGGAGTCTGCATCCCACATCATACTTGTTGTCTAATGTGTTCTGTATTATTATTTATAAAAGAACCTCAAGGACTTTTTTAGTGAGTGCCTTGGGGGTTTAGGTGTTACTTACTTTTATCATTCAACATGGTATCAAAGGGAAACTAATCATGAGGCCCTCCTACTATTTTATTTTTTCCCTTTGGCCTATAGGGTTTCTCCCCATTGGGGGGTAGCGGCCTCCATGGATAGTGAGCCATAGGTATCTACCGCCGCCCCTATCGGCTATACCTCCCTCCTAGTAGATCAAGCTCTTGATGGATCCCATCCGGCAGAATCCTCATGTGGCGCTCCTCCTACAGCATCCCTCCATGCAGTGCACTCCCTTCTCAGCTCTCCAGCGGACCTTCTACCCATAGGACCTCCCCCGCATGCGGCTCTCCTATGTCTCTGAACCGCCTCCCTCCTCACTGCACACGAAAACCCCACCCAAGGCCACGCCTCCCACCGCGCCTCCTGATCCTGATGGGATCCAACCACGACTCCTATCCCGCCTTCCAAGCAGCTTACCAACGACCCTCTGTCCTGACTGGCTTCCCCAATACTATCGACCACACATTACATGTGGCGATTCCTAACCCCCGCACCCTACGTGATGCATGAAGGCCCTATGCCTTCCTTCCTTGTGCATCGGCTCCTCCCACCCAATGTGCCTCCTTCCAACTGATCAACATCCATCGGTCTGCCTCCAATCGACCGACCACCTCCCTACTCGTGGCCCTCTCCTGTGGTCATGACACCACCAGCAGCCTCATCTCCTACTACACGTGCGAATCCTCTAGACTGCTCCCATCCAATGTGGCTAGTCTAATGCTAGGTAGCCCCACATCCCGTCACCGGCACCTCATACGGAATCCCTGCCTCCCATCACTGGCATCTCCCGACAACTCTCGGTAGCTGCCTCCCTATCTGCTGGCACACCCTCACGCTTCCTCCACCATGGTGCAACACTTCAACCTCCTGGGATCTGGGACCTTAGGTGCTACCAGATCCCGCAATGACTCTTCTAAATCATCGGATCTCGTTGCCATCCTCGTAAATGCAGCTTTCCCGGTGCTGGTGTGGCTTTCCTAGCCTCTCATCGACCAGCCCCACTAGAGTGGAATTCTCGACAGTCCATCAACCGACCTGGTCTGTGTGGTCCCTCTACTGTTCCTATGATATCTTCATCCATCCATAATCCTGAGAGTAAGCTGTGATCTTGAGGGGGATCTAAAATCATCTCTTTTTTCTTTTTTATTTCATCTTGTTTTGTAATCAAGCTGGGTATGTCTAGATTGAGGGGGAGTGTTTGAAGCATTTCTTGTTTTCTTTTTATTGTCATTTCATTGGTATCTTTTCTTTATGTATCCAAGCTAGGTACACCTAGCTTGAGGGGGAGTGTTGGAGTCTGCATCCCACATCAGACTTGTGGTCTGATGTAGTCTTTATTATTTTTTATAAAAGAACCTCAAGGCCTCCTTTAGAGAGAACCTTGGGGTTCAGGTCTTACCTCCTTTTATCATTAAAAATTTATAAAGGACACAAATTTTGAACAAGACATATCATGAAATGTATTAGAAAAAAATATAGAATACAAAGACAAGTCCAACAGGGAGATTATACAATAACAAATAGGGAAAAAATAAAAGGAATAAATAGAAGGGGTGAAAAGATACCTATATCATGTTCATAAATGAAATTTCCAATTATCTTCAGTAGAAAAGAAGAAAAGAAATCCACTTTAATCCACCTCAAATTTATTATCCCTGAATATCTGATCATTAATTTCCAAAAATAAATGGAATAAAAGAAATAAATAAATTATTATTTCATATAATTTTCGTTTACTATAACAAAAGATAATAAATAAAATTTAGAAAAACATTGACACTAAACATGAACACGACCAATATTCAAATAAAGGAAAAACTCCAACACTAGAAATCCCAAGAAGTGGAGGAGATATGAATAAATAGATATAGGTTGATTTCAGAACTCATCAAACCAATAAAGAACAAAGAAATATAAAGTTTTTTCTCCATTCCATGAAAGTAATGATGTCCAAATAAAGGCCTCCTCTTTTTAAAGAACTTCCAAATACAATAATGAAATGAGAATTGAAAAGACTCTAGTGATGTCTAAATGAAGGGAAAAGGGGACTTGAAAGAGAAAAAAATGTGAAGCCTTGAAAAACCATATCAATAAATCATTCATTAAAGTTGAAGAGTTCCAAACTACTAAATAAATTCAATCCATCAACCTGAAAATCACTAATGTCACATTTAGAACATTAAAGGGAATGAAAGAGGAAGTAGAATGAGAAGTGGAAAGAAAATGAGGTTTAATTTCATGTTTGATAATATTGAAATAAATTTTCATATAAACATCTTCCCAGAACAACTCAGGATCCCCACAACAAACCTTGGAAGACAAGAAGCGTGAGGAAAATGAAAGAAATTTGATAATAAATTTCTTCGATGGGATGTTGAGGTTGATATTTCTACAGATCACTCATTAGTCCATAACATGCAATAGTGAGTTGTTCTTAAGAATAAACCATCATCTTATCCTCACTAAATAAATGTTCTTAGATGCTAGATTACCTAATCCCACTTCTCATCACACCAGGAGATTCATCTTTACCTATTTACCTAACTAAAGGAAATCTATCACAAGTCTCTTCAACCCATCCATGGACACGATTGAAGACTGTAGATGCGAATTCCCCTAAACTAAAGGTGAGGTGGAGAAATTATTTTATAAATGGGTAAAATATATTATATAGTGAAGTATTATGATGTGAGACTCAGAAATACCCTTTATAATAAAATAGGGTTCACCACTCCCCCTCAAGATGGACATGCCCAGCTTGGACAAAGAGTCTCATAAAAGAATGACAACATCAAACACGACCATACACAATCCCCATCAAGATGGGTCACTGAAGCTGTGGATACCCATCTTGGTACTGAGAGAGTCCATGAGAGCTCTTGGGAGGCCTTTGGTGAAGATGTTGGTGTTGAACCCTCTGGAATTAAGTTACTTTATTGTGTTTTGATAATCCCAACCATTCTTTCTTTATATCTTGATTATGCTTAATACATTCCAAATATACTTTAATATATGTTGTTACCTTCATTATGCTTAAATTAAGTCTTTTGAATTATCCGATATATGTTTACTATGACTTAACTTATTCTGCCAAGTGAATGCTCAAACAGTTTTTAGCTACCATTACAAACTAGCTACCGATACAGAGTAGAGCAACCGTTAGTCAGTAGCTACCATCAGAACAAATAGCTACCATTACAGCTCACAGCGACCGATACAGTTAAGTCTACTGATATGTTGGAGCTACCGCTATAAGAGAGCTACCGATACAGCTACCGGTACAGCTACCGTTACCCAAAGTCCATTGCTGCATCAAAATCTACTGATAGAGCTACCGATACAATGAAGTCGACAGTTACCGCTACAGCAAAGTTGACAGCTACCGATATGCCGAAGTCCACCGTTATGCAAAGTATAATGATAGAGAACTACAACTACCGTTACAAGGTAGAGCCACAGTCTAACGATAGAGAGCTACCACAACCGTTACAAGGCAGAGCCACAACTACCGATAGAGAGTTACCGCTACTGGTAAAGGCAGAGCCACCGCTACTGGTACAAGTCCACCGCTACAGGTACATCAAGTCTACCGACAGACAAGTCTACCGTTATAATGTCTACCGATACTCAGACCTACAGACACCCACTATAACATAAGTCTACCGATATCAAGAGCTACCGTTCTAGAGACAGAACCCGACACTGCTTTAATTTATTTACCTTTGTTTAATATAACCAACAGTCATATCAGGTATATTTTAATACACTGACATTTATTTAATATGTGCTGTTGGATGTCAGGGAATCGTACCTCGTACCTGCAAAAAGTAAATAATCCTTTGCCGGAGCATGTGCTTTAAATAAAGGAAGGATGTGCAACTACAAGAGAGAGGCATTTTTAGACGAATACACGAGACATACAGAACACAAGGTGTACTGGAAGAACAACAGAGCGTGAATGCAAAGATACGACTGAACTTACACGAGGAACTCTTTCATCAATGCTAACCAGTGAAGAGATGAGAACGAGAACATAAAACAAGAACTTCATTGACTACTTCTTCTCTATCTCTGAACCTAGAAGTCAAGGAAACGGACGATACTCTGTTTTCCAGACACAAACCAGAAGAGGACTCAGAGTGAATTATGATCAATCAAAGGAGTCCAGAACTACACGACAATCACTAGAGCCATTTCTAAACTCTAAATATTTGCTCTGTGATTTATATTTTTACATATTGAGCAGTGTGTGTTATATGTTGTATTTTACACACACACTGTCTCCTGTGGCTTAACTGGAGGATTTGAAAATCCTCACTCAACTCTCTTAATTCTTTTATTTCCCACTGGGATAGTGGTATAGGTCGTGTGACCTGGATAGCTGGTTGCTGTTGTTTCTGTTCCCACGGATAACAATGGTAGAGGTCTTGGACCTGGACTGTTGTATACTGTTGTAATCCCCGATCCAGGGTGTGGATCATCTTTATACAAATTGTTGAGAGGACTAAGTCTCAGCTTGAGACTGAACCTCTTGGTTATATCTGCTATGCTATATCTTTCAAAGTTATTCTTTATTCCACTGCTAATTTCTTTAAAACCAAAACTGTTTTAAAGTCACTTTGATAATTAAATTCGCAAGTGTTTATATTAGTTGTAAATCAGTAAGTTGGTTTCAAAAGTTAATCAACCTCTCTGTTTTGATTAACTGGGAAATAATCAATCCCTTGAGAACCCAACTGAACCCCTACTTTGATATAAATTCACTACAGTTTAATTTAGTATTTTATTAGGGGGATTTTAAGACAAAGTTTTAAAATAGAAATTTTAATTGGAACTCAATTCACCCCCCCTCTTGAGTATCCACTCCGACCAACATTTGGTATCAAAGGTTGTTAAAATATTTTCTAAAGTACTCTGTTTTTCAACTGTGATTTTAGTTGTATTTTAAAGTTCTTAAAATTTCTGTTATTTCTAAATTTTTATCTCTTTAAAATATTTGCTTTAATTTAGTTATTATGGACAATAGAGTTGAAGGTGTTGGTACCAACAGAACACCCTTTTTCAATGGCACCAACTATGCTCAGTGGAAAATCAAGATGAAAATTCATTTAGAGAGCATGGGTTTCGAAATTTCGACTATTATAGAATCTGAATACAAAATACCAACTACTGTTAGATCTACTTGGAATGAAGCTACTAAGACAACCTACAATAATAATTGTAAAGCTATGAATGCTTTGTACTGTGCTCTAGGAGATGAGGAATTTAATAGAATATCTGCTTGTAAAACTGCATATGAAATTTGGGATACCTTAGCTGTTTCTCATGAAGGAACAACTAATGTTAAGGAGATGAGATTGAATACCTATACTATTAAGTATGATAATTTTAAGATGAAGCCTAATGAACCCATTTCTGACATGTATCTCAGGTTTAATGAAATTTTCAACACAATGAATTCTATGGGAAAAGATATTCCATCAAAGGAACAAATTATGATAATTCTGATATGTCTACCTGAAAGATGGAGGGGAACTTCTGTCTCAATTAGAGAATCGTGTGACATTGGAGAACTATCAGTCAAAGAACTAATTAGAAAACTGATGATGTATGGAGAGGAAATCAAGGTGAACAAAGAAGAAGATGATGAACCTAGGAGGAATTCTATTGCCTTCAAAACTACAACCTCAAAGAATAAGGACAAAGAAAATCTTCAAGCTATCAATGAAAGTTCAACCTGTGAAGACAGTGAGAGTGATTCTGACAGTGATGCTGAGATGGCTCACATTGCCAGAAGGTTTAAGAAATTTTATAGGAAGAAGAAGTTTTTCAGAAAGTCAAAATACAAAGGTAAGTATGACAACAAAGGACATTGGAAAAAGGATTGGACAAAGCCTGATAAATCAGATGAAGTTGTCTGTTATGAGTGAAAAAGGAAAGGACACATAAAAGCAGACTGTCCAAAGCTGAAATACAAGAAGAAGTATGAATACAAGGATAACAAGTATAAGAAAGCCATGAAGGCTACTTGGAGTGCTTCTGAGGACAGTTCTAGTGAATCTAAAGTTTCTGAAACTGAACATAGAAACAAGGCGGACATGTGTTTTATGACAAACACTTATGAGGTAACTTCAGAAACTCCTACTTCTAATTCATATTATTCTGGAGATGATTCTGGATGTGATAACATGTCTAAATCTGAACTGTTTGAATATCGTGATATGTTAGAAGAAACCTATAATGAGCTGAAAGACAAATACAATGTTTTAAAGAAACAGTATGCTTTAACTGTTAAACATAAATCTGATCTTGATATTGAAATAGAAAAGAATGCTCAGTTGCTTAAAGAGAATACTGAACTAAAATTGTCTAATGAGAAACTCAAGAAAGACTTAGAGAAATTTACCAATTTTAAATATACTCTTACTCAAATTATAGGTAAGAAAATAGCACCTAGATACACTACTGGTATAGGATACCAACCTGGACAAAAGAAAATTACCAAAACTATATTCATTCCTAAATCTGGACAGAATGTATCTAGTTCTGGAACTTCATATGCTTCAACTAGTTATATTTATATTTATGGATCTAGTAAGGTTTATCTTTCAAAATCTGTTGATTATAGAAATTTTATGAGACCCAATAGACAAATATGGGTACCTAAAGTGTTATTGGATAACCTGTCTAGACCCAAGAAAATCTGGGTACCAAAATCATTTCCTGTTTAAATCTGTGTTGTAGGAAACCTGATTAAAGAGCTCCTGTAAAAAGACTCGGTACTTGGACAGTGGATGTTGAACACATATGTCAGGAGACTTCTCATGCTTTAAAATCTTAGTCAGAGTTGATGGAGGGTTTGTCACTTTTGGTGATAACTCAAAAGGAAAAATCATCGGTTTAGGCTAGATTGGTAACACTGACTCAGTATTAATTTCTAAAGTTTTATTTGTTGATGGACTTAAATACAATTTGTTAAGTATTTCTCAGTTATGTGATGATGGTTTTTATGTTAAATTTGAAAATGATTCTTGTAATGTTTTTAATTCTAAAATTGTTTCAGTGTTTGCTGCTTTGAGAAATGAAAATGTTTATGCTGTTGATTTAAATTCTTTAGCTAAGAAAAATATTACTTGTTTAAATTCTTTTCATAATGAGTCTTGGCTTTGGCACAGAATATTAGGACACTGCAATGTGCATTCACTTAGAAAACTTTATAGGAAGAACTTAGTTAGAGACCTACCCAAACTTGAATTTTCAGCAGACAAAGTTTGTAATCCCTGTCAAAAGGGAAAGCAACATAAAGTTTCTTTTAAATGAAAGAAATAAGTGTCAACTTCTCAACCTCTCGAGTTGGTTCAATGGCTTTATTTGGACCTTCTAGAGTTTCTAGTTTAAATGGGAAGCATTATGTCTATGTTCTTGTAGATGAATATTCTAGATATACATGGGTATATTTTCTAGATCAAAAAAGTGAAGCTTGTTCTTGCTTTGTAAAATACTCAAAGTCTGTAGAAAACCTTAGTGGACTTAAGATTAAATCTCTGAGAAGTGATCATGGCCGTGAGTTTGAAAATCATGAGTTTGAATCTTACTACTCACACAATGGCTATAGTCACAATTTCTCTGCCCCTAGGACACCCCATAAAAATGGTGTAGTAGAAAGGAGGAATAGAACTCTGCAAGAAATTGCTAGGACTATGCTTAATGAGTATTACCTACCTATTTATTTTTGGGATGAAGCTGTAAATACATCTTGTTATGTTATTAATAGAGTCTTGATTAGAACCATTCTTAAGAGGACACCTTATGAGTTGTGGAACCATAGGAAACCTAAGGTTAACTACTTCAATGTTTTTGGCTGCAAAGTCTTTATTCTTAATACTAATGATAATCTTGACAAGTTTGCATCCAAGAGTGATGAAGGAATTTTCCTAGGTTACTCTATTTCTAGTAAAGCCTATAGAGTGTTTAATAAGAGAACCAAATGTGTGGAAGAATCTGTTCACATCAAATTTGATGAAACTGATCCACATGAACCTAAGACCTCTCTTGAAAATATTCAAGATAATCTCTCTGTTTTGAACCCTAATGATAAAGATAGTGGACTTGTAGTTAAAACATCCAGTTCTGGAAATTTTCCAGAACATGCTTCTATTGAACCTCAACCTGTTGATGAACCTGAAATCTCTATCCCTACCTTTTCAAGACCAATTGAGATTCTAAAGAACCATCCTTTAGATGCTGTTGTAGGAAATCTAGATAGAGGAACACAGACTAGAGCTTCTCTTAGAAATTAGGTTGAACATCAAGCCTTCTTGTCACAGCTAGAACCTAAAAATATCAATGATGCTATCAATGATGAATTCTAGGTAATGGCTATGCAAGAAAAACTAAATCAATTTGAAAGAAACAAAGTCTCGAAATTAGTAGAAAGACCTAAGGACACTATCACCATAGGCACAAAATGGGTGTTTAGAAACAAAGTTGATGAATCTGGAAACATCATTAGAAACAAAGCTAGGCTAGTTGCACAAGGTTACAATCAAGAAGAAGGAATTGACTATGAGGAAACCTTTGCACCTGTAGCTATATTAGAGGCTATTAGGATCTTACTTTCCTATGCATCACATCTGAATTTCAAGTTATATCAAATGGATGTGAAAAGTGCTTTTTTAAATGGTTTTATTGTTGAAGATGTTTTTTTAGAACAACCACCTGGTTTTTCAAATCCTCATTTTCAAAATCATGTTTTTAAACTTTCTAAAGCTTTATATGGTTTAAAACAAGCTCCAAGAGCTTGGTATGAAAGACTTTCAAACTTTCTTATTTCAAAAGGATTTAAAAAAGGAATAGCTGATCCCACTCTTTTTATAAAAATAATTTCAAAAGATGTATTAATAGTAAAAATCTACATTGATGATATTATTTTTGGATCTTCTAAAAATTCTTTATGTACTGATTTTTCAAAGGCTATGCAGAATGAATTTGAAATGAGCTTAATGGGAGAGCTTAATTATTTTCTTGGTTTTCAAATTTTTCAAACTAATGATGGAATTATTTTAAATCAAAGTAAATATACTAAGGATTTATTAAAACGTTTTGGTTTGGATAGTATTAAAGAAAGTGATATACCTATGAGTACCACCTATAAATTGGATGTTGATGAATCTGGGAAACCAGTTGATCAAACTAATTACAGAGGCATGATTGAAAGTTTACTTTATCCTACTGCTAGTCGACTAGATATTATGTTCAGTGTATGTATGTGTGCTAGATTTCAAGCTAATCATAAAGAATCACACTTGCTTTCTGTTAAAATGATTTTTAAATATCTTAAGTATACTGTAAATTTAGGCTTGTTTTATCCAAAAGGAAAATCATTTGACTTAACAAGTTATTCAGATTATGATTTTGCTGGCTATAAGTTAGATAGGAAGAACACATCTAGAACATGTCACTTACTTGGAAAATCCCTAGTATCATGGTGTAGTAAGAAACAGAACTCGGTTGCATTATCTACTGCTAAAGCAGAATACATCGCTACTGGTAGTTGCTGTGCACAGATTCTGTGGATGAAACACACACTACTGGATTATGGATTTGACATTAAACATGTTTCAATCAACTATGACAACACTAGTGCGATTAATATCTCTAAGAATCCTGTGTCTCACTCTAGAACTAAACATATTGATGTTAGACACCATTTTCTAAGAGATCATTATCAAAGAGGTGATATAACACTTGAGTTCATAGGCACTGAACTTCAATTAGCTGATATTTTCACTAAGCCTTTAAGTTCAGAAAGATTAAGTTTCATCAAACATGAATTAGGATTGATAACTTACCCTTGAAACTGTTAGGGAGATCTCACCGTTAGGGAGACCTCACCGTTAGGGAGACCTCACCGTTAGGGAGACCTCACCGTTAGGGAAACCTTACCGTTAGAAGACTTTACCGGTACATTTGCGCGCTGTATTTTTCTGTAAAGCCGAGTCATCGAACTGTTTTATTTTATTTATGATTTATGTGATTTATGAATCCTAAATGATATTAAAACTCGAACTAGACGCACTCAATCTCACCACGAACCTATCTGCTCGAACTCTCCTAAACCTAAACCTCTCGACCTTCAGAACCCTAGCCTCAAATCCGTAATGGCCTGCGTCAAGAGACCTCAGATGACTGATAGAAATGAAGCGCCGATATCGAAGAGACAAAAAGTAGCTAATACTGATGCCAGTGGAAGTGGTAGTGGAAGTGTAGCTCAGAGAAGACCAGTAAACCCACACCTGTCGAAGCGTGGGATAGTTGTTGAAAAAGAGGTGTGTGCAAAATGGCTTATGGAAGGCAAGTCATTGGTTCTTAGAGTGTTAGAAGAACAAGGTTGGCTAGAATGCTTCGTGAACAACAACAGACCTTATTATCCAGGACTAGTGAAACAGTTCTATGAATTCGTTCTTTTTGAAAAGTCTGAAGAAGAAAGCAGAATGGTTTCATATGTGAATGGCCAGGAAGTGTCGTTTACTTTAGGAGAATGGGATGAGAACCTGAGAGTTCATCATGAGGGTGATTTTACTTATTATTTCAAGTCTGTGCCTTTGACCAGTGATGTGTTTCAATATGAAGATGCTTTTCTGGAACTCACAGGGAATGGGACTCCTAGAAAGGTGATTGCTGCAGAGATGGCAGGAGAAGATAAGCTGTTATTTAAATTCATTCAGCATGTTGTTAGTCCGAGAAGAGGAGACTTTTCCACTTTAAGATTCCAAGACATATATCTGTTACATTTGCTGAAGCACAGTGTGAGAATCAATCTATGTAGATTGATTATGGTTCAAGTGGAAGAGATGACTAGACCAAAGTCAAAATCAAATGCCTTGTTTTTCTCAAAGCTAATTTCTGTGATGCTAAAAGCGAAGGAGATAGCTGGACCTCCAGATGAGCTGGTAGTGGTTAAGGATAACCTCTGTATTACAAGAAATATCTGTAAATACATGAAAGTCAGTTGTAATCCTTGGAAGAAATCATGGGTAAATGATGATGGAAGAATTTATGATAAGTTCACTCCTGTGGATCATCCGTCTAGACCAAAGATGTGAGAGATCCTGGTCTTAGGACCAGATGAGCCAGAACCAGTCTACAGTGATAATGAAGCTGAGGAGGAAGAGACTTCAGTTGAGGAAGGAGGAGACCCAGACTTACCCCCTAGTCTTGTGCATCAAGTTATTTCTTATGGAGCAGCTAGCCCTCCAAAAGCACTACCAAAGAGAGAAACTATCTTGAAGGACAATGATTCAGAGACTACAGAAGAAGGAGAAGAATCATGCCAATATGTTGTCAAGGACACCTTCGAGGAGGAGGAGACAACCGAATATGATCATAGAGAAAAGGAGGCTGATGATGAAGCAGATGATGAGGAAAATGTTGAAAAAGAGCTCAGTTTGAGTCCTCTAATAGTCAGTATAGTCAGGATAGTACCTGATCAGGAAGACATAGTAGTAGCACCTATTGATGAGAGAGTCATTAATGACTCGGAAAAAATGGCTACTGGATCTACTGTAATTGTAGAGGAAATTGCAGAATTACCTCAGGAAGAAGAATTGGAAGAGATACCTAAGGAAATTGTTCCAAGTGAGGGAGAGAATCTTGGCTCAGTATCAGTATCATATGACATTGAAGGTTGGACATCAGATCCCAGATATATGATTCTTGGACTTTCTTATGGCGATTCTGATGAGGAAGACCAACCCCAAAAGGAGTCAGTTACCTTACCTACTGTGGCTGACAATGTGGCAACCAAAAATGATCTTAAGTCTTTAAAAGACGAATTGATAGAATCAATAAGAGAATCAGTGGCAAATATGAAGAAAAGTATGGTTTAAGAGATGAAAAGAACGGAGCAATCCCTTGAGTTATCCATTGTATGTAGTGTGTCCAGTCCTGTGAAAGAAATGGTGGATGAACTTAAAGTGTGCCACACTCAGATTGAGAGTTGGACAGGAGATGTAGTTGCTCTTAGACAATCAATTGCTTCATTGATTGATTTGAACAGTTCTCAAACCCAAGTGCACACTGACATTCGATATATCAAAGAAGTGGTCAAACAGTTTGTGGAAGTTTTTGAGGCCTTTAAGAAGTCAGTTAAAGAACATCTGAACAGTCAGGATGAACTTGTTCAGAAGGTGGTTAGTAGTCCGACTCACTCTTTCAAGGAGATAGTGGCCTTCTCAATGAAACCTCTTCCCTCATCCAGCACAAGTGTGAACCTTGACCAAATCTGCACTATTGTTCAGGAATAATTGGCTAAGGACAGTCTCAGTGGTGTATCAGATACCCAGATTCTTTCTACCACTAGTAAAGTTAGTAGTTTTGTTCGTGATCACCTGCGGGCAGCTACTGCTTCTCAAGAGGCAATCAAAAACAAGGTGGATGCTTATTTTGAAAAAGTTTATACCAAGCACCAAATGAAAAACCATTTCAAGATTTTGATTGAGAATATGAAGTTACCTCTAGTTACCCAAGCCTTCAGAGAACAGGTTAGTAAGCTCAGGGAGCTTACTCCTGCTTTAGATAAGTTTATTGAGAACAGAGATGATTTTGTATCTGCTATGGAGAGAGGTGGAAGCATCATCATGGATTTCAGGAATCTCTTGCTGCCTTTCCTACATGTGGATGCTCGACCAATTATTGTACCACCTGCCCTTCCACCTTCTGCCTCTGGGAGTACTACTCAACTGACTCCAATTCAAGCCATCAGGAGCTTGACACCTTTGATCCCTCAGAGAGAGACAGATTACAGATCTGGTACTGTTTCAGTTGCTGATCCACCAGTAGTTCTTTCAGGAATTCCCAAGCCTACTGACTCTACCTCTGCACCCTCTGCTGATCCCAAGGGAAAGACACCTGTTCAAGAGGATGATTGAGTGCTTCTAGCTATTTTTATGGGATTTATTGTATTTTTTGTACTTTTCTAACTTTCCCAAATGTATCTTTTTCTTATCAATCCAATACTTCATTCCTCTCTTCACTGTCTATTTTACTCTGTATATTTTCTTTCTTAGTCCTTCTCTTTTCTCTGATACCCTCCTTTTTGTTAATCACAAAGGGGGAAATTTTTTTCGAAACCTGTACCCAGAGAGTGAGAAAGAGAATGTTGTTCACCTAAGGGGACAAAGGGGGAGAGAAAATCACTACTTTGGAGGAGAATCCTGTAGTTAAATTGATAGGGGGAGGAATATGCAAACCAAAGAATCTTGCTTGTGTTTTCCTCTGATACTACATTATTTCTTGATATATTCCTATTTTCATATTTTTCCTCTGATACTTTTTTTTATATCAATTCCTGAGATTTTTTTTCACTCTGATACTATAATGTTGATATAATACGTTGATATATATATTATTTTCTCTGATATTACTTTATTTTGGCACAAGTTGTGATTATCAAAAAGGGGGAGATTGTTGAACCCTATGGAATTAAGTTGCTTTATTGTGTTTTGATAATCCCAACCATTCTTTCTTTATATCTTGATTATGCTTAATACATTCCAAATATACTTTAATATATTTTGTTACCTTCATTATGATTAAATTAAGTCTTTTGAATTATCTGATATATGTTTACTATGACTTAACTCATTCTTCCAAGTGAATTATCAAACAGTTTTCAGCTACCGTTACAAAATGCTACCGATACAGAGTAGAGAAACCGTTAGTCAGTAGCTACCATCAGAAAAAATAGCTACCGTTATTAGCTAAGCAATCTTTACAACTCACAGCGACCGATACAGTTAATTCTACTGATATGTTGGAGCTACCGCTATAAGAGAGCTACCAATACAGCTACCGGTACAGCTACCGTTACCCAAAGTCCATTACTGCATCAAAATCTACTGATAGAGCTACCGATACAATGAAGTCGACAGTTACCGCTACAACAAAGTTGACAGCTACCGATATGCTGAAGTCTACCGTTATGCAAAGTCTAACGATAGAGAACTACTGCTACCATTACAAGGCAGAGCCACAGTCTAACAATAGAGAGCTACCGCTAATGTTACAAGGCAGAGCCACAACTACCGATAGAGAGTTACCGCTACTGGTAAAGGCAGAGCCACCGCTACTGTTAGAAGTCCACCGCTACCGGTACATCAAGTCTACCGACAGAAAAGTCTAACGTTACAATTTCTACCGATACTCAGACCTACAGACACCCACTGTAACACAAGTCTACCGATATCAAGAGCTACCGTTCTAGAGACAGAACCCGACACTGCTTTAATTTCTTTATCTTTGTTTAATCTAACCAACGGTCATATCAGGTATATTTTAATACACTGAAATTTATTTAATGTGTGCTGTTGGATTTCAGAGAATCGTAACTCGTACCTACAAAAAGTAAATCATCCTTTTCCAGAGCACGTGCTTTAAATAAAGGAAGGATGTGCAACTACAAGAGAGAGGAATTTTTAGACGAATACACGAGACATACAGAACACAAGGTGTGTTGGAAGAACAACAGAGCGTGAATGCAAAGAGACGACTGAACTTACACGAGGAACTCTTTCATCAATGCTAACCAGTGAAGAGTTGAGAACGAGAACATAAAACAAGAACTTCATCGACTACTTATTCTCTATCTCTGAACCTGGAAGTCAAGGAAACAGATGATACTCTGTTTTCCAGACACAAACCAGAAGAGGACTCAGAGCGAATTCTGATCAATCAAAGGAGTCCAGAACTACACGACAATCACTAGAGCCATTTCTAAACTCTAAATATTTTCTCTGTGATTTATCTTTTTACATATTGAGTAGTGTGTGTTATATGCTGTATTTTACACACACACTGTCTCTTGTGCCTTAACTGGAGGATTTGTAAATCCTCACTCACTCTCTTACTTCTTTTATTTCCCACTGGGATAGTGGTAGAGGTCATGTGACCTGGACAGCTGGTTGCTGTTGTTTCTGTTCCCACGGATAACAGTGGTAGAGGTCTTGGACCTGGACAGTTTTATACTGTTGTAATCCCTAATCCAGGGTGCGGATCATCTTTATACAAATTGTTGAGAGGAATAAGTATCGGCTTGAGACTGAACCTCTTGGTTATATCTGTTGTGCTATATCTTTCAAAGTTATTCTTTATTTCACTGCTAATTTCTTTAAAACCAAAATTGTTTTAAAGTCACTTTGATAATTAAATTCGAAAGTGTTTATATTAGTTGTAAATTAGTACGTTGGTTTCAAAAGTTAATCAACCTCTCTGTTTTGATTAACTGGTAAATAATCAATCCCTTGAGAACCCAACCAAACCCTTACTTTGATATAAATTCACTACAGTTTAATTTAGTATTTTATTAGGGGGATTTTAAGACAAAGTTTTAAAATAGAAATTTTAATTGGAACTCAATTCACCCCCCCTCTTGAGTATCCACTCCGACCAACAGTTGGGAAGCTGGTCGGTTGTTAATATGTGGCCGAAAGTGATATGGTGTTTCTCAAGGTGATGCCGAAGTGGAAGTCCACCTCGATATGCTTCATTTATACATGGATGACAGGATTAAAATTAATTTTCATGGTTTACTGATTATCACACTATATATGAGCAGACATCTGCAGTGGAAATCCAAGCTCATGGAGGAGATGTCAAAGCCAAAGGATCTCAGTAGCGACCATGATCATCTCATGGTATTCAGACTCTGCACTCGATCTGGAGACAACATTCGTTTTCTTGTTGCGGTAGGAGATGATGTTACCTATCAAAAAAACGGTAAACCCATAAGTAAAATTTTAGGTAGCAAGATGACCAACATGGTCAGCATCACAAAAGGCCTCAACATACATATGATCGTGATGTGAGTACTGGAGACCACATGTGAGGTCTTTATTAATGTATTTCTCAATGAAGAGTATATAATCCTACTAAGATTTGGTCAGATGATCCATGAATTGGATAACTTTTACAACTACTCAATTAATGTTTGGATGTGTCATGGTGAGATAATTGAGTTTTCCCATAAGACAACAGTAGCTCTATATGTGAGAAAAGAGTTATGTTTTGTCATAAAGATCATTACCTAGGCTCAAGAGGAGTGTCAAAAGGAGTGGCTTGAGTCAATCCAACATCCTACAATATATCCAAGGAATATTTCTGTTGGAAAAAAAGATGGTGTTTGCAGAATGGGAGACGTCAATGCCAAGGAAGTATGTCTGTGGACCAATGTATTTGGTGTGAAAGTGGTTGTGAAGATGTCTCTTTAGTTGGGTGATTCCAGTTGAGTCACTCCCAGTGATGATGATATCATCAATATACACCATCAAAAGGATTCATCCATAAGACGTCATACGATAGAACATGGTGTGACCCGTCATACTCCGAGAGAGCCCAAATGTAGTTACAATGGTGCTGAATCGGCCAAACCAAGCTCAAAAAGACTGCTTGAGGCCATATAGAGAGCAACGAAGTCAGCATACATGGGATTCGACTCCAAAGGCATGAAACCCTATAGGTTTCTACAGATATAAATCTTCTTCAAAAAGCCATGGAGAAAGGAATTTTTAACATCAAGTTGATGAAGGGGACAATGATGATGAATGGACAGAGAGATAGAAAATTAGGCAGATGTCATTTTTACAACCAGAGAGAAGGTTTCAAAATAGTAAATACCATATTTCTGTGCAAATCCATTATCCATAAGTCCAACTTTAAGGTGATGAATGGTGTCATTGGTATTGAGGTGGAACATATAGATCCATTTACTATCAACTGCCTGTTTGCCTACCAAAAGGGGGACAATATCTCAAGTGTGATTTTCTTCCAGAGCCTGTAATTAATCCTACATTTCCTGAAGCCATCAAAGGTGAGATTTGACATCACCAACTATGTGGGGGTATAGATATCATCTCTAGAGCAGAAAGACCATTTTATGAGGATATGTACATAAGAGTATTCAGTCCAGAACAAGTACCTTTTTGTAGTGTAATGGGCAAGTCATCTAGAACCTAACCAGGAGCATCAGACGAATCTGGGACGATGGTGTCCTCGACCTGGATAGGGGATACAGTTGATGGGAGGTGGGAGTATATAGTTCAAAACCATTGAACAATAGAGTGGGTCACTAGATGTGGATGAATGATGAGAGGAAGGAAATCATCGATGGTGGTGTCTCGATGGGGAGAGGGAGTAGTGAAACAAGATCTCTCAACAAACAACACATCAACAATGATGATATATCGCCATAATTTGGGAAAGAAGAACTAATATCCGTGCTGAGTGTGGGAATATCCGAGGAATAGGCAATAGAGAAATTTGGGAGAAGGTTTGTAGAGCTTCAGATGAATGTCCCAAACATAACATAGACACCCAAACACATGGAGTGGAAGTGAGCGAGGAGAAATAGAGGAGAAAAAAGTCTGAAAATGAGTCTCCTCTTGAAGGATAGAAGAAGGGAGTCGTTTTAGGAGGTAGTTAGTAGTCAGGATGGCATCAGACCAAAAAATGAGGGGTGCCTTCATGAGGAATAGGAGGGAACGAGTAGTCTCCATAATATGGCAATGTTTCTGTTCATCCATGTCATTCTGCTGAGGTGTTTCAGGGTAGTATGTCTGATGAATGACGTTTTTATCCTTGAGAAACTACTGAAAGAAAGTGGATAAATATTCCCATCCATTTTTGGAGCAGATGCATTTAAGGGAGTTGGATAATTGAGTATTAATTTCATTATAAAATGTTTAAAAATGGAAAAAATATTGGGATTTTTCCTTTGATACCATGTAGATGAGAATTCCCCTTACCTCAAGGTGAGGTGAAGAAATTATGTTATAGATTGTTAAAATAGATTACACGGTGGAGTATTCCAATGTGGGACTCAGAAATACCCTTTATAATAAAATAGGGTTCAACAAAGTCCAAAACAAAATTAGTATGAGGGACTAGACAAAGTGAAATATCTCTTAGAAGTTATTCACCACCCTAATCAAAAATAAACTTCTTCCATCATGTATAAACTTATATCTATTTCAACCACACCAATAACTTAAAATGATACCACAATAAGATTTGAGCCTATGGGAATCCCAAGAAAAACATCAATTCAAAGGTATTAATTCTAAAGAAATAAGCCAAATGGAAGGGAGTTCACAAAGCTGACAACCCAAATATTAAGAAAGCACTTTCAAAGGACAAAGATAACAAAAAAACTGAAATAATTATCTCCCTTTGAGGTTTCATTAGCAATAAAAGAAAATCTAATCAACATACAACAACCCCAATCCAACTCTAGCAATGTTCCAACACATTTCCAATAAAAGTGTTGTAAGTGACTATAGCTAAACCATCCACAATAATGTAGGAAATCATCCTCGACAAACTAGGAACCATACTTGTGTACCTAATGCTCAAATAAAAGAAATGTTAATCAAACTCTATAAGTGTTCCAAAACCAATCTTCTAACACATCAGTCCAATACTTATATTTCATGTCTCTTAATATCTTTTTACTACTTCATTAGATTCTAAAACAATATCTAATATTTTCCTATTTTCAATAAAACAAATATATATTTCAGAAATAATTCCAATGATTTTAGCTAAACCATCCTCAAGAATTTTGGCAATCATATTTTATTAAATAGCAATCAGAATTGTCGACCTAAAGCTAAAGTCCTGCTTAACAATATCATTTTTAAGAATGAGTAACAAAAATGAAATTCATATTATTGCTAATGTTTTGAAAAAAAAGATTATATGATGAACTCATACCACCCAAGGGAATTAAATTCAAAATTAAATATCTTATTCTAAGTAAATCATTTATAATGTTAATAAAATTCAAAAAATAAGTAATGTAAAGTAGAATAGGCACATTAAACATTCACAATTCCAAAGAGACAAATATGAAACATTTACACATTAAACATTCAAAAATGAATTTTAACTTTTTAGTCCACACATGTTTCATAATATGGTGATAATACTAATTTTTCATCTGTACATTTTCATTAATTTTTAATCATAATTTCTATAATAAATGATGGATAACATCTTCCAAAATAATGGTCAGGTGACACCTGGTCACGCATCAGTTGGCTCCCAATTTATGAGACCACTCCGGAGAGGTTCCAAGTGCATGAACATTTAATCTATGCTAAAAAAATAAAAATAGATGGAAAAAATCCTTGCACATGAACTTATTTTTATGACATGAAGGCCCTCCAGAGAAATTATTAATGAAATAAATTTTCAAGATAAATTCGAACAAACGAAGATGCCTAAAAACAAGGTTCCAACATCAAAATGAAGCTCAAAGATCACTCATTTGTAACATATGAAAAAAGATCAATATGCAAGTAGAAGAAAAGTATTCATAAAATTTATGAATTCGACTTCTGAATGAAAACTCAAGGGGGGAACACAAAATCATATACAACACTCAATGAAAAATGTAAACATGCTAGATTTCTTAAACCACCATGTCTACCAACTAGGCCTCAAAATATTTTAGAACTCCCAACCTTTACACCCTTTCCATATCAATATAGAAAATAGAAAGTCCCCATAACCCACAATGATTTAAATTCCATTCTAGTGTGAATATTTAATATTTATCATTTAGACATAAAACCTAGGTGAAACACTCCAATCAAGAGGCAAATATTGTTTTGACACTTCTCAAATATTGATGCATACAAAAAAACACCAAACATGCTAAAAATGTTCAAATTAAGTTATTGTTCATCAGAAAATGGAAAGCACTAGCTCTATGTAACATAACCTACAACTTTACCAATATAATTCATGATTCTTCACATTGAGTATACAAGTGAGAAAATGTGAGGATTACTCACCAATTGTGTAGGTGTGTTCATGTAGTACACATAACATAACATTATTCAGTAGTGTACAAACAGAAAGGCCCCACAATCCATAACACTTTAAATTCAATTCTAGTGTGCATATTTAAAATTTATCATTTAGGTGTCAAATTGAGGTGAAAACACTCCAATCAAGAGGAAAATGTTTTTTGAAAATTCTAAAATACTGATGAATGCAAAAAAAACTCCAAATATTTTAAAAAAATTCAAAGGAATTTATTGTTCATCAACATGATTCTTTATAATGAACAAGTATGTGAAAATTGGTGAGGATTAGTCTTGAATTGTTCAGGTGTGTACATGGAGTGTGCATAACATGCCATTATTCAGTATTCACTTTAAATTAAACAAATTTACAAGGGATTTGAGATTCAGAATATAGAGAATAGGAGGTGGAGACTATTGATCAGATAATGAAAAATGAAATGTGTTTCAAATAACAGTTCCCAAAATCAACCTCTAATGAAAACCAATAAATTTGTTACTCCTATTATTTATTACAATATTTTTAAAATTAAACTCAATATGATCTACTAGGAACCAATACCAATCCTACAATCTATTAAATAATGTAGGAACTGAGGCAATACTGGGAGTACCTGATGGCACCAACATTGACAAGTCTAGGAGAAACCTGCTGAACTTTCAGCCTAGCCTCTCTTCTTTCAACCTCAAAACTAGATACTAATGAATCAGATAATATTTCTTCCATATGAATCCAAACAATATACAAACAATGAAGAATCATAAAATCAGCTAAATTGTACCCTCAATAGCCAAATTCAGACAATGTAGACACATTACAAAAAACTAAAAAATTTTATGTTCAAAAGAATTTAGTAGCTCCAGAACATCTGATCATGACATAGGAGTGAAGTAGATAGAATAAAATAATGAAACCATTAGAATAAAATAGAACCTTAGAAACATGAAAAGTTGTAACCAAAATTGTTTACAATGAACCAAATTAATCCAAACATTTTCTCTTGTAGATTAATGGGGAAAACTTGAGTTCAATATGAAACATTATGAATTTCACCCTTTATCTAGAATTTCATTTGATGAAATTAATATTTTTTAATGGTAAAATGGTTTATCAATGATAGTAGCATGCCTAACTAAAGATTAGCTCATTATCAACAAGATCAATACTATAGTAACCAGTAACAAAGATCATGACATTTCTAGACCATCATTGTGTTCCCAAGATACAAGATTTATTATACTAAACATGATATTCTGTTTAGGGGTGGAAGATAGGTCTCGCAAAACACATAATATTACAATATTTATTTTGAACTGTGGTGTCCTTTATAAAGTCTCTAAAATGGCTTCATAGGTTCCTGAGACCATCCAGTGAAATTCTAAACAATAACTTGAGCACTTGAGAAATCATTGCTTCATATCAGCCAACTCTAAAAATCAATATACAAGTATTTGGTTAAATTATTTATTCCATCAACCATAAATCCAATTATATACATAAATCTAAGATAATTTGTGCCCAACTTGTTTAATTTTAAAATAAAAAATAGAATTTTTTATATTTTAGAAGCTCTTAACACACAACTACACTAGAAAGCAGTAGTAGTGATCTGCCCATGGATCGGGTCCCTTACAACTAAGAAATGAAAAACCAATAAATATATTACCATGTATAGAGATTATAAGCCTAAAAATAATGGATCATACCTAATACACATTACAAATTTTTTTAGGGAGAGAATTTGGCATTTAAGGTTTTTGGACTGAGAACCCTAGTAAAACGTAGATATCACTTTAACGGTTATCCAAAAAAAAAATATGACCATACCAATCAATTTTAGGGAAATTTCATGGGGGGGGGGGGAAATTACATATTTTTGGGTTTTCAGTTATTAGGTAAAGTGAGCAAAAATGTGGTATAAATATCATTGTTAGCCTCCAACATACATCATTCAAGTCTTGATGATCCTTAGAGATGAAGAAACACTCTAAACAAGAAAATATGAAAATATAAGATATGGTTTACTGGATAAGTTTCCTTTAATATGAAATTCATAATTATAAAATTGCCTCAAAAAACTGCTAATTATAGAAATAATTATCTTGAAAAAATTTTCTTTCTTGGTTTTAAACAAAAAATTGAGTTTTGTCCACAACATTGTGCACACTTTGATCCTCATTGCATGCGAGGTACCAAATAAAAGTTGATGTGAGTCGAATCCATAGATACCACCTATATGTTGATTGAAGGCCAAATCAATCATAGATCTAAAATTGAAATTCTTGAAACAACAATATTTATCACCATAAATCTTCAAAATGGTTAATGACCTCACTTGGTTGGAAGAGCTTCCTTCTAACTTGCTTTATTTATTTGAGAGAGATTGTAAAAAACCTCATTTCTTAAGACTCATGTAACTATTTTCTTTTTCAATAAAGGAGTCTTTTCCACTTTGGTGGCTTGACCTCTTATAAAAAAACATGTGTAGGGAATCAAGGCTCAGCACAGAAGGAATAAGCAATGATCAGTGGAAGATGGATAAGACCACTAGGCGCACGTCTTCACATGCATGATGCGTCTCAGATGCCTCTAATCCTGATTTGTTGACCAACCTATCATCCAACACTAATTATATCCCTATTGTTTTGTGAAAAGGTATTTGTAGTTGCCCACAATCTTCTATTTACATTCACAATTACCATGGTAATTCCCCTCCAATCACACATACCTTCCCAACTCCTCCTAATATAGCTGATTTTCATTTCAGTCGGGCCTCCTACAGTATTGCATATGCCTCTACTCATGATTTTTTGACCACCCTTCCATCCAATACTAATGATCTCTTTGTTGTTTTGTGCAAATGTATGTGTACTTACCAACAATCTTCTATTTACATGCACTCTTTTCATGACTTATAAGTGCAAACTATGAGTCTTGATTGCTGCATTGGATATGAAATATGTTCCATAAACCTTTGTAGAGGCCAAGCCCCATCCAGGTTGACTACAAGTTATGTTTGATGAGATTTGTGCTTGGAAGAACAAACACACTTGGGATTTGGGTTCTTTTTTCCTTCAGGTAAGAAATTACTTGGTTCTAGATAGATATATACTATACATAGCTATTAATGGTGAATTGTATCCCAATCCATAGCACCAGACTCCATTGCATCACACCATGGATGCATAATAGAATTTTTGAGATTGCATGGCCTAGCATGAGCCATGTTGTGCCATGGCGCAGTGCTGTGATACATGTGTCATAGTGTCATCCAAAGCTTCCTTTTTTCTACCCAACTGGAATGCCTTTTAACCTATATAGCCCAAAAAATCATCATTTTTTAATAAAACCTATAACCAACAAGAAATAAACTCCTTCCCAAAATCATGGGAACCAAAAACTCTAGGCACATGTGTCCTGTGACCTTTTTACTTCTTGGAATGTGAAAATTTCCCTCCTCTTTGTGGCTCCTCAAGTGCTTTTGTGCGAGTCAACCTATTTTTTTTTCTGGATTGAGAATCAACAAAGCCATTCCAACATCCCTAACCAGCCTATTTTCCATTTTTTATTGAATTTTTCATTGATCCCCCTACTAAACTTTTTATTTTTCCTTCATATTTTAATAAACTTATACGTAACTTTCTCTTTCTATTTCATCGATTATTATATTTTTCATTTTTTGGGGGGATTTTTTATGACTATACCATGTATAATTATCTTATTTATTGTGTTATTTGAGATTTATGGTTAACTATTAGATGTATCATGTTTTTTGTTTTTTATGATAATGAGGATTATAACAGTGGAGTCTATCTTGAGGATTCTTAGAATCGTAATGAGAGAATCCATAATTCTTAGATGTCTCATGTTTTTATCTTTGTTTTCTTTAGTATTTTAAAATTTATATTGTTGACTATTTGTATTTGTTGTATGATGTATAGACTATTGACATGATCTTTTATATTTACATCATATGCGTTATCTATGTTATTATTTGGAATTTTTTTTATCCTTATATATCCTTTTTTCACCATCAATCAATATTATCACGCGTCGTGCACTACGCAATGTACTTTTGTGCCTAATGCCTTTTTAACCATAGTGCGCCATGCATTGTCGATAACTATTGTAGAATAATAAAAAGAGAGACCAGAACCCCCAAGGTTCTCTCTAAAGTAGGCCATGAGGTTCTTTTATAATGAATAATTAAGACCACATCAGACCATAAGTAAGATGTGAGATAAAGACTCCAACACTCCCCATCAAGCTATGTGTACCTTGCTTGGACACATAAAGAACAGAGACCAAAGAAATGACAATAAAAAGCAAACAATAAATGATCCAAACACTCCCCTTCAAGCTGGACAAACCCATATTGATTACAAAACAAGAAGAAATAAAAAGTAAAAATTGACGATTGTAGCTCCTCTTCATGATCATAGCTCCCCCAGGATGATGGATAAAAGAAGATGTTGTGGGCACAGTAGAGGAACCACACAAATCGGGCCGGTTGACGAAGCGCCAATAAATCTGCACTAGCGGGGATGGTCGATGATACACCGAGAAAGACACACTAGCACTGAGAAAACCAAACATGCGGGGCTGATAACGGGAGGTGAGGATTACAAAGATTTGTTACAGGATCTGGAAGCACCAAAGGGCCTAGATCCAAGGCAGTTTAGCTATTGCGCCACAATAGAGGAAGTGTGAGGGATTTCCGACAGACAGGGCATGCCATCAGACATGGGAGACAACATTTTAGACTGGATGGAGCGTGCAGAAATGGTTCTTCCAGGAAGGGGTGGTAGCTCCCGGGAGAGAAGTGCAGGAGGAGGGGGTCATAGCATGCATTTAAGGAGATCTCATGGGAGGGATCATCAGATATGCCAACACAAAAGAGGCCAAGTCCACCTAGAGAGGAGGCGTCTAGATGGGGGTGGCCTTTTGGAGTCTTCTTGTGTAGGGAGGGATCAGAAGGAGCATCAACGAGAGAGGGGGTCGACCAGAAGCACTAGATCAGCAAGGGCCGTCACTGTGGATGGGGCGACGGAAATTGGGGCAGTCACATTGAGGTCGTCATGTGAGGGGGTGGCAAAGAGAACAAAGGTGCTAGATTGGAACTTCATCTTGTGAGCTGAAGTAGTCGAGAAGCTACTCGTAGGATGGTTTAGGAACCACGATGGGAGGCATGGCCGTAGATACTGTGGAGGGGTCATCTCCGTTAAAAAGTCAAACGGATGGAGTGTGGGAAGAGGAATCACACAGGGTAGTGGCCCAATAGAGGATCAAACAGCACTGGAGGGCCACGCGGGGGAGAACCCACGACGAGCAGGATGTGTAGTCGCGCGGGAGGATAGGGCCATCATGCATAATGGGGAGGGGATGCTGGGGAAGGAGGCGCTGTCAGGGGGAGAGCCATTGGACAAAACCTGGAGGGAGCTGCATGGAAGGAGTCACACACATGAAGGAGGGAGGGGGTGACAATAGACCTTGCTAGCCATGGAGGCCTCCACTGCCCCCCACAGAATAATTATCACCAGAAACCCTAAATGGGGAAATAAAATATGGTAGGGTAGGCTTGGGTTTCAAGAATTTCCTCTAATACCATGTAGAAGAATAACAAGAGATACCTGGACCCCCTAGGTGATCTCTAAAGGAGGCCTTAAGGTTCTTTTATAATGAATAATTAAGACCACATCAGACCATTAGTCCGATGTGGGATGTAGACTCCAACAACTATGATATTGTATGTGTAAATGCATATGGTTCATTCAATATCCTTAAAACCAAACATGTCACAAAGGGGTATTGATATATATATATGACATTAATTATGTTGAAACTTTCTACCCTGTAGAAAAAATGGTTTTCGTCAGTCTATTTATTTCAATCACCACGTGCAATAATATTTACTTAATAATCAATTAGATGTGAAAAAATGATTTATTTCTTAAGGGGGGGGGGTCTTCTAAGGTCAGTCATTTTCAACATTCTTTAGATGGCCCCAAACAGTCTCCATAGACATAGTTTTACCGTTATTGTATAGTTATGGAAAATTTTGGATTTTTGAGACCGCAAAGGATTCCACAATATTCTATCAATAATAAATTATCATAATTATTATGTTTGTTTTTTTATATGGATGATATTTTCATCCCAAATAGTGACTTGACATGAACTGATCAGCTCAATCCCTTTATCAGAATTATTTTACAAAAGATTTGGGCAGTAAGTTGAGCATGATAAATATATATGTTCCATATTAAAGAGTGTTATAAGGGTTGTCTAGTTTTGATTTTGTATCCCCCCACAATCTCAAATCATTTGTATCTTTATTTCTCTCTATAAATAAAGTTATGATCTCATTCAAGTGACACAACTTTCTGGAATCTAGATTTCAACAATATTTTAGGGTTATCGCCTCTTGTTTTGGATTATGGTTATTTTAGATGACTTGACTCTTATGGAAATTTGGTAGCCTTGAGGATGTTATGCGTTTTCCTTTTGGTGATATAGACATTTACCGGATTTGAGGCAAATGAATCACATATCAGGTATGTCATTTATCTTTTAGAATTGGTCACCAATCCCAGGCCTATTTGAGACAATCATTAGGTAACATTTTTATCTCATTGCCCATCTAGATGGGATTTCAATGGGGTTGGGTCATGTCAGACACATTAGTCAAAAACATTACTATAAAGTTGAATAAATGCTGATCGATTTATTTCTTGTTTTATGTTTAATATTAAGGTTTATAAATGTTTATTTTTTGAAACCAAGAATCCATCCATCATGTTTTTATACATCATTACTCATCCCTCCTACAATAGTTCATTCATCAATCCATTGTTCATCCATTTTCATCTTTCAACTAATAGTTCGTAGAAAAATGTTAATGGGTAAGTTAAGTTTAGTACCACATCGAACTTTCCCACTCCACACCACCAACCTCCCTAGCAGCACCCTAGGAAAACTCATCTTCACCGTCACTGGGTCCACCCCTCCACATCATAGACAGTTCATCGGGACAACATACAAGGATTCTCTTCTTTTCGGTCATTTTTATGTATTCAATATGGACATGTACTACTTGTGTGTGTGTGGGGGGGGGGGTATTAGGAGTGTTATGTGGTATTTTTTTTGTTTTATTATGTTTCCAAGATAGGTACACCTAACTTCAGGGGGTTTTAGAGGGTCAGTTAAGTTGAGTCTCGTATCAAAATTTATGTATTATGTCATCTTTATTATTCTCTATAAATAATGGTAAAGGCCTCTCATAAGAGGCATCTTGGGTATTTGTTCACTCTCCTCCATTCTAAAAATAATTTATCCATTCATGATTCCACCAACCATATACATAATTTGTGTTGAAGAGAAAAAATATTTTACTTCTAATTTTTTTTAATAAAAATCAACGGTAATTCACATATTTCATGAAAAATCAATCCATTATGAGTGTTTTGGTTAGTGATAGTATTCTATAATTTTTTTTATGATTTATTCATTTTGTCTTCCATATAATTTATGGATGGAATAGATCAAACCTCTGGTATTAGATTTACAAGTTTGAAAGGGACAATCATATTGAACATGTAAATTAGGGGCAGGTCTAGGATTTCAAAAGAATAGATTGATACGCCATTCCTAAGTATAATAAAAGTATTAATGGATAATTGTTTTTGCCTCTCATCCAAAATGATCATAATGACTGTTAACACCATAGGTGAAAGAGAGGGGTAAACAATAGGTTTCTATTGATTTACTTTATTCCAACAATAGTAAAAGAGCTATAAATTCTAGAATTACAGAAGAAGAGAATAATTAGAATGAAAATAACGAAGATAACTCTCTGGGGGAACCCATAGAGCCAAGTCCTAGGCCTCCCTAACATCTGTAGTTTCATGAAAATCCAAAATAACCAGTCCCATCTACCCTACACCTTCCCACTAATTAACACCCCAACCCACTACTAATAGTATATTACAACACTTCCCCTGATAGTCTTTTAAATCCCTTAACAATAGCCCATAAACTACCCCAAATCACTCTCAATGACCATATCATTTCAATTTTAAACTCATAATCTATTTAAATTTAGCGAAAGTTCAATCTCAGTGAACAAAAAGCCTAAAATACCCTAGCCAAGGTACATGAATAAAGCTATACATAAGGATATTAATTGAAAAAAATAAAGAACATTAAAAATAATAGAATAATGACCTCAAGCTTCATCTTTTGTTCGTGATATTTGAAATACTTCAGTTCCTTTAATTATCCTAGTAAATTTAGAAATAATTAAAAATGTGTATGAAAATTCATCAAAATGGAAAATTAATTAGCAGTAGTCATAACCATCTCCAATGTGATGCATAGGTAGGAATCCTGATGTGACATACATAATGCTCCCTCTATCCCTGCAACTTTGGCATGCAAAGTGCCTACCTCTTCCTAAATTCATTTAATAATACGAGTGATAACCGCAATTTTTTTTTGTTGAGGTTCTATTTAATTAGAAAACTACTAAAAAGAAGAAGAGGTTTATTAAATACCCCAGTCCCCACTACTTTCTAGAACCATTGGAGCACAACATTATAACGCATTTTTCAGACCAAACCTCTACATTTCTTGATCTTGTATTACTCCTTGCACAATCAGATCCTGCTCGACATTCCTAGTCAAGGAACTATATGTTTTACTGTCGTGCTTTAATGGTTCCTCAACTCACCTTTCCAGAGAACTCAACTCATCCCTCAATTCTTCCTCTCCAACTCTTCCCCACTATCAAGACAAAGAAATGATCCTAGATTTTCATTTTCTTTATTCTGTCGATCCTTACTAACACTCAGAACTAAATTACCCTCCTTTGACGGTGGAAGATTCGACCCTACCTGTTTCTTGCTGGTTTACCGTATTCGAAGTTCTTGAAGAACTCTATTGGTTTCTCGGTCAACCAACAGGATCAGTTATCAATGTTCTTAAATATAATTGTTCATATTACCTTCTTGTCCCAGTATGTTTACACCAGATGATCTAACTTTGTTTCACACTTCTCAGGCGCATCTCCATTTATATCTGCCTTGGCGATGTAAATGAGACTAGGGAGGGAACTTATAAATGATCGATATAAAGTGGACAGACTGCTAGATTTCACTTTTCATTTAGTTTAATGTTTAATGGTATAATAATTTACAAAAAAATGTATTTTTTATGTTGCGTTAATATTGTTATAAATATTAACTTTTGTAAATGTTGTTATAATTGTTGATGTATAGATATAATTATTCATTTAGTTTAATGTTAAATTATAGTTATTTATATAGTAAGATGCAAGTTTAGTTATTTTAATATAGTGGTAAAAAAATTAAAACCACAACTCTTTTTTAATTTGTTTGATGGATTTATAGTTGAAATGATTGTTATGTATAATTTCAGTCATCATTATTAATATAGTTCTAATAGTACCTTTATCATTATTATAAAATGTTGATTTATGATGTGAATTGTGCCGAATATGAACAATATATATAACATGATATTATATATTTATAAGTGTTTATTTAAAAATATTTATTCAATACAGGTATTATTATGCAATATTAAATACATGTGATAATACATATATGTATTATATATATATATATATATATATATTTACTTCTCCCAAATGATTTTACTATCAATTTGTTATGAATGGATTAAATGGTTTGAATATTCAATGAATATGATTCAATGAATTAATGTCATTGGGGATAAATGTATATGGACACATAAATATGGTTGACGTCTTTTATTCAATGAAACATGTTATGGATGACTATATACAGGGATGCGATCCCTCATGTTGTTATAATCTGCTTATGGGAAAGTTTTTCAATTCTCTTTTCCCCCGAATACAGTTGCGTATTATCCGAGATGAATGTGCTAGAACCCCTTTTGTATTCAGGTATCCTCATAATAAAATCATGGATCCATTGGTCGATGTCCCCCCCTCATAGGTAGAGTGCTTTTTTCCACTACTTCGCGATCTTTGTTAAGCATTTTCCTTTTCTAAGGAAGAAGAAAATTGATGTTGAAATTTTCAAGCTGTTCTATTTTATAGATTTAATTACATATTGATTATTAAAGATATATTTGTCTTTGTTTGAGTTGTCCTTTGCAATATATGGTCATATGATGATCATGAGAGATCCATCAATGGTATCAGAGGGTTGAATTATTTTTCGAATCAACATGGTTATTATTTTATAAAAGATATGTTTTAATTGTAAAATGATATTTTTCAATCCTAAAAATAAATATAAAAAGTTCATACATATTACTCTTATTTATGAAAATAAATAATGTATTTATTTTAATCAAGAGAATTTATTAATGAATTGAATTATATTATTTATAAGATATTTATAAATAATAATAATATTGAAAAATATATTTTGAAATATTTATAAAAAACTAGAAAGTTTTATTTAAATTATTTAACTATAAAATGTTTATGGTTAATTGATAAATATTTTTACAATACCTCTGGAAAAATTAAATGGAATGCTTTATGATATAGAAGTAAATAGTTTATATAGAAATCATAAAAGTTGGTTTATAAAGTATTTATAAATTACAATGTATATGATATTTGGATTATATAAAAATTTTATATAAAAGACATTGAATTATAAAATATTTATAATTTAGGAAATATCAAATAAATTCCATTTAATATAAAATTTGAAGATGTTCATATTGAAACAAATATAAAATGTTAAAATTTTTGCAAATTTCTAAAATTTTTATAATTATAATTTATTTATGAATAAATCATAAATGTATCATGTTTTGGAAAATAATTAAATTGTTTATTTATTTGTTAAATTTCCTTGATATTCATGTTTAGTTCATAATTAATTAATTTAAAATTGTTCAAAATAAATGGGCCTTATATTGGATATTATTTAAGCCACATCAAAAAGTATCTTGACAATCAATATACTCTAGGTATAAATAATAAATGGTATTAAAATTATGTAAAATGTTTACATAATAAAAATTTAATTATAAATAGATTACTATTCATATAATATCATATATTTAAAATGAAATTACATATAATCAAAAATATGAAAGAGTTCATATTGGAAAGTTTATAAAGAGTTTATATTCAAAAATTATGGAATCTTCATAATGCTAAAGATGAAATTATTAAAGGGTTTATAATTAAATTTTATTTATGAAATTATTCATAAATACTTATCTCATTATTAAATATTTCAAACGTTCATTTATTTAAAGGTTATTCCCTGTTATATTTATAGTTATAAATTGTATATATTATGTATGATTGTTTTCCAAAGTTTATAAGATTAATTGATTATAGGATAGAGCCTTGCATATCATGCTAGGTTTGATATCATAAAATTTAATTTTCATCCACCTCAACCTTAGTTTTTAATTTTAGTTACGAGATTTAGAATAGTCATTGGGCATAGTTTGGGCATATTAGGTGTTAGAGTTTTCGTTAATTGAATTCTCCCTTAAGTAAAGTATCCGCAAGTAGAGGGACTTCGTATCAGACCACCTACTTTCCTGGAGGCCTTCCTTGGCTAGGAATGTGAATGGCATTGGATATCTATTTCTCTAGACTAACTCATGTGGAGCTTGTCAATCTCATATAACTCTATGATTTTACATGAAGTATCCATGTACCTTATGCATATGATGCATTTGGATATGCATGAATATTCTTAACTTCAATTTTTTGTGATTAACATAGACTCGCGAGTTGTGTAAAGAGTTACACATTAATGTGGTGTGAACAAAATAATTTGGTGATTGGAATATGAATTTCAAAAACTAAATTATTAGAAGCATGCATATAAAAAAGGAAATAAAACCTGAGAAGATAATTATTATATATGATGTAACAGTTATGAAATTAACATGCATATGATGTGTATTAAATTGGAGAGACTTTAAAAATAAATCCCCTTAAATACTAAGTGTGAGATTCCTTGAAAAGAAACACTTTTCAAGTCATTTATCATTCAACTGGGTAGTTTCATGCCATAGTTGGGTGCCCCTAGATTATCTTGTATAAGGAAAGAAAATAATAAGTGACTCTAGATTGTCTTGTTGGGTAGCTTCATGACCTAGACGGGTTCCCATGGATTGTCCTTGGTTAGTTTGTTTTTGGCATTTTATTGAAGTTATACTATATGAGAATCTATAATAGTTAGGATACCATATGAATAGAGTTTAGTTAATCCATATGATGGATTTGGATAAAGAGTTATCCACTAAACTATCTAAGAGTCACAATTGTTGTGATTATAATGATTCTATTCCTAAATAACCAAGTAGTGAGATGAACACTCTAGTAGACTCATTTCTTAGTGAAATATGGATATTGAATCACTAAATTCATATGATGTGTGGGGTAATCATTTTTAATGGGATATCTTTCATTAAAATTCCTTGATGAAAATATATAATACATTATATTCTTATGATAAAAGATTCAGCTGTAGATAAATTCATCACCATTATTAAAATAAACTCTATATTAATCCTTGAGATGAGGAGCTTGAAGTTTGAAAATCCTAATATTGGTAGATTAAGAAAATTTCTTGATCAAGATAGACGTTCAATGTGTTAGAAGAGTCCCTTCTTGAGTAACCAAGTGTTGAAGTTGTTCAACAAGAAAATCAACACTTATGGAAGCATGGAATGATTTATTTAGGTTTCAAAGGCATTAGATTCTAAATGACCAAATGAATATTAGTCTTATATACTAAACAAGATTCAGTATGGAAAATTAAATTCAATATAATTGAATGTATTAATGACTCATTGAGACTAAATGCTTCCTTAAAGCTTTATTGGTTGTATAAATCAATTCTATTATTCTGATAGATATATGATATCAACTATATATTTAACAAAGTTTTGTAAATATATATAAGGTCATAAGGATTAAAATAATTGAAGATTGATTTTTTTCAAGTTATAGAGTAAATTAGTTTCTACATTGTTGACTAGGATGCTTCGATCTTGGATAAACTCATCATAAAATGTGAAAAATATCTTATTTATCTCTTGAAAATATCTTGTAAACAATGACTATTTAAATGAAATGAGATGGGTTTTTTTACAAATGGGTTTTCATTAGTTTAATTATATAACATTCTTGAAATGGGAGACTAAAATGGATCGTTATAGTTATGGAACTTATCCCATTGTCATTTATGGAAATGTTCTGACAATATAATTGAATTCAATGAAACATTTTACTCGATATTCACAAAGTGTTGAGAATAGATGAATTGGGTAAATTATGTATGGATTCTTGTACTATATATATAGTACAATTAGGTAAAAGTTAATACTAGAAGAAGAAAAGTTAGTTGAAAAGTTCAATGATGTTTCTTTAGGATGCAAATCAAAGCCATTGAAACCTAGGGCTATCAAAAAATAAATAGTAATAATTCAATATGATTGGATTATCGAAGATATACCTGATGAAGTTTGTGAAAATCTATGGAATGGCCATATCAAGTAATGAAGTTTTAGAAATAAATTCTTCAATTTTTGAAGGGTATGTGACTCTAAATGCATATTTTATAAAGTGTGGTAAATATATATGAGTTCAAAATAAAATGAAGAATTGGTTGATCTTGTCATTTATATTCATGTGATGAAGTAAAAAATTACTATATTGATAATTTAAATATAAAGGAATGTGTTAATCTTGGATGAATCTAAGTAAAAGTTATGTGTCTTCATCTCACTTCTCTTATAAGATAAAATAGGATGTTTGATAACAAAGGGTTTTTATGAGATGATTAAATGTATACACATGTTTTATGATTCATTAGATTTATATAAATTTTTTTGAGAAGAATATTTGGATAAATTTTTTTATCCATATATTTGTTAAGATTTGGGGGAATGTGTTCTCGCCGTCCATCAATGAGATATTTTAATAAAATATTCTTTAAAAAAGGAAAGGTTTCAAATTCATAGAATAACATTTATGATATGGAAATAATAGATTATTTGTTTAATATTAATACTAAAAGGAAATAAATGTTATTTCTTAAAACATAAATTAGTTTTTATTGAATCTTAAAAAGATATCCAGAAGAGAATATGATGTCAAAGTGGCTAGTGGGAGTATGTATGAATTTAGAGAAGTTCAAATTTAATAAATAAAATATTGTGCTAATTCAAGTTTGAGTGTTTTTTTACTTAATAACCTAAAGAGTTAGGGTATGTGACAATTAAGAAAAATGTAAATAGTTATATTTAGTTACTATGAGGAAGTGAATATTACTATTAACTAAAGGATTATAATAGTATATTATTATAGTGATTCACCATGGAATGTCCTAAAATGTTTATAATATATGATGATAAATAAATATAAAGAGTTATACTTATTTATCATAAGAATGTGAATTACACCTGATATCCTAAAAATGTTTTAGGATTTGAATGTAATGAAAAATGTAAATAATTACATTAGTTACTATGAGAATGTGAAATTCACTTGATATCCTAAAAGAGTTTAAGATATAATGGTAAAGAAAAATGTAAAGAGTTACATTTAGTTACTATAATAAGTGAAAATAACTATTCTATAAATGATTATACCATTTAATACTCAAATTATTATACTTTATATCCTAAAAGAGTTTAATGTATAATGGTAAATAAAAATATAAAGGGTTTCATTATTTAATGTAACAAAATGTTATCAATTTATCCTAAAAGTGTTTAGGGTATCACTGTGAGCATCATGGATCGAGGATAAGTATGAGTCTTGTGCAAATCTCATCACCTCTGGACTTCCATATTAGTTGTATGCAAGGCATGTTCAAATAAAATCTTACACCAAACCCATCATTAACCCATTTATTACTAATCTATTTGAAACTATAACATTTACAAGCAAGTGTATGTAAGTTCTTTCAAATGGGAAAAGTGACAAACAAAAATGACAACCGCACAAACCTTTACCTCATTTGGGAAAACAGATCTGGAAGGAAATTCCACCATGAATTCTTTCATGATGGTGTATTTATGAAAAATCTATACTTGACTCTGGTCATAGATGAAGGGATGTTTTCCAAAAATCATCTGATAAAATATAATACCATGAAAACACACATCAACATGATCCACAATATAAGCCTTCTATGTTATACCTAACCGGGATCTACTGTGAAAAAGGATTTCCTTCTGAGTGTTATTTTAGAAATAAAATAAATATCCCTTTATCATAAATGATAACTAAAATAAATTTTTTGTTGAAGCATAAATAATTCAGTTGCATAAAATACACCTTTTATGAAATGAGGGGTGTCTTGCTAAGATCAAAACACTTAAGAGGTAGATACTTATACATTGAAATATCCCACTTTAACACACTAAGATATTATGGAATGAAGAAAGGGTTAAAGGGTGACATGGAAACAACATCCATAAAGAAATCCATATATGGTTTTTAATTAACCTCTGAGTATCATCCAAAATTAAAGAGGTGGCTCATGGACTGTTCCATTCCCAAAACTATCTAGATTGAAATGTAATCTAATGGTACCAAAAATAATTATGATTGATGCATCATCAATGGAAACATACTTGAAGAAATAATAATAAAGTAACTATAATATTTTTTAAAAAATAAAAAATTATTTTAATAAACTAATATATCCATTAATTTGATGATTATTTTAAATAAAATAATAATCACTACTACAAAATAGGCCTTTAACAGTGCTAAAAATAACCTTTATCAGTTCTAGAGAATTGTTGACTACCATAGCGAGATTAAAAGCCCATGTCTTTTATTAGAATTAAAAAATCACTAATAAAATGTCCCTTTATAAATGTTAATAAAATGTTGATAAATGGTTCCTTTATCAGCGCTTTTTTAGCACTGATAAAGGGACACTTTATCAATGATTTTATTTAGTACTGATAAAGGGCCCCTTTATGAGTTCTTTTTAGTGCTAATAACGGAAAAATTTATAAGAACTTTAAAAATATCTGATAAAGTTCCAATTTATCAGTGCTTTAAAAAGTGCTGATAAAGGTCCAATTTATCTGCGCTTTCAAAAGCGCTGATAAAGGGGAATATTTTAGTATCTTGTAACAACACATTGAAGCACCGATGAAATGTGCTGTAATAGCACACCACAACACTATAAATACCACTAGATACCACCAAAATCATGTACCAATACAGAATTTAAATGAAATGAAATTTTCAGCACAAATACCAGAAAAAACACTATATAGACAATTCAAACATTAGTTTATGCAATTACATAAGTACAAATCATTACATACATTAAAAAACATAAATTTTTCTTTTTCTTTTGATCCTGATCCCAACTCATGCTATTTCTAAAAAACCACCCCTACTCGAGCAAAAGAACACACCTTAATAAGAAAAAAATTCTTATGTTATTATTATTTAAAGAAATAAATTAATAGAAACTGTTAATTTTAAACTAAACCTTGAGTCATACCAAGAATACTATGTATTGGATTGACGTTTAGATGATTTATTAACATCTCAAATGGCTTATGTATAATTTTCCTAATGTATCAAAATATACTCAATGCATTTTCTTGGTTTTGAGTATGTCACTTGTCTTTTTTATTAAAATGTAATATTAAACTCGAAACACACACTTTGACTCATACCGATCAAATTGTGTATAGTTTTGACATGATACCAATTATTAAATGTAAAAAGTGAATTATGAATCATTTTCCTAAATTATCAAGAATATATGAGTTTGTTTGATCAGTTTTCAATGAGTGACACTTTTTGAACAAAAATGTCAATTTTAAACTGATAACAAAAATTTTGAGTCTTACCAGGAAAATCATGTATCAAATTGAGGTGAGGCTTATTCCCACATTTCAAAAATGACTTATGAATCATTTACATAATGTATCAGAAAAATTAGAATGATTTTTCTCAATTTTGAGTAGGATAGTTGTCCATTTTACTAAAATTCATTTCAATTTTAAATAAAAAGGCACACTTAGAGTCATACTAGTCACACTGTGTGTCAGATTGAGGTGTGACTGATTCCTATATGTCTCAAATGACTTATGGATCATTTTACTAAATTATAAAAATAATCCTAATGTGTTTTCTTGGTTTTGAGTATGTCACTTGTCTTTTGTACTAAATTGACATTTTAAACCGGAAACACACACTTTGACTCATATCGATTACATCGTGTATCGATTTTATGTGAGAATGATTCCTACAAGTAAAAAATTACTCATGAATCATTTTACTAAATTATCAAGAAAATATGGCAGTTTTTTATTAGTTTTCAGTGAGTGAAACCTTTTTAACTAAAATTTCGATTTTAATCTGATTACGTATACATTGAGTCATACCACGCACATCGTGTATCAGATTGAGGTGAAATTGATTCCTACAGCTCACAAATGACTTATAGATCATTTATGTAAAGTATTAAAATGATATGAATGTGTTTTATATGTTTTGAGTAGGTCATTTTTCTATTTTACTAAAATTTATGTCAATTTTAAATAAAAAGACGCACTTGGAGTCATACCGGTCACATCGTATGTCAGATTAAGGTGCGAATGAATCCTACACGTATCAAATTACGCATGGATATTTTTTCTAAAGTATCAAAATAATATGAATGAATTTTCTTGATAATACCACATGAGATTCCTATACTCTTTTTGCTTTAAATGAGAATGATTTTTTCGGGTAAGAGCATTGGATCAACATGACTTCCAAAAATACCTGTGAAAAATCTAAATAAGTATTAAATAAAAATGATAAGGAAATTAACTTAAAAATATTAGTTAAAGTGATGAAAAATTAATGGAATAAGTAGTAGGGATTAACCTTTTCATGATGGTTCTATTCATTCTTGACGCAGTTCCTTATTGTCATTATCTCAGTTGTAGGCTCGAAGTCTAATCTCCCATGAGCATGAGAAGATTTGAACAAAACACCCCAACTTGAAAAAAATAATCCACCTATATAAGAAAAAAATATTATATGGATAATAAAAAAAATAAATAAATAAAACATAAATAATAAACAATAAATTAATTTTATGGACAATGATTTTATGGTGGAAACATTATGATTACCTTCGTGATTGTGTAGTGGAGGGAAATTTAAGGAAAGTGATAAATTCCAACACTACAGGGGTGAAAAGGTTTTGAGGGAGAATAAGTCTATGGATGTTTTGGGGCAGAAAGGAATGAATGATGGAAAAACCACCCCAACTCAAATAAAATAATCCACCTATATAAGAAAACAATTATTATGTGAGTAATACTAAAAAGAAATAAATTAAACATAAATATGAAATGATACATTAATTATATGGACAATTTTTTTTCTTTGAAAGAATCAAGATTACCCTAGTGATTGGGAAATAGAGGGAACTTGAAGGAAAGTGATAAATTTAGTCACTACAGGGGTAAAAAGTTTTTGAGGGAGAAGAATTCTGTGGAAGTTTTGGTGCGGGAAGACAAGAAAGATAGATAGACCTCCCCAACTCGAACAAAAGAATCCCCATGTATAATAAAAAATTATTATGTGAGTAATACTAAAAAGAAGTAAATTAAATAGAAATATTAAATAGAACATTAATTCTATGGAAAATTATTTTACTATGTAAATATCAAAATTAATTCTGTGATTGAGCAGTGGAGGGAACTTGATGGAGAGTGATAAATTTCAACACTATAGGGGTGGAAAGGTTTTTAGGGAGAAGAATTATATGGAAGTTTTGGTGAACAAATACATGAAAGATGGATATACCACCCCAACTCAAACAAAATAATTCACCTATATAATAAAATCATTATTATGTGAGTAATACCAAAAAGAAATAAATTAAACATTAATATGAAACAATACATTAATTCTATGGACAAATATTTTAATATACAGACATAAATATTACCTCTGTGATTGAGTAGAGACAATATCATTGATCTTTCTATAAAGGCATTAAAGATGGAAAAAAATCTTCCAAAATAAATGACCTCTGTATGGAATAATGAAAATTTAATCAAAATTCCATTATATAATTTGATGGTAAAATAGAGAATGTATATTATAACATTAACTTTACATTTTCCCAAAGGGTTTTTTTTCATTATAGTTTTTTCTTCTGAGGGATTAATAATATCATCATGTGAAAAAGACATTGTTTGCATAGTAGTCAAAAATTTAATTCAATTTATGTTAATATAGTATAAAACATATAATATACGAGGAAAAATATAGTATATTAAAAAATAATTTAACCTTCTCATTGAACTCTCTTTATTTTTAAAGGATTTGAGGATTTGTTTCCTCTATCGAGAATCCCAATTCCCTCTTTGTGGTCCCCTCTAACATATAATACATTTTCTACATTAGGATTATTATAAACTAATTGTGATCACCCAATGAAAGGGTCATCATCAATTGAATTTTCATCTGACCAAACATTTTTTGAGTCACCAACAAGAAAATCAACCAATCCTTGTTTTATAGATCTAATACATAAAATACTTTCACTGCTTGTGATTCCATTATGAACGCCTCGTAATTTTCCTCTTATACACTAAAATTCACCTTCATAAAGCACATTTCATCAATTTACACTACATCATATTGTCAACCCATTTACAATTGTAAATTGAAACTTGAAATATTATATAATCCAACTCATATTTTTTTTGATGATACCAAAATATGACATATTCGCATAAATTGGATTTCTATCCTTGGAACTAGATACATAAATCTCTTCATCCACAAACATAACACCACTGTTTTGCATCATACTATAGTCATCGTGTTCTTTTATATAGAATGTATAACCATTGATTACAAAACCAGTGTAAGATATAACATTTGCATTCGGTCCCTTGGATAGCCATTAAAGTCATTAGAAAATTGAATTTGGATTCTCATATAACTCCTTATAAATTTTATTTCAGAACCATTCTATAAATTGTTGATTGTTTGTATTTGATATCCATCCTTAATACATTGATGGATACAAATCCTTAAGAATTTATTTGTGGGATTCAATGTATGGATCAACATATTCACTATTATGTAAAATATAACGGTTTTTTTCTCCCACTCTATCAAGGTAATTGTAACAACATATCTTCCAAAAATTCCTTCATCCATAAGGAGTTCGTTGTGATGATACTTTGGGAGAATAATTCTTTCAACATCTGATAGGTAATAGGTACAGAATTCAATAGGTTGTTCAAAAATATATAATTTTAGAGTAAAACCTTCTGATCAACCTTGATTCTTGACATACCCTTTCAAAATCTTCATATACCATTCAATGGGGTATATTCATCTGTATTGGATATGACCACATAGTTAAACCTTTATAACCAAGTGAACCGTTAGGTGGGCCATTATATAAAAGAAATATAATGGGAAGAACATCTCTAATTCAAATAATATAACTATAACCTCCTTATTCATAATTGAAAAATTCATCAGGTTTATAACTTTACTACACTTGGCTTTGAAAAATAAGCAGAGTTTGGTTAATGTATGTTGTACATTTTGATACAAAATGCAATAGAAATCAACAAACTTCAAATATTACATAAAAACATGATAGTCCTATGATTTTAGTCCTTGTAAATTTAAATTAGTCATTAATATGATATTTTTGATATTTTATAAATACCCCTATGTAACTTTTACACTATTAAAAAAAAGCAAAAATGCAATTTTTTTTGTCTGGATAGAGTGTAAGCTACCAGAGGAAGAAAATTCCACCTTTTACCCTTCACCAGTGCTAACTCTTCCCTTATACCCATTTCAATCACATATAACCTAGCCTTGATTTCATCCTTCATTTTGTTAGGAACATTTAGTAACATTTCAATAACACCATCAATTTTTTTTCTATATTAAAGATATCAAGAAAATGTCTAACATACAAATAATTCCAATACGGTAATTCAAAGAAAATTTATCACTTCTTCCAACCTAGTTTTGTACGGTTTTTTAAAAATGTTTTACCAAAAATAGTGTCAATATCATTTAATTTATTATAAAGATGATCACTTGTTACTAGATACGGTGGTGTAACTTGTTCGATATTCCCATTGAATGATGTTGTCTAGGATCAATATTTATGTCATTGAGGTAAAAGTTTTTGATTTCCTAAAAACACAGTCTTTGAGGAATATTTCAACTGAACTGAGTATGTGTGTTTTTCACAAATGGGACACCCTAAAATTCCTTTAATGCCATAACATGATAAATTTCCATAAGCAGGGAAGTTATTTATCGTCCCATACAACATGTCCCTCAATGTGAATTCTTTAATAATATGAGCATCATACATTGTAACACATGTATACCACATCAATTTCAGATCATCGATCAATGGAGCTAAATAGACATCAATATCATTACCATGTTGATTTGGTCCATATATAAGAAGATACAGCATAATGTATCTATTCTTCATGCATAACCATCGTGGAAAGTTATAATTTACCAACATTATGGGCCATGTACTGTGACTACTACTCTGTACACCAAAAGAATTTATTCCATCTGTAGATAACGTAAGAAGAAAGTTTCTTGAATCATTTCCAAATTCAAGATACTCGTAATCAATTTTCTTACACTAAGGAGAATATATTAGATGGAATAGGTTCCCATGTTTATTTATTTTATCTACATGCCATGTCAATTGTCTTATGGTTTTTTGACATCCATATAGTCTTCTAAACCATGGAATGATAGGAAAGTACAGTTGGAGTTGGTACCCTAGAAACAACTTATTTATAATTTATGATAACCAATATTCATAGTTTTGAATATTAAGAAACTTGTTATCACATCATGATTATTCTTCTGTATAACATAGTACGTGATAATGTCCCTAGAGTAGCTATCACACTAAAAGGTTATAACAGTTCCCTGCTATGATGAAAACCCAAGAGTGCTATGACTCTATTCTTAAATATATATTCTATAAACAGATGATATCATTTTAGGGACAAAAATGATATAGGCTATCAGGGTTAGATACTCATTGAACTTTGAGGTACATTCTCATAGTGTACACCCTTGGTAATATCAGTAGGATATTATGAGAACGAGACCCACCAGCAGGAAATCCACATTTATACTTGTCACTAGATGTTCCTATTTCTGGAATTGTGTATTGGTCCTTAGAATTTAAGATTATTGTCAATGCTTGTTATGAGTCTCATAATTTTATGCAATGATGAAAATTGTGATGAAAGATTTTCAGGAAGAAGTAGGATATGTTGGGTGTGTCACAAGTAATATTGCATTAATGAATAATGCAAGAAACAATTTTTCCCTTCCTTTATTTAATGGAAGTTTATATCTTATTCCCTTTAATGGAAATGGAATAGCTTAAATAAATCCATGGTCAAGGTGTTCACAATTTCTATTTCCAGGAAGTCAAAGAAAGAGACATTGAGCACATAGGTTGATGACATTAGCATTCAACCTACTTAATTTGAGATATCGTTATAAAGGGATTATATTACATATTAAGCATCCATATGAGGTATTATGTCATTACAACATAAACTTATTTATCTATGGGTTCCTTTGAATATTGTTAGATGCAAACCTTTGACTTTAGGTAGCTTCGCCTAATGCCAAAAAGAAAGAGGCTTAGAGGGTCACACACTAAGTGTATTCAGAATCTTAGTTAAAAAATATATTATTATTTGTTATTTAACAAGTTGAATAAATATTATTCCCGCATGTGGTTTAATTATTATTCATGTTTGCTTGATCAAATTTATTTTTCACCCGTTATTCAAGAGAATATAATGTAATCAGAATATTTAATAAATATTTATTTGTTATTAGTGAATATAATATTTATTTATTTATTGTAGAATAATGTAGTGATATTTATTTAATAAATAAATAGTCATTATTCAAGACCTGATAAATATTGTGGAGGAATGGAAGACCGAGTTTAATGGTCTGGTGAGAAATAATAATTATTTTGAATATTATTTAATTAAATAATATTTAATTTAATTTGAAATTTAAGTGTGTGTTGAGAAATTATAATAATAATAATATTATTATTATTTGACACGGGGTTCTGTAAGGATTAAATAAATAATAGGGTACTTGTGAAATTGTTTTATTTTAACCCTAGAAGTATATAAACCCAATTATGTTATTTTCTCCAAGAGCTAATTCATTTGTTTTCGTTGTGCACAATAGAGTTGGAGAATCCTCTCAAGCCATAAAGAGCTAACTTCTCCAAAAATACTCCCAAGAATGAAGAGTGATCTTCATCCACCTCCTACTCTTGAGTCAATAGAGATTAAGGATAATTCTTTGGAAGCAGTTATCGAGGTGATCAAAGGCAGACGACTCAAGCATTAGGATCTACCATGATAGCACCTAAAGATTCATATGATGATGTTCAGAGATTTTTGGAAGACGTGTGGATCACCACTAGAGGGAATCTACTTTGATTCCTACAATGTAATGATGATACAAACATATCCATTATCAGATTCCTCAATGAATAAATAATTATATCAAGGTAGTTATTTATTTAATTAAATTGATTATAAATAATATGTGATGATCCTCTCTTGGTTTCGATATTCTATCCATTTTATATATTCTTTGATTCATTTTTTTAGATCATGGCATTTACTGTTGTGTAAATCTTGTATTGATCATCAGTCAGGATAAAAAGAAAATTTGGGCATGACCCATACAACACTTCCACTACACCCAGAACCTATAAGTGGTATCAGATAAGTCACATAATTATTTATAATTATTTAAATATTGTTGATTGATTTACTCAAATTTAATTTATTTTTTCAATTCCAATTTAACCATTATTTTAATCTGAAATGAGATATATTATTCTTCATCCTTAATTTCTCATAGATATAATTGATACGATTAATTTTATGAATAAAATAAAATGGAGGAACTCAACCAAAGGTGCCAAGCATTCTGGCTGGATAACACAGGATTACACGTCGTGTGATCATAATTACATGTCATTTACTTTTCTTCAATGCATAAGGAGTTAATTTTACAATTAATCAAAATGTGTGCATTGATTACATGTGGTGAATTAAATGCATTACATCGTGTGTTGACCGGGTCAGGGTGGTTCACAGTCAACTGGTGTACATGTTGTATAGCCCTCATACACAACATGTAGTCTCTTTGAGTCACAGACAAGCCATGTATTACCATACACGACCTACCTAACTGATGACCATATAACTCGGTGTCCAAACACCATATAGTCGATTATACATGTTGTATACTCCAATTTTCCATGGAACGATTTACACGCCAAGTCCCTAGGCATGTGCATCAGATACTTGGTGAGAGATTTACACGCCATGTAACTCTATTGTGCACGCTGTGTACTTATATCAAATTACGCATATTTAAAATTTATTTAGTATATTACGGAAACCTTATCAACATGTGCTTTCATGTATCCATTAAGTTGATAGGACATTCCATATGATGGATTTTAAATATATATATATATGTGTGTGTGTGTGTTTGTGTGTGTTTAATTAATATCTTTGTAATGTTCAATATTTTTATATCATGTATGAGTTGTAATACAGTTGTTACTTTATCGGAATTGAAGCATAACACATGACTAAAAATCAAGTAATTTGTTTAATCATTAAGTTTATAGTACACATCATAAAATTATGTGATAATTCATGTATTCCATACATCAAAAGAGTAATCAGTATACAAAAATAATAAATATTGGGTAGATTCAGATGAATATTCAGTATGTTTCCTCCAAGTTACATTTATGTACACAATTAAATTTAAATGAATTTATTTAAAATTATGATGGATACAGATCTAAAGAAAATTAAAATAATAATTAAGATAAAATAATTAATTAATTAAATATGATAATTAATTGATTCAAGTGTGATTTATCTTAAATAATATTGATTAAGAATTGAATGCTAATTTTATTAAATGTTAAATTAATTACATAAATGTGGATGATCATTAGCATAGACCAGAACATTGTATGTGGTTGGTTTCATTTAATTTATTATTCAATTAAATTTTTGGCATGTGTTCCTTCTCTCCTCTCATTATGTAGGGTCTGCGTGTCCATGTTTTCTTTTATGTAAACTCTTTTTACCTCACTTGGGTGTGAGTAAAATAATATATAATGGATGGAGATCCCAAGCTAGTGGAAGCGGTTCAGTTTTGGAGCCAAGGAAATACCAATAGAAGAAAGATACAATGGTGGATAGGTGGAAAGTTGTAACATGAACCTTAATTATTTAAAGTTTTATTTCCCATAGGTCAAAAATTAGTTTATCAACCTCTAAATAAACTAAACATTAGTAAAAGATCATGACCATACAACTTTATTAATTTATTTATGTCGATTTCATGGTTATTTCATTATAAATGTTTTTTCATGATCACATGGATTAAAGAAATTAACAAGCATGAAAGATAGAACTAAAATAAATTGAATTATGCGTAAATATTATCCAAGACATGGTTAATCACTTAAGTAAATCCACTTAATATTAAAAAACACGTGATAAAGATAATAATTGAAAATTTATGCATAAAGGATAAAATCCATTAATTATATATATTAAGTCAGTATAACCTTCCACTACTTCAGTTAAAATCGAACCATAGTTTAAAGTGATTGACCTGCCAAAGTTGGGGTGTTTTCAATTATCGGATAATTATAAATTTAAGTTTTGGGTTGAATTAACATAGTTCACATCAAGGCTTAATTGTCAAAGCAGGACTTGGTGTAACTGAGAGGAAAGGGTTGAAGATATCAAATTTAAAGATTTCAGGATTGGGGAGTCCACTCAGCAGATCAAGGAATTATGAGTTAATGCAGTTGGCATTTGGAATTACTACCTAAAACCATTCAAGTTGCTTGACCAACCAAAGTTGGGGTTATTATAAGAAGAATATGGATCCTTAACAGTATAATATACAAGTAAGAGGATATTTTTAAGCCAATGGTGAGGTCTATTGAGTTTCAATAAAATAGTGGAAGACTAATAAATTTAATATTTATTTATTTTTCAAACTTTTATCAGATAAAGTACTAAAATTAAGATCTTATTATTTTGTAAAAACAACATTAAAATGAATTAGAACATATCTTCGTGATCCATACTTGAAAAGGATAACCTTATCACCTTAAAAAATTTCCAAGAGTGGAAAAGGCACTTATGCATTATACTTTACTATGAAAGAAAATTGTATGTGCTGGAAGAACCTTTTCCAACTGTGTTTAGTAATGAGGAAAGTGATTAAGGGCTATATATCTATGAGAAACATCTGAAATATGTTTTAGATTTCTAATGTTTCATGTTATAATCTATATCTAATTAGATTTTGAAGCAATGCGAGGACATGTTTGTATATAGCATGATGTATCACCATTGGGATCACTATCAGGAGAAGGCGATAAAAGAGAGGTATGAGATCTCAAATTCTTTGTTTACAACTAATCTTGGAGAGTCTTCGCAAACTGGGCCTTATGTAGTTAATCGTATTGGCTAAATTGAACTCTTAGACATCTTAGGGATTAAATTCATAGATGAGTTGCATTCATATCTCATACTTTCATCACTACCCAATAAGTTCTCTAGTTTTTCAATTAATTACAATATGAGAAATAATGAGAAGAGTATTTCGAAACTTCTGACATTGATTCACCAAGTGGATAAGGATATAGGGAATGATAAACCCACAGTCCTTATGGTGAATAAGAAAATAAAGAACAAGGAAAATGGTACCAAGACCTATAAACAATTTAATGCTCCTGAGCACCGTCCTTCCAAGAAGAGGACGATCTGGAGGTAGAGTAAAGAAAAGGAGGTAGCATGTTTTTCATGTAGTAAGTCAGGACACTAGAAGAGGAAATGCACTCATAATTAATGGGATAGTAATTGTGTGTTCTTTATCAAGGGAAATATTTCAATATCTACACATTTGGTATTAGATATATCTTGTGGTGCTCACATTTGTATCCAAATACAAGAACCAAGTATATTTCGAAATCCTGCCATAGGATAGGTGGATCTAAGAGCTGCTAATGGTTCAAGGTTGGCTGCTCTAGCTAATGGTGACTACTACCTTAAATGTTCATCAGGAATTTTGTTGGTTTTAAAATATTGTTATCATGTACCAACAGTTAACAAGAACATAATTTCTATATCATGCCTAGATACAGATGGGTTTATTTTCATGTTTGGAAATAAAAGTTGTTTCTTTTATAAGAAAAACATATGTTATGGCATGAAACATTTAAATAGAAGTATTTATGTATTAAATTATGAAAAAAGGTATTAGAAATTTATAATGAATCATGTTTACACGACTCATATAACACCTAGATATGGAATTACCATCTTGGTCATGTAAATGATAAGAATTTGAAAAATCTCTATCAAGATGGTTATTTGGACTCTTTTATTCTAAAACAGCTTGAAATATGTCATACATGTTTACAAAGAAAAATGATCGAATCTCCATTAAGTGGATAGGGTGAAAGGGACATAAAGCTTCTAGGATTAGTACACACTGATGTGTGTGGACCATTTCTATTAGTATCTAGAGGTGGATATTTGTACTTCATAACTTTTACAGATGAATTGAGTATATATGGATATGTCTACTTAATGTGTGATAAGTCTAATTCCTTTTATAAATTCAAGAAATTCAAGAATTAAGTAGAGAATCAACTTGGTAAGAATATAAAGAGGATTCTATTAGATTGAGGTGGTGAATATCTTAACTAATAGTTTATTGAATTCTTACAGGAGTTTGGGATTATATCTGAACTCACTCCATATGGCATCCCGCCTTTTTATTACATAACTTTTCATTACATTTTACAAAAAGAGGATCTTTAAAGTCTAGTGTCTTGGAAATCAGGAACATAATACATGAAATAAACATAAAAAATTATTATAAACCACTCATAAGGAATCATCATAGGTTCATACTATGTACAATTACTACATCTCATATCCTGGAGACATACATCAAATAAAAGGGTGAGTATAAGGCTCAGTAAGGAAAATAAGTGAAACAGTTGACATGTGATCTTGATAAATATTAATAATAACATGATAAAAGTCATAAAGGAATGAGAAATGGAAGAATAAGAATATAATAATAAAAATAACTTGAATCATAACTTGAATATGTGGATAAAACATTTCATTTAGACATTCATGAACATATCACCAAGTTTTATCCCTGAGGTGTCATAAAAATTACCAAGGTTATTCACCAAGGTATCCTGAAACTTGTCATCTCTAGAGATTAATTTATTTACCCAATGCATAGGAGTTCTATCAAGGTGCACCCTTAATATTTATTTATTTTCATGTGATCCACATATATCATAATAAAACATTTCATAAATAACCCAAAGAGAGTAAAACAAATGGGTTTCACTTCAAAATCGCGATGTTTTAAAAGTGCTTAAAAATAAGATCGTTATGTCATTTATAACCCATGGAAAGGGAGTGAGGGTTACATGTATGTAAATTACAGAATCAAATATATATTTTTTTGTATATAGTAAAACTCATAGAAATGAAATAGGTCTGGGTATTCACATAAATAAAACAAGAGAATTCCTTGAGAAAAAGAGAGAGCAATTTTGAGGCAAAATTTCTGCAGCATAACGGCTATATAACATGGTTTTAGAAGAGAGTGGACAAGGTTATCCCATAAATAAATGAATCAATTTATATTATAGGTACAAAATAAAAATAAATAAGATCATGGTGTGGAAAATTGAATGACACACCACATGAAGAGGAAACTTGCAAGGAAAGAGAAAGCGATATTTCTTTTACAAAAATTCGACAGCCTAATGACGTCACATAAAAATTTAGAAAATAAATTGATGAGATAGTAAAGGGTCTCTCATCATTTGGAAATGAAATGGATAGTAGTAATTATATAGAATAATAATACCCCTCATAATAAAATGGAACTATAAGACATAACATTAAGTAAGTCATGACTTAAAAGAGGAGGGTGAAAGGATCCCTTACATTGAATAGTAACTTCGAAATCCTGAAGGTCAGGACCTTGGGAGGACTCCTTGGGAGTTAAGGAGACCATAACATCATTGAGGATTATTTTGTAATGAAATTAGTGAGGTAAATGGCTTGGTATTTATAGGAAAGGTGAGTGAATAAATTATTAATTTTCAAGGGACACCTCATTGGTGGTATGTAAAAAACCATGGGATATCCCATGGTATTTGCCCATGGTATTGGCCACTAGGGACTCCTAATATCATATCTCACTATTCATAAGTCGAACAGAAAGCTTACATCATTATTACATCATTAATGATGTCATTATACACCCAAAACTCAAAACTACATTTATACTACCAAAAATACAAATTTAAAACTATAACTCTTTGTGTAACACCTTAAAAAAGTAATCAAGGTCCCATAAAAATATCATATACCCATAAGACAAAAAATTAACAATTTATTATTAAATTTTATGAAAATACATTTCCATTTTAAATTATTAAATTAATTATAAAATTTTAAATAAAATATTTATGGCGTAAAAAAATACCAAAACTTAAACTATGATTGTTTTTTTCACTTTTAAGATGTCTAAAATGTATTTATACATTCATGGGTGAAGTTTCTATTTTTTTCAATTTACTATTCATTAATATTCATATGGGTATGTTACTGTTCACTAAAAAACAATTAGATCTTGTTAGACTCTAAAATTCTCACTGATCACAACTTTAGAAGACCATTGTTTGAAAATAATTTCACATTATTAATTATTTAAATAATACAAAAATATTTTAAAATTCCCCCTTTTTCCTAAATTCATCAATAATACACATCCTATATTTAGTTGGATATATAAAATTCACAAAAAAATTTATAAGAAGAAATAAGAATTTTATTTATGTAAAAGTATTACACAAAGCATCTAAGGCCTCGTTACATAGCCACTTATAACACCAAAATAGGACCTAAGTGTAAGGTGTGTTATGGTGATATAATCTTGGGGTGGCACAGACAACATTGCCGAGTGGTGATTTCTATCATCTTGAACTTCTCCCTTAGGCGATTCCGTTCAAGCTTCATACGTTGAAGTTCATCTTGGGCTTGGTCCCGAGCAAAGCCCAGTGATGCTACCTCCTTACCAAGCTCCAACAACTGGGCTTCATATGGCTCAAGTCTACTGGATGAGGCCATTCAATCTTCTTTCTGTATTAATTAACCAAGATAATCGTATTTATAAAAACACAATGTTAAGATTATAGTTTCCAACAGTCATATTGACCAATGGTCATATAACATTTGAAACCCAACAGTCTCATTTTAATTATACACACTTCATTAATTAAAGGATATAGTTTTGTTGATTATAAAATAAAATAACACAAAAAATTAGGAAAAAATATAATTATAAAGTTTAGGTCGTTACATTCTTCCCCCCTTAAGAAATTTTGTCCCTGAAATTTTATCTCGTACCCTCTGATGGGAAAAGGTGTGGGTACTTCTGTCTCATGGAATCCTCCAGTTCCCACTTGGATTCTCCCCATTTGTGGTACCTTCACAACACCTTAACAAGGTGGGTAGTCTTGTTGTATATAACCTTGTATCTACAATCCAAGATCTCCACCAGTTGCTCCTCATAAGAGAGGTCATGTTCCAGCTGTATCACCTCTGGATTTAGTACATGTGAAGGGTTAGTTATGTACTTCCTTAATAGGGATACGTGGAAGACATCATGAACTTGTGCTAGATTTGGAGGAAGTGCAAGCCGATAGGCCACTGCTCCAACATGATCAAGGATTTCATAGGGGCCAATGTACCTAGGGATGATCTTCGCTTTCTTCCCAAACCTCATGAATCTCTTCAAAGGTGAAATTTGAAGAAATAATTTGTCACCTACATCAAAATCCAAGTCCCTTCGATGGTTGTCGGCATAGCTCTTTTTCCGAATCTGAGCAGCCTTAATGTGTTGCTGGATAGCATGGACCTTTTCTATCATCTCTTGCACAAGATCAGGCCCAATAATCTTTCTCTCACCAGCTTCATCCCAACAAGTAGGAGTTCTAAATCGCTTCCCATAAGTGGAAGTTTTTTTATAAGAGAACTCAACTAAAGAGAGATGTTGATCCCATCCACCTTTAAATTCCATTGAGCATGTTCTCAGCATGTCCTCAAGTGTTTGAATAGTCCTTTCAGATTGGCCATCAATTTGGGGGTGATAGGCTATACTGAAATTCAATTCAGTGCTAAGAGCTTGTTGAATACTTCTCCAGAATTTTGATGTGAACCTTGGATCATGACCTGATATGATAGAAAGTGGAACTCCATGTTGCCTTACCACTTCCTTCACGTAAATCTTGGAAATTTGATCAAGAGAGAAATAATCCTGAATGGAGATAAAATGGATAGTCTTGGTGAGACGGTACACAATAACCCATATCGCATTGTTTCCTTTAGAAGTTCTCAGGATACCAGTGACAAAGTCCATAGTGATATTATCCCACTTCCATGCTGGTATGGGTAGTGGTTGTAATGCCCCTTCAGAAAGTTGTCACTCTGCCTTCACTTGCTAAAATACCAGGCACCTTGAAGTGTAGTCAGCAATCTCCCTTTTCATATTATCCCACCAATAATGATCACAAAGGTCCCTATACATTTTTGTGCTACCAGTATGTATAGAGAAAGTAGAGCTATGAGCTTCATCCATCATCTCCTTCTTTATTTGCAGAATATATGGAACACATAGTCTTGTTTGAAATTTCAGTACACCTTCTTGATCAGTATTTAACTTAGGAAACTTCCCATCCTTCACAACCTCAAACTTCTTCTATAACAAAGGATCTTCTTTCTGAGATTTCTTGATCTTCTCTAGAAATGACGATTGAGAAATCATTTGGGTTATGTTTGATGATGTCCCTTCCTTTATAATTCCGATGTCCAGTTTTACTAGGTCATTGATCAAAGGATCTCTTTGAATCCTTATAATGGACAGAACAACAGGGTCTTTCCTACTTAATGCATCAGTGACTTTGTTTGCTCTTCTGGGATGATAATGAATTGAACAATCACAGACTTTAAGGATTTCCAACCATCTCCTTTGTATCATGTTCAATTCATTTTATGTGAAAATATACTTTAAAATTTTATGGTCTGTGTATATATTGTATTTCTCCCCATAAAGATAGTGCCTCCATATCTTCAGAGCAAAAACGACTGCATCCTGCTCCAGATCATGCATAGGATAGTTCTTCTCACAAGTCTTCAACTGTCGAAATGCATAAGCAATGACCTGGTCATTTTTCCTGAGGACGCACCCAATCCCTTTCAGAGATGCATCGCTATAAATAATGAATCCTTCTCCACTTGATGGAAGATTTAACACAGGCGCAATAACCAATCTCTTATTTAGATCTTGGAAACTTTCCTCACACTCCTTTGTCTAGATGAACTTGACCCCTTTTCGAGTTAACTTGGTTAATGGATTAGAAAGTCATGAAAAGTTTTTCACAAACCTCCTATAATATCCTACTAATCCAAGGAAACTACAAATATCTTTTATTTTTTTTAGGTTGAGGCCATTCCTCTACAACTTTTTTCTTTGCAGTGTCAACCATTATTCCCTCATTTGTAACAATGTGCCCCATGAAAGCAAATTTTTATAACCAGAATTCACATTTACTAAACTTTCCAAAAAGTCACTCCTTCAGTAGATTTTGCAAAATAACCCTTAGATGATCCTCATACTCCTCACGACTTTTGTAATATATCAAAATATCATCAATAAAAACTAGCACAAAGTTATCAAGGTATTCTTCAAAGACTCTATTCATCAAATCCATAAAAATAGTATGTGCATTAGTCAATCCAAAAGGCATAACAACAAACTCATAATGCCCATATCTTGATCAAAAGGCAGTTTTTTGAATATCTTCTTTCTTCACCCTCAATTGATGATATCCATATCGAAGATCAACATTAGAGAAGAATTGAGCCCCACGAAGTTGGTCACATAATTCATCAATTCTTGGAAGAGGGTATTTATTCTTTACTGTGATCCCATTCAGTTCCCTATAATCAATGCATAGCTGCATCGATCCATCCTTCTTCTTCAAAAAGTGAATAGGTGCTCCCCAAGGAGACACACTCAGTCAGATAAAACTCTTATCAAAAAGATCTTGGAGTTTTTTCTTTAATTCCTCTAGCTCTAGATTTCCCATCCTATATGAGGTCTTTGATATTGGATGAGATCTTGGTACGAGTTCAATAGAGAACTCTACCTCTCTTTCTGGGGGAGGTCCAGGAAACTCCTCATGAAATTTGTCAATGTATTTCTAGATGATGGGTACATTTTCTATCCTCAAAATATCATTTCCTTCTTCTTCTTCACCGATCAATTCAATAAAGAATGATATAGGAGGTTCTTCTAGACAATGATCCAGTTGAGATATCTATCCTTAGAAGATAACTGTAGTTTTTCCATTCAATACTACTAAGATTTCCTTACTTCTATATTCGATCCTAGCATTATACTTTGAGAGCCATTCCATCCCTAGTATAATGTCAAATTCTAGTATGGGAATGACTACCATATTTTCAATAAGAGTGTGCTCACCAAAGTAAATACTAGAGTTTCTAAACACTGACGATGCTTGGATAATCCCACCAGGATTCTTGACTGATAACTCTACTTTTAGAAAGTTGGGGGTTGATTTTAAATTCTTTGCAAACTTGGAGGAAATAAAGGAATGCGTAGAACCAGAATCAAACAAAGTACTTGCTAGCTTTGAGAGAACAATAAGATTACCTACTACCACATCATTTGGAGCTTCAACTTCAACTGTCGTGATAGAAAAAGTACGACCTTTCTCCCTTGGCCTTTGCTGAGGCTGATGGTAGTTCCCCTCTACTGCCCTCGGATTTGGACAGTGATTGGAAGAGTGCCCAAGTTTTCCACACTTAAAGCACTGGAAATCAGGTAAGGCCTGCACCATATTCCCCTTGTCGTTAGAGTTTGGAAGTTGAGGTTTCACCTCACTACGAGAATTCCTTGCAATATGGCTATCTATTCCACACTTGTAGTATTTCCCGCTCCTGAGTAGGCAGTTCCCAGAATGCTTCTTCCCACATTTATTACATGTGGGATGTTGCACTTTCTTGCCTCCTCTTCCTTGATCAAAGATCCTTCCTAATCTTGGCTCCATAGATCTATTTTTGTTGTTGGATTTATGAGACCACTGCATCTCACCAAACTCTAGTTCGACTTTCATTGCACTTCACATGATCTCCTCATAGCTTTCATAATCTTGGTTGGCTAGATTCTTTCGCAGATGAGGTCTTAGTCCACCGAAGAATCTATCAACATTGCCATTGGATCTATGATAAAGCTATAGGTGTAATGTGAAAGCCTTGCAAAGTTCATCTCATAGATTCCCATGGATTCATTCTCCTTCATCTTCAGCTCAAGAAACTCCTTCTCTATTCTTGTTCTCATGGAATGAGGGAAATACTTACTGAATAAGATCCCTTTGAACTCTTCCCACTCCATAGATTCAACCTCAATTCTTTGCCTCATGTTTTTAATCATATCCCACCACTGATCATATTCTTCTTCTAAGAAATAGAAATCCAAGGCGAACTTCTCTTGCTCTGAACAGTGGAGCACAGAAAAATCTTCTCGATAGAGCTGATCAACTGCTCAACAATCAATGGGTCAGTCGATCCACTAAAGGTTGGTGGTTGTTGATGCATAAAGGAATCAACATAATGTTGTTACCTTCACGGTGAGATTGGTCTCTCATCTTGATTCAAGTTATTTCCCATAACCTGAGTTAGTTGGTTCATCATTCACATGAATGTTTCCATTCCGGCTTCCATCGGAGGGCCGTCAACGCATGGTCCATTGTGGTCACCATTTTCACGGTTCCTCCTATTAACCGATATTTCTAAAAGAATAAAACCTTAATGAGAAACTTATTTCATGTCACGGCCCCCTCCCCACAAATTGTACCCCTCTTGGGCCGGCAATGTGAGAAGGGAGATAATGACTCCCGAGTCCCGCCTCCAGTAGGCCCCGGGTTGGCGACTAGCACCGAGGGTATAATACACACACAAATGGGAGGCATTACCCTATAAGAGAACACATGCAGAAGAGAGAGATAGAATAGACTCCAACCAACTCCAACTCATAACTGAAATATAAAAGAAACCCAAGTACATATATGAAATGTCATGAAAAAGTACTACAACTGAAAGGGGAAACTAAAAGTACCCAAAAGAAAGTAAAACGACAGCGACCACAAGCCCGAACAGCTCCTCCTCCAACCACAAGCTAGAAGTAACCAGCTTGACCTCCAACCTGCTCCAAGTGACCTGAAAAACAGTTTATATGTATATAGGGTGAGTATAACAGTATACTCAGTAGGATCCTCCTCAAGCCTCTCGTGAAAAAGTAAAGAAAGCATGCTAAAGCCCAGTGAACAACAAGTGAAACTAACTCGTTACCTAAACAGGTATACTAAGTTCCCAACCTCACCATGTCTAGTCTCACCAAGTAACACATACAAGAATATAGCATATAGCATAGAATATCAAGGGTACCCCACTACTACTTCCCCACTGGTTTTCCGCTTTTCCCCAACGACATACGTCCTGTGCATCTCTCTCCAAAGGCTTGCCCGCAGACACCTGGGCTAAGCTCCACAATCTGCACCTCGTGCACCACATAGGCTTTCCCGCAGACACCTGGGCGAAGCACCACACCGTCCTCACAACCAAAGGTAACCAGGTAGTTTCTGGGAGCCACTATAGCTCGCATAACGTGTATCATACGTTGGGTATAATACCTCAAGCCATTACAGCCCATACTCCGAGTAAGGATCCTCAAGCCATCACAGCCTATACACGTTACACCTATAGTAGTCCATAGGGTACTATATCCAGAATATATGCGTGTGAATAACCACAAGCCATTACAGGCCTCTACACACATATATGGGGTAACTAACCGCTTGCCTCATGGCACAAGTATCTACCAAGAGAAGAGAGCGAGGCCAAAGGGGGTAGTCAGCCATTCAACCTCCCATCAGAATGTTGGGGAAAACACCCCCCCAGGGCACAGAATCCCAGGGGTGTCAGTTTCCCTTACTGACAGGGTGGAGTAGCGTATAGAAACAAAAAAAGTACAGAATATATATAACTCACAACCACACTATGGGCATTACCTAGTCATAGGCACAACTGCAGCTAACGTCTCTCAGACTCCAGGCTGCTACTGCTAAGACTAGGTATCCTATAAGCACACAACCATTTGAAGATCTTTATTAGATTACTCCATTCTAATTTTATCAATTCCATTGTACGTTAATTAATTCTTTAAACATTAATTAACCATGAACAATTTACCACGTTAAACTAAATTGGCATCACATTAAAAAACTGCTCCTTTTTAGGATTCACATCACTATTAAATTCCAGTTTCTCCATCCCCGTGGATTATCACCATTTAAACAAACTTTCATTGTTGAATTACCTTACCCATATTCCCAGGCATTCTAGAAAATCATCCTATGCTACTAAACACAAAGGTCTCAACACGGTGAGTAGATATACTACCCATCGAGTCTTTGCCTCCTATAGAAAGAGCATAGACCCATCCTCCATCGAGAGGCTAAACACGGAAAGCATGTGGCATACCCCACGTGTTATCGCCTCCTTCGGAAAGAGGGTAAGCAAAACCAGCTGCCTTGAGCAGTGGGGAAAAGTAAAGCAGATAAACAATCAAACCACCAACATCAAACCATCACATTCATCTCATACCATCATCCTTGGTGTCCTCCCCGACACCCACATGCATAAACCGATGCATCTCGCCACACTAGGCGTCATCTGCTGCCACAACCACAAGTCCCCATGCCTCCACATATCACAACACCCATCCAGGCTCACATCAAATCACATGCAGCAGGAAATCAAAGATCACAAAATGGACTCTCGGCCCTTTAACAAGGCATTCAGCCTTCATACAAGATGAACACTCAGAGCTCCAAACCACAAGGCATTCAGCCTTACAAGCAAGCGGGTAACTCATAACCCTTTTGAAATTATCGAACTAATAGTTCTTTAATCCATCTTGAATTAACAGATTCATTAACATGCCTCTTTATCTTTAGCCAATTATTTAACAAATAATTCCGGCTTTACGTTCTTTATCAATTTCCATCATGAACGAGCAACAAATTAAAGAAAATCATAGATATCACTCTATCTAGGAAAACATGAGGCAAACCGTTCTCACGGTACAAAGTAACAACATGCGATCAACCAATTCCTTTAATCCGGTTCAAGTATTTAATTAGGTCAATTTCATTGTGATCCAAAGGACTAAATCATGCTAATTCTACGATTGCACATACACAATTAGAGAAGCCATGAATCCCCTACCTCGAAGAGTTCTTGACGTCCTTTATCCACACAACGGGTCACAGTCCTCTTCTCCTCACGACAGCTGCATCCACCGGAGGATGCCACGGTACGACAGTACCAACCAACCCCAAGAAAACCCATTAGAACCATGGATATTACATGCTAATATGGAAGGAAGAACAAGAGAAGGTGATCCCCGAAGGAACGATGATAAAACATACCTTATATGGAAGAACGATCGACACAACTTGGTTGCATCAACAGAGCGGAACTGATCTGAGTAACGTTTGATTGTGAAACTCCTAAGAGAATGATTGCAAGGTTCTAGCGTCTCGTAGATGAGAACCAGGAGGAAGAACAATGGAGAATGATATCTCGTTCCTTTTAAAAAAAATTCGAGAGGCGACGGTTTAAGATCCGATTTATTCTCCATTAAAAACGGATCGCATTAACCCACGCGGTTTGACCAAGTAAAAACATCCCGGCCTTAGGAATAATTAATATAGAATTTATGGCCTTTGAATCGGCCTTAAAGTCCTTAAAATAAGGTTTTAAAAGTATTTTTACGTCAAAGAAAACGTCAAATTTACGAAGCTGGAAACACTGTTCACATACTCAAAATTTGGCAAAGTATAGAATCGGTAGCTCTCATGAAGTTTGGAAACACTGTTCATTCGTGAAATTTGGCAAAGTATGGAATCGGTAGCTCTTAGGATTTTGGAAACACTGTACAAGTCTACCGATAGAAGTCCACCGATAGAACCTCACCGATAGAAACACTGTTCAAGTCTACCGATAGAAGTCCATCGATATAACCTCACCGATAGAAACACTGTTCACTGATCCTCACCGATAGAAACACTGTTCACTGAACCTCACTGATAGAAGTCCACCGATAGAACCTCACCGATAGAAACATTGTTCACTGAACCTCACCGATAGAAACAATGTTCACTGAACCTCACCGAAAGAAACAATGTTCACTGAACCTCACCGATAGAAACAATGTTCACTGAACCTCACCGATAGAAACACTGTTCACTGAACCTCACCGATAGAAACACTGTTCACAGAACTAGAAATTTGGCAAAGTGTTAGCCGAGCTACTGCTGGACTGCGGCTACCAGTATACCGAGCTATCAGTACGCCATGGATACCGGTAAACCCAGCTACCGGTAGGATGTGGCTACCGGTAGACCGAGCTACCGGTAAGCATCAACTACCGGCAGACCGAGCTACCGGTAATCAGCAGCTACCGGTAGACTGAGGTACCGGTAATCAGCAGCTACCGGTAGACCGAGCTACCGGTAATCAGCAGCTACCGCTAGACCGAGCTACCGGTAATCAGCAGCTACCGATAGACCGAGCTACCGGTAATCAGCAGCTACCGGTAGACCGAGCTACCGGTAATCAGCAGCTACCGGTAGACCGAGCTACCGATAATCAGCAGCTACCGGTAGACCGAGCTACCGGTAGGCAGCAGCTGGGGGATAAGTCACCTTGACCTCCCGGAACACCTCCAACACCACATTTTCACAAAGTAATGGACCAGGGAGGTCCGGGCCATTACATTAGATACCTCTCAAAACATTCTCGTCCTCGAGAATTAAAAACCAACCTAGAAGAAAAGAGGGGTCCGAACAACCACCCCATAAGATACCTCTCAGGGGAAAACCACCATGAGTTGTTCAAAAGCTGGAACAAAACTATGACATCCGAGAGTATGGAAACAAATAATCCATAACCAAACAATTCATACATAACATTACATCAAAGGTACATAAATAAAACATGAAAGGTCTAACCATAAAGGAAACTTCATTACATGGAAAGAGTTAAACACTAAACAACTCTGGGTACTGAGCACGTATCTGTGACTCACGCTCCCGGGTACTCTCCTCCATGCCGCCGTGTCGCCACAAGACACGAACTAAGGGGATAGAATGCCCACGCAACACCTTCTTCTTGTGGTCTTGGATCTCCACAGGTCGCTCCTCGAAGGTTGCATCATCATCAATATTGATCTCTCCCCAATCGATAACATGAGATTCATCATGAAGATAACGACGGAGCTGTGATACATGGAAAACATCATGTATCCGACTCATCTGAGGGGGAAGTGCTACTCGATACGCCACAGCTCCAACACGAGCTAACACCTCGAAAGGCCCAACAAACCGGGGAGAAAGCTTACTTCCACGACCAAACCTTCACTGCCCACGACGGGGAGTCACCTTTAGAAACACATGATCCCCAACTTTAAACTTTAACGGTCTCCTTCTTTGATCATCATATGATTTCTGATGATCCTGTGCTGTCTTCATCCTCTCACGAATCACCTGAACCATCTCTATTGTATTCTGCACTAGTTCTGGTCCGAGAATTGCTGACTCTCCGACCCCAGTCCAGCACAACGGAGAACGGAATGGCCGGCCATACAAGGCTTCAAATGGCGCCATACCGATGGTAGAGTGGAAACTATTATTGTAAGCGAACTCTACCAAGGGTAATTGCTTCGTCCATGAACCTCCAAAATCAAGAACACAAGAGCGCAACATGTCTTCAAGAGTCTGGATGGTTCGCTCTGTCTGACCATCCGTTTGAGGATGAAAAGCAGTTCTAAGGCATAATTGAGAACCAAAAGCATGCTGGAGACCTCTCCACACCCTGGAGGTAAAATGAGGATCTCGATCAGAAATGATCGTCTTAGGAACTCTGTGAAGCCTCACCACCTCCTCCAGATACTGCCTCGACAAAACTTCCATTGATCTTGACTCCTTGATCGCTATGAAGTGGGATGATTTTGTTAAACGATCCACTACCACCCATATAGCATCGTGTCATCCCGGAGCTCGAGGTAAACCTGTAACAAAGTCCATTGAGATGTCCTCCCACTTCCACTGAGGAATCTCTAAGTGCTGGAGAAGACCACCAGGAACACGGTGTTCAGCCTTCACCTTCTGGCAGACTAAACATCGAGACACACATTCTGCAACTGTACACTTCAGCACAGGCCACCAAAACTGACTCCTCAAGGATCGGTACATCTTCATCACACCAGGATGTACCGCCAAGGGTGAACTATGGAACTCTTGGAGAACCGTCTCGCGCATCGCCAAGGGAAAAAAAAGCCTGCCATGATACAACACTCGATGTTGTTCATCCTCCGACCAACCATCAGGGGCCTCACCACATACAACCCTGTCTCTCCAAACTTCCACCTCTAGGTCACCCAACTGAGACTCTTCCACCTTCTGCATCAGGGATGACTGCACCGTCATCTGGAAAAGACAACCTCTACCCCCAACTTCTCCCATATCAAGATGCAAAGCTGATAGCTCTTCCATCACTCTCCAAGAATCACCAGATTCACGCACAACATCATTACATATCTTTCGGCTTAGTGCGTTAGCTACAAAATTCCCTTTTCCAGGTGTATATGATATTTCAAAGTCGTATTCCTGCAAGAACTCCATCCACCGACGCTGCCTCAAGTTCAAGTCACATTGGGAGAAAACATACCTCAAACTCTTATGATCGGTGAAAACCACAAAGTGCTCACCAATGAGGTAATGTCTCCACAAATTTAGAGCAAACACCACGGCTGCCAACTCAAGATCATGGGTGGCATAGTTTCATTCATGGGGACGCAACTGCCGAGACCCATAAGAAACAACTGACCTCTGCTGCATGAGAATACAGCCTAGCCCCAGATGTGAAGCCTCACAGAAAACATCAAACTGGACTCCCTCCGCTGGAAGACAAAGGACTGGAGCACTTAACAAATTCTCCTTTAGATACTCGAAAGCTGTCTGACACTGATCAGTCCATATGAACGCTTGATCCTTCCAGGTCAAAGCTATCAGAGGAGTCGCAACTCGGGAGAAATTAGCTACAAACCTCCTATAATAGCCTGCGAGACCAAGGAAACTTCGCACCTCTGACACGGTCTTGGGGGATGTCCAAGACACCACTGCTTCTATCTTCGAAGGATCCACAGCTACTCCCTATTGGGACACAACATGTCCCAAGAAACAAACTTCTCGAGCCCAGAACTCACACTTGCACAACTTCCAAAAAAACTGATGTTGGCGAAGAACTCCCAAAACGACTCGTAGATTCTTTGCATGATCCTCTTCAGATGTGGAGTACACAAGGATGTCGTCGATGAAAACCACAAAAAACTTGTCCAGGAATTCACAGAACACAGCATTCATCAACCACATGAAAACAGCTGGAGCATTCGTCACGCCGAATGGCATTACAACAAACTCATAATGCCCATGACGACAGCGGAAAGCAGTCTTCGGGATATCCTCATCCTTTACACGCATCTGATGATATCCTGACCGCAATTCGATCTTTGAGAACCAACTTGCACCCTTCAATTGATCGAATAGGTCATCAATCCGCGAGAGAGGATAGCGGTTCTTTATTGTCACTTTGTTTAACCGACGATAATCGACGCACAACCGCAAACTGCCATCAGCCTTTTTCACAAACAAAACTGGTGCACCCCACGGTGACACACTTGGTCGAACAAAACCACACTGCAACAGACCATCGAGCTGAATACGTAGCTCTTGTAACTTAGAAGGGGCCATCCTATACGGAGACATAGAGATAGGAGACGCTCCTGGCTGTATCTCGATCCCAAACATGATCTCTCGTCGAGGGGGTAAGGATAAAACCTCTTCTGGAAAGACGTCAGGGTACTCCTCCACGACCCTAGGAAACGCCAATTGTTGAACCTCTGAAGAACTCAACATCATCCCAGCCATCATGGATGATAAGGAAGGAACTCGTTTATGACTCATTCGAGGATCTCTCTCACAAAAAAACACAACTTCCTCTCCATCTTCATCAAAGAAAACGACCTTCTTCCTGTAGCAATCCACAACAGTCTTCACCGAATACAACCAATCCATGCCAAGTATGACATCATATGGTTGTATTCGCAAACATAGGAAATCTCCCCAAGAGCGGTATTGCCCCAACACTAGCTCACAGTCTCTACATACTTCAAACAAGTCAGCTCGACCTCCAACTGGCGTAGTCAACGCCAAGGGCACTGGAAGTCTCTCTACCTCAAGTCCCAAAGCATGGACAAGGGTAGGTGATATGAAGGAGTGTGTTTCTCCTGAATCAAACAAGGCATACACCAAGGTAGAAAACAAGCAAAGGGTATCTCGAACGACATCTGGCTCACCTGGGACTGGTAACGCTAGAGCATGAAGCTGACCACGACCTCCTCCATGGCCTCTTTGACCTTGATGACGACCACCACCACGGCCGCGCTCTGCTCTCTGAGGACGGGGAGCGTCATGGGGTTGTCCTCTGCCTGCTCTATCTACCCTTTGGTGATCTAAAAATGGTGCAACCTGCTGCTGCTGCCTCGGCTGGAACTGCCTCAACGGAGGAACCTGGAGTGGAGCGCCCGGTGCACGATGACTGCTCTGAAAAGTCAGGCACTCCCGCTGCTGATGACCACGACCACCACAAGAAAAACAAGCACCTGATCCCTTGGCATAGGTCTGAGAGTTTCTGCCTCCGGAGAAACGAGATGGGAAGGGATGGGACCTACCCCCAGGTGAACAGAAACTCTTATGTCCTGAAAACCGGGAACCCCAGACCACATCTCTGCTTCGTGAGGAATCATGACGATTCCCCTCTCGTGACGATCCAGTCCTGGCCAAAGTCCTCTCAACAACCTCTGCCCTCACCAGCACCTCAAGATATGTCTTCAACATAAATGGGGTGACCTGGCGCTGGATCTCTGGACGTAAAGCCTCCTCAAAATGCCTCGCCCTGGCCTCATCATCTGGTAACAGGTCTGAAGCATATCATAGAAGGTTCCTGAAATGGATTCCAAACTCTCGAACACTGGAGCTCCCCTGTCGAAGGGTGAGAAGCTCCTGGCGACTGGACACCTTCGCAGTCAAAGAAAGAAACTCGACTCTAAACCTGTCTCGAAACTCCTCCCATGAGATTGATGACTCCTCACGATCACCGAGGAACAAGAACCACCACTGCCTCGCTACTCCACGCAGCATCGTCACAACCAAGGACACCCAGTGTTCCTTCTGAGCACGAATCGAACTGAAGCCTATCTCGATCTCCTCCAACCAGTCTTCTGTGACTGCATCTGAAACGGATACCTCGTACTTCTGTAGACTCTGGCGCTGAAACTCTCGAAGTGTCTTCCTCCAAGTGTCATCGTCATCAACCTCTACTCGGCGGCGATCTGTTGGAACAGCCTGATGGGCATCTTCTGCGCAAACCTGACGAGGACGTCGACCTGGAGCCATATTTGCAAAATAACAACTGTTAGAGCTCCTAAGTCTGGGATATGGAAGACTCAACATTAATTAATTAATTATTTTGTTTTATGTATTTTAGGTTACCTATCCCAAGGCCTACCCATTCAAACACAAGCACAAAAAATAATGATGCATGATCCTTTCCTAGGTCTCTACCCTACAACTGGTATCACTTTGTTTAGTAGCCATCGTAAACTTAAAGGTCCATGCAACAGATCATAGGGGGCCCTAAACGCCTATGTCTCTGCCGGTCTCTAGTGTTTACCCCACTTTCTAAACATGAATGACACTGTTTCCCTACCATCCCATGCATCCTCACCTGTGCCTAACTACAAACTCCATCCTATCCCTCAACCAGACCTCTGATACCACTCTGTCACGACCCCCTCCCCACAAAGTGTACCCCTCCTGGGCCGGCAATGTGAGAAGGGAGATAATGACCCCCGAGTCCCGCCTCCAGTAGGCCCCGGGTTAGTGACAAGCACCGAGGGTATAATACACACACAAATGGGAGGCATTACCCTCTAAGAGAAAACATGCAGAAGAGAGAGATAGAACAGACTCCAACCAACTCCAACTCATAACTGAAATATAAAAGAAACCCAAGTACATATATGAAATGTCATGCAAAAGTACTACAACTGAAAGGGGAAACTAAAAGTACCCAAAAGAAAGTAAAACGACAGCGACCACAAGCCCGAACAGCTCCTCCTCCAACCACAAGCTAGAAGTAACCAGCTTGACCTCCAACCTGCTCCAAGTAACCTGAAAAACAGTTTATATGTACATAGGGTGAGTATAACAGTATACTCAGTAGGATCCTCCTCAAGCCTCTCGTTCAAAAGTAAAGAAAGCATGCTAAAGCCCAGTGAACAACAAGTGAAACTAACTCGTTACCTAAACAGGTATACTAAGTTCCCAACCTCACCATGGATACTCTCACCAAGTAACATATACAAGAATATAGCATATAGCATAGAATATCAAGGGTACCCCGCTACTACTTCCCCACTGGTTTGCCGCTTTGCCCCAATGGCATACGTCCTATGCATCTCTCTCCAAAGGCTTGCCTGCAGACACCTGGGCTAAGCTCCACAATCTGCACCTCGTGCACCACATAGGCTTGCCCGCAGACACCTGGGCAAAGCACCACACCGTCCTCACAACCAAAGGTAACCAGGTAGTTTTTCGGATCCACCACAGCTCGCATAACGTGTATCATACGCCGGGTATAATACCTCAAGACATTACAGCCCATACTCCGAGTAAGGATCCTCAAGCCATCACAGCCTATACACGTTAAACCTATAGTAGTCCATAGGGTACTATATCCAGAATATATGCGTGTGAATAACCACAAGCCATTACATCCCTCTACACACATATATGGGGTAACTAACCGCTTGCCTCATGGCACAAGTATCTACCAAGAGAAGAGAGTGGGGCCAAAGGGGGTAGTCAGCCATTCAACCTCCCATCAGAATGTTGGGGAAAACACCCCCCCAGGGCTCAGAATCCCAGGGGTGTCAGTTGCCCTTACCGACAGGGTGGAGTAGCGTATAGAAACACAAAAAGTACAGAATATATATAACTCACAACCACACTATGGGCATTACCTAGTCATAGGCACAACTGCAGCTAACGTCTCTCAGACTCCAGGCTGCTACTGCTAAGACTAGGTATCCAATAAGCACACAACCATTTGAAGAGCTTTATTAGATTACTCCATTCTCATTTTATCAATTCCACTGTACGTTAATTAATTATTTAAACATTAATTAACCATGAACAATTTACCACATTAAACTAAATTGGCATCACATTCAAAAACTGCTCCTTTTTAGGATTCACATCACTATTAAATTCCAGTTTCTCCATCCCCATGGATTATCACCATTTAAACAAACTTTCATTATTGAATTACCTTCCCCATATTCCCAGGAATTCTAGAAAATCATCCTATGCTACTAAACACAAAGGGCTCAAAACGGTGAGTAGATATACTACCCATCGAGTATTTGCAGCCTATAGCAAGAGCATAGACCCATCCTCCATCGAGAGGCTAAACACGGAAAGCACATGGCATACCCCGCGTGTCTTCGCCTCCTTCAGAAAGAGGGTAAGCAAAACCAGCTGCCTTGAGAAGTGGGGAAAAGTAAAGCAGATAAACAATCAAACCACCAACATCAAACCATCACATTCATCTCATACCATCATCCTTGGTGTCCTCCCCGACACCCACATGCATAAACCGATGCATCTCGCCACACTAGGCGTCCTATGCTGCCACAACCACAAGTCCCCATGCCTCCACATATCACAATAGCCATCCAGGCTCACATCAAATCACATGATTCAGGAAATCAAAGATCACAAAATGGGCTCTTGGCCCTTTAACAAGGCATTCTACCTTCATACAAGATGAGCACTCAGAGCTCCAAACCACAAGGCATTCAGCCTTACAAGCAAGCGGGTAACTCAGAACCCTTTTGAAATTATCGAACTAATAGTTCTTTAATCCATCTTGAATTAACAGATTCATTAACATGCCTCTTTATCTTTAGCCAATTATTTAACAAATAATTTCGGCTTTACATTCTTTATCAATTTCCATCATGAACGAGCAACAAATTAAAGAAAATCATAGATATCACTCTATCTAGAAAAACATGAGGCAAACTGTTCTCACGGTACAAAGTAACAACATGTGATCAACCAATTCCTTTAATCCGGTTCAAGTATTTAATTAGGTCAATTTCATTGTGATCCAAAGGACTAAATCATGCTAATTCTACGATTGCACATACACAATTAGAGAAGCCATGAATCCCCTACCTCGAAGAGTTCTTGACGTCCTTTATCCACACAACGGGTCACAATCCTCTTCTCCTCACGATAGCTGCATCCACCGGAGGATGCCACGGTACGACAGTACCAACCAACCCCAAGAAAACCCATTAGAACCATGGATATTACATTCTAATATGGAAGGAAGAACAAGAGAAGGTGATCCCCGAAGGAACGATGATAAAACATACCTTATATGGAAGAACGATCGACACAACTTGGTTGCATCAACAGAGCGGAACTGATCTGAGTAACGTTTGATTGTGAAACTCCTACGAGAATGATTGCAAGGTTCTAGCGTCTCGTAGATGAGAACCAGGAGGAAGAACAATGAAGAATGATATCTCGTTCCTTTTAAAAAAAAATTCGAGAGGCGACGGTTTAAGATCCGATTTATTCTCCATTAAAAACAGATCTCATTAACCCACGCGGTTTGACCAAGTAAAAACATCCCGGCCTTAGGAATAACTAATATAGAATTTATGGCCTTTGAATCGGCCTTAAAGTCCTTAAAATAAGGTTTTAAAGTATTTTTACGTCAAAGAAAACGTCAAATTACGAAGCTGGAAACACTGTTCACATACTCAAAATTTGGCAAAGTATGGAATCGGTAGCTCTCATGAAGTCTGGAAACACTGTTCATTCGTGAAATTTGGCAAAGTATGGAATCGGTAGCTCTTAGGATTCTGGAAACACTGTACAAGTCTACCGATAGAAGTCCACCGATAGAACCTCACCAATAGAAAACACTGTTCAAGTCTACCGATAGAAGTCCACCGATAAAACCTCACCGATAGAAACACTGTTCAAGTCTACTGATAGAAGTCCACCGATAGAACCTCATCGATAGAAACACTGTTCACTGAACCTCACCGATAGAAACACTGTTCACTGAACCTCACCAATAGAAACACTATTCACTGAACCTCACCGATAGAAACACTGTTCACTGAACCTCACCGATAGAAGTCCACCGATAGAACCTCACCGATAGAAACACTGTTCACTGAACCTCACCGATAGAAACACTGTTCACTGAACCTCACCGATAGAAACACTGTTCATTGAACCTCACCGATAGAAACACTCTTCACAAAACTAAAAATTTGGCAAAGTGTTAGCCGAGCTACTGCTGGACTACGACTACCAGTATAACGAGCTATCAGTACGCCGTGGCTACCGGTAAACCCAGCTACCGGTAGGATGCGGCTACCAGTAGACCGAGCTACCGGTAAGCAGCAGCTACCGGTAGACTGAGCTACCGGTAATCAGTAGCTACCGGTAGACCGAGCTACCGGTGATCAGCAGCTACTGGTAGACCGAGCTACCGGTAATCAACAGCTACCGGTAGACCGAGCTACCGGTAATCAGTAGCTACCGGTAGACCGAGCTACCGGTAATCAACAGCTACCGGTAGACCGAGCTACCGATAATCAGCAGCTACCGGTAGACCAAGCTACCAGTAGGCAGCAGCTGGGGGATAAGTCACCTTGACCTCCCGGAACACCTCCAACACCACATTTTCACAAAGTAATGGACCAGGGAGGTCCGGGCCATTACATTTCATTTATAAATCTTTTAACTATAAAGTATTTATGTCTTAAAACTTCTTTAAACAATTACATTTCTCTATAAATCATTCATAATGATTCACAATAAGCTTATGATTAACAAAACATATCCCTCAGGAGTGTCGTAACCAAGAGTACAGTAAGGCCCGTTTTCATGTACTAGGATACCCTAGGTCAAGCCCGAACCTTCATTTTGGAGTTTTCACTCCTAGGTAACTTTATGCTAGAGCCGTCTCTACCAACTCGTATCCAGACAAAGATGTATTTTCTTGATAAACCACTTACTTAATACTCACCAAAATACCAGGAAGTTTTCCTATATTTAAACTTTTCTATAGGATTCTTCCTAAATATTTAATAGTCCAATTTCCATAAATAAATAAACTATCCTTTGATACCAACTATGGAATACCACCATTTTATTACATAACTTTTCATTACATTTTACAAACAAAGGATCTTTAAAGTCTAGTGTCTTGGAAATCAGGAACATAATACATGAGAACAACATAAAACATTCTTCTAAACCACTTGTAAGGATTCATCATAGATTAATCCTATGTACAATTACTATATCTTATATCCTAGAGACATACATCAAAGAAAAGTGTGAGCATAAGGCTCAGTAAGGAAAACAAGTGAAACAGTTGACATGTGATCTTGAGCAATATTTATAAGAACATGATAAAAGTCATAAAGGTGTGAGCAATGGAAGAATAAGAATATGATAATAAAAAATAAATTGAATCATAACTTGAATATGTGGCTACAAAATTTCATTTATACATTCATAAACATATCACCAAGGTTTATCCGTGAGGTTTCATAAAAATTAGCAAGGTTATTCACCAAGGTATCGTGAAACTTGTCATCTCTAGAGATTAATTTCTTTACCCAATGCATTGGAGTGCTATCAGGGTGCACCATTAATATGTATTTATTTTCATGTGATCCACATAGATCATAATCAAACATTTCATAAATAACCCAAATAGAGTAAAAGAAATTGGGTTCGCTTCAAAATCGTGATGTTTTAAAAGTTCTTAAAAATAAGTTCGTTATGTCATTTATAACCCGTGGAAGGGGAGTGATGGTTACATGTATGTCAATTCCAGAATAAAATATATCATTTTTTTAATCTATGAACACTCATATAAACGAAATAGGTCTGGTTATTCACATAAATAAAACAAGAGAATTCCATGAGAAAAAGAGAGAAATGTTGAGACGAAATTTCTGCAGCATAACAGCTATATAACGTGGTTTTAGAAGATAGGGGACAAGGGTATCCCATTAATAAATGAATCAATTTACAGTATAAGTACAGAATAAAAATAAATAAGATCATGGTGTGGACAATTGAATGACACACCACATGAAAAGGAAACTTGCAAGGAAAGAGAAAGCATTATTTCTTTTATGAAAATTCGGCAGCCTAACGGCGTCACATAAAAATTTAGAAAATCAATTGATGAGATCGGAAAGGGTATATCATAATTTGAAAATGAAATGGACAGTATTAAAGATATATAAGAATAATCTCCCTCATAATAAAATGGAACTATAATACATAACATAAAGGAAGTCATGACTTAAAAGAGGAGGGTGAAATGATCCCTTACCTTGAAGAGTAACTTCGAAATCTTGAAAGTCGGGACCTTGGGAGGCTTTAGGGAACCTTGGGAGGACTCCCTGGGAGGTAAGGAGACCATAACTTTGTTGAGGATAATTTTATAATGAAATTAATGAGGGAAATGGCTTGGTATTTATAGGAAAAGTGAGTGAATAAATTATTAATTTCCAAGGGACACCTTATCGGTGGTATTTGCAAAACCATGGTCTTTACCATGGTATTTTCCCATGGTATTGGCCACTTGGGACACATCATAACATATCTTAATATTAATAAGTCGACCAGAAATATTACATCATTATTACATCATTAATGATGTCATTAGACACCCGAAACTCAAAACTGCATTTTTACTATTCACCGATAATTCAACTGTTTCAAAAAAATTCCAAAAATTCACCCTAACCTATATCGATGCTCTGAATTCAAAAAATTAATTCCATTTTATGAAAATAATTTTCTAAAATTTTTTAATTTAATTTTTATATAAAATCAATATTTATTCCAAAAAATACAACTTAAAACTATAACTCATTTTGTAACACCTTAAAAAATAATCAAGGTCCCATAAAAATATCGTATACCCATAAGAAAATAAAGTAAAAATTTATGATTAAATTTTATGAAAATATAGTTCCATTTTACATTATTAAATTAATTATAAAATTGTAAATAAAATATTCATGGTGTACAAAAAACCCAAAACTTAAACTATGATCGTTTTTTCACTTTTAAGATGTCTAAAATGTATTTATACATTCATGGGTGAAGTTTCTATTTTATGGCCAATTTACTATTAATTTCTATTCATATGGGTATGTTACTGTTCACTAAAAAATAATTTGATCTTATTAGACTGTAAAATTCTCACTGATCACAACTGTAGAAGACCATTTTTTGAAAATCATTTCACATTATTTATTATTTAAAGAATACAAAAATATTTTAAAATACCCCTTTTTTCCTAAATTCATCAATAATACACATCCTATATTTATTCGGATATTTGAAATTCACAAAATTTTCCATAAGAATAAATTACAATTTTATTTATATAAAAGGATTACACAAAGCAGCTAAGGTCTTATTACATAGCCCCTTATAACACCAGCATAGGACCTAAGTGTAAGGTGTGCTATGGTGATAGAATCTTTAGGTGGCTTGGAAAACATTGCCTGAGTGGTGATTTATATCAGCTTGAACTTCTTCCTTAGGCGATTCCGTTCAAGATTCATACGTTGATATTCGGCTTGGGCTTAGTCCAGAGAAAATCCAAGCAATGCAACCTCCTTCCCAAGCTCCGATAGATGAGCTTCATATAGATCGAGTGTACTGGATGAGGCCATTCAATCTTCTTTCTATATTAATTAACCAAGATAACCGTATTTATAAAAACACAACGTTAAGATTATAGTTTCCAATGGTCATATTAACCAACTGTCATATAATAGTCGAAACTCAACAGTCTCATTTTAATTATACCCACTTTATTAATTAAAGAATATAGTTTTGTTGAGTGTAAATTAAAATAACACACAAAATTAGAAAACAAATATAATTAAAAAGTTTGGGTCGTTACACTTCACATTATACACCATAGTAAAGTGGTGTTTGTGAAAGGAGGAACTATACCTTATTAGACATGGTATGGTTGATAATGAGTCATTATGGTCTTACATTATCCTTTTGGGGATATTCACTACAAACTGCAACATACACATTAAGCTTAGTAATAAATAAAGTGAAAAATGGAGTTCCGTTCGAGTTATGGAGTAGAAAGATACCTTCTTTGTTACATACAAGTGTATGGGTTTGGAAAGTGTTTGTTAAGGCCTTCTCAGGAAACAAACTAGAACATTAGGGAACAAAGTGTATTGTTATAGGATATCCCAAGGAAATAAAGGGATACTACCTATAAAACCCCTCAAATAAAGAAAGTGATCATCACCAGATAAGTTGTCTTTATTGAGAGGGATTGCATCCTCAAAATGGATAGTGGGAGAAATATTGACATCGTTGAAGTTGATACTCAAGATAAAAAAGAGTTGGTACAGAAACAAATTCCATAGGTCCCCTTAAAATAAATATTTCTTGAAACATAGGTACTACATAGAAGTGTAAGAGAGGTAATAGAACTAGAGAGATATGGTTTTATAGTAACCGAGGATGGTGGATCATTATTGGTTGACAACGATGAAACTCTCTCCTACAAATAGGGAGTAGAAATCTAAAAATTTGAAAGATGGCAAGAAGCCATGAATTCTGAAATGGATTCCATATATAATAACCAATTTTGGGTTCTGGTCGATGCGCCAGTTAATGTAAATCTTGTTGGGTGCAAATGATTATCCAAGATGAAACTATACATGTAAGGTAAATTAAATACCTATAAATTATGGATAGTGGCCAAAGGATTTAAAAAACCTAAAGGAATTAACTACGATAAAAACTTTTCACAAGTTTCTATGTTTAAATCCATAAGAATTTTTCTTACTATAACGGATTACCATGACTATGAGATTTGGATGATTGATATTAAAACTGTGTTCCTTAATGGGAACCTTCCGGAATATGTCTATATGAAACTACCATAAGGTTTTGTGACTCATGGTGATTCTAAAATTATTTACAAGTTACAAATATCCATTTATGGATTAAAGAAAGCACCCAGGTCATGGAACATTCGATTCAATGAATCTATAAAAGAATTTAGTTTCATTAAGAATGAATATGAGACGTGTGTTTACAATAGGTTTAGTGGGAATTTATTTGTTATCGTAGTATTATATGTTGATGATATATTACTTATTGAAAATAACATACCAGTATTACAGTCTGTTAAGGTTTGGTTAAACAAGTGTTTCTCTATGAAGGACTTAGGTGAAACAACCTATGTTCTAGGGATCAGGATAATTCATGATAGATCCAAGAGGTTTCTTAGACTAAGTTAAAGTATATATGTTGACCATATATAAAATATATTTACTATGGAGAAATCTAATTTGGTATTTGTTCTAGTGTCACATAGTATAAATCTTTCTAAGAAAATGTGTTCTTAGACACAATATGAGAAAGATAGAATTAGTATGATCCCATACACTTCAGTAATGGGAGCAATCATGTATTCCCTGTTATATACTAGAATTGTTGTTGCCTATTCATTGAGCATGGTAGGTAGATATAAAGCTGATCTAGGAGAACAATAATGGACTATTGTTAAGGATATCCTTTTATTTCTAATAAGAACTAAGGATATGTTCCTTATTCATGGAGGAGATGAGGAGGTGGTCATCAGGGGTTATACTGATGCTATTTTTTAGATAGATCAGAATGATATGAAGTCACAATCAATATATGTTTTATGTCTCAATGGAGGAGCTGCGAGCTGGAAGAGTTCAAAACAGCCAATTTTTTACAATTCTATAGAGGAGTCTGAGTGTATAAAGGCTTCTGATACAACCACGAAATACATTTGGATTCAAAAATTTGTCCAGGACCTTGATGTGGTACCAAGATTTAATGACCCTATCACATTGTATTGTGATAATAATACAACAGTGACTCTTGAAAAGGAGCCAAGGTCACATCAACAGACAAATCACATAGTTAGAAAGTATCACCTATTGAGGGTTTTTTTATCAAAGGGGTGAAGTTATAGTGATAAGAGTACCCATGAAAGAGAACTTGGAAGACCCCTTAACTAAAGGCCTATCTCAAACAGAAGCATGAGTATCATGTGAGAGCTAGCAGACTGAAGGTTTTTGGCAGTTAGATCTAGTGTAAGTGGGAGTTTGTTAGAGTTGGTTCCCTAGAACTAAGTTCTGTTTACTTTATGATAAACTATATTCATAGTTTTTAATATTAATAAACTTATTATCACATAATGATTGTTCTTCTATATAACATAGTTTGTAATAATTTCCCTAGAGTATTTGTCACACTAAAAGGTTATAACAGTTCCCTGCTATGATGAGAACTCAGAAGTGTTGTGACTCTATTATTAAATTTACTTTCTATAGAAAAATGATATCATCTGAGGGAAAAAAATGATAAAGTCTATCAGGGGTAGATACTCATAAGACTTTGATTCACCTTCTCATGGTCTACGCCCTTGGTAATATCTAGTAAGATATTATAAGAATGAGACCCACCTTTAAGAACTCCACATTTATATGTGTTATTGGATGTTCCTATCTGCTGATGTGTGTATTGGTCCTTAAACTTTAATATTATTATTAATGAGTACTATGAGCTATGTACTTTGATGAATTGATGAAAACCATGATGACAGATATTCACGATGAAGTAGGATACGTTGGGTGTGTCACGAGTAATATTGCATTAATGGATAATGTGAGAAAGGATTTGTCACTTTTATTATTTAATGGAAGTTGATGTCTCAATCCCTTTGATGAAAAGTTTATAGCCTAAATAAATCCATGGCCATGATGTTCTATATGCAAATTCTATTTATAGAAAGTCAAAGAAAGAGACATCGACTACATAGGTTGATGGCACTAGCATGCAACCTGCTTGATTTGAGATATCATGGTAAAGGGATTATACCACACAGTATGTATCCACATGAGGAATTATGTCATTTCAACATTAACTTATTTCTCTATGATTTACTTGGTGTGTTTCTAGATGCTAATCTTGGACTTTAGGCTACTTCTCCTAATTCCATCGAGAAAGAGGCCTAGAGGGTCACACACTAAGTGTATCCAGAATCTTAGTTAAATAATATATTATTGTTTTTTATTTAACAAGATGGATAAATTTTATTCCCACATGTGGTTTAATTATTATTCATTTTTTCTTGATCAAATTTATTTCTTCACCAGTTATTTGGGAGAATATAATGTGAGTGGAATATTTAATAAATATTTATTTGTTATTAGTGAATATAATATTTATTTATTTTTTGGAGAATAATGCAATGATATTTATTTAATAAATATATAGTCATTATTCAAGGCTCAATAAATATTGTGGAGTAATGGATAACCGATTTTAATGGTCCGGTGAGAAATAATAAATATTGAATATTATTTAATTAAATAATATTTAATTTAATACACAAGTTTAGATCATGTCAAGAAATAATATTATTATTATTATTATTATTTGACATGGGGTTATTCAGGGTTTAAATAAATAATAGATCACTTGTGTAATTATTTTATTTTAACCCTAGCAGTATATAAACTCAATTATTTTATTTTCTCAAAAGAACCCATTCATTTTCTTTGGTTGTGCAAAATGGATTTGGAGAATCCTCACAAGCCCTAGAGAGCTACCTTCTTCAAGAAAGCTCCCATGAATGGAAAGATATCTTCCTCTACCTCCCACTCTCAAGTTAAGAGATATCTAAGAGAACACTTTAGAAGCAGTTCTCAAGGCAATCAAAGGCAGACGATGCAAGTGCTAGGATCTTCTGTGCTAGCACTCAAAGATTCTTATGATGACATTTGGATATTTTTAGAATATATCTGAATCACTGCTAGATGGAATCTACTTTGATTACTAAAATTCAAAAATGGTACAATGCATATCTGTTTTTATATTTATCAATGAATAAATAATTCCATCAAGGTAAGTATTTATTTAATTAAATTGATTAATATGTGACGATCCTCTCTTGGTTATGAAATTATATCCCTCGTATATATTATTTGATTCAATTATATATATAAAAAAATATATCATTGTATAAATCTCAGACTGATCATCGATCATGGAAATAATAAATACTGGGCAGGACCCATCTGACACTTCCACTATTCCCGAAACCTATAAGTACCATACATATTTAGAAAGACATGATTTATTTTTCTTGTATTGGTCTGTGTCACACTTAAGACATTTTATGAGTGATTCATGGTCCTCAAGAAATAATATTTAATTATTTGCAAAAGCACAATTTTTTTTATAAATCATTACCATTGAACGTAGCATTCATTTAGCATCATATGTTTGACATGGTGGCTCATTTTCTTCCGGTAGTATATCATTCTAGAGACCAAACAGTTCTGTAAAGCTGGTGTCACTCCATCCGCTACCAGTTTCCAAATTATATAACTTCAATACAGCTAAAAATTTTGTGTATTTAGCATAACTGGTATACAATTGTCTCTTTTCACAACTATTTAACTTCTCAAACAACTTTAGACAATCACAAATGTCATCTTCAATTATCGTTTCCATTTCTTCCATGCGATCTCCATCATCATTTACACTGGTATTCATATCAAATGATCCATAAAATGTAGTATCATTCCAATTGATGTGCATGATCAATGTTTTCCCATGTTTAGTCCAATATTTATAGCTCTGATCTATTCTGTGACCAATCAAATGTTCTTAAAACTCTTCCAGACTAATTTTTATTGAATAAAAACAACATAAACATAGAAAAATGATTTGAGAAGTGTCATATGCATGCTCTCTTGCAAACTTGATGAACTATTTAGCTCAATCTTCATACTATTTTGTCAAACAATTAATGTGCATCCATTCTTGATTCATATCCATCCCATTGGGTTCATAAAATATTAATTTTTTATAATAAGTAAATCAATACACATAATATATTCATTATCAAAGGTGAAATTTATAGACATAAGAGAAACCCAACATTTGATTGTTTCAAAGAATTTCAGTATTCTTTGAAGAAAATAGTAATTGAATTTAAGAAAAGAATTACTCCACTATGATAGGTGTTATCCTCTAAATTCATTCAAAGGTGAAAGTTAGACAACTATCATGATCATCATCTCATCTCCCAAACATTTATCATTGGATTTTTTTGACACACATCCTTCATCTCTTGTGGACATGCACCTATGTTTATTGAAATACTCTAAGTGGTATTCATCTATGGGATGACTAATGCTTAGAGTAGTACAAGAAACATAAAAGAGATGGAGGATGAGTCTCAAGAAACAGAATGAAATAACTATTTTAGAGATGAAACTGATGAGAATGAAAGTTGTCTATAAAATAGATTAGAGATGAGTCTCAAGAAACAAATTGAAATAATAACTGTTGTTTGACACACATCAAGTCTTTATTAAATCCCCTAAACAAATGAAAATATAATATAGGAAATTAAGGAGTAATAAGAAACCCAAATACGATAAATAAGAATAATAAACTCTCATCCAATAAACTGGAAGATATAATGGTGTATTAATAAAACATTTTAATAAATAAAGAGTTATTTCATATACATGGATGATAACCAGAGATTCATAGGGGTGGAACCAATGCATGTAGACTTAAGATGATGAATACCTAAAAATACTTTCTAATATATATAATTTGATAACCTCCATTCTATTTTTTGTAATCAGTGATGCAACAAACTAAGGAATTATTACATTTTATATTTATGGTATATAAAATATTTAAAAAAATCTCAAGACTCTTAGGATGTCAAATTGCTAAACTGACCCATCCCAATGATTATAGGGAGGTAATCATATCTGATCTACCCATCTGAAGGATTCTAGAGAGACCATCTAATACACATTGACCCATTCTTGATATTCTAGGGAGGTCCATAAAGAAGTTTTCATAAAGAAATAATACACATCAATAATATATATCACGAAAAAGGGAGAAAAATATATCAACCCTTGTAACATATATCACATGCACACTAGCCTCTATCGAGATAGATCGAGTCCCATGAGGACACGTTTTCAAAGTGGACAACCATTACTTCACTCATAAATCTAAGTGGAACCACAAAATTGACAGATCTATAAAAAACACTCCTCATATAAAGTCTCTAGAACACAAATATGAAAATAACTTGTAAGTTTAATATGATATGAAGTGGTATCATAGGCTACCCAACCACCGTCATGGAAATTGATACATAAAAAATTATATATTTGATGTAAAATGGGATGTTACTTCTACCATATAGTTAATTACACTATTTATCCCAAAAAAATAAATCAATATTCATCCACACTTTCACATAAGTAAAAGAGTAGATCAAAAATACCCTACATTAATTCAAAGTTGTAATTGAGAAGCAGATGCTCGTATAGCCTGGGATCAAAAATGGTAAGGCTCACAATATAGGTGTTTCACACTCTAAAAATTATAAGCATCAGACTGGATGATCTCCACAAAAAATAGAATATATCCATGGACAAATGTACAAAATGGATAACTCACAACACTCATTGTTGCAAAAATCCTCCAGCAGATTCTCTGCAGTAAAAGAAAATTGATTACGAGTATTCTGAATTTGGAAATAAGCCAAGAAACTTTCATATTGATTTATCTATAGATGGAATAAATCATTTTGGTAGATAGAGTAGTACTCACAGTACATGGCCCATCTTGTTGGTAAATTATAACTTGCCTCCATGATTATACATGAAGTGAAAATACATTATGTTTTCTCTTGCTTATATATGGATCAAAGTAACCCAGTAGTGATATTAATGTCTATTTAATTCCATTGATCAAATATCTGAAATTGATGTGGGATACATGGGTTATAATGTATGATGCTCATAGAAGTGAAGAATTCACATTAAGGGGTATATTTAACAGGATGATAATTGAATTTCCTACTTATAGAAATTTATCAAGTTATAACATTAAAGGAATTCTGGGGTGTCCCATTTATGAAGAATACACACACTTAGTTTGGTTGAAATATTCTTCGAAGACTGTGTTTTTAAGACTTAATTTTTTTACCTCAATGACATAAATACAGATCTTCGATTTAAGTATTCTATGGGAATATTGAACAAGGTACAATACCATATCTACTAATGGTTGATCAATTGATTGATAAAGTAAAATATACTAACATCGTTTTCAGTAAACCATTTTTGAAAAACCTTATGAAATCATGTTGGAAAAAGTGATCATTTTTCTTTGAATTACTGTATTTGAATTGTTTTACTTCAGACATTTTATTAATGTCGTATATAAAAAAGAATGAATTTGATAATGTTATTGGCATGTTACTAAATAATCCTAGAAAAAAAATATTTCCTCAAGGCTACGTTGGTCATGATTGACATGGGAATAAGGGAAGATTTGGCACTAGTGAAGGCTAAAGGGTGGACTTCACTTCCTCCAGCAGCTTATACTCTATCCAGATAGGAAAAAATGAAGTTTTTCATTTTCCTTAATGGTGTAAAAGTTCGAGAGGGGTATTCATAAAATATCAAGAATGTCATTTCAATGGATAATTTTAAGTTATAGGGACAAAAATCACACAAATATCATGTTTTGATGATCATTTATTTACATTGCATTATTCTTAAAAATGTATGACATTCATTAATCAGAATCTGCTTATTTTTTAAATTCATATGTAGTAACGGTATAGAACCAATGAAGTTTCCAATCATAGATAAGGAGGTTTCAGTCATATAATGTGAATTATATATGTTCTTCCCACCATCATTCTTTTATATAATGGTAAACCTAATGATTAACTTGGTTAAATAGGTTCAATTATGTGGTCTTTTACATTACAGATGGATGTACCCTATTCAACGGTATATGAAGATTTTGATAGGGCATGTCAAGAATCGAAGTCAGACATAAGGTTGTATTGTAAAACAATATATTTTTGAATAATACTTTGAATTATATAATGATTACCTATCAAATATTAACAACAAAGGTCTACCAAATTCTCATTATAGCAGATGCCCTATGGGCGAAGGGATTTTTGGAAGAGATGTTGTTACAATTAACATCATAGAGTGGGATCAATCACACCTTTACATTTTACATAATAGTAAAGACGTTGATCCATATGCTGAATCCCACAAATGAATTCTTAGATATTTGAATCCATAAAAGGATAAAGTATGGATATAAAATACACATAATCCATTGTTTATAGGATAGTTCCAATATCATATTTATAAGGAGTTATCTGAAAATCCAAATTCAATTTCCAAATGACTTTGATGCCTATCCAGGGGACCAAATGAAAATTTTATATCTTACACTGGTTTTGTAATCAATGGTTAGACATTCTATATAAAAGAACATGATGACTATAGTATTATGCAAAACAACGGAGTTTCACTTGTGGTGGAAGCGATTCACATATCTGGTTCCAAGAATAGAAATATAATTTATGTGAATATGTCATATTTATTCATTTTAAAATAGATATACAAGTTGAATTATATGACATTTAAAGTGTTTATTTTTCATTGAAAATGGGTTGATAATATGAGTGTAGTGAAAGTTGATGACATGGGATTCGTGAAGGTAAATTTCAGTATACAAGGAGAAAAATATGAGTCGTTCAAAATGACATCATAAGAAGTGCAAGTATTTTATGTATCAAATATAGAAAAAAATAATTGTTTGATCCATAAGTAATTTTTACATGAAGGGATTATCCATGCCTCAATCTGATGCATGGTGTTCCAAGTATAACTCAAAGTGTTCGTTATCAGTTTAAAATTGACATTTTTGTTCAAAAAGTGTGTCACTCATTAGAAATTGAGAATACATGCTTGGATTGTATTGATAATTTAGGAAAATGATTCATAATTCATGTGTGATATTTAGGAATCAGTATCACATAAAAATGAAACATGATGCAACCTGTATGATTCAACGTGCATGTTTCTAGTTTAAAATGACATTTTAGTAAAAAGGACAAGTGACATACTCAGAAATGAGAAAACACATTCATATTATTTTTATAATTTAGGAAAATGATCCATAAGTAATTTTTTATGTGTTAGAATCAATAACACCTCAATAATATGCACAATGTGACCTGTATGACTCAAAGTGTGTCTTTTTATTTAAAATCAACATTAATTTTAGTAAAAAAGACAACTAACATGATCAAAACCAATAAAACACATTTGGATTATTTTGATAATTTATTAAAATGATATATAAGTTATTTTTAACATGTAGGAATCATATACACATCAATTCGATGCAAGGTGTGACTGATATGACTCTAAGTGTGTCTTTTTATTTAAAATTGACATTAATTTTAGTGAAAAACACAAGTGGCATACTCAAAACTAAGAAAACGAATTTTGGATTAATTTGATACTATAGAACAATTATCCATAAGTTATTTTTTATTTTAGGAATTATTTTTCCCTCAATATGATACATAGTGTCTCTGGTATAACTAAAAGTTCCTGTTATCAGTTTGAAATTGACATTTTAGATCGAAAAGTGTGTCACGCACTGAAAACCAAGTAAACATGCTCGGATTGTCTCGATAATTTATGAAAATTATTCATATGTCATTTTTGATGTGTAGGAATCAGTCTCATGTTAAACTGACACACGATGTGAATGGTATGATTCAAAGTATGTGTTTCCAGTTTAAAATGAAATTTTACTAAAATAGACAAGTACATACATAAAACCAAGAAAACACATTCATATTGTTTTGATACTTCAATAAAACAATCCATAAGTTATTTTCAATGTTTAGGAATCAACCGAACCTCAATCCGATGCACAGTGTGACTGGTATGACTCCAAATGTGTCTTTTTATTTAAAATTTATATTAATTTTAGTAAAAAATATATCTAACAAACTCAAAACTAAGAAAAAACATTCAGATTGTTTTGATATTTTATGAGAATGATCCATAAGTCATTTTTTATGTATAGGAATCAGCCTCACCTCAATATGATGCATGATGTGTGATAAGATGAAATCTTATATACATTTTGTTGTCATTTGATTAAGTATTTTCAATGATTTATTTGAAAATGAATTTGGTATGTGTAATTCATTGTAGGAATTAGGCTTCAAAAGTTTAAATGGAGAAAATATAGAAAAAGAGAAAATTTTCCTTTTCCACATCATGAAACCTCATTATACGACGTGTAGTATAGTTTCATAGCATGTTGTAATTCACGTAGCAAGCCATAACCAAAGTCATGAAATCTATAAGTAGCAAAACCATTACATGGCGTGAGTTGTGATTACCCATCATAAATACTTTGAACATAATTTCCACTATAAAGATAATTCTTTGAGGAAGATACACGCCGTTAGTCCAGGATACACATCGTGAAAGGAGTCAAATCTTCAAATATCTGAGGAGATACATGCAAGATATGTGTAGATTCATGATATGTTGAGAGAAACATTAATCAACATTACATAACATGAATCACCATTACACATTGTGTAATATTTCGGTTATATATATAGTAGTAGGGAACCATATTTAGAGAGAGCTTCAGAGTGGACACTTTTTGTTCCTTAATTACTCTCTTGTTCCCTACTACTCCCTCTTCCCTAAATCAAAATTTCTTAGTTTATTTTAATTATTTTACTTTAATAAAAGAATCTTGATTTTTTTCAATAGTGATATTTATTCCTTTTCGCACTATCGACTTCATTCATCATTGTTTTGAGCATCGAATGTTGAAGAATTTTTTCTTGCATTCACTTCCTCTCCTACTTCAAGTAATTAGTTTTCTAAATTGTGTTTGATCCAAGATTTTAAACTTCTTGTTCTTAATTGAATGCCCAAATTGAATCAATGCATGTTTATCAATCATTTAATCTCAATTTTTGGCAGCATGATAAGTATGATTTCAATTCTTCATTCATCTGTATACAATAATACCATGAGTGGCTAAACCACCTAGGGTAGGGATAGAAAGTAAGGGTATCTAAACTCATTAAATCTTTAATTCTCAACTTGGTAACCTTAAGGATTAGTAATAAGGATAAATAATAATTGTCAATCCAATACATTCAAACATACCTGACCATGGGATATTCAAATGAAGGACCCTATTCTGATTGTAGTATATTAGGCTATGACCAATAGTCTAAGACACTTTCTACCATAGAATATAATATTAATTTATATAGGTTTTCAATATTTCTAGATCAAGGAATAGTTACCTCTTAGGTAGAACTTGTTTATTTGATCATATTCATCTAGAAACCTCAGCTTGTTTCACAACCTAAACCTTAGGATTCTACCAAGTAAAAATTAATATTGTCTTTTCTACAGAACCCTGAAATTGATCTTTATCCCTTTCTTATTATAGAATTAAAACCTCAACTCCAAATAAATAGTTTTTCCAAGATAAATCAACTCATGAGGACTCCTACCCCAAAGGGTTACAAGCCATAGGTTACCATTTCTAGCCATTTTTTCCATGGGATCGACCCTGAACTATCACTATAGTACATATCAGTAGTATGTGAAGTTTGGGAAACAAAAGATTTTAATCTGACCATAGCCCGTGAAAATTAAACGATGCATGCGGGCACGTCAGTGTAACCAGTATGAATCTAAGTGTGCCTTTTTATTTTAAATTGACATTAATTTTAGTATAAAACACAAGTGACATACTCTAAATCAAGACAACTTATTATTATTGTTTTGATACTTTATAAAGATTATCCGTAAGTAATTTTTGACATATAGGAACCATCCTTACCTCAATATAATACACAGTGTGCCTGTTATAACACCAAGTGTTCATTATTAGTTTAAAATTTATACATTAATTTAAATAAAATGTCAATCAATGAAAACAAATAAAAAGTTCTCATATTGTCGTGATAATTTAAGAAAATGATTCATAAGTCATTTGTGATGTGTATGAATGATTCTCATATCAAACTGACCCACTTTGTGACCATTATGATACAAAGAATGAGTTTCTAGTTTAAAATGATATTTTAGTAAGAAAGGTAAGTGATATACTCAATATAAAGAAAACACATTAATATTGTTTTTATATTTTAGAAAAAAAATCCATAAGCCATTTGAGACATGTAGGAATCAACTAGACCTCAATCTGACACACAGTGTGACCAATATGACTTCAAGTGTGACTTTTTATTTAAAATTTACATTAATTTTAGTAAAAAAGACAACTGGCATTCTGAAAAATGAGAAAAACATTTATATTGTTGTGATATTTTAGGAAAATGATCTATAAGTCCTTTTTATGTTTAGGAATCATCCATATCTCAATACTATTCATGGTGTGAACGGTATGAATCTATGTGTGTTTTTATTTAAAATTGACATTAATTTTTATAAAAGACACAATTAACATTCTCAAAACTGAGAAAACTCATTCATATTATTTTGATACTTTAGGAAAGTTATCCATAATTTATTTTTAATGTTTAGTAATCTGTTATACCTTAATATGACGCACGATGTGCTCAGTATAACTCAAAGTATTTGTTATCTTTTTAAAATTGAAATTTTAGTTCAAAAAATATATCACTCACTAAAAACTAAAAAAATGTTCTTTAATTGTCTTGATAATTTTGGAAAATAATTTGTAATTCATTTGTGACATGTATGAATCATTCTCACATAAAACAGACACATGATGTGACCAGTATGATTCAAAGTGTGTGTTTTTAGTTTAAAATGACATTTTAGTAAAAAAGACAAGTGACGTACTCAAAACCAAGAAAACACATTAATATTTTTATTATAATTTATTAAAAAAATACATATGTCACTTTTGATGTGTAATAATAAGCCGCACCTCAATATGACTCAAGATGTGACCGGTATGACTCAAAGTGTGTCATTTTATTTAGAATTGAAATTAATTTTTGTTAAAAAACAACTAACATACTCAAAAGTGAGAAAATGCACTCATATTATTCTGTTATTTTAGTAAAATTATCCACAAGTCATTATTATTATGTAGGAATCATCCACACCTCAATCCGATGCATGGTGTGACCGATATTACTCTTAGTGTGTATTTTTATTTAAAATTGACATTAATTTTAGTAGAAAAGATGAACGATATACTCAAAACTGATCATACACATTCGGATTATTTTGATACTTTAAGAAAATGATTCACAATTCATTTTTGATATGTAGGAATCAGTCTCACCTCAATCAGATGTACGGTGTGTCTGGTATCACTCTAAGTGCGTTTTTTATTTAAAATTGACTTTAATTTTAGTAAAAAACACAAGTGAAATACTCAAAACTGAAAAACAAATTCATATTATTTTGATACTATAGGAAAATTATCCATATGCCATTTATTATGTGTGGGGATCATTAACACCTCAATCCAATGCACAATGTTCCAAGTATAACTCAAAGTTCCAGTTATTAGTTTAAAACTGGCATTTTAGTTCAAAAAGTGTGCAACACACTGAAAACAAAGAAAATGCACTCATATTTTCTTGATAATTTATAAAAATTATTCATATTTGTTTTTAGGGTTTTTATGTGTTTAATGTGTTTGTATGGTTTTTAGGGGGTTTATGGTTTTTACGGTTTTTAGGGTTTTTTTTGGGTTTTTAAGGTTTTTTGTTTTTTCTAGATTTTTAGGGGTTTAAAGTGTTTGTATGTTTTTAAGGTTTTACTAGGGGATTTTAGGGTATATATGTGTTTTCAAGTTTTTATGGATTTATTAGGATTTTTATGGGGTTTTAGGGTTTTTAGGGATTTTGAGGGATTTTAGGGTTTTATGGTTTCTTTAGGTTTTTTGGGGTTTTTAGAGTTTTTAGGGGTTTTTAGGTTTTTTAGAGTTTTCTAACATTTTTAGATGATTAAATTGTTTTCAGAATTTTTAGTGGGTTTTTAGGGGTTTCTGTGGGTTTTCCGGGTTTTTTAGGTTTTTAGGGGTTTAAGAGTTTTTAGGGTTTTGGGGGTTTTAATTATTGTTAATTTATTAAGGTTTTCTTATGTTTTTTAGGATTTTATGTTTTTAGGGATGTTTAGGGAATGTTTTATAATTTTTATGGTTTTAGGGTTTTTATTGAATTTGAGGGTTTTTAGAGTTTTTTGGGTTTTTAGGTTTTTTAGTAATTTTTATTTTTTTAGAGGATTTATATATTTTTAGTTATTAAGGATCTCTTATGATTTTTTATGGATTTTATTGGTTTTTATTTTTTTAGGAATTTTTAGGGATTTTTTTTATCATTTTTAGGGTTTTTAGGGATTTTGAGGATTTTGAGAATTTTTAGAGTTTTAAAGGTTTTTTAGAGTTTTTAATCATTTATAGGGGTTTAAAGGGTTTTAAGAGTTTTTAGTGGGTTTTTACTGTTTTTATGGGTGTTCATGTTTTTTATTTTATAGTGGTTTTTAGGGTTTTAGGGGGTTTTAGGGTTTTAGAATCCTTTTAGGGTTTTTTTAGAGTTTTTAGCATTTTTAGGTTTTTTATGGAAAATAAGGTGCAAGTACAAGAATGACCAGTCCCCCAAAATTATTAACAAAATGAAAGTGCAGAATGTTTCAAGGAAGTTTTCGAAACATGGGTGTAAAGATCACCCTTAATATCTGAATCCACTAAGGAGTCACAAAATTGTGGGGTGACAAAGGACCACATTGAGCTTCTTTCCTCAATATATTTTTTAGAGAGTGCATCTGCTACCATATTCATCTCCCTATATGCATGTGTGACATTAAGTGTGAGGTATTTGGACACCTTGATATAGTCAATACAATGAGTGCTAATTCTCCAAGGTACCCTTCTTGATTTATTTTTGAGGTCCTCCACTGCTAAGATCGAGTCAGATTTGATCTAAAGAAGCTTCCATCCAAATTGATTCGCAAAGTGAACCACCTTGATTATTGCCCAAATCTCTTCCTCATAAGCACATATTCTTCCAATAGAATGGTTGAATCACCCTTTAACAAATCCACTATGTGTATGGAAAAAACCTCCACATCCCAAGGGACCTAGTGCACCAGATTCCACGCCATCCACATTGAGTTTAGTCCATGATGGAATTGAAGGAATCCACCAGATGAACTTTAAGTTCAATTCTTTACTACACCTTCTAGAGACACCAATTCTGTAGAGTAAAATCAAGTCATTCATATCATTTTCCATTGATCCAATTTAAATACAAGATGTTGCATGGGCAGCTTTGTGTATTTCCACGACCCCACCATGAAAGGAGCTGGTAATATTTTTGAAGGCCACTACATTTCAGGCTGCCCATATGTAGGAAACAACTGCTACAACTGATATGATTAATATGTTGTAAGATTTTTCAGATCACTTCATATCAGTAATAATATAGAGAAATTCCATAATTCAGTTTTTTGTGAAGAAGGTGAACCTGAACAGGTTCTGCGGGTAGTCCCACAGACCGAAAACAAAATGACAATTAATGAATGTGTGTTGCACAATTTCCTCAGCTCGATGGAAGTGACAGTAGGCTAAGGAAAGATACCATCTATCCTTCTTCAACTATTCATTCATGGGAAATATATTCTTCTATAGTTTCCACAACATTAGGTAATGTGATGGTGGAATAAAAGGTCTCCTAAATTTGGAGAGTCAAGTAGGAGGATTAGTACCCTTCTCACATTTATGCCGGTAAATATACATTTCATTTAGCTACCCAATTAGGTTTAGTTTCCACATGAGGGCATCAGTATCAATGGACATGTACCTCTAGATTTGTAGGATAAGATGTTCTAGAAGAATCCCATCAAGCTCTTCAATCCTCTAGTAAGGACCATTAATGGACAGGTGCTGTAAGTTGTGTAGGGGCTAGACAGTTTTAATAAATGGCCTTTCCAGATAGGTAGTGGTCTAGAAGTTAATATTTGAATGCCTAAAGACCATTTTTAGTGAGAGATAATTTCATTATAAGAGGATTTGATTATAGTCCAGATAGAGGAAGGAATGTATCTTGTAAAATCATTACAAAGTTTATGAGTGAAACTATCATTGAAGAAGTCCAGTCTTCTATCTTGTGGGTTGAATAGATTTCAAGTGGACTTTCCAAGGAGGAACTTATTGAGTTTCCTAAGGTCCTAAATTCCTAGCACATTCATATTAGTGGGTTTGGTGCATTATTTCCAAGCAATAGAGACCAACTTTCTTTCACTAATGCAGCCTATCCATGCAACGTTCCTAATCTTATCTTGGAGGGTTTTGATCAGACTAATAGGCCATTAATAGATGAATAAGGAATAGAAAAACATGGAGTTAATGACTGAGTTAATTAGGCATACTCTCCCTGCTTGAGACAAGCACTTCCCTTTCCATTTTTTACAGTTGATGAGTTATTTTGATTGAAATTCTCTCAAGGTGACACCTTTAGACCTTCTCCCAAAATAAAGGGAAACCAAGATATGTGAAAGGTATAAAACCCATCTTCACATTGAAAGACCTAGAAATGCTCAGTTTCCTAGAAACTGAGGTTACTTTTCCAAATAAAATGGATTAATTGTTCTAACTGATGGATTTATCTACCACCTCCTTATATTGATGGAAGATCATTATGATTAAAGATAAGGTTCATTTGTTAGACAACCCAAACAAAAGGATATCATCTACATACAAAAGTTGTGAGTGAACATGAAGGTCTTTCCCTACCTTAATTGGCCTGTAGAGACCATCCTAAAATAGATCAATGATGCATAGACTTAGGTAATCCTCAGAAATCAAAAAAATAATACCTTAGAGTGGATCCCCCTTCCTAAACCCATGGGACCATAGGAAGAATCCTTTTGGGGGTCCATTGATAAGAATGGACACCATGGAACTAGTCAAAATTGTGGTGATCATTTTGATAAAGGTCCTAGAGAAACCATACTTATTGAGAATGTTGAAGATGAAGATACACTTGATAGTGTCAAAGGAATTTGAGATGTCCAGCTTCATGGAAAATCTCTCATGTCTTATTTCCTTCCCCATTATGTCGATTCCTTCTAAGGTAGAATAGAGGTGGTTTTGGATACTCCTCCCAGGGACAAATCCAAAATGATTTGGGGTGATAAGATCTCACACAATCTTCCCTATTCCGATGAACATAATCATACTTATTATTTTAGGAATGGTTTTTCCAATGGAAACTAGTTGAAAATATCCTATTTCAATAGAATTTTCCTTCTTGGGTATCAAGGTAATAAAGTTGTAGTTGGTTCCATGCAGGATAGATCTGAAGAGAAGGAAATCATTTATTGTGGTAGTAATATCCACATGCATAATGTCCCAATAGAACATGAAAAAATTGTTGTTGAAACCATCTAGGCCTGCTGGACTTTCCATGTTTAGTGAAAATTAGGATGCTTTGGAATTATCTTCAAAGGGGGCATCTGTTAAGGCCTTGTTCTGATGATCCTCAATGCATGACATGATGGAGTCGAATGGATCAGTGGAATGTACATTTACACCATCATTGTATAAAGGCTTTAAGTAACTCACCACGACATTTGAAATGTCATTCTCAGTTGTGAAGGTGGATCTTTTTATCTGAATGTAATTAGGACTTCTCTTGGACTTTTTGTCCTTGTGCAGACGATGGAAGAACCTGGAGTTCCTGTACCCATCTTTGAGCCATTTCACATTAAATTTATTTCCAGAAAAACTCTCTTTTAAATCCAGAAGATCATCAAGCTTGTCATGAAGTTGTAGTTCATCTCTAGAGGGTATATGTTGCTACTGGTTGCTAATTTGATAGAGGGAAAACTGAGATTCAGCAGCCTTAATGTCATTGTCCAATCTAGAAAAAGAGTTCCTGCTCCACTCTTTCAGGAGGCCCTTGATTTTATTTAGTTTTGAATCCATAATAAAGTGTGGGAATCCATAAAAGGTGCTATTCCAGCCATTTATAACCACTTCTCTACATCCAAGAATCATAATCCAAGCATTATTGAATTTGAAAGGTAAGGGTACTAACCTCATAGTATCCACCTAGATGTTAAAAATTATGGGGTTATGGTATGAGTTGAACTTGGGAAGTGTAAACCCATAAATTTTAGAGGGGAAATCCTATCATTGATTTGGAAGAATAATCTATCAAGTTTACTTGCTTTACTACCATTGAATGTTAACCTACCCCACATGAAGTTAGCGTTAGGTATTGGGACCTCAGTGAGGTTTTAGTGATCCAAGTAGTAAGATAAATCCTAAGTGTAAATTCAATAGAAGTTTAAACAAATATTTTCATCTGATATCGAGACAATGTTGAAGTCACCAATTATTTTCTATGTTTTCACCATTCTATCATTAATTTGGATCAATTACCTCTAGAGCTCCCTTCACATGGTGTATGAGTAGGAGGCATAAACAAAGGAGAGAGTAAGTGTATCATTATGAAAGTGGATTGAGATGGAGATTAGTTGAGAGATCATCTCATAAGAAAGGATATGAACATCATCATGCTTTAGACCTATAAGGTTTACACAACTATCTCATTCAAGTTATGTGAGACAAGTTAGTATCCAAGGGTTTCCTAGTTAAAACCATTCTAGTTCTCAAAATTCATCTTTGGTTCGGTAATTCCAACAAGCATTAATCTATTAGAGGTAATGAAGTGCATAAGAGATGATGTTGTGGGAGGGTTACTAATCCCTCAATAGTTCCAATACATGATCCTCATTATAAACATGGAGTGCTTCCCCTAGAGTGAGGAGGGTGCTTTTTCACTGACTTAGGGGAGGGATTTCTGCCCCTTCGTTTGCCTTTATTTACCTTTTTTGGGCCTACTTATAGGATTCTTGAGGGAATGAGAGTCTTTTTCAATGTGAATTTTCTCACCATCTTTAGGGGGTTGGATGTCCTCAATATCTTCAAGGGGCTGACTATCTTCATTTTCATCATCCCATATTTACCACTGATTATGATGTTTTTTGTAGAGTAGACCTCCTCTTTGGATGGTTCCCCAAACGATTTCCATTTATCCTATTTTTTTAGGGAACTTATATGAAAGAGTCCTCACCCAAACCAAGTATGGGTGACCTATCATGCATGCCTTCTTGAACACAAGAGTGGGAAGATACCACTATAATGTTTGGTGTTCCACCCTCCATTATTTTGAACTCAACATTTCCAGAGGGTTGAGGGTGTGAAACAGGCTGGGAGGTGTCTCCAGAAGTGCATTAATAGAGTACATTATTTCATTAGAATCAATAGGGGATAAATCATTATCCCCATACACAACCAATCATGCATCAGAAATTGGAGATCCAGAATCTATAAGGGTAGTAGTCATCCCCTCAGTGAGTGGTGAAGTAGGCCAGGGCGATCTAGAAGCCACAATTCCAGTGTGATGTGTGGGTAGGTCCTCCACAACCATAGGGGACCTGGATCTTGGAGGCACTATAATAGAGGGAGTGGGTCCCGTGGTGGAACCTTAATTACTAGATGTATATTGGTCTCATTACACCCTACCTTATTAACAACAATATGGCCTGGGGAAGGAGTCTTCTTCTCCAACAGTATGACGGGTTGAGTAGAAGATATGGAAGGGGGAGATGTCACAGGTTTAGCGCCATCATGTGGAATCTTAGGGAATCTTTTACTTAGGTTTCTAGGTTCTACCTCATAGGTAAAAGGATCCCGATGGGGGGTGTCCTTGTGGCATGACCCTACAGACCCGCATTCTAGTCGACTGAAGGATCCAAGGGAGCACCTTACTTTTCAGGGAGGCAGGGATCAAGTACATGATAGACATGGGAAAAAGAATTGGAAACCTTATTAAGATTGTTAGGATGATCAAGGGTTGAGGGTTTAGGGGCCTTCTCCTTACCCTTCTTGCACTTCTTTTTGCAGGTGTTATCCTCATGCCCACATAGGTTGCAAATCCTGCATTCCTTGAGCCTTCTACATTCAGAAATTGAATGACCAATAAAGTTTAAATTGTTATAGAAAATATGACTTCTTTAATATTTTATTTCTATGGTGAGGATATCCTCTAGGGTGTTAAGCATCACCTTATCAACTAGGGTGTTCGCCAGGTCAACTTCTTCAATAACCCTAGCATAGTGCCCAAATATTAGGTCATATGTTTCCATGTAAATTTTGATGGTGAATCCAATTGATGAGGCATGGTACAATAGGATATGAGGTAGCCAGTAAATCTAGTTCAACTTATGGATGAATATCCAAACCTAAGTGAAGGTATTATTTACACTAGAGGGGTCAAAATTCTGGTCCCAAACATGGATCTGGAGGAGACCTGGTTTGATAGAAATTGAGTCGAAGCTCCAGGATCTCCTTTTCAATTCATCTAATGGGAAAATGATTTGAAAGTAGCCCCTTCCCATGGTTTTCATATTCTACTCATTAAACCCCCAAACATCATAAATCCATTTAACAAGATCTCTGGACTTCCAAATCATCTCCCCTTTTAGGGTAAAAACATGTGCAATGATGGAGAAACTACATAAGCTGAGTCTTTCCTCCACCAACTTGTGATTTTCAGAAACATGATCAATATTCCCTTTATTTTTAACAATTTCTAGGGTAATTAATACTAAAATTGGTGAAGGAAAGCAATGTCGCCACTTTCATAACCTTTGCAAAATTCCTCCTCAGCTCAGAAGCTTCTCGATCCTTGCGAAGGTCATCTGGCTTGGACTTATAGAGATGAAAAATATCCTTATGACCAATCAATCCCACCTTGTCCATGGATGGATTTTTGATCTTGAAATATAGGGGTTCCAAGATATAAGATCGCATGTGGTCCCCGTGGTCACCAGGGTTCCTTCCTTGCTCCTCCATCCTTCTGGTTTTTAGGGGTTTTAAGTATTTTTGGGTTTTAATGTTTCTTATGTTTTGTCATGTTTTATAGGGGTTTTAAATTATTAGGTATTTTTAGGGCCTTTTTATGATTTTTATAATTTTTTAGGGATTTTGAGGGTTTTTATTGTTTTTAGTGTTTTTAGGGGTTTTAAGTGTTTTTGGGGTTTTAGGGTTTTTATAGGGGTTTTTATAGTTTTCAAGTATTTTTAGGGATTTTTTAGGATTTTTAAGGTTTATTGGGTTTTTAGGGATTTTGAAAGTTTTTAGGGTTTTTTTAGCATATTTATGGTTTTTCGGTTTTTAGGGTTTTTTTGAGTTTTTTAGGGTTTAATGTTTTTTAGAGTTTTTTTAAGTTTTTTATTTTTTTAAATGGTTTTAAAGTTTTTAGTTTTTTTAGGATTTTATGGGATTTTAGGGGTTTTAAGGTTTTAGGGTTTTTATGTTCTTAGGGTTTTTATAATTTTTAGCATTTTTTGGTTTTTAGGGTATTTAAGTGTATTTATGTTTTTAATGTTTTCTTAGGATTTTTTAGGGTTTTTAGAGATTTTTATGTTTTTATAGGATTTTTAGGGATTTTGTGGTTTTTATAATTTTTAGGGTTTTTGAGATTTTTAGGGTTTTCAGGGAAAGGAAGGTGTGAGGCCAGGCTATTTTTAATGTTTTTATGGGTTTTAAGGGTTTTAGGGACTTTTAGGGTTTTCTAGGTTTTTTATGATTTTTATATTTTTTATTGTTTTGAACGTTTTTTAGGTTTTTTAGGTTTTTATATGATTTTTTATGGTTTTTATAGATTACTATGCTTTTATGGATTTTAGGGACTTTTTGGGATTTTATTTTTTTAGGGTTCTTAGGGATTTTGATGGTTTTAGGGGTTTTTTAGGGTTTTTAAATTTTCAAGTTTTTTAGGGATTTTAAGTATTTTTTGGTTTTAAGGTTTTATTCATGGTTTGTGGGTTTTTAGGGGTTTTTATGTTTTTGGATATTTTTTGGGATTTTTTAGGATTTGTATGGGTTTTTAGGTGTTTTAGGGATTTTGAGGGCTTTTAGCATTTTTAGTGTTTTTATGGTTTTTAAGTTTTTTTTATGGTTTTTAGAGTTTTTTAGAGCTTTTAAAGTTTTAAAGGGTTTTTAGAGTTTTTTAATGTTTTTATGTGTTTAAAGGGTTTTTAGATTTTTTTTATTGGGTTTTTATTTGTTTTTAGGGGTTTTAATGGTTTTTAGGGTTTTATGGTTTTTAGGGGTTTTTGGGTTTTTGGTGTCTTTTAGGGTTTTTATGTTTTTTTTTCATTTTTAGGTTTTAGGGGTTTTAAGTTTTTTTTTTGGTTTTAAAGCTTCTTTAGGTTTTTTAAGGTTTTTAGTTTTACTTTTTTAGCTATTTTTAGGTAATTTTATGATTTTTATGGTTTTTAGGGTTTTTATTGATTTTGATGGGGTTTTGGGGTTTTTTACTGTTTTTAGAATTTTTTAGGTTTTATGTGTTTTTTAGGTTTTTAATGTTTTCTTAAGGGTTTTATGTTTTCATGTTTTTTTTTTCATATTTAGGGATTTTTAGGATTTTTATGTTTTTAGGTATTTTAGTTATTTTTAGGGTTTTTAGGATTTTTAGGGTTTTATGTTTTTTTGGGGTTTTAGGGTTTTTATATTTTTTTAGGGTTTTTAATATTTGTTAGATAATTTCAACATTTTTAGGGTTTTATAGGGTTTTTAGTGTTTTTAGTGTTTTTATGGGTTTTAGGGTTTTTAAGGTTTTAGGGGGTTTTATGGTTTCTAGGGGTTTTACGGTTTTAGGGTACTTTTAGAGTTTTAGGGGTTTTCTCATTTTTTAGATTTTGGGGGGGTTTAAAGTGTTTTCCGTTCTATAAGGTTTTCTTAGGGTTTTTTGGGGTTTTTAGGGTTTTGTACATTTTTTGGGATTTTTAGGCCTATTTTAGGATTTTTATGATTATTTAGGGTTTTTTAGGATTTTGAAGGTTTTTAGGCTTTTTTTGATGTTTTTTTTGGGGTTTTAAGTGTTTTTATGTTGTTAAGGTTGTAACACCCTGACCCCAGTTACCCGGAGTTGGTGCATTATTTTAATACGTTGGCATGATTACAAAGAATCAGGTCCCGAAGGACTGTTCAACTTAGAAATCTTGGAAAATAGATTACTTATATGAATGTTACATTACATATTTAAAAAATAAAACTTAACATAAATGATCCTTTGAGAATGCCATTAATCCCCTAGCTTAACACTGCTTTTCAATAATAATACACTTCTTGGAATCTTGGGAAAATAAAACATAAGGAAGGGGTGATATCAAATTCTTAGTAAGGGTAAGCAATATAGAGGAAGATAACATAAACATTAGGCATGGTGAATAATTTAAAACACATGCCTTTGCAAATAATTAACATGAACAATTTATGGCAGGAATATGAGATGAGTAAATAATTCTATAATAAAACATAATAATGGGTATTCTACTAGTCAAATAACTATGAACCATAAATATTAATTTCATAATGAGGTAATGTATAATGACTGACATTCTGAAACATTTTGTTAAGGCCTCAGCCAAGACGTCTAAAAATGATTTAGGTCTCAGCCAAAACCATATATCAAATTGGGAAAGGCCTCAGCCAATTCCACGTCTAATTGTCTCATGAGACCTACTGATGCACTGAGGAGATATACCAGGCTCCACCCTTCACTTACTAAGTCCAATACATTCCTCATATGAAAAGGTTGAAACACAACATAAACATTCGTATTAGAACTAGCATATGAAATGTCAATACTTTAACCATAAACCATGAATGGTATAAATATAACACATCCATAGTCAAATATATCACAAAACATTCAATACAATATGGAATATTTTTATCATAATAAATCAACATCAAACAAGTTTAAAATCCTTCAATGGATGTTGACGTAGATGAAAATTATTTGTAAAACTCTTTGAGAGAAATATCCATTTTTCATGAAAACATTTAAAAGGCACACATTTATAAAGGAATTAATTTAAAATAGATTTTTTAATAAAAGTGTCCCATACCACATTGAAACTTTTGAAAAGAATTATCATTTCAAAACATTCATGTCCATATAAATAAATCCTTAAAATCATTTGGAAAACATAGACATTAATTAAAAGGATTTAGAAAGATAAATATTTAAAACCTTTAAAATGATGATATAGTTAAATAGAACCTTTCATAAAACCATAAAATATTACTTTTGAAAACAGTTTTATGAAATATGGGTATTGATGATAAATATGTCTCAAGAAATTCTTGCACATAAACAATCTCGGATAATAATGAGATTGAGGAAATAACTCTTACCTTGCACTTTCCTTTGGTTGAGGGTACGTTTAGCCTCCTGTATAATGACCATAGTATGTAATTAAATTATACCAGAACCATATTTATATTTATTATATCATACATTATTCATTTATTACTTTATACTACCCATTTAAAAATTATTTCCATGTTAAATTAAAATTTTGGGTAATAATTGCTTTCTTTATCATACATGTTTTAACTTGTTATTCTTGATCGTATCATTTAGATCATGATTTGAATACTTATAGAATATAAAACTTGATTTATATATCATATATATTTAGAATATAAATATTTATAATAGATAGATATATGAAATGGTAGGCACCGTTTATGGAGACGGTAGGTCGTACGTACGCGTAAACGCTGTTTCCGTTTTCATATCGTATTGAATGGAAGTAAATGAATAAGATATATGTAAGTACATACAAATATATATATATATATTAAGTAGAATTATTATTTAATATATTACATACTTATTAATAATATATATTTTTATAATCATCGTTGAATGGTGAATGTGGAAATGAATCTCATCGCATCGTGGAGACGGTAATCGGTACGTACGCACGAGCGACAATATCATTATATTGATGGTAAAATAATATTTAATTGGATAGTATATCATATATACAGAATAATTTAAATGGTATATTTATTATTTACATCAATTATACTCATTATTATACCCATACAAATAATGAAGTGTTTGACAACCAAACTACACCACGACATGGAGACGGTAAGCCATACATACGCACGTATGGTGACTGTGTCATTTATAGGATGGATAGAATAAAGAATATGGTTGTACCATATTTATAATAACATCATAGTATGTAGAAGGTACTGGAGTTATTATTTTGGTATGGAAACAAAAAAAAAGAGTAAGTGGAAATGAAAATAACTTGAAAAGGGTGGTAAAATTATTACCTCTTCTTCAGGTGTTTCCTTTTGAGTTGATCAAAAGGGCTCCTTATGTTGGATTTATGATCAAATTAACGCCTCTAGGTTGAAGGTAGGATAGTTGAGAGGATATTTGTGTAGGTTTTTGTCAAGAAAATGGATTTGGAGGTGTGAAATTAAGAGAAGGGGAAGTACCCTTTTATAAGAGAGGAGAGGGTCACTTTTAGAAAATCTTGAAATATTATTTTATAATAAAATAATTTTTTGTTTCTAATGTCTAAAAACTGATTTATTTCGAGACTTAGGTGGTTATGGGTCAAAATTATATCAACCAATAGGTTTTATACAAGTTTAGGTTACCATTTTAACCTTATCTTTTAGATTTAACTCTTAGTTAAATAATTTAACTTTACCATGTCTTCTTGTATTCTTACACTATATGGTTAATAAACTTACTCTAAACATAAAAGAGAACCTCAAGTGGTTAATTAATAAAATATATAATATTATTTAAGCCATTTTTCCAGAAATTATATTTTTAATAATATTATATCATCCAAAAATGTAGTATTTGTTTTAAAAATTAATTTATGTCAATTTTGACACTATTTGGTACATTGTTTTTGTGAAAGTCATAAAAACATTATCACTTCGAAATCTTTTTTCTAATCAACCCTTAAATGTAAAATTAACATAAAAATTAGTGTAATTCATCAGAAGTCTCAATTTACATTTATTTAGATATTTATAATACCAATTATTTTAATATTTCATTAATAAGGTAATTACTGCATCATCATTGTGTCATCAATAAATTAAATTATTTAATGTCTAAAAATTATAAATAAAATTAAATTATGTAGGAAATATCTTTATCTTTCTAATGAATATTTATAGTTGAATTTATGTTTTGTGTAACAATATATTAAAAATGGTTTGGTTATTAAACTTTGAATTTAACACTTTTAAGTCTTCTTCAAATAAAGCAATAATAAATGTCCTAACCTAATCCAAGTAGACCTAAAGGATCATATTTTATTGATAAGGTTGTTTTCAATATAATTACACTTATAAAATAGAAATATTACTTGTGTTAGGGTAATTATAACATCATTTTTACCTTTCATTACCCTATTTACTTTTAACCATTGTAAATAAAAGTCAAAAGTTAGTATTCATCAAAAATTATTTTAATTTTATTAAACCAAATTTTATTTACTTATATCAACCACGTTTCTCATATTTTTTGAAATTAAACTCACAAAAGAGGTAAAATTACGTTTTATGCAAATTTTCAAATGCCCCTAGAAGGTGGGTAAAAAATGTTAAAAAGTTCAATAAAAATTTATACATCTAAAGTTATTATAAAATGACTCCAATGAATTAAATTGAACTTATATAGGTATTATATATATATATTTTACTTAAAATAAATTTAGATAAAATAAAAAATTATTTAAATAAAAAGTTGGTTTTGAACAATAACGCCGTGTTTTCACTATTCATCAAAAATTGAGTGTTTCCAGAAAAATACCATAAATTAACCCTAAGATAATTTTGATATTCCGAATTCAAAAATGAATTATATTTTACAAAATTCAAAACATAGAATTAGCATTAATTAATTTAAAATTAATTCCCCTTGTCAAAACCAAAAAGCGGGTTATTTAAAAAGTAAAAACTATTAAAAGATTGACATGTGTTTATGCCAAATTTAAATTTTAAATTACTCATAATTACCTAAATTGTATTAAATGATAAAAATATAATATAATTATACTTAAAAACCAATCAAATTAATTATTTAACACTTTAAATTATTTCGATTAAAAAAAGTTGTTTTCAATTAAAACATAGTATTTTTCACTATTCATCAAAATATTAAAGTTATCAAAAAAGTACCAAAAATTTATCAAAACTAACTTTTTATGTCCCTCTTCTAAATAAGAATTTAATTTTGTTAAATTGATTATATAAAAGTGTCAAATATTGATTTTAAAAAATGGTTCGCCATTAAAAGGCGGTAAAATTGTATTTTTTTGAAAAATACTTTTTTTATCTAAAAAAATGAATTTGTTCTTACATTATGTCTAAGAAACACATAATATGTCTGTAAAAATTATATATAGTATATAAGATTCAAAATGCAGTTAATACTATTTGTAACCGCTTTTTGAATGGCTAGGTTGGCAAGTTGTGGTGCGCTCGAACTTGGTGTTGTGTGTAGCAAAACTATCGAATTACTTTAAGGAGATAACGTACTATGAAATCGTGGGGTGTACAAGGTTTTCATAGGAGTTTTATGTATTTTTATGGCTTGTTAGTATTTTTATGGTTTTAGGATTCTTAGGGATCTTGTGGGTTTTATGGTTTTTAGGGTTTTTTAGTTTTTTTTATTTTTTTAGGGTTTTTAAGGTTTTTTTATTTTTTTTAACTTTTTAAGGGTATAAAGGGTTTTTGGAGTTTTTACATTTTTTATGGTTTTTAGTGTTTTTAGGGTTTTTAGGGGTTTTAAGTGTTTTCATGTTTTAAAGGTTTTCATAGCGGTTTTTATGTTTTTAGGGATTATTAGGTCCTTTTTTTAGGATTTTTATAGTTTTTAGGGTATTTAGTGATTTTGAGTGTCATAGGGTTTTTATGGTTGTTTTTGGGTTTTTTGGGGTTTTTTGAGTTTTTTGGGTTTTTATGGTTTTTTATAGTTTTTTACCTTTTTAGGATTTTAATGGGGTTTCAGAGTTTTTAGTGGTTTTTAGGGGTTTTATTTATTTTTAGTGTTTTTAGAGGTTTTAGGGTTTTTATGGTCTTTAGTGGTTTTAGGGTTTTTAGGGTTTTTAGGGTCTTTTAAGGCCTTTTTTGTTTTCTGGGATTTTAGTGGTTTTTAGTTTTTTTAGTTTTTGAAGTTTTTCTTAGGGGTTTTAGGGTATTTATGGTTATTTACATTTTTATGGATTTTTTAGGATTTTAGCATTTTTTAGGTTTTTAGGGTTTTAATTGTCTTCAGGTTTTTGAGGTTTTCTTCGGAATTTTTGAGTTTTAGGGTTTTATATGTTTTAGGGATTTTTAGGGATTTTTTAGGGTTATTATGTTGTTAGGGCTTTTAGGGATTTTAATGGTTTTAGAGTTTTTTGGGGTTTAGTTATTTTCTTTTTAGGGGTTTTTTAGTCTTTTAGTTTTTTATGGTTTTTATAGTTATTTATCAGTTTTTGGGGTTTGAGTGTATTTAGTGTTTTTAGTGCTTTTTAGGGTTTTTATTGGTTTTTAGGGTTTTTTAAAAAAATTAGGGTTTTTTTGGTGTTTTGGGTTTTTGGGGGTTTTTAGGGTCTTTTGGGTTTTTTAGGTTTTTAGGTGTTTTAAGCATTTTTATATTTTTAAGGTTTTCTTAGGTTTTATCATGGTTTTAGGGGTTTTTATATTTTTTGGAATTTTTTGGATTATTTTTAGGTTTTTACGGTTTTTAGGGTCTTTTTGTGTTTTAGGATTTCAGGTTTTTTAGGGGTTTTAGCAAAAAAAATTATTTTTAGGCATTCTAAGTGTTTTTGGGTTTTTAAGGTTTACTTATGGTTTTTTAGGATTTTTAGGGATTTTACATTTTTAGGGATTTTAAGGGATTTTTTATATTTGTTATGGTTTTATAGTTTTTATGGTTTTTAGGGAATTTGAGGGGTTTTGGGTTTCTTTAGGGCACAAATGATCAACCTTGGTGGTTAAACTATATTTTTCGAAGCCGCATAAGTCTTATTCATCAGGATATTCTGGTAAAAAACATTTTGAGAGAAGGTAATTTTGCGGCAGATTATCTAGCTACTCAAAGAAGTCTTTTTGATAATTATATCATTTATGATGAGGTAGGGTATTTGTTAGATTATTGTATGTTTTTTGTTGAAGGAGGCACTTTAGGTCACCACTATTTTTGGCCTCAATGACATTGGGGAATGTATGTCCTTTTATTAAGAAAAAGTAAATGTTCAATCAGTAAATATATGAATTGATAAAAATATTACAAAAAATATATTCATTCAAATATGTATCAAAATAAATGTGACAAAAAAATATGCAAATCACTGAGGGGGAGGGTTTTATGGAGGTGGTGGTAAAGTAACTCCATCCCTAATCCCTAATCCATTCGTCGCATGTACTCCATCATCTGTTCATACTACTGCTCCTTCCATCGATGCATCTCCTCATGCTGGTACTGATGCTATTGACGGAGCTATTCCTGCTCCCTATGAATGGTCTCAGTAAGCTCACTTTGATCTTGAAACTACTCCTCATACTATGAACCAAATGATGATGAATCTCTATGATCTCTCCTTGATCCGGACAACTACATCACAACGGTATTATAAAAACCACCAACCATCAATCGAGATTCGATACCAACAACTCAACCGTTCTCTAAAGCATACTGAGTTACCTGCATCTATGCTGCATCATCAAATCTTGCTGCACTGGTTCTTTGAACCTCGGTCTCATCCTGACTCTCATCCTATGTCATAGAAGTCACAGAATCAATGACTCCTTCAATTGTAATTTAAAATTAAAATAGTTAAAATATTACTTGTAGTTAATTTTAAAACTCAAAAAAAATACATACAACAATTTAACACAGGAAGCCACATGCAATCTCCCTAGTGATTGGATCATTGTACATCCTCTTATAAAAGTCAATCTCCATAATATTGGGATTTTTGACTTCCTATATGAGTATAAAATAAAAAATTTCACATTTAAAGTTATATAAATTATTAAAAAAGTACTTAATATATGTTGTCGATGCATACTAAATGTATGACTACCAGCTCGATGTGTCAGCTCCTGCCTCCCCTGCTTATGACAACGTAATGATGCTCTCGTCTAAATACCATATTTCATCTAGTATAAACATAATCCATACCAAACCTAATATGATATGTAATATAGTCAGTGGACACAACAATAGTGATCAAAATCCATGAATCCCTCTTTCGACATGGTTGTCCTCCTCAGATTGTAAAAACAATTGATGGAAATACTCACACATATAGACCTTTTAGGCCTCCAAGATAGAGGTATTCATGCTATCCTCGACAAGATACCATAAAACCTGAGAATAATTAATAATAGAAAGTTAATAATTAAATAAATTTCAAAATAACAATTATTTATTTATGTACCATCTAATGATCAATCATGCGGTGTCGAAAATCAATAGGAATATGATCACATGTCACCCTTTCTCTAAAAAAGTAATTCCATAATATAACACTCCTCTATCCAATATCTATATACAAAAAGCTATGAAAAAATAGAACAAGTAATCAAAAAAGATTATGTAAATAAATTAATAAAAATTCATGAAAACAAACTAAAATACACAACAAAACATACCTTTGCATGCATGGATTGAACTCAGGATGTGGACATCGCTCAGGGATAGGGTCAATAATCATCAATATAGAAATACCACGACCCTTTTGAGTTAATGCTAAACCAACAGGATCTTGAGGGCCTGATGATGAAACATCAGGCTCATCCCTAGGGAGTGTAGTCTCATCCAACTCATGAAACAGATAAGATAAACGTTCGTCGAACATCTAAAATATGAAATGATTGTTGTCAAAAAATAATTAAAAACAATTATTATATATAGATATATATTATTTATGATTATAAACATCATTTAACTGTGTCAATATTCATCTTCATCCTCATCTTCATATATGACCGTGTCAATATCTTCACATTCCTACTCAGTATCATCAATTTCCATAGGAAATTCAGTTTCATAATCTATTTCTATTTAAAATTCATTTGTTACATCAAAAATATCATCACAACCATCAAACCATAACTATGGGGTTTCATCATCTATATTCATCTATCTTTATGGAAAATATGGATTTAGAGTTGTTTCTTAAAGAATTTCAACTTCTTACACTTCAGCGAAACTACATTCACTTTGGATAAACTAATTTTCACGATATTTAATTTGTATTATGCTCCACCAATAACTTAACTATCTTGAAGTAGAAAAATAATTCATATAATAAATTTGATATATCTGATAAGATAATAAAAATGGTTTATTTACTACAATAAGGATTTTACATTTACTATCAATGATTTTGTGGCTCACATAAACATGTAAGACTCTATAAGTATCAAACCAATGTCATTTAGACATCATTACGTAATTTTGTCCTAGATAACACGGTTTAATTATTTATTCCAACATGCCGTAAAAGTCAAATTCAATTTCTCTAGGATTATATCCTCTCAAGAAAACTCCAATATTCACTGTTTTTTAATTCCCCATATACATGTTTATGAAATTGAAAACCATTTACCACATATGCATTATAAGATTTAACCATTTGGGATGGTGGGTTACTCAATACACACAATTGGTTATCAATTTTATCAGCATGTTGAGATACATTAAAATTTAAAAAAATATATCAATATAAAAAGTAATAAATTTATTTTACATGTTAAACCATAAACAATTTAGTTTACCACTTTCTGAAATCAGTAGAAAAAAAATATTTTGCCAATGTTCTTCATGAGAAGCAGTTGTAATTTGTGGAAATCATTATTTAATATGATTATCATATAATATAAATATAACATAATATTAATTTACTTTTAAAATAAATTTTAGAGTAAGTTATAGTAGCATTAAATGTACAAATGGTTTCATTTCTTCATAGTTGTTAAAAACATATGTATGAACCTTGTGATGTTCGTCATCTAAAAGACATCATTCAAAACTCCCCAAATCCATGTTCAGGATGATTAAAAATGGATAATTGATAATTAATTTCATCATCATCACATCCCTCATTACACCCATTCAGTTATGTTTTAAGGGATATTCTGATTGAAAATAATGAGATCAGAAATAAGAAATTTTTCTCTAGCAAATAAGCTTCTGCAATTGATCCTTCAACTGATGCTTTGTTATACACCTTTTTCTTCAATTTCTGCATGCATGTCTCATATGGGTACATCCATTGGAACTGTATTGGACCACCACATTTTCTTCACGTGACAAATATAATATCAAATGGTCCTTTGAATCAAAGAAAGCCGACATATTTTTTTCCCATTTACATATAATTAAAATAGAATCTTCTTACAATCTACTTAATGTATCATAGACTTTTTTCAAAAAACAAATGTCTTGGAAAAAATATGATATTTCTGTTAACACATACCAAATAATAGAATTCAACAAACCTCTAAATCCAATCGCTAGAAGTATTTCCATTATAACATGATAGTCATGAGTTTTTAATCAGATAATATGAATATTTCGGACACATCTAGCCAAATTGGAAACATAACCATCCTCCTTCCTTTCTAAAACATATTTAACAAGATGAAATCTATTACATGGACAGAAAAGATAAAAGATATTCTTATGATCTAGCACATCATGGGTTCAATCATCCAAGGATATTTTTGATTTGGATGATTTGGAGTGATCATCGAGATGATTGTCGTATAATGATAGAGAGAGGCTCTCCTTTAGTGAGAGAAGACATCCAAAAACCAAAATGCCTGTAAGGGTAATGTTTGCCTCCCACTGGGGGCCCCAATAGACCTGAGTGCACCGCACATTCCCCAGCTAGGCAAATGGCTTTGAATCGCCATATGCATAATATGCACAATGTCTGAGTCTGGTGGGACTCGAGTTCACTCCAATTCCCATAGAGAGCGAAGGGTACAACCAGTGAGTACCACTCGGCTAACACCCCATGGGATTAAATATAGATATATAAAATGAATAAAATGAAAAAATTAATCAAATAAAAAATAAAATAAATAAATTTGAAAAAAATATTCAAAAAAATATTAACTAAATAATTGTTGATAAAATGAATAAATTTAATGTACATATATATAAATTATAAATATTAATAAGTAGTATATTATATATATATATATATAATGAATAAAATGTGATAATTAATAAATAAAAATAAAAAATGAGTAAATTAAGAATATATTAAACATTTGTATTAGTTAAATAATTATTGATAAAAATGAATAAATTTAATATACATATATATAGATTATAAATATTAATAAATAGTATATATTAAATATATATATATATATATATAAATTGTATAAATTTTAATAATTAAACAAAAAAATTAAAAATGAATTAATTATAATAATTAAACAAAAAAATTTAAAATGAATAAATTTCCAAATTTATTGAAAAAATTATTAATGAAACAATTATTAATATAAATGAATAAGTTTAATATATATATATATATAGTAATTTTAAATATCAATAAATAATAAATAATAAATATAAATATATAAAATGAATAAAACATAAAAATTAAAAACAAATTAATGTCTTATTCATTTTTAATGGTTTTTATACATAATTATTTATTAATACATTTAATATATAAATATATTCATATATATATATATATAAATATATATAATATTTCCTAAAATATGATTTTTATAATACAAAATATTTATGCTTACATTAAATAAGTCATATATTTAGTGAAGAATGGTTTATAATTAAAATTTAATATTAATTAAAAATATTGACTAATTGCATCAAGAAATGTACATTAATTAAATGTTATTTGATTTTTCAATTTGACATATATCAAATGTGTGTTACATTTATTTCACACACATATATATACATAATTAATGCATTTTTATGTACAATGCACACATACAAATATTTACGTAGTAAATGAAATCTTATATAGAAACACATACACCTAATATTTATGTAATTTATTCAAATTTTTGTATTCATTTTATAATTTCATTTAGTAACATGATAAATTTAATATATTATGCTTTTAATTGGTAAATTTTATTTTTTATTTTTAATATTATTACAGTTAGGTATTATTTATTCATTTTTAATATTTTTTATTTTTTATTTTTTTGGCATTTAATCATTTTCTAATATTTATTTATATATTTTAATTTAATATTTTTTAATATTTTCAATATGTGTTCATATTTATTTCAATATAGTTTTTATTTTTAAAGTTTATTCATTTTTAATTATTCAATTTCACTCATTTTTAATATGTATACATTTAATATTATATATTCATTAATAATGTTAAAAATATATTGGTAAATAAATATTTATAAATAAATATATTTATAAATGTATCTTTAAAATATTTATAAATTTATATATTTCTAATTAAAATTAAATAATTTTTAATTTTTAAGTTTTAATAATTATTTATTTTATTTTATATATATTTAAATAATTATAAAATTATAATATATTTATTTAAATAATGAATATATTTATACCTATATTTATATTTATATATATTCATTAAATATATATATATATATATATATAATTATAAAAATATATATAGTGACATAATTATATAAATATTATTATTTTTAAATTATTTATATAATTATTAATAATTAATTATATATTTAAGTAATTATAAAATTATAATAAATATATTTAAATAATGAACACATTTTCTATATTTATATTTATATTTATATATATTTATTATATATATATAATTATATAAATATATACAATGATCAAAATATATTTATAATTATAAAATTATAATAAATATATTTAAATAATGAATATATTTTCTATATATATATATATATTAAATATATATATATATATAATTATAGATATATATATATTTATATAAATATATATAATTATAAATAAATAATTATAAAAATATTTGAATATATATTTATTTATAAATATATTTATAAATGTATATTTAATAAAACTATAAAATTATATATTTATAATTATAAATAAAAAGTATATTTTTAAAAAAGTATTTATATAATTATAAATAAATAATTATATATTTAAATAATTAATATAATTAATATATATTTATATTTATATGATATAAATATATTTATAATCATGTATAAATATTTGTAAATATATTTTCAAATATTTTTATTTGTAGTTATAATTACAAATCCTTTATCGACGCTAAAATTTTTTCACTGATAAAGATGTCTTTTATCAGCCCTAAAAGTTTAGCACTGATAAAGATGGTTTTTATCAATGTGTATTTAGTACTAATGAAGATCTTTCTTTATCAGTGCTAAAGAAGCGATGATAAAGATATCTTTTATCAGTGATTATTAATTTAGAATTGATAAAATGTATCATTATCAATGTTTTTTTAGAAGCACTGATAAAACCCTCCCTGGTCTATTTAAATAACCCTAACCATGCACTGATTTCAGTCATAATTTTCAATCTTTCGTGGAAGTCCACTCCTATCGGCGCTCCTTCTCTACTTTCCCCGAATGAATCAAATCACAAATCCAAAGTATGTTATTTTTTTTATCCTCCTCTCTAGTTGATTGCTTGTTTGGGTTCCACGGTTTCTGTTATTGTAGTGTTTTCTTGGATCCTCTCCTCTCTTATCCCTTCTACCCATTGAAACCTCCTTGGATCCCTAAGATGGTTTTTCGCATCCTTCTACTTCAATTTACGTATCACCACCCTAAATTTTAATGTGTTTTCTAATGTAAATCCCCTCTTTCTTCCTTCCAATTTAGGTGTCTTCTCCATCCATTATGATTTATTAAGGTATGTTTTTCTCTTTTAATCCTTAATTTTATAAATCATAGAATTTATGACCCTTTTTAAATTCATTTTTATTTAATGCATGCCCATGTGTGATGTTTATAGTGAATTTATAAAAAAAATTATATGTAATGTTTGAAGCCTATGAGCAAATGAATTCCTCTAAGGCCTACAGGCCATGTAATACTTACGCCTACGGGCCTTGTAAGGGTTCCACCTCACCCCTTGAAAGGTGGATTATGAAAAATCAATAAAAAATGAAGGCCTTTAGGCCATTGGATGGATGGAAAACATTTTTGTTGAATTCCATTCTTATCATAAAGGGTTTTTCATGGATTTTTATTGATTTTTTTTGAATTAAATGTTTTATCATGCCAAGTTTTTGATCATATGCTTATGAGGCATTTCAAGTTGATTTTTATGAAAAATGAAAGTCTTAGGCTATATTTTGGGTTTTAAAGGAAGAAACAAAGTTGTAAAGAAATGTTTGAAATATAAAAAGGGTGTGATTATAAATATTTCTAAAGTATTTAAATTGTTGACTGTCAAATAAAATGAAAATAACATGGCACCTCGAGTTAGATTTTTAAAAGCACTTTTGGATCTTTAAAATGGGTTTATAGCTCATGATACCCTCACTGATCACCCCTTGTATTTGGTGTTCCTCTTATGGGATGTTTATCAATTTATATTGTATGTATGATGTGACAGGGTTTGTTCTATGCAAGGTTGTTGAAGGTGAGGTGTAAGATATTTCTTTTATTACCAAATGTTTATATTTCCATTTCTTTCTCACCTCCTCACTTGGTTTCTTGGTTATGGGAATTCTAGGTAACTAAAATGTATCTTGGATGAGTGAAAAGTCATGTGTATCTGATGTCTAGATAGAGTGGGACTGAGTTATTTAGCACATAAAAAGTATTTATTTTAGTTTTAAAAATAAAAAAATTTGATGATACATAATAAGTTATCATAAAAAATTAGTCTTTCCCACTTAATCTACCCAACCATTATCTCATCACTGATACAATCACTAAATCAAGTTTTAGCATTATTCATTGACTTATAATTCATTTAGGTTATAGTGAAAGGAAATGAATTTATTTGTAATACAATACAAGGTTTAAAAGGGAATATTTGACTATGTATATTCATACCATTTAATCTCATGATTTAAAACTAAATTCAGGTTTACTAAAAGTACTCAAGATAACAGAACATAAATATGCCCCAAATAGTAATTTTCTTTCTTGAAATAAGGTCTAAGAAATATAAATATTCAGGTTAATTTATCAAAATAAATTGAGGTACATAACCCAAACAAATTATTTCTACATTCCTTTATAGATCTTAAAATTATTTAGAGCTTATAAAATTTCTAAGCATGAACTTATATAAATGAAAAAATGTAAATAATTTAAGGACACAAGTCCAAACTTTAATTTCATAGAATAACTAATTTTAAAGCAAGAAAACATTTTTAACAAACTTTACATAATAATCCAAGAATAAATATATGATGTGAACAACATGTGCGATGTGGTTTCTATCTCACCACACCCAATCTAATGAAAAAAACATTATTCGGTCCTCCAATGGCTAAATGTTCGCTAAAAATGCTCAGTTGCACCCATAAATGTGCTATCTCATCACTCTGTCACAATTTTTAAACAACCCAAATCATCCCATGGAACCTACAAAAATGTAAAAACTCAAAACTTGGTATAAATTCATGGTTGGTTCCTTTCCAAAAAAAAATCTGCTATTGTTATCTCACCTCGGGTACTAGAGCACCCTCAATTCGACTCACACTCAGATAAATTCAAATCAAACCTAAGCCTGATATCACACACAAACTCTATTTAATGAATCATGATATTTTTTAAAATTGATTTCAATGTCATGAATATTTGTAAAACCTTATTGATGTTGATTCTGGAGTAAATTTTATTGTATGTGAAAGCTTGGATTTGTGGCTTCTTGTGTGATATTTAATGAAACCGGTTTTTGATAAATGAATAAACCCTTGATTAAATTTTTAAAGAATCCCATGGGAACCTCTGTATTTATGTGGGTAGTCCTAGATAATTATATTAGGATTTAAATTGTTAATTTACTCTTCTCTTCCGAAAAATGTTTTATTCAAGTCAGCCTTATAAAATATTTATGAGATTTTTAATAATCATTCTTTATATTAGACTGGGTGGTCTCCAACATTGCATTTTTATGGTCATGCCTACTTTAAATTTTAATTTTCAAAAATAAAACGTAGTTTTAAATGTTAAAGCGGGGTTTGAAATGAAAAAATGAGGTTTTCACTTAAAATAAACTAAAATGGATTTATTTTTTTGAAACTTATGAATTTATTTCAAAGTGAACCTGTAAAGTTTTAAACATTTCAAAGTGTACATCTTACCATGCAAACAGTTTTAAACTTTTAATTTATTGTTGATGGGTTTTGAATATGATTTTAAATTTTTCACTTGATGCTAATAGTTTTTATAGAGAAGGGGGTTTGTATCCCATTAAGTGTTTTGAAAAAATTGGTCAATTTTCATGTGAAATTTTAATGAAATTGATTTGAAACAAAGTTTTAAAAATTAAAAAAAAATCCTTTTGAATATTTAAAGTAGGTTTGAGATGATGTTTGAAATTTTAAATTAATATGTGATTATTTACAAAGTGTTGGTCACTTTCAAAGTGTTTCATAAAGTGGCAAGTCTCAATTTGTAATTTGGAAAAACTTTATAGTCATAAGATCATTAATTTATTATTCATTAATATCTTTCACTAAAACTAATTTTTTTGGTAGTCATCCAATTTTTCTTTCATTCATTCTATAGAATATTATTTCTATGTTTTATTCTGTTTATACCACCTAGAAGCCTCGCCATAGTGTCTAAAATAAGTGGGGATAAGAAGTCATGCATTAGATTCCACTAAGAGAGAATATTGTAGTCTTGGTGAAATAACTTTTATATTCAAGGGATAGTGATTCATGTATGCTTGAGCTAAGGTGATCATGTATCTCAACCCATTAGAAATGGGGAAAAGAGTATAAAAGAGTAAGGGAACTGTGAAAATGTAATGAATGATCAACTTGTTTTTCAATCCATTGTGCACCTAAGAAACTTTTTAGATTTAGGTAATAAACTAAGAAATGTTGTCTGGTGCTTTTTAAACTCCCAGCCTGAGAACATTTAGATTTAATGAGAAAAATTTCATCCTCATCAACTTCATCTCCTGAATAGTTATTATTAAAAAAATTTACTTGAGACCCATCCCCCATCACTTCTAGACATGAACCTATGTTTCTTGAACTACTCTGAGTAGTATTCATCCCCTCATTATAATTATTTATAACTTTCACCTTTTATAATGAATACCTTATGTGTATTTATTTATTTATTGTGAAAAATTAATATTTTATGAACCTAATAGGGAAAATAGGAATTGAAAATGGATGGACGCTAATTGTTTGAAAGAGTATGAAGATGGAGTTAAAGAGTTCATAAAGTTTGTAATAGAGCATGCATACTACCCCTCTCAAATCCTTTTTACATATTTATGTTGTTATTATTCAATAAAAATTTGTCTGAAAGAGTTTTAAGAACATTTTATTTGTCACGGAATAGATCATAGTAATAAATTTTGGAGTAAACATGGGAAAAAACTGAACATGCACACTGATTGGGATGATACTGCGGTTTATGGATCATTTGACATGAATACCAATGTAAATGATAACGGAGATCATAAGGAAGAAATGACAATGGAAATTTAATATGACCTTTGTGATTGTCCAAAGTTGTTTTAGAAGTTAAATAGTTATGCTAAGATACCATTGTATACTAGTTATACTAAATACACAACATTGAAAGTTGTATTTAAATTATATAATTTGAAATCTGGAAGTGGATGGAGCAACACCAGATTTATAGAACTACTTGGTCTCCAAAATGATATTATACTAGAAGAAAATGAACTTGAATTTTGAAAAAAATTTGCTAAAAAAATTCTATGTTCAATGGGAATGATCTCTTAAAAAATATGCGCATGTCCAAATATTGTTTCTCAAGGACCCTGAATCACTTATAAAATGCCCCAAGTGTGGTATAGATGGATAAAGAAAAATGAATCAATACCTTCAAAAGATGTATGGTACTTTCCTATCATTATACAGTTTAGAATATTATATGGATGTCAAGAAACCATGATACAATTGACATGGCTTGCAGATACAATAATTAAAATGGGAACCTACATCATCCAGAAGATTCTCTATAGTGGAAGAAAACTGAATACGAGTATCCTGAATTTGTCAACAAGCCAAGAAAATTTCATCTTGCTTTATCTACAAATGGAATAAATCCTTTTGGTGTATAAAGTAGTACTCACATAACATGGATCATCATGTTGGTAAATTATAAATTGCTATCATGATTATGCATGAATCACAAATACATTATGTTGTCTCTGCTAATATCTGGACCAAAGTAGCCCTATAATGATATTGATGTATATTTGGCTCTATTGATCGAATATCTGAAGTTGATGTGGGATATAGGTGTTACAATGTATGATTCTCATAGAATTGATTAATTCACATTGAGGGCCATGTTGTATGGGATGAAAAATGACTTTACTACTTATGGAAATTTTTTAGGCTATAGCATTAAATGAATGTTGGGGTGTCCCATTTGTGAATAATGCACACACTCATTTTGGTTGAAATATTCCTTAAAGACCATGTTTTTAGGAATTTATAAATTTTTACCTCGACAAAATAAATATCAATCCCAGAAAAAATAATTCAATGGGAATAGTGAACAAGGTATAACACTATCTACACTAATGGGTGATTAACTATTAGATAAATTAAAATATATTGACACTATTTTTGGTAAACCATTTTGGAAAAACCTTACAAAATTAGGTTGAAAATAGTGATCAATTTTCTTTGAATTTTCATATTATAATTGTTTGTACATTAGACATTTTTTGGATGTCATTCATGTAGAAAAAATGTAATTTATAGTGTTATTGGAAGATTAATAAATATTTTTAAAAAACAAAATATTTCATCAAGGATAGGTTGGTCATGATTGACATGGGTATAAGTGAAGATTTGGCATCGGTGAAGGGTAAAGGGTGGACTTCTCTTCCTCTAGTAGCTTACACTCTATCCAGACAGGAGAAAAAATGAAAATTTTGATTTTCCTTAATGGTATAAAAGTTCCATATGGGTATTCATAAAATATCAAGAATGGCATGTTAATGACTAACTTGAAGTTACAGGGAATAAAATCACACAACTTTCATGTTTTGATGAAAGATTTGATGCCCATTTCTTTATGTTACATTCTGCCTAAAAATTTACAACATACATTAGCCAGACTCTACTAATTTGTCAAAGCCATATGTAGTAAATTTATAGACCAGGAGAAGTTTCTAATCCTGAATAAGGAGGTTTTAGTCATATTATGTGAATTAGATATGTTCTTCCTGCCATCATTATTTTATATAATGGTCCACCTGATGGTTCACTTGGTTAGAGAGTTTCAGTTATGTGGTCTTGTTCATTATATATGAATGTACCCCATTGAATGATATATGAAGATTTTGAAAGGGTATGTCAAGAATAAAATTTGGCAATAAGGATGCATTTTAGAATGATATATTGTTGATGTAATAGAATTATATACCAATTAATTATTAGATGTTAACAACATCGGTCTCCCAAAGTCTTGTCATAGAAGACACCTTATGGGTGGAAGGATTTTTGGAAGAGATGTTGTTATAATTACCATCACTGAGGAAGAGAAATCACACATTTGCATTTTATATAATAGTGACGATGTAGATCTATATGTTGAATCCCACAAAAAAAAATATATTAGATATTTGAATTCATCAAGGGATGAAGGATGGATGTCAAATACACATAATAAATGGTTTATAGGATTATTCCAAGATCATATTTATAAGAAGTTATCTGAAAATAAGAATTCAATTACCAAATTAATTTGATGGCTAGCCATGGGACCAATTGAAAATGGTATATCTTAAAATTGTTTTGTAATCAATGTTTATACATTCTATAAAAGATAAAATGATGACAGTAGTATGATGAAAAACAACAGAATTGCGCTTGGGGAAGAAGCTATGCAGATATCTGGTTCCAAGGATAGAAATCCAATTTATGAGAATATTTCATATTTTTATATTATTTAATAGATATACGGGTTGGATTATAAAATATTTCAAGTTCTAATTTTCCATTTCAAATGGGTATACAATAGGAGTATAGTTAATTTTGATGAAATGAGCTTCATGAAGGTGAATTTTAGTGTGCATGGGGAAAAGGACGATCGTTCATAATGAAATCACAAGCAGTAGAAGTATTTTATGTCTCAAATCCAGCAAACAAGAATTGGTCAATTATTCTGATGGCGACTAAAACAACTATAGGGTTAGATGAAAATTCAATCGAGGATGACCTTTTCATTAGGAGATCACAATCAGTTCATGGTGGTCTCAATGTAGAAAATAAATTTTACATTATAGGGGACCAGAAAGAGGGGATTTGGATTCTCGATAGAGGATCCAAATCCTTTCAACTTTTAATAATGGGTAAGAGAGTTTAATGAGAAGGTTAAATTGTTTTTTAATATACCATTTTTTCTTCATAATATTATTTTTCTCTACTTAATTAACATAGTATAAATTAAATGTTTGACTACACATGCAGATAATGTATTTTTCACATGATTATTTTACCAATCTTGAGGAAGAATAGACCTTTTTATTCTAAAACTACATAATTATTAAGAGATAAACAAAATGTAAATGAAAAAAACAAGAACGACGCATCATCACATTGTTGAATAAAATTATCAAGGTAAGAAGGGTATAAAATTTGCGGTTGTATAAAATCAACATGGCCAACCTATTGACCCCAAAATTCAATTTTCATTAGTTATGTTGGGGTAAAAATAAGGATGAATGTTAAAATCAATATAGATTTGTAGCACCACATCTATCTTATAATAAAGGAAACCCTTTAGGAAGATATAAAGGTAATGTGATATACTTTCTTTATTTTACTGAAAAATTATATAATGAAACATTGATTTAATTTTCATTATTCTTTGAAGAGTTCATTTATTTTAGAATATTTTTGTAAGAAATGTGTCTTAATGTCCACTAGAAAATTCTAAAGAGGCTTATTGACTCTTCTTACCAAGTTACATCATAGGGATGCTAATGGGAAAGTAAATCCTTACCCACCAGTTAGTTATGCACGCATCATAAAGTAGAAAACATGGAATTCTTTTATCATTCATCATAATGATAAATCATTTCAGTTTCATTATAGTCAGTAGTATATTATTTAAAATTATTTATTTTATCTAATTTGATACAAAATTGTTAATTTATGAAACAATAAGAGAGTGCTGAAAATAAAAAACATGCATCAAAACCAATGTACCCCTATCACAAAGCAAGGATTGGGTACACATAAATAGAGAAGAAATTGATATTTATTTTAAATCAACAATAAACATTTTATGTGATATGAAACAATACATTTTCCATTTTTTATATTCACAATGATGAATTAAAATATAAAGCCACTTTTATCTCATGTGATTTTTTATAGAAGGAGGCTCACGTAAATAAGGATGTTAAAATAGTTGGTGAAAATACAAAATTAGTATAAGAAACGTGTGTATGTTCGATATAATAGTAATTTTTTATGATTTATAATAGTATTAGATAAAAATATATATTTATGTTCATATGTTTTTAGATAGTTTAGACATAAGAATCAGCCACAATTTGAAAAAGAATTATTTTCGATGGTTCATTTGCAATGTGGTCCCATCACAAATGACCTGTTGATGAAAATGGCATCACAAAAACAATTATTTCCAATGGTCTGTTACAAAAATTATTATTTTCAATAGGTAGGTATCCCATCATAAATAACCATTCTCGATATATAAAAAAGATCTTTTGTGATGGGAATATTCACCTGTCATAAATAATTATTTAGGATGGGTGAATCTTCCCATCACACAAAATTAATAAAATAAATTGAAAAATAAAATAAATAATAAAATAAATAAATAATATTTGTATCAATAATAAAATGAACTATAAAAAACTGTAAATACATGGGGACCTGAAAGGAAATGTTGTGCTATTATTTTTTTCCACTATTTGCTGGGTTATGTGGGAAGGACAAAACCTACTGAGGGAGGTCAGTGAAATCTCTCATATATTTTTTAGGTGTGTGTGAAACATATGGTGGTAGAACTGGGTTTCCTTATTACAGGGAGAGACTCATTGAAGGCCTTAAACTATCTTATGCCATGTTTAAGTTTTAGGAGGGATGTATCAAATGTGAGGAAAAGGAGATGGATTAAATAGAATGCTCCTATCGTAGGTTTGAAGTTGAATGTGGATGGTTCTTGCTTATCAGGGAAGATGTATGGTGGAAGGATTGTAAGAGATAGTAATGGACCAACCATTCTGGGGTTTAGTGCATTTTTTGGTGCAAGGTCTTCTATTTAAGTGGAGGTGGGGGATCTTCTTTTGGGCTTGACTGTATGCAGGCATCACAATATTCTTATTTCTGAGGTGGATTCTGATTCTACATTACTGGTGACTTTTCTTTAGGGAACAATTGATCATGCTTGGTGGTTAACCTATATTTTTAGAAGCTGTATAAGTCTTATCAGTCAGGATATTCTAGTCAGACACATCTAGATAGAAGGTAATTTTGCAGTGAATGCTCTAGCTACTCAAAGAATTCTTTTTTATAATTAAATAATTTATGATGAGGTAGGGTCTTTTCTAGATGCTTGTATGTTTTTTTCAAGGGAGACTCTTTTGGTATCAACTATTTTCATCCTCCATGACTTTGGGGCTTGTATGTCCTTTTATTAATGAGAAGTAAATTTTATGTTAGTAAATATATGAATTAATAAAAATATTACCAAAAATATATTCATTCAAATATATATCAAAATGACTGTGACAAAAAAATATGTAAATCACTGAGGGGGAGGCTTGTCTGAAGGTGGTGGTGGAGGGAACTTCATCCCTAAGCCCGAAGTCATTCATCTCATGTACTCCATCATATGTTCATACTACTGCTCCTTCTATCGATGCATCTCCTCCTATTGTTACTGATGTCGTTAATGGAGCTCTTCCTATTCCCTATGCATAGTCTCTATAAGCTCACTTTGAGTTCACAACTACTCCTCATACTGTGCACCAGATGATGATGACTCTCCATGAGTTCCCCTTGAGCTGGAAAACAACATCAAAATGGTACCATAAAAACCCCCATGCATCAATCGAGATTCGATACAAACAACTCTACCTTTCTCAAAGGCATATTGAGTTGACTGCATCCATGCTGTATCATCAAATCCTACTGCACCGGTGCTCTAAACCATGGTATTAGCCTGAATTTCATCCTATGTTTGAGAATTCATGACCTCAATGACACCTTCAATTGAAATTTAAAATTAAAATAGTTAAAATATTATTTGTAGTTAATTTTTAAACTCAAAAAATATACTGACCACAATCTGACGTTGGAAGCCTCCTGTAATATCTCCAGTGACAAGATCATTATACATCCTCTTATAAACGTCAAACTTCATAATATCGGGATGTTTGACTACCTATATGAGTATAAAATAAATAGTTCAAATTTAAAGTTATATAAATTATTAAAAAAAAGTACTTACTATATGTCATCGATGCATACAGAATGTACAACTACCAGCTCAATGTGTCACCTCCTGCCTCCCCTGCTTCTGCTAACCTAATGATGCTCTCCTCAAAATAGTATCTTTCATCTAGTATAAAAATAATTCCTCCCAAACCTAATATGATATGTAATCTAGTCGGTGGGAACAACAATAGTGATCAAAATCCATGACTCCATCTTTTTTCATGGTTGTCCTCCTTAGATTATGAAAAAATTGACAACAATGCTAACACACAGAGACCTTTCGGGACTCCAAGAAAGAGGTCTACATGCTATCCTTAGTGGGATACCATAAACCCTAAAAATAATTAATAATATAAAGTTAATAATTAAGTAAATTTCAAAATAAGTATTATTTATTTACGTACCATTCAATGATCAAACATACAGTGTCAAAAATAAATAGGAATTTGATCCCATGTCACCCATGCTCCAGAAAAGTAAATCTATAATATAGCACTCCCCTATCCAATAGATATATACAAAAATCTATGAAAAAATAGAACAAATAATCAATCAGTTATTATATATATAAATAAATGAAAACTCATGAAAACTAACTAAAATACACAATTGAACATACCTTTGCATGCATGGATCGAACTCAGGATGTGGACATCAATCGGGGATAGGGTCAAGAATCATTAATATGGAAAGGCCACCACCCCTCCGAGTTGATGTTAAACCACCAGGAACCCAAGGGTCAGATGATGAAACATCATGCTCATCCCTAGGTAGTGTAGTCTCATCCAACTCACGAAATAGATCAGATGAAAATTCATCGACCATCTAAAATATGAAATGACTGTTGTCAGAAAATAATTGAAAAAAGTACTATATATAGATATATATTATTTATGATTATAACCATAATTTAATTGTGTCAATATTAATATTCATCCTCATCTTCATATATTACATTGTCAATATCTTTATATTCCTCCTCAGTATCATCAATTTACATAGGAGTTTCAGCTTCATCATATCTTTCTATTTTAAATTAATTTGTTACATCAACAATATCATTTTCGCCATTGACCCATAAATATGGGGTTTCATCATCGATATTCATCTCTCTTTGTGGAAAAGATAGATTTTGAGTTGTCTCTTAAAGAATTTCAATTCCTTACACTTCAGTAGAACCACATTCACTTTAGATAAAATGATTTTCAGGAGATTTCATTTTTATTATGCTCTACCAATAACTTAACTCTCTTAAAGAAGAAAAATAATTTGTATAATAAATTTGATTTATTTGATGATCCAATAAAAATGGCTCATTTATTGTATGAATGATTTTATATTTAATATTAATGATTCCATGACACAGATGAACATTAATGCCTCTATAAGTATCAAACCAATGTCATTTAAACATAATTACGTAATTCTATCCCATATAACACAGTTCAATTATTTCCCCCAACATTCCATTAAAGTCAACTACACTTTATCTAGAATGAGATCCTCTCAAGAAAACTCTACTATTCATATTTTTTTATTCCCCATATACACGAGTATGAAATAAAAAACCATTCACCACATATTCATTATAAGATTTACCCATTTTGGATGGTGGGTTACTCAATACACACAATTGGTTATCAATTTTATCATCATGTTGATATACATGAAAAATTGAAAAACAATTATCAATATAAAAAGTAACAAACTTATTTTATATGTTAAATCATAAAAAAATTACTTTTCCAGTTTTTGAAACTAGTAGAAAAAAATATTTTGCTGAAATTCTTCAAGAGAAGCTATTGAAATTTGTGATAATCATTTCTTGATATTATTATCATATAATCTACAAATAACATAATATTAATTTACTTTTAAAATAAATTATATAATAAGTTATATTAGCACTCACTGTACAAATGGTTTCATTTCTTCACAATTAAGAAAAATATATGTATGATCCCTATGATGTTCATCATCTGAAATCCATCATTTATGAACTCCCCCTAATCCATGTTCTAGATGATTAAAAACTGAAAATTGATTATTAATTTCATCATCAACACATCCCTCATTACAACCCATTAGATTATGTTTTGAGGTATATTCATATTGAAAATAATGAGAGAAGAAATAAGAAATTTCTTCCTACAAATAAGCTTCTAAAATTGATCCTTCAACCGATGCTTTGTTACGTTTATTTTTATTCAATTTCTACATGAATATCTCATATGGGTACATCCATTGGAACTGTACCAGTCCTCCACATTTTTATTCATGTGAAAAATATAATATCAAATGTTTCTTTGAATCAAATAAAGCTGGGATAATTTTTTTCCTATTTATAGAAAATTAAAATAGAGTCTTCTTAAAATATACTTAATGTATCGTAGTCTTTTATTGCCAAAAAATGTCTAAGAAAAAATATGATATTTATGTTAGCACATCCCAAATAATAGAATTTAACAAACCTCTAAATCTAATCTCTAGATTTATTTCCATTATAACACGACAGTCGTGACTTTTTTATCTAGAAATATGACTATTTCTGACACATCTAGACAAATTGGAAACATAACCATCCTAAAGCATCAAATCTGCAATCCACAAAAAAATTTTTTCTTTGGAAACAATATAATCTTTTTTTAGAATTATTAACTTTTGTGATCTGTCATTTTCAAATAGTTCAAATTTCAGTTGCCTGCAAATTTGGTCAAGATCTAATCATGCCTTTATATTATATTTAGTCTTAACAGGGGTATCCATAACTGTATAAAATATATCATCAAAATAGTTCTTCTCAATATGCATTAAATCCAACATATGATATTCCATCAAATTAGACCAATATAGAAGATCCCAAAAAATGATCTGTTTTATCCAATTGTGTTCTTTCCCAAAGCCATCTATTTTTTTTGTTTATATTTGGTTTAAAGATAATGGTATGTAATTAAGAGACAATATATTTTAACTCAATACCTAAGATCATTTTTGGAGGTCCATCTTTTTAAATTGTTCTTTTTTTAAATGATATTTGTTCCTCCGAAAAGGATGATCGGTGGGATGAAATCTTCGATGATAACAAAGAAAGTAAGGTTTTCTTCCATTGATGAGAATAAATGCTTTTTTTCACTCATAAAATACATACATGATTTTGGACCATGTTTACTCTATCTAGATAACATTTCATATTCTAGGAAGTCAGTAACTGACCACATTAATGCAGTTTTCATTATGAAATTTTGTTTCACAACAACATCATATGTACTAACACCATTACTCCATAATTAATTCAACTCATCAATAAATGGCTTCAAATAAACATCAATATTAATTTTTGGATGTCCTAGAATTAATAGTTTCAAAAATATATATGGATTAGTCATCAATATCCAAGGAGTTAAGCTATATGGAGTTATAAAAATGGTCCAATATGAACACTGACTACCATAAGAACCAAATAGATAGAAACCATTAGTACAAAGACTCAATCGCACATTATAGTATTCTGAAGAAAAATATGGATGTACCTGGTAAAAATGTTTTCATTAATCACCATCACAAGGATAATTTACGTTTTTATCTATTGAAACATTTTTTTGTGTCATGGAATTAATGAAACTATGTTCTGAGACATAAATAAATGATACAATATCAGTGTAAGTGGGAAATACCTCAACTATTTAATAAGAACTAATCTAGCCTTCCCTAATTGAGCCACTTTGTACCTTGATTTTCCACGTGTAGAAAAACTCACTAATGACTCATTTTCACAATAATATACAATTCAAACATTTGAACATGCATGAATATTCTGATAACTAAGACCCAAATTACAAACCGGTCTCTTGCTCTCATAGAAATTTACAGGCAATACATTTCCTTTAGGTAATAGTGATTTAACCAAAGATAATATCTAGTCATAAAATCAATTTGACACTCCATTATCTAATTTTATATCCATAAATTTTTTAACGGATTCTATTTTTCTTATATTGCAACCAAGATATAAATAATCCACATGAGGTTTCAACAACTCATAAAATTGAGATGGTTCCAACTTAAGAGTTAAATCATTATCATCGAGAGTTTTAATTTATTGAAAAGATGGAACAACAATATCATGTACTAAATTTTGAAAATGTGATGGATTTGGAACCAAATTATTAGTATCTTATCTATAACTTCTTTCACCATGTAGATACCAAAAAAGATAATCCTTTAGAAAACCAAAATTCAATAGATAACTCCCAACGTTGTCAAATATGTCAAATCTCCCAAATCAAATTTCTTACATGGACACTTAATTGTACCATAGGAAAAAATTCAAGTTTTGTTGATGAAAATGATAGAATATATTCAACACCAACAATATATACAGGACATATACCAAAAATATTTTAATTTTTATGATGATTTATCTAATCATGATCCTATAATAAAGATACATGAGGTATGACTTTATCAAATTTCTTCATATGAAAAAACTATAACAGTTGATGAAAAAAGCTCTAAAGTGAGGTTTGGTATTACATACAGATAAAGAGATGGGGAAACAAAAGGTTGGATCAAGAAAATATAGTGAATCGACCAAGAAATCAAAAAGATCTTCCAATATTACCTTCTTGTTACCAATTCCACAACAACATTTATTATCATTACAACTTCATGTACATACCACATTTTAAGATCAAAATATGTATTATATTATATATAAAGAAGAAATATGTGGAACTTTCATTGTATATGTAGTTGGTCTCGAGAGTAGAAATGATATTCTCAAGTTTGAATGGATGGAAGTCTCAGTTGTGAATACATACATAAGGTACATTTTCATAATAGTCTATCCAAAAAATGATATAATATGTTTATTAAAGTTAATAAATATTGATATTTTCTATAGGAATTTATATTATTATTTTATAAATAAAAGACTATTAGAATCATGATTTGGATTCATTGATCCCCGAATCATTTCTATGTGAGAAACTTATTTGGAGAAGGAAGAAATTGATAAGAAAAAAATGAGCTAAACGATGAGTTTGTGAAAAAATAATAAATGACAGACTCTTTTTAATGTCTACAATGTAGGGGTAAAACTCTATAATCTAATAACATAAAATACATTTTTATTTTTTTCATTATTTATTTCTTTTTTTAGGAATCAATGGATACTGATTACACTTAATCTGAAAACCAAAAATACTTATTTTTTGGATCCAATGCATGGATATCCAACAAACTGACCACACATGATGTGTATTGTGAATTTGTAATACACTACCATCAACATTTTATAGATGAAATTTGAATTATATGTTTTAGTATGTGTTTTAACAAGGGTTTTGTTATGACAAGGAGATCACTAAATATAGGATAAATCATGGCACAAAGTCAATGATTGAACATAAAAAGCATGTGGATTACTTTAAATAGAAACAGGTTAAGGTATATATAGAAATATTTCACTATCAAAACATATTTCAAAACAATTTACTTATTTTGATCAATGTTTATGCAGTACATAAAGCAATATAATGGTAATGATTCTGGTTATTATGTTTCTAAATTTATTATAGAAATCATAAACCCAAACAGGTAATTTCCAATGGTAATTAAAATTTCATTAAAAATATTTCTTCACCATTTGTTTGTATATATTTTCTCATTAAAACCAACATTGATGACAACCTTCATACTCAAAAAGAAGAAGTAAATTTTTTTATAGATGATTGGGCAACGTACAAGTTATTAGAATGTTTTCCACCATTAAATTTAGGTGATTACTGCTATGTTTGTGATCTAGTATGGGATATGAACATAGAAATATATTTGGGGTGTGAAGTATTAGTATTATAATGATTATATATTATTTTTTATTTGTTTCTCAAGGAGAAGTATAATGGATAAAATGAATTTATTTATAAATGAATGATCAGAATATGTGGTGTTGGAATGTATAAATGCATCATGAAGAGGTGACTTCCTAATACTTATTTTGTTAATTTTCTTATCATTTTATATATTTTTTTTATATAATCTCCTTATCATTTTTAGAATAAAATTATACTAATTCCCTCTATAGGTTTCCATAATTGGTGGTGGTAAATGATAGAAGAAAAGAACAATATAGTGTTTTAACTTTGGTTGGTGGTGAAACTATTTGGGATATTCAATCATCAATTAGATGGTGATATAATATCTATATGGACCTTCCATTTTTTTTGTAGTTTGGGTGCACATGATGCATAAAAAATGAGTATTTCAACTATTCAATTGACTAAAATATCGATGGTAATGGGGAGGAGTGATGTGGGTGAAACCTATGAATACCTTTTCCATTCTATCATATGATTGAATGATCATGACATAAAGTAGAGGTTAAATAAAGAAATCATGAGTGGGAATGAAAGTGTAGATGCATTGGGGTTTTAAATTTTATTTCATTATTAGCTTATAAACTATAGGGTGTATAGAGAGGCCTTTCTAAATTTTTAAAACTTACATTGATTCCTTTTATCCTCTAATGGTTGTTGAAACATTTTTAGATCATTTTATTAACGTATGGTATTAATATTTTACTATTTTTCAATAATGATGGATACTGAGATCATGATGACTAGTTATTTTACTAAATATAAAAAAATATGTGGTTATGTTTTCGAGTCCATATAGAAGTTTTCTAGATCTCTATCTTATGGAATGATAATCCTATGATGATATTTATTAATTCAGAATAAAAATAATAACTATCAATACGATAATAATTATTTAAGAAGTTATAGAAAAAATTAGGAGTTTTATGTGAAAATCCAATAAAAGGATATGTTGAATTCACTAAAATATTGTGTATTCTCTTATTAAGATGTTATTACTGGTGTTGTATCCTCTCCTATTATTTTCCTTCATGCATGGGAGATCATAGTTTAATTATTATTTTTTGTTTTTAAAATGAGAGGTTGGAATTTTGTATCATCTGAAAAATGTTCTTATTGTCTAGGCTCACACTCTTCTATAGGTTCAAAAAATGCTTGTGAAATCTATAAAAGTAACACATCATGTTTACATGAATGAAATGTATTGACTAAATTGATTATTTTTAAGACACGAGTTGTGAAATTAAATCATCTCACCCATTATATCACATTGAATCTCACAATTATTACATGAGTAGAGGTGTTTAACCTATCCTTATTATGCATATATATACTTGTTCACCAGATCAACATAAGAAAATGTGTCCATTGGTTCATCACTAATATTCTTGTGCACATTAATTATGTAAAATTATCCATGTTCACAAGTACATTAATAAAAAACTCATCATCATTATTAATAAAAAATACATGAGAATAGGGATGTTCTCATTTTGATGAACAAATAATGATGATGTTATGTTAGAGTTTATCATCACCTAGAATATTGAAAAGGATATACTAATATATAGCACAATCAAATAAGACTTAACATATGTGCTAGATTTTAGTTTAATTTGGATTCTATAAATGGTTATATTGATGTTTAATACTGTAAAAAAGGGGTAAATAATTTATAATTAAGTTTAGTGTCTTGTAAAAATACATAATGTGTCACACTACAGTTTTTTCCATCAAATAAGGTAAATGGTTTATCATGAAGTTTGACAAAATTATTTATATTATAGTTTTATATGATCAAGAATAATTATATTATATTTTAATGATATATATCAAGAACAAATTTCCTTTTAGTTTATTTTTCATCATTTTATCTACTTTATTTATTTAATTTCCTCATCATTTTTATCTAATACTTATTATTTAAATTTTCATAGAGATCATGAAGGAATTACTTCATCAACAAGGATGATTCACTCTTGTAATATAATTATGCACTCAATAAGGATGACACACTCATGATGATTCAGTTTTCATTTTATTATCCAATGAATTCAACATTCCAAGTTATAAAAATGAAATATTATTAGATAAACAAGAATTTTAAATGCGATATAGGATAAAAATACATGGTGGAATCAACCATACCTCAATATGATACATGGTGTACTCAGTATAAATCAAATTGTATGGTTTCAGTTTAAAATTTACATTTTATTAATGAATTTTTTAATCATTTTTATGTGTATGAATTAGCCCCACCCCAATCTGATGCACAGTGTGACCGGTATGACTCCAAGTGTGCCTTTTTATTTACAATTGACATTAATTTTAGTAAAAAATGAAAGTGACATACTCAAAATTGAGAAGATTCAATCATATCATTTTGATACTTAATAAAAATGATTCATAAGTCATTTGTGACATGTAGAAATCATCCTCACCTGAATCTAACACACGACGTGCCTGTTATAACTCAAAGTATTTGTTATCAGTTTAAAATTGACAATTTAGTTCAAAAAGTGTGTCACTCATTGAAATTAAAGAAAACACACTCATATTATCTCGATAATTTAGTAAAATTATTCATAAATCATTTTTTATGTGTATGAATCGGTCTCATGTCAAAATGACACACGATGTGATCAGTATGATTCAAAGTGTGTGTTTAGAGTTTAAAATTACAATTTAGTAAAAAAGGTAAGTGATATACTCAAAACCAAAAAAACACATTCATATTTTTTTGATACTTTAGGGGGAAAATCCATAAGACATTTGTGACATATAGGAATCAACCACACCTCAATCTGATACACGTTGTGACTGATATGACTCCAACAATGATTTCTTATTTAAAATTGACATTAATTTTAGTAAAAAAGACAACTAACATACTCCAAAATGATAAAACACATTTGGATTGTTTTTATATTTTAGGAAAATGATCCATAAGTCATTTTGGACGTTTAGAAATCAACCACATCTCAATATGACGCATGGTGTGACGGTATGACTCTAAATGTATTTTTATTTAAAATTGACATTAATTTTAGCAAAAAACACAAGTGGCATGCTCAAAACCGATAAAACTCATTCAGATTATTTTTATACTTTAAGAAACTGATATATAATTCATTTTTGATGTATTGAAATCATCCACACCTCAATCTGACCCATGGTGTGCTAAGAATAAATCAAAGTGTTCATTATTAATTTAAAATTGAAATTTTAGTTCAAAAAGTATTTCACTCACTGAAAACCAAGAAAATGTGATCGAATTGTCTCAAAAATTTCAGACGATGATTCATAACTCATTTGTGATGTTTAAGATTTAGTCTCACATCAAACCAACACACTATGTGACAAGTATAATTTAAAGTTCCTGTTTCCAGTTTCAAATAACCTTTTAGTAAAAAAGATAAGTGACATACTCAAAACAAAGAAAACACAAAAAGGTTGTTTTGATACTTTAGTAAAACAATACATAAGTCATTTTAGATGTGTAGGAATCAACCACACCTCAATCCGAAGCAAGATGTGACCGGTATGACTCCAAGCATGTCTTTTTATTTAAAATTCTCATTAATTTTATTAAAAAAGACAATTGACATACTCAATTCCAAGAAAACACATTCATATTATTCCGATATTTTAGGAAAATGATCCATAAGTCATATGTGATATGTAGGAATTAGCCTCACCACAATTAAATGCATAGTGTGACTGGTAAGACTAAGTGTGTATTTTTATTTAAAATTGACATTTATTTTAGTAAAAAACAGGAATGACATACTCAAAAGCAAGAAGATGCATTCAGATTATTTTGATACTTTAGGAAAATGATCCATAAGTCATTTTTAATATGTAAGAATTATTTTCACCTCCATCTGATGCATGTTGTGTCAGATATCACTCCAAGTGTGTATTTTTATTTAAAATTGACATTAATTTTAGTAAAAACAAAAAATTGACATACTCAAAACCAATAAAATGCATTCAAATTCATTTGATACTATAGTAAAATGATTCATAGACCATTTGTGATGTGTAGGTATCATGTAAACATCAATCCAATGCACAGTGTGCCCAGTATAACTCAAAGTGACTATTATCATTTTAAAATTGACATTTTAGTTCAAAAAGTGTGTCATGAACTGAAAACCGAGAAAACACACTCTGATTGTCTCTATAATTTATAAAAACGATTCATAATACATTTTTTATTTATAGGAATCAATCTCATGTTAAACTAACACATGATGTGACTGGTATGACTCAAAGTGTGTGTTTTTAGTTTAAAATGAAATTTTAGTAAAAAAGATAAGTAACATAATCAAAACTGAGAAAATTCATTAAGATTGTTTTGATACTTTAATAAAATGATACATAAGTCTTTTGTCATGTGTATGAATTAGATTCAACTCAATATGACACACGATGTGACTGGTATAACTCCAAGATTGTCATTTTATTTAAAATTGACATTAATTTTAGTAAAAAAGGAAATTGACATACTCAAAACTGAGAAAACACATTCAAATTGTTTTGATGGTTTAAACACACAATTCACAATTAATTTTTTATGTTTAGAAATCATCCGCACCACAATATAAACATGGATGTGCCTAGTATGACTCAAAGTTCCTATTAGAAGTTTAAAATTGATTTTTCTGTTCAAAATGTCACTCACTAAAAACCATGAAAACTCATTTTAACGTCCCAAACCCGGAATCCACTAAATCAATGCTCTGAGTAGGGTTTCCACATGACCATAATCACACCTCCTCGTACTCAAAAGGTTGTCGACTAGTAGTAAGGGTCTAATGGATCACGTGGGGAGACTATAGCCTTTTTACTAGAGTAATCCACAATCGATAATAAATAAAATAGTGGAAACAAATAATAAATAAATAGAATCATGCATAAGAAACTATCTCCCAAACATGGTACAGGAAAAAAAAATAGTAAATATGTCATGTCATGCTAACAATGCCAAAGTAAATAAAAACCCAAAATAAATACAACCAGCTAAACTCCCAAACGAGTCCTGACTCTAAGTCTGAATCCTCATCCATGCATGTCCCAAGCCCAAATCAATTCCCTAGCATAGGGTCTTTTCCCTTATCCTGACCTGAAACCATGAAATCTGCTTGGGTTCCCAATGGTAGCCCAAACAGGGTGTGATTGAAACTAAGTATACCACCACCAATGGTTTATACAAAATATCCACTCTAAACAGATAGTGCATGCAAGAAATAAATAAATGTCAATGTAAACAAAAGACAACTCGTGTTTCATTAGTTAATAATATCCACTTTATCCATTTCTATCATTATTCCCATATCACCACTCATACTATCTCCATTACTAAATTCCTCTTAATCACATATTCCATAGGTTGGACACTAAATAATTTACAATTCATCCTAAGCCAATCAATTACCATGCACAAGAATATAATTCAAGTTCTCTATCTTACTAGGGAAAACCATTTCATAATTAATTATATCACACTTACCTTGGAGCCTCAGTCCAGGTAGCTTCATCCAATGAAACCATTAGGTTTCTATAGCATCAGTTCGACACCCTAACTTGTGCATTCTAAGGGTGGGTTTAGAGCAGTAGTCTAACTCAACCTGTGGGAGGAGCCTCAGTATTTTAACCCACACCACCAAGCCATGTGCACTTTCTTATTTATCCATTTACCATATTTACCCTACCAAAAACCATACAAAGACAATAAATATATCATTCAAATTCCATAATCATTCAAAATGTGAATCAAAATTAATTCATAACACATTAGCACATGTACTATTCACAACTCATAGCCCATTTAACCCATTTCCCTTCCCCATGACTTAACCCATTTCACATATTCTACATTTTCGATACTTTACCCCATGTCACAAAATTTGTCAATTCACTTTTTTCCATTTAACCCATTTCCAAATTTTTCTAAATACTCTCTTATGTATTTTCTAAGTCTAGACAAAACCAACAATGTTCCATTTCTAACTCAAACTAAAACTTCAACATATTCATCGGGTATCTACTTTACCACAAATCAATTTAATGCTTAACATTTCAATTTTCCATGTTCAGGAAATGTGGCACACCCCATGGGTGGTCTTAAATCAGTCAAATCGACCATGAAACATCCCAAGGGGATCATGAGGGGTTAAATTATTCATTTTTCCAACCACTTTACTAAATATTACTCAAGGAAAAAAATTCACACTAAGGGGGAAACAATATCACAACCACACATGCACACATATATTACAAAACTACGAGATATAACTTCTTGAACACCTACCTCGAATTTGAAGATGAACGCACCCTTAAACTTAGCCTTAGATCAGGATTCAATCACCCTTTGAAGACCCAACATAAGAACCATCAGAGAAAGAGGGTTTTAGGGCTTCAAAAGAATAATAACGAAACTACAAGCCCTAATCCAGAAAAGAGAAGCAAGAGGAGCGTTAGACTTACCCGGAGTTTCAATCCATAACCAATGATGCTTCAAATGACCTAGAATCGAAGGAGAATGATCCCTTAGTATCTTGGGTTGAAATGGTTCGTCACTAGGGTTAAGAGGAGAAGAAATAAGGTAAGAAAATTAAAATATTGAGGGGAATGTTTCATAATGGGGTGCACGGTTTGGCCGCATGGTTTGGAAAACTGTGCACTAACTATGCTCTAGTCTATGTTCGAGAGGGGTCTATGCCACATAGTAACCAGGGGATTTTACATGGTTTGGAAAATATTGTGCCAACCGTGAAGAATTACTCCATATGAGCCCTCATAGTTTGACTCACCCCCTTGCACGGTTTCTCAAACTATGGACCCCTCCTCCTGGCCAGCATAGTTTACACTAACCATGTACAAACCATGCAATATGCATAGAATGGCCATATTTTCCTTTTCCTTCAAGTCTCGAACCCCTGAGACACCCCTGAGCTTCCTCACACACCCAATAAACATTGTATTTACCAATTTTAAGGGATTCGAAGCAAAATTTAAACAAGAACATACCTCGATAAGGTTTGCGATCTTACACACACTCAAATTGTCTTGATAATTAATTGCAATGATTCATAAGTCATTTTTGATATGTATAAATCAATCTCATGTCAAACAAATGCAAGATGTTACTGGTATGGCTCAAAGTGCTTGTTTTTAGTTTAAAATGGCATTTTAGTGAAAAACAAAGGTGACACAATCAAAATCAAGAAAACACATTCTGATTGTTTTGATACTTATAAAAATGATTAATAAGTCATTTGTGACATATAGAAATTAACCGCACATCAATCTGACACACAAGATGTATACTGGTGTTGAATTTGACAGCAGTCTCCTCCCTTCTGAGTAGGTTGGACTTTATCTCCAGTTTTGGGTGGGTTTGTATTTATCCCCCTTTTATTTTTTCCATTACTTTATTCCATACTATGATTGTGAGATTATATCTGTATTCATGCATTGTTATCAGTTGTTTTACATTTCAACATTATATGAGTTTGAAGATGTGTGTGTGTGTAGATACATTAGGATAATGCCTCTAATGTGTGTGATATGTCTTCTCGGCACTAGTCATCAACCTTTGACCTATTGGATATGATCTTGGGGTATTTGTGAGTTGGGATCCAGTGGGTTGGGTCGGGACCCAACATGTCAGGTCGTGACGGGATTGTATAGGCCTGCAAGACCACTAGCCTCATGTTTTTACATTTTATTTTGTAATGTGAAGACTTGTGTTATGGGGTTGTTTGGTGATTTATATCTTATCACATGATCATAATTTTATTTTCATTGAGGGCAATGTCTCTCATATGTGTGACCTTATTTATACCCTCGGTGCTAGTTATCAACTCGGGGCCTACTGAAGATGGGACTCGAGGGGTCATTATTTATCTTTATCCATTTTTAGTCTGGGAGAGGTACATTTGGAGGGAGGGGGTTGTGTCATTTGAAGTTGTGGCTAATGAATTGTTTGATATAGGCGAGGCTCTTAATGGGAAGATTGGAACAATTTCTTATAAAGAAAAACTCCATAAAATAATAGGTTGCATTAGGTGTTCCATGTGTCCCAACTCAAGATGACAGTGGACATCTATCCAGTGGGACTGGATTTTCCAAGAGAATTCATTGAAGACTCAGTTTACCCAGAAGAGATTTTGGATGAGAAGATGCAGGGGAAATTATTATGTGGTTAAAAAAATGGCATGGAACGACTGTTAATGATGCGACATGGAAGGATATTGCGTTATTGAAGGTGTTACCATATCCTCACCTTGCGAACAAGGTACAATTTCAAGGTGGGGAAATAATAGAATGAGGTGTATAGTCCTGTTGGATCCATAATCAGACCTATGGGGAGTCAACCTCCCATAAAATTTACTTACCAAAGGAGCAAAAAACCCTTTTGATCACCAGGGTCAGTGTTATAAATAGGAATTTACTAAGTCAGTAATTGGATAGCATATTGGAGGAGAGTTTTTGCAGTTGAGGGTATTATATTAGTTGGTTTAAAAAGAGGTTTTATGCCTTGGCCCAAGAAGGAGATCTTCCTCATTCTCACTCATATGGAATATTTTGAGTCCCTGTGAGTTTTTACTTCACTAGTAAGAATTCATATGTTATTCTATCTCATTTATTGGATACATATCAATTTTATTGATTTAATTTAAATTCATTCAATATTAGACACTTTATTACTAGTGAGGATGAAACTTGTTATTTATAAAGATAGATAGAAGATACAATACTAGTGATAGGCCTAATTCCTAATTATTTAAATATTGTAACTCTAAGAATAGGAGGAAGAAAGAATGTTATACCTTCATAAAAATGTTAAAAAAAATTATTTTATTTAAAATGATAATCAAATTAATGGATTTTTTACTTTATTAAAATAGTTTTTCATTTTTTAAAAAATATTTTAGTAGCCTAATTGTTATTTCACCAAGTACCTTTTCATTGATGATGACTCAAACATAATTATTTTTTGTTCCATTAGATTCCATTTCATTCTAGATGGTTTTGGGAATGGAACATTTCACAAAACATTTATTTAATTTTGTTTGATACACATAGTTTAAATTAAAACCATATATGGATTTTTTTCATTGATGTTGTTGTGACACCCTCTACCCTTTCTTCATTCCTCAAGATCTTAGTGTCTTACATTGTCATATTTTAATATACAATTATCTTCCTCCTAAGTGTTTTGAGTTTGGAAATACACTCATCATTTCATCAAAGGTATAGTTTATAAATTGAAGTATTTATGCTTCATCAAGTAGTTAGAATTTATGATAAAGGGATGTATGTTTTATTTCTGAAAAGAACACTCAAAAAAATCCTTTCACTGTAGATCCCTGTGAGGTCTAACATAGAAGTCATAAATTGTGGAATAGGTTAATGTGTGGTCTTATGGTATTTTAATTTACCAAATTATTTTCAGAAAATATCCTTTCGGGCATGTTCAAAGTGAAGTACAGATTATGCATGGAGACATGATTATAAAAGCATGCAAGGTGGAATTTACCTCTGAACCCGCTACCCCAAATGAGGCGAAGGTTTTTGTAGTTATCATTTTTGTTTGTTACTTTTCACTTTTGAAATCAGTTATTTATAAATGTTGCAGTTTCAAACATATAAGTAAAAAAAGAGTTAATTTTGAGTGTGGTGCAAGATTTTATTCGAATATGTATTACGCACAACCAATATGGAAGACCAGAGGTGTTGAGCTTTGTACAAGACTCATACATGTCATATAATGCTTGTAACAATAATGAATCGTGATAAGGAATTCATGAGTATCTGTATAGGTTTATATGTTTTTTATTTTATTCTGTTTTCACTAACGATATCATCAAATTTCAATAAAAATTTCAGAGATTATAAAATCTTAACAAGAATTTTTTTATTAAAATTTAAAGACATCGGTAGTGAAAATAGATGGAAATAAAAAGCATATAATCCTATACAAATATTCATACATTCTTTGTCATGATTTATTATCACTTCAAGCATAATGGGATAGGTATGATTCATGTGCAATTTTCAAAACCTCTAGCCTTTCGTATTGATTATGTGTAATACATATTCAAATAAAATCCTACACCACACCCAACATTAACTCATTTGTTAATTATATTTTTGAAACTACAATGTTTATAAACAAATACAAACAAGTGATTTTAAATGAGAAAAGTGACAATCAAAAATGATAACCGCACAAACCTTCACCTCATTTGAAGCAGTGGGTTAGGAGGTAAATTTCCCCATGCGTGCTTTCATAATGGTACCTCTATGCAAAATATGTGTTTCACTCCGATCATTACTAAAAGGTTGTTTTCAAAAAATAATTTGTAAAATAAAATACTATCATACCACACATCAACATGTTCCACAATATAAGACTTCTATATTAGACCTCAAAGGGATCTACAGTGAAATGATTTTTTTAGCGTTTTTTCAGAAATAAAACAAACATCCATTTATCATAAATGATAACTATTTAATGAAGCATAAATAATTGAGTTTGATAAACTATACCTATGATGAAATTATAGGTATCTTTCTAGACTCAAAACACTCAAGAGGCAGATACTTGTACATTAAAATATGTCAATATAAGACACTAAGATCTTGAGGAATAAAGAAAGGGTTAAAGTGTGACACAACAACATCAATGAAAAGAAATCCATATATGGTTTTAGTTTAACCTATGTGTATAAAAAAAATTAAAGTGGTGCCTCATGGACTGTTACATTCCAACAACCATATAAAATGAAATTGAATCTAATGGAATAAAAAATAATTATGATTCAGGCATCATTAATGGAAAGATACTTAGAATAATAATAATTAAGGTACTAAACTATTTTTTAAAAAATGAAAAACTATTTTAATAAACTAAAAAATACATTAATTTGATATTATAATAACCATTCCAGAAAAAAACATTTCAATATTGAATTATTTTACCAAAGGGTTATATATGACCAAACAAGATACTAGTATCCATCAAAACAAAAACAACATAAATCCACATGATTGAAGGCATGTATGTAGAGAAAAGTGCAGTTTAATATTATTTTTTTGGATGAAACTAAACCTGAGAAAATAAATAGAATTCTAGTATGGTCAAGAACCAAAATCATAACACAGATGACCATTTTACAATATCTATATTCTGGTGTCATTGTGTATCCCCACTGTAGAAGGCTATTTTATCCCAAATTAAGAGCAATAAGCCAACATATTTTTTAAACAATTTTTTCCATTCCATTAGAGGTTTTTCAAGCATACAATGATCCATTTAACCCAATAATTAAACAAGGACAAACCAGATGATTGTTGAAATCTTTCAAGGCATGAAAATCCACCCAACCTTCAGAAATAACAGTTCCAACCTTGGGATTCAAAAGAAAAATGGCTAATTTAGTTAAATTAGGATATATTTACAAAGGTCATAGATTTTTAACAAGATAGATCATGAAATATATTAGAAAATAAGATAGAATACAAATACAAGTCCAACTAGGAGTTTTCACAACAACAAATAGGGAAAACAAAAATAAAAGGAATAAATATAAGGGGTGAAAGTATACCTATAAAATTTTCATAAATGAAAGCTCAAATTATCTTCTGTGGAAAAGAAGACAAGAAAATCACTTTAATCTACCTCAACTGTATTATCCTTGAATATCTGATCATTAATTTCCAAAAATAAATGAAATAAAACAAAGAAAAAAAGTATCATTCTATAGAATTTTCAATTACTATAACCAAATCTAATAAATAAAATTTAGAAACAAAATTTACACAAAAATAAACATGACCAATGTTCAAATAAATAAAAAAATTCCAACACCAGAAACCCCAAGAAATGGAGGAGCTATGAATAAATAGATGTAGGTTGATTTTAGTACTCATAAAACCCGTGGAGGACATAGAAATATCAATTTGTTTCTCCTTTCCAAGAAAGTAATATTGGCCAAATAAAGGCCTCTACTTTTTGAAGAACTTCCAAATACAATTATGCAACAATAATTGACAAGACTCTTGTAATGGATAAATGAACTGAAAGGGGTATTGAAAGAAAAAAAAAGTGAAACCATGAAAAAGCATATCAATCCTTCATTCATGATGGTTGAAGAGTTCCAAACTGCTAAAGAAATTCAATCCATCAACATGAAAATCACTAATGTCCCATTTAGGACATTGAAGGGAGTGAAAGAGGAAGTGGAACGAGAAATGGAAATAAAATGAGGTTTAATGTCATGTTAGATAAGCTCGAAATAAATTTTCATCTAAACATCTTCCCAAAACAACTCAAGATCCCCACAACCAACATTAGAAGACAAGAAGAGTGAAGAAAACAAAATAAAATTTATACTGAAATTCTTAAGGGCTTCGATGAGATGTTGAGGTTGATATTTTTATAGCTCACTCATTAATTAGTAGTCCATAACATGCAATATTGAGTTGTTCTTAAGAAGAAACTATTATCTTATCCTCAATAAATAAATGATCTTAGATACCAGATTAACTAATCCCACTTCTCATCACTCTAATAGATTCATCTTGATCTATTTACATAACTAAAGGAAATCTCTCACAAGTCTCTCCAACCCATCCATGGACATGATTGAAGTCTATAGATGTGAATTACACTTACCTAAAGGTGAGGTGGATACATTATTTTGTATATGGGTAAAATATATTACATGGTGGAGTATTCCAATGTGGGACATGGAAATACCATTTAGAATAAAATAGGGTTCAATAGTCCCCCTCAAGTTGGACATGCCCTGCTTGGACCAAGAGTCCCACAAAATAATGACGGCATTGAACAAGACCATACATAATCCCCCTCAAGATGGGGTTGCTGATGATGTGGATACCTAGATTGGTACTAAGAGAGTATAGAAGAGCTCTCAAAAGGTCTTTGGTGAAGATGTCGACAAGCTGATCGGTCATCGGTATGTCGCCGAAACTAAAATGATATTGCTCGAGGTGATAGAGAAGAAAGTGGTAGTCCACCTTGATATGTTTCGTTCATTCATGGAAGACAATATTAGAATCAATCTTTGTGGTTTCCTGATTATCACACCATATATGAGGAGACATCTACGGTGGGAAGCCAAACTCATGGAGGAGATGTTGAAGCCAAAAAATCTCAGTAGTGATCATGATCATTGCACATTATTCATACTCCACACCAGATATGGAGATGACAGTCTATTTCTTACTGCACTAGGAGATGAGGTTACCCGCTAAGAAAACGGAAAATCCAGAAGTAGAATTTTGGGTAACAAGACAACTAGTATATTTATCATCATATAAGGCCTAAACATTCAGATGATTGTGATGTGGGTATTGAAGACCGCAAGCAGGGTTTTTCTTGATGTATTTTGCAATGTGGAGTACAACATCCCACTAATATTTTGTCGAATGCTCCATGAATTGGATAACTTTTACAACAACATAGGAAATGTTTGGACGCATCATGGTGAGATAATTGAGTTTTCCCACAAGATGACGATAACTCTTTGGGTGAGAAAAGAGTTACGTGTTGTTATAGAGAGACCGTTCTCTAGGATCAAGAGGAGTGTCCATAGAAGTGTCCTGAGTCAATCTAGCATCCCACATGATATCCAAGGCATATTTTTATTGGAAAAGAAGAATAGTGTCCATAAAATTGGAGACCATAATTCCAAGGAAGTATGTCAGTAGACTGAGATATTTGATGTGAACGTGGTGGTGAATATTCCCCTTTAGTTGGGTGATTCCAGTTGAGTCACTCCTAGTGATTATGATATCATCAATATACACCACCAACAGGATGCAACCAAAGGACGTCGTATGGTAGAAGATGGTGTGGTCCTTCATACTCCAAGAGAACCTGAATGTGGTGACGATGGTGATGAATCAGTCAAACCAAGCCCATAAAACTATTTGAGGTCATATAGAGAGCTATGAAGTTGGAAGACATGAGAATCGGCTCCGGAGACATGAAATCCTGGAGGTTGTTGCAGATACACCTTTTCTTCAAGAAAGTCATGGAAAAAGGAATTATTGACATCATGTTGATGAAGGGGCCAATGATGATGAACAACAAAAGAGATGGACAATCAGACAGATGTCATCTATGAAACTGGAGAGAAGCTATCAAAATAGTCGATATCATATGTTTGAGAAAAGCCTTTCGCCACAAGTTTGGATTCCAGGTGATGAAGGGAATCATCGATATTGAGGTGTACCATATAGATCTATTTACAGCTGACCGTCTGTTTACCTGCTGAAAAGGGGACTCGATCCCAAGTGTGGTTGTCGTCTAGAGCCTACAATTCAACCCGCATTTCCTGAATTCATCCGGGGTGAGATTTGGCGTCACCAACTGTGTGGGGAATATATATCATCTCTAGAGAAAAAATAAATATGTATGAGGATGTTTACAGAGGAGTATCCCGGAAAGAACAAGTACCTTTTCGTAGTGCAATGGGAAAGTCGTATGGAACCAAAGCAGGAGCATCAGACAAATCTGGGACGATGGTGTCCTCATCCTGCATAGGGGATACAGTCAATGAGCGATGGGAGTAGACAGTGCCAAACTGGTGACCAATAGAGTGGGGCATCAGAGGTGGGTGAATGATGAGAGGAATGAAATCATCGATAGTGGTGTCTATATGGAGAGTGGGATGAGTGAAAAGAGAGATCTCAACAAATGACACATTAATAGAGATGATATATCATCGTAAGTCAGAAGAGAAGCACCGGTATCCATGTTGAGTGCCGGAATATATGAGTAATATGAAACAGAGAGATTTTGGAGAATGTTTGAAGATTTTTGGATGAGTGTCCCGAACATAACACAGACACCCAAACACATGGAGTGGAAGTCAGTGAGGAGAGAGATAGAGGAGAATAGAGTCTGAAAAGGAGTCTTCTACTGAAGGATAGAAAAAAGGAGTCAGTTCAGGAGGTTGGTAGTAGTCAGGATGGAATTAGACCAAAAAAATAGGCACCTTTATGTGGAATATGAGGGCATGAGTAGTCTCCAGAATATGGAAATGTTTTCGCTCGGCCACACCATTTTGATGAAGTGTTTTGGGGTAGGGTTTCTGATGAATGATGTCTTTATCCTTGAGAAACTATTGAAAGAAAGTGGATAAATATTCTTATCCATTATCAGAGTAGAGAAATTTAAGGGAGGTGGATTATTGAGTATGAATTTCATTATAAAAGGTCTAAAAATGGAAAACAATATCAGGATTTGTCCTTTGTTACCATGTAGATGCAAATTCCCCTAACCTCAAGGTGAGACAGACACATTCTTTTATAGATGGGTAAAATCGATTATACGATAGAGTATTCTAATGTGGGACTCATAAATAACCTTTATAATAAAATAGGGTTCAAAAAATCCAAAACAAAATTAATATGAGGGACCAGACAAATTGAAATCCCCCTTAGAAGTGATTCGCCAACCTACTCAAAAATAAACTTCTTCCCACATATATAAACTCTTATCTATTTCATCCAAACCGATACCATAAAATGAGACCATGATAATATTTGATCCTAAGGGAATCCCAAGAAAAACATCAATTTAAAGGTGTTAATTATAAATAAATAAGCCAAATGAAAGGGAGTTCACAAAGATGACAACCCAAATATTAATAAAGCACTTTCGAAGGATAAAGATAACCTAAAAAACTAAAATAATGATCACCATTTGGGTCTTTATTGGAGATAAAAGAAAATATAATGAACATACAACAACCCCAATACAACTCTAGCAATATTCCAAAACCTTTCCAAAAAAGGTATTTTAAGTGACTAAAGATAAACCATCCACAAGAATTTAGGCAATCATCCTAGACAAACTAGGAACCAGACTTGTGGAAACAATCATAAAATAAAAGAAATGTTAATCCAACTCTGTCAGTGTTACAAAAACAATCTTCTAACACATCAGGCCAAGCCATCTATTTCATGTATCTTAATGTATTTGACGAATTCATTAGATTCTAAAACAATATTTAATATTTGCCTATTTTCAATAAAACAAATGTATATTTCAGAAATAATTTCAATTATTTTTGTAAAACCGTCCTCAAGAATTTGGGAAATCATCATGTGTTAACTAGAAATCAGACTTGTGGACTTAAATCTAATGACATTCTTAACAATATCATTTTTAAGCATGAGTAACAAAAATGAAATTCATATTCTTGATAATGTTATGAAAAACAAAGATGATATGATGAACTAATACCACCCAAGGGCATTATAATTCAAAATTCAAGATCTTATTATAAGTAAATAATTTATAATATCAATAACATTAAAAAAATAAGTGAAGGAAAGCAGAATAGACACATTAAACATTCAAAATTCCAAGAGAGAAATATGCAGAATTTACACATTAAAAATTCACAAATGAATTTTAACTATTTAGTCCACACATGGTTCATAATATGGTGCTAATAATAATTTTTCATTTTTACACTTTTATAAACTTTTAATCATATATTGTGTAAGAAATGATGGACAACATCTTCTAAAAGAATGGTCTGGTGACACCTGGTCATGCATCAGTTGGCTCCCAATTTATGAGACCACTTCAAAGAGGTTCCAAGTGCATTAACATTTAATCTATGCTAAAAAAATACAAATACAGGGAAAAAATCCTTGCACATGAACTGCTTTTAATGACTCGAAAGAACTCCAGAAAAATTATAAATGGAATAAATTTTCAAGATCAATTCGAACAAACGAAGATGCCTAAAAACAAGGTTACAACATCTAAATGAAGCATAAAGATCACTCATCTATAACATATTAAAAAAAGATCAATATGAAAGTAGAATAAAAGTATTCATAAAATTTACGAATCCAACTACTAAATTCAAACTCAATGGGGGAACAAAAAATCATATACAACACTCAATGAAAAAAGTAAACATGCCATATTTCTTAAATCACCATTTCTACCAACTAGGCCTCAACATATTTTAGAACTCCCGACCTTTATTCCCTTTTCATATCAATACAGCAAACTGAAAGGCCTCATAACCCACAATTCTTTAAATTCCATTCCAGTGTGAAAATTTTATATTTATCATTTAGACATAAAACCAAGGTGAAAACACTCCAATCAAGAGGGAAATGTTGTTTTGACACTTCTCAAATAACGATGCATGAAAAACAACACCAAACATGTAAAAAATTTTCAAATGAATTTATTGTTCATCGGAAGATGGAAAGCATTGGCACTATGTAACAAAACCTACAACTTTACCAATATCATGAATTATTCTTCACATTGAACATACAAGTGAAAAATTTGAGGATTACTGTTTCGGTGCGGATGTGCGTCGGGTTACGCTGTTCCGCCAGGACGCGTTCGCGCGTGCACCCGTCAACCCGAGGGGATGGGCGCGCGGCTTGTGGTCCCGCAGTCCCGCTTTCCAAGGGCGGGCGGCATTCGTCCCTTATTCAGGGGCGTCTGCTCCTTGATCGAAACCGGGATGATGGGATGTCGGCTCCTCCTTCCTTGGACGTCTCCTCAGAACTCGTCGCCTAATCCGGGTCTCCCTCATAGACTTAAGAATGTTCGTGAATCTCGTTCCCGGCGCCATATCTTCATGGACACCGGTTAATTACGCTGCTTCTGCCCGGACGCTCCAAGGAGTCTGGGCGGGGCAGCAACCTGCGGTGAGAAGGCCGGGTGGCTCTGGGTGCTGGGGGCGTGTCGTAACACTGCGGCTCTGCACGTCTGTCTTCCGTCCCTAATAGGGCTTCTCGAAGGCATGATGGCCTGAGGCATCCCGTACTGGGTGCGGGGAACTGTGTCCCCTGAGGTTTTCCTCAGCTTCCCATGTTTAACACGGGGTATGCCGCGAGTTTAACGTCCAGCGGGGACGGCATCGGACTGATCAACACGAAAAGTGGATCAGATGACAGAACCCCTTGCGGGGAACCTCCGACGCTGGGGCCAGCGCATGGGCGGCTTCCCAAGTGATATGGGGTGGAGTGAAGTGGCATGACCCCACCGGGATGTGGCGGCCCGGGTAAGGATCAGGATGGATGATGGAGTGAAGAGCTTGGACCCCGTAGGGGCTTCCTACGTACCGCGCGTTAGCACGGATCAAAGTCAACGTAGTTCGGGTATACAGTTTAACGTCATGCTGGACGTCGGCAAGCCGACTCACGAAGGGGTCGAGGCCGCCGGGCGGAGGATTGAACCGAACCACCTCGCACAGAGGGGGATGGAACGCCCGGGTGGATCACAGTTTCACGTCATGTTGGACGATAAAAGGAGAAATGGAAAAAGGGGCTGTGGGGAGGCACAGTGGAGATACACACGTGCAGTCTCCCACAGGGGCGGATTCATAGGTGAATCGACGCAAGCGTGAACCCTGGAGGGGTCCACTGATGGACGAACCGACGTGAATACGACCGGGACGACCAGGTGGTGGGCTTGAACCTCAGGGAGGCTTCCTACGTACCCTGTTTAGAAGACAGGGATCAAAGTCCACGTAGTTCATTCTGTCAGGACTTACGCACTTGAGGCAGCCCGGATGCGGCAAAACTCAGTTGGAAGGGACTTGGACTGAAAGTAGGAGACACCTCGATCCCAATCACACCCTCTACTGGCTTCGGCGGTGGGGAGGCGCAATGGAGATACACATGTGCAGCCTCCCACGAGAAACTAGGGGTTTGTAATACCCTGCCCCCGTAGGGAAAAGCCACTCCCATTAAATCGTCCCAAAAGCGGGACAATCCCGACATCCCTGCAGAGACGAGCGGGTGGGGGCCACGTCCAAACCGGGGGAGACCCTGCGTGCAGAGCACGGGATCGGATGATGCGGATGGTTTAGCGTCTTGCCAGACGAAGTACAGTTTAACATCGTGTGTTGAGGACGAAGCGGACGGTTTAACGTCTTGCCGGACGAAGTACAGTTTAACGTCGTGTGTTGAGGACGAAACACTTGGCAGTTTAACGTCTTGCAGCGCGGATGATGGGGGCTAGGCAGTTTAGCGTCGTGCAGCTTGGACGGATGTGCAGTTTAACGTCATGCTGGACGTATGGGCAGTTTAATGTCATGCGGGACGAATGCGCAGTTTAACGTCATGCTGGACATATATGCAGTTTAACGTCATGCTGGACATTGTGCAGTTTAACGTCATGCAGGACGAATATGCAGTTTAACGTCATGCTGGACGAATATGCAGTTTAACGTCATGCTGGACGAATATGCAGTTTAACGTCATGCTGGACGAATATGCAGTTTAACGTCATGCTGGACGAATATGCAGTTTAACGTCATGCTGGACGAATATGCAGTTTAACGTCATGCTGGACGAATGATTGCCGCCGATGGGTCCGTGTCACTTCGCACGAGCCTGGAAGGCTGCACGGGAAGACAGCGCACGGTTCGGGCACCCAGGATGAGGATCATCGGGCGCCACGCAGGCGGGTACCCTCAGGGGGTCAAGGGAGGCGACCCTGGTGGATTGCGCGCAAAAGAGGAGCTTTGCGCGCAAAACCGCGGGTCGGCGCGCAAAATGGCGGGCTGACGCGCAATTGGGCCAGCGCTTCGCACGCGAATGATTGGGATTGCGCGCACCGGGCATCGGGTAGCGCGCGGGGGCAACGGCTCATTCTCTAACGAATGGCCACTTTGAAGATGGGGGGTGCGCGCAATCGGGTTGGATTGCGCGCACCCGGGGGCAATTGCGCGCAAGAGGCTTCTTTTGCGCGCAAAGACCTTCGGGTTTGAAATTTATTCAAAGGAAATGAGCCAAGGGGATTGCGCGCGAAGGCGGACCCCAAGGCTCTATTGCGCGAAAGAAAGGAGGTTACCTGAAGATCGGCATTGCGCGCGGAAGGGGTTGGATTGCGCGAACGAGCGACGCTTCGGATTCTGGCAACCTTCAAAATGTCGGGGGTCGCCTTATATTTATAGGCAACCCCGGGCGCGGAATCCGGTCTCGGGCGCGCAATTCGCTTCGCGGGCGCGGAATCAGGACCCAGCGCGCAAAGGCGCCGCGCAGGCCGCGGGCGCGCAAAATAGCGCGCCGAACCGGCGCATTGCGCGCATCCCGGGAGGATTGCGCGCCGCGGGTCAACTTTGCGCGCCAGCCTCTGAAATTTCGCGAAAGTCCTCCGGGCCTTCCGGAACGTGCCTCTGACTCCAAATATCACTTCGCTTTCCGCATCCGGAGCTTCGTTTGTGAACAACGGACTTTTCCGGCGTCTACAAAAGCCCCCCCTCGGAATCTGGTCGGCGAGAGGTCGCAACGATCGGGTTCCGAGGGAGACGCCGGAATGCCGAAGTCCTGGGCGGTGCGGGACTTAGGCGCGCAAAAAGGGGCGCCGGGCGCGAAAGTCGCCGCTGCGGTCGCGCAAAGCGCTTTCCGCGCAGCGCAGGCCCCGGCCTCGCCTATAAATAGGGGCCCTGGGTCCCGCGTTCCGTACACAGGCCTTCCGCGCGATAAGCTCCAACGCTCTCGTGCGCGAAATTGCCTTTTCCGGCGCGAAATTCGCCCGATCTGCGCGCAAAACCATCCGGATTTCGCCTGTCTTTGCGCGAAAACCCGGAACTTTGCGCGACATTCTTCCCAATTGCGCGCCGTCCACTTGGATTGCGCGCCACCCTTCAAACTTCTCTACCAGCCTCGTCCGATCCCGCACGCTTCATCCCTTTACCCGCACGACTCCCGAAACTTCTGAGATGGCCGCGCACAGAGGAAATGAGGGGGATGCCGCCACTCGCAGAGCTGAGATGGCGACGAACGAGGAGGTTTACGGAGCCAAGGAGATTGTTTCCAACAATCAATCCTTGTTCGACTTGCTGACGCCGGCCCAGAAGACATATCCGCTGTCGGACAACCTGCCGCTCTGGAACTTCGGCATCCTAGATGAGGTTCCGGTGCCAGGGTTCGAGATTGATGCGCCGCGGACCTGGGTGACCCGGGAGGACGAGCTTCACCGCTATAACATCACCAACAATGGGCATCCTGCCAGGGAAACCAGGCACTTGGATGTCTACGTCCTGAACCCGAGGACGCGGACCATTGACGGGGGTGAGCCTACTGCGGAGAATTCTCCAGCCCTCTACTCGAGCACATATCGCCAGAGTGTCACTGACGACACCAAGGGCTGGCTGAAGGACTGGGACTTGCGGTCTGGGGGCAATTTCACCAGCGAGTGGGCCTGGGCGTTCTGGGTACGCCACACTTGCGATCACTTCGCAGAGGAGCTGCGGTACATCGGCCTGTTCGAGGCGGTGTGGACGTCGCAGTTCCACTTCTACCAGCAGTCCGAGCTCGGGCCGGAGCTGTTCACCCGATGGTCTCCGGATACCAACACCTTCCATCTTCACCATGGGGAGGTCGGCATCGGTCTCTGGGACATCCACTGCATCGGAGGTATCCCGCTGGAGGGCTACCAATACGATGAGTTCCTGCCACCGAAGAACATCTGGGAGGACAGGTCACGGACTCCCATCCTGACCTGGCATCTGCTTGACCTGGCTACGCAGCGGCTCGGGATCAAAGACTTCCAGAAGGACATAGCCTACAAGGAATGGTTCGGCCAGTTCTTGGAGCATGACCCGGCGGTCAAGATGCCAGGTAGGGGGAAGCGGTGCCCGACCGCAACTCAGAGGAGCCGGAACGGGTCGTACTGGCGGGTCCTAGAGACGGGCGACTACCGCTCATGGGGGTACCGCGTCATCGAGGCTCGGGACCCAAATGTCCGGTACGCGGCGTTCCTGGCCGCCTTTCTGAGTGGGTGGCTCCTGCCAGTGCGGGACGCGAGAATGGGCGTTCTCCCGACGACACTGGCGGTGGCGGGAGCTATGGCCGCCAACAAAAGATACAACCTCGGGGTCCCAGTGCTGGCGAGGATGTATGCCATCCTGGGACGCATCGCACGAGGGGGGTCGCCACGAAGGATCTGTGGGCCCTTTCAGTTCTTCCATGGCTGGGTGGCTGCTCACCTCGGTGGGTACACGTTTCCGAACGCCATCATTCCTCCGGGCAACGGCCTGCGACCCTCCCTGCTGAACATCGCGGGGGTCGCTCCGATGACCCTAAGTGAGGAGGGCGTGCGGATCCGGATTGGCAATCATGCCAACTTCAACTTCAGTCCGTTCCCCACTCCCGTCGGCCAGATGATCGACAATGGGCAGGGTCCGCTGGAGCAGCATGAATACTTCCTGAACATGCGGGGCGGGGTGCTCGTGGCTCGGATCGACGGGAAGGTGATCTGCGAGCCTTACGTGCCGACCCGGTTCGCCAGGCAGTTCGGGTGCCTTCAACGGATGCCGAAGAGGGTATTCACTGCTGTCCGGGAGGAGACGAACCCTGGCGTCCTTCGCCAGATGTGGCTGATGTTTGTCGCTTTCGGCTCTGGCGACGTCATCACTCTCCCTCCTACCGGAGTTGACGCAGGCTTGGCAACCGAGTACGCCGAACACTGGGCCATCGCGTACCCCGAGGGGCTTTTGCGGAAGCTAGTTCGGCGGCTCGAGGTTACCCGTGCGGAGACCGGGCGTCAAGGAAGGAGGCGAGGCGCCGCCACACGGGGGAGAACGGAGGCGCGCCAAACAACGGAGCCGGCGCGGGCAGGGACTTCGGCGGAGGGCACATCGCGAGCTGCCGCTACGACCTCGGCGCCCAGAGAGGGGGCACGCGTGGTGGTCGAAGAGCGGCCCGGGAAGCAGGTGAGACGTCTGCTCGATCCCTCCCACGATGTAGTCTTCCCGGCGCTGTGGTCGGCCTGGATGACCCTGCGGCAGTCACTGGGGACCGACGCCATCTGGCGAAAGATTCTCAGAGAAGGAATCCATCTTCCAGAGGTCGGGCGCCTCCACATTGCCGACAGGGTGGACTTCAACCGGAAGTATGCGTATCTGACGGCCATGGACGAGTACGCGCGCCAACGTGGTCAGCGCACGGAGCCATCCCTTCTGGTGAAGGTGATGCTCGGTCTCGAGCCCGCTCCAGAACAGATGCCGCCGGAAGAAGACGATAGTAGCAACGACTCCGAGGAAGAGGAGGAAATGGGGGAGGATGAAGGCTCCGAGGGAAGATCCCATCAGGGGAGTCCGCGGGAGAGCGGCGAGGTGGCCGGCTCTGACGACGTTGATGTCACTGAGCTCCTCGAGGTCCGCTTCTATCCCTACTCAATCTGCTTCATCCATTCTCTTATGCAGCTTCTAACCCATTTCTCTATCTTTCTCAGGAGCGCACGGATGTTGGTCAGGCATCCTCAGCGGGAGTAGGAGGGGCGCCAGCAGGACAAGGCGGGGGCCAGGCACCCATTACTGATTTGACAAGCGCTAAGGGGTCCCCTGCTGCAACTGTTCCTGCGGCGGCCGGGATATCGGAAGATGACGCTCCGAATTCCCGTAAGTCTCCTTACTTTACTGCTGGTGCTTGCCGTTGACGATCCGTGACTAACCATGGCATGCCCTGCGCAGTGATCTCAACACTGGAGGCTCATCGGGTTGCCGAACCCGGGCCCTCCACGAGTGGACCGATGGCAGACATGCCGCCTGCTCCGGAACAGACTTCCCAAACCGAGCCGGCCCCACCAACTGCTGATCAAGGGGCTGCGGACGTCGACGGTGCTGCCATCGGAGAGAGGTTGGGGGATGACGAGGGTGTCAGCGCCGCTGGGGAGAGAGAAGAAGGTCTCCCGGATGTTGGGGAACCTATCCCTCGTGAGGACCTCCTAGGGGCGGACCCTGCAGCAGACCTGCTGGCTGCCTTCCCTGCCTACCGGCCTGCCGATCCCGAGGAGATGGACGACTCAGACACGGAGGCGGTCGAGGAGAGCCGGATAACGCGCCGCAGGGGGTGGAAGTGCATCCAGCGCTTCCTCAAGCGAGACCCGTCGGAGTGGCTAGGGCGCATGGGATCACTTCAAACCTGGCTGCGCTTCCTGTGTGCCGGGGGAGCTGATGCTCAACGCCTCCATCTAACGGTCCGTGATTTCATGGCCGAAAAGATGCGCGAGAGCTGCCGGCGTGCCGACGTCACACAAAGTCGGGACATGTTGGAGAGCACGCGGGCGCTCCTCGCGGCGGAGCAGGAAGTCCGGCGCCTCGAAGGGCAGGCGGCAGAGAAGGAGGCCTTCGTCGCAACGTGTACCGAGCTTGTGGAGCAACTAGCAGCCCAGCTGGTTGACGCCCAGGTACGGCTGACGGAGGCGGGCCAACAGATGGTCACAATTCAGGTCGAGCGGGAGCGTGCACAGGCCAGAATCGACGAACTGCGCGCTGTGACCGCCGACGAAGAGAGGGCACGCAGAGAGCGAGAAGCAACTCTGGAGGCCACCAGCCAAAGGGTAGCGGCATTAGAAAGACTCATTCAGCACGCTAATCCCTAAGGGCTTTGTTTTGCCATTCCCAAAACATTTGCTTCCGCTACTTTGATCCATCTGTATGAATCAATATATTTATCTGCATCTTTTGGTTTAACATGCTCAATCACAATTCATTGTCTTGCGGGAGTCTTAACCAAGCATCAGGCATCCATAATTGGGCCTGGATTTCTGGAGAAAAGAGGGAGGTCATTCCTAGGAAAGGAGACCTCAGACCTAATCAATGTACCATCCCCCCAACCTGTTCCAACACACGAGCGGGACAATGCTAGGGGCGTTGAGATTTTATCCGAACATAGGGAAATGAGAAAGGGTGAATCGCGCGTCCCGAATCCAGACATCCACAACGGTCGGCCTTCCAGGAAATGCCCAAGACGGTAGGCGGACAGTGGATCGACCATAACAACTGCAATAGACGGACCGAAAAAGGCCATCATTCATATTGCAGGAGGCGGACCACATGTCATCATGAATACCGCTTTGGGGTTCCTTCAGACACAAGGGTGGAAATCCAGATCAACAGGGCATGCGAAGCGTGGGGCGAAGTGACGATTTGTTCGGACAGAATCCAACGCTCTCAAAATTGCGCCACCGTGGGGAAAGCGTATTAGGCGGATGCACTAATCTGGCCGTGAGTCACCTCAATTCTCAGACAGCACCTCTCTGACGAGGAAACCGTCGCTTCCCATCCTTGCGATGGGGCATCCCGAGCTGAATCGGGGAGAATGTCACAACTGCACCACTCTACCCGAAGTCAGGCCAGACGGCCGGCGACGAGGAGGGGCGGGACTTAACGATCCCTGAGGCTGGACCCGAGTCGGAATGCCCGGGCGTTCCTACGTACTCCATCAGGCTGGAGATCAAGCCACACGTAGTTCTGAGAGTGCAGTTTAACGTCATGTAGGACGTAGAATCCCGTTTGGGGGAGATCTTAGTTTAAGGTCTTAGAGCTCGGACCATAAGGGTAGATCTTAGTTTAAGGTCTTAGAGCTCAGACCATAAGGGCTAGATCTTAGTTTAAGGTCTTAGAGCTCGGACCATAAGGGCTAGATCTTAGTTTAAGGTCTTAGAGCTCGGACCATAAGGAGAGATCTTAGTTTAAGGTCTTAAAGCTCGGACCATAAGGAGAGATCTTAGTTTAAGGTCTTAGAGCTCGGACCATAAGGAGAGATCTTAGTTTAAGGTCTTAGAGCTCGGACCATAAGGACTTCAAAGCACGCCACATCGTGGTCATATCCCCTGGATATGCGAAGATGCAGTGAGGGATAGTGTCAAGAGTGTCGAGGTTTCGCCTGGCCGGAATGGGAGGTGGAAAATGTGAATCATGCGGCCATTCATTCAAGGACTGGGGGAACCGGCGTAACGATATGGGAGTACTGCCGACCGTGGCGGAAAAGAAGCATCAATATCGCACTAACCGTTGGTGGAATGAGGCAGCAAACGAGCATCGACCGCTCAATCGCAGGATTCATATCGATTTGCTGCCCGAGGCCATTGGGGGTACCGGCCCGAGTCGGTGGGAGAGCACTGAGGCATTGTGTCCGAACCGTTCACGGGGGCTCCACCCAGGGCGTGGACGATGGGTCCGAATGAAAGGGAGCACGAAGCCTGAAAAGCGGAGGAAACCTGACCAAGCGGATCCTGACCCTCCTGGAAATAAACCAGAGTACTCTTGACACCGGTGGACCACTGCAAGGGGTCGGGGAACACGCCTTGAGGGTGACCTGAAGGCGGCGGATTCCCCAGAGAAGGGGGAATCTCTAAGAGGTGGGGGGCTGGACCCGAAGTTTCAAACATCCGGGCGTTCCTACGTATCCCATAAGGATGGGAATCAAGCCGCACGTAGTTCTTGAAGCGCGGCGCAACACAATCGGGCACCAGCGCGGGGAAGAGTGCGGGTCTGACCCTCGCACACAGAAAAAGCGGCATTTGATATTTCTTGTTTGTCCTTAAAGATGAATGGTTTTTCTTTGTGCGGCAACATGCCTGTGATTGAGAAATCTCTGGCGTCGCCACAATAATCAAGCCATGGAAGGCATTGATGAATGGCGTGGTTATTAACCAGCGCCCAACATGAGTGCCCCCTGAGGGGAACATCATGATGCAGTGCCGTTTCTCGTCGGGCGGCCAAGACGATCACAGTTTACGGTCGTGTGGTAGGACCAGACAACACAGTTTAAGGTCGTGTGGTTCGGACCATGGAGGAATCCGCTTATCGCGGTACGACGGACACGGTGGAGGTGGGAACATACCCAGCCCTGCGGTCACGCACGATTCCCGGAGAAGAGTCTTCGGATAGGGGTCTGCATATGTCCATCACCCGAGGGGCAGAGATGCTAGCCTCCAGATATACTGGGCCCAGAACGCGATTGTTCGGGCGACTCCCTCCTCCTTATGGGGACGAGGGTCCAGCTACGCATGGCCCTTAGGGAGGATATCCGCATATATCCTTGGTGCTCAGATCATGGGAGCCTCGAACGACATCATTACCTTGGTTGGTCTGCCTAACGTGTAGAGGTGTACTGAAGGTCAGTATGAAAAGAGTGTCAAGATTCCACTACAACGCATAAAGGCGGAGTGTGATGAGGACTGCGCAACCAATGTTCAGAGCCTGAAAGAGCTGACATGGCGATCGAGGATGTTGCTGACGCATTCGCAACACAACATCCGATCGCGTCAGCCTAAGACGGGGCAAGCAAACGAGCATCGACCGCTCAATCGCAGGATTCATATCGATTTGCGGCCCAAGACCCGCTGGTAAATCGACCCGGAGCGGTAGGAGAGCACTGAGGCATCGTACCCAAACCGCTAACGAGGATCCCTTTGAGTGAAGGCTCGAACAAGAGGAAGCGCGAGGCCTGACAAGCAACACAGGACTTGTCGGGGTTGAATCTGACACTACGAGTCATAGACCGAAGTACCCAAAACATGTTAACAGATCACCGGAAAGGGTCGGAGGATTCACCCTGAGAGCAACCAAAAGAGGGCAGATCCCCGTGATCAACCAAGGGACGGGGCTGGACCTGAAACACAAGCGTCCAGGCGGTCCTACGTATCCCATAAGGATGGGAATCAAGCCGCACGTAGTTCTTGAGAGGCAGTTTAACGTCATGCAGGACGATGAGGGGTGTGAGGTAGTCCCACACACGGGGGAGGCGTACGGCGCGGCCAGTAGACCGACGTGAATGAGGACATAATCCCCCGCTCACGCGATACGCCTCGCACAAAAAGGAGGGGAACTGGGGCCAGAGGCCCAACGCGGGATAGAGATTCCCGGGAAATGGGGCTGGGCCTGAAACATGAACGTCCAGGCGGTCCTACGTATCCCATAAGGATGGGAATCAAGCCATACGTAGTTCTTTGAGGGGCAGTTTTACGTCATGAAGGACGAATGCTGAACAGTTTAACGTCTTGTAGCTCGGACGTAGTGCAGTTTAGCGTCATGCAGGACGAAGCACTTGGCAGTTTAACGTCTTGCAGCGCGGACGAATGCTGAACAGTTTAACGTCTTGTAGCCTGGACGAATGCAGTTTAACGTCGTGCAGGACGTAGCACTTGGCAGTTTAACGTCTTGCAGCGTGGACGAATGCTGAACAGTTTAACGTCATGTAGCTCGGACGAATGCAGTTTAACGTCGTGCAGGACGTAGCACTTGGCAGTTTAACGTCTTGCAGCGCAGACGAATGCTGAACAGTTTAACGTCTTGTAGCTCGGACGAATGCAGTTTAACGTCGTGCAGGACGTAGCACTTGGCAGTTTAACGTCTTGCAGCGTGGACGAATACTGAACAGTTTAACGTCTTGTAGCCTGGACGAATGCAGTTTAACGTCGTGCAGGACGTGGGCACACTCAGACAAAGTACTGCTTGAGGAACCTAGCGTTGGTGGGAGGAGTGACACGCTCACCATCCATAGTCGCTAGGGAGTACGCGCCATTGGGATTGACCTTGTGGACAACAAAAGGTCCCTCCCACTTGGGCTCCAACTTGGGCGGCTTCCTGCCGGGGATCATCGGCGCTCTTAGGGCTAGCACTAGATCACCCTGCAGGAAGGAGCGGAGGCGAACCTTCTTATTGAAAGCTCGAGCCATTCTGCTTTGATGCCTCTCCAAGTTGTGCAAAGCACGAAGTCTATTCTCATCCAGTGCTTCCAACTCGACTAGACGGGCTTCAGCAACTCTGTCCGGCGCTTGCTGGTCGTAGACCGCAGTGCGCAAGGACGACAACTGGATCTCGATGGGCAGGACGGCCTCAGCTCCATACACCAGGGAATAAGGGGTCATCTGGGTGGAATTGCGAGTCGTCGTCTGATAAGCCCAGAGGGCGTTGGGGAGCTTGTCCGGCCAACTCTTCTTGTTCTGACCAACCATCTTTTGCAGAATGTTAGAGAGGGTTTTGTTAAACTCCTCGATCTGTCCATTTGCCTGCGCATGATAGCGAGATGTATGGTTCGAGCGAATGTTATAATTGGCGTACAACTTCTTCAACTCGGCTGCTCGGAAATTGGTTCCGTTATCCGTGAGGATAGCGTGAGGCACTCCAAATCGATAGATGATGTTGGAGGTCACGAAGTCAGCGATCGAACAAGATTTGACCTCTCTGAGCGGAATCGCCTCTGCCCATTTGGAAAAGAAGTCCGTGGCGGTCAGAATGAACCGGCACTGGCGAGCTGTCGCCGGTGGGTAAGGTCCCACAACGTCCAGTCCCCAGACTGCAAAGGGCCAGGAATACCTTGTGGTATGGAGAGGCTCCGGCGGCCGATGCACAAAGTTCGCATGAACCTGGCACGCATGGCACCTCCTGGCATACTCGACGCAGTCATGGATCATAGAGGGCCAGAAGTATCCCAACCTCCGAATCTGGTGGGACAGCTTCGGCCCAGTCTGGTGGGCGCCACATGAACCAGCATGAACCTCTTGCATGACTCGTGGGATCTCAACTCCCTGAAGGCAACGGAGGAGAACACCATCAAATCCGCGTTTGTAGAGGATCTGCTCCAGGCCGGGACTGCTCTGGAGGACGAACTGCGATGCGCGGCGTCGAACTCGCTCGCGCTCGGCCCGATCCGATGGAAGAATGCCATGTTGGAGGTACTCGACCAAAGGCGTCCTCCAATCAGGGGCTGATCCGACTGTCATATCTGGGGTACTCGGGGCTCCGGGCATAGGGGCAACCGTGGTGAGGTTACTTACCAACGGGCCGCGATCTTCTTCCGGGATAACGGGAGCGATGAGCCTGCGGCGCGTCACGCGGACGATCAGGTTGTCCTGTTCAGGCACCGCAAGTGACGCAACGAGGCTGGCCAAAGCATCTGCTCGACCGTTCTGCGACCGGGGAATATGGACAATTTCTGGCCGAGAAGGGAACCGGGCCATCAGAAGGAGGGTGCACTCCAACAATGGCACAAGTTCCGGCTTCCTGACAACATAGTCACCATTGATCTGCTTAACGACCAGCTCGGAGTCCCCTTTCACGCACAGACGGGGCACGTCGATCTCGAGAGCCAACTCGAGGCCGGTGATGAGGGCATGGTATTCCGCCTCATTGTTGGTACAGCCCTCTGACAACAGGAAAGAGTATGGCAGCACGGCTCGCTCCGGGGTAATGAAGACGATACCCAAGCCCACTCTGTTGAGCTTAGGATTATCGAGTCTTCTACCGGTGGGCCTCCGGGAGGCACCGTCAAAGTGCATCTTCCAGCATGGATCGGCTCGATCAACCGAGAGAATGGTCTCATCAGGAAAGCCTAGATCCAGCGGCTGATCCGCGGAGGTCGGGTGAGCTGCCAGAAAGTCTGCCAATGCTTGCCCTTTGATGGCCTTCTGAGACACATACCTGATGTCGAACTGCTGGAGAATCACAGCCCACCGCGCTAGACGGCCAGTCAACATAGGTCGGCTCGGGATATATTTCAACGGGTCTACCCGAGAAACCAACTGTACCTCATGGTGTTGCAAGTAGTGCCGTAATTTCTGTACGGCAAATACGAGCGCCAGGCAGCTCTTCTCGATGGGGGAATACCTAACTTCCGCATCGAGGAGCATGCGACTGAGGTAATAGAGGCTATTCTCCGTTCCCTCGTTGTTCTTCTGGGCGAGAAGGGCACCCAGGGACCGTTCCAGGGCGGTCACATAGAGGACCAGCGGCTTCCCGGATACAGGCGGCATCAGAACCGGAGGTTGAAGCAGGTACTGCTTGATTTCCTCGAAAGCGGTCTGAAACTCTTTATCCCATACATAGGTGGCACCTTTCTTCATGAGCCGAGAAAAGGGCTTACACTTGCCGGCCAGATTCGCGATGAATCGGCGTATATAGGCTAAGTGGCCTTGGAACCCTTGCAGTTCCCGGACGGTACCTGGGGGAGGCATCTGGCTAATCGCCCTTATTTTCTCTGGGTCGATCTCAATACCCCGGTATCTTACCACAAATCCAAGGAACTTTCCGGAGGTGACCCCAAAGGCACACTTCAACGGGTTCATCTTCAGGCAGCGAGACCGGAGGAAGCTGAACACTTTCTCAAGATCTTTGAGATGGTCCTGACGCTAGCGCGATTTGACCACCAAGTCGTCGACGTAGCATTCCACCAGTGTGCCGAGGATTGGCTTGAATATGCGGTGCATCGCCCGTTGATAGGTGGCACCTGCATTCTTCAGGCCGAAAGGCATGACCCGGTAGCAAAAGGTACCTTGGGGGGCCCTGAAGGCAGTGAACTCCTCATCCTCAGGGGCCATCCGAATTTGGTTGTATCCGGAGTATCCATCCATGAAGGAGAGGGCTTGGAACCCTGCCGTGGCATCAATCAACAGCTCTATCACTGGAAGGGGAAAATCATCCTTCGGACAGTGGCGGTTGAGATCGCGGAAGTCGATGCAGACTCTAATCTGCCCGTTCTTCTTCCTGACTGGCACAATGTTGGCCAGCCATTTGGGGTACTGAACTTCCCTCACGAAGTTGGCTTTGATAAGCTTGTCAACTTCGGCCTCAACCATGGCACCGTGGGATGGGTGCATCTTCCTGGGAGGCTGCTTGAACCCGCGATCGTTCGCCGGGAGACCAAGGCGGTGGACGGCTACCTGAGGATCTAGCCCCGGCATCTCGTCATAGCCCCAAGCGAACACATCAAGGTGCTGCCTGAGAAAGTCCACGTACTGCTGCCACTCCTCAGAGGGCATGGCGGCACTAACCAATGTGGGTCTTGGATCGGCCTCGGTTCCAAGGTTCACCTGTATTAACTCATCGACCGTGGCGGGGACGCCCTCCTCAAAGGCTGGGGGTGCATCTTCCACGTCCTCTCCACTCGGGGAGGGATCGTCCACGGGAGAGACTGCATTGGCAACTGCATTGGGGCTACCAGATCCTGCTGGGCCACTGGTGCTGGCGCGGGCGGTCGCGGTCATCTCATTAGGAGACTCGCGGGCCGTTGAGACCATGGCCACGTCCAACCGTTGAATCGGGAGGACGTAAGCATCATCCAGACTTGCCCAGGGATCACTTGCAACAGCGACAGGCTCAACCTCACCTGCCAGGATCTGCTTATCCTTGCTCTTGTAATAGTCCGCGTCTAGATAGCGGGCTTCACACGAGGCAAAAGGAGAGGCATCTCCTTGAAGCACGCCTACTCGACCATTAAGGGAGTATTTGAGGCATTGGTGGTATGACGAGGGAACCACCGCGTGAAGATGAAGCCATGGCCTGCCCATCAATGCGTTGTACGCAGTGTCCTGAGAGACCACCATGAATTCGGTGTTGGCAACCAAGTCACCGAACTGGGTCTTCAAACGTATCTTGCCGACCGGGGTTTGCTCGGTGCGATCGTACCCCTGGATCCTGAGGTCGGAGGGAATCAAGTCATCCTCAGACAACCCCAATCTCCGGAGCGTCCGAGTTGGAATCAGGTTAATCCCGGACCCCGTGTCGACAAGACAGCGCCGGACTTCAAGGCCATTGAACTGGCCAGTGACATACAGCGGACGAATGTGTCCCTGTATAGGAGGGTCTTCATCCTTACCAGAGAACGAGATAACTGCCTGACATTCGGCGTCCTCGATCGTTTCGGCGTGAAAGGCCTCTGCAGCCGCAACCTCTGTCTCAAACTGGAGGGGGCTTTTTAGGGCTTCAGCGAGTGCCTCGCGCATCTCAGATGACATGCGCAGAGCCTCAAGGATGGAGAGCCTTGCTGGGATGTCGGCCAAGTGCTTCAGGACATCATACTTTTTGGCCAAGCGCGAGCCCCTGGTTGCAGGAGGTTGCTCTGCGGTTGGAAGCATGACGAGCCTTACCGGTTGGATCGGCGGCCGACTGGTACTTGGCGCATCTCGCCGTTCACTGGCTGCAGTCCGGGAAATGGTCACCGTACTGGGGTCAGGAGGCCGGGATGGACCCGTGGCAGGGCGGAGCTGGTCGTGACGCGGCTGAGGCGGTTCTGCCTGGTCCCACACCACAAACAGCGGCGGAGGCGAATCCGTCATCCCCGAATGGGGGGGGGGGGGGGGGCGGCGCACGTTGCGCTCGGTTTTGAGCCTGCTTCCTAGTCTCGGTGGCGTGCACGGCCTGGCTGGAGGCACCAGCGGCTGTGCCCCGGCGACTCCTGCTGCTGCGGTTCTTCCGACGGTGGCGACGACCGGGGACACTAGGGAGGTCCACCTGGTGTTCTTCAACGTCGGGAACCGAAAAGAGATTTACCAGCTCGACGGTGTTAACCGAAGCGTACCCAATACCCGCCATCTGTGGGGGGGAACCCAGGCCATCGACGTCGTGAGACGGAGTTCCCGATTTCCCTTCCCCAACCCCTGGCGGGTAAAAACTGAATGCTCGGCCGGGCAACATGCCGGTCTTCCAACACCTCTGAAAGCCATCGGTCTTCATATCGAGGAGAAGAGATTCACGTCGGGTTCACCATTTTTCTGTTTCGGTGCGGATGTGCGTCGGGTTACGCTGTTCCGCCAGGACGCGTTCGCGCGTGCACCCGTCAACCCGAGGGGATGGGCGCGCGGCTTGTGGTCCCGCAGTCCCGCTTTCCAAGGGCGGGCGGCATTCGTCCCCTATTCAGGGGCGTCTGCTCCTTGATCGAAACCGGGATGATGGGATGTCGGCTCCTCCTTCCTTGGACGTCTCCTCGGAACTCGTCGCCTAATCCGGGTCTCCCTCATAGACTTAAGAATGTTCGTGAATCTCGTTCCCGGCGCCATATCTTCATGGACACCGGTTAATTACACTGCTTCCGCCCGGACACTCCAAGGAGTCTGGGCGGGGCAGCAACCTGCGGTGAGAAGGCCGGGTGGCTCTGGGTGCTGGGGGCGTGTCGTAACACTACGGCTCTGCACGTCTGTCTTCCGTCCCTAATAGGGCTTCTCGAAGGCATGATGGCCTGAGGCATCCCGCACTGGGTGCGGGGAACTGTGTCCCCTGAGGTTTTCCTCAGCTTCCCATGTTTAACACGGGGTATGCCGCGAGTTTAACGTCCAGCGGGGACGGCATCGGACTGATCAACACGAAAAGTGGATCAGATGACAGAACCCCTTGCGGGGAACCTCCGACGCTGGGGCCAGCGCATGGGCGGCTTCCCAAGTGATATGGGGTGGAGTGAAGTGGCATGACCCCACCGGGATGTGGCGGCCCGGGTAAGGATCAGGATGGATGATGGAGTGAAGAGCTTGGACCCCGTAGGGGCTTCCTACGTACCGCGCGTTAGCACGGATCAAAGTCAACGTAGTTCGGGTATACAGTTTAACGTCATGCTGGACGTCGGCAAGCCGACTCACGAAGGGGTCGAGGCCGCCGGGCGGAGGATTGAACCGAACCACCTCGCACAGAGGGGGATGGAACGGCCGGGTGGATCACAGTTTCACGTCATGCTGGACGATAAAAGGAGAAATGGAAAAAGGGGCTGTGGGGAGGCACAGTGGAGATACACACGTGCAGTCTCCCACAGGGGCAGATTCATAGGTGAATCGACGCAAGCGTGAACCCTGGAGGGGTCCACTGATGGACGAACCGACGTGAATACGACCGGGACGACCAGGTGGTGGGCTTGAACCTCAGGGAGGCTTCCTACGTACCCTGTTTAGAAGACAGGGATCAAAGTCCACGTAGTTCATTCTGTCAGGACTTACGCACTTGAGGCAGCCCGGATGCGGCAAAAATCAGTTGGAAGGGACTTGGACCGAAAGTAGGAGACACCTCGATCCCAGTCACACCCTCTACTGGCTTCGGCGGTGGGGAGGCGCAATGGAGATACACATGTGCAGCCTCCCACGAGAAACTAGGGGTTTGTAATACCTTTCCCCCGTAGGGAAAAGCCACTCCCATTAAATCGTCCCAAAAGCGGGACAATCCCGACATCCCTGCAGAGACGAGCGGGTGGGGGCCACGTCCAAACCGGGGGAGACCCTGCGTGCAGAGCACGGGATCGGATGATGCGGACGGTTTAGCGTCTTGCCAGACGAAGTACAGTTTAACGTCGTGTGTTGAGGACGAAGCGGACGGTTTAACGTCTTGCCGGACGAAGTACAGTTTAACGTCGTGTGTTGAGGACGAAACACTTGGCAGTTTAACGTCTTGCAGCGCGGACGATGGGGGCTAGGCAGTTTAGCGTCGTGCCGCTTGGACGGATGTGCAGTTTAACGTCATGCTGGACGTATGGGCAGTTTAATTTCATGCGGGACGAATGCGCAGTTTAACGTCATGCTGGACATATATGCAGTTTAACGTCATGCTGGACATTGTACAGTTTAACTTCATGCAGGACGAATATGCAGTTTAACGTCATGCTGGACGAATATGCAGTTTAACGTCATGCTGGACGAATATGCAGTTTAACGTCATGCTGGACGAATATGCAGTTTAAAGTCATGCTGGACGAATATGCAGTTTAACGTCATGCTGGACGAATGATTGCCGCCGATGGGTCCATGTCACTTCGCACGAGCCTGGAAAGCTGCACGGGAAGACAGCGCACGGTTCGGGCACCCAGGATGAGGATCATCGGGCGCCACGCAGGCGGGTACCCTCAGGGGGTCAAGGGAGGCGACCCTGGCGGATTGCGCGCAAAAGAGGAGCTTTGCGCGCAAAACCGCGGGTCGGCGCGCAAAATGGTGGGCTGGCGCGCAATTGGGCCAGCGCTTCGCGCGCGAATGATTGGGATTGCGCGCACCGGGCTTCGGGTAGCGCGCGGGGGCAACGGCTCATTCTCTAACGAATGGCCACTTTGAAGATGGGGGGTGCGCGCAATCGGGTTGGATTGCGCGCACCCGGGGGCAATTGCGCGCAAGAGGCTTCTTTTGCGCGCAAAGACCTTCGAGTTTGAAATTTATTCAAAGGAAATGAGCCAAGGGGATTGCGCGCGAAGGCGGACCCCAAGGCTCTATTGCGCGAAAGAAAGGAGGTTACCTGAAGATCGGCATTGCGCGCGGAAGGGGTTGGATTGCGCGAACGAGCGACGCTTCGGATTCTGGCAACCTTCAAAACGTTGGGGGTCGCCTTATATTTATAGGCAACCCAGGGCGCGGAATCCGGTCTCGGGCATGCAATTCGCTTCGCGGGCGCGGAATCAGGACCCAGCGCGCAAAGGCGCCGCGCAGGCCGCGGGCGCGCAAAATAGCGCGCCGAACCGGCGCATTGCGCGCATCCCGGGAGGATTGCGCGCCGCGGGTCAACTTTGCGCGCCAGCCTCTGAAATTTCGCGCAAGTCCTCCAGGCCTTCCGGAACGTGCCTCTGACTCCAAATATCACTTCGCTTTCCGCATCCGGAGCTTCGTTTGGGAACAACGGACTTTTCCGGCGTCTACAATTACTCACCAATTGGGTAGGTGTGTGCATGTAGTGCACATAAAATGCCATTATTTAGCAGTGCACAAACAGAAATTCCCCACAATCCACAATAATTTAAATTAAATTCTAGTGTGGATATTTAAAATTTATCATTTAGACATCAGACTGAGGTGAAAACACTCCAATAAAGATGACAACATTTTTACAATTCTGAAATACTGATGCATGCAAAACAAACTCCAAATATTTTAAAAAAATTCAAAGGAAGTTATTGTTCATCAACATGATACTTCACAATGAACAAATATGTGAAAAATGGTGAGGATTAGTCGCCAATAATGCTGGTGTGTGCATGGAGTGTGCATAACATTCCATTATTCAGTATTTACCTTAAATTAAGAAAATTTACAAGGGATTTAGGACATAGACTATAAAGAATGAGAGGTGGAGACTATTGATAATTTTATGAAAAATTAGTTGTGTTTCATATAACAGTTTCCAATCTCAACCTCAAAAGAAAACCAGGAAATATTTTTCTTCGCTTCTTTATCACTATAATTTTAAAATGAAACTCATTATGACCCAATGGGCCCCAATCTTGATCCTAAAATATATCAAATAAATTTGGCACTGAGGAAATACTGGGAGTACAAGACGACACTAACATTATCAAGTCTAAGAGAATCCTATTGAACATTCAACCTAGCCTCTCTTCTTTCAACTTCAGAACTAGATACCAATAAATCTGATAATATTTTTCCCTCTACATCCAACCAACATAATAGAAAAGAAAAATCATAAAATCAACTAAAATGTACCCTCAATAGCCAAATTCAAACAATGACACATTACAACAAACTAAAAATTGTATGTTCAAAAGAATTTAGTTGATCCAGATCATCTGATCATGACATAGGAGTGAAGAAGATAGCATAAAATAAGGAAACCATTAGATTAACAAAGCACCTCAGAAACATGACAAGTTGTAACAAAAACTCTTTAGAATGAACCAAATTAATCCACACATTTTCTCTTGTAGATGAATGGGGAAAAACTTGAGTGCAATATGCAACATTTTGAATTGCACCCTTTATCTAGAAGTCCATTTGATGAAATTAAATATTTATTATGGGAAACTAGTTTATTAATACTAGAAGCATACCTAACTAAAGAGCAGATCATTGTCAGCAAGATTGGCACTGTTATAACTAGTAACAGAGATCATGACATTTCTAGACCAACACTGAGTGCACAAGATACATAATTTATTCTACTGATCATGATCTTCAGTTTAGGGATGGAATATAGGTCTCACAAAACACATAACAATAAAATATTTATTTTGAACTGTGGTTTCCTTTAGAGAGTATCTAAAATAGCTTCAGAGGTTTCTAAGACTATCCAATGAAATTCTTAACAATAACTTGAGCACTTGGGAAATCATTTCTTCATATCAACCAGCTCTAAAAATCAATATAAAAGTATTTGGTTAAATTATTTATTCCATCAACCATAAATCCAATGCTATACATAAATCTAAGATAATTTGTTACAAACATGTTTAATTATAAAATAAAAAAAATTGTAAGATTTTAGAATCTCTCAACACACAAAAATACTAGAAAGCAGTAGTAGTGATCTACCCATGAATCGGGTCCCTTACAACAAGAAATAAAAAACTAATAAATCCATTACCAAGTATAGATATTATAAGCCTAAACATAACAGAGAATACCTAATACACATCACAAACAGTTTTTTAGGGAGAGCATTTGGAATTTAAGGTTCCAAGACTGAGAACCCTAGTAAAACACAGATATCACTTTAACGGTTATCCAAAAAAAATCTGATCACACCAATCAAATTGAGGGACTTTTCATGGGGTAGAAATTACATGTTTTGGGGTTTTCAATCATTGGGGAAAGGGAGAAAAAATGTGGTATAAATATCCTCATTATCCTCCAACCCACATCATTCAAGTTTTGACGATTGTTAGAGATGAAGAAACACTCTGAACATGCAAAAATGAAAACATAAGATATGGTTTACTAGATAAGTTTTGTCTAATATAAAATTAATAATTAGAAAAGTACCTTGAAAAATACTAATTATGGAAATAATTGTCTTGAAATTTTTGTCTTTCTTGGTTTTAAACAAAATTTTGAATAATGGAAACAACTTTGTGCACACTTTGATCCTCATTTCATGTGAGGTACCAAATAAAAGTTGATGTGAGATGAATCCATAGATACCACCTATGTGTTGATTGAAGTCCAAATCAATCATAGATCAAATATTGAAATTATTGAAACAACAATATTTATCACCATAAATTGTGAAAATGGTCAATGAACTCACTTGGTTGGAAGAGCGTCCTTCTGACTTGATTTATCTCTTTGAGAGAGATTGTAAAAAAATCATTTATTAAGACTCATGTAACCATTTTCTTTTTCAATAAAAGAGCATTGGCCACTTTGACGGTGAAACCATCTTTTAAAAAATACTTGTGTAGGGAATCAAGATTTAGCATATAAGGAATAAGAAATAATCATTGAAAGATGGATAAGACTGCTAGGCACACGTTCTCACATGCATGATGGACCTCAAATGCCTCTACTCATGATTTGTTGACCGCCATGCCATCCAAAACTAATGATCACCCTATTGTTTTGTAAAAAGGTATGTGTAGTTGCCCACAATCTTCTATTTACATGCACTATTACCGTGGTAATGCCCCTCCAATCACACATCCCCTGCCACCTCCTAATATAGGTGGGTCCCGTTTTGGTTGGGCCTCCTACAGTACTGAAGATTCCTCTACTCATGATTTTTTGACCACCCTACCATCCAATACTAATGATCTACCTGTTGTTTTGTGCAAAGGAATGTGTACTTACCAATAATATCTTATTTACATGCACTCTTGTCGCAACTTATAAGTGAACACTATGGGTCTTGATTGGTACATTGGATACGAAATTTGTTCCATGTACCTTTGCAAAGGCCAAGCCCCATTCTGGTTGACTAAAAGTTATGTTTTATGATATTTGTTACTTGAAGAGTAAACACACTTGGGATTTGGGTTATTTTCCTTTGGGTAATAAAGTAGTTAGTTCTAGATAGATATATAGTGTACATAAATATTAATGGTGCATTATAGCCCACACCATAGCACCAACCTCCATTGCATCATGCCATGGATTCATAATAGCCCTTTCTAGATTTCATGGCATGGTACGAGCCATGTTGTGCCATGGCGCAGTGGTGAGCTGTATGCGTCATAGTGTCATCCAAAGCTTCTTTTTTTTGCCCAACTAGAAGGCCTTTTAACCTGTCCAGCCCACAAAAAATTCATCCTTTTTTAATAAAACCTATACCCAACAAGAAACAACCTCCCTCCTGACGACATGGGAACCAAAAACTCTAGTTACATGTGTCGTGTGACCATTTTACTTCTTGACCTCATGTAAGTGCAACTTTCCCTTCTCTTTTTGACTCCCCAAGTGCTTTTGTGTGAGTCAACCTATTTTTTTTTTCCAGGATTGAGAATCAACAAAGAGATTCCAAAAGCGATAACTATCATGTTTTCCATTTTTTATTGAATTTTTCATTGACCCCCTACTTAATTTTTTATTTTTCCTTCCTATTTTAATAAACTTATACGTAACTTTCTCTTTATATTTCATTTATTGTTATATTTTTCTTTTTTTGGGAGGATTTTTTTGACTATACCATGTCTAATTATCTTAATGATTTTGTTTTTTTAAACTTATAGTTAACTATTAAATGTCTCATGTTTTTATTTTTTTTATGATAATGATGATTATAACAATGGAGTCTATCTTAAGGATTCTCAAAGTCATAATGAGAGAATCCCTAGTGCTTATATGTCTGGTGTTTTTATCTTTGTTTGCATTAGTATTTTATAATTTATATTATTGACTATTTTTATTTTTTGTATGAAGTATAAACTATTGACCTGATATTTGATATTTACATCATATGAGTTATCTATGTTATTATTTGGAATTGTTGTTATCCTTATATATCCTTTTTGCACCATCAATCAATATTGTCATGCATCGTGCACTGCGCAATGTACTTTTTCACTTAAGGACTTTGTCGCCGTTGTGCACCATGAATCATCGATAACTATGATATTATATGCGTAAATTCATATGGTTCATTCAATCAGATTAATTACATTGAAACATTCTCCACTACAGCAAAAATGGTTTTTGTCAGCCTCTTTATTTCACTCACCATGTTTAATCATATTGACATTATCATCAATTAGATGTCAAAAAACGCCTTTATTTCTTAAGGGGGGAATTCTAAGGTCAGTCATCTTCAACATTCTTTATATGTCCCCAAGTAGTCTCCACAGACATAGTTTGACCATTTTTGTATAGTTATGACAAATTTTGGATTTCTGAGACCGCAAAGGCTTCCTCAATCTTCTATCAGCAATCAATTATCAGAAGAATTATGTTTGTTGTTTATATTGATGATATTGTCAACACAAATAGTGAATCAATATGAATTGATCAGCTCAATCCCTTCATCATAATTTTTATACAAAAGATTTGGGCAGTAATTTGAGCATGATAAATATATATTTTCCAGATTAAAGAGTGTTAGAAGGGTGTGCAATTTGTATTTTGTATCCCCCCAAAATCTCAGATCATTTGTATCTTTGTTTCTCTCTATAAATAAAGTTATGATCTCATTCAAGTGAAACAACTTTCTGGAATCTTGATTTCAACAGTATGTTTAGGGATATTTCTTGTATTTTTGGATTTTGGTTGTTTTAGATGTCTTGACTCTTATTAAAATTTGGTATCCTTGAGGATGTTATGCGTTTTTCATTTGGTGATATAGACATTTTCAGGATTTGAGGCAATTGACTCACCTAGAATTTATTTCATTTCTCTTTTAGAATTGGTCACCGATCCCTAGCCTATTATAGACAAGATTTGGGTAACATTTTTTATATCATTGACTATCCAGATTGGATTCCAATGGGGTTTTTCCATGTAAGACACATTAGTCCAAAACATGGATGTAAAGTTGTATAAATGTGGATTGATTGCTTTCCTGTTTTATGTTTAATATTAAGGTTTATAAATGGTTCTTTTTTGAAACCAAGAATCCATCCATAATGTTTTTACACATCATTACCCATCCCTCCTTTGACAGCTCATTCATCAATCCATTTTTCATTCATTTTCATCTTTCAACTAATAGTTCGTAGAAAACTATTAGAGGGAAAGTTAAGTTTATTCCCGCATCGAACTTCCCCACTCCCCGCCATCATCCTCTCCAGCTGCACCCTAGGCACCCTCATCTTCATCGTCATTGGGGCCACCCCCTCCACATCAGAGAAAGTCCATCAGGACAACATACAAGGATGTTATTCTTTTTGGTCATTTTTATATATTCAAGATGGACATGTCTAGCTTCAGGAAGGTATTAGGTGCGTTATGTTATATTTCTTTTTTGTTTTATTATGTATCTAATCAAGGTACACCAAACTTGAGGGGGGTGTTAGAGGGTCACTTAAGTTGAGTCCCATATCGTACTTTATGTATTATGTCATCTTTAATATTCTCTATAAATAAAGGTTAAGGCCTATCATAAGAGGCATCTTGGGTATTGGTTCAATCTCATCCATTTTAAAAATAACCTATCCAATCATGCTTCCACCAACCATATTCATTATTTGTGTTGAAGAAAAAAAAACTTTTACATCCAAATTTTTAAGACAAATCAATGGTTATTCATATATTTCATAAAAACTCAGTCCACTATGAGTGTTTTGGTTAGTGATAGTAATCTAGATTTTTTTTTATGCATTATTCATTTTTTCTTCCATATAATTTATGGATGGAATAGATCAACCCTCTGGTATAATATTTACAAGTTTAAGGAGGACATGCATATTGAACATGTAAATTAGGGACAGGTCTAGGATTTCAAAAGAATAGATTGATACGCCATTTATAAGTATAATAAAAGTCTTAATGGATGAAAAACTTTTCATATCATCCAAAATGGTTATAATGACTTTTAACACCATAGGTGAAAGAGAGGGGTAAACAATAGGTTTCTATTGATTTACTTTATTCCAACGGTAGTAGAAGATCTTGAAATACCAGAATTACAGAAGAAGAGAAGAAGTAGAACGAAAAGAAGGAAGATAACTATCTGGGGGAACCCCCTAGAGCGAAGGCGTAGGCCTCCCTAACTACCAGAGTTTCACGCCAATCCAAAATGACCATTACCCTATACCCTACACCTTACCTCTAATTAAAACCCCAACCCACTACTAATATAAGATTACAATACAACCCCTTAAAGTTTATTAAATCCCTTAAAAATAGCCTAGAAACTACCCCACATCACTATCAATGACCATATCATTTCAATTTTCAACTCATGGTCTATTTAAATTTAGAGAAAGTTCAATCTCATACAACAAAAATCCTAAAATACCATAGCCATGGTACATGAATAAATCTATGCAGAAGGATATTAATTAAAAAAATAATATTATTAAAAATAATAGAATAAGGAGCTTAGGCTTTGTTTACTGTTCATGCTATTTGAAATCCTTCAGTTCCTTTAATTATCATAGTAAATTTAGACATAATAAAAAAAGTGTATGAAAATTCATCAAATATGAAAATTAAGTAGCATCAATCACAACCTTCTCCAAGGTTCTGCACAGGTAGGCATCTTGGTGTGACCTACGTAATTCTTCCTCTTAACCCAGCAACTTTGGCACACAAAGTGGCTAACTCTTCTTAAATTCATTCGATAAAAAGAGTGATAACTGCAAAAAAAAAATGTTGTTGAGCTTACATTCAATTATAAAAGAGCTAAAAGGAAGAATCAGTTTATTAAATACCCCACCCCCACTACTTTATGAACCATTGGAGCATGACATAAAAATTCAGAACAAAAACCAAACCTCTGCATTTCCTAATCTCGGATTTCTCCTTGCACAATCAGATCCCGCTCGACATTACTAGTGAAGGAACTCTTTGTTTAACTATCATTCTTCAATGGTTCCTCAACACGCCTATCCAGATAACTCAGCTCATCCCTCAATTCTTCCTCACCAACTCTTCCCCGCTATCAAGATAAATAAATGATCCTGGATTTTTATTCTCTTTATTCTACCGATCCTTACTAGCACTTGAAACGAAATTACCCTCCACTAATAGTGGCAGATTCGACCCTACCAGTTCCTTGCTGGTCTGCCGTATTCGACGTTCTTGAAGAACTCTATGGGTTTCTCATTCGACCCACAGGATCAGTTCTCGTTGTTCCTCAATACCACTATTTGTATTACATTTTTGATCTGAGTTTTTTTTTACATTTTTTCAAAAAAACAATTACAAATAAGACCAGGTTAAAAATATTTTTTTTACATCCCAAAGGCGGCACACCATGTGCCGCCTTTCTGGAATTTCAGCGCTGAAGAAAGGTGGCACCTGGTGTGCCACCTTTGGCCATAATTAGAGAACAAAGGGGGAACACTAGGTGCCGCCTTTGGAAAAAAATGAGTAAGATTTTTAATTTTAACTTAGTCCTTCTAACTTTGTCGTAGCATTCAGATGCATTCCAACAATGAAAACCTCAACCAGCTTATGTGCTTTACACACAATAGAAACGTCTTTTCAATTTTGTCATGCCCCTGAGTATAAATCAACCTCAAAATCTCTAGATAATTTTTCTTGGTAAGGTGAGATGAGAGGGGAGGTATTATACCATCAGGAAGAGAGATTCTAGAAATGTGCAATGCTATGACAAACCTTTAGATGAAATATGTCAGTTCCCCACTGCATGTGCATGTTCCTCCAAAATTTTCAGGCTGGAGATAATCCACCTTAAGTTCCACATAGCCTTATGCCTTCCATGGATTAATGTCAAACAATTCATCCCATTTATTTACTTTATGTGGAAGTAAAACCTCATTCCTTTGAATATGCAGATTACCATGAACATATAAAATCAACATTTTGCAAGAAAAACTACTAATCTCATGTTCACTGAAATACCCCTTAACGTAAGAATGATACAAACAGTGTAAGTACCCAATAGAAAACTTCCAATCCATTTTTACTGGGCTATGTGGAATCATTAGTGTTTTCATCTGATTAATAATTTAAAAGGATTCAAAACCACCTTTTTGAAACTCAAAAATGTTTCAAGTAAGTGATTTTGAAAGCCTATAAAATATAAACCATAAGATCTATTGAAATGAAACTTAAGACATGGACTAAACATATAATAAGTAATTGAAAATAAAAACCATTTCTTAAAAATTGTTGATGAAATACAATTATAAGCTTTCAAAAACACTTCTTGAAACTCAAAAATATTTCAGATATGAGACTTTGAAAGCCTATAAAATATAAACTTAAAGACTCATATAAATGAAACTTAGAACATGGATTAAACATATAAGAAGTAGTAGAAAAGTAATTAGTTAATTTTGGTGAGGGGGCAAACTGTTAGACCCTGGAATTGAAGGATAATGAGGATGAAAGGGAAACATAAACCCCCACGCCCACCCCTTCCACCCATTCAACCAACTTTGGTAACTCCTATAGAAGTAGATTTTCAAAAAATGAAATGTCACACCACCATAGCTTCCTAAATCCATATTAACCCCCCCAATTCAGTTTCATTAAATTTGGACATCCCCCATTTTTACCAAAGTCAAAAATGCACTATTAAACCACCACTTTCGACCCCCACCTCAAAAATACAAAATGCTTTGAGGGATGAGAAATGAGGAGTGGAATATCATCCATCAGGAAGCCAGAAAAGGAAATTAGTCTTCACTATAAAATGTAAATATAATGTTAAATTTAATAGAATTTTATGATCGGTATAATGAATGATATGTGATGTTTTTTTTAGAAAAAGTTAAGGGAATGTCATCATATTTTGGAGAACATTTATCTATCGTGTCTTTATATATGTTTTTACCATGAAAATTATGTTTTTTAAGATATGGAGTCGTAAATATATATATATATATATATAAACATTTTATCCCGGTTATGTATGATTTATGAAGATCCTTTATGATAAATGTTTTAATAATTTTTTGTCTTCGATGACAAATAAACTTTTTTAAATAATGTTTTTTGTTCTCTAAGATTACGTTCAGATTAATGGATTTAAAAGTATTGAATACAAAGGTTCGTTATTGGAAGGAGAGAAGTTTCTTATTGGAAATGTGAAACAATTCTTAAAAAGCACATCTCTGATATTAACAACATATAACTGACAACATGAAAAGATCATGTTGGATACAACACATCATTGTGGCTGAGTGTGTGAACTCGATCCAACAATGTTAGGACATCGTTTCCGGTTATTCCCTTCCTGATGACATAGACGACATATCAACCTTTTCCCTTGTTCTTGAGGCCAATCCATCTCATTTCGTATCCTGTTGGTCTTCGGTCTTCCCCGTGGTCGTAATCTACTGATGTCAGGAATCAGTATGGGATAGTATTCAGGCATTTGGAAATATCGAAACTCCCCAACAAGCGTCCATGGAACAACATAACAGTTAGCAATGGCCTCCAATCGGTATACTTGATCAACATAAGCTTCCCATGATACGTTCACAGACACACATGTTGTGATGTCATGTGCGCATGGAAACCTTAATGCCTGAAACTTTCCACACTGACATCGTTTTGCTTCTATAAGTACCACTAATTTTTCACCGTTGTTACCTATGATGGGGTTACAATACTCTTGAACTCTAAATGCTGAGTCTTCCCGACGGAATAGACACACTCGATAACTAGAAGCTTCTTCAATGTTCTTGTCAATATCTCATTGAAAGTTTTTTCCAAATCTTAGCCCCTGTTGAATCCCATCTGAGGCTAGTTTTTGTCTATCAACGAAGTAGTTGACACAATGATAAAATGTCTCCTGAACTAGGGTAGTAATTGGTAGCTTGTGAAGCCCCTTGAAGAGGCCATTTATACACTCCACAATGTTTGTGGTCATGTGTCCATACCTCTTCCCCCCGTCATAGGCCAGTGTCCATTTCTCTTTTGGAATCTTCATCATATAATCATACACTTCTTGGTTAGCCTTGTGGATTTCATTGTAACGCGCCTCAAACCTTCGTTGATCTGGCTCATATTCTATATAAATATGATCACAGGTCATAGAAATTATATTTTATTTACATTAAAATAGTAAACATCAATGAAGACTTAGCTTACTAAGCCTCATGATTTCATTCTTCATAGCCTCATTATGGAAGGTTTTGCGCACGTTACTAGTAATGTGTCTGATGCAGTATCGATGATGTTCATTTGGGGGCCTACATGAATCAGTATCCACATTGATTGCCTCATTGATTGCCCTATGTCGATTAGATATCAAACAGACACCTCAAATGTGTGTGAAATGGTTGCTGATGAATGCCAAAAACCAGCTCCAAGATTCATAGTTTTCTTTATCCACTATTGAAAATGCAAGCGGAAGTGGTGAACGGTTCCCATCTTGGGTTGCCACAATCAACAATACGCCCTTATACTTTCCAGATAGAAATGTTCCATCAATTTGTATGAACTGTTTACTGAAACGAAATGCGAAAATACATGGGAGGAATTCCCAGAATAACTGATGAAATTGAACACGAGATTGATCCAATCGATTATCTTCAAACACATGTTCCTTCATATTTATATGGTAGACAACTTGGTTGTTGTGGCTCATCATGGCTAATAATTGTGGAAACACCAGATACGAGTCATCCCAATCACCGTAGACCTTCACAATTTCCTTCTATTTCGCTATCCATGACTTGTTATAAGAAATATTATAACCAAAAGTTTGAAGTATCCTTTCTTGAACAAGGGCTATAGGAACATATTGATAGGTCCTAATCATCTCGACGATAACCTTTGACACAAATTCGGCATCCAAAGCAGTGTGATCTTGTGTCAAGTTTGGCTGAACACAAGAATGAGCTGCCTCAATCTTTGAAATTCTCCATCCACCAAATGCAATGTCTGGAATCCCCTCAACCAGAATCTACTGTCTTCATCAAATTTATCACACCGTATGACATATTGTTTTTGACATGATGCCTCAACTACATATCTACAATTCCTCTCAAAATGAAATCTTTTTAAGAAGCTCTTCAACGCGTCCTTACTTCGAAAATCCCTTCCATTATATAATGTTTTGTCCAACTCACTAATCCTATCCACTATAACTCTAGGAAACTCTATTGTAGGTGTCAGAACATTGTTGTCGAATTCAGGTACATGTTCCATTGCTTTAGACCAAGATTCAAAGGGTGGTGGAAGATTTAATGTTGGTCGAGAATGTTCTTGAACTACTCTATTTCGAGAAAATACGACCCTATATTCTCCAGATCCCTCCCCATCTCCATCACCCTCCCCATCATCATTTTCTTCTCCGTATGTTCCATCATTATTAAATTCCTCATCTGAAGAATGATTTATATGTAAATCTGGAAGATCATCTATGTTTTCCTCCACAATAGGGCGAACATCCTCAATTTCTTGGGATGAAGTTTCTTCAACAACTATTTGTGCATGTCTACGACTTCGAACATTTTTATTTTTTTGTAAATTAGAAACTTCAACATATAACTCCATTATTACACCATCAGACCATTGGGAAAATAAAGTTCCCTCTTGGACCCAGTGCTCATCAGCAGCCAATGGACAAGAAAGATGCCATAACGTGGCAGGGAATTGAAAATGTCTATAACTAATAGACTTTATCTCTTGATGAGGATTGAGATTTAAGCAACCACAAATTCTATCTTCAAGATCAGTTATGGTTACACAATCAGATGTGTTAACCATAGATGTTGGCTGTATACTACAAGAAGCTCCTTGCTCGGTTTGAATAACCTTTACATAGCAGTAAACACAAGCAAACATGTCTCCCTACATGAAAAATGTTTATTGATCACTGAATATGTCAATAATGTTTTGTTACATGTTAAATAACATTTTTTATCTTCTTAAAGGTATTTTAGTACTTAATGAAGTAAACATCAATCATCTAAAGCATATCCCCTGAGAGTGTCAAACCAAGAGTGCAGAAAGGCCCGTTGTCGTGTACCAGGATACCCCGGGTCAGGCCCGAAACTCCTTGTCGGGGTTTTCACCCCTAGGTACAGCTGTTCTAGAGCCAAATCCACTTGTAGTATCTAGACAGGGATTTAATTTCTTAGATAATGACATAAACATTCATGAAACCAAAATTTTAAAACCTTCCTAAATTAAGCCACTAATGTTTTGTAGAACAATTTTTAACTTTCCTAAAGATATGTTCAACAATCTCTAAAAAATAAGATTCATTACAGTGCTGGTTAATCACTAATTAAGTGTCGGTCACTACTTAAGTGCTGGTTAATCACTACTTAAGTGTTGGTTAATCACTAATTAAGTGCTGGTTAATCACTACTTAAGTGCTGGTTAATCAGTTAGGAGTTGGTCATTCACCACTTAATCATCCCTTAATCTTTACTTAATGACCCCTTAATCATCCCTTAATCGTTAGTTAATGACCCCTTAATCGTTAGTTAATGAACCCTTAATCACCCCTTAATCATCCCCTAATCATCCCTAGTTAATCACCCCTTAATAACCCATTAATCGTTAGTTAATCACCCCTTAATAACCCATTAATCGTTAGTTAATCACCCCTTAAACATTCCTTAATTAACCCTTAATCATCCCCTAATCATTCCTTAATCGTTAGTTAATCACCCCTTAAACATTCCTTAATTACCCCTTAATCATCACGTAAACATTCCTTAATTACCCGTTAACCATCCCCTAATCATTCCTTAATCATTAGTTAATGATCCCTTAATCACCCCTTAATCATTAGTTAATCACCCCTTAATCGTTCGTTAATCACCCCTTAAACATTCCTTAATTACCCCTTAATCATCACTTAATCATTCCTTAATTACCCCTTAATCATCCCATTAACCCCTTAATCACTCCTTAATTACCCCTTAATCACCCCCTTAATCGTTAGTTAATCACCCCTTAAACATTCCTTAATTACCCCTTAATCACCCCTTAAACATTCCTTAATTACCCCTTAATCATCACTTAATCATTCCTTAATTACCCCTTAATCATCCCCTTAACCCCTTAATCACTCCTTAATTACCCCTTCATTCCTTAATTACCCCATAATTAGTTAATGACCCCTTAATCACCCCCTTAATCGTTAGTTAATCACCCCTTAAACATTCTTTAATTACCCCTTGATCACCCCTTAAACATTCCTTAATTACACCTTAACCATCCCCTAATCATTCCTTAAACATTAGTTAATGACAACTTAATCACCCCATAATCGTTAGTTAATCACCCCTTAATCGTTACTTAATCACCCCTAAAACATTCCTTAATTACCCCTTAATCACCCCTTAATCACCCCTTAATCACTCCTTAATTACCCCTTAATCATCACTTAATCATTCCTTAATTACCCCTTAATCATTAGTTAATCACCCCGTAATCACTCCTTAATTACCCCTTAATCACCACTTAATCATTCCTTAATTACCTTAATGACCCCTTAATCATCCCTTAATCATCACTTAATCACCCCTTAGACATTCCTTAATTAATCGTCCATGGTTAATTACCCCTTTAATCATGACTTAATTATTCCTTAATCATCATTTAATTATTCTATGATTATATCTAAAATATTAATAAATTATTATTATCCCTAATTATCATTCATTAATAATATTATATTATACATACTTTAATCTAACATTAAATAATTTTTCCCTAATCATAATTCATTAATAATATTAAATTACATATACCTTAATCTAACATTAAATATTACTAATTAAAACATTAATAATATAACTATTTATTTCTTTTCATTAAATAACTACTACTACATAATTAAATATTTAAAATTAACTAATTTCAATTAAATAAATAAATAACTTTAAAATAAAAAAATACCTCTAAATGAAGCTTTACACAAAAATTTTGTACTCATTGCATCTCTGGAAGCGCCACGAAGGAAAACTCAACTTAGAGAGAGGAGCTCTCAAAATTTTAGAGAGAAGAGGGATTTGTGAGTGAGGAAGGATGGGTGGGGCGGCTCCCTTTTATAGGGATTCTTTTGGCGAAGGCAGCATCTGGGAAGCCGCCTTCGGCCATTTAAAACACGAAAGGCGGCTCTTCCAAAGCTGTCTTTCGTAGAAAAAAATCGAAAGGCGGGCACTAGTGTGCCACCTTTCTTTTCCCCAAAGGTGCAAGGAGGTTTCTGGAGAACCGCCTTTGGCTTGACGGAATCTGAACCGAAGGCGGCACATGGTGTGCCGCCTTTGGGATGTAAAAAAAATATTTTTAACCTTGTCGTATTTTTAATTTTTTTTTGAAAAAATGTAAAAAAAACTCTCTTGATCTCGTAGGTTTCTGCTATTTTCCGCCAGATGATCTAACATTTTAAGGCATTTCTCAGGTGCATATCCATCTTCGACTGCCTCGACGATGAAAATGAAACTAGGGAGGGAACTTCGAAATGCTCGAGAAAAAGTGGAGGTATTGTACACCGAAATATAATCGACTTCATTAAATAAGATTTGATTTATAGACCAGGAAAAGTACTAGTTTTATTTAAATACAGGTTGTGCAGGAATTATTTTTTCTAAACAAATAGACATGAATTGTAAACATCAACACTTCTATGATAAAATTTTAAAATGGGGTTCTAATTAATATATTTAAATGAATTTAGGTTTTTTTTATTTACATATAGGGGTTTTAAAATCGTAAGACTTTATCACGATTTTTTATCATGATTTTTCTTCACTTGGGTGTAGAAGTATCCACTCCCATCATAAATATTTATTTAAATGCTAACTGTCACAAAAATTTCCTCTTTCGGTGCTTGGTGAAGTTCCTATGAATTTTCTAAGTCAAGAGTTATTTTTTATTATTTTTTGATATTTATTTACAATTTTTATCATATTTTCAAATTCCAAATTTTCTTATTTATTTATCATCATGTTAAAATATAATTAAATGTTTAGTGAGATGCATGTTTATTTATTTTAAGATTATGAATTTTTAATTGAAATTACTATAATGTATAATTTCAATTGTTGTTATTACAATGCATGTTCTGTAGAGACCCGAAGCCTGACGTACATGAACATTACATTACTTTTGCGGAATACTTAATACATAACAAAAACACAAACACAAGGATCGTAATAGTTTAGTGTCTTTGGAAACTCGGAACGTAATCTTCTAATCCTGGTGGAAGATCTTCAACATCTCCCATAAAGATCTTCTTTTTTTTTTACCTAAAACCTTTCTTTATATCCTGGGGAAAAAAAACATAAAAGGGTGAGCTCAAATGCTCAGTAAGGGTAAACAAAAGAAATATCAATCACATAATTTTCATAAGAACATAACATTTTTGGAAATCTTAACCTGCAAAAGAGAGCATAATTTCATAACATGGGATAAATCATAGTAGTGAAAATGAAACCATAACTTAAAACATTACTCATTGTGGCATACACACATAATCATATAGAATCATTTCTTGTTAGTCAATACTCATTGCCAAGACTATCTTAGTGGACAAAGTCCCTTTCTGAATCGAGTAATCCTCGTTTCAGTCCTGTTTCACTGAACCGGTATAACCTACCATTCCAGCCATGTCTATCTCATGAGATATAAAATCTTTACCCAATGCATTGGAGGGAGATATAGGTCCCACCCATCTCTTAATGAATCCTTTCTTATGTGTGCCACAAAATCATAAATCATACATCATTGCATAACCCATGTAATAAAAATGGGATTCTTAAACAACATGACATCATAAAACCATTCATATAAGATAAAGGAATTCATAAACATAATTCCATCACAACATAGTCAAATCAATGTAAAAATATGGATAGAAACAGAACCCTTTATTATCTTAGATGGAAAATAATTTTGATAAAACACTTGAAATGAATTCTTGAGGAAAATATCATTTCTTCTTCAACATCAATTTCTTTTCACAAAACATCATACAATTTTAAAAGAAAGAGATTTTATTGAAAATAGTCATGAAATATTTTGGAGGAAGGTTCATGAAAATAAGGCTTTATAAAACCGTAAAAATCCGTTCGTGCCGTATAAGTTAAAAAAAACATTCTTCGTACTTTTGTCGGAAAAGTCAAAAAGTACCTCGTATGAAAAAGCGACAAAAGATTCCTTTCATATTCTTTACTAAAAACTCACCGAAGAGTAAAATTGGATTTAAACTATTGTAAGTGGATGGAAACAATATTACATATTGAAGGAACATGGATGTGGATGATAAAATACACCCCAGTAAATACTTACGAATAAACAATCTCGGATAAAAATGAGATTGTGATATTTCCCTTACCTTAGGTCCAATTTGCTTCGTATGTGTCCGAACCTCCTGTATAATGATTTAAATAATGTCATTGACTTATTACAGAATCATATTCATTGTTATGATATCATATATGGTTCACTTATGACATTATATTACCCGTTCTTTTGTAAATTCCATGTTAAAGAAGCGTTTTGGGTAAAATCGTTTCATTTATCGTAGGTGTTTTGACTTGTTGTTCTTGACATCATTATTACTTATATCATGATTTACTTACTTCCAGAATATAAAATATGATTTATATATCATATATATTCAGTATATATATATATATAATAGATAGATAAATAAAATGAAAAAACACCGTTCATGGAGACGGTAGTCCGTACGTACGCATGAACGCTGTTTTTCTTTCCTTATTGTCTTGAAATGGAAGTAAGTAGATGACATACATATATATATATACATAAATCCAGTAGCTTTATAATGTCATATATTTCATTATTATTTCTTATATATACTTTATAATCATTCTTTAATGGTTTACATGGAGAATGAATCTCATCGCGTCGTGGAGACGGTAGTCCGTACGTACGCACGAGCGATGATATCATTTCCATAAATATTGAACTGAATTGGAGTGGATTATACAATATATCAGAATCAATATGATGTTGTAATAACTATGTATAGTTATTCCTTACACCATTATACCCATCCGTGTAAGGTGGTGGTGAAAAATAGATTACACCACGGCGTGGAGACGGTATTCCGTACGTACGCACGCGCGGTGATTTCTTTTTCCGTAGGATGGATAGATGGTGAAATAGGGTTGTTTCATACTTATAATAACATATCATTATATGAGTGATACTGATTTTATTACTTCATAATGAAACAACCTAAGAAGAAGAAGTGGAAGAAGAAATAAAGATGAAAGAATTGGTAACGGTAATTACCTCTTCCTTGAAGCGCCTTTTGGAGACCTCCTCTTAGGGAACTAAAATTGGTCTTTGAGGAAGACCAGAACCTCTAGGATGTTTCTAGGTAAGTGGAGAGGAGAAATTGGCAGGTTTTGGCCGAGCTTGAGTGCTCAAATTGGTGTGAGGAGGAGGGGGAGGAGGTGTCCTTTTATAGGGGAGGAGAGGGGCACCTTAGGAATATCTCAAAATATTATTTTATATTAAAGTCAAAATCGGTTTATAATGGTTCCAAAGGGTCTTATTTCGAAGCTAAAGTGGGGATGGGTCGAAATCCTATCAACCAATAGAATTTAGACAAGTTTAGGATATTATTTTAACCTTATCAATTAGATTTAACTCTAAGTTAAATAATTTACCTTTTACCATGTCTTTTTGTTTTCTTTCACAATATGGTTAATACACTTACTATAACATGCCAAACGAACCCCAAATTGTTTATTATTAATATATATATCCTTATCTAAGTCATTTGGCCGAACCTTAGATTTTTAGGAATAAAATAACAATTAATAATATAATATTTGATTTAAAAACTATTTTGTGTCAATTTTGACACTATTTGATATATGATTTTTGTGAAAGTCATAACAGAATTATATGTTCGAACCAAGTTGATTAAATCATCACTAATATATCATAGTAACCTAGAAAATTAGTGGAATTCATAAAAAGTCTTAAATTACATTTATTTTGGTATTTATATTATCAATTATGTCAATATTTCATTAATAAGATAATTACTGCCTCATCTTTGTGTCATAAATAAATTATATTATTTGATGTCTAAAAATTACAAATAAAATACCATCATGTAGGAAATCTTTTTAGCTTTCTAATGAATATTTATAGTCTAATTTATCTTATGTATAACCCCATATTAAAAATGATTTACTTATTAAATTTTGATTTTAACTATTTTAACCCTTCTTTAAATAAATTAATAATAAATGTCCTAATCTAATCCAAGTGGGCCTAAATGGTCATATTTTATTCCTAAGTTTGTTTTTGGTCGAATTACACTTGTCCAATAGAATTAGGACATGTGTTAGGGTAATATTAATATCATATTTACCCTTAGTTACCCTATTTACTATTAACCGTGGTAAAAAAAGTAAAAAGTTACTATTCACCAAAAAATTATTTTCATCTCATTGAACCACATTTTAGTCCTTGATATTAACCGTGTCTCTCGGATTTTCGAAATTCCATTCACAGAAGCGGTAAAATTATGTTTTATGCAAAATTCAGTTTTTAACCTACCACTTAGTGGTTTCACTATTCATCAAAAATTGATGTTTTTCAGAACAATGCCAAAATTTCATCCTAAGCTATATTTCATATTCCGAATTCAAAAATGAAGTCTATTTTACCAAATTCATAACACAAAAGTTGCATTAATTAATTTTATAATTAAATCCCGCTGTTAAAACAAATAGCGTGTTTTTAAGAAACAATATCTATCAAAAGATTGACACTTGTTTATGTCTAGTTTAAATGTGAAATTACATCCAATGACCAACATTGTATTAAATTGTAAAAATATATTCTAAATATACTTTAAAACCACTCAAATTAATGATTTATCACTATTAATTATTTCGATTAAAAAAGTTGTTTTTAATTATAATTTAGTAATTTTCACTATTCATCAGAATATGAAAGTTATCCGAAAAGTACCAAAATTTCACCTTAGGCTAAATTCGATACTCCGAATCCAAAAATAAAGTTCATTTTGAAAAATAAGATTTACTGGATTTCAAAAAGTGGTTATTACTATTCATAACAGCTAGTTTTAATAATATTTTTATAGCATATCGTTGTTTAGTGAAACTCGGTATTGCGTATTACACACGCTATCGAGGAAGGTCGCGATTGCGTGTAATGCAAGGCAAGTCAAGGATGTGTGTTGTGCAAGCTCCTTTTGGTGTAGCGTACAACACAAGACATTAGTGAAATAAAAAAGAATATTTTTCATAAAATCTCGGGCTATTACATTCTACCCCCCTTAAAATGAATTTCGCCCTCGAAATTCGTCGGGGTTATAAATGGTTTACTATTCGAAAGTTTCTTTAATAGAAACCCACATCGTAAAAGGGAATACCAAAACTTGGCTTTAAAAACTAAAGTATGAAATGTAACGATTACCCAAATAAACTAATCACTGGGTTTCCACATAGGTGAAAATATGGATATGGAAGAGAAATCTAACCATCATGTTCTGATGGAGAGTGGTAGAGAACATGGCTATGGAAAAGCCAGTAATCACAAATCCATAAATTTGTGACGATCTAAGGTACCATCTGATTCATCAGGTATAAGAGAACTAGGACAACATTTTTGGTTTTCAAGATCATTTCCCTAAAGTTAAAGTATTTGAATTAGAATAAATACTTACTTTATTTTGGTACAATCTCACTGTTGTTCGTGCCTTGAACAATTTCTACTTCATCTCTTAAATAAATGAAGTTGAATTTGTTATTCGTGAAGTGTTAGCAGATCATGTGATAGAATGACGGGTCATTCCATCTGTTTCAAACAAAAGGTTAGTAAAATTATATGCATAAGTCGATCTATAGTGAGATTAATCATATATGGTTCCTAAAATGGACTTATACTTCATATATCATGCTGCTTAATATAATAAAACTAGTTTCTATTAAACAGGGACTTCCTGTAGGCTAGTGGTAGGAGATAAAGGCCAGTCGCACTTCGGTTGTGGGTTCGATTCCTACAGCCTTGTCCGAAGCGATGGGCTGTCGCCCGTCCTGCAGGTTGTCCCTTTTTCTAAAACTACGTTACTATAACATCCCATCAATAATATCGAAAATCTTCTATCCTTAAACAATACTAACTTATGTCCAACATAATCCAGTCTAATCTTTAGGCTTATACATAATACTGCAGTCCACTCTCATAATATAGTGACAACGATTACCAGAGATTTAATACTGTCATTGATCCCCACATATCATAAGATATGTCTTGTTGGTCACATTCCAAACACTCAAAGTCCTTAATCGTGTATTCTCTTGAATACCTTAGTGAAAACATGAGTGCAGTTAAAATTTAACACTTTCCACATACCAAAATCCTCAAAATTCTATATACTCAAACCATGATATCACTTAGTCCTTATATTAATCATGAGCTCATGAATACTGTCAAATATTTCATTTTCTTATTTTCCCTTCATTATGCGCATATCATCTTTTTTCCAAAAATACCTCAATCACTTCGAATACCACATTAGAGCAATACATAAATATTCCAATACACCATAAAAGTACCTCAACAACATTATTCTTGAATACCAATACATAAACACTTCAGTCCATCCACTTCAATGACTGTCCTGGAATAAGTCCTTCCTTGATTTAGAAGTATCTTTTTAGGTCAGGGCATTGAGTTGGGTAATGCCCATGTTCTCCACAAATAAGACATTGAACTCCATAACAATCTGTCACTCTATGACCCTTTTCTCCACACAGATAACATATGTCCCTCCATTTGAGGTATTCCTCAAGGTTCTTCTTCGCTTCTTTAGAAATCTCAATCTTCCTTTCTTTATGATCCTCAACATGCGAACATGCATAATAGTTTATCTTCCTCTTCTTTGATGAATTAGTCATACCACTAAATTTCACCTTGTTAATCATATATCGTGATGAATGATTCGGCATAATCACAATATCTTTATCTCTAGGCATCACACAATTTTGTTGCTCATAGTCACAAATTTGTCCATTGGATTCAATGTTAACCGAATTCCTTCTGGTTCCCTCCATTAACTAAAACACAAAAAGAATTTTGTGAGAGGCAAAATCATGCTAGGGAAGACAACATAGTAAAGGGGGAGCACCCTCAATATCTAACATATTAGGTTAAATTCTAAGATCGTTACCGTAGTTCTAGGAATATATCCTATACGTATACTTATCCTTAGGGACATCCCTAGACATACCTCAGAAATATCTCTAGGGATCTCACTAACGTTCTCACATCCTAGTTTCCAAAGGTTGACTAAACATTTCCTCTGATACCAACTGTAGAGACCCGTATCTTGACGTACATGAACATTACATTACTTTTGCGGAATACTTAATACATAACAAAAACACAAACACAAGGATCGTAATAGTTTAGTGTCTTTGGAAACTCGGCATGTAATCTTCTAATCCTGGTGGAAGATCTTCAACATCTCCCATAAAGATCTTCTTTTTTTTTTACCTAAAACCTTTCTTTATATCCTGGGGAAAAAAACATAAAAGGGTGAGCTCAAATGCTCAGTAAGGGTAAACAAAAGAAATATCAATCACATAATTTTCATAAGAACATAACATTTTTGGAAATCTTAACCTGCAAAAGAGAGCATAATTTCATAACATGGGATAAATCATAGTAGTGAAAATGAAACCATAACTTAAAACATTACTCATTGTGGCATACACACATAATCATAGAGAATCATTTCTTGTTAGTCAAGACTCATTGCCAAGACTATCTTAGTGGACAAAGTCCCTTTCTGAATCGAGTAATCCTCGTTTCAGTCCTGTTTCACTGAACCGGTATAACCTACCATTCCAGCCATGTCTATCTCATGAGATATAAAATCTTTACCCAATGCATTGGAGGGAGATATAGGTCCCACCCATCTCTTAATGAATCCTTTCTTATGTGTGCCACAAAATCATAAATCATACATCATTGCATAACCCATGTAATAAAAATGGGATTCTTAAACAACATGACATCATAAAACCATTCATATAAGATAAAGGAATTCATAAACATAATTCCATCACAACATAGTCAAATCAATGTAAAAATATGGATAGAAACAGAACCCTTTATTATCTTAGATGGAAAATAATTTTGATAAAACACTTGAAATGAATTCTTGAGGAAAATATCATTTCTTCTTCAAAATCAATTTCTTTTCACAAAACATCATACAATTTTAAAATAAAGAGATTTTATTGAAAATAGTCATGAAATATTTTGGAGGAAGGTTCATGAAAATAAGGCTTTATAAAACCGTAAAAATCCGTTCGTGCCGTATAAGTTAAAAAAAACATTCTTCGTACTTTTGTCGGAAAAGTCAAAAAGTACCTCGTATGAAAAAGCGACAAAAGATTCCTTTCATATTCTTTACTAAAAACTCACCGAAGAGTAAAATTGGATTTAAACTATTGTAAGTGGATGGAAACAATATTACATATTGAAGTAACATGGATGTGGATGATAAAATACACCCCAGTAAATACTTACGAATAAACAATCTCGGATAAAAATGAGATTGTGATATTTCCCTTACCTTAGGTCCAATTTGCTTCGTATGTGTCCGAACCTCCTGTATAATGATTTAAATAATGTCATTGACTTATTACAGAATCATATTCATTGTTATGATATCATATATGGTTCACTTATGACATTATATTACCCGTTCTTTTGTAAATTCCATGTTAAAGAAGAGTTTTGGGTAAAATCGTTTCATTTATCGTAGGTGTTTTGACTTGTTGTTCTTGACATCATTATTACTTATATCATGATTTACTTACTTCCAGAATATAAAATATGATTTATATATCATATATATTCAGTATATATATATATATAATAGATAGATAAATAAAATGAAAAAACACCGTTCATGGAGACGGTAGTCCGTACGTACGCATGAACGCTGTTTTTCTTTCCTTATTGTCTTGAAATGGAAGTAAGTAGATGACATACATATATATATATATACATAAATCCAGTAGCTTTATAATGTCATATATTTCATTATTATTTCTTATATATACTTTATAATCATTCTTTAATGGTTTACATGGAGAATGAATCTCATCGCGTCGTGGAGACGGTAGTCCGTACGTACGCACGAGCGATGATATCATTTCCATAAATATTGAACTGAATTGGAGTGGATTATACAATATATCAGAATCAATATGATGTTGTAATAACTATGTATAGTTATTCCTTACACCATTATACCCATCCGTGTAAGGTGGTGGTGAAAAATAGATTACACCACGGCGTGGAGACGGTATTCCGTACGTACGCACGCGCGGTGATTTCTTTTTCCGTAGGATGGATAGATGGTGAAATAGGGTTGTTTCATACTTATAATAACATATCATTATATGAGTGATACTGATTTTATTACTTCATAATGAAACAACCTAAGAAGAAGAAGTGGAAGAAGAAATAAAGATGAAAGAATTGGTAACGGTAATTACCTCTTCTTTGAAGCGCCTTTTGGAGACCTCCTCTTAGGGAACTAAAATTGGTCTTTGAGGAAGACCAGAACCTCTAGGATGTTTCTAGGTAAGTGGAGAGGAGAAATTGGCAGGTGTTGGCCGAGCTTGAGTGCTCAAATTGGTGTGAGGAGGAGGGGGAGGAGGTGTCCTTTTATAGGGGAGGAGAGAGGCACCTTAGGAATATCTCAACATATTATTTTATATTAAAGTCAAAATCGGTTTATAATGGTTCCAAAGGGTCTTATTTCGAAGCTAAAGTGGGGATGGGTCGAAATCCTATCAACCAATAGAATTTAGACAAGTTTAGGATATTATTTTAACCTTATCAATTAGATTTAACTCTAAGTTAAATAATTTACCTTTTACCATGTCTTTTTGTTTTCTTTCACAATATGGTTAATACACTTACTATAACATGCCAAACGAACCCCAAATTGTTTATTATTAATATATATATCCTTATCTAAGTCATTTGGCCGAACCTTAGATTTTTAGGAATAAAATAACAATTAATAATATAATATTTGATTTAAAAACTATTTTGTGTCAATTTTGACACTATTTGATATATGATTTTTGTGAAAGTCATAACAGAATTATATGTTCGAACCAAGTTGATTAAATCATCACTAATATATCATAGTAACCTAGAAAATTAGTGGAATTCATAAAAAGTCTTAAATTACATTTATTTTGGTATTTATATTATCAATTATGTCAATATTTCATTAATAAGATAATTACTGCCTCATCTTTGTGTCATAAATAAATTATATTATTTGATGTCTAAAAATTACAAATAAAATACCATCATGTAGGAAATCTTTTTAGCTTTCTAATGAATATTTATAGTCTAATTTATCTTATGTATAACCCCATATTAAAAATGATTTACTTATTAAACTTTGATTTTAACTATTTTAACCCTTCTTTAAATAAATTAATAATAAATGTCCTAATCTAATCCAAGTGGGCCTAAATGGTCATATTTTATTCCTAAGTTTGTTTTTGGTCGAATTACACTTGTCCAATAGAATTAGGACATGTGTTAGGGTAATATTAATATCATATTTACCCTTAGTTACCCTATTTACTATCAACCGTGGTAAAAAAAGTAAAAAGTTACTATTCACCAAAAAATTATTTTCATCTCATTGAACCACATTTTAGTCCTTGATATTAACCGTGTCTCTCGGATTTTCGAAATTCCATTCACAGAAGCGGTAAAATTATGTTTTATGCAAAATTCAGTTTTTAACCTACCACTTAGTGGTTTCACTATTCATCAAAAATTGATGTTTTTCAGAACAATGCCAAAATTTCATCCTAAGCTATATTTCATATTCCGAATTCAAAAATGAAGTCTATTTTACCAAATTCATAACACAAAAGTTGCATTAATTAATTTTATAATTAAATCCCGCTGTTAAAACAAATAGCGTGTTTTTAAGAAACAATATCTATCAAAAGATTGACACTTGTTTATGTCTAGTTTAAATGTGAAATTACATCCAATGACCAACATTGTATTAAATTGTAAAAATATATTCTAAATATACTTTAAAACCACTCAAATTAATGATTTATCACTATTAATTATTTCGATTAAAAAAGTTGTTTTTAATTATAATTTAGTAATTTTCACTATTCATCAGAATATGAAAGTTATCCGAAAAGTACCAAAATTTCACCTTAGGCTAAATTCGATACTCCGAATCCAAAAATAAAGTTCATTTTGAAAAATAAGATTTACTGGATTTCAAAAAGTGGTTATTACTATTCATAACAGCTAGTTTTAATAATATTTTTATAGCATATCGTTGTTTAGTGAAACTCGGTATTGCGTATTACACACGCTATCGAGGAAGGTCGCGATTGCGTGTAATGCAAGGCAAGTCAAGGATGTGTGTTGTGCAAGCTCCTTTTGGTGTAGCGTACAACACAAGACATTAGTGAAATAAAAAAGAATATTTTTCATAAAATCTCGGGCTATTACATGTTCAAATATCTCTAATGTTATAATAATTTAAAAAAATGTAAGTATTTTAAGTCACGTTGGTGATGTTATAAATATTGGCTTTAATTTATGTTTTTATAATAGTTGATGTATAGCTTTCATTATTCGTTTAGTTTAATGTTTAACGGTATAATAATTTACAAAAATGTAGTTTTTTATGTCACGTTAATATTGTTATAAATATTAACTTTAGTTAATGTTTTTATAATAGTTGATGGATAAATGTTATTATTCATTTAGTTTAATGTTAAATTGTAGTTAAACATATAGTACGATTCATGTTTAGTTATTTTAACATGGTGGTAAAAAAATGCAACCACGACTCTTTTAATTTGTTTGATGCATTTATAGTTGAAATTATTGTTATGTATAATTTTAGTTATCATTATTGTTATAGTTCTAATAGTCCCTTTATCATTATTATAAAATTTTGATTTATGACGTGAATTGTGTTGAATATGCACAATATATATATGTGTGTGTGTGTTTGTGTGTGTGTGTGTTTAACATGATGTTATATATATAAGTGTACATTTAAGAATCTTCCCTCAATGAAGGTATTATTACGCATTATTAAATACATTCAATAATAAATATATGTATGTGATATATATATTTACTTCTCCCAAATGATTTTATTATCAATATGTTATGAATAGATTAAATGGATTGAATATTCATTGAATATGATTAAATGAATTAATTTCAATGGTAATAAATGTATATGGATACATAAATATGGTCAACATCTTTCATTTAATGAAACACGTTGTGGATGACTATATAAATGGATGTGATTTCTCATGTTGTTATAATCTGATTATGAACAAGTTTTTCAATTATCTTTTCCCCAAATAGCTGCAAATCAAGGAAGCTGATTTGCAATAAGACATGTTTGTCAGATACTATTCAAGTCAACAATGCATGTTCAGCCTTATGATACATAACTACCACATTTATGTTTCGATTTTACTTCTTTTTAAGACATCATTCAAAGAAAGGTTCCAGAGGAATATTTAATGGGTACAATCTTTTTCCAATTTAGGTTACTGTTTGTTAATGTATTTGGAAGTGTCATTTATAACTTCTTAACACCTAATCACTCTAAGAAAAATTCTGCATTCAATGCATACAGTATAGTTTTACAATATCATCTACCAAAATTTATTAAATTATGAATGAAATTGTCATTGAAATTACCGTAAATTTCGTTATATAACATTTTTTTTCATTATTCTCCATTTTAAAAATAATTGGACATTTACGTTACTCACATCCCCTTCAATCTATGGGTAATTAAAACTTCAAGATGATGATTGTCTTAGAGGATGAAAGGTGAGTCACTATGTCTTTTTTACTATATATTACCATAAAATGACATTAAACATTAATGTGAATTTTATTTTCATATAGAGGGTTACAATTAAACTGTAGTTTATGGGGCGACTATGAAAATCAGATGACACGACACTTTGAGGGAAATAATGGGTCATCTACTGTAATAATATTATATCTTTTAGGGATGTCTGTTTCCTTCAAAACTACAACCACAAAGAATAAGGATAAGGAAAAGCTTCAAGCTATCAATGAAAGTTCAAGCTGTGAAGACAGTGAGAGTGACTCTGACAGTAATGCTGAGATGGCTCACATTGCTAGAAGGTTTAAGAAATTCTATAGGAAGAAGAAGTTTTTCAGAAAGTCAAACTACAAAGGTAAGTATGACAACAAAGGACATTGGAAAAAGGATTGGAAGAATCCTGATAAATCAGATAAAGTTGTCTGTTATGAGTGCAAAAGGAAAGGTCACATAAAAGCAAACTGTCCAAAGATGAAATATAAGAAGAAGTATGAATACAAGGATAAAAAGTATAAGAAAGCCATGAAGGCTACTTGGAGTGCTTCTGAGGACAGTTCTAGTGAATCTGAAGTTTCTAAAACTGAACACAGAAACAAGGCGAACATGTGTTTTATGACAAACACTTATGAGGAAACCTGCTTAAAGAGCTCCTATAAAAAGACCTGGTACTTGGACAGTGGATGTTCAAGACATATGTCAGGAGACTTATCATGCTTTAAAAGCTTAGTCAGATTTGATGGAGGTTTTGTCACTTTTGGTGATAACTCAAAAGGGAAAATCATCGGCTTAGGCCAGATTGGTAACACTGACTTAGTATTAATTTCTAAATTTTTATTTGTTGATGGACTTAAATACAATTTGTTAAGTATTTCTCAGTTATGTGATGATGGTTTTTATGTTAAATTTGAAAATAATTCTTGCAATGTTTTCAATTATAAAAATGTTTTAGTGTTTTCTACTTTGAGAAATGAAAATGTTTATGTTGTTGATTTAAATTCTTTAGCTAAGCAAAATATTACTTGTTTAAATGATTTTCATAAAGAGTCTTGGCTTTGGCACAGAAGATTAGGACACTGCAATGTGCATTCACTTAGAAAACTTTCTAGGAAGAACTTAGTTAGAGACCTACCCAAACTTGAATTTCCAGCAGACAATGTTTGTAATCCCTGTCAAAAGGGAAAGCAACATAAAGTTTCTTTTAAATCAAAGAAAGAAGTGTCAACTTCTCAACCTCTCGAGTTGGTTCACATAGATTTATTTGGACCTTCTATAGTTTCTAGTTTAAATGGGAAGCATTATGTCTATGTTATTGTAGATGACTTTTCTAGATATACTTGGGTATATTTTCTAGCTCACAAAAGTGAAGCTTGTTCTTGCTTTGTAAAATACTCCAAGTCTGTAGAAAACCTTAGTGGACTTAAGATTAAAGCTCTGAGAAGTGATCATGGCCGTGAGTTTGAAAATCACGAGTTTGAATCTTACTACTCACACAATGGCTATAGTCACAATTTCTCTACCCCTAGGACACCCCAACAAAATGGTGTAGTAGAAAGGAGGAATAGAACCCTGCAAGAAATTGCTAGGACTATGCTTAATGAGTATGACCTACCTGTTTATTTTTGGGCTGAAGCTGTAAATACAGCTTGTTAGGTTATTAATAGAGTCTTGATTAGACCCGTTCTTAAGAGGACCCCTTATGAGTTGTGGAACCATAGGAAACCTAAGGTTAACTACTTCAAAGTTTTTGGCTGCAAAGTCTTTATTCTTAATACCAAAGATAATCTTGACAAGTTTGCATCCAAGAGTGATGAAGGAATTTTCCTAGGTTACTCTATTTCTAGTAAAGCCTATAGAGTGTTTAATAAGAGAACCAAATGTGTGGAAGAATCTATTCACATCAAATTTGATGAAACTGATCCACATGAACCTAAGACCTCTCTTGAAAATATTGAAGATGATCTCTCTGTTTTGAACCCTAATGATAAAAGACCTATAGTTAAAACGTCCAGTTCTGGAAATTTTCCAGAACCTTCTCCTATTGAACCCCAATCTGTTGATGAACCTGAAATCTCTAGCCCTACCTTTTCAAGACCAACTAGGATTCTAAAGAACCATCCTTTAGATGCTGTTGTAGGAAATCTAGATAGAGGAACACATACTATAGCTTCTCTAAGAAATCAAGTTGAACATCAAGCCTTCTTGTCACAACTAGAACCTAAAAATATCAATGATGCTATAAATGATGAATTCTGGGTAATGGCTATGCATGAAGAACTAAATCAATTTGAAAGAAACAAAGTCTGGAAATTAGTAGAAAGACCTAAGGACACTATCACCATAGGAACAAAATGGGTGTTTAGAAACAAAGTTGATGAATCTGGAAACATCATTAGAAACAAAGCTAGGCTAGTTGCACAAGGTTACAATCAAGAAGAAGGTATTCAAAATGATGAAACCTTTGAACCTATAGCTATATTAGAGGCTATTAGGATCTTACATGCCTATGCATCACATCTGAATTTCAAGTTATATCAAACGGATGTGAAAAGTTCTTTTTTAAGTAGTTTTATTGTTGAAGATGTTTTTGTAGAACAACCACCTAGTTTTTCAAATCCTCATTTTCAAAATCATGTTTTTAAAATTTCTAAAGCTTTATATGGTTTAAAACAAGCTCCAAGAGATTGGTATGAAAGACTTTCAAACTTTCTTATCTCAAAAGGATTTTCAAAAGGAATTGCTGATTCCACTCTTTTTATAAAAAGAATTTCAAAATATGTATTAATAGTACAAATCTATGTTGATGATATTATTTTTGGATCTACTAAAAATTATTTATGTATTGATTTTTCAAAGATTATGCAAAATGAATTTGAAATGAGCTTAATGGGAGAGCTTAAGTATTTTCTTGGTTTTCAAATCTCTCAAACTAAAGATGGTATTATTTTAAATCAAAGTAAATATACTAAATATTTGTTAAAACGTTTTGGGTTGGATAATATTAAAGAAAGTGATATACCTATGAGTACCACCTGTAAATTGGATGTTGATGAATCTGGGAAACCAGTTGATCAAACTAATTACAGAGGCATGATTGGGAGTTTACTTTATCTTACTTCTAGTCGACCAGATATTATGTTCAGTGTATGTATGTGTGCTAGATTTCAAGATAATCCTAAAAAATCACACTTGCTTGCTGTTAAAAGGATTTTTAAATATCTTAAGTATACTGTAAATTTAGGCTTGTTTTATCCAAAAGGACAATCATTTGACTTAACATGTTATTCAGATGCTGATTTTGCTGGCTGTAAGCTAGATAGGAAGATCACATCTGGAACATGTCACTTACTTGGAAAATCCCTAGTATCATGGTGTAGTATGAAATAGAACTCAGTTGTATTGTCTACTGCTGAAGCAGAATACATTGCTACTGGTAGTTGTTGTGCACAGATTCTGTGGATGAAACACACACTACTGGATTATGGATTTGACTTTAAACATGTTTCAATCAACTTTGACAACACTAGTGTGATTAATATCTCTAAGAATCATGTGTCTCACTCTAGAACTAAACACATTGACATTAGAAACCATTTTCTAAGAGATCATTAACAAAGAGGTGATATAACACTTGAGTTCATAGGCACTGAACTTCAATTAGCTGATATTTTCACTAAGCCTTTTTGTTCAGAAAGATTAAGTTTCATCAAACATGAATTAGGAATGATAACTTACCCTTGAAACCATTAGGGAAACCTCACCATTAGAGAAACCTCACTGTTAGGGAAACCTCACCGTTAGAGAAACCTCACCGTTAGAGAAACCTCACTGTTTGAGAAACCTCGCCGTTAGAGAAACCTCACCGTTAGAGAAACCTCACCGTTAGAGAAACCTCACCATTAGAGAAACCTCACCATTAGGGAGACCTCACCGTTAGAGAGACCTCACCGTTAGGGAGACCTTACCGTTAGAAGACTTTACCGGTATATTTGCGCGCTGTATTTTTCTGTAAAGCCGAGTCATTGAACTGTTTTATTTTATTTATGATTTATGTGATTTATGAATCCTAAATGATATTAAAACTCGAACTAGACTCACTCAATCTCACCACGAACCTGTCTGATCGAACCTTCCTAAACCTAAACCTCTCGACCTTCAAAACCCTAGCCTCAAATCCGTAATGGCCCGCGTCAAGAGACCTCAGATGACTGATGGAAATGTAGCGCCAGCAGCGAAGAGACAAAAAGTAGCTAGTACTGATGCCAGTGGAAGTGGCAGTGGAAGTACAGCTCATAGAAGACCAGTAAACCCACAACTATCAAAGCGCGAGATAGTTGTTGAAAAAGAGGTGTGTGCAGAATGGCTGATGGAAAGCAAGTCATTGGTTCTTAGAGTGTTAGAAGAACAAGGTTGGCTAGAATGCTTCACGAACAACAAAGGACCTTATTATCTAGGACTGGTGAAACAATTCTATGAATTCATTCGTTTTGAAAAGTCGGAAGAAGAAAGCAGAATGGTTTCATATGTGAATGGTCAGGAAGTATCGTTTACTTTAGGAGAATGGGCTGAGAACCTAAGAATCCCTCATGAGGGCGATTTTACTTATTATTCCAAGTCTGTACCTTCGACCAGTGATGTGTTTCAATATGAAGATGCTTTGTTTGAAATCATAGGGAATGGGACCCCTAGAAAGGTTATTGCTGCAGAGATGGCAGGAGAAGATAAGCTGTTATTTAAATTTATTCAGCATGTTGTTAGTCCAAGAAGAGGAGGCTTTGCCACTTTGAGATTCCAAGACTTATATCTGTTACATTTGCTGAAGCACAGTGTGAGAATCAATCTATGTAGATTGATTATGGTTCAAGTGGAAGAGATGACTAGAATGAAGTCAAAATCAAATGCTTGGTTTTTCTCAAAGCTAATTTCTGTGATGCTGAAATTGAAGGAGATAGCTGGACCTCAGGATGAGCTGGTAGTGGTTAAGGATAACTTCTGTATTACAAGAACTATCTGTAAATACATGAAAGTAAACTGGAATCCTTGGAAGAGATCATGGGTAAATGATGATAGAAAAATTTATGAGAAGTTCACTCCTGTGGATCATCCGTCTAGACCAAAGGATGTGAGAGATCCTGGTCTTGGACCAGATGAGCCAGAACCAGTCTACAGTGATGATGAAGCTGAGGAGGAAGAGACTTGAGTTGAGTAAAGAGGAGACCCAGACTTACCCCCTAGTCCTGTGCATCAAGTTATTTCTTATGGAGCAGTTAGCCCTCCAAAAGCACTACTAAAGAGAGAAACTGTCTTGAAGGACAATGATTCAGAGACTACAGAAGAAGGATAAGAATCATGCCAATATGTTGTCAAGGAAACCTCTGAGGAGGATGAGACAACCGAATCTGATCATAGAGAAAAAGAGGCTGATGATGAAGAAGATGATGAGGAAAATGTTGAAAAAGAGCTCAGTTTGAGTCCTCTAATAGTCCGTACAGTCAGGACAATGCCTGATCAGGAAGACATAAAAGCAGCACCTGTTGATGAGAGAGTCATTAATGACTCAGAACAAATGGCTACTAAATCTGCTGTAATTGTAGAGGAAATTGCAGAATTAGCTCAGGAAGAAGAATTGGAAGAGATACCTAGGGAAATTGTTCCAAGTGAGGGAGAGAATATTGGCGCAGTATCAGTATCATATGACATTGAAGGTTGGACATCAGTTCCTGGATATATGATTCTTGGACTTTCTTATGGCGATTCTAATAAGGAAGACCAACCCCAAAAGAAATCTATTACCTTACCTACTGTGGCTGACAATGTGGCAACCAAAGAGGATCTTAAGTCTTTAAAATCCTAATTGATAGAAGAAATAAGAGAATCAGTGGCGGATATGAAGAAACGTATGGTTGAAGAGATGAAAAGCATGGAGCAATCCCTTGATTTATCCATTGGATGTAGTGTGTCCAGTCCTGTGAAAGAAATGGTGGATGAACTTAGGGTGTGCCACACTCAGATTGAGAGTTGGACTGGAGCTGTAGTTGCTCTTAGACAATCAATTGCTTCATTGACTGCTTTGAACAGTTCTCAAACCCAAGTGCACACTGACATTCGATATATCAAATAAGTGGTCAAATAGTTTGTGGAAGTTTTTGAGGCCATTAAGAAGTCAGTTAAAGAACATCTGAACAGTCAGGATGAACTTGTTCAGAAGGTGGTTAGTAGTCTGACTCACTCTTTCAAGGAGACAATGGCCTTCTCAATGAAACCTCTTCCCTCATCCAGCACAAGTGTGAACCTTGACCGAATCCGCACTATTAATCAGGAAGAATTGGCTAAGGCCAGTCCCAGTGGTGCATCAGATACTCAGATTCTTGATACCCCTAGGGAAGTTAGTAATTTTGTTCGTGATCACCTACGGGCAGCTACTACTTCTCAGGAGGCAATACAAAATAAGGTGGATGCTTATTTTGAAAAAGTTTATACCAAGCACCAAATGACAAACCATTTCAAGCTTATGGTTGAGAATATGAAGTTACTTCCAGTTACCCAAGCCTTCAGAGAACAGGTTAGTAAGCTCAGGGAGCTTACTCCTGCTTTAGACAAGTTTATTGAGAACAAAGATGATTTTGTATCTGCTATGGAGAGAGGTGGAAGCATCATCATGGATTTCAGGAATCTCTTGCTACCTTTCCTACATGAGGATGCTCGGCCGGTTATTATACCACCTGCCCTTCCACCATCTGCCTCTGGGAGTACTCCTCAATTGACTCCAGTTCAAGCCATCAGGAGCTTGACACCTTTGATCCCTCAGAGAGAGACAGATTACAGATCTGGTACTGTATCAGTTGCTGATCCACCAGTAGTTCTTTCAGGAATTCCCAAGCCTGCTAACTCTACCTCTGCACCCTCTGCTAATCCCAAGGGGAAGACACCTGTTCAGGAGGATGATTGAGTGCTTCTAGTTTTTTTTGATGGGATTCATTGTATTTTTGTACTTTTCTGATTTTCCCAAATGTATCTTTTTCTTATCAATCAAATACTTCATTCCTCTCTTCATTTTTTATTTTACTATGTATATTTTCTTCTCTAGTCCTTCTCTTTTCTCTAATACCCTCCTTTTTGTTAATCACAAAGGGGGAGAAATTATTGGAGACTTGTACCCAGAGAGAGAGAAAGAGGATGTTGTTCACCTAAGGGGACAAAGGGGGAGAAAATCACTACTTTGTAGGAGAATCCTGTAGTTAAATTGATAGGGGGAGGAATATGCGAATCTTTTCAAACTAAAGAATGTTGCTCATACTTTCCTCTGATACTACATTATTTCTTGATATATTCTAGTTTTCATATTTTTCCTCTGATACTATTTTTTATATATCAATTGGTGAGATTTTTCCTCTAATACTATACTATTGATATCATACTTTGATATATATATATATATATATATTTCTTTCTTCTCTCCTCCGATATTACTTTATTTTGGCATAAGTTGTGATTATCAAAAAGGGGGAGATTGTTGAACCCTCTGGAATTATGTGGCTTTATTGTGTTTTGATAATCCCAACCATTCTTTCTTTATATCTTGATTATGCTTAGTACATTCCAAATATACTTTAATATATGTTGTTGCTTTCATTATGCTTAAATTAAGTCTTTTGAATTATCAGATATATGTTTACTATGACTTAACTCATTCTGCCAAGTGAATTCTCAAACAGTTTTCAGCTACCATTACAAACTAGCTACTGATACAGAGTAGAGAAACCGTTAGTCAGTAGCTACCATCAGAACAAATAGCTACCGTTTTTAGCTAAGAAATTGTTACAGCTCACAGCGACCGATACAGTTAAGTCTACTGATATGTTGGAGCTACCGCTATAAGAGAGCTATCGATACAGCTACTGGTACAACTACCGTTACCCAAAGTCCATTGCTGCATCAAAATCTACTGATAGAGCTACCGATACAATGAAGTCGACAGTTACCACTACAACAAAGTTGATAGCTAACAATATGCTGAAGTCCACCGTTATGCAAAGTCTACCGATAGAGAGTTACCGCTACTGGTAAAGGCAGAGCCACCGCTACTGTTACAAGTCCACCGCTACCGAAACAAAGTCTACCATTACAAATGAAGTCTACCGATACAGACACCTACTGTAACACAAGTCTATCGATATCAAGAGCTACCGTTCTAGAGACAGAACCCAACATTGCTTTAATTTCTTTATCTTTGTTTAATCTAACCAATGGTCATATCAGATATATTTTAATACACTGAAATTTATTTAAGGTGTGCTGAAAAAACAACAGAGCGTGAATGCAAAGAGACGACTGAACCTACACCAAGAACTCTTTCATCAATGAAAACCAGTGAAGAGCTGAGAACGAGAACATAAAACAAGAACTTCATCGACCACTTCTTCTCCATCTCTGAACTAGGAAGTCAAGGAAACAAACGATACTCTGTTTTCCAGAAAAAAACCAGAAGAGGATTTAGAGTGAATTCTGATCAATCAAAGGAGTCCAAAACTGCACGACAATCACTAGAGCCATTTCTAAACTCTAAATATTTTCTCTGTGATTTATCTTTTTACATATTGAGCAGTGTGTGTTATATGCGGTATTTTACACACACACTATCTCCTGTGCCTTAACTGGAGGATTTTTAAATCCTCACTCAACTCTCTTACTTCTTTTATTTCCCACTGGGATAGTGGTAGAGGTTGTGTGTGACCTGGATAGCTGGTGCTGTTGTTTTGTTCCCACGGATATCAGTGGTAGAGGTATTGGACCTGGGCAGTTGTATACTGTTGTAATCCCCGATCCAGGGTGTGGATCATCTGTATACAAATTGTTGAGAGGACTAAGTCTTGGCTTGAGACTCAACCTCTTGGTTATATCTGTTATGCTATATCTTTCAATGTTATTCTTTATTCCGCTGCTAATTTCTTTAAAACCAAAACTGTTTTAAAGTCACTTTGATAATTAAATTCGCAAGTGTTTATATTAGTTGTAAATCAGTAAGTTGATTTAAAAAGTTAATCAACCTTACTGTTTTGATTAACTGGGAAATAATAAATCCCTTGAGAACCCAACCGAACCCTTATTTTGATATAAATTCACTATAGTTTAATTTAGTATTTTATTTGGGGGAATTTAAGACAAAATTTTTAAACAGGAATTTTAATTGGAACTCAATTCACCCCCCCCCCCTCTTGAGTATCCACTCCGACAAATATTTGGTATCAGAGGTACGGTTCCCTGACATCCAACAGCACACATTAAATAAATGTCAGTGTATTAAAATATACCTGATATGACCATTGGTTAGATTAAACAAAGATAAAGAAATTAAAGCAGTGTCGGGTTCTGTCTCTGGAACGGTAGCTCTTGATATCGATAGACTTGTGTTACAGTAGGTGTCTGTATCGGTAGACTTCATATGTAACGATAGACTTTTTTTCGGTAGCGGTGGACTTGTAACAGTAGCGGTGGCTCTGCCTTTACCAGTAGCGGTAACTCTCTATCAGTAGACTTTGCATAACGGTGGACTTCAGCATATTGGTAGCTATCAACTTTGTTGTAGCGGTAACTGTCGACTTCATTGTATCGGTAGCCCTATCAGTAGATTTTGATGTAGCAATGGACTTTGGGTAACGGTAGTTGTACCAGTAGCTGTATCGGTATCTCTCTTATAGTGGTAGCTCCAACATATCAGTAGACTTAACTGTATCGGTCGTTGTGAGCTGTAATGATTTCTTAGCTAATAATGGTAGCTATTTGTTCTGACGGTAGCTACTGACTAACGGTTGCTCTACTCTGTATCAGTAGCTAGTTTGTAATGGTAGCTGAAAACTATTTGAGCATTCACTTGGCAGAATGAGTTAAGTCATAGTAAACATATATCTGATAATTCAAAAGACTTAATTTAAGAATAATGAAAGAAACAACATATATTAAAGTATATTTGGAATGTACTAAGCATAATCAAGATATAAAGAAAGAATGGTTGGGATTATCAAAACACAATAAAGCCACATAATTCCAGAGGGTTCAACAAAGGTTGTGCCTTTTTCCATTTATATTTCTCATTACTTTTATAAATTCATTTAATCAATAATCTCTCTAGTTTTATTTTCATATTACTTTCATCCTCTCTTATTATCACAATGAGCATTAACGCGACAAAAATTCTTTTCAACCTAGATATTTCACTGGTAGACAATTTTAGACGTAGGTTCTCTATTTAACAAAATGCATGTGAATTTTTTATATTGACTCACTATGAAAAATAACTCTATTGTACATATTTTTTTCTTTATATACACTTATCTCCTATAATAATCAAGTTTGGGAAAATAATGGCATCAGAGTTTTGTAGTCTAACAACAACAATTCCCATTTGTTCTTCTACATCAATGCTTTATTGGAATAAAAAAACCATTTCTGAAGTCAGAAAATGTAATGAGGTATGTAATATATAGTTAAATTAATAATTTATTTATGCACTCTTATGGAATGGTTAAACCCATACTAATCTATTCTAAATATTATTATATTCTAAATCTTCCAAAGCCTACAAGGTGCTTAATTTCAACCACAATACAAAAAAATCAAAGCACCCACAACTAGTTTTATGAATCATCCAACTCTTGCATGAAGAAAGTGCACAGTATGGATGGAAACATTTGGTGCCACAATTGAAAAATTTCTCCAACTACCACAACTATGTGGTTCCAATCTATCATTTTTCTTAATATATTTTTATTTCTCTTTTCATATAATTGAAGTATATTATTTTATATATATCAGTTAGTATTCATATTTTAAAATGAAACATGTATTCAATGAAACTACTTGTTACTGATAGCACTAACTCCTTTTCAGTAGTTCTATTTGGAAAACAAGTCATGTAATTCGTTTGTAAAACAACATCAGAATTGAGAGACTATTTGATACATGTATCACTATATATATGCTTATATAATTCCGTTATATCTTCAGTATATTTAAACTTACATTGATTTTAATTTTGATATTAAGATGACGATGAGTACGATTTTCCTATAGATTTACATATTTTTGAAACAAAAAAATTTCTTTTGTCAATTGAGGTATCAACCTTCAATATTCAAAATCGTCACTGTTCAGCTAAACAAAACACATACAAGGTTCTTTTCATTAGCGAAAATGAAAAGTACATCAACAATTTTAATGACGGCTTTGCAGATAATCAGGTACTACATTTTAAATATTATTAATTCCCTTTTATTGGATAAACTTCAAAATATCACTCTTATTATACTTTTTATAATGGATCATCATATTTGTGGTTATTCATGAGTAAGTAGTGGAATTGAAGAAAATCAGGTACAAGTGTTTTTAATTGCTTAAATTTTGTTTCTCAGTAAGTAAATATCACCTTATTTGAATTATGCTTTTATCCTTCCATTGTAGGATCATCAAAGTGATGGATCTTTTTGAATCAATTCAAACATCGACACAAGATTAGTAACATCATCTACAGAATTCTCGACAACTCAAGTGCATAAATGTTATCTTCCATATATGTTGTTTATATTATAATACTATTTCTATAAGAATCTGCATTTTTTCACATGTTGTATTTCATAAATATTTAAAAGACGTGGTTTTTGAAATCTTTCCTAATAGGTATTTTTAACATTGTGGTTTTTTAATCAGTTATTTGAATTGGAGCTATAGTTTGTACTCAATATTTTAACTACATACTCTATGTAGAAAAAACTACCAAATGATTTTTTCAGTGAGGATGTCATGCATTATAATTGTCAATTATCTCTGAAAAGTGTGGGTAGAACAATCCTTGCAACATGTCTGGACACTCGAACAAATAAAAAGTTAAAAAAATAATAAAAAAGAATGATTGAAACTTTCTACTAGAAATGCAAGGTAATAGTACATTTTGATACTATCATTTATTTTCATTTATGTTTTCCTCATTAAATGTTCAGATCAAAAGGGTATTAGTCTGTGTAGTTTACATACACATTCATTGAACCAACAGATAATATCATTGTTGCCTAGTAAAATATAAAATTTCAATGCACCGATAATGACTTATTGCATTCTAAAGCATTCCTTTAATGGAAGCTTTTATTGTAATAAATGTATCATTACCATATGATGATGTCAACTCTAAAAATATATATTATATAGAATGCCAATAATTTGATACCATGTAATGGACATAAACATTCGACCTTAATGACAACAAGCAATTGGACATTCATATTTCAATTCTGACTACTCTTTATTCATAAATGAGCATTAATGTGAGGGAACTTAGTTGACTATCTAGAACGTGTACATAACAATATTTTTGTACATATATTTTTGAATGTCTATGTACATATATTTATTTTTTCCCACAATGTGTACATAATATATGTGTACAAATTAATATCATTACATGTTCTATAAATTCAATAATAATATCTCTATACAGATATTATTATCTAAGTACAAAATAATAACTGTTTCTATATTAATAATTGTTTCCAGATTAAGGATGATGTCAAATATTATTTTCTCTATACATATTTTTCATGTTCAATATTAACAATATTCATTTTTTTCCACTTGAATTACTATAGTCTATATCAGTAATTTTTATTTTCAAGCTATTCAATATAGCCTATATTAATTCAGAGTTTCATTCCTCCATACAATGTTACAGGGTTTGATATAACTGGATTTAAGAGAAATACAATATCATGAAAAATAGAATTAGTGGGGGAATACATGAGAAGTTGTAGAGACCCGGTTTTTTTCCTAATAAGACATTGAAATATTTCTATGAATATTTTCAGAGTTGAGCGCTAAGACGACATGCAATTCCAAGGCCACGTGTGCCCAGAATTAATTTTATAAAAATGTTAAGTGTTTTTATATTACGCACCTGTAGTTAACTACAGAAAATAGGATATTTCTTAAACAGTTGATCAGATCAGAAATCCGAGACCACAGTTAGGTCCGGAACGTAGTGTTTCTCCTAGATGCGATATAAAATAAGTCGACGTGGGATGTTCGAACCTCTCGCTCGTTAGCGATGTATTAAATGGATAAATTTAATTATTAATTTATTAATTTAATATCTCAAACCTGAATATCTCTCTAACAGGGACTCAGATGAAAAATCTGAGGCCACCGATGAGCTTAGAACGTAGGCTTTACCCTAAACAGGATGTAACCTTTATTGGCGTTGGGTGTTCGGGTTATGCACCGTCGTGGGAGAATAATTAAATAATTAGGTAATTGTTTATTTATTTAATTAATTAATTTCCTTTAACCTGATGGGAGGTTATAAATTCATGGTTATGAGATCTTGGCCTCATAAGCCTTTTTGCCAATGGCTCCTCCTCCTCTCCTCTCTTATCCTCTCTATTGACGAATGACAATGAAGCCTCGGATCCAGGCGAATCGAAGAGAGAAAAACAAAACATCTTCAACTCATCTTTGTGAAAGTGTGATCCTCGTCAAAACCAAATGGATCTTGATAAATGCAATCTTCACCAACGCTCAATCCAAACCAGAGGTAGGACAACCTCAGTTTAAATTCCTCATGATGAACACAAATTAAATAAATTAATTCACAGATCGATAAACAATCGACTGAATTAATTTTCTTCTTGTTTATCTTGAATTTTAGATTCTTGAAGAATGATAAATATTTAATTGCCAATTCCCCATGTTCTTGATTCTCAAAAACGATGGCCAAACTAACACGGCTATCGATCCGAACTTCGACCGAGATCTTTCCTTATTCATGGCCTGCGCATTCTTTGCGTGTACTTCACTGCAAAATAATTAAGCTCACTAGAAACCCAATGTTTCATTGAGCGCAACATATGGACACAGATATCTCGACCCAAGGACCAGGGATCCACATTCGTCTCTTTTTATTTCGAGTCAAAATCAAAGTCGGAATGGAATGCGAAAGAATCCCGTGGCACGGGTCCGACAAGGGTTTCAGCGGTTCAAGGCAGCGGCTTGGTGAGGCGATCAGGTGACCATAGAAGCTGGGAGAGGTAGCTCCAGTGGCATGCGAGGCGGCTCTGACGGTTTGGGGCGGTATGGAAGACCAGGCCGGCATGAAGGGGCAACACGATGGGCATCAATAATAATAATAATAATTATTAATGGTAATTATGGCAACCTGTTGATGAAATTAAAGGAGGATTTATTACTATTATATTAAATAATAATGGTAATGGTGGGTTTTAGTGTGTGATTAATTAAATTGAATAGGTTTAATTTAATGTGATAATAACCATGGTAAACCAATTTAATGGGATTAAATTAGAACATTAATGATGGGTGTTATTATTATTAATTTTATTTATAATAATGTTGAAGTGAGGAAGGAGTTGGGGGCATGCTAGTCATGGAGTAAAGGCCAAGGGGAGGCGCCACTTTCGTTGCAGCATGATAAAATTTTGGGGGAAAGAGTTAAATTGGAGAGAGAAAGAATTTAAAGGAAATAAATTAAATTTTAAACTAATAAAAAAGAGAGATAATCCCATGAATTGGTGATGCCTACCAAATTGGAGAGATGTTGGGCGTGACATGGGATATTTGAAATAAATCAATTAAAAATAATAATATAATAATCATATTATTATTTTTGTTGATAAAACACATTTTCAACTGTAACTCCTTCATGCGACCTTGGTTTTATGAACCGTCAGCGGCAGTGTGACCCTGACTTTGAGACGGAAATTATGAGTCCAATATTAGATGTCTTTTTTGGGTTTTTGGATCGGGTACTTGAAGTGCTCCTAACATAATAGACTTAATATTATTATTAAATCTTCAACCCACCATAACTCCTGTGTACGACGTCCGATTGACTTGCTGTCAGCGGAAACGTCAACCTGACTTTATTACGGTCAATTCATGTCTAATTTTGGGTACTAAATTCTGGTTCATGGATTAGGTCCACGAAACACCCATTATTATTATTATTATTATTATTATTATTATTATTATTATTATTATGAGATCTTGTATCTGACACATCTCCCTCATACAGTGTCAGAATGAAGAACCGTCTATGACTTTGAAACCCTAAAATTAAGATGAATGTTTCAAGACCAATTTTGGATATTTAAGCCGAGGTCGAAGCATAGGCCCCATGAGGTCCAGTTCGCATGTGTTGTGGTGAAATGCAACTTTTTCACCGTCTATCTGTTTTGGAAAAATGGCTAGTCCATCTCGTGTGTTTTTTCGTATGGATCAAAACAGTGTGACTGGTTTGGTTAATCGATGTCATTTGAAGTATGGATGGGTTGGATCGAACATGAATCCAACCGGGACCTCGGCACAAAAATGCCTATAACTTACAGACTGAGCGTCTGATTGACACACCGTCTATCGTGTTGGAACCCTTATGACATGACGGTCCTTCAGGTTACTACCTTGTGGAACTTCGTGGTGGTTGGGATATGACTGATAACCGGAGGAGTAGAACCAGGGAGTTTCTCTTAGTGAGAGTTAGGATGACTACTCCCTTGACGACTCAAGGTGCAGATATTCCTTACTCCCCAACTCCGGTAGAGATGGGACTCCCCACCTCATGATTTCATGTTCGTTTTCCTCTGAGATGGTCTCAAGGAGTTTTTTTAATTCCCGAGATGGGGGCTCGGTGGCGCGACACGCCCATTAAGTGTTATTTAGCATCTCGCTGAGATTCTTGTTTCGGATGGCGCGAGCACATCCAGAGTCCAGTTTAGGCGCCGTTAGCGGCATTGTGACCCTAGAGTCGAGACGAATTCATCTAGGGTGGTTTCAGGCATTGAATCTAGAGTTGAGGTGTGGGCCCATGGGCCGTCATTCAAGCTGTGTGCAGCGTTTACGAATTTTTCATCAGACGTCCGTTCAGGGAAATCGAATAGTTGATTTGGCGTGTTTTTCTGAGAGCATCATGATGGTGCAGTTTTCCCGAACTTTTTGAGGACCGAGGTGTGGGCCCTATGAGATTCCTTATGGGAATAAAGTGTTGTTGAATAACTTTTTTGTCGGGAGTCTGTTTCAAGTGAGTAAATAGTCTACCTCGCGTGTTTTTCTGTGAGGATTGCAATGGTGCAATCTATTTGGGCATGTGGAGCCTCATTCGAGATCTCAATAAATGTGGAAACATCAAAGGGTGTTAGTCGGAGGTTCCCTTTACGCACTTCGAACCAACGCATGGTAGTAATGTTAGTGACACCCAGTGATGGCCCAAGCAGTGCGGAGTTATCAGAGCATTTCCAGGTTTACCCTCCAGCGGGGCTGGGCAGTGGGTTACCCGTTGACCTTAGGGTTTACCCTCTAGTGGGGATAGGTAGTTGGTTACCCATTGACCCTAGGGTTTACCCTCCAGCTGGGCTGGGTAGTGGGTTACCCTATGACTTCTTTCAAACTCAACCCTTTCTATGAGGCTAGTCAGTGACTTTTCTCTGTGATTACTGGAGAGGGACCCTTGGTTTTACAGTTCAGTGATGAGACAACTTTGACATGGGGGTCATTTGGGCATAAGTGATGGATATCCTTAGAACTATTGGCGACATTTCTTAGGCTGAGCTTGAAGATGGAGATCCCCTTACACACTCGTTCGGGTTTCTTGTTGAGCATATATATACATACACCCTACTTTTGTTCCCACTCCTTGGGTTCAGTTACTCTCCTTCTAAGAGGGGCGAAGACGCGTGGGGTATACCTTGTGGTTTCCATGTCTATCTTCTCTTGGTTGGACAAGTATACTCTCCTACTATAGACATCGCAGACTCGACGAGAAGTTTGTCTTCCCACCATTTCTAGCTCCTTGCGTCTGGACGAGTCTTCTTCCTTTCTCTTGTTGGGTTGAGCTGCACTCTATGTACTGTACTCTTTTTGTTCACTATTGTTGTACCATGTTCTCTCTTACTTCTCTCCTCTTTAGTACATATCTTGCTTCTCCCTCGAGCCTTCGGGGCATCCTAATGAGTATTCTTATACTCACCTTGCTTGGGATTTTCCCGCATTTGGCGTGACCTTTCAGAAGACAGACAGGTTGATTGTGACATCATAGGAGATTCAAGATATGGGGTAATTGGACTGCGTGCGGTGTTCATAGCTTGGGATTCAGGAGTGGGACTCTTACAGCTATTTTACTTTTTCACCTATTGCCGGGTTGTGGAACTTTTCTAGTTGGGTGTGTATTTTTTCCCTTTCCCTTTCATCTTTACTTTTCTTGTACTTGTACTGTTAGAGGACGATGCATTTTTGTTTGGTTCCTTTTTTATAGTAGTGTGGAACCTTGATTTATTCTTTTTCTCTGCACTTTTTCACTGAGTTAGCTACATGTGTTTGTACAGATTCTTAGGTAAAGGCCTCCCCGAGTTTGTTGTGCCTTCAGCGCTAGTTGCCAGCCCCTAGCTTATGGACGCGGTCTTTGGGTAGTTGATGTTTGAGACCTGGTATGATTCGGGTTGTGACAGAGTGGAATCAGAGGTGGTTCGACCCTTGGGACGTTGCTCGAACGTTTCCCTAAAATGGTATTGGTTGGGTTTAGGGCAACAATGTCGATGTGTCTCGAGAGCGGCTCTCAGGACAAGGAGTCCAGTGATGGTACAAGTGGCTAACATATCCATTCAACAGGACCCTGATTACCCTCTTGTCGAATCGGAACCATGAGACACCAACTACAGGGAACAATGGTACATGCATCATATAGGATTGAGTCTTTGATTGTCCTTCTTGAGTCATCTCCCTATCGTTTTTGATATATATATATATATATTGTCATCTGACCATGGTACTCCTTGATAAAATTTAGGATGTCTCCGCGACGAAAGCCATCCATGATACTAGTTACGGTTCATGGAGATGATTCCTTGAGCGACGAGAGATCAGTTCAGGACCCATCATGCAAGCCCCTTTCTTCAGGTGGGTAGGTAGAATTACCCATACCTGTTGAGAAGAAGACTTACCCAATAGATTGGGATGAGGACATGCATAGGTTTGGAGCACTTCACGAGTTCAAACATCGGAGATGGTTGAGGTTCCACAGTAAGCCATGCCCTCAGACAGTAGAGGATTGGCTAGAGTCGGTGGTCCGTTGGTCTATAACGGTAGTTTCTGAGAACAGACATTCAATTGGGGACTCTATAGAGAGATCTATGTTATCATGGTTCCCTAGTGCATCCCCACCTATGTCGAGATGTGAGAGTAGGAACTAGTGGTAGAAAGATTCCTGTCAGGCCATATAGATGGTTGTGACAATAAGCGCAATAGAGCTGAGACATCTACTATAGCTAGCAGACGCCAGATGATGGGATCTCAACGTAGGAGATCTTACCATGATCAGTCACAGGAACAAGTTCATATGAGGCCTAGACAGCGTAGCAGAAGCATGGTGGAAGAATATCTCAGACTTGTGCATTCAAGTTGTGGTTGTGTAGCAGATTCCCTTAGCGGGAAGTGCGAGAAGTCCCGAACTCACCTAGTGCAGGAAGTTCCAGAGAGGTTAACTTCCTTGTACCTGACCCTGGTTGAATATGAGGGTAAAACTTTTCTTCAGTCAATAATGTTGACTCCTTTGCCTCTCGATCATGTAAGAGAGTCTCAGTTGCGATTCATCGACTGTGAAATCCTGTGTGACCAGATATCCTTACGTGTTTCACCATATGGATATTATAAAGGAGGGAATCATGATACTCTATCCTAGTAACAAATACTGATTCTAGTTGTGATGTGATGTAGAGGTTCGATCGGGGAGGCAAACTTTCCCCGAGTTATATCAGGTCGTTCAAGACTGTGCGAGGACATGGAAAGGTTGCATATCACCTTGCCTTATCCCAAATAGTTGGAGTGGGTATACGATGCCTTACACGTGTCACGACTGAGGAGATGAATGTGTGTTCCAACGCATGTCATCAACTCAAGAAAGCCTTATGAGGGTGGACCACCCCTTTGGTCCACATTATTTGGAAGCCCTGAAACATACATGCTTCCCTTGGAGCGGGAGAGCTATGTGTGGGCTCAAAATCCCGAGTGGTTTCACTGGTGTTTCTTTTTGAGGATGAAAAGCTTGAAGGAGGGAATAATGTAGAGACCTAGTTTTTGGTCTAATAAAACGTTGAAATATTTCTTAGAATATTTTCAGAGTTGGGTGCTGAGACGGTGTGAAATTCCAAGGCCATGTGTGCCCAAAATTAATTTTATAAAAATGATAAGGGTTTTTATATTACTCACACATAGTTAACTAAAGAAAACATGTTATCTTCTTAAACAGTTGATCAAATTGGAAATTTGAGACCACAGTTGGGTCCAGAATGCAGTGTTTCCCCCAGGAACGACATAAAATAATCCGGAGCGGGATGTTCAGACCCCTCGCTCATTGGCGATGTATTAAATTGATAAATTAAATTATTAATTTATTAATTTAATATCTCAAACCTAAATATCTATCGAATAGGGACTTGATGAAAAATTTGAGGCCACCGATGAGCTCAGAACGTAGGATTTACCCTAAAAATGGTGTAACCATTGTTGTCATTGGGTGTTCGGCTTATACGCCATCATGGGATAATAATTAAATAATTAGGTAATAGTTTATTTAATTATTTATGTAATTTCCTTTAACCTGATGGGAGGTTATAAATTCATGGTTATGAGATCTTGGCCTCATAACCCTTTTTCCAATGGATCCTTCTCCTCTCCTCTCTTATCCTCTCCGTTGACAAATGACAATGAAGCCTCGAATCCAGATGAATCGAAGAGCGAAGAACGAAACATCTTCTTCTCATATTTGTGCAAGTGCGATCCTATTCAACACCGAATGGATCTTGATGAATGCGATCTTCACTAATGATCGATCCAAACCTGAGATAGGATTTATCTTTGTGGATTCCCAACCCCGATTAAAATTTCTCATGATGAACACAAATTAAATTAATTAATTTTTGGATCGATAAACAAAGTAATTGAATTAATTTTCTTCTTGTTTATCTTGAATTTGAGATTCTTGAAGCATGATAAATATTTAATTTCTAATTCCCCACATTCTTGATTCTCAAAAACGATGGCCAAACTAACACCGCTATCGATCCACACTTCGACCGAGTTCTTTCTTTATTCAAGGTCCACACATTCTTCACATGTTCTTCACCAAAAAATAATTAAGCGCACTAGAAACTAAATTTTTCGTTGAGCACGACATATGGACGTGGAGATCTCAACCCAAGGATCAGGGATCCACATTCGTCTTTTTTTTTTCCGAGTCAAAATCGAAGCCTGAACGCACGCGGAAGAATCCTGTGGCACGGATCCGATGAGGGTTTCAGTGATTCAAGGTGGTGGTTTGGTGAGGCAATTAGGCGACCGCAGAAGCTGGGCGAGGTAGCTCTTGTGGCATGCAAGGTGGCTCTGATGGTTTGGGGTGATGTGGAAGACCGGGTCGGTGCGAAGGGGCGACACGACGGGAGTCAATAATCATAATAATAATTAATTATCGTGATGGCGACCCATTTATGGAATTGAAGTAGGGTTTATTACTATTATATTAAATGATAATGGGAATGGTGGGTTTTAGTGTGTGATTAATTAAATGGAATGGTTTTAATTTAATATGAGAATAACCATGGTAAAATAATTTAATGGGATTAAATTAGAACATTAATGATGAGTGTTATTATTATTAATTTTATTAATAATAACTTTGAAGTGAGAAAGGAGTTGGGGGCATGCTAGGCATGGAGTAAAGGCCAAGGGGAGGCGCCACTTTCATTGCAGTGTGATAAAATTGCGGGGGAAAGAGTTAAATTGGAGAGAGAAAGAGTTTAAAGGAAATAAATTAAATTTTAAACTAATAAAAAAGAGAGAGAATCCCATGAACCGGTGATGTGCACCAAATTGGAGAGATGTTGGGCGTGACATGGGATATTTGAAATAAATCAATTAAAAATAATAATATAATAATTATATTATTATTTTTGTTGATAAAGCATGTTTTTGACCATCACTCTTTCATGAGACCTTGGTTTTATGACCGTCAGTGGTAGTGTGACCCTGACTTCGAGATGGAAATTATGAGTCCAATATTGGATGTCTTTTTCGGGTTTTTGGATGGGGTACCAAAAGCGCTCGAAACATAATAGATTTAATATTATTATTAAATTTTCATCCTGCCATAACTTTTGTTTGTGATGTCTGATTAACTTGCTATCAGCGGCGATGTGACCCTAACTTTAATACGGTTGATTCATGACTAATTTTGAGTACTAAATTCTGGTTTGTGGCTCGGGTCCACAAAACACAAAATAATAATAATAATAATAATATTACGGGATCTTGTATTTGACATATCTCCCTCATACGGTGTCTGAATGATGATCCATTTGTGGCTTTGTGACCCTCAAATTAAGACGAATGTTTCAAGACCAATTTTGGATATTTAAGTTGAGGTCGAAGCATAGGCCCCATGAGGCCTAGTTCCCACGTGTTGCGGTGAAATGCAAATTTTTCACTGGCTATCTGTTTTGGGAAAATGAGTAGTCCTTCTCGTGTGTTTTTACTTATAGATCGAACAATGTGACCAGTTTGGTTAACCAGTGTCGTTTGAAATGTGACCTGGTTGGATCGAACACGAATCCAACTGGGCCCTCGGCAATAAAATGCCTATAAATTATAGACTGGGCATCCGATTGATGCACCGACTGTCATGTTGGAACCCTTATGACATGGCAGTCCTTTGGGTTACTCCCTTGTGGAACTTTGTGGCGGTTGAGGTATGACTGATAATCAAAGGAGCATAACTAGATCATTTCTCTTAGTGAGAGTTAGGATGGATACTCCCTTGATGACTCAAGGCACAAATATTATTTACTCCCCTGCTCTGGTAGAGATGGGACTCCCCACCTCATGAGTGCAGGTTCTTTTTCCTCTATGAAGATCTTGGGGATTTTTTTAAAAAATTCCCAAGACGGGGGCTCGGTGGCACGACACGCCCGTTAAGTGCTATTTAACGCCTCACCGAGATTCTTGTTTCAGATGGTGTGAGCACATATGGAGTTCGTTTTAGGCACCGTTAGTGACATTGTGACCCTAGAATTGAGATGAAGTTGTCCAAGTTGGTTTCAGGCGTTGAAGCTGGAGTTGAGGCAAGGGCCCATGGGCCGTCATTCAAGCTGCGTGCAACGTTTGTGAATTTTTCATTAGACATCCATTCAGGGCGAATGAATAGTCGATTTGGTCTATTTTTATGAGAGCATCGTGATGGCATAGTTTTCCTGATCTTTATCGAGACCGAGGTGTGGGAACCATGAGATTCTGTATGGGCATAAAGCGGTGTTGAATAAATTTTTTTGTCGGGAGTCCATTTCAAGTGAGTAAATAGTCTATCTCGTGTATTTTTCTACAAGGATTAAAACGGTGTAACTTGTTTGGGCATGCAGAGCCTCATTTGAGATATAATTAAATGTGGATACATTAAAGGGAGTTAGTCGGAGGTTCCTTTTATGAACTCCAAATAAACACATGGTAGCGATGTTAGTGACACCCAGTGATGGCACAGGCAGTGCAGAGTTATCAGACCAGTTCTGGGTTTACACTCCAGTGGGGCTGGGCAGTGGGTTACCCACTGATGTATCAAGGTTTACCCTCCAGCAGGGCTGGGCTGTGGGTTACCCGTTGACCTTAGGGTTTACCCTCTAGCGGGGCTGGGTAGTGGGTTACCCGTTGACCTTAGGTTTTACCCTCCAGCTGGGCTAGGTAGTGGGTTACCCGATGACCTCTTAGGGTTTACCCTCTAGCTGGGATGGGTAGTGGGTTACCCAAAAACTTCTTTCAGACTCAACCCTTTCTATGAGGCTAGTCAGTGACTTTTCTCCGTGATTACCGGAGCGGGACCCTTGGTTGTATAGTTCAGCGATGAGACAACTTTGACGTGTGGGACATTTGGGCATCAGTGATGGATATCCTTAGAACTGTTGGTGACTATTCCTGAGCTGAGCTTAAATATGAAGATCACCTTACACACTCATTTGGGTTTCTTATTGAGCATATATATACATAAACCCTACTTTTTTTCCAACTCCTTGGGTTAAGTTACTCTCCTTCTAGGAGGGGCGGAGATGCACGGGGTATGCCACGTGCTTTCCGTGTCTAGCTCCTCTTGGTTGGACAAGACTACTCTCTTGCTATAGGAAGCGAAGACTTGACAAGAAGTTCATCTTCTTTTCGTTTCTAGCTCCTTGCATCTAGACGAGTCTATTTTTTTCTCTTGTTGGGTTGAGCTACACTCTATTTACTGTACTCTTTTTGTCCACTCTTGTTGTACCTTGTTCTCTCTTACTGCTCTCCTCTTCAGTACATCTCTTGCTGCTCCCTCGATCTTCCGGGGTATCTCACCCCTACTTGTGCTTTTCCCGCATTTGGCATGCCCTTGCAGATGACGGAAAGGTTGATCGTGACATCATAGGAGCTTCAGGATACGAGGTTCTTTGACCACGTGCGATGGTCGTAGCTTGGGATTCAGGAGTGGGACTCTTCCTCTTATTTTACCTTTTCACCTGTTGTTGGGATGTGGCACTTTTCTAGTTGGGTGTGTATTTTTTCCCTTTCCCTTTCAGATTTACTTTTCTTGTACTTGTACTGTTAGAGGTCGATGCATTTTTGTTTGGTTCCCTTTTTATAGTAGTGTGGAACCTTGCTTTCTTCTTTTTCTTTGCACTTTTTCATTGAGTTAGCTACATGTGTGTGTATAGGTTCTTAGGAAAATGCATCCCTATGTTTATTGTGCCTTCGACATCAGTCTCCAGCCCCTGACCTATGGAGGCGGTCTTGGGGTAGTTGCGGTTCGAGCCCTGGTACGGGTCGGGTCATGACAGCAGTGGAGAATTATCTTTTGTCTAACTTAATACTTACTTGTAGTTTTAATGATAATTGTTTTTGAAAATTGGATCAGGTACAATGTTTTAGAAGTGGATGAGGTTTTTAATTTGAACATTGGATGTTTTTAATATCACCACAACAATTTTTTTTAATCATTGAATTACTATGAGGCACAAGTCACTTCATTCTTACTGTATTATTATTCTACTTTTCTAGGACTCTTGAACTTCAAAATAATTTAATTTATGCTATTGAATTTATTCATACATGCATTATAATTTCAGGATTGATTATTTATATTATCCCATGTATATTTTCAAACTTATAATGAATGCAGAATTCTCGATTATATCACTCATGAGGGATAAAATCTTTCAAATGACCTGAACTGTAACAAGGTGAATTATTCATCATACATTGTGATTTATTCATGTTTATTCCATATTATTGGGTTATTTATTATAATTTTTTTCATTGGAAAATTTTACCTGCCCCAAATCACCAGAAAAAATGATAACTCTAATGTACATATGGCTTTAACACTTAGAACTAGCTGGGATGCATGTATTAGCTTCCATGAATCTGTATCCTAAGGCGTAGTGCTCAACTGTGGATTGTCCCAAGTTAATATGGATTCCAATTCACAGCCAGCTCTAAGTAGTGGTACATTTTATTACTTATGAACAACAAACAGTTATGTTATCCATCCTTATGTCTCAAATTCTGAGTATCCACCCCCAAGAAAAAGTAGTGAGTAGCTAGACTCGATGAGGTCCAAACATATTCCCTCCAAGAACTAAAGTACAAAATTTAAAGAATAATCCCATTAAATTATGTACAATAAAATTTCACTTTTCTTGATATCTTTTATGACTTGTAATTATATTAGGGGATAAATTATAGGTTTTTCTTCTATGTTGTGGAATTATAACTGACTCACTGTATGAATTTTTGTGATATTTAGTAATTTTTTGTCCACAATTACTTATTATTTCTAATCCTTCCTTGGATATATTTCCCCTATATCGGTCCACTACAGTTTTAAACCCTTGAAAAGTTTTCACATCCATACCTTTAGGCTATTATATTTCTGGGATGATTACATATTTGCTCAAATTTGTTTATTTTTTATGTGCCTCTTCATATATTATTAACCTATCAGTAGTGGTTACATTAATAACATATTAGTTTTAATACCAAAAGACAGGCTTGAATGGTAGTTACTATATACTATTGTGATATATTTTCATGAAAACTGGATGATGTTCTATGTTTAAGTAGTGCACACTTGATCATTTGTTTCTGTTGGGAGAGGTTTTTAGGAAAAAATATGCCCTCCATAACAAGATACCTCACCTTCCGCATGAGGACCTTCTATCCAAAGAAGTCATGCTCATTCATATGACTTTTGAATAGGAATATCTAAACTTATTTGGATATGATGTCTCTTCATTGCATTAAGGTTTACTCTATGAATTTGATGTGATTTAAAAACCTTAATCAGTTGATTTATTTTTCTTAGAAGAAAAAGTGTGATGTTTACTATAGTATGTAGTATTTAATTGGTCTATTTATCTTCAGTTGGTCTATTTTCTTATCATCACTGTGTGATGTTGTTTGATGTTTAATATCTTTGGTTCACTTTCTTTCTTCATGAAATTACAAAATCATATGTTCATCAATATATATATATATATATATATATATATGGTCATCCAGTTTTTCTGTTTAATTCTCATTGCAATGCCTGGTGTTTTACTATGTTACTTTATTTGGTGTTTACATTTCAGTGTGGTTTCTTCTGTTGAAATTTAATTCTATAGAAATCCATCCCTTTCTCTATCCATTTTCATTAATTATTTGAACATCCCATTTAGATTTTTCATTATTTATTAGTATGTATTGTTAATTTTAAACATTTTTTGTATCTACAGATTGACATGTTTACTGATTTTGTAGGCCGTGAGATCCTGGATTATTACTTCTTATTACACCACCAAAACTCACAAATATAATTTGATGTTAAAAAATAACTATATTTTATTGAACTGTTTTTAGTTTGGTCCTGAATATTTTTACATCCATATGTCACACATGGTTATACTGTACTTAAACTCATAAATAGGAAATCAGTGAACCATTCCACCGGGGATGAAAGGTTTTGATTCTACATACAGGATGATAGGGTGGAGTAATAGGGTGGATGAAAGGTTTTGATCCTGATTAAGATGAGGTAGCATGTTTGTGTACTTCTCCACCATGCTCATCACCGGTTCATTATTGATGTTGTTCGGATCTTCTCCATACATCAACATGCTCAAGATCACCTCTAGGTTGTTTCAGGTCAAAAGAAGGTATTATTTATTTTCCAAAGTTGTTTAGATACCAATACTTATAGGGTACCCTCTATTAGGATACAATGGCTACTGGAGTATTGAATCCAATGAATATTCTATGTGAAGGGAATTACACACCAACTCTAATTGATTCAGAAGGATCCAGTGGTTCAGATTCCAGCATCATTGTTGGTAGCAGAACGATCCTCTGTCATTCTTTCTAGCAAAAGAATCCACTTTTTTAGATTACACAACCATTACAATGGAATTCATGTCCCTTAATGACACACCATCTCCAACATATATCTTTTATGTACTTCTACCATCCTTTATAAAAGCATCATCTTTATCGTGGCCCTTAACTGATACCTCAAAAGTTGGAGCAGAAGCATTAATACCTTCACTGGCCTTATTCATACCATGACTAGCATCCATATCATAGTGAGGTTGTACTCCCTCATGTACTTTGACAAAGAGATCACATAATAATTCTTTCTCAAGGATTCATACTTTATCATATAGGATGTCATTATACACCTTTGTCTCCGATGCCAATTTATATCAAGTATTGGTGATCTATATACTCACCTTAATTTTTCTATATTTTGGTTTCATGAGTTGGAAGAAGGAAAAACATCACACTTCAAGTGGTGGAGGAATACCCCTTTCCTTCAAACCCATAAAAGTTTGATGGAACAGGTAAATAAGTGAGGTCCCACAACTCCCCCCACACCCTGACCAGCTCCCAAAATCTCCTCCTAATTTTTCCATCAACTATCGGACTATTGATCATCATCACCATCTCCTCCAATACCTTCTCTAACATAACCTCTGAGATAACCTTCTCATAGTTAATGATGCATGTCTCCTCCAATATCAGTATCAGATTGTCGATCGTCATTACTAGCAGATCATTTTCCCCTCTAACATATTAGTTTCTTCTACTTTCACTATATATTACTTGTGATACATGTTTTTTAAAATTGGATGATGTACTCAATTTGAGAAGAGGATGAACTTTTTAATTTGAGCAGTGGATGTTTGTTTTAGATTATTGGAACATGTTTTTTCTTACAGTGGATCGAATTTTTTAATTGAGTAGTGGATTATTATTTATAGGATTATTTTATATCACCATGAAAATGCACAAGTGAGTACTAGTTTTATTTAAATACATGTTGTGCATGAATTATTTTTTCTAAAAAAATTGACAGGCATTTCTAACATCAACAATTCTAAGATAAAATTTTAAAATGGGTTTTTAATTAATATATTTAAATGGATTTAGGTTTTTTTATTAACATACAGGGGTTTCAAAATCGCAAGACTTTATCATAATTTTTTATAATGATCAAAATCACGAGACGGTCTCACAATCCTCACTGTAAAGTAGAATCATGATCTCATGGTGTAAAATTCACCACTCCCATAATAAATATCTATTTCAATGCATAATCTCACAAAAATTCCCTATTTCGATGCTTGGTGAAGTTATTATTAATTTTCTAAGTCAAAAGTTATTTTTTATTATTTTTTGATATTTATATACTATTTTTATCATGTTTTCAAATACCAAATTTTATTGTTTATTTAGCATCATGTTAAAATATAATTAAATGTTTTGTGAAATGCATGTTTATTTAGTTTACGATTTTGCATTTTTAATTGAAATTATTGTTATATATTATTTCAATTGTTGTTATTATAATTCATGTTTAAATATCTTTAATTTTATAATAATTTACAAAAATTTAATTATTTTAAGTTGCATTGGTGATGTTATAAATATTTTTTTAATTTATGTTTTTATAATAGTTGATGTAGAGCTTTCATTGTTCACTTAGTATAATTTTTAATGGTATAATAGTGTATAAAAATGCAATTTTTTTATTTCATGTTAATATTGTTATAAATATTCACTTTAGTTAATGTTATTTTAATAGTTGATGCATAAATATTATTATTCATTTAGTTTAATGTTAAATTGTAGTGTAATATATAGTAAAATGCATGTTTAGTTATTTTAATATAATGGTAAAAAAATGAATCCATGAATCTTTTTTAATTTTTTTGATGGATTTATAGTTGAAATTGTTGTTATGTATAATTTAAGTTATCATTATTGATATAGTTCTAATAGTTCCTTTGTCATTATTATAAAATTTTGATTTATGAGGTTAATTGTGTTGAATATGCACAATATATATATATAACATGATATTACATATGTAAGTGTATATTTATTAATATTACCTCACTATAGGTATTATTATGCCTTATTAAATACATGTGATAATAAATATATGAATATGATATATATATTTACTTCTCCCAAATGATTTTATTATCAATCTGTTCTGAGTAAATTAAATGACTTGAATATTCATTGAATATGATTCAATGAATTAAGGACAATGGGAATAAATGTATATGAATATATAAATATGGTCGATGTCTTTCATTTAATGAAACACGTCATGGATGACTATATAAAGGAATGTGATTCTTAATGTTGTTATAATATAATTATGAACAAGTTTTTCAATTCACTTTTCCCCACATACAGTTGTGTATCATCCGAGCCAAATGCACTAGCACCCCTTCCACATTCGGATATCCTCACAATAAGATCATAGATCCATTGGTCGATGTCCCCCCCTCAGAGGCAGAGTGCTTTTGTCCATTGCTTTGTGATCTTTGTTAAGCATTTTCATTTTCTAAGGTAGAAAAAATTGATATTATTGACATTTTCAAGGTATTCTATTTTATAGATTTATTTATGTATTATTCTGGAAGATAGATTTTTCTATTTTTGAGTTGTCCTCCGCTACATATGGTCATTTTATGATCATGATAAATCCATAAATGGTATTAGAGTGTTGACTTATTTGATGAATCAACATGGTTATTATTTTATAAAAGATACATTTTAAATGTAAAATGATATTTTTCAATCCCAAAAATAAATATGAAAAGTTCACACATATTACCATTATTTATGAAAATAAATAAAATCTTTATTTTAATCAAGATAATTCATTTATGAGTTGAATTATATTATTTATAAACTTTTTATAAATAATAATAAAAACAAAAAAATATTTTAAAATATTTATTAAAAATTAAAAAATATGATTTAAATTATTTACCTATAAAAGTTTATCATTAATTGATAAATATTTTTATAATACCTCTAGAAAAATTAAATGTCATTTTTTATGATATAGAAATAAATGGTTTAATTAGAAATCATAAAAAGTGATTTATAAAGAATTTATAAACTACAATGTATATAATATTTAGATTATATAAAAAGGTTTATCTAAGAGACATTGAATTATAAATTATTTATAATTCATGAAATATTATATAAATACCATTTATTATAAAATATGAAGATGTTCATATTGAAACAAAAATAAAATGTTTATATTTTTTCTAATTTATAAAAATTTTAAAATATTCATTTATTTATGAATATATCATAAATGTATCATGCTATGGAAAATAAATAAATTATTTATTTATTTGTTAAATTTCCTTGATATTCATGTTTAGTTCATAATTAATTAATTTGAAATTGTTCAAATTAAAGGGGCATTATTTTGGGTATTATTTAAGCCACATCAAAAATTATATTGATAATTGATATACTATAGGCTTAAATAATAAATGATATTTAAATTATGTAAAATATTTAGATAATTGAAATTTAATTATAAATATATTACTATTCATATAATAGCATACATTTTAAAATAAATTGTATATAATAAAAAATATTAAATAGTTCATATTGGAAAGTTTATAAAGAGTTTATATTCAAAATTATAGAATCTCCATAATGCTAAAGGTGAAATTATTAAAGGGTTTATAATTAGATTTTATTTATGAAATTATTCATAAATGTTTATCTCATTATTAAATATTTCAATCGTTCATTTATTTAAAGGTTATTCCCTGTTATATTAATAGTAATAAATTGTCTATATTATGAATGAATGTATGCCAAAGTTTATAAGATGAATTGTGTATAGGATAAAGCTTTGCATATCATGCTAGGTTTGATATCATAAAATTTAATTTTCATCCACCTTAACCTCAGTTTGTAATTTTAGTTATGAGCTTGAGAATAGTCATTGGGCATAGTTTGTTCATATTAGGTGTTAGAGTTTTCATGAATTGAATTCTCTCTTATGTAAAGTCTCCCCAGGTATAGGGACTTTGGATCAGACCACCTACTTTATTAAAGGCCTTCCTTGGCTAGGAAAGTGAATGAAGTTGGTTATCTGTTGGTCCAGACTTACTCATATAGATCTTTCCAATATCATATAACTTTATTATTTTACATGAAGTGTTCATGTACCTTATGCATATGATACTTTTGACATACATGAATATGCTTGACTTCTGTTTTTGTGTGATTAACATAGACTTGTGAGTTGTGTAAAGAGTTACACATTAATGTTGTTTGAACATAATAATTTGGTGATTGGAATAGGATTTTTTAAAACTAAATTATTAGAATCAGACACATTCAAAAGGAAATAAAACATGAGAAAATAATTATTATATATGATGTAATAGTTATTAATTTAACATGCATATGATGTGTATTTAATTGGAGAGACTTTAAAAATAAATCCCTCTAAATACTAAGTGCGAGATTCCTTCCAAAGAAACTCTTTTCATGACCTTGATCATTCAACTGGGTAGTTTCATGCCATAGTTAGGTGCCCCTGGATTATCTTGTATATGGAAAGAAAATAATAAGTGACTCTAGATTATCTTGTTGGGTGGTTTCATGCCATAGTCGGGTTCCCCTCGATTGTCCTTAGTTAGCTTGTTTTTTGCATTTTCTTTAGGTTATACCAGATAGGAAGCCCTAATAATTAGGATACCAAAGGAATATAGTTGAGTGAATCCTTATAATGGATTTAGATAATGACTTATCTGCTCAACTATCCAGGAGTCACAACAGTTGTGATAATACTGTTTCTCTTCCTAAATAACCAAGTAGTGAGGTAAACACCCTAGAAGACTCATTACTTAGTGAAATTTTGATATCGAATCACTAAATGGATATGATGTATGGGTTCATCATTTTTAATGGGATAACTTTCATTAAAATTTCTTGACGAAAAGATATAAGAAATTATATTCTTATGATAAAAGTTTCAGTTGTAGATAAATGCATCATCATTATTAAAATAAAATTTATATTAATCCTTTAAATGAGGTGCATGAAGAAAGAAAATCCTAATGTTGGTAGCTTAAGATAAGTTCTTGAGCAATAAAGATATTTGATGTGTTAGAGTAGTTCCTTCTTAAGTAACCAAGTGTTGATGTTGTTCAACAAGAAAATTTGGACACTTATGGAAGCATTAAATGATTTATTTAGGTTTTAAAGGCATTAGATTATAAAAGACCAAATGAATATTAGTCTCATATAATCAACATGATTGGGTATGTTAAATGAAATTAAATATAATTTAATATGTTAATGATTTGATGAGACTAAAAGTTTATTTAAAGTTTTATTGGTTGTTGATAACAATTCAATTGTTATGATAGATATATAACACCAAATGTATGTTTTAAAAAGTGTTGTAAATATATTGAAGGTCATAAAGATGAAAATAATTGGATCTTGGTTTTTTTAAGTTATATATTAAAGTAGTTTCTATATTGATAACTTGGATTCATCAGCCTTGGATAAACTCATCATAAAATGTGTACAATATCTCATTTAGATCACGAGAAGAGCTTGTAAACAATGGTTATTTAAATTAAATGATATGGGTTCTTTTACACATGGTTTATGATTAGTTTAATTATATAAATTTCTTGAAAGGGGAGACTAAAATTGCTTTTTATGGTTAGGGAACTTATCCTATTTTCATTTATAGAAATGTTATGACAAAATAATTGAATTCAATGAAAAAGTGTCCCCGATATTCTCAAAGTGTTGAGAATAGATAAATTGGTCATATGATGTATGGATTCTGGTACTATATAGATAGTATGAGTAGGTAAAAGTTAAAACTATAAGAATTAAATTTAGTTGAAAAGTTCAACAATGTTTCTTCAAGAAGAAAATCGAGGCCATTGAAACCTGGGGTTGTCAAAAAATAAATAGTAATAATTCAATATGATTGGATTATCAAAGATATACCCGATGGAGTTTGTGAAACTCCATGGAATGTCCATATCAGGTAAGAATGTTATATTTATCAATTCTTTAATTTTTAAAGGGTATGCGATACTAAATGCATATTTTACAATTTTTTTTTAAATATACATGAGTTCAAAATCAAAGAATTTATTGATCTTGTATTTTATATTCATGAGATGACATAAATAGTTAATATATTGAGAATTTGAATATAAATTTTTTGTTAAGCTTGGATGAATCTAGGTAAATTTTTTGTGTCTTCATCTTACTTCTCTTATAAGATAAGAGAGGGTGTTTGATAACAAAGGGTTGTTATGGGATGATTAAATGTATACACATGGTTTATGATTCATTGGATTTCAATGAATTTTTTTGAGAAGAGGATTTGGATAAAAGTGTTTATCCATATATTTGTTAAAATGTGAGGGAATATTTTCCCACCATCTATCGATGAAATATTTTAATAAAACATTCTGCATAAAAGGAAAGGTTTCAAACACATAGAATACCATTTATGATATGGAAACAATAGATTATTTATCTAATATTTATAAAAAAAAGTTATTTCCTAAAACATAAAGTAGTTTTTGTTGAATATTAAAAAGATATTCCAGAGATAATATAATGTCTAAGTGGCTAGTGGAAGTATGTATGAATGTAGAGAAGTTAAAAATTAATAAATAAAAGATTGTGCCAATCCGAGTTTGAGTGATTTTTCACATAATAACCTAATGAGTTAGGGTATGTGATAATAAATAAAAAAGTAAATAGTTATACTTAGTTACAACGAAAAAGTTAATATGAGTTTTAACTAAAGGATTACACCAGTCTATTATTATAGTGATTCTTCATGGAATGTCCTAAAATGTTTAAGATATATGATGATAAATAAATATAAAGAGTTGCATTTATTTATCATAAGAAAAGTGAATTATACTTAATATCCTAAAAGAAGTTTTAGGATATTAAAGTAACGAAAAATGTAAATAGTTACATTAATTACTATGAGAAAGTTATATTCACTTGATATCTTAAAAGATTTTAAGATATAATGGAAAAGAAAAATGTAAAGAGTTACATTTAGTTACCTTGACAAGTGAACATAACTATTCTATAAATTATTATACCAGTTAATACTCAAAGTATTATAATTTATATCCTAAAAGAGTTTAAGGTATAGTGGTAATGAAAAATTTAAAGAGTTACATTAGTTACATTAGAAAAGTGTTATCAATTTATCCTAAAATTTTTTAGGGTATCACTGTGAGCATCATGGACTGAGGATAGGTATGACTCTTGTACAAAGTTCAGAAACTCTGGGCTTTCGTATTGGTTGTATGCAAGGAATCTTCAAATAAAATCTTAGACCACACCCATCATTAACATATTTATTACTTATCTATTTGAAACAACAACATTTAAAAAAAGTGTAGGTAAGTGATTTTGAATGAGAAGTGAGACAAACAAAAATGAAAACCGCACAAACCTTCGCCTCATTTGGTTTAGAAGGTCTGGAAAGAAATTCCACCATGCATGCTTTTATGATGGCGTCTCCATGAAAAATCTAAGCTTGACTATGGTCATGCATGAAGGGATGTTTTCCAAAATTATATGATAAAATAGAATACCAGCATGCCACATATCAACATGTTCCACAATATAATCCTTCTATGTTAGACCTCATAGGGATCTACTGTGGAAAAAGATTTTCTTCTGAGTGTTATTTTAGAAATAAAACAAATATCCCTTTATTGTAAATTATAACTACAATAGCAGTTTTCTGAGGCATAAATAATATACTTTCCTAAACTATACCTTTGATGAAATGATGTGTGTATTGAAAATCTAAAAACACTCAGGAGGTAGATACCTATACATTAAAATATGCCATTGTAACACACATAGATCTTATGTAATGAATAAAGGGTTAAAGGGTAACATGGAAACCACATCCATGAAGAAAATCCATATATGGTTTTAATTTAACTACTATGTATCATACCAAATTAAAGAGGTGGATCATGGACTGTTCCATTCCCAAAACCATCTAGAATGAAATTCAATGTAATGGAACAAAAAATAATTGTGTTTGATGCATAATCAATAGAAAGATACTCTAATAAATAATAATAAAGTTACTAAAATATTTTTAAAATATAAAAAATTATTTTAATAAACTAATAAATCCTTTAATTTGATGATTATTTTAAATAAAATAGAATCTCTATTAAAAACCAGTCATTTAACAGCTTTAAAAATGGCTTTTATCAGTGCTAGAGAAGTTTAGAATACTAGAGTGAGATTAAAATCCCCTGTATTTTATCAGCGATAAAAAATCATTGATAAAGGGCCGTTTATAAGTGTTAAAAAAAGTGCTGATAAATGGTTCCTTTATCAGTGCCTTTTTTAGAAACGACAAAGGGACACTTTATTAGTGCTTTTTTTAGCACCGATAAAGGGCCCCTTTATGAGTGATTTTTAGCACTAATAAAGGAAAAATATATCAGTGATTTAAAATCACTAGTAAAGAAACCATATATCATCACTTTAAAAAGCACTAATAAAGGACCAATTTATCAGTGCTTTCAAAAGCATTGATAAAGGGGAATACTATAGTGTGTTGAAACAACACACTACAACATCGGTGAAATGTGCTATAATAGAACACCATAGAAATTAAAATACCACTTGATATCCCCAAAATCATGTTCCAATACATAATTTAAATTAAATGGAATTTACAACACAAATACAAGAAAAAAAAAACACTATATAGAAAATTCAAACATTTGTTTATGAAATTATATAAGAACAAATTATCACATACATTCAAAAACATAAATTATCTTTTGTCTTTGGATATTGACCCTGAATCATGTTATTTTCAAAAAACTACCCCTGATCAAGATAAATAACACACCTATATTAGAAATCAATTCTTATCTTAGTAATAATTTAAAGTACGAAATTAACAGATAATGTTAATTTTAAACTAAACATCGATTTATACTAGGAACATTGTGTATTGTATTGAGATGTTCCAGATTTATATAAATCTAAAATGACTTCTGTATCATTTTCATAAAGTATCAAAAAAATCTCAATGAATTTTCTCAATTTTGAGTACTTCACTTGTCTTTTTAACTAAAATGTCATTTTAAACTAGAAACATGTAATTTGACTCAAACAGATCACATTATGTATCAGTTTGACATGTGAACAATTATTACATGCCACAAATAAATTATGAATCATTTTCCTTAATTATCAATAAAATATGAGCATGTTTGATAAGTTTTCAGCGAGTGAAACTTTTTAAACTAAAATATCGATTTTAAACTGATAACGAACACTTTGAGTCATACCGGGAACGTCATGTATCAGATTGAAGTGAGGTTGATTCCCACATGTCAAAAATGACTTATTAATTGTATATATAAATTATCAAAACAATTTGAATGTTTTTTTATCATTTTGAGTAGGTTAGTTGTCCATTTTACTAAAATTGATGTCAATTTTAAATAAAAAGACACACTTAGAGTCATACTAGTAAAATTGTGCATTATATTGAGGTGAAATTGATTCCTACATGTCTCAAATGAATTAAGGATAATTTTACTAAAGTATAAAAACAATCTCAATGTATTTTCTTGGTTTTGAGTATGTCACTTATCTTGTTTACTAAAATGACATTTTAAACAGGAAACACACACTTTGACTCATACCGATCTCATCGTGTATCAGTTTGATGTGAGACCAATCACTACATGTCAAAAATGACTTATGAATAATTTTACTAAATAATCAATAAAATATAAGAGCGTGTGATCAGTTTTTAGTAAGTGACACTTTTTAAACTAAAAATTTGATTTTAAACTGATAACAAATATATTGAGTCATACCGGGAACATAGTGTATCAGATTAAGGTCTGATTGATTCCTAAAAATAAAAAATGACTTATGGATCATTAATGTAATGTATAAAAAAATATGAATGTGTTTTCTAGGTTTTGGGAAGCTTAGTTTTCCATTTTACTAAAATTGATGTCAATTTTAAATAAAAAGACGCACTTGGAGTCATACCGGTCACACCGTACATCGAATTGAGGTGTGCCTAATTCCTAAACATCTGAAATTATTTATGGATCATTTTTATGAAGTATCAAAATAATATGAATGTGTTTTCTTGATAAAATAACATAAGATTATTGTACTCTTATTAATTTCAATGAGATCGTTTTTTCAGATAAGTGCATCCACTCAATATAACTTCCCAAAATACCTATGAAAAAACTAAATAAATATTAGATAAAAATTAAAATGAAATTAACTTAAAAATAGTAGTTAAAATGATGAAAAAAAGAATTAAATAAGTATTTGGGATTCACATTTTCATGATGGTTGTATGCATTCTGGATGTAGTTCCTTGTTGTCATTATCTAAGTTGTAGGCTCGAAGTCCAATCACTCGTGACCATGAAAAGCTTTGAACAAACAAACACAACTTGAAAAAAATAATCCAAATATATAAGAAAACAATTATTATATAAGTAATAATAAAAATAAATAAATAAAACATAAATATTAAATAATACATTAATTCAATGGACAATGATTTTACAGTGAAAACATTAAGATTACCTCCGTGATTGAGCAGTGGAGGGAACTTGAAGGAAAGTGATAAATTCAAACACTATAGGGGTTAAAATGTTTTGAGGGAGAATAAGTATATGAAAGTTTTGGGGCAGACAGTCATGAATAATGGAAAAACCACCCCAACTCAAACAAAAGAATCCACCTGTATAAGAAAATAATTATTATGTGAGTAATACTAAAAAGAAATAAATTAAACATAAATATAAAATAATGTATTAATTATATGGAAAATGATTTTACTATGAAAAAATAAATATTACCCTAGTAATTGATTAATGGGGGGAACTTTAAGGATGTGATAAATGTCATCACTACAGGGGTGAAAAGGTTTTCAGGGATAAGAAGGCTGTAAAAGTTTTGGTGCAGGAAGGCATGAAATATGGACAGACCACCCCAACTCGAAAAAAATAATCCACCTATATAAGAAAACAATTATTATGTGAGTAATACTAAAAAGAAATAAATTAAGAATAAATATGAAATAATAAATCAATTCTATGGACAATGATTTTACTGTGTAAACATGAAGATTGCCTCTATGATTGAGTAGTGGAGGGAACTTGAAGAAGATTGATAAATTCCAACACAACAAGCATGAAAAGGTTTTGAGGTAGAAGAAGTTTGTGGAAGTTTTGGTGTAAAAAGTCATGAAATATGGATATAACACCCCAAATCAAACAAAATAATCCACCATTATAAGAAAATAATAATCATGTGAGTAATACTATAAAGAAAAAAAATAAATATTAATATGAAAAAATACATTAATTATATGGATAATGATTTTACTATGAAAACATAAATATTAAATCTATGATTGAGCATAGAAAACATCGTTGATATTTCTATAAATGAGTGAAATATGGATGAAAATGTTCTAAAATAAACAATCTTTTCATTGAATCATGAAAATTAAATCAACATTCCATTATATAATTTTTTGGTAAAATAGAGAAAGTATATTGTAACATTACCTTTACATTTTCCTAAAGGGTTTCCTTCATTATAGTTTTTTATTCCAAGGGATTGATAACATCATCATATGCATAAGACATTGTCTGCATAGTAGTCAAAAATTTAATTTAGATTATGTTAATGTAATAGAGAACATATAATATCATGAGGAAAAAATATAGTATATTAAAAAACAATTTTAACTTCTAATTGAACTCTCTTTAAATTTTTAATGGTTTTTAGGATTTTGTTCCTCTATCGAGAATCCAAATCCCCTCTTTGTGGTCACCTATAACATATAATACATTGTCTACATTATTAATAATTGTGATCTCCTAATGAAAGGTTCATCCTCGATTGAATTTTCATCTGACCTGACATTTGTTTTAATCAATAACAAGATGATCAACCAATTGTCGTTTGCTGGATCTAATATATAAAATACTTGCACTGATTTTGATTCCATTGTGAATGGCTCATCTTTTTTCCCTTCTACATTGAAATTCACCTTCATGAAGCCCATTTCATCATCTTCCACTGTATTCATATTTTCAACCCATTTTCAATGGAAAATCGACACTTGAAATATTGTATAATCCAACTCGTATATTTGTTTGATAATTCCAAAATATGACATATTCACAAAAATTGGATTTCTATCCTTGGAACCAAATACGTGCATCACTTCAACCACAAGCATAACACTACTGTTTTGCATCATACTACAATCATCGTGTTATTTTATATATAATGTATAACCATTGATTACAAAAACAGTGTAGGATTTAACATTTGCATTTGGTCCCCTGGCTAGCCATTTAAGTTGTTTGACAATTGAATTTGTATTTTCAGATAACTACTTATAAATTTTATCTCAGAACCATTATATAAATTGTTGATTATTTGTATTTGATATCCATCCTTCATACCTTGATGGGTTCAAATATTTAAGAATTTCTTTATGGGATTCAATGTATGGATCAACATCTTCACAATTATATATAATATAATGGTGTAATTTCTCCTGCTCTATCAAGGTAATTTTAACAACATCTCTTCAAGAAATATCTTCATCCATAAGGTGTTCGTTGGGATAAGACTTTGGGAGACCGATGTTGTCAACATCTGATAGGTAATCAGTACATAATTCAATAGATTCTTCAAAAATATATCATTCTGCAATACAACCTTCTGGATGACTTCAATTCATGTCATATCCTTTCAAAATCATTATATATCATTAAATGGGGTACATTCATCTATAATGGATAGGACCACATAGTTAAAACTCTCTAACCAATTGAACCATTAGGTGGACCATTATATCAATGAATTCTAGCATTAATAACATCTATAATTCACATAATATGACTATAACCTCCTTATTGAGGATTGAAAACTTCACCGAGTATATAAATTTACTACATATGTATTTGAAAAAGAAGTTGAGTCTGGTTAATGTATGTTGTACATTTTGAGACTGAATGAAATGGAAAGTAAAAAACATCAAATCTTGCATCAAAACATGAGAGTCCTATGATTTTATTCATTGTAATTTCAAATTAGTCATTAACATGAAATTCTTGATATTTGATAAATACCCCTATAGAAATTTCACACTATTAAGGAAAAAGAAAAATTGAAATTTTTTCTATCTGGATATAGTATAAGATATTGGAGGAATAAAATTCCACCTTTTACCGTTAAATGGTTCCAACGCTTCCCTTATCCCGATTTCAATCAATTCCAACCTGGCCTTGATGCCATCCTTCATTTTTCCAGGAACATTTAGTAACATTTCAATAACACTATCAAATAAATTATTTTATATATGCAAGACATCAAGAAAATTTTTGACGTATAAACAATTATAATATGGTAATTCAAAGAAAATTTATCTCTTCTTCCAACCTGGTATTCTAATGTTTTTCGAAAATGGTTTACTGAAAATAGTGTAAATATATTTTACTTATTGTATAGTTGATCACCCATTACAGGAGATTATTTTGTAACTTTTTCAATATTCCCATTGGATGTTGTTGTCTAGGATCAGTTTTTATATTATTGAGGTAAAAAAAATTGATTTCCAAAAAACAGAGTCTTTGAGTAATGTTTCAACCGAATTGAGTATGCATGTTTTTCACAAATAGGACTCCCCAACATTCCTTTAATGTTATAGCCTAATAAATTTTAATAAGTGTTGAAGTCATTTATCATCCCGTACAATATGACCCTCAATGCGAATTCTTAAATTCTATGAGCATCATATAGTGTAACATATGTATCCCACAACAATTTTAGATCTTCGATCAATGGAGTAAAATAGACATCAATATCATTACCGGGTTGATTTGGTCCAGATATAAGTAGAGACAACATAATGTATATGTGATTCATGCATAACCATGGAGGAAAGTTATAATTTACCAACATGATAGGTCATGTACTGTGAGTACTACTATGTTCACCAAAAGGATTTATTCCATCTATAGATAATGTAAGAAGAAATTTTCGTAGATCATTTCCAAATTTAGGATACACATAATAAATTTTCTTTCTTAGAGGATAATCTATGTGATGACATAGGTTCCCATCTTTAATTCTTGTATCTACATTCCATTTCAATTGTCTCACAGTTTCCTAACATCCATATAGTCTTCTAAACCATAAAATGATATGAAATTATTGTTGGAGTTGGTGCCCTTGAACCAACTTCTTCTTACTTTATGATAACCTATATTCATAGTATTTAATATTAATAAACTTATTATCACAACATGATTGTTATTTTGCGTAACATAGTATGTGATAATGTCCCTAGAGTAGCCATCTCCCTAAAAGTTCATAGTAGTTCCCTACTATGATGAGAACACTAAAGTGATACGACTCAAGTCTTAAATATATATTCTATATCCAAATGATATCATTTGAGGGATATAGATGATATATGGTATCAGGTGTTAATACTCATAGGATTTTGAGGCACCTTCTCAAGGTTTACTTCCTTGGTAATATCTAGTAGGATATTATGAGAATGAGACCCACCTGTAGAAAATACACATTTATATGTGTCATTGGATTCTCCTATTTACAGACGTGTGTATTGGTCTTTAGAATTTAAGACTATTATTAATGAGTATTATGAGTCTCTTACTTTTATGTAATAATGAAAACCGTAACTATATATGTTCACGATGAAGTAGGATAGATTAGGTGCCTCACAAGTAATATTGCATTAATGAATAATGCGAGAAAGGATTTGTACCTTCTATTCTTTAACAGAAGTTGATAAATTTTTCCCTTTGATGTAAATGATATAGCCTAAATAAATCCATGGTCATGGTGTTCTATAGGTAATTTCTCTTTCCAAAAATTCAAAGAAAGAGACATCCAGCACATAGGTTGATGGCACTAGCATGCAACCTGCTTGATTTGAGAAATCATGATAAATGAATTATATTACACAATAGGAATCTGTATGAGGTATTATGTTGTTGCGACATTAAATTATTTCTCTATGGGTTTCTTTGTGTGTTTCTATATGCTAACATTGGAATTTAGGCTGCTTCACCTAATGCCACTAAGAAAGAGGATTAAAGTGTCACACACTAAGTGTATTCAGAATCTCAATTAAATAATATATTATTATTTGTTATTTATCAATTTGAATAAATATTATTCCTACACATGGTTTAATTATTATTCATGTTTGCTTGATCAAATTTATTTCATCACCAATTATTTGAGAGAATATAATGTGAGATAAATATTTAATAAATATTTATTTACTATTAGTGAATATAATATTTATTTATTTATTGGCGAATAATGCAGTGATATTTATTTAATAAATAAACATCCATTATTCAAGAACTAATAAATATTGTGTAGGAATGGTAGATCGAGATTAGTGGTTTGGTGAGAAATAATAAATATTGAATATTGTTTAATTACATAATATTTAATTTAATTCACAATTTAAGCATTTTTAAATAAATATTATTATTATTATTATTATTATTATTATTATTTGACATGGGGTTTTGAAAGGATTAAATAAATAATAGGGAACTTGTGCAAATATTTTATTTGAACCCTAGTAGTATATAAACTCAATTATGTTATTTTCTCAAAGATCCAATTCATTTGTTTTGGTTGTGCATAATGGATTTGGAGAATACTCTCAAGCCCTAGAGACCTCCATTCTTCAAGAACACTCCCAAGAACGGATAGTGATCTTCCTCCACCTCCCACTCTAGAGTCAAGAGAGATTAAAGAGAACACTTTGGACGTAGTTATCGAGGTGATCAAAGGCGGACATCGCAAGCATTAGGATCTACCGTGCTAGCACCCAGAGATTCCTATGATGATGTTCGAAGATTTGTGAAAGATGTGTGGATCCCTGCTAGAGGGAATCTACTCTGATTCCTACAACGCAACGACGGTAAAATGCAGATCAATTTTTAGATTAATCAATGAATAAAGAATTCCATCAAGTTAATTATTTATTTAATTAAATTTATTTGAAATTATATATGATGATCCTCTCTTGGTTTTAGTGTTCTATCCCTTGTCTATATTATTTGATTCAATTTCATATATCATTGTGTTTATTGTTGTTTAAATATTATATTGATCATGAATCATGACAAAAAGAAAAGTTGGGCATGACCCATCTGATGCTTCTGCTGCACCCAGAACCTATAAGTGGTATCAGAGTAGTCACATTATTATTTAAAATTATTTAAAAATAATTTCTTTATTTACACATTTATAATTTAGATTTTCAATTCATGTTTATTTATTTTTTTAATCTGAATTGTGAGATCTGCTTCTTCCTCCTTCATTTCTCATAGATCTAATTGAGATAATAAATTTTATGAATAAAATAAAATAGAGGAACTCATCTGGAGGTGCCAAGGATTATGGCTAGATAATGCAAGAGTACATGCTGTTTGATCAGAATTACATTTCGTTTACTTGTGTTCAATGCATCAGGAGTTAATTCGGCAATTACTAAAACTGTGTGCATTGATTACATGTGGTGCATTAAATTCCTTACACTATGTGTTGATCGGGTTAGGGTAACTCACAATCAATTTGAGTACATTCCATGTATCCCTTATACATGATGTGTAGTCCCTTTGAGTCACAGACAGGCCATGTATTACCATAAATGACATACCTAAATGGTGACCATGTAACTTGGAGTCCAGATGTCGTATAGTCGATTATACACATTGTGTACTCCAATTTGTCACAACATGGTTTACACGCTGAGTCCCTAGGAATGTGCCTTGGATACATGGTAAGAGATTTACATGTTGTGTAGCTCGGTTATACATACCGTGTACTTATATCAAATTATTTATAATTAAAATTTATTTATTATACTATGTAAACCTTATCGACATGTGATTTTATGTGGTCATTAAGTTGATAGGACACTCCATGTGATGGTTTATATATATATATATAAATGTTTAATTAATATCTATGTAAGGTTCAAGATTTTTATATCATGTATTAGTTGTATTACAGTTGTTATTGAATGGGAATTGAAGCATAACATGTGACTAAAAAATCATGTAATTCTTTCAATCATTAAGTTGATAGTGTACATCATGAAGGTATGTGATAATTCATATATTCCATACATCATAACAGTAATCGGTATATGAGTATAATACATGTTGGGTAGATTCAGACTGGTATTAACAGTGTTTCCACCAAGGTAAATTTATGTACATAGTTAATTTTAAATGAATTTATTTAAAATTATGATGGATTTGGATCTTAAGAAAATTCAGATAAGAATTAAGATAAACTAATTGATTAATTAAAGATGATAATTAATTTATCCAAGCGTGATTTATCTTAAATAAGAATAATTAATAATTGAATGATAGTTTTATTAAATGTGAAATACATTGCATACATGTGGATGATCATGAGGACAAACCAGCCCTTTGTATGCGATTGGTTTTATTTAATTTATTATTAAATTAAATTTTTGGCCTCTATGTCTTCTCTCCTCTCATTATGTAGGGCATGAATGCCCATGGTTTCTTTTATGTAAACTCTTCCCCTTACCTATGTGTGAGTAAAATCATATATAATGGATGGATCTCCCAAGCTAGTGGAGGCGGTTCATTTTTGGAGCAAAGGAAAAAAAACAATCCAATAGATATACATTGGTGGATAGGTGGAAAGCTGTAACATGAACCTCAATTGGTTAAATGTGTTTTTCCCCTAGGTCAACAGTTAGTTTATCAACTTCTAGATAAAATAACCATTATTAAAATATCATGATCATACAAATTTATTATTTTATTTATTTTAGTTTCATGGTTATTTAATTATGGATCTTTTTTCACGATCACATGGATTAATAAAACTAATGAGCATGAAAAATATAACTAAAATAAATCAACTTATGCGTAAATATTATCCAAGACATGGTTAATCACTTAAGTAAATCCTATTAATATAAAAAACATGTTATAAAGATAATAATTTGAAATTTGTTCATAAAGGATAAAATCCCTCAATTATATATATTAATTCGGTATATCCTTCCACTACTTCAGTTAAAATCGAACCATAGTTCAAAGTGCTTGGCCAGCCAAAGTTGGAGTGCTTTCAATTATTGGGGAATTATAATTAAAGTTTTCCATTGAATTAACATAGTTCGTGTCATGGGTAGACTATCAAAACAAGACTTTGTGTAACTGAGAGGCAAAGGTTGAGGAGATCAAATTTAAATATTTCAGGATTGAGGAGTCTACTCAACAGATCAAGGAACTTTAAGTTAATGCTGTTGGAATTTGGAATGCCTACCTAAAACAATTATATTTTCCTGAATAACCAATGTTGGGGTAATTAAATGGGGAATATATATCCTTTCCACTAGAATATCCATGCAACAAGATATTACGAAGCCAATGGTGAGGGATATTAGGTTTTGATAGAACAATGGGAAACTAATAAATTTAATATTTATTTATTTGTCTAAATTTTATCAGATAAAGTACTAAAATTATTCTCATATTATTTTGTAGAAACAACATTAAAATTAATTCAATAATATCATTGTGATTCATACTTGCGATGGATAACCTTATCAATAATAAAAATTTCCAAGACTAATAATGATGCTTACACATTATACTTTTCCATGAAAAAAATTATATGTGCTGGAAGAACCATTTCTACCTGGGTTTGGTAATGAGACAAGTAATGAGGTGCTATCTCTCTACGAGAAACATCTGAATGATTCTACATATGTTCAATGTTTCATGCTATCATCTATATCTAATGAGATTTTGAAGAAACGCGAGGACATGGATTCTGATAACATGATGTCCAACCTTTGGGATCTATATCAAGAGAAGGTGATACAAGAGAGGTATGAGATCTACAATTCTTTGTTTACAACTAATCTTGGAGAGTCTTCACCCACTGGGGCTCATGTAGTTAAGATTATTGTCTACATTGAATGCTTAGACATCTTAGGGATTAAATTACTAGATGAGGTGCATACAGATCTCATACTTTCAACACTACCCAAGACCTTATTTAGTTTTATTATTAATTATAATATGAGAAATAATGAGAAGAGTCTTTTGGAACTTATGAAATTGATTTTTCAAGTGGATAAGGATATGGGGCATGATAAACCCACAGTCCTTTTGGAAAACAAGAAAAGGAAGAATAAGGCAAAGAGGCCCAAGACCTATAAATAGTTTAAAGCTCATGATCACCATGCTTCCAAGAAGAGTATTATCTAGAGTCAAAGCAAAGAAAATGAGGCATCATGTTTTTCAAGTGGTAAGTCAGGCCACTAGAAGTGGAACTACACCTAGAAGCAAGGGTATTCTAAAGGTGTGTTTGTTGTCAAGTGTAATCTTTCAATATCTACACATTGGGTATTAGATACAACTTTTGGTGATCGTATCTATATCCAAATACAGGAACTACATATATTTTGAAATATTTCCAGAGGAGAAGTGGATATGAGAGGGTGAAAGGTTGGGTACTCTGGCCATATGGTGACTACCGTATTTCATTGTCAACATTAATGAATTTGGTTTTAAAATATTGTTATTATGTACCAACTATTACCAAGAACATAATTTATGTATCATTCCTAGATACAGATGGGTTTATTTTTATGTTTGGAAATAAAAGTTGTTTATTTTATAAGGAAAACATATGGTATGGAATGAAACATTTAAATAATAGTCTTTATGTATTAAATTATGAAAACAAAGTATTTGAAATTGATAATGAATCATGTTCACATGACTCATATAACACTTAGTTATGACATCACCATCTTGGCCATGTAAATGAGAAGAATTTAATAAATATATATAAAGATGGTTATTTAGACTCTTCTGAGCTAAAACCACTTAAAATATATCATGCTTGTTTATAAAGAAAAATTACCAAACCACCATTTGGTGGATAGGGTGAAAGGGTCATAGAGCTTCTAGGATTGGTACACACTGATGTGTGTGGACCATTTATAGTAAAATCTAGAGGTGGATATTCTTACTTCACAACTTTTACTGATGACTTAATTAGATATGAATATTTCTACTTAATGGGGTATAATTCTGATTCCTTTGAGAAATTCATGAAATTTGGGAATGAAGTAGAGAATCAAACATGGTAAGAAGATAATGATGATTTGATTAGATCGAGGTGGTGAATATCTTAACTAAGATTTTATCAAATTCTTATGGGAGTTTGAGATTCTATCTCAACTCACTCAACCTTATCCACCATAGTGGAATGATGTTTTTCAAAAGAGGAAATGTACCATGTTAGACATGGTATGGTAAATAATGATTCCTGTTGATCTTACATTATCATTTTGGGGATATGCACTACAAACTGTGACATACACATTAAACCAAGTACTAAATAAAGTGAAAAATGGAGTTCCCTAATGTAGTGGAAAGAAACTTGTTTTGTTACCTACATTTTTATGGGGTTTCAAGGAATTTTTTAATGCCTTCTAAAGCAGTAGACTATCACCTCGGGGCACAAAGTGTATCTTTATAGGGTTCCCAAGGAAACAAAGGGATACTACCTATACAACCCCTCTGATAAGAAAGTGACCATCGCCTGAAAAGCTATCTTTCTTGAGAGGGATGACATCCTTAAAAATTATAGTGGGAGAAAGATTTACTTTGATGGATTTGATACTCAAGATACATAAGAGTTGGTACAGGAATAGATTCCATAGGTTCCTGTGGAAGAATTAGTTCCTGAAACACAAGTACTACGTAAAAGTGAAAGAGAGGTAATAAAGCCAGAGAGATATGGTTTTATAGTCACCAAGGATGGTGGATCATAATTGGTTGACAATGATTAACCTATATCCTATAAGGAGGTAGTAGAAATCTCATAAGTTGCAAGATGGAAAGAATCTAAGAATTCTGAAATGGATTCCATATATAAGAACCAAGTTTGGGTTCTGGTTAATGCGCTAGTTGATGTAAATCCCATTGGGTGAAAATGAGTATTCAAGAATAAAATAGACAGGAAAGGTAAATTAAATACCAATAAATCAAGGATAGTGGATAAAGTATTTAAAAAATTCCAAGTAATTGACTATGAAGAAACCTTTTCACCAGTTTCCAGGTTTCAATCCATCAAAATTATTATTGCTATAACAGCTTACCATGACTATGATATTTGGATGATGGATGTCAAAATTGTATTCCTTAATGGGAACCTTTAGGAATATGTCTATATGACACAACTAGAAGGTTTTGTAACTCCAGGTGATGCTAAAAGGATTTTCAATTTGAAGAGATCCATTTATGGATTGAAGCAAGTATCTAGGTCATGGAATATTCAATTCTATGAATCCATAAAAGAATTTGGTTTCATTAAGAATGAATGTGAGTTGTATGTTTACAATAGGTTTAGTGGGAATATAGTAGTTATCCTAGTAGTATATTTTGATGACATATTACTTATTGGAAATTACATACCAGTATTACAGTCTATTAAGTGCTGGTTAAACACATGTTTCTCCATGAAGGACTTAAGTTAAGCAACCTATGTTCTAGAGATCTAGATCATTCATGATATGTACAAGAGTATGATTGGACTAAGTAAAATTAAATATTTTAACCAAATACAAAATAAATTAAGTTTGTAACAATTTAATATGGGACTGGTTCCAGTGACACATGGTTTACATCTTTCTAAGAAAACGTGTCCTCAAACACAACATCAGAAAGAGAGAATTAGTGATATCTCATATTCTTCAATGATGGGATCAATCATGTATTCCATGTTATGTACTAGACTCTATGTTTCCTATGAATTTATCATGGTAGGTAGAAATAAATATGATCCAAGAGAACAATATTGGACTGTTGTTAAGGCTATCATTAAGTGTCTAAAAATAACTAAGGGTATGTTCTTGGTGTATGGAGGAGATGAGGAGATGGTCATCAGGGGTTATACAAATTATAGTTTTTAGATAGATAATGATGATATGAAGTTGTAGTAAATATATTTTTTTGGTCTCAATGGAGGAGTTGTGAGCTATAAGTGTTCAAAGCATCTAGTGTTTTATGATTCTACAGTAAAGTCTGAGTATATAGCGGCTTCAGATTCATCCAAGGAAAATATTTGGATTTTTAACTTTTTCCAAGAGATTGACATGGTAACTAGAAGGAAAGAACCTATCAAACTGTATTGTGATAATACTACAGTATTGGATCTTGAAAAAGAGCCAAGGTCACACTAAAAAATAAAACACATACTCAAAAAGTATCACCTCTTGAGGATGTTTTTATCAAAGGGGTGAAGTTGCAGTGATTAGAGTACCCATGAAAGATAACTTGGAAGAACCCATGAGTAAAGGCCTATCTTAAAAGAAGCATGAGTATCATGTGAGAGCTAGAGGACTATAGGTGATTGACAGTTAGCTCTAGTAGAAGTGGGAGTCTATTGGAGTTAGTTCCCTAGAACCAACTTCTGTGTACTTTATGATAACCAGTATTCAATGTTTTAAATATTAATAAACTTCTTATCAGATCATGATTGTTATTCTATATAACATAGTTTGTGATAATGTACCTAGAGTAGTTGATGCACTAAAAGGTCATATCAGTTACCCGCTATGATGAGAACTCAGAAGTGCTATGAATATATTTTTAAATATATGTTCTATAGTTGTATGATATCATTTAGGGGAAAAATTATATAGGATATCAGGGGTGGAGACTCATAGGACTTTGAGGTACATTCTCATGGTGTACTCCCTTGATAATATCTAGTAGTATATTATGAGAATGATGCCTTCCAATATGAAATTCACTTTTATATGTGTGATTGGATGTTCCTATCTACAGACGTGTGAGTCGGTCCTTAAACTTTAATATTATTATTAATAAGTATTATGAGTTGTGTAATTTTATTTATTGATGAAAATAATGATGACATATGTTCGTGGTGAAGAAGGATATGTTGGGTGCATCACAGGTAATATTACATTAATGAATAATGTTAGAAAGGATTTGTCCCTTATTTTGTTTAATGTAAGTTGATATCTTATGCCCTTTGATGGAAATTATATAGCCTAAATAAATCCATGGCCATGATGTTTTATAGGAAAATTTTATTTATAGAAAGTCAATGAAAGAGACATAGACTACATAGGTTGATGGCACCAGCATGTGACCTGCTTGATTTGAGATATCGTGATGAAGGGATTATATTACACAGTAAATGTCCATATGAAGTATTATGTCATTATAGCATTAAATTCTTTCTCTATGGGTGGCTTGCTGTGTTGCTTGATGAAAATCTTGGACATTAGGTTGCTTTGCCTAATGCCATTGAGAAAGAGGCCAAGAGGGTCACACATAATGTGTATCGAGAATCTTAGTTAAATAATATATTATTATTTGTTATTAAACAAGTTGGATAAATATTATTCCCACATATGGTCTAATTATTATTTATGTTTTCTTGATTGAATTTATTTATTCACCAATTATTCGAGAGAATATAATGTGAGTGGAATATTTAATAAATATTTATCTGTTATTAGTGAATATAATATTTATTTATTTATTGGAGAATAAAACAGTGATATTTATTTAATAAATAAATAGTCATTATTCAAGGCTCGATAAATATTGTGGAGGAATGGAGAACCGAGTTTAATAGTTTGGTGAGAAATAATAAATATTGAATCTTATTTAATTAAATAACATTTAATTTAATTCACAAGTTAAGCACATGTCGAGAAATAATAATAATAATATTATTATTATTATTTTACATGGGGTTCTACAGGGATTAAATAAACAATAGGGAACCTGTGAAATTATTTTGTTTTAACCCTAGTAGTATATAAACTCAATTATTTTATTTTCTCAAAAGAACCAATTAATTTTCTTTGGTTGTGCACAATGGATTTGGAGATTCCTCAAAAGCCCTAGAGAGCTTCATTCTCCAAGAATGATCCCAAGAACAGAGGGTGATCTTCCTCTACCTACCACTCTTTATTTAAGAGAGATCTAAGAGAATGATTTAGAATCAGTTCTCAAGGTGATCAAAGGTTGATGACACAAGTGATAGGATCTTCTATGATAGCACCTAAAGATTACTATGATGATGTTCGGAGATTTGTGGAACATGTGTGAATCACCGCTAGAGGGAATCTACTTTGATTACTACAATGCAACAATGGTACAACACAGATCCATTATCAGATTTATCAACGAAGAAATAATTTCGTCAAGGTAATTATTTATTTAATTAAATTGATTATAAATAATATGTGATGATCCTCTCTTGGTTCCGGAATTCTATCCCTTGTTTATATTCTTTTATTAAAATCCATAGATCATGACATTTATTATTGTGTAAATATAGGATTGATCATTGATTTGGGAACGACCTATCTGATGCTTCCATTGTGCCCAAAACCTATAAGTACCAAACATATTTCGAAGGAATTGATTCATTTTTCTTGTATCGATTTGTTTCACACTTAATACATTTTATGAGTGATTTATGGTCCTTGTGAAACAATATTCAATCATTTGGGAAAGCATGATTTATTTAGAGATCATTCTCATTGAACATATCATTCGTTTACCATCATATGTTTGACATGGCAACTCATTTTCTTCTGGTATCATATCATTTAGGAGACCAAGTAGTTCTGTAAAATTGGTGTCACTCCATCCACTACCATATTTCAAATTATATAACTTCAATATAACTGACAACGTTGTGTATTTAGTACAATTGGTATAAAATGGTCACTTGGAACAACTATTTAACTTCTCAAACAACTTTAGACAATCACAAATTTCTTATTCAATTACCATGACCATTTATTCCATGCGACATCTATCATCATTTACACTGGTATTCATATCAAATGATCCATAAACTGTAGTATCATCCCAATCGGTGTGCACGTTAAATTTTTTACCATGTTTATTCCATCATTTATAGCTCTGATATATTTTGTGACAAATAAAATGTTCTTCAAACTCTTCCAGAGTAATTTTTCTATAATAACAACAATGTAAACACATATAGAGGATTTGAGAAGGGTCATATGCAGACTCTCTTGAAAACTCGATGAACTCTTTAACTCCATCTTCATACTCTTTTTTCAAACAATTAACATGCATCCATTATCAATTCATATCCATCGTATTGGGTTCATAAAATATTAATTTTTTATTATAAATAAATAAATACACATAATATATTCATTACCAAAGGTGAAAGTTATAGACAATTCTAATAAGGGAAACCCAAAATTTGATTGTTTCAAAGAATTTTAGTATGATTTTAAGAAAATGAGTAATTGAATTTAAGGAAAGAATTACTTTACTATGGTAGTTGTTATCCTCTGAATTAATTCAAAGGTGAAATCTATAAAACTATCATGATCATCATCTCATCTCCCAAACATTTATCATTGTATTTTGTTTTTTGACACACATCTTTCATTTCTTGTGGACATGCACCTATGTTGACTGAAATACTTTAAGAGATAGTCATAAAAGGCGTGACTACTACTCAGAGTAGTACACGATATATACAAGAGTTGGGGGATAAATATCAAGAAACAAAATGCAATAACTATTTAGGGGAATATGTTAAGGCCTTGTTCTAATGATCCTCAATTCATGGAATGATGGAGCCGAACAGGTGAGTGGAATGTAAATTTCCACCATCATTATATAAAGCCTTGAAGTAACCCACCACAACATTTGAAATATCATTATCAATTATTAAGGTGGAACCATTTATCTGGATGTTGTTGGGACTTATCTTTCCCTTTTTCTCCTTGTGCAGATGATGGAAGAACTTGGAGTTCTTGTCCCCATATTTGAGTTATTTCACATTAAATTGATTCCTGGCCAAACTCTCTTTTAAATCCAGAAGATCATAAATCTTGGTGTGAAGCAACAAATCATCTCTAGAGGGAATATGTTACTGCTGGTGTCTAATTTGATAGAGTTAAAGTTGAGATTCATCATCCTTAATGTCATTATCCAATTTGAAAAAAGAGTTCATGATCCACTCTTTTAGGAGGCCCTTGATTTTCTTGAGTTTTGAAGCCATAATAAAGTATGGGATTCCATAAAAGGTGTTCTTCTATCCATTTATAACCACTTCTCTACATCCATGAATCATAATCCAATCATTATTGAATTTGAAAGGTAAGGGGGATGACCTCATAGTATCCACCTAGATGTCAATAACGAGGGGGTTGTGGTCTGAGTTGAACTTGGGAAGAGTGAACCCATAAATTTTAGTGGGGTAACTCCTATCATTGATCTGGAAGAAGAATCTGTCAAGTTTACTTGTCTGCCTACCATTGACAGTAACCAGCCCCACATGAAGTTAGCACCAGCTATTGGGACCTCAGTGAGATTGCAATGATCCAAGAAGCAAGAGAAATCCTTAGTGAAAATTTGTGATCAGTTCAAACCAATCTTTTCATTTGGTCTCAAGATAGTGTTGAAGTACTCAATGATTGTCCAGTTTTTCACCATTTGATCATTAATTTGGATGAATTCCCTCTAGATAACCCTTTTCATGGTGTATGAGTATGAGGCATAAAAAAGGAGAGAGTAAGTGTAGTATTATGAAAGTGGATTGAGAGGTAGATGAGTTGAGAGATCATCTTATAAGAAAGGATCTAGAAATCATCATGATTTAGAACCCATAAGGATTACACAACTGTCTCATTCAAGTTATGTGTGATAAGGGAATATCCAATGGTTTCCCAGTTAAAACCCTTACAATTCTCAAAATTCATATTTGGTTCGACAATTACAAAATACATTAGACTATTGGAGGTAAGGAAGTGCATAAGAGCTGATGCCATGGGAGAGTTCCCAATCCCTTGACAATACCAATACATGATCCTCATTATAAACTGGTCGTGTTGTCCCTAGAGTGAGGCATGTTCTTTTTCACTAACTTAGGGGAGGGATTATTTCCCTTTCCTTTTCCTTTATTTCCCTTCTTGTTGGGCATACCTAACGGCTTCTTGAGGGTAGAAGAGTCATTTTTATGGGCATCTACTCACTATATTTAGGGGGTTGGATGTCCTCACCGTCTTCAGGGGGCTGGTTATCCTCATTATCATCATCCAAATATTTATCATTGATTGGGATGATTTTTTTTGTAGAGTAAACCTCCTTTTTTGATGGTTCCCAACATGATTTCAATTTAGTCACTTTGTTTGAGGTCAATTCTATGAAATATTCCTCACTTAAATCAAGTATGGGTGACCTATCTTGTGTTCCTTTATGAAAATCAGAGTGGGACGATTCCACTACAATGTTTGGCATGCCACACTTCATTATTTTGGACTCAACATTTCCAGAGGGCTGGTGGGTGCGAAGAATGTTGGGAGGTATCTCAAGAAGCGCATTCAAAAAGTCTACTGTTTCATTAGAAACAATATGGGTTAAAGAATTATCCCCATCCACATATAGTTATGAAAAAGAAATTGGCGAGCCAAAAGAAATAGGGGTAGTAAACCTCACCTCAACGAGTTGTGCAGCAGGCATGGGTGAGCCGTAAGCCACAATTCCAGTGTGCTGCATTGGTAGGGCCTCCACAACCATAGAGGACCTGAATCCAGAAGGCACTATAATAGATGGAGTGGGGCCCCGTGGTGGAACCACAATGGCTAGATGTTTTTTGGTCTCATTATTCCCTACTTTATCAAAAAAAATAAGGCCTGAGGAAGGAGTATGCTTCTCCAAAGGTATGGCTGGTTGAGTAGTTGCTATGAAAGGGGGAGATGTAACAAGGTTAGTTCCATCATGTGTAATATTAGGGGATCCTTTCCATGGGTTTATAGGTTCTTCCTAAGAGGGGAAATGATCCTCGGGGGTTCCTCTATGGTGAAACCCTACATATCCACATTCTTCTCGACTAAAGGATCCAAGGGAGCACCTTTCTTTTTAAGGAGGTAGGGATCAGGAATAGGCTAGACCTGGGAAGAAGAATTGGAAGACTTCTTAAGACTAGTAGGATGATAAAGGGTTTAGGGTTTATGGGCCTTCTCCTTACCCTTATTTAACTTCTTTTGGAAGGTGTTATCTTCATTCACATATAGGTTGCAGATCCTATATACCTTGAGCCTTCTGAATTCCTAAATTAAATGACCAAGAAAGTTTTAATTTATAAAAAACTAGGCCTTCTTTCATATTGTATTTCTAGGTTGAGTCTATCCTCTAGGGTGATAATAACCACCTCCTCAACTAGGGTGTTCTCAAGGTCAACTTATACAAGTACGTTATCATAGTGACCAAATCTTGGGTTGTATGTTTCCTTGTCAATTCTGATGGGGAAGAAAACTGATGAGGCAATGTACCAAAGGATCAAAGGGAGTTAGTAAATCTAGTTTAACTTACAGATTTGGATCCAAACCTGAGTGAAGGAATTCTTCACACTGGAGGGGTCAAAATTCTCATCCCAGTCTTGGATTCGGAGGAGACCCAGTTTGAGAGAAATCGAGCATAAGATCTAGGATCTCCTTTTCAATTCATCTGAAGGGAAAATGATGTGAAAGTAACCCCTTACCATGGTTGTCATATTCCACTCATCAAATCCCGAAAATTAAGAAATATATTTAACATGAACTCTAAACTTCTAAAGCCTCTCCCCTTTCGGCGTCAAAACACGAGAAATGATGGAGAAATGACATAAGCTGAGTCTTTCCTCCACTGCCTCATGATTTGAAGATACATGATCAATACACCCTTTCTTTAGAACTTGTCCTAGTGAAGGAATATGGAAATTGGTGAAGGAAAGTGACACCTTCACATTCACAACTTCCAAAAAATTACTCCTTAGCTTGGGAGCTTCTGGATCCGTATGAAGATCGTCCGTCTTGGACTTATAGAGATGGGAAATATTCTTATGCCTGATCAATTACACATTGTCTATGGATGGATCTATGCTCTTGAATTCTAGGGGTTCTGATGTCTAAGATCCCACGTGGTCCCTGTGGTCTCCAAGGTTCTTTTCCTTCTCCTCCATCCTTTAGGTTTTTAGGGGTTTTAAGTGTTTTTAGGTTTTTATGGTTTTCTCAGATTTTGTCATGGTTTTTAGGGGTCTTAAAATTTTCGGTATTTTTAGGGCCTTTTTGGGATTTTTATTATTTTTAGGGATTTTGAGGGTTTTTAGTGTTTTTAGGGGCTTTAAGTGTTTTTGTGTTTTCAAGGTTTTCATAGTGTTTTTAGAGGTTTTAGGTATTTATGGATTTTTTTGGATTTTTATGGTTTATTGGGTTTTTAGCAATTTTGATGGTTTTTAGGATTTTTATGGTTTTATGGGTTTTATGGTTTTTTGAATTTTTTATGGTTTAAAGGTTATTCAAGTTTTTTATCATTTTTATTTTTTTAAAGGGTTTTTAAAGTTTTTAGTGGTTTTTAGGGGTTTTATGGGATTTTAGGTTTTTTATGGTTTTGATAGTTTTTATGGTTTTTATGGTTATTTTAAGAATTTTAAGAATTTTTATGTTTTTAGGGGTTTTTAGTGTATTTAGGTTTTTAATGTTTTATTAGGATTTTCAGGGTTTTTAGAGTTTTTTTATGTTTTTATGTATTTTTTAGGGCTTTTATGGTTTTTATAATTTTTTGGGACTTTTAGGGTTTTTAGGGCTTTCGGGATTTTTATGGTTTTACGTATTTTTTGAGTTTTAGGGATTTTAAGGTTTTGAAGAGTTTTTTTTATGTTTTTAGGTGTTTAAAGGGATTTTTATTAGTTTTTATTTTTTAAAGTTTTTTATGGGCCTCGTGGTTGTTAGGGGTTTTAGGGAGATTTTAGGGGGTTTTAGGGTTTTTAGGGTTCTTTTTATTTTTTAGGATTTTTATGTGTTTAAGGTTTTTAAGGCATTATTAGGGGTTTTTAGGGTTTTTAAGGGTTTTTATATTTTAAGGGATTTAAAGGGTTTTTAGGGTTTTTAGGGTTTTTATGGTTTTTATGTTTTTATGGTTTTTTGAGGGTTTTGGGTTTTTTTAGAATTCTTAGGGGTTGTTAGGGTTTTTAGGGATTTTAGAATTTTTTGGTTTTAGGGATTTTAAGTGTTTTTAGGTTTTTAAACTTTTCTTAGCGTTCTTTAGGGTTTAAGGGGTTTTTACGTTTTTAGTGATTTTATGTCATTTTTAGGATATAAATATATTAGGGTTTTTTAGGCAAAAAAGATGCAAGGGTCAGGCTATTCCCGACCCCCCCAAAATTTATAAAGAAAAAAGCGCAGCAGAAAAGGGGAGGGTGGGGCCAAACAACCCACACCCAAAAGCCCTAAACCCCCCATGTAAGAATCCGGATCTTCGTTTCAGGTATGTCTTTCCTTTTCTGGAGTTTTTGAGAATTTTTGGAGTTTTTGGAAATTTTTGAAGTACACGCAGTGTACTTTCTAAGTACACACTGTGTACTCCTTTTCCGCACGAAACCGTGTGATGGCCATGTCCGGACCACACACACGGTGTGTAGGAGTGACGTGGAGGCCGTTTTTGGCGGAGTACGGAAAAACCCACTACACGCTGTGTACTTTAAAAATACATGCCATGTAATTTTTTTTCACTAAATGGATCGAGGTCGTGCCTAATTTCCATAATCATCTTCTTCTAGGTCTGGTTCTTCTAAGAGAAACCCGTACGTCCAGATCTTCTCCAAGCCCCAACTTCTACGTCTGTTCTCTGATTCGAGCACGGTTGATTGCGTTGGAAGTGTAATGGTGAGTTCTTCCTTCTGCTTGAGCCTTGTTTTCCAATTCTTCCTCTTTCTCAAGTTATCTAAGGTTGAACTTTTTTTTTCATTTTCTTAGATCTATGACATTCTAGGGGAATCATTCATCATGGTTTAAGTATATCAATCTCCTAGGATCAAGGTAGTTGGTTTGTGCCTTACTGTTACAAGTCTCTGAGTTTATGTGCGAATTTCCACCGATACCCGTGAATGGGGTATTGCGTGTTACCCGTTTTTGCCTTAGTTGTTTTTCTACTTTGATTGTATTCTTGTGTAGAGGTAATTTGACCAGGTTAGAGGATTTTTTTGTGCTTGGATGATTTTTTTCCTTGCTTTGTTCTGTTTATGACCTTTGGGTCTTGTTTGCCTTTGGCTGCTACACCTGTTTTCATGCCTCGTGGTTATTGGTTGAAGTGAAACTCATGACATGCTTGTTGCCTTGTATACCATTTAGCTAAGTCTCTCTATAGTTGTACTTTGGTTATCCAAGTATCTCTATAGGTGTACATTGGTCTTATAGCATTATTATGCACTGACTGGCACGGGGCTGAGAGAACCCGGTGCTATAGACTATAAGGGATAGACCGAGTGAGCTTCCCAGAGAGTCTTAGATATTACAGACTACAGAGGGGATAGACCGAGTGAGATCCCAGAGTGTCTTGGATTTTATAGACTACAGGAGGGTAGACCGAGTGAGATTCCTCAGAGAGTCTTACCTTGTTTGAATCTCTTTAATAACCTTCCTAGGCTAGAGGAGGAATTGACCGAGTGAGATTCCTCAGAGAGTCTGTGGTATACCTAAGGCTACAGGAGGAATTGACCGAGATATCTTTCTCATAGAGTCTCTATACCTTGGGGCTAAGAGGGTTAGACCATGTGATCTTCCTCAAGAGAGTCCCTGACTACCCTAGACTATAATGGGAATTGACTGAGTGTGCTTCCCCAGAGAGTCTCATAAATTCGTATGACCAAGCCAGAGGGGTTAAGATGAGTGCACTGCCCAGAGGGTTTTGGTACTTCTTAGATAGGACCAGAGGGGATGGCTGCGAGTACTTCCCATAGGGTTTCTGGTTTATTAGCTGTTTATTTCACTACTGTTGATTGGTTGTGGATTGATTGCTCCTATGTATCATCCTGTTTTACCACTTACTGTTTACTGCCTACTGCTTGCTATTGTTGTTTACTGCTTATTGTGCTTTTACCTGCCATATACTCACCGACTGTTAGGAACAGATCTTCGGGTGGTTTCCTACTGGGATTTTATCTCACACCCTGTTTGGGCCATGCTTTGGGCCTAAGAAAACTATGTTGTTGCAAGTATAGACAAGGGAAATCACCCTTAGACTTCTGGAACTTGATTTCTTGGAGTAAGAGAGCATGAGACAAAGCTTTGGCTTGTGATGCTGAGGACCTGTTTACTTTTATTTTGTACTTGTTTTAGTATTGTAGTGTTTTACATCATTGTGACTTGTTTGGATTCTTTCATAGTTATGTATTATGCATCATTTTATATATACATATGTGCTCCAGTTTGTGGATTTAGTCTTCTGTTGTTATGTTGTCGGTTATTACTGCTTCTGCTATTTCATGTTTACTTTTATTCCTCTGTGTACTCTACTAATAAAGGGAATAGTTTCCCCACTATCACACCCAAGGCCATCGCTGCTAGTCAGATGCCTCTGGCATTTGGGGAAAGGCGCTTGAGTCCATGTGACCAACCAGGTACGGGGTTCCTCTAGGTGGCTTCCGAAACCGAGATGTTACAAAGTGGTATCAGAGGAATTCTTTTCTCTTGCATTACTATTTGGAGACTTAGCCAGGGATAGGATGGATTCGGTACTTCACAATAATTTGTGCTCGGGAGTTGCTAACCCGTGTACAGGGAAAATGAATGCTACCTCGTTTATTGCAGTTTTCTGGTTTTGAGATTTTACGATTGATACGATTTCACATAGAGTGATTCACATGCTTTGTACTGTTATTGTTTTGATATTACGGTTCTATTTGTGTCAAAACCTGATGAGATGAGGGTATTCCATCTCATGAATCATATAGGAACTTGTATAAATCACATGACATGCATTCTTGCCATGCCATTTAGGGTGAATTAGAGATTTCATACTATTGTGATAGACGTTGTGTAGATTATGCATGCTATTGTGATAGATTCTTGATAGAATATCTTCTGCTTGTTAGAGAATTGTTTGTATTGTACTTGTTTAAATGAACACCAAATTTTGATTCTTGAGGCGTTATGAGCCCTCTTGAATCGGAAATGGGTGGATCATGATCCGGTTTTCTCTTATACATGATTTTAAGGGATGCCAAGCTTTGATTCGCGGGGAGTATGGGCCCTCACGGATCAGAATTTGGAACCTCTTTGCTTTGTTTTCCGTATTTCTGGGCATCTGTACAGTTTCTGAGCTACTTCCTAGAAAGACCCAGAATACACTACGTGTACTTTCTGGTTACACGCCATGTAGTTTTTAGGCCATGTTACTGACTGTGTGTGTAGGAACACGGTTTTGTGAAAATAACGTCAGGAGCACACCGTGTACGGTATGTACACGCCGTGTAGTGTAGAACCTTGTACCCTTCCATGTAACTAACAACATGGGTCGGGGAATCTCGAGTAGAACATTCCGTGTTGTAAAGGAACACACCGTGTAGTTCTGTCCAGGTACCCAGCCGTTTCATGAACAACACGGGTCTGTGTGACCTTCTCTTAGAAACGCCGTGTTTCTTTTGGAACACACCGTGTAGTCTTGCCCAGGTATCCGGATATGTCACAAACAACACGGGACAATGTCACCTTCTCCTATACACATCGTGTTTATTCATAACATGTTGTGTAAGGGCCATCCATGTAGAAGGCCACGTCACTAACAACACGGGCCGCCGAGTCAGTGTCTAGTACACATCGTGTCCCTAGGGAACACGCCGTGTAGTCTGAGGTTAGTTTGAACCGTGTGAGTTAGCTGTGTAAGGAGACTCGGGTAGGGGAATAGATTTTAAGTACACGCCGTGTGTTGGGTCAACACACCATGTAGTTTGATGTGTTACAAAACCTATAGGGCAGGGTACACGCCCATGTTAGTGGCTTAAGAAGACACACTGTGTAGTTTTTATACATGCCGTGTAGTAGTGTTTTGTTAAATTGTGTGTCTTTCCCCTGTTCCTATTTTGTGCTCTTGTGTTCTCTGTCCTTGTTTTTCTGATCTAAGGTATACTTTTGATCTTTCAGAGATATGACTCCAAGATGTCCTCCGGTTGTACTTCTGTCGTCAGGCAGTGATCAGATGCCAGATATGGCTGATAAGGGACTTCCTTCCAATCCTCCAGTTGAGCCAGCCTTGACACCGGCTGTCATACCAGTTGCAGGCATTGATGCACAGTTCAGGGAGGAATTCCTGAAGATGATGTAGGCCTTCCAAGGAGTGCCACCTTTTTCCCCGTCGATGGATGAGTTGACTCGGGTTTTCCAACATCATCATCCTTCTAATTTTTCAGGGGATGGAGGACCCCAGGCTGTAGATTCGTGGATAGAGGCCACATTGACCATATTTGAGCACCTAGAGATCCCTTTAGAGATAAGGGTAAAGCTGGCTACTTACATGCTCCGGGACACCGCCAAGAGGTGGTGGGAGGTGATCTCATGGTCATGGCATTAGCAGGATATGTCTTGGGATGAGTTTCGATGCAACTTCAATGACTAGTTCTATCTAGAGACCCTAAGGGCCGATCGAGCCCAAAAGCTTATGAGCCTGCAGTAGGGTACTCTCTCTATTGTGGAGTACTCATCTCGTTTCACTGAGCAACAACATTTCACACCGATCCCAGAAGGTGATGAGTTGTTCCTTGCTAGGAAGTTCGAGGATGGTCTCAGGTAAGAGATACATTCCCAGGTGAATATCTTCCAGTTGAATTCGATATCCTCCATCGTCAACCAAGCGCTGATCACTGAGCGCAATCTGAGAGATTCTGGAGTAGTGAGCCAGGGCAGTTCGATATTCAGAGCCGGTGTTCCTCCTACGGACATTAGGAAGCATCGTAGAGAGTCTTCTTGAGGAGATCGAGGTTCACGGGATGCATCTTCTAGCAGCCAGGTTGTATGCTACCAGTGCGGTAGGAGAGGGCATACTAGGCCTCAGTTCCAGAGGGATCCGATGGAGTGTAGGTCTTGCAGAAAGATGGGTCATCTTTAGCATTTCTGTCACATCTTCTCACCTTCAGCTGGTGGTAGGGGTTCCTCTATGACCCTACATTCTGGAGATGCTTCAACAGTTTCCCACTAGTCAGGGAACTGGAGTTCTTCCAGTTGTTTGGGCCGAGGTGGAGGTTGCGGCCGTGGTGGTCAGTCACCAGGTCATCAGTGACAGTAGAGTGGATCAGCTCAGAGCGGTCATCCAGGGGTGCAGAGCCACAGTGCAGGCCAGTCTTTCACCGTGGAGCAGTCCTATCAAGAGCAGGATCCCGACCCTTCTACAGTTTGAGGTACGATCTTAGTATCCTCAGTTTTATCTTCAGCCCTTTTCGATAATGGTGCTTCCAATAGCTTTATCTCTGTTGCTGTCATGGAGAGCCTTGGGATCTGTATCTTTTCATATGCCAACTTGTTGACTCTAGACACACCTTTGGGGACAAGGACATCTAGCATACGTCAGTGCAGATAGTGCCCTCTTGAGGTTGCGGGGTATCATTTATTATGGGAACTCTATGTCCTAGAGATAACGGGCTATGACATCATTCTCAAGATGGACTGGTTAATTCCTTTCTAGGAAATCGTTGATTTCTATCGCCACAGGGTGAGTTTCATATCACCAGAGGGCAGATCTTTCCTTCATAGAGGCGAGTTGGATGTCCAGGCGGGTAGATCTGGACTAGAGCATCATGGGCTAGGAGGAGTTATAACCCAGATTGCTAGTCTTTATCTGGATGACCAGGGGACTTCACAGTTAGACTTTCCTCTAGTGGTGGATCGTTTCAGGGATGTCTTTCTTGATGACTTTTCAGGTTTACCTCTGGATCGTGAGGTAGAATTCTCGATTGAGCTCGTTCCAGGAGTGGCACTGATGTCCATTCCTCCTTTTAGGATGGCTACAACTGAGTTCCAGGAGCTCAAGAAGCAGTTGGAGGAGTTGCATGCAAAGGGTTTCATCTAACCCAGTACCTCTCCTTGGGGTTCGCATATTCTGTTTATGAAAAAGGCAGACGGTACCCTTCGACTTTGTATGGATTATCAGAAGCTGAACCAGTTGACAGTCAAGAACCGATATCCATTGCCGATGATAGATGACCTCTTTGATCATCTTCGAGGAGCCCGGTTGTTCTCGAAGATCGACATGAGGTCTGGTTATCATCAGTTGCACGTTAGACCATCAGATATACCTCTGATAGCTTTCAGGAGCAGGTATGGACTTTACAAGTATACAGTTATTCCGTTCAGTCTTACGAACATGCCTACAGTCTTCATGGCACTGATGAACCAAGTGTTCCATCCGTACTTGGACTCCTTTTTCGTGGTCTTTGTGGACGATATCTTGGTGTACTGTCACACTCTACATGACCATGCCACACATCTTGAGATCATTCTGAGTACACTGAGAGAGCATCAGCTGTATCCTAAACTCTCGAAGTTCCACTTTGGGATGGATCAGATTCACTTCTTAGGTCACATCATCTCAGAGGCTGGAGTATCTGTGGACCCAGAGAAAGTGAGAGTTGTAGTTTCCTGGGAGCAACTGAATAATGTTTTTGAGGTGCGGAGTTTTATTGGGCTGGCTGGGTACTACAAAAGCCTCATTCAGGACTTCTCACACTGAGCAACACCGTTGATAGGTCTGACCAAGAAGGGGGTGAAGTTTTTATGTTCAGATTCTTGTGAGTCAGCCTTTTAGGAGCTGAAAGGGAGGCTGCCATCAGCACCGATACTAGTCTTTCCAGAGCCGAACAAGGGCTATACTGTTTATTGTGATTCTTCGGGTATCAGGCTAGGAGATGTGCTTATGTAGGGAGATGGGGTCGTTGCATATGGGTCTCGACAGTTGAGTCCACACGAGAGTAATTACCCTACGCACGATCTGGAGTTGGCAGCAGTTGTTCATGCCTTACGCTGTTGGAGACACTATCTTCTGGGAGATCACTTTTTGGTTTTCACTGACCCCAAGAGTCTCAAGTACATATTCACTCAGCGTGATTTGAATCTGATACAGTGTAGGTGGGTCAAGTATATTCAGTCCTTTGACTTCGAGCTCACCTATACGTCGGGGAAAGGGCAATGCAGTGGTAGATGCGTTGAGTAGAAGAACCTAGATTTAGGCAGTTCAGGAGGCTAGTAGTGAGTGTCATCTTATGGCTCTGTTCTCTGAGATGCATCTGAAGGTGCACGATAGGCAGGGAAAAACCTTTCTTTCATCTGTGGCTGTTACCTCTACACTTCTTGATCGGGTAAGAATGAGGCAGCTATCAGATTCAGAAGCCTTAGTCCTGCAGGAGAGTGTGTCGAGAGGGGAACCTCTTCCTGGATGGACAGTGGGTGAGGATGAGATATTGCGTTTCTAGGGATGCGTATGGGTTCCATCAGATATACACGAGGAGATGACGCGGGATTTTCATTCGTCAGTTTGGGCAGTTCATCCTAGAGTCACCATGATGTATCGAGATATTCATCGCCAATACTGGTGGCCAGGTATGAAGAGATATGTTACTGGTTTTGTCATGAGATGTTCTACTTGTCAGCAGGTGAAAGAAGAGAATCTGCGACCAACAGGGCTTTTACAGAAGTTACCCATTCCGGAGTGGAAGTGGAACGATGTCGTGATGGATTTCGTGACCGGGTTGCTGAGGTCACCTCAGGGAAGTGACGTTGTTTGGGTTTTCGTCGATAGGCTTACGAAGGTTCCACCCTTCTTACCAATCAAGGAAACCTTCAGTGTTGATGATCTGGGATGAATGTACATCTGAGAGATTTTACGTCTACATGGAGTTGCACACTCCATTATTTTAGATAAGGATGCGCTCTTTACCTCTCGGTTCTGGTAGGGACTTTAGAAGGCTTTGGGCACACAGGTACTTTTGAGTACAGCATACCATCCCCAGACTGATGTCCAGTCCGAGCGAACGATCCAAGTGATTGAGGATATGCTCCGAGCTTTCATTCTAGACTTTGACGGTTCATGGGAGAAGCATATACCTCTTGTGGAGTTCGCCTACAACAGAAGTTTTTAGGTGACCATTCAGATGGCACCATACGAGGCTCCGTACGGTAGGCCATTCCGATGACCCTTATGCTGGCTAGAAGCAGGAGAGGCAACTTTGGTAGGACCTCATCTTGTTTAGGAGACCTCAGAGCAGATAGAGTTGATTCAGAAGAGGATGGTTACAACACATATTCTATAGAAGTCTTATGGTGATCAGCGGAGATGACCTCTGGAGTTCGAGGTTGGAGATCAGGTTTTCCTGCGTGTTGCACTGAGTTTGGAACACAAGAGGATTCGGAGACAGGGTAAGATTTCACCACTGTACATCGGGCCGTTTGAGGTATTGGAGAGAGTTGGGCTGGTTGCCTATCGGTTGCAACTACCTTCGAGGTACCAGGAGATGCACGGCGTCTTCCATGTCTCTCAGCTCCGACGTTACTTTTCAGACCCGTCTCATGTCTTTCAGCCCAAGGAGGTTGAGCTCAAAGCAAATGCGTCATTTGAATAGAATCCTATTCGGATTTTAGATTGGGGTACAAAGGTTCTCTGAGGCTGGTATGTTCCCTTGGTATGAGTGTTATGGAAGCACGGGCGAGTATAAGACAAGACATGGGAGAGGAAGGCCAAGGTTCGATCGCAGTGGCTGGAGCTGTTCGAGGATCCTTCTTCTACACCCATCTAAGGAAATTCGGGGATGAATTTCTTTAAGGGGGGAAGTTTGTAAGAATCCGGATCTTCGTTTCAGGTATGTCTTTCCTTTTCTGAAGTTTTTGAGAATTTTTGGAGTTTCTGGAAATTTTTGAAGTACACACCTCGTACTTTCTAAGTACACACCGTGTACTCCTTTTCCGCGCAAAACCGTGTGCTAGTCGTGTTCGGACAACACACACAGTGTATAGGGGTGACGTGGAAGCCGTTTTTGGTGCAGTATAGAAAAACCCACTACACACCGTGTACTTTAAAAATAAATGTCGTGTACTTTTCTTTTTTTCACTAAACAAACCGGGGTCGTTCCTAATCGCCATAATCATCTCCTTCTAGGTATGGTTCGTCCGAGAGCGACCCGTATGACCGAATCTTCCCCAAGCCCCCGATTCTTCATCCTTTCTCTGATTCTAACACATTTGATTGTGTTGGAAGCATAGCGGTGAGTTCTGCCTTCTGCTTGAGCCTTGTTTTCCAATTCTTCCTCTTTCTCATGTTATCTATGGTTGAAAGTTTTGTGCGTTTTCTCAGATCTATGATGTTCGAGGGTGAATCAGTAGTCGTGGTTCTAGTATATCGATCTCCTAGGATCGAGGTATGTGGTTTGTGCCTTCCCATTCAAAGTCTCTAAGTTTATGTGCGAATTTCCACCGATACCCATGAACCGGGTATTTTGTGTTACCCCTTTTTGCCTTCATTGTTTTCCTGCCTTGATTGTATGCTTGTGTAGAGGTAATTTGACCAGGATAGAGGATTTTGTTATGCTTGGATGTTTTTTCCCTTGCTTTGTTCTGTTTACGACCTTTGGGTCTCATTTGCCTTTGGCTTCTACACCTGTTTTCATGCCTCGGGGTTATAGGTTGAAGTGAAACTCATGACATTCTTGTTTCCTTGTAGAACATTTATCTAACCATCACTATATGTGTACTTTGGTTAGCCAAGTAGCTCTATAGGTGTACTTTTTCCTTATAAAATTATTATGCACTGACTGGAATGGGGCTGAGAGAATCTAGTTCTATAGACTACAAGGGATAAACCGAGTGAGCTTCCCAGAGAGTCTTAGATATTACATACTACAGAGGGGATGGATCAAGTGAGCTCCTAGAGAGTCTTGGATTTTATAAACTATAGGAGGGTAGACCGAGTGAGCTTACTAAGAGAGTCTTACCTTGTTTTAATCTCTTTAAGAACCTTCCCAGGCTAGAGGAGGAATTGACCGAGTGAGATTCCTTTGAGAGTCTATGGTATACCTAAGGCTATAGGAGGAATTAAACGAGATATCTTCCTCAGAGAGTCTCTAGACCTTGGGGTTAATAGGGTTAGACCGCGTGATATTCCTCAAGAGAGTCCTTGACTACCCTAGACTATAAGGGGAATTGACTGAGTGCAATTCCCCAGAGAGTCTCATAAATTCGTATGACCAATCCTGAGGGGTTAGGCTGAGTGCACTGCCCAGAGGGTTGTGGTAATTCTTGGATAAGACTAGAGGGGATGGCTGCAAGTACTTCCCAGAGGGTTTATGGTTTATTAGCTATTTGTTTCACTGTTGTTGATTGGTTGTAGATTGATTTCTTCTATGTATCATCCTGTTTTACCGCTTACTGTTTACTGCCTACTGCTTGCTGTTGCTGTTTACTGCTTATTGTGGTTTTACCTGCCATATACTCACAGACTATTAGGCACAGATCTTCGGGTGGTTGCCTACTGGGATTTTATCACACACCCTTTTTGGTTCATGCTTTGGGCCCAATCATACTATGTTGTTGCAGGTATAGACAAGGGAAAGAACCCTTTGGCTTCTGGAACTTGATTGCTTGGAGCAGGAGGGCATGGGACAAAGCTTTGGCTTGCGATGCTGAGGAGCTGTTTACTTTTCTTTTGTACTTGTTTTAGTACTGTAGTGTTTTCCAGCATTGTGACTTGTTTGGATGCTTTCCTAGTTATGTATCATGCATCATTTCATATATACATATGTGATACAGTTTGTTGATTTAGTCTTCCTCTGTTATGTTGTTGGTTATTAATGATTCCACTATTGCATGTACACTTTTCTTCCACTGTGTACTCTGCCAATGAGGGCATAGTTTCCCCAATATCACACCCAAGGCCCTCGCTAGTAGTCAGCAGCCTATGGCGTTTGGGAAAATGCGCTTGAGGCCATGTGACCAACCGGGTACAGGGCGCATCTGGGTGGCTTCCGGAACCGGGACGTTACACCCCAAGACACCGAAACCCCAAAATACCTAAAAATAGAAGAGAAAATAATAGGAACAACCAATAAAAAGTCAAAAATCTCCATCCCCATATGGGTCCCCATCAGCACCACAACCAGTGGAAGCATCTGACTCCATCGACTCCCATTCAGATGATTCGTATTACTTTAGGAAGGTGGTGTAGTAATATCTGAGATGTTGTTGCTTCACATCATACTGCACCTTGATGGTCTGACCTCCCTTCGCAGAGGGATTGGCTTTGCAAAAATCCCTCGTAGACACAGTCCTTGGAAAATTAGAGTATTCCTTCCTCGGTTTCCTCTTCTCGGGATCTAAAGAGACCCCTGTAGAATTTTTTTCTTTCCCATGAGGAGTGGCCACCTCGAGAAAAGACCTATCCTTTATGATAAAATTCATAATATGAGACACCCTTCTACCTCCTTCCTGGAAAAAATATTGATCAAGGACAAATGGGTCTTCCTAATTTAGGGAGCAAGCAGCAAGAGCCCCGCACCGCAGTATATGAGGAACCACCAAGGCAGAATCACGAAAATCAATGCAAGGTGGGGATACCACACCAGTAAGGGCCAATTGTAACTGCATGTCCTCCCTAGGCCACATGAAATCCTCCATAGTCGGCTTCGTCACCTCCTTATGTTCAGAAGCCTCCCCCTTCTCAATATCAAACTGAGTTGAATCCCCCTACAGAGCCTCACTATCAGAAGCGCCCTCATGCACCGAAAAAACCAAGGACCCATGCCCAGGCCACAGAGATCCCTACCACACAACATAATGCTTCTCTACAAGCTCACCTTGTCGAGGTACTTCCCCCTGCTCAGCCTCCTTCCCCAGCACCTGGCTAAGAGAGGGCATATCAACTTGTTCATTCCCCTCCTCTTGTTCAATCACCTTCCCTTCCACATACTCCCCCACCTGCTCAGCCACCACCTCCTTCTTGTCTAGCACCCCAGACACATCCACCTTCCCCTTCCCACCTTCAGAAATGTCTTCTCTAGCCTTCAATTTACTCTCAACCAACATAACCTGCACCTCATCACTACCATTTTCATCACAGGTCAATTCCGGTACAGCATCATCAACCACCGGAGAAGAATTCTGAACGCTCCCTCCACCATGCCCAGTGGTATCGGCTTGTACCTTCCTCTGTTCCTGTTTAGAAAGCATCTCACATCCCGCATTGACAATTGGGGACCCTTAATCCTCTTCCTCAAAGTTCAGCCCTTCAAAATGGTTAACGGTTGGATCCAATTCTTGTCTCTTCTTCAGACTACTCTCAGAGGAAATAGGCATCCCACCAGTAGAAAAATCCATGCCAAGAGAGCCTCCACCATCTGGAAGCTTCAAATCTCTCCTCAAGCGCTTGAAGATATCACACACTTTAGGTTCTGGTTGGCACACATCCACTTTCCTAAAGTTGTCTACACCCACAATCTCAACAAACGTTAAGGGAACTGGAACAGACAGCCGAGGAACATAAGAGGAGGAGCCGCTTCCACACCGGCACCCAGATGCAACATGGCCTATCCTACAACAATTCAAACAGAAGTAGACCCAGGATTCAAAGCAGGCTTGTTGTTTCCACCAGAGTTCACCTTAAATATGGAAACAAACCAAATTGACCGGGGGCGTGGACACATCCACCTCTATGAAAATCCATGGAACAAAGGTGTGATATGAAGAACTCATCCGTGCATCCATACAATGAAATTACCTAATGAGATAACCAACGACATGAGGATGGCCAGATTCTAAAAGGGGAGTGCAATTCCAGGAAGAGTATCCCACCACGCCACTCTTGGGGGGTCACAATTCAGGTGGAAATCAAAACTCCACCAGAATAAGTAGAACCAGAAACGATTTTTATGGTTTTTAGGGTTCATTAAATTTTTATGGATTTTTAGGTACTTTTTTAGGATTTTTATGTTTTTAGGGTTTTTAGGGATTTTGATGGTTTTAGGGTTTTATATGGTCTTTATGATTTTTTTAGATTTTTAAAGTATTCTAGGTTTTTAGGGGTTTTAAATATAATTTTTTTGTTTTAAGGTTTTCTTAGAGGTTTTGAGGGGTTTTTGGGGTTTTATGTTTTTAGGGGTTTGAGGGATTTTGAGGAGTTTTTGGGATTTTAGTGTTTTTATAGTTTTTATGTTTTTTTGGGGTTTTAGAGTTTTTTTGAGTTTTTAATGTTTTAATGGGTTTTTAGAGTTTTTTAATATTTTTAGGCATTTAGATATATTTTAGAGTTTTTATTGGGTTTTTATGGATTTTTAGAGGTTTTAAAGATTTTAGGTTTTTTATGGTTTTTAGGGGTTTTAGGGTTTTTAGTGTCTTTTAGGGCAAGGAAGATGTGAGGGTCGGGCTATTCTTGACCCCCCCCCCCCCCAAATTTATTAATAAGAAAAAGAGACACAACAGACAAGGGAGGGGAGGGGTCAAATGACCCACACCCAAAAACCCATTACAACCCACGCCAAAAAAAGAAAAAGCAAAATCAAAAAAAAAAGAAAAAGAAAAGAAACAAAAAAAAAACACAAAAATAACCCAAAACACCAAGTAGCAACCATCATCATCACCAGCATCAACCAGCATCCAGCAGCTCACAACCAAGCAGTAACCAGCCTCCAATCTCACCATGTCCAGCAACCAGAATAGTCCAGCCATCACCGCCATAACATCTCTTAGCAGCATCTCCAACAGCATCACCCAGCCAAACACAAAAAGCATCCCATAACACAAACCAACCTCTAGACCTCAACAACTCTTCTTCCCTAACAAAAGCCAGCACGAGAAGATGTCCACCACCAAACCCACCGTAGCAAGACATCCCTATTAGAAACTCACAGCCAAACATCCATCCCTACTTCTTGAAGAGTTCCATGTACATTTCCCTGAGTCTTTACTTATCTGAAGATAGCCAAGCTTGAGAATACTTTTCAGGCCACCCTCGCTTGGTATCATTCAAATTCTTTTTAGCAGCCTTAGAAGAGGACCTGGTAGCCACGAGATTAGGAAAAGTGGAGTAATCCCTCCTTGGACTCCTCTTCAGGGGAGAAAAAGTGAGGCCCAAAGGCACATTCTCCTTTCCATGTAATAATCCATCACTGACTGTCCTCAAAGCCTCATATTTACTTCCACCACCCATTTTGTCATCATCAGCAACAACATCCACCCATTCTCTTTGCTGGAGCTTCACTATCTAACCTTTATTTCCAAAAACCCCATCACCCAAGGCATTGGGTTGTACAAATCCAAAACCCATGAACTGGGGATGCACATTGGTGTCCTCCAGGTCCATTTCCCCCAAAATTAGATAACACCTATCTTTATACCCATCAAAGTTGTTATGGCTCAGCGACTGCCCATCCTACCCAGTGTAAAGGATCAATTGAAAGCCTTACACCCCCCTCAGGTTGCCTTCTCTCACTCCCATAGAAATCAGACTGAACTACATGACTAAAAACATGTTCAACATTTCCATTTTGACTAGATTGAATATCCTGATTCCCATCACAAGAAACCCAATCAATCCTATCACAACTATTTGAAATCATTATTTTAACCTCACTATGATCCTCAATGGGGTCCATAACCTGAACCTCATTCTACACAAGCACCTACACCTCACTCTACTCCTACTCAACAGAGTCACACTTTGCACATGTAGAGCATAAAATAGGGATAAAACCACAAAAACGAACATGATTTCCTAATATTAACACAGTCTCACTAGGAACATCAATTACCAAGTCATATTTTAGTATACTAAAAACATTAAAGATCCAAGGATCAGATCATTTAGCCTGCACAGGCTTCAGTAATTGCTTGTTAGTAGTAACTAGGAACACAAAATTAGGGACATAACCAGTAGAAAGCTGGTCCGAAATTCTATAATCCAACTGCCTATCCTCATGTCCAATAACTGGATATCATTCCTCATTCACAGAGTGGGTGATCAGGTCTAATAGTAATTCCACATGCCCATAAACATTCCCATTTAGCTCAATCCCCTTTACAACAGTCATCCCCCACTGCTCATAACCCAACTCCTTAGATTCGAAACTATCAAAACTATTGGGCAAAGGGATTCTAACATGCACCTGTATCGCAACCTCCCCCAATGAACCAAGAGAGGTTTCAAATATGGGAGTTCTCACAACCTCCATATCCTCCACATGAATAGATGTATCCAATACACATATAGAGGTCCACGCATCCTCTACACTCACCATAACACCCTCACTAAATATCAGTACATCATCCCTGTCCATAATGAATTCTTCATATTCCACCACCCCCTTATCCTACCTAAACCTCAAATCATGATTCTAACTCAAAGGAACTAGATTTACCTCCATTATAGGGGGAAAACAATCTTCTACCGTAGTAAAAACACTCTCCTCAACATTAGGCTTTCCACAAAAAGAAAAAAAATATGCATCATCATGCATCACCTCTACAATAATCATATCACTTTCACTATAATTCCAATCATCCTACAAGGCCATGTCACATGAAAAAGATATTTATACCTCCTTATCACACCCAAAATTCATACCAGCTTTCAATCATTCACAAGGTGAACTTACCTTAATTTGGGGAGGCAAAAAATGAGAATATTTCAGTATAACCACCTCCTACACCTCAACCAAGGCCTTACACCCTTCACCAACCTCCACCTGAGCCTGGTTCAAACCACCGATTTTTATGGCACCATGCCTGCAGCCCCGATCACAATGGGAAAGCTTCCTACAAGTAAAAAAAAGTCTACCCATGACCCAAAAATGACCAGTTGCTTATACGAGAGCTCCTCATCAATAACGATCCACAGAAAATCAACCACCTCCTTAGAAGCATCAACCTCAACAAAGACCCTCAAAGAAATATGATGAAAAACCACCCAAGTCTTGATATCCATGCATAAGAACCTTCCCACAAGGTTCTCTAGCATGGAAATAATAGAATAATTTTAAAAGGGTAGGGGATGTTCTGGAAATCTAACCCAAGTTGCAAACATCAGTGAGTAGTTATTCAAGTGAAGATCAAATCTCCACGGAAAAAGGGAGAAACGGTATCCATTGCATCTTTGAGGGGATGTGGACCAAGAAAGGGTAAGATCCTTCTCAATTGCAAAGAAAATAATGATATGGAAGCTATAAAAAAGATCCACCATAGAATGGTCCTGTAGATCCCATTACTCAAAAATGAACATGTCAAATAAATCCATCATGGGGTCCCAGTTCAAAAAACGAGCAACCAGAGTTAGGAGATGTAGAGAGGAGGCTTTATTGAATTCCAGGATTGAGATCTAAAGTTGCGGGTGGCCTTTAAATAGGTCAGGCGCCTTAGAGAAGAGCTCGATCCAAATAAATGGGGGTAGAAAATCAAGAATTGAGAATGGGAAAAGGGAGCGATATTCATTAAGGATAATCAGAGGTCTCTTCCCCGCAGAGGGGGGAGGGAGAGGCGTGGTAGCTGTTGTCATCATCAAGATAGATAAAGGGGTTCGACCATCACGAGATAGTAGAATTTTTATCAGTTTTAGGGATTTGTTTTTTGAAATTTTTAGGGGTTTTAAGGTTAGTAGGGTTTTAAATACTTTTTGTAGTTTTATGGGTTTTTTACTATTTTTATGGGTTTTTAGGGTTTTTAGGGTTTTTAAGTGTTTTCAAGTTTTAAAGGTTTACATATCTATTTTTAGGGGTTTTAGGGGGTTTTATGTTTTTATTTATTTTTAGTGTTTTTTAGTATTTATATAGAGTTTTTTGGGTTTTTAGATATTTTGAGTGTTTTAGGTTTTTTATGGTTTTTTTGGGTTTTTGGTTTTATTTTTGAGTTTTAAAGATTTTCTCGAGTTTTTTATGTTTTTAAGATTTTAATGGGTTTTTTAGAGTTTTATGTTGTTTTATGGTTTTTATTTGTTTTAAGGGTTTTCAAATTTTTTTAGGAGTTTTATGGTTTTTAGAGGTTTCTAGGGTTTGTAGGGTATTTTAGGGTTTTTTTTTCCATTTTTTAGTTTTTAGTGATTTTATGTGTTTTTTAGGTTTTGATGTTTTCTTGAAGGGTTTCATTATTTTTATGGTTCTTTACATTTTTTGGGATTTTTTGGATTTTTTTAGGATTTTATGATTTTTAGGGTTTTAGTGTTTTTTAGGATTTTAGCATTTTGTAGGTTATTATGTGTTTTAACAGCTTTTAGGTTTTTGAGGTTTTCTAAGGTCTTTTCATGTTTTAGGGTTTTATATGTTTTAGGAATTTCTATGTCCTTGTGGTATTTTTATGATTTTTTAGGCAAGGAAGGTGCGAGGCCTAACTATTCATGGCCCCCCAAAATTTATTAAAAGAAAAGAAGGACAGAAAAGGGAGGGGTGGGGCCAAACATCCCACACCGAAAACCCTAAACCCCCCAAGACACCAAAACCCCAAAGACCCAAAGAGAAGTAGAGAAATAAATAGGAACTTCAAATCAACATCTCCATCCCCATAAGGGTCCCCATCAGCACCATAACCAGAGGAGGCATTCTACTCTACCGACTACCATTCAGATGATTCGTATTGCTTTAGGAAGGAAGTGTAGTAATCTCTGAGATGTTGCTACTCCACATTAAGCTGTGCCTTGGTAGACCGGCCTCCCCTACCAGAGGAAACTTCCTTAGCTTTGCAAGAGGATCTCGTGGATACTATCTTTGGAAAAGTGGAATAGTCCTTCCTTGGCTTTCTCTTTCGAGGGTCTAAAGAGACCCCTACAGAATTGATTTCCTTCCCATATGGAATGGCCACCTCTAGAAAGGCCCTCTCTTTACTAATAATATCCATATTATGATTCATCCATCGAGCATCCTCATGGAAAAAAACTTGATCAGAAATGAAGGAGGCTTCCCGATTTAGGGACCAGTCAGCAAGAGCCCCACATGGCATGCTAAGAGACTCCACACTAACCTGGGTCAACTGAAATCGCCCCTCCTCCCTAGGAAACCTGTAGACTTCCACAAATAGCTTCATCACCTCCCTAAGATCAGTAGCCTCCCCCTACTCATGATAAATCCGAGCCAAACCCCCTACAAAGATTCACCAGCAGAAGTCCCTTCATTCACCACCAAATCCAAAGGCCCCTGCCCATGATGTGGTGAACCCTACATCACCACAGAACACTGCTCTTCCATCTCCCCTTGCCTATGCACCTCCCTCTACTTAGCATCCTCCCCCAACACCTGACTGAAGTGGGCTGCATCTCTTTGATCAGTTCCCTCCCCCTTCTCATGCACCTTCCCTTCCACAAGCGCACCCCCAGCAGTACCATCCTGCCTGGACACAAGCCCCTGGTCCACCAAACATCCCTCTATGTATACCTGCCCATTATCAGCCTTCTTTTCCACACTACCATATGCTACCACATCATCCCCCACATCAAAATCCCACAGCCCCATCCCAGAATTGGAGCAGAAAAAATCATGGAAGGGGTCCTCCAGCAGACTTTGATCGGCAGTTCGGGCCCCTCCCTCCAGATTGGCCACTTCCCCTTGTTCCTCCACCATCCCCTGCTCACTCACAACCTCCATTGTCTTATCCACACCCTCAGACAAAACCTCAAGACTCAAAATCCTATTACACAAGGGGGGGGGGCAAGCCAAAGATTGAACCACCCTTCTTCCATCCTGCCCACTGACAGGACTCTTGTCTTGAATCTTAGCCACCCCACCCACATTCCCAGCAAGAGGCACTCCTGGATGTCCAGTAGACAACGAGGAATCCAATTCCTCTACCCCGTCCTGCACCGTGGTTGAATCGTCCTGCTGTCCCTTTTCTTCCCCCTCACAAGCAGCACCAGTGGGAGCTTGGATCCGATATTTTCGATCAATAAAATAATGTGCAACAACCCTCCAGTCACCATCCACCACCAACCCATTATAAACCAAAGTTCGATGCATGCTTCCCTGCACAATTAGATCACTGACCCTTCCAAATATTTCATCGACACCTTGTCACCCATGAATCCAAGGTCCTGCTTCAGCCTATCAAAAACAATCGAGACCCTCGGTGTAGGATTCGATGCCGAATTCAAGGGGACCTCTTCAGAAGGCACAACCATTTGATCCCCTGAAAGCACATCAATCCGCACCAGCAAACCCGAATCAGTAACTCCATGATTCTATGCCACAACCTCTCTGCTTCTTCTACCACGCCTATAGTCTACAATAAAATGGCCCATCTTCTTGAAAGAAGAGAAAAATACCACCAGTGATTCAAAGATAATAGGTTTATTGTACAATAATTCCTTACCAACGTCAATCCAAACAAAGTCCACAAGCACTTTGGAAGCATCCACCTCCACGCAAGCCCATGGAGAAACTAGATGGAAAACAGCTTGAGTTCTGTGGTCAGAACAAAAGAAGCGACCCACAAGTTTCCCTAGAATACAGATGATTTCTGGATTTTTGAAAGGGATTGGGAGTTCCAAAAACCTAACCCTAGTGCTAACCATCGGCGAGTCACAATTCATGTTAAGATCAAAGCTCCATTTGAAGAGGAAGAATCTAATCCCATTGAAGGTTCGAGGGGATGAGGACCAAGCGTTGATCAAGTCCTCCTCCATCGATAAGCAAATCATGAGATGATGACTATCCATCAAGCCAAAAGTCATACGATATTGAAGATTTCAAGAATCAAAAATAAATCTGTCAAAGGGGACAACCAAGGGATGATGATTCACAAACCGATCTACCAGGGTCAGGCTGTGGAGATAAGAAGCCTCTTGGAACTTCGAAACCGAAATTGACAGTTTTTGGTAGCCCTCATATAAATTAGGGACCGTCGAGAAGATCTCAATGCAAGGGAACGAGGGAAGGAGATCAAGTGCAAGGGGAGGGATGAAGACCACGTTCTGATAGACATCAGGCAACAAATCCTCCCCCGCGAGGGGAGGAAGGACCACCTTGACCAGCGTCGTCATGACATCCTTGAAAGTATACGGATCTATCTTTTCCTTATGATTTTTATGGGTTTTATAGATTTTGATGGTTTTATCGTTTTTTGAGTTTTTAGGGGTTTTCCTGTGTTTTTTAGTGTTTTATAGTTTTTAGAGATATTTATAATTTTTGGGGTTTTGAGGGTTTTTAGTGTTTTTAGTGTATTTTTAGGGTTTTTATTGGTTTTTAGTATTTTATGGGTTTTAGGGTTTTGTAGTTTTTAGGGTTTTTTTTAGGTTTTTAGGTATTTTAAATGTTTTTATGCTTTAAATATTTTCTACCTTTTATTAGGGTTGTAGGGTTTTTTACATTTTTAAGGATTTTTAGGGATTTTTTTAGATTTTTCACAATTTTTAGGGTTTTTTAGGGTTTTGGGGGTTTGGGGGTTTTTATAGGGTTTTGGTGGTTTTAGGGTTTTTAGGGTTTTTAGGGTTTCAGGATTTTTAGGGGTTTTCTATTTTTTGTATTTTTAAGGTGTTTTATGTGTTTTTATGTTTTTTAGGTTTACTTATTGGGTTTTTGTATTTTTAGGAGATTTTAAATTTTAGGGATTTTAAAGCAATTTTATGTTTTTTTAGTTTTTAGGGTTTTTAGGGATTTTGAGGGTTTTTAGGGTTTTAGGGTTTTTTTTTGGTTTTTAGTGCTTTTAGATTTTTTTAGAATTTTTGGGGGTTTTGAGTGTTTTTTAGATTTTAAGGTTTTCTAAGGGGTTTTCAGGAGTTTTATGGGTTTTTACATTTTAGGGATTTTAAGTATTTTTTAGAAATTTTATGGTTTTTAGGGTTTTTAGGGATTTTGAGGAGATTTAGGGTTTTATGGGTTTTATGGTTTTTGTAGTTTTTGGGGGTTTTTAGGGTTTTGTTTTTAGTTTTTAGGGTTTTAAGGGGTTTTAGAGTTATTTAACATTCTTAGTGGTTTAAAGGGTTTTTATATTTTTTAGTGGGTTTTTAGGGTTTTTCAAGTTTTTATGGGGTTTTAGGGGGTTTTTTGGTTTTTTTGGGTTTTAAGGTTTTAGGGTTTTCTAGGGTTTTTAGTGTCTTTTAGGATTTTTACTATTTTTTATGGATTTAATGTTCTTTTATGTTTTAAGGTTTTCTTAGGGATTTTCAAGGTTTAATGGGGTTTTTATTTTTTTCTTATTTTTATGGATTTTTTTTGGATTTTTATTGTTTTTATGGTTTTTAGCTATTTTGAGTGTTTTTATGTTTTTTGGGGGCCTTAGGATTTTTTTGGTTTGTTTGGTTTTTTATGGTTTTTTAGAATTTTTTAATGTTTTTAAAGGTTTAAAGGGTTTTAGAGTTTTTAGTAATTTTTTGGTTTTTATAGGTTTTGGGGGTTTTAAAAGGGTTTTAGGGGTTTTAGGGTTTTTTTTTGGGGGGGGGGTTTGAATCTTTTAGAGTTTTTAATAATTTTTTAGGGTTTTTGGTGGTTTTATGTGTTTTTAGATTTTATGTTTTTCTTAGGGGTTTTTCAAGGTTTTTAGGTTTTTTTACGTTTTAGGGGTTTTTTTTTGAGTTTTTAATGATTTTATAGTTTTTTTGGGGTTTCAGGTTTTTTAGGGGGGCGGGGGTTAGGTTTTTTGCATTTTTAGGGATTTTAAGTGTTTTTAGATTTTTTAGGTTTTAATTATGGTTTTCGAAGTTTTAATGGTTTTCTTATGTTTTTAGGGATTTTAGGTATTTTTTAGGATTTTTATGTTTTTTTGGGTTTTTAGGTATTTTTAGGGTTTTGGGGGTTTTTATGTTTTTTTTGGGTTTTTAGGGTTTCACTTTTTTTAGAGTTTTTAAACATTTTGGGGGTTTATAGGGTTTTTTAGTTTGTTTTTAGGGGTTTTATGGGTTTTTTATGGTTTTTAAGGTTTTTAGGGGGTTTTATGTTTTTTTGAGGCTTTTTGGGTTTTTTGGTTCTTTTAGTGTTTTATGTGATTTTAGGATTTTTAGAGGTTTTAAGAGATTTTATGTTTTTAAGTTATTGTTGTGGGTTTTCAGAGTTTTTAGGGCAAGGAACATGTGAGGGTCAGGCTATTCCTGACCCCCCCAATTTATAAAGAAAAAAGTGCAGCAGACAAGGGTAGTGTGGGGCCAAACATCCCACACCGAAAAGCCCTAAACCCCCAAGACACAAAAACCCCAAAAGACCCAAAAGCAGAAGAGAAAAAAATAGGAACAACAAATTAAGGTTTTTAGGATTTTTTTCATTTTTAGAGAATTTAGGGATTTTTTAGGATTTTTATGTTTTTAGGGACATTGAGGGGTTTTAGGGGTTTTTAAAAGTTTATAGTAGTTTTAGCACATGAGCCTCAGCCCAGTTGGTGATGAATCTTCAAGTGAATCCATGAGACCCAGGTTCGATTCTAGGTGGAGACATATTTCTGGGTACTGTAGCAATACCATAGTAGGTACTATAACAGACATTTTTCGGTACTGTAGCAGCTTGAACTATTCACCTTTGGGGCACTGGTTTAGGCAGGTAGTCCTTAAGGCCTACGAGACACCCATACTTTTGGGTCAGTAAGAATTTTGGGCCACATCAAGGCCTTTGGGCCACCTCAAGGCCTTTAGGACACCTTATGTGCAGATGCAAACCATACAAATTCTACAAGGAACACACTCCAGAGGAGGATTCATAGTAGGCACATTCACCAGAGCAGAGCTATCAAATTTAAAATAATCAGAGGGTATGACACTTTTCACTAGTACCAGGCATGTGCATCCTTGAACATCAAAACTAGTCAAACATCCATGAAAATATGGAGATCTGATCACAATGCAGACACCAGGGAGGGGTAGTTTCAAGTAGTCCTAGTCTCGGATGTAGTCCTTTAAGAATTGTGGGTCCTGTAATGTCTCGAAGCCTACTGGAAATGTAATGTTTGGGTTCCCCTTGAACCCTTAAAATGGAGATTATAAAAAATGACTAAAAAATGAATGCCTTCAATCCATTTATGTAGGCAAGGTTTATAGTAGTTTTTAGGGTCTTTGTATTTTTAGGTTTTATTTTGAGTTTTATGTTTTATTTGGTTTTTAATTTTTTTTCTTAGGGTTTTTAGTGTTTTATGATTTTTTAGTATTTTTATTGTTTTTATGGTTTTAGGGATTTTGAGGGTTTTATAGTTTTTTTGTTTTCTAGGGTTTTTAGTGTTTTTATGTTTTTTAGGGTATTATGTTTTTAAGGGTTTTTTAGGGTTTTTAGGGTTTTTTACATTTTTATGGTTTTTAGGGATTTTGTAAGATTTTTATGGTTTTTGAGGGTTTTTAGGTTTTTTGAGGGTTTTTAGTGTTTTTTAGAGGTTTTAAGGTTTTAAGGTTTTTTTGTGTTCATAGTTTTTTATTTTTTGAGTTTTTAAGGTTTATAAGTTTTTTAGTGTTTTTTACAGTTTTTAGGAGTTTAATGGGTTTTTAGGGTTTTTTATGATTTTTAGGGGTTTTATGGGTTTTTAATGTTTTTAGGGGGTTTATGGTTTTTAGGGTTTTATAGAATTTTAGATTTTTTTAACATTTTCAAGGTTTTTTAATTGTTTTAAGTGTTCTTGGGTTTTTATGGTTTTCTTAGGGTTTTTAGGGTTTTTAGGGGCTTCTAAGATTTTATGAATTTTGAGAAATTTTTAGGATCTTCATGTTTTTTGGGTTTTTGAGATTTTTAGGGCTTTTAAACTTTTTATGTATTTTAGTTTTTTTATGTTATTTAGGGGTTTTAAGTGTTTTTAGGAATTTAGGTTTTTCTTATGGTTTTCAGGGTTTTAAGGTTTTTTTATATTTTTAGGTATTTTTATAGAATTTATGGGTTTTTAGGGATTTTAGGGGTTTTAAGGATTTTTTAGGGTTTTGGTGTTTTTTATGGTTTTTAGTGTTTTTTGAATTTTTAGGGGTTTAAAGTGTTTTTGGGTTTTTAAGGTTTTCATAGGGTTTTTCACTATTTTTAGGGTTTTTTATGTCAAACAAATTTTTAGGTATTTTATGGTTTGTTTTATTTTTATGCATTTTAGGGTTTTGGGGGGATTTTGAGGGGTTTTAAGGTTTTGTAGGGTTTTTAGATTTTTATGATTTTTTTCTAGGGTCTTAGGGTTTTAGAGATTTTTTTGAGGTTTTTTAAGGGTTTTTAGAGTTTTTTTTACATTTTTGGGTTTACAGGGTTTTTATGGTTTTTAGTAGTTTTTATGGTTTTTAGGGTTTTAAATGTTTTTAAGGGTTTTGTGTTTTTTAAGGATTTAGGGAATTTAAGGTTTTTTAGTTTTTTTATGTTTTTAATAGTTTTATGTGTTTTTAGGTTTTTAAACTTTTCTTAGGCGCTTCTAGGGTTTTAGGTTTTTTTAATTTTTAGGGATTTGTGCATATTTTTTTTGATTTCTTTTAATTTTTAAGGTTTTTAGATATTTTGAGCGTTTTTAGGGTTTTTAGAAATTTTAGGTTATTAATGTTTTCTAAGAGGTTTTTAGGGTTTTAGAGTTTTTTAAATTTTTTGGAATTTTTAGGGTTTTTTAGGATTTTTATGGTTTTTAGGGGTTTTAAGGATTTTGAGGGGGTTTAGGGTATTGAGGGTTTTAGGTGTTTTTTGGATTTTTAGAGTTTTTAATCCTTTTAGGTTTTTTAGGGATTTTATGTGCCTTTAGGTTTTTATGTTTTTCTTAGAGGTTTTCATGGTTTTTTTTATTTTTACATTCTTAGAGATTTTAAGGGGTTTTAGGATTTTTATTGGTTTTTAGAGTTTTTAGGGATATTGATTGTTTTTAGGGCTTTTAGTATTTTTAGGGGTTTTAAGTATTTTTAGGGTTTTGGGGGTTTCTTTGTGTTTTTTTTGGTTTTTTGGGTTTTTTATATTTTTTGGAATTTTTATGTATTTTTTAGGAATTTAATGGGTTTGTTTAGGTTTTTTAGGGATTTGAGGGTTTTTCAAATTTTATAGTTTTGTTGGATTTTAAGGAGTTTTTTTCGAGGTTTTTTTATGTATTTTAAGGGTTTTTATAGTTTTTAACATTTTTAGGGTTTTAATGTGGTTTTAGTGTTTTTATTGGGGTTTTAGTTTTTTTATGGGGTTTTATGGACTTTTAGGTTTTTTTACGACTTTTAGGGTGTTTTATGATTTTCAGCATTTTTTAGGATTTTTAGGTGTTTTAAGTGTTTTTAGGTTCTTAAGGTTTTCTTAGGTATTTTCATGGATTTTAGGGTTTTCTAATTTCCTAAATATTTTTAGGGATCTTTTAGGTTTTTATGGGTTTTTAGTGTTTTTTGGGATTTTGAGGGTTTTGGGGATTTTAATGATTTTATTATTTTTTGGGTTTTTAGTGGTTTTTTGAGTTTTTTTAGTTTTTAAGTGTTTTTAGATTTTTTAACATTTTTAGGCGTTTAAAGGGTTTTTAGATTTTTTATTTTGTTTTTAGAGTTTTTATTGGTTTTTAGGGATATTTAAGTTTTTGGGGGATTTTATGGTTTCTAGGGATTTTAGGGTTTTAGGAACTTTTTAGAGTTTTTATTGTTTTTAACGTATTTTGGTTTTTAGGGGTTTTAAATGTTTTTCGGTGTTTTAGGTTTTCTTAGTTGTTTTCAAGGTTTTTACGGTTTTTAACTTTTTTAGGGATTTGTAGGGCCTTTTTAGTATTTTATGGTGTTTTAGGGTTTTTAGATATTTTGATGGTTTTTAGGGTTTTTAGGGTTTTGGAGTTTTTATAGTTCTTTTTACTTTTTAGGGGTTTAAAGGGTTTTTAGATTATTTAGTGGATTTTAGGATTTTTATGTTTTTAAGGATTAAAAGGGTTTTTTAGGATTTGAATGGGTTTCAGGGTTTTTAGGGATTTGAGGGGTTTTATGGATTTTAGTATTTTAGTATTTTTTAGGTTTTTAGGGGTTTTAAGTGTTCTTAGGTTTTTAAGGTTTTATTTTGGGGTTTTCATGGTTATTATGGATTTTAAGGGATTTTAGGGATTTTAGTGATTTTGAGTGTTTTTATGGTTTTTAGGGTTTTATTTTTTAGGGTTCTTAGGTTTTTATGGGATTTAAGGATTTTTAGGTTTTTAAAGTTTTCTTAAGTTTTTTAGGGTTTTAGCATTTTTTCACATTTTTAGGGATTTTAAGGAAATTTTACGAATTTTGTGGTTATTTTTGGTTTTTTAAGGATTTTGAGGGTTTTTAGTGTTTTTAAGAATTTTTTGGGTTTTTAGTGTTTCTTAGGTTTTTTGTGGTTTTAAGTGTATTTTGGTTTTTAATTTTTTCTTATGTTTATTTAGGTTTTTAGGGTTTTTATGTTTTTTGGGATTTTTAGTGTTTTTTAGGATTTTTTTATGGTTTTTAGGGTTTTTCGGGATTTTGAGGGTTTTTTTGGTTTTTAGTGGTTTTTGGTTTTTCTAGGTTTTTATGATTTTTTGAGATTTTAAAGGCATTTAGGGTTTCTTAACATTTTAAGGTTTTAAATGATTTTTAGTGTTTTTAGTGGTTTTTAGGGGGTTTTTGGGTTTTTTGGGGTTTTTATGGTTTTCATGGGTTTAATGATTTTTAATGTTTTTAGGGCCTTTTTGGGTTTTTAAGGATTTTTATATTTTTGGGGGTATTGAGCGCTTTTAGTTTTTAAGGTTTTATTAGGGTTTTTTCTGGGTTTTTAGGGTTTTTATTTTTTAGGGATTTTTATGCTTATTGTGGTTTTTAGGGATCTTGTGGGTTTTTATGGGTTTTAGGTTTTTTCTATGGTTTTGAGCATTTTTTAGATTTTTATGGTTTTATGTGTTTTTAGGTTTTCATGTTTTCTTAGGGGTGTTTGGGGGTTTTAAGTGTATTTTAGGTTTTTAGGGGTTTTAGGGAATTTTTTTTAATATTTTAAGGTTTTTATGGTTTTTAGGGATTTTTAGGGTTTTTAGGGATTTTAGGGGTTTTAGGTTTTTTTGGTTTTTTTTTATTTTTTAGTGTTCTTATGAGTTTTTAGAGTTTTTTAGATTTTTTTAATGTTTTCAAGGGTTTAAAGGGTTTTGAGAGTGTTTTTATGGGTTTTATGGATTTTAGGGTTTATGAACAGTTTTAGGGGTTTTTATGGTTTTGGGGGGTTTTATGGTTTTTTAGGGTTTTAAGTGTTTTTAGGTTTTTAATGTTTTCTTTGGGTATTTCAGGGTTTTTTGGGTTTTTTAGGTTTTTTTTGTGATTTTAGAGATTTTTTTATATTTTCATTATTTTTAGGGTTTTTAGGTATTTTTAGGGTTTTATGGGTTTTTTTAGGTTTTATGGTTTTTTGGATTTTTATGTTTTTTTTTTTGAGTTTTATGGTTTTTATGGGTTTTAAGGGGTTTTTATGGATTTAAGGGGTTTTTTGGGTTTTAGGTTCATTTAGGTTTTTAGTGTTTTTTATGTTTTTTTAGGGGTTCTAAGTGTTTTTAGGTTTTTAAGGTTTCTTATGGTTTTCCAGGGTTTTTAGGGTTTTTAATATTTTTAGGTATTTTTAGTGGGTTTTTAGGATTTTTATGGTTATATAGTATTTTTAGGGATTTTGTGGGTTTTAAAGGATTTTAGGGATTTTATGGTTTTTTATGGTTTTAGGGTTTTTTAGGTTTTTAGGGCAAGGAAGGCTCAAGACCAGGGAAGCCTGGTCCCCCAAAATTTATACTAAAAGGAAAGAACAAATAGAGACCTACAGGGATGGGTTACATAACTGGGTGTGCAACTCAACCTTCAAGTCAGAGTCTATAAGCGTGGAGCAGGAGGGCGTGGTAATAAAGGACCACAACGAGCACCTCTCCACAATGGCCTGTTTGTAGATAGCATCCACAACCCCATTCGCCTCCTGATAGGCGTGTGTCACTGTAAGATTCAGCCTTTGACACATTGTGAGGTATTCCATCCATTGGGTGAGGATCCTCCTGGGAATGCACCTAGATTTTCTTTTCAGAGCATTCACAACAAGCATGGAGTCACACTCAAGACACATGAAGCTCCACCCAAAATTGACAGCATATTCAATCGCCTTTATCATGGACCACAATTTAGCTTCAAGGGCGCACCCATCACCAATGAAGTGCTGGAAGCAACCTTTGACAAAGCCCCGATAGGTGTAGCAAACACCACCACATCCAACAGGACCTGGCACACCTAGAGTCGCAACATCCACGTTAACCTTAATCCATGAGGGGAGTGGAGGGATCCATCGAATAAGCTTTGGAACCATTGGTTTTTTTCCTGCCAGAGATTCAAAAAAGCTGAAGGATGATGAGCTCGCTAACATCAATCACCCTATGGAATGTCTGAATGTGGGAAGCCTCATAAACAGCCCTATGGATCGTCGCCACACCACCATGAATGGAAATACATTTCTTATTTAAGGCAAATGCATTCTGAGCAGTCCAGATAAAAGAGATAGTGGATGAAACAACGACCAGTAGGAGGTTGCAGACCTGTTCACTGTAATCCCAGTTAGACAGGTCAACCAAGATCACAAAGAGAGACCTGTCCAGGCCAGCTGGGAACCCAAAAATCTATTGTAAATAGACCCAAAGTTCTAGACTAATCCTGCATTGAAGGAAGGTGTGCTGAATATTTTCTTATATACCAAGTCATAGGAGGAATGCAAAGGCAAGACTATGCTCAGCTTTCTACAACTGATTCTGCATTGGCTGCCGATTATTCCAGATTTTCCAGAGAAGGAGATGGCTGGCTGGGGGGATGAAATTCCTCTTAAATTTGGAGAGCCAGGCTGGGGGATGGGATCCCCTGGCACAGTTTCACCGGTAATAATCCTTATTAGTTAATCGGCCAACAAGGTTGGGTTTCCCGATCAAGATGTCAGAATCGACGAAGGCATAACAATGGATTTTAAGTAAGGATTTAGTTGGGAGGAGGGCCTCATTCTGTTCCATCCATGGGATGAACTATGGAATGGGCAAGCTCTTAAGGCCTAAAGGGGTAATCAAGTATTATTGTAGGGGCCTATCAAGCCAAGGTGTGGACCAAGCATTCAATTATGAGTTCTTTGAGATGATCCATTTAGAGTGAGAAATAGTGGCCTTTTACGAATCCCAATTTGCTGGCCAAATAGAAGATGGAAAGTAACCTGCATGTTCATCACAATGTTTATGAACAAATCTTTCTTGAGTGAAACCCAAGCCCCCACCCCTAGGACTGAGCAGACCCCAAGTGAATTTAGCAAGAAGAGCATCATTGTATTGTCTGAGGTCTTTGATACCAAGGCCTTCTAGCTCAATTAGTTAGGTGCAATCCTTCCAGGCCACTATAACCAATTTCCTTTGGCTTATACACCCCGTCCAAGAAAAATTCCTGATCTTTAATTACAGGTACTTAATAAGATTAACATGCCATTTTTTGATGGAGAAAGCATAAGTGAGCATATAAGTGATCACTGAGTTGATAAGACAGATCCTTCTGGCTTGTGAGAGGGATTCCCCTTTCCATTTCGCTAGCTGTTGGGTAATTTTGGATTCAATTCTCTCAAGGTGATAGCGTTTGACACGTCCCAAAAAAATAGGAACACCCGGGTAATCAAAGGGAAGTGGCCCTCTCTTGAAACCAAGGGACCTTGCAATGGAAATCCGACGGGACTGTGGGACCCCCTCCCTAAAGATGATCAAATACTTTCTCCAACTGATATATTGCCCCGCCACATTTTCATAATTCCAGAAGATCATGCAGATGGATTGCAAGGTCCTTTTGTTATCTTTCCCAAACATAAGAATGTCAACAAAAAACAACAGATGGGATAGCACGTGAAGATCCCTTTCTTCCCGAATAGGATTGAAGAGACCATCATGGAAAAGGTCAATGAGGCACCTGCTCAAGTAATCTTCTATAATCGCAAAGAGGATTCTAAAAGCGGGTTGCCCTATCTGACACCATGGGAACAGGGGAAGAACCCCTTTAGGGATCTATTTAATAGTACAAGGACTCAGATGCTACTAAGTATGAACATAACAATCCTGATAAATCTATTTGAGAAGCCATACCTGGAAAGGACCTGGAAGATGAAACTCCACTTAATAGTGTCAAAATCCTTGGATATGTCGATCTTAAGCACAATGTTTCCATATTTGGATTGCTTCCACATAACATTGATGTTCTCCAAGGCCGTGAAAAGGAATTCCTTGATGTTCCTACCCAAGATGAACCCAAACTGATTAGGGGTTAGAATCCCCCCCCAAAAATTTCTCTATTCGCATGACCAGAATCTTACTGATGATTTTTGGGACAGTGTTTCCAATGTCCAATGGTCAAAAGTCACTGATGTCAATGAAATTATCCCTTATGGGAATCAGGGAAATGAAATTGGAATTGACCCCATGTGGGAACACACTAGAGATAAAAAAATTCCCTAATAGCACTGGTGATTCCCTCATGCATGATATCCATGTAAGACATGAAGAACTTATTAGTGAAGTCATATTGTCCCAATGTTCTGTCGATATTCAGAGAGAACAAAGAAGACCTAACTTCCTCTACAAGGGGGGGGGGGGGGGTCGTTAAATCCCCGTTTTGTTGCTTGTCAACGCGTGGAAGGATGGAGTCCATAGAAGGGTGGTAGTAGACCCCACCATCATCTGAGTAAAGCCCTTAGATGTGATTGATTACAGTAATGAAAATATCATCCTTTGAGGTAAAGGTAGAGCCCGAGATACGAACCACTTTAAGACACTTTTTTCCTTTTTATCCCTGTGCAACTGGTGGAAAATTTTTATGTTGTGATATCCATCCCTGAGCCATCTAGCATTGAACTGGTTCTTAGCCAGATTTTCATTAAGATCCAGATGATCATCAAGCTTGGAGTGGATCTGCAACTCCTCCCGAGAGTGTAGGGCCAGGTGTTGATTAGATTCCTGATGGAAGGCGAGTTGTTGATCAGTAGCCTGAATGTCATCATCCAGACTAGATAAGTATCTTATGCTCCATCCTTTGAGAGAAGATTTGATTTTCTGGATCCTAGAGACTAACCTATAGTAGAAACATCCCCGGAGGTCTTCATTCCAGCCACTGATGACAATTTCCCTACATCCTGGGATCATGAGCCATGAATTATTGAACTTGAAGGGAAAAGGTGAGGGCCTTGGAGAGCCTATGGAACAATAAACAACCAAGGGATTATGATACGAATGGAATTTTGGGAGGGTAAAGCCCGAAACATCAAGGGGAGGACTCCCATCATTGATCTTATAAAAGCACCTGTCCAGCATGCTGGCTGGCCTTCCATTAAAAATGAAGTACCCCCAGGTGAAGGAGGCTCCAGAGACAGGGACTTCCATGAGATCACAAGTATCAACGCAGAATGAGAAGTCCTCAATAGCCGAGAAGGAGAAGTTGGAGCCAATTTTCTCATCTGGGTGCAAAACAGCGATGAAGTCCCCAATCAAAATCCATAAATACTCAATGATCCCATATGGAGTAATTAGTTTTTCCCATAGAGCCGGTCACCTTGTGTAGGATAAAGATGTATACACAAAGGATAGGGACAGAGGGGTAGAATTGTAAATGGTAGACAAGGTGATGACATGGGAACTCACATCCATAGATTTCAATTGAATATAATCTTGATTTATTACCCATAATATGTCCAAACCATTCTCATTAGAAGTCATGGAAATGCAGAAGTAGCCAAGGTTTCCCTAGTTGAAACTCGTCCAGTTGTCAAACGAGATCATTGGATCAACAATTCCAAGAATCATAGGCCTCTAGGAAGTGAGGAAATTCATAAGGGCTGAGGTAGTGGGAGGATTCCCAATCCCCTGGGAGTTCCAGAAAAGGATCCGCATCAAATTAGTGGAAGGATCAACTTCAGAGATCTAGTATTTGAGTCCTGGGTCATAAAGAGGTTGAGAGTCGACCTCATGTGGTGGGATCTTGTCAACCGATCTGGAATACCCTTCTTCCTCCTCATCATTCTGTTCTTCAGCCTCATCAGCCCAAAAGCTACCGCTGAGAGGGGTGAACCAATTCATGGAGAAGAGTGTCACAGGGGAGGCACTTTTAGCCATGTCTCATCATGCAGCCTTCCTAGAGGACATATCAATAAAGGAGTCATTAGACAGTGACGATAGGGACATAGGTGGGCAATCTTTCTCAGGTCCAAGGATTACAGGAGGATCTATAATGGCAAGGAGAACCATCCCATAATCCACCTCCTGGATGGGAGGGGACACTCCTTGGAAGCAGGCAGGGCTCTCCACCATTGCCGGACCAGAGTGCATGGAGGCCTCGTCGGGCTCATCCCTGACTGCCTGACTAGAAGCAGGCTCTGAGGTCCATCCAGGCTCAACCATGTCTGCCTACAGGCAGAGGGTGGCAGTAGCAGGCTCTAGGGAGCCAGCTATTCAGCTGTGGGGTTAGACCCAGCAGTGACTCCCTGCATATGGGCGGTCATCTCTTGCCATAATGTATCATCAACCTCTAGTTCCCTCCTTGGTGAAGGATACACCATTGGACATCCAACCACATCAGGACCAGGCTAGGAGGGAACATGTTCTTATCTTGGGGCCTTTGTTGTCACTCCAGCTCCTGATTTCATATTACAAGATTCAGCAGCATGCCCTTTAAGGTTGCACTTAGTGCACACTTTCAGACGTTGACAATCAAAGATGAGGTGCCCAAAGAGATTAAAATTAAGAAAAATCTGAGGTTTGTGCTCATACTGAATCTCCAGCGTGAAACTGTCTTCATCAGTGTGGATGCTAAGTAGACTTCAATAAGGACACCAGCATAGTGCCCGTACTTTGGATTTTCAGTCTCCTTATCGATGCGTATAGGGTAACCAACTGAGGAGGAAATGTCCCAAAGGATCTGAGGGTGCCAATAAATCCAACTAATCTTACATATGCGAATCCATACCTCTGCAGAGGTGTTCTTGATGTTCAATGGGTCGAAATTCTAATCCTACTATTGGATCTTTAGGAGGCCGAGATTCATGTTAAGGGAGCCAAATCTCCAAGCTCATCTCTTGAATTCATCCAATGGGAAGACAATATGAAAGTATCCTCTCCCCATAGAAGTAATTCACCAATCAGAGAAGCCCCAAATATCCCTGACCCGATTGGTGAGATAAAAAAATTTCCAGAGCTGCTCACCCTTAGGGGTAAACACCCTAGCAATAATGGAGAATCGACATAAATTCTATCTTTCCTCCACTGCCTCTCAATTATCCAAAACATGGGGCACTCTAACCTTCCTAATGACCCGACCAGGGGAAGGGGGGGATCAAAATCAGAGAAGGTAAGTGAGGTCACGGGTTTCACCGCCTCTGCAAAGTTAATCTTTAGTCCTGAGGCCTTCAGTGAACCACTAATCACACTGATCCCAGAGTATGATCGATTACATAAAAGGAAGAGCTCATTGTGCCCGCAGACCTCTAGTGAAGTTGGAGCTGGCTCCACCTTGCCAGCAGGGGGCAGAATAGCCAAAGGCCGGACGAGATCTCCATCACTGCCAAGCTCCCCTCCTTGAGCCATCTCATTCCTTTTAGGGGTTTTAAGTGTTTTTAGTTTATTAAGGTTTTCTTAGGGTTTATTAAAATTTTAAATATTTTAGGGATTTTTAGGTTATTTATGGTTTTTTGGGTTTATGGGTTTTATTGTTTTGGAGGGGGTTTTAGTGAGTTTTATAGTTTTTTATGTTTTTAGTGCTTTTTAATGTTTTTAGGAGTTTAATGGGTTTTTATAGTTTTTATTGGGTGTTGGGGTTTTTGTGGGTTTTTGTGGGTTTTAGGGTGTTTTATGATTTTATGGGTTTTTATGGTTTTAGTGGTTTTTAGGGATTTTTAGAGGTTTTATGGATTTTTAGGGTTTTTAGGAGTTTTATGGATTTGGGGGGGGGGGGTAAGAATCTTTTAGGGCTTTGTCATTTTTAGATTTTTTTAGTGGATTTAATTATTTTTAGGTTTTTAATTTTATCTTAGGGTTTTAGGGTTTTTAATGTTTTTTATGATTTTAACAATTTTTTGCATTTTTTGGTATTTAGGTTCTTTCTGGATTTTGAGGGGTTTTATTGGTTTTTAGGGTTTTTAGGGTATTTTATGGGGTTTAGTGTTTTTATGGTTTTTAGGTATTTCAAGTGTTTTTAGGTTTTTATGGTTTTATTAGTTATTTTTTGGGTTTTTATGGTTATTTATAGTTTTTGGGATTTTTTGAGATTTTTTATTATTTTTATTTGGTTTTCATGGTTTTATGGAGTTAGATGATTTTATAATTTTTATGGTTTTTTTGGGATCTTGGGGTTTTTCTTGAGATTTTTAAGGTTTTAAGATTTTTCGTAGTTTTCTAACATTTTTATGGTTTTAAAGTGTTTTTAGAGTTTTTAATGATTTTTATGGTTTTATGGGGTTTTAGGGTGTTTAAGGTTTTTAGGGTTTTTATGGTGTTTTGGTGTTTTTAGGGTTTTAATGTTTCTTTGGGGTTTTATCATTTTATGGTTTTTATAGGATTAAGTGTTTTTAGTTTTTTAAATTTTGCATAGGGTTTTTCATGGTTTTTAGCATTTTTTTACATTTTTATGTATTTTTAGGGATTTTTAGGAATTTTGGGATTTAGGATTTTTAGGTTTTTTTTGAAGTTTTGTCATTTTTTATGTTTTTTAGGGGTTTTAAATTTTAATAGGTTTTTATGGTTTCATTGAGGGGTTTTAGAGTTCTTAGGGATTTTATGTTTTTAGGGATTTTTAGGTCTTTTTTAGGTTTTTTATGGGTTTTTCGGGATTTTGAGGGTTTTAGGGATTTTTATGGCTTTTAGGGGTATTTTTCAGGTTTCTATAATTTTTGTTGTTATTTATAAGTTTTAATTATTTTTAGGTTTTTATGGTTTTATAAATGGTTTTTGGGTTTTTTACATTTTTAGGGATTTTATGGGTTTTTTAATATTTTATGGTTTTTTATGGATTTTGAGGTTTTTTAGGGTTTTTTATATTTTTTGGTTTTTATTTTGTTTTTGTTTTAGGGGGTTTTAAATGTTTTTAGTGTTTTTTAATGTTTTTAGTGGTTTAAAGGGTTGTTATAGTCTTTAGTGGTTTTTATGTCATTAATTGAGTTTTAGTGTTTTTATGGTTTTTAGGGTTTTTATGGTTTTTAGAGTTTTTAGGGTTTTAGGGTTTTTTAGTTTTTTTAGCAATTTTATATTTTTAATGTGTTTTAAGTGTTATTAGTTTTTCATGTTTTTATTATCAGTTTTAATCATTTTTAGTGTGTTTTTGTTTTTTGGTGTTTTTATGGAATTTTTAGGATTTTTGTGTTTTTAGGGGTTTTATTGAATTTTAGGGTTTTTTGGTTATTTATAGTTTTTTATGTTTCTTATTATATTTTTAGCTATTTAAGGTTTTTTAGAGTTTCATAGGGTTTTATGGGTTTTAAGAGTTTTTAAGGCTTTGAGGGGTTTTTATGGTGTAGGGGGTCTTTGGGTTATTTGGGTTTTTAGTATTTTTTTTGGTTTCTTAGGGGTTTTAAGTGATTTTAGGATTTTAATATTTTCTTAGGGGTTTTAAAGGTCTTTAGGGTTTTATAATTGTTTGAGTATTTTTAAGGATTTTTAGGTTTTTTATAGTTTTTAGGGTTTTTATGGATTTTGAGGGTTCTTAGTGTTTTTAGGGTCTTTATTATTTTTATAGTTTTTTGGGTTTTTAGGATTTTTTTGAGTTTTTAGTGTTTTATGATTTTTATATTTTTTGTATTTTTTTATTGGTTTAAAGGGTTTTAAAGTTTTTAGTAGTTTTTTAGCATTTTTATGTTTTTTTAGGGCCTTTTATAGTTTTAGGGGTTTTTTGGGTTTTCGGGTTTTTGGGATTTGAATGAGTTTTAGTGTTTTTTTGGGTTTTTAAGGGTTTTATTTTTTTTGGGTTTTAGAGGTTATCTTATGGTTTTTAGGGGTTTCGCCATTTTTTTGTGATTTTTACGGATTTTCGGGTGTTTATGGTCTTTCAGGGGTTTTAGTGATTTTGAGGGTCTTTAGGATTTTTTATGTTTTTTTGTGATTTAGGGTTTTTTAGATTTTTAGGGTTTTTATAGTTTTTAAACATTTTAAAGGGTTTTCATGTTTTTTTAAAGTTTTAGTGTGGTTTTAGGATTTTAATGGGTTTTTAGGGTTTTTTATGGTTTTGAGGGGTTTTTATTGTTGTAGGTGTTTTTATGGGTTTTAGGGATTTTAGTGTTTTTATGTTTTTTTGGGGTTTTATGTGTTTTTAGGTTTTTATGGTTTTATTCGGGGTTTGAAGGGGTTTTATTTTTTTTATGTTTTTAGGGGTGTTTAGGGTTTTTAGGTTTTTTATGGACTTCTAGAGTTTTTATATATTTTTAGGGTTTTTATGGTTTTTATGGGTTTTAGGGTTTTTAGGGGTTTTAGGGTTTTTATGAGTTTTTTGGTTTTTAAAGTTTTTTTTGAGTTCTTTAGGGTTTTAATGATTTTTAGATCTTTTTAATTTTTTTAGTGGTTTAAAGGGTTTTAGACTTTTTAGTGTGTTCTTAAAGTTTTATGGATTTTTAGAGTTTTTTGAGGTATTTATGGTTTTAGAGGGTTTTAGGGTATTTTTATAGTTTTTTTGGTTTTTTAGCATTTTTATGTTTTTAGGGGATTTAATTGTTTTTATGTTTTCAAGGTTTTCTTAGGATTTTTAACAGTTATTAGGGGTTTTATGATTTTATGGATTTTTGGTGCTTTTTTTAGGATTTTTATGGTTTTTAGGGTTTTAATGGATTTTGAGGGTTTTGGGGTATTTTGGGTTGTTTTCAGGATTTTATGGTTTTGATGGTTTTTTGGGTTTTTAGTGTTTTTTGAGTTTTTATGGTTTTTATGGTTTTTCATATTTTTTTTATAATTTTTAAGGGTTTAAAGGGGAATGAAGGTGCGAGGCTAGGAAATTTCTAGCCCCCCAAATTTATTAGAAAAAAGACACAACAGACAAGGGAGGGGCATGGTTTAAAGGGTTTGACTGGTTTTTATGGTTTTTTGGGGTTTTCTGGGTTTTTATTATTTTTTGGGTTCTTTAGGGTTGTTAGGGTCTTTTAACGTTTTTAGCGTATTTAAGATTTTTGGATGTTTTATTTATTTTTTGTTTTTTAAAATTATATTATGGTTTTTAAGGGTTTTAGGGGTGTCTACATTTTAAGGGACTTTTAGGGTTTTTAAGGAATTTTATAAATTTTTAGCATTTTTAGGTATTTTGAGGGGTTTTTAACTTTTTTAGGGTTTTTAGTGTTTTTTATGTTTTTTAGAGATTTTAAGTGTTTTTAGATTTTTAAAGTTTTCTGAGGGACAAGGTAGGTGCAGTGGCAGTCTACTCCGGACCCCCCCCCCCCCCCCCAAAAAAAAATTAATTAATGGAAAAGAAATGCAGATAAGGGCGGGGTGGGGCCAAATAGCCCAAACACAAAAATCCCTGGCCCCCCTATGACACCAAAACCCCAAAAGACCAAAAAATATGGAAAGAAAATAGGAGGAACTACAAATCAACATCCTCCCTAAAAGGGTCCCCATCAGTACCATGACAAGAGGAAGCATCTTATTCCACCGACTCCCATTTAGAAGAATCATATTCCTTTAAGAAGGCCGTGTAATAATCCCTGAGATGCTGCTATTGCACATTCAGTTGTGCCTTTCTAGACCGAATTCCCTTGCCAGAGTCAACCTCCTTAGCTTTGAAAGAGGCTCCCGTGGACACTGTCCTCGGCAAAGCTGAATAGTCCTTCCTTGGTTTCCTCCTACCGGTAACTGAAGAGACCTTCACCGATTTTTTCCTTCCCATAAGGAATAACCATCTCTAGCAGGGCCCTCTCCTTGATGACCATATTCATGTTCTGGTCCATCCTTCTACGATCCTCCTGGAAAAAATCTTAATCTGGAAGGAAGGAGGCCTCATGATTCAGGGAACATATAGTAAGAAACCCACGTTACAGCACGTCAGGAGCCACCACAGGTTCCTGAGAATCCATAAAAAGATGTGGCACCCCACCAGCCAGGGCCTGCTGTAAGTGCCCCTCCCCACTAGGTAGCTCACTTTCATCCCCCAGGACAGAGCGCACAATCTCTAGCCCCTGCATTTCCCTTTTCCCCTACTCCCTAGCTCTATCCAAGGACCCAAGAGTATACAGCATCGAGTTAGCTTGACCAGCATTAAGGACCACACAGCCTCCACCACGCCTAGCAGCCATAACCTACTCCTCACTTGGCATCTGTGCAGCCATCCTTACATTACCAGCATCAACAACTAGAGACCCTTGCCCCTCCTTCCTAGGAGTGTTGTTCACATTCTCCTCATTCACATGAAAATCATAACAAATGTAACCAAGATCCTATAACTCCCTAATCTCTTTCTCATCAACACCACCCAATTTCCCAGTGATGTCTAATAGTAGCTCATCTTCACAATCCTTCTGGTCCACACTCCCTCCATCCCCATTAGCAACAACGACCTTCACCCCACTCTCTTGTGCATTATACCTCTCACTCCCATCAACAAGGGGAGAACCTTGCACCTCTCCCTCAAGCACTAGCCCCTTAAAGTGATTGAAGATTGGGATAACTTCCTGCCTCTACTTTACAATGATATTATAGGAGACAGACTTCCCATCAGCAACAACCTCCCTTCACAAGGAACTTCCAACATCCAAGAGCTTCAAGTCACTCCTCAATCACTTGAAAATGTCAGTCACCTTGGGTTCCATTTGAAACTGAAAACCCACTTTCCATCCATCAGTTGTAGATCCATGACCCCTCGATACTATCGGGGGCCATCCCGTAGAATCATCGCATCCAGGGATCCAAAACCAAGCCCAGATGTAGGATCCGCCCCCATAAAAGCATTCCTTCCAAGCCCGATTGAAGCAGTCACTGCATCCTCCACCATATTCAACCCCACCCGAGCCTTCCCCCCTTCACCAGACTCAACTTGAGCATGATGATCCTTGTGGACAACCTCCTACACCTCGCCCCAATTATGCCTCTCCTCACCAGTCACCTCTTGAGATCAGTTCAAATCACAACAATTCCTTCCGCTACACCTGCAAGCCCGAACATTATGACCCAGAAGCTAGCAGGATGAGCAAAAATCCTTCCACAACTCAAATATCACAGGATTATTTTACCGAAGCTCCTCACCAACAATAATCCTAACAAAATAAACCGGTCCTTTAGAAGAATCAATCTCCACAAAGACCCTTGGGGATACTAGGTGTAAAAGGGACCTTGTTCTACTATCGACGCATAAGAACCTTCCCACTAAATTCCCCAACATTGAAATAATGGAGAAGTTTTGAAAAGGGAGGAGCGGTTCCAGAAATCTAACCCACGTTTCCACCATCGGTGAATCACGGTTCAAGTGCAGTTCAAAGCTCCACCTAAAAAGGGAAAAACTAGCACCTTTTCATCTTCTTGGAGCCACCGACCAGGCATGAACCAAATTATCTTCTGAAATAAATAGAATCAAAATGTGACTACTATCAAGAAGACCTACCGTAGCACGGTCTTGGAGGTCCCATTGTTTGAACACAAATCTATCAAAAACATCCACCAGGGTTCGCCAGTTCAATAAATGAGCAACCGAGGACAAACTATGCAGGGCGGAGGCCTCATTAAACTCCGAAATAGATAATAGAAGCTATTGAAATCCTTCATGTAAGTCAGGAACCTTAGGGCATATCTCATTTAGCAGAAAAGGAGGAAGAAAATCAGGAACTGAGAATGGGACAAAAGGACTCCCATCATCAAGAATTAGCGGAGGCCCCTCCCCCGTGGAGGGGGGAGGGCGAGGAGCAAGATCAGTCATCATCTTCAAGTATGCCACAGGAGAAGAGGATTGCCATCGCAAGAGAGCCGAGCCACCATCTCTCTAAGGTTTTCTTAGGGGTTTTCAAGGTTTTATGGTTATTACATTTTTAGGAATGTTTATGGTTTTTAGGGATTTTATAGATTTTTAGGGGTTTGAGGGGTTTTATGGTTTTATATTTTTTTGGGTTTTAGGGTCTCAAATGTTTATAATGTTTTTAGTGTTTTTAGTGTGTTTTTAGGGATTGTATGGGTTTCAAACGTTTTTTAAGTTTCAGGGATTTTTGTGTTTTATGTTTTTTTAGATTTTTTAGGGTTTTAAAGTTATTATAGAGTTTTTTATCATTTTTGGGGGTTTAAAGGGTTTTTAGTGTATTTAGTGAGTTTTTAGGGGTTTTTATGGGTTTTAGGGTTTTTAATGTTTTTAGGGGTTTTATGGATTATAGGGGCTTTGGGTTTTTTATATTTTTAGTGGATTAAAGTGATTTTAGGTTTTTAAGGTTTATTTAAGTGTTTTTAGGGTTTTAAGATTTTTTATATTTTTTGGGATTTTTTTTGTTTTTAACAGCTTTTAGGGGTTTGGGGGTTTTTAGAGCTTTTAGGGGGTTTTGGTTTTTTTGGTTTATTTTACATTTTTAGGATTTTAAAGTGTTTTTAGAGTTTTTAGTGGGTTTTATAGGTTTTACGGATTTTATGAAATTTTATGGTTTTTAGGGGATTTTATTATTTTGGGGGTATAACATTTTTTTGGGGTTTTTATGTTTTTTTGGATATTTAGGTTTTTTAATTATTTTTAGGGTGTTAAAGTTTTCTTAGGGGTTTTTGATATTTTAGGGTTTTTATGTTTTTAATGATTTTTAGGGATTTATTAGGATTTTTATGGATTTTCATAATTTTTTTTGTATTTTTATTGTTTTTATGGTTTTTAGGTTTTTTCGTGGTTTTATAGTTTTTTGGGGGGTTGTAGTGTGTTTTTGAATTTTAGGGTTTTCAAGGATTTTTAGAGTTTTTCAATGGTTTGAGTGGTTTAAAGGGTTTTAGTGTTTTCAGTGGGGTTTTTGGGTTTTATGGGTTTTCAGAGATTTTAATGATTTTGGGGATTTTATGAGTTTTAGGTGTTTTCGTGTTTTTAGGGTTTTTTTCTTTTTTTAGATTTTTTGGGGTTTAATTTTTTTAGGTTTTTATTGATTCCTTAGGGGATTTTTTAGGGTTTTTTACATTTTAGGGATTTTTAGGGTTTTTTAGGATTTTAATGATTTTAAGTGTTTTTAAGGATTTTGAGGGTTTTGGGAGGGTCTTAGGTATTTTTGTTTTTTTTTATTTTTAGGTATTTTAGGGGGTTTATGTGTTTTTAGGTTTTTAATGTTTTCTTAGGGGTCTTTAGGGTTTTCAGGTTTTTTATGTTTTTAGGGATTTTATGGAATTTTTTAGGTTTTTATGGCTTTTTGTTTTTTTCTGGATTTTGATGGGTTTTAGGGTTTATTAAGGTTTTTTGGTTTTTTGTGGTTTTAAGGATTTTCTTGAGTTTTTAGCGTTTTAACGGTTTTTAGTGTTTTTAATGTTTTTATGGGTTTAAAGGATTTTTAGAGATTTTACTTTTATTTTATGGTGTTTATGGGTTTTAGGTGTTGTTAAAGTTTTTAGTGGTTTTTATGGTTTTTAGGGGGTTTTAGTGTTTTAGGGTATTTTATGGGTTTTTACCATTTTTATCTTTTTTTTGTTTTTTGGGGTTTTATGTGTTTTTAGGTTTTTATTGTTTTCTTAGGGTTTTGGGGGTTTTTTTTACATTTTTAGGGCAAGGAATCCACGAGACCAGGCTAGCCTGGTCCCCCAAAATTAAACAAAAAGAAAAGGACAAACAGAGTGCTACAAGGGGGGTTAAATAACTGGGTGTGCACCTCACCTTTCAAGTCAAAGTAGACGAACGAGGAGTAATGAGGCGTGGTGACAAAGGACCACAACGGGCACTGCTCCACAATGGCCTGTTTGGAGAGAGCATCTGCAAACTCATTCAACTCCCAGTAGGCATGTGTTACAGTGAGATTCAGCCTTTGGCACATAGTGAGGCAGTCCATCCACGGGGTGAGGAGCCTCCAGGGGACGCACCTAGATCTGTTTTTAAGAGCGCTCACAGCAAGCATGGAGTCAGACTCACGCCACATGAAGCTCCACCCAAACCTGACAGTATACTCAATCATCTTTATCATGTCCCACAATTCAGCTTCAAGGGCACACCCATCACCAATAAAGTGCTGGAAGCATCCTTTGACAAAGCCCTGATAGGTGCAGAAAACTCCACCACATCCAGCAGGGCCCGACGCACCAGGGGCCGCACCATCCACATTGACCTTAATCCAGGAGGGGAGTGGAGGGATCCATCAAATAAACTTGGGAACCATGGATTGTTTTCCTTACCAGAGACTCCATGCAACCGAAGGATGATTAGCTCAGGAACATCATTCACCATATGGCCGGTCTGAATACGGGAAGCCGCATAAATAGCCCTGTGGATCCCCACAACACCACCATGAATGGAAATCCATTTATTGTTGAAGACAACAACATTCCACTTGGTCCAGATAAAAGATATGGTGGCTACAACTGCGACCATCAGGAGGTTGCAGACCTGCTCACTATAATCCCAGTTAGGCAGGTCTACCAGGAGCTCAAAAAGAGGACTGTCCAAGCCAGCTGGGAACCCAAAAATCTGCAGCAAGTAGCCCAAGAGTTCAACACTGAATATGCATTGTAGGAAGGTGTGCTGAGCATTTTCTTCCACACCAAGTAATAGGAGACAAACAAAGGCAAGGCTGTGTCTGGCTCTCTATAACTAGTTCTACATGGGCAGTCAATTCTTCTAGATTTTCTAGAGAAAGAGATGGCTGGCAGGAGGAATGAAATTCCTCTTGAATTTGGAGAGAAAGACTGGGGGAGGAGATCCCCTAGCATAGTTGTACAGATAGTACTCCTTGGAAGTATGTCGCCCAACTAGGTTGGGTTTCCAGGTCAAGATTTCAGAGTCGACGAAGGCATAATGTTGGATTTGGAGTGAAGTTTTAGTTGGGAGGAAAGACTCAAACTATTCCAGCCACAGGATGAACTCCACAATGGATAGGCTCTTAAGTCCAGGAGTGGTACTATTCCAATTTTACAGGGGCCTATCAAGGTAAGGTGTGGACTAACCATTCAATTCCGAGTGCTTTGAAACAATCCATTTAGAGTGAGACACAATGGCCTTGTACGAGTCACAATTTTTTGGCCAAACAGAAGAGGGGAAGTATCCTGCATAATCCCCACAAAGTTTGAGCATGAATCTTTCCTGAGTGAAACCCAAGCCCCCAACCATAGGACTTAGCATCCCCCAAGTAAATTTAGCAAGGAGATCATTATTGTATTGTCTGAGGTCTTTGATGAAAAGCCCTCCCAGGTCAATTGGTTTAGTGTAGTCCTTCCGGGACACTGTAACCAATATCATTTGATTTATATACCTCGTCTAGGGAAAATTTCTGATCTTTGATTTCTGGTCCTTAATGAGATTAACCATCCATCTGTATATGGAGAAAGTATAAGTGAACATAGAGGTAATCACCGAGTTGGTATGGAAGACCCTTCCGTCTTGTGAGAGGGATTCCCCTTTCCACATCCCCATCTGTTGAGTGATTTTAGAGGCAATGTTCTCAAGGTAACATCGTTTGACACGTCCCCAAAAAATAGGAACTCCCAGGTTGTCAAAAGGTAGTGACCCTCTCTTGAAACCAATGGAATTGGCAATGGAGATCTGACGGGACTGTGGGATCCCCTGCTCAAAGACGATCAAAGACTTTTTCCAACTAATGGATTTCCCTACCACATATTCATAATGTCGGAAGATCATCTGGATGGATTCCGCGGTCTGTTTGTCAGCTTTCCCAAATAGGGGAATATGATCAGCATACAATAGATGGTATGGCAAATGAAGATCCCTCCCTACTCGAATAGGATTGAATAGACCAGTCTGGAAAAGTCCAATGAGGCACCTGCTCAAGTAATCCTCTAAAATCGCGAAGAGGATTCCTGAGAGCTGGTCACCCTATCTGACCCTATAGGAATAGGGGAATAACCCCTTTGGGAAAAAATTTAAAAGAATAGAGACCCATACGCTACTTATAATGTACATAATGATCCTGATAAAATTGTTCAAGAAGACATACTTGGACAGGATCTGGGAGATAAGCTCCACTTGATTGTGTCAAAAGCCTTGGAGATGTCAATCTTAAGCGCAAAGTTTCCCTACTTAGACTGCTTCCACATAACATTTATGCTCTTCGAGGCCGTGAAAAGACATTCCTGGATGTTCCTCCCTGGGAAGAACCCAAACTGATTAGGGGTGAGAATATCCCACACAAACCTCCCAATTCGCATGACCAGAATCTTACTCATAATTTTGGGGACAGTGTTTCCAATGGCCACCGGTCAAAAGTCACCGATGTCAATAGCATTGTCCCTTTTGGGAATCAAGGCAATGAAATTAGAGTTGAACCCATGTGGGAACATAGTAGAGAGAAAGAATTCCTAAACAACACGGATGACGCCCTCATGCATGATATCCTAATAAGACATGAATAATTTGTCGGTGAAACCATCTGGTCCCATTGTTCTATCAATGTTCATAGAGAAAAGGTAGCCCTAACTTCCTCCGCAAGGGGGGGGATCATTAGTACCCAATTTTGTTTCTCATTAACTCGCGGAAGGATGGAGTACATCAAGGGGAGAGTATACTCCCCACCATCATCCGAGTAAATCCCTTGGGGTTTTAGGGATTTAAAGGTTTTTGAGTTTTTATGATTTTTAGGGGTTTAAATGGTTTTTATTGTTTTTAGTGGGTTTTTAGAGTTTTTATGGGTTTTAGTATTTTTTAGGTTTTTTGGGTTTTAGGGTTTTTCTGGTTTTTAGGGTTTTTAGTTTATTTTTAGAGTTTTTAGGGTTTTTATTATTTCCAGGGGTTTAAGTTTTTTTAGGCTTTTAAGGTTTTCTTAGGGGTTTTTAGGGTTTTTAGGGTTTTTCATGTTTTTAATTATATTTATGTATTTTAAGATTTTTAGGATTTTAATGGTTGTTTATATTTTTTAGGTATTTTTAGGGGTTTTAATTTTTTATGGTTTTTTGGGTTTTTTGGGGGTTTTTAGGGTTTTTAATGTTTTTATATTTTTTTCATTGTTTTTAGGTGTTTGAAGGGTTTTTAGAGATTTTAGTGGGTTTTTATGGTTTTTATGATGTTTTAGGGTTTCTTAAGGTTTTTTGGTGTTTTTATGGGTTTTAGGGGTTTTAGGGTTTTTAGGGTCCTTTTAGGTTTTTTTATTTTTTTTTTGTGTTTTTATGTTTTTTAGGGGTTCTAAGTGTTTTTCGATTTTTTAAGTTTTTAATATGGGTTTTTCAGGATTTTTAGGGTTTTTACGTTTTTAGTGACTTTTATGGATTTTTAAAGTTTTTTAGGGTTTTTAGGGGATTTAGGGATTTTAGGGATTTTGAGGGTATTTTAGGTTATTTATGGTTTTAGGTGTTTTTAGAGGTTTGAACATTTTTTAGGTTTTTAGGGGTTTTAAGAGTTTTCATGTTTCTAAGATTTTCTTAGGATTTTTCATGTTTTTTAAGGATTTTAGGGGTTTAAGGGTTTTTATTTTTTTATGGTTTTTTTGGTGTTTTAGGGGGTTTTTTAGGATTTATGGAATTTTAAGTATTTTTGAATTTTTTAAATGTTTTAGCAGTTTAAAGGGTTTTTAGTGTTTTTAGTTTTTTTTATAGGTTTTTAATATGTTTGATTATTTTTTAATTTTTTAGGGGTTCTATAGGTTTTAGGAGTTTTTAGGATCTTTTTAGAGTGTTTAGGGTTTTTTGGTTTTTATGGGTTTTTAGTGTTTTTAGGTTATAAAGGTTTTCTTAGGTTTTTCAGCATTTTATGTTTTTTATGTTTTTTTGTATTTTTAGGGTTTTATGTTTTTTTTGGTTTTATGGTTTTTAGTGATTTTGATGTGTTTTTGGGTTTTGAAGGGATTTTAGGGTTTTGAATTTTTTTTAGGTTTTTGGGGTTTTAAGCGTTTTTATGTTTTTAAGGTTTTCTTAGGGGTTTTTAGGGTTTTTATGGATATTATTGCTGTTAGGGATTTTTAGGGTTTTTAGGTTTTTTTATTTTTTTAGGGTTTTTATGACTTTTAGAGTTTTAAATTTCTTTAGGTATTCAAATGGTTTTTAGAGTTTTAGTGGGTTTTATAGTTTTTGTCGGTGTTTTTTTTGGTTTTTATGGGTTTTTGGGTTTTGGGGGGGTTTAGGGTCTTTTTAGGCTTTCTATGGATTTTTAGCACTTTTAATGTTTTAGGGTTTTTAAGCATTTTAATTTTTATGAGTTTCTGAGGGTTTTTAGGGATTTTAGTGGGGTTTTACATTTTGATGTATTTTTAGAGATTTTTTAGGACTTCATGGTTTTTAGGGTTTTTAGGGATTTTGAGGGGTTTTATGGTTTTTAGGGTTTTTAGTGTTCTTCAGGTTTATAGGTGTTTTAATTGTTTTTAGGTTTTTTGAGATTTATTAGGGGGTTTTAGGTCTTTTAGGGTTACTTATGTTTTTAAGTATTTTAATTTTTTTTTGTTTTTAGGGTTTTTAGTGATTTGGAGGGTTTTATGGTTTTGGGGGGTTTTTATTATTTTTTTGGTTTTTTTGATATTTTTTAGGAGTTTTAAGGATTTTCTATTTTTTAACGTTTTTAGGGGTTTAAAGGGTTTTTAGAGTTTTAGTGGGTTTTAGAGTTTTTATGGATTTTCTATTTTTTAATGTTTTTAGTGTTTTAATGGTTTTTAGGGGTTTTAGTGTTTTAATGGTTTTTTACGTGTTTCTAGATTTTTAAGGTTTTCTTAGGGGTTTTCAGGGTTTTTATGATTTTTTACATTTTTAGGTATTTTAAGGCATTTTTTCATATTTTATTGGTTTTTTAGGGATTTTTATGGGTTTTCGGGGTTTTAGGGTTTTGTAGGGTTTTTAGAGTTTTTTTAGGTTTCTTGGTGTTTTAATTTTGTTTAGGTTTTTAATGTTTTATTCAGGTTTTCATTAGTTTTAGGGGTTTTTAATGTTTTAGTGAATTTCATAGATTTTGGTATTTTTATAGTTTTATAGTGTTTTTAGGGATTTGTAGGGTTTTACGGTTTTTAAGAGTTTTAGAGTTTTTTTGGTTTTTTTGGTTTTTTTTGACTTTTTTGGGGTTTTTTGAGTTTTAGGGTTTAAATGTTTGTTAGTGTATTTTAACATTTTTAAGGGTTTAAAAAGTTTTTAGAGTTTTTAGTGGTTTTTATGGGTTTTTAGGTATTTTATGGGGGTTTTAGGGTTTTTAGGGGTTTTAAGGTTTTTAGGGTCTTTTAGGGTTTTAGGGGGTTTGAAATTTTTTATGCTTTTAGGGGTTTTAAGTATTTTTAGTTTTTTATGGTTTTCTTAGATTTTTTAGGGATTTTAGTGGATTTTATGTTTTCATGTATTTTTTAGGATTTTTAGGGTTTTTAGGGTATTTAGGGATTTTGAGAGTTTTGGATAAATCTAAAAGGTGTAAAAAAAATTATGGAGGTGGGAAGGTCTGTTAACACCATATAATTTAAAAACATTCCTTTTGGCCTTTTTAGAAGAAAATTTGAAAATGACCCCTTTTAGGGAAACATTAGAAATATTCCTTTCATACCATGTAAAAATTAAAGGTTAACTTAAAATAACCTTTATAAATCATTTATTTAAATTAATGGTATTTTTATAAAATAATTTTAAAAATATGGATATGCAAGAAAAATATATTTGATCAAGAAGATAATTATGATTGGATTTTATTTTAAAAATTAATCTTGAAATAATAACATGAATTTAATCATTAATCGTCATGAATTAATATATATTCATGTTAAATAACTATATGGGGTATTATATGCACTGCATAAAAGTAAATAGGTTTATATTACGAAATATCTCTCAATGGAGGGGAAATTGAGATGAAATCCATCACTTAATGTTTCCTCTTAGTTAAATGTGATTTAACCTCCTATATAATATTTTTAAACATGTAATTAATTTATACTAGAATCATATTAATTTTTATAATATCATATTTGATCCTCTTATAACATCTCATCACTCATTTTTCAACAAATATTTCATTATTATCATTATTTTGGATGTAAACTACTTCATTTCCTCATGCATGTTTTGTTATGGGAGTTTCGATCCTTGTACTTTGATTATGGTTATGAAATATCCATAATTTTTACCATGATATAAATATCACACACACACACAGATATATATATATATATATATATATATTAAATATATCCTTATTACTATCCATGTAAAGCAGAAATGAAAAATGGATCACATCGCGATGTGGAGGTAGTAGTCGACATGTACGCATGAGTGACGTTATCATCTTCCATTGAATTGGAAGGTAAGAAGGTATTTATGATATTAAAGGTACTATGGAATATTTATATCATAAATATCATATATATTCATTAGTTTTGTATTTATAAAAATCCATGTGAAGTGGGGATGAAAAACGAACTTCACTGCTATTTGGAGATGGTAAGCCATACGTGTGTACGCATGATGTTTTCATTTTTCATCTGATATAAATGGGATGGAAAATGGTTGTACCATAATCAGAATAACATCTGAATATGTTTATGATTCTGGATTTATTATTTAAGGATGGTTACAATAGATTTATAGGAAGTTTAAGAATAAATAATTTTGAATGATTCAGTAAAGAAGATTACCTCTTCTTCGAAATCAATCCTTTATATGTTCTCTTAAGGAACATAGGGTTGGTATTTTATTAATTAAAAAACCTAGAAACGTTATATAATGGTTTTTAGAATAAAATTGGGTAGGTTTGGGTTGATATATATTGCTCAAAGTGTTTTGAAGAATTGTTATAAGGGATTCCCTTTTATAATTGAGGGGAGGGGAATTCTTGGAATTTCATAAAGTATTAAATTGATATAAATTATTTTTTATGTAAAAATGGCTCCAAAATTGACCTAATTTGGGGATAAGTTGTGTATGAGTAAAAATAATCTAATCCAATAATATTTGGAAAATTTTTGGTTATGTTTTCACCCTTATGTTTTTGTTTTAACCCCTGTAAACTCTTTTCACAATTATCATGCTATTAAAGTGTTCTATCCTTTAGGGGTCAATAATGTAACCATAAAATGAAAAAACACCCATAAATGGACCATGTATGATGTTTTCAACCATATCCCATTCGTTTTTATGAAATTAGTTTTTATATAAATGTTAAATTATATAAGAAAATACAATTTAATATAAACTATCATTAATTTCATTTTGACACTATTCATGTAATTTGACATTAAATATATCAATACAAAGATATAATTAGAATATAATAATTTCACACATCACTATCATATTATATATATCTAAAAATTAATGTAACACAACAATTATTTAAAATTATATTAGTTTTATAATTTTTTAAATCATTCATTTTATTTTTCTATTAATTAAATAAATGTTGTGTCAATGTTGCGCAAAAATTTAAGGTAATTATCTAATCACAAAAAATTATGAATAAATTCAAATGATAAAATAAAATAATTTCTAATTAAAATTATTCATTATAAACCCACATAAATTTTATTTATCTCTATTATAATATATTATCGATATTAAAAGAAGAAAAGTGACATTTTTGTGTTTATCTCTTGCTTAAGTATTAAAAAGGTAAAAATAATATTATAATGGAAAAAGGTTAATATTTTCTATGTTTTTATGATTATTTATGAAATATAATCATACAATGAAATTAATACAAGTGTTCCGTTGATTTTTAATGCCATATAACATTATTTTTAACCTTAATTACCCAATTTACCCTTATCATGGTGACAATTATTTATTATGGTTACTATTAATATTGATAAGAAATAAAAAAGAACTATTTAAAAAAATCTAAAACTCATAAATCAAAATATTTAATTCATTTTTCATGATTCAATTTCAATAATTTTCAAAAATAATTTATGATTAAAACCCAAAACGTAAAGAAAAACAGTTTTTCAGAAAAATGGTTTTTAAGTATAAAAATGATTTTATACTAAATTAAATCATAAAATTGATTAAAATTAAATTAATTGGTTTATTAATAAAATTAAACAGATAATTTTACTTTTAAATTCTTTTTTAAAAATGGGACTTGTGAATGATTTTAAAAAATATACTTTTCAATAACAAATTTTTTTTCATTTTTCACTGGAAAACCAATCTTTTTAGAAAAATAAAAAAAATTAATACTAAGATAATTTGATATTATGATTTAAAAAATAATGTTAAATTTATCAAAATACATTTTTTAGAAGTGGAAAAAATTATTTATAATATTTACTCACAAAAACCAATAAAAATATTTTTTGAAAAAAACATATTTATAAAGAATAAAATGAATTTACTAAAACAATCAAGTGTTAATTAATTAATTTTTTTATTTAGTATGAAATTATTATATATTTTATAATGTTTTTATTCCCATTCATTCCCACTGATTTTATGACTAATTTATAATGGTCATATTTAAATAATAATATTTTGTGGTTCATTTAGCCTCAGTGTTGCATGTTGTATATGCTCTCAAACATAGCGTTCTTTTAAAATATCAAGATATTATATTCTTCCATCCTATAAAAATTTATTCTTAGAAATTTTAGTGCATATTAATTTATAATAAAATAATGGTGTTTCTTCTTTATAAAATCCTCAGGACCCCATGTTGCTTCCTCTATTTTATGATTTCTCCCTATTACCTTTACCAGTTATGTCATCAGATTCCTCAACACCTGATCTATAGTTTCAAGAATATGGATAGTATTTTTATAGTATGATAGATCAAGTTATAGTTAAATTTCATCATAGGTGATCACATGTGGTGGGTATATAATATAGTTCTTTAACAAAGAGATTTGGCAAACATCATGCACTTTAGAGAGGCTTGGTGACATTGCCAATTGGTAAGCCACAACTCCAATTATTTTAAGAATTTCAAAATTTATGATGTACCTAGGGCTTATTTTTCCATTACTATCGAACCATATAACACTCTTCCATGGAGATACTTTTAAGAAAACCTGATATCCTACTTGAAATTCCAAATCTTTCCTTTAGTTATCAGAATAACTCTTTCTTTATTTGAGCTTCTATAATATGAGTTTTAATAGCCTTTACATTTTCCATTTCCTTCTTTATAAGATCAATATACATAAGTTTTCTTTCACAAAATGCTTCACAAAAAGTTGTAGTATGACATCTCTTTCCATATAATACTTCATATGAAACCATTTGAATATTTTAATGGAAGCTATTTTTATAAGAAAATTGAACTAAGGTAAATACTAACCCCACATACCTTTAAAGTCAAGTGGGCATGAACTCAACATGTATTTTAAAGTTTTAATAGTTCTTTTGAACATTCTATCAGTTTTAGGGTGATAGGAAGTGATCAAATAAATCTCAGTATGTGGATCCTTTTGAATACTTTACCAAAATTTAAATGTAAATCATAGATCAAGATAAAAAACAATTGAAATAACTGAACCATTAAATCTTATGACTTAATTAATATAGTTTCATACAAGGATCTCAAGTGGTAAATATTCTCTCATATTAAGAATATGTGGATATTTGGTAAGGCAATCAACAATAAAACAGATTGCATTATTATTTTTAAGAGTATTTGGTAGTCTAGTGACGAGTCCCATAGTAATGTAATACCATTTACACATAAGAATAGATAGAGGTTGTATAAATATTCTAGGATTTTGTCTTTCATACTTCACCCATTGACACACTAAACATCTTGACACATAATCAGCAATTTCCCACTTCATACTATCCCACCAGAAATTTTCGTTTAAATATCTATACATCATGGGGATACCAAGGTGTATAAAGAAATTAAAATTATGAGCATTATCTAATAATTACCTTTTCATCAAAGGTATATATGGTACACATATATTTTTTTATAAATTTTAAAATTCCATCTTCATATATTTAGTCTTCCAAATTCCCATCTTTCATGACTTTAATTTTATTTTGAAAATTCTCATCATCATATTGATAACTTTTTATCTTTTATAAAAAAGATGGTTTGGAAATCATTTGAAAAGGAATTATGTGTCCCCTTCCTTAATAATTACCATATCCATATTTACTAAATCCATAAACACAAGATCCGTGTTAATCCTAATTATGTTTAGGACTCCATGATCTTTCCAACTCAATGAATCTACTATTTATTTTCCATCCTCGGGTGGTAGTGTATTGAGAAATAATTATCCTTGAGTATCTAAATTCATCTCCTTGTCATCATATTGAGATCCTTCTTTGAAAATATGTATTTTAGGCTCTTATGGTCTATGCATATCTCACATATTTCACTATAGAGATGATGTATACATATCATCCTAGAAAAGATTAAGGATTCCAACTCAAGATCATGGGTTGGATAGTTTTGTTCAGGAATATTTAACTATCATGATTCATTAACAACAAATTTATCATTATGTATAAGGACCAAACCAAGTCCATTTTTTGATGCATAATTATATATCAAAAATACATTATTCACTAATGGTAGAGACAAAAACGTAGCATTGACTATTGTTCTCTTTAATTCTTCAAAACAATCTTTATATTCATTTTTAATATGAACTTAACCCCTTTACATGTAATCTTGGTTAACCAGTTAGCCAATCCGAAATTGTTTTGAACAAATCCCTAATAGTAACCTTCCAAACCAATGAAATTACATACCTAGGTTATATTCATTAGTGTAGGCCATTCATTGATTGACTTTTTCTTTACTAGATCAACTGATATTACATCCTTGTAGGTAATATGGCCAAGAAAAGAAACTTTCTAAATCCAAAATTCACACTTGACAAATTTTCCATATAAATCTTTTCTTATAAGAGTCTCAATAATGATCTATAAGTGATTATCATGGTCCTGATAGATTTTATAATATAAAAAGATATTATCAATAAATACCACAAAAAATTATCAAGATATTACTTGAATATGCTTATCATTAGATCCATAAAAATAGAGGGTGTATTAGTAAATAAAAATGGAATTACCATAACCTTTTAATGTATATACCTTGTAAAAAATTCCATCTTCAAAATATATTTCTTCTTTACTCATAATTGATGATACCCAGAATGAATATTGATATTTAAAAAATACAAAGCTCTATGAAGTTGATCAAATAATTCATCAATGAGATGTAGGGGATACTTATTCATTATTATAATAGCATTTATTTCCATTTAATCAATAAACATCCTCATAGATCCATCATTCTTATGAATGAAAAAACAGGGGCTCCCCATGGTGAAACACTATGATGTATAAATCACTTTTAACACAAATATTATAGTTTTTTTTCTTAAAATTCACTAATCACACAGTGACCATTCTATAGAGATTAACTGATATAGGCCTTTCATTAGGGATTAAATCAATGTAAAACTTGAATTAACGTTTTGGTGGATGTTGAGGTAATTTCATAGGAAATTCATCTATGTATTCCTATACAATAAGTACAACCCTGATTCAAATATTGAGTTTTTCATCCATAGATTGTGTCTGCTCTTATACCCAAAGAATATCATTCACAAGAGCTACTATATGTGGATATAAACATGAGTCAAATGATAAAGTCCCCCTCTAAAGATAAGTAATTCTACATCTTCATCACGAATCATAATTTCCTTCTCTTTGCAATAAATTTTTGTTTTTTAATTTGAAAGAAAATCCATACCAAGGATTAAATCCAAATCAACTATATGATAATAATAATATTTGAAAATAAGTCATGTTTGTGGTTCATAATGGGAAATAATAGACACATCCATGTTGTGGTGAGATTTCCACTAGGAGTTTTGAGTGACAACTCCCTTATTAAGCTACTAGGGAAATATCAAATTCCCTTGGAAAATAAATAATATATAAAAGAGAGTTAATATCTGTAATAAAAAAATAGCTAAATTTGAGGCTATGATTAAAGTACCTTACACCACATCATTTCTAACATTAACCTTAGTTGTAGTGATCAAATAATATTTTTCATCTCCACTCAACCACTCATGTAGTATGTTATTTTTAATATTTTGGAATTGGTGTAAATAATTATTCATTTATCTATATTTGAAACACTAGAAATCATTAATTTGTTTCTTCCCCTTGAATTCATGAGCCATATGACCCCTATCTCTACATTTGTAACAAACTCCCATGTCCTTTAAGCATTTTATAAAATGCTTCTTTCCATAATTGTTACATGATGATAATTTCTTTGTTCCCCTATTATTATTTAATGATTTAAAATATTCATGTTTCTCAGCTAAACTATTATTCTCTTGATTTCCATTGAAGATATATGATCTAGAAATTTACTTCTCTATTTTTATGGCATATAATAATATTTCATTATACGATGAGAATGTTTGAGGGACTAGTTTGGCTTAATGTCTTTAAATAAATTCTCAATATTTCACTACGTATTATGTATATAATCTGTAGTATATTTGGATTATATTTTAACAGTATCCTCACAATTCAAAATAAATTCTTCTACCTTTTTATTTAAGCTGAAGAACTATCTCTTCCTTTTAGTTTGTTTCTCATAAGGGAAATATTTATCAAAGAATATTAAAGTAAACTCTCTACTCCATATGTTATATTTCTTCTTCCAACCTAGTATTATGGATCAACAACCACCATTAACTAGAATCACCTCTAATAAAATACACTACTAACATAACCTTTTCCCATTCATTGCATCCCAAGGTGAGAAATATCATTTCAAAAGACTTGATCTATTGCTCAGCTACCACTAGATGAATAGTTCCACAAAATATAGAGGCTTTTTTGGATGAAATGATCCAATATATGTGTATCATTTCATCTATAATAATGAAAATATATTTAAGGAAAGTTATTATACATAACATGGGTTAACTGACCTAATATGTCAATGATCTACTCAGATCCAACACCAACTATATTGAATTGCATAGTGGGGAAATCTCTAAATTGAACATGGATATTGGTTCTCTTTATACCATTAGACGCTATCACTAAATAATGACAGGCACTAAGTTATGTCATATTATAATCATCATTAATATTTATCTAAAATAAAAATCCTTCTAATGATAATTTTTTTGAAATACTATAATGGATTAACATAATTCTCATATTAGGTACATTTATTTAAAAATCTAGTTCCTAAAGTTTCTACTAAACTTGATCTGATACCAACTATAATAACCCCAAATATAGTAACCTATATCTGGTGACTACTTTATTACATTAGCGTAGATACAAGGGATCTAATACCAAAGGATCAATCAGTTTAGTAGTCTTGGATAACTAGATATATACATGATACCCATTTTTCATTAGGAATAAAATATAAATATACCAAAATATAAATTTTAGCATCCTTTAACTCATTTATATAAATATTCATCATATCACAAGGAAAGGAAAACAAATACGATTGAGATCAGATGCTTAGTAAGGGTTATGTATAGTAGAATCTATCATGAGTAAATAAGGAATGATCAATATAGAAAGATTAATAAACAGAAACACATTCCATTTAATCAATAACTCAATATCAAAATGAATATGTGGATAATATCAATGCAATATTATCATGGGTAAAAATAATTGAATTCTCAATAAATAAAATGCATAGTATTGAACATCATGATCTCTAACATCATGATATCTCTACCTCCAAGACCTTACTCTAATATTATTTAAAGAAATGGGTAAATACCAAATTAATTTGGCCAACTGATTTTTATCATGAGATATATCAATGCATTAGGGGATATATAATTCTATTCTCAACCCATCACATCATGTCCAATGAATTCCTCAGATATAAAATGATCAATTTAATTCAGGATTAATATTCCCTATCAGTAAATATCTTTATTGGGTAAAGAATATAGAATATATATATTCCCCATTAAATCAAATAACATACAAAGTAAAATATAATATATAGAAATGGTATAAGGGTTAGTAAATAATCATATCCTTGATGGATATTTAAGTTAAATTTAATGTTAAATGATCAGAAGAAATTGAATTCTTTAAGATAAAGTTAATAACTAAAAAATTAATAAGAGAAAAAAGATAGCCTTCATTTCATCAGAAATGTAGGTTTTTATATAAATTCACGCTATTTGGAGATTAAAAGAAAATTGATGAGAAATAATTTATCAAAAGAGGTTTATTTTTAAAACTTTTAAAATCCTTTAGAAGATTCTATAGGGTGTAAAATTTTTATGGTGGTGGGAAGGTCTGTTAGTTTCATATAATTTAAAAAAACATTACTTTTAACTTTTTGTCATGAAATTTGAAAATAAATAATTTCAATAGAAAATTAGAAAGATTACTATAATACCATGTAAAAATTAAAGGATAAGTTAAAGTATCATTTATAAATCATTTTTGTAAATTAAAGGTATTTTTGTGAAACAATTTTGAAAAATATGGATATGAAAGAAAAATATACCCGATAAAGAAGAGAAATAAGATTGACTTTTATTTTAAAATTCCTATTGAAAGTGTTAATTGAATTCAATAATTAATCATCATGAATAAATATATAATCATTTTAAATAAATAAAATAGGGAATTGTATACTTCATATAAAATTAAATAGGTTCATATTACCAAATTCGTCCCAATGGAGTGAAAATTGAGATGAAATCCCTTAACTCATATTTCTCCTTATTTTAACCTGATTTAAACTCCTATATTATAGTTTTAAAAATGTTATTAATTCATAACATAATAATATTAATATTTATAATTTAATATATTATCATCTTATAATATATTATCACCTATTTTCCAATAATATTTCATTATTATCATTGTTTTGGGTGTTAACTACTTTATTTTTCTCATGCATGTTTTGTCATGGGAATTCTGGTCCTTGTACACTGATTATGGTTTCATAATATCCAAAATGTTAATAATGATATAAAAATCATATATATCCATTAATTGTATCCTTTTTACCTTCCATGTAATTCAGAAATAAAAAATGGATCACATCGCTTTGTGAAGGTAGTAGCCCACACGTACGCACAAGTGACATTATTGTTTTCGAATGGATTGGAAGGTAAAAAGGTATATATGATATTAAAATTTAAAATGAATATTTAACTAATAAATATAGTATATATTTATTAGTTACATCATTATAACCATCTAATAATAGTGGTGATTAAAATTGAATTACACGACTATGTGGAGACGGTAAGTCGTACATACAAACATGTGATGTTTTCATTTTTCATAGGATAAAATAGAGATAGAAAATGGTTTTATCATAATAATAATAACATATTAGTATGTTGATGATACTTAAGTTATTATTTTAGTATGTTTACAATATATTTAGATGAATTTGAAAAATAAAGATGTTTGAAAGAGTCAGCAAAAGATGATTTCCACTTCTTTAAAAGAGCTGCATTAGATCTTCTCTTAATGGAATTAAGGTTGTTCTTTTAGGAATACCTGAAAATCTAGAACTTATATAAGTATGTTTATAAGATAATTTTGAATGGTTTTTATGAGATATATTGCTAAAATTTTTGTGAATAATTGAGATAAGGGATGTCCTTTTATAAGTGATGGGAGGGGCATTCTTGGAATTTATTAAAGTATTAAATTAAAATTATTTTTTATTTATAAATAAATATAAATTTATATAATTTGAATATAATATAAGGATGAGTCTAAATAATATCATATAATAAAATTTGGACATGTTTTGGTTATTTTTCCCCACATCTTTTAGTATTAACCACTTATTAACCCTTTTGACAATTATCATACTATTAAAGTTTAATATCCTTTAAGGGTCAAGAATGTTACCATAAAATAAAAAAATACTTATAAATGTACCATGATTGATGTTTTAAACCATATCACATTTCTTTTTCCTAATATAATATATTTTTTTAATTTTAATTTTTTTAATAAAATACTAATTATTATAAAATACAATTAATGTCAATTTTGACTCTACTCATTTAATTTGGAATTATATATATCCATAAAAAATGAATTCAAATATAATCCTTTAACAAATCAATAAAATGTTATATTTATATAAAAAAATAATGTAACACAATAATTCATTCAAATTATATTAGTTTTATTAGTTTTATAATCCTTTATTTTATTTTATTTTATTAATTTAATAATGTTGTGTCAACATTGTGCAAGCATTAAATGTAATTATTTCATCACCAAAAATTAGAAATAAATTACAATAAAAAAATATTAATTTTTATTTCAAATTAAAATTTATAAATTAACATAAGTTGTATTTATCCATATTATAAAATATAATAGATATTAAAATAAGAAAAATGTCATTTTGTCTTTATCTCTTACTTAAGTATTATAAACATCAAAATCATAGTCTAATGTAAAAAAAGTCATATTTTCAATGTTTGGATGATAATGTATGAATATAATCATCCAATTAAATTAAGGAAAGTGTTAGGTTGATTTTTAATGCCCTATCACATTATTTTTAACCTTAATTACCTAATTTACTCTTATCTTGGTGACAATTATTTACTATGGTTACTATTCATAAAGACCAGAAATAAAAGAGGTATATTTAAAAAATTTGGACCTCATGATTCCAAATATAGAATCAATTTTTTAATAATCAATTCCAATAGTTGGCATAAATTAATTTATGATTAAAACTCAAAATTCAACGCATAATATTTTTTTAGAAATATTTCTTTTAAGTATAAACATGATTTTATACTAAATTAAATAATAGAACTGATTATAATGAAATTTATTGGGTTATTAATAATATTAAAGAACTAATTTTAATTTTAAATTATTTTAAAATAGAATGTTACTCTAAAAATTTTGAATCAAAAATACAGTTTTCAATAAAAAATAGTATTATTCATTAATCCCTAGAAAATAAATCTTTTTAGAAAAATCTCAAAATCTTAACCTAAGATAATTTTGATTTTATGATTTCAAAAAAGAAGTTTGTTTTATCAAATAATTTTTCTAAAATATGAATAAATTAGTTATTCTATTTTCTCACGAAAAGAAAAAAAATCATTTTTAAAGAAAAAATATTTTTGTAGAATAAAACGAACTTACTAAAAACATATTAAGTGATTATAAATTAATAAATTTGTATTTAGTATGACCTTATTTAATATTTTATAATGAGGTTTTTCTTATTCATACCTTCTAATTCAACAACTACATTATAACAATCATATTTAAATAATAATATTGTAATCTTGGTGTTACATGTTCCATGTTGCATATTGTTTTTGATTTTTTAAATCAGGGCCGCGTGTCGTGTTGTTCTTTCTTTAAATTCCCTCTTTCAAAATTTGAGTGTCCTCCACCACTTTGTTTGGCGGTGTTTACACATTGATTGAAATGGGAGTATGAGATGTTAGTTCTTTATTACATGGATTCATCCTTAGAGTTTGTTGAATATTCTGAATCTACCTTGAATATTTGAGTCATGTTTATGAAACTCATTCCCAACACCATATTGAGGTGAAAAGGTTAATTATACTACTTCTGTCTTGATAGGGCTAAAACCTATGGTCAGAGTATATGGTTATTTTGATAATTTCTAAGAATCTCAGAATATTGGGTGTGTTGGGAATCTATAATTTCTTTCCCTTTTAATGTTGGAGGCATCTCTCATATGAGTATTTTTAGGTGTGGACCCCAAGGCATATCATATCATCCATGAGGTAGTTAATCCTAGGGGTGTAATAATTTTAATGTTCTTTACATGTGGAATCCCTTGTTTATTATATGGGGTATAGATTCTAGATAAGGTCATAGGTTTAGCATCTTGTGGAGAGAGGTGGGTCACATGTTTAACTCATTGTGGAGACAGATGGGTTATAGGTTTAATGTCTTGTGGGGATAGGTAGGTCACATGTTTAACATCTTGTAGGGATAGTTAGTTCACAAGTTTTTTATCTTGTGAGGATAGGTAGGTTATAGTTTTAACAACTTGTGGGGAGAAGTAGGTCAAAGGTTTAACATATTAGGGGGATAAGTAGGTCATATGTTTCACATATTATAGGGATAAGTAGGTTACAGGTTTAATGTCTAGTAGGGAAAGGTAGTTAATGGTTTTAACATCTTATTGGTATAGGTAGGTCACATTTTTAACATCTTATGGTGATAGATAGGTCACCCGTTTAACATCTTGTGGGGACAGATAGGTCACAGACTTAATGTCTTGTGGGGACCAGTAGGTCAAAGGTTTAAAATATTATAGAGATAGATAGGTCTATTTTTGTGTGTTTTTATGGGGAAGATGATCACAATTTTGATTTTCTATATTCTTAGAGGAATACATGCATATTTTAGGGAATTTCAAGATTGAACCTCATGGAGATATATTAGGTTTTTTAAGATGTTTATATTGAACCTCATTGAGGTGTCCTATGTAACTTGTTAAGAGATAGGGATTAAAACCCATGTACTTCAATGTCATAGTTTAAGGTCATGCGACAATACCAGTCCATGTAATTTAATTTCATTCGGTAAGGATTCTTTCATCATAGAAGGAGAGATTGAAACAAATAGTATGGGGATTACACATAGAGGCTATCCAAAATGGGATTCACATCTGATGGTGGGAAATGATGGTGTGGGAATTACACATATGATATTCTTGGGATAGTAGTTGCATCTGATGATTGGGGGTGGGTTTCAACCCATGTGTTCCACACACGAGGCATCCTATGTTTGTTACATAGGGTAAGAAAATAGTTTAACATCATGTGATAAGGATGTTCTCATGAAGTTTAACATTATATGACTAGGATTTTGGGCAATGAAGGTTTATGTCATGCATATTGGATATGGGATGGGCCTACACCCTGGGTGATTATTTCAAGGTTGGAGAGAAGGATCTAATACTAGGCCCCCATACCAAGAAAGGTGGGAAGTTTTTCTTGATGATGCCACCTTTAGGGATTATGCATCTATTGCACAAACACCTCTAGGAGGTGCATGGCATAAATGCTATCATAGTGAAGTGGAAAATATGGCTATAGATGTTAGGGTGCCTATGATTAGGATCTAGAGGCATTATGGTGTCGATTCTTAAGATTAAAAGGTAATGTAATGGTCTAAGTCATGCTTAATGAAAAGGGGGAGGGTTCAAGGGTTTATGGTACCTATCACATGGGATATTGGGGAGTATATGAGCTAGTTTTGGATGGGTACAGTGTCCCCAAGAACTTAACTTTCATGAAAGGGTGTTTTCTGAAAGAAGGGTCCATGGAGACACTTAGTGGATGAGTTTTGTGAAGGTTGTGGGTTTACGAAGGTTAAATTCTTCACAAAAGGTAGGGGTTTTACAATGGTGTGTCATTCAAAAAACAGGATGGGATTGAATCAAATTAATGTATTGGTTCCCATGGAGTTGGTTTCATGAAGGATAATTATCTCATGAAACCCAAGAGATGTAAATGGATTTCATCTTACACGGAGGCCATGGACCTTCATGAGAGGAATATTCACCGAAGTTTGAGGATCTTAAGAACCCATGTGAGGATGTTTCACAAAATATGGATACCTATGGGAATCCATCCTATATTTTTCTCATGAATGTTAGAGTTTCATTAACTCAAATCCTTTTTTAGAAGTTCAAAGGTCGTGTCCCCAAAAAAATCAGATGGTGGGAGGTATTTATATGTGTGTTGAAGGTAGGGATATCAGTTTCATGATAGATTATTCCAAAAAAATAAATTCCATGGAGGTAATAAAGGGATGTGGTGTTATGTGAATGAACATATTCTATGTGGATGTTACCACCTCAACTTCTCCATTGGCTTGGAAACCATCGTGAACGTAGACCCTAAGGTGGATTTTTTTCTATTTTGGCCTAGATTCACTTAGAATAGGTTATGGATTCCTTGATATATCTCATAAAATGTGTTTTTATGTGTCTAAAAATGTCCCCCTCAGAATAGGAGCTAACATAGGAGAAGAGGGTCCAATTTTGAGGGAAAACCACAAAAAAATAGCAATCTATGAGACCTATTCATGAAACATAACATGACCCTATGACTATAAATATGGTTGGGGTCCTAGGGGGCCATGATATTTTTGATAAATAAATTCACTTGATATATTTCAAGGTAAATTATTAACTTTTTTAGCATTATATTATTTTTATCCTTACCTCTCCTGAAACTTTTACTCCTCTGTGAACAGACCGTTCACAAATAGACTTCTCCAAAACTTTTCAAATTTCTTGAACTCAAACATTACAAATCAACCTTAGTTAAAAAGTTAATGAAATGTTCATAAGTGATATAATATGTTTTTTAAGGTGTTTAGGCTGCTTCTACTCAACAATGGGAGATGGCTAGAAACATTATGATCGAGGAGAGATTCTAGAATGCATCAGATTATGACACGCTCACTGAATTGATATAAGAGGCCCAAAAAACATATCCATTGTTAAATAAGATACCATTATACATATTTGGAATTATTTATGATGTGTTCATCACAAATTTTGATCAGGATACATCCTTTTATTGGTTCAAGATCTCACTTGGGCTGTAACAGGGGCACAAACCTATTAGGGGTCACATTGTGAAGGTACATGTGTTGATCACTGCCTACTTAGTGCAGAACCCCCTAAAAAATTTCAAAGGGGAGGTGTTGGATGATAAAGAATACCATCCCCCCTTCAATAAGATACTATTATCAAGTTGGGTTTGCTGGACCATCTCTAGGGATAGACTGAGAAATAGGATTTGTGTCAGGGTGGAAACTTTAATGACAACTGGGCCTAAGAATAATGGGTATGCTAGTTCTACCAAAAGTTTGAGGTGGATATAAAGAGGGAGGATCTGTACAAAGCAGTTTGGACTTTATAATTCCACATCTACCATCAATTTAACATCATGTTGGAGATTCTGAGTTGGTGGTCACATGGGACCAACAAATTCTACCCACACCATGAGGAGGTTGGTGTTGGTCTTTAGGATCTCCATAAGATTGTGAGGATCCCCAAATAGGGGGAAATGTAAGATGAATTAATCCCAAAATAGGATTAATGGGATGACCCAGAGAAAATGTCAACCATATAAAGGGTTTTCATGTGTTTGGTATATGAGGAGATCAAGCACAGTCTAGGGATGAAGAACATTCATTTCCAAAAATGGTTTGGTTATTTCCTAAATGATCCCATGGTCAAGATTCCAAGGAGGACACTCCAATTTTTATGTGTAAAATATCAAATAACTAAGGGAATAATTTGTGGTACATGAATCTTGGTCCATGGTGTAATTATATTTTGGGGCCTATTGTCGATTTTTGTAGTACCGGGTGTGATTTTGTGCTAATGAAGTTCACCCAGCTACCAAGGAAGAACATGCTCAGATGCCCAAGTGGTAGTTGATACTAGAGGCTACCCAATAAAGACTATCCAGGTTAGAGAAATTCTTATCCAAAACTAAACCTTGTGGGGATTTCCTTTGGTTGAAATAAAGGATAGTCTTTAGTGTTTTGATGAAACTCCTCAAATTTTTGAAGTTATTTTCTTTAATTCATCGCTTGCTTAAATTTGTGTGTTTTTCCCTAAATCTAAATCATATTAATGGGATAACCAATAATTAATCCCTAAGTCCATTTGATTCATGCTCGGTATGGGAAATAAGGAACAAAAAGGAGATTAATTACTCATATGAGAGTTCCAAATAGGGGCTGAACACTCATGGTTTGAATTTTTCATTGGCCAATAAAATTAGCCTGACTAGAAAATCTTTGGTTGGAGAGTATGACTATCTTTATATAAATATTTCTTTATAAATTTGTACATGTTTATGAATGGAGTAACACCATGGTCATTTATTTCTACCCAAACAAAGGGGAAGGAATAAGGGCGTGAATCGAGACTCCCAAGATGTCATCGAAGGTCTTTAAAGCATGTACCTAGGACTGTAGTTGAGCCAATGTAGCTTGAAATCATTACTATTAGGGGGGACATTCAGAAGTAGAAGATGATAGGGATCTAAATAAAGGAAGTTACTAATCATGGGGAAGAACTGAGGGAATGTTGGAATAGATTTTAACACTCTAGGGATTATGCCATCCTAATTCTGAGCACATCAGGTTGGTGTATCAGTCTGAATGAAGGCCAGACTAATCTTCCATGGGAATCATTTTCTTGGATTCTAAGAAACTACCAAGGAACTCGAAAGATATGGTAGGTGACCAACACCAAAGGGGGGGAAGGGGTTCTCAGGTGTGGTCCTAAGATGCTTTTCAATTTTACATCATGATAAAAGGATGGAAGGAATGAAGTTTAACATCTTGTGGAAAAGGTATTGAACAAAAAGTTTAATCGCATATCATGAGGACACAATTACTTCAATTTAAGGTAACATAGATTTAACCATGATTCTGAATAGTTTAACGTCATATTGTCAGGATGTGTGTAGTACAATTTAATGTAATGTGACCAGGACATGTGAACCAATATCAATGGAGGAAGTAGTTAAGGTTTGGCCCTATATTTTTTTGGGAATAGTGGGTTTAGAGAGCACAACAATGTTTTTTTTCTAAAGCTCATGGTGGGTCTTTCTATCTTTGAACCTTTTTTATTTATAACCTCATTTTTTAACAAGTCGCGATAGAAACTTGATGGTTGAGAGTGTAAATTTTTCTCAGGTTTCCCCTATGGGTTTTCAACCTTACATACATATTTTCTTCTTTCCAGGGGTAGTTTAAGTTCATTCCAACCTGACTAGGTTTTCTTGTTTAAGGCCATATAACTTGGACTAGGAGTTCCAAATATATTAAGGTCATAATTTGTATACTAAAGAGGGTAATTGTGTCCCAGGTATGTTCGTGCAGTGAAAAATAGTAGAAACCTGGCATGAAGAGAGGGGCAATAGGGCCCTCATATTGCATGAAACATCTCGGAGACAATTAAAACATAGTTTAAGGTCATGATCCTTTGACTAAAGAGGGAAATTTTATTTTGGAACACCTGAATACCTTGAAAATGATTAGGGAAAGGTTATATGACTTCTAATCCCATGTGAGGTATGCTCGATATGATAATCAAGGAGTGTCGGAAAGTTAAATTTGCGTCAAGGGATGTTAAGATATAGGAAATATGAATCCATTTTAAGAAGGTCCCAAGGGTGTCAACTTGTTGGTCATCATGCATGAATGAATATAAGGAGAACACCAAAGGTGTTAGAAATCATTCCAGGAAATGGTGAGGTGGGAGACTAGATAAATTGTGTCTTTTGATATTGGATCATAGAAAAGGGGTGATTGATGGGTAGGGAATGACTACTAAAAATGTTGGAAACATAGGTCTCTCAACCACACCAGTCATGTATGGGAAAAAAATGTAACATGATCCATTAACCATATTCAAAACATGGTAGCCACCAAATGTCGTTGAAGATCCTTTGAGGCGTGTACCCAGGATGGTAGGTGAGCCAGTGTGGGAAAGAACCATTTTTATTAGCCAGTGACCTATTAAGATTAGGAGGATGATGAGGATCCAAATAGAAATTTGCAAAAAAGTGAAAGTGGAAGTGGGGAATGTTCCAAGGTAAGTTAAATTCTATGGAATCTATTTTGTTATGCACTCGAGTGTATCAGATGAGCATACTGGTAGGTAAGGATTAAGCGAGAATCTAAGAGTAAAGTCCCTAGAATGAGTTAGTGGTAGTTATATACCTAGGATATGCGATCCAGACATCACTATGTATCCTATAAGAATGGTAATCAATCAACACATAGTTCTAGAAATCATCATGGTAGGTGACCAATACTGAAAGTGTGACATCCTCTATGGTGAGGGCCTGTGGTATCATGTAGTTTCACATCATGTGATGGGGACGTAGACCATATAGTATGATGTATTATGGTAAGGATGTTCGAAATTCAATTTATAGTCAAACAGTGAGGACATATCTTTTCCAACCAATTAATAGGGGCACTATCCCATTATTTTTCTTTGTATGGGGTATCATATCTCATTACACGAGGCATTATACATTATATGTAATATAATATTCATTTCATATGGTACGGTTACAATTTAACATCATGTTACAGGACATTGTGTGTGGGGATTAAGAATTGAGATTCCCATTCATTATTCCTCAAGTTAAGTCATGTAGGAATCTTGATCTCCTACTGGTTTGGCGAATATGATTTGATCATACAACTGATAAGGAATCCCATGGAAGTTCTCATCACCTTGGGTTAGAGGTCATGAAAGGATTAATTTTAAGGATAACCTCACATTGGGAGATAAAACTTATGGATGGACCTGAAGGCAAAATAACTATATGTCACTATGTATCCCACCATGCTAGGAATCAAACCACACATAGTTATGGAATGTGGATGTGACAAGGTAGTATACCATTTCCAAGGGGTAGAACAAAATCTTCTCTAGTGAAGACCCATGGTATCATTTTGTTTTACATCATAATATGAGGACATGGAAACATCTCATATTTTACAAATGATTCATCCTATGTTCATCATGTAGGGTAAGGCTGTAGTTTAACATTATGTGTTGGGGACATTAGTTCCATCTCAATTTTTACATATGAGGTATCATGTGTTCATCATATAGGGTAAATCTATAGTTTAACATCATTTTATGGGGATTTTTGGCCATCTCACTTTTTTCATATGAGGAATCCGACATTTCTCACACAGGGTAAGGTATTAGTTTAATGTTGCATGCTAAAGATGTTTGTTTTGGACATCTCAAATTTTTTGATATAAGGAATCACGTGTTTTTCACATGAGGTGGAGATATAGTTTAACAACATGTGATGAGGATTTGATTTTGATCATCTATATTTTTTATATGATTCATCATGTGTATGTCATACATGGTAAGGATACATTTTTTTAGCACATGATCCTTAGCCCAATTGGTAAGGACTCCGTAAGTGCATCAGAATGACCAGGGATCAAATCCAGAAGGAGGCAGAATTTTCGGGTTACTATATCAGTACTGTAGCAGGTACTGTGCTGTACTATAGCAGGTACTGTAGCGGGAACTATAGTAGGCACTGTTTGGCACTATAGCAGCTGGGAATATTCCCCTGTTTGGGCCTTCGGGCCACCGATTTGGTCCCTAAGTCTTGTAAGGCCTTTAGGCCACCTAGGCCTTCAGGTCAGTAAGGCCTTTGGGCCACCTCAAGGCCTTCGGGCCACCATAGTGTAGATGCAAACCAGAAAACCTACAAGGAACAAGCTCTAAAAGGAGGATGAGTAAGGAGCTTTCACCACAAAAGAAGCTAAACTAATTGCAAGAATGAGAGGGTATGACACCTTCCATCGGGACAATCTCGTGCATGCACGGGAATGCCTAACTGAATAGCCAAGAGAAGGTGGAGAGCTGATTTCACGATGAAGATGCTGGGGAGGAGCAGTTCCAAGTAGTTAGTCTGGGTTGTATGTAATTTTTGAAGCCTATGGGAAATTAATTCCTCTAAGACCTACAGTCCATGTAGTACTTACGCCTACGGGCCTTGTAAGGGTTCCAACTCACCCCTTTAAAGGTGGATTATCAAAAATCAATAAAAAATGAAGGCCTTTGGCCTATTGGAGGAGGGAGTTAGGATTTTTAGTTTAAAGTCGTACAGATCAGACCATGGTTGTTACTGGTTTAAGGTCATAGAGCTCAGAACAAGTGTTTCTATAGTTTAAGGTCATGTATAATTGACCATGACTTCTTGTATGAAGTATCACTTGAGAAACATGGAATTGGTAGGGGTGTAATTCACCCCTCATCTATGGTGATTAATGAGTATGTATAATTAGAGTAGACCTTATGGATAATGTAAGGTCTTTCTATTTTGGTACCATATTTAGTGGTTTATTTTAGGATATCATGGAGTCATAAGAGCTATTAATATGTCACCTTGATGGATTTATCAAAGGAAAAAATCTTATTGAATTACCAAACTTTTTGGTTTTGGCGCATCTCTAAGTTATGTGGAGCCTAGAGCATGTTTTTCTCAAGGGATTAAAACTCGTCTAGATAGACTTTTTCTATTCTATATAACATATATTGGTCATAAATAGTCATTCTAAGTGATATAAACTGAACCTATATAGGTAAAATTGTCTCTATTCCATACAATAGGGATTATGAGGTCACCTGGATGAAATTTAGAGTTTTCATCTAATAGGACCAAAGGGAATTAGGGAGTCTATCGAGATGAATTTTTGGTTTTATCCGACTATATTTTTTAGGATGTTAGATAGGGTCGTGTTCAATGTCTATATCTATCCATTTTATGACATGTGATAGAAAGAGGTATGATTGGATCAGATCTTACATTTGGAACAAAATTTATTCATCTCGGTAACCTAGAAGTGAGTGAAATTGTTTGTGAGAATAGTTTGAGGAAACCCAAACTGATGAACGATGTGGGAGTTCACGAACATGATCATGGATCATGTTTTGACTCCTTTGAGGGGAACCAAATCTATCTATTTTGAGAATAATTCTATTTTAGTCATAATGAATCTACACTTTCAAATTTTCATTGGGGGGTAGGGACCCAAAACATCAATCTACCATACTGTAAAGGGATAGGAATACTTAGTAGTATGAAGTAGATCTGGCGGTTGATGCACAAAGTTGGCATATATCTAGTATGCATAACACCTCTTTGTGAACTCAATGCAGTCATGAACCATGGCAGTCCATAAGTAACCCAACCTTATAATCTGGTAGGAGAGCTTAAATCCTATTTGATTCACTCCATAGGATCTAGCATGGACCTCTTGTATGGCCTGCTAAATGTCCTTCCCATGGATTTATCGGTGGGGGATTCCATCAAATCCATGTTTATAGAGATTATACTCAATTTTAGGTCCACTCAATAGGGTTAATTGTACTTTATGTCATTAGATCAAATCATGCTCAACTTGGCCTAGTGTGAGAGTTTTTTATTAGAGATAATCAATGAACAGATTAATCCAACCAGAAATTTCCTTAACTTTGGTGGAATTTTAGGGTCTTGGTGAAAAAGTATCTATAGTTAACATATTTTTCTTTTGGTCATCACCTTCAGAAGTGGTGGGGTAAATAACCCTCTAGCATACCACATGAATGACCAAGTAATCCTAGTTGGGCTCTATAATGGATGCATCCAGGATTTCCAAAGCATCAACTCAGACATTTTGTGATCATGGAACACTATTCACCATTGGTTGATAATGGAATTATGCCATTACCTAGAGAGACCATTCCAGAAGGGGTGAATGTTCTTTATTTCTGATGATATAGTCACTATTGATCTTCTTTATGACCATATTAGAGTCTCCATTAACATGTAAATAGAGGACATCAATCTCAAGTTCCAACTCAAGACCAGTAATAAGATTCTTGTATTATTCCATGTTTTTTATGTAGAATTTCAATAATAGGGTTGAGTATGGAAGGATGGATTACGAAAGAGTGATTATGAAAATCCCTAGGCCTACCCTATTGAGTTTGGGGTCATTGATCTTTTTACCAATTGGAATCTGGTAGGCAATGTCAAAATGCATCTTCTAATAAAGAGCATCCTAATCTATTGAAAAAATGGCTCCATCTGGGAAATCAACATCCAGGGGCCGGATGCGCAACTAGTATATATTCTAAGGACTTTCCCTTAACATCCTTTTTCAAGACAAATTGAATTTCAAATAGCTATAGGATTATTGCCTAGTGAACCAGTTAATATATCTACATGGGGTGGTTGTGAATATATTTCAGTGCGTCAATGTGAGACAACAACTATATCTCATGGTGCTTAAAGTAATGTTGAAGCTTTTATACAATAAATAATAGCATGAGAAAACTCTGCTCGATGTGTGAGTATCTAGTTTCTTTATTGAGGAGCATGTGGATGAGATAATATATGTTTTTCTCTCTACCTTGATTGTTCTTTTAGGATAAAAGGGTTCTGAGTGATTGTTCTAGGGTGGTCACATAGAGGACTAGAGGATTCCCTAGGATTGGTGATATCAAGATCAGAGGTCATAGAATATACTGATTTCTGTTCTCAAAGGTGATCTGAAAATCCTCATCCTGGTGGTAGGCGTAACCTTTCTTCGTGATCCTTGAAAAAAGAATACACTTGATGACCATATTTTCAATAAATTGTTGAATATAGTCTATGTATCCTTATAGGCCTCATAACTCCCTGAGTTTGTGTATAGGAGTCATTTGATTACTTGACTTTATTTTCTCAGGATCAATCTTGATGCCTCTATATATGACAATGAATCCATGAAACTTTCTGGAGGTAAACCCTAACACACACTTCAAGGGTTCATCTTCAAGTGAAAATAGTGAAGGAAGTCAAAAACTTTTTCAAGTCTTTTAGGTGGTTCTGGAATTGGAAATACTTTACCACCAAATCATTCATGTAACACTCTAACAATATATTGAGGAGTGTCTTGAAGATATATTTCATGGAATGATGGTATGTATCCCCAAAAATATTTAAGCTAAAAAGAATCACTCAATAGTATAAATTATCCTAGGATACCCTAAAGGTAGTATACTCTTGATCCTCAGTGGCCATCTATATCTGATTATACTAGGAATATCCATCTATGAAGGAGAGGTCCTAGAAACTAATCGTAGAGTCGATCAACATCCCAATCATGAGAAGGAGAAATTCATCTTTTAACCAATAGTGGTTGTGGTCTTAGAAGTTGATGCAAACACTAATTTTTCCATTATTTTTACTAAACAAGAAAATGTTGTCCAACCATTTGGGGGTTCAGACCTCTTTAATGAAGTTGGCCTTAATAATCCCATGAAATTCATTCTCAACTATAGAACCATGGGAAATGTGCATAATTTTTGGGTGGTTTTTTGAACCCATGCTAACCTAACAGGAGGCCAAAGTGTTTGAGAGAATACTAGGGATCAAGCCCTAGAATCTCATTATTTCTCCAAGGAAACACATCATGTAGTTTCTTCAGTAAATCCACATACTTCTATTATTACCTCAATGACATAGTTGTGCTTATTAGTGTTGGCCTCAGATTCTCCTCAGTGCCATGGTTTACTTGAGTCAACTCATCGATAGTGGTGGATACACCCTCTTCAAAGGTAGCGAGAATACACTATATCCTCTTCTTCATCTGAGATATGATGTAACAAACCAAGATTCCATGATATGTTTCCCTTTGAATAATGCAATAGCTTGCATTGTACGCATCTTCGGGATTCTAACACACTACAACCAATAAAACTAGCCATTATTAATAGTAATACCCACTTTTTAAATTTTTAAAAATTTTATCTTTCAAAATGGACTTCATTTTTCTATTCGAAATATCGAAATTAGCTTAGGGTGAATTTTTTCTATTTTTATAAAAACTTTCAATTTTTGATGAATAGTGAAAAAACAATGCATTATTGGTTAAAACCGACTTTTTATTTAAATAATTTTTTATTTTATTTTAATTTATTTTAGATCAATATAGATACATAATACCAATATAAGTTCAATGTAATTCATTGGCATCATTTTATAATAAGTTTAGATATATAAAAAATTTATTGAACTATTTACCGTCTTTTACCCACCTCCTAGGAGCATTTGTTTATTTGCATGAATCTTAATTTTACCACTTCTATGAGTTGAATTCAAAATATCATAGAGACATAGTTAATATCATTAAGTAAAATGTGATTCAATAAGTTGAAAATAATTTTTGGTGAATAGTAACTTTTGACTTTTATTTACCATAGTTAAAAGTAAATAGGGTAATTAAGGGTAAAAATGATATCAAAATTACCATAACACATGTAATAATTCTATTGTATAAGTTTAATTCTACCGAAAACATCCTTAGGAATAAAATATGACCCCCTTTGGTCCACTTTTATTAGATTAGGACATTTATTATTATTTTATTTAAGAAGAGTTAAAAGAGTTAAATTCAAAGTTTAATAACTAAACCATTTTTAATATAGGGTTATACATAAGATAAATTAGACTATAAATATTAATTTTAAATCTAAAAAAAATCCTATATAATTGTATTTTATTTATAATTTTTAGACATTAAATAATTTAATTTATTTATGACACAATGATGATGCAGTAATTACCTTATTAATGAAAGATTAAAATTATTGATATGATAAATATCAATATAAATGTAATTCGAGACTTTTGAATAATTCCACTAATTTTATAGGTTAATAGAACATGTTAGGGTTTATTAGATAATTTTTTTTAATTAATAATGTTGTTATAATTCTCAAAAAATACCAAATACTAAATAGTGTCAAAATTGACATAAATGAGTTTTTAAAACAAATACTATATTATTAGTTGATATAATATTCATAAAAATCTAAGGATCAGAAAAAGGACTTAGATAAGGTTATATATTTTAATAATGAACCACATGGGGTTCTTTTGTCTTATTATAGTAATTTTACTAACCATATTATATAAAAATACAAAGAGACATGGTAAATGTCAAACTATTTAACTAAGAGTTGAATCTAAAAGATAAGGTATATACGATGACCTAAACCTATCTAAAACCTATTTGTTGAGATATTTTCGACCCATACCCACCATATCTTATAAATAAATCATTTTGGATCCATTAGAAACCGAAAATTAGTTTATTATAAAATAATATTTCAAGATTTTCTTAAAGTGACTCTCACCTCTCTTATAAAAGGGTACTTCCCCTTATCTTAATTTCACACCTCCAAATCCATTTGTCTCAGACAAAACCTACCGAAATATCCTACCAACTTTCCTCCCTTCATCCTAAAGCCCTTAAATTGGTCTTAAAGACAACCTAAGGAGCCCTTTTGATCAAATCAAAAGGAAGAACCCGAAGAATAGGAAAATATTTCATCACCTCTTTCAAGTTCTTTTCTTCTTTTACTTCCTATTTCTTTTTTGTTTCCATTATTAAATAATATATCCAATATGTTCTATATAATTTTATTTTATTATAAATATGGTACAACCATATTAACTATTATATCCATCATATGAATTACAAAGTCACCATACGTGCGTATGTACGACTTACTGTCTCCACGTCATGGTGTAGTTTGTCATTCAAACACTTCATTATTTGGATGGGTATAATAATGAGTATAACTGATGTAAATAATAAATATAAAATTTTAATTAGTATTTATATATGATATACCATCTAATTATGTACTATTTCACCATAAATACAATGATATCATCAGTTGTGCGTATGTACAGATTACCGTCTCCACGAACACGATGAGATTCATTCCCCATCATAATAATTCAAGAATAATTTTCATTTTATGATTAAAAATAATGTTTAAGAACTTAATATCATTCTGGATATGAATAAAATACATCATATTCATAACAAACATGGCTTACGTAACCAAGCAGATAATGGAAAACAGATCCTTTAACAACCGAAACGATGATATTACTAAAATTTTATTAACAAAGCAATATTAGAGGATCATATATGATATCATATTTATGTATATAGTTTTTTTATAATTTAATAAAAATTATTTAACTATTATAAATTAGGTCAATTTACCCTTAACCAAGGAAAAGTACAAGGTAAGGGTTAATTTTACAATCTTTTTATTATCTGAGGTTGTTTTTTACGTAAGTATCTATTGGGACCTCTTTATCATCCACTTCCATGTTTTCTTAAAAATGTATTTCAAAACATTTTTAATATTTACTAGAAAATGGGTTAAAGTAATTTATATCCTTATTTGACCTTATATGTTTTGAAAGTAATCTTTCTATCATTTTCCAAACATGGTACTTTATGACCTTTTTGAAAAAATTAATGCAAGAATGTTTTTTTAACATATACGACGGGTGAAACTATTTTCCACCATTATAACATCATCAAAGCTTACTTTACAAGATTATAATAATATTTTAAAAATAATTGTTTTATTTTATAATTATATTACTTTTAAATGATTTCAAAATAGAAAGAGATATTTTTCTAAAAAAGTTTTGATTTCATCTATGTTAATATATTCTGACAGATTTTAATATTATTTGAAGTTGATTTATTATGATATAAAACTTCCATATTTTATTGAAGGTTTTGTGATATTTTTGATTTTGGATGTGTTATTTTTACACCATTAATGTTTTATGGAAAAAGTATTGGCATTTCTTATGCTAGTTTTAATACGAATGTATATGTTATGTTTAAACCTTTTCATATGAGGAATGCATTAGACATAGTAAGTGATGGGTGGAGCCCGTTATAGCTCCTCAATGAGTCGGTAGTTCTCATGAGAAAAAATAGTGTCTTGTCACAAGGCCTTGACAAAATATTATTTCTAGTCTTAGCACATTGTCTTGACTATGTGGTTATAATGTCTGGCATTGTGAATTCTATCATTATGAAAGTGGCTATTGATATTGCATCTGATTATTCGACTAGTATAATATCCATGAGAATAAGTAAATGGAATTATTTTAATTTATATTTTCCATATTATGCTTAAGTTTAAGTTTAAAATGCTTTTGTTTTAGTCTAATACATTGCCTTAAATTCTTTTTCTTATTTATGAAAGTTTCTGCTATATTGTTATCCTTACTGAGCATCTGAGCTCACCCCTTTCTATGTTTTATTTTTCCTAGGATGTGAAGAAGTATTTTATGGTTGACCTTTAGGGATAGTATAAGGATATAAGTGTGTTCAAAAGTGAAAAAAATGTTGTTGATGTTTTTATTTCATTAAGTAATGTAAAACTTATGAATGTATCTAGTACATTCAAGGATACTAAATTGACCGGTCTTTCAGGACATGATTCCTTATATCATGATAATGTTATGTAATAATGAACCAAATCTAGGTAAATAGGGTCGGGGAATTAAAGGTGGTATCAGAGGAAGTTTAGTACAATCCTTGGAATCTATATTTAGAAAAACTCTGATTAGAGAACACTACCCTAAGATAGACTTTGAGGATTAGTATAGAAAAACTTCCTAGAATTTTGATATTGTAGAGATTTTGTGATTTTTCCAAAAAATACATACCTGTCTTGATATGAGCAGGTAGAGACGGCTCTGGCATAGATGTACCTAGGGGTAAAACCTAAAAACATCGCTTTCAGCTAGACTCGAATGATAACTAGTGCATGACAACAGGCCTTGCGGCACTCTTGGTTACGACGCTCCTGGGGGATATGCTTAGGATAATTCTCATTTTCTTTACATACCATTATGAAGGGTTTATGAGTATATACCTCCTCAAATAAAATATTTTTATGATTATGGATTATATCCATAAACTGTTCAATTTATGATAAGTGTTTTACAAGTTCATAATTATGTATTTCGATTCATAAACTAATCTACCGTATGACATTGTTTAGAAATGGAACCTAGTGGAAGGAATGGAAACCATATCAATGCACGTAATCCATATAGGGATTTCTATTTAACTCAAGATAATTATAGTGGATCTGGTGATGCAACTGGTCCTATTCAACTTATCACCATACTGGGACAACTCACTCAGGTTATGAATTATAAACTTACCCATATGGAGCACCCTGATCCACAACGTAGAGGATCAATGTTAGAACTCTCCATGAGGCCAAAACCACCAAAATTCAATGGGATTACAAATCCATTAGTATATGAGAAATGGATAGGTTCCTTGAAAATATCTCATTCTTTGGGGAGTAGTGAAAGGGGAAAAGTTTTCAAGGCAGTTTATCACCTCACAGGAGATGCAGATCAATGGTGGTGATTGATTAAAAACAAAAAGGAATTTAAAGAAGTATCAATCATGGAATGGAGTGAGTTTAAAGATATTTTCTTAGAAAAATACTTTCCTCGTGACCATAGAGTGGATATGGAAGGACAATTTCTAAGTCTGAGGAAAAAGGATGATGAGAATGTCTCAAAGTATGAGGCTAACTTTACAAGGGTTTCAAGGCATGCTGTAGATTATATACATAACCCAAGTAAGCATATTGATTGATTATTTGATGGGTTAAAACCATTTCTTTGGTGAGAATTAGTCTAACAATCATTCTTATCAAATGAATATATTTTCTCCTCTGCTATCAAGACAGAAAAAGAATTCTCTAAGTCATACGACTTTAAAGCAAAGCAGGAGAACAAGAGATCTGCTGAACACTATGGAAATGGAAATAAGGGGAAGAAGGGAAGAGATGAATATCCATCATATGATAAATGTGGGAAGAAACACCCCAGTAATTTCCTGAAGGGAATGGAAGTCTGTTACAAGTGTGGTGAAAAAGGTCACCAAGCTCATGATTGTTAGAGAAAGAAAGAGGCTGTCAATGTTGAATTATACAGTTGAAGAGAAAAGTGGAATTATGCAAATGAATGTCCTAAGAGTCAAGGGAACTTACCTTAGAAAAGGCCAAGGGAGAAAGTCCAATCTTATGTGATCACTGCTGTTTAGGTTGAATCTCTGAAAGACATGGTGGAAGGTTATTTAATGGTTTCCTCAAGTTTATCCAATGATTTATTTGATTCTGGATCATTGAATTATTTCATATCTTCCCATTTTTATAAGAAAATTAGATCTTTCCAATTTGATTTAACAAGGGAGTTATCAGTCAAAACTCCTAAGGAAAGTATCATTGCAACCAAGTTTTGTGAATCAGTTCCCATTAGGGCATATAAATGTTCCTTATCTTCTGATCTCATCGTCATACCCATGATTGAATTTGATATAATCCTCAGAATGGATTGGATTTCGGACCATGATACAAAAATTTATTGTAAGAAGGAGGTTACAATTTTTGATGATGATAAAGAGTATCTTATCTTTAGAGTAGAAACATCACCACCTGATTCTTATCTATATCCACCCCTAGTAGCTCAACTAAATTCAATTATTGGGGAAGAGAATTAAATAACTATGGGTAAGTAAAATAATGTTCGAATAGAGGATATACCTATTGTGCAAGAATATGTTGATGTGTTTCCAGAGGATTTACCTGGACATCCTCTAGAATGAGAAAGTGAGTTTTCCATTGACTTAATTCCTAGTTCAAGGCCCATAACGAAGACCCCTTATAGAATGTCCACTGTGAAATTAGTGGAACTAAAGAAAAAACTAGAGGAATTGAGTAATAAGGGATTTATTTTCCCTAGTGTTTCTCCATGGGGAGCTCCTATCCTTTTTGTTACGAAGAAAGACGGATCTATGAGGTTGTACATTGACTACAGGGAGATAAATGCTATAACAATAAAGAAGAAGTATCCCCTACCTCTCACTATTGATTCATTTTACCAAATTCATGGAGATAAATATTTTTCAAAGATTGAACTTCGATTTGGATTTCATTAGTTATGTGTGAAGATGGAATACATTCCAAAAATAACATTTTGAACCAGGTATGGGAATTACAAGTTTACAGTAATGCCTTTTGGGCTGACTGATGCACCCTATGTTTTCATGGATCTAATGAAAAGAGTTTTCAATGAATATATTGATGACTTTGTAGTGGTATTTATTGATGATATCTTGGTATAATAAAAAATCTACGAAGATCACAAAAATCACTTGCACATTATCCTAAAGACTCATAGAAGAAATGAATTATATGGGAAGTTTAGAAAGTGTGAATTCTGGATTCAGTAGATTTATTTTCTTCTCCATATTGTCTCTAAGGATGAAATCTCTATTGATCCTTCTAAGACAATGGCAATCCAATAATGTCTAGTACCAGCGATTATAACTGAGGTACACAGTTATATTAGTTTAGCAAGTTATTATCGGTGTTTTGTCCAAAAAATCTCCCGATTGGATAACCTATTAACCAAGATCACACATAAAGGGGTTAAATTTGTTTAGAAAAAAGAGTGTGAAGAATGTTTTGAAGAACAAAAGAGAAGATTAGTTAATGATTCTATGTTGACTCTACCAATGAGGAACAATGAGTTTGTTATTTATAGTGATTCTTTAAAGATAGTACTTGGTTGTGTCCTTATGCAGAATGATAGAGTTATTACCAATGCATCACAATAGTTAAAAATTCATGAGCAAAACTATCCCACTCTTGAAATTGAGTTAGCATCTATAATCTTTGCTTTGAATATATGGAGACACTATCTCTATGGTGAGAATTTTGAGATTTATACTTATCACAAGAGTTTAAAATATATTTTCTCACAAAAAGAACTCAACATGAGGCAAAAGAGATGGCTTGAACTACTCAAGGATTATGATTTCACTATACACTACCACCCAGGGAAGAAAAATAAGATGGAAGATGCTTTGATCAGAATAGATCATGGAGTTTTGCACAATATGAGAGTTGAAAAGGATCCTACTTTCATGGATCTAGTAAAGATGGATATGGGAATAACCATGGAAGGTGAAACATAAATTATTTTTAAAATGGTTCCCAAACCATCTTTACTAGAAAGGATAAAAATTTCTTAGACTGATGATGAGTAATTTCAAAAGAAAATTAAAGCTGTGAATGATGGGAGATTGATCGAATTTGTATATAAAGATGGAATTTTGAAATTTGGGAAGAGACTTTGTGTTCCTGATATACCTGATCTAAAAAGGGAATTATTGGATAATGCTCATAGCTCCAATTTCTCTACACACCCTGGTAGCACTGATCTGTATTGATTTTTGAAAGAACATTTTTGCTGGGAAAACATGAAGAGAGAGATTGATGATTTTTTGTCGAGATGTATGGTTTGTCAACAAGTGAAAGTTTAAAGGAAACAACCCAGAGGTGTCATGCAACCTCTTCCCATACCTGAGTGGAAATGGGATAATATTATGATAGACATTGTCATGGGGCTACCAAAGACTCATAGAAGGAATGATGAAATATGGGTCATTGTTGATCGTCTTACCAAATCAACACATTTTCTTGATATAATAGAAGATTTACCACTTGAACGTATGGAAATACTATTTATTAATGAATATGTAAGACTTCATGAAATACCCCTATCGATTATTTCTGACCGTGATCCCCATTTTACATCAAGATTCTGGAAATTTCTTCAGAAATCCATGGATACTGAACTTTATTTGAGCAATGCCTACCACCTTCAAACCGATGGGAAATCAGAGCAGACTATTCAAACCTTAGAATACATGTTGAGATCTTGCTCACATGACTTTCAAGGTATGTGGGATCAATATTTACCTCTGGTATAATTTTCCTATAATAATAGCTTTGATTCAAGTATTTATATGGCACCATATAAAGTATTATATGGAAAGAGATGTCGCACAACAACTTGTTGGGATGATTTTGGTGAAAGAAAACTCGTAGACCCAGAACTTTTTAAGGAAACAATGGAAAAGGTGAAGGTTATCCAAACCCACATCAAAGTAGCTCAAAGTAGGCAAAAGAGATATGCTGATAACTGAAGGAAGGATTTGTAATTTCAGGTTGGAGATCATGTTTTATTGAAGGTATCTCCATGGAAGGGTGTCATACATTTTGGTAAGAAGGGTAAATTGAGTCCCAGGTACATCAGACCTTTTGAAATTCTAGAACGAATTGGATTTGTAGCTTATTGTTTGGAAATGCCTTTAAGTCTCTCCAAAGTTCATGATGTGTTCCACGTATCACTATTTAGAAAACACAAGCCTGACCCACCACATGTACTCACCTATGAGGAAATTGAACTGGAACCGATTATGTCTTATTGTGAATAGCCTGTCAAGATTCTTGATACAAGAGAACAAGTTCTGAGAAACCGAACGACTCATCTAGTAAAAAATCTATGGAGAAACCCTAAGATGGAAGAGGCAGCGTGGGAACCCAAGGAACTTATGATGAAGAACCACCTGAATCTTTTTGTGTGGTAGTATTATAGAAATTTCAAGGACTAAATTATTTTAAGGAGGAAATAATGTACCACCCTAAGCTTCCACAGTACGTTTCCCTTTGAATAATGCAATATCTTGCATTGTACGCAACATTGAGATTCTAACACACCGCGACCAATCAAACTACCCGTTATGAATAATAATACCCACTTTTTGAATTTTTTTAAATTTAATTTTCAAAATGGACTTCATTTTTAGATTCGGAATATAGAAATTAGCTTATGTTAAATTTTTGGAATTTTTCTGAAAACTTTCAATTTTTGATCAATAGTGAAAAAGCACTGCGTTATTGGTTAAAAATGACATTTTCTTTAAATAATTAGTTATTTTTTTAATTTATTTTAGATCAAAATAGATACATAATACCAATATAATTTCAATGTATTTCATTAGAGTCATTTTATAATAAGTTTAGATATATAAAAATTTTAATGAACTTTTTACTGTTTTTACCCACCTCCTAGGAGCATTTGAAAATTTGCATAAAACATAATTTTAACACTTCTGTGAGTTGAATTTAAAAAATCCAAGAGACACAATTAATATCACTAAGTAAAATTTGGTTCAATAAGATGAAAATAATTTTTAGTGAATGGTAACTTTTGACTTTTATTTACCACAGTTAAAAGTAAATAGGGTAATTAAGGGTAAAAATGATATCATAATTACCCTAAAACATGTACTAATTCTATTGGATATGTGTAATTCGACCAAAAAACCATATGAATAAAATATGATCCACTTTGGTCCACTTGTATTAGATTAGGACATTTATTATTATTTTATTTAACGAAGAGTTTAAAGAGTTAAATTAGACGTTTAATAACTAAATCGTTTTTAATATAGGGTAATACATAAGATAAATTTGACTATAAATATTTATTATAAAGATAAAAATATTTCATACATAATTGTATTTTATTTATATTTTTTATACATTAAATAATTTAATTTATTTATGACACAATGATGATGTAGTAATTACCTTATTAATGAAATATTAAAATAATTGAATTATAAATATCAAAATAAATGTAATTTGAAACTTTTGATGAATTAAACTAATTTAATAGGTTAATATGACATGTTATGGTGGATTAAATAATTTTTTTCAAAGTAATCATGCTTTTATGATTTTCACAAAAAACCAAATACTAAATAGTGTCAAAATTGACTTAATTGAGTTTTTAAAACTAATACTATATTATTAATTGATATAATATTCCTAAAAATATAAGGTTTGGCCAAAAAACTTATATAATGTTATATATATTAATAATTAACCACATTTAGTTCTATTGGTTTGTTATAGTACGTTTATTAACCATATAATATAAAAATACAAAGAGATATGGTAAATGTCAAACTATTTAACTAAGAGTTAAATCTAAATTATAAGGTTATTATGGTGACCTAAACCTGTCTAAAACCTATTTTTTGAGAGTTTTTCAACCCATCCCCACATTATTATATAAATAAATTATTTTTGAGCCCTTAGAAACCGAAAATGAATTTATTATAAAATAACATTTCAATATTTTCTTGAAGTGACCCTCACCTCTCTTATAAAAGGGTACTTCCCCTTATCTTAATTTCACGCCTCCAAAGCCAGTTGGATCGGTCAAACCCTACCCAAATATCCTCCCAACATTCACCCCTTCATCCTAGATCCCTTAAATTGTTCATAAATCCAACCTAATGACCCCTTTTGATCAAATCAAAAGGAATAACCCGAAGAAGAGGTCAATATTTCATCACCTCTTCCAAGTTCTTTTCTTCTTCCACTTCCTCTTTATTTGTTGTTTCCATTATAAAATAATAACTCATGTATCTTCTATATACTGTGATGTTATTATAAAAATGGTAAAACCATATTCATTATTCTATCCATCATATGAATGACAAAGTCACCATACGTGCGTACGTACGGCTTACCGTCTCCACGTCATGGTGTGGTTTGTCATTCAAATACTTCATTATTTGGATGGGTATAATAATGTGTATAACTGATATAAATAATAAATGTAAAATTTTAATGATTCTTTATATATGATATACCATCCAATTACATACTATTTCACCATAAATATAATGTTATCACCGCTCGTGCATACGTATAGATTACCATCTCCACAAACGTGATGAGATTCATTCCCCATTGTAATCATTCAAGAATAATTTTCATTTTACGATTAAAAATAATTTTTAAGAACTTAATATAATTCTGTATATGAATAAAATACATCCTATTCATAGTAAACATGGCTTACTTAACTGAGCATATAAAGAAAAACGGATCAGTTAACACTTGAAACGATGATATTACTAAAATATTATTAACAAAGCAATATTAGAGGATAATATGTGACATAATATTTATGTATATAGTTTTTTTATAATTTAATAACAATTATTTAACTATGATAAAGTAGTTTAACATACCCTCGACCAAGGAAAAGTACAAGGTAAGGGTTAATTTTACAATCTATTTATTATCCGAGGTTGTTTTTACGTAAGTATCTACTGGGACCTCTTTATCATCCACATCTGTGTTTTCTTAAAAATGAATTTAAAAAAAAATTAGAATTTACTAGAAAATGGTTTAAAGTCATTTATACCATTATTTTACATTATATGTTTTGAAAGGAATCTTTCTGTCATTTTCCAAACAAGGTAATTTATAACCTTTTTGATAACATTAAGGTAAGAATGCTTTTTTAACTTATACGGCGGGTGCGGCTATTTTATGCCGTTATAACATCGTTGAAGCTTACCTTACAAGATTATAAGAATATTCTAAAATTAAATGATTTCTTTTATAATTATACGACTTTTAAATGATTTCAAAATAGAAAGAGATATTTCTCTAAAAAAAGTTTTGATTTCATCTATGTCAACATCCTTTGATGGATTTTAATATTATTTGAAGTGGATTTATTATGATACAAAACTTCCATATTTTATTGAAGGTTTTGTGATATGTTTGACTCTGGATGTGTTATTTTTCCACCATTCATGGTTTATGGATAATGTATTGACATTTCGTATTCTTGTTTTAATACGAATGTTTATGTTATGTTTAAACCTTTTCATGTGAGGAATGAAATGGACTTAGTAAGTGATGGGTGGAGCTAACTATAGCTCCTAGATGCATCATTAGGTATCATGAGACAAACTAGTGTCTTGGCATAATGCCCTGAAAAAATCTTATTTATAGTCTTGGCACAAGGCCTTGACTATGTGGTTATGAAGTCTGGCATTATGCATTCCATAATTATGAAAGTGGATATTGATATTTCAACTGATTATTTGACTAGTAGAATATCCATGCGAATAAGTAAATGAAATTATTTTATTTTATCTTTTCCATATTATGCTGAAGTTTAAGTTTAAAAGGCTTTTGTTTTAATCTAATACATTGCCTTAAATGTTTGTGTTTATTTATAAAAGTTTCCGCTATATTGTTATCCTTACTGAGCATCTGAGATCACTCCTTTCTATGTTTTATTTTTACCAGGATGTGAAGAAGTATTTTATGGTTGACCTAGAGGGATAGGCTAAGAATATAAGTGTGTTCAAAAGGGTTACAAAATATTGTTGATGTTTGTATTTCATGATGTAATGTAAAACTTATGAATGTATCTGGTACTTACAAGGCTAATAAATTGATCGGTCATTCAGAACATGATTCCTTATATCATGCCAATGTTATGTAATAATGCACCGACTCTGAGTAAATTGGGTTGGGGAGTTACATATGAGGGTCAAAGTGGGAAAGAAACTCTCTCAAAATTTTAGATTCAGTGATAAAATCAGAATCTAATATGAGGGGGAAGGGTCTTTAATAGGGACCTCTTGACCTATGAAGATTGTAGTCAAAAGGTATGAGGAGCCAATCCAATTTGGTTTCTAAACACGAAGTCCACTCCGGACATTGAAGCAATGATGATGGTTTGACTTCCATAAAGTCAACCCACTTTGTGGAATATGTAGGAATTTCGTGGATTAGTGGCCATTGGGTGAACTTATCAGTACTTTATAGGGTCATGTTCTTTCAGTACAGGTTTGGCCTATCCAATGTATTAGTATGAGGTAATCTATGGGAACTTCTTCTTCTTGAATATTATGAAACAATTTTCTAGGTCTGGTGTCATGGGTTCCAATTTATGGATTTATAGCATGAAGTTGTCTTTTAAGTATCCTTAATGATCCACTATAGTGGATGTCAGATCATTGGGGGTGCTGATATGTTGAACCCCATCAATATGAGGTTGTTCTTCTTCCCTTTTATAGTACATGACATTCAAATAATAAGACTCAAAAGAGTTTAAGGGAGAATCATTTCCTTATATTACACTTATATGTCCATCGAGGGATTATTTGTGCAATTGGTGGTATAAAGAGTGGACCACTACATGCATATGGAGATAGGTCCATCCTAGTAAGGTATTGTAGGCCATATCCTATAAGACCACTATAAGTTTAGTGATTTTTATTATTTAGCTGAATTGATTCTTTAGTCATATCTTTCCATGAGGATTATTCTCTTTCTTTCCATACCCAAAGATAATCAGGTTATAGGGGATAAAATACGCTTATATAATCCCTAGGTTGTAGAGTGTTCAGGTCGGGATTTGATTGATCTCGGAGCTAGTAACCTCTAGGTAGTATTGGATATCCATGCCATTGAACTAGATGGTAATATGATGTATGTTCCCTTAAATTGTAGCACCCTCATCTTCTTTAGAAAATTAAATGATAGCCTGAAATTCTCCCTCTTTGGCTTCTTCTGAGTAATAAGGATCAGTATAAGCTACCTCAGTCTCAAACTAAAGGGGGTTCGTCAAGTCTATAATAAGGTCCTAATGTATCCCCTGTGATAGGTAGAAATTATCAACGATTGAGAGCCTCACTGGAATTCCAGTAACGTGTTTAATCATGTCATATTTCTATGTGGGGGGGGGATATATTTCCTACAGAGGGTTGTTCTTTAATAGGGATCCTAGAAGGAACCATTGGATGAGGCGTTTAGGACTAGCTTGTGGTAGTGGTACTCTAGTTTTTGTTAGGTGGTTTTATCTGAACACCTGATGGTTGGGAACTAGAAGTCTAAGGTTAGTACCTATCTTGATGAGGTTGATTAGAGTGTGGACAATGATGAGTCTCTCAAACAACCAATATAGTTAGCTGTAGAGGAATACATTATGGAGTGTCATGTGAATACTATGCTTTTTGATCCCTATGTTAGGCTTACTCTCTAGTTTCATAAGTACAAACAAACTGGTTTGAAGAGATATCTTGGATATTCATCCTGCCACTACATTCCCTACCTCTCCTTCAATGTCGTCCTCCTAAGGATCATAAGGGAGTCACATGGCCTTCCTCTTCACTGAGTATAATGTATTGATCCACTAATTCAATGACATTTAAATAGATGTATTCTTACACCTTATTAGTGGAATATTCTTGTATAAAAAACTCTAGGTGCATATCTCAACACAAGAGGCATAAAGTCACCTTTGGTGCAGACTATTTTCTATACCAGCATGGGAATTTGATTCCCCTTATGTTGTCAAGGCATGTTCCTTTGAGAATTGGAAGAATATGACATAGATATGAAGGTGGTTTCTAGAGAATATATTACAACCATAGGATATTCTACCTTTATCAAGTGGTAAAGGATGATACCATGGGCATGTGTGAGTATATTTTGATCCAATCAGTCATTTTACTTATTCTTGCAGTGACCAGGGGCTTTCTTCCACTCACCAGAGTATTCTCTATCACTATCAGGGTCAATGGATGCATGTGTTGTCTATGATGGGATGTTTCCAAATTTTACTAGGCTATGGTTTACCTAATCCTAGATCCAATCATTGAATATGCAACATTATTTTATGGTATGTACAAGGATTTTATGTTACAGGAAGTGCTTCACATGGTCAGTGATTTTATCCTCTTAGGGTCTCCTGTATTCAAGAAATTTCATGATATCTTTTTTCAGGGAACAAAAAAACCCCAAGAACTGTGCATACTTAAATAAGTAGGTCTTATTATTTCTTTCCAAAAAAGGAACCCTGGGTGCATGTCCCTGATGGGGGATCAATGTAACATTCACTTAACTAGACTATGTTTGATCAAGATGCTCTTGATAAGGCTGCACTGGGAAAGGATTATCTTGGTAAGTCTCATTCAGTAAATGGTTATACAACTAAAATGACTTAAGAGAATCTGTATTCTTGGAAGCAATCATTTCTCTTTTCATAGGCCTATGCTTAAGAGATAGAATGGGTAATGGGTGAAACCACTTCTTATTATTCAACAAGGATTCTTCTAGATGATTAGATTTTTATGCAAGATCTAGAAATATTTCAGCATAATTTAGGGAGATGAGGGTAGGGACCTACTAATCATTGACATTATCCACACACATTATTAGAATTTTCTCTTGGGAAAGCTGCAAATAAAGAGATTATGTAAGCCTCCTCCATCAAAAAATGAATTCAAAAACTCTCTCATTATCCCTATTCTTTCACTTAAAGAGGTCTACGATACAGTTATTTCACAAGATGGAGCTGAAATGGTAGAGGAACTACATACGAAGATCCTCCCAATTGGAAAGAGATCCTAGGTTTAGATTATTATACCAAAAAAATGAAGGTACCTCCAAAATCTAGATAAAACACTTGACATTATCTTCTTACTTCAATTATGGAGTATTCAAAATTCAGTCACAACATGAGTTTAAGTGGAACATATGTGGTAGTAGATCACCCATACCATTTAACGAGGTAAATAATGGATTTCCAAATTCTAGTGGTAGGTACATCTAGTCTACCCATTCTGGATATAACTTTCCTTTATGTGAAATTAACACTTTCCTCATTTATATAGCCTTGAGTCATGTGATAAGAGTGGAAATAAATTCACCTTACTGAGGATTGGTGGTCACCAATGATATAACTAGATCATCAGCATAGAATGTATAGGTCCCTTACTCTCTAGGAAAGTAGTCATGATACTCATGAGGAGTGGGTGACTCATATATCAAATGTTTGTCTTGGACACAGGTTTCTATCTATATTGGATGTGTAGGTCCCCTTGGTTCAAATATGGGCACATTTTCAAGGAGTATTAGGTTCCCAATTAGAGGAGATATGGGGTCTCTTTTAAAATTATCACAACCTGGATGGTTCTTGGAGATATGCTCAGTAGTAATCATCGTGTAGCCTTCAAGCCCTTGAAAAAAAGTGACCATCATAGCATCTGACTCAGTTTTCAAAGAGATATTGGATGAACCAATAGTCTCGATGTACCCCTTTCCTTTTTTATATATTGGAAAGTAGATGGAGAAGTATCATTGGGGGGACTCACAAGAACCAATGCTAGTTTCTAATAACAAGTGGGATCTCCCATATAGGAATCTACTTGGTATTATGCCTCCCCTTGGGGAAGGTACTCTATGTCGGGCCCTATGTTAGTGGACTAATTTCTCATATCCTTAGGAGGTTCAATAGTGGTGACATTCACCATGGTATTATTTTGAAAATAACTTTCTCCACTAGTCAAGAAGATGGATTTATGATACCATCATTTCTGTAGGATAAGTCTGAAATAGAGGGTAGCATACTACCCAAGTCCACTAATATTCACATGTTGGGATGCCTATTCTAGGACTCATCAAAGTACAATGAGGCTCCTAACACAAGTATGTTAGAATGTCTAGTGGTATTCATATGTTTCAGGGCGCTGAGATAATGGGAGCATTGAAACATCAACCCTCCTACACTATTGGTGGATGGAATCAAGATGTTCATGGATTCTTGGGTAAATTAGATGGCATTCCTAAAGGTGGTTGAGCTTTTCCTAGATATTCTGAAAGAATTATGCCACCTGTTCCTCAGTTAGGGACTCTAGGATGACAAAATTTAGGGTGACCAAAACATGACTGATAGCTTTTTGGTGACTAGGATCTACCCATATGTCTTGTTTTCCTTACCTAAAGGATGATATTTCTCTTAATCATACCAAATTCCAATAGGCACTGGTCAGAAAACTAGAGGCGACACTAACATAGAAAATATTTGTTGTTGATTTTTCAGAATAGGGTGGGTCATACCGATCAATAGTCCTATAAATATTGGGATTTCTTTCAGAGTTGGGGTTAGATTCAAGATCATGTCGATGTTGGATGGGGTATTCACAACATCCTCATGTGTGAGTGTAGTATCATCTTTCTAAGACCCAATGGAGTGTTCACCATCATCTGAGGGTGTCAATCCAGACCCTGACATCTCTCCCACCTCCAGTGTGGAGGTTTAGAGGAGGTAAGTTAAAGGTGGTAGAGATGGTTGCACTGTTATCCCTTTGAAGGAATCCAAAACATCCTACACTTTTAGGTACCTATTAAAGGATTTGGGGATTTTTTAGATCTTGGATTTAGGGATCATTAACCTTAGTTTGTGGGTTTCTGCACCTAGCTCTAACAGTGGAGGTGAAGGTTCCTTCGAAGACTCATTTTTCGTATCAGAGTATGAGAGATCAATGGTGACACAATGATTCATGTGGTCCTATATCTAATGGTGAGGAATCTCACTAGGCACGAGAAGACCATAATCACTTGGATTCATTCCACACATGTTGTAGCTAGTATCAAAAGCATAACCTCTATGGTGGTTGTTTTTCCTTATGTTCTGAGATAAGACTTTAGAGAAGGGCATGCCTTCAGGATGAGGATGACCTCCACAATGTAAGTATTCATCACGGAATGTCCCATGATGTTTAGTGGTGGTACCGATGATAGGGAGAGTCAACCAAACTTTCCCTTGGGGAATCTTGGGTCTCAATCCAAATTCGGGAAACGGTTCTCTACACAATGGTTGTAGGGGAAGAATAATATGTTCTAGTGTCGGATAGTGCCGCTAGAGATGGGAAAGATTCCTCTTGATGGGAAGGGTTCATAGTATTACCTTGATGTTAGTTCCAGGTATTCTGGATTGGTTTTAGAGGAAATAGGGTGGGATATACCTACTCTTTGACCTAAAAAACTAGCTTACATCATCAGTGTAGCCATATGGGATACCCCCTAGGTGGCTCCTAGGTGGTGGTTACTGTGGTTGTGACCCATATGTCCCATACTTCATCGGCATAGGGGATGAAGTTGTCAGAGTGTTTTGGAGTAAGGCTCTTGAAAGGGTTTATCATCCGGATTGGTGGGATTTCCCCTAGTGAAGCCCTCATGGGTAGTGGTGGTGGCAAGGTTCTATGGACTCCAGTTATTTTTGGGCCATATACCTAGTTTGGATGACCACATCTTACTTTTATTCACTAATAAGAGCATTGATAACCCTTCACTGGATAATCTCATCGAGGTAGATGGAGTGGGGATTCCTGGTAGTCATGGAATAGGTGACAGTCATGGTGGGAGAATAGTGGCATAGGATTATCACATTATTAGTTCCCCTACCCCCGTGCCTGTTGGTAGAGGGTCATCATGCATATCTTGTGTCTTGATTCTTGTAGATATATGGACCTATCCATTAGTAAACACACCGTGAAAGAAATTCCCAATGTACCCAATTCCATTAATCATTCTCTAAGGTATAGGTAGGATCCACATTAACTATGTCTTAGATCAAGGTTTCCCAATGACTTTCACTTTCCCCAGTTATAGGAGAATATTTCTACACTAGGGCCACCATTTTGTTTGTAAGGGAATGGTGTCAGATATCTGGATCTGTTCATGCTCAAATCTAATGGTGGAAAATATTACATATATACTCATTATTGAAGGATAATAATTTCACATCGGTTTCACCATTTTTATTTATGATAATTTCTATCATGCCTATGTGTCACTATGTTCTTGTCATGTTTTCCCGATTTCCAAGGGCATGTGGCCTCCACTGTCGTGGTTGGTGGTGTTGGAACCTTAATTTAAAGGGATGATGGGATTTTGGTTCATCCTTCCATGGGTTACTCCTTGGAGCTCTTCACCTAGTCTAGGTATCCCTAGTAGACTTAAGTCATGTTCATGAAAGTCATTCCGTGTTCCATCTCCGTGGACCCCAGTTAATTACATTGTTTCTATCTTGATAGGGCAGCAACTTGCGGTCATAGTATAGCATAATTTTGGAAATTTTTGAGTATATTGGAAAATTTAATGGGTTGGTAATCTATAAATTATTCCACTTTTGATGTAATATGCATCTCTCATATGAGGCATCATAGGTGCATCACCCAAGGAATATCATGTCGACCTTGAGGAGTTAATGCCAGGGGAATAATACTTTAGATTATCTTTACCCTGGGAATCCCATGTTTATTTTGTGGGGTATATATTCTAGATCAATTAATAGGGTTAACATATTATGGAGGTAGGTGAGTCGTAGGTTTAACGTCTTGTGGGGACATATGGGTCATAGGTTAAATGTCTTATGGGGATAGGTAGGTTGCATGTTTAATGCATTATAGGGATAGGTAGGTCAAATGTTTAACATATCATGGGGATATACATTTCACAAGTTTAACATTGTTTGGGGATAGATTGGTCACATGTTTTACATGTTATGGGGATAGGTAGGTAAGAGGTTTAATGACTTATAGGGACAAATAGGTCATAGGTTTGACTTCTTGTGGGGATAGGGGGGGTCACATATTTAACATATTGTGGGGATAGGTAGGTCATATGTTTAATATCTTGTAGAGATAGATAGATTATAAATTTAATGTCTTGTGGGGACTGGTAGATAATAGGTTTAATGTATTTTGGGGATAGGTAGGTTAATTTCAGCATGTTCCCATGAGGAAGATGATCACACATTGGAGTTTTTGCCTTCTAAATGGAAGATATATAGATTTAATAGAATGTCAAGATTGAAACTCATGGAGGTATCTCAGGTTTGTTTAATGTAAAGATTGGACCTTATGGAGGTATCCTACGAACCTTATTATGAGACATGGATCAAAAAACATATAGGTTTATGTAACACCCCAAGCTTCCACGGTACGTTTCCTTTTGAGTAATGCAATAGCGTGTGTTGTACGCAACCTCGAGCTCTAACACACACCACAACTTATTAAACTAGACCTTGTGAATAGTAATACCTACTTTTTGAAATTTTATAAATTTTATTTATCAAAATAGACTTCATCTTTGGATTCGGAATATCGAATTTAGCCTATGTTGAATTTTTGGTATTTTTCTGAGAACTTCGAATTTTTAATGAATAGTGAAAAATACTTAAAAACAACTTTTTAAATAAAAATAATTTATAGTGAAAAATTATACTATTTAGTGTTTTTAAAGTATAATTAGAATATATTTTTACCATTTTATCCAATGGCAGTCATTAGAATTAATTTAACATTGAAATCGGACATAAACAATTGCCAATCTTTTGATATAAATTGTTTCTTAGAAACACGCCATTTTTTGTAACAGCGGGAATTACTTATAAAATTAATTAATGAAACTTATATGTTTGGAATTTTGTAAAATAGACATCATTTTTGAATTCGGAATATCAATTATAGCTTAGGGTGAAATTTTGGCTTTGTTCTGAAAAACTTCAATTTTTGATGAATAGTGAAACCACTAAGTGGTAGTTAAATAACTGATGTTTCATTTAAATGAAATATTACCACTTCTGTGATTTGATTTTCAAAAATCCAACATACATGGTTGTCATTAAGAAGTAAAATGTAGTTCAATGAGATTAAAATAAATTTTTGGTGAATAGTAACTTTTAAGTTCTTAATCGCGATTAGAGGTAATTAGTGTAGTTTAAGGTACAAATAATGTTTTAATAATATGAGATGAGCATGACACTTTTCCTACTCCTATTGGATGATTCATGGCCGACCAAGACAACCCATGGGTCAACTTGGGTACCCAATGGAGCCACTTTAGTTGGAAATGACATTAATACATATTTATTTAATGTTAAAAGTAAATTGACACAAACATGAGTTGTCTTACTAAAACAGTTTTTTAGTGGGGTTACACAAGTCCAAATTTTGATTATAAATATTCATTAGAAAGATAAAAAGATTTCATACATCATAGTATTTTTTTTATAATTTTTTAGACATTAAATAAATTAAATTATTTATGACATCATTATGATGCAGCGATGACCTCATTATTTACCGATTTAAATAAAATGAGAAGATAATGCAAACTCCAAGGCTTACACTTGTCCAAAGCCTATTGGATGAAGGTATTTCGAACCCTTATCACCTTATACACGAATTATATAAGTGTGGGACCTTTAGAATCCGAAAATCATGGTATAATAATGTAACATTTCAATCTTTCCAAAAGAGCCCCTCCTCTCCTCTTATAAAAGGCCCCCACCTCTATCACCTTATTCACACTTTCAAGCCTTTTGGTTCGTCCAACCTCTGCCCAAATACTCTCCCAACTTCTCTACCTTCATCCTAGAAGCTTTAATTTAGTCAGAAAGCCATCCTAAGGAGTCCTTTTGATCAAATCAAAAGGAAGAACCTGAAGAAGAGGTAACATTTTCATCACCCTCTTTCATGTTTCTTTCTTCTTCCACTCCCTCTTTGTTTATTATTTCAATTATAAAATTATAACTCCAGTATCTTCTATATACTGTGATGTTATTATAAATATGGAACAACCATATTCAGTATTCTACCCATCATTTGAATGACATGTCACCATACGTGCGTACGTATGGCTTACCGTCTCCACGTCGTGGTGTAATTGTTATTCAATATATTATTATTTAGATGGGTATAATAATGATATGTGATTCATGTAAATAATAAATATAACATGATAATGATTCTGTATATATGATATACTATCCAATTATATATTATTTTAATATCAAAATAATGATATTGTCGCTCGTGCGTACGTACGGACTACCGTCTCCACGAACGTGATGAGATTCATACTCCGTCGTATCCATTCAAGTATAATTATCATTTGATAATTTAAAAATAATGTTTAAGGACATGATATCATTCTGGATATGAATAAGATACAACGTATCTATGAAAAACATGACTTACGTAACAAAACATATAAGAAAACGAGTAAGTTAACACCCGAAACAACGATAAATCTAAGATATTGTTAACAAAGCAATGTTAAAAGATCATATATGATATCATATGAATGTATATGATTCTCGTATAATTTAATAACAATTATTTCACCATTATACAGGAGGTTAACCTACCCCAACCAAGGAAAAGTACAAGGTAAGGGTTTACTTCACAACCTCTTCATTGTCCAAGGTTGTTTATACATAATTATCTACTAGGACCTCGTTATCATCCACATCCATGTTTCTTCAAAAATGTATTTCAAAACATTTTTATTATTTACAAGAATATGGGTTAAAGTCATTTATACCCTTTTTTACTTTTTATAAGAGGAATCTTTCCGTCGTTTTCAAAACAAGGTCCTTTTTAACCTTTTCGACAGAATTGAGGTAAGAATGTTTTTTTTAACTTATACGGCGGGTGCGGTTATTTTCCGCCGTTATAAAATCTTCAAAGCTTTCCTTACAAGCTTATAATAATATTTTCAAGAAAATGTTTTGTTTTATATGGCTCTTAAATGATTTCAAAAATAGAAAGAGATATTTCTCTAAAAAGTGTTTTGATTTCATCTGTGTCAACATCCTTTGATGGATTTTACGCTTATTTGAAGTTGATTTATTATAATACAAAACTTCTATATTGTATTGAAGGTTTTTGTGATATGTTTGACTGTGGATGTGCTATTTTATACCATTCATAGTTTATGGTGAAATTATTTACATTTCGTATGCTAGTTTTAATACGAATGTTTATGTTATGTTTAAACCTTTTCATATGGGAATGCATTGGACTTAATATGTGACGGGTGGAGCCCGCTATAGCTCCTCGATGCATCGGTAGGTCTCATGAGACAAACTAGTGTCTTGGCATAAGGCCTTGACAAAATCTTATTTGTAGTCTTGGCACGAGGCCTTGGCTGTGTGGTTACGATAGTCTAGCATTATGCATTCCAACATTATGAAAGTGGTTAGTGATTTTGCATGTGATTAATCGATTAGAAGAATATCCATGTGAATGAGTAAATGGCGTTATTTCATTTTACTTTTTCCATATTATGTTGATATTCAAGTTTAAAAGGCTTTTGTTTTAGTTATACATTTCCTTAAATGTTTATTCTTATTTATGAATGTTTCCGCTATATTGTTACCATTACTGGGCATTTGAGCTCACCCCTTTTCTATGTTTTATTTTTCCCAGGAAGTGAAGAAGTAAATTATGAATGACCTGCAGGGATATTATGAGGGGATAATAGTGTGGACTATGGAGAAATTATGTTGTTGTAGTAGTTTTTCATTTTATGATGTAATGTAAAACTTATGAATGTATCTAGTGTTTCCAAGGCTACTAAACTAATCGATCTTTCGAGACTTGATCTTTTGTGATCATGCCAATGTTACGAAGTAATGCACCGGCTCTGGGTAGCTGGGGTCGGGGTGTTACAGTTGGTATCAGAGGAAGTTTAGTACAAACCTTGGAAGCTAGATTTAGATAAACTCTGATTAGAGCACATAGACCTAAGATGAAATTTGAGGATTAGTATAGAAGAACTTCCTAGAATTTTGGTATTGTAGAGATTTTGTGAGTTTTCCGAGCAATACATCCCTGTCTGGATACGAGCAGGTAGAGGCGGCTCTGGCACATATGTACCTAGGGGTAAAACCCGAAAACACTGCTTTGAGCTAGACTCGAACGGGAACTGGTGCACGACAACGGGCCTTGCTGCACTCTTGGTTACGACACTCCCGGGGGATATGCTTAGGATAACTCTCATTTTCTCTACAAATCATTATGAAGGGTTTATGAGTATATACTTCCTCAAAGAAAACATTTTTATGATTATGGATTATATCCATAAATAGTTCAATTTATGTTAAGTGTTTTATAAGTATAGGATTATGTATTTTGATTCATAAACTGATCTAGTTTATGCCATTGTTTAGAAATGGCGCCTAGTGGAAGAAATGGAAACCGTATCAATGCACGCACTCCATGTTGGGATTTCCCTCCTGCTCAAGATAATTATAGTGGGGCTGGTGATGCAACTGGTGCCGATCAACTTATTACCATACTGGGACAACTCACTCAGGTTATGAATAATAACCTTACTCGTATGGAGCACCCTGATCCGCAACGTGGAGGATCAATGCTAGAACGTTTCATGAGGCAACAACCACCAACCTTCAATGGGAGTAAAAATCCTATAGTAGCTGAGCAATGGATAAATTCCTTAGAGAAAATATTCCATGCCTTGGGGAGTAGTGAAAGGGAGAAGGTTGTCATGGCAGTTTACCGCCTCACTGGAGATGCCGATCAATGGTGGTCACTAATTCAAAACACAAAGGAAGATGATGAATTAACAAACATAGAATGACAGGAGTTCAAAGAGTTGTTCTTAGAAAAATACTTTCCTCGAGACCATCGAGCGGATATGGAAAGGAAATTTCTGAGTCTGAGGCAGAAGGAGGATGAGAATGTCGCAAAGTATGAGGCTAACTTTACAAGGTTAGCAAGGTATGATGCAGATTACATACGTAACCCAAGAAGTAAGACTGGTCGTTTCTTTGATGGGTTGAAACCATTTCTCCGTCGAGCTTTAGTATCACAAACCTTCTCTTCATACGAAGGTATTGTCTCGTGCGCTATCAAGACGGAAAAGGAATTCTCTAAGTCTTATGACTTTAAAGTGAAGCAAGAGAAGAAGAGACCTGCTGATCAATCTGGGAATGGAAATAAAGGGAAGAAGGGAAAGGTTGAATATCCATCTTGTGGTAAATGCGGGAAGAAACATCCTGGTACTTTCTTGAAGGGAATGGGAGTCTGTTACAAGTGTGGTGAAAAAGGCCACCAAGCTCATGATTGCAAGGGGAAGAAGGAAGCTACCAACGTTCGGTGCTACAATTGCAGGGAGATGGGGCATTATGCAAATGAATGTCCTAAGCGTCAGGAGAACTTACCTCAGAAAAGGCCAAGGGATCAAGGCCAGGCTTATGCTATCACTACTGCTGAGGTAGAAGCTCCGAAAGACGTCGTGGCAGGTAATTTAATGGTTTCCTCAAGATTAGAAAATGCATTATTTGATTCTGGATCATCGCATTGTTTCATATCTTCCCAGTTTTCTAAGAAAATTAGATATTTCCAATTTGATTTAACAAGGGAGTTGTCGGTCAAAACCCCTAAGGGAAGTATTATTGCAACAAAGTTTTGTCGATTAGTTCCCATTAGAGCACATAAATGTTCTTTACCTGCTTATATCATCGTCATACCCATGATTGAATTTGATATAATCCTCGCTATGGATTGGCTTTCAGACCATGATGCAAAAATTTATTATAAGAGGAAGGAGGTTACGATTCTTGATGATGATGATAAGGAACACCTTATCTTTAGAGCCGAATCGTCGCCACATAATTCTTATCTAGATCCACCCCCAGTAGCTCAACTAAATTCAATTATTGGGGAGGAAGAGAAGGAAATTACTGAGGGTGAGGAAAGGAAGATTCAAATAGAGGATGTACCTATTGTGAGAGAATATGTTGATGTGTTTTCGGACGATTTACCTGGACATCCTCCAGAACGAGAAGTTGAGTTCTCCATTGATTTAATTCCTGGATCAAGGCCCATATCAAAGACCCCTTATAGAATGGCCACTGTGGAATTAGTTGAACTAAAGAAACAACTAGAGGAATTGAGTAATAAGGGATTTATTCGCCCTAGTGTTTCACCTTGGGGAGCCCCTGTTCTTTTTGTTAAGAAGAAAGATGGATCTATGAGGTTGTGCATTGACTATAGGGAGATCAATGCTATAACAATAAAGAACAAGTATCCCCTACCTCGCATTGATGATTTGTTTGACCAACTGCATGGAGCTCAATACTTTTCAAAGATTGACCTTCGGTCTGGATACCATCAGTTGTGTGTGAAGAAGGAAGACGTTCCAAAGACAGCATTTCGAACAAGGTACGGGCATTACGAGTTTACAGTAATTCCTTTTGGATTGACTAATGAACCCTCTGTTTTCATGGATCTGATGAGTAGAGTTTTCAAGGAATATCTTGATGACTTTGTAGTGGTATTTATTGATGATATCTTGGTATACTCCAAAAGCCACGAAGATCATGAAAATCACTTACGCATTATCCTAAAGACTCTTAGAAGACATGAATTATATGGGAAATTTAGCAAGTGTGAATTCTGGCTTCATGAGATTTCTTTTCTTGGCCATATTGTCTCTAAGGATGGAATTTCCGTTGATCCTTCTAAAACCAAGGCAATCCAAGAATGGCCAGCACAGACAAGTATAACTGAGGTACGCAGTTTTATTGGTTTAGCAGGTTATTATCGACGTTTCGTCCAGAATTTTGCCAGATTGGCTAACCCATTGACAAAGCTCACACGTAAAGGGATTAAATTTGTTTGGACAAAAGAGTGTGAAGAATTTTTTGAAGAACTAAAGAGAAGATTAGTCAATGCCCCTGTATTGACTCTACCATCGGGGAATGATGGGTTTGTTATTTATAGTGATGCATCGAAGAAAGGACTTGGTTGTGTCCTTATGCAGAATGATAAAGTTTTTGCCTATGCATCACGACAGCTAAAAATTCATGAGCAAAACAATCCTACTCATGATCTTGAGTTAGCATCTACGATCTTTGCTTTAAAGATATGGAGACATTACCTCTATGGTGAAAAATGTGAGATTTATATTGATCACAAGAGTTTGAAGTATATTTTCACACAAAAAGAACTCAACATGAGGCAAAGGCGATGGCTTTAACTACTCAAGTATTATGATTGCACGATACATTACCACCCGGGGAAGGCAAACAAGGTGGCAGATGCTTTGAGTAGAAAAGACCATGGAGTTTTGAATGTGATGAGAATTGAAAGGGATCCAATTTTCTTGGATCTAGTGAAGATGGACATGGGAATAACTAGGGAAGGTGAAACATCAATGCTTTTTCAAATGGTTACCAAACCATCATTACTAGAAAGGATTAAGAGTTCTCAGACCAATGATGAAGAATTTCAGAAGAAGATTAAAGATGTGAATGATGGAAGATTGAGGGACTTTGTGTATAAGGATGGAATTTTGAAATTCAGGAAGAGACTTTGTGTTCCCGATATAACTGATCTAAAAAGGGAATTGCTGGATGATGCTCATAGTTCCAATTTCTCTATACACCCTGGGAGCACCAAAATGTATAGAGATTTGAAGGAACATTTTTGGTGGGACAATATGAAGAGGGAGATTGCTGATTTTGTGTCGAGGTGTATGGTTTGTCAACAAGTGAAAGCTGGAAGGCAACATCCTGGTGGAGTATTGCAACCTCTTCCACACCTGAGTGGAAATGGGATAATATTACGATGGACTTTTTCATGGGACTACCAAAGACTCCTAGAAGGAATGATGCAATATGGGTCATTGTTGATCGTCTTACTAAGTCAGTACATTTTCTGGCTATACGGGAGGATCTACCACTTGAACGTCTAGCAAGATTATATATTAATGAAGTTGTAAGACTTCATGGAGTACCCCTATCAATTGTTTCTGATCGTGATCCTCGTTTTACTTCAAGATTCTGGAAAAGTCTTCAAAAGGCCTTGGATACTGAACTTTGTTTGAGCACTGCCTATCACCCTCAAACAGATGGACAATCAGAATGGACTATTCAAACCTTAGAAGACATGTTGAGATCATGCTCTCTTGACTTTCAGGGTATGTGGGATCAATACTTACCACTGGTAGAATTTTCCTATAACAATAGCTTCCATTCAAGCATTGAGATAGCACCTTATGAAGCGTTATACGGAAAGAGATTCCGTACACAAACTTGTTGGGATGACGTTGGTGAAAGAAAACTTGTGGGACTAGAACTGGTGGAAGAAACAATGGAAAAGGTGAAGGTAATCCAAAATCACATCAAATCAGCTCAAAGTAGGCAGAAGAGCTATGCCGATAACAGAAGAAAGGTTTTGGAATTTCAGGTGGGAGATCATGTTTTCCTAAAGGTATCTCCATGGAAGGGAGTTATACGTTTTGGTAAGAAGGGTAAGTTGAGTCCCAGGTACATCGGACCTTTCGAAATTCTAGATCGTATTGGGGCTGTAGCTTATCATTTGGCGATGCCGCCAAATCTCTCCAAAGTTCACGATGTTTTCCACGTATCTCTGTTGAGGAAATACATGCCTGACCCAACGCATGTACTCACCTATGAGGAATTAGAACTGGAACCCGATCTTTCTTATTGTGAAGAGCCCGTCAGGATTGTTGATGTGAGGGAGCAGGTGCTGAGAAACCAGACGACTCGTCTGGTAAAGGTTCTGTGGAGAAATCATAAAATGGAAGAGGAACCGTGGGAACCTGAGGAACTTATGATGAAGAACCACCCGAGTCTTTTTATACCCTAGAAATTGCAAGGACGCAATTATTTGAAGGAGGGGAGAATGTAACACCCCAAGCTTCCGCGGTACGTTTCCCTTCGAGTAATGCAATGGCGTGTGTTGTACGCAACCTCGAGCTCTAACACACACCACAACTAATTAAACTAGCCGTTGTGAATAGTAATACCTACTTTTTGAAATTTTATAAATTTTATTTATCAAAATAGACTTCATCTTTGGATTCGGAATATCGAATTTAGCCTATGTTGAATTTTTGGTATTTTTCTGAGAACTTCGAATTTTTAATGAATAGTGAAAAATACTTAAAAACAACTTTTAAAATCAAAATAATTTATAGTGAAAAATTATACTATTTAGTGGTTTTAAAGTATAATTAGAATATATTTTTACCATTTTATCCAATGGTGGTCATTAGAATTAATTTAACATTGAAATCAGACATAAACAATTGCCAATCTTTTGATATAAATTGTTTCTTAGAAACACGCCATTTTTTGTAACAACGGGAATTAATTATAAAATTAATTAATGCAACTTATATGTTTGTAATTTTTTAAAATAGACATCATTTTTGAATTTGGAATATCAATTATAGCTTAGGGTGAAATTTTGGCTTTGTTCTGAAAAACTTCAATTTTTGATGAATAGTGAAACCACTAAGTGGTAGTTAAATAACTGATTTTTCATTTAAATGAAATATTACCACTTCTGTGATTTGATTTTAAAAAATCCGACATACATGGTTGTAATTAAGAAGTAAAATGTGGTTCAATGAGATTAAAATAAATTTTTGGTGAATAGTAACTTTTAAGTTCTTAATCGCGATTAGAGGTAATTAGTGTAGTTTAAGGTACAAATAATGTTTTAATAATATGAGATGAGCATGAAACTTTTCCTACTCCTATTGGATGAGTCATGGCCGACCAAGACAACCCATGGGTCAACTTGGGGACCCCATGGAGAGACTTATTTGGAAATGACATTAATACATATTTATTTAATGTTAAAAGTAAATTGACACAAACATGAGTTGTCTTTCTAAAATAGTTTTTTAGTGGGGTTACAAAAGTCCAAATTTTGATTATAAATATTGATTAGAAAGCTAAAACGATTTCCTACATCATAGTATTTTTTTTATAATTTTTTAGACATTAAATAAATTAAATTATTTATGACATCATTATGATGCGGCGATGACCTCATTATTTACCGATTTAAATAAAATGAGAAGATAATGCAAAATACAAGGCTTACACTTGTCCAAATCCTATTGGATGAAGGGATTTCGAACCCTTATCACCTTATACACGAATAATATAATTGTGGGACCTTTAGAATCCGAAAAGCATGGTATAATAATGTAACATTTCAATCTTTCCAAAAGAGCCCCTCCTCTCCTCTTATAAAAGGCCCCCACCTCTATCACCTTATTCACACTTTCAAGCCTTTTGGTTCGGCCAAACTCTGCCCAAATACTCTCCCAACTTCTCTCCCTTCATCTTAGAAGCTTTACTTTAGTCAGAAAGCCATCCTAAGGAGTCCTTTTGATCAAATCAAAAGGAAGAACCGGAAGAAGAGGTAACATTTTCATCACCCTCTTTCATGTTTCTTTCTTCTTCCACTCACTCTTTGTTTATTATTTCAATTCTAAAATTATAACTCCAATATCTTATATATACTGTGATGTTATTATAAATATGGAACAACCATATTCAGTATTCTACCCATCATTTGAATGACATGTCACCATACGTGCGTACGTACAGCTTACCGTCTCCACGTCGTGGTGTAATTGTTATTCAATATATTATTATTTAGATGGGTATAATAATGATATGTGATTCATGTAAATAATAAATATAACATGATAATTATTCTGTATATATGATATACTATCCAATTATATATTATTTTAATATCAAAATAATGATATTGTCGCTCGTGCGTACGTACGGACTACCGTCTCCACGAACGCGATGAGATTCATACTCCGTCGTATCCATTCAAGTATAATTATCATTTGATAATTTAAAAATAATGTTTAAGGACATGATATCATTATAGATATGAATAAGATACAACCTATCCATGAAAAACATGACTTACGTAACAAAACATATAAGAAAACGAGTAAGTTAACACCCGAAACAACGATAAATATAAGATATTGTTAACAAAGCAATGTTAAAAGATCATATATGATATCATATGAATGTATATGATTCTCGTATAATTTAATAACAATTCTTTCACCATTATACAGGAGGTTAACCTACCCCAACCAAGGAAAAGTACAAGGTAAGGGTTTACTTCACAACCTCTTCATTATCCAAGGTTGTTTATACATAATTATCTACTGGGACCTCGTTATCATCCACATCCATGTTTCTTCAAAATGTATTTCAAAACATTTTTATTATTTAAAAGAATATGGGTTAAAGTCATTTATACCATTTTTTACTTTTTATAAGAGGAATCTTTCCATCGTTTTCAAAACAAGGTCCTTTTTAACCTTTTCGACAGAATTGAGGTAAGAATGTTTTTTTAACTTATACGGCGGGTGCGGTTATTTTCCGCCGTTATAAAATCTTCAAAGCTTTCATTACAAGCTTATGATAATATTTTCAAGAAAATGTTTTGTTTTATATGGATCTTAAATGATTTCAAAAATAGATAGAGATATTTCTCAAAAAAGTGTTTTGATTTCGTCTGTGTCAACATCCTTTGATGGATTTTACGCTTATTTGAAGTTGATTTATTATAATACAAAACTTATATATTGTATTGAAGGTTTTTGTGATATGTTTGACTGTGGATGTGCTATTTTATACCATTCATATTTTATGGTGAAAATATTGACATTTCGTATGCTAGTTTTAAAACGAATGTTTATTTTATGTTTAAACCTTTTCATATGGGAATGCATTGGAATTAATATGTGACAGGTGGAGCCCGCTATAGCTCCTCGATGCATCGGTAGGTCTAATGAGACAAACTAGTGTCTTGGCACAAGGCCTTGACAAAATCTTATTTGTAGTCTTGGCATGAGGCCTTGGCTATGTGGTTACGATAGTCTGGCATTATGCATTCCAACATTATGAAAGTGGTTAGTGATTTTGCATGTGATTATTCGATTAGTAGAATATCCATGTGAATGAGTAAATGGCGTTATTTCATTTTACTTTTTCCATATTATGTTGATATTCAAGTTTAAAAGGCTTTTGTTTTAGTTATAAATTGCCTTAAATGTTTATTCTTATTTATGAAAGTTTCCGGTATATTGTTATCCTTACTGGGCATTTGAGCTCACCCCTTTTCTATGTTTTATTTTTCCCAGGAAGTAAAGAAGTAAATTATGAATGACCTGCAGGGATATTATGAGGGGATAATAGTGTGGACTATGGAGACATTATGTTGTTGTAGTAGTTTTTCATTTTATGATGTAATGTAAAACTTATGAATGTATCTAGTGTTTCCAAGGCTACTAAACTAATCGGTATTTCGAGACTTGATCTTTTGTGATCATGCCAATGTTACGAAGTAATGCACCGGCTCTGGGTAGCTGGGGTCGGGGCGTTACAGTTTATGCCATAGTTTAAGTTCATGTGACAGTACTGGTCTTTTTAGTTTAACATCACATTGTGAGGATGGTTGCCTCATGGAAGGAACGACCAAAATAGATGGTGTGGTTCTTATGCATAGTGGCTTCCCAAAATGGGAGTCACATCCGATGGTGGAAAAGGATGGTGTAGGGATTATGCGTATGAGATTCCTAGGATGGTAGTCACATCCAATGGTTGGGGGGAGGGTGTCATCCCATGCATGACATGAATAGGTAATCCTATGTTTGTTACACAGGGTAAGACTATAGTTTAACGTCATGTTATGTTGAAGTTTTCATGCATACTACTAGGATATTGAGCTATTTAGTTTTATAATATACAAATCAGATGTGGGATGCAGATACTCCATGGGAGAACATTTCTAGATAGGAGAGAAGGATCCAACACTAGGCCCCCATACCAGGGAAGGTTGGTAGTTTCCCTTGATTATCCCACCTTTAGGGATTACACATCTACTACACATGTACCTATGGGTGGTGAAACATGTAAACACTGCGACAGTGAAGTGGAAAATGGGGATCCTAACTTTTGGGTGTGCATGCTTGGGAGAAAGAGGAATTATGGTAATAATTCTTAGGAGAAAAATGTAAGGTAATAGTAAAATTCATGATTAAATTAAAGAGGGGGGGGATTTAAGGGTTGATTATACGATCCAAAAAAAATATTTGGGTACAAATGAATCTGTATTGGGTGGGTACAGGGCCCATGGGAACTCAACATTCAGAAAAGGGTGTTTGATAAAATGAGGTTCCATAGAGAGGCTTGGTGGATGGGTGTCACAAAGGTTGTGGGTTCAAAAATTTTAAAGGCCTCATGAAAGGAAGGGGTCTCATGAAGGTATATCTTTCATGAAACAATGTGTTCCTTCCTCGGAGATAAGTCTTGGTTCCCATGGGGTTGGTTTTCTGATGGATAATTATCTTATAAAACCTCATGATCCAAAAAGGGATTTCTTATTACATGAAGGCCATAGACCTTCAAAAAAGGAATATCCACCATGGTTTCAGGCTATTAAGAACCCATGGAAGGATATTTCATGAAATATGGATACCTATGGGAATCTATCTTGTCCTTTTCTCATGAAGGTTAGAGTTTCACAAATTCAAAGCCTTTTTTAAAAGTTTAAAGGTTCAATACCCTAAAAATTCAGATGAAGGTTGGTATTTATAGGGATGGTAAAGGTGGGGATGTTGGTTTCATAAAAGTTGAATCCTCACAAATATGTTTCATGGAGGTTTCAATGGGATATGGAGTTCTGTGAACAAACATACACTACGTGGAATCTACTGCCTCAACTTCTGCAACCGCCTGGAAAACTTCGTGAGGGTCCACATGTTTTTAAGGTTTTTAACTTCAAAACATAGACTATTGGGTAGATTTTTAGCTGTTTTTCTAGTATTTTATTCAAATATTCCATAGATTCCTTGATATATCTCATAATGTGTGTTTTTTAGAATCAACATTTACACTACCAAATATAGTGGTGGTTCTTATTCCTTAGGGATATAAAGGAGTTGGTTGTTTCATAGGAGATGTTCTAAGATCAGTTCCTAGCCGAGTTTCTTTTTTCGATCGCAAAGGTGGCTAGAAATCAGTTGCTTCTTACCCTTGGATATGGGAGCTCCAATATGTGGTAGTTCAAGATCCATTTCAGGAACCTTCTTTAATATGCATCAGACCGACTACTAGATGAGGTGACCAGGTCAAGGAATTTAGAGGAGTATTTACATCTAGATATCTAGCATAAGGTTACTCATTTTATGCTATCAATATATCTTGAGGCATTGTATAGAGAATAGGTTTTTGAGAGGATGTTTTATAGGACTGGATCTCCATGAAATTGGGTCCTTAGGATTCTCCACATATTGGATCTATGTTCCTGAGTTATGAATTTCCTATAAAAAAGGTTTTTGAATAGTTGGGGGCAGGTCTTAGTCCTCTTTATCTCATTTCACTAGGGTTGGTGTCTCTCAATCTCTAATGGATTAGAAATTTTCTTTTCGTATAGAGGTCATGGTCATTAGTGCTAGAATTTCTCAACCTTTTAGAATAAACAACATACACCCAGTGGTATGCTTCAGCTTCATCCATTAAAAAATTATCTATTGAGTGAGCAGTAGTTGGGTTACTCAGCTTATAATCAGCAAGGAGTTAGAGAGAAGGCAGTGGATTTCCTTGTAATTATTATCATCCTCAAAGACCATAACATGACTGTAGAGGTGGTCATTCTTTATGTTCAGAGAGGTTGTGGAGAATTTTATGGTTAGTTTCTTACTCTAGAGTTACTAGTTCTAGTTTTATTAGGCACCCTTCAAGGTACCATTTTCTTATTTTATACTTGGGTTCATGCCTTGTTTAATTCAATATCTATGCACTCATTCATTTAACCTACCTATGATAGTGCATTGGGACTTGAGTTGGAGAGGCTACGAGTGCCATTAGTGTCGTCTAAAACAGTTTTAGGTTGTGCTAGTTTGTGTGAAGTATATAAAGACTGTGATCTAGTACTAGGGAAGAACCACTCTTGGGGAGACTTCCTATGTTTTGTAGATAAATCCATATAGAATCATCCTTGGAATAGAGTAGTTATATTAATGTAGTATATCATGGATTGTTTTAGGAGGAAAATCATGTTCTATGATGCTGATAGAGAGTCCTCCATGTTTTTTAGTGAATAATATGTGTGGATAGGTTGAATGAATATTTATTCTTTATCTCCATTAATGGATGAGTTAATTTTTAGTTCGTTATAGGTTTAGATTAGAGTGTTATATAGAGTTCTAGAAGAGTACCTTAATGTCTTTCCTAGAGAGTTTGTGGCGCTACCCCCTCAATGGTAGATAGAGTTTTGGATAGAGCTACAACCATGAGATTCTTAAATATTTATGTATATATATAGGATGGTTTCTTCTAAGTTACATAATCTAATAATACAGGTCGATGATCTCTTATAATGAGGTTCTATTCAGTCAAGCATGTCACCTTGGTGTGCTCCAGTTTTTTTCTTAAAGATGTATGATGGAATTCTATGCCTATATATTGATTATCATTAGTTTAATTAGGAGAGAATGAATAATTTATACCCACTTACTTGCATTTATGATTTATTTAATTAAATTAAAAGATCTATCTTATTCTTTAAGAATTATCTGCATTCATGGTATCACCCTATGTTGGTGAATGATAGAGATATACTGAAGGCTGCTTTCTGATGTCATTATAGGCATTATGAGTTTATTATAATTTAATTCAATGTGAATAATTCTCCATCTGTATTCATTGTATTGATGAATGTTGTATTTTTAGATTTACTATACTGGTTTGTTGTGGTTTTCATTGATGAAATCCTTCTATAATCTATGTCTCAGGAGGAGAACACAAAGCATATGCAGACCATTTTAGGATTTCTTTGTCATTAATAGTTTTTCTGTAAGTTATCAATGAATGAGTTATGGGCTCATGAATTTTGTTTATTAGGGGAATTTTGAGTCATATTATGGTGTAGTTGTGGAACCTTCGAAGATCTAGGTGTTTGTTTCTTGTTTATCCCCCAAGATTATGGTAGAGGTGTGAATATTTCTTGATCTTACGGGATATTATAAGAGGTTAATACCTAAATTTTCTCAAATTGTGATTCCTCTAATAGCCTTGACCATAAATAATCATGTGTTCTTATGGATTGACCAGTTCCAAGATTCTTTTGAGTACCTAGAGGATAATTTTGTTGGTTCCCCAGTTCCTTACTTGTTAGAAGAGGGACTATAGTTTGAGGATTACTATGATGTGTCATGTCTTGGCTTAGGAAGTGTCCTGATGTTGTAGATAAAGGTTGTTTCTTATGGGTATGAGATTTTACAACCACATCAATGTAAATATATAACCCATGAACTCAATATGATAGCGGTTGTTTTTTATTTTAAGTTGTGATACAATATCATCAGTGAACACTTTGTGTTTTTACTGATCACAAGATCTTGAGGTATGTCTTCTCCTAGTGTGACCTGGAAATGATAAAACAATAGTGGATTAAATTATTGTAGTATTATGGTTTCATGATTTATTATACACTAGGTAAGGGTAATACTATTTCTATTAATCTGATAAATAATACATACAGTGATTTTGTACATGAGTATGGAGATTCGTGGAGAGCAATGAAAGATATCTCCATAATGCATCTTGATATGGGAGAGGTTAGTGGTAGATGATGCCTTTATTAGATGAAGATTAATTTATATTTAGTTTAGTAGGTGTAGGAGACCCAACTAGGGGATTTTGAGGTGTAATTTTTGTGAGATCAAGTTGTATGTGGTGATTCCCTTGATGGGTGGTCTGAGGATGATCAACATTGGGTATTGTTTCTGGGGAGGATTTTCATTCCTTCAGTGTTTCATGAGGTAGGGCTCCATGATTTCAATATATCACATTTTGTAGTACATCTTGGCATGAAAATGATATATCATGATCTGAGAGGTCATTTTATTGTGGCCTGGGTTGAAGCATTCATTTATAGAGTTTGTGTCATGATGTTTAGTCTTTAATATGGTAAAGGATGAACACCATATTCCTAATGGTTTTCTCCAGCCATTAAATGTTACCTAGTTAAAGTGGGAGGAATTTAAGTGGGATTCTTCACCAGTTTACCTTGATATTAGGGAGGTTATGACGTTATATAGGCAATTGTGAATCGTTTAAAGAAATAACCTCACTTCTTAGTGATCAGGGAGTCGAGATTAGAGTAGGTTTTGTTGAGTCTATAGTAACCCAAGTTTAATATACACATATATTATATCATTTTAGATGAATATTTATAATAATACAAAAATACATTCTTGAGGACTGTAATATTTTAGTTTCTTTGGAAACTAGGAATAAAATATTCTAACTTGGTGAAAGGTCGTCAATGCATCCAACAAAGATCATCCCCTTTAGTACTTCTACTTAAAACATTTCTTCATAACCCGAGGAAAGTAAACATAATAAAGGGGTGAGCTCAGATGCTTAGTAAGGGTAAAAAAAGAGATATATAAGCATAAACATGAGCATATGGGTATTATAATGTGATCAAGACATTAGAAGTTCATATCCAACATATAAAAGATCATAAAAATGAATCATGGCATAAATATTGGTAATTCATAATACATGAATCATAAGGTTGATAAATCATTATAAATAAATCATGAAAAATAAGATCATGTCATATAAGTGTGGAACCATAATACATATAAAAAACCATTTCATGTTTCAAGGTTAAGTACCAAGACCGTCAACATAGTGGATTAAGACACACCTGTTTCCCATAGTGGATCAGGACACACCTGTTTCCCATAGTGGATTAGGGCACACCTGTTTTCCATTGCAGATCACGACACACCAATTTACCATTATGGATCAAGCCCTTCGACTTGTTTCCCATCATTATCTCATGAGATATGAATCTTTACCCAATTAATTTTAGGTACATATAGGTCCCACTAATCACATAATAAAATCATAAAACATGCATCATATCATGTCCCATAAAAAGATATGGTTTTCAGAATCATTATATCATAACCCATGAAATGATATGGGTATCATAAAGCGATTATAATATCATTACGTATGAAAAAGAGACAGGTCTCATGATCATTTTATCAAATCATAACCCAGGAAAAGAAGTGGATTTCAAAATCATATAACCCATGGAGGAGAAATAGGTGTCATAAATATCATTCCATCAAAACATAACCATTAAAGAAAGAATACAAATTATATTATAGGATTATGTCCCTAGTAAAGTACTAAATATAGTAAAGTATGTCATCTTATATGAAGAAGGATTTTGAAATATCACATAAAAAAAATTCTTAAGTAAAAATATTCTTTCTTTGAAAATAATTTTTATTAAATCATTTCAAAAATTATTTTCTTATAAAAAAAAGCATTATAATATCATTTAAAACATTTATTGAGTAAAATATCTTTTCCGCTTTGAAAAACGATTTTTAAAACATGAAGAATTTTGGAAACCTTTTTAATTTAAAATATAATTTAAAAGTTATAAATAAATCTTGAAATCATTTAAATTGTTTTCTTCGAAAATAACCTTTTGAAAACATATAAATAAAGCTTTAAAATCATTTAAAATAATTTTTAAATAAAAAAATTCAAAAAAATTCATTGAAAAAAATATTAAAATAAAAATATTTATAAAATATTATGAAATCAAATTTATTAAAAAATAACCGTGCAAAATTTCAAATTATTATTCAAGTAAATGATGGTCATGATGGTAGGTAAATCTGTACTTACTGAATATTCCTTTTGCACCATAAAAAGTTTAGAAAAGTGACTTGATTGAAAAATGACAAGGAGGTTCCTTTTAAAACCCATTTTTATGAAAAAGGTAAAAAAATGAGTAAAATTTTCCTTTAAACATAATTAAGTAATAGTAATAAAAATTTTAAAACATTTTTTTTGAAGACACGATTTTGAAAGAACACATATTTCCGACTGAAAGGAGAAATAAAGTCATATTTTCATAAAAACATTTTCTTAATTATCTTAAGTACAGAAGAGTGAAAAAATGGGACCATTACTATAATATATCATGAAATAATATAGGATAATAAAGTTCATGAGATTTCTTGAGAGATGGATCATAATATTTCATCAATGAAAGAATAATCATAATTAGTCCATATAAATGATGGGATTGAAGCAATAAACTGCTACCACTTTGGTAACTTTGAATCATAATACTAATGAAATAATAAAATTAAATGAAGTATAAAATATCTTTAAAATAATTATATTCAAGATATAACATGTAAAATGTTAGTATATAAACCTCTGTAAAAAAATAGGTTCATAACATGACATGTATCTCAATGAGGGAAAATTGAGACAAAATTAATTTACCGATTTGGTAACTTTTGAACCATAAACCCCATGAAATGTATATCATAATCGGATATGTAAATACCCATAAACTTAATTATAAGTATCATATAATACATTCATGGTCATTACATAAACCACATAAAAGAAATGAGTGGTGAATATGACATGTATCTCAAAGATATAAAAAATGACATGAGAAAACCCTTACCTTAAGTCTTGAATTTATTTTTACACGTTAAAAAATATTTTATAATAAATATAAGTTTATTATAAATCCACCACATAACCATATTATTATATATAATACCACATATAATTTTTTATGACTTTATATAACCTGTTTATTAAAAACTCCATGTTAATGTTATGTTTTGGGTAATATCGGCTTAGTTTTTCGTATATATATTGTATTGTTATTATTGATAGCCTTATATAGATAATGATTTAATTATTTTAATAATGAAATAAATGGTATAAATATCATATGAATTTAGTATATATGTATTTATAATAATCTATAAAATATAGAAATATGAAATGGAATACATTGTTCATGGAGACTGTAGGTCGTACGTACACATGAATGTTATTTCTGTTTTATTTTCATATTGAAAGAAATAAAGTCAATTAAATATATGTATATATATAATATCATTACTGTATCAATATTATTTCATATATATCATATAATTTCATTAAAATTATCCTTAATACATTCCATGTAAAGTGTGAAAGAATCATACTGTTTTGAGGAGGCGGTAGTCCATACATCCACAAACGAAGTTATTATATTTACATAAAATGTAAAGTATTAAGTTGTGTTTTATATAATAATTTTATAAGAATAAATAAATCATATATATATATATATAATATAAAAATAGAGTTACTATTATAATTTCCAACCATGAGAGGTGGTAAAGGAAAAATGAACAACATCATTTCTTAAGGCGGTAGTTCGTCACACATAAGAATGGTAAGTTCCTTACCCATTATATGGAAGTGTGTGTATGTGTAGGTATAACCATTAGAATTAAAAAAATCAGTTTAACTATTATACTGATGATATTATATAATTATGGAATAATAATAATTGAGGTGGTGGAGAATGAAAATAAAACAAAGGAGCTTGAGGAAGGATGTTACCTCTTCTTTGGGTAATTCTTTTTGGTTTGCACTAAAGGGATTAATTAGTTGGATTTATTCCAAAATTTATGATTATAGTATGAATTTATGGATATTGGTGGATTATTCTAGAAATTTTTTTTTCAAGAAAATTTTCTTTATAGTTGTGAATAAGTGTGAGGGGTGAGTGCCTTTTTATAGTGGAGGGGTGGAAATCTTGTAAATTTTTTAAAAGGCGATTTAGACCATGTTTCTCTCATATAGAGTGGATCCAATGATGATAATAATTATATAAAATTATTTAATGGTATAACTATGAACAAAAAATGGATTTTTATCCAGTTTATAGGTTATTTTTGTCCTTAAGTTTATGTTTTAGTTCTTTGTTAAGCTAACTTTTCTCTTAATCGTTGTAATTAATTTTAATCACTTTCACTGATATTTTTTGTCAAAAAATAAGTTTAAATTATTAAAAATTATAAATTATTCTGATTCAAAATATAAAATCCATTTTTTTTCAAATTCCAATCATAGATGTGGTGGAAATTAATTTAGAATTAATCCCACAGACTAGATGATAAAGTGGGTTTTTAAAGTAAAAATGTTCAAAAGTTTGCTATGTTTTTATATTCCATTTCTAATTGAAATTATTTTCAATGACCTCCATTTTATTAATTGATATAAAAATTATCTAATTAAACTTTAAACCCAATAAAAAATAATTTAACCTTATAAATAATTTAGACAAAAAGGCAGTTTGGAATTAAAATTCAGTTTTCCACTATTCATCAGAAAAATAAAATTTCTTAAAAAAATACCAAAAATTAACCAAAAGTAAATTTTAATATTATGATTAAAAATATAAAGTTTATTTTTTCAAATAAAAATTATAAAAGTTTAAAAATCATATTTAAAATGGGGTTTCCTTTAAAAGGCGGTAAAATTACCTTTTAGAAAAATACATCTTTTTATTCATAAAATTGGATTTATCTTTATCTTATACCTATAAAATATTTTGGATGAGTATAAAAAGTATTTATTGAATATATAATATATAAATTTTATATAAATTATTAATAAAAAGTGATTTTATTATTTATTGAGATAAAATTGTGTTTGTATATAGAAACATAGTTTTCTTAGAAAAGTAATTTCTTTATTTTTAAAATAGTTCTTACATTCACTTATACTAATTGATTACCAAAGTTATAATTGTATATACATGTGTAAATATTATTTTCACAATTTATTTAATCTTATTTGTAACTTCTTTTCCAACAGATATGTGGCAGCTATAATAATATTTTAATAATCATGTTAATAATATATTGTAGTACCATAAAACATGGCCTTGTGTGTAATGCAATATATCAAAGTGACTTAGTATTGTATGTAATATAATCCAAAAATAGTGTTTAGTGCCCTGAAATATAACCTAATTATTTAATTTGGTGAAATATTAACTTGTTGTTGGATATAACACAATCCAAACTTAGTGATTTTATAAAAAAACTATATTCAGTGTTGCATGAAATAAAAATTATCATAAAATATAAATTAATTCAAAAAATATCAGGGTGTTTCATTCTACCCTCCGTAAAATTAATTTTCCCTCTAAATTAATCTTGGTTATCAAAGGTTTAATAATTTAAAGTTCCTTTAATAGAAACCCACATCGTAAAATTGAATACTAAAAATTAATTTAAAAAAAGTTGGAAACATAACGGTTTCCTAGAGTAACACATAAATAAGTTTACACATAGGATAACATTGGTGAAAAGTGAAAACATAGACATGGAAGAGAAATATAACTATCATGTTCTGATGGAGATTTATAGAGAACATTCTTAGGATAAAGTTAACAATCACAAAGTTATAACCCAAAGAGGCTTGAAAAGGTTACTGATATCATCAAAAATGATAATAACTTGAAAATTTTAATTTCAATACCCTTTTTCCTAAAGTTGATGAATTTTTATGAAAATATACTTACATGATTTCAGGAAAACCTTACCCTTTATTTTTACTTGATTTACTTCAACTTCATCTCTTATTCCCAGAAATGAAGCTGAATTTTTCATTTTTGGAGAATTGATAGAATGATAGGTCATTCCATCAATATTTATCGCAACAAAAAGGTTTTCAAAATTTATCAAATATACATAAATCCTCATATCCAAATATAATACTTTAATTTATAAAACCTCATACTAAGTTTAACTTAAACCATTCCATAAATGGTTATCCTTATAACCCATTAAAAATATAATTCACCCTTTATTCCTTAAATAAGCTTTTATGTTATACCGAAAACATTTTTATTAGAAACTTGGGTTTATCCTTGCACTAACAGAATATTAAATGTGATTTTATCACTCCAAAGTCCTTATAAAGGGAGATAATAACATGAAACTTCATGAAAGGATGAACAATAATAGTTTCATTTGGATTATTCATACAAAATAAAACAAGAACTTCTGAACTAGGGGGATAAGTGTGACCTAATTATCATGATTCACTTCAACCATTGTGATTGCATAGGATTTTCATTTATACTTTGTCCTCTATGGTTATTGTGTCTTATCATTCAGATTATCCCTTGGATTAGGGCATTGATTCACAAAATTCCCATACTCTTTACAGTTGAAACACTAGAGTGTGGCTAATGCATTAATTGGAATTCTTTTCTCTTCCATTACATTAACTTTCCCATTAATATTATTTCAATATTAATGGATTTTATTACTAGAATTTCCATATTTAAAGCACCCCTCATTTCCATTCAAGAAATTCTCTTGATTCTTCTTTCCACATTCTTGGCACACCTATTTTTGTTATTTATTTCCACCATTTGAGTTTTCATGATACTTGACTTTCCTTTTCTTATCTAAACCATAGGAATGGTGAGAATGTGAAATTTGAATTTCTACCTTCACTGCACATCAACCAATTTCTTTATAACTACTAAAGTTTCTTATATTCACACTACTAGAAATCTGACCTTTCCCAACGCTTCTATACCAACGGTTTGTAAAAACCATTGGTATAGGTCCCCTTTCCCAATGGTTTGGCCAAACTGTTGGGAAATCCCACTTTGAGGCCACATTTACCAATAGTTTTGGAGAACTGTTGGGAAAGGGTATGGATTTCCCAATGTTTTGGCCGAACCGTTGGGAATAGTCCACTTTGTGGCCACCGTTCCCAACGGTTTGGCCAAACCGTTGGGAAAGACATACCTTTCCCAACAGTTTTGGAAAACTGTTGGGAAAAGTCCACTTTGTGGACAACTTTCCCAACGTTTTGGCCAAACCGTTGGGAAAGGTCCCTCATATATCAACCTTAAACCTAGAATTGAATCCAAAATCAGGACCTATACCAACGGTTGTCAAAACCGTTGGTATAGGTCCTTTTAATTTTTATCAGATCTTCTTACCGAGAACATTATATAAATAAAAATTTAAAATAATTATGACAATACATATATATATTTATGTAATTATGTTCACAAAAGTCATTTTAGGTTAGTGGTTAAGTCGTTCAATGATAAACTTGGGGGTCCTGGGATCAAATCCCAGCGAATGTTTTTTTTTGAAATACATATACCAACGATTCCATAACCGTTGGTATAGATTTTCATATTACTTATACGAAAGGTTTCCAAAACCGTTGTTATAGGTCTATACCAACGGTTTTCCCAAAACCGTTGGTATAGACCTATCCCAACGGCTTACTTGGAAACTGTTCTCCAAACCGTTGGTATAGGCTATACCAACGGTTTGGAGGCCTATACTAATGGTTAAAAACGATTGGTATATGTTAGTTTTCCAGTAGTGTCAATGCCTTTATAAAACTTGGTTTTAGGTAACTAAATAATATATTGGTTTTATTTTAGGGCTGATGATCAAACCAAAAGCGTACCTTGAAAGTCTTGTAAAATTAACTTCATATGTATCAGTATATTCATTGTCCTTTTGATTTAACTCATCCTTCTATATATATTTTTTATAATAATAGTGAAGTAATTATTGAAAAATACCCCATTAAACTCTTCCCATTCCATATATTCAATTTATTCTTGTTCTCTCATGTTCTTAATAAGAGTCCACCACTAATCCACTTCAACTTCCAAACAATAAGTAGACTAAATGACTTTTTCATGATTTAATCACTGCATTATGGAAAATATATTTTCATTAGTATTGATCCATTGCTCAAATACTAGAAGATCAGTGAAACCACTAAAAGATGGTGGATTTTGCCTCATGAAAGACTCAACGGAACATTTTTGCCTCCTTTAATTATTTGGATGTTCAACATGATTCAGAGCTTGGGAAAGTTATTGTATCATATAAATAAGAATTTTCATTCTAGATCCCATATAATTTGGTTTCTCAAGGGGATAATCGTCACATTTTCCATTACATTCAATATTGACACATTTCCTTCAGGTTCCATCCATTGACTAAAAATGGAAATCATAGAGTGGGTATCACTTATCATTGAAGAAAACCACATAATCATGAAAAATTACTTATATGATATCTAAATCATAACATTAGACCCTTTAATCTATAACAACTTAGGCTTATTATTAGATAAATCCCTAAAAATATCCTTAAAAATATTCTTATGGGCCTCAATAAAGTTTTCTCTTCCTAGTTTCTAAAGGTTGACTAAAAATTTCTTTTGATACCAACTATAGCGACTCAGGTTTAACATACATGGATATTACATCATTTTAGATGAATATTAAGCACTACAAAAAATACATCTCTAAGGACCACAATAGTTTAGTTACTTTGGAAACTTGGAGAAAAATCTTCTAACATGGTGAAGGATCATTAATTTTTCCAATAATGATCTTCTCCTTTAGTACTTCTACTTAAAACCTTTCTTCATAACTTGGGGAAAAGAAACATAAGAAAGGGGTGAGATAAGGTGATCGGTAAGGGTAAACAAGGGAGATATGTAAGTATAAACATGATAATATGGGCATGAGAATGTGTTCATGACATTATAAGATCATACCCATCATATCAAATACCATAAACATGAATCATGGAATAAATATTGGTAGTTCATAAGACATGAATAATAAGGGTGATAAATCATCAAAAATCAATCATGAACCATAACATTATGTCATATAAGTGTGGTACCATCATACATGTTGAAAACTATTTCATGTGTCAAGGTTAACTAACAAGACCGTCAACATAGTGGATCTAGACACACCTGTTTCCTATAGTGGATAAGGACACATCTGTTTCCTATAGTGGATCTAGACACACCTGTTTCCCATTGTGGATTGGGACACACTTGTTTCCCATTATGGATTAATCCCGTCGAATTTTTTCCCAAAATTATCTCATGAGATATAAATCTTTACCCAATCCATTGGATGGAGATATACTTCCAACCCATCACATAATGAAATCATAAAATTCACATCATATCATGACCCATAAAAATATATGGGCTTCATAAACATTATATCATAACCCATGAAATGAAATTGATATCATAAACATTTCATAATATCATTACCTATTAAAAATATATAGGTTTCATGATAATTTCATCAAATCATAACCCATGAAAAGAAGTGGGTTTCAAAAGTATACAACACATGGAAGAGAAACAGGTTTCATAAACATCATTCCATAAAATCATAACCATTCAAGAAAGAATTTGAACGGTACTTTTGGATCATATCCCTAGTAAATCAAAAACTATAAAAAATTATGGCATATTAGATAGAGAAGTATTTTGAAATATCCTATCAAATAGTTATTTTTGAAAAAAATCCTTTCTTTTAAAATTCTTTTCATAAAATCATTTTAAAAATCCTTTTATTATAAGGAAAGCTTTACAATTTTATTTAAAAACATTCTTGAGGAAAATATATTTTCCACTTTGAATGAATATTTTTAAAACATAAAGAATTTTTAAAACATTTTTATATTAAAATAATAGTGAAAATTATAAATAAATCATGAAATCATAAAAATAATTTTATTTATAAATTTCCTTTTTAAAACACATAAATGAAGCTTTGAAAATCAATTAAAACACTTTTTAAACATAAAACATTTTTAGAAAAAAATTTATTTAAAAAACATTTTAAAATAAACAAATTTATAGAATATTAGGAATGAAATTTTCTTAAAAAAATAAAATTTTAAACTTTTAAAGGATTATTTAAGTAAATAATGGTCATGAGAGAGTTTAAATCCGTACATAACAAAAATTTCTTTTATACTTCAAAAAGTTTATAAAAGTTCCTTGATTTGAAAATGACCAGGAGTTTCGTTTTAAAAACCTTTTTTATTAAAAAGATAAGACATGGGTTAAAATTTCCTTTAACAAATATATGATAATAATAATACATTTTTGAAAAAAAAATTTAGAAAACATGGTTTTGAAATAAAACAAATTTCAAATGAAAAGGAGAAATAAATTCAAATTTTCTTAAAAATGTTATATTAATTATCTTAAGTACTGAAGAGTGAAAATGATACCATTACTTGAAGATATTATGAATGAACATAGGAGAATAAATTTATTTTTATTTCTTAAGAATGTATCATAATACATCATTAATGGAAGCATAAAAAAACAACCCCGATAAGAAATGGGATTGTTTTAATAAACTCTTACCAATTTTGTAACTTTTAATCATAATATCCATAAAATAATCACTACTGGAAAACTAACCTAGACCAACAGTTTGGAACCGTTGGTATAGGCCTCCAAACCGTTGGTATAGTCTATACCAACGGTTTGGAGAACCGTAGGCAAGTAAGCCATTGGGATAGGTCGATACCAATGGTTTTGAAAACCATTGGTATAAGTAATATGAAAATCTATACCAACAGTTCCATAAAACCGTTGGTATATGTATTTCCAAAAAAAATATTCACTGGGATTTGATCCCAGGACCTCCAATTTATCATTGATCGACCTAACCACTAACCTAACATGACTTTTGTGAACGTAATTTCATAAATATATATATGTATTATCATAATTATTTTAATTTTTGATTTATAGAATGTTCTGGTTAATAGGATCTGATAAAAAATCAAAGGACCTATACCAACGGTTGTCAAAACTGTTGGTATAGATCTATACCAACGGTTTTGACAACCGTTGTTATAGGTCCCTAGAATATTGGAAGTGTTGTTGATATATTGGGGACCTTTCCCAATGGTTTGGCCAAGCCGTTGGGAAAAGTGGCCACAAAGTGAACTTTTCCCAATGTTTTGGCCAAACCATTGGGAAATCTTTCCCTTTTCCAACGGTTTTGCAAACCGTTGGGAAAAGTGGCCACAAAGTGGGCTTTCCCAACGGTTTGGCCAAACCGTTGGGAAAGGGGGTATAGAAGTGTTGGGAAAGGTCACATTTCTAGTACTGAATAACATTACATGAAGCATAAAATTTAATTAAAATAAATATATGCATGATATATCATTTCAATGGTCTATATATACACCTCATAGAAAAACATAGGTGCATGACATGGCATGTATCTCAATAAAGGTAAATTGAGACAAAATTACTTTACTGATTTGGTAACTTTTGAACCATAAACCCCATGAAAGTGATATTATAAATTGGATATGTGAATACCAATAAATTTAATTATAATTATCATAAAATAAATTCAGGGGTAATATATACACCACACAAAATAAATGAGTGGTGAACATGTCATGTATCTCATGGATATAAAAAGTGAGATGAGAAAACCCTTACATTAGGTCTTAAATTTATTTATACATGTTAAAACCTCTAGTATAATAAATATAATTTTATTATAAATATACCATAGAACCATATTATTATATATAATACCTTATATTATTTGTTTATGATTTTATATTACTTGTTTATTAACAACCCCGTGTTAATGTTACGTTTTGGGTAATTTCTGCTTTTTTTTATATATGTTTTGAATTGTTAGTATTTATCCTATAACTTAGATCATGATTCAATTATTTATGGAATGAAAAACATTCTATAAATATTATATATATTCATTATATATTTATTTATAATAATATATAAAATATATAAATATGAAATGGATTACACTGTTTATGGAGAAGGTAGGTCATACGTACACATGAACTTTATTTACGTTTTATTATCGTATTTAAAGAAAGAAAAAAATTAACATATATGTATAAATATATGTAATATAATTCTAGTATAATTATTATTTAATTTATATCATTTAATTTCACTAAACTCATTCTTAATACATTCTATGTAAAGTGTGAACGAATCACATTGTTTTGAGGAGGTGGTAGTCCACACATCCACAAATAAACTTATCATATTTAAAAAAAATGGAAAGGATAAAGGTATGTTTTACATAATAATTCAAGAAGAATAAATACATAATAAATATCATATATATAATATAAAAATAGAGTGTCCTTCATAATTCCTAACCAGGAGAGGTGGTAAAGTAAGAATGAAAAACATCATTTCATGAGGCGGTAGTTCACTATAGACAAGAAAGGTAATTTCATTACTCATTATATGGAAGTGTGTGTAAGTATAGATCAAAAAGTTAGAATAAAAAAATTATTATATTTAGTATAATTAGTTTATTATATAAATATTTAATAATAATAATTTAGGTGGTGTAGAATGAAAATAAAATAAAGGAGCTTGAGGAAGGATGTTACCCCCTCTTTGGGTAACTCCTTTTGGTTTGCACCAAAGTGCTTCCTTGGTTGGATTTATGAAAACATTGGGGCTTATAATATGAATTTAGAAATTCTGGAGGATTATTTTAGTATATTTTTTTAGATCCAAAGGGCATTATAGGTGTAAATAAGTGGGAGGGATGAGTGCCTTTTTATAGTGGAGGAGTACCATTCTTGTAAAATTTTGAATAGGGACTTCCACCCACATTTTTTCTATTTCATGTTTCTCTGATAATTGTAAATATTAGATAAAAGTGAATATAGGTTCAAAATATGAAAATATAATGGATTTTTGACAAGTTTATTGGTCATTTTGGGCCTTAAGTTTAAGGTTCAGTCCTTTGTTAAGATAATTTTTCTCTTAGTCGTTGTAATTAATTTTTTTTCACTTTCACTAATATTTTTGAAAAAAAATAAGATGACCTTATTAAAAATTATAAATTATTCCCATTCCAAATATTTAATCCATTTTTCTAAATTCCAATAATATAAGTTGTATAAATTAATTTAAAATTAATCCTATACATGGGATGACAAAATGGGTTTTTAAAATAAAAATGTTCAAAAGTTTGTTCAGTTTTTATATATAATTTATAAGTTAAATTGGTTCCAATGAATTAAATTTTATTAATTTATATAAAATTGATCTAACTAAACTTTAAAAACAATAAAAATATAATTTATCCTTATAAATAATTTATATGAAAAAGCAGTTTTGAATTAAAATTCAGTGTTTTTCACTATTTATCTAAAAAATGAAATTTCTCAGAAAAATACAAAAAAATCTCCCGATTTTTTGTATAATATGATTCCAAAGTTTATTTTTTAAAATAAAAAATATAAAAGTTTTAAAAATAAAATATATAATGGGTTCACTATTAAAAGACAGTAAAATTCACTTTTAGAAAAATACATCTATCTATTCATAAAATTGGATTTATCTTTATCTTATACTGATAAAATATATTAGATGATTATAAAAAATATTTATTGAATATATAATATATTAATTTTATTGAAATCATTAATCAAAAGTGTTTTGTTTAAGTTATTTAAATAAAATTGTGTTTTTACATAGAAAAATAGTTTTCTTAGAAAAGTAATTTCTTTATTTTATAATAGTTCTACATTCACTTATAATAATTGATAAAAAAGGATTAATTTTATATACATGTGTAAATAATATTTTAAAATTTTAGTATTATTCATAACTTCCTTTCAAGCTGTTAGGTGGTAGCTATAATAGTGTTTTAATAATCATGTTAATAGTATATTGTAGTTCGGTAAAACTCAGCCTTGTGTGTAATGCAAGATATCAAAGAGAATCAGTATTGTGTGTAATAAAATCCAAACATAGTGTTGCATGTGGGGAAAGATTAACTTGGTGTTGTATATAATGCAAGCTAAACTTACCGATTTTATAAAAAACAACTATATTTAGTTTTGTGTGAAATGAAAATTATCAAAAAGATTAAATTAATTTGAAAAAAATAATTCAAAAAATCTAGGGGTGTTATAGAGGTTTTATTTAGAGTATATGGTGAGGATTCATGGAGTCTCAAGGAATATAATCTCTAATCATGATCTTTGTTTTTCCTCTTGGGATCAGAAAAATTATGAGCATGATATTGGATATTAGTTGTACTTTATAATTACTTTTCACTCACATAAGTATGGTTTTATAGTACAGACCATATTGACTCTTTAATACATGTTTCACACTTTCATCCTAGATTTTATAGGTTTATGGGTGAGGCCCCTAGATTTTTTCAAGGTTTATTACAATAATATTTGTCACTCCACCATTGGCATGGAACCATTTGAAGCTTTTTATATCCGAACTTTCTATTATCTATTATGATGGACTAGGATTATATACTTAGTAATTATTGAGCGAGAACTAGTTCAAAGAATGACAAATATGGTTCAGTTGATTCATGAGAGGGTTAAGGTAAAATATTATCATCCCAATTCAAAAATTGACCATAGGAGGAGACCTATAATGTTTGGTATTGAAGATTATGTTTTCTTGAAGATGGATTTTTATCAATGGTGGTAAAGGTTTGGTAATGGTAATAATATTTTTCTTTGATTTTTTTGGAATATCAAGTTGTTGGTGTGTATTAAAGTCATCTCATATCAGTTAGAACTTCCCCAGCAATTGAGCTATATTCATGATGGATTTTATATGGAATAACTTCCCCTCTATATTTATAAAATTTTCATCATCATCGATTGGGGTGGGATCAACATTGATGATGATGAAACCTTTGAGAAGTGGCCTATGAAGATCTAGGGCCTCCTGGAAAAGGTGCTTCGTAGGCATGGTATTCCCTTAGTTTGTTTACTTTAGAAATATAATAGTGTAGGAGATATTTCTTGTCAACACGAGTCAGAGATGCACACTCAGTATCCTAAGTTGCATGATTCTTGACTTATCGTTTTATAAATATTTTTTTGATGATTGACCTTTATATAGATTGTTAAAGAGTTTTATCTTCCTTGATTACTTATTTATGTCCTTTCTCATGTTTGAGAGTTATCTCCCCTTAGAGTGTTTTGTGAATATTTTAGTCTTATATCTCTAAGTGATATATTTTCTCTCTTATGATGGTGAGACCCTTGAGAGGTATCTTGTGGGATGGTCATTTAGATGAACCTTTTTTCATTCCTTATATTTATGTTTAGTTTTAATTTTTAAGGTAAAGAATTATTTGAGAGGTATCTGATATACGACACTAGAATTACATAATCTTTCTTTTTTATTTCTTTTAGTTTTGGAGTTATACTAGAGATAAAGTAGGAGTTTTGGCCATTTTTGAGCCTGGGTGTGTAGTGAATGGTGCACCATTTCTAATGAAATGACTTATTTATCCATTTAGAATGGAATTTTGGGTTAGAGTTCAACCTGTGAAAAATGAGTATGGGAAATTTCTTGGGATTATTTTTTTTATTAATTTTTACATGGTGTGGTTCTTGTTGATCCCTTATTTAGGAAACGAGAAGTGCAGATGTCACCACATTGTCGTATCGGGCATAGTGGGTTTAAACCACTTGTGTTTTTACACCATATTGTGGTAAAATCCATGGTTATTTTTAAAATTACAATATTTAATTGTTAATGGAATTTTATTATTTATGATTTTAACACATTAACATTTAGATATCTTAGGGCCATTTCCTCATATTCTCCTTTAACCCTAATCGACCCCTTGACCTCAGACCTACCTCTAGTTGTGCCACTTGAGAGCCTCAAACTTGATTAATTTAGATCAATGATTTTAAGTGAAGTTACTCTCCCTTTCTTATCTTATTATATTTACTACCATTGCATCTTTCTATTTTGGGTTGGGTTACAAGCATGGTTGATGGCGCCTTCCAATAATAAGCTTTGACAAATCTTCTTTCAATTTCAGTGGCATTTGGTCCTCCATCATCTATTATTTCTTGAAGAACGTTTAACTTATGAATAAAGGTAGGGGTTTGTTGATTATCTTAATTTAATTGAAATCATAAATTTATCATGATTTATCTCATTAGTTAATGGTGTAATTAACTTTAATGATTATTAAACCCAAATTAAATAAAGAACTGTTTTTGATTTACAGGGATCACATGGTTTTACCCCATATTGATGGTTTACCTATTAATTTTATAGATAGTGTGTTATAATTTTTTATACTATGGTTTAGATTGTTTTTCATTTTTTGAAGTTTGATAAGGAATCAAAATATGATAATTCGTTATGTCTAAATAATAAAGAAGAAAGTTTGATTGTAATCGTTCTTATTTACAATTGATGAGAATGGAAGTTATTGTTGAATCATTTTTAATGAATCTTATACCTATTGATATTTGATACCTTATATTTCATGTGGTCATGACCTATGTTAAATTAATTGGTTAACTCAATACGGTAAAAAATTGGTTGTCTTTTAAAGATTATTTTTCATATTTGGTCAAGCATGTTTATAAATATTGGATTCCTTAGTACTAGGTCCAAGATTCCCAATCAACATTTTTTTTGTTTTCTTACAACCTTGTGTGATTACTCTAGATGAGATGCCTTGTTATGTGACATGATGTGAGCATGGGATAGAATATAGTCTAGATAGAAGTGGGTAGGGATGCCCATATTTATGGCATCAGTTAGCACTTGTGATAGTGGGATGGCTAGTGATATATATATAGTGGTGTTGGGGATAGCACCGAGACTGTAAGAACCCGGTTCTTTCTTTGACGCACGAGTCTTTTTTTTGGGTGTTTTTTAAGAAAATATGGGAAAACTGGGAAAGTACTAGAATTTGTTTGTCACGTGGCCCAACATAGGGTTACATTCCATGTAATCCCAAGTACATGTCATGTACTCCCTAGCCGTGTAATGGGTATACATGGCATATAGGGATGTCGATAGGGGGTTAGAGGACCAAACCATGTACTCACCATGCACTGCCTATAGTACATGTTGTGTGGTCATATCAACAGGACCTGGAAAGTAGGTTGGAAAAATTTGTCCGTCTTTATAATAGTAAAATAACCTACATGGTGTGTAGTCCAAAGTACACACCATGTAATTTGTAAATTTTTCTTAAAATAGGTAGTAGCCTCATTTTGCGTCAGTGGAGAGAACCCTCACAAACTAGCTGGTCGGGACTTCATCTTGCTCTCGATTATTCATCTTAAGCCCAAATCAAACATTATCATATCCATTGAAAACCCACTGTAAGATATTGATTCCTCTTGATCTGTTCTTCATGATTTTTCTTCTCGACTAAGTTATAGGATTTTGAGTGTTTATACTCATTATGTAAGTCTAACTTTTTCTAGACTGAATTAGAGGCTAGTACTGGATAAGGATTATAGTATGAGTATGAGGTAGGTAGTGTATAATTTGTTTTGTGTTTTTTCAGACATTTGGGGGTTGCGGATTTTAGTGAAATGGTGGGGTTTTGAGGGGAACCCTATTATTGAATTTTAATTTTATTATTATACCTTGTGAGATGTCGTTGGGTATTCCCTTACCTTTTATTCTTGATAAAGGTCAGGTGAGAGTTCGTTTCTCATTGGGTTATTTTTTTTCGGGTGCTAAAATGGTTTTAAATGAATTATCTTGATTTATATTGGAATTTTTAAATTTTTTAAGCTTTATTAAGCTTGTTAGAGTAATTCAATACCTTAGTTCTATTATGTTATGGTTGGTAGTTAGTGAAACTCAACTATTCAAATTGAATTTCCTATTTATAAGTGTTTTAGAAATACATTAATAAACTAATATATATTATATTAGGTGTTTGGGGGTACAATTACTTTTAACACACAGAAACACACCACATACACATAGGATTGAATGTCAGGTCATAGCCCCCCAATGGATAACCCACCCAAATAACATTTTTATTATATCATATATATTTGGCCCGAAGGCCCAGTGGGCTTGTAGCCTAGTACATGGCCCATAGGCATGAATTGTTTTGTCCAAGTCCCATTCTGTGGATAATAATGCTATAGTATCTGGTACTACATTATCCACACAGTACCTCCACTGGTACTGCTATAGTACCTACCAATGCTATAGTGTCACCGTTGTTATAGTGACTCCGCTGCTACAGTGCCTCTACTACTATAGTATCACTACAGTACAACTATAGTAACCTAGCCCCAATGGGTTTTGAACCCCTATTTTTATGTTATTATATATATATGTAATGGTTGGGTTTATATATGTTGATTCTCTTGATATTGTGGCAATCTTGGACCAAGGTTGGATGGAATGGCCATTGAAATTGGGTGATTTTGATCACAGGTTGGGTGAGGTAAGGATTTTATTGGGTGGTTTTGACCACAAGATTGGGCGTCATGGACATCGGTTTGAGGTACTGTGACTGTCAGGCTGGACATAGCCAATGACAACCCTGCTCTTTATTACCCAATAAAACATAATTTATTACATAAACCTCATTTGATACAACGTAGAAGATCGAGAGGTCTAGTGTATTTGAGGATTAGGATCATTACATAACAACTTAAAACATGAAATATAATATCTTTATTGAAAACCACTTTTACATGACCACTACATTCCCTTATACTTAGCATTGCATGGGATAACCTGAGGACATGCATAAGAAAAGGGTGAGCTATAAAGCCCAGTAAAGGAATAATCATGGAATAACATGAGGAATACAATACATGTTAGAAAATTGGCATATAAATAGAGCACAAGAGAAGCATAAACATAAAGGTCTGATAAAGCATGATAATCATAACATGGAAATGGGGCAACAACACTTAACATGGAATTGGAATGAGCCAAGTCTTGTTGCACATGGAGCATGAGTAAATCCTCATTGCACATGAAGCATGATTAAAACCTCATTGAACTTTAATTAGCATGAGTAAACACCCATTTCACATGAAGTATCATGATACTATGCTTTACCCAATGCATTGGAGCTCTATAAGGGTGCACCCTTCTTAAACATTTCATTTCATGCATAAGTGTGCCACATGGATCATATAACATGGATTCAAAAAAATAATCATTTATTCCACAATAAAAGAATGTGGAATTAATACATGAATATTTATGATCAGTAAGTAAATGTGCATAAATGTGAATACTCTTGATAGAGAAATGAGCATGGTATTCACTACACAATGACATTAGCTTGGAAAATCGGTGCAATTTCGGCAGCATAACAGCGTGACGTAAGAATTCATAAAAATGGTTAATGAGAGAGAAAGGGGTGTATAATCATATTTACATTAAATGGAATGTAAGGGGTTCATTTATATACATGTCCCAACAATTTTAATGGAATTTAGAGTCATGATACAAAAGAATTTCTTGAATGTAAAAGAGGAGAGAGAAATTCCTTTCAGAATTTCATCATAGTAACAGGTGTACATGGGAGGCATTTAATGAGAGAAAAATGGGTATCATATCATTAAAACATAAAGAGGGCAGTATGGGGGAGGTGAGAAACCATACCCTAACATTTATAATTGATATTAAAAGGTAATAACAATTTAAAGAATATTGGACAAAAATGAGAAAGGAAGAAAAAACCCTTACTTGGAAGTGGCTTCCAAAGGCTTGAGAGAGGCTTGAGAGATGATTCGTGGGAGCTTGGGGCACCTTGGGGGGATTATAGAGAGAGGAGGGAATATTTTGGATGAACTCAAAAGGATTTGAGTGAGGAGGAAGTGGGAGATTGGGTGGGTTTATATAGTAAAGGTGAGAGAATTATTTATTATTTAGGTTTGGGACACCTCACATTAAACTAATCCAAACCACAAACCATCCCATGTTTTTTGCCCTAGGTTTTTGGAAAAGGTAATTCGAAAATAATATTTTATAAGGCCAAAGTACTAACTTATTAAAATAATGGGGTTTCTTATGTGGAGGTGAGTCACACTCCCAAGGAAAACAATTTAAAAAGACAAGATGTTTAATAAGTCTTGAAGGGTCCATTAATACTTTGTAAAATAAGTCAAACAAACCCAAAACCACATTATTTTAATGGTAAAACATATATTATCCTATCATATAGCTTATATTATTTTATTACATCACTATTGGGTCATTATGATGTCATAAAACAAATTATATATTTAGACGGTATTTTATTTTTACCCAAAAAATTGACTGTCTCAGAAAATTTTGAAAAATTTACCATTGGATAATTTTAATGCCCTGATTCCTGAAACAATATTTATTTTATCTAAGTGATTTTATTAATATGTTACTTTTATCTTTTAAAAAAAATTGACATTTATCGAAAATTCACGGGTTTTGAAAAAAATGGATTTTAAACGTTAATAAAAATCACGATTGCATTCATAAAAATATACGATCATTTATATTTAATAAAAATAATTTTAATAAAAATAATAATATTTTATTAAAATATTTTTTAATTAAAAAATCCATTAATTCATCAAAATATATTTCTTAGCTGAACATTAACTAAAAATACTATTTGTTCTTAAAATACTATTTACATGGTAATAATAATAAAATGAAAGTATATTTATTATTATATACAAAAATAATGTACATAACCATAGTGATAAGGTCTTGTTACATAAAACCTTATAAAAGCCACATAAGACCAAAGAGTAAGGTGTGCGATGGTGACAGACTCTTGGGGTGGCTCATATAACATTGTTCGTGTGGTAATATCTATTAACTTCCATTTCTCTCGTATGCAGTCCTTCTCGAGCTTAAAATATTCAAGATCAGCTTGGGCTTTCTCAAGAGCGAAGACCAATGATTCCTCCTCCTTTCTGAGCTTTGAAAAATGAGCTTCGTATAGGGCACATCTACTGGATGAGGACATCCCTTCCTTTTTCTAAGTAAATTGGATTTGTTAAAGCCTTATATTTATACTAATCATGTGATCACTGTTCAATGGCTATATTGGAAATGGTCACAATTCATAACATAAAACCAATGAATTTGACATTTTATATTAAAATTTTACATAAAAATACATTTAATTAGATCAAGAGGTATTTCCATTAATGAAAGTGTGGGTCATTACAATCTTCCCCCCTTAAAAAAAAATTCCCTTGAAATTTCCTTTTCCCACACTAAAATAGATGTGGGTAACTATCCTTTATTATTTCCTCAAATTCCCACGTTTCTCCTTCAAAATTGTGGTTTCTCCACAACACCTTGTCTAGGGGAATTGTCTTATTTTATAGAACTTTTTCTCTAAGGTCTAAGATCTTCACTATTTGCTCCTCATAAGAAAGATCATCCTCTAACTGTACCACCTCTGAAGAGAGTACATGTGAAGGATTAGGTATGTACTTCATTAAGAGGGATATATGAAAGAAATCATGTACCTTGGCCATGGTAGGTGGAAGTGCTAGTCGATAGGTCACAGCCCCGAAACGATCAAGAATCTCGAAGGGGCCGATGTACCTTGGACTTAACTTCCCTTTCTTTCCAATCATCATGATCTTCTTCCACAGAGATATGCATAGAAATACCATGTCTCCATCTTTCAACTCAAGGTCTCATTGAAGGTTATCTACATAACTCTTCTGTGGACTCTGGGCTTCCTTGATATTTTGTTGAATGGTTTTCAACTTCTCCACCATTTCTTTGACCATTTCTCATCCAAAAATCTTAAGATCACTAACCTCATCCCAACACGCTGGTGTTCTGCACCTTTTCCCATAAAGGTCTTCATATAGTTCCATTTGGATACTCGAGTGGAAACTATTATTATAAGAGAACGCAAACAGAGGAAGATGTTGACCCCATCATCTTTTAAAGTCCATTGAGCATGCTCTAAACATGTCCTCAAGTTTTTAGATAGTCTTCTTGGATTGGCCATCAATTTGAGGATGATCGGCCGTACTGAAGTTCAGTTCAGTATTCAGAGCACGTTGAATACTCTTCCAAAACATATAGGTGAATCTTGGATCTCTATTAGACTGGATAGATAGTGGTACTCCATGCATCTATACCACTTCCCTGATATATACCCATGCCATTTGATCCAATAAAAAATCCTCCCAAATAGCCATGAAGTGTGCAGACTTTGTAAGACGATCCACAACAACCCATACTTCAATGTTTCCTTTGGATGTCTTCAGATGTCCAGTGACAAATTCCATGGTGATGGTCTCCTATTTCCATTCTGGTATGGGAAATGGTTTCATCATCCCCTTGGACTTCTACATCTCTTCCTTCACTTGCTGATACACTAGGCACTTGGAAATATATTCAGCGATCTCCTTCTTCATATTATCCCACCAATAACACTCATGGAGATCTGGATACATCTTTGTGTTTCCTGGGTAAATAGAGAAATTTAAACTACGTTCATCATCCAAAAGTTCCTTCTTTAGTTTCAGAATTGATGGAACACATATTCTTTTCCTAAATCTCACAATTCCTTATTCATTAACATTAAACTCTGGGGATTTCCCTTTTTCGATAGCTTCCACTTTTTCCTAAATTCCCACATAATCTTTTTTAGCATCTTTTATATAACGACCCATAGTTTACATACATTTTTATTACTTCAGAATTGAAGCACACTTATTACAACATATAACAAAACCAATAAAGGACCGTATAGGTATAGTGTCTTTAGAAACTGGGGAACAAAAACAACTGGTTCATAAAGTATCTACTTTGCCTCTCATTTATTTCATCATATCTAGAGTCCCTTTTGGAATATTCTACTTAATAACCTTTTTCCTGACCTGGGGAAATAAAATATAAAAAAGGGTGAGCTCAAATGCTCAGTAAGGGTAAACAAAAGAAATATCAATCACATCATATACATAAGAACATAACTTTTGGAAATCTTATCCTGCAAAAGAGATCATAATATCATAACATGGGATAAATCACAGAAGTGAAATGTAATCCCAATAATCATAGCTTAAAACCTGAAACTTTGTGTCATACAAACATAATCATAGAGAGTCATTTCTTATTAGTCAAGACTCATTTCCAAGACTATGTTAGTGGACAAAGTCAATTTCTGAACCGAGTTCACTCCCTGTTTCAGTCCTGTTTCACTGAACCGGTATAACCTACCGTTACAGCCATGTCTATCTCATGAGATATAAAATCTTTATCCAATTCATTGGAGGGAGATATAGGTCCCACCCATCTCATAATTATACCATTCTTATGTGTTCCACAAAATCATAAACCATACATCATAGCATAATCCATGTAATAAAAATGGGATTTTTAAACAACATGACATCATAAAATAATTCATATAAGATAAAGGAATTCATAAAAAATTTTCCATCACAACATAATCAAATCCATGTAATGATAGGGATAGAAACAGAACCCAAAATTATCTTAGATGGAAAATAATTTTGATAAAACACTTGAACTCCATTCTTGAGGAAAATATCCTTTCTACTTCAAAAACACTTTTCATTTCTTAACATGTCATAAAATTATAACTAAAAGAAGTTTATTAAAAATAAACTTGAAAACTTGTAAAGGAAGCTTCTTGGAAATAATGTTTTAAAAAATCCATTCATGCCGTATAAGTTAAAAAACATTCTTCGTACTTTTGTCGGAAAAGTCAAAAAGTACCTCGTACGAAAAACGAAAAAATATTCCATTAATATCTTTTAGTAAAAACTCACCGAAGGGTAAAATTGGATATAAAATATTGTATAAGGATATAAATATTACATATTGAGGAAACATGGATGTGGATGATAAAATACACCCCAGTAAATACCAAAGTATAAACAATCTCGGATAAAAAAAAGATTGTGATATTTTCCCTTACCTTAGGTCTGACTTGCTTTGTAAGTGTCCGAACCTCCTATATAATGATTTAAATAATTTTGTTGACTTATTCCAGAATCATAATTATTTTTATGATATCATATATGGTCATATTCGTAGCTTCTTAGTAGTAATATTTCATTGCTACTTGTTATTCGGGTGTTTATAACTTTTTGTTCTTATGCATGTTTTGTCAAATAAATTCTTATTCTTCTCTTTAGGTTATAGATACCTCATTTCCTGAATGGTATTAGTGTAATATATATCATATTCATTCATTAAATTCATTTATATAATCATTATGAAATGAAGATCATGTAGAACGAGTCGCATCACATCGTGGAGACGATATTCCGTACGTACGCACGAGTGATGATATCGTTCCTATGATCCTGGAATTGTATTGGAGTGTATGTATACTATTTCAGAATCAATATCACTTTATAATAGTCATATATAGTCATTATTTACACCATTATACCCATCCAAGTAAGGTCGTGGTGGAAAATAGATTACACCACAGCGTGGAGACGGTATTCCGTACGTACGCACGCGCGGTGATTTCATTTTCCGTAGGATGGATAGATGGTTAAATAGGGTTGTTTCATACTTATAATAACATATCAGTATATGAGTGATACTGATTTTATTACTTCATAATGAAACAACTAAAGAAGAATAAGTGGAAGAAGAAATAAAGATGAAAGAATCGGTAACGGACATTACCTCTTCTTTGAAGTGCTTCTTTGAGACCTCCTTTTAGGGCACTAAAATATGTCTTTGAAGAAGACCAGAACCTCTAGGATGTTTCTAGGGAAGTGGAGAGAAGAAAGTTTCAGGGGTTTTCTGAGCTTTAAGGCTCAAAGTGGTGTGAGGAAGAGGGGGATGAGGTGCCCTTTTATAAGGGAGGAGAGGGGCACCTTTGGAATAACTAAAAATATTATTTTATTATAAAGTCAAGTTCGGTTTTAAATAGCTCCAAATTGAGTTATTTAGAAGATAAGGTGGGGATGGGTCTAAATCCTCTCATCCAATAGAATTTAGACAAGTTTAGGTCATTATATTAACCTTATCTTTTAGTTTTAACTCTTAGTTAATTAGATTGACATTTACCATGTCACTTTGTGTTTTTATATTATATAGTTAATAAACTTACCATATACATCCAAGCGACCCCCAAGTTGTGTTTTATTAATATATATAACCTTATCTGAGTCATTGGGATGAACCTTAGATTTTTAGAAATAAAATAACAATTAATAATATAATATTTGTTTTAAAAAACTATTTTATGTCAATTTTGACACTATTCAATAATTGATTTTTTTGAAACTCATAACAGAATGATTACTTCAACAAAAGTTAATTAAATCAATCCTAACATGTCATATTAACCTAGAAAATTAGTTTAGTTCATAAAAAGTCTCAAATTATATTTATTTGGGTATTTATAAGATCAATTATGTCAATATTTCATTAATAAGATAATTACTGCATCATCGTTGTGTCATAAATAAATTAAATTATTTAATGTTTAAAAATTACAAATAAAATACCATTATGTAGGAAATCATTTTATATTTCTAATTAATATTTATAGGTGAATTTATCTTATGTATAACCCCATATTAAAAATGATTTACTTGTTAAACTTTGATTTTAACTATTTTAACCCTTCTTTAAATAAATTAATAATAACTGTCCTAATCTAATCCAAGTGGGCCTAAATTGTCATATTTTATTCCTAAGTTTGTTTTTGGTCGAATTACACATATCCAATAGAATTAGGACACGTGTTAGGGTAATAATAATATCATTTTTACCCTTAATTACCGTATTTACTTTTAACTGTGGTAGAAAAAAGTAAAAAGTTACTATTCACCAAAAAATTATTTTCATCTCATTGAACCACATTTAACTTACTGACATCAACCGTGTCTCTCAGATTTTTGAAATTCCACTCACAGAAGCAGTAAAATTAAGTTTTATGAAAAATTCAGTTTTTTTTTAACGGCCACTTAGTAGTTTTACTATTCATCAAAAATTGAAAGTTTTCAGAAAAATACCAAAATTTCACCCTAGGCTAATTTTGATATTCCGAGTTCAAAAATGAATTCCATTTTGAAAAATAAAATTTATAAAATTTCAAAAAGTGGTTATTAGTATTCATAACGGCTAGTTTTAATAATATTTTAATAGCATATCATTGTTTAGTGAAACTCGGTCTTGCATACGACGCAAGCTATCAAGGAAGGTCGCGATTTAGTGTAAATCAAGAAAAGAAAGTGTTGTGTGTATAAAAAGATTCCTTTTATGATTTATATAACATAAAAGTCTCGGGTTTTACATTCTACCCCCCTTAAAATGAATTTCTCCCTCTAAATTCATCGGAGTTATAAATGGTTTACTACTCGAAAGTTTCTTTAATAGAAACCCAGATCGTAAAAAGGAATACCAATACTTGGCTTTAAAAACTAAAGTATGAAATGTAACGATTACCCAAATAAACTAATCACTGGGTTTCTACATAGGTGAAAATATGGATATGGAAGAGAAATCTAACCATCATGTTCTGATGGAGAGTGGTAGAGAACATGGCTATGGAAAAGCCAGCAATCACAAAGCCATAAATTTTTGACGATCTAAGGTACCATCTGATTCATCATATATAAGAGCACTAGGACAACATTTTTGGTTTTCAAGATCATTTCCCTAAAGTTGATGAAATTAGAAGAAATACTTTCGTGATTTTGGTATAGTCTCACTGTTTGTCGTTCTTTGGACAATTTCCACTTCATCTCTTAAATAAATGAAGTTCAATTTGTCATTCGTGATGTGTTAGCAGATCATGTGATAGAATGATGGTTCATTCCATCTGTCTCAAACAAAAGGTTAAAAAAGTCATCAAAAAATACGTAAGTCCATCTATAGTGAGATTAATCATATATAGTTCCTAAAATGGACTTATACTTCTTATATTATACTGCTTAATATAATAAAACTAGTTTCTACTAAACAGGGACTTCCTGTAGGCCAGTGGTAGGCGATAAAGGCCAGTCGCACTTCGGTTGTGGGTTCGATTCCCACATCCTTGTCTGATGCGATGGGCTATCGCCCGTCCTGTAGGTTGTCCTTTTTCTAAAACTACATTACTATAACATCACATAAATAATATGAAAAAAAGTTCTATCCTTAAAAAATACTAACTTATGGTAAACATAATCCATTCGAATCTTTAGGCTTATCTAAAATACTTCGGTCCAAGCTCATAGTATAAAGAAAACAATAACTTGAAATGTCGTCAACCAAGCATGTGAATACCATCATTTATCCCCCATATATCTTGTTGGTCACATTCCAATCATGCGAATACGTTAATCATGTATTCTCTTGAAAAATGAATACCCATTGAACCTTAGTGAAAACATGAATGCAGTTAAAAGTTAACACTTTCCACATACCAAAATCCTCAAAATTCTATATACTCAAACCATGATATCACTTCTCCTTATATCAGTCATGAGCTCATGAATACTGTCAAACATTTAATTTTCTCTTTATCCCTTCATTATGTGCATATCATCTACATTCCAAAATATCTGAATAACCTTTCATGGATACTGGTAACATTAATCATACACTTTCAAAACTCAAGGAAAGACAACGGTGTAACAATCCTTATATGTCTCTTTATTCCATAGTACCATGATATTACTTATACAACATTACACATGATAAACATGTAATCATTCCACTACATTCTTAAACCATTGACCGAGCTTCAACAAATCTTTCATCTCACATATCATTTGTAGTCTCTTCATCATCATCCACATAAATACTACCCATACGACCATATTGATTCTCTTCATGAGACTTTCCCTTAGGGAATTGGTTTGCATAATGCCCGTACATTCCACATTTAAAATATTTAACCATTGTTGATGTCGTAGCAATACCATTATCCTCATCCCTGGTGTTAACTGAACCTTTTCCTTTGCACTTACTGGCTTTGTGTACTTCTTTTCCACACCCAAAGCATCTTCCAGTTCCTTTGAAACATTCTCCTTGATGCCTCTTCCCACATGATTTACATAGGGGAAATTGAACTTTCATTCCTTTATGATCATCACGAAACTCCATCTTTCTCTTATTAGCCGAGTCAGGAAACCTACCAAATTTTACTTTATTGATCATATGATGAGATTTCTGATTTGGCATAATAATGATGTTTGGACTTCCAAATCCCATTTCATTTGGTTTCTCATAAAGAATATCATTCCATTGTCCATCATATCCTCCATTATCGTGAATCATCTTGTTTCCAGCCATTTTCTAAAACCCAAAAAGAATAGTGTGAGAAGCAAAAATCATAATAAAGGGGGAGTAACTTCAATATCTAACATCTTTGGTTTAATCTAATATCATTACCATAGTTATAGGACTATATCATATACGTATACTTATCCTTTGGGATATCCCTAGACATACCTTAGAAATATCTCTAGGGATCTCACTAACGCTTTCGCATCCTAGTTTCCAAAGGTTGACTAAACTTTTCCTCTGATACCAACTACAACGACCCATACTTTACATATATTGTTATTACTTCAGAATTGAAGCACACTTATTACAACATATAACAAAACCAAGAAAGGACCGTATAGGTATAGTGTCTTTAGAAACTGGGAAACATAAACAATTGGTTCATAAAGCATCTACTTTGCCTCCCATTTATTTCATCATATCTAGAGTCCCTTTTGGCATATTCTACTTAATAAACATCTTCCTGACCTGGGGAAATAAAAAATAAAAAAGGGTGAGCTCAAATGCTTAGTAAGGGTAAACAAAAGAAATATCAATCACATCATATACATAAGAACATAACTTTTGGAAATCTTATCCTGCAAAAGAGATCATAATATCATAACATGGGATAAATCATAGAAGTGAAATGTAATCCCAATAATCATAACTTAAAACCTGAAACTTTGTGGAATACACACATAATCATAGAGAGTCATTTCTTATTAGTCAAGACTCATTTCCAAGACTATCTTAGTGGACAAAGTCCATTTCTGAACTGAGTTCACTCATCGTTTCAGTCATGTTTCACTGAACCGGTATAACCTACTATTATAGCCATGTCTATCTCATGAGATATAAAATCATTACCCATTGCATTGGAGGTAGATATAGGTCCCACCCATTTCATAATGATACCATTCTTATGTGTGCCACAAAATCATAAACCATACATCATAACATAACCCATGTAATAAAAATGGGATTCTTAAACAACATGACATCATAAAACAATTCATATAAGATAAAGGAATTCATAAAAATATTTCCATCACAACATAATCAAATCCATGTAATAATAGGGATAGAAACATAACCCAATATTATCTTAGATGCAAAATAATTTTGAAAAAACACTTGAACTCCATTTTTGAGGAAAATATCCTTTATACTTCAAAAACACTTTTCATTTCTTAACATGTCATAAAATTATAACTAAAAGAAGTTGATTAAAAATAAAATTGAAAACTTTTAAAGGAATCTTCTTGGAAATAATGTTTTAAAAAATCCATTCATGCCGTATAAGTTAAAAAAACATTCTTCGTACTTTTGTCAGAAAAGTCAAAAAGTACATCGTACGAAAAACGACAAAAGATTCCTTTAATATCATTTACTAAAAACTCACCGAAGGGTAAAATTGGATATAAACTATTGTATAAGGATATAAATATTACATATGGAGGAAACATGGATGTGGATGATAAAATACACCCCAGTAAATACCAAAGTATAAACAATCTCGGATAAAAATGAGATTGTGATATTTTCCCTTACCTTAGGTACGAATTTCTTTGTAAGTGTCCGAACCACCTGTATAATGATTTAAATAATGTTATTGAATTATTCCGGAATCATACTTATTTATATGATATCATATATGGTCATATTCTTAGCTTCTTAGTAGTAATATTTCATTGCTACTTGTTATTCTGGTGTTTATAACTTTTTGTTCTTATGTGTGTTTTGTCGAATAAATTCTTATTCTTCTCTTTAGGTTATATATACCTCATTTCCAGAATGGTATTAGTGTAATATATATCATATTAATTCATTAAATTCATTTATATAATCATTATTAAATGAAGATCATGTAGAACGAGTCGCATCACATCGTGGAGACGGTATTCCGTACGTACGCACGAGTGATGATATCGTTCCTATGATCGTGGAATTGTATTAGAGTGTTTGTATACTATTTCAGAATCGATATTACTTTATAATAGTCATATATAGTCATTATTTACACCATTATACCCATCCAAGTAAGGTGGTGGTAAAAAATAGATTACACCACGGCGTGGAGACGGTATTCCGTACGTACGCACGCGCGATGATTTCATTTTCCGTAGGATGGATAGATGGTTAAATAGGGTTGTTTCATACTTATAATAACATATCAGTATATGAGTGATACTAATGTTATTACTTCATAATGAAACAACTAAATAAGAAGAAGTGGAAGAAGAAATAAAGATGAAAGAATCGGTAACGGACATTACCTCTTCTTTGAAGTGCTTCTTTGAGACCTCCTTTTATGGCACTAAAATAGGTCTTTGAAGAAGACCAGAACCTCTAGGATGTTTCTAGGGAAGTGGAGAGAAGAAATTGGCAGGGTTTGGCCGAGCATGAAGGCTCAAAGTGGTGTGAGGAAGAGGGGGATGAGGTTCCCTTTTATAAGGGAGGAGAGGGGCACCTTTGGAATAACTAAAAATATTATTTTATTATAAAGTCAACTTCAGTTTTAAATAGATCCAAATTGAGTTATTTCAAAGATAAGGTGGGGATGGGTCTAAATCCTCTCATACAATAGAATTTCGACAAGTTTAGGTCATTATATTAACCTTATATTTTAGTTTTAAGTCTTAGTTAATTAGATTGACATTTACCATGTCACTTTGTATTTTTATATTATATAGTTAATAAACTTACCATATACATCCAACCGACCCCCAATTTGTGTTTTATTAATATATATAACCATATCTGAGTCATTTGGCCAAACCTTAGATTTTTAGGAATAAAATAACAATTAATAATATAATATGTTTTTTAAAAACTATTTTATGTCAATTTTGACACTATTCAATAGTTGATTTTTTTGAAACTCATAACAGAATGATTACTTCGAAAAAAGTTAATTAAATCAATCCTAACATGTCATATTAACCTAGAACATTAGTTTAGTTCATAAAAAGTCTCAAATTATATTTATTTGGGTATTTATAACATCAATTATGTCAATATTTTATTAATAAGATAATTACTGTATCATCGTTGTGTCATAAATAAATTAAATTATTTAATGTCTAAAAATTAAAAATAAAATACCATTATGTAGGAAATCATTTTAGCTTTATAATTAATTTTTATAGTCGAATTTATCTTATGTATAACTCCATATTAAAAATGATTTACTTATTAAACTTTGATTTTAACTATTTTAACCCTTCTTTAAATAAATTAATAATAAATGTCCTAATCTAATACAAGTGGGCCTAAATGGTCATATTTTATTCCTAAGTTTGTTTATGGTCGAATTACACTTGTCCAATAGAATTAGAACATGTTTTAGGGTAATAATAATATCATTTTTAGACTTAATTACCCTATTTACTTTTAACCGTGGTAAAAAAAAGTAAAAAGTTACTATTCACCAAAAAATTATTTTCATCTCATTGAACCAAATTTTACTTACTGACATGAACCGTGTCTCTCGAATTTTTGAAATTCCACTCACAGAAGCGGTAAAATTATGTTTTATGAAAAATTCGGTTTTTTTTAACGGCCACTTAGTAGTTTGACTATTCATCAAAAATTGAAAGTTTTCAGAAAAATACCAAAATTTCACCCTAGGCTAATTTCGATATTCGGAGTTCCAAAATGAAGTCCATTTTGAAAAATAAAATTTATAAAATTTCAAAAAGTGGTTATTACTATTCATAACGGCTGGTTTTAATAATATTTTAATAGCATATCATTGTTTAGTGAAACTTGGTATTGCGTATGACGCAAGCTATCGAGGAAGGTCGCGATTTCGTGTAAAGCAATCCAAGAAAGTTTTGTGTGTATAAAAAGATTCCTTTGATGATTTATATAACATAAAAGTCTCAGGTGTTACATTTTAACCTTCGCCGAAGTGAGGGTTGAGCAATAATTTGTGAAAGGATTGTTGATGTTCCCTTCTTTATGATTCCCATGTCCATATTAATCAGATCCTAGAAGATTGGATCCTTTTCAATTCTTATTAATGATAGAATCGCTGGGTCCTTTCTACTTAGGGAATCTTCTACCTTTTTCACCTTCCTAGGGTGGTACTCGATTGAGCAGTCATAGTCTTTGATCATCTCTAACCATCTTTGTTGGTGCATGTTCAACTCTTTCTGTGTGAATATATACTTGTGGCTTTTCTTGTCCATATATATTTCACACTTCTCCCCAAAGAGATAATGCTTCCTAACTTTCAAAGTGAAGATCACTAAAGCCAACCTGAGGTCATGTGTTGGACTGTTCTTTTCATGAACTTTCAATTGCCTTGATGCTTAGGCAATGACTTTGTCATTTTTCATCAACAGACATCCCATACCCTTCTTTGAAGCATCACTGAATACAATAAAAAGTTCTCCACTTGTGGGTAAAGTGAGAACAGGCTCAGTGATAAGACTCCTTTTTGACTCCTTAAAGCTTTATTCACATTCATCAATCTAAGAAAACTTTACTCCCTTCCGAGTTATCTTGGTAAAAGGGTTGGAAAATCGTGAGAAATTTATCACAAATCGTCGATAATATCCAGCTAACCTCATGAAGCTACAGATATCTGTTACTGATGTTGGTCTTGGACACCCCTCAATTGTATTTGTTTTGGAGGGATCCACAGATATCCCATTACTTGTGATGACATGGCCCAAGAATTATACCTCCTTCAACCAAAACTCAAACTTGTTGTACTTTTCATAGAGCTTCTTCTTTCACAAGGTCTCTAGTACAGTTCTCAGATACTCCTCACAATCCTCCTTGGTTTTGGAATATATTATAACATCATCTATAAATATATCCACAAACTTGTCAAGGTAATATCTAAAGACTCTATTCATCAAGTCCATGAATATTTCTAGAGATTTTTTGTGTCTAAAAGGTATTACTATGAATTCATAGTGCCCGTATCTTGTACGAAAATCAGTCTTGGGGATATCTTCCTTCTTCACCCTTACTTGATAATATCCCGACCCCAAATCCACCTTGGAGAAGTATTGTGCTCCATGAAACTGATCGAACAAGTCATCAATTCTTGGGAGAGGATACTTGTTCATTATCGTTATTTTGTTGAGCTCACGATAATCGATGCAAAGGCGCATTGACCCATCCTTCTTCTTGACGAAGAGGACTGGTGCACCCCATTGCCAAGCACTTGGGTGTATAAACCCTTTATCCAAATTCTCCTATAGTTGTTTTTTCAGCTCCTCAATCTCCACAAAAGCCATTCTATAAAGAGTCTTGGATATTAGAAATGACCCAGGTATAAGATCAATTGATAATTCAACATCTCTTCTAGGAGGAAGTCCAGACAATTCCTCGGGAAACACTTCAGTGAATTCCCTCACAATGGGCATGTCCTATAGGATGGTTTCCTCCTTAGACTCAATCATCTAAGCCAGATAAGCGTGATCATAGGGCGGTAATATCCACACTTGAGATGATTGAGCTAAATAATATTCATCTTCCTCCTTGCACTTGTAAAGAATCGGGGGTTGATTCTCCACATGGAGAGTGATTTACCTCTCACGACAATTTATATTGGCTCTATATAAGGAAAGCCAATCCATAACAAGAATTACATCAAATTCCACTAGAGGGAGTATGATGAGGTTCTCTGGGAAGTTTAATCCATAGATTTTGATAGGGGAGGAGTTATATTTATGGGATTTAATGATTTCCCCATTTGTTATACTCATCGACATCTTCACTTCCATGATTTGTGGTGGTGTTGGGATTGTTCTACTAAACTTTTCAGATATAAAATAATGCGTTGAACCTGAATCAAAAAGTACGTTCTCTATTCTGGAATAAATAACTGGAGTACTTGTCACCACTTCGTTGTCGGGGTTCACTTCAGCAGTAGTGATGACAAAAGCTTGACCCTGCTACCTTGGAGGTTATTGGTTGCCTCCAAAAACCCTAGGCTTAGGGAACTGATTTGCAAGATGCCCTGGTTCTTTGCAGTTGTTGCAATGAAAAATGCATTGAGGTTCGAACAGAGTGTTCCTCTCCTCTGTCACAGTCGTGGGTCTTTCTTGCAGATAGTTAACATCTAGGTTCCCTTATATTCCACACCTAAAGTATTTCCCTGTCCACTTTAGGCAATTTTTAGGGTGCTTCTTTCCACACCTTTGGAAAGTGGGGTGCTGGATCTTCTTAGCACCATTGGATTTATCCATCGGACTTCCAGCATTGAAGTCCACCTTACGCTTCTTATCCCCATGACACCCCTAGGATTCTCTAATCTCCATTTCTACCTTGAGGGCACATTGGACAATTTACTCATAGTTGTTGAAGTCACAGATTGCCCGTTCTTTCCGCAGGCTAGGTTTCAGCCCACCGAGAAGCGGTCAACCTTGCATTCAGGGATAACGACAAAGCCAGAAGCATATCGTGAAATCCTTGTGAATTTTTCCTTATATGATCCAATAGATTTTTCATCTTTTTTCTTGAGGGCAAGGAAGTCCCTTTCTATCTTAATCCAGAGGGTGCGTGTAAAAAAATTATCGAAAAACAACTTTTGGAAATCCTTCTATTCCAACGCCTCGATCTCCTCCTCAGGCTTCGTATTTTTTATCAATTACCACCATTGATCAGCTTCACCCTCCATACAATAAGAAGCTAGGAGAAAATTATCTTGGTGAGAAAATTGAAGGGTGGAGAAGATCTTTTTAATGGAGTTGATCCATTGTTCAGCGATTGAGGGATCATATTATCCATTAAAATTAGGAAGCCTTTCTCTCATGAAGCTCTCGATAACGACTTGTTATTTCTTAGATGGGGTAGAACATTCCTCTTGACCTATGTTTCTATTAAAATCTTGAGTTATCTGAAGGGGAAGCGTGAACAATTTCATGATTCCCACTCCCATTGGATTGGGCATCTCAGTAGTACAGTCATTACATTGATCTTCACATCGGTTGTTATCCCGAGACCTCCTATTACCGGCCATTGGCTGGAATAAAAGGAAAGGTAGGGGTAACACATAAAGGTTTATCCAAGGACAAAACTAATGACTTATGACTAAATTTTATTTCCTTAACATATGAATCTATTGTCTTTAGTCTATGTTAACCATGATCTACTTTCTTACATGTATTCTTAGAGAATTTTTTTCCTTAATAATGGTCCATACTAATCTTGTGAATTTACAAAAGCATATCCCCTGAGAGTGTCATTACCAAGAGTGCAGCAAGGCCCGTTGTCGTTCACCAGTTCCCATTTGAGTCTAGCTCAATGTGGTGTTTTTAGGTTTTACCCCTAGGAAACATCTGTTCCAGAGCCACCTCTACCTGCTCTTATCCAGATTGGGATGTATTTTCTTGATAAACCACTTACTCAATACTCACAAAAAATTAGGGATATTTTTATTATACTTATTCTTGTATATAAGGATTCACTAGGTGTTAGACTCACCTGTTTTGATAATCCCAAATCATGTTTAAATAATTGACCATAGTATATTAAGCCATTTGCTAACCCTTTTTAATCTGTATTTATATTTTTTATCCTCAACAATTTATATTATTAGTTTCATAATTTAGTTGCATCAGCTTACAATTTAAATTTATCTAAATACATGTTCACTGTTAAAAGATAATAATAAGAGCCTTATGTTCAAGGTCACTATTATAGCTCACTGTTACTCTAGGTCACCGATCCTATAAGGTTACTATTGAAGATCTATTATCACTGATATACCGGTACAAGGTTACTGTCACAATTCTACCATTGATATGCTTATCAAAGCTCACAAACAAAGAGTCAGCATCACAAAGTCACTGTTGTGGCATGGATTCTATTAGAAGTTCACTGTTAGACTCTTTCTCAAGTCTTCTGTTGAGAGAATCAGTATTCAATTCTTTAGTTGGACATGTCTACCCTTAGTAGATGTCTACCGCTAGACAACTACTACTATCGAGATAGTTGACTTTTGTTCAAATTCTACTAATGGACATACTCCACTGTTAATGAAATTACCTGTTGAGATAAGTCTACCATTGGAAAGGTCATTGTTGAAGTAGTCTGATGTTACAAAGCTTCTCTTAGAAGCTACTGTTGGAGTCTACTACTGATCAAGCCTACTGATGAAGCCCACAATTGAATAGCCTATCGATGAAGTCCACTTATGAGGAGCTACTGTTACATAGAGTAACAACTACCATTACAAGACATCCACTGACACAAAGTATACCGTTACAAGCCTACAGATTGAGAGCCTACAGATGAAGTCCACAGTTGGAAAGACTAGCATTGAAGTCTACCGTGTGACATGATTCTACTACCAGTCTAATAATATTCTATTATTATCTTTACCAATTTTATTATTATTGTTATAACGGTTATGTCTGGACAAATTAATGCACCTGAAATTAATTTAATATTACTTGCAGGCATATCAAGAGACAATACGATGTATGAGGAAGACCACAAGTGGTTGAAACATTTCTCTTGTTGGCCTCTATTGAACCAAATGAAAAATCTCAGCTGGAAAAATGTACATATATATATATATATATATGTGTAGAGATAGACATCAAAAAAATATAATCACCATAGAGATATATACAAAGAAGACATAGAAACAAGAGACAAGCGTGGACACATTGTATATACACAGAACACTCATAAGAGAGAAACATACACAATCTGTAGAAAAACACTCAAGCACTCATTCTGAAGAACAGAGAGTGTCACGAAGATCTATTGAAATAATCTTTTCAAGCTATAGTGGTGTGCTACAAAAGATATTCAAACCCAAGAAGCTGATCATCTCTATATCTGGAAGTTAGAACCTGGAAGTTGTGACACTCTGTTTTGGAGGCAACTTGCAGAGAAGGACCAAAGATTCATTTCCCTCAAACCGACAAGTCCAGAGCTGATCTGCTAACACAACAGAGCATTCTAAACTTATCACAACTATATTTAGCTCTATTGAGTTTAATTATTTTACATTTATGAGCAGTGTGTTTGTGTTACACACACTGACTCTTGTGCTTGAACTGAGGGATACTAAAAATCCCGATACCAAACTCTCTTTACATTTGTTTCCCACGTATAATTGTGGAAGATTCCTGGTGTATCTTGGTTGTTATAATTTTCCCACATATAACTCTGGTAGAGGTTTCAAAACCTGGACAGTTTGTGAAAACTATTGTAAAGCCCGATACAGGTTGTGTATCACTTTTTAATATAATTGCTTGGTGGCAGGTGATCATCAAGTGAAGAGGACTAGGTCCTGACTTAATACTGAACCTCCTGTTTAAATTATTGTGTTCATCTTTCCATTACTCTATTTTACATTTATCCGTTGTGCTTATATTAGCAAAGACAGAAATCTATTTTTACATTTACTCTGATAGTTAGATCTGGTTAGTGTGTATATGTGATTCATTTAGTAAACATGTTTCAAAAGTGGAATTAGTTCTCATACTGATTCTACTGAGGAGTAATTGACCTTTGAGAAATATGTTAAACAATAAGTCACTTATATCTCTACTGCCTTAATTGACTGGACCATTTTAATTTGAAGGATTTTAATCCGAAAAATTTTTAACAGAAATTTTTATTTGAACTCAATTCACCCCCCCCCCCCTCTTGAGTATCCACTCTGACCAACATTTGGTATCAGAGGAAACATTTTTATTTATAAAAAGTTTTCAAACCCTCTATTTTTTCAAAATGTGATTTTAGTTTTATCTTAAAGATCTTAAATTTCTATTAGTTCTAAATTTTGTCTCCATAATAAATTTTCTAAAATCTAGTTATGGACAATAGACTAGAAGGTGCTGCTACTAATAGGCCACCTTTCTTTAATGGTGTGAATTATTCTTAATGGAAAATTAAAATGAACATTCATTTGGAAAGTATGGGTTTTGATATTTGGTCTGCTATAGAATTAGAATATGAGATGCCCAAAACTGCTAGATCTACCTGGGATGATGCTACAAAATCTATCTATAACAATAAATATAAAGATATGAATGCCCTTTACTTCTCTTTAGGAGATGATGAATTTAATCGAATTTCTGCACGTAAAACAGCTCATGAAATCTGGGACACCTTGGCTGCTTCTCATGAAGGAACAACCAATGTCAAGGAAATGAGATTAAATACTTATACTATTAAATATGATAATTTTAAAATGAGACCTGATGAACCCATTTCTGACATGTACCTCAGGTTTAATGAGATTGTCAACACCATGAGTTCACTGGGAAAATCTATTATAGAAAAGGAGCAGATCATGAGAATATTGAGATGTTTTCCAGACATATGGAGAGGCACTTATGTGTCTATTCGAGAGTCATGTGACATCAACAAGATACCTGTTAAGGAGTTGATTGGTAAACTAATGATGTATGAAGAATAACAGAAGGTGAACAAAGAAGAGTATGATGAACCTAAGAGAAAATATGTGGCATTCAAGTCTACTTATTCAAAGAGAAAAGACAAGGAGAAAATACATGTACCTACTAAAATTTTAACTAGTGAAGATTCAGATTCAGACAGTGATGAAGAAATGGCTCAAATAGCCAAGAGATTTAAGAAGTTCTATAGGAAGAAGAAGTTTTTCAGAAAACCAAACTACAAGGGTAAGTATGATCAACAAGGAAAGTGGAAGAAGTATTGTAAGAAATATGATAAGGAAGATGATATAGTCTGATATGAATGCAAGAGGAAAGGACACATCAAGGCTGACTTTCCGAAGTTAAAATTCAAAAAGATATATGATTATAAGGGAAAAAATTATAAAAAGTCTATGAAAGAAACCTGGAGTGAATCAAAATACAGTTCAAGTGAATTTGATGCTTCAGACTCAGAACAGAACAAACATGCCAATCTAGGTTTTATGACAGAGATATCCGAGGTAAAAGTTGATTCCCCTGTGCGTAATAGTTATTATTCAGGGAATGAATTTGACTCTCATAATAAAGAAGATACGAATAATGAAGAATTATTTGAATATTATGAAATGATTGAGGACACTTTTAATGAGCTCAAGGACAAATATATTTCATTAAAAAGACAACATGATTTAAATGCGAATTACTTGTCAAATATGGACATAGAAAAAGGGAAATTTTCTACACTGTTAAAGGAAAATAAAGAGTTAAAATTATCTAATGAAAAATTAAGAAAGGATATTAAAAATTTAACTGCTGGTAGGGATACCTTGACACAGTTGCTAGGAAAACATATTGCTCCAAAATATTCAACTAGTATAGGATATCAGCCTGGACAGAGACAAATTAGCAAAACCAAATTTGTTCCAAAATCTGGACAGTTCACTGCTAGTTCTGGAAAATTTTTTGAGAAACAATTTCCTAAAGGACAGAAAAAGGTATTTATATCTCAAAATATGTTTGTTGATTTTGGAAAACCTATAAATAAAATATGGGTTCTCAATGTTTTATTGGCTAACCTTTCTAGACCAAAGAAGATCTGGGTACCAAAATTATCACATGTTTAATATGTCTTGCAGGGAATTTGTTTAAAGAGTTCATGTAATGACCTATGGTACCTGGACAGTGTATGTTCAAGACATATGATATGAGACTATTCTTTCTTCAAGATTATAATTAAAGTTGATGTTGGGAATGTCAGCTTTGGTGACAATGAAAAAGGAAAAATCATCGACTTAGGATAGATCGGTAACCCTGATACAATATTAATCTCTAAAGTAATTTTTGTTGATGGATTAAAGTATAATTTACTTAGCATATCTCAGTTATGTGATGATGGATTTAATGTTAAATTTGAAAATGATTCATGCAATGTTTTTAATTCAAAAAATGATTTAATTTTCACTACATGTAGAAATGAGAATGTATATGCTGTTGATTTAAATTCCTTATCTAAACACAATTTTTCCTGCTTAAATTATTTTCATAAAGAGTCTTGGTTGTGGCACCGAATGTTAGGACATTGTAATGTGCACTCACTCAGGAAGATATCTAAGAAATTTTTAGTTAGAGACTTACCTAAATTAGAATTCCCACTTAATAAAGTGTGTAATCCCTGTCAAAAGGGAAAACAACACAAAGTTTCTTTCAAACCAAAGAAAGAAGTTTCAACTTCTCAACCACTTGAGTTGGTTCACATGGATTTGTTTGGACCATCAAGAGTTTCAAGTCTAAATGGGAAGCACTATGATTATGTTCTTGTGGATGACTTTTCTAGGTATACTTGGGTATACATTCTAGCTCACAAAAGTGAAGCTTGTTCCTATTTTTTCAAATATTCCAAGTCTGTAGAAAACCTTCATGGACTTAAGATTAAGACACTGAGAAGTGATCATGGCCGTGAGTTTGAGAATCATGAGTTTGAATCCTACTACTCACATAATGGCTATAGTCACAACTTTTATGCCCCTAGGACACCTCAACAAAATGGAGTTTTAGAAAGAAGAAATAGGACCCTTCAAGAAATTACAAGGACTGTGCTTAAGGAGTATGACTTACATATTTATTTGTGGGTTGAAGCTGTAAATATAGCTTGTTATGTTATCAATAGAGTTTTTGTTATACCTGTTCTAAAAAGGACCCCTTATGAACTTTGTAATAATAGGAAGCCTAAGGTTAATTACTTTAGAGATTTTGGTTGCAAAGTCTTTATTCTTAATACTAAAGATAATCTTCACAAATTTTCTCCCAAAAGTGATGAAGGAATTTTCCTGGGTTATTCTATCTCAAGTAAAGCCTATAGAGTGTTCAATAAGAAAACCAAATGTGTGGAAGAATCAGTTCATGTCAAATTCGATGAGACTGATCCACATGAGCCTAAAACCCCTCTTGAAAATCTTGAAGAAGATTTGTCAATTCTAAACCTTAATGATAAGGATAATGAATCCCCTATAAAAGTATCCAGTTCTAGAAATTTTCCAGAATCTGCACCTGTTGATTCTGAACCAACAGACAACAATGAGGAATCTAGTTCAAACCTTTCTAAAGGTACTAGGACTCTCAAGAATCATCATCTAGATGCTGTTGTAGGCGATTTTAATACAGTAACACAAACTAGAGCTTCTCTAAGAAACCAGGTTGAACATCAAGATTTTCTTTCATATATTGAACCCAAAAATATTAATGATTCTATCAATGATGAATTTTGGGTAATGTCTGTTCAATAAGAAGTAAATTAGTTCGAAAGAAACAAAGTTTGGGAATTAGTGGGAAGACCTAAGGAAACTTTGACCATAGGCACTAAATGGGTGTTTAGGAACAAAGTTGATGAGTCTGGGAATATAGTTAGAAATAAAGATAGGCTAGTTGCACAAGGATATAGTCAAGAAGAAGGAATAGACTATGAGGAAACCTTTGCACCTATAGCTAGACTAGAAGCTTTTAGGATACTACTTGCATATGAATCTCATCTGAATTTCAAGATTTATCAAATGGATGTTAAAAGTGCTTTTCAAAATGGGTATATAGTTGAGGATGTGTTTGTTGAGAAACATCCTAGTTTTATAAATACCCATTTTTCCAATCATGTTTTTAAACTATCTAAAGCTTTATATGGCTTAAAATAAGATCCAAGAGCATGGTATGACAGGCTCAACTCTTTTCTTATTTCAAAAGTTTTTACCAAAGGGATAGATGATCCTACTCTTTTCATTAAATGGATTTCTAAAGATGTTTTTATAGTAAAAATTTATGTGGATGATATTATTTTTGGATCTTCTAAAAATTCATTATGTATTGATTTTTCAAAAATGACGCAAAATGAGTTTGAAATGAGTTTAATGGAAGAAATCAAATTTTTCCTTGGATTTCAGATATTTCAAAATAAAAATGGCATTGTTTTGAATCAAAGTAAATAAATTAAGGATCTTTTAAAACATTTTTCTTTGGATGGTAGTATAGGTAGTGACACACCTATGAGTTCCACCTGTAAGTTGTATGCTGATGAAGGTGGAGAACCAGTGGATCAAACCAACTACAGAGGTATGATAGGGAGTCTACTCTATCTTAAAACTATTAGACCTGACATCATGTTTAGTGTGTGCATGTGTGCTCGCTTTCAGGCCAATTTAAAAGAGTCTCATTTAACTGCTATAAAAATGATTTTTAAATATCTCAAACATACTCCCAACTTAGGAATATTTCATCCAAAAGGAAAATCGTTTGATTTGTTGAGTTATTCTGATTCTGATTTTACCAGTTTCAAGTTAGATAGAAAAAGAACCTCTGGGACATGTCCGATTTTAGGCAAGTCACTAGTATCTTGGTTTAGTAAGAAGCAGAAATCTGTTGCATTATCTACTGTCGAAGCTGAGTACATAGCTGCTGGTAGTTGTTGTGCTCAAATTATATAGATGAAACACACTTTAATAGACTATGGATATCAATTCAAACATGTCTATAAAGTGTGACAATACAAGTGTTACTAACATTTCCAAAAATCCAGTATCTCATGCTAGGACAAAGCACCTTGATGTGAGACATCACTTTTTGACTGATCATTATCAAAAGGGTGATATCACTCTTGAATTCATTGGCACTGAACATAAATTGGCTGATATATTCACAAATCCCTTGAATTCTAAGAGATTAAATTACATCAAACATGAGTAAGGAATGATTAATTTCAGCATAGGAAACCTCACAGTTATACCTCACCGTTAGAACTCACTGTTGTACCTCACTGTTAGAACTCACCGTTGGACCTCAAAGTTAAACCACACTGTTAGAACTCACCGTTGGACCTCACAGTTATACCTCACTGTTTGAACTCACTGTTGGACCTCATAGTTAGACCACACTGTTGCACCTCACTGGTGTACCTTACTAGTACATCTCACTATTGGATACCTCGTTGTTTGTCTTTATTTTTGCGGGAATTCGATCCATTTTTATTCCTATTAATTATTTATATTTTATTGTGTTTTAATTCCTAAATGATAAAACCAAAGGAAATGAACATATATCAATCCACCTTCCCCTCTCAATCTCGAACCTTACTCTCAAAATTCCTAAACCCTAACCCTTCTCCTGAACCCTCAAACCTCCTTCAATCTCCATGGCTAGAACCAAACAACCCCCAACTGTCAATGAGGATGCGCCAAGGAAAAAGAGAACCCGAGATGAATCCAATGGGACCAGTAATACCCCGACGAGACCTGTCAACCCACATCTGACCAAGAGAGAAATATTTTCTAAGAAGGAATTAAGTGAAGAATGGCTATTGTCGATCAAGTTATTAGTGCTGAAAGTACTAGATGCCAAAGGATGGACTGAATGCTTTGCCAACAACAATGGACCATACTACCTGAAGCTTGTGAAATAATTATATGAATATCTGAAGTTCGAAGAGGAAGATGATGTACATAAGCTAATATCCAGAGTCAATGGAAGTGAAGTCAGCTTCTCATCTGCTGAGTGGGCTGCCTGTTTGAGAGTTCCTCATGAAGGAATATATGATTACTACTCTGGAATGGCTCCTCCAGACAGTAATGTTTTTGAGTATGAAAAATCTTGGGAAGAACTGAAAGGAAATGGAAAATCAAGGAAGATCATTGCAGCTGAAATGAATGGAGAAGACATGCTTTTATTCAAATTCATTCAGCATGTACTTAGTCCCAGGAGAGGAGATTTTTCAGTGCTGAAGTACCAGGACATATTCCTGATGTACTTACTGAAGCATGGAAATAAGATTAACCTATGTAGGTTACTGATGGCACAATTGGAGGATATGACTAAGACAATATCAAAATCCAATGCCCTATTCTATGCCAAGCTTATTTCAGTAATGCTAAAGGTAAAGGGTGTGTCTGGAAATCAATAAGAGATGATAGTGGCCAAGAATAGTGTTTGTATCTCCAAGGTGATCTGCAAATTCATGAAAATTAGCTGGAATCCCTAGAAGAAGGCATGGGTAAATGATGAAGGAAAGATATATGAAAATTTTGACCTTACTACTCATCCATCTAGGCCAAAAGACCAGAGAGATCCAGGTCTGAAGCCTGATGAGCTAGAACTGGCTTATTCTGATGAGGAGGAAGTTGAAGGTGTTGTGGACCCTAAAAGATAGAACACCCCCATTGATGATGAGAGTGATCCTGATTTTCCTAACAGTCCTATAAGGATAGTAGCTTTCAGACTAGCTATCCCTCCAAAAGAACTTCCAAGAAGAGAGAATATTCTGAAGGACAGTGACACTGAGACCACTGAAGAAGAAGAAGCATATCAGAATATTATCAAGGACACCTTTGAAGAGGATGAGGAAGAGGAATCTTGTGAAAAGGATGAAAGAAAGGAGGTTGGTGCTGAAGTTGATGATGAGGACAATGAATGAGAAGAGATCAGTTTGAGCCCTCTGATAGAGAATACAGACAAGATAGTGTGTGGTCAGGAAGCAGGAGTGGCATCTACTGCTATTGATATGGAATTCATTGATGACTCAGTGATGGCTGTGACACACCCCACCAGTGAACCAATAGTGCAAATAGTTGTTGGAACTACTGGAGTTGCAGAGGAGGTTGTGGATTTACCTGGAGCAGAAAAAGTAGAAGAGAATACTCAGGAGAGAGCACTGAGTGATGGGGAGCAACATATTGGTTCAGTTTCTGTGCTATATGACATAAATGTATGGTCATCAGATCTAGGATACATGGTACTTGGACTCAATTATGGAGATTAAGATGAGGAAGTCCAGCCTCAAAGGGATTCTGTTATCCTACTTGAAAGTATTCCAGTAGTTATGGCTGACAATTTGGAAACTAATGAAGACCTTGAGTCCTTAAAGGTTGAAATGAAAAATTCATTAAAAGAATCAATGGAAGATTTGATGAATAGACTTGTTGAAGAGATGAGGAGTGTGGATCAATCCCTGGAGCTATCTATGGGATGTGATGTGTCTAGTCTAGTGAAATAAATGATGAATGAGATTAAAGTGTGCCATACTCAAATTGAAAGCTAGACAGGAGCTGTGGTTACTCTGAGACAATTGGTTGCTTCATTGACTGCCATGAGTAGTTCTCAAAACCAAGTGAATGCTGAGATTCGATATATCAAAGAGGTAGTAAAGCAATTTGTGGAAGATTTTTAGGCTTTTAAGAAATCATTCAAAGAACACCCAAATAGTTAGGATGCACTTGTTCAGAAGGTGATTGGTAATTTGACTCAGTCTTTCAAAGAGACAGTGGATTTCTCAGTCAAACCCCTTCCCTCATCTAGCTCCTCTGTGAACATTGACCAGATCAGAAAGGTAATCCAGGAAGAACTTTCTAAGGCCAGTACCAGTGGCACCTCTGATTCTCAGGTCCTTTCTACCACAAGGGAAGTTAGCAGTTTTGTTCGTGAAAACTTGCGGGCAGCTACTGCTTCTCAAGAATCCATTAAGAATAAGGTATATTCTTACTTTGAGAAGGTCTATACCAAGAATCAAATGAAAAACCACTTCATGCTTTTGATAGAGAATATGAAGCTACCTCTAGTGAATCAGGAATTCAAGGGGCAGGTCAGTAAAATGAGAGAATTGACCCCTGCTTTGGATAAATTTTTGCAGAATAAATATGATTTTTTATCTGCTATGGAAAGAGGAGGAAGCATTATTATGGATTTCAGAAACCTTCTTCAACCCTTTCTCCATGTGAATTGTACCCCTATCATCATACCTTCTGCCTTACCTGCATCTCAACCTAGTGGTTCTTCCACGATGTCTCCTGCTGAAGCTATCAGAAGCCTTACTGCATTGATCCCTCAGCGAGCTACCCACTACAGACCCACAGGAGCTTCTGTTGCTGCCCCTCTAGTCATTCCTACAGCAATCCCAAAACCTGTTGATCCACCGGCTCATCCTTTATCTTATTTTTCCAAGTAAAATGATCCCTTACCTATGGATAATGTGGATTGAGTCTGTTTATGTCTTTTGATAGGGACTATGTATTCTTTTTAGGTCATGTAATGTACTTTCATTAATACAAGCATTCTCTATTTTCTCTATTTGTGTTTATTATTTCTAATCACAAAGGGGGAGAAGTACTGTGATAATTCTATGCTAATTCTAGACAAAACATGTGATTGGGGATAAATGTTCTAATATTCAAATTTGATCCTATGTTGAATCTTTTCTTCCTTTCTCTCTAATCTCATGTGCCAATATATTCTGGTTTTACACTATTATTAATCTCTAATTACTTGAGACATTTTTTTATCTATGTTTAGTAACTATATTATATATGATATCTATCTTTAATACATACTGGCATAATTTGTGATTATCAAAATAGGGGTAGATTGTTGGACTCACCTGTTTTGATAATCCCAAATCATGTTTAAATAATTGACCATAATATATTAAGGCATTTGCTAACCCTTTTTAATCTGTATTTATATTGTTTATCCTGAACAGTTTATATTCGTAGTTTAATAATTTAGTTGCATCATCTTATAGTTTACATTTATCTAAATATAAGTTCACTGTTAAAGGCTACTGATAAGATCATTCTATTCAAGGTCACTGTTATAGCTCACTGTTACTCTAGGTCACTAATCCTAGAAGGCTACTGTTGAAGATCTACTATCACTGATATACCGGTACAAGGTTACTATCACAAGTATACCGTTGATCTGCTTATCAAAGCTCACAGACAAAGAGTCATTGTCACAAATTCACTGCTATAGTAAGGCTTTTGTTAGAAGTTCACTGTCAGACTCTTTCTCAAGTCTTCTGTTGAGAGCATCACTATTCAATTCTACTATTGGACATGTCTACCGTTAGTAGAAGGATACCACTAGACAACTCCTACTATTGAGATAGTCAACTTTTGTTCAAAGTATACTAATGGAAATACTCCATTGTTAATGAAATTACCTATTGAGATAAGTCTACTATTGGAAAGGTCACTGTTGAAGTAGTCTGATGTTACAAAGCTTCTATTAGAGCTTACTGTTGGAGTCTACTGCTGATCAAGCCTATTGATGAATCCCACAGTTGAATAGCCTATCGATGAAGTCCACTGATGAGGAGCTACTGTTACACAGAGTAACTCTACCATTACAATACATCCACTAACACAAAGTCTACCGTTACAAGCCTACAGACAGAGAGCCTACATATGAAGTCCACAGTTGGAAAGACTACCGTTTAAGTCTACCGTGTGACATGCATCTGCTACCAGTCAAATAATATTCTAATATTATCTTTACCAATTTTATTATTATTATTATAAAGGTCATGTATGGAAAAATGAATGCACCTGACATTAATTTAATGTCACTTGCAGGCATATGAGGAGACAGTACGATGTACGAGGAAGACCTCACGTGGTTGAAACATTTCTCTTGTCAGCCTCTGCTAAACCAAATAAAAAAGCTCAGCTAGAAAAATGTATATATATATATATGTGTGTGTAGAGACATACATCAAAAAAAAATATAATCACCATAGATATATATACAAAGAAGACATAGGAATAAGAGACAAGCGTGGACACATTGAATATACACAGAACACTCATAAGAGAGAAACATACACAATTTGTAGAAAAATACTCAAGCACTCATTTTGAAGAACAGAGAGCGTCACGAAGATCTATTGAAATAATCTTTTCAAGATGTGGTGGTGTGCTGCAAAATATCTTCAAACACAAGAAGCTGATCATCTCTACATCTGGATGTCAGAAACTGGAAGTTGCGACACTCTGTTTTGGAGGCAACTTGCAGAGAAGGATCAAAGCTTCATTTCCCTTATACCAACAAGTCCATAGCTGATCTTCCAACACAACAGAGCATTCTAAACTAATTACAACTATCTTTAGATCTATTGAGTTTAATTACTTTACATTTGTGAGCAGTGTGTCTCTGTTACACACACTGACTCTTGTGCTTGAACTGAGGGATTATTAAAGTCCCCATACCAAACTCTCTTTACATTTGTTTCCCATGTATAACTGTGGAAGAAGCCTGGTGTGTCTTGGTTTTTATAATTTTCCCATGTATATTTGTGGTAGAGGTTCCAAAACCTGGACAGTTTTTGAAAACCATTGTAAGGCCCGATACAGGCAGTGTATCACTTTTTAATATAATTTCTTGGTGGCAGGTGATCATCAAGTGAAGAGGACTAGGTCTTGACTTAAGACTAAACTGATTGTTTAAATTGTTGTGTTCATCTTTACATTACTCTGTTTTACATTTATCCACTGTGCTTATATTAGCAAAGACAAATATCAGGTTTTACATTTACTCTGATAGTTAGTTCTGGTTAGTGTGTATATGTGATTCATTTAGTAAACTTTTTTGAAAACTGGAATTAGTTCTCATACTGATTATACTAAGGAGTAATCAACCTTTGAGAAATCTGTTGAACAATAAGTCACTTATATCTATACTGCCTTAATTGAATTGACCGTTTTAATTTGGGAGATTTTAATCCTAAAAGTTTTTAACATAAATTTTGATTGGAACTCAATTCACCCCCCTCTTGAGTATCCACTCCGACCAACACTAGTGTTTTCTATTCCTAATCCCAAAAATAACTAAACTTATCCTCTGATACCAACTATGAAAACCCTGCTCTTTATTACACAATTAAACATAATTTATTACATAAAGTACATTTGATACAACGTAGAAAATCAAGAGGTCTAGTGTCTTTGGGGATTAGTATCATTACATAACAACTTAAAACATGAAATAAAAAATCTTTATTGAAAACTTCCTTTATATGACCACTACATTCCCTCATACTTAGCATTGCATGGGATAACACGAGGACATTCATAAGAAAAGGGTGAGATATAAAGCCCAGTAAGGGAATAATCATGGAATAACTTGAGGAATACAATACATGTTAGAAAATAGGCATATAAATAGATCACAAGAGAAGTATAAACATAAATTAATGATAAACCATGATAATCATAACATTTAAATGTGGCAACAACACTTAACATGGAATTAGCATGAGCCAAGGCTCCTTGCACATGAAGCATGAGTAAATCCTCATTGCACATGAAGCACGAGTTAAACCATGTTTCAATTGAATTAGAATGAGTAAACACCCATTGAACATGATTTATCATGATACTATACTTTACCCAATGCATTGGAGCGCTATATGGGCGCACCCTTCTTAAACATTTTATTTCATGCATAAGTGTTCCACATGGATCATATAACATGGATTCATATAACATAATAATTTATTCCATGATAAAGGAATGATGAATTAATACATGAAACTTTATAATCAATAAGTAAATGTGTATAAAATTTAATACCCTTGATAGAGAAATGGGAATGGAATTCACTACATAATGACATTGGCTTTGAAAATACGTGCAATTTCGGCAGCGTAATGGTGTGACATAAGAATTCATAAAAATGGTTAATGAGTTATAAAGGGGGGTATCATCATATGTACATGAAATGGATAGTAAGGTTTCATTTAGATACATGTACTGACAATTTTAATGGAATTTATAGTCATGATACAAAATAATTGCTTGAATGTTAAAGAGGAGAGAGAAATTCCTTTCAGAATTTCGACATAGTAATGGGTGTACATGGGAGGAATTTAATAAGAGAGAAAGGGGTATATCATCATTAAAACTTAAATATGGAATTATGGGGGAGGTTATAAACCATACCCCAACATTTATAATTGAAATTAAAAGGGAATAACAATTTAAAGAATATTAGACAAAAATGAGAAAGGAAGAAAAAACCCTTACTTGGAATTGGCTTATAAAGGCTTGAGAGAGGCTTGAGAGAGGCTTCTTGGGAGGTTGGGGCACCTTATGAGGATTATAGAGAGAGGAGGGAAGAGGTTGGATGAACTCCAAAGGATTTGAGTGAGGATAAAATGAGAGCTTGGGTGGTTTTATTTAGGAAATGTGAGGGAATTCTTTATTATTTAGGTTTAGGACACCTCACATTAAACTAATCCAAACCACAAACCATACCATGGTTTTTGCCCATATTTTTTGTAAAAGGGAAGAGTAAAACAATATTTTATAAGGGAAAATTCCGAACTTCTTAAAATAATGGGGTTGCTTATGTGGAAGTGAGTCACACTGCCAAGGAAAACAATTTAAAAAGACAAGATGATTAATAAGTATTAAAGGGTCCATTAATGTTTTTAAAATATGTCAAAAAAAACCCAAAACCCCATTATTTTAATAGTAAAACATATATTGGCCGAAAATAAAGCTTATAGTATTTTATTATGACACTATTGGGTCATTATGATGCCATAAAACACATTATATATTTAAACAGTATTTAATTTTTACCTAAAAATTTGACTGTCTCGGAAAATTATGAAAAATTCACCATTGGATAATTTTGAAATCCTGATTCCATAAATAATATTTATTTTATCTAAATAATTTTCTAAATATGTTAATTTTCGCTTTTAAAATAAAAACAGACATTTATTGAAAATTCACGGGTTTTGAAAAAAATGGATTTCAAACCTTAATAAAAATTACGATTGCATTCATAAAATTATAAGATCATTAATATTTAATAAAAATAATTTAATAACAATAATAACATTTTATTAAAATATTATTTAATTCAAAAATCCATTAATTCATCAAAATAGATTCCTTAGTTGAACATTAACTAAAAGTACTATTTGTGATTAAAAAACTATTTATAAGGTACTAATAATAAAATGAAAGTATATTCATTATTATATACAAAAATAATGTACATAACCATAGTTATAAGGTCTTGTTACATAACCCCTTATAACACCCACATAAGACCAAAGAGTAAGGTGTGCGATGGTGACAGACTCTTGGGGTGGCTCGGATAACATTTCTCGGGTGGTAATCTCTATCAACATCCATTTCTATCATAGTCAGTCCTGCTCGAGCTTAAAATATTGAAGATCAACTTGGGCTTGGTCAAGAGCTAAGCCCAATGACACCACCTCTTTTCCGAGCTCTAACTAATGGGCTTCGTATGGGGCACTTCTACTGGATGAGGCTATCGCTTCCTTTGTCTGAGTAAATTGGATTTGTTAAAGCCTTATATTTATTCTAATCAGGTTTTCACTGTTCAATGACTATATTACCAATGGTCACAATTATTAACATAAAACCAAAGAAGTTGAAATTTTATATAAACATTTTACATAAAGATACATTTAATTAGATCACAATGGATTTACATTAATGAAAGTTTGGGTCGTTCCAATCTTCCCCCCTTAAAAAATTTCTCCCTCGAAATTTCCTTTTCCCACACTAAAACAGATATGGGTAACTCTGCTTCATTATTTCCTCTGATTCACACATTGCTTCATAAAACTTGTGGTTTCTCCACAACACCTTGACAAGGAGCATTGTTATATTTCGTATAACTTTTTCTCTACGATCTAAGATCTTCACCGGTTGGTCCTCATAAGAAAGATCACCTTCTAACTGTACCACCTATGAAGAGAGTACATGTGAAGGGTCCGGTATATAATTCCTTAGTAGGGATACTTGAAAGACATCATGTACCTTGTCCATGATAGGTGGAAGTGCTAGTCTATAGGCCACAACCCCGACATGATCAAGAATCTATGAGGGGCCGATGTACCTTGGACTTAACTTCCCTTTATTTCCAAACCTCATGACCTTCTTCCACGGAGACATGCGTAGAAATACCATATCTCCAACTTCAAACTCAAGGTCTCATCGACGGTTATCTGTATAAATCTTTTGTCGACTCTGGGATGTCTTGATATGTTGCTGAATGGTTTTCACCTTCTGCACCATTTCTTCGACCATTTATGGTCCATGAAGCTTACGCTCACTGACCTCATCCTAACACGCTGGTGTTTGACACCTTTTCCCATAAAAGGGATTTATATGGTTCCATTTGGATGCTCGAGTGAAAACTATTATTATAAGAGAACTCAACCAGAGGAATATGTTGATCCCATCCTCCTTTAAAGTCCATTGAGAACACTCTCAACATGTCCTCAAGGGTATGGATAGTTCACTTGGATTGGACATTAGTTTGAGGATGATAGGCCATATTGAAGTTCAATTCAGTATTCAGAGCATGTTGAAGACTCTTTCAAAACGTATAGGTGAATCTTGGATCTCAATCAGACACAATAGATAGTGGTACTCCATGCAACCTTACCACTTCCCTGATATATATCCATGCCAATTGATCCAATAAGAAATCCTCCCGAATAGCAATGAAGTGTGCAGACTTTGTAATATGATCCACAACAACCCATATTGCATTGTTGCCTTTGGATTTCTTCAGGAGTCCGGTGACAAAGTCCATGGTGATGTTCTCTCATTTCCATTCCAGTATGGGCAATGGTTGCATCATCCCCTTAGACTTATACCTCTCTGCCTTCACTTGCTGACACACCAAGCACTTTGATGTATATTCAACGATCTCCTTCTTTATATTATCCCACCAATAAAGCTCTTAGAGATCTCGATACATCTTTGTGTTTCCTAAGTGAATAGAGAAATTTGAACTATGTGCATCATCTAAAAGTTCCTTCTTCAGCTCCGGACTATATGGAACACATATTATTTTCCCAAATATCACAATTCCTTCTTAATTAACATTAAACTCTGAGGATTGTCCTTTTTAAATAGCTTCCACTTTTTCCTGAATTCCCACATCAACTTTTTGAGCATATTTTAACCTTCCCAAAAGTTATGGTTGTGCAATCATTTTTGAAAGGATTGATGATATTCCCTTCTTTACGATTTCCATGTCCATATTCATCAAATCTAATAAGAATGGATCCTTTTCAAATATCATTAATAATAAAACAACTGGGTCCTTCCTACTTAGGGAATTTTCCACCTTGTTCACTTTCCTAGGGTGGTAATGGATTGAGCAGTCATAGTCTTTGATTACCTCTAACCATCTTTGTTGGTGCATGTTCAACTCTTTCTGTGTGAATATATACTTGAGGCTTTTGTGGTCCGTATATATTTCACACTTCTCTCCAAATAGATAATGCCGCTAAATTTTCAAAGCGAAGATCACTACATCCAACTTGAGGTCATGTGTTGGATAGTTCTGTTCATGAACTTTCAATTGCCTTGAAGCATAGGCAATGACTTAGTCATTTTGCATCAACACACATCCTAGGCCCTTCTTCGAAGCATCACTGAATACCACAAAAAGTTCTCCACTCATTGTAAAGTGAGCACGAGTGCAATGATAAGACTCCTTTTTAACTCCTTGAAGCTTTATTTAAATTCATCACTCCAAGAAAACTTTACTCCCTTCCAAGTTAGCTTGGTAAGAGGGTTGTAAAATCGTGAGAAATTTCTCACAAATCGTTGATAATATCCAGCTATCCCCAAGATTCTATGGATATCTGTTACTGATGTTGGCCTCATCCACCCATCAATTGCATCTGTTTTGAAGGGATCCATAGATATCCCATTGCTTGTGATGATATGGCCCCATAATGAGACTTCCTTTAACCAGAACTCACACTTGCTATAACTTTCATAGAGATTCTCGTTCTGCAAGTTCTCTAGTATAGTTTTCAGAAGATCCTCATGAGCCTCCTTGGTTTTGGAGTATATCAAAATATCATCTATAAAGACTACCACATATTTTTCGAGGTAATCTCTAAAGACTCTATTCATAAGTCCATGAAGATTTCTGGATCATTAGTGAGTCTGAAAGGCATTACTATGAATTCATAGTGCACGTATATTGTATGAAAAGTAGTCTTGGGGATATCTTCTTAATTCACCCATACTTGATAATATCCCGACAGTAAATCCACCTTAGATAAGTATTGTGTTCCACACATCTGATCGAACAATTCATCAATTCATGGGATAGGATACTTGTTCTTTATCATGATTTTTTTGAGCTCACGATAATCGATGAAAAGACGCATTGAACCATCCTTCTTCTTGACGAAGAGGACTGGTGCACCCCATGGTGAAGCACTTGGGTGTATAAACCCTTTATCGAGATTCTCCTGTAGTTATTTCTTCAGCTCCTCAAGCTCCACAACAGCCATTCTATACAGAGTCTTGGATATTGGCACTGCCCCATGTATAAGATCAATTGAGAATTAAACATCTCTTCTAGGAGGAATTCCAGACAATTCCTCAGGAAACACTTTAGTGAATTCCCTCATAATAGGCATGTCCTCTAGGATGGTTGCCTCCATAGACCCAATTATCTAAGATAGATACGCATGCTTATAGGGCTGTAATATCCATGCTTGAGATGATGGAGCTAAAGAAGATCCATCTTCTTCCTTGCACATGTAAAGAATCGGGGGTTGATTCTCCACATTGAGAGTGATTTCCCTCTCATGGAAATTTATGTTGGATCTATATAAGGAAAGCAAATCCATGCCAAGAATTGCATCAAATTACACCAGAGGGAGTATGACTAGGTTCTCTAGGAAGTTTAATCCACAGATTATGATAGGGTAGGAGTTATATTCTTGGGATGCAATTATTTCCCCATTTTTCGTACTCACCAACATCTTTACTTCCATGATTTTTGGTGGTTCTAGGATTGTTCTAATAAACTTTAGAGATATAAAATAATGAGTAGAAACTGAATCAAAAATAATGTTTGCTATTATTGAATGAATAACTAGAGTACCTATCACTACTTCATTGACGGGGTTCACTTTCGTAGTAGTGATGGAGAAATCTCACCCTTGATGTCTTGGAGGATATTGGTTTCCTCCTAGAACCCTTGGCTTAGGGCACTGATTTGCAAGATTCCCTGGTTCTTTACAGTTGTAGCAATGAACAATGAATTAAGGTTCGAATGGAGCGTTCCTCTCCTCTGTCGCAGCCGCGGGTCTTTCTTGCCGATAGTTAACAGCTAGGTGGCCTTCTCTTCCACATATAAACCATTTCCTTGCCCCCTTCAGGAAATTTTCTAGGTGCTTATTTCCGCACCTTTGGAAAGTGGGGTGGTGGATCTTATTAGGACCGTTGGATTTATCCATCAGACCACCAAAATTGAAGCCCACCTTACACTTCATATCCCCATGATACCCTTGAGATTCTCCGATCTCCATTTAAACCTTGAGGGAACATCAGAAAATTTCCTCATAGTTGTCGAAGTCACGGATTGAAAGCGCTTTCCGCAGGCTAGGTTTCAACCCACCAAAGAAGTGGTCAACCTTGAATTTGGGGGTAATGACAGAGCTGGGAGCATATCATGAAAGCTTTGTGAAGTTTTCCTCATACGATCCCACAAATTCTTCATTTTTTTCTTGAGGGAAAGTAATTCCCTTTCTATCTTAAGCCATAGGGTTTTCGGAAAATATTTATTGAAAAACATCTTCCGAAAATCCTTCCATTCCAAAGCCTCGATATTCTTCTCAGGGTTCATATTTTTGATCAACGACCACCATTGATCAGCTTCACCCTCCATATGATATGAATCCAGGAGAACCTTATCTTGTTCAGAACATTGAAGGATGGAGAATATCTTTTCAATGCAGTTGATCCATTTTTCAGTGATTGAGGGATCAGATGATCTATTAAAAGTAGGAAGCCTTTGTCTAATGAATCTCTTGATAGAAACTTGTTCTTTCTTAGGGGGGTTGAATGTTTCTCTTGACCCATGTTTCTATTCAAATCTTGAGTTAGATTAGAGAGAATCGTGACAAAGTTTGCGATTCTTGCTCCTATTGGATTGGGCATCTCATTAGTACAGTCATCACATTGATCTTCACATCAGTTGTTAGCCTGAGTCCTCCGATTATCGGACATTGGCTGGAATAAAAGGAATGTTAGGGGTAACACATGAAGGGTAATCCAAGGACAAAACTAACAACTTATAAATAAATTTTATTTCCTTAACATATGAATCTATTGACTTTATTCTATGTTATCCATCATCTAATTTCTAACATATATTCTTAGGGAATTTTTTTGTCCCTTAATAATGGTTCATAATAAGCTTGTGAATTTACCAAATCATATACACCAGGAGTGTCATAACCAAGAGTGAAGCAAGGCCCGTTGTGATGCACCGGTTCCCGTTCGAGTCTAGCTCCATGTGTTGTTTTCAGGTTTTACCCCTAGGATACATCTGTGCCAGAGCCGCCTCTACCTGCTCGTATCCAGACAGGGATGTATTTGCTTGATAAAACACTTACTCAATACTCACCAAAACTTAGTGATGTTTTTATTATACTTAGTCTTGTATCTTCGTCTTCACTAGGGTTTTCTAATCCTAATCCCAAAAATAACTAAACCTATCCTCTGATACCAACTATGAAAACCCTGATCTTTATTATACAATTAAAAATAATTTATTACATAAACTTCATTTAATACAATGAAGAATATTGATAGGTATAGTGTATTTGGGGCGTAGGATCATTACATAATGACTTAAAACATGAAATAAAACATCTTTATTGAAAACTTCCTTTACATGAGCACTATATTCTAACGTACTTAGCATTGCATGGGATAACTTGAGGACATGCATAAGAAAAGGGTGAGCTATAAAGCCCAGTAAGGGAACAATCACAGAATAACATGAGGAATCAAATACATGTTAGAAAATAGGTATATCAAAAGAGTGCAAGAGAAGCATAAACATAAAGGCATGATAAAGCATTATAACCATAACATGGAAATGTGGCAACAACACTTAACATGGAATTATCATGATCTAAGGATCATTGCACATGGAGCATGAGTAATCCTCATTGCACATGAAGCACAATTAAAACCTAGATTCACTTGAATTAGCATGAGTAAACACCCATTGCACATGATGTATCATGATACTATAATTTACTCAATGCATTGGAGCGCTATAAGGGCGCACCCTTCTTAAACATTTCATTTCATGCATAAGTGTGCCACATGGATCATATTACATGGATTCATAAAACATAGTCATTTATTCCAAAATAAAGTAATTTGTAATTCACACATGAAACTTTATAATCAATAAGTAAATATGCATAAAGCTGAATACCCTTGATAGAGAAATGGGCATGGTATTCACTACACAATGACATTGGCTTGGAAAATCGATGCAATTTCGGCATCATAACGACGTGACGTAAGAATTCATAAAAATGGTTGATGAGATATAAAGGGGTGTCTCATCATATTTACATGAAATGGATAGTAAGGGCGTCATTTAGATACATGTCCCAACAATTGTAATGGAATTTAGAGTCATGATACAAAATAATTCATTGAATGTAAAAGTGGAGAGAGAAATTTCTTTCGGAATTTCTACATAGTAACGGGTGTACATGGGAGGGATTTAATGGGAGATAAATGGATATACCATCATTCAAACATAAATAGGTCAGTATAGGGGAGGTGAGAAACCATACCTTAGAATTTATAATTGAAATTAAAAGGGCATAACAATTTAAAGAATATTGGACAAAATTGAGAAAGAAAAAACCCTTACTTGGAAGTGGCTTCCAAAGGCTTGAGAAAGGCTTGAGAGAGGCTTCTTGGGAGATTGGGGAACCTTAGGAGGATTATAGAGAGATGAGGGAAGATTTTGGACGAACTCCAAAGGCTATGAGTGAGGAAGAAGTGGGAGACTGGGTGATTTTATATAGGAAAGGTGAGGGAATTCTTTATTATTTAGGTTTGGGACACCTCACATTAAACTAGTCCAAACCACAAACCATCCAATGGTTTTTTATCATGGTTTTTGGGAAAGGGAAGTGGAAAACAATATTTTATAAGGCCAAAGTCCTAACATCTTAAAATAATGGGGTTGCTTATGTGGAGGTGAGTCACACTCCCAAGGAAAATAATTTAAAAAGACAAAATGTTTTATAAGTCTTGAAGGGTCCATTAATGCTTTGTAAAATAAGTCAAAAAAACCAAAAACCATATTATTTTAATATTAAAACATATATTTTTCAAACATAAATCTTATTGTATTTTATTACATCACTATTGGGTCATTATGATGTCATAAAACACATTATATATTTAAACGATATTTAATTTTTACCCAAAAATTTGATTGTCTCAGAAAATTATGAAAAATTCACCGTTGGATAATTTCAAGGTCCTAATTCTTGAAATAATATTTATTTTATCTAAATAATTTTCTAAATATGTTAATTTTCACTTTTAAAATAAAAACCGACATTTATCGAAAATTCACGGGTTTTGACAAAAATGGCTTTCAAACCTTAATAAAAATTATGATTACATTCATAAAATTATATGATAATTTATAGTTAATAAAATTTAATTTATTAAAAATAATAATATTTTATTAAAATAATATTTAATTCAAAAATCCATTAATTCCTCAAAATATATTTCTTAGTTGAACATTAACTAAAACTATTATTTGTGCTTAAAAAAACTATTTACAAGCTAACCATAATAAAATGAAAGTATATTCATTATTATATACAAAAATAATGTACATAACCATAGTGATAAGGTGTTGTTACATAACCCCTTATAACAGTCATATAAGACCAAAGAGTAAGGTGTGAGATGGTGACAAACTCTTGTGGTGGCTCGAATAACATTGCTTAGGTGGTAATCTCTATCAACTTCTATTTCTCTTGTAGGCGGTCCTGCTCGAACTTAACATATTCAAGATCGGCTTGAGATTGTTCAAGAGTGAAGCCTAATGACACCACCTCCTTTCCGTGCTCTAGAAAATGGGATTTGTATGGGGCACATCTACTGGATGAGTTCATCGATTCCTTTGTCTCAGTAAATTAAATTTGTTAAATCCTTATATTTATACAAATATGTGATCACTATTCAATAGCTATATTAGAAAAAATCACAATTCTTAACATAAAACCAAAGAAGTTGACATTTTATATAAACATTTTACATAAAGAGACATTTAATTAGATCAAGAGGGATTTCCATTAATGAATGTTTGGGTCGTTACATATCCCATGATACTTGGATGGCATGGACATCGGATTTGAGGGACATGGTTGCAAGGACATGAGGTGTTAGAGATGATTTGTCTTGGGTTCTTATTTTTTTGATTTCTACTCACCTATGATGGTCAAAAGCTACTTGAGTTATGTGCACATAGGTAGAATCTGTGATGAGGTGGTTTTGACCACTCCTGTGGGTATAGGCCCCCCGATAGTTGTAGTTTAGGTACTATTGGTTTGGGGGTGCTTTACATATGAATCCACATGGAAGGTGAGGATCCTTTGGTTAGTAATGATGAGGCTACCAGGTTGGGGGCTGAGGCTAACCGTGATTGAGGGAATACATTTCTATTCCTCTAGTTATTTATTTGAGGACATAAATCCCTGTTACTCTAGTTATTTATTTGAGGATAGAAATCCTTGTTCATCCAGTCGTTATTTGAGGAAAAGCATCATTGTTCCTCTAGTTGTCGTGCGATGGGTATAAATGAGCTTTCGAGCAAGGTTCTATGGGATCAGGTTACTTATATTTAGGTGTGCCTTCAGGACGTTGGTACTTTAGATACATGGTGTCAGGAGGCACATGGTGCTGGGTTATATGATTGAGGTGGAACCTGAGGGTTCACCTGGGCTTCGTGACTATAGGGATACCTTGGGCCATGGGCCAAGGACTCTCTTTGCTTCCAAGATTTCGGTGTTGGAAAAAGCAGATGACACTCCCTAATGGATGTTGATCACTAGTGGAGGCTGTGTTTATTTATTTCATCGTACTATTTATTTTACATGAGATGCATGTTTTCTTAAACACTTATAATACTAGGTATGCACAATTTTTGGTGGTATCCTATTTAGATTTATCTCACACCCTACACGGGTCTTTTGGGATGCGTATAGACTTTATGGTTTTATGTACATAAAAGGGATCAACCTCAGGAGCGGATTTTAGTACTATTTGGCATGAAGATTGGTATGGACCTTGAGGTCGTACCTAGAAGGATTTTTACTTTTTTAGCTTTCATACCTATATTATCATGCTTATAATTATATATAGCTATCGTGGTTATCCATGGGAATCCTTTTTATTTTGACATATACGATCTACTATGGATGCATTCCTTGTTGTTTTAGTTGTGGTTACAAGTGGTGTTTCGCATGTTGTTCTGTTTACTTTTCATTGCAGTTGTTTCTATATTGCTTCCAATATTTTATTTACATGATATTAATGTGCTTCCTCTCTATGGGTCTGGTTTGAGTCTGCTGAGTCATTTATTTCTACTGTATGTTGTATTATTATACTCGGACCAGTGATTTATCTTCCTCCTAGATGGTATATCCTCCCTAATATACCTGTTTACACCCTCGCTACTAGTCATAAACCTTTGTCATTTGGGGAGGTGCGCCCAAGGTCAATAACACCTGACCCGATAACACTATTTGGGTGGCTATTTAGGTTTGGGATGTTACAAAGTTGTATCAGAGTAGTTATTGACTGGGATTTAGTAGCATATTTTGACTGGAAACTAAAGATATTGAGAATTTATTTTCTATTATACTGGTAAACTATTGGGGATATGGTAGACTAGAGATAGGTAGTAATTGGAACTTGGTTTCTAGTTTGTTCTTGGGTGCCTATATCCCCTGGTACGAAGGATAGATCAAGATGATTTGGGTGGGAAATTCTATTTTTATTTTTATTATATTACACTTTATATGGTTTCCACCTTGGTGGCTCACTTAGGCCAGCAAATTTTTTTTGGTATTTTACAAAATCCACTTTTTGGAAAGTGGTAACCAAACAAAGATCCAAATCAGCACACATTCAAAATCAACCACATCTCAATTTCAAAATTCAAAACCTCAAAAAAAAATCAACCACACACCTTGAGCCACGAACATGGCCTCGAAGCACGGGTCCTCCCGATTTCTGAGCCGCCTCAAGCCACGACCTACCCCAAAACAAACACCATGTGGTTTCTGACTGATCCTCCTCAATCGAATCGCTGATGAGCTTCATCTTCACCGTCGTCATCTAAGGACCTGTGTTCACACCACTGTTTCCTGACCCACAATCCACATGGCACCACACCAACATCAACGAATCCAAAAACCATCACCAAATCAACAGAAACGAAAAAATCATCAACAAGAAACCATCATGATTTCGCCCCGACCGGTCGCGGGAACTGGAACCATACCTCAACCGCGATTCCACCGCAAACCACCAAGAACATCACAAAACCATTTATGAAAACTAAAATCAAACCAAAAATGAAACAAAACCAGATCTGGGGGCCACCTGAACAAACCACCACTCCACAAGCCAGAGAAGGAGATCCCATCACCGCCTTCATCACCAAACCCAAAAGCCAGATCCTCCCAACACCTGTAGACGACACAACCCACAACGACATCCCCAGGTCTCAACATCTGAACCCGTCTCTTGGACTGACACCGTGATGCTAAGAGAAACCCTAACCATACTGAAGGTTAGGGATAGGAGACGTCTAGGTCACTAAGAGGTTCACCGAAGAGGATGAGCCTGCACGATGCTGCCAGAGGATGAATCCACACCACGAATGCATAGAGAAAGGAGATGAGAAGAGATCCAGATGACCCAGGGCAGAGAGGAGGAAGGCGACGGTGGGAGAAGACCTAGATACGTGAATGTATTCTTTATGAAGTGATAATTCCATGCGAATAATATCCAATTCCATGCATTAAATGCTTTTCAAATTTGAAATGTGATATTCTATGATTTAAATTAATGTAAAATTTCATGTGGCATGGGATTTGGGTATGACTCTTAAAGGAGAAGACAAGTACTATGATAGAGGTGATTTTGATCATCAGGATTGGGTGACTAGGTCATCAGATTGAGGCAACGATGGTTGTCAAGATGGCATGACCCGATGATTTTGTGATACATTTCTCTATTGAGGGAAGGTAAGGAGTCCATGAGGTCGGGATTTCGTGGACATGGTTGTGATGGGGGAGAGTAAGGGTAGTTTTTATGCAATACATCTTTACTACATTCCCTCTCTGTGTTATATATATTGTTATATATGTGGGTTGTCTGGCTATTTATTGTATTCAACATGTTCCTCTTAGATGACTTAGATGGACTGTTAGGAAGGTGAAAATACAGTGCCGTAGAAGCATGATCAGGTTCAGACCCTTGATGGTAAGGAGGAGTGTGAGTCATAGGTACAACCTTAGTGACATGATCAGGCTCAGGATCTAGTGTAGAAAATGAAACTTCTAGGCTTGTCATCGTTTGGGTCGTGGATCGACCAGCGACTCTGATCTAGTCTGGTACATTTTTTATAGGGGATTGACAGGGGTTCTCAGGGAGAAGATCCCTCTATGGATTACCATACTTGGGAGTTCCAGTCACAATACCTTCCACATTTTCAGGGTGAGGGTGGTCCACAGGCAGATAATAAATAGATAGAGAGCATGCATATGATATTCAAGCATCTCAAGATGCCTCTAAGGAGGAGGGTCAAGCTGGAGATGTATATACTCATATGATCAGCAAAACGCTATTGGGATGTGCAGGTTCAAGATCATACACATGAGGGACTATCCCGGAAGGACTTTGAGGAAAAATTCTTTAATCATTTTTTCTCGGAGACCCTCAGGGTAGTGAGAGATCATGATTTTTTTAGCCTTCAGTACGGTGACATTTATATCATGGACTATGCAACTACTTTCACTAATATTTCTAGCTTTGCACAAGGTATGGTAAGCGATGACACCTCAGGGGTGAGGCACTTCAAAGATGGATTACAAAATGCCATCCGGGTGTAGGTAAACATCTTCATTCTGGACTCGTTGTTAGAGGCAGTGAATCAGGTGCTCATAGACAAGGTCAACCTAATGGACAGGTCTTGATTAGGCCAAATGATGACTTTAGGTCATAGTTCAGAAGGTAGGAAACAACGTCGGGATGAGTTCCAGTAGGGTGCTCAGGTCAGGGACTCAGCTAAACCACCACATGGCATTTCAACAGTGGTTTACTTTCATTGTGGGCAACTAGGGAATGTCCATACATAGTTTAATAGGACTATAAAGGAGTTTCTAGCATGTGGATAGGTCAGGAATCTTGAGAGGTTCTACAAGAATCCTTCTCAGACAACCAAAAATCAGGTACCAGGATAGACTGTGGTATTTGAGGTCAGATCAAGATCGATACTAGGTGAGGGTAGCTAAGGTTCAACTACATGTGGAGGAAATGGCTGCGACAGTGGGACCCAGCTATGGGGTTAGTGGTTGGTGAATGGTGCATCACCGGAGGGAGGATAGGCTTCAATAAGTCGTGATTCATGTTAGGTGCACACCATAGAGCTTCTAGGGGCTGAGTAGGATGATGGAATGATGAGGGTCAGAGGTATACTTTGTAACACCCTGACCCCAGTTACCCAGAGTAAGTGCATTATTACATAACATTGTCTTTATCAAAAAAGATCAAGTCTCGAAAGACTGATTAGTTTAGTAGCCTTGGAAACACTAGATATATTCATAAGTCTTACATTACATAATAAAGTGAAAAAAACTACAACAACATCTTGTCATCATATCCCCTCATACATTCCCTGTAGGTCATTCGTAAAATACTTCTTCACATCCTGGGAAAAATTAAAACATTTAAAGGGGTGACCTCAGATGCTCAATAAGGATAACAATATAGCAGAAACTTTCATCAATAAACATAAACATTTAAGGCAATGTATAACTAAAACAAAAGACTTTTAAATTTTAACTTCAGTATAATATGGAAAAGATAAAATGAAATAATTCCATTTAATTATTCACATGGATATTCTACTAGTCGAATAATCACATGCAATATCAATAACCAATTTCATAATGATTTAATGCATAATGCTAAACTATCATAACCACATAGTCAAGGCCTTGTGCCAAGACTACAAATAAGATTTTGTCAAGACCTTGTTCCAAGACACTAGTTTGTCTCATGAGACCTACCGATGCATCGAGGATCTATAGTGGGCTTCACCTGTTACTTATTAAGTCCAATGGATTTCTCATATGAATAGGTTTAAACATAACATAAACATTTGTATTAAAACTAGCATATGAAATGTCAATAATTTCTCCATAAACCATGAATGGTATAAAAATAACACATCCTCATTCAAACATATCAAAAAAGCTTCAATACAATATGGAAGTTTTGTATCATAATAAATCAACTTCAAATAAGCTTAAAATCCATTAAAGGATGTTGACATAGATGAAATCAAAACTATTTTGAGAGAAATATCTATTTTTTATTGAAATCATTTAAAAGTTACATAATTATAAAAAACATTTACTTTTAAAATATTCTTATAAGATTGTAAGGGAAGCTTCGATAATTTTATAATGGAATAAAATAGCTGCACCCGCTGTATAAGTTAAAAAAAGACATTCTTACATTAATTCTGTCGAAAAGGTTAAAAAGGACCTTGTTTGGAAAAAGACGGAAATATTCCTTTATAAACATCTTATAAAAAGTCAAAAAAGGGTATAAATGACTTTAACCCATATTTTTTAAAATAGTAATAATGTTTTGAAATACATTTTAAAGAAACATGGATGTGGAATACAAAGAGTTCCTAGTAGATACTTATGTAAAAACAAACTCAGATAATAAAGAGATTGTAAAATTAACCCTTACCTTGTAATTTTCCTTGGTCAAGGGTAGGTTAACCTCCTATATAATAGTTAAATCATTGTTATTAAATTATAAAAGAATCATATACATAAATATGATATCATATGTTATCTTTTAATATTGCTTTGTTAATAATATTTTAGTATTATCGTTGTTTCGGGTGTTAACTGATTCGTTTTCCTTTATATGGTTTGTTACGTAAGCCATGTTTTTTATGGATAGGTAGTATCTTATTCATATCCAGAATGATATCAATTTATTAAAAATTACTTTTAATCATCAAATGATAATTATTCTTGAATGGATATGATGAGTAATGAATCTCATCGCATTCATGGAGACGGCAGTCCGTACGTACGCATGAGTGACAATATCATTCTTTAGATATTAAAATAATATATAATTGGATGTTATATCATATATAAAGAATCATTATCATGTTATATTTATTATTTAAATGAATTATACATCATTATTATACCCATCCAAATAATAATTTATTGAATAACAATTACACCATGATGTGGAGACGGTAAGTCGTACGTACGCACGTATGATGACATGTCATTCAAGGGTTGGATAGAGTACTGAATATGGTTGTACCATATTTTTAATAACATCACAGTATATATAAGATATTGGGGTTATTATTTTTGAATGGAAATAACAAAGAAAGAATAAGTGGAAGAAGAAAGGAACTTGAAAGAGGGTGGTGAAAACATTACCTCTTCTTCAAGGTCTTCCTTTTGATTTGATCAAAAGGACTCCTTAGGATGGCTTTATGATCAAAATAAGGCCTCTAGGTTGAAGTGATGAAAGTTGAGAGAATATTTTGGTAGGTTTTGGCCGAGAAAAAAGGCTTTGAAGGTGTGAATTAGAGGGAAGGGAAAGTTCCCTTTTATAAGAGGGGTGAGGGGCACCTTAGGAAAAGCTAGAAATATTATTTTATAATAAATACATATTCGGTTTCTAATGGCTTAAAAGTGGATTATTTATAGTTTAAGGTGGGGATAGGTCGACAACCACTCAACCAATAGGTTTTAGATAGGTTTGGGTCACTATATTAACCTTATCTTTTAGTTTTAACTCTTAGTTAATTAGTTTGACATTTACCACGTCTCTTTGTATTTTTATATTATATAGTCAATAAACTTACTATAAACTTCCAAGAGACCCCCAAGTGGTCCATTAATAATACACCTATAATTATACAAGAACTTTGGTAGAACCTTATATTTTTAGGAATAGAATATCAATTAATAATATAATATTAGTTTTAAAAACTCCTTTATGTCAATTTGACACTATTTGTTATTTTGTTTTTTATTAATTCATAACAGCATTATTACTTCAAACCTAATTCATTTAATCAACCCTAACATGTCATATTAACCTATAAAATTCATGTAATTCATTAAAATTCTCAAATTATATTTATTTGGGTATTTATAATATCAATTATTTTAATATTTTACTAATAAGTTAATTACTGCATCATCATTGTGTCATAAATAAATTAAATTATTTAATATCTAAAAATTATAAATAAAACAAAATTATATTTGAAATCGTTTTATCTTTATAATGAATATTTATAATCGAATTTATCTTATTTATAACCCTATATTAAAAATGTTTTAGATATTAAACTTTGATTTTAACTCTTTTAACTTTTCTTTGAATTAAATAATGATAAGTGTCCTAATCTAATCTAAGTGGACCTAAAGGGTCATATTTTATTCATAAGGTTATTTTTGGTCGGATTATACTTGGCCAGTAGAATTAGCACATGTGTTAGGGTAATAATAATATCATTTTTACCCTTAATTACCCTGTTTAATTTTAACCATGGTAAATAAAAGTAAAAAGTTACTATTCACCAAAAATTATTTTTATCTTATTGAACCACATTTTACTCATTGATATTAACCTTGTCTCTCGGAATTTTGAAATTCCACTCATAGAAGTGGTAAAATTATGTTTTATGTGAATTTGCAAATTCTCCTAGGAGACGGGTAGAAGACGGTGAAAAGTTCAATAAAATTTTTATATATCTAAAATTATTATAAACTAACTCCAATGAATTACATTGAACATATATAGGTATTATGTATCTATTTTGACCTAAAATAAAACTAAATAAAATAAATAATTATTTAAATAAAAATTCGGTTTTAAACTATAACTCAGTGTGTTTCACTATTCATAAAAAATTGAATGTTTTCAGAAAAATACCAAAATTTCACCCTAGACTAATTTCGATATTACGAATCCAAAAATGAAGTACATTTTGTAAGATAAATTTTATAAAATTTCAAAAAGTGGGTATTACTATTCATAATGGCTAGTTTGATTGGTTGTGGTGTGTGTTAGTACTTGAAGTTGCATACAACACACGCTATTGTATTATTCAAAGAGAAGCATACCGTGGAAGCTTGGGGTGTTACATTCTCCCCTGCTTCAAATAATTTCATGCTCAAAATTTCTAGAATAATACTGGATGAAAAGACTTGGGTGGTTCTTCATCATAAGTTCCTCGGGTTCCCACTTTGCCTCTTCCATTTTATGATTTCTCCATAGAACTTTTACCAGACGAGTCGTCCATTTTCCCAGCACTTGTTCTCTCATATCAAGAATCTTGATAGGATCTTCGCAATAAGACAGATCAGGTTCCAGTTCTAATTACGCATAGGTGAGTACATGCATTGGGTCAGGCATGTATTTTCTCAATAGTGATACGTGGAACACATCGTGAACTTTGGAAAGACATGGTGGCATTTCCAAATGGTAAGATACAGCCCCAATTCGTTCTAGAATTTTTAATGTTCTGATGTACCTGGGACTCAATTTTCCCTTCTTACCAAAATGTATAACACCCTTCCATGGATATACCTTCAAGAAAACATGATCTCCTACCTAAAATTCCAAATCCTTCCTTCGGTTGTCAGCATAGCTCTTCTGCCTACTTTGAGCTGCTTTGATGTGGGTTTGGATTACCATCTCCTTTTCCATCATTTCCTCCACTAGTTCTGGGCCTATGAGTTTTCTTTCACCAACATCATCCCAACAGGTTGGTGTGCGACATCTCTTTCCATATAACGCTTCATATGGTGCCATTCGAATATTTGAATGGAAGCTATTGTTATAGGAAAATTCTACCAGAGGTAAATATTGATCCCACATACCCATAATGTCAAGTGATCAAGATATCAACATGTCTTCTAAGGATTGAATAGTCTGTTCTGATTGTCCATCAGTTTGGGGGTGGTAGGTAGTGCTCAAAAAAAGTTCAGTATCTAGGGCTTTCTGAATACTTTTCCAGAATCTTGATGTAAAACATGGATCACAATCAGAAACAATCGATAGGGGTACTCCATGAAGTCTCACAACTTCATTATTATATAATCTTTCTAGATGTTCAAGTGGTAGATCATCTCTTATAGCAAGAAAATGTGTTGACTTGGTAAGACGATCAACAATGACCCATATTGCATCATTCCTTCTAGGAGTCTTTGTTAGTCCCATGAAAAATTCCATCTTGATATTATCCCATTTCCACTCCGGTATGGGAAGAGGTTGCATGAATCCTCTAGGTTGTTTCCTTCCAACTTTCACTTGTTGACAAACCATACATCTTAACACAAAATCAGCAATCTCCCTCTTCCTATTGTCCCACTAAAAATGTTCCTTCAAATCTCTATACATCTTCGTGCTCCCATGGTGTATAGAGAAATTGGAACTATGAGAATCATCCAACAATTCCCTTTTTAGATCAGGTATATCGAGAACCCAAAGTCTCCTCCAAAATTTCAAAATTCCATCTTCATACACAAATTCAATCAACCTCCCATCATTCAGAGCTTTAATCTTCTTTTGAAATTCTTCATCATCAGTCTGAGAACTCTTAATCCTTTCTAGTAAAGATGGTTTGGCAACCATTTGAAAAAGTATCGATGTTTCACCTTCCATGGGGATTCCTATATCCATTTTACTAGATCCATAAAAATAGGATTCCTTTCAATTCTCATCTTATTCAAAACTCTGTGATCTTTTCTTCTAAAAGCATCTACCACCTTATTTGCCTTCCCCGGGTGGTAGTGTATCATGAAATCATAATCCTTGAGTAGTTCAAGCCATCTCCTTTGCCTCATGTTGAGTTCTTTTTGTGATAAAATATACTTCAAAATCTTGTGATCGATATATATCTCACATTTTTCACCATAGAGATAATTTCTCTATATCTTCAAAGCAAAGATTACAGCAGCTAATTCAAGATCATGAGTAGGATAGTTTTTCTCATGAATTTTCAGCTATTGTGATGCATATGCAATAAATATATCATTATGAATAAGGAAACAACCAAGTACTTTCTTTGATGCATCACTATAAATAACAAACTCATCATTTCCCAATGGTAGAGTAACAATAGGATCATTGACTAATCTTCTCTTCAATTCTTCAAAACATTCTTCACACTCTTTTGTCCAAAAAAATTTAACCCCTTTACATGCGATCTTTGTTAATGGGTTATCCAACTGGGCACAATTCTGGATGAAACATCGAAAATAACCTGCTATACCAATAAAACTACGTACCTCAGTTATACTCGTCGGTGCTGGAAATTCTTGGATTTCTATTGTCTTAGAAGGATCAAAAGAGATTCCATCTTTAGAGACAATATGGCCAAGAAAATAAATCTCCTGAAGCCAGAATTCACACTTGCTAAACTTCTCATATAATTCATGTCTTCTCAGAGTCTTCAAGATAATGCGCAAGTGATTTTCATGATCTTCGTAGATTTTGGAGTATACCAAGATATAATCAATAAATAACACTGTAAAATCATTTAGGTATTACTTGAAAACTCCTTTCATTAGATCCATGAATATAGAGGATGAATTAGTAAATCCAAAAGGAATTACTGTAAACTTATAATGCCAGTACCTGGTTCAAAATGCTGTCTTCAGAATGTCTTTCTGCTTCACACAAAACTGATGGTGTCCAGATCGAAGTTCAATCTTTGAAAAGAATTGAACTACATGCAGTTGGTCAAATAAATCATCAATGTGATGTAGGGGATACTTGTTCTTTATTGTTATAGCATTGATTTCCCTATAGTCGATACATAACCTCATAGATCCAACTTTCTTCTTAACAAAAGGACAGGGGCTCCCCATGGAGAAACACTAGGTCGAATAAATACCTTATTACTCAGTTCCTCTAGTTGTTTCTTTAGTTCAACTAATTCCACAGTGACCATTCTATAAGGGGTCCTCGATATAGGCCTTGAACCAAAAACTAAATCAATAGAAAACTCAATTTCTCATTCGAGAGGATGTCTAGGTAAATCTTTTGGAAACACATCAACATATTCTCTCCCAATAGGTACATCCTCTATTTGAAAAATTCCTTTCCTCACCCACAGTCATTTCATTCTCTTCCTCCCCAATTATTGAATTTAGTTGAGCTACTGGGGGTGGATCTATAAAAGAATTAGGCGGTGACGATTCTGCTCTAAAGATAAGGTGTTCCTTATCATCATCATCAAAAATCGTAACCTCCTTATTCTTACAATAAATCTTCGCATCATGGTCCAAAATCCAATCCATACTGAGGATTATATCAAATTCAATCATGGGTATGATGATGAGATCAGCATATAAAGAACATTTATGTGCTCTAATGAGGACTGATTCAAAAAACTTTGTTGCAATGATACTTCCCTTAGGAGTTTTGACTGGAAACTCCCTTGTTAAATCAAATTGTAAATATCTAATTTTCTTAGAAAACTGGGAAGATATGAAATAATGCGATGATCCAGAATCAAATAATGCATTTTCTAAACTTGATAAAACCATTAAATTACCTGCCACCATATCTTTTGAAGCTTCTACCTCAGCAGTGGTGATAACATAAGCTTGGCCTTGATCCCTTGGCCTTTTCTGAGGTAAGTTCCCCTAATGCTTAGGACATTCATTTTCATAATGTCCCATCACCCTACAATTGTAGCATTGAACATCGATAGCTTCTTTCTTCCCCTTGTAATCACGAACTTGGTGGCCTTTTTCACCACACTTGTAACAGACTCCCATTCCCTTTAAGCAAGTACCGGGGTGTTTCTTCCCACATTTACTACAGGATGGATATTAAACTTTTCCCTTATTCCCCTTATTTACATTTCCAAAGTGATCAGCAGATCTCTTCTTCTCTTACTTTGCTTTAAAGTAATAAGACTTAGAGAATTCTTTTTTCTGTCTTGATAGCACATGAGAAAATATCTTCGCACAACGAGAAGGTTTGTGAGACTAATGCTCTATGTAGAAATGGTTTTAACCCATTAAATAAATGATAAATCTTATTTCTTGGGTTACGTATATAATCTGAAGCATACCATGCTAACCATGTAAAGTTAGCCTCATACTTTGCGACATTCTCATCCTCTTTTTGTCTTAGACTCAGAAATTGCCTTTCCATATCTGCTTGATGGTCACGAGGAAAGTATTTTTCTAAGAAAAGATCTTTGAACTCCCTCCATTGCATATTTGATACTTCATCATCTTCCTTTGTGTTTTCAATCAATGACCACCATTGATCAGCATCTCCAGTGAGGTAGTAAACTACCATGATAACTTTTTCCCTTTCACTACTCCCCAAGGCATGGAATATTTTCTCTAAGGAATTTATCCATTGATTAGCTAATAAGGGATTTTTACTCCCATTGAATGTTGGTGGTTGTTTCCTCATGAAGCAATCTAACATTGATCGTCCACACTACGGATCAGGGTGCTCCATACGGGTAATGTTATTATTCATAACCAAATTTAGTTGTCCTAGTATGGTGATAAGCTGATCAGCACCAGTTGTATCACCAGATCCACTATAATTATCTTGAGCAGGAGGTAAATTCCTACATGGAGTGTGTTCATTGATACAGTTTCCATTTCTTCCACTAGGCACCATTTCTAAACAATGGCATACACTAGATTAGTTTATGATACATAAATCCAAACTTGTAAAACACTTAACATAAATTGAACATTTTATGGATATAATTCATTATCATAAAAAAAATTTCTTTGAGAAAGTATATAATCATAAACCCTTCATAATGGTTTGTAAATAAAATGATAATTATCCTAAGAATATCCCCCGGGAGTGTCGTAATCAAGAGTGAAGCAAGGCCCGTTGTTGTGCACCAGTTCCCATTCGAGTCTAGCTCAAAGAGGTGATTTCATGTTTTACCCCTAGGTACATCTGTGCAAGAGCGAACTCTACCTGCTCGTATCCAGACAGGGATGTATTTCTCAGAAAACTCACAAAATCTCTACAATACCAAAATTCTAGGAAGTTATTCTATACCAATCCTCAGAGTCTCTCTTATGGATATGTGATCTAATCAGAGTTTATCTAAATCTATCTCCCAAGGTTTGTAATAAACTTCCTCTGATACCAACTGTAACGCCTAGACCCTAGTTACCCATAGTCAGTGCATTATTTTAATAAATTGGCATGACCATAAGGAATAAAGTCCCAAAGGACTGATTAGTTTAGTAGCTTTGGAAACACTAGATATGTTCATAATTCTTACATTACATCATAAAGTGAAAAAAATACAACAAAATCTTGTCTTCATATCCCCTCATACATTCCCTACAGGTCATTCATAAAATACTTCTCCACATCCTAAGAAAAATTAAAACATTGAAAGTGGTGAGCTTAGATGCTCAGTACGGATAACAATATAGCGGAAACTTTCATAAATAAACATAAACATTTAAGGCAATGTATAATAAAAACAAAAGCCTTTTAAATTTGAACTTCAGCATAATATGACAAAGGTAAAATTAAATAATTCCATTTACTTTTTCACATAGATATTCTACTAGTCTAATAATCACATGAAATATCAATAACCACTTTCATAATGATGGAATGCATAATTCCAGACTATCATAACATCACAGTCAAGGCCTTGTGCCAAGACTACAAATAAGATTTTGTCGAGGCATTGTGCCAAGACACTAGTTTGTCCCATGAGACCTACCGATGCATCGAGGAGCTATAGCAGGCTCCACCCATCACTTATTAATTCCAATGCATTCCTCATATAAATAGGTTTAAACATAACATAAACATTCATATTAAAACTAGCATACGAAATGTCAATACTTTCTCCATAAACCATGAATGGCATAAAAATAACACATCCATAGTCAAACATATCACAAAAACTTCAATATAATATGGAAGTTTTGTATCATAATAAATCAACATCAAATAAGCTTAAAATCCAATAAAGCATTTTGACATAGATAAAATCAAAACTATTTTGAGAGAATTTTTTTTTGAAATCATTTAAAATTCACATAATTACAAAAGAAAACATTTACTTTGAAAATATTCTTATAAGCTTGTAAGGGAAGCTTCGATGAATTTATAACTGTGGAAAATAGTTTCACCCACCGTATAAGTTAAAAAAATACATTCCTACCTTAATTCTGTCTAAAAGGTTAAAAAGGACCTTGTTTGGAAAATGACGGAAAGATTCCTTTATAAAATTATTATAAAAAGTAAATCAAGGGTATAAATTAATTTAACCCATATTCTGTAAAATATTAAGAATGTTTTGAAATACATTTTTAATAAACATGGATGTGGATGATAAAGAGGTCCCAGTAGATACTTACGTAAAAACAACCTCGGATAATAAAGTGATTGTGAAATTAACCCTTACCTTGTACTTTTCCTTGGTCGAGGGTAGGTTAACCTCCTATATAATAGTTAAATAATTGTTATTAAATTATAATAGAATCATATACATAAATATGATATCATATTTTATCGTTTAATATTTATTTGTTAATAATATTTTAGTATTATCGTCGTTTTGGGTGTTAATTGATTCGTTTTCCTTTATATGGTTTGTTACATAAGCCGTGTTTGTTATGGATTGGTTGTATATTATTCATATCCAGAATGATATCAAGTCCTTAAACATTAATTTTAATAATAAAATGAGAATTATTCTTGAATGGATATGGTGAGGAATGAATCGCATCACATTCATGGAGACGGTAGTCCGTATGTACGCATGAGCGACAATATCATTCTTTTGATATTAAAATAATATATAATTGGATGGTTTATCATATATACAGAATCATTATCATGTTATATTTATTATTTACATGAATTACACATCATTATTATACCCATCCAAAAAATAATTTATTGAATAACAATTACACCACGATGTGGATACGGTAAGCCGTACGTACGCACGTATGGTGACATGTCATTCAAGGGTTGGATATAATACTGAATATGGTTGTACAATATTTATAATAACATCAAATTATATAGAATATACTAGAGTTATTATTTTATAATGTAAATAACAAATAAAGAAGAAGTGGAAGAATAAAGGAACTTGAAAGAGGGTGGTAAAAACATTACCTCTTCTTCGGGTTCTTCCTTTTGGTTTCATCAAAAGGACTCATTAGGTTGGATTTATGATCAAACTAAGGCATCTAGGTTGAATTGAGGTAAGTTTAGAGAATAGTGTTTTAGGGTATGGCCGAGCTAAAAGGATTTGAAGGTGTTAATTAGAGGGAAGGGGAAGTGCCCTTTTATAATATTGTTGAGGGGCACCTTAGGAAAAGCTAGAAATATTATTTTATAATAAATTCATATTCGGTTTATAATGGCTCCAAAGTGGATTATTTAAAGGTTAATGTGGGTATTGGTTGAAAACCACTCAACCAATAGGTTTTAGACAGGTTTGGGTCACTATATTAACCTTATCTTTTAGTTTTAACTCTTAGTTAATTAGTTTGACATTTACCATGTCTCTTTGTATTTTTATATTATATAGTCAATAAACTTGCTATAAACTTCCAAGAGACCCCGAAGTGGTCCATTAATAATAAAACTATAATTATGAAAGTCATTTGTCAAAACCTTAGATTTTTATGAATAGAATATCAATTAATAATAAAAATTTTGTTTTAAAAACTATTTTATGTCAATTTTGACACTAGTTGGTATTTTGTTTTTTCTAAATTCATAACAGCATTATTACTTCAAACCTAATTCATTTAATCAACCCTAACATGTCATATTAACCTATAAAATTATTTTAATTAATTAAAAGTCTCAAATTATATTTATTTGGGTATTTAAAATATCAATTATTTTAATATTTCACTAATAAGGTAATAACTGCATCATCATTATGTCATAATTAAATTAAATTATTTAATGTCTAAGAATTATAAATAAAATACCATTATATAGGAAATATTTTTATATTTATAATTAATATTTATAATCGAATTTATCTTATGTATAACCCTATATTAAAAATGTTTTAGTTATAAAACAATGATTTTAACTCTTTTAACTCTTCTTTGAATTAAATAATAATAAATGTCCTAATCTAATCCTAGTGGACCTAAAGGGTCATATTTTATTCCTAAGGTTGTTTTTGGTTGAATTATAGTTAGCCAATAGAATTAGGACATGTGTTATGGTAATAATAATATCATTTTTACCCTTAATTACCCTGTTTACTTTTAGCCGTGGTAAATAAAAGTAAAAAAGTTACTATTCACCAAAAATTATTTTTATCTTATTGAACCACATTTTACTCCTTGATATTAACTGTGTCTCTCAGAATTTTGAAATTCCACTCACAGAAGCGGTAAAATTAGGTTTTATGTGAATTTGCAAATTCTTCTTGGAGATTGGCAAAAGACGGTGAAAAGTTCAATAAAATTTTTATATATCTAAAATTATTATAAACTAACTCCAATGAATTACATTGAACATATATAGTTATTGTGTATCTATTTTGACATAAAAAAATTTAAATAAAATAAATAATTATTTAAATAAAAATTCGTTTTTAAACTATAACTCATTGCTTTTCACTATTCATCAAAGATTGAATGTTTTCAAAAAAAATACCAAAATTTCACCCTAGGATAATTTCGATATTCTGAATCCAAAAATGAATTCCATTTTGTAAAATAAAATTTATAAAATTTCAAAAATTGTTATTACTATTCATAACGGCTAGTTTGATTGGTTGTAGTGTGTGTTAAAACTCGAAGTTGTGTACAACACACGCTGTTTTATTATTCAAAGAGAAGTGTACCGTGGAATCTTGGTGTGTTACATACTATGAGTATGGCTGTGATTTTATTTTTCTTCTTTTGGCATAGACTATTGAGGCATGTCAATTTTGAGTGCACGAGGTGCACAGGATCTATATGGTCTTACCCGACGTTGGTCAGTAGGTTAAAACCATCTCAAGTGTGTGATTATATATGTATAAGGTGATTAGTATAAGGAGAATCATTGTATGTGGGTTACTTGAGGTGCTTAGGCATCAGGAGAATTGTTGGATGTAGGCTACTTGAGGTGCTTAGGCATCAGGGCATCCATGGGATGCGGGTTACTTGAGGTGCCTTTGGAATAGGGGCATCAAGGATGTGGGTTGTGATTTAGGTGTGAGGAACTGGGTTGTTTTGACAATCCATGGGATGTAGGACCTCATTGTTCCATGGATTCCATGGGCTTGAGGTGGGTGCCTATACGGTGCTGGATATGTTTGGGTGTCGAAAGAGACACAGGAGCACCTGATGAGGTGCAGGGGTGATGGAGTATCAAGGTACGACAATGGGTCTTGGAAATAGGTCGATGGACCTTTGATTAATTTGATCTTTGGTCTAGAGTTATTTCTTAACATTATTTCACCACCATTGGAAGGGAATTGGGGGATGAATTTCTTTACGGGGGAAGTTTTTATGAAATATGTTCTTCCTTTGAGGTATAAGTCTTTTCTTGGGTTGTTTTTTAGAAAACTGGGGAAAACCAGGAAAGTTATGGAATTAGACTGTCACACAGCCTGACATAGGGTTACACACCGTGTAATCCCAAGTACACATCGTATACTCCCTAGATATGTAAGGGGTATACATGGCATTTAGGGATGTCAGTAGGGGATTAGAGGACCGAACCATGTACAATCCATGTACTACCTAGTACTCACCACGTAGTCATGTTGGCAAGAACTGGAAAGTAGTTAGAAGAAATTCGGTCTTCTTTGTAATAGTAAAAGAACCTACACGATGTTTAGTCCCATGTATACACCATTTACTTTGTAAATTTTGCTTAAAACAAGAAGTAGCCTCGTTTTGCGTCAGTAGATAGAACCCTCATGAACCACCCAACCGAGACCTCATCTTGATCCGAATTCTTCATCTTAAGTTCGAATCAAACGTAATCACATCCATTGTAACCCCATTGATAAGATCATGATTCCTCTTGAGTCGTTATTCATGATTTTGTTTCTTGACCAAGTTATAGGATTTTCATCATTTATGCTCATTGCGTAGATATACCTTGTTCTTGACCGAATTAGAGGCTGGTACTATATGAGGATTATTGTACAAGTACTAGGTAGGTGGTGCATACTTCATTTTGTGTTTTCACAGACATTTTGGGGTTTTAGATTTTATCTTAATGGTGGATTTTTTTTCATAACCCTATTATTTCATTTTAATTTGATAGTTATACCCTGTGGGATGTTTTTGGGTATTCCCTTATCTGTTATGATTGAGAAAGGTCGAACGAGAGGTCATTGCTCATTGGGTTATTTTGGATGGGTTACTAAAATGGTTTTAAAGGAATTATCTTGATTTATATTGGTATGTTTAAATTGTTTAATATTGATTAATCTTGTTAGAGGCATTCAAGACATCAATGTTGTTATACGATGGCTAGTAGTTAGTGCAGCTCAACTATTTAAATTGCATTTCCTGTTTAAAAGTGTTTTAATGTGATTATATATATGTAATGTTTGGTATTACATATGCTGATGATCTTGATATTGTGGAGGGATTGGACCGAGGTTGGATGGTATGGCCAACGTAATTGGGTGATGTTGATCACAGGTTGTGCGAGACATGGATTTTCTTAGGTGGTTTTGACCATGAGATTGGGCGTCATGGACGTTGGTTTGTAGCAGTGTGACTGTCATTTTTGGCATAGACCAAGATACTTGGATGGAATGACCATCAAATTTGAGTGACATGGTCAAAAGGACATGAGGTTTTAGAGATGGTGTGTCTTGGGTTCTTATTTTGGTGATTTCGCTCACCCGTGATGGCCAAAAGCCACTTGAGTCATGTGCACATAGGTAGACATTGTGATGAGGTGGTTTTAACCACTTGTGTGGGTAGATCCCCCCAATAGTTTTGGTTTAGGAACTGTTGGTTTGGGTTTCCTTTCATAGAAATCCAAATGGGAGGTGAGAAGCCTTCGGTCGGTAATGATGAGGCTATTAGGTTGGGTGTTGAGGATCACCATGATTGATCGAAGACATTTTTATTCCTCTGGTTATTTATTTGAGGACATACATTGTGGTTTCTTCTATTATTATTTTAGGACAGACATCATTTTTCCTCTAGTTTTTATTCCATGGGAATATGTGATCTTTCGAGGAGCAGTTCATGGGAATGGGTTACTTCTATTTGGGCGGGCTTTTAGGACATTGGTACTTGAGACACACAATGTGAGGAGGCACATGGTGTTGGGTTATATGATTGAGGTGGAACCTAAGTGTTCGCCTTATATTTGTGACTATAGGGGTACCTTGTTCCATGGACCAAGTACTCTCTTTTCTTCCAGGATTCCAGTGTTGGCCGAAGCAGGTGACACTCCCTAATGGTTGTTGGGCACCATTGGAGGCCATGTTTATTTATTTCATCATATAGTTTACTTTTCTTGAGATGTATTTCTGGTTAAACACTTATACTAGGTATGCACCATTTGGGTGGTATCCTACTGAGATTCATCTCACACCCTACACAAGCCCTTTTAGGACATGTGTATACTTTATGGTTTTACGTAAAGGTAAGGGATCGACCTTAGGAGTTGAATCATAGTACTATTTGGCATGGAGATTGGTATGGACCTTGAGGTAATTCCTAGATGGGGTTTTACTTCTGACTTGATTTCATTCCTATATCAACATGGTTATCATTATAAGTAGTTAATGTGGTTATCCAGGGAAACCTTTTTTATTTTGACATGTATGACCTGATATGGATGCATGACTTGTTGTTTTAGTTGTGGTTACAAGTGGTGTTTAGCATTCTATTCTGTTTACTTTCCACTATAGTTTTTTCTATATCACTTCTACTATTTTATTTATATTATATTGTTGTGATTCCACTTTGTGGGTCTGGTTCGAGTATGATAAGTCATTTATTTCTACCGCATGTTATATTATTATACTCGTACCAGTTCTTTATCATCCTCCTGGAGGATATAGCCTCCCCACTATACCTTTTTACACCCTCTATGCTAGTCATAATCCTTTTGTGTTTAGGGAGGTGCACCTAAGGTCAGTAATACCCAACCCAATAGCACTGTTCTAGAGGATGTTTGGGTCTGGGATGTTACAAAGTGGTATCAGAGCATTTCTTGACTAGGATTTAGTAGCAGCTTTTGATTGGCTACTAATGATATCAGGACTTCTTTTTATTTTCTTCTAGTTTATTATTTAGGGTATGGTAGCCTGAGGATATTTTGTAATTGAAACTCAGTTTCTAATTTGTGTTTGGGTTCCTATAGCCCCAGGTATGAGGGACGTACCAAATTGCTTTGGGTGGGATATACTATTTTTATTTTGTTCAGATTATTGTTTATATGGTTTCCACCTTGGTGGATCACTTTGTTTGTGATGATTAGTGGATGTGATATGTGACCCTTGACCTGGTATAGTATGGGAGAATTGGATCTTGTCTTAGTAAGGCAAGGGATGATTTTTTATCTTTTGATAGACACATTTTTAGGGTATTTCAATTTCATATACGCACATATTCTTTGTGAAGTGATAATGCCATGTAAATAGTATCAAATTTAAATCCTTAAATTCTTTTCAAATGTGAAATGTGATATGACATGCTTTAAATTTATGTAAAATTGCATGTGGCATGGGATTTGGGCCTGTATCTTAAAGGATAAGGTGGGTACTATGACTAATGTGATTTTGATCACCAGGATTAGGCAACTAGGTTGTCAGATTGAGGCAACAGTGGTTGTTAAGATAGGTGTGGCCCAGGGATTATTTGATACTTGGGTCTATTGAGGGCAGGTAAGGAGGCCAGGAAAATGGGATGTTGTGGGCATGGTTGTGATGAGGGAGAGTAAGGGTAGTTTTTATGGACTACCTATTTACTACTTTACCTATCTATGTTATATATATTATTATATATGTGGGTTCTCTAAATATTTATGGTATTCAGTGGGTTCCTCTTAGACAACTCAGATGAAGCATCTAGAAAGTGATGATACAGTGTCGTAGGATCATGATCATGTTCAGACCCTTGAGGGTTGGGTAGAGCATGAGCTGTAGGTACAGGCTTAGGGACATGATCAAGTTCAGGACCTAGTGTAGGCAGGGCAGCTTCTAGGCTTGATAGTGTTTGGGATGTGGCTCGATGAGTAGATCTGATCTAGTCTAGTATGTGTTTTGTAGTGGATCGACAATGGTGATCAGGGAGAAAATCCCTCTATGGCTTACCTTACTCGAGAGTTCCCATCCCAGTACCTGCCACTTTTTTAGGTTGAGGGTTGTCCATAGGAAGTTGAGAACTAGATAAAGATTATATAGATGATCTTTGAGCAGCTCAAGATGCCTATAGGGTGGAGGGTCAATATAGTGATGTATATGCTTAGAGGACCGGCGAAGCGCTGGTGGGATGTGCAAGTTTAGGCTCGCAGACATGAGGGACTGGCCTAGAAGGACTTCGAGGATAGATTATTTGAGAACTTTTTCCCAACGACACTGAGGTTAGAGAGAGCTTGGAAGTTCTTGATCCCTCAGTAGGGTGACATGTCCTTCATGGACTATGTGGATACTTTCACTGATCTATCTCACTTTGCACCAGGTATGGTAAGTGATGACACCTTAAGGGTGAGGCACATCAAAGGTGGCCTATGAAATGTCATTTAGGTGCAGGTAAACATATTTAGGATATCCTTGTTCTAAGAGGTAGTGAATCAGGCACTCATAGATGATGGTAAACTGATGTACATGTATCACTTGGGCCCGACGGTGACCTTAGGTGATGGTTCGTATGGTAGGAAATGAGGTTGGGATGAGTTCCAATAGGGCGTCCAGTAAAAGGACTCAGGTAGAACACCCCGTGGTAGTTCAGAAGTGATTTTATTTATGTGTGGGAATCCAGGTCATGTATGGACTCCATGTGATAGGCCTCCAAAGGAGTTCCGGGCATGTGGACGGGTTGGGTATCTTAAGAGGTTCTATAGGTAGCCTTCTCAAACAACAGAAAATTAGGGACCAAGACATACTGTGGAATCTGAGGTCAAATTAATATCAATACTAGGTGAGGGTAGATGAGTTTCAATTACATGTGGATGATGTGACAGAGATATTGGGACCCAGTTGTGGGGTTGGTGGCCAGTGATTGGTGCAACACCGTAGAGAGGGCAGGCTTCAGTCAACCGTGTTTTAGGCTAGGTTAACACTGTGGAGATGCTAGGGGCTAAGTAGGATGGTGAGATGATGATGGTTGGAGATATGCTATGGGCGGGTCCAAGATTTTATTTTACTTCTTTTGGCATGTCCTATTGAGGCATATCCATTTTGAGTGCATGAGGTGCACATGATATATATGGACTGATCAAATTCTAGTCAGTAGGTTGGAACCATCTTGAGTGTGTGATTATATATATATGAGGTGTTTGAAATTAGGATCATCATTGGATGCAAGTTACTTGAAGTGCCTTAGGCATTGGGTTATCAAAGATGTTGATTGTGATTGAGGTACAAGGCACTGGGTTTTTTAGAGTATCCATGGGATGCATGGCCTCATTGTTCCATGGATGTCATGGGATCGAGGTGGGCGCCGATACAGTGCAGGATATGTTTGGGTGTCAGAATCAAAATGGGATCACCTGATGATGTGTAGGGGTGATGAATCATCACAGAAGGACCATGGGTCCAGAAAATAAGTCGATGGACCTTTTATTGATTTGAGCTTTGGTCCAAATTTGTTCTAGAATGTTCCTTCACCACCCTTAGAAGGGAAATTTGGGGACAAATTTCTTTAAGGGGGGAATTTTGTAAGAACCTAGTTCTTCCTTTGAGATATGAGTCTTTTTTCGAGTTGTTATTTATAAAATTGAGGAAAACTGGTCATGTACTAGAATTATACTGTCACACGGCCATACATAGGGTTACACTTCATGTAATCCCAAGTACATGATGTGTACTACCTAGTCATGTAAGGGGTATACAGGGTGTGTAGGGATGTCAATAAGGTATTAGAGGACCAAACCTTGTACATGTCGTGTACTACCTAGTACACATCATGTAGTCATTTCGATAAGACCTGGAAATTAGGTCTAAGAAATTTGGCCATATTTGGAATAATAAAATAACCTAAATGGTGTGTAATCCTAAGTACAGACCATGTACTTCGTAAAATTTTCTTAAACCAGGCAGTAGCCTCATTGTGCGTCAGTGGATAGAACCGTCATGAACCAGTTGGCCAGGACTTCATCTTGCTCTCGATTCTTAGTCTTAAAGTTGAATCAAACATCATCAGATCCATTGGAACCCCACTAGTAATCTCTTGATTCCACTTGATCCATTCTTTATGATTTCATTTCTTTACCATGTTATATGAGTTTGAGTGTTTATACTCATTGTGTAGATCTAGATTATTCTAGACTGAATTAGAGGCTAGTACTAGACTAGGATTGTCATATGAGTATGAGGTAGGTGGTTCATACTTAATTTTGTGTTTTCTTAGACATTTGGTGGTTGCAACTTTTAGAACAATGGTGGGTTTTTGAGAGGAACCCCATTATTGAATTTTAATTTTATTGTTATACCTTGTGGAATGTAGTTGGGTATTCCCTTACCTATTATGCTTGATCAAGGATGGGTGAGAGGTCATTGCTCATTGGGTTATTTTGGTTGGGGGTGATAAAATGGTTTTAAATGAATTATATTGATTTATATTGGTATGTTTAAATTGTTTAATCTTGCATAAGCATGTTAAAGGCATTCAAGACCTCAGTGATTCTATGTGATGGATGGTAGTTAGTGAAACTCAACTGTTTAAATTGAATTATCTATTTACAAGTGTTTGAATGTGATTATATATATGTAATTTTTAGGATTAAATATGTTTATGCTCTTGATATTGTGGCAGGCTTGGCCTGAGGTTGGATGGCATGTCCATTGGAATTGGGGGATGTTGATCACAAGTTGGGTGAGGTATGAATTTTCTTGGGTGATTTTGACCACAGGATTGGGCATCATAGAAATTAGTTTGAGGCAGTGTGACTATCAAGCTGAGAATGGGCTTGGATACTTGGATGGCATGGACATAGTATTTGAGTGACATGGTCATAGGGACATGAGGTCTCAGAGATGGTGTGGCTTGGGTTCTTATTTTGGTGATTGTCACTCACTCGTGATGGCCAAAAGTCGCTTGAGTCATGTGCACATAGGTAGACTCCGTGATGAGGTGTGTTTGACCACTTATGTGGGTTGAGGTCCTAGATTTTTTTGGTTTAGGTACTATTATTTTGAGGGTGCTTGTCGTAGGAAACCATGTGGAAGGAGAGGAGCCTTCGGTTGGTAATGATGAGGCTACTGGGTTGGGGGGTGAGGCTCACTATGATTGAGGGCAGACATCACTATTCCTCGGATTATTTATTTGAGGAAATACATCGCAATTCCTCCAGTTATTATTTGAGAATAGGAATCATTGTTCCTTAGTTTGTTGTACCATGTGCATATGTGAGCTTTCGAGAAGGGTTCCATGGGACCAGGTTAATTCTATTTGGGTGTACCTTCGGGATGTCGGTACTTGAGACACGCGGTGTTAGGAGGCACATGGTGTTGGGTTATATGATTGAGGTGGAACATGAGGTTTCACCTAGGCTTTGTGACTATAAGGGTACCTTTGGTCATGTCTAAGGAATCTATTTGCTTTTGAGATTATGGCATTGGCCGAAGAAGGTGACACTCTCTAGGGGATGCTGAGAACCAGTGGAGGTTTCATTTATTTATTGCATCGTACTATTTACTTTACTGAAGATGAATGTATGATTAAACACTTATACTTGGTATGAACCGTTTGGGAAGTATCCTATGACGATTCGTCTCACACCCTACATGGGACCATTGGGATGCATATAGACTTTATGGTTTTATGTACTGGTAAGGGATCAGTCTCAAGAGCTGGATCATAGTACTGTTTGGCATGGAGATTAGTATAGACCATGAGGTCATGCCTAGATAAAGTTTTAATTTTTTTAGCTGTTATTCCTGTATCAACATGCTTATCATTATATTTAGATATTGTGGTTAGCCATGGGAACTGTTTTTATTTTGACATGTATGACCTTCTATGGATGCATGCTTGTTGTTTTAGTTGTGGTTACAAGTTGTTTTTATCATTCTATTCAATTTACTTTCTACTGTAGTTTTTTCTATATCACTTCCACTATCTTATTTATATGATATTGTTGTGCTTCAATTTTCCGAGTTCTGTTCGAGTCTGCTGAGTCATTTATTTCCACTACATGTTATATTTTTATACTCAAACCAATGATTTATATTCCTCCTAGAGGGTATATCCTCCCTAATATACATATTCACACCCTCAAAACTAGTTATCGGCCTTTTGTGTTTGGGTAGGTGCACCTAAGGTCAGTAACAACCGAACCGAGAGCACTATTTGAGTTGTTTTTTTGGGTATGGTACGTTACATATACTAATGGAGTGGGTTGAAGTTGATCTTTTCCACTGTTTTTATGCTGAAATATAGGTTATTTTCTTGTTAATTAATCTACTTTGGAGGCTGAAAAGATGGGTTTCTTTTTTCTTCATTCTTTTTCCCACTTATTAACATATCTAAATGTGCATGGTTTATGAATATTTTATAGTATATTAGGATGAGTCCAAGAGTACTTGGAATTATAGAATGGAACTGAATGATAAATGTATTAACCCATGGGGTTGGGAGTTCTAAGGCTGAATCCACATAATTAGTTGGTAATTAATTTAAAATTTTATTTTTTTTTATAAAAATAATTAATCAAAAGTATCTTCAAAATTTTGTACAAATATAGGATATCTAGTCCTTAGCATTGTAAATTAGATGTCTGGGAGGTAATAAGTGAAGTTGAGTTTAAAATCTAGGCAGTATCCAATAGTATGGTTGTGATAAAAATATATTCTTTATGTATTTTGATTTCATATGATACCTCACCTATGTTGATAGGGAGACTGACACCTAGTGGACTCTGGAGGGTGTTTTCCCCAATATCTTGTTTGAAAAATATGAATGGCTAATTTCCCTCTCTCCCCTACTCTTTTCTATTAGAAATATTATTATGTGCTTGTATGCATGTTAGTTATTTTACCATATATGTGTGTAAAGGTTTGTAATGGACAGTTATTTCACACTCATGTATCTCTGAATATAGTAACCAAAGGATTATTATATGTATGTTGTGTATGGGTTGTTATAGATTGAGGTACAATATAGAACATACAAGATGTGGTCACTCTTGGAAACTGCTCGGTTAATATCTAGAGATGGGGATGTTAATTATGAGATTATGTGACACATTATGTATAGGTTATTATATTGTTTATTTTGATGAATGTGGATTATTTTTAGAGAGATGGATCAGGATTTGTAACATTGGGTAAAGAGTGGATAACCAGTAGGGAAGTGATAACAGGGTATCTTCACTTTTATATTATGTTAGATACTATATTATTACTAATATGTGATACTTGGTGAGAGATCCATGGTGAGGCTAGAAACTTATCATACCTGATTATGTGAAGAGTTAGTTTCACTTTCTTATTCACTAGGCATTAGTATTCTTTCTTTTTATTTTTCATGATATGATTCATGGAGGATCTATGAGTATACATGTTTTGATCACCCTACATATATATAAACTATTTTTTAGGAATTCAGGAGTTGTTTGGTGATCATGTTGGAAATTACTAGCTCATGGATTTGTTCATGTGTTTTTTAGGCTTCATGGTCATTACTGGGGATATTATTTTGGTACTTGTAGTTTTTTTCAGTAGTTCAATTTGTATGAAATTAAATGTATGTAATAGGATCTTTTCTTATTACAAGAAGTATTTATTTTATGTTCACATATTATCTCTTATTCCCCATGTTCTTAATAGAGGTTAATGTCTCCCATTTATGTGTATGATATTTCCTTGGTTCTAGCCACCAACTTTTGGACTATTGGAGGTGGGGTTCGGGCATCATTATATATCTTCACTTATTAATAACTCATGAATGGTACCATTGTGGGTGGTGGTGTTGTGATAGAAAGGCCAAAGATAAAGAAAGTGTATAATCAATTGATTCTAAAGATAATGATGATGATAAAGACTTTAACATAGTTATTTATCTTTTATCAAAGATGTTTAAGTGGGTAAAAATGAAATAAAATGGAAAGAGCCCACCAATATATTATAACTGTAATGTATTTGTATTTTTTCAAAAATGTACCCAAATAATTAATATTAAAAATATAAATCAAATAAGGAATATGATAATCCACCAAAATAGAAATGTGGAAAAAATAAGAAGAAATATTAAAGCAATGATAGAATAAAAAATATGAGAAATAAGGACCAACATGATTCATATTCAATTAGCCATTGAGAATATGAAAATAATTTTACAGATAATTTTAATATAGGTTATAACACCTAAAGTAGTAATTATGGAGAATAAAGGAAATAACTAGAATATATGATGAAATATGAGTTGGAATCCTACCTTTAGTAGAATACACAGCTCAAGTTGGAGAAGGGAAAGATGTTAAAATAACTGGATGATGAAAAGGAGGACCTGGTAAAAAGAGAAGAAACTTATGCTAATGAAATCAAGAATTAAAAACTAAGTATGGTTGATAAAAAATATATATTTAGAGACCTTGAAGAAAATATGTTTGGGAAATAATTAGAGTTGGTCATGACACAATCCATATTTCTATCAGCTCAAAATGAGTTGATGAAAATCAAAGAAGACATCAATATTTCTGTTGAGGTGAAAACTGAGACATCTCAATATGGGGATAAGAGGGTCCCAATAAGCAGGTAAAATATTCTTCTAACTAGTCTAAAGATAAAACTATAATTTCTAAAATTTATAACTCTAAAAATAATTCAAAACCTATTTAGACCTAGAATATAAGTTAGGATTCATCATCTACATTAGATAAAGAGATGAATATTCCATAAAGATCCTTGTCCCTAGGTGAAATGTGTATTATCTTGAAAAAATACAACAAAATTAATATTCTAGATATGTTAACACTAATATGGAATATCAAAGTTTGTAGTATTTTACTAGTGTTATGGAAGTTATATATATAAATCCTACTCTTATTGATATAATATATCATTTCTAGGGAATACGCATAAAAAAATGGAAATATAGGTAGAAAATGAGGAGTGAATCTTAGAAAAATAAATATTTGACCAAAACTACATCAAATATATCAACCTAAAAATGATATGGATAAATATATGGAATATGTAAAAAAAAGTTCATAGATATGTGAAATTCATGACTAGTCTTTCAAGATAGGTTCCCTGTATTGTTAAAGGGAAGGAAATTAAAAGGGTAAAAGATAGAAAGTTATATTATATTGAGAATAACAATAAGTCATGTGAAAAATATAAATTAGTTTAGTTTACAAAGAAGAAATTCCAAATAGTTTGGACAAACCAATTTTGAATGACTATGAAAATAGAGAATAAAAAAATCAATACTAATGTTAATGGAAAGAATGTGATTTCACATAAAAAGGTTCAAGTTCATGGGATGTTTTCAAAAAGTACAAGCTAAATATTAAATGGAATTTATATGAGAGATGTGATAATGTTGGAAATTGTTTGAATAGTCATATATCAATAATTTTTTAATCAAGAATAATTGATGAGGTATGTGGTGTGAGAATAAAGGAATGAATTTTAATTGATGATTGATGTGAATAAAACTAGGCTATAAATAGAATTAGTTCAAGGGAATAAAATGAACGTTCAATCTATTAATATTCATAATAGGAAGGGAACCATGGGGAAATATTCTCATGCTATGATAACAATGAATTAGAAGTCTTAGTTGAGATAAAACTCTCATCCTTTATATTTCTAATAATTAATTAAGGGGTCCCTCCTTATTCCCTTATTCCTCATTTATTTTTACTAGCATCCAAAGACTTGATAGAGGAATATGAGTGTTGTATAAACTGAAAAATAAATAATTTTTCGTTCATGGAGTATTCTATCCACTATAAATAATAGGAAGAGTGTGCATCCCTTGAGGAGAAATTTACATGAGATGAAGTTGTAAAATTATCAACATGCAGTGGTTTATAATTTATAGACAACTATACCATTCTAGATATTGAGTCATGATAATCTAATATGCATACCTTATTTTTTAATGTATACAATATATTTTAAATGGGAAGTGTTGATTGATAAAAGGATGAAGAAAAGTGGGATTCAATTACCTTTCACATGTACGATTTTGATGTATTTATTGAGATGTATTCATTATTAAGTATATTTTGATAAATATGTCCAAAATATCCCCAAAAATGTGAATTGAGTAGGTATAAAATGCATTTGAATTTATGGAAATCATTAATAAACTTAGTTAAATCACTATTTTTTTTCTACACTTGGGTATACCATGTATAATTCGAGTAGAATAACTAAAGATAAATTAAAATGGCTCAATAATTCACTCAAAAAATATATCAATATATGATTCTGAAAAAAATGGAGAAGAAGAAGTTTTTTAGAATCGAGGAATAATTATGAAAATGAGTTGAGTGGATCACCCCAATTATCCCTTTTCATTTTTTATCAATAACGGGATATTAAATATTATAAATTTAAAAAATATTAATGGGTTATTGTGAACAAATACAAAGGGGAGATTAAAGTTCCAAAATGATTTAGTTGTATTTTTTTCAATAAGGTTGTGAAAGTTAATTTCAAATTGTGTTGTGGATGGTTGACTTCCATCATAAATGGAAATAAGAATATATGTGTTACTTATTTAATAACTTGGTTGGACATATTCATTGTAGTGTTAATTAAATGTGATAATTGATGAGTTGATATTAAAGTTAATGGCAAGTTATCATGAAGTGGAAGTGGTGTCTTCAATAGTTGTGAATGTGTTTTGAAGAGGATCCAATTATAAATTATAGGATCCATTCATTAAAGGTAAATTATTTTTAAGAAATGTTAAAGAATTTGAGAATATATTATTATTATTTCAAGGTGATTTGGAAGTTTCAATAAGGCCTAAAGATGAATTAAAGTTATTCTAGAGCCATCTGAGTGAAGTATAGGTTTTTTATAAAATATAGAATAATTTATTAGTCTTGTGTTCATAAGAGTAATTTTAGAATCTTAATATTCATCATGTTACTTTGAAATAATAAATATTCAATTTAAAAGAATAATTACATGCTTTGTAAGGGTCACTCTATAAATTATAATGGAAAATTAATAAACTCCCATAATTCATAAGAGAAATTTGGGACTTCGGAACAATAATCATGCACTTTAAAATATTAAATCACTAATTAATAAGAGTCATGAGAGACAACATAAGAGTAATCATATACTTTGTAAGAGTAACTAGACACTTCAAACCAATAAAATGGACTTCTAAAGAGTATGCACATGAAATTTTTTTAGAATCCTAAAGTCTAGAAATTCCGAGATTTTCATAACAAATAATTATGATGAAATATTAAATTCAATGATTATTTGTAATTTTATTCATAGAATTGAATATCATGATCATTAAAATATCATGATCCAATATAAGGTAATGAATCATGTTAAAGATGACTCAAGTTGGAGTGTTTTCTGAGATGAGTTCGACATCACATGATGAGGTGTCACATCATAGTTCCATGAACACATGGATTAAATTAAAACAAATTTTAAAGTAGTGGATTTTAGGGAAATTTTAAGGAAGGAAACAGGTCTTGGAGTTTAAGAAATTTAAAAGGGAGGGACATTATAAGTATTTTGTTTGAGTTTAAATTCAAATTAAACTTGAATATACTTGAACAGTTTAAATTTGAATGATACTAATTTGTGTGAAAAATATAATGATGCTTCCATAATTATTAGGGAAATAATATTTGAATATTTACAAGATATTATGTGACTATATAAATATAGTTGAAAATGAATATATGGGTGATTTGGATGTTGTTTTGCATCTAAATAAATATAAATCATTAAATAAGATGAATTTTGATTATTGAGAACCTAATAAACTCTAGTGTCAAGGAGAGAATAATATAATGAATTTAGGAGTTATTTTATATGAGAAAAGGATTTGCATGATTTATTGTTTAGTATATTGAGGAAGATCTAGATCGTTAAACTTATGGAGTGAGTGTTCAAGACCAGATGATATAATCATGGATATAGACTATTGAAATTATTAAAGTAACTTTACATGAGAAGACTATTTAGTAAAATTTATTCATGTAATGGGACCTATATCAAGTGCTGTTCAAGTAACGTATAGTATAAGGATACCTTTCTTATTTTGGATCATATATTTTAGTAGAAATTGTGAAGTGGAATTATTTATTGGGAATATAGAGAAGAAACATAGTGGGAATATATATTTATAAGACTAAGAAGGTCCTTAGTGTATCTACATGTGTATATATCATAGAATCTATGATTAGTGGGAGTAATCAATCATGGAGAATGGTAATATTTTATATATCTAAAACCTATAAATCATTGTGTTTTGTGATCTATTTGTATTGGTTTCATATAAGGTGATTCTTAGTTAATTAAATTTTATTGTATTGTAAATTTATCAGGTCATAGAGTTTAATTATTGAAGTAATAACAATTAAATAGTAACACTGATTCACCCCCCCCACACACACACATCAGTGACAAAAACTAGCCTAACCTCTAAAGTTGGGTTTATATATGAGGTACTTTGGCTATCTTGGTTTAATGTTTGAGTTTATCTTTTATTTTTATTTAGATTTTAAAATAATACTTGGTGTTAGAATGGATTCTGCAATAAGTTTTAAATCATGGGATTATTGACTCAATGATGTAATCCTATCTAACATATTTTATTAATTTTTTCATATTCCAATTTACACCCTTAGTTTAAGCTTTTTTGTACCTTGAATTATATGAGAATGTGTATTCCATGAGTTTAATTTCATTATTATTTAATTATTATGTAAATAGTAAGGGTTTATTTATGAATGGGTGTTGAAGGTGAGATGACATATAATTATTATAAATTTTTTTGGAATTTGATTGAATATATTATATAAGTTTTCTTACATCCATTATCTAACTTCATGGGAACCCTATGTATCAAGGTCATAGATTGAGTGGTGTCTATTATTCTAGTTATGATTCTGATTTGATTAGTATCCTCTACTAAATGATATGCTCTATTTTTAGGAAATTCCATCTAGTGAGTCTAGATAGAGTAAGCTAGGGATTATTTTACAAGGAATGCATCAATAGCTTGATGGATGGTTCCACTAAAATACATCTAGGATCATATCACTAGAACATAAGGTGTTTCTCATGATGTGTTTGATTTGATTTAGTTTTCCTTATTATTAACCCTTTATTACATTTATGGGTTCCCTAATACTATTATTATATCATCTTCCCATTATTTCCATTATATGTAAAGTGTTATTAATTTGATTATTTATGATTCTTTCTTATTTATATTCCTTCATTCTAATATAGAATTCACTATGCTACTTTCATCACATTATAGCACCAGTTTATTTATGTCTAATTTACCTTGGTTTAAGGCGTTGTATATAATTAATGGTCTTTTACTTTCCTTGTGTTATATTTCTACACACCTTATTTTCAAATGTTTTTTTATTTAAAAGGAAAGTTCATGTTTTAAGATGAAAGATCTCCTTTAGTTTTTTTCTTTTAAAATTGGGTGTTGTTTACTAGAATTCCATTCTTTATAATTTTTACTAAAAAATAAGAACCTTTTTAATTAAAAATAGTTATGGTTTTTGTTATTATTTATTTCATAGACTTATATAATAAAATATGTTTTATATCTATATTTCAAACTACTATTCATGATTTTTTATAAAATTAATTGCATAAAATCATTACCAAAATCCTACTAGGAACATGTAGCTCACACCCTACATACACACCCCTATGTTTATTTAGTTCTTATTCCTCTGTGTAGGTGATTATGTTATGTTGTTTTGTTGTGTATTAGCATCAATATTCTAGTAAATGGAAGTTTTTGAGATGTGAAGTTGTATTTGGGTCACATGGAGATGATCATGTTGCTTGAGATTGAAGTTGGTTTCAAAATGTTTATTATTGTCCCTCTCATACTCCCTTTATATTTATGGAATCTTATATTTAGTTTTGTTTATGTATTCTTTTATTGTGTTGAATTTAAAATTTCATTTTTGTTATTTATGTTGAGTTATATTTCTTTCAAATTCTTCTTATGATTATAAATATTTATTTATTTATTTATTTTTCATGGAAGTCCAATGTATGTGTACATCATGCCTGATTATATATATGAACTCATTTATATTTTTTTCTTTTCTATAGGTTTAATTTTTTCCCACTTTCTCTTCTTCAATAACCTCAATGCTTTTCAACCTCCTGTGGAGATCAGAAATGTACCATGGGCCTTGTTATGAACTGACCCAGGTGACATGGTAAGTTGACCCTTGTTGGTTTTTAAAAAATGGTATTATAGACCTATTTTTATTTTGGAGAGTTCAAAAAACAAGAGATTATATTATTTTAACACAATAGTAAGGTCACAAGGATGTTCCTCATCAACACCTTTTTATAACAAGTCTAGAGTTTCATTGGGTAATCAGGATATGAGTCTTTAAATTGAGTTTTTTTTCAATTATTTTAGATATATTCTGATTTCAATTTATGGTAATTTAATCCATATTGAAATTATAATGGGTTTTTGGAATTTTGGGGGTTTGGGGTTTTGGGATGGAAGTGAAAAATTAACCAGAGGCATACATTTGGTGCATGGTCTTCCAAACCATGTGACCAAAACATGTACCCTCATCAAACCCTTTAATTATATTTGATCTGATGTCTTATAATTTTCAAATCATTTCTAATATATTTATTACTTCTTTAAGATTAATTATAGTGATTATTCTTGATGTATTTATGTTTATTAATTGAATTATGTTTGAAATTTAGTGTTTCGATAATTAGTTTCATTTATAAAAGATAAGTTTGAAGTGAAAGGTATATTTTATAGAACATATTTTAAATGAAAGTGATCTCTTATAAAAAAATTATAGGGTTAAATTTGAATGATTTTTTAAGAATAATAAGATATTTTCCAAGTTTAATATGGAATAATTGAAATTTATAATGATCATTAAATGTGTTTTATATTTTTATAAAAATAATATTTTATTTTTTTATAAACCTATAATGTAGATGTTTATTAATTTAGAGTTAGTATTAGTGTTTAAAGGTTATGGTTTTGGTATGAAACTAGTTCTTTTAATTCTTTACAATTACTTGAATGTGTTTTTATAGGTGTTCATGTTTTTATAAAATGAACTATTCTATTCTTGTTAAATATTTTGATGCTAAAAATTAATTTTTTCCTTATATAATGTACATGTTTTGCTTTAGTGGACTCTATTTTAGGTTATCCCTTTAGGTTATGTTTGGTTTATTTGATTGAATTATGATTTTCCCTTTAATGAAGTTTTATATTTCTTGTTATCTAGAGTGTAACTCCTATAAAGGCGTTAGTGATTCCAGGAAAAGAACTTCTCAATGGATGTTTCTCATAGTAGCCTCTCTCATAGTTCATGTTTGGTCCTTCGATTTGCAACTATTCCAAAACAAAAAAATAGAGTGTTTCTTTAAAATTAATTTTTACCCTCAGGGTGTATTCAAAAAATCTTAAATAAAAACTCATATATTAGATATAGTGATTATGGTGATTTGAGGTAATGTTATCATTCATCTCTAACTTCATTGATGAAGAAGAGATTACTCAGGTACCTCTATTGCAAAGAATCTAAAAATATTAATCTCATTGTGTTTATGATCTAAAATACTTTTCACCAATGTGATCAATTTTGATTATGTTGGGGAAGTATCTAACCTAAATTTTCAATTCACATATCTATTTTTATTTTCTCCAATCATGGTTAAATTTATTGTCATGATATCATTATCTTTTTTGGATGGTTGCATATTTTATATCCTTTTAGAGTACCTGGTCTCTATATTTAGTGGATTTATGTGTGAGCTTACTAAAATTTCATCCTCTTGAAAATGGTCTTCCCATAATTGTGTAATGTCATAAATTTCAATATATTAAGTTGAAACATTTCATGGTCAAGAGAACTTAGCCAAGTATCATCCTTTTAGTAAGAAATGACCAAGTTTAGAGATCTCCCCATGAGATCATTCATTGGGTTCCACCAATCAGTAATGTGATATCATGTATTAACTCAAGAAACTTGGATAATCATAAGTCCTTAAAAGTCAACTTTTTTTATCTTATCAAGTGAGGTAAGAAACAAGTATCTTAAACTAGACTTGTTCATTCAATATTTTTTTAATATAAAATTATTTGAATCATCTTCATGTTAATCATTTGGAAGATTCTACTCTTTGGATATCATGTGTATTTTATTATTAACTAGATTATAACTACTAAGATTTTAATGATATTATAGGATCAGCTTCACTAACATTTTGGATCTATGATAGATCATTATGGTGTCATTACCTACTTTTCTTCATGAATATAAAAGGGTTTGGGAAATACTATAACTTATAGTATTTATATCCAGGTATTAGTTCAAAAAAAATTCATTAATAATTCTTATTCATCGAGTTTTTCTCCTCAAGATTTGTTTTTTGATTTTATGGTGTACCAATGATTGGGTGGTTCCCTTATATGTGCTAGAAAAAAAAAATTATATGGGAATGGGATGTTTATATACCAAGATAAATTTCTCATGTTATAATTACAATATTTGATTAGCATAAGTAATTCATAACTTTGATTTTCTTCATTCCTAAAGTCATCGATGGACTTTTGGGGATATGACGTTTCATTGTTGGGATAATTATCAAAACCCACTTTTATATATTATTTTGTTTCATTATTAATTTTTTTTATTGATGAAGTATTGTTTTTATTTTCTCCTAAATATTTAAAAACAATTATAATGTCATAGTTATCACATGGTGGAAACACAATTAATAGTAACTGTTTGTCCTTTTCTTATGTAGAGGACTCCCTTATAGTGGTTGGTGTAAGGTTATTGCATGTTTGGGAGTAATTATGTGTCCCTGCCATAAATAGGGTTAATATATTTCAATATATACAACAAATTTCGTGCATATTAAATATTAATTTTGCAGCCATGTCTTATATATGAGTAATCCTACACGATTCGTGCATGGTCAGGTGAAACAGTGTAGACCAATCTTAAATAGGGTGAAACTTCATCTAGTGTCAGACACACATTTAGCACATGGATTAGAAAACGTTGTGACTAAACTATTTGGAAGTTTATAGGTGATCAAATGGATCTATAATAGTCATAGTATAGTTTGGTAAACAATGCAGACAAACTATGTGATGTTCCCAAAATTTTGTTTTTGGAATTCCAATTATGACCCTATTGATTTTTAACACAAAATTTTGGGTTTTTTATATCTTTATTCTCAAATACCATAGATTTTAGGATCTATATTTATGCCTATCATGTCATCATTCATGGATTTTGGGCTTCTTAATCATGAATATTCTATGGTTTCTCAAGTTAAACACATCCTTTTATTCTTCATCTCTTCCTTATTCCTCTATTTCCCATGTCTTTCCATTTCTTCATTAAACCCAATTATCTATAATGGTATTTCTTTCATATGAGGTTCATATATTATTAATATCTTAAATTTCTAGGGTTCATTAATCCTTGCTCTTAACATAAACTATAGTTTTTTTCAAACATAGATTGATTTCAACCCTTTGAGGTATGTTATTTTGTGAAATTTTGTTTATATGACATGGAATTCATTGATTGAGTTTTCAAAATCATATTTATTATAAAACTATTTATATATTTGAAAATATTTCCAAAATTATGAGTTTAAAGTTATAATGTCTTCTTGTACGGATATAAAGGTATTTTAAATTTTTTCTTTGGTATTTTAATCTAAAACTATTTCATATGCATGAAAAGTGTTTTTTAAATCTCTTAAAGGGTTTTCACAAGTTAATAGAAAACTAAGGTGATTTTTTAGATTTAAAATGTCTTATAAATGATTTTTTATGATATATATTTTTTATTTTTGTATATTTCAAATTATTTAAGGGGTGGTTTGGGAAGTGTTGAATTTTTATGGAATTATTTGTATTATATTTTTATATTCTTATGTTTTTTGTCTCTCTTTGAGATTATGTAATGATATAAGTTGTTTAATTGATTTTGTATTTTTATATGAGATAATTTGTTATGTTAGTTCAATGTTTGAGTTTATATTTTGGTTTGATTTATATTTTAAATCAATACTTGGTTTCAAAATAGTTTTGAAAGAATGTTTAATTCATATGATTAATTACTCAATTGTAATTGTCCAATTTTAATCATGTATTAATTTTTTTCATATTATAAGTTACAACCTTGAGTTAAACCATGTTTTATCATGCATTAGATGAGCCTGTTTAAATTTTGAATTGAATTTGATTATTATTTTATGCATATGTATATCATAAGGTGTTGTTTATTAAATGGTGTTGAGGTTGGATGGAGGGTAATTATTATAAAAATTTCTTGGTGTTATGTTATTGACTTGTGATTGATGATATGATAAATTCTCCCACACTCACATTATCTAATTTCATGGGAAACTAGGGTATCGAGGTGGGATATTGAGAGATGGTTACCATGATAGTTAAATAATTTAGCTTTGAATTTTATGATCTAGTATATGATATGAATTATCTTGGAGGAGAGCTATCCAATGAGTCTATGAGGAGTATGTTGAGGGGAATTTTGATAGTAATGCATCAATAAAATATTTTTTGGTTCCACTCTACTACATATAGGATCATATTAGTAAAACTAAGGTATCTCCCATGATGTGTAAAATTTAACTGGGTTTTCCTTGTTGTTAATCCTCAATTTTATTTCATTTTCCCTACTAAACTTAGTATATAATATGGAAATGATTTCCATTATATTTAATTCCTTATTACTTTATTTTTTATGTTCCTTTAATATTTTTATTTATTAATTATCATTAAAAATTAATTATGTTACTTAAATATTTTGAAATCACTACTTTACTTATATATCATATACCCTGGTTTAAGAATTTGTTTTCTATTTGGTGGTCCTTTATATTTAAAGGTTTAGTTTTATCCACACCTTGTTTTCAAAAAAAATTCCCATTTAAAAGTTAAGATTAATATTTTTGTAAATAATGTTCACCCTTACATTATTTCATTTAAAACTGGGATCACCTTTCCTAACCCTTTGTAAAATGGTATTTTTATAGAAATGTCGCCATTTATAATGGTTATTTAAAAAAAATAACTGCTTATCTTAAAAAGGGTTAATGTCGGTTATTATTTTTCATTTAAAACCCTCACATGATAAAAGAAATTTTATATCTTTTTTTAAAAATTAAATTCATGAATTATATTATAAAATTAAATACATATATTCTTTGGTGAAATAATATTGGGAACATGTAGCTTATACCTAATATACACACCTCAGTGTGTATGTATTTCTTATGCCTTTTTATAGGTGTTGGGGTTATGTTTTTGTGTTGTTTATTAGCATCAATATTCTAGAAAATAGATGTTTTGGGATGTAGAGGTGAATTTATGTCATATAAAGATGATCATTTTGGTTCATATTAGTGGTCGATTTTGAGATGTTTTGTATCAACCTTCTCAGACACCCTTTAAATTTATGGCATCTTATGTTTAGTATTGGTTATGTATTATTATATCATGTTGCATTTAAAAAGTGAATTTGGTTATCTATGTTAGATTATTCATCATTTAGTTTTTTTCATGATTGAAAATGTTTATTTATTTATTTATTTATTATATAAATCCAATGTATGGGTACTCCATTATAGATTCTGAGTATGAATTTTTATCTTGTTTATTCTTTTTAGAGGATTAAATAAATTATAATTGGTCATCTTTGATACCATGGGTGATTATCACCCCCCTCCCCCGTGGTGATTGGTAACAAACATTGGTCATTGTTTTGGGATAACCAAGGTGATTTTTCTAGTTGACTCATGTTGGTTCATGATAACATAGGTAAAAAAGAAATCATATGAAAGTTTATCAATGCATTTCTAATAAATAACCTCCAATATACACTAAACTGGACTCATCAGATAACACTCCCAATAGGATGAGTTTCATCATGAATAATGGGATACCATCAAATTCATAAACAAAACTATCATATAAATCATCACATGATTTCCCACATTGATACCATAAGTTCCCTTGAGTTTATATATTATAGGTGAGGATTCATGTCACATATGAAATTATAATATCAATAAATAACATAAAATTTGACTCTACATTTCACCTATTAATAAAATTTGAAAATAATAACCCTTAAAATTCACATATAATGATAAAAATTCATATAACAAAATATCCTTTCAAATATAAACATTCCAATAATAGTGAAACAATAACAAGGTTTCCAGCTGTTCTATAAAAAATTAATTTTTTTTAATAGGATTTTGAATAATATATAAAAATTTAAGTCTTGAAACCATCATTTATAAAGAATTTCTGAATCAAAACATAAACCAAAACATTATATAGATAAATATGAGGACAACCTAATATATAAATATTAATAAAATAAAAAATTTAATAAAAACCCAATTAAAATTATTAAATACCAAACACACCCTTATTTTAAAATAAAATCATTAGAAGTACGATATAAAATTTTTATAAAATATTTTTGAAAAAAAAACATAAAAATCATTTTTATTTGAGTAAATGCCTCTTTGAAAATCTTACAAACACATAGAGTGCATAAAACTAGTTCTTAAAGTTATAACACTTGGAAACATTGAAATCTCCTAATTGTTTTAGCCATAAAAAACACAATTATGAGAGAAGAAATTAATGATTTATTTATAAATATCAAATATAGTTTGATTCATGTTGAAAAGGAGGTATAAAAATATCAATCACTACATGACATGTTAAAAAAATATTTTCACAAAAACACTTATTAGAAATTATTATTCAGCCATGAACCGATGTTATTGCGCTTAAAAAAGAGCGATCATGTCCTTATAATACAAGAAGAATCTATAGCATAAAAGTTCCAAAATTTATGACCTAAAAATAAAAAATCATAGACCACCATGAATATTAGGTGATACAATATTATAAGGTAAAGGGAGAATAAGAGAAGAGAAGAGGAAAAATGTTACTTACTTGGAAAGATCTTCCACTTTATTAAAGATTTGATGAATAAATCAAGATTGGGTGAGGATATTTAAAGGGGTGATGAGATGAGAGAGTTATGGAAAACCATATAAAAATTTGGAAGAAAATTTTGGCTTCTACACTTTAAAATAAAAAATTAAAAAATTAAAAATTTTATGGTTTTAAAATGAACATCAGTATTTTTCATAGGAAGGATACCAATACATGCTTCCCATGAAACTCATTATATTTAAATTAAAATACCCATTTTCACTATTGAGTTAATTAATCTACTTCATGGTCATTCATTCTACACATGCATGTTGTAATATCCCTCTAGAACCTCAAATTGTGACCTGAAACTGAAAATAAAATCAATAACCAATTAATACCAAATTAAATACTCAAAGTTAACATCATAAGTGTCATAAGTTAACTTTATGGAATGTATGGAAGTGTTAGAATATTATTTTTGAAAATAATAACCCCTTATATTATATTTAATAGTGTTTTAAGATCCATATTTCACTATGGTTGGATTTAGTTTGGGTTATTCCTTAATCACATATCTATTTAAGTAACCTATCATGTCAATTACATCATATATACGTGTAACATCCCACTTTTTATATTTTGAATATATAATTACTATAACATCATTTCATGATAAAATATTATATATATTTTTTAATATCATTACAGATTTCTTGTCTAAGCATAGTTTGGGAAACTAGGCATTATAACCATGCATCCTTGAGAGTTGACCCAAAACATTAATTTTCATATATATAATTTTAGAGACCTTCCAAAAAAATTTGTAAGAAGTAAATTTTTTTATTAAAAACAAAGAGAGAGATAAAAAAATAATATCCAAGGAGATAAAAAGATTTAGAGGCCAAAAAAATTATTAAACATAATAATTTTAAAATCTGGGTTAACGGACCTGAAATAAGAATAAATATTAAGATACATAGATTCATCACCATTAACAGCTGGGAACTATACCACCTCATTGCACTTTCACGTGGTGTGATGAATAAACATGATCTATAAAAGAATATTCTTTAATTACCTAATATAACAGAGATTGTACAGGTGGTTCAGGGTGATACCTTTTATATATTTGATGAGTTTATGTATATTCATAATGGTGTTTTAAGCATTGTTTATTTGTTTTTATAAAATTCATGTGTAATTATATGTTATATAAATTTATTTCATCAATATTATTATTTACATTTTTGTATGAGTTTTTAATTAACATGTGAATTGAATTATATTAATAATTAATTTTGAATTTGAACATGTGACATATTACTTTAATTGTTATAGGGTATCTTGTTTTTGTTGTTTTTGTTGTTGTTCTTATTAATTATTCTAATTATATAATAAATTGAGTTGTAACTCCACTTTCTCCTCACTTTCATGAAACATCTAAGGAGTGAAGTCTTCCAAGTTACCTCTCTCATATTCTTCTAGGCACTTCTTCAATCTTCATCAAGGTACATATTACTCTTAGTTTTTATATCTAATTTGATCTATTTTAAAAAACTTCTATCCTTCTATAGTATTATATAAATAGTTTTTAATGTATATTGTTCTTATGTTATGTATTATCAATATGTCATAGAAAAATTCCTAGAATTCATAGGTATTTTCATTTTAGGGTTTTGAGAATACCTCTTTGTGTCATTCAAACCATGTTAGTAGAGACACTTCCAACTTATATATTTCCAATATTTCTTTTAACTTCCCAAATTCATTACTTTGTTCGAATCCTATGATATTATGTTTTTAATTTGTTATAATCAATTATATAGGTCTATATGGGTGGTATTATGACTATAATACCTACTGAAATTTGTGTAGTGGCGTAAAAATGATGGTGGATCCATGTTACTTCTTATTCTATGAACTATGTATGTTATTGCTTATTAAAATCATATTTTTAATATTATAAAGATATTTTTGAGGACTAAAAATATTATTTTCCATATCATTGATGATTTTCCAATTTTGATTTTAAATTTATGTGGAAAATAATTATCTAATGTTTATTAAATCTATTTTTGGAAAAATGACACCCATAAGGTTTTCATAGAAATTCTAGGTACATGTTTATGGTAAATTCATTAAAAATATTTTCATGGGAGGATTTATTATGATTTATAATGGGTTACTAAAGTTTTTTATGGAATATTTTTATGGGAAAAGTGGTGTTTGGTTTATTTAAAGTGATTATTACATTATTCACCCCTTTAATATAGATTCTCTTGTTTTATTATTAATTTATTATATATAACAATATTTTTTCGATAGGTTCTGGATATTGTTAAATGGGTGGTATCATGTATCATGTTTAATTATTTTAAATGCATCAATTGTTTGGAAAAATCGTGGAGAAAACCCTAGGTTCTTAAAATGATTCAAAGGGAATTTAAAAATCTTTGTTATAAGTCACTTCTCATGCTTATTCCATCCTAATTGTGATGTCACTCTAGCTAGGGTGGAAATTCAAGAAGCAACTCTTACTCAATTTGTTATGGGATTTACCCTATTATAGGATAACACCTTGTATTATGGATTGAACACATTTGGATATGGATATAATTATGCATAAAATTATGGTTAAGAACTTGATTAGTGTGTGGATCCTACATTACCACACCTTATACTTATAGGTATTTTTTCATGTTGATTTGGTACAAATTTTATTATAAAATGTTACTTAATATAATTTTATCTATGTAATTGTATATTCTGAATCATTTATATATTTTCTGTTATTCACCTAACTTGTATAATATTAAGGAATTGATTAAAATTACAATTACCATGTAACTTATTTTTCATAAAATGGGTAATAAAGGATACTTTCATATATTTAGTTAAAACTATCTTTAATTGGTTCATTTTTTCAAAGGTTTTATATTGAGTATACAGGGGAAGCCTATTGGGCATGCTTTTATCTCACTATACTTACCAACATCATGTGCATGTAGACCTTATTTTATATGATATAGGTAAAAGGAAAGTGATACTATGAGGTAGCGGGCTCGCAATATCTTTTTCTCAGGTCAGAGGTAGTGAAAAGGGATGGGTGCATGGTGTATTCTTGGTTATTCCTGGTTGGTTTTGTTTTTTTATCCCCATGTACCTATCTTTATCACATTTTATCCCATTATTTACCCTATTTTATTTCTATCCTAATATTTTATATGTATTAAAGGGATATTTATTACTCTTAACATTATTTTCTATGTTTTTCTTGATATTATTGAGTTTTATGGGTGTTGAGTTTTATTTTTCATGTTATTCCTTGTTTTCTTTATGTTAGATTCCCTAAAATTGGTTATTTAATGTGTATGAATTGCCAATATATGGGAATGTCACACCAGGTTCATGGAATGAACTCACCCTTTAATATATTATTTAATGTGGGAAATCATTCCAAATTAATAATTATTGATGTATCGACACTAGTTTCTAGACCATGTTGATTAGGAATGTGCTTTGGGCCTAGTTGTGGTACAAATCAGGTATTGTGATAAGGTAAACTGGGTTGGTTTATTAAAAAATCTCTTTATAGTTGAGTGTAAACCATCTTACCCAAATTCATATAATCAATTATACCAACTTTATTTATCTAGGAACCTAAATGCTTGGTTCACCTATCCAAGTATAGCCCAAAGTTTATGTTTTGTTTAATAAACAAATAGTTAAGGTCACTACCTTTTTATTTTCTCAAATAAAATAATATATGAGAAACTAACTATTAGGGTTACCCATACTGAATGATCTAGTTCATGGTGACTTTTCACTTCAAAAGGAATTTAACACCATGGTATTTTTAGGATTTTTAACTGATATCACCCTCTATATTTTTTATAAATTTTATTATTATTTCATTTCATGTATTTCTAATGTTAATATTCGTGATTCTAATGTTTTAATTTATACATCCTATGCTTTCAACCAAATTTAAATTTTTATATCATGTTAATTTATAATTGTTATATAAGAAGTGATAGGTATCATTCACACTCTTTAAGAATTTTAATTATAATATTCCTAATATTCAAATGATCATAATATACAAATATTACCTAAATCACTTTTCATGTAATTGATTTAAATCATAAAAAAATAAAATCACACTCAGGAGAATGTATGGTGTGATAAACAACCAACACCTACTTTTATAGATAAAGACTTTTCCCCATACTAATTAAAGGACTAAACCAAATTTTATCAATCCAAAAATGATCACTCAAGAGTGTTTAAATGTTTTAAAATAGAATTTATTAAATTAAAAAAAATTTATTCCTAGAATGAAACAACTTAAACACAAGGTTTGGAATATAAAGAAGAACCTTATCCTTTTAAAATTTAATAATACAAATATTTATAAGATAAGTATTTATTTTTCATGAATATTAAAATTGTGAGTGAAAAAATAAATGAACATTTAAAATACTTAAACATGATATATAATTAGAGTTTATAATCTAAGAATATATCATTTAAATATTTCACATAACATGAATATAATTTTTTATAATTCGAAACACTAAAAAATTGTGAAAAATTAGAAAAGAACATTTCATTTTATAACCATAAATATGAACACATTATATTTTATAATTTCATAGTATGTGTAGAAACTTTCTTATTTATTAAAATATATAATTATAGAAAAATAATGTCTATATTTCATATATATTACATAATCAATTCATATATTATAATGTAAAAAATATATATTATTTAAAATAATATGTTTAATAATTTGTCTGAGAAAATAAATTTTTGACAAGACTTCATCTTCCAAAAAACATTATTAAGGTCTAAAGTCTCATAGTTTTGGTGAAATCCCTAAAGGTCCACTATAATGAATATTTATAAATTAAAACATTTTTTTACAATCTATATCCCAATAAATGATATACCCATTATCCCTATCTATGATAACTAGGAAATAAATCACTATACTTTAACATGATAGTGATATATTGTATTCTTTGATACATGTGACCCATTCTATTATATTATTTTCAAAACTTTTTTCTTTCAATGTTCAATATTATATAAAGTAATATCACTATATCACTCCCAATGATAAGACAAAAAGAAAGTTATGAACTATATCATTCCTTATAATATTTCTATGTTGGTGAAATTATAAAATCCCTAATTTTTGGGTGACTTATCCATGAATATATTATAATATTTAATCTAATATCATTTAATATTATATTTTGATCAACAACCATGAATCACTCACATCATAAGGTATTTCCTTCATATTTTTAGAATTTTCTAAAAGAATTAAATTCTTATAAATATCCATAGATTAGACTATGATATCATTAAGGATTTTTTATGACATTGAACATGTTTAAATTCACTAGAAAAATAAAACCCATAACCTATGATCTATTCAAGAGAGGATATAAAATAAATATAATAAATGGAGAATGTCTATTTTGTTTTTTAGAGAAGATTTTTCTTTAGTTTATTTAATTAATATCCATTTTCAAAAACCTAATGGATCTTTACTCCATGGGTGATACACCATTTAAGTGAATTGTTTATCAAATCATGATGAGCCCACCTCTCTTCCTGGTATACTAGAAACTTTAATATTATGAAGAACAAGAGAAAATTAGAGATTTGGATAGGGTATTTACATTATGTGTATTGAATCAAGGATTATATCTTGAAATATTTCCTTCCTTCACTAAATCGATACATATCCAATGAGATATATTTTCAAATATTCTATAAATTTTTGTTGAATAAATATAGTAGGTAACATTAGAATAAACACATACTATAATAAAGACTATGTAACATCCTCATTTTTTTAAAGAAATTAATTCGGATCCACATGATGGTTTTTGGGTTTGGAAAGTATTAGAGGTTTCTGGTGACTAAAATATGGATTTTGGTATTTTAGGGTTACACCATAGGTAGTTCTACACCAATGTGTAGGGAATTTTATTCTTGGAAACTATCTGTGTAAAATGGGCTGGACAAAACACACATAGAGGGAATGGTATTGGGATTGTAGTGATGCAAATAATCTTGTAGACCATAGCCATATTGGCCTCACTTTTCCATGGTGCAGGTTATGGTGAGTCCAAAATGATGAATGTTTTGGTACTATGCCTTAATGGTGATAGTGTTGGGTATCCTGGACTAGGTGTGTTTGAGGACACCACAACCATGGTGGACACCACCATACCATGAAAATTGCTATTTAAAAATTAAAAACATCTAGAATTGACAATGAAATTCATGGGTTTCAATAATTTAAAATAGGAAATGTATGTGATCTTAATGAGGAGGTTTTTAATTCATTATTAATCCATTTTCCATAATTAATTGGTTTCCTCTTCTCCTCCTATGAGTTTCTCAGATCTAGATGATTTTTCTATACAAATATGTGGTGAAATTTTAGATTATCTTCTGTATTATAGAAAGTTAAAAGTGAAATCTCTTCCTCTCAGGGTTTTTTCATATAGATCTATGATCTAGGGGATCCTAAGATCTCTATTTCAACCACTATTCTTGTAGTTATGGGTTCTATTCTTCAACCAGACATAGATCCTCCATTAATGGTGGTGTTAGTTGGGTAAGTGATATGGTTTATCATCTTTTACTGATTCCATTATTTAATCTCATTCTATAACCCTTTTCATGTTGGATTGGAATTGGTTCTTGGAACCCTTGGCATGTGGGTTGGTCTGATGGTGTGCGGGTGTGATTTGCTAATAGAATCTGTGAAAATATTGAAGTTGATATCGGCACACATGGGGTATTAATATACATACTATATAGAACCCTTGTATATGATTATTGGAATGATAGGTTAATTTTTATTGTGGGATTGAGACCCATGTTTCATTTTGGTCACATGTGTGTGCGTGAGTTTCCTGTGAGACCCATGTTTGATATTGATCATATATGTGTGTGTGTTTATGTGCAGAAACTGATACTCATTATTCATATATTATCTTGTGATTACATGTGTTATTCCCTATTATATGTGATTTATAGCCTTTTAGGGTTTACTTCTGGTAGAAATTGATAGGTGGACCATCATGGCTTGGTTATCCCTTAGAGGGGGAGCATGTGTGACATGTGTTGATGATAATGATAGAATAATGCACAAGGAAGGGGTTTTATGGACTTTTTTCCTAACCCGAGGTATTTTCAGGATACGATGTTAATGTATCCTTACTCGATACAGTGTCAGTATGTGATGTCCATGTGGCCATACCTAATGCATATGTAGGGTAGGAAGATCATGTGGCCTGACCCGTGATAAAGACAGGGCTTGATGCCCTTGTGGCCTAAAATGAGACTATTTCCATATGGAATCTCAGAGATATATATGGTGACCTTGTGTTTGGCCCATGATCATGACTTCTTTTCTAAATATTCTTCCAGTATGGAGCCAAATCATGTATTTTTTGGGTTCATGGTGGCTTGGTTAGTGCATGGTCACTTGGTACATGATTAATTGATTCTGGATTGGGTATTACCTTATTATCATGGAATAAACCTCTTATACATGTGAACTAATTTTAAAGACATATTGGTGGTTTCCTACTAGGTTTATACTCACACCCTTCATGGGAATCTTGGTGTGCATGAAAATTTCATGATCAATGATCTAGAGAAGGGAAATAGCCCGACGAAAGGTTATTGAGGAGCTTGGAGTTAGGAGATGGATGGGTAACATGATAGAATCCATATAGATAACACATAATCTTTTATTTATTTAATTGAAATTGTGTTCCTATAGCCTACCACATTGGGGGTCTGTTTGGTTATTATTGTATGACCCAATGTGGTATTTTTATAGAACTTATTCATATTGTATTTGGTTGTGTTTTTTATTTGTCTTATGCTTGTGTTGATTTTTTTCGATGATGGTTATGATTATCTAGGGTATAGTCCTCCCATGACACTTAGATGAACATCACAATTCGGTAGTTTCTTGCAAATGAGGAGGTGTGCATGAGGTCATGTGTCACTATGGCATGGACTAGGGATTTATGAAGTGGTATGAGATACTTGAGGATTTCTTTATTTTATTTTGGGTTATTGTATAAAGAAGATAGTTTTGTAGATCTTTGGTAGGAGAGTTTCCATGTTCTTGTACAACTTTTGTGAAACTGACCTCTGAGTTACTGTATTGGGTTTTTTGTTGAAATTTTTAGGATTTAGGTATGTGTACACATCATGGATAGGAACATAGGATCATATTTCATATATATATATATATATATATGTTGTTTGTTTTATAGTAGTTACTCAATTTAATGCCTTGATTTGTGTTAATTTGTTCATTGATATAACTTTGTTCTTTGTTTTTGTGATATATATGTGTTGGCAATTGTAAGTTTAACTTTGTCATGTTTTATGATATATTTATTAATCGAACTAATGTGTGGGTATGTAAGACTAGGTTTGAGCCTTGGGTATAACTAGGAGGGTTATACCTTATGTGTGGGTATCTCCTAGGAAAATTATTCGTTGGACACACTAGAATTCTCTTGTTTTGGAGGATACACCAATTCCACCATATGCTATATAGGAGGATGCACTTGAGCATTCCCCCACACCTTCTCTGATGGTTCTAGTGGAACCCTCATCATGTCTTATCCCACAAAAACCACACCTAGATTAGTAGTAAGCTGAGGGTAATTCCCTAATACTACCTCTAACAGACCAGTGGATGTCGAAAAGTGTCTAGTATACATAAAAATAAAATGATATGCCTTAAAATAAGGTACTTGTATTTAGAAACACACACAAATCCCTGAAAAAATTTAGATAAAATAAGAAAAGCATATCCTATGGTGGGTAAACAATACATGAAACAACCTCTAGGATATATAACAGAGTGAAACAAGGTAATACCAAAGTATATGGGAAAAAAATACACGCCCAACTAGAGATACATGGGAAAAACAAATAAGAAAATGATTATAAAAATAAAGGGTAAATCATGGGAGAGTTTAGCTATAAGATATTAGATTATGACCACCGAACATGGTTAGCACTGCCACATACTGCTAAGCTCCTCCAATTCCAGGTCCACCATAGTCAAATCTAATATTCTAGTTATTTTCATAAGATGTGACACATACAGGAAAAGCCTATGTAGGGGTGAGTATATACATAGCTAGTATGATGTTCTGAAAACAAAAAACTTAGGAAATATAATAAACCTATTCATCCCACCCCATAAGTCAAGAGGGTAAAGAAACCTAACATCAAATATGCTCATACTGAAACCCCTATTGTAATATAGAGAGAATTATACATCTTTATAGCCATATAAAGATGATTATAAGTCTAAATACATCTCAAAAGGTCCCACCTATTATTCCAAGAACTGCATTTAACCTCAAAAGAATCTAGGTAAAGGGGTCACACCTCTCCACTATGCTCCAAAGATGAAGGAACCCAAACTCCATTGGAGGACTCGTTCCCTGTTGGAGTTTGAATATGGGGGAGTACCACTCCATAGATAGAGGATATTAACCCTCTATAACATGGGGGAGTAATGAATCTATTAGTATAAAGAGTATGGGTGAATCACACCCTAGTGATATAGGGGAGTAGTGACCCTTAGCATCTCACTAATGATCAAACCTAATCACTACCATTGGCCATGCATTATTGGAAGAAGTGTATCACTCATAACACATCGTGTCATATCTATGATGCCAAAAACAAAGGCCACCATCACATACTATGTGAAAAACTAATCAATATAGTCTAATAACGGTCCCAAATTAGAGACCCAAAGAAGTAGATACACAAGGTAGAGGATACTGAGAAAATATACATTGAGTGTACATAGGGTCACGTGGCATGGTACATTGCTCGATGGACTAGGCATGTTCCTCTATAAACATGAATAAACCATCAATGTATAGACACATTGTGTGTCCCTTAGGGGACATGATGTGTATGTCTACTTGGGTCCTAGGTGTGTGCTCTTGGCACAAAGATCATGAAGCCATGTATCTCTACATTACGTGTTCTTCAGGGGTGCATGGGGTGTATTTCCGAACCAAAAACTCACCATGTACCATTGTTGAAGTCCACATGTAAAAGCCCATGTGCAAGGCATCTCATACTGGAAACACATCATGTTGGGAAACCCAGGTTCCAAGGCATGTTCATTACTGAACATGGGTTCTCTAGACAAGTAGGGCTACACAGGGTGTACTCCAAGGAACATGATGTGTGGGCTACATGGATGGCATGGGCATGTACTGTAGATATATGGTTGGGACACCTAGATAATGGTATATGTCATGTGGTTCCTTCAAACCATGTGTGATAATTATAGCTGTCTAAAACCCTATGTTACACAATATTACAAGTATCATAATGTATGTCCCTTCGGATTACATGACATGTATTCAGGATTCTCACAACTAACATAGTTTCAGCCTCTTACATCTCTCTCTCCACTAATTCCTCTACATTTTGTGCTAGTATACTCACCCAAATACATCATAAATGAAGGAATAAGTCTTTTATTATCATTTCCCAACCTTCATTGGTTAGAAAATGGAATTTTGATAACCTAATCATGATCTGATGTTCCTCCCATTTCCAAAACAGGGTCACAATCCTCAGAACAAATAATATAAAGACCATTGTTATAGCTCGATCCATCCACACGACATTAACACATTTTAGTTCACATGGCCATCAAAAATATAGAGAACTTATCATACTCAAACCAATTTGGAAATGTCAAATCATCAACCCCATAGTCTAATGATGAAAAACACAAATAATGGGGATAATAGAGGAACATAAACAATTTGATATCATTTGTGTCCAATGAAAATCTAGCAAACGATCAATTTTTTTTGAACAAATAGAAATTATAAACATGAGCGAAAAAAACTAATAACCAAAATTAAAATATAGAATAAATTTCTAGATAATGTGAAGATCAGAAACCAAGGATTAAGAAGATAAATCATCCATTCTCAACAAGTAAATCAAAGAGTGTAAATCCATAAATAATGAGACCTACCTCAATAAGGGATTGATCATTGGTGAATAAAATTTTTTATTGAGATGGTGATGAGGATCCCATAGTGTTCATCATTAATCTCATGAATCCATTGATAATTTATCATCAATCCATAGTCTCAATCTCATCATCTCCAATGGTGGTTCTCATACTCCAATCCTCTCTAATATTATAGAGTTATGTGGATAACTATGGTGATTTTCCATAACATCGTAAATAGAGAGAGGGGGGTTAGGTTAACACATTTAATATTTTTAATAAATTATTTATTTTATTTTATTTTAATGAATTTTAAAATAGTTCCTTCAATGGAATATCCAACACTAACCAATATTATGTCACGTTTAGGGTAAACCCATGTTCTAGAAATAACCATTGTTATGGATATTCAATCCTAGGTCCTAATCATTTTGAAAACCATTTATTCTAAATGGATGTATGTGCATGATTTAATATATATTAATATTTTTACTATATTAATTATGGGTTTATATGACACCCAAAACACATTGCCAACTCCAAGTAAAAATCTAGAGATATATCTAGAAATATTCACAGGACCAAACCATAGAAAATTGAGTTGTTATATTATCCCCCCCATTAAGAATTTTCGCACTGAAAATCACAAGATACACTAAATGGTGGGGGGTACTGAGCCTATATATAGCTCTCATTATCCCATGATCTATCTCATATTTTCTCATGCTACCAAAGCACCCTAACCAAAGGAATGGTTTGTCCATTTAGGATCCTCTCCTACCGAGCCTTGATTACTATTGAGTACTTCAATAAGGTGACTTCATCCTCAATGTCCATAATAACTCAGTCAATAATACGTGGTAGTCCATGAACATATCCAATCATCTTCAAAACATGGAAGACATTATGCACTCAGTCCAACTATGGGGGTAAATCCCAGTGGTAAGAAACCTCGCCAACCCCATGCAGAAACTCATATGTCCTAATTAACCACTAGGATAGCTTGATTCCGTGAATAAATATCTATAATCCTTATTATGGGAATAATATATGGAAAACATGGTCTCCCTACTTAAAATCTATAGTCCTAATATGTTATAATGTACAATATTTCTTTCAACATTGAGTTTTTTCTCAATGATCAAATATCACCCGAAGACTTCTTCAACATTGACTGTATTAGTTCTAGCCTAATAAGAGATACCTCCCCATCATCAGTCCAGTAAAAATGGTGACCTATAGGGTCTTCCATATAGTACCTTGAATAGTTCCATACTTATAGTGGACTTATAGTTGTTATTATAAGAAACCTACACCAATTTCAAGTGATCCTTCTATATTTGGTTGAAAACCAACACACAAACACTCAACTTTCCTTCCAAAACCTAGATGAGTTGCTCAAACTGGCCATCTTCATAGGGATAAAATGTTGTTCTTATCCGTAAGTGGGTCCCAAAATCATCCTTATAACCTATACATAAATATGATGTATACTGAGCATCATGGTAAAAGATAATCATCATGGGAACCCCATAATGTTATATGATCTTCTGTATGCACAACACCCCAAATATCATAACTGAGTTTTGACCGCAGATGGTAAGAAAGTGTACCAACATAGAAATCCATTCAAAAATCACACAGATATAATCTTTTACTCCCATTATACATGGAAAAATATCACAGAAACCATCAACATTCCATCCCAATACCCTTCTAAAAAACAGAAGAGGTTGAGACAGAACTACTAGAACCTGTTGATTAGCATTTACCTACTAATATGTGAGGCATTGAGAAAAAAACTCAAAAATAATCTATGTCATGTTTGTCTAAAAAAACTACCACAAATTTCTCGGTATATCATTACTTCTCTTGTAAGTACCACCAAGGGGGGATTAGGAAACACCCTCAACATCTCCTCACACAAAATAACCAAAACCACCATCCATCCTTGGGAAAGAGATAACATGATCCCTACTTTCAAGAAACCCATATGGTGAATTTATTAAGGAAATCAGTTATCATAGAACTTCAAAATTGACATATCCTTACCAAGCCTCTCTCACACACTAAATAATCAGTGGAGTCACCACCACCAACTAAAGATAAACTACACCCCTCTTCTCTACTAGGGTTTGTTACAATGAAGCCACTAATCAGACATCTCCTCTTCCAAGAAAGAATAGAATTTCTTACCAAGATAATTTTCCACCATGTTTACCTTATTTGGAATAGACTATCTCAAAGTTCGAGTCCCATGGGAATTCCAACCAATTCCTTTTTCTCAAGTTGAGTTATCTCATGGTTGATACATACCTAAAAATATGGTGGTCATAGGAATCAATGAAATGCTCTCCCAGAAAAAACACCTCTGAATATTAAATGTTAAGACTTCCTCTTACAAAACCAAGTCATGGGTTATGTAATTATTATCATGGGGTCCCTACTTCCTTAACCTATCATGAACCAAGCCAGGTCAACTCTGAACCGGTCACTTGATTCGGCCCATGATAAGGCCTGAGAGGCATTCCCGATCCTCCCTAACTGGAGACAAGCACCATGGGAATCAACGAGAAATCATAGGAAAGTTTTTTCCAAAAATAAATAAACTAATGTTGCAGAAATAAATAGAGAATCCCAAAATAAATAAACCTTAAAAATTGAACATCATTTATATATAAACTAAAAATATAGAAAGTCAAAACACCAAAACCCAAATTGAACTTGTTGACCATTACCCATGTGACCTCGAGGGTCACTCTCCAATAACAAAGAAAAAAATCATCCAACGTTATTGGAACCAAGATAGAACCCGCAACAGAAGCTAAAAACAAGAAGAAACTATAGTCATGAGTATTAAAACTCAGTAGGCATGCATGAACAAACCTATTACCAATGAATTTCAATTAAATAAAAGAATAATCAATTATAGTTTTGAAATACATTATATAAAACTAATTTTTCTCACATTTTAATCTTTAAAACAAAGCATGGTGCATTTCCCTTTTCCATTTAAAACCAGATTCTTTTTCAAGAAAGATATAATAGCATTTTAAAGGAGAATGGTGATGTTTTTATGTAAAAGTGAGGAACGAAGTTAAAACCGTTTTCAAAAAAAGTCCATAAACATTTGTAAACCAACCTGAAACTTTTAACAGATAGGAAAACCACACAATATAGAAAAATCAATGAACACATTTTTAGGTCCACAAGGCTGAATACCCTGAGAGGGGGGGTGAATCAGGGTATGACTAATTTAAAATTAATGCCCGTTCTGATCTTGTTTCACTATTAAGCAAAACACACTTCTCTCTCTTTCCTATTGCACAAAGTAAACAGAAAGTAAAGCATGCACAAGACACATCAATTTTACTTGGTTCACCACAAAGGGCTACGTCCAAGGAGCATACGCCGACAAGTTTCCGGTCATACCAATTCCACTAAACTTCACTAGCTGTGGATTACAATATTCGGGCTAGATCACTTCTACGCCCAGGATCACTGCATTTACAATGTCTAGGGTTATCTCACTGCTTCCCCAAGGGATTTTTGTCAACAAACACAATCACCTCAAAAAATTATTCAATGATGACTTGAGGGATTTTTTCCCCACAATCTCCCCCTTTGGGTTTGTTGACAACTCTTCCATAAAAAGATACATCGTTGATTATTCAGCCACCATTCACCTCATTGCGATTTTGATAGTGATCAAGGATTTACTCAACACATACTCTAATCCCACATGAGCAATGCTCGGCATGAGAAAAAAGAGTAAATGAAAAGTTCATCAATGAATCACTTAATCTCTGATCTCCACTGTTGAAACCAAACTGATACCAATTTGTACTAAACTGATACCAATTGTTGAAGGACTTGTTGGAAGACCAATGTTTGGTTTGGAAATATTTTTACCACTCTCCAACACCACTCTTATGCTCTTATTACGATCCTCACCTGTCGTGATATCTATGCTTTGATCGATCACTTCTAGCATCGTCAGATTTAATACGCTCCCCCTTTCTGTTCACAGATTCATCCCTTGTCAGCTTCAAGACCTCTTTAGACCTATTTCATGTGTTGTCCAAGCTGAGCTCTGGCTAAGCACATTCAACATGCATCGACTCCCCCTATCTGACTGCGTAACTTGTCAGCTTCTCCCCATATCATTCATGATTTATCAAATCTCCACATTGTCTCCCCCTTGAACAATCACTATTTTCTCCCCCTTTATCAACGAACCCAAAGGCCACTCCTTTGTAGTCTGTAATAGAGTATAGAACAAATATCAGCACATTAGGGAAAAACACATCATACCTTGGGGAGAGGGGGGGGGTGTTTCACATCCACACTATTTCAAGTGCGGGGAATCGACTGAACTCCAAGAGCCAGTCGATGCCTTTTGAATGCTTCCTTAGGTAAGGCCTTTGTCAGAATATCTGCAACCTGTAACTCTGTAGGCACATACTCTAACTTCACAATCTCTTTCTCCACTTTCTCCTTGATAAAATGATATTTGATCTCAATGTGCTTTGTCCTTGAGTGATGGACGGGATTTTTGCTAAGATTTATAGCACTTGAGTTATCGCACTGGATTCCGATAGGAGACTTCACTTAAACTCCCATATCTTCAAGCTTCTACTTCATCCATAATAGTTGGGTGCATGATTGAGTGGTCGCAATATAATCAGCTACTGTGGTGCTCAACGAAATACAATCTTGCTTCTTACTTATCCAAGAAATACACAATCCACCAAGATAGAAAGCACCACCTGACGTTGATTTCCTATCATCTGCTGAACTGGCCCAGTATGCATTAGTATTTCCCAATAACTCTGTCTGAGATTTATCATTATATGTCAAGCCGAAGTCCACTATGCCCTGGATATACCGAAGTATTCTTTTCACAGCGAGCATGTGACTTTCTTTGGGATTACTCTGATATCCCGCTGCTTCGCATGTGGTGAAAACAATATCAGGCCTTGTCGCGGTCAAGTACCACAAACTTCCAATAATTTGCCTATATTCTATGATATTAACTGCCTTGCCATCCTCATCTTTTGATAATTTCATCCAGGTAGCAACCGGAGTTTTCATCTCCTTGGAATTTTCCATGCCAAACCTTCTTAACACCTCCTTGGAATATTTGGATTGAGAAATGAATGTTCCATTCCTTCCTTGTGTCACCTGTAGACCAAGGAAAAATGTTAGCTCTCCAATCATTGACATTTCAAACTCATTTTTCATGAATTCGGAAAAGTATCTACATTGAGCTTCATCTGATCCACCAAATATTATGTCATCGACATAAACTAACACCATCATCCTTTGATTACTATCATTACTGAAGTAGAGATTGTAATCAACTCCTCCATGCTGTAAACCAAGATTCTTTAAGTACTGATCAAGCCTTGAGTACCATGCCCTTGGTTCTTGTTTCAGCCCATACAACTCCTTCTTCAGCCTGAAAACTTTGTTCTCATCCTCATGAATGAGAAAACCATCTGGCTGCTCAATATACACCTCCTCTTCTAGAACACCATTCAAGAATGCGGATTTGACATCCATCTAGAACAATTTGAACTTTCTTTGCACTACTATGGCCAAAAATAATCTGATTATCTCTAGCCTTGCAACTAGTGAAAATGTCTCATCAACATCTATTCCCTCTATCTGGGAGTATCCCTTGCACACTAGTCGTGCTTTGTTCCGAATCACTATGCCATATTCATTCATCTTGTTCCGATAAACCCATTTAGACCCGATAACATTCTTGTCTTCTGGCCTCGAAACAATCTCCCATGTTTGGTTCTTCTCAATCTGATCAAGCTCTTCATTCATAGCCTGAACCCAGTTTTCATCTTTAGCTGCATCGAAAAAACATTTCGGCTCCACTTGAGACAAAAATGATGTTTGCTGTAATGATTTCATTATTCGAGTATGAACTGGAGCTGTCTGATCACCAATGACATTCTACCTATCAATTTTAGCTTGACTCTTTGGCTTCCTTTCAGACACAGACTTGACACTTTCTTGTTCATCATCAGTATATTCTTCTGAGTCAGCCCCTGCCACTTCTACTCCCCTTGTTTCACTTACCTCATCATCACTTTCATCCAAAAACTGTTCACTAGTTCGTTGAGCATTCTGTTCATTTTCGACTATAGTGACATCATTGCTCTCAACAATTTTCCCCATCCTTTTGTTGAAGCATTTATATGCTTTAATTTTCCCTGAGTAACCGAGGAATATACCCTTATCTCCTCGTGCCTCAAACTTCCTGTGATTTCCTTTCTTGAGAATTAAGCACTTACTTCCAAAGATTTGAAATTATTTCAACGTTGGATTCTTTCCATAACACAGTTCATATGGAGTCCTCTATTGCTTCGGACACAATAGAGACTTGTTCAAAACATAAACCGATGTCAAAACTGCTTCCTTCCAAAATTTCTCTGGTAGTTCTTTATCAATAAGCATCATTCTGGCAATGTTGTTGATGATTTAATTTCTCATTTCAACCACTCCATTCTATTGGGGAGTTCTCACTGATGAAACTTGATGCCTTATCCCATGTTTCTCGAGATAGTTTTCAACTTGACTGTTTGTGAATTCCGTACCGTTATCAGTACGAAACTTTAGAATTTTCTACCCAAGCATCTTTTCTGACTCCCTCCTATAATGCTTTATGCAACTGAACGCCTATGTCTTATGGGTAATGATGAATACCCAGGACATTCTTCTATAATCATCAATGAAAAGAATATAGTACCTTTTTCCATTTATAGCTCGTGGTGAGATAGGTCCACATACATTAGCATGCACCAAATCGAGAACTCCAGTTGTTTTTTGTTCCTTTGGCCTGTATGTCTTTCTGATGATCTTCCCTTGTTGACAAGCATCACACGTATGAGTGCGATCACGTGATAGTTTGGTAAGGTCTATAGTAGCATTGCACTTTACCAGATCTTCCATGGATGGTTGACATAGATGACCAAGTCGCTTATGCCACAACTAGTTTTTTCTTCTCTGGATAAAAAGCACGAATCTTCTTCCCCACCTACCAGGTAAAAATTTACCTTTGTTCATTTTCCCTATAGAATGATTGCTCCATATTTTCCTTTAATAGTACACATCTTCTTGGTAAATCGGATAGAGTGCCCAGAGTCACATAGTTGACTGACACTAAGCAAGTTATGACTGAGACCCTCTACTTCCAAGACATTTGCAAGTCTCATTTCTTTGCCCCCAAACTTGGCTTTTTCTGAGCCAACAATCTTTAGGCCTTCATCATTTCCAAATTTGACAACTCTTTCTTTGTCATATTTTATACCTGTAACTAGATCCTTGTTGCCTATCATGTGAGACGTAAAAACACTATCAAGAATCCACACACCAAAATGATCTGATGCTTTAAGGGAAATTTCAGCAACTACGGCCTTCTCAATTTTCTTCTTCTTGGTCCATACTTTTTCTTTCATACTCGGCATGGATTGAGGCTTATGTTCTTTCTTAGAGTATGATGGACCAGCTTCATCTTATAGAGATGAAAATCTATTCTGAACTTTTAAATCACTTGTCAGTTTATTGATCTACTACTTGTGAACATTTTGATTCTACTTTGGCACATTTTTCTGAATGGTCAAATTGTAGTACCTAGCCATGTGTCCAAATCCTCCACACCAAAAACAGTGTCCTTCGAAATATGTTCTGGAAAAACATTCTCTATTTGGCTGCCATCTCTGTTCTTGTTTCCTTCTATATCTCTTGGCTATGGAACACACATACTGTGAATGTACCATTTTCCCACAACAATAACATCTGATATAGGATGCATTCCTTCTTGATACTTCAACACTACAATTTTCCCTTTGCGATCTCTGAATATTCTGACTCTGTTTTGTGCCCAAATCAACTTTCAATTTTGGGACGCTTGCTTGCGGTCTAACTGCAATTGTCACAGATTTTTGTTCCTGATTCAGCCCTGAAACGGCCTTAACATCTGAGCTCAATTTCTGCTTCTTTCCTACTGAACTACTAGGCTCTTCTTTCTTCTTTTCAGTCTTCGTGACGACCTGCTTTCCCAAGAATGTGTTGGGATTCAAAGGTTTTTCCTGGTCTTTAACTTTTCTCCATAGACCGACAACTTCCTCTTCAAGATCTTCAATACGCTTGACATGATATTTCAATTTTCTATTCAAGAAATCGATCTCCCTTTTCTGTTCTTCAATCTTGAGCTTATGCTCATCAACCTTTTTTGAGCGCTCTGGCCTGGAAGACTTAAGATTTTCAATTTCTTTCACTACCTCAGACTTCTCTTCTTCTTGCCGTTGCATGTAGAGTTTGGAATCATGTACCACCTTGTTGTCTTTCTTTGTTTTTTCTCTCCAAACATCTATCTCTTCAAGATGTGCTTCTAATTCAGCTTCCATGTCAACTCTCCCTTCAATTTCTTATTATTCCTCATCAATTTCGGTTTCTTTCTTTTATTGAGCACTACTGACAATAGTCACCATTGCATTTTGTCCACGATCTTTGCAGTTTTCTATCTCTTCAATTTCTTCACCCTCAGACTCATCTGAACTGTTTATTTCTTGTGAAAGAAGATTCTTCTTCTTAATGAACTTTCACTTGAACTGCTTCTTCCCTTTCACATAGGCTGAAGATTTTTTCTTGGTAATTTCAACTTCATCTTCATCATTTTCTTCTTGAAACTCTTTGGGGCACCTTGTAGCAAGATGACCAAATTTTCCACATCTAATGCAAGCAAGTGGAATCTTCCCTTTGAACTTTCCTTTTCCTCTTTGAAGATTTGAGGAGAGGAATGACATTACCTCATCTATCTCTTCTTCTTCTTGAGAATATTCAATGGTAAGCTTCTTCATGGCCCTAAACGCCACCTCTTTGGACTTCCCCTTTTCCACAGCCTCATTATCATCGTTCCTCATTTCATATGCAACCAAGGTACTGTGCAAATTGTCCAGTGTCAGCTCTTTTGGATCTTTATCTTCTAGAACTGAAACTTTCAGATTGAACTGAGGTGGAAGTTTCCTCAAGATGCACTTTACGATCTTTATGTCTTCAATGACTTCTCCAGGACCTCACATATCTTCCACAACAATATTTACCCTGTCAAGAAATGCGTCAATAGACTCATTCGGGTTCATTTTTAGATCTTCATACTTGTTCCACAACACCTGCGGCTTTCCCTCTCTGACCTTTGTATCCCCTTCATATATATTCAAAAGATTTTCCCACATGGCATGTGACGTTTTGCATGAAATCACGTTCATGTAGATGGGATTGGAAAGGGCTCCCCATAAGGCATTGATTGCTTTGGAATCAGTATCCAACTCTCTATGATCAGCTTTTGATAATGCACCACTATTAATATCAGCAGTGATACCATGCATAGCTGCTGAAAACACATCCATTCCCAAGGATCGAAAATAGTGTTGCATTCGATTCTTCCATATCTGAAAATTACATACATCGAAGATCGGAATCCCTTTATGATTGGTGACCTCCATTGAGAGAATAACAACTTTCAACCTCCCTATGATACCAATTGTTAGGTCCACAAGGCTGAATACCCTAAGAGGGGGGTGAATCAGGGTATGACTAATTTAAAATTAACGCCCGTTCTGATCTTGTTTCGCTGTTAAACAAAACACACTTCTCTCTATTTCCTGTTGCACAAAGTAAACAGAAAGTAAAGCATGCACAAGACACAACAATTTTACTTGGTTCACCGCAAAGGGCTACGTCCAAGGAGCATACGCCGACAAGTTGCCGATCATACCAATTCCACTAAACTTCACTAGCTGTGGATTACAATGTTCGGGCTAGATCACTTCTACACCCAGGCTCACTGCCTTTACAATGTCTAGAGTTAGCTCACTGCTTCCCCAAGGGTCACTCCCTGTTTCTCTCTATCTGGCTCACTGCTGGTGGAGAGGATCGCCTTATTTCTCTTCCTTTGCTCACTGCTCTTGGAAGAAATCCACTCACAGTTTATAGACCTGTAGGACTCTTCATTTGCATGAAGTAATGCATCTTCCTCTGTGTGTAGATGATATGTTGAAGCCCAATTTTCAACCATAGATGAATCTCTCTTTGCACCGAAGGTATCGGGAAAACTTCCAGCATCCACGCAGCCCGAAAATCACTGTTGGAAATAAACCTTACTTGGCACGCAAGTCAATCTCGGCGCGCAAGTATTGGCACACAAGTCACAAATGGCGCGCAAGTCCTCCTCAGAAACTTGTGCGACTCAAGCTTCCTCAATTCTAAACCTGCGAGACTCACTTCCTTTTATGCCCAATCCAGTATTGGTGCACAACTCCACACTGGCGTGAAACTTCAAACACTGGCACGCAACTATCACCCTGGCGCGCATGTCCCACCTGCGCGACCACACACACTACTTGCGCGACCACCACACCTGCGCAACGGGAGCTCTGATTTCTCAAAGTGTTTAACTCTGGAACAGAATGAAGAGGGGAGGTCCAGTATTTATAGGAAAATTGACCACCCTGCGCGACAGCGCGCAAGGCACCTGCGCGGCCCAGTCTCGGCGCACAAGTCTTCTGTCCTTTTAGACACTTGTGCGACCAACACCCAAACTTCCGCGAACCTGTTTCCATAGACATATTTTGATCTTCTGATCTTGAAAAACATATGGCGTTCAAGTTTCCTATACTCCAAGTCCTCAGTGCGCAAGTCCCTTTTCCAAAAACACTTTTCTTCATTTGTCGATTTTCAGGCCCAAAAATTTGGCAAACACTGGAAAACGGCGCCACCCTGTATCTGTTCTTTTTGTACTGCCACCAGATCATCCATTCCTTTTGTCGAAATTCTTGAATCAAACATGGATCATTGACCTCAGCTCTTGAACTCGACATTCCATCACGATATCCTCTTTTTCAACAAATTTGTATGTCATTGTTTTGCTTTGTCAACAATCACCACTCAGATGTCCACTTTGTCAACAAACACAATCACCTCAAAAATGCTTCAATGATTCCTTGAGGGATTTTTTCCCAACACACATAATAAGGTCAATGGAATAAAGAATGTATCCATAACCAACCAAACATGACATCTCAATCATCCACCATAGACATGTAAATGTTTAAGAACATTGGAGAACCTAGAATATCAGTGAATAATCTATAACATAATAAACACCTAACTCATCCCATATGCATACCTCTCCCAATGACATAAATCCAACCCACATGTTCAATCTTACCCTACCTAGCCTAACCGAGGGGCACAATCCCAAAGTAGAGCAAGGTCCATACTAAGGGACACTAGCCAGTGCATAACCTCAACTAGTGTAACAACCATTTATAGAATATTTTCTATATATAATAGGTTCTAATATTTAGAATCAATTGGGGTTATCCAAATAAAAATCATTCAAGAAACTAACAATATATACATGCACAACACACAAGCATCACACACAAGCATCACCCCGAATCACCCCAAGGAACAATCCCTTGCCTTTCAACCATTTGTTCACAATGGAGTTTCACCCCAAGGAACAATCCCTTGACTTTCTAAACGGGCCTCAAACACTCTTTAAGAAACCATCCACTTCCATATGAAATCAAACACTTGATTTTCAATCCAAAACCACTTTAAAAATCTATTCGAGGATCCAAAAACACCATTTTGTAATCCAAATACATTTAAAAATCCAAAACCATTTTTTAGAAACCATAATCCCTTGCAAAATCCAACCAATAAATTTATCAAACTGTTGGTGTACATAGCTTAACAAAACATTTCCATATACTTAAAAACAAGAAGGAAATGACCTCCTTTCACATAAAACAATTTTAATAAAACTTATAAATCATTAATTAACATCCAAGGTATGTGATAAAACTAATAAATCAATATATTATTAAATATAAAGGGAACATGCAAAGGGAGACTACCTCAAACCACAAGCGCTTCAACAATTCCCACCCAAAAAAACCTCACTAGGGTCCACGAAGTAAAGAGCATCCAAGAGGAACATTAACTACATAAAAAACCAAATTTAAACTCACATAAACATGAAATATATATCCATGAGACCAAGTAAGAAGGAATCAAGAGAAAATGGAAGGAGGAGGGAGAGGAAGAAGAGAGGAGGATATTTTCTTGAAGATTTGAACTAAAACATGAATGAATCACTTGATTACACCCTAGGGAGAGGAGGAGAGGATTGGAGAGGATGGGAATGAGATCTCTAGTGTTGTATGAGATAATAAGGGGAGTGAGGGGGCATTTGGTGTTATAATATAAAAGGGGTAGAAAGTTAAATTCACATTTTTAAGAATGATGGGAACTATACATGATTAGGCCGCATGGTTTCCCATATTGTTCACCCCTTACTAGACACATTGGGTACCCATACGATTTGGACACATGGTTTGGGAAACCATGATCCAACAGTGTGGCATGGTTCTATCAAAAAATATAGAACCATGTGCATGACTCCCGCATAGTTCTCCTAACCATGCTCAAGTCGTGCACCCTCTAACAGAGACACCCATGGACCCACATAGTTTCTCCTAGAAGCCACATGGTTTGGATCAAACCATGATGAAGCTGTGAAACTCAAACTATTCAAGAAGAAAATGAACTAAAAGGATCTCAGCCTCAAGAGGCCACATAGTTACCCCTCAACCATGCACTTAAACTGTGAAACTAAATAAAAACAACCCCAAACCCAAAAATGTAAATCTAGAACACTCACAACTCAAGAGAGAAACCAATAACTGAAGGGTAATATGTAATAAAAGAATAAAACAGTAATAAGGGTGGGGCATGACCCATAAGATATCACTATCCTCACTGTATCAACAAAAAATCGATCATAACTCTAGAGGCATCGCAATACACTACGCACTTGGTCCCCTCCTCTGGAAATCTCAATATAGGAGCACTGATAAAGCTCTTACTTATCTATTTGAAGGCTATGGCACTACTCAGACTAAAAAAATGGCTAACCATTCCATGTTAAGGAATTAAAAGGGGAATAAATTCTAGAAAAGTCCATAAAAACATTTTTTACTAACCTTCCAATATGAGAAAACCCCACACCTATGACCTCCTCTTAGGTGGCTCCCAAGAAATCTCTACATCAACCATTGTTGGGTCCATATCTACCTCATGCTTAGAGATGAAATTACCTATAAATTGAACTTATCTAATACAAAACTAACAATTCATGAGCTTACCTTAAAGTTAGTACTCCCAGAGTAAGACTAGGACTATTATCAAATAATCTGTCTGATTCTCCTTAGATGTAGAGTATATAAGAATGTCATCAATAAAGAAAAAAATGAAACAACCCATGAAAAGCTAGAATATATGGTTTATAAGTTCCATGAAAAAAGTATGGGAATTAGTCACACTAAAAGGAATCACCAAGAACTTATAATTCCATTAGGGACATTGGAATACTATCTTTAAAATATTACCCTCATGAACCATCAACTGATGGTAGTATGACCTCATATAAAACATTGTAAACTAACTCGAATATATCAACTTTTAAAACAGGTCATCAATCCTTGTAAAAAAGGTTACTCTTTCTTGGTGATCACCAAATTTAGGTAATTGTAAACAATGTAATGACCCAATCTCTCATATTCTCTTTCATGAACAACACTAGAACTACCCAGGGGACATGATGGGTCTAAAAACCATTCACAATAAGGTCTTAAAACTATACCCTCACTATTGTAGCCCAGATGAGGCTATCTGATATGCTACCTAATATATCGGTGTATTCCCAAGGTACATGTCATAGTAGAAACTAATCCTTGATGGGGAGGTTAAACCTAGAACATCCAATGGAGTGATTTCCTCAAACATACTCTAACACCATTGTAAACTAAAATCTCATACTGTATACTTCTCCAAGGATCACACTAGCAATATAAAGAGAATTCAGTTGTACCATCCTGTATACAATCCCAACCTATTCTTCTTGATATTCACTCTCTGCATCAAAGTTAAAACTATTCCCACCCATTTGGATACACTAAAAAACATCATATGGTTTTACTACCCATATGGAAAGATCCCACGATAATCTCTCTCCTCCAAGAGTCAAGTCACACCTTTAGAAGAGAAGAGAAGTACTCAACATGTCCTTGGTATGAGTCTCTAAAATAAAGGGTTGAGCTAAAGCCTCCACTGGAATATCTATGTCTCAAAAAAGGTATGTGTTAAGGAAAGAGTAACATATGCTTATAGTCTACTACAACTGTAGCTAAAATAGATGAGTCACTAGTCATACCTCAGATCACCCTCGGTGCCTTAGAGTCATAAACCTCACATTCCAAAATTTATCTTTCCTCTCACCCATTGGTTTAATATAAGAAGGATTTTCTATGAAAACTTGGAACAAAAAAATTACCATATACATACAGATAAAAGTAACTCATCCACCACACCTCAACATAATCCACTAAGGGCAACACTGACTCACCTGCATGACTTTAAATCACATCACAAGAGAATGCATCTTGAAATGAAAGTGTCCCTATTAATTACATGATTGAATCCCCATTAAAAAACACCAAAAGATGGATCCATCAATGCCTTTAATTTACCTAAATAATTCCAAAGTCTAGGACTGTTATCTCACTAGGAGGGGTCCCATACATGGGGGAAACCCCAATCCATCACCTTTAGCTAAACCCATGTTACCTACAGGGTCACTAAAGAGTAATACTATATAAAGGGATGATCATATCTATAAAATAGAGGGTCACCTCATCATGGATCTAGATGACCAGGTTCCACCATTTCCTTACTGCTCCAAGAAGAAGATTGATTTTGAGTACAACCATCTTATCGGTCTAGATTTACACAAGTCAGAAAACCTGAACTGTTATATTGAGATAATCCCACACTGCCTAAGGGTCTAGAACACTATAAAACATAAGTAGTATCTATTTTCTAACTCATAAAAAGTGATAAACCTGCATGCATTTTCACTCAATCCTATTAGAGCTATCTATTTCTCATCAGATGGAATCACTTCTCTATGCTCTCTCAGAGGGAACACCTAAAGAATAGGTCCCTACACTAAGACCTCATCACTCAATTATTCTTCATCACAACCCTATCTCCAAATCATAGTTTGAAATAATAATGGAAGTATCTTGAAAATTATCAAGAAATACCATGTTCAAGATCATATCCAGGGAGCTGACTCAAGAAATACCAGAAATTCAAAAGACCCAATCCAATATGATTCATATACCATTGGTTTCCCTGTAACCAATGCCTCTGAATCCTGAATAAATAAATAGGTATTTATAGTCCTAATGAATGGATTTGTTAGTCATCAAACTATCACTAGGTTCCTTATATTGATATTTGAACCCAAAAAACTATTACATCATTTCCCTAAGTTCCCAAACCAATCCTCATGACATGTCCAACTCCAAACATTGACCTAGAGATAAACCAGCTATGATACCACCCTATCATGATATTCCCATCAAGACCCCACCTAGGCTGGTAGTAAGTTATGAGTGACACCCCAATACTACCTCTAATAATCCAAGGTTGGGCGAGGAGTAATAAGTATTCATAACACTAAAATGGGATGCCTTAGCCTAGGGTTTCGATACATGCACACACACACCTAGATCCATGAAATAGTTTAGATAATATAAAAAACAGTATCCCCTAGATTGTAAACAATGCATGAAACAACCAATAGGATACATAAAAGAGTGTAACAGGGTTAGAAAAATGTATAAGGGGGAAAGTATATTCCTAACAAAAGATACTGGGGAAAACCCCAATTTTTAAATTATTGGAAAAATGAAAGGGCAATACAGGGTAGATCCCATCTCCAAGATCCCAAAGTTCAAACACATATCATGGTTAGAACAGTAATGTACTACTAATATCCTCTAATATCAAGTCCTTTATAGTCATTGCTATGTTTTCCATCTTCTTCATAAGAAATTACACTCATGTGAAAATCCCATGTAGGGGTGATTATAAACATACATAGTAGGACACCCCAAAAACTATAAAGGGAAGAAATATAATAAACATAGTTAGATCAACCCATAATTAAAGAGGGTAATGAATCCCAACATCATATATTCTCAAACTAAAACCCTAGTCTTAAGATGAAGAGAAGTCTCAATATCCACAGACAGGTGAGGAAGATGATGAGTATACCTAAAAATCTAATGGTCCCACCTCCATTTATAAGCACCATGATTAAAATCATAAGAATATGGGTGGATGGCCTAGAGTATTCCACTACACTCCATAACTGAGGGAGAACTAACTCCAGTAGAGGACCCACTCTTCTCCATAGATCAAAGATGGGGGAGTACCACTCTGTAAATAGGGGACCCATTCTCTCTATAATGTGGGGGAGTTCCAACATTATATGTATAAATATTATGTGGGACATGTTCCCTGATATGATAGAGGAGTAACAACCACCCACATATCTCTAATGATCAAACTTGATCACTTCCATTAGTTAAGCATCATTGAAAGAAGTGTCTCGATTGTAACACCTTAAGTCACATATGTAATGCCAAAATGAAGGATACCATCATATCCTATGTGGAAAACGACTTAGGATAGTGTAAAAAAGGACAAATATGTGTCCTAGAGAGGGAGATATGAAATGTATAGGATACTAAGAAAAGGAACATTGTGTGTACATAGGGTTACATGGAATGTGATTTCACCCGAAGGCTTGAACGTGTTCTTCCCTAGAAACAGATCACCCATCCATGTATAACCACACAGTGTGTGCCTTGGGGGACATGGGGTGTATTTCATCTTGGGTACTAGGTGTGTACTCTTGATACACAGCTCGTGTATCCACGTATCTCTATATAGCATGTTCTTTAGGGGAACATGAGTTATATTCTGGAATCGAAACTTGGTTGTGTCCCACTACTACACTCAGATTATAAAATCCCATGTACATGGTGTTTTATACTGGTGACATGGAGTGTGTGCCACCCAGGGTCAAAGGCATTTTCCTCACCAAACATGAGTTCTCCTAAACTATGTGTAATTCAAGGTACACTACATGTGGGTCTACATTAATGTCTGAGAATGTACTGTCAACACACAATTGGGCTACCCATCCAAGATTACATGTCATGTGGATAATTCACATGGAATGTGATACTTGTAGCAATACGAAACCATAGACACCATGAGATTCCAAGGAACGTGATCACAATATGATATAACATATATTATCACCCTTATAATTGTGTGTTACATTTTTTACGGGTTTTATAATCCCATTATTAATGCCTTTTTTTCGCTCATTATTTGTTTTTAATTCATTTGTTGAAAACATGCTTAAAAATATGCAATTACACAATGGACCAGTTTGAAAACAGTTCACTGTTTCTATAATATCATTAACTAAAATGATCTAAATGTTAAAATTAAAATTTTTAGGATTATATTTTCATTTGTATTCAATTCATATAACTGGACGAAAGGTTGAATGTGAGAAAAAGGGACCTAAATGTGGCCCACAAGTGAAGACATTCTTGACGGGCTAGATTGGACCACCCTTCTATATTTGGGTTACAACTCGGGCCTAGAACATCCAATTAGACTGATTCGACCTCCATTAGATAGATAACTTGAAGTAACATAACTCCACATAACTTTAATACATTTTCACATGGTTTTTGCAGTAAAATAGATGAATAAAAATGGTTGAAAAAGTCTGGCATGAATAGTCACCTAGTCCCTTAAGCACGTGGATTATTTTGTAAACATTTTGATATATTTTCCCATAAAAGAGCCCCTGACCCTAATTATATAATTATTCTAAACAAGAGGGTAGTATTGGATCTCTTGGGAAGATCTTTTTCATGTATGTGGCTTCCTCCCCTTCCATGGAGTTCTAAACTCCTTGAGATCACTTGGAGAGGAACATGATGCAAATCCCAAGATTCATGCTTGTATTATTTTGAATGATCATTTTAATTCGATGTTTGGGTGTTTTTTTATTAATCATATCTTCTTTTTTAATTGTTTTATGTATTGTTATGTCATACTCAACTCATATGATCCTATTTGGGGGTACCCATTCATGTGATGTTCCACACACCATTCAACACTTCTTCTTCCCCCTTTCAGTTACAGTGTTTATGTAGTTCATATTGTTCAATTGAAATCTCATAAACACTATCATGGACATATAATTTTAACTCATGGAAACACATTGAAATAGCACAAAAAACTAGACAACACGTCAAGTTCTTCATCTGTTTCCTTGGTGAGTTTTTTTTATAAATTTGGACATAAATCACCCTATCATCAATGGTAGCCTGTGAATCATTTTTTTTGTTTCTAATCGAACCCTAAAAGGTATCCTAGTATAAACTTAGTAAAAATTTAGTTATATATGATAAAAACTAGAGATTAAAATATCAAAATCCAACATGTTTAGGTGATTAAGGATGATCATCATGAGATTTACTTAGGTTGATCATGGTAAATCTAATCTATCAATTTATGCTTTATTTCATTGGTTTCTTTTATATTATTTCATATTAAATAAAGAAAACCCAAATTTCATACAATCCTATTACTATTTTTCATAATAATAATATTATTTTTATATTAATGATGTAAGGATTCATCAAGATATGGCCCAGGGTTCCCTCTATACTGCAAAAAATCAAGTTAAAAAAATATCTAATTTGACACATTCGACGACACGGTCAACTGTTAGTGTTGTTTCTAGGGATAAAAGATCATTTTTCCTTTTATTTCTTTCTTTATTTTTTATTTCTTAATTATTTTAATAACCCCCTTCACTTTTTATTGTTTTTGTACATGAATTTTATTTTTTAACTATTTATTTTACTCATAAAATCTTAAAAAAATAAAAAATAAAAACAATAAAACTAGACATCATTGTTGCATGACAAGATCTAGAAAAGAATTGCTACTTGAATTTGACCCATAAATTGAAAATAAACTTCACTTAAAAATTATATCATCTAGAGTATAATAATAAATTAACATTGATGAACCACTTGTGGAACCTTAAGTGGTCCCAAACCAATCAAAAATTGAACCAAATCAAACCCTATAAATCATTTTTGTAAATAAACAAACATTAAAATAACTGACCACCCCTAATGTGGAGTACCAACCTGTGTACATCCAATACCATGAGAAAGAATAAAATTTTTATCTGAGATTGATTATCGTCCACCTCCTTCCTAAATTCCATGGTCTTCCTACTGAGGACCCACACAAACATCTCAAGAAGTTTCATATAGTGTGCTTTACCATGAAACCCTAAAATGTGTCTGAGGATCACATTAAGTTTAGGGACTTCCCTTTCTCCCTTGATGGTGTAGGAAAAGACTGGATATACTATTCTCCATGAAAAATTTGGGGATGGAATGACCTTAAATGAGTCTTTTTATAGAATTTCTTCCCTACCTCCCTAACTTCATTAATTAGAAAATAAATTTGTTGTATTATACAATCATAAGGAGTGACCCTTCATGAATATTTAGAAAGATTCAAAAGACTTTGTTCAAGTTTAACCCATCACTAAATTATTGAACAATTGATAATTCAATACTTATATGAGGTACTTTTCCCCATGGATCATGGTATGATAGATGTTGCAGCTATTATTATTAGAAATTTAGGCTATAGCCACTTTTTGGTGAATTGTGGTTGCTATTGTCATGTAAATTGGGTCATGGATATAACCACAATTTCAAAACAAGTCTATAGGTATTTCCACATCAGTTTATAACCACAATTTAGAACTATGGCTATGTCCTATATAAAATGAAAATATATATTTTTTTTCAAAAAACAATCTCTAATCAACCACCACATCAAGAGTTCTGGGTCTTCTATTGAATGCAACCACATCCATTGAAGATGTCAGAACCAATCTCTTAATAGATGGTGTTTTTTCACAAGAATCGAGAACATAGAGTGTCCCCTTTAGTTATAGATTGATAATTTCATCTTGGATTGAAGAAATGAACAAAAAAATGAAATTGCTTAATCTTTATAAAAATACAGAGACCAGAGGATTCACATCTCTAGACCATGGCACCGAAGTCCCTAACTACTAACCTAAACATCCCAAGGATTCACATCTATAGACCATGGTTAACTCACAGAGGAAGCAAAAAAGCCTTTTTTTTATAAAATACTACCTCCATTTAGATCTTATCCTTAACTAACTATTAACAAAAGGATACTTAGCCACATGAAGGACCCACTTTCCGCTTTCAATGTTCCACCACAATCATTACCCTTTGACCAATACAAACAACTCAACTACCAATTTATCAAAAAACATCATGGTTTTCCCACACTTCTTAATGAATCTGACATAAGATCAATGGGTACTAGATGGTATAACATTACAATCCTCTGCACAAACTCACCAAGAATAAATCTAGAGACTCATGAAATGCTTGATCCTAGGATAGTTTTTGAAGGAACTATCAATCTAGGATGCTCTAAACCACACTTAATCATCTTAAAGAAACCACCCAATGACCCAAGAACAATGAAAAAAAATCCCAACAAGCTCTTGAAATATAACCCCCTTTTATCACACTCCAAAAACACCATGTCATACATGGTTTGTACCACTACAAGGAATAAAAACAATTTATGAACTGCTTCCAAGACCCCAAAACTCCCATTGGGGTCACAAATTATAACTACGATATTATCTAAAAATCCATATTCTTGGTCCCATGTCGATTAAGAATTAGAGGTTAATGTATTTATGACTTAGGACACGACCCACACTACCCCCACCCTTCACCCCTACTTCCCCCTACACCCCAACCCCTTAATCACCCACACTTCACCCCCACCCTACACCCCCTCTCCCCCCTACACAACACCCCCCCTCCAACACCACACCAAACCCCCCCACCACCCCACCCGACACCCCCATCCGTCCCCCGACACAACACCAGCACCCCCCCCCCCTCACAACACCAGTATCCCCCCCTCCAACACCCCACTAGACCCCCCCCCCCACCCTTCACCCCCAGCACCCCAACAACCCATCACCTTTGAACCCCCACCCACCCTGCACCCCCCTCTGCCCCCCCCCCCACAACACTAGAACCACCCCCTCTAATACCCCACGATTTAGAACTGTGGTTATAGACTACAAAAAATGAAAAAAAAATATTTTTTTCAAGAAAAACAACTCTCATCAACCACCACATCAAGATTTTTGGGTCTTCTATTGTATGCAAGTATAACCATTGATGGTGTTAAAACCACTCTCTTAATAGATGGAATTTTTTCACAAAAACCAAGAACATTGAGTGTACAAGAATATAGTCCTAACATGGATAAAAATTAATTAACAAAAACAATTCATAGATCAGTTGAAAGATAGTTAGGGTTTTAACCTCAGGATCCTTGATAACATGATAAAAGTGAGATGTAGTATGGAAGACACCTTCACACCCTTCATCCAAAGAATCAAAGGAACCTTCTTCCAATAGGTGAAGCCCTTACTTAGACCCATTAAGATTAAGTAAGTGATATATCTTTTTAGGATCATATAAAACAAATTAAAACCCAGAGTATAAATAGAGAAAAGTAATTGAAGGAAAAATAGAAGGTACAATTATTAAAAATGAGGCATTGAAATGGGAAATAGAATCCCAGGTAAACAATTATGTAAAATATGAATTATGCATCGTCATTAGTTTTAATACCAAAATTGGATCATATAAATTTGAAGTGAGCTTCCTTAACTGATTTAGTATTAGAAACTTGGGTTCATGCCCAAAATAGAAGGCTCGTGTTTGAGGATACTAAAAAAATAGAAACATGTTTTGTAATGGAAGTGATCACACAACATCTATAAGAATGTGAAATGAATTTTTGAGAAAGGAGGGTTCATACATACTATTTTAAAGACCAAAATTAACAATGTGTGGAGAAGCCCAAATCTATTTGTGATCTAAAACTAGAAATTTATAGACAGTCTTGACTCAAAAAAACATAGTTTTGATGACTGGCAGAGCCATGCCAGTACTAAAAAAAATACCATAAATAATGATGAAAATTCAATATCAGTCTAATTCCTCAAAATATCAACTTGGTTACGAATGTAGATATAAAGGTAACTATAAAAACACAAATTAAAATTCAAAAGAAAATGATGCTTATAGAATAAAAATATTCAACAACTCTTTCTGGATTGTTAAAGGCAGCACAAAGGGCACGATTAACATGATCTTTATCCCATATCCCACCACCAATATCAAGAATCTATTGCAATTTTCCCTCAATGTTGTTTCTTGCAACTAGATTTGATGCAGGGTAGCCATATGTGTCAGCTGTTGACCTGTTCGACAAGCATGGATGAGGTCCCAGATTGCATGACACACTTAAGAATATAAGTAGCTAAAAACAGTCACAAGGTAGTAGTAGGGGATTTATCCATGATGTCAAAGTTCCTTTTTTCTTATAATGGTTGTATCCTAATAAATTCTATGAGTTTCATTCACTTTTCATCGCTTATCATTTGTCCTAGAAAACATGTATTCTTGATTCTTCCAGTATTATTTCATGAATTATCCCTATTATGCATTTTACTGATTTTTTCGTAAGTGTTTTATGACACATAAATAGAGTAAATCACATATTAACAACTCAAAATCACACATATGAAGAGGCCAATGACAATTATATTATATCCAGTTAATCATGAATTGATACTAATGACTCATATTTTTAGGGAATATAAACATATATAGAACTGAAAATGGATCATACAGAGTCCTATATGACTTATACATTGGATTACTTTTCTGAATTTTCTTCTCTAAATTAAAATTTATATACTATTTAAAATGGGTCTAATAATGTTTAAAAAAACTCCATCCCTTGTAATACATTCATCCAAATATTTTAAATAATAATTTCATCTATCAATATCAATATCAAACTAGTATAATTCTCTAATACATTAGGACTCTAAAATCTCTATTCATCTAGCTTTAACCACCGATAATAACATATTTTTCATATTTTTCACTACAACCATCTATTCACTTATATAATTCCTATCATAGGAAACACTTCCATAGCCTAAGAAAATATCGATTAAATGAGGAAAATCACAATCAATCATCTGTTTTTAGGGCTACTCACAAGGTATCCAGATCTTCCAAACACCATTTCCATTATTTGAGACTTCTTTTGTAACTTTAATGATATCATTATCTTATTATTTACCCATAATTCATGGATAGATCTCATTGTTTCCTTTTGTTGGTCAAATCTTATTCTAGTAACCATTCCTATATGAAATATATTAACATGCATAATGATGATAAAGATAAACATAATCAAATGGGAAAAAAAGCATATATATTTATGACATGACTAGGGAGTATTCTAGTTGAGTTGGAAAAATCTTTCATAGTTTTATATTTCTTGGAAAATTAAATAGAAATATCAATTATATAACATTTATGTGAATTGAATTCAAAGAAGATAATACTTAAAACATCCAACATGTTTCCAAAACTCCTCAGCCTCATTAGTATGACCACACATTTTTTCTCTATCAGATATTACTCTATCCCAATTATAATATTCCTAGAACAAAAATGTTCATATTAGAATAGAAAAAATGCAATTAAAAATCAAAAATTAAACTAATTTATGGAAGCTTTTGTATTTGAAAATAAGTCTATGACACCAAAGTTTCATGCTACAATAAAAATGCCATCAAAGGTGTGCCATAATGGGTTAAACTACAAAATAAATTAAAAATATAGACAAATTAGAGGGAGAAAATAATAGTAGAAATAGAAAAGAATAAACAAAAAATGTAAAAGTAGACTACATAACATCGAAGTTACGTCGGAGGAGGTGAGGGGTTATCTCGGAGTAGCGTTAACGAGGAAGTACGATGGTCAGGTCGGAAGAGGATAAAATTAAATATAATAATAATAAAACTCAACTACTACAAAAGAAAACATAAATTATAATACAATAATTCAATATATGTAGAAATAGATAGAAACACCTCAATAAAATTCAATATTATAATAATCAAACTTAACTTCATAATAAAATTCCACATATTAACAACCCAAAAATAAAATTTACATCAATAGAGAGTATCAATATTAGTATCATAAGAATCATGATAACCCCCATCCATTCCTCCTATAGAAACTCCAAAACTACCTCTCACACCACCAGCATCATCATCAACATCAGCATTGGTACCAACACCAACATTGGCACCAGCACCGACATTGGGTCCGGCACCAGCACCGGCACTGGCACTGGGTCTAGATCTGGAAGAGGAATCTACATAAAAAAAATTCATCGACATCAAATAGAAATCAATCACTGAAGCTTCTTCTGTTGGAGGTGTAGAAGAAAGGGCAAACATAACTTTCATCATATTTGTAGTTATCATCTTTTTTGATTTTTGATTTTCTTCTTTGATTGCAGCATTAATTTTTTCCATTGTGACCAAACTAGAACCTGTACTCATAGAAACATTGTTGGAAGACTAGTATAATGATGGTACAATCTTCTTCCTAGATTGAAAACAAACTCCACCTTGAAGCTCATATCCTAATACCTGACATAGATGATCATTCGGGCCCAAAATGTCGGGTTATATTTCTACCAATTCCTTCAAATCATTCTGTTGATTGATATATAACATAAATTAAAATGATAAAATAATATAAGGAAATGAATTTAGTCACAATAAAAGAAATTTAAATATACTTACAATCACCTTCTTGTTGTCAGTATTTATCATAGTACAATCTTTCTTCTTTATACGTGTACAAAACAAAGTAGAGTGAGGAACATGACCCTCAATATTCAATGACTTTTTATGGAAAAAACAAATAAATAAGTCAAAATTGGAATTAAAAAAAATTACACTAAACCATGCTAAATATTTTAAATGTTAAATTACCTGTACATACTCATGATTTAGGATTGAAGTGTGTCCAAGAGTATAAATGTGTTTCATTCTACTCTTATTTCTTTTATTTTTGTATGATATATCATATAAAAAATAATTTTGTAATTTCATTAACATAAATAAAACAAGTAATTTATACTTTAAAAATCATTTTCAAATAAATAAAATAATATATAAAAACATTTAACAAATACCTTAAACCCTGGACTCTTCCAATAGCTAGTCATCTCTTTGTATTATGATATTGGAAAATCACGAATCACCAGTATTTCTACAAGCTCTATACCAAATCTCTTTTCCTAACCAATATATAATTCATATTTGTACTCTCTCCACATTTCACCTAATTCCATTAACCTTTCATCTTTGGAAATTTTTCCGTCAAGAAAATTATATCGAAGCTACAATGGACAAAATATTTGTTAATAAAGTATTATAAATTAATATATATATATATATATAAGGTGATTAAAATTACTTACCCAAATCTCTACCCATGAATTGTTCTTTATTTGTTCTCCAACTTCCCTCCAACTTATTGGTTGAACCAGAATGATATTTTTATGTTTAGAAAGTGTTCCCATACATATTTTACATTCCGTACCATTTTTTCAATTATAGAACCATCCTCGTTGTATTCAATCATGATTTGCGTGTGTTAATTCTAGACCTCTCAAATTTTTGTGCAGCCTCATCATCTAGTAGAGGTTGAATATAATCATGAAAAATAATAATAAAGGAAAATAATATATATGAATCTATCATTAATCACTAACAATAATGTTTAAACACATACCAGTAGATGGGGGATCTACTGAACCCCGAAGTGTTGCGTCTAGAGGAAGAGGATTAGCCTATGTGGTGGTTGGGATATCTACAGTAGGATTACATTGTATAGTAGATGATGATAAGTATACTGATGGAGGGAGAAAACATAATGTATAACCTTTTATAGATGAGGGTGGATATGGATATGGATATAGTGGTGGGATATATGGGGGTGTAGTGTCATGTACATTGGATGATGGGAATGGAAAATAAGGAGGGATGGGAGTCTGATAACTACTAACTGATGTGGTTGCGAGCATAAAGGGATATGGAAAATTTGGGTATAGATAATATGGAGGTGGTATATTGGGAGGATGAACTCCTAGTTAATCAAGTGGTATAGTAGTAGGCTAAATAGTAGAATCAATCGTAGAAGTACCTCCCGCCATACTATCAGCCTCAGTGGCATGATCCAACCATCTCCTTGACAACATAGCCTAAAATAACATAGATTCTAAAATAAAATGAACAATAACAAAAAAATAATTTGAAAGACCATAATTTTCAAACATAAATTGTACTTACAGTAGTTCCTATAGGAGACATAAGTTCATTTCTCTGTATTCTTATACTTCTTTTAGTATCATCATAATCAGACATTTTGACATGTAAATTTAAAATAATATTCTCAAATAAATATAAATAATGAAAAAATTTAAATAATACGATTTTATCATAAAACAACGAGATACATTTTAATGTGTGATATTTATATTGATAAAATATCAATACTTTTCTATGTTTAAGAATTACTAGAGATGTGATTAAACATAAATTGGTCAAGATATTAATTGTTTTATATTTGACAATTGGATAAAATATACTAGTTAATTTGAAATCATTTATGATTTTTTTTTTAAAACACATACAATATTGTGATAATATCAGGTAAATACTTACAAATGAGTCAACACTATGTGTTCTTTGTGATAATTTTTGATTCAAAATCTATTCTAAAAATTGAATCATCTGTGTCATCAAATGAAACATTTGAATAACTACCAATAGGTTTATCCAAAACATAATTTTCATCTACGTATTTTTCAAAAATATTTATAGGAATGACATCAACAATAACACCAAATTATTGTTCTAACGAGTTAGTTACATAAAACACTTGTCTAGCTTGTGATGTAAGAATATAAGGTTCATAGGTATGAAGATGGTGGTTCATATCAATCCTTATAAATCCAAAATTATCAATATGCATTCCTTGTTGTGTCATTGAATCAAACCACTTGAATTTCATCACTACGACACAACCATGTGAATAGTAATTTAATAAAATGATTCTTTCAACAACACCGTAATATGATATATTTTCAGATCGAGATTTCTTATCCAATGCACTCGCATAACAATTTATTGTGGTTCTTATCATGACACTGTCATGATATGTTGCCATTTTTGTCGCACAACTATTTATAACAAATTTAAATAAATTGAAAATCATTTCCTTACAATCACATACCACATCGTTTGGACCAAAGGAAAACACTCTTATTTTATATAATACTTCATTCATTAGTAGATTTAAAACCTAAAAGATACCAACATATTAAACAGATACATGTGATTTTGTTATGAGAAGAAAAAAAGAAATCGATTACCTTTGAATTTAACCAAGCAGTAATTTCTTTATTGTGCAACAGTTCCTTCCTCTTAATAAATAGAGAGAGATTTCTATTTTTTATAATTTCTAAATGTTCCCTGTAGATATGAAGGATTTAAAATTTCATAGGATATAAAGAAATCAAACAATGAAAAAATGAATATTTATTAGTTTACTTACTTTATATAATTATCAAGCACACCACAGTTTAATAATATTGTACGGTGATCCATTTCCCACTCTTCCCTACTTAAAGTACATAACGAGTACGATCCATATACCCCCCCTATTTGGGGTAGTGAAGGAAATGAAGGATTAATGGGATCATATTTCTCATCTTCAGTTATCATTAGTCAATTAGACCACATATTGATGTTATCCAATTACGATGAACATAAATCCATGAATTCTTGTGCTAAGTAGCATTTCACAATAGATCCTTAAGGATGATATTTATCTCAAACATAATATTTCAATGTAAAAAATCATTCTTTCTATAGGATACATCCAAAAACTTGAAACAAGACCACCAAAAGAAATTTTGTGGGAATACGCACAGTCAGATGTAACATAGATGCAAAAATGATGGTGGGAAAATATTCTCCACGTCATAAAGAATAATTAGTGCATCTCTCTAAAATTTTTGAACAACACTTCTTCTTAGTCTTTTGCACAAAGGTCTCAATAAAAATGAAATAACTTAATCACAACAACTCTAACATTATGTGAATGTAAATGTCGAATGCTAATGGGAATTAACTCATGTAACAAGACATGGTAATTATGGGTTTCAAGAGATTTTAGTTTCACATCTTGTGTATTCATCCTTTTCGAAATATTACTTGAATAAAAATCTGGATGCTTCAAACTTTCCAAGACCTCGAGAAATTGTTTTTTCTCTACATTTTTCATTGAATAATAGTAAAAATGGACTTTCTAGTTATTTTGACTAATTAACTTAGGATCAAGTCTCTCTCTTATACCCCAATCCATCAAATCATGATGAGACCACAAATCATCTTTTGTTTTACCTTTGAAATTTAAAATAGAATAAAGTAACATATAACAAATATTTTTCTCAATATTCATTACATCCAAACAATGATGTAATAAATTTGATGACCAATACAAAAACTCAAGGAATATGATTTTATTTCTCTAATTTCTATTGGAATTCAAATCAACATGATATTTCTTTCTGCTATTTGATTTACTTTTTTCAAGAACATAATTAAAATCATCATGTTCATTAATAATATCATTCCCTGTCATTCATTGAGGTGTCTCATTTACCTTGACAGCATTATCAAAATGTCTCTGATTTTTGTGTATGGATGATCCATTGGTATAAATAGTCGATGACTTATGAAGATGAAATTCCATAGAAGCTTTAATCTTTAAGAATATGTATTTTTTATATAAATAGGGCTGGATAACTTCTCTTTATTACTCCTACCAGACATCATTCCGTAAGCAGGGAAATATTTTTTCACCCATAATAAAGCTGCATGAAACATAAATTACTCCTTCTTGAATGCATCATAAACTTGTGAACCAAAAATATAAATCTCCTTTAACTCATCTATTAATGGCTACAAGTATATATCAATATCATTTTTAGGGTCACAGGTTCTAGATATAAATATACTCATGATAGTAAATGGATTTTTCATACACATCCATGAAGGAAAGTTATAAATATGAATGAAAATAGGCCAAGTACTATGTGTAGTATGAATTTAGATAAATGGGTTGAAAACATCATAGGATAATACAAATTTAAAATTTCATGGGTCAACTACAAAATCAGGATGTAACTTATCAAATTTCTTCCAAGCCAACCCATCTGTAGGATGTACTATTTCATCATTATCCTTATTTATTTCATCTTCATGTCATCTCATATTCCTTTCCATTTGTTCTGAAAAAAAGGTTTTGAATCCTATAAATTAAAGGGAAGTGCCACATCACTTTTTTGGTATACAAGATTGATTTTTGTATTTATTATTCTTCCTCCTTGATGTGACACACTATTTAAACTGACTCAACTCTACATTTTCCTTCTAAAACAGACAACAATCTTTGGGAAAATAAATCATAATAGATAAAAATCCAAATTTTTCAACCAACTTTGATGCCATGTAATCATTTTATGTAATACATGCACCATCAGGAAGTATATCATTAATAAATATAAGGATATAGTCAATTGCAGTATTATTAAATCCATACATTTTTTTCCATTATATAATTACATTAAAAAAATAAAGTTTTCTCATTTTTATACATGTCTGATATACTAGGGTATTCACATATTCAATCATCTTTCTAAAACTCTCAACATCATCATCCTGATTAATAGATAAAAACTGTGTTTCGGTATTCATTTCCTCTTGCATCAGTCTACATTTTTTTAAAAGGTTGGGGTCGAAGCCATAATTTATTATTAAATAAAATACCTCTTTAGACTGGGTAGAGGGATACCCATTACATATCCCAAAGGCCCAAGGCCAAGTGGCCTGAATACAATTCTTGAAAGCCCATTTATTGGCCCAAAAGACCCCTCATTGAACAGTACTACTACAATACCTATGCTGCTACAGTTCCTACTACAATACTTCTTACTGCTATAGTACCTGCAACAGTCCCTCTGCCGCTATAGTGTCTCCACTGCTATGGTTCCACCACTGCTACAATACTGCTATAGTACCCCAGAAATTCACCCCCTACCCAGATTTGATCCTGGGTTATTTGGATGCCAAGAAGGAGCCTGTATTTAGAAACAAAAACAAAATCGATCATAAAATCATATTTTTCATACCAATCCTTTCCACTGAATTGATGTCATTCTCCACTTCAGATTTTTCTCCATTATGATACCACACATGATAATTTTTTTGGAAACCATGTTTAGTGACATGTTAAGTCACTTAATCATTTGTTAAACATGGTCTTCCAACAAAATAAAAACACGAGCATCGAATAAATCCACCATATGAATCATTAGTGAATGAAAAGTCTAAAAAAATATTGTAACTCCTAAAAATCATCAGTGATCTGATCAACATTGTACATCCAATATCTATCCATTCTGAGGCATATAAACATTCATTAAATAAATAATATAGAAAATTACTTAACATGACATGTATTGTTTCATAAGATCATAAGTAATCATCTATAACATGTTCATAAAAAAATCACAACAAATAAATTAAAATTATGGATTTGGGAATTGACAAATGTTTTAAATTATAAAAAATCATGAATAATCACACATAATTTCCAAGAATGGGGATTTATTATAGTAAAAATATTTCATATGAAATTTAAGAGATAATAATGATCAATTACCACAAGTTTTTGGATGGATTCACAATTACTTGTGATGTTTTGTATTGATTCTACAAATATTTACTGAAATTTAGAGAGATTTTAAAAATATAAACCATTTCATATAATAGAGTGTGTTTAATGATGCCAATATACCATATTGTGTTGAAGGAATCCATTCCATTATTTATTTTTAATCATGGTGTATAACACCACATCATGGTGAAAATGGGAATGATATTGCATACCATTTGATCAATTTTTCTAATCTTACTATCTTGTGTTCTTCAATTTTCAACACATAAATTTGTAATGTGTTAAATAAAATCAAAATCTATAATTTTTTTATTTTTCTTTAGTAAATAAAGTGTGATCCAACATATGAACTTTATGTATGTGTTCTATATAAATGGGAACACTCTTTTCATAGTTTAGATACTAGAAAATATTCTCAACTAACAAAATACCTCTAAAATTTTCAATTATCTATTCTCCTGTGTGGATGATCTATAATACCATTTATATAAAATATAATCTACCCATGAATTAAGTGATTCCAGTTTCCTCTGGATATCATCAATGTAAATAACATATTAACTAAATAAATGCTCAAAGTAGCAATGTAAATGATACCAAGAATGGTTTTAGGAAAATAATCAATGAAGTAAAACTATTAAAGGGATATACTTTGATATTAATTGTTGATCCCATTATAGATATTGTTGAGATTCTAGGGGGTGGTTGAATGGAATCAAATATTTTTTTAAAAAAATGCATAATTTGAAGGATAATAAAAATAAATTATTTAAATATAAAAAATAAATGAAATTTTAGTGTGAAGGGTTCATGAAAAAATGATGAATAAGAGTATACAATAATTTTTATAGTAGTTCCAATAAAAAAGATATCATGTCTACACTTCACACCTCTCAACTCCTCTAAATAATGGTACACGCTAAATAGACCACACTTTTGAAGGAGATTGAAAACTCTATAATCTTTTCATATCATACCCAACAACCAAAACAAACCAACCTACCTTTTTCACACTTGAAGGCACAACTCAAAAACCTAAATTTTTTCATGGATAAGGTAGAACCTATGAACTAATTTTTTCCTAGGTTAGCATAACCAATACACTACCTTTTAATGGAGTTATAACCATGTGTGAGTTTAGTGATTAAAACTGGATAAACTTTACAACATAAAGGAAATTCATTATAATGAATATAGAATAGTTAAACCAATTAAAGTTTTTGATGATTATTACTAGTGTTGAATAATTAGATTTGGCCCTTCACATAGTAGATATAGAAAAAAAATTGGGAATTCCTACAAGAGAAATGTGTAAACAGAGGCTTTCAAACTTTAGTAGTACTTTTATCTCAAGAAAAGAATGTGTGTAAATTTCTATATGAAAGTTTTAGAATAATAATATAATAATATAATAATATATTAATATATTAATATAATAATATAATAATATAATAATATAATAATATAATAATATAATAATATAATAATATAATAATATAATAATATAAAAATATAATAATATAATAATATGGTTCTCCATAAATCTTGCAACAATATCATAAATATTTCCAAAATATCATCATTTTGCTGTAAATGATAATCTCTATAATAATCATCACCCAGATCATCATTTAATTCTTCCATAGTTATCAACATTTAAAATTTTTGACCAATTTATGTAATCATGTGAAAAAAAGCCTTCAAAACAACTCAGTATATTAATTTTTAATATTTTAATATATTTTTTCAATCATAACATAGGATAGATAAGAAATACTATATGAAAATTTCATGTAAATTAATTATACAAGAGACATACACACGATATATACCAATAGGACCGGTCTGTGGGGTCATATATACATGATAATCACATTCATATTATACTTTCATCATTTTCTATTTGAATATGACTGTATCATGAGGTAACATAATCATATAATCACATATATATCATCATGTTACTACATTACATTTTTTAATATCTACCATGTGGTTTACACTTCTCACACAGTCTGTTATTTTACATATTCCTTATTTGGTTTCATTATTACATCATGGAAATAAACAGGATGTATCTTCCCCAAAACCAAGGGTTCTCTAAGATGACATGTCTCTCCTTATTTACATGAGTATTACTTGGTATAAGATAAATCAAAAGATATATTGAGATATGAGGCACCCAAAATAGAATAGAAAACCCTAAATACCTTTGTGGGTAAGAGAACTTAGGATTTGTAACTGGTCGAGATCCGCAAGGAGGAGGATGATCACTGAGAGGGGGGTGGCTGTACCGTAGGTGTTCTAGAGGGTGAGGTGGGGAGGCTACCTAGGAGCAATGTCTACTGGGGGAGATGAGGTTGTCTGTGTTCAGTGGCAGTGTCAAGGGAGGAGGGTCGGAGATGAGATCTCATGGTGGGGTTGCCTCGTTTCGTGGTAGTGAGGAGTAGCATCGTGAGGGGCGCCATCGAGGGATGATGGTTGAGGAGAAGAGAGCTCGTAAGGGGAAATGTCAGGGAAGGAGGGTCATGTAGAGGTGAGGGTAATGTGAGGGGGTCATGGAGAGAAGGAAACTGCCTGATGATCAAACCCTATTTCCCATAGGTTTTAATTTAAGTGTGGCTATAAATTAACCTATAGACGTGGATCTATAAAACTATGGCTATAGTTCTATATCTATAAGTCATTTTTTTCTATTAGTGTATTGGTTCCCTAGTTGATAAAAATTTCACCACTGCTCATGACCTAATAGACAACATGGCTCTAAATTCACAATAATTTGGTACATGAGCAATTAAACCCACTTGAAGAGTTCATGAGGTAAGTCATTCATATCTAAAACAAAAGGTAGATAATAAACTTGGTGAGATTCGTACCCTTATAAGGAAATTATCTAAATCACATGGTAATTGACACTCTCCTCTCATTCTATTACACTGTGGTATTTGTTCTGATAACACTCATTTTTCTGACTAGTGCCCACAACATCATGATTCAACTGAGTCTTGTGCAGCGGAATTCCATAGGCATCCATTCCAAAAATAATACCTTCAAGAAAGAACCATTCAGGCCAAATCCAAACCCCAGGTAGAAATCACAACCATAGTACCAAAAAGAAGTAAAATCGAGCTACCCTAAATAGAACTGGTATCAACAAGGCCAACGTATGAAACATTATTATCCTTCACCATATTGAAACAATTATCATCCTCCCAAATCTAAACCAAGAATTCAGGACATCATGAATAAAATGGAAAACCAGAACCTCAAGTTCTAACAAACCTCACAATCAGCTACTCAAGACCTACAAACTCAAGTGGGACAATTATAAAATACCATCGGTGAGATAAAGATTCAAGGTTCTAGAAAACTACCATCGCAACCTATTGTTAATCCAAAGGACAAAGGTAATGTACGTGTAATCATACTTTATAGTGGTAACAAAGTTTCTTCTTATAATGATTCTACCCCAAAGGTATGTCCCCCTCTTGAAAACTCTCCTTCCCTACCCTCAAAAGTTTCAAGTGAAGGAAGAAAACAAAATGGGTAAACAAACTATAATTGGGGATTCCCCTAAACAATCCATTCCTATTCTTTTTCCCTAAAGACTCTAAAACTAATAAAAATTTTGATAATGATATTGATAATTAAATAATGGATACATTTAAAAAGGTACAAGTTAACATTCTTTTATTGGATGTAGTTAAACAAATTCATCACTGCAACAAATTTATTAAGGAACTTTGTACTCAAAGAAAGAGGCTTAAGGGGATTCATGTTTTGAGTGTTTTGGGGGTTTAGAAAAGTGTAAAATTTTTTATTTAATTAATGAGTGTGTTAATTATGAGTTACCCATGACTGTCGACAATTCTGAAAATCTCATTTCCATATATTGTCTTTCCTCATAGAATAAGCATGAGCAGATAGATAGTTTCATGGACCTCACTCCCCAAAAATCCCCTCCCTCTATCTAAAAACCACTGGTGTTGTAATTAAAACCACTTACATATAATTTAAAATATTCATATCTTAAAGGTATTGACCGATTCCCCATTTTTATTTTGAAAAACCTCTCTCCATTGTTTGAATTAAAACTACTACACATTTTGAGAGAGTACAAAAAAACGATAGTAAGGAAATTGGGTGATATTCCCAAGATTATCCCATATATTTTTATTGACCATATAATTTTATATAATGACGACAAACCTATAATTAAAGTTAAAAAATAGTTAAATCCCACTCTCCATGAAGTGGTAAAATTGGAAGTCAGTAAATTACTTGATAATAGAATCAGTTATCCTATATCTGATAGTAAATGTGTTAGCCCAGTGCATACTGTGCCTAAAAACTGGAATAACATTTGTGTCAAATGAATAGAATGAATTGGTTCCAAAACGTGTTAAAAAAATTGGATATTCTGTATTAACTGCCACTGAATGAATCAGGGAACACAAAAGTACCACCTTCATCTACCTTTCATTGACCAAATGTTTGAAATATAGTAAAGTAAGCCCTATTATTGTTTTCTTAATGTCTATTCAGGTTATTTTCAAATCCATATAGCCCTTTAGGATTAATAAAATACAACATTTAACTGACCATTTGACACATTTTCAAACAGAAGGATGCCTTTTGGTCTATGTAATACTCCCGGTACTTTTCAGCGATGTATGTTGAGTATTTTTTCTAATCACCTTAAGAATTGTATAGAAGTTTTTTTGGATGATTTCATGGTTTATGAATCTTCCTTTGATGACTATTTATAACCCATATGTTCTATCCTACATGGTTTCATTAAAAAATATCTCATATTAAAATATGAGAAATTCTATTTCAGGGTTGAGTGGGGGATAGTTCTTGGACATGTTATTTCAAATTTTGGAATTCAAGTGGATAAATAAAAAATTCAATTACTTTCATCCCTTTTATATCACAAATGTGTTTTTGTGGTGTGATCTTTCTGAGGCCATGTTGGGTTTTACCGCCAATTCATTAATGAATTTAGTAAGATCACACTTCCCTTGTCCCGATTATTAAAATAATATTCTAAGTATATGTTTGATAAAGTTTGTGAGGATGAAAATAATTCACAGAAAATGAGTCTCATGTCACCTCCTATAATCTAAAAACCATGGTGGGATTTCCACTTCAAACTTTTGTGTGACACCTCTAACTTTATAGTTGGGGAAGTTTCATCACAAAGGGTTGAAAATTATCATCATGTCATTGTGTGTACATCATATACCCTTGACCCTACCTAGTTAAACTACATGACTAGTGAAAAATAACTACTTTTAATTGTGTTTTCATTGTAAAAATTACATTCATATATTATTGGGTCAAAAATCATTTTGTTTTCTGATCATGCTGCCATTTGTTTTCTCCTAAAGAAACCAAAAGCTAAGCCCAATCTCATTCAAGGGATGCCATTTATCTAGGAGTTTGAACTTTATATTTGAGATAACAGAGGAGTGGAAAATGTGGTAATTTACCACATTAGTATGACTTCCCCACCATTGGACCACTATACTAACTCATCCCTCCCTATTGTAGAATTCATCCCTCATGAGAATCTTTATGATGTTATGGAACTTAACCCCAAGTATGCAGACATTGTGAATTTTCTATCAACATCTAGGGTTGCCAAAAATTTTAGCACTTCACCATCCTAGATACTTAAGCATGATTCATAATAGTACATTTGGGATGAACCTTACTTATGGAGAATTTTTAGTGACCCCAGACCATGATTTAACCTCTATTTTTACCTTTTTCCACATATTGGATTGTAGAGACCGCTTTGGATCTCAACAAATAGATAAAAAGGTCCTTGACTCAGCACATTATTGGATAACATTTTATAAATTTTCCCATAAATTTTGCAAGTCATTCTCATGATTTCAATTCACAGTGAATATCTTTGAGAGGAATGAAATGCCCCAACAACCCATGTTATTTTGTGAAATCTTAAATGCATGGGGAAATGACTTCATGGGGCCTTTTCAAAATTAATTTGGATTTGTGTACATATTACTAGTTGTTTACTATGTCTCTAAATGGGTGGAATAAAATTCTATGAGTACCAATAACTCTTGAGTGGTTGTTGATTTTTTGAGGTCCCAAATTTTCAGTAGGTTTGGTTTGCCAAGATTATTCATTAGTGATCAGGGTTTACATATTTGAAATCACAACATGAAAAACTATCTTCATAAGTATGTAATTGTTCATAAAGTCTATATGTAATATCACACCCAAAATAATAGACAATATGAAATCCAAAATTGGAGAGTTAATAAAATTTTGAGAAAATGGTACAACCTAATAAGAAAGATTAGATTTTGTTATTGGATGATGCACTTTGGTCATATCGTACATCTTTTAAAATCTAGATTATAATTTCACCATATAGTATTGTGTTTATAAAGGCTTTTCATTTACTGATGGAGGTATATACCATTCATATTGGGTTGTTAAACAATGTAATATGAATCTTTTAGATGCAGATGAGCATATGAAGCTACAGATTCAAGAGTTTGAATAAATTTTAAATGATTCATATAAGAACTCCCTGATAAATAAAGATAATAAAAAGGATATAAATGATGATATTATTCATTAGTAGATATCTCATATTGGTGAGAAGGTCCTAATGTACAATTCCAGGCTAAAGCTCCACCCAGGTAAGCTTTGTTCCTGATGGCTCTGTCCTTAAACAATTACTAATATTTACCTATTTGGTGTTATTCATGTTTTGCATGATAAGAGTTTAAAGAGGTTTAATATCAATGGTAAGAGGCTTAAACACTTCTATATAGATTTTACAAAGCATCAGGTAGAGTAAATCCAACTGATGGATTTCGTATATGACATACTTTGTAGGTTTTCCCTTATCCCTACCTTTATTTATTTGTCTATTTATTTAAAATAAATTCTTTGAGTAAAATTTAATTTTTAGGTGTGGGGTATGGTGACATAGGATACTTAGTATTTAAATTAAAAAAAGAATGAAAACAAAAAATATATATATTTTTGTCTTTTTTTCATTGTTAAACATACTTTCATCTTAAAGAGAATATCCAAAATCATTTTTCATGCTTGATTAAATTGTGTGGAAAGATCCTTTGTTTTTGAAAAAAAAAATGATTTTAAAATGAATGTTGATATGGAATAGTTTTCTATAATTTGTATTTTAAAATCATTTTTATGAATTTAATGGATTTTTGAAACCCATGCCTCATTAGCATTGAATAATATTTTTAATCCCATACCCGAGAGACATTATAAGACCTATATTGTATATTATTCCTTCTAATCACTTTCTTGAGAGTATCATGTCATGTATAGAAACTATAAAATTCCTTTATTTCATTTGAATCCATTAGATTTAAGTGTTCTACATTCATGATGGAGGCAATCATTCATTGAAAATCCCTTTGTACAATTAACCTATATTTTTTATCACCTTGACATTTTACCCTTCTTAAGACATAAAGACCATGAAATACCTATTAGGTAGAAACATCACAAGCTAATATATCTTTAAGTACTCATATCTTGTATACATTCTTGTTTTATTTTCAGCAAGTGTAGGGGAGAGGGTGTTTCTATGGGAATTCTCAGGAAATAATCATTGTTATGGGTTGATAGAAATGGTTCCTACATTTTTTGGGGTAGTGAGTTCACAAGACATATTGAATCATTATTTTACATATTATTCCCTCTTTATATTAAATGAAAATTGTGAAAATATATATATATTTATGTTTATTGAAAAAAAACATAACAAAAAAATTGAGAAAAGAGGAATTTTACTAATTATTATTCACTGATCGGTTGTGACCACAAAAAATGGAAAATGGGGACAATGATTTATAAGTGATACACTTTGTGAGGGGTTGAGTGTGTACATTAAGTATGAAAACTTTCTAAATTTTTACATGTTTTGTACTTAAGATATTAAACACTCCTCTTTCGCCTCAGGTTTTTAAACATTAATTCCTACCAATCCTTGAATCTCAGAACAACTTTTTGAAAGTTGTCTTGAGTAGCACACTAGTTTTTGCTAGTGTAGACCATATAATCTTGGAAATAATTTGTTAATATCACATGAACTCTAGGAAAATCACATAACTCCACTTTCTTATGTTCCTTGAGTGAAGAGGGAAAATTTCTAGGTGTGGTAGGTTGCGGCATGCTTCATGGGTGAATAAAATGAAGTTGAACAAATTTGAATGTGATAGATGAAAGATTATAGAAATTTTTATTTCATAAATTATAAATTATGAATTTCATTTCAAAATAATCTTGTATGTTTTCTCACCTTTGATCTAGGAATGGGACATGATTAGGATATAAGTCTTTTCCCAAGAATACAAAATTTTAGGTGTCAGGGTATAATCGCATAGTGATAAAAACAAATATTATCACCCTTATACTTGTGTATTAAATTTTTTATGGGTTTTATCATCCCATTATTAAATCATTTTTCACTCATTATTTTTTTTGAATTCATTTGTTGAAAACATGCTTAAAAATATGAAATTGAACAATGTCCCCGTTTGATAGCAATTTTCTTTTTCTATCATATCATTAACTACAATAATAAAAGTGTTAAAAAAATGGTAGGGTTCATTTATCATTGGTATTAAATTCATCTAACCAGACCAAAGTCTCAATGTGAGCACAAGGGTCCCAAATGTGGCCTATAAGTGAAGAAATTCTGAGACGTCCATATTGGACTACCCTTCTATATTTGATCCATAAATTAGGCCTCGAACATCCAATTGGTCTGATTCTACCATCATTAGGCAGATAACTAAAAGTACCACCCCTACAAATAATTTGAATACATTTTCATGCACTTTTTTTCAATCAACTCTCTAGATAAAGAAGGTGGAAAATGTCTTCCATGAATAGTCACCTAGTCCCTTAGAAACTTGACTTGTTTTGTGGAAATGTTGATGTATTTTCCCATAAAACCACCCAAACCCTCATTATCTAATTTTTATTGACCAAATGGAATGATTTTATATCTTGGGATGATATTTTTCACATATATATATATTCCTACCCTTATATGAAGTTCTAAACTCCTTATGATCACCCGGGGAGAAACCAGATGCAAATCCCAAGCTTCATGTTTGTATTATTTTGAATGATATTTTTAATTAAAGGTTTTTGTGTTGTTTTTATTCATACTATGTTATTATTTAATTTATTTATTTACTAGTATTTCATAATAAACTCATATGATCATGTTTTGGGGTACCCATTCATGTGATGTTTCACACACCGTTCACCACTTCTTCCCTCTTTCAATTTCGGTGTTTGTGTAGTTCATATTGTTCAATTGAACTATCATAAACACATCCATGGACATGTAATTTCATGTCATGGTAACATGTTGAAATAAAACACACACATGGACAATGTGTGTTTCATTGGGGAGTTTCAGTTATGAAGTTGGATATAAATCACCCTATCATCAACTATAGGCGGTGAATCATTTTGTGTTTTTGACCAAACCCTAGGAGGTATCCTAGTATAAACTTAGTAAAAATATTATTCTAGATGTTAAAAAACTATGATTAAAAGATCTAAAATCTATCTCTTGAAGTGATGAAGGGTGAGCATCATGATATTTCCCTAGGTTGATCATGATTAATCAAATCTATCAATTTCTACTTTATTGTATTGGTTTGTTTTATATTATTTAATCTTAAATCAACTAAACCAAAATTTTATACAATTATATTCCTATTTTTCATAAAACTAATATTATTTTTAAATTAATGATCTAAGCCTCCATCGAGAGATGACCTATTATTCCTTCTATACTGCAGAAATTCTAGTTAAAAGATAATACATAATTTGACACGCTTGACAACATGATCAAAATGTGGTGTGTGTTCCTCAAAATTACATGGAATATAGTTGTGATTCTCACACTAGATGTAGTTTCCTTATCATTCCTTTCCCACTCTACTGATTACTCCATATTTTTAACTTAAATACTTTATGAAATCCACTGTAAAAAAGGAAGGAGTCTTTGATCATCATTTCTTAACATTGGTGGTTGGAAAACAGAATTAGTATCACTAGATCATGATATTACATGCCTTCTATTACCAAAATGGGATCCCAATACCTATAAAAAATCATTAGAAAACCATATTTCACCATAATCCATCCACAGTATTTTAATCCATTTTTTCACAACCATTATGAATCATGAGGCATGATTGTACTCAAACCAGTATAGAAATGTTGTATCCCCAGTCCCATGGGAAAATTATGAATAATGTGAAGAACAAGGATAGTAGAGGCACTTAAAAATAATGTGAGATCATTTTTTGTTGATACGGAACCAACCAATGATAATAAATTATTGATCAAAGATAAGAGTTAACATTGGAATAGTTAAACAGATAACCAGACCAAGAATAGTGATTAAATTTCTAGATCATGTGAAGAATGGAAACTAAGGATTAAGAAGATAAATCATCCATGAATAAAAAGTAAATAAAAAGGAAGGAATATATAAATTATGATCCCTACCTAAAGAACGGATAAATCATTAGTGAAGAAAACATCTAATAGTGATGATGATGAAGATCCTATTGTGTTCTTAATTATTCCCATTAATCCCTTGATCGTTCATTGTTGATCCATGCTCACGAGCTCACTTTCACAAATGGTGTTCTCCTCCCCCTCTCCTATCAAACCTCTCAGGGTTATATGACTAACCCTATAGATTGTTCATAATAGCGTGTATATATATAGTGATAGGGGTTAGGGTGACACATTTAATATGTTTAATAAATGATTTAATTTAATTTATTTTAATGCATTCAGCAACATTTGCCTTTAATAGAATGTATGAAATTGACCAACCTTATGTCCTTCCTTGGGTAACACCCACATTCTAAAAACAACCATGGTCTCAGATTTTCCATACAATGTTTTGATCCTTGAGAAAACCATTTATTCTGAAAATATGTGCATTTATTATTTAATAAATATTAATATATTTAATATATTAATTCTGGGGTCCTGTGACACCAAAAACATAGTGACAACTCTAAGGAAAATCTAAATATATCCATATATATTCAAAGGACTAAACCATATGAACTATAGTGGTTTTATTCTCCGCTCATTCAAGTATGTTCATCCAAAAAGAATAAAATATACAAAAAGTTGGGGGTATTGAGCCCGCGTCTAGATCTCATACACCTAGGAGCTCTCATATATGCTCCCATGCTGCCAAATCACCCAAACCAAAGGAATGGTCTATCCACATAGAATCCCCTCCAAATGATCCTTGATCACCATAGAGTACTCAAAGAAGGTGAATTCATCCTCAATGTTTATCTCTCCTTAGTTGATAACATGTGAAAGGTCATGTGTGTATCTAACTTAACTTCAACACATCAAAAACAACATGTATTCAGTCCAATTGTGGGGTTAATTCAAAGTGGTCAAAAACCTCATTATCCCCATGTAGAAACTTGTTCGGACCAATTAACCTTAGAGATAGCTTGATTCCTCGACCAAATCTCTACAATCATTGACATGGGAAGACTCTTAGGAAAATATAGACTCCCTACTCAAACTCCAAAGGCCTACAACACTGATATATGTAATATTTTTATCAACACCGAGTGATCCACAAACTCAAGGATCACCTAAACCCTTATCCAATGTTGTCTAGATCAGTTATGTCCCAAAAATATATGCCTATCAATCCTTATTTCAGTATAAAGGGTGACCTATAGGGTCTCCCATACAATGCCTTATATGGATTTATGATGATAGTGGAGTGATAACTGTTATTATAATTGACCTCCACCACAGGCAAGTGATCATCCCATCTCTAGCTAGAAAAAACACACAAGATAATAGACTTCCTTCCTAAACCTATATGGTTCACATAGACTAGCCATCTATATTGGGATTAAAATTTGTTTTTATCCATAAATGGGTCCTAAAATACTCCCACTAACATCTCTAAAATCATGATGTATACTAAGCATCATGGTCAGAGACTATCATCATAGGTACCCCATAAAGCCATATGATCTCTTTCACACAAACATTTCCCAAAAATCTTAACTGAGTTCTAACCTCATATGGTAAGTAAGTGTTCTAAATTGGAAATTCAGTAGAAAATCACCTAGATATCACCATTTAATCTTGTTTTATATGGAAAATCTATCACAAAAACCATTAACATGTCATCCCACTACCCTTCAAAAACTCAAGAGGTTGAGTCAGAACTATTGGAACATGTTGTTTAACCTTCACCTAGTTACATGTGAGGCATTGAGAAAAAAAACTTGAAAACACTCCACCTAATGTCAAGCAACAAAAAAACCACTAATGGTTCAGGTACATATTTACCACTCCATGATTTAAATCCAATGGGGAAGTAGGAAATTCCCTCAACACATCCTAACACAACATGGTTGGAACCACCATTTGTCTCTGGAAAAAAGATAATGTACTCCCCACCTTCAAGAAACCAATATAGTTCATTTCCTCAGGATATCTGGTTGCATAGAACTTCATAGTTGATGTCTCCTAAATGATCTTATCTCATATATTAAAGAAGTAGTGGAGTCATCACCATCGACTGAAGATAAATTTCACTCCTCTCGTCTACAAGTGTTTTCCACAACGATGTCATTGATTTGATGCCTCTTACACCAAATGAGAATGGAATTTTATACTTATGGAATCTACCAATGTATTTCCCTTATCTATAGTATAATATCTCAAAATAATCATCCCAAAAGAATTCCAACCAATGCCTTTATCTCAGGTTGAGTTTTATCTGGGTAGAGATATACTAGAAACTCTAGTGGTTTGAGAAAACAATGAAACTCTCACCCAAAAGAAAACACATCCACATCCTCATGGTAAGGAACATATCTTCCAAAAACAAGTCTTGGGTTGTATAGTTCTACTCATGGGGTCCCAAACACCTTGAACCATAAGAAATCAATTCCTTCTTATGCATCAAAACACATTTGAGCCAAGATCCAGGAGTATCATAATACACTACACACTTGGCTCCCTCATCTAGAAATCTCAACACAAGATCACTGATCAAAATTTTCCTCAGCTACTTGAAGGATCTAGAACTTCTTAGGATATGAAAATGGAAACCCTTTCCATATTAAGGAAGTCAAAGGGAACTCAATGATAGAAAACTCCATTGAAAACCTTTTTTAGTGACCTTAAAATATAATTAAACCCCACACCTCTGATATACTCTAGGGTGGCTCCCAAGAAATCACTACATCAACATTTTTCAACTCTATAAATACCACATTATCAGAGATGAAATTCCCTAAAAAGTGAACCTCTCAAATCCAAAATTTATTCTTCGAGAGATTATCATATATTTGGTTCTCCTAGAGTAATTCTAGGGACATCATCAAATGATCTTTATTCTTCTACTTATATATAGAGTATATAATAATGTCATAAATAAAAAGAACTATTAAACAATCCATGAAATGTTGGAATATCTAGTTCGTAAGTGTCATGAATATAGTGGGGGAATTAGTGAGACCAAAATTCATTATCAAGAAATCATAATTCCCATAGAAACATCAGAATATCATATTTAAAATATCATCCTCATAAAACCTCAATTGATGGTAGCTAAACATGAGATAAAACTTTGTAAACCAACTTGAATCTCTCAATTGGTTGAAGTGGTCATATATCATTTTCAAAAAGGGTATTCTTTATAGGTCGTCACCCGATTTATGTGGTGATAATCTCTCATACACCTTTTTCATGAACAATATAGGATCCACCCAATGGGAAAAACTGGGTCTAAAAAACCATTCACACTATGGTCTTAAAACTACACCTTCAACTCCTAGAGCTTATCTGGGGTCATCCTATATGATATAGAAGATATCGATGTAGTCTCGAGGTGAAATTCAAAGTAGAAACTAATCGCCGGATGGGGAGGTAAACCTGGAACTTCCTCTGGGTGACATCATCGAACCTCATCCACCACCATTGTAAAGTGAAAGATCATAATATCTACCCATCTGAGGGTCACACAATCCATATAAGGGGAAGTTGGTTATAACCTCTTGTATATAATCCTAACCTATTCTGCCTGAGATTACCTCTTTACAATTTTGGAAATACTCATCCCACTGTAAGAACCCGTTTTTTCACTTAGGTATGTATCCTTTATGTTTTGGTCTAAATCTTTACTTTGAACATAGTATGGATGCCTAATGAGTTAGTAAAGGTTATAAGGGTGGATGGGGCTTGTTTGGAGCCTAGAACCCACTTTTTGGAGAAAACAGACTCTATGCATGGTTTAGAGTAAACCGTGTGGACGGTATTTTTTCAGACACAACCACCTCACAAAGTTGGTGCATGGCCATGAAACATAACCTTGTGAGTGCCCCGTTTTCCCATTTACCCATGCATGGATCACACACGGTTTGATCAAACCGTGTGGAGGATGCTTTTTTGGGCTGAACCGTCTCACACGGTTTGCATACAGTTTGAAAAACCATACAGACAAATCATGCATAGGATAAAAACCTCTGTAAAATGTCTAAAATGACTTTAATGATCTATTAAACCAACCTATCCCTCCCTAATCCATGTTTATGCAGGATTGACCTAATTCTCTCTCATTTTGGAGCTTTTTGAAGATCTAAACTTGGAATCCATAGAACACATTCGTCCGATATTTGATCGATCTTTTGTTCGTCATTTTGGATGTGCAACAGTAAGTACTCGAGTCCGCTTTAGCCATTCTTCTTCTATTTCTCTCTCGACCTAGTTATCTCCATGTGAGAGTTTTTCACCCTTTTCATAGGTCTACTCTGATCCAAAGAAAATCAAGGGCTGATACCATATAATAAGGATCATAAAACCCTAAGGTGTGTGGTCTATAACTTATCCTTAAAGTGCGTTGATTTTGGAATGTTCATGTGGGGCCCACCAGTTTCATTGGAAACCATTTCATAAATTTACATGCCATCGTTATACTTGTTAGAATTATATGATTATTCTCTATATAAATATGTGATTAGTTGTTAGTGGTTACACCCATAACTCAATCTTCCCTATGTCAAAGGTTATGCCATAATTGGTTTTTTAGTGTTTTGGCATGTTTGAGCCACCGTTCGGGTGTGCCTTTGTTTGAACTTCCTAAAGGTGAGACTTATATAATAAATGACTTATTATTAATGAGAATTTCATAATGGAATATACCAAGTATGCTCACCACTTAACCCATCTAAGGTAAGTGTTTCCAAATGGTTATTAAATGTGAAATGTGAATTGTGAATTGTGAAATGTAAAGTATACTAAGTATATAAATTGGCCTTAATAAATGTGATTGAATAAAGGTTAAAAGTCTATAGAACCCCTTTCCATGTTAATGGAAGGTAGTGGAGTGAAACTCTCTAATTTAATATGCCTTGATGGTTAACTAAGACTTGGTTAAATGGTTGCAATGCTATTTGGACTAACCACACTAATGGAAGACAAGGTTTTGACCAATAAATAAATGTTTTTAACTCTACTTGATGTATCCACACTAATGGAAGGAAATACTTTAAAAAAATTAATTATTACATGATTATAATATAAAATAGTAATGGAATAACTTGACCTCATCTTGGATTATGAGAGGAGAATACCTTGGGTCTCAGGAACCCCATTCTGATTCAAGGATGTAGTTTTCTTATGTTGATACCCACCTAGACTCTGGTTCTTGTCTATTCATCAGATGTCTGGTATACTACCATAGGGTACTTCTCATTATTATATGATACATCAGATACACTCCTTGGATCCTGCTTTGACTAGTAGGTGCCATGGTGAAAGCCCGTAGTGATCTGTCTTTGCTTAGCCCAGTTTCACCTTGGTCGATCACCTTAGACTCAGTAAGCACCTTATTGTTTAATGCCTTAGATTACTCTCCTTGGGTTACACTCTTACCCCTTATCTAGACTCAGATACTACTGAGTTAGAATTCCGTGAGATTTACATTACCTTATTTTTTACAATGAAACTTCCTCACTGGATATCATTGACAGGTTTTCATGTTACATCTTGGGACCTTCACTACATATACTATCATGAGGTGATGTCAGTGTTGGTTGTTCCTCACATGACCTATTAACATTAAATAGTAACAACTTATTTAATAAACTGGTTACATGTTCGAACACCAGCTGAGGGATGAAGTAGGTAATGGGTATTTAGTTATTGTACTGATTTCATTACTTTATATATGCATTATTTCACACTACTATATTCCATTACATGGTATGAATGTTATAGACACCTTCGGTGGTGGCCTACTAAGATTTATCTCACACCCTCTCTGGGCGCCATTTGGTACCTGGAGTAGATTACATGGTTGAAGGTGTTGAAAAAGGGAAGCATATGACTTCAAACACTTGATTTCTTTCTATTTAGGATGGAGCTTGATAGTAGATGACTGAGTTGGTTCTTGGGATGTCTGTAGTAGTATTTGTTTTCTTTTACTTTGTGTAAATGTTATGAATTTTTTTATCCATGTTTTCTAGTTTTCTAATGACATGACATTACATCATCATTATTCCAGTTGATATAGTTATTATTATTCTCAATTATCTATTGCATCAGTTTTATTTCTCTATTTATTTATATTACTTTGGATATTTACTATTCCTTTATATTCCTTCTACTATGCAACACTCTGCTAATGAGGGCATAGTGTTCCCCCAGACACACCCTAGGCCCTTGATACTAATTGACAGCCTCTGGAATTTAGGAAGATGTGTTTGAGTCCATGTGGCCCACCGGGCTCAGGGCACCCATTAAGTGGCATCTGAGTCTAGGACGTCACAAAGTGGTATCAATGGGAGGTTCTGATCCTCCGACCTGTGGGTTAAGAACCCAATTTTTCACTCAGTTATGGATACTTTAATTTTTAGTATAAATATTTACTTTTAACCTAGTATGTATGTATATTGAGTTATTAATGGTTCTGAGAGTGTATGTGGCTTTTTCAGAGCCTAGAACCCACCTTTTTGGAGAAAACAGACTTTGTGCACAATTTAGAGTAAACCGTGTTGGATTTCTACATGGTTTACCAAACTATGAGGATGGTGTTTTTTCGGACAGAGCCACCTTGCATGATGGGAACACAACTGTGCAGCCTAACCGTGTGAGTGCCTATTTTTCCAAGGTACATGTGCATGGCTCGTGCACAGTTTGATCAAACCATGCGGAGGATTATTTTCCAGGTAGAACTGCCTCACACAGTTTGTGCACGGTTTGACAAATCATGTGGACAAAGTGTGTGCAGGCTAAAAACCTATGTAAAATGTAGAAAACATCCTTAATTATCTATTAATCTGACCCCTTCCTCCCTAGTCTGAGTTTCTGCAGGATTGACCTAATTGTCTCTCATTTTAGAGATTTTTTAAGATATAAACTTGGAATCAAGAGATCTCCTTTGTCTGACATCTGATCGAGTTTCCGTTTATCATGTTGGATGTGCAACAGAAAGTAATCAAGTCCGTTTTAGCCGTTATTCTTCTCTTTCGCTCTCGGCCTAGTTATCTCTATGTGATCATTTTCACCCTTTTCTTAGATCTACTCTAATCTAAGGAAAATCAAGGGCGGATACTAGAGGACAGTGATCATACAACCCTAAGGTGGGTGGTCTATAACTTATCCCTAAAGTTTTTTGATTTTAGAATGTTCGTGTGGGGCCCACTGATTTCATTGGAAATTGTTTCTTAAATATACACTCCATGATTATGCTTGTTAGAATCGTATGATTATGATCTTTCTAAATATGTGATTAGTTGTTAGAGGTTACACCCACAACTCAATCCGCCCCATATCGAAGGTTATGCCATAAATGGGTTTTCAGTGTTTTGGCATGTTTGAGCCACCGTTTGGGAGTTCCTTTTCTTGAACATCCTAAAGGTGAGTCTTCTATAATAAATGAATTATTGTTAATGAGAATTTCATAATGGAAAGTACCATGTATTCTCACCACTTGACCCATCTAAGGTAAGTGTTTCCAAATGGTTATTAAATGTGAAATGTGAAATGTGAAATGTGAAATGTGAAATGTGAAATGTGAAATGTGAAATGGAAAGTATACCAAGTATATAAATTGGCCTTAATTAATGATACTGAATAAAGGTTACATGTTAGTACCACCCATTTCTATGTTAATAGAAGGTAATAGAGTGAACCTCTCAAATTGAATATGCCTTAATAGTTAACTAAGACTTGATTAAATGGTTTCAACACTATTTTTCCTAACCACACTAGTAATAAAACAAGTACTAGAATAATAAATAGATGGTCTCAACTCTACTTGACCTATCCATGCTAATGAAAGACAAGAGTTAAACCAAATGAATTATTACCTAATTACAATATCGACTGACTCGAGCTCACCTTGGATTATGAGAGGATAATACCTTGGGTATCGAGAACCCCATTCCAATTCAAGGATGTAATTTTCTTAGGTTGATACCCACATAGACTCCGATTCTTTTCAATTCATAAGATTCCTATTATAGTACCATAGGGTCCTTTTTATTATTACATGATACCTCAGATACACTCCTTGGATCCAGCTTTGACAAGTTGGTGACATGGTGAAATCCCATAGGGCCCTGTCTTTACATAGCCACATTTTACAATGGTCGATAAACTTGGACTTGGTAGGCACATTATTATAGAATTACTTGGATTACATTCCTTATATTACACTATTACCCCTTAGTTAGACCTAGATACTACAAAGTTAGCATTCTGTGAGATTTTTGTTACATCGGTTTTTACCCTGGAACTCCCTCATTAGATATCATTGTCATGTTTCCTTGTTACATCATGGGAACTTCACTACTTATAATATCACAATGTGATGTCAGTGATGTCTATGCCTCACATGACCTATTAAAATTAAATGGTAACTACTTAATTAATGAACTAATTACATGTTCGGACACCAGTCGAGGGTTGAAGCAGGTACTAGGTTTTTAATTATTGAACTGCTTGATTTATTTTATATATTCATGCTTGAACACTGATATATTCGATTAAACATGCCAGATGTTATAGTCACTATTGGTGGTGGTCCAATGAGATTTATCCTACACCCTCTTCAGGTATCGTTTGGTACCCGGAGTAGATTACATGGGTGCAGGTGTTGAAAAAGGGAAGCATACAACTTCAAACACTTGATTGCTTATTGTTTAGGATGGATCTTGAAAGTAGATGACCGAGTTGGATCTCAGGATTCTAGGAGTAGTCTTTGTTTTCTTTTAGTTTTTGGAAGTTTTATGAATTTTTTCTTGTATCCATGGTTTCAAGTTTTCTAGTGACATGAAATTACATCATCATTGTTCTAGTTAATATAATTATTATTATAATTATTTATCTATTATAGCAGTTTTCTTCCACTATTTATTTATATTGCTTCTGCTATTTACTATTCCTTTATATTCCTTCTGCTTTGCTACACTCTACTAATGATGGCATAGTCTTCGCACGGACAAACCCTAGGCCCTCACTGCTAGTCGGCAGCCTCGGGCATTCGAGAAGATGCACTTGAGTCCAAGTGGCCCACCAGGATCAGGGCACCCGTTAAATGGAATCCGGGTTTAGGACATCATAAATTGGTATCAAAGGTGTTTTATTTTCTTGATTTACTATTTGGATACAATATATCAGAGAATAGTAATGCTTGGGACTTGGTCATAAGTCATTATAGGGCATCGTGACCCATGTTCAGGGTAAAATCCAAGCTACCCATAATACAATTTTTGTTCTATTTTTCCTACTAGAGTTGATATTATTTCACCATTGGGTGACACACATGTTATGTAGTGTTGTTGATTATTACACTTTTGAGAATTTATTTCATCCTTAGACAAATGATTTTAGGGCAAGGGGCATTGCTACATGCATCATTATAGGCACCTAGAATTCACGTTCATGCATATTTCCATGCCATATAGGTGCATTTTACTACTTTGCATTGGTATATACGCCTATAAGTGCTGAGTGATGCTATGATATTTTCGTGTACTTGTATTACTTCGCCTTTGATTAAATGATTTCTTGTCTCAATTCATAAGGTGTATGGGCCCTCATGGGTTAGGGTGAGTAATTCTTCAATTCGAGCCATTATGATATAAGTAAGTGGGCATAATTTATAGTTATAGGTGTTTGGGAATTGATTCATCAGAAATTAATATCCCTTATAAAGTGAATCCTAAAATATAAAATTAATTTGTTGTACATCCTTATCCAACCATGTAATGTTTATGAAAGGTAAAGGTGTGAACATGGAAATTACTAGCAAAGTAACATGAAACTTATACTTGAGCACTTACTAATACCTAGCCATCTAAGCAGGTAGTTTGGGTAGAATACCTTGGGTAGTGATTTTTTCTTACGTTCAGTTTCTACTAGTGATTCAATCTTATGATCCTAATCTTTTTCTCAGATGCATTCTTGGAATGTTTATACAAATGTTGTCTCTTAATCCTCATGTCATTCTCCAGGAGGGTGGTGATGACCATGCTCCAGACATGATGGGACCTGAGCCTCTAGTCTTACTTCCAGAAGTACCACTTGAGGCACCTCCTATTTTACATGATACAGGCATTGATTCCCATGTACGTGATAGTTTCTTACGTCTGATGTAGTCTATGCAAGGTGATATACAAGTTGTACATATGATAGCTGATCTGACTCTCGAGTTCCATCAGCAGAATCCTCCTACCTTTTTAGGGGATGGAAAATCATAGGCTGCTGAGTCTTGGCTAGAGGCCATTCTGTCTATCTTTGAGCATCTGGAAACTCTTCTAGAGAGGAGAGTCAATCTTTCTACATACATGCTTCAGGATTCGGCCAAGCATTGGTGGGATGTCAATACCTAGGTTGGACGTCATCAAGTCATGTTATAGGATGACTTCTAGACTGCCTTCTATGATCAGTTCTTTCCTTATTCACTGAGAGATAATAGATCCAGAGAATTCATGCATCTCGAGTAGGGTTATATGTCAGTTATGGAATATTTAGCATGTTTCACTGATTTACAGTGCTTTTCACTGCTTCAAGTCAGGGATGATCTTTCGCACCTTACACATTTTGAGGATGGGCTCCAATACGACATCTAAACTTAGTTGAATGTATTTTTCCTTCCTATATTCTCTAAAATATTTTATTAGACCCTTATCACTAAGATTAACCTAAGTTATTACATAAGTACCAGGTTTAAAGGATTAGTGCCATGGTAGGCTAGTAGTTCTTTTGGTTGCCAGAAATATTCCCTTGAGGTTTTTCATCAGTGAAGTGGAAGCCAGATTGTCCAGTTTGATAGCTCTATAATGTGTCATCAGTGTGGATGACTAGAGAATAATAATCCCCAATGTGACAGAGAACTTATGGAGTGTCGATGTACGGTCCATCTTCAGCATTTCTATAGGACATTTATACCAACTTCGAGTAAAGAAGCATCTGTGTCAGATCCACCTTCAGGAGCGAGTTCTTTTACACCACATCAGGTGGGAAGTTGGAGTAGCACTAGAAGGTCTGGATGAGGAGGAGTTCATGGTCGTGGTATTCTGATCCCTGATCACCAGCATCACCAGCAGAGTAGTCATGAACATGGTAGTCCATCTATTGCATAGGTCCGTGGATCAGGTCAGTTGCATTCCTTACAACTGATACTTGATGATCAGGCTATGATACCTTATATAGTACGAGGTGTTATTCTAGTAGCCTCTAATACTATCTATTCTTTGTTTGATATATGTGCTTCAAACTATTTTATTTCTGTATCTATCATGGAATGTCTCAGACTAGAGATATAGTATCTCTATATTGTAATGACCCTCGATACACCATTGGGAATACGAAAGGAGGGCATATTCTAGTGTAGGGATTGTCCCTTTGATGTGGGAAGTTACCAATTCTTGTGGAATCTCTTTGTTCTCAAGATGATGGGCTTTGATGTCATTCTTAGGATGGACTGGCTAGTACACTATCATGCCTTTGTAGATTTCTATCATTGTAGGTTATATTTTACATCACCATAGAGAAGTAGTTATATTTTCAAAAGTGGGTGGGGTGTCCAGGATAGGAGATATGGATCAAAGAATCATGGGCTAGGTGGATTGATCTCCCATATTGAAAATCTTCTCATAGAGGATTAGGGTTTTCTTCAAACTGATTTTCCTCTAGTAGTTGATCGTTTTAGGGAAATCTTTCCTGATGAATTTTCTAGATTCCCTCATAAGATATAGGTAGAGTTTACAATTGAGCTTGTTCTAGGAGTATCTCTAGTGTCCATTCCTCCATACAGGATGACACATACTAATCTTCAAGATCTCAAGAGGAATATAAAGGGCTTAGATTCCAAAGGTTTTATATGGCCTAGTATATCCTCTTGGGGTTCACTCGTGTTTTTTTCTAAGAAGGTGGATGGAACTCTTTATTTAGGCATGTATTATAGATGTTTGAATTAGCTTATGGTCAAGAACCAGTATCCACTTCCTTGAATAGATGATTTATTTGAATAACTCCGAGGAGTAAAGGTATTCTCTAAGATTGACCTGAGATCGGGTTATCATCAGGTTCAAGTCATACCATCAAACATACCTTGAAAAAAATTTTCTAGCAGGTATGGTATGTATTGGTATCTTGTTATGTTGTTTAGTATTACAAATGTGCCTTCTATTTTTATGGATTTTATGAATAGAATTTTCTATCCCTACCTGGAATCTTTTGTCATGGTCTTTGTGGACGACATCTTGGTCTATTCTCGTACTTGCAATGACCATGCCAAATATCTTGAGATATTTCTGAGTACATAGAGAGAGCATCATCATTATACCAAGCTTGCTAAATATGACTTTTGGATTGAAAATTTACACTTATTAGGTAATATATTTTCATAATCAAGAGTATTTGTTTATCCTGGAAAGGTTAGTGTTGTAGTTTCCTAAGAGAATCCCAAGAACATGTTCGATATCAAGAGTTTTTTGGGGCTGGCTAGATATTACAGGTATTTCATACAAGACTTATCAGATCTTGCTTCACCTCTTACTAGACTTGAAATGAAGGTTGTTAATTTCCTGTGGTTAGAATCATGCGACAAATCCTTTCAGGAGTTGAAAGAGAGGTTTGTCTTAGCACTAATTTTGATTATTCCAGAACCTCGTAAAGGTTATATCGTCATCTATAATGCATCAAGCACTAGACTAGGAGCGGTTTTGATGCAATAAGATAGAGTTTTTGTGTATGGATCTCGGTAGTTGAGGCCTCATGAGAGAAATTACCCAATGCATGGCCTCGAGCTAGAAATACTTTTACATGCCTTACGTTGTTGGAGAAATTATCTATTAGGTTAGTGATTTGTGGTGTATGTAGATCACAAGAGCCTCAAGTATATCCTTTCTCATCATGACTTGAACCTTCAATAGTGAAGATGGGTCGAATATCTACAATCCATTGATTTTGAGAATGCCTATATGTCTGGAAAGGGCAATGTTATTACTGATGCAATGAGTCAGAAAACTCAAATATAGGCCATACAAGAAGCCAACGATGAATGGAAGTTAATGGATCTATTTTATGAACTTCATATGGAGTTTCATGACAGTCATGAGCAGTCTTACCTCTCAACCTTAATAGTTATATCTTTACTCCTTGAGAAGGTGAAGAGTATGTAGTTTTCAGATCCTAAAGATTTGGTTCTCTATGAGAGTATATTAGAATATAAAACACCTCCAAATTGGTTTGTGGATAGAGGCAACATCTTGCTTCTATGTGGACGTATCTGAGTTTCTACATATATGATAGAGGAGTTGATGAAAGAGTCCCACACTACCCAGTGGGCAGTTCATCCAAGAATCTCAAAGATGTATCGAGATATGTGATGCCAGTATTGGTGGCTTGGGATGAAATGTTAGATTGCAGGCTTTATCACTAGGTGTTCCACCTATCAGCAGGTGAAGGTGAAGCCCCGGTGACCTGTAGGCTTGTTATAGCTTCTTCCAGTCCTGGAATGAAAATGGTAAGATGTTGCTATGGATTTCATAGTCATCATACCTAAGTCATTGAGGGGTAGTGATGCTATATGGGTAGTCATTGACCGACTAATGAAATCATCCCACTTCATTTATATTCGAGATACTTTCTCCTTTGATGAGCTAGGAAGACTGTATATCCATGTGATCATATGACTACATGGGGTTCCACGTACTATCATTTCAGATAGGGATGCTCATTTCACTTCACAGTTCTGGAAGGGTTTGTAGAAATCTATGGGGACTCAAGTTATTTTAAGATTAGATTTTCACCCATAGAATTATGGACAATTCGAATGGACAAACAGCTTATAAGGATATGCTCTGAGCATATTTACTTGATTTCAGTGGTTCTTGGGATAAGCATATCTCTGTCTTTGAGTTCGCTTACAATAACAGTTTTCATGTGATGATTCAGATGGATCCTTTTGATGCCTTATATGGTAGGTCATTCCGTTCACCCTTTTTCTGGTTAGAGGTAGGTGAGGCATCCCTACTAGTTCCTCATCTCATTCAGGATACTTAAAAATAGGTTTAGCTGACTAGGAAGTGTATGGCTACTACTTAGTCTATAAAGAAATATTATGTTGATCACGATCGATGACCTCTTGAGTTAGAGGTTAGGGATCACATTTTCCTTTGGGTATCACTAGGCTTGGGCATAGATAGTTGCAGAAGCAAAGAAAGATATTGCCCTATTATGTCAGGCTATTTGAAATTTTAGATAGATTCAGGCTGGTATCCTATCAGTTACTACTACCTCATAGGTATATTTCCATACACAACATCTTTCACATCTCATAGCTTCACCAATATCATGTTAACTTGTGTCATACCTTTTATTCCAAGGAATTTGAGTTAGATGTTGATTATACCTTTGAGGAGTATCCTGTACGCATCATTGGCTGAAGTGTGCAACCTCTCAGAGGCAAGTTTTTCCCTCTCGTACAGGTGATATGGAAGCATGGATGAGTACATGATGAGACTTGGGAGAGTGAAGCTGACATACATCTCCAATGGCCAGGGTTGTTCTCATATTGTGTTTCTTTACCCTTGTAAGGGGAACTCGGGGGGGGGGTGAGTTCTTTTAATGGGGGAAGATTGTAAGAACCCGGTTTTTCACTCAGGTATGGATCCTTTAATTTTTTGTCTAAATCTTTACTTTCGACCTTGTATGAATGCCTAATGAGTTATTAATGGTTATGTGGGTTTCTGGGGATTGTTCGGATCCTAGAACCCACCTTTTTAGAGAAAACAAACTATGCACATAGTTTCAAGTAAACCGTGAGGTATTTCCGCACAGTTTTCCAAACTATGCGAATGATGTTTTTTCAGATAGATCCATATCACATGGTTGGCACACGGTCGTGCAGCCTAACCATGTGAGCTATCCTTTTTCCTAGGTACCTATGAAAGGCTCGCTAATGGTTTGATCAAACCATGTGGAGGATGCTTTTTTGAATAGAACCCTCTCACACTGTTTGTGCACATTTCGAAAAACCATGCAGGAAAACCGTGAGTAGGCTAAAAAACTATGAAAATGTCTAAAGAGTCATTAATGATCTATTAAGACAACCCCTTTCTCCCTAATCCATGTTTATGCATGATTGACCTAATTCTATCTCATTTTGGAGCTTTTTGAAGATCTAAACTTGGAATCAAGAGATATCCTTTGTCCGACTTCTGATTGAGCTTCCATTCATCAAGTTTAATTCCCAACGATAAGTACTTGATTCCTCTTTATCTATTATTCTTCTCTTTCTCTCTCAACCTAGTTATCTCCATGTGAGAGTTTTTCACCCTTTTCATAAATCTACTCTGATCTGAGTTAACCCAAGGGATGATATCAGAGGAGAAGGATCGTACAACCCTAAGGTGTGTGGTCTATAACTTATCCCTAAAGTACATTGATTTTGGAATGTTGGTGGGGGGCACACTAGTTTTGTTGGAAAATGTTTCTTAAATTTACATTCCAAAATTATAATTTTTAGAATCATATGATTTTTATCTTTCTAAATAAGTGATTAGTTTTTAGTGGTTACACCCATAACTCAATCCGACCCATGTCAAAGGTTATGCCATAATTGGGTTTTTAGTGTTTCAGCACGTTTGATCCATCATTCGAGTGTGCCTTTGATTAAACTTCCTAAAGGTGATTCTTTTGTAATAAATGACTTATTGTTAATTATAATTGCATAATGGCATGTACCATGTATTCTCACCACTTAACCTGTCTAAATTAATTGTCTCTAAAAGGTTATTAAATGTGAAATGTGAAATGTGAAATGTGAAATGGAAAGTATACTAAGTTTATAACTTGGTCTTAATAAATGAGATTTAATAATGGTTACATGTTCATATCAACCCTTTCTATGTTAATGGAAGGTATTGGAGTGAACCTCTCTAATTTAATATGCCTTGATGGTTAACTAAGACTTGATTAAATGGACGCAACGCTACTGATCCTAACCATACTAATTCAAGGCAAGGCTAGGACCAATAAATAAATGGTCTCAACTCTGATTGACTTATCCACACTAATGGAAGGCAAGACTTGATCAAAAATAATTATTACATGATTACAATATCAAATAGGAATGGATAGACTCGAGCTTGCCTTGGATTCTGAGAGGAGAATACCTTGGGTCTGAGGAACCCCATTTTGATTCAAGGATGCGTTTTTCTTAGGTTGATACCCACCTAGACTCAAATTCTTGTCTATTCATCAGATTCCTTGTATACTATCATAGGGTCCATTTTATTATTACATGATACCTCATAAACACTCCTTGGATATAGCTTTGACTAGTAGGTGCCATGGTGAAAGCCTATAGGGAACTATCTTTTCTTAGCTCTGTTTTACCTTGTTCGATCTCCTTGGACTCAGTATGTGCCTTATTGAGGAATGCCTTGGATTACGATCCTTAGATTACACTCTTACCCCTTAGCTAGAATCACATACTACTGAGTTAGAATTCTGTGTGATTTATGTTACCATGGTTTTTACCTTGGAACTCCCTCACTAGATATCATTGTCAGGTTTCCTTGCTACGTCTTGGTACCTTCAATACTTATACTGTCATGTGGTGATGTCCATGTTGGATATGCCTCACTTGACCTATTAACATTAAATGGTAACTACTTAATTAATGAACTGGTTATATGTTCAGACACCAGTTGAGGGCTTAAGAAGGTACTGGTTATTTAGTTATTGTACTAGTTTCTTTAATTTATATATGCATTCCTACACACTACTATATTCCATTAAATGAGTTGGATGTTATATACATCATTGGAGGTGGTCCACTAAGATTTATCTCACACCCTCTCTGGGTGTTTTTTGGTACCTGGAGTAGATTACATGGTTGTAGGTGTTGACAAAGGGAAGCATACGACTTCGAACACTTGATTGCTTGCTGTTTTGGATGGAGCTAGTAGACGACCGAGTTGGATCTCGAGATTCTTGGAGTAGTATTTATTTTATTTTACATTGTGGAACTGTTATGAATTTTTTCTTGTATCCATGTTTTCTAGTTTTCTAGCGACATGACATTACATCATCATTATTCTAGTTGATACAGTTATTATTATTCTCATTTGTCTATTGCATCAGTTTTCCTTTGCTATTTATTTATATTGCTTCTCCTATTTACTATTCCTTTATATTCCTTCTATTGTGCTACACTCTGCTAATAAGGGTATAGTCTTCCCAGGGACACACCCTAGGACCACGCTTCTAGTCAGAAACCTCTAGAATTCGGGAAGATGCACTTGAGGCCATGTGGCCCACCGGGCTCGGGGCACCTGTTAAGTGGAATCTGGGTCTGGGACATCAAAACCAACCACTTTGACACATGAAAAAACATATTAGGGATTCACTACAGTTATGGAAATATCCCACATGAATCCCTTTCATCCAAGATTCATTTTACACTGCCAAAAGTGATGTTCAATCCTTAACACTTCCTAGGTAGAAGTCTCTAAAATAAATGGTCGAGTTGAATGATATACTAGAATATTTTGGTCTCAAAATAGGAATGTTTCATAAAATACATAACTTGTGCCTATTTCTACGAAAAATACAGCAAAAGAAGAAACTACATGGGTTGTAACTCATATCACCCTCGGTGCCTCCGGTTCATAATCTTCCACTACCTGAAGCTATCCTTCCCCTCACCCATTGGATTCCTATAACCAGGGTTTGATATAACACCTTGGCATAAAAAAATGACCTTATATATAGAAATTAGAGGAACTCACCCACCATTACTCAATAATATCCACATTGTGTGGAACTGACTCGTTCACACAACTTTAAATCACATCATGAGAGAATATATCTTTGTGGGGGAAGTGTTCCTCTTTCTTACATGCTTGAACCTTGTTTACACAACACCAACATAGGGATCCATCAACACCTTATGTTTCCCAAAATAATTCCAGCTTCCAAGACAACTATCTCACTAGGAGGGCCCCACAAAATGCATAAAACCAAAGGTATCTCCATTATCTAAAACTCATTTACCTACGAGGTCCCTGGAAAGTACTCCTCTTGGAAGAGATTCTCATATATATCCAAGAGAGGGTCACCTCATCATGTATTTGGATGATTAGGTATCACCAACTCCCAACCACTATAAGAAAAATATTATTTACAAGCATAAATATTTGATCGGCAAGGAATTGTACAAGAAAACAAACTTAAAATACTACCTCAATCCAATCCTCCACTGCCTGATGGTATTGATCATCATGAAACCTAGTAGGTCTCTATCACTAGAACTCATGTAATGTGCTAAAACTAAATGCATAAACTCCCTATTTTGTGTGATCCATAGTCTTCCCATCAGGTGGAATCATTGTTATATTCTCTCCTATAGGGAACACCTCACGAAGAGGTCTCTGCACTAAGGCCTCATCACACAACTGGAAATCATCATATCCTTATCCCAAAATCCTATCTGGATATCATCATGGAAGTATCATGAAAATTATCATGACATACCACAATCAAGAGCATATATAGGGACTTGGCTCGAGAAGGACATGAAATTCAAATGACCTAATCCTATATGATTCAGGTACTATTGGTTTCCCTATAACTAATTCCTTGGTATGTTGAGTCAACAAATAGAAAATTAGACTCCTTATGCATGGATATTCCATCCACTACACCATCATTGGGTTCCCTAACCTGACATCCAATCTTGATACACTCTGACATATTTTCCTTGAGTTTCCAAACTAATACTCATGACATGCCTAACTCCAAACACCAACTCAAGGAGAAACCATCTCTCATACTACTCTGCCATGACCTGACCGACTAGGATCCCATATGGTCTGGTAGTAAGCTGAGGGTGACACCCCAAGCCTACCTCTAATAGGCCAGGGGCTGGTGACAAGTGTTTAGTAGGCATAACACTAAAATGGGATTCATTATCCTAAGGTACCTATATGTACACACACACACATAACTCCATTAAATAGTGAAAAGAATATAACAAAAAGTATCCTCTAGAGGGTAAGCAATGCATGTATCAACATCTGGGATACATAAGAAAGTGTAATAAGGAAATAAAAAAGTATAAGGGGTAAAATACACACCCGGTTAGAGATACAAGGGAAAACAATCTATAAATGACTATAAAAAGAAAGGAAAAAGTAGAGGAGATCTCAAATCCAGTATCCTAGAGTCTGAACATCAATCAATGTCAACGCCACCATGTACTTCTCACCTCCTCTGATACCAGGTCCACCATTGTTACCACTAATATATTATTTCTGAATAAGACCTAATACATGGGATAAATCCCATGTAGGGGTGAGTATATACCTACCAGTAAGATGCCATAAAAACCAAAATTGGAAGTAATAAAATAAAGACATTCAACTTAACCCATAATGAAATATGGTAAAAACCCAGCATCAGATATGCTCATACTAAAACCCCAGTCAAAGTAAGAAAAGAATTCTCAATATCCATATCTATCTGAGGAGGAGGTTGAGTTTTCCTATAGCTCCAAATGCTCTGCCTCAGATGCCAAACACAATGTACAACCTCATAAGAATATGGGTGGAGGGACTACACCTTTCCACTACACTCCAAAGATAGGAGAGCACTAACTCCAGTGGAGGACTTGTGCCCTGTTGAAGCTTGAACATGGGGGAGTACCACTCAATAGATAGAGGAACCTCTCTCTTTTTTACATGGTGGAGTACTGACTCAATCTGTATAAAGATTATGGGACCCATGCCTTGGTGCGATAGGGGAGTATTGACCCCTAAAATCTCTATAATGATTAAACCATATCACTTCCGTCATCCAAGAATCGCTGGAAGAAGTGTCTCACTCATAAAACCTCACATATTATCTTTGATACCGGAATGAAGGTTACCATCGTGTTTGATGTGGTGAACTACTCAGGATAGGCTACTCATAATCCCAAATTTAAATACTGCAGAGGGAGATATATAAGTTAGAGTATACTTAGAAACATTAAATGATGTGTACATAGGGTCATGTATATCCACTCATGTCATGAATATGTTCTCTCAACACATAGCTTAGGCATCCATTTATCTCTACATGTAATGTTATTTAGGGGTACACATGGTGTATTCTAGAACTAAAACCTAGTACGTCCCACTATAACACTTGGTATGAAAAACCCCATATACACAACATGTCATACCAGTGAGATGACATGTGGTTCCACCCAGGGTCCAAGGTATATATCTCATAGAACATGGGTTCTCTTGATAAGTATGGGTATATATAGTTTGATCTAAGGTACATGATGTGTGGTCCTACATGGATGGACTAGGTGTGTCCTTCCATTACATGGTTGGCCTACCTGGCTAAGGTGACAAGGAATTTGGGTCCTTCACATAGAGTGTGATACTTATATTATTCTAAAACCCTAGGCACCATGAGATTTTGAGGAACATGGTGTGTGTTCCTCCAGATTACACAGTGTATAGTTAGGAATTTCACACTAGATGCAGTTTCCCCCACTTGACTCACCCACTCTACTAATTCCTCCACTTTCCACACCTATAGACTCAACCAAATATACCATAATCGAAGGAAGGAGTCCCTGATCATCGTTTTATGACCTCTAGTGGCCGTAAAATGGAATTCTAGTCACCTGATCACGATCTTTCATACCTCTCATTGCCAAAACGGGGTCCTAATCCCAAAATAAAATCATCCACATACCATTTTTCTTATTCAATCCACTCACAAGTAACCTATCCATTTTTTTCACACAACCATTACAAATATGAAGGTTCGATCATTCTAAAATTTATTTGGAAATATCAAATCTATAAATCCAAGGGCCAACAATGAAGAACAAAAATAATGGGGATACAAGAGGAATAGATAAAAAAGTGAGATCATCATTTGTCACTATAGATCTAGACAACAATCATAAATTATGAAACCTTGATTAGAGATAAACATGGGTGTAATGAAATAGATAACCAGAATTAAAATAATTATTAAATTTACAAATAATGTGAATAATGGAAACAAAATATTAAGAAGATAAAACATCCATGATTAATAAATAATAAAATGGTATAAATTCATAAATAATGAGACCTACCTCAAGAACATATCAATCATTGGTGAAGAACATTTTCACTAGTGATGATCATAAATATCCCACTACATTTTTCGTTCATCTCATGAATCCCTCGATCGTTCATCATCAATCCATGGTCTCAAGATCATCATCTCCAATAGTGGTTCTCCTCCTCGTATCCTCTCTAATATCCTTGTGTTAGGACACTAACCCATAAGATTTTACATAATAGTGTATATATAGAGAGAGGGGTTAGGTTAACACGTTTAATACATTTAATAAATTATTTAATTTAGTTTATTTTAACACATTATCCAATAGTTTACCTCAATAGAATTTCTAATGCCAACTGACCTTATATCATTCCATGATTAAACCCCATGTTTCAAAAAAACATGTGGTCTCATATTTTTCATCTGAGATACTGACCATTGGTAAAACCATTTATTCAGAAAAGATGTGTGTCCATGCTTTAATATATATTATTATTTTTAATATATTAATTATGTTGTCCTAAAACACCAAAATAATAAAACCAACTCTAATGGAAAATCAAGAGATATATCTATAAATATAAAAAGGACTAAACTATAGAAAATTGATTTGTTATACCATCATATCACAGTTCTCCAAATTTTACCTACTTAGGGTGGAGGGGTGTATAGGATAATGTTTGACTTTAAAAAAGTCTTTTAGCTCCATTATCCACCAATATTCTAAAGAATTTGTGGTCCTCAGGTTACTAGGGACTATATTGACATTATCAATGGAATATTAGGTATGGTAGAGGCTCCTGAGGATAATAGGGTGATTATAGCCACCTTTATGCTTCAGGGACCTAGTAGGAGGTGGTAAGGAGTTATGGGATAGGAAGGCAAGCGTGATGGTCATACTTGGGAGGCCTTAACAGATTTTTTATTATAGGAGTTATTTATTTACATGATAAATTTGGAAAAAGAACAATATTTTATAAAGCTCCAGTAGGTAATGATTTTGATTTCTTCTTACTCTTCTCATTTTATTGAGGTTCTATGATTTACTCCTCTTTTGGTTGGGAATGAGTCACAAAAGGCTAGGATGTTTGAGATTAAACTTCATATAGATCATAAATTTAGGGATAGTGGATTTTAATAGATGAAATATGTTATGTTTATTCATAAGGACTTGGATTTTGGGAAGGGTCTAGAGGAAGACTGATCATACCATGATTCACTATTTCATTTTCACCCTTACACCACTGTGCTAAACTTGTTTTGTATTGAAAATTATAAAAATAATAACAAATTGAAATTAATTTTTTATTCCATTATTTTGTATACATAACTATTAAAGTGGTAAATGTTACTTGTTTTTATTATTTAAATGTAAGAGGACATGATTTGGAGGGCCCATGATAAAGTGGATGAAAAATGGGCCAAAATTGCATGGATTCATGAAGACGTGTCCACTGTTTTACCTGTTTAGAAAATTGCATGCATTAAATGGGATAATATGTTGTATTATGGTCCAAAATTTAATTTTCTACAACTATTATGAATAAACCCAAGACCAATTATTCCATAAAGGAGCCCAAACGACCTGATCTGTCCAAAACACTAAATTTGTGAGAAGTCAAAAGTTGTGTTCTGTAATCTATCTTTATCTTCGGATCCACTTGTCCAATTGATGAAAAACTTTTGGTGTATATATTAAGGAAGTGGGGATAAAACTTTTCAGTTTTTTAAAAAGGTATATTCTATTTTCTAATGGCTGAAACTCATGGTACAAGTGGTCAGAAGAAATATGTGTGCCCAAAACCACCTTCCAATTTTCAATAAAATGGCACCTTGGGCTCCCCATTTGGGAGTTCGACCAGGAGGCAAGGTTTTGCCATTTTGGAGTCCGAAATGTTTCTACCCATAATTAATAAATGTTCTTGAATCTATGGGAAGTTCTACTTAAAAATATTCTTCTTCCTTCCCTCCCATGGGTTTATAAACCCCTTGTGATCACCTGGGGATAAACGTGATGTAATCCCGAGCTTCATACTTGTATTATTTTGAATGATATTTTTAATTTCTGGTTTTATGTTGTTTTTCATAAACCTATATTTTTATTTAATTGAGTTATATATTGTTATGTTATACTCAAACTCAAATGATTGTGTTTGTGGGTACCCTTTCATGTGATGTTTCACACACTGTTCATCCCTTTTTCCTCCCTCATTCAATTACGGTGTTTGTGTGGTTCATATTGGTCAATTGAAATCACATATGCACTTTAAAGGACATGTAAATTTATTTAATGGTATCAAAAATAAATAACATAAATACATGGATAACACATCGAGTTCTTCGTGTGTTTTCTTGGTGAGTTCTGGTTATGAAGTCGAACACAAATCACCCAATCATCGGTGGTGTCCGGTGAATCATTGTGGGTTTTCGACTGAACCCTAAGAGGTATCATAGTATAAAATCAGTAAAATTATGGTAATATGTGTTAAAAATAGGGATTAAACGATTTATACCATTTATCATGAAACGATTAAGGATGGTCATCACGATACTCCCCTGGGTTGATCACGTTTAATTAATCTTGTTCATTTCTACCTTGTTTTATCAATTTAGTTTTTCTATTTCAATCTTTAATCATCAAAACCCAAGTTTAATTTAATCCCATTCCCCTTATATATTCATAATTAAAACACTATTTTTCAGTTAATGATCTCAGGATCTGTTGAGAGAGGACCAAGGGTTGCTGTTATACTGTAGAAATTATAGTAAAAATTAAAAAACTAATTTGACGGGCTCGACAACGTGATCAAATTTTGGCACCATTGCTAGGGATACAAGACAATTTTTGTATTTATTTACTTTTATTTATTTATTTTACTTCTTAATTAGTACCCATTTTAATTCCTCACCCCATTAAATTGTTTTTGTTTTGGTTTTTTTGTTTCTATTTTTGGTTGTTTTGTGTGCTCTTCCTCTCTCTCACTCACTCTTCTTCTTCTCCATATCTCTAAATAATTTTATAGTATAAAATTCTTATTTATTAATTCATTTAATTTCTTAAGTATTTTTATTTCATTAATCTTCTATATTTTTTAAAAAAAAATCAAAAAAAAAACAACAACCAATCAATCAATCAAACTGGACAACATTGTTTCATGATAAGATCAGGAAAAGAAACACTACTTGAATTTGACACTGAAATTGAAAAATCACTCCATTAAAAAATAAAGTCATCTAGAGAAGGCCAATCAAGTAACACTGAGGAACCCCTTTTGGAAACTCATGTGGCCATAAACTAATCAAAAATTGAACCCAATCAAACCTAAGAAAACATGGCTGCAAATAATCGAACCTTAAAAGAACTGGCCACCCTGTATGTGGAATACCAACTTGCGTACATCCAATATCCCAAGGAAGCAGCCAACATTGAGCTATGATCAGGCCTCATACACTTTCTTCTTAAATTCCATGGTCTTCCCGGTGACTACCCTCATAAACACCTTAAGTATTTTCACATAATGTGCTCCACCATGAAACCCCAAAATGTGTCTGAGGACTTAATTAAGTTTAGGGCCTTCCCTTTATCCCTTTATGGTGTAGGAAAAGATTTTATATACGATTTACCTACCATAATTGGGGGATGGAATGACCTTAAAAGACACTTTTTAGATAATTTCTTCCCTTCCTTCCAAACTACATCAATTAGGAATGGAATTTGTGGCATTAGGAAATCACAAGGAGAGACCCTTCATGAATATTGGGAGAGATTCAAATGACTCTACTCAAGATGCCCCCACCACCAAATTAGTGAACAACTATTAATCCAATACTTCTATGAGGGACTTATCCCTAAGGATTGTGGAATGATTGATGCAGCAACTGGTGGTGCCTTGGTTGATAAAACTTCTTCCGTCACTCATGACTTAATAGCCAATATGGATCAAAATGCACAACAATTTGGTACAAGAGCTATTTCACCAACCCGAGGAGTTCATGAGGTAAGTCATTAATACCTAGAACAAAATTTAGATAAAAAGATTGATGAGATGCATACCCTTCTAAGTAAACTATCTCAAGCACAAGGTAACTCACAATATCATCATGTTCTATTACATTGTAGTATTTGTTCTGACAATACTAATTTTTCTAACCCATACCCATAACTTATAGATTCACCTGAGTCTTGTGTAGCTATGTTCCCAGGTTGTCCATTCCTACAAGAACCTCCCTTTAATCAGGAAAAATTCAGGCCAAATCCAAACCATGGGTGGCAAGCACAACCCCAGTACCGACAAGGAGGAAACTCAAGCTACCCCAAGCAGAATTGGTATCCATAAGACCAATGTATGAAACTTTATTATCCTATAAATTCTAAAAACAATCATCCTCCTCCTCCAAAATATGATCCAAGCCTCGAGAATATGGTGAAACAAATAGAAACCCAGAACCCCCAGTTCCAATATACCACACAATCAGCAATTCGAGACCTACGAACTCAAGTGGGATAATTGGTGAATACCATCGGTGAGCTTAAAATGCAAGGTTCTGGACAACTACCATCCCATCCCATTGTCAATATGAAGAAAAAATGTAATGTATGTGTAATTACACTTCATAGTGGTAAAGAAGTTACTTTTATTAATTCTACGCAACATGTACGTACCCCTCTTGAAAACACTCTTTCTCCACCCATAAAAGATTACAATGAAGAAAAAAAATTAAAAGGGGAAATCAAATTATCATTGATGATTCAAATAAACAATCCATTCCTCTTTCATTCCCCCAAAGACTCTATAAATCTAAGAAAAATTTTGATAATGAGATTTATAAGGAAATAATGGATACATTTAAAAAAGTTGAAGTTAAAATTACATTATTAGATGTAGTCAAAAAAATTAACCATTATGCCAAATTTCATAAATAAATTTGTGCCCATAGATGAAGGCTAAAGGGGAATGAGAGAGTCGATATGGGAAGGAATGTATCAACCTTGATTCAACCAACAATTCCAACCAAATGAAAGGATTTGGGAACATTCACGATACCATGTACCATAGGAGAGACCTTATTTTCTGATTCTATGATAGATTTAGATGATTCCATTAATGTAATTACTTACTCCATGTATAATTCTCTACATGTTGGAGAACTTCAACCAATGGGAATTATCATGCTACTTTCCAACCTGAGTACTACGCATCCAATAGGGGTGATTGAGGATGTACTTGTAAGAGTAAAGAATCTCATCCTCCCCTCTGATTTATACATTCTTGAGATGGATGATACCTGAACCCAAGGACATGCCCCTATCATACTTGGGAGGCCATTCCTAAAAATATAAAAGACAGTCATCAACATTCATAATGGTATGAATTCTGTGGAGTTCAAAGGATAAAATGTTAGTTTTAACATCCTTGAGTCTATGAAACACCCCGTTGAAGAGAACTCCACTCTTCCTTTCTATTTGATAGAAGTGATCTCAAATAGTGAACACACACAAAATTCTATCCTCAACCCACACTTTGATTCATTTTACTCTTCTTCACCCTTGGAAGATTTTATTTTTTATACATGTTTTGAGTTTTGTGTGGGTTAAAAAAAGTGTAAATTTTGTGCTTTAATTGATGAGTGTGTTCATTCTGAGGTACCCATGACCGTTGATGATTTTTCAAATCTCATTTTAATAGATTCTCTATATTTAGAGAATAAACATGAGTAGATGGATAGTTTAATGGACCTCACTCCACCTAAATCCCCTCCCTTAGTCCAAAAACCCCCAATGTTGGAATTAAAACCACTTCCATCTAATTTAAAATATGCCTATCTTGAGGGTATTGACCGATTGCCCTACATTATTACCAATAAACTCTCTCAAAAATAGGAATCAAAACTGATCAACCTTTTGAGAGAGTTTAAAATGGCAATAGGATGTACTTTGGCTGATATTACCAGGATTATATCGTCTATTTGTATGAACCATATACTTTTGGATGATGAGGCTAAGGCCATGAGACAATATCAATGCTAGTTGAATCCCACTCTCCTTGAAGTGGTAAAATTGTAAGTCAGTAAATTACTTGCTATGAAGATCATTTATCCTATATATGATAGTTAATTGGTTAGCCTAGTGAAAATTGTGCCTAAAAACAAGAATAACAGTTGTGTCAAATGAAAGGAATGAATTGGTTCCAGCACATGTGAAAAATAGTTGGCGAGTCTGTATTGACTACCGTCGACTGAATCAAGCTACTTGTAAGGACCACTTTCCTCTACCTTTCATTGACCAAATTCTAGAAATATTGGCTGTTAAGTCCCATTATTGTTTCCTTCATGGATATTCATGTTATTTTGAAATCTATATATCCCTTGAGTATGAATAAAAGACAACATTTACCTATCTATTGGAAACATTTTCATAAACAAGGATGCCTTTTTCTCTATGTAATGCTCCCGGTACATGTCAATGATGTATGTTGAGAATTTTTTCAGTTTATCTAGATAATTTAATGGAAGTTTTTATGGATGATTTCATGGTTTATAGAACTTACTTTGATGATTATTTGGCTCACCTAGGATCTATCCACCGCCATTTCATAGAAAAAGATCTTGTATTAAATTATGAGAAATTCCCTTTCATGATTGGATGAGGGATAGTTCTTGGGAATGTTATTTCAAAAGATTGAATTCAAGTGGATAAATAAAAAATTGAATCAATTTCAACCCTTACATATCCAAAATGTGTTCTTGAGGTGAGATCATTCTTGGGTCATGCTGGTTTTTACCACCGATTCATTAAAGACTTCAGTAAGACCACACTTCCCTTTTCCTAGTTATTACAAAAGGATTTTGAGTTTGTGTTTGATAAAAATTTTGAGGATTCTTTCGATTTGCTAAAAATGAGTCTCACATCACCTCCCGTCATCAAACCACTAAGGTGGGATCTCCCCTTTGAGCTTATGTGTGATGCCTCTAACTTTGTAGTTAGGGTAGTTTTATCACAAAGGGTTGAGAAATCTCCTCATGTCATTGTGTATGCCTCTCGTACCCTTGACCATTCCCAAGAAAACTACACAACCACTAAAAAAGAACATTTTTCTATTATGTTTTCCTTGGAAAAATTCCATTCATATCTTATCAGGTCAAAAATCATTGTCTTTTCTGATCATGTTTCCCTTCATTTCATGCTAAAGAAACCTGACACTAAAGCTTGACTCATTCGATGGATGCTCCTCCTCTAGGAGTTTAACCATGAGATTAGAGATAATAGAGGACTGGAAAATGTGGTAGCTGACCACATTAGTAGGATTTCTCAACCATTGGACCATCATGTTGACTCAACCCTCCCCATTAGAGAATTCTTCCCTCATGAGAACCTTTGTGGTATTTTGGACCTTACCCCATGGTATGCAGACGTTGTGAATTTTCAAAAAACATCTAAGGTCCCCTCTGATTTCAGAATTTCACAATCCTAAATACTTAATCATGATTATCGTTGGTACATTTGGGATGACCCATATTTTTTGATAATTTTTGGTGACCAATTAGTTCGCCAATGTGTCCTTGTCCATGAGTTCACCACTATTTTGACCTTCTGCCACACCTTGGCCTATGAGGGCCACTTTGCCTCTCAACATATAACTCGAAAGGTCCTTCTCTTAGGATTTTATTGGCCAACATTGTATAGGGATGCCCATATATTTTTCAAGTCATGTTGTCATTATTAATTTATGGGGAATATCTCCAAGAGGAATGAAATTCCCCAACAACCCATGTTATTTTGTGAAATTTTTAATGTATGGGTCATTAAATTCATGTGTAATTTTATAAATTCATTTGGATTTTTGTACATCTTATTGGATTTTGACTATGTATCCAAATGGGTGGAAGTAAAGGACACCCAGATCGATGACTCTAAAGTGGTTATTGATTTTGTGAGGTCTCATATTTTTAGTAGGTTTGGTTTCCTTAGATTCATCATTAGTGATCGGGGTTCACGTTTTTGCAATCGCCACATGAAAAATTTTCTTCATAAGTATGGGGTTGTTTATAAAGTCTCTACATCATATCACCCCCAAACTAATGGATAATCAGATATCTCAAATCAGGAAGTTAAGAGAATCGTGAAAAAAATGGTACAACCTAACAGGAAAGATTGGATTTTGCGCTTGTATGATGCACTTTGGGCGTACCATACAACTTTTAAAACCCCAATTGGAATGTCACCATACAAGATTGTATTTGTAAAGGCTTTTCACCTACCGGTGGAGGTAGAACAATGTGCATATTGGGCTGTTAAAAAATATAATATGAATCTTTCAGATGCAGGAGAGCATAGGAAGCTGCAGATTCCAGAGTTGGAATAAATTTGATGTGATGCATATGATAACTCATGGATTTATAAAGAGAAGACAAAGGCTATCCATGATATCATGATTCATCAGCGGAAGTTCCGTATTGGTGAGAAGGTCCTCATATTCAATTCCAGGCTAAAGCTTCACATAGGTAATCTTCATTCCTGATGGCTTGGTCCTTATACTATTACTGATGTGTACACTTCTGGTGCTATATAGTATTTTCATGAGAAGAGTGGACAGAAGATTGTTGTCAATGGGTAGAGTCTCAAACACTTCTATGAGGATTTTCCAAAGCGTCTCATAGAGGAAATCTGCCGGATAGATGCCACATATGACACCAATTAGCAGGTTATCCCTTCTCCCCACCTTTATTTATTGTATATTTATTCAAAATAATTTCATTGAGGACAATGTAACTTTTAGGTGTGGGGGAGGCTGACATTTCATAGTTAGGATTAAACAAAACCAAATAAAATTAAAAAAAATTAAAAAAATTAAAAAATGTGTTTTCATTTTTGATTTCTTTATTTTGTGTTTTAGATAAAAATTGATCTTAAAAAGAATATCCAAAATCATTTTTCATGCTTGAGTCAATTGCTCAGAAAATTCCATGGTTTTTGGAAAAAAAAATTTAAATGAATTTTGATATGGAATATTTTTCTAGAATTTTTATTTTCAAATCATTTATAGGTTTTTAATGGATTTTCAAAACCCATGCCTCAGTATCACTAACCAATATTTTAATCCATTACCCAATATATTTTCTAAGCCATTTATTTCATATTATTCATTTTAATCACTTTCTTGAGAGTCTTGGGTCATGTAGAAAAACTAGAAATTGCCTTGATTCTGTTTGAATCCATAAGATTCGAGTATTATAAATTCATGATAGAGGAAATATTTTATTGAAAATAACCTTGTACAATTAACCTCTATGTTTAGCCACCTTGAAATTTTATCCTACTTAAGCCTTAGAGACCATGAAATGCCTATTAGGTATCCAGATTACAAGAAAATATATCCCTACCTACCCATCTCTTATGTATATTCTTGTTTTATTTTCAGAAAGTGTGGGAGAGATGGTGTTTCCAGGGTAATTCTGAGGAGATAATCATTATTATATGTTAATATAAATGGTGTTTACATTTTCCTTGGGCAATGGGGTAACAATCCATATTACATCATTGTTTTACACATGTTTCCCTTTCTATCTCCAAAAAAAATATACATTAAAAAAATAGTTCTGTACATTGAAAAAAATAGAATAAAAGAAAAAAATGGAGAAAAGAGTATGTTTACTTGTTATTATTCATTGCTTGGTTGTTGTCACGACCCCGACCCCAGAAGATTGAAATCGGTGCCTAAAACATGGTGTGCAATTTTTTTTCATAAAAACAGGCTTACGAAAGAAAGAAATTGCACATCTTGTCCCAATACAGAGGATCATCTTGTTTTAGGTTCTTGGGAAATCAGATGCTACTAAAGTACTTCTTCTGAAAACATGGCATCATTAAGCTTCAACTTGGTGTCATCACAAAGAGTGCTTAAGGATTGATCACAACTACTACAAACCTATAAAACATAAATTTAAATGTAGGGTGAGCATAAAAATTCCCAGTAAGGGGTTCTAAAACATTTGGAGAAAATTCAACATTAAAACAACCACCTTGAAAACAAACATAAAAAAATTCTTAAGAGAGAGATTTAACATTTTGAGGCACACCATCAATATTTTCTAAGGTTACTTGCAGACATTTTTTCAAAAGACCATTTTCATAAAAGATAGTTGTGCTTTCTAAAAAACATGAATCAGAGTGCGCATGTGTATTTAAGAAATGAGATGCGCATAATTCATAACTAATCCAACTCTAAAATATTTTTTAAGAGTATAATCATCCATATAATTATCCATTAAAGCATAAAAAGATATTTATAAGACTTTAACATTAGATACTCTTCCCTTGTATAACTTTCCATTTGCACACTTGATTATGACTTATAGTCATAGAAGATTTTTAATTAAGGATCCACAATCCCTTGGTTGATCATTTACTATTCCATAGTGAGGAAATATATAATTCTGGACTTTGTCAAGGCCTTGATCCAAGACCGTACGGATAAAAACCCAACATAATTGTGGTTAACTACCACACATAGTTGTGAAAAAATTCTAGCATCATGATCATGCATCATTTGTTCCAGAATTGGAGCGCTGTATAATTCTGGGCACACCCATTACATCATTTTAATTCCAATACATTCCTCATATGTCTTAGCATGGTCTCACCTTTATAGTGCTCATGTTACATAGAACTTACATTCTTAGTCCATAATCCTTTTTTATACATCTTCATACTAGAATGGATCATGTAAAAAGAACTAGACTTGTTGGCTTCATATTAAACAGTGACATTTATGAACCAAAATCACATACTCTTGAATGTGTAATAAGAACTAGTACACATAAAATAATGGGTTGTCACATGAAATAACAACTCTTGCATTTAAACCCTTAAGAATGTGGCCTTTTTTAAACCATGGTGATATGCTTTGGCTTTGAAATTCTCATTTGATCTATGAAATTTTAATTATTATATAAAATATTAAAACATAAACTTAAAGGACCAAAGGCATTTTTTGTGAGAGAATTGAAATATAAAGCATGGATTATTTCCTATGAAGTGTTTATTCATAAAAGAAATATTTAAACACGTGATCTCATCCATGAATTTACATTTATACTTGAACATGAAAAATCATCATACCAATTACATTGATAAACCGAATTCGAAATGTATATGTATTCTTGTAAATTTAATAATTATGGAAAATTGTTTATCTATACATAAAGTTTATATTTGGGATATGCACAACCCAAAACAAGATTTAATATATACTTTCAACTGTTTCTATCCTCATAACCATGGTTTAAAATCTATAAGGATAGGTTTTGTGAAATCTCAGTTGTAATATATTTATATAACCATACATACATGAATTGTAAATAAGGGTATACTTAAAAAATAAACATGAGGAACTAGACCCCTTGCATGTGTTTTATGTTTTGAAAAAAATACTTAAAAACGAAAGATCACCCTTCAATGATCATAACCTCAAATGGTTTGTTGTGTACATATGAATATACATACTTTTGTTTTGAAATTCTAAAACAGGTTGAGATGCAACTATATACATATACATATATCTGCAAGGTAATGAAATTAGATAAGAAGGGTTCACATATAAAAATTGAAGCATGAAACCTCTTGCATGTATTGTGTACTTAAAACATATTTAGAAAACTCAACGTATGTTATGTTTTATAAGTGATATGAAACCGTATATATATGTATGGACCCATTTATACATAAGGATAAAAGAGTTTTACAAGAAAGATGAAAACATAATAGATTGATCCCTTGCCTGACTTCAGGTGTGCAAGAAGGATGGACAGGAACTGTTTTCATGTCAAGACGAAGAAAACCAGTGATTTTAGGTGCAAGAAAATAGGGTTTATATAGGTTGTATTTCATATATTTCATATATATATAACGTATCATTATCATAATATAAACAAAGACTTTTCCAAAATAAAATTACCCAACATGTTTCTTAAGAGAGAGATCAAAGAAAACAAGGGTGATTATAATACATACATATATACAAAGCTTGTGAAAAACTATGCCAAAAAAAAAGAAAGTAAACTCAAAATAAATAAAGGAAAAATAAAATATATCAGGGGTAATCTTTTGGGTAGAATTCAAGGTCGTGAGGCCATAAAATAGCAGGAAATACAAGATGGAGGAGAAGATAAAAAAGAATAATGGAGAAAATACCAATGGGTGGCCACTGGTTTGAGCACGATGGGGTAGGCAACGCGGAAGAGAAAACCAGGGAAAAAAGGAGGGTTCATATCGCTCGAGTCTTGATCGGACGGCTGGGAGGATTCCATGGGTTTGAAAAAATAAGAACGTCCTAGATTGGATCTTGAATTAGATCGAACAGATGAGGAAATATGTGGGATTTAAAAACTGATTGAACGATTGTGATTAGACTTCATATAGATCGAACAGTCTATAGGAAGCACCATATCACTCTAGGGTCACGGAGGATTAGAAGTGAGATCAGGATCAACGGACCGGATCCTGCATGATGCGATCCAACAACCCAGATCGCGTTTCACCCAAAAAATAACTTCCCAAATCGAAACGGGGAGATGTGTGGGGCTTATTTATAAACCTGAGGCTCTGATACACCCTTTAGAAATCACAACACACACGGAATGGGGGCCTTACACATGGGATCCCACTCCCCTACAGGCCTCGGCCTTCCCAGCTCCGTCGCGGCCTCACGCCCGCCGTGGCGCACTCAAGCGTTCCACCTCTCCTATGCGCCCTTCAGGGTACCCATGCTCGGCCGGCCTTGGCTTGGGCTGAGGGCTAGGCTCAGCCACCCTGTGTGTGCCGCCTCCCTCGGCCTAGCTATAAAAGGCTAGCCAAATGAGTTAATATTTTTATTAACCCAAATTTTCAAAAATACCATCTAAAAAACAGAATATCCTTACTTCTATAAAATTTGATTTATTTATATCTTTACACTAACAAAACTATTTAACTTTTAATTAATAAAAGTAAAAAATGTTTTCAAATTCAAAGACATTATACATACTTCTCTTTCAATTGAAGTGTAAAAATATACCAAAACTTTACAGTTTTCAAATGTAATGTTTTCGAAATATAAGTTCAATTAGATATGTTCAACGATAGGATTTTAAAGCACTCCATCACTTAAAATGTTTCAAGGTGATTTTATACATAGAGAAAATCATTACATATTAAGTTCAAAATAAATAAATATTTATAATTTTCATACAGGTGATCTGTTTACAAAAACCAGATTGGATAAATATTGGAAAACATTAAGTTTTGAAATCATAAAATATAAATAAGAGTTAACGATTTTAATGTATTTTTGAAATACTTAAAAATTTCAATATTCATAGTCAATAAAAATACAATACCCGATGGATATAATTATAGTCATTGTAAACTCAACAGTTATTTAAATGGAAACAGTCGAATTTTAGGTCTTATAAATACGCAATTAGGGTATTCCAACTTCAATCACCGAGACATAGAAGATGGTGCTCTTCGTCCCCCTGATGCTTAGTATGATTGTTGCGGTTCTGGTTATAATGTTCTTAGTCATGGAACATTCGAAGGAAATCCAATTCTTTCATGGCATGTTTGCTGTGATTTGGGGTCTACCAATGACCATTATTGGCCTACTTGTAAGAATTTTTGGTTAGTTATGGTCCTTAGGCCTTGTTTCCATGTATCCATTTCTAGTTTTTTTAATGAATAACAATTTTTGTGTTTTATTTTTGTGGGAGTTGCTTATATAAAAGGAAATTAAGCCAAGTGTAATAATTAAAACCATTATTACTACAGAAATTAAGTTCGGGGTGTTACATTATTCCCTCCTTTAAATAATTGTTCCCTCTCAATTCTATTACACCCGTAAGTAAAACCAGAGAGACTTTATACTCGAGGTCCCCTCCTCCAGGACCACCATTGCGGGTAATCCACTAATGTTTCCAGGTGGATTCCCAGATTAGTTCCCAGTTCCTCGATCTCCTTGGCCCATATACACCATGAGAAGTTAGGGTCAAACCTATGCATAAAGCATTCATTTTTCCAAAAGTTTCATGGGAGGTGTAGAGGTTATAGATTTGGGAGTGATCTACTTCTCTATAAATCTCCTGGACCACCTCTCATTTGGACACTTAGAATTCATAAAGCATCCCATACAAACTGAAACTCATGACCTGGAGAAGATAAGTTACTCGAGTGTTTCCCTCCAAGGTAGCTTCATGAAACTTCTCCAAGGCTATGTGGTTCTTGGAAAAGGTGAAGTAAAGGAAGGGACCTTCATGGTACTCTCCTCTCCGCCTGTACTTTGCTAGTTGTGCAACTTCTATGTGGTGATAAACATGACCATTTCCTTGGTAGGTCCAAAGGATTTTTAGGCTAATGGATACTTTATAAAGGTGTTTTCAAGACAAGTGCAGATTGGCAAAAGGGTAGTAGTATTTTGAACATGTCTTGGTGATTATGGATTATAGAAATTCAGTAGGAAGTGATAAAAGGTTGATCGATGACCTCACGTTTTCCATCTGAAAAACAAGGGACCTGTTTTACTTAGTAAAGAATAACTAGATTACAATAGATACATTACTTTTGTAGAAGCATAATAAGATGCCAACACATAAAACATAACATGGTTCATTTAGAAAAGTTCATAAACTCGAGGTGTTACATAATCATCGTCACATCTTTTCACAGGTACTACCAGTGTTTGTGATTTCTTGGGTTCCTAATTAAACGAATCCCTAAGGCAGTTCCGAGCAATTCAATCTCTTGGGTCCAGATGCAACACGGGCAATGAGGATCAAACCCATGTGGACATCTATGGTTCAGGGTGAGGAAGTAATGACATATATGAAGTTGGAAAACATCGACATGAACTAAATGTCGATAATGTAAACGAGTAGGCTCATCCTTGAGAGCTTCAAAGTCCATAACTTGACCACGGAGACTGTAGGTCAAAATTTGACAAAGGTATATTTCTTGGAGGTCGCCCCCTTGTGCAGCCTCTTCGAAGTCCTCTCAAGACAAAGCATTATTAGCTAGGGTAAAACAATTAAACAAACCCTTGAGTTATTTTCCTTGCTGTGCATAGAACATAAATTGGGCATGAAACATAAAAATATAGTCGATGCCTGCTCCTCGGTGAAGTTGGAGTACACAAGAAGAATTAGACACATGATAGAGGGGTTTTCATGATAGACGGATATTTTCAAATGTCTCATAGTTTTCCACACATTCCTTTCTCACTATAGTCTCTAATACTTCTGTTGGAAGAGATACAAGGTGTGATTCATCAACAATCTAAAATATTAAGAAGTATTTTTCTTAGTATAATGAAATTAAGTAATTTATGGGTGCTCTAATTTTCCAGATTTTTCCTAAACCAATCCTTTGATAACAGCTATCACAACCCCAGCCCCAGAAGACTGAAATAGGTGCCTGAAACATGGTGTGCAAGTTTTTTTATAAAAACAGGCTTATGAAAGTAGAAAATTGCACATCTTGTCCCAATACAGAGGATTTTCTCAGTTTAGGTTCTTGGAAAATCAGATGCTACCGAAGTACTTCTTCTGAAAACATATCAGGGTTAAGCTTCAACTTGGTGTCATCACAAAGAGTACTTAAGGCTTGAGCCCAACTACTAAAAACTTGTAAAACAAAAATTTAAACATATGGCGAGGATAAAAATGCCCACAAAGGGGTTTTAAAACATTTGGAGAAAATTCAACTTTAAAACAACCACCTTGAAAAAAAACATAAAACAATTATTAAGAGAAAGATTTAATATTTTGAGGCACACCATTATTATTTTCTGAGGTTACTTGCCGACATTTTTTGAAAAGACCGTTTTCATAAAAGATAGTTGTGCTTTCTACAAAACATGAATCAGAGTGCGCATGTGTATGTAAGAAATGAGATGTGCACAATTCATAACTAATACAACTCCGAAAGCTTTGTTAAGAGTATAATCATTCTTATCATGATTCATTAAAGCATAAAAAGATATTCATAAGACTTTAACATTAGATACTCTTCCCTTATATAACTTTCCATTTGCACACTTGATTATGCCTTATGGTCATAAAAGATTATTAATTAAGGATCCAAAATCCCTTGGTTGACCATTTACTATTCCATAGTGAGGAAATTTATAATTATGGAGTTTGTCAAGGCCTTGTGCCAAGACCGTACGAGTAAAAACCCAACATAATTGTGGTTAAATACCACACATAGTTGTGAACAAATCTATCATCATGTTCACGCATCATTTCAATTACCTCATGAGACTTCATCACTTTACCCAATGCATTGGAGTGTTGTATAATTCAGGGCTCACCCGTCACATCATTTTAAGTCCAATACATTCCTCATATGTCTTAGCATGGTCTTACTTTCATAGTGCTCATGTTACATAGAACTTACATTCTTATTCCATAATCCCTTTTTTTATACATGTTCATATTGGAATGGATATTTTAAAAAGAACTAGACTTGTTGGATTCATATTAAATAGTGATGTGTATGAACAAAAACGACATACTATTTCATGTGCAATAAGTACTAGTACACATAAAATAATGGGTTGTCACATGAAATAACAACTCTTGCATTTAAAACCTTAAGAATGTGGCATTTTCTAAACCATGGTGATATGCTTTGGCTATGAAATTATCATTTGATCCATGAAATGTTAACTTTTATATAAAATATTAAAACATAAACTTAAAGGACTGAAGGAATTTCTTGTGAAAAAATTGAAATACAAACCATGGATTATTTCCTATGAAGTGTTTATGCATAAAAGAAATATATAAACATGTGAGCTCATGCATGAATGTACATTTATACTTGAACATGAAAAATCATCATACTAATTACATTGAGAAACCGAATTCAAAATGTATATATATTTTTGTAAATTTGATAATTATGGAAAAATGTTTATGTATACATAAAGTGTATATTTGGGATCTGCACAACCCAAAACAATATTTAATATATACTTGCAACTATTTCTATCCTCATAACAATGGTTTAAAATAAATAAAGATAGGTTTTTCGAAATCTCAGTTTTAATATATTTATATAACTATACATACGTGAATTGTAAATAAGGGTATACTTAAAAAAGAAACATGAGGAACTAGACCCCTTGCATGTGTTTTATGTTTTGAAAACAACACTTAAAAATGAAAGATCGCCATTCAAAGATCATAACCCAAAATGGTTTGTTGTGTACATATGAATATACATACTTTTGTTTTGAAATTCTATAATGGGTTGAGATGAAACTATATACATATACATATATCCGCGAGGTAAAGAAATTAGATAAGAAGGGTTCACATATAAAAATTGAAGCATGAAACCTCTTACATGTATTGTGTACTTAAAACATATTTAGAAAACTCAACGTGAGTTATGTTTTAAAAGTGATATGAAACCATATATATACGTATGGACCCATATATACATAAGGATAAAAGAGTTTTACAAAAAAGATGAAAACATAATAGGTTGATCCCTTACCTAACTTTGAGTGTGTAAGAAGGATGGGCAGGAACTGTTTGCACGTCAAGAGGAAGAAAACCAGTGATTTTAGGTGCAAGGAAACATGGTTTATATAGGCGTTATTTCATATATTTCATATATATAATGTATCCTAAATATAATATAAGAAAAGAATTGACTGAAATAAAATAACCCAACATGTTTATTAAGAGAGAGCTCAAAGAAAACAAGTGTGATTATAATACATACATATATACAAATCTTGTGAAAAACTATACAGAAACAAAATAAATTAAACTCAAAATAAATCGGGGGGAATCTTTTGGTTAGAAGTCAAGGTCATGAGGCTATAAAATAGCGGGGAATACAAGATGGAGGAGAAGATAAAAAAAGAAGAATGGAGAAAATACCAGTGGGTGGACACTAGTTTGAGTGTGACGGGGAAGACAACGTGGAAGAGAAAACTGGGAAACAATTTAGGTTTCAGATCGCTTGAGTCTTGATCGAACAGCTGGGAGGATTCTATGGGTTTTAAAAAATAATAACAGTCGATATTGGATCTTGAATCAGATCAAACGGATTAGGCAAGGCGTGGGATTTTAAAACAGAGTGAGTGGATGTGATTAGACTTCATGTAGATCTGACAGTCGATAGGAAGAATTGTAGAACTCCGGGGTGGCGAAGGATTAGAAGTGAGATCAGGATCAATGTCCTGGATCACACGTGACACGATCCAATGGCCCAGATCATGTTTCTCCCAAAAAATCACTTCCCACATCGAAACAGGGAGACACGTGGAGCTTCCTTATAAGCTCGAGGCTCCACTACACCCTTTAGAAATCACAACACACATGGAATGGGGGCCTTATACACAGGATCCCACTCCCATGCAGGCCTCAGCCTACCTAGCTCTGCTATAGCCTCACGCCCTCGGTGGCACACTCAAGTGTTCCACCTCTCTTATGCGCCCTTTGGGGTACCCATACTCGGCCGGCCTTGGCTTGAGCTGAGGACTAGTCTTAGCCACCCTGTGTGTGCTGCCTCTCTCGGCCCAGATGTAAAGGGCTAGAAAAATGGGTTAATATTTTTATTAACCCAAATTTTCAAAATGACTATCTAAAAAAATATCATATCTTCTATAAAATTTGATTTATTTATATCTTTACACAAACCAAACTATATAAATTTTAATTAATAAAAGTAAAAAATGTTTTCAAATTCAAAAACATTATATATAATTCTCTTTGAATTAAAGTGGACAAATATACCAAAACTTTATAGTTTTCAAATGTCATTTTTCCGAAAGATAAGTTCAATTAGATATGTTCAAAGATATGATTTTAAAGCACTCCATCACTTAAAATGTTTCAAGGTGATTTTATACATAGAGGAAATCATTACATGTTAAGTTCAAAAGAAAGAAATATTTATAATTTTCATACAGGTGATTACTATAAAAAACCAGAATGTCTAAATAATTGAAAACATTATGTTTTGAAATCATAAAATATAAATAAGAGTTAATGATTTAATGTATTTTTGAAATACTTCAAAATTTAAATATTCATAGTCAATCAAACTACAATACCTGATGGATATAATTATAGTTGTTGTAAACTCAATGGTTACTTAAATGGAAATGGTCGAATTTTAGGTCTTATAAATACGCGATTAGGGTATTCCAACTTCAAACATAGAGACACACAAGATGGTGCTATTAATCCCCCTGATACTTAGTACGATTGTTGCGGTTCTGGTTATAATGTTCTTAGTTGTGGTAGATCCGAAGGAAATACACTTCTTTCTTGTCATGTTTGTGGTGATGTGGGGTCTACCGATGATCGTGATTCGCCTACTTGTAGGAATTTTTGGTTAGTTATGGTCCTTAGGCCTTGTTTCCATGTATCCATTTTCAGTGTTTTGAATGAATAACAAGTTTTGTGTTTTATTTTGTGGGAATTTATTATATAAAAGGAAATTAATCCAAGGGTAATAATTAAAACCATTATTACTACAGAAATTAATTTTGGGGTGTTACAGTTGTGACCCACAAAAATGGACAATAGCGAGAGTGAGTTGGAGGTGATACACTTTGTGAGGGGTTGAGTGTGTACATTCATTGTGAACACTTGCTGAATTTTTACATGTTTTGTACATAATATATTAAACAATCCTCTTATACCTCATATTTTAAACATTAAATCCTACCAACCCTTGAACCTTTGAACAACCTGTTATAAGTCCTCTTGAGTTGCACACTAGTTTCTACCGATAGAGAAATGAGAATCTGGGAAATAATGTGGTAAGATCACATAAAATCAGGGAAAATAGTATAAATCCACTTTCATATGTTCCTTGAGTAAAGAGGAAATTTTTTTAGGTGAGGTAGGTTGTGACATGTTTCATGGGTGAACAAATGAATTTGACCAAATTTGAATCAGAGAAAATAAAAATGATAGGAAAATTGATTCTATAGATGAGACATGATGAATCTCATTTCAAAATAATCTTGTATGTTTTCAAACCTTTTATTTATGAATGATACATGATTAGGATATTATAATTTTCCCAAGAGTGAAAATTCTTAGGTGTGGGGGAGTGATTGTACCACGATTCACTGTTTCATTTTCACCCTTACATCACTATGATAAACTTGTTTTGTATTGAAAATTATAAAAATAATAACAAATTTAAATTCATGTTTGATTCCATTATTTTGTTTTTATCACTTTTATAATTGGAAATGTTACTTTTTTTGATGATTTCAATGTAGGAGGAGATCATTTGGAGGGCCCATTATGAAGTGAAAGAAAAATGGGCCAAAATTGCATGGATCCATGAAGACCTGTCCATTGTTTTTCCTGTTTAGAAACTTATGTGGATCCAAATGGGATCATATTTTGTATTCTGGTCTAGACGTTAATGGGATACAACTATTATGAATAAACCCAAGCCTAATGTTTCTAGAAAGGGTCCCAACCGACCTGATCTATCTAGAACTCCGAATTTGTGATAAGTCAAAAGTGGTGTTCTGTAATCTATCTTTATCTCCAGATCCAATTGTCCAATTGATGCCAAACATTCGGTGCAGATATTCAGGAAGTGGAGCTACAATGTTTCAGTTTTTTCAAAAGGTAGATTCGATTGTCTAATGGCCGAAACATGTGGTATGTGTGGTTTGAAGAAATTTTTGTGCCCAAAACCACCTATCAATTTTTCTATAAAATGGAACCTTGGTCTCCCCATTTGGGTGTTTGACCAGGAGGTAAGGTGATGCCATTTTGGAGTCCCAAAGGTGTCAACCCATTATTTCAAAATGTTTTGGTGGCTATGGTAAATGCTACTTCAACATATTCTTCTTCCTCCCCTCCCATGGGTTTCTAAACCACTTGCGATCACCCGGGGAGGAATTTGATGTAATCCCAAGTTTCATACTTGTTTTGTTTTGAATGATATTTCTAATTCTAGGTTGTATGTTATTTTTATTCATCCTATCATTTTATTTAATTGATTTATATACTGTTATGTTATACTCAAACTCAAATGATCATGTTTGGGGGTACCCTTTCATGTGATGTTTCACACACCGTTCATCCCTTTTTCCTCCCTCATTCAATTGCTGTGTTTGTGTGGTTAATATTGATCAATTGAACTCACATATGCACTGCCAAGGACATTTACATTTATTTCATTATATCACAAATAAATAGCATTCAAACCTAGATAGAATATTGAGTTCTTCATGTGTTGCCTTGGTGAGTTTTGGTTATGAAGTCGAACACAAATCACCCAATCATCGATGGTGTCCGGTGAATAATTGTGTGTTTTCGACTGAACCCTAGGAGGTATCCTAGTATAAACTCAGTAAAATTATGTTAATAAGTGTTAAAAACCAGGTATTAAAAGATCTATACCCTCTATCTTGAAGCGATTAAGGATGAGCATCACGATACTCCCCTGGGTTGATCACATTTAATTAATATTATTCATTTCTACCTTGATTTATCACTTCTGTTTTTCTATTGTAATCTTTAATCAGCAAACCACAAGTTTTATTAAATAAAATTCCCCTTTTATCTTCATAATCAAAACCCTATTTTTCAATTAATGGTCTAAGGTTCCATCGAGAGATGACCTAGGGTTACTGCAGTACTGCATAAATTCTAGTAAAAAATAAACTAATTTGACGTGCTCGACAACGTGATCAAAGACTGGATTACTAGTTTTATTCCATATTAGAGTGTGCTGATGGTGGGAATTCCTAGTGCTTCTTTGAGTGCCTCGTACAGTAGTAGGAAGAGAAAGGATGTTGAAGTGCAGTAAGGTTTTGTACAGGTGGAGTAGATTAGAGATTCTTCTAATCCCTATATCGGTGGTGTAGGTACCCAATGTTTCGATTGTGGTTAAAGTGTGGATTGTGAAAAAAATTCCCCAAGACATCAAAATTAGTGTCATGGATGTGGAATGATGAGACATCTTTATTAGTTTCATTTGAGTGTGTTATGGATAGAATATTGAATGGGTGAGGGGAAGATATAGTTTTTAAATCAAGGATCTAGTTGGGGTCCTCATCATGAGACCTAGCCACCATAGGGTTTGGTGACACTATTGATTCATGCACTATAGAGGAAAGGATGTTCTCTAGAGTCACACATGATTTATATGATGGGATAGTATCTATCTAGAGGAGTAGAGGGGAATTCTATAGATATAGTTACAATATTGATTACCTCCATTTTATATACTAGTTTGTTTGATATATGATCTTCCCATTCATTTTTCTACTCAAGTCATTATTTGACTAAAATTACCAGTTAAGTTATCTTGTAAGTTGATCTCCCCTAATACACCACTGAGAATGAAATTAGACCATATTTAGTGATGTAAAGGGTGTACAGTGGTTATTTCTAGCTATGGACATATATGGGACTTTAGGATTCTATAGATGACTAGTTTTGATGTGATATTTGGAATAGATTGGTTGACCAGTTATTGAGGTCATATTAATAGCTATCAGAGATGTTAATCTTTCACCGCACCTAGAGAAGACAGGTTCATATTGAACAGTTAGCGGGATCTTAGAGTAATCACAATGCGATTGGATATTATCCAAATTGGAGCTATCATAGTGAAATTAGTAGTTTTTTATCCTACATTAGAATATATTAAATCTACCTCTATCCCTCCTTTAGTGGTGCATCGTTATCGAGATGTCTTCCCAGATGAATTCTTATGTATTTCTCTAGATAGAGGAATTTCATTTGAGATTGAGCTTATACCTAGGGTACAATTGATATTTATTCATCCTTATCAAATGGCACCAGAAGAGTTTAGAGAGTTTAAGGTTAAGTTAGAGAATTTGGATCTGAAATAATTATCTAACTAAGCACTTCTCTTTGGGGTGATATAATATTATTTTTCAAGAAGGCACATGGTAGTCTATGGCTCTATGTGGACTCCAAAAAACTAAATTAGGTAACAGCGAATAAAAATTACCCTTTATGTAGTATTGATGATTGCTTTTATTAATTATGGGAATCATAGTGGTTTTCTAAGTTTTATATTTGTGCAGGCTACCATCAGCTACCGATAAAAGAAGAGGACGTTCCCAATATAGTTTTTATGATTATATATTGACTATATAAGTATATATTCATGATTTTTGTGGTGAAAAATGCTTTGGAAATGTTCATGGATATCATAAACAATATTTTCAATCCATATATTAATCCCTCCATCATTTTATTCATGGAAGATATCCTAATATATTAAAGGACTTAAGATATGCATGATAGTAACCTTGATATTTTATTAAGTACACTTTGAGAACATTATATTTACACCAAACTCTCATGTTTCACTTTTGGATTCTGGAGGTGTGGTTCATCAATCATGTGATTAATGAGGTAGAAATTTTCGTATACTAGGATAATATAGAGGCTATGATATCTTTTTAATTTCCAAATAATATGTTTAAGATCAAGAGTTTCCTTAGGCTTTTAGGGTACTATCGATGTTTCATATATGAATTATCCTATTTATTCATGCCTTTAATAGAGTTGACCAAAAATGGGAAGGTGTATGAGTGGTAAGATTAATGTGAAGAGGCCTTCCTATAGCTGAAGGGGTTATTGACAGCTGCTTTAATTTTGATTCTCCATGAGCTTGTGATTAGATATGTAGTGTATTGTGATGCCTTAGGTTTTGGGTTAGGAGTTTTGTTAATTTAGAGGGATCATGTAGTTGCTTATAGGTAATGTCAATTGTGACCCCATGAGTGTAACTACCCAATGCATGACTTAGAGTTAGTAGTTTTGGTTCATACTCTGAATTGTTGGTGACATTCTCTCTTTGATGAGAGATTTATCATCTACATGGACCACAAAATCTTGTGATACATCTTCTCTCAATGGGATATAAATATGAGGTATACTTTTTTGGTGGAGTATCTATAGAAATTTTATTTATAGATGGCATATTCTCTATGGAAAGTTAATGTCATCATATATTCTCTTAGCAGGAAAACATCATAATCCTAGGATCTTGGAGAGTGTTTATTGTATGGAGAATGGTGTCTAATGAGTTTAATGGATGATTTTCTAGTTGACGCATCTAAGAATCATGGAGTTATAACATGTGAACCTTTAGTTATCACGTCTTAATTATTGTACTGGTTAAATAATATCTAGGATTTGGATCTTGATTGTGTAGTGATGAGGGAGCAATTGGTGGGGGTTATTCAGTTCTAGGGTTGTCCATAAATGATGGCGACATGATCTATGTTCGTGGGAGGTTAGCAGTTTCAGATTCCTTGAGGAAGGGGCAAATGAGAGACTCTCATTATTTAAAATGGTCAGTTCATCCAAGGTCAATGAAGTTGTTCCATAACATCTAATATTAGTTTTTGTAACCAGGTATGTAGAGGATGTCACCATTTTTTGTTTTGTGATGCCTTAACTGGCATAGGGTAAAGGTCTAGCATTAGTTTCATGGTGGTTTTCTTCAGCCACATCTGGTGCCTATGTGGAAGTGGGATGACATGATGATGGACTTCATGATGGGGTTACCCAAGACCTTGAGGAGTCATGATGTTGTTTGGGAGATGGTTTATCATCTGATGAAAGTGAATCATTTCTTATTGATTCAAGAGACCCTTTTGATGGATAAGTTTGAAAAGTTGTATATGCAGGATATTTTACATATACATGAAGATCCTCTGGGCATCATATCACATAGAGACATGCATTTCACCTCATGGTATTAGCAAGGCTTAAATAAGGCTTTGGGTACCTAGCTAAAACTGAGTACAACGTATCATTTAATGGATAAAAAGATAGAGAAAATGATATTGATATTAGAGGATATGTTGTGGGTAGTAATTCTAGACTTAAGTGGATCTTGTTAAGAACACCTATCCTTGGTTGTGTTTATAAACAACAACAACTTCTAGGCTTCAATACATATAGCACCTTATGAGGCTCTTTATAGATAGAATTTTTTTTCCATGACTATGTTGGAGTGAGGTGGGTGAGGTATAAGTTTTGGGGTAGAGCATGGTATAGGATACCTCGCTACTAAAAAAAGGATTTTAATAGCATTAGGATTTATCAGTGCAAGATAAAGCATTGATAAAGTACAACTTTATCAGCACTAAAAATCACTAATAAAGGCCCCCTTTATCATCACTAAAAAATCATTGATAGGGGGTGTAACACCCCAAGCATCCATGGTACGTTTTCCTTTGAATAATGCAGTATCTTGCATTGTACGCAACTTCGGGATTCTAGCACACCGTGACCAATCAAAATAGTCGTTATGAATAGTAATACCCACTTTTTGAAAATTTATAAATTTTATCTATCAAAATGGACTTCATTTTTGGATTCAAAATATTGAAATTATCCTAGGGTTAAATTTTGGTATTTTTCTGAAAACTTTCAATTTTTGATGAATAGTGAAAATTGCTAAATTTTAATTAAAAACAACTTTTTTAATCAAAATAATTAATAGAGATAAATTATTAATTTGAGTGGTTTTAAAGTATATTTATAATTTTTTTAACCATTTAATACAATGTTTGTCATTGGACATAATTTCACATTTAAACCAGACATAAACAAGTGTCCATCTTTTAATAGTTATTATTTCTTAAAAACACACTTTTTGTTTTGACAGCGGGAATTAATTTTAAATTAATTTCTACCAAATATGTGTTTTGATTTTGGAAAAATGGATTCCATATTTGGAATTATGATTTACAAATTGTGTAAATAGGTAAATCTTATTTTATGCATTTTGAATAATTACTTGGGGAAATATTTTTTTTACCATGGTTAAAGGGTAAATCTGGTAACTAAGGGTAACAAAATAATATTATAATAATATTAAATTAACCTAAAACATGTCCTAACCATATTTTTTGATATATTTCCGACCATGGGCATCTTTGGGTCTATTTTGGGACCCCATGGAGCCACTTTTAAGTGATAATGACACTTTCTATTAATTAAGTTAAAGTAAATACAAAATTGACATAAGCACATATCTTTTAGAAAAACAATTTTTACATAGGGTTATATATGTTATATTTTCAAATATAAATATTCATTATAAATATAGAAAGATTTAATACATAATGGTATTTTATTTATAATTTTTGGACACTGAATAATTAAATTTATTTATGACACAATAATGATGCAGTATTTTCCTTATTAATGAAAGAATCAAATAATTGTTATTATAAATGTTAAAATAAATATAATTTGAAAGTTTTGATGCCATAAAAGAATTTTATTGGTTAATATTACATGTTATTATTTCTTAAATAAATTTTTTTAGAATTAATAAAGTTTTTACGACTTAACAAAAATCAATTATTGAATAGTTTCATAATTGAAATAAATGAGTTTTTAAAACATATATTATATTATTAATTGATATTATATTCCAAAAAATCTAATGTTTGGAAAAATGACTTATATAATGATATTTGTATTATTAATGGACCACTTTGGGGGTCTCTTGGAAGTATATAGTAAGTTTATTAACCATATAATATTAAAATACAAAGTGACATGGTAAATGTCAAACTAATTAACTAAGAGTTAAAACTAAAATATAAGGTTAATAAAGTGACACAAACCTGTCTAAAACCTATTGGTTGAGTTTTTTTAGATCTATACCCACCTTATAGATTTAATAATTTACTTTTGAGCCATTATAAACCAAATATGAATTTATTATAAAATAATATTTTAAGTTTTTTCTAAGGTGCCCCTCACCCCTCTTATAAAAGGGCACTCCCCCCTTCACTCTAATTCACAACTTCCAATCCATTTTTAATGGCCAAAACCTGACCAAATAACCTCTAAACTATCCTCCCTTAAACCTAGAGACCTTAGTGTCATCATAAAGCCAACCTATGGATCCCTTTTGATCAAATCAAAAGGAAGAACCTGAAGAAGAGGTAATGATTTCACCACCCTCTTTCAAGTTCTTTTCTTCTTCCACTTCCTTTTTCTTGGTTGTTTCCATTATAAAATAATAAATACAGTATATTCTATTTACTGTGATGTTATTATAATTATGGTACAACCAAATTCATTATTCTATCCACCCTTTTAATGAAATGTCACCATACGTGCGTACGTATGTCTTACCGTCTCAACGTCGTGGTGTAATTGTTATTCAATACATTATTATTTGTATGGGTATAATAATGATGTGTATTTGATGTAAATAATAAATATATCATGATAAGGATTCTTTATATATGATATAATATCCAATTATATATTATTTTAATATGAAAAGAATGATATTTTCACTCGTGCGTACGTACAGATTACCTTCTCCACAACGCGATGAGATTCATTTCCAAGTCACCATTCATCGACGATTATAAAAATATATATTACTAATAAATATGTAATATATGACATAATAATTCTACTATATATATATATATTTATTTATTTATATATATAATTATTTATGTACTTACATATATCTTATTCACTTACTTCTGTTCAATACTATATGAAAACAGAAACAGCATTTATGCGTACGTACGGACTACCGTCTCCATAAATAGTGTTTTCCATTTCATATATACATCTATTATACATATTTATATTCTAAATATATATGATATATAAATCATGTTTTATAATATAGAATTATTTAAATCATGATCTAAGTGATACAATCAAGAGTAACAAGTTAAAACACGTACGATAAAGAAAGCGATTATTACCCAAAATATTAATATAGCATGGAAATTATTATTAAATGGGTAGTATAAAGTCATAAATGAATTATGTATGATATCATAAATATTAATATGGTTTTGTTATAATTTAATAACATACTATAGTCTTCATACAGGAGGTTAAACTTACCCTCGACTAAAGGAAAGTGCAAGGTAAGGGGTTTTCATCTCACCCCTTATTCCTATGAGATTCATGCCATATTGCCACTATTACCTTTTGTGTGGTTTATATACTACCCATAATTGTATTATTTGTGTAATACACTTTAATTTATGTTTATTTACATATTCATTGTATGATACCTCTTTCATGGGGTGTATATTTTGTAAGTTACCAAATTGGTAAGGGTTAATTTCACAATCTCTTTATTATTTGAGGTTGTTTTTATGTAAGTATCTACTAGGAAATATTTATTATCCATGTCCATGTATCATGAATGTGTTTTCAAAGGGATTCTTTTAAGGTACTTTTTTACTAAAACATCATTTCAAATTTTTTAAATATTTGTTCTTCTAAATCTTTTTCATTAATGTCCATGTCTTCAAAATGGTTTTTAAGGATTTATTTATAAGGACATGAATGTTTTTAAAATGTTAATTCCTTTCAAAAGTTTCAAAGTGGTATGGGAATATTTGATTAAAAAATGTATTTAAATGACTTATTTTCTAAATTGTGTGACTTTTAAATGTTTTCATGAAAAAGGGGCATTTATTACAAAGTTTTTTACGAATCATTTTCATCTATGTCAAAATCCTTTAATGGATTTTAAATTTGTTTTGAAGTTGATTTATCATGATACAAATATTCCATATTGTGTTGAAGGTTTTGTGATATGTTTGACTGTTGATGTGTTATTTTTATACCATTCATGGTTTATGGGTAAATTATTGAAATGTCGTATGCTAGTTTTAATACGAATGTTTATGTTATGTTTAGACCTTTTTATATGAGGAATGCATTGGATTTAGTAAGTGACAGGTGGAGCCCGCTATAGCTCCTCGATGCATCGGTAGGTCTCATGAGACAAACTAATGTCTTGGCACAAGGCCTTGACAAAATCTTATTTGTATTCTTGACACGAGGCCTTGACTATGTGGTTATGATAGTCTGGAATTATGCATTCCATCATTATGAAAGTGGTTAGTGATATTGCATGTGATTATTCGACTAGTAGAATATCCATGTGAACAAGTAAATGGAATTACTTAATTTTATTTTTTCCATATTATGCTGAAGATCAAGTTTAAAAGGCTTTTGTTTTAGTTATACATTTCCTTAAATGTTTATGATTATTTATGATGGTTTCAGCTGTATTTTTATCCTTACTGAGCATCTGAGCTCACCCCTTTCTATGTTTTACTTTTCCCAGGATTCCAAGAAGTGTATTGTGATTGATATGCAGGGCTAATCCAAGGAAATAATGACGTTCGTGAAGGATTATTTATGTTTTTTTGTATTTTATGAAGTGTAATGTAACATTCATATATGTAATCTATTTTCCAAGACTGCAAAACTGATCGGTCCATTGGGACTTGATTCCTTGTAATCATGCCAATGTATTAAAATAATGCACCGACTCTGGGTAACTAGTGTCGAGGCGTTACAGGGGGTCTTTATCAATGCTAAAAAAGCGTTGAAAAAGGGGTCCCCTTATCACCACTAGAAGAAAGATCTAATAAAGGGGTACCTTTAGTAGTGATAGTAAAAAATCACTAATAAAGGGGATCTCATTATCATCACTAATAATAAAATGGCTAACAAAGGAGGTCTTTATCAGTGCTATCAAAAAAGAACTGATGAAGGGGGGTCTTTATTAGTGTTGGTAAAAAAGCGCTGATTAAGGGGGTTCTTTATCGTCGCTTTTTTACTAGCACAAGTAAAGGGTATATTTCATTAAAAAAATTATATTTGATTAAAAATAATATATAAATATATTTATATTGATATAAATATAATATATTTTATTAAATACGATTTACATAAGGCTAAATACATATTTATACTTAATATATAAGATATTTAGTAAAAAATGGATTATAAAATAATTTAAAAAATGTATAAATTAATAATTTGTTAATTATTATTAAGTAGTAGTCATTTAATAACAATTGGATGACATAATAATTAAATGAATTAAAGAACGGTCTAAGATAAATTAAAAACATTAGTTGAACTTCAAACGCCCATAACTTTTAATTCGAGTGTCTGTTTGGGCTCCACAATATATCAAATCAAATTTTGCGAAGATATCTACACATCAATGACCAAGGAGAAAATGGGTCACTTTTTTTAGGCCAAAAAAGGCCTCAAAGGGCTCCAAAACTGAGTTTTTAGTTGTCCTCTCCCAATTTTTGAACATTCAATAGAATTTCAGCCTCATTTAAAAGGGTCTTATTTCCTTTTTTATGAATATTATATTTATTCTTAGGTATTATAGTCATATTGATAATAAGGTTTTGAATTTTTATCATTTTTCATAATGTATTTTCATTTATAATTAAATATATGCCTATTTTATTATATTTACTTATAATAAATTAATTTTATAAATACATATTAACATAAAAATGTATTTTAAAATATATAAACCATATGAAAATAAATATTTATTATTTATTTCATTTAAAATAAATAATTATCCATTTTATTTACCTTATAAAAATTCATTAATATTTATATATATACCTATATAAGAAAATGTTTATATATAAACATGTGTGTTTAAATAAACAAATTTATATTTATGTTTCTATTCTAATATATGTAAATAAATACATTTGTATGTAAATATTTTTGTGTTTATGTGAAAAATATAAATGTTTACTTGTGTGTGTAAATATATGTGTATGTGTTTGTGTGTGTGTCAATATTGTTTGTACGTCATATATAAATGTGTTTTTATATAAATATATCATTATCATTAAATATAGTATTTAAATGAATTTACATTAAACCTATATGAATATACATATACATAAATATATAATGTTTATATATACATATGTGTGTGTATTGATAAACAAACACGCACACACACACATATATATACATATTAAAATATATGTAAATAAATATTAATATATAATATATTAAAATAAATTTAAGTATATATATATCACACATATTCATACTCACAAAACATATATTTTATAAATGTATTCAAAAATAATTTTTTATATATGAATAATGATGATGTCTGTAAATGTATATATTTATAAATAAATATATGAATAAAAAATGCATGTAAATATTTATATATATATATATAAATATATATATATATATATTAATAAAATTTTATATGAATATATATATATATATTAATAAAAAATGTATGTAAATATAAATATAAATATTTATTTATTTATTTATAAATAGAAATCACTTAAAATATCGAATAAATAGAAGTAGTGTAGCGGTAAAGTTTTCCTATTAACAGAAGGAGGTCCTGGGATAAAATTTAGGTGAGCGCATGTTTCTAAAGCCTCTTTAGCACTAAGGAAGGAGGTCAAAGTGTTGAGAAATGGTGGGGTGCTTATGATAACTGAGAAAGGGGGTGTAGCACTGAGAAAGGGGTTGGGGTTCTTAGTAGCAGTAGCACACAAAACATATAATTTTTTTCAAAATTTTATTAGCACCTTGAAAAATAAGTGATAATGATTCTTTCTAAAATAATTAAATTCCACATATATAGTTGTGCGTTAGAGAGAATGTAGTTTATCTGAAATTATTTAGTCATCTCTCATAGTAGACAAAAAGAATATTACAATAGGAGGAGGTGGCCCTTAGATTTCACTATGGGTGACTGAGTTTTCTTACAGGTGACTCCTCGATTAGGCATCGATGATTGATGAAGTAGTGTAAGCTAGCACTGAGATTTGATAGATTGTTTGAGATTACCAAGAAGGTTGGGATAGTTTCCTACCATTTGGATCATCCCCCATAATACTGTGGTATGCACGATGTGTTTCATGTGTCTCAAATTTAGAGTTACATGCTCGATCCTGTGCATGTGATTGAATGTAAGGATGTAGAGATATAGCTTAGAAATATTGTGTGGAGTACCCAATATAGATCATAGACCATAGTGATAAAGTGTTGTGGGAGAAGATAGTGACACTTTTCAAAGTATTGTCATAGGATGGACGAATCCAAGAGGAGACATGGGAGTGAGAGCCTGATGTTTGTGTTCAATTTACTGAGTAGTTTGAGCAGGGTCACTAGAGGAAACTCTCATAGATGATAAGTTGTTAGAGGGGGAGATTTGTAACATCCTCAATTTTTTTAAGGAATATAATTTGGATCCTCAAGATGTAACGCCCCGACCCCGATTACCCAGAGTCGGTGCATTATTACATAACATTAGCATGATAACAAGGAATGAAGTCCCGAAGGACCGATCAGTTTAGCAGTCTTGGAAAATAGATTACATACATCACCAGTACAAAAACCTTTTTTTACGTCATTTTTTTTTCTTTTTAACGCCGGTTTTAAGGCTACGTTATTGCGAACGACATTAAAAATATGATTTTTTACATAGGTTATTTAATAACTGACGTAAAAAATGGGGTAATATAGTTTTTAACGCCAGTTTTTAAAAAACCGATGTGAAATACATTCTGAAAATGGCGATAAGAAGCAATTTTTAGCTCGGTTTTTGAAAAAACCGACGTTATAAGTCATTTTTTACGTCTGTTATTTAATAACCGATGTTAAAAGTTATTTTTAAAATCTGTTATTAAATAACCGATGTAAAAAATGTTTACTATATTGTATAAAATTTTCTAATCTTTCATTTGACAGGTCATAGAGCTCAAATGGATTTACGGATCAAAAGTTATGACCATCAGAAGTTTGATATTTTTTTCGAGGAAAGATTAAATGAGCCAACCGTAGCTTCATATTAGAAGTAATTTTTGAATTCGTAGGGGGATTTGTAGTTTTATCATGATATAAAGAATCATCCATCATTATAATAAATTAACAATCATTAAATTGTATATCAATTAAGAAAACTACTCATAGAAAATATAAATCATGGGAAAATAATTACAAATACCTTGACGAGGTCGCGGAAATAAGAAATCATTGATTCACATTGAATATAAAAAAAGTTGATTTGGTGGAACGATGATGGTTGAATGAAATGATTGTAAAATGGTATATCAATTAAGAAAACAAATCATAAAAACCATAAACCATGGATGTATGATTAAATATACCTTGATGAGATTGTAGAAAGAAGAAATAATTGAATCACGTTCGAGAGAAAAAGAGTCGATTTGGGGGAATGATAATGGTTTAAATAAATGATCATAAAATTAGGATGGGTGTATAATGGAAACATATAATTTAGATTCTATGAGAAAATGCATTATTAAAAATTTTAGGCGGCAATTCAAGATTTCGATGTCGTGATGTAAAAAAATTGAAATTTCACGTTTGCGGGATATTAAAATTTTCTTTCACGTTGGTTTTATGATAACCTATATGAAAATATATTAAAATTTTCACTTATTTTTCATGTCAGTTATTATAAAACCGACATGAAAAATCAATCTTTGTCACTCTTTCACGTCGGTTATTAAATAACTGATGTGAAAAATCGTTTTTCATGACTTTTTCACGTCGGTTATTTAATAACCGACGTTAAAAGGTATTTTTCACATCTGTTATTTAATAACCGACGTGAAAAAAGTTAACAAAAATTTAGTTCATTTTCCAAGCTTTAATTTGACTGGTCACAAAGCTCAAACGGAGTCACATATTAAAATTTATGTCCTTCAGAAGTTGGACATCCTTAAGACATCGTTTAGAGATGATCAACTTCTGAAGGCCATAACCTTTAATACGTAACTCCGTTTCAGCTCAAAGACCTGTCAAATTAATGCTTGAGAAATGAAATACATTTTTGTAAACATTTTTCACGTCAGTTATTAAATAACCGACGTGAAAAAGTCATGAAAATTGATTTTTCACGTCGGTTATTTAATAACTGACGTAAAAAATAAGTGAGAATTTTAATATATTTTCCTAGAAAAGGATTTTTCACGTCGGTTATTTAATAAAAGATGTGTAAAAGTGATATACATTGATTTTTCATGTCAGTTATATAATAACTGATGTGAAAAATCAGATAAAATGGATTTTTAATGTCGGTTCTTATATAACCGACGTGAAAAATCATCAAAAATGTTTTTTTGACCTCGGTTGTATAATAACCGACTTGAAAAATCGATTTTTAGATATTTTCACGTCGGTTCTAAAACACCGACGTGAAAAATGGTGACGTAAAAAAAGGTTTTTGTACTAGTGCAGGAATGTTACATTGTAGTTTAAGATATACAAAACAACATAAATAATCTTTATGAACGCCATTATTCCATCGGATTAACCCTGCATATCAATCACAATACACTTCTTTGAATCCTGGGAAAAATAAAACATATTAAGGGGTGAGCTCAAACGCTCAGTAAGGGTAAGCAATATATTAGAAACTTTCATAAATAAGCATAAACATTTAACATAATGTATAACAAAAACAGAAGCCTTTTAAACTTGAACTTCAGAATAATATGGAAAAAATAAAATGAAATAATTTCATTTACTTATTCACATGGATATTCTACTAGTCGAATAATCACATGCAATATCACTAACCACTTTCATAATGATGGAATGCATAATGCTGAACTTTAATTTCTTTGTCAAGGCCTCGATCCATGACCTAGGTGCTAACTGTAACTGGAACTCAACCCGGAGTGCCTCTAATAACTGGACACCAACCCGGAGTGCCTCTAATAACCGGACACCAACCTAGAGTGCCTCTAATAACCGAACACCAACCCGGAGGGTCTTCTATAACCGGACCCCAACCTGGAACATACTAGTCCAACACATTCATCTTAAGAAGAGAATGAAATATAACATAAACATTCATATTAAAAATAGCATACGAAATGTCAATACATTACCCATAAACCATGAATGGTATAAGAATGACACATCCACATTTAAACATATCACAAAACCTTCAACACAATATAGAAGATTTTTATCATGATAAATCAACTTCAAAACAAGTTTAAAATCTATTAAGGGTTCTTGACATGGATGAAAATGATTTGTAAAACTCTTTGAGAAAAATACACCTTTTTCATGAAAACATTTAAAAGTCGCACAATTTAGAAAATAGGTCATTAAAAACATTTTTGAATCAATGTTTCTCATACCACTTTGAAACTTTTGAAAGGAATTAACATTTTAAAAACATTCATGTCCATATAAATAAATCCTTAAAAACCATTTTGATGACATGGACATTAAAGAGAAAGACTTTGAAGAATAAATATTTAAAACATTTGAAATGATGTTTTAGTAAAAAGTCCCTAAAAATAATTCCTTTGAAAACTCTTTTATAAAATATGGACATGGATAATGAATATGTCCCAGTAGATATTTACGTAAAAACAACCTCGGATAATAAAGAGATTGTGAAATTAACACTTACCAATTTGGTAACTTACGAAACATACACCACATGAAAGAGGTATCATACAATGAATATTTAAATACACATAAATTAAAGTGTATTACACAAAGAATAAAAATATAGGCAGTACATACACCACACAAAATGTAATAGTGTCAATATGGAATAAATCTCACAGGAATAAGGAGTGAGATGAAAACCTCTTACTTTGCACTTTGCTTTAGTCGAGGGTACGTTTAACCTCTTGTTCTTCGGATGCTTCCTTTTGCTTTGATCAAAAGGGATCCTTAGGTTGAATTTCAGATCAAACTAATCCCTCTATGTGGATGTGAGGGAAGTTGAGAGATTATTTTGGCAGGGTTTGGCCAAACCAAAAGGCTTTGATGGTGTTAAGAATTGGTTAGAAGTTGGGTCCTTTTATAAGGGGGAGGAGGGGCTCTTTAGGAAAAACTTAAAGTATTAATTTATAATAAATTCATATTCGGTTTCTAATGGCTAAAAAGTTTATTATTCAAAGTATATGGTGGGGATGGGTCAAAATAATTTCAAACAATAGATTTTATATAGGTTTGGGTCATTATATTAACCTTATATTTTAGTTTTAACTCTTGGTTAATTAGTTTAACACTTACCATGTCACTTTGTATTTTTATAATATATAGTTAAAAAACATACTATATACATCCAAGAGACCCCAAAGTGGTCCATTAATGATAAAAAAATAATTATATAAGTCCTTTGGCTGAACCTTATATTTTTAGGAATAGAATATAAATTAATAATATAATATTTGTTTTAAAAACTCATTTATGTCAATTTTGACACTACTCAATAATTGATTTTTGTTAAAGTCTTAAAAACTTTATTAATTCTAAACAAATTCATTTAATCAATCCTAACATGTCATATTAACCAATAAAGTTCGTTTATGTCATCAAAACATTAAATTATATTTATTTTGACATTTATAATACCAATTATTTGATTCTTTAAATAATAAGGAAAATACCGCATCATTATTGTGTCATATATATTTTTACTTTTTAAATGTATAAAAATTATAAATAAAATATAATTATGTAGGAAATCTTTTTATATTTATAATGAATATTTATAATCAAAAATATAACATATGTAACCCTACGTAAAAATTGTTTTTCTAAAAGATATAAGCTTATGTCATTTTTGTATTGACTTTATCTTAATTAAAATAAAGTGTCTCTATCACCTACAAGTGGCTCCATGGGGTCCCAAAAATCGACCCAAGGATGCCCATGGTTGGACATGTATCCACCAATAAGGTTAGTACACGTTTTAGGGTAATTTATTATTATTATTATATTATTTTTTAACCCTTATTTACCAGATTAACCCTTTAACCATGGTAAATAAAATATTTACCGAAATAATTATTCAAAATGTATAAAAATAAAAGTTACCTATTTACAAAATTTGGTCATCATGATTCCAAATATGAAATCCATTTTTCAAAATTCAAAACACAGAAGTGGCAGAAATTAATTTAAAATTAATTCTCGTTGTCAAAACAAAAAAGTGTGTTTTTAAGATATAATAACTATCAAAAGATTGACACTTGTTTATGTCCGGTTTAATTGTGAAATTCTTTCCAATGGCCAAAATTTTATTAAATGGTAAAAAAATATTCTAAATATACTTTAAAACCACTCTAATTCATAATTTATCACTATTAATTATTTTGATTAAAAAAGTTGTTTTTAATTAACATTTAGTAATTTTCATCATTCATCAAAATATAAAAGTTATCCGAAAAGTACCAAAATTTCACCCTATGCTAAATTCAATATTCCAAATCCAAAAATGAAGTCCATTTTGAAATATAAGATGTATAAAATTTCAAAAATTGGCTGTTACTATTCATAACGGCTAGTTTGATTGGTTGTAGTGTGTGTTAGAAATCGAAGTTGCGTACAACGCACGCTACTATATTATTCAAAGAGAAAAGTACCATGGAAGATTGAGGTGTTACATTCTCCCCTACTTCAATAAATTGCGTCCTCGCAATTTATGCTCAGTATTGGAAACTTGGGGTTGACATTTCAAAATATCTTAGTTGAAATCTCACATCGAAAAATGGATTAATGAGGCCTCTATTTAAAATAAAGAGTGGTAAGTATGAAGGTTAATGAAAATAACACATACTAGGGTACCATGTAGGAAAACATGGATATGAAATTGAAATCTAACCATCAATATCTTATGGAGAGTTGTAGAGGACATGGATATGAAAAGGCCAACAATCACAAAGCCATAAATTTGTGATGATCTAAGGTACTATCTAGGACAACGTTTTTGTTCTAAGTTCCTTTTCTTAATGTTGAATAATTTATTTATTATATTGGATAAAATCATAAGGATATATACTTAATTTATAATTAGAGTTTTATCCATTACTAAATTTCTACCACAAACTCATCTTTCACTCCAAAACATAATATAACTCAAAAATACTCTATTTATCCTAATCGTATAGGGTTCCAAATATAATGAATTTGTAATTCACATATTAGACCCTTTTAAAAAAAGAAACTAAATTATACAATCTTCGGACTTCACGTAGTCTGGTGGTAGGAGATAAATCCCAATCGCACTATGGTTGTGGGTTCGATTCCCGCAGCTTTTTCCGATATGACGGGTTGTCACACGGTCTTCATGTTGTCCTTTTATAAAAATCCAAAAATAACCTTTCAAACTTAATCCATTCCAACCTTTAGACTTATCCAAAATAATAATATCCAAACTCACAGTCCAAAATTTACAAGGAAATTAAACATAATGAGGATCCTTTTTCCCAGGTAATAACATGTGAACACCTTCCTCATATATTCTTTTACAACACCGCAACATCCTGAATTACAAAAATCAACCATATCTTATTTCAAAATCACTACCTCAATATTACGACCATATTAAAGTTTATCTTTCCTTCGACCATGTAATTTCCGAAAAATTTAACTCGTTGTAGAGTCACTTTTTTTAGTAGCATAAAATCTCAAATCCTCAATGAAATAGTACTGCATTACAATCCTTATTTTTTTCCAGAACATCATTGATACAACACTTAAATGAAATAATTCTAAAATAACAACATAAGAACACTAGTCATTCCTCTTCATATGTGGTAGTATCATAACTTGATTATTATCTAATAGCATCATTTTCGGCATAGTCTGATGACTGGGACATTGGTTCATGTAGTGTCCAAACTCCTTGCAGATGAAGCATTGTACATTTGAAACCTTTTTCTTACACTTGTAGTCACGTACTTGGTGTCCTTTTTCACCACACTTATAACATACTCCCATTCCCTTCAAGAATTTTCTAAGGTGATTCTTTCCACAGTTATCACATATGGGAAAACCCTTCTTTACCTTCTTTCCTTTATCTGTCCTTCTCTCTACCGTCCTTTTCTTCTCCAGATTCCCTTCAAATCCACAGGAATCCGTGAATTATTTACTTATCTTATGAACAGATGATACCATTTCTTCATATGATGAAAATATGTGGGAGACTATTTCTCTTCTAAATTATGGCTTAGGACCATGAAAGATATGATCATTCTTACTCTTTGGATCATACGTATTACTGGAGTTCACATTCCTTCTACTGGGCGCCATTTCTATACAATAGCATAAACTAGGTTAGTTTATGAATTGAAATGAATAATTGCAATCTTGTAAAATACCTAACTCAAATTGAATAGTTTATGTATATAATCCATAATCATAAAAATGTTTTCTTTGAGTAAGTATATACTCATGATCCCTTCATAATGGTTTGTAAAGAAAATGAGAATTATCCTAAGCATATCCCCCGGGAGTGTCGAAACGAAGAGTGCAGCAAGCCCCGTTTTCGTGCACCAGTTCCCGTTCAAGTCTAGCTCAAATTGGTGTTTTCAGGTTTTACCCCTAGGTACATATGTGCCAGAGCCACCTATACTTGCTCGTATCTAGACAGAGATTTATTGCTTGGAAAACTCACAAAATCTATACAATACCAAAATTCTAGGAAGTTCTTCTATACTAATCCTCAAAGTCTATCTTAGGGCTATGTGCTCTAATCAGAGTTTATCTAAATCTAGTTTCCCAGGTTATTGCTAAACTTCCTCTGATACCAACTGTAACACCCCGACCCCAGTTACCCAGAGTCGGTGCATTATTACATAACATTGGCATGATTACAAGGAATGAAGTCCCGAAATACCGATCAGTTTAGCAGTCTTGTAAAATAGATTACATACATGAATGTTACATTACACTTTAAGACATACAAAACAACATAAATAATCCTTGTGAACGACATTATTCCCCTGTCTTAACCCTGCATATCAATCACAATACACTTCTTGGAATCCTAGGAAAAATAAAACATATAAAGGGGGGATCTCAGACGCTCCGTAAGGGTAAGCAATACAGTAGAAACTTTCATAAATAAGCATAAACATTTAAGGCAATATATAACTAAAACAAAATCCTTTTAAACTTGAACTTCAGAATAATATGGAAAAAATAAAATGAAATAATTCCATTTACTTATTCATATGGATATTCTACTAGTCGAATAATCAAATGCAATATCACTAACCACTTTCATAATGATGGAATGCATAATGCTGAACTTTAATTTATTTTTCAAGGCCTCGTGCCAAGACCTAGGGGATAACTGTAATCAGAACCCAACTCGGAGAGCCTCTAATAACCAGACACTAACCCGGAGTGCCTCCAATAACCGGACACCAGCCCGGAGTGACTCTAATAACCGGACACCAACCCGAAGTGCCTCTAATAACTGGACACCAACCCGGAGTGCCTCTAATAACCGGACACCAACCCGGAGGTTCTGCTGTAACCGGACCCCAACATGGAACATACTAGTCCAACACATTCATCTTAATAAGAGGATTAAATATAACATAAACATTCGTATTAAAAATAGCATATGAAATGTCAATACTTTACCCATAAACCATGAATGGTATATGAATGATACATCCACAGTCAAAAATATCACAAAACCTTCAACATAATATGGAAGATTTGCATTATGATGAATAATCTTCAAAACAAGTTTAAAATCTATTAAGGGATCTTGACATGGATGAAAATGATTTTTAAAACACTTTGAGAGAAATACACCTTTTTCATGAAAACATTTAAAAGTCACACAATTTAGAAAAGAAGTCATTAAAAACATTTTTGAATAAAAATGTCACATTCCACTTTGAAACTTTTGAAAGGAATTAACATTTTAAAAATATTCATTTCCATATAAATAAATCCTTAAAACCCATTTTGAAGACATGGACATTAAAGAGAATGATTTAGAAGAATAAATATTTAAAACATTTGAAATGATGTTTTAGTAAAAAGTAACTAAAAATAATTCCTTTGAAAACTCTTTCATAAAACATGGACATGGATAATAAATATTTCCCATTATATATTTACATAAAAACAACCTCGGATAATAAAGAGATTGTGAAATTAACCCTTACCAATTTGGTAACTTACGAAACATACACCCCATGAAAGAGGTATCATATAATGAATATTTAAATACACATAAATTAAAGTGTATTACACAAAGAATACAATTATAGGAAGTACATACACCACACAAAAGGTAATATTGTAAATATGGCATGAATCTCACGAGAATACGGAGTCAGATGAAACCCCCTTACCTTGCACTTTCCTTTAGTCGAGGTTACGTTTAACTTCCCCTTCTTTGGGTTCTTCCTTTTGATTTGATCAAAAGGGCTCCTTAGGTTGGATTTATGATCAAAGTAAACCCTCTATGTTGAAGTGAGGGAAGTTGAGAGAGTATTTTGGAAGTGGTTGGCCGAACCAAAAGGCTTTGAAGGTGTGAATAATTTGTTAGAAGTTGGGTCCTTTTAAAAGGGGGAGGAGGGGCTCTTTTGGAAAAACTTAAAGTATTAATTTATAATAAATTAATATTTGGTTTATAATGGCTCCAAAGTTGATTATTCAAAGTATAATGTGGGTATGGGTCTAAATAATTTCAAACAATAGATTTTATATAGGTTTTAGTTATTGTATTAACCTTATATTTTAGTTTTAACTCTTGGTTAATTAGTTTAACACTTACCATGTCACTTTGTATTTTTATAATATATAGTTAATAAAATTAATATATACATCCAAGAGACCCAAAAGTTGTATATTAATGATATAAAAATAATTATATAAGTCCTTTGGATTAACCTTAGATTTTTAGGAATATAATATAAATTAATAATATAATATTTGTTTTAAAAACTCATTTATGTCAATTTTGACACTACTCAATAATTGATTTTTGTTAAAGTCTTAAAATTTTTATTAATTCTAAAAAAATTCATTCAAGTAATCCTAACATGTCATATTAACCAATAAAATTCGTGTATGTCATCAAAACATTCAAATTTTATTTATTTTGACATTTATAATACCAATTATTTTATTCTTTCATTAATAAGGAAAATACTGCATCATTATTGTGTCATATATATTTTTACTTTTTCAATGTATAAAAATTATAAATAAAATATCATTATGTATTAAATATTTTTATCTTTCTAATTAATATTTATAATCGAAAATATAACATATATAACCCTATGTAAAAATTGTTTTTCTAAAAGATATAAGCTTATGTCATTTTTGTATTTACTTTATATTAATTAAAATAAAGTGTCTCTATCACCTACAAGTGGCTCCATGGGGTCCCAAAAATCGACCCAAATATGGCCATGGTCGGACATGTATCCACCAATAAGGTTAGGACACGTTTTAGGGTAATTTATTATTATTATAATATTATTTTTTAACCCTTATTTACCGGATTAACCCTTTAACCATGGTAAATAAAATATTTACCGAAGTAATTATTCAAAATGTCTAAAAATAAAAGTTACCTATTTACACAATTTGGACATCCTGATTCCAAATATGGAATCAATTTTTCCAAATTCAAAACACAGAAGTGGCAGAAATTAATTTAAAATTAATTCCCACTGCCAAAACAAAAAGCGTGTTTTTAAGATATAATAACTATCAAAAGATTGACACTTTTTTAAGTCCGGTTTAATTGTGAAATTATTTCCAATTACCAACATTGTATTAAATGTATAACTATATTCTAAATATACTTTAAAACCACTCAAATTCATAATTTATCAATATTAATTATTTTGATTAAAAAAGTTGTTTTTAATTAAAATTTAGTATTTTTCACTATTTATCAAAATATAAAAGTTATCCGAAAAGTACGAAAATTTCATCCTAGGATAAATTAGATATTCCAAATCCAAAAATGAAGTCAATTTTGAGAGATAATATGTATAAAATTTCAAAAAGTGGGTATTACTATTCATAACGGCTAGTTTGATTGGTTGTGGTGTGTGTTAGAACTCGAAGTTGTGAACAACGCACGCTACTGTATTATTCAAAGAGAAACGTACCATGGAGGATTTTGGTCTTACACAAGATGTTTTTTAAGGATAGTAATGTGTTGTAGGTTCTTGGTGGGAAAAATAGGGATTTTTTCTATTTAGGAGTACACCACAATAAGGACCACACCATGGTGTATATCATTTTGTTATTTGGAACTGCCTATGTGAAATCGGATGGTTGAAATGCCCATGGATGATGCAATATTGGGTGTGTTGTATAGTAAGTCCTGATGTAGACCATGACTAGATTGGCCTCACCACACCAGGGTAAAGGGTTTGGTGATTCCAAAATGTCCATGTTTATGGAACCATACCCATGTGTGTTCATGTAAGCTTTTCTAGGTTGGGTATGTTTGAGGCCACCACGACCATGGTGGGAACCACCACACTGTGGTTATGGATATTTCAAAATTCAAAATGGCCACTAATCTTTGTGTGTTTTGATCATTTCAAAGATAAAATGTTGGACATCTTAATGAGGAGTTTTTAATGTTTTATTAATCTATTTTCCCTCTATTAATCGAATGTCTCTTATCCTCATATGGGTTGCAGAGATCCGGGTGATTTTTTCATGAAATCTAGGATTAAAATTTGGATAATCTCCATTATTATTGTAACATCCTATAAAGATGCATTCATTATGGGGATTATTCATATAGATCTAGGCTCATGGGGATATTAGGCTCACTTCTTCGGTCATTGTTCTAGGAGTGATAAGTTCCCTTCTTCAACCATACCTAGATCCTCCATTGATGGTGGTGGTCATTAGGTAAATGATATGGTTTTACCCAATTGGATTGATTCTATTATTAAATCTTATTCGAAAACCCTTTTCATGTTGTATTAAAATTTGTTATAGGGTCCTTAAGCCTGGGGGTTGGTTCGATGGTGCATAGGCATGATTTGGGAAGTGGGTCTTGGAAAATATTGACATTGATGTCGATGCCTTGAGGTAGGAATCTCCTTACCATATAGATCTTTTTATATGATTTTTTGGCATGATATGATAGTTTTTATTATGTTATTGAGACCCATGTTTGAGTTTGATCACATTTTTATGCATGAGTATACCATGGGACCCATGTTTGATGTTTATCACACAAATGTGTGTGTGTGTGTGTGTCAACTGATACTCATTCCTTATATGTTATATTGATCCTATATGTGTTATGACTTGTTATGTGTGATGTATGGACTTTGGAGGTTTTTAATCTAGAAGAAAATGATAGGTGGAAAGTTGTGGCTTGGTTAGAACTTAGAAGGGGAGAACATGGACATGCTATAATGATGAAAATGGACCAAGACCTAGGGAAGGGGTATGATGGCCTTGTGACCTGACTCGAGGAAGTGTCGAGATGTGATGGCTATGTGGATTAACTTGAGGCATTTTCAGGATATGACAACTATGTGGATTGACCTGATGTGGAGGCATGGTATGAGGACTATGTGGCCTGACTCGTGATAGAGATGGGTCTTGAAGGATTTATGCGCTAGTATAAGACTCGTACCCTTATTGATTCTCAAAGAAATGTGGCATAACCTTATGGTTGACCCATGATTATGACTTCTTTTCTGATCGTTCTTCTTGTATGGAGCTGAAGTATGTATGGTTGGGGGTTTTGGTATCTTGGTTGGTACACAGCTTCTCGACACATGATTGATTGGTATTTGATCCTGATTTACCTTATAATCATGACATACACCTCTAATACATATGCACTTATATTAAGAGAACATTAGGGGTTTCCTAATGGATTTATACTCACACCTTTCACGGGTATCTTGGTAGATATACAAAATTAATTACTATTTATTTGGAGACGGTTAAGGGAATGGTGGTAGGTTTCTTATGATCTTCGAGTTAATATATACACATGGTACTAGAATAGATTCTAGATAGCTACCTCAACATTTTTTTTATTTATTATTATAGTTTTGTGCTTATACTTTTTGACCTTACACATTGTGGGTCTATTTGGTTATTATTGTATAACCTGACATGGAATTTGTAATATTATTTATTCATATCATATTATATTATATTATATTTTTTAGTTTTCTTATACATATATTGGTATTTTAAAATGATGGTTATGATTTTCAAGGGTACATTCTCCCCATGAGACTTATACCCTTACCGATAGTCAGTAGCCTCTTGTGTATGGGGAGGCATGAATGAGGCTTTGTGGAACTCCCACTAGTACCAGGTGATTTGGGTCAGTGAGTTACAAACTACCTTAATATTTTTTAAATTTAAACACACAAAAAAATACATTTAATGTTTATAGATCATCATATGATGTAATGATGGATAAATATAATTTAAGATAATGTGGAAAATGAAAATGAACATAGATAGTGGTGAAATATTCATATCACATGTTATAACTTGAGATTATTTATGAAGTTATATGATTTCTACCACGCCATGTGATATGAGTTTTAGAGAACATATATATTTCATTATACAGAAGTGTGACCATTAGAGTGAGGCCAAGATAAGCCCCATATTTATTTATTTTTCCTGTTTATTTTACTTGATATGGGTTTTTAATGGAAATTGTGGTGGTTTGGTCTTAGTTTTGATGAATTGAAATTATTTTGTGGTTTCATTAATATATTTTTGATTTGAACGCCTCAAATGATGTTATTACCATAGTATTTCATTTCCAATATTTTTTATGGGAGTGTGTGCTCAAAACAAGCATTGAAATCGGGTGTAGATAACTTAAATGAGTATAAATTATTCCCAAAATTAAATGAAAAAACATTTAAATTTATAATACCTAATATGATATTCCAATCATTAAACCATGATTTAATTACGTTATTTAAACTGATATTAAATTCCCAATATGAAATCATTCAGTGGGTACATATTAGCCATGAATAATATATTAAACATTATGATAATGTTATTAAAGTAATATTTAGGCATGTATATTGATGGTTTTAGTATTAGTTAATGGGTAAAAATAAGGAATTAAAATCTGTGATATTTTGATAGAAAATTGGTATTATAGTTTAAGATTTTTTATGAGTATTTCAATAATGGGAGATTTGTTTTTTTCATAATTTTTTTATTATCAATTGCTATTGTATTCTTTTCTTGGAATTTATTATTAATTAAATGGTTATTTATTTGGAGTGTTAGATCAAATATTCATTTTTTATAGTTATTTTTCATAGAGTTACATGGATATTATTTCAACAAGACTAAGTAAAAAAGTGACATGTATACTATTTCTTAAGGCCTAAGTGTCAGATTAGTGTGAATATTATCATCTTGGGCTTAAGGGATACAAATAAATTTATAATATTTCCTAGATGGATATATATTCATGGTTACTATCATCAAGGGCCTAAGGGTTGTTGTGACATGGATACTATTTCCAAGTGCCTATGTGCCCTAGAGACATGGGTATTGTCATTATGATAGTGAATTTAAAAGTTAAATAAACCTTATTTTTTAGGGTAAATGAGATATCAGTTAAATATGAAGAAATTTTATATCATATCATTAATTAATGAGGGTCATAATGATAGTTTATAAACATAATAAGTGGTTTTATATTTTAATGATAGCCTAAGAGATATGATGATTACTATTACCTATAGGTGATGATGTTAGTTATAAAAGTGAAATGTGTAATTAATTCATTATAGGTGTAACTTGAAGTAATCTAGGTCATGTTTCATAGTATCTTGATAAGAATATGAGGATAAACATTGATTTTATGAAATAATATTATTTTAGTGGTTACCTTAAATTGGTGATACATGTTTTATAGGTATATTTGAGATAGCAAGTGGGGTTTCATTGAGAAATATAATTCATATGTTATCAAAAAATAAGAACATGTATATGTGATGATACTATAGTTGATGTTTGGGGTCATGTTGTGATACTTTACTGAGTCATTCACACACACTCCATATATGCTCAAAATTTAACATGTGTACATGCATAATTTATTATGAATATGAACGTTTCAATAGGGTCCCTAGGAAATGGATATGAGATGCCTTATTGGTGGACTATAGGGATAAAGATGAATATCAGTGGTTTGATAATGTTTCCATAAAATGATTGGAGGGTTTCATTTATTACATTATATTTTATTTATGATCAAACTGAGTGTGACATATCATGTTTTAGGACATACATGAATAGTAATATATAGTCACATATTTTTACAATTTCAATAATTTTTATTAATAAACTATTATTACTTATTATGTTATGGAATGGAGAGTGTGATGTTCAACGTACGGTTTTATGGTTAAAATAATAGTGTAAGAACATTATTTATTACATTTATGGTGGGAAAATATCTCTCAAGGTATCATTGAACCATTTTTGAGGTGATTGTGTTTGTTGACAAAGAGGATTTCAATTGTAAGTTATCGAGTTCCAGAGATATTGTTGACAGCCTATGTTGAAAAAGAATGATGAAAAAGAAATGGATGATCTGGAGGTGGTATAAAAAGAACAAATCTAAGGAGGCACCATTTTCCAGTGTTTTCCAAATTTTTGGCCCTCAAAATCAGAAAATGGGGAAACATGTTTTCGATAAAGGAAGTTGTGTGAAAGATCTAAGGTGGTTTGGAAACTTGAGCACAATGCATGTTTTAGGATCAGAATGTCAAAAAATGGAAAAGGCATGAAGTGCGTGAGAGATTCGGAGTTGCACTAAAGATGAGGTTGAATTAAAGAATCTTGCATAACCAATGCGATGTCAAATTGAGGTTTGGATGCTCGAAGAGGATCTTGCACGAAAAAAGTAGAATAATCCACATATGGGTCATCAACACCTATAAATAAGAGGTGACCCCCCTCATTCAAATAAGATCAACACTTATAGAGAATATGAGCTCTGGATCATGTAAGAATTTTAAGAAAAGGGAGTTGTGCAAAATATTTTGAGTTGCGCGCAAGCTAAGGAAGTTGCACGTAAGATTTGAGTTGCGCGTAAGACTAAATTTGCACGCAAATGGTGTTTCATGATAAAAGTGAAATCTTGCATTCAAGGCATTAAATTTGCTTGCAATACACAGTAATGGTTGTAAGGAAGATTTGGAGTTACCTGGTAGTACTGTAGTAAAGTGGTATTCATCAGTGGATGAAAGCAGGACATCAATAGAGAATCTACATATAGTAGAGGATGCATTCATGTGTGATAATTAAGGGACATACAAGTATTTAAACTATGAGTGGATCTTCTGAAGAAGTAGTGAGAACACTTCAGTTGAGAGAGAAGTGAGCTTTCAATTTGTGAGTGGTTGTAAACCAGGAGGGACAGTGAGTCTACTACTAAATTTTAAACAATAGTGCGCTTACAATGGATTTTTTACATCGGCACATTGTCGATGTATGCTCCTTGGACATAGCCTAGTGTGGGTGAACCAAGTGAAATTTTTGTTTCATTTGCATGTTTTAAGATTCATTCATACTATTCCATGGGAAAGAAAGAGAGAAGTGAGTTTTGTATAACAACAAAATAAGATCAAAAGGGGCAATTATTTTAATATGTGATACCCTGATTCACCCCCCACCCATTAAGGTATCTAGCCTAGTGGACCTAACAATTTATTTTCTAATCAAATAATTTATTTTTTAAATCATTATTTCTTTCATCGGGAGGGTAAATCATCTACCATGATTAATTAGATACCGTTGACACTACTCGTTGGCCTTCAATGGTCGGGTGGTATACTTAGGGACATATGGAATTCCATCTATGGTATTATAGTTTGGCTCTGTTTGAAAGATTAAAAATTAAATCAAAGTATATTTTAGGTTTAAGGGGGTTTAAAAGTAGCGTATATGATAATGATTTGAAACATGGGTGGTAAATAATAAATTTTTATAATTAGAATATTTATAATGAGGCTCGTGTTATGAGGGATTACTAAGAAGGTGAGAATGGTCCAGGATATTCCATGATTATTTTAATTTATTTTATGATAATTTACATCTTAACCATTAGATAAGTCAAGGTGTCATTGTGTCTCATGTATCATGGATAAAATATAAAGATAATTAAGAATATACATATTTTTTTGTCATTGTATGTGATAAAATTTAAAATTTACTTTAATAAAAACTCAGATAAAATTGAATGGTTCTAAGTTATTTAAAAGTATAAGAACCCAGTCTAAAAACATTACATAATCATGAGTTTAAAATGAATAATTAATTTTATTTCATTCCTAGAGAACTTTTTAGGATTAATGTTTTTTAATATTAGGTCATAAATCCGACATGAAAAAATCATACATTATAAAGTGGACACTTCCATGCAGTATCCATTTTTTCATAATACAATACTTTTAAAATAAAAATATTTTCTTCTCATGAAAAATATTCAAGATTTACAACTTGAATTCATCATTGTTCTTTCTCATCCTTGAACCATGTGAAAAAAAAATTTTAAAATGTGGTAAGTGGAAAAAAATCTCAATATGGTATTTAAAGAAATAAGAAAAAAAACTTATTAGTCCATTTTGAAACCATGATATCATATAAGAGAGTTTACCTTTAACATAATAAACTTTGAGCTCAAAAAATCATCAACTTACTCATGAAATTAGTTTTATTGCACAAAGTTTTTCATAAAAAATTATTCATAAAACATAATGTTTAATTCATAATCATTAAGGTTTCTTAGAAAACAATATAACCCATGAAAAACATTTTATTAAAAGCATTCCATTTTACCTTTAAAGAGCACAATCATTTCTTTAAAAAAATAACATTATATTACCTTATGAAATAAAAATAATTACATGAAAACACTTAGATATCATAAAAAAGACATGTAGGTTCCTTGGGACATCATCTTCATAGAACCCATACAAGAAACCTTACAAATGGAATAATCTACTCATATAATTCCAACATAATTATTCAGAGAACATAATCATTACCCAATGCGTTAGAGATATATATCGAGATAAACCTTTGTCATAAATTTTTTAAAGGATCATAACATACATTAAATACATAAAATCTTTCATTTCCATCATCAAACTCATAAAAGATATACCTTTTAAACCATAAGTAAATTTTTTTCGAATATTGATATATCCATTTCCTTTAAAACCTAATTTTCAAAACTAAAATACCTAGAAAAAGGTAAGGAGGGTTATTACTTGAATAAAACAAGGAATATTGTAAAGTAATTCAAACATAAAATAACATTTTTTGTGGTAGGAAAATCCATCTATGTCATATACGTTAAAATAGAACATTCTTTTTTTCCTTTTTTTGAAATGTTTTATATAAAATGTGTAAAAAATTAATTTTGAAAAACATTTAAATAAAGTAAAAAAGTGAGATAAAATGAAACTTATAATTAATTTATGACCATTTAAATACATATATAATATAATTTTAAGAATATATACATGGAAGAAAAATATTTATAAAATAAATCTTTAAAACATTTTAAATAATGCTTTAAGATAAATTGTCCCTTACCTTGAGTTTGACTTGTCAATTTTGTTCTTTATATTCCACAATAATAAAATTATGTTAATTAATTAAATTCTTAATATCCTTTTTAAAATTTTATTATTCCATTTATTTCACTTATATCTATGTAATACTTAATTACTTAATCGATTAAGTTCATATTGGATGTTTTGAGAACCTCTGGCTTATAAGTCAGAAATGGATTTGGTAAGTTGACTATGGTCAAATGGGTCATGATTATATCATTTATATAATATTATCATGTTATAACCATCCATGTCAGTTTTAAATGAAAAATAAAATGTATTGGTTCACAAGGCGGTAGTCCGCATGTACACATGAGCGATGGTTTTTATTTTTCATTGAATGGTAATGAAATAAGTGGAGTATTTATTTACCATTAAATAAATAAATTTATAATATATGTATCATGTTATTTTATTTTGATCCATCATTGTGACCAACCATAATAGTTGGTGGGGAAAATGAAATACATCATCTCACGATGCGGTAGTTCGTACATACACATGCACGATGATTTTATTTTTCATTAGATGATTAAGTATATGAAAAAGGGTTATACCATAAAAATAATAAAATTTAATTATACTTTAGATGATAATTTAATTATATTGAAATGTTTAAGATATTTTTGAAGGAGGAAAATGATGAAATAAAAAAGAAAACACTCAGTTAATAAGTATACCTCTCTTCGGACAACCTCTTTAGGTATATACCCAAATCCTTCCTAGGATGGTACTGTGATCAAAATAGAACCATTATAGTGTTTATAGTGATGTTTTTAATATATTTTAGAAGGTATGTTTTTAGATAAGAGGATATTGAAGTGTGGAAAGGTGTGTAGATGTGTTGTATTTTTATGAGTGTGGGATAGGACACACTTGAAATATTTCAAAAGATTAAAATATATTAATGTATTAATCCGGTACAATGACTCCAAAATGACTAATATTAAATATTAAATAATATATGGTAAAATATTTCAAAAAATGGATTTAAAAAAGTTTTTAGTTCATTTTATCCCTTGTAATTTTAGTTTTAACCAATTTAACCTATTTTAACACTTACCATGGTAACTTGATTTTTTACCAAAGTTACTATAAATAATGACCAAAAATGAAAGTGGAATAATTAAAAAATTTGTACACTATGATTCCAAAAATGGATCCCATTTTTTCAAATTAATTTTCTAAAAGTGTCATAAATTATATTTACAAACCTGAACGCGCGATGAAAAACAGTTTTCCAAAAAATGTCTTTGTAAGTATAAAAATGATTTTATAAAAAATAAAAGTATAATGGCGACTTGAATGAAATTTATTAGATTATTTTTAATAAAAATGAATTGTTTAAATTTTAAAACCAATCCAAAATAAATTATACTATGTAAATACTTGAAAAAAAAGATAGTTTTCTTAGAAATTCAGTATTTTCTACTATTCGGATAAAAATAAACTTTTTAGAAAATTCAAAAAAAATAAATTTAAGATAATTTTCACTCTATAATATCAAAAATGAATTAAATTTTCATTATTAAAATTCTAAAAATTTTAAATCAATTTTTTAAATAAAATAGTATAATACATGTAAATAAATTTAGTTAGAATAAAACTATTTCCTGTTGGATAGAAAATTTAATTAATATTCTTATAATGAATATAACTCAATAAAATTTAATTAATGAATATTAATAAGGCATTAGATTTATTTACTTTTAATATTACCTAGGTTTTTATATTCTTCCCCCATTTCAAAATTTCAGCCTCATAATTTTATTCATTACTTAAACAAGTGGGTATATTTATCCTTCATAGCATTTTTAAATTCACATATTACTTATTCAATGATCTGGTTTTTCCAAAAAAAACATAACATGTTGAATCATATTATTCCAAAACACCATCTCACTATGGTCAAAAATATGAATAGGTTTTTACTCATATAAAAAATTTTCATCCAATTGTACTACTTCAGGGATCAAAACATGAGATGCATTAGGTATATTTTTTCTTAATAATGAAACATGAAACACATCATTTTCCTAGGATGAACTCATAAGAAATGAAACTCTATAGGAAACTGATCCAACCTTCTTCAGAATTTCATATGGTCCAATGAACCGTGTAATTAACATTCCCTTTTTACCAAAATGCATAACAATTTTCCATGGATATACTTTAAGAAAAACATGTTTGACTACCTTAAATGAAATATATTTTCTATGGTTATATATATAAATTTTATTCTTTCATAGATCCATCCTCATATATTTATAAATTATATGCACCTTCTCAACCATTCCTTATACCATTTCTAGTCCCAACTACTTTATTTCACAAACTTCATCCTAATAAGCTAGAATCTGACACAACTTTCCATATAATGCCTCCAATGGTTAAATTTGTATAGTGGAATGAAAAATATTATTATAAGAAAATTTAAATAAATAAAGATGTTGATCATATCCTCCTTGTTAATCCATTAAAAATATTAAAACATCTCTTACAACGTTTAAAATTTTCTCTCTAACTGTATATCAAATTGAGGATAAAATGTTGTACTGAAATTTAATTTTATACCCAATGACTTCTGAAGGTGTTTCCAAAAATTAGAATAAATCTTGGGATCACATCCAGGTAAAATGGAGAGAGGAAGTCCATGTAACCTGATTATCTCATTGAGATACAATCTAGAAAGTTGATCTAAAGTCATAATATCTCAAATTGGGAGGAAATATATAAATTTAGTCAATAGATCCACAATAAGACAAACTGCATTATTTCCTTAGGATATCTTTAGTAATACCACTATAAAATCCATTGATATATTTTTCTATTTCCACTTTGGAACTAAAAAATGTTGTATAATCATATTTAGTAATTATTATATAGCTTTAACCTATTGAAAAGTCAAAGTTTTAATAGTAATATCTATAATATCTTTCTTCATTCCATCCCACTAGCAATTCTCTTGAAGGTCTCTATACATCTTAGTACTACTAGAATTAATAGAAAATAGAGAACTATAAGCTTCAATCAATAATTATCTCTTAAACTAGGAATCAATTGGTACACACAACCTCTTTTTAAATATGATAAAACCTTATTTAGTAACATTAAACTCAAGAAACTCACCCCTCTTGAATGATTTAACTATTAATTTCAAACCAAGATTCTTCCTTCTAGGTTTTCTTAATGAAGTCTAAAAATGATGAGCTCAATAACACCTGACACAACATAGAGGAAGTTTATGCATGAAAAATTTCTACTAACATTCATAAAATTATTTACCAAAGGAACATGTTCCAAATGTAGCAATGTTAATGATTTATTGTGCAGTTGTTATGGGATGCGGTCAAAAATAATTTTTTTATTTTATTAAAACTTTGGAATGTAGCACAGGGATAACCAATATTGTTTCCCAATGAGTGTGTGTGGGTTTTATTCTCACTATTCTAAATCACTTATGTATTTTTTTCATTTTTTTATTAATTTTTAAAATATCTAGAAATTAATGTTGTTTGTTTGGTTTTTGATTTTAATAATTTGAAATGAAATGAATCAATAAACATATCAAAGATAGGGTTAATGGTTTAGTCCAAGATTAGGTGACATATTACTCTTATTATCCATTTGTAATGTCATTATTAAATTGATAATGTACCCAATATCATTTTTAATCATCATTATCTTCTAATATTGTGAAATACTATATGCTTTTTAAAATCTCCTAAGCACACATAATCATGCTACCTCCATGGTTTTGTTTGATAAACAAGTCATGATCACCAACAAGCCATCATAATCCACCCAATTACATAATATATTGTTCACACCCAAACTCCCTCCATATAATAACATATGAATAGAATCGGGATGATGGGGGAAGAATCAATAGAGAATGGACTGAAATGGTAATAATGCTTAGGGAAGGTGATGATTTCCACACTAATCAAAGAATACCCCCACTGTATCATCATAATTAAATAAACAATTAAGAAATAATGATTGAGGATTCAAGAAACAGTGAACCTCCTATAATAATTCACCTTGGGTCAATACTCTTTCATGGAGTTTAAGAGATCACAATCACAATTATGACACGGTGATGGAAGAAGTAAAAAAAATAACTCGGGGAGAAGAGAACAAAAGATTTGAAAAAAAATGAAATTAGAATTATATTAAAGATGAGGAAGCTTGGATTCATCCCTTGTTGGTGATGGTGATGTGGCATCGGAATTCATCAGGCGTGGCATCTTCATATTTTAGCTAGCGTCTAGTCATTCTTATGGCATAGGGTGGTGGAGGGTTCAATGAAATATCATGCGGGCATGGTTGCGATGACTAGTTCAGCAGATTTCAAGGGTTTAGGGGTCTTGGATTGTTTTTACCTTAATGGTAAGCCAATGTGGTTGAATAATTGTATTATTTTTTATGGTTGGGTGACTCAACTTAGTCAATAACCTTTGACATCCTTTGATTGAGCATAGTGGAAAACAGTTGTGGCTTTGTTCAGTAGCTTGGATTTGTGGCTTCGATATTTTGGAGAGGTGTTCATGGTCAATATCCTAACCAGTGAATATGAAGTGTAGTTAGTCTAAAGATGAGGTTTATGGAATGTTTTCCACCATCACATGAAATTTCATATTGTTAGTTAGTTTCCACCAGTTAATTTTTTTTAATTTAAACACACGTGAGGAAATAAAATCATGCTGAGAACTCAACCCCACGACCACCTCCCCAGACCCCCTCCCGCCACATATGCATGTGTGGGGTACTTAATGGGAACTATTTAATAGTCACCTTAAATGATTGTGCTTCCTTAACATAGAGACTTTGAAAAAAACTTCAATTTCAACAAAAAAAATCACAATCATTATTTTCGCAATTTGTTTCAAAAAATTAAAATTCAATAAAATCAAAATTCAATTAATTATGATTTAAAATTAATTTTAAATTCCTTAAAAGTCATTATATTTTTTAAAAATCACCTTAATTCATAAATTTTAATTTCAAAAATAAGACCACATGGTATCATTTTAATTTCAAATTCAGATTTTAATTAATTCAAAATTGAATTAATGAATTTAAACTAAACGATAAATCCAATAAGATTTTAAATTCAAATTGAATCCAATAATTTTTAATTAAAGTTTAAAAATTAATTTCAATTTAAATTTTCTTCAAAATCAATTTATGTATTTTTTTTCAATTATCTTTAAAATTGGATATATCATTAAAAATCATTAATTTAGTGGTTTAAAAATTAAGTTCCAAATTCAAAAAGTTTACAAAAAACACTATTTTACCCAAAAAGATAGATTAAATTATGTGTAGTTTCAATGAATAACATACAAATCGCATCACTCCTCCAAACATGAACAATTTCACACCCAATAAATTTATCATTTAATTCAATTTATTCAAAACAAAATAGAAATAAATTCATCCTAACTGGATAGAAATATACCAACTAGGAAATAAGAAAACATGGATTCATATAGAATTTGAAATATCATACCTCATTTGTGAATCTAATTCATTGTTTCATTTCAATTCAATAAAATTTCCAATTCCATGAGTGGATCAAATTATATTTGAGTAGAGATAATGTTTTTACAAGAATCACTTACATTTTTTCACTCTTCCCTAAAATTATTAAAACAAAGTTTGATTTCCACTTTATTGATACAACTCAAATGAATTTGTAATAAGTCAATTTTCCCGTTCATGGGTTCAATATAAATCTCACCGAAATTAATTCCTTTTTTACATATGAGCACTTTATTCTTTTTTTCTCATCCAAGTATGTACAAATCATTGTGTATAAACACTTATTAATATGTAAAGAGGGTTACTCACACACAAGGTTCCATTTTCTCATAAATTCATTTTAGGATACCAATTTCCCATTTTAATCCAAGTTCAAAGGACATAAAATAATTTTATTTGAGTTGTATCACTAAGGAATTCTTTCTTACATTTGTTAATTACCTCCAATTTAGTTTAAAATCCTATTGACCACAAGTTATAATTCCAATTCCAAAAAATTCATTCCACTCACACTCTCTTTACTAGTTCTAAAACCAAACATCCATGAATGTTGTGACCAATTTTACTCAGTGATCATCTAAGTTTTACAGTTTCAGAACCAGTGAATCCCTCTAACTCCAGTATGAAACTCTCAAACTAGGTTGTGTGGTACTAAAGTTCAAAAAACGTTTAGATTATCAAGATGAAAACTATTCAAAATATACGTATGGTATTTACAGAACAATTTATATATGTGTGTGTGTTTTTTTATGAATTAAATATTGAAACAAAATTTAAAACATAAAAAGTGTATTTACAATATTTATAAGAAGAATAATTTTTTTTCCTTTTTATGTGTTTTTTATTTACTTACAGATTCACTAAAAATTTACTAAAAATAGTGATCAATTTTAAATATATTTTTTAATATGTTAACTAAAAATCATTTAAATACTAAAAAACATGTTTTAATACTATTCCCCATACTTATCATTGAAACTTACCTCAATTTTTTTAGAATTAAATTTATCAATGAGAGGTAGATTAAACATAAAATAGTGTCAAAACAAATATGAAAGATAGAAACAACATGGTGTTATTTTTAAAATAGGTTCAAGGTAATCTCTCCCTTGGTTGAGTTGTGGATAGTCATGATCTAGTCTCCTAGGTGATGTACACGTAGGGAAAACATGTAGAAACAAATTGAACAATATAAAATTTTATTAAAAAGTAATTTAAAGAGAAGAAAAAAGAAAAAAATAGAGGAGAGTCTTATGTAAAACCCTCCTAGAGGTACTGCAGTTTATGTTGTCCACATCCGAACAACATGATGGTCATCCCCATCTTGTTGGAGGGTTGAGATTATGTGGCAAGAACTACCACATATTCTTTTATACCTATCTCCACAACTTCATTTCTTGGAGGCCCCATTTAAAAATTATTTCATGTCCAACCCTAATCAATGTAGTGTGTTCTGTTAAGTGGGGGTGGTAAATTGATGATGTATGGGGTCTCCTCCATTTCTGGCACAACTTATGTGGCTTTTTTCCTCTTCCAGTGGTAGCTCCAATTTTGTTACTTTGAAAATTTAAAACAACAGTGAGTTATTAAACAATTCAAATTGTATATAATTGAAATAGATTGAGTTTGAATCAAAGTTACCCCCTCATATATAGCAGTTCTTGGAGTTGGTTCCCTAAAAAAACTAATGTTTACTTCATGATAACAAGTATTAATTTTTTTAATATTAATAAACTATTTATCACATTGTGATTTTTCTTCTACATGACATAGTATGTGATAATGTCCTAAGAATAGTTGTCGCACTAAAAGGTCATAGCAGTTCTCTGCTAGGATGAGAACCCAGATGTTCTATGAAAATATTCTTGAATATATATTATGTAGCTAGATGATATCATTTGATAGACACAAATGATACAAGATATCAGGAGTGGAGACTAATAGAAATTTGAGGCACATTCTCATGGTGTATACCCATGGTAATATCTAGTAGGATGTTATGGGAACGAGACCTGCTAGTAGGAAATCCACATTTATATGTGTCATTGAATATTCCTATTTATGGATGTGTGTATTTATCCTTATAATTTAATATTATTTTTAATGAATATAATGAGTTGCATAATTTAATGAATTGACAAAAACCATGATGACATATGTTAGTGGCGAGGTAAGATACATTGGGTGTGTAATGAGTAATATTACATTAATGAATAATGAGAGAAAGGATTTGTCCCGTTTTTTGAAAAAAGTTTATATCTCCGGACCTTTTATGGAAATGATATAGCCTAAAAAATCCATGGTCATGGTGTTCTATAGGCAAGTTCAATTTTTGGAAAGTCGAATAAAGATACATCAAGCACATAGTTTGATGGCACCATCATGAAACCTGCTTGATTTGAGATGTCTTGATAAAGGGATTATATTGCATAGTAAGCATCTGTATGAGGTATCATGTCATTGTGGCATTAAATTTTCTCTATGGGTTCCATTGCGTGTTGTAAGATGCCAACTTTAGAATTTAGGCTGTTTTGCCTAATTCCATTGAGAAAGAGGCCTAGATGGTCACACACTAAGTGTATCCAGAATCTCAGTTAAATAATATGTATAATTATTTATTATTTAACAAGTTGAATAAATATTATTCTAGGATGTGGTTAAATAATTATTCATGTATGATTGATCACATATATTTCGTTAATAGTTATTCAAGAGAATATAATGTGAGTGGAATATTTAATAAATATATATTTTCTATTTAGTGAATATAATATTTATTTATTTATTGGATAATAATGGAATGATGTTAATTTAATAAATAAATAGTTATTATTCAAGGCCTGATGAATATTGTGGAGGAATGGACAACCAAGTTTAAATGGTCTGGTTAGGAATAATAAATACTGAATATTATTTTGTTAAATAATATTTAATTTAATTCATAAGTTAAGCGCATCTTGAAAAATAATAACATTATTATTATTATTTGACATGTGGTTCCATAGAGATTAAATAAATAATAAATGGCACTTATACAATTATTTTATTTTAACCCTAGTAATATATAAACCCAATTATGTAATTTTTTCAATAGAGAAAATTCATTTGTTTTGGTTGTGCACAATGTAATTAGTGAATTCTCTCAATACCTAGAGAGCTCCATTCTCCAAGAACACTCCAAAGAATAGAGAGAAATATTCTTCCACCAAATCAAGGACAATTCTTTGGAAGTATCTCTTGAAGAAATCAAAGACAGACAACGCAAGCATAATGATCTAGCATGAAAACACCTAGATATTCCTTCGGCGACATCTGACGATTTTTGGAACACATTTGGATCACCACTAGAGGGAATCTGCAATTGATTTCTACAATTCAATGACGATGCACCGTAGATCTGTCATCAGATCCATCAACAAGGGAAATAAAATTTCAAGTTAATTCTTAATTTAATTAAATTGAATATAAATAATATGTGATGATCCTCCCTTTGGTTCTAGTGTGATTACTCTTGTATGATTTCATAGGTTCAATTTCATAGATCATGAAATTTATCATTTCTTGTAGATTTCAGACTGACCATCGATCATGAAAAAAAAGAAATTTTGGGCACCTCCCATCACATTCTTCCACTACACTCAGAACATACAGGTGGTATTAGAGCGGTCACATAATTATTTATAATTATTTAAATATCGTTGTTGATTTACACATTTAATTTAGTTTTTCAATTCAAGTTTAGTAATTATTTTAATCCAAATTGTGAGATGTACTTATTCCTCCTTAATTTATCATAGATCTAACTAAAATAATTAATTTTATGATTAAAATAAAATAGAGGAACTCATCTGGAGGTGCCAAGGATTCTGGATGGATAACACAAGAATACACATTGTGTAACTGGAGTTACACACCGTGTAGTTGTGTTCAATGCATCAAAAATTAATTCATAATTAATTCAATTGTATGCATTGATGACACATGATGTAGTTATTAACTCACACTACGTTTTGACCAAAATAGATTGATGCACATGGTCATCCAGAGTACACATTGTGTAGCTCATGTACATGATGTGTATTCCCTTTGAGTCAAAGACATGCTGTATATTCCAATACATGGCCTACCTGACTAGTGATTGTTAAATTTAGAGATCACATGACATGTGGCCCATTGAACACACCATGTACTCCAGTTTCAGAGGCATGATTTATACGCCGAGTCCCTAGGTGGGTGCCTTAGATAGATGGTGAGAGTCGTACATGTTGTGTGCTCGCTTGTACACATCGTGTACTTATACCAAATTACGCATATTTAAAATTTATTTATTATACCATTTAAAAATTGATACATGTGCTTATGTGCGGTCATTAAGGTGATAGGACACTTCATGTGATAGGTTTTAATATATATATATATATATGTGTGTGTGTGTGTTTAATTAATATCTGTATAATGTTTAGATCTATATATCATGTATGATTCATATTACAAGTTGTTACCCTAAGCGCATTGAAGCATAAAACGTGAACGAAAAATCATGTAATTCATGTAATCACTCAGGTGAAGTGCACGTTAAGAAATTATGTGATAAGTTGTGCATGCCATCTGTCAGAAAAGGTAAAACATTATACGAGTATAATACATGTTGAGTATAATCGGACTGGTATTCATTGTATTACCTCTAAGGTACATTTATGTACATAATTAATTTTAAATAAATTTATTAATTTTTTTAAAATTATGATAGTTGATAATCTTAAGGAAGGTGTGTTAAGAATTAATATACAAGAATTGATTAATTAAAGAAGATAATTAATTGACTTGAGAATGATTTATCTTAAATAAGAACGATTAAAAATTTAATGATAGTTTTATTGAACGCATAATCTACAGAATACATGTGGATGATCATGAGTGTAGATTAAACATTTTTATGTGATTGGTTTCATTTAATTTATTATTAAATTAAATTATTGGCATATGATCCTTCTCCCCTCTTATTATGTAGGGTTTGTGTGCTCATGGTTTCTTTTATATAAACCCCCATTTTTCCCTCACCTATGTGTGAGTAAAATAATATTTAATGGATGAATTTTACAAGCAAGTAAAGTTGGTTCATGTTTGGAGCTAAGGATAAACCATGTCGTGGAGATAAATAGGTGGATAGATGGAAAGCAGTAACATGAACCTTAATTAGTTCAAGGTATTGTTTCCCTAGGTCAACAGTTAGTTTATCAACCACTAGATAAAATAACCATTAGTAAAGATCAGTATCATATCACTTTATTATTTTATTTCTGTCAAGTTCCATGGTTATTTCATTATGGATTTTTTTTCAGGATCACATAATTAATGAATTAACAAGCATGAAATATGGGACTAAAATAAACTAGATTATGAATAAACTAGATTATGCGTAAATATTATCTAAGATATGGTTCATCACTTAAGTAAACCCACTTAATATTAACAAGCATGTGATAAAGATAATAATTTAAAATTTATGCATAAAATGATAAAATCCCTTAAAAATGTTAATTTGGTATAGCCTTCCACTACTTTAGTTAAAATTGAACCATAATTCAAAGTGTTTGACCAGCTAAAGTTTGGGTGCTTTCAATTATTGGGGAATTATAACATGATGTTTTGGGTTGAATTAACTTATTTAACATCAAGAGTTGACTATCAAAGTAGTAATTGGTGTAACTGAGAGGTAAATGTTGAGGAAATCCAAATTGAGGATTTCAGGATAGGGGAATCCACTTAGCAGATCAAGGAACTGTGAGTTATTGTAGTTAGAATTTGGAATTCCTACCTAAAACCGTTCAAGTTTCTTGATCAACCAAAGTTAGGGTAATGATAAGGGGAATATGGATCCTTACCAATTGAATATCCAAGCAATGAGATATTTTGAATCCAATGGTGAGGGTTATTGGTTTTCGATAACATAGTGAGATATTAATAAATAAAATATTTATTTATTTGTCTAAATTTTATTAGACAAAGTTCTAAAATAATGATTATCTTATTTTGTATAAGAAAAATTAAAATGACATCAAACATATCATTGTGATCCATACTTGAGAAGAAAAACCTTCTCACCAGGACAAATTTCTAAGAGTGGAAAAGGTGCCTACATGTCATCCTTCACTATGAAAGAAAATTATATGTGCAGGAAGAACATTTTACTAAGGCACCTAGAAATGAGGCTAGTGATGAAGAGTTAAAACTCTATGAGAAACATCTAAATGATGAAATAGATGTTCAATGTTTCATTCTATCATCCATGTCAAATGATATTTTAAAGTAACATAAGGATATGGATTCCTATAACATGATGTTTCACCTTCAGGGTATCTATCAAGAAATGGAGAGACAAGAGAGGTACAAGATATCCAATGCTTTTTTACTACTAAGCTTGGAGAGTATATGTCATTTGGGCATCATGTGGTCAAGATTATTGGATATATTGAATGATTAGAAATCTTAGGCATTAAATTATCTGATGAGTTGTGCACAGATCCCAAATGTTCATTACTTCCCAAGACCTTCTCTAGTTTTATTGTTATTTGCAACATGAGCGATAATGAGAAGAGTCTTTCAGAACTTATTACTTTAATTATTCAAGTAGATATGGACATGGGGTTTGATAAACCTATAGTCCTTATGGTGAATAAGAAAATGAAGAACAAGGAAATGTGGCCCAAGACTTATAAATAGTCTAAAGCTCCCGAGCAATATCCTTCCAAGAAGAAGAAGATCCAAAGGAGGGGTAAGGAAAAGGAAGTAGTATGTTTTTCATGTGGATAGTCAGGTCACTGGAAGAGAAACTACACCTAGATGAAATGGGAATCTAAATGTGTGTTCATTACCAATTGTAATATTTCTATATCTACACATTTTATATTAGATACAACTTGTGGTGCTCACATTTGTATCTAAATTAATGAACCAAGTAGATTATGAAAGATTTCCAGAGGAGAGGTGGATCTAAGAGCTAGTAATAGTGATAGTATGGCTACTCTGGCCATTGGTGACTACCACCTTTCATTGTCAATGGGAATGATTTTGGTTTTAAAATATTTTTATTATATACCTACAGTTACCAAGAATATAATTTTTGTATCATGCCTAGATGCATATGGGATTATTTTCAAGTTTGTAAATAAAATTTGTTTCTTTTATAAGGACAACATATGTTATGGTATGGAACATTTAAAAAACAGTCTTTATGTATTAAATTACAAAAAACAAGTGTTGGAAATTGATAATTAATCATGTTCACACAACTCATATAACACCTAGCTTTTGCATCACCTTCTTGGTCATGTAAATGAGAAATGTTTAAAAAAGATCTATCAAGATGGTTATTTAGGATATTTTGATCTAAAACCACTTGAAGGATTTCATGCTTTTTTATAAAGAAAAATGACCAAACCACCATTTGATGGACAGGGTGAAAGGGGAACATAACTTCTAGGATTGGTACACACTGATGTGTGTGGACCATTTTCATTAGAATATATAGGTGTGTATTCTTACTTCATAACTTTTATTGATGAATTGAGTAGATATATTTATATATGCTTGATGAGGTATAAGTATGAGTCCTTTGATAAATTCAAGTAATTTGATAATTAAGTAGAGAATCTACTTGGTAAAGAAGCTTTTATCAAATCAAGGTGGTGAATATCTTAACCAAGAGTTCATTGAATTTCTACCGGAGTTTGGGATTATATCTTAACTCACTCCACCTTATACACTATAATAGAATGGTGTTAGTGAAAGGAGGAACCGTACCATATTAGACATGGTAAGGTTGATGATGATTCATGTAGATCTTCTATTATTCTTTTGGGGATATTTATTAGAAACTGTGGCATACACATTAACTGAGTTCCAACTAAAGTGGAAAATGGAATTCCCTTACATTTATAGAATGGAAAGAAACTCATGTTTTTAGATACATGTATATGGGGTTGAGATGAATTTTTTGAGGCCTTCTCAGGAAAAAAAATATCACCCTGGGGAAAAAAGTGTGTCTTTATAGGGTATCCCAAGGAAACAAAGGGATACCACCTATACAACCCCTCAGACGAGAAAGTGATTGTCACTAGACAAGCTACCTTTATTGAGAGATATCACATCCTCAAAAAGGATAGTGGGATAAAGATTGATTTAGATGATGTTGATGCTCAAGATACATAATATTTGGAGCAAGAACATATTCCACTAGTCCTCATAGAAGAAGTAGTTCATGAAACACAAGTATTGTTTAAGATCATAAGATAGGTAAGATAACCATAGAGATATGGTTTTCTAGTCATCAAATACAGTGACTCATTATTTATTGATAATGAAGAAAATATCTCCTAAAAGGATGCATTAGAGATCTTAGAAGATGTAAGATGGAAATAATCCATTAATTCTAAAATGGATTCCATGTATCATAACCAAGTTTGGGTTTTGGTCAATGTGTCAGTTGATGTAAATACCATTGGGTGAAAATGGGTATTCAAGAGAAATATAGACATATAAGTTGAAGTAAATACCTATAAAGAAAGGCTGGTGGATAAAGGTTTGAAACAACGTCAAGGAATTGACTACGATGAAACATTTTCACCAGTTTCCATGTTTAAATCAATCAGAATTCTACTTTTCATATCAGCTTACCCCGACTATGAGATTTGGCAGATGAATTTAAAAACTGCATTTCTTAATGGGAACCTTTAAGAAGATGTCTATATGACACAACCAAAAGGTTTTGTGACTCCAGGTGATACCAAAAGGATTTTCTAGTTGTAGAGATCCATTTATGGATTGAAGAAAGCATCCAGGTCATGAAATATTAAATTCAATGAATCCATAAAAGAATTTGGTTTCATTAATAATGAATTTTAGTCATGTGTTTACAAGAGGTTTAGTGGAAATTCATTCGTTATCCTAGTAGTATATGTTGATGATATATTACTTATTTTAAATGACATATCAATCTTATTGTTTGTTAAGGAACGGTTAAAGAAATGTTTCTCCATGAAGCACTTGGGTGAAGCAGCCTACATTCCAGTGATCAATATCATTCTTGATAGATCCAATAAGATTCTTGAACTAAGTCAAAGTACATATATTGACCAGATACTAAAAAATTAGTTTAGAACAATCCAAAAGGGGATTGGTTCCCGTGTCACATGGTTTATATCTTTATAATAAAATGTGTCCTCAGACACAATAGGGGAAAGAGAGAATTAGTAATATCCCATATGATTTAGAAATAGGATCAATCATGTATTCCTTATTATGTATTAGACTTGATGTGTCCTATGCATTGATCATGGTAGTTAGATATCAAGTAGACTGAGGAGAACAACATTGAATCGTTGTCAAAGCTATCCTTAAGTATCTGAGAAGAACTAAGGATATGTTCTTGGTGTATGGAGAAGATGAGGATATAGTAATCAGGGGTTATACTGATGATATTTTTCATACATATTAGAATAATCTGAAGTTGTAATTAGGATATGTTTTCTATCTCAACAGAGGAGTTGTGAGCTGGAAGAGTTCAAAGCAGCCAACAGTTGTTGATTCTACAGTGGAGTCTGAGTATATAGAGGCTTATGATGCAGCTAAGAAAGCCATTTGGATTTGGAAATTTATCCAAGAGTATGATGTGATACCTGATAGTAAAGATCTCATCACATTTTATTGTTATAATACTATAACGGTGACTCTTCTAAAAGAGCCAAGGTCACACCAACGAACAAAGGATATAATTTGGAGGTTTTAACCCTTGAGGGATTTTCATCAAATGGGTGAAGTTATAGTAAGCATAGTACCCATGGAAGAGAATGTGGTAGACCCCTTGACTAAGGACCTATCTCAGTAGAACGATGAGTATCATGTGTGAGCTAACAGACTGAAGGTTGTTAGTAGTTGGCTCTTGTGCAAGTGGGAGTCTGTTAGATTTGGTTCCCTATAACCAACTTATGCGTACTTCATGATAACATGTATTCATTGTTCGGAATATTAATAAACTATTTATCACAATATTATTTTTCTTCCGTGTGACATATTATGTGATAGTGACTTAAGAGTAGCTATCACACTAAAAGGTCATAACAGTTCCCCACTATGATGAGAACTCGAAAGTACTACGACACTATTCTTGAATATATTTTCTATAGCCTAATGATATCATTTAAGAGACACAAATGATACATGCTATCAGGGGTGGAGACTCATAGGACTTTAAGTCACCTTCTCATGGTATACACCCTTGATAATTTCTAGTAGGATATTATGATAACGAGACCTACCAGTAGGAAATCCACATTTCTATGTGTCCTATGATATTCTTATCTAAGAATGTGTGTATTGATCCTTAGACTTTAAGATTATTATTAATGAATATTATGAGTCACGTACTTTTTTATACTGATAAAAACCATGACGACATATGTTTGTGGTGAGGTAGGATACGTTGGGTGTGTCATGAGTAATATTGAATTAATGAATAATGTGAGAAATAATTTTTCCCTTATGTTTTAACTGAAGTTGATATCTCATACCCTTTTATGGAAATGATATAGCCTAAATAAATCCATGTCCATAGTGTTCTATAGGGAAGTTTAATTTTTTAGAAGTCAAAGAAAGAGACATCAAGCAGATAGGTTAATGGAACCAGCATGCAACTTTCTTGATTTGAGATATCATGATAGAGGGATTATATTACATAGTAGGAATTCGTATGAGGTATCATGTCATTTCAGTATTAACTTCTTTCTCTATGGGTGTCTTGGCATGTTTCTAGACACTAACCTTGGACTTTAGGCTACTTCTCCTAATGCCACTGTGAAAGAAGTCTATAGGGTCACACACTAAGTGTATCTAGAATCTCAATTAAATAATATATATTATTATTTATTATTTAATAAGTTGAATAAATATTATTCATAGACATGGCTTAACAATTATTCATATATGCTTGATCGCTTATATTCTATCAAAATTTATTCAAGAGAATATAATGTGAGTGGAATATTTAATAAGTATTTATTTTCTATTTAGTAAATATAATATTAATTTATTTATTTGTGAATAATGTATTGATATTTATTAAATAAATAAATAGTCATTATTCAAGTCCGGATTAATATTGTGGAGGAATGACAGATTGTGTTTAAATGGTCCGGTGAGAAATAATAAATATTTAATATTATTTTATTAAAAATTATTTAATTTAATTTTCACGTTAAGTGAATTTTGAGAAATGATATTATTATTATTATTATTTAACATGGGGTTTCACAAAGATTAAATAAATAATAAAGGGAACTTGTGTAATTATTTTATTTTAACCCTAGAAATATATAAATTCAATTATATTATTTTCTCAATAGAGCGAATTCATTTGTTTTGTTTGTGCACAAAGGAATTGGAGAATTATCTAAAGACCAAGAGAGATCCCTTCTATATGAATTATCCCAAGAACAGAGAGAAATATTCTTCCACTAGATCTAGGAGAATTCGTTGGATGTGGTTATTGAAGCCATCAAAGATAGACAATGCAAGCACAAAGATCTAGTGTGAAAGCACCCAAAGATTACTTTGGTGATGTATGGATATTCGTAGAACACATGTGGATCACATCTAGAGGGAATATTCACTTGATTCCTATAACGTAATGATGGTGCACCATAAATCGTTCACTAGATCCATCAATAAAGAAATAATTTTTCAAGTTAATTATTAAATTTAATTAAATTGATTATAAATAATGTATGATGATCCTCTCTCTGGTTTCAACATGATTACTCTTTATGGATTTCATTGATCCAATTACATAGATCGGGGTGTTTATCATCATGTATATTTTGAATTGATCATCAATCATGATAAAAAAGCAGTGTTGGGCACCACCCATCGCATGCTTTTGTTGCGTTCGGAACCTACAACAACTTATACTTTTGTATCATCATGAAATTCCAGTGGAAATTCTTCTTCAACTATTGAGCCTCCCTCCAGTTGATGGTCATGGTATTCTGGAGGGGGATATTTCTCTTCCAAAATGAGTTACTCAAGTATTACTATTGAGTTTTCATGATTAAGACACGTTATTCTATAATAATGTTTAGCATGCATGTTATTATAATAGAAATAATTAGAATAAAATTTATATTCCTTTGAAGCATACTCCAACAGTATTGAGTCTGGTATCATCAAAACAAAGGGGTTAGATTCCAATTGAGTTTGAAAAGGATTAATTGCAGGAAATTCAAGATTTGGGCCGTACCCCTCAAATTGTTCATCTATTATCCCTTGATTCTCCTAGATTGCCTCAAGTATCACCTCAAAATTGTGTGGGAGAGTGGGATCCTTCATTAATTCCACCCCTTGGATATACTGTCTAAATGTTTTACATTTTGGTCCATGATCCTTGGGTACTCTTCTTTAGGTGTTACATTTATGACAATCTAATAAAATTTGTTCAAATGTGTGTTCATCACTTCATCATTATTTTTTTTCATTTTAGTAAAGAGAGAAGTTCTTCCTCCCTTTGTGACGTAGAGTGATGATCATTTTTTTGTTTTAAATTTTAAAAGAAAAAAGTATATTTACACAATAAAAAATAATTAATCTCTAAACTTTCCGAACAACAGTGTCAAGTTTATCACATGGTTGTCACGGGTCACGGTCAAACAGAATTTTTTATTTTATTAAAAGCTTAGAATGCAGCATAGGGATAACCAAGATCATTTCCCAAGGAGTGTGTATGGGTTGGATTCTCACTATTTTAAATCACTTATGTATTTTTTATTTTGTTTTCTTAATTTTTAAAATAGCCAAAAATTGATATTGTTTGTTTGGTTTTTTATTTTAATAATTTAAAACAAAATATAACAGTAAACACATCAAAGATAGGGTGAAAGTTTCAGTCCAATATTAGGTCACTAAGTATTCTCATAATCCCTTTATAATGTCATTATTGAATTGATAATGAACTCAATATCAGTCATTCATCACCATCCTCTACTGAGATTGTGAAATTCTATGAACTTTTAGAAATATCCTAGGGACACAAAATTATGCTTCCTCCATAGTTATCTTTGATGAACAATCTATAATCACAAAAAATCCATCAAAATCCACCCAATTTCATCACAATTAAATAATAACTTAATAAATAATGAACGAGGATTTAAGAAATGGTGAACCACCCCCAAGAATTCACCTTGGGTCAATACTCCATGTTCATGGAGTTTAAGAGATCATGATCAAAATTATGACACAAAGGTAGAATAAATAACAAAAAATTGGGGGAGAATAGAAAAATACATTTGAATGAAAACATAATTAGAATTACATTAAAGAATGGATAAAGAAATTATAGAGTAGATCGACTACAATCAACAGATGTCAAATATCTTGAATGGGGGAGAGGGGAAAACATTTATAGTCTTCATAGGATCTTCTTCATTCTCAAATTCAACGAAGTGCTGAGTCTCAATGACTTGATTCCCCAGTTGGATGAGCATCACATGGCGTAGCTTCAAAGGTCATGATCAATTCAGATGAGAGTATTTCTTCAAGAATATTCCTTGAGTGTAATGCTTTGTTGATTAGCTGCTTTGAAGATGCTGTGGAAATCTTTAATAATTCTCTATGTGTATCGATGAGTTGGGCCTGATGAATTGGGATTCAACATTACACTTGGGTTATTTTTGGATTTTCATAGGTTCTCCATCATGTACAATGTGTGCATTTTTTTTGAACTGACAGTCAGTGAGTTGGGATCGGGCAAGGTCCTAGTGGTCTTTGAATTCCTCCATTAGGACAAAAAATATCGTAATTTATTTATTTAATTTTTCTTATCTCTTTTTAGTATTTATTATTTTCTCTTTGATTTGTTCTTTTATTTTGTGTTTCAGCTTTGACAGGGGGTGGCCTTGCACCGCTTTTATCATCTCTTGTATCCTATTTTACATGATATTCTAGTAATACGGTGGGATGTTGACACATATCTATTTTTACACTTAGTAGGATATAAATGTAGTGGAAACCTGAGGGCATTTTCATCTCACGTTTATCAAGAATCATCTCTCTATCTTCCTCTTATTCACATAGTTTTTGTGGTGACTCGTCACTAATGTGGGAGGCACGGTGTCGTTGATTCATTTTCCGTGGAAATAGGCAGTGAAGGGGCAAGCTCGGATATCAAAGATCATCCTTGAAAAGCGTGCATCTGTAGATATGGACTGGATCGCGTGAAGGTTTGCGATAGTTACCTCAAATCAAAGCACTGAGTGACTTCAACAAGTGGCTCTGGTGACCCTTTAATAGTAGGCCAACGGTAGCGCTTTGCGGTCTGGGATTGATGTCAGTAGCCATGGCCTGTCCCGCACTCGTTGTGGTGACTCTTCACACTGGTATCCATGGTCCATCCATTTATCTTCTTTTGTCGAATCTTCTTCCCCTGTTATCATCTGACGCTACCATTGAGGTCACCTCTCACAATCTCCTCCGCCTGGAATGTCGGATGTCGAGAGGCACCTAGAGATGATTATGATCTCAACTCCCTTGCCTTCCTCTTCTTCCTAAACTCATTGCAGTAGTTCTTCACGTCGGTAGCCATGGTTGGTCCCTCCCTCTGTTTATTACATTTGATTATAGGTTTCTCTCTGTTTTTTGGTTTTCTTTTAAACCGTTTTCATTTTCATCAATTTACTCATGCTGAACAATCTCTCTAACCTTATGCATTAAATCAAAGTTCTAATGTTCATCCTCAACATCTCCATAGGTGAAAGTGATGATCGTCTGACCATGGTAGCGAATGTGTCATTCCCGAATCCAACCCTAAACATTATTGTTTTCAATATCTCTCATTTAGTTTGATTGGATATTGATTTATAGCTGGTTGGAGCTATTGAGTGGTCAGAACCCCATCTTCTTGAAAGGTATGGTTTTATTCATATATATTTATACTATCCAAATAGTTTTTTTCTTACATGATATGAAATGGGTTGAATTCATTATAGATTATAATGATTTTTTATTAAAAATATCTCTTTGATTCAACATTTACATAATATTTTATATCATTATTTTTGAAGTTCATTTACAAGAATAGAAAATTAAATAAACTAATTTTTATTACATGGATCATTAAAACATCCATTTTTTCCTTAGGGAATGCAGGTAATGTTAAATTTAAAACATGAGTGACTTGCTTATACTCAGAGGTGTAATTGAACTAGCTTGCTGGAATATGCCCGATTGAACAAAAAGTGTATATAATGGTTGGATCAAATTCAAATAGTTTATAAGTAAAACTATATTATTTTCTTGTTCCTAATACCTCTCCCCAAGTTTATGGGGTTTTTTATTTTCTCATTGCGGGTATGATCCTTCAACCGACATTTATGGTATGGACTTCTATGTTGTTTTGGAGCGGTAGGACTACCGTGTTGGTCGACACCATACGTCCAAATCCTACTTTGGGTTGTAGGACCAAGTTATGAATAAGAATGAAATGAAGTATTTTCAGGTGAAATACGTGGGTTTCATCCTTAACAAAGCTCAGCAACTGACTGCATGATGGCACTAGTGAGTCATTTTGTTTTGTTTTGTTATTTTTCTCCCACCAGATATCCTATTTCAGATGATATTCTTGAAAGGTTTTTTTATCATGCTTCAGTTCCATTATTAACCATAAAAAACTCAAACCCATTTATTGCTGAAAAGTTTACACCTTTCGGATGGTAGACATGCTTCAAATAACCAACCATTGATTTGAATTGATGATAAGGGAGATGGTTTTGTAGTTTATTTTAGTTGATTTAATTGATTTTGTGTTTGGAAAATTAATCCAGAGTTGTTTTAATTTTTATTCTAGGAATATAATGGAATGGGTATGTCAAGTTTGAGGGAACCAAAGTCAAATATGTTTAATTATTATAAATTATGCTTATAGTTTATTTATTATTAAAACACATTAACATAATCATATATTGTATTGTTTAACTTCCAATGGAACATTCTTTGAAACTATAAATGGATTTTTAATTGTTATTTATACTTATTTTGTGAAAAATATATTCAATATATCTTATAAGTGCATTTATTATAAATTTTCCTAAATATATACATTTTTTTACATTTTAATTCATTTATTTCGTACATTTCTAAATGATAAATTATATTATTTTTATAAAATTTATGTAAAAAAAGTTATACATATTCTATAAAATGCATTTAACATAAATATATTTATGAAAATTTAATTTTTATTAATATATTCTATAGTTTTATAAATATATACTTTTTTGTATTGTGGAACTTTCACTGTAACTCTTAATGGATTTATAATTTTTTTATATATATTTTGTAAAAAAATATATTCAATATATCTTATAAGTGCATTTATTATAAATTTTCCTAAATATATACATTTTATTTACATTTTTATTCATGTATTATACACATTTTTAAATGGTAAATTATATTATTTTAATAAAATTTATGTAAAAAATGTAATACATGTTATATATAATTTCATTTAATAAAAATATATTTTTAAAAAACTAATTTTTATTAATATATTTTGTAGCTTTATATATATTTATATTTTTGTTGTTTATAGAACTTCCACCAGAACTTCCACTGGAAATCTTAATGGATTTATAATTTCTATTTACATAGATTTTGTAAAAAATATATTCAATATATCATATAAGTGCATTTATTATAATTTTTTCTATAGATACATTTTATTTACATTTTTATTCATGTATTATATACAATTTTAAATGGTAAATTATACCATTTTTATAAAATTTAGGTAAAAAATGTAATACATATTATATACAACTGCATTTAATATAAATATATTTATGATGATTTAATTTTTATCGATATATTATGTAGTTTTATTAATATATACTTTTGTTGCATCGTGAAACTTCCACTGGAACTCTTAGTGGATTTATAATTGTTATTTATACAGGTTTTGTAAAAAATATATTCAATATATCATATAAATGCATTTATTATAATTTTTTCTAAATATATACATTTTATTTATGAGGAATGTTCAGCTGCCAAACATAATCAACACTAAAAATTATTATTGAAAATTAAAATGAAGAAAGAGCATCATACAAACGCGTGACATGAAAAGTACCACCAAATCAAAAAAGTGGAAAAACAATGAAACCAAAAGCAGAAAAAAATGGTTCGAAGACCCACAAAAAATGGCATATAGGCCCATTTTAAGCCCAAAATCCCACATCAAAAAGACCCAATGGCCCAAGACACCCTCACCGACTGATGCTGCAATGATGTCAGCCGACAACTTCCAACTTGGAAAACCTCGCACACCCGATTGCATCGATGAAGCTGGTTGACAACACTCCACCTCAGGTCATCATTATGGATGAGGCATTCTCCCGAGGACGCCATTGTTCCCATCAGCGTCGTCTCTCATGCAATCATGGTTATCCTCGATGTTCATTGCCAGAGGTTTCGGTCTGCAAATCATCAGTGGGAGTTGCTCACTATCCGTGTCTCATACCACTGACAACCCATGGTTCCCGAGAACATCACACCTGCCAACATCACATACCACTGTTGATCATCTCGTAGCCGCCAACATCACCATCGTCGCACCATCAACCCATGTAAGTCCAACCCAAAATCTTGAAAGAATAAAACCACGACAACTCCAATGACCCTCCCACAGTTCGGATTGACAATCACCATTCAGAATATGGATTATTATTGTCTCAAGTTGGGACCCCCCAACTTAAGAGTCCAAACTAATTTTTTTATGGGAACGCCCCTCAAAAATCCTTTATGACATTCCTTGTTTTTTTATTGTTTTTTAGGAAGCAACACAATTATTTTATTTCTATATGTTTTAAATATAATAATGTATATATTTAATATGATATTTATTATATGATATTTCTTAATAATATAATTATATGTGAAATATAAATATATATATTGAAATTATTAAGTATATTATAAAGTTTGTTATAATGAAATTATATATTTTTACTATGTATTTATGCATCTTTAATTTTGTAGATATATATACGTACATACCCCACACCAACACATTATATAAAACTACATCAAAAATTTATATTGGAAATTTGAAATGAAAATTGGCACTAGTTTAATTTTCATCTTATAAATTTGCATTAAAATTTTTCATTTCAAATTTATATTATAAATTTATACTCCAAATTTTTTAGTTTAGATATATATTGAAAATTTCTAGTGCATCCATACATACATATAAATTTACTATAAATTTGATTACTAGTGAAAATTTATAGGGAATTTCCAAAGCAAATTTTCACTAAGAATTTGAATTTACATTTCTATGGGGAATTTGTAATTCAAATTTCCATATAAAATTATAATAAAAATATTTTAATAGATAAGTAAAAATGAAGTCCTCATTATAAATTTTCTCTAAAAACAATTTGAAAATTTTTTTACTTGATAATTTTACTTCAAATTTCCACTAAAATTTCCACTTATTTTTTTTATGACTATACTGAAAATTTGATGATTAAAATTTTAAAATAAATTCATGTTTAAGTTTTAAGTGAAAATATATTATCACATAAAAAAATAAAGTACTTTTTCAATGAAAATTTGAAATGCAGATTTCATAGGGAAATTTCATGTGCAAATTTTCACTTGAAATTTCCAATCATTTATGCAAATTTATACACGAGATTTAATTTTGAGTGCAAATTTCAACTTAAATTTTATTATAGTTAAACTAAAAATTTGAATATAAAAATTCTAACATAAATGAAATTTTAAATTTACAGTTCAAATATACTAACACATAAAAAATAATGTAATTTTTCATAGAAAAGGTAAACTGGAAATTTCCTAGGAAAAATTCTAGTGCAAGCTTCAACCAGTAATTCAAATATATACATTAAATTACAATGAAAATATATTTATTCATAAATAAAAAATATAAATTTTCATTGAAAATTTTCATTAGAAATTTACACTAAAAACCTTTAGTGCAAATTTTCTTTGGAAACATTTTTTGCCAATTTCCATTGGAAGCCTTTATTGCCAATTTCCATTAAAATTTTTAGTTGGATTTTTCTATGTATAATTTTCAATATACATTTTCATTTTGAATTCATAGTGAAAATTTGCATTGAAATTTTCCAGTAAAATTTCAATGTATGAATGAAATTTTCAATGAAAACTAAAAAAAACAATGGAAAACATACAAATAAAAATAAACATGGTAATATTAAATGATAAACTTCAAGTGAAAATTTACAATGAAAATTTACAATACATATATACAAACATCAATGTATATTTTCTTTGGAATTTTGTGTTTTACATTTACATTGTAAATCCCCACTGATATGAATCTATACTAAAAAATTTCAGTACAAAATTTGAACGGATGTATACATACATACATACATATGTATATATATAGATATAAATATACAATATATTTTTAAGTGTATATTTACACTAGAAAGTCACACAATTCCATTGAAAATTTCCAATGAAATCTCATAGTGAAAATTTAAAGCTACTAGTGGAATCTAATTTTGTTGCAAAAAATACACTCCTGTTATGATATGTTTTCGGTGTAAGTTATTCCTTGAATGTTGATTCTATTGATGATAGATTAAACATGCATTTGGGTTTGGTTTCACTACATAGGATTATAGGATTAAAATTTTCTTCAAAAATTTTCAATTCAAATTTCCACTTAAATTACAAGTGAAAATAGATTAATATATAAATAAAGAATGCAAATTTGCATTAAAATTTTACTATAAAAATTTGAAAATAAAAATTTCATCATAAATATTTAGTTTGGATTTTCACTTAAATTTATAAGTGAGAGTATATCAATACAAAAATAAACAATGAAAAATTCTAATGGGAATTTCCACTATTCATTTCCTTTAGAAATTTACTATGAAAACTTTGACCAGAAATTTACAGTGTTTAGTTCCTATACACAACACATTTCCTATTATAAATATATAATTAATTTTTTCAGTAAGAAATTTTAATACAAAATTTCAGTATATTCATGCATAATATATTAATATATAAATAACAAAGTAAATTTTTAACACAAATTTCCACCGAAAAATTTTGAGTTATTAAATATAAAAAATACATATGGTTAAAAAATTATTAGTAGTTATTATATATTTATAAACATATAGTTAATTATTAATTATTGTTATACTTTTAGTTTTATTTACTATTATTATATATTTATTATTGTTTTATATTTTTATTATATTTATTATTAATTAATTATTATTATATATTTTGTTTTGACTTAATGTATTTGAGTTTGAGTTTTTTTGTAATTGCATACCAGTGGGATTGAAGGGTATTTAGGCCTAACACATTCAAATAAACCAATTAGTTTTTTTAAAGTAAATCTAATTTAAGATTGAGATCTTCTGCCACATCACTTTTTTTAGAAGCAGAAGTCATCCCGTGATGGACCTAACCCCAACTTGAGAGTATATTTTCCCCCAAAAGACACCGCACATGTGCCCAAAAGAAGTTTGTACCCATTTCCACTCCCAAGGTTGCCCCACCCCACATTCCTAGGTCAAAAAACCAACCACAGACTATCACGTAGTCGTCACCATCACCTCAATAGCACTCGAATCCCATTTTACTGTATTTTGGGTTTCTTGTGTCGCCGACCAGAGCCCTACCACATCCCAAGGTCATCTCTATCTCCACACCAGCCAAGGTCTCCTTGTTAGCTAGTGATCCACATCCCGAGCATTGCCGGACTATGGCTAGCACCCAAGGTCATCACTGAAGGTTGTCTGCTCTACCCAATGTCCCCAGTTGTCATTTCCCACAAGCTCCGACGTAGATGATTGACCTCCCACACCAATTGAAATTGCATTGCCTCTATCGTCATTGCCCACGTATCATCGTCGAAGGCCACATTTGTAGATGTTGGATCCAACATCGGGGCTGTTGGGATCCCATACATCATGAGATCTTTATTGGATCCCCAACCTCACACCCTTCACCACCTACAAGATCCAAAATCCCCAAAATCCTGAAGGTGTCGTATTCTCTCCCAAATTTACCCAAGATTTTAGGCTTAAGCGATCGCTTGTTGTATAGCTTGGTTTGTCGAATCCTCAGAGACCTAATAAGTAACCTACAAGCACATACATTTTATGTATTGTTTTTGGATATGATGTTACTAATTTGGGTTGATTTTAGATGGGTTTAAAGGATCACTAACATATCTATGTTAATTTAAATTAAGATAATGAGCTGATCCTAGGTTATCGCTTGGGGTGGATTGGATGAATTCATTTTCAATGATTTCAATTTCTTATATTTGAGATGGGTTCATTAGAAGATCAAAAAACTTCATCACTTATTGGTTTAATATTGACACACCATAATACTAATCACCTATACACTTAGAGGATCATATTTATGAGATCTATAGGGTAAAAGTTCGTATTAGCACTTGAAGTGTGTGTCTATAAAATTCAACTGGGACGAAGAAGTTTTAAAATATTTAAATAAAAATCTCAATTAAAAGAAGTGATTAGAAATTAATGGAGTGATAAATAAAATCCAATCCATCCCCTTGCTACTACTTTTGATCAACCCATAAAAGGGTTATCCCTCCATTTATGACATTTTCTTACTAGAAGCGGAAATTAGACTTATGAGGGTGCAATTAAAGAAGTAAAAACAACAAAATAACGATCAATCCTCCACTATTTGATAAATTTCACAAGGTATGGTGTAAATAAATCTACACCTTGAGGAACTGGTATCAATATGATACAGAGAATAACATAATAAGAGGAAATGATGAACTTTTATTAAGAAACTAAGGTGAATTGAACAACTTACATGAGAAAGAAATGTGATTACAAATACAAAGCAGCAGCATAACACTACAATGAAACCAAGCACAAAAGATCCCAAAATCCTTCAACAAAACTGCATTAAATAGGCATTTTTGAAGCCTTGGGTCAAGCCTCAAATAGTAAAATTCTCTTCAATTAATTTTGGTAGGCCATAAGTGGGTGGAAAGTTGAGGGAGAGTTGATTTTTTCACCCTTGCCAAACAATCCAAGCCAACTTGCATGCCTCGACAGATGTATTCAAACGAGTATATAGATGGATGAATTTTGGTGGTCTATAGAAGAAAAAAATCCATATATGTATTTCTCTTAATATCCTGTAAAATTTCAGTCCATAATAGTTTATGGTTTGCGAGATATGATTAAATTTGTGAACACTTTTTCTGGGCTGCAGAATCTGGCCCAATATTGCATCTTCATCTTGGGCCACTAGGAACTCCATTAAAACATCCAAATTATCTTTGTCCACTGCTCGATTAAATGTTCCCCTTGATTTCATATATCTTTAGTTCAATTTTTATAATCATTGGGCTTGGATATTTGCTGATACAGTATCTTTATTGGGCTTCTGTCAAGCTTACATTGTTGAGAATGTGTTGGCATGAAAGACCATTTTGGTGGTCTTCCAATGTGAATCTTCAAGTACTCAAAAAGAATTAATTGTTACTTATAGCATGAGAGAACTGAAATTAAAATATGAAAATAAAATCAAGACCATTTTTTATTTTAGTAGGTGTTCAAAAATGTACCATGTAATAGTGAATTTTAAGAGGGAATTAAAAACATAATTTGAATTAATGTTCAAAGTATAAAATTCACTAAAATGGTGTTTATGAATAATAAAACTCATGAATATTATATATGTTAAAAATTAATATTATCCTCATTCAGTGGCTAATCACACCCCCCAACTTGAGTTTTTCTAGTCCTGAGCAAAATATATATAAAAAATGTGAAATTTGAATTCCCTTTTCCAAAACATTTTAATACACAATGATCACCAAGAACCCTTATACCAAAAAGTCATGAATCCCATTAAAATATTTTAATAAAAGATATTTTTATAATCATATACCAATACCAATCCCATTCCTTTGTTCAAATTCATCGCCATATTTCTGCCAATATCAATTAAACGTGATGATGTGTTGTGCATCACAATAGACTCGGGGGTTCATCTTTATTCAAGGGGGAAATGATGGAAGCACCAGGTGGAATCACATTTCAATATTAAGATTATTATTCAATTTTTTTTTTGTTTTTTTTTCAATGTTTTCATGGTAATCTAAATTACACTCAACATAGTCAACCCATGTAGTGAGACTTTTCTGACGACTCCTAGGCTCCAAGACCTTAGGCAACCAAGTGAATCCCACATAATCAGAAATCATATCGAGTTAACATAGTCAAAAACAATATCAAATTACAAAAAATAGAGATAAAATTACTAACACTGGTCTAGACAACTATGGAGTCACGATCCCCAAGTTTCGAAAGCCACGCATTAGATCATCTCATTTCTCAACGAGAAAAATTATTATTGTTGTTTTGATTTTTTTTATTGAATACTCATATTAAAACTAAAATGATCACCAACCCTATGATATTTATTTGGGGGACCCCATGAACTCAAACTAATACCCCAAAATCCAGAGAACATGCATTGTGTTTTTTTGTTATTAAATGGATGAAAATATAAACAGTGAAAATCACATCGGACAACCGTACTTTCCAAAATTTATGCACATGAACTTAAAGTTTCATTGAAATCAGAATCAAGGTATTAAAAATTATTTGATATTCAATTTCAAAGTGAAATTTTTACTATCATGTTCAAGGTTAAAGGAACTTTTCCTTCCATTAAAGCATGCTTTTTTTCAAATCATTTTCTTGAACGAAAAATTAATTTTTTTATTTCCTCTCCCCCACCAACATAAAATAAAATTGTAACCAGTGATTGAAGAAAAGAAAATTTATAAGGGGTAGAGGAAGAGAAGGAGAGTTCAAAAGGGAAATTGAAAATGAGGACCATGGAATGAAGTCACCTGGTGGTTGAAGTTGAAGTTCTTACTGCTCTCTTTTAATACCTTGATCTCCATGTCACTCGGAGAAGCCTCATTAATGATGATAGTTTGTGTTTATATATCTGTGATTTTTATAAAAAAATACACCAACTCAACATCCCCTAAATCTGAAAACCAACATAATTGGAACACAATGGAAACCCCTTGAGGTCCCTTTAAATAAATAAAAACAAAAATAAAGGGGAAAACATGCCTTTTTGTTTAAGCATACCAAATACCGATACAAGGAACAGGTAAAAATTAGAATAATATATATGTGTGTGTCTGTGGATATATATATTTTAAAATATAAGTATATATATAAATAAAATAGAATAAGTAAATACTATAAGTCGTAGTTTAGTGGTAGTCACACTCCCCTATCTGCCTTTGGTCCTGAGTTCGATTCCCCGCAGCTTTGCCGGTGGTGACGGGGTTTTCCCCCCAACCTACGACGTGTCCTTTTAATTTTTTTAATTTTTTTAGTATTTTTATTTTAACCAAAAAATACATAAAAATAAAATAAACTGATGATACATTATCTTATTTTTAAATTTCTAGGTAAGGTATTACTCAAGGATCACACCACGTGACACAGATGAATATGGTGCTCCCCTTTTATACCCATTCATACTCATAATAGAAGAAAAGGTCAACAGTGTAAGGTACTATCATATTTAGAGTTGATTGATTAATTATTTTTTTTAAATTTCAAAATAATTCATTAATAATATTTGAAAAATAAATATTATTCACAATTATTGGAAACATGAATACCATGGGTTGCCTCCCGTGCAGTGCTTTTGTTTGACGTCATTAGCCCAACATGGATCCTAAATATATCAATTTTTTTCTAGTTCATAGGTTGGATTAGTTAAATCAACCTCTGTTTTCTATTTATTGAATGATTTAATGAATGGTTTTAACCTATGACCATTGAACTTGAAAATGTGACCACTTGTGGGATCCTGAATATCTACGGCCCCATTGGGGTACACATGATGCACTATGAATGGACCTGACCATCTTGAACTTAACTTTCTTAGGTGTAAATGAATTTTATAACTATACAAGAGAATGAATTTTCCTAGTTCAAAGTGTTTAAATTTGATATTCCAAGATTGGTAGGCTTGAACTCTATCTTTATTTATCCTTGATTTTTCATAAGCCTCCATCCTAACTTCCTCAAGTTCATTAAGATCTAATTTCCTCTTTGATTTGGACAAAGAAATGTTGAAATTTAATTTTTTGATTTCCCAAAATGCCTTATGCTCAATTTCAATAGGTAAATGGAATGATTTTCCATAAACCAAACTATATGGTGACATTCCTAAGATGGTTTTTAATGTTTTACGACATTCCCAAAGGGAATCCAAGAGTTTCTCATACCAATCTTTCCTAGAGGTATTGACAGTTTTTTCAAGAATTTTCTTGATCTCTATATTTTCTAACTCAGCTTGACCATTGGTTTGAGGATGGTATGTAATGAAAAATTTATGAGAAATACCATACTTAGCCATGAGTGAATAAAATGGACAGTTGTATAAATGGGTTCCTCAATCACTGATTATAGCCCTAGGAAATCCAAATCGCGAAATTATGTGCTCTTTCAGAAATCAGATCACAACATAATGGTCATTAGACTTGGTGGGAATGGACTCAACCCATTTAGAGATGTAATCAATAGCTAAGAGTATGTAGAGGTATCCCCTAGAGTTTGGTAAGGGTCCCATGAAATCAATTCCCCAACAATCAAAGATTTCAACGACCAGAATGGGAGTGAGGGGAATTTGATTCCCTTTGGTAATGGATCCTAATTGTTGACATTTAGGATAACATTTTCAGAATTAGAAGGAATCCTTAGTGAGTTTAGGCTAGTAGAAACCACTTTAGAGGACCTTTTTATTGGTTATATTTGTGGAAAAGTTTCCTCCACATGCCTCTCTATAAAAAAAATTTAGAATGGACTCTTGCTCAAACTCAGGAACACATCTCCTAATGATTTGATCGGGACACAACTTAAAGAGGTAAGGATCATCAAACACATAGTGTTTAACAACATAAAGGAGTTTCATCTTATCTTGGGTCCCTAGTAATTTTGTAATGTCACCTGTGACCAAATAATTTTTTATGTCAGCATACCATGGGAAATCACTCATAGAATAGAGGTGCTCATTGAGATATGAAACAGACACAGAAAGGTGATGTGAGTTGCCTTTGAATTTCATCCTAGAGTGTTTATCAGCTACAACATTTTCAACACCCTTTTTATCCTTAATGGTTAAATCAAACTGTTGAAGAAGAAGGACCCACCTAATCAATCTACCCTTAGCATCTTGTTTTTGGTAAAAGTATTTCAGAGCATAATGGTTAGTGAAGACAATGATGGGTGATCCTAAGAGATGGGACCTGAATTTCTCTAAGGCAAATAAAACAACAAAAACCTCTTTCTTAGGGGTGGTGTATTTGATTTGTGCATCATTTTAATATTTTATTGCATAAGAAATGACACATGGAGTTTTCTCACACCGTTTTCCTAAGACTTATCCTACAGAGAAGTCACTCGCATCACACATGAGCTCAAAAGGAAGTTTCCAATTTGGAAATTTCTTGATAGGTGGAGAGATAAGATCTAAATTGAGTGTAGATAATTATTCCTCACATATTTCTATCTATAAAAATGGAGCATCTATCACCAATATATCACAAAGTGGTCGAGAAATAGAGCTGAAATTTCTAATAAACCTTCTATAGAAACCAAAATTTATTAAGAAGGACCTCACTTCCTTAATAGTTTTAGGAGAAGGAAGGTGATGAATGAGGTCCACCTTAACTTTATTAACTTCAATCCCTCTACCAGAGACCATATGACCTAGAACAAGTCCTTCCATTACTATGAAATGGAATTTTTATCAATTTAGGATGAGTTTCTTATCCTCTCATCTTAACAAAACTCATTAAACATTCATAAGGAATCCCTCAAAAGTATCCCCAAAGATGGAGAAGTCATCCATGAAGACCTCTAAACAATCCCCCACCATGTCCGATGAGATTCCCATCATGCACTGCTAGAAGGTACCAGGGGAATTACATAACCCAAAGGGCATGCTCTTGAAGGAAAAAGTGCAGAATAGAAAAGTTAAGGTTGTTTTTCCTTGATTCTATAAGGATACCTCGATATGATTATACCCTGAAAATTCACTTAGGAAGCAATAGATTGATGACACGCCACTCGCTCAAGGACCTGATCAATAAAGGGAAAGGGGAAATGGTATTTCTTGGTATAAGAGTTGAGCTTCCTATAGTCAATACTGAATCTCCATCAACTACTGACCCTTGTGGGGAGAAGGTCAGCATCCTCATTAGCGACAACAGTGATTCTATCTTTCTTTGGGACAACTTGAATTGGTCTTACCGACTCACTCTCAGCAATGGGGTAGATGATACCTGCTTTCAAAAACTTAATAATTTCTTTCCTTACCACATCCATAAGATTTGGATTGAGTCTATGATGAGGTTTATGACATGGTTTGGATTCATATTCAAGAACAATCCTATGAGTTCCAATGTGTGGGCTAATCCCACAGATATTAGAAAAAGTCCATCCAATTTCTTTCTTATGATTTCTTAGGACATCCAGTAGCATCATCTCTTGATTGGCTTCAAGAGAGAAAGAAATGACAACAGTAAAGGCTCAATTGTACCCTAATAATTCAAACTTGAGTGATGAAGGTAAGACCTTAAATTAGAGATCTGATTGGTTATAACTTTCCAAGAAAGGATGGGACTTTTATTGAACTTATCTTATTTGTTCATATTTCTTGATAGAATTGGTTCCTTGTGAACAAAATTTTCATCCACTAAATTGGCCAGATTAGTTTCATGAATGGGTATGGACTCAGTATTATTGATTTCACCAATGGTATCATTGATTTATGATTCAATAAAATCTTCAATAGAACTATTTGAAATAGATTCAAGCCAAAGAGACAAATTTCTCTCATGTGAAAAAATAAAATCAATCTCTTCTTGACTTAAAAATCCTTCAATAATCCCTTGATGTTCCTCGAGTTCACTATCAACACTATTAATCCAATTAACCTCATGGATCTTTTCATCATCCCCAATTTGAGAGTTTTCATTGTATGTGTTTAATTCTAGACTCATGTTTCCAAAGGTGATGGTCATGTTCCCATTTCAGACTTGGATGACTGATTTGATTGTTTCTAAGAAGGGATGACCATGGATGATGGGGGTTTTCTCCCTAGGACCTAATATTTGGTGATTGTCAAGGACAATGATGTCATCTAGGTAAATAAAAATTTCAATTTTCACCAAAACATCCTTTAAGATACCTATAGGAACTCGAACACTATGATTAGCAAGTTAAAGAGTGATAGATGTGGGTAAAAGTTCTTCGATCCCCAACTGACGTACATGGAATAAGGAATGAGGTTCACACTGGCTCCCAGATCACAAAAGGATTTGACAAATTTGTTCTCTCCTAACTCAACGTTGATGTATGGACATCCTGTATCTTTCAACTTTGGAGGAATGTTCTCTTGAATAGTGGTACTCACATTAATATCCAAAAGGGCTTGGTTTTTATTTAAAAATTTTATTTTAATAGTACACAAGTCCTTAAGGTACTTTGAGTAGGAAGGAATGGTTTGGATTACATCAAGAACAAGGATGTTCAACTTAACATGAGATAATATTTCCCTCAAAGCCTCATTCAATTATAGATTAGTTTTTCTCTCATGCATTGAGGGAAAGGGGTAGGTTTTTTTATTCTTTGGTGTGGTCATAGTTCCTTCACATTATCATTGGTTTTTTCAGAATCTACAGGTGGTTCTTAATCATTTTCATGTGATGTTGAAGCTTTTAATGGTTCAGGAATGGCTTCTTCAGGTTTCTCAATGGATTTACCACTTCTTAAAATAGTCACTGCTTTGAGTTTTTTATGAGAGGTTTGTGTGTAACTAGATTCTCCCCTTAAAGTTGAGGATGGTATTTCCTCAGTAGGCATGGGTGCCTTCCCAGTTTTAATGGTTTTTAGTTCATGTTTAAGGTATGAGACTTCTGAGTTCATTTTCTTCATTTGTTTACACAACTGCTCAAGGATGGGAAGAGGGAAAGCTTGAGTAGGGGCCTGTGTTGGTTGGTTTATCCCGGGAGGATACTTTGGTTGTTGGATTGGTTGTTTCATGGGTTTTTGGGTTGGTTGCTAGTATTGTACATGAGGGTGTTGTTATTGGACTAGTTTTGGTTGGAACTGGTTATGGTTTTGAAAATTATTTGTAGGGTAGGGGTTTGGTCCTTGTGGATGACTAGGTTTTTGGTTGGGTTGTTGGTTATCTTTCCAGCAGAATCCTGGATGGCCATTGTACCTTGGATTGAAAGTGTTTTGGTACTATGGATTCTAAAAGTTCAGAGCACTGACCCCTGATAGTGTTCCTCCTAGAAGAACATCTTTAATGGAAGGGAATTTTGGGAAGTTGTCAGTCTTGTGGTCATGTTTGTCACAAATTATGCAAACAGGTCAACAGTTTGAATTTCATGGACCATCCTAAGATTGATCTCCTCAACCTTCCTAGTGAGTGCAGCAAGTTTATCCCTAAGGCTTTCGCCTCCCTAAATGTGTGAAATATACCATATTTGGGTGGATTCTCATAGTAAGTTGATGTTCCCCATGTTTTGTTTTGTTTGGTCTGTCCTTAAAGATACTCTTAAGCATCATTTGGGGATTTGTTTTTGAAGGTTCCATTACACATCATGTTAATGAATTGGTTGTTTCCCAGACCCAAACCTTTATAGAAAATTCAAACATGTTCTGGGATTGAAAATCCATGGTGAGGTACCATGTTGAGTGTGTCTTTGAAACTTTCCCATGTTTCATAAAATTACTCCCCTTCTATTTCAAAAAAGTTTTGGATGGTCTTTTTAAGTGCAATTAACTTGTGATGGGGGGAGTATTTTTTTGTATAATTCACTTTGAAATTGGTCCCAGGAGTGGATTTATATAGGTATTATATTTTTTAACCAATTAATTTCTCGATCCTTAAGTGATAATGGAAGGAGATTAATCTTATCTGAGTCAAGTTGATGTGGTGGGTACATGGTTTCAACAATGTCGTTGAACACTTTGACATGAAGGTATGACATTTCTGACTCTATCTCATAGAAGGATAGAAGGTGGTTTAGTACATGAGGTTTGAACACATATTGGGATTCTCCTAGGGTAGCATGCCTAATACAAGAGGTTGCATTGGTCCAGGTAGGTGTGAGGTAGCCATTCATAGTTTGATCGACTGCATTCCCCATGTTTGGGGCTGCCTCATTTGAATTTCCATTTTGGTTCCCACTCAGGTTTATGAGTTGGTTTATTTGATGACCTTCCATTAAAATGGGATAAATTTTTAAATATGGAGTATTAATAATATTAGGATCTAATGGAATGATTTCTCTTGGTGTACTTAACTCCCCAACCCCAGGACTATCCACCCTAACGAGACGGTTTGATTGGTCACGGGTATAGGCAGACATGTGCCAAGAATAGTAAAAAACCAAAGAAAGGGGAAAAAATAAGAGAATTTGAGGTGATAGAAGAGAAATGGGGGAGAATAGAATGGGTGTGGATATGACTTACTTGGGTCCTTGGAAATGGTGCCAAAATTTGGTCTCACCAAAATTTACCTGAGATTTTATGGTTAAGTGGTCGCTTGTTGTTTAGCTTGGGTCGTCAAATCCTCAGAGACCTAAGAAGTAACCTACAGACACGTAAATTATATGGATTGTTTTTGGCAATGAAGTTTCCAACTTTGGGTTGATTTTAGATGTGTTTAAAGGATCACTAATAGATCCAATTTAATTCCAATTAAGATAATGAGTTGATCCTTGGTTATTGATTGGGGTGGATTGGATGGATTCTTTTTTAACGATTTCAATTTCTTATATTTGAGATGGGTTCATAATAAGATCAAAAAACTTCATCAATTATTGGTTTAATACTGAAAAAGCATAATACTAATCAGTTATACACTTAGAGGATCATATTTATGAGCACTCTATGGTAAAGGTTTGTATTAGCAATTGAAGTGTGTGGCCTTAAAATTCAACAAGGACAATTAAGTTTTAAAATCATCAAATAAAAATCTCAATTAAAATAAGCGATTAGAAATTAATGGAGTGATAAATAAAATAAAATCCATCCCGTTTCAACTCTATTGGATCAACCCATAAAAGGTTTATCCCTCCATTTATTACATGTTCTCAACGGAAGTGAAAAGTAGACTTACGAGGGTGGAATAGAAGAAGTAAAAACAAAAAAATAATGATCACTCCACCATTATGTTATAAATTTCACAAGGTATAGTGTGAATAAATTCAAAACATGAGGAAATGGTATTAACATGATATGGATAAGAATATAATAATAATAAAGGAAGAACTTTTATTAAGAAACTAAGGTGAATTGAACAACTTACATGAGAAAGAAATGTGATTGCAAACACAAAGCGGCAACATAACACAACAATGAAACCAAGCACAAAATATCCCCAAATCATTCAAAAACACTACCTTAAATACGAATTTTTAAAGCCTTAGTTATAGAATCCCATATTACACGTCTCCTCAATTAATTTTGGTAGTCCATAAGTTGGTGGAAAGTTGAGGGAGAGTTGATTTTTTCACCCTTGACAAACAATCCAATCCAACTTTCATGACTCGACAGATATGTTAAAAGTAGAATCTAGATGGCCAAATTTTGGTGGGCCATAAAATATAAAAATAAATATATGTTTTTTTCCTGATATCCTGTAAAATTTCAGTCCAAAATAGTTTATTTTTTGCGAGATGTGATTAAATTTTTGGGATGTTTTTATGGGCCGCAGAATATGGTCCAGTATTGCATCTTCAACTTGGGATGCTTATAACTCTATTCAAACATCCAAATAATCTGTGCACAATATTGAATTAAATGTTTCTATTGATTTACTCTATCTTAAGTTCAATTCTTATAATCATTGGTCTTGTATATTGGTCGCTATAGTCTCTTTATGGGGCTTCTGCCTAGTTTACATTTCCCAGAATGTGTTGGAATGAAATCCTATTTTGGTGGTCTTCCAATGTGAATATTCAAGTACTCAAAAATCATGAATTGTTACATATAGAATGAGAGACATGAAAATAAAATAATAAAATAAAATCAAGACCATTTTTTATTTTATGAGGTGTTCAAAAATGTACCAAGTAATAGTGCATTTTAAGAGAGAATTATAATCATAATGTGAATTAATATTCAAAGTATAAAATGCACTTAAATGGTGTTTATAAATAATAAAACTCATGAATATTATATATATTAAAAATGAATATTATCCTTATTCAGTGGCTAATCACACCCCCCAACTTGAGTTTTTTTAGTCCTGGGAAAAATATATCTCAAAAATGTGAAATTCAAATTCCCTTTTCCAAAACATTTTAATACACAATGATCACCAAGAACCCTTATAACAAAAAAATCATGAAACCCATGAAAATATTTTAATACAAGATAATTTCATAAGAATATCTTAATCCCAGGCTTATTCCTTTGTCCAAATTCATCGCCATATTTCATCCAATATCAATTAAGTGTGATGATGTGTTGTGCTTCACAATAGACATGGTGGTTCTTCTTAATTCAAGGGAGAAATTATGGAAGCACTAGGTAGAATCAAATTTCAATATTAAGATTAGTATTCAGTTTTTTTTCAAATTTTTCATGGTAATTGAAATTGCACTCAACATAGTCAACCCATGTAGCGAGGCTTTGCCGATGACTCCTACGCTCAAAGACCTTGGGGAACCAAGTGAATCCCACATACTTGGGCATCATCTCGAGTTAACTCAGTAAAAAAAAGTCAAATTACCACAAATAGAGATAACATTACTAAATTTGGGTCAGAAAACTATGGAGTCACGATCCCCAAGTTTCTAAATCCACGCATTAGGTCATTTCATTTCTCTACGTGCAAATTTATTGTTTTTTTATTTTTTTATTGAATACTCATATTAAAATTAAAATGATCACCAACCCTATGCTATTTATTTGGAGGAACCATGAAATCAAACTAATACCCCACAATCCAGAGGAGGTGCATTGTGTTTTTTTGTTATTAAATGGATGAAAATATAAACGGTGAAAAACCACATCGGACAACTGCACTTTACAAAATCTATGCAAAACCACTTAAACTTTCATTAAAATCAGAATGACGGTATGAAAAATTATTTGATATTCAATTTCAAAGTGTGAAATGTGTATTATCATGTTAAATGTTAAAGGAACTTTTCCTTCCATTAAGGAACACTTTTTTTCAAATCATTTTTTTTCATTCAAAAGAAAATTTTGTATTTCATCTCCCCCCAACATAAAATAACATTGTCCCAGTGATTGAAGAAAAAAAAAATTAGAAGGGGTAGAGGTAGATAAGGGGAGTTCAAAAAGGAAATTGACAATGAGGATCATGGAATGAAGCCGCTTGGTGGTTGAAGTTGAAGTTCTTATTGCTCCCTTTTAATCTCTTGATCTCCATGTCACTCAGAGAAGCCTCATCAATGATGATAGTATGTGTTTATATATCCGTGATTTGTCTAAAAAAATCCATCAACTCAGCATACCATGAATCTCAAACACCAACACAATTGGAACACAATGGAAACCCCTTGAGGTCCATTAAAATAAATAAAAACAGAAGGAATGGGAAAACGCGTACCTGTTTATTTAAGTATACCAAAGACTGATACTAGAAACAAGTAAAAATTTAGAGTAATATATATATATATATATGGATATATAAATTTTAAAATATAAGTATATATATAAATAAAATATAATAAGGAAACACTATAAGTCATAGGTTAGTGGTAGGTTCACTCCCCTATCTCCCTTCGGTCCCGGGTTCGAGTCCTTGCAGCTTCACTGGTTGTGACGGGGTTTTCCCCATGACCTAAGACGCGTCCTTTTAATTTTTTTAAATTATTATTAGTTTTTATTATTATTTAACCTAAAAACACATAAAAATAAAATAAACTGATTATATAATGTATTTTTTAAAAATTTATGGGAAATGTATTACTCAAGGATTACACCACGTGACATAGATGAATATGGAACTCCCCTTTCATACCCATCCGTACTCATAACAGAAGAACATGTCAATAGTCTAAGGTAGTATCATATTCATTGTTGATTGATTAAGTATTTTTTTAAACATCAAAATAATTCATTAATCCTATTTGAAAGAAAAAGATGATTCACAATGATTGGAAACATGAAAACCACAGGTTTCCTCCCATGCAACGCTTTTGTTTAACGTCATTAGCCTGACATGGATCCTAAATCTATCAATTTTTTCCAAGTTCATAGGTTGAATCAGTTAACTCTACCTCTATTTCCTATTTATTTAATGATTCAATGAATTGTTTTAACCTATTACCATTGACCTTGAAAATGTGACCACTTGTGGGATCCTTAATCTCTACTACCGCATGGGGGTACACATGATGCACTATGAATGGACCTAACTATCTAGACCTTAACTTTCCTCGGTGTAAATGAAGTTTCGAACTATACAAGATCACAAATTTTCCCAGTTCAAAGTGTTTAACTTTGAGATTCCTAGATTGGTAGGCTTGAAATCTAGATTTATTTATCCTTGAATTTTCATAAGCCTCCATCCTAAGTTCCTCAAGTTCATTAAGATCTAATTTCCTCTTTTCTTCGGCCAAATAAATGTGGAAATTCATTTTTTTGATTTCCCAAAATGCCTTATGCTGAATTTCAATAGGTAAACAGCATAATTTTCCATAAACCAACCTATATGGTGACATTCTCAGGATGGTTTTGAATGTTGTACGATATTCCCAAAGGGCATCCAAGAGTTTCTCAAACCAATCTTTCATAGAGGGATTGACAATTTTTCAGAAATTTGCCTAATCCCCCAATTTTCTAACTCAGCTTGACTATTGGTTTGAGGATGGTACGCAATAGAATCTTTATGAGAAATACCAAACTTAGACATGAGTGAAGATAATATACAATTGCATAAATGGGTTCCTCAATCACTTATTATAGCCCTAGGAATTCTAAATTGAGAAAATATGTGCTATTTTAGAAATCAGATCACAACATGATGGTCATTTGACTTTTTGGGAATGGCCATAACCCATTTTGAGACATAATCAACATCTAAGAGGATGTATAGGTATATCCTAGAGTTTGGTAAGAGTCCCATGAAATCAATCCCCCAACAATAAACGATTTCAATGACTAGAATGGGAGTGAGGGGAATTTGATTCCTTTTGGTAATGGATCCTAATTATTGACATAGAGGGAAACTTTTGCAGAATTAGAAGGAATACTTAGTGAGGTTAGTCCTGTAGAAACCACTTTGGAGGACCGTTTTAGTGGTTTTATTTTTGGAAAAGTGGCTTCCGCATGCCTCTCCATGACAAAATTTTATAATGGACAATTTCTCAGACTCAGGAACACATCCTCTAATGATTTGATCAGGACTAAACTTGAAGAGGTAAGGATCATAAAATATATAGTGTTTGAAATCAAAAATTAATTTACTATTATCTTGGTTCCCTATAAATTTGGAATGTCACCCGTCACCAAATGGTTTTCTATGTTACCATGCTATGGTCAATCACTCACAGAATGGAGGTGCTCATCAAGATATTAATTAGACACATAAATGTGATGTGAGTTGAATTTTAATTACATCCTAGAGAGTTTATCAACTACAACATTTTCAACTCCCTTTTTATCCTTAATGTTTAAATCGAACTCTTGAAGAAGAAGGACCCACCAAATCAATTTATCCATGGAATTTTATTTTTGGAAAAGGTATTTCAGTGCTAAATGGTCGGTGTAGACAATGATGGGTGATGCTGAGAGATAGGACTTGAATTTATCTAAGGTAAAGACAAAAATAAGAAACTCTTTCTCAGTGGAGGTGTAGTTGATTTGTGCATCATTTAAATATTTCTTGCATAAACAATGACACATGGAGTTTTCTCACACTGTTGTCCTAAGACTACTCCTACAACGAAGTCACTCACATCACACATGAGATCAAAAGGAAATTTTCAATTTTTAGATTGCATGATAGGTGGAGATATAAGACCAGACTTGAGTGTAGAGAATTATTCCTCATAGATTTTTGTCCATAAAAATAGAGAATCTTTCACCAATAGTGCACAAAGTGTTCGAGAAATATAGATGAAATTTCTAATGAACCTTCTATAGAAACCAACATTTCTTAAGAAGGAACTCACTTCCTTAATAGTTTTAGGAAAGGGAAGGTGACAAATGATGTTGAACTTAGCATTATCAACTTTGATCCCTCTACCAGAGACTAGATGGCCTTGAACAAGTCCTTCTTTTACCATGAAATGACATTTTTACCAATTTCGGATGATATTATTATCCTTGCATCTTGAAAAAACCTTTAAAAATTGAGAATTAATCCCTCAAGTATCCCCAAATATGGAAAAGTCATCCACGAAGACCTCTAAAAAATCCCCCACAATATTCGAGAAGATTCCCATTATTCACCGCTGGAAGGTACCAGGGGCATTACATAACCCAAAGGGCATGCGTTTGAAGGAAAAAGTGTGGAATAGACAATTTAAGGTTATTTTTCCTTCATCCTCTAAGGAGACCACGATTTGATTATACACTGATAATCCATTTAAGAAGCAATAGAATTGATGACCCACCACTCGCTCAAGGACTTGATCAATAAAGGTAAAGGGGAAGTGGTCTTTCTTACTGTAAGAGTTGAGCTTCCTATAGTCAATACAGACTTTCCATCCTTTACTAACCCTTGTGGGGAGAACGTCACTATCCTCATTGGTGATCACAGTGATTCCAACTTTCTTTGGGACAACTTGAATTGGGCTTACCCACTCTCTCTCAGCAATGGGGTTGATGATACCCACTTTCAACAACTTAACATGTTCTTTCCTTACCACATCCATAAGATTTGGATTGAGTATTCGTTATGGTTGATGACATGGTTTGGATTCATATTCATGAACAATCCTATGAGTTCCAATGAGTGGTCTAATCCCAGGGATATCAGAAAGGGACCATCTAATTGCTTTCTTATGCTTTCTTAGGACATCCAGTAGTATCATCTCTTGATTGGATTCAAGAGAGAAAGAAATGACAACAGGAAAGGATTGATTGTCCCCTAAGAATGCATACTTGAGTGATGAATGTAGGAACTTAAATTCTATATCTGATTGGTTATCACTTTCCAAGAAATGATGGGACTTTATATTGAACTCAGCTTCTTTATTCATATTTCTTAAAGGAATTGGTTCCTTGTGAACATAATTTTCATCCACTAAATTGGCCAGATCAGTGTCATGAATGGGTGTGAACTCAATTTTATGGATTTAACCAATGTTATCATTGATTGGAGATTCAATAATATCATCAATAGAGTTATCTTAAAGAGATTTAATCCAAGGAGAAAAATTTCCATCATGTGAACAAAAAAAATCAATATCTTCTTGACTTAAACATCCTTTAGTAATCCATTGATGTTCCTCGAGTTCTCTATCAAAACTACCAATTCAATTAACCTCATGGTTCTCTTCATCATCCAAAATTTGAGAGTTTTCATTGAAGATGTTCAAGTCTAGAATCATGTTTCTAAAGCTGATTGTCATGTTCCTATTTCAGACTTAGATGACTGAGTTAATTGTTGCTAAGAATGGATGAACAAGGATGATGGGGGTTTTCTCCCTGGGACCTAAACTTGGGTGATTGTCAATTACAATGAAGTTAGGTGGGTAAATTAAATTTTCAACTTTAACCAAAATATCATTTAAGATCCCTTTAGGAACTCGAACACTATGATCTATAAGTTGAAGAGTGACAGATGTGGGATGGATTTCTTCAAGCCCTAACTGATAATACATGGCATAAGGAATGAGGTTCACACTGGCTCCCAGATCAAAAAGGCCTTTGAAAACATTGTTCTCTCCAAACTCAAAATTGATTTATGGACACCTTGGATCTTTTAAATTTTTAGGAATGGTCCCTTGAATGTTGGTACTCACATTAGCAACCAAAAAGAATTAGTTTTTATGGGAAAATTTCCTTTTAAAAGTGTGCAAGTCCTTAATGTAATTTGAGTGGGTAGGAATGGTTTGGATTGCATCAAGAATGGGGGTGTTCAACTTAACCTGAGATATTATTTTCCCCAAAGTCTCCTTTAGTTCTAGTTTAGTTTTTCCTCTCATGCATTGATGGAAAGTAGAAGGTTGTTTGATTATCTGGTGTGGTTATAGTTCCTTCACATTCTCATTGGGTTTTTCAGGATTTCTGGGTGGTTATTCATCATTTTCTACAATGTTGAAGATTTTACTAGTTCGGGAATGGCTTGTTCTGGTTTCTCAATTGATTTCCCACTTCTTAAAATAGTCACTACTTTGAGTTGTTCATGAGAGGTTTGTGTGTAACTGGATTCTCCCCTGGTACTGCCTGAGTAGGCATGAGTGCATTTCCAGTTTTAATGGTTTGGAATTCATGTTTAAGGGATGAGACTTCTAAGTTCATTTTCCCCATTTGTTTACACAACTGCTCAAGTATTGGAAGAGGGACAGATTGAGTAGGGGATTGTGCAGGTTGGTTTATCCCAGGAGGATACATTGGTTGTTGGATTGGTTGTTGCATGGGTTGTTGGATGGGTTGTTGGTATTGGATAGGAGGACGTTGGTATTGGACTAGTTGTGGTTCGAACTGGTTATGGTTTCAAAAATTTTGTGGAGGGTAGGGGTTTGGTCTTTATGGATGACTAGGTTGTTGGTTGGGTTGTTGGTTATCTTTCCAACGGAATCCTGGATGGTCATTGTGCATTGGATTAAAAGTGTTTTGGTACTGTGGATTCTGAAACTTCAGAGCATTGACCTCCGCTTGTGGTCATCCTAGAAGAACGTCTTTAATGGAAGGGATGGTTGGGAAGCTGTCAGTTTTGTGGTTATGATTGTCACAAATTATGAAAATATGGTCAATAGTTTGAATTTCATGGACCTTCCTAAGATTGATCTCTTCGACCTTCCTAGTGAGTGCAGCAAGTTTCACCCTAAGGCTCTCCTCCTCCCTACGTGTGTCAATTCCACCAGATTTGGGTGGCTTCTCATAGTAAGGTGATGTTCCTCATGTTTGGTTTTGTTCGTCCAGTCCTTTAAGATAATCGTAAGAATCATTTGGGGATTTGTTTTTGAAGGTTCCATTACACATCATGTCAATGAATTGTTTGTTTTCTGGAACCGACCTTTCATAGAAAATTTGAACTTGTTATAGGATTGAAAATACATGGTGAGGTACCAAGTTGAGTGTATCTTTGAACCTTTCCCATGTTTCATAAAATTACTCCCCTTCTTTTTCAAAAAATTTGTATATGCTCTTTTAAGTGAAATTTTTTTGTGACAGGGGAAGTATTTTTTGTAGAATTCTCTTTTAAATTGGTCCCAAGAGTGGATTTATGTAGGCATCAGATTTTTTAACCAATTATTTGCTTGAATCTTATACGATAAGGAAAAGAGCCTCATCTTAGCTAACTCAAGTTGATGTGGTTGGCACATGGATTCAACAACATCATTGAACTCTTTGACACGAAGGTAAGGCATTTCCGACTCTATCCCAGGGAAGGTTGGAAGGTGGATTAGTACATGAGGTTTGAAAACATAGTGGGATTATCCTAGGGAAGAATTCTTAATGCAAGAGGGTGAATTGGTCTAGGAAGGTTTAAGGTTGTCATTCATGGTTTGATTGACTGGATTCCCCAAGTTTGGGGATGCGTCATTTGGATTTCCATTTTGGTTCCCACCCAGGTTTATGAGTTGTTTTCTCTGAATATATTCCATTTAAATGGGATCATTTTTTGAATCTGTAGTATTAGAAACTTTAGGTTATAATGAAAAGAGTTCCCTTAGTGTACTTGACTCCCCAACCCCAGGACTATCATCCCAAACTAGATGGATTGATTGGCCACAAGTATAGGCAGACATGCGCTAAGAAAAGTAAAAAACAAAAGAAAGGGGACAAGATAATATAATTTGAGGTGACAAAAGAAAAATTGGGGAGAACATAATGGGTGTTGAGATGAATTACTTGGGTCCTCAAAAATGGTGATTTTTTTTTGTATTCCCAAATTTACCCAAGATTTTTGGGTTAAGCGGTCTCTTTTTGTTTAGCTTAGGTTGTCGAATCCTCAGAGACCTAAGAAGTAACCTACAGACACATATATTCTATGGATTGTTTTTTTCTATGAATTTTCCATCTTTGGGATGATTTTAGATGGGCTTAAATGATCACTAATATATCTAAGTTAATTCAAATTAAGATAATGAGTTGATTCTAGGTTATTTTTTGGGGTGGATTGGATGAATTCTTTTTTAACCATTTCAATTTCTTATATTTGAGATGGGTTCATAAGAAGATCAAACAACTTCATAACTTATTGGTTTAATACCGACACACCATAATACTAATCACCTATACACTTATAGGATCATATTTATGATCACTCTATGGTAAAGGTTTGTATTAGAACTTGAAGTGTGTGGCCTTAAAATTCAACAAGGACGAAAAGTTTTAAAATCATCAAATAAAAATCTTTATAAGAAGAAGTGATTAGAAATTAATGGAGTTATAAACAACATCCAATATAGCCCCTTTTTACTCCCTTGGATCAACCCATAAAAGGGTTATCCCTCCATTGATGACATATTCTCAATGAAAGTGGAAAGTAGACTTAAGAGGGTAGAATTGAATCAGTAAAAACAACAAAATAACGATCAATCCACCGTTGTGTGATAAATTTCACAAGGTATGGTGTGAAAAAATTCCCACCTTGAGAAAATGGAATCAAAGTGATATGGAGAAAAACAGAATAAGAGAAACGGAAGAACTTTTTTTTAAGAAACTAAGGTGAATTGAACAACTTACATGAGAAAGAAATGTGATTACAAACACAAAGCGACAACATAACACTACAATGAAACCAAGCACAAAATATCCTCAAATATTTCAAAAAAACTGCCTTAAATAGGAATTTTTTAAACCTTAGTTAGATCCTTCAATAGTACAAGTCTCCTAAATTAATTATGGTAGGCCATAAGTGGGTGGAAAGTTGAAGGAGAGTTGATTTTTCCACCTTTGACAAACAATCTGAGCCAAATGGAATGACTCTACAGATGTGTTCAAAAGATCATTTAGATGGCCAAATTTTGGTGTTCCATAGAAGAAAAAAATGGATATACGGATTTCCCCTGATAGCCTTTAAAATTTCAGTCCAAAATAGTTTATGGTTTGTGATATATGATTAAATTTTTGGGATGTTTTTCTAGGCCGTAGAATCTGGCCCTATTTTTCATCTTCAACTTGGGCCGCTTGGAACTCCATTCAAAAATACGAATTAGCTTTGGTCACTTTTTAATGAAATGTTCCTATTAATGTCCTATATATTCATTTAAATTTTTATAATAATTGGGATTGGATATTTTCCTATATAGTCTCTTTATTGGGCTTATGTCCAATTTACATTTCCTAGAATGTGTTGGCATGAAAGCCCATTTTGGTGGTCTTCCAATGTGAATATTTAAGTAATCAAAAAGCATGAATTGTTACTTATAGAATGAGAGATTTGAAAATAAAATATGAAAATAAAATAAAGACCATTTTTTTATATAGGAGGTGTTAAAAAATGTACCATGTAATAGTTCATTTTAAGAGGGAATTAAAATCATAAAGTGAATTAATGTTCAAAGTATAAAATGCACTAAAATGGTGTTTATGAATAAAAAATCTCATGAATATTATATATATTAACAATTAATATTAGCCTCATTCAGTGGCTAATCATGTCATGGAAATTTCATCCCACACTTGAACTACAACACCGCCATATGGCGGGCTCCCTACTACCATGAGTCGCAGCGACCGCTCCAATAAACTCCATCAGGCTGTCGTCAGGGTCCCACACCAGAAATATCGCATGTCGTCATTGAAAAAATCATCAACCCATAATTGAGATCATCCTTGCATCTCTTCTGAAGACAAGTATAATGTAGGCCTGCACGTTGGCAACACCCAACCTCCATCCCCACCATTGAGTGAGGCAAGTTCATGCCACACCTCAATTAGTCAATGATGAAGCAGGTGTCACAGACTAACGCCTCACCTCCCACACATCAAGATGTCACCAACATCTTCCCGAATCATAGCATCCTTGTTTTCGGAATCCCAACTCACTGATACAGCCTCGCTGATCCTCAAAAATTGATCCAGTTGATTCGAGATCACCTCCCATTTCATTACCTCTACCTGATTCACCATATTCAACTTGATGTTGCTTCATCCCACAAGCAACAAAAAAATGAAATACAAATTATATATAATTGAATTTAATAGAAATACATGTATTAAAATTTATTTTTCATTAATATATTCTTTAGTTTTATAAATATATAATTTTGTTGTATTGTGGAACTTCCACTAAATATTTCACGAGAAATTCCACTGAAACTTTCACTAAAACTGTTAATTAATTTTTTGACATATGTTTTTCACAAGAATTATTCATTGAATTTGACTTGTTTTTTACACTGGTATTTTTCGATGGAAGATTTCAATTGGATTGTCATTGGTTTTTTTTCATCATATTTTTCTGGTAAAATTTCATAATAGATTTTTCCAATCAAATTTCCAATGGTTTTTTCTAGTATATAATTTCTGAGTTGTTTTATGTAATGATATTTTTAGTGGGTTTTCTAATTGCTTTTATAAAGGGATTTTCTATTTAAATTTTTCATTATTTAGTAGAATTTTTAAAAATAATTTTCCATTAAACCTTTTTAGTGAAATTTTTTATATAGTTTGTTTTGACGATTTACCATTTTATTTTTTATTTGTTTTGATAGTGGAAATTCTTTATTGACATTTTCCCTTTTAAATAGAAATATGATTTTTTTTCAAATTATGATTTTTTTATCTTTTTTAATATATTTTTTAGTTTCATTAAATAATATATTATTTTTACGTCATAAAAAAATTAAACAACAAAAATGTTCATACATTTTAAAAATAACGAGTTTCTCTTTTTTTGAGAAAATTTTATTATTTGAAAACAATATTTTTATAAAACTTTTAAATGTAATAATGTTTTGTTATATTTTTCTAAGTACATATTTTTAATGTCTTTCATAAAAAAATATTTTTTAAACTTTCAAAGATAAATTTTTTTACACATTATTTAAGAAATAAAAAATTGATATGTTTTAAAAAATATTAATTTAAATGAAATTTATATTTTCCAATGTTATTATTTTTTTATAAATTGACATGTTTTAATTAGTATTTTATATCAATGTTTTTATATGTTTTTTATGTTTCAAAAAACAACAATTTATATTATTATAAAATATAAATATAAATAATTACATTTTATATACATTAAAATTTATTAATTTTTATATCATTTTAGTATTCTTATTCATTAAAATATTTTTTATAATTTTATGAAAAATTATTACTTTCTTGAATTATAATTATTTTTCATTTTAAGTTTTCTAAAATTACTAATTTACCATTTATCTTAAAAACAAAAAATATCTCTTTTTACGTATAAATTAATTTTATTAATTTTTTAAATATTTTAATTTTTTTATTTTAAATCATAATTTTTTTCTCTTTTATGATGTACATGTCCTATAATAAAATAGGGTAAAAATTAGTTTTTTCTAAAAAAATGACAACCTTTTTTTTAATTTTTTTACAATGAGACAACTTTTGTTTTCTTTTTTCTTTTTTATTTATTTAATAACTGTCATAATCTAAACTACACTGGAGATGATGGTCATTGGAGATGATTCTAATTCATCTAAATCGACCTCCCCCACCTTCCTGCCCCCTATCTCCTTCTCACCCACTATAATGATTTTCAATTGCAATCCCTGAATCTGATTATTCACCACCACATTCGTCTCAATATTTTATTATTCTCTTCAAATACCTAATTTTTTTACTTATCATCCTCTATGTAACATTCAATCCATGTTGAAACCCTAAGCTGTTCTTTATTTTCTGGATCCATCTTCAAAATTTTCGTCCTCTATTCATTCGAGGACACTGTACTTTAGAAACTCTCTCTCCATATGCAGGACAAGCCCTCTTTTGGTCACGGATTTTGGGAGTCCACCGCCATTTGTGAGCCAGCAATTTAATCTGCATTGCGTTGTTGTGATCACACCCACCCACCCCCAGATTTGTACTGCCCTTCTCAGTGTTTCTTCGCATCTGTGATAGCCTCCATGCATGTTGTGAATCTGAATTAAAATCACCCGTGCGACGGTGACACTCAATCACTATGCATGGGTGAAGGTAAGGTATTTGTTCTACTAATATCATGTATTTTTCTTATCAAGTGGTTTTTGAATTTTCAGTTCATTAAAATGTGCTATTGACTTAGTTCTATTCTCTGAATTAAGTATTAATGTTATTGCTGATTGATTATCCCTGTTATTTAAACCCATTACACACGTGTTTTGGGTCTTTTGTTCATTTCATGTTCCTTTTAATTGGGGGTTCCTCTTTTGACCTCCCCATTTTGGTTCCCTCCATGTTTCTTCTCTTTTCTCTAACCCTAGTGGCCCTGGTGACCAAATCTCATGACTGTGGTTTCCCCTATTGAGGGTTTTTGGTTTTTAGGGATATTGAAGTTCCTATCAAGACCTATTGAAATGTTTTATTTATGGATCATTTGTGTGATTTCTAATAGAGTAGTCTGAATCAACGGTCATTATGGGGGTGTTGAGATTTAACTGAATCATTGCGAGTAGGTGAAGTGGATTTAAAGTTTTAGGTACTAGGGAAAGAAGTAAAGATGAAGGTATGCCGACTTCTATTTATCCGAGTCCTTGTGAATAAAAGTGGTCTGTAATGCCCAATTTCTGTGGTAGGGTTTTATAGGGTTGAGGTGGAAGGGAAAGGACTCAAAAGCCAGAGCATCTGCGGTTCCCATGTCAGAAATAGTTTTGCATCTCATGACTTCCCTAATCAGTTTTGGCCTCCATGGGATACTGTTGGGATGCAGTGTGCCCATTAATGTAGGAACAGAGCAAGTCGATCTTCTCAACTCTTCTCACTTTTCTCGGTCCATTGTCACAGTATCGAAGGAAAAAAAGTGGTTTCAACTGGGTTTAGAAGACTCCTACTACCTCTTCCACGATTTGAACTACCTTGAATTCAAAATGGAAGAGGATGGGTGTTTGATTCATGGTGATGAGCTCTGGCGGTGCTTGAAATCCTAGTGGGAAGCATTTTCATTTCATCAAAAGAAATATGCACACCACCGGGAAAAGAATTGGGTGGTGAGACTGTGGTGTTAGTATGGGTGGAATATGTGGTATATCGACACCACCCATCATTGGTTGACTCCGAGCACGTGGTGCTTGTTTTTTCAGGAGGAAGTGGAAGCGGTGTGGATAGGTGGTTGCAGGTGTGGTTAATTTTCATTTCATGTTGAGGCTTTGTGGTGGCGTGGAAAAGACTTTGTTGGGTCTTAATATCAATGGTAATGGGTGCGATGCACAGTGTCCTTTGGATTTGGAGAGGCTGGTAGTGGAGGAGTACACTATCATGTGATGGTTCCCAGAGAAGTGTCGTGAGGATCAACATCAAACTGAGAATGGTGGGGAATGAAAATTATTTGTAACATTTTTTTATTATTTTTTTGGAATAATTAAAAGAAATGATACTATGTTGAGAAAACTCTTGTAGTGTCATCTTTGGGGGGAGATTGACTCCAATTGTTGTTCAACTAAATTTCTAGAAGTGAGACTGAATATGACTCTTGATTTTGTTTCATTAGCAGAGGTGAGAACCAAGGAAAGTAATGTATCTAAGCATAGGATCTCACTTTTATTGATGGATGCATCCATGCTGTTTTCCTTGCAATATGAGACAATTTTCTAATCGGTTTTTTTTCTGGGAGGCAATGGAACCAACTCCCCATGAAAAAAAAATCATCAAAATATTACGAGGTGATCTTGATATTGATAATATCTCACTGCTGTAGATATCTTCCTTTTTTTCTTGTAATATAAATTTTGATATTATTGAATAAATATATGTTACAGTAGAAAAATAAATTTTATCAGTCAATATCTTGACATTTAGGAATTCACAACAACCATCTACTTCCACTCACTAAATTTATTATTCAAATGATTAACCAATGTGTTATTTCATTTGATTATTAAAAAAATTTCTGCATGTATCAGAAACTCATTTGATTACACAACTACGTATTTCTTATAATTAGGAATAAAAAAATACAAAGGTAAAATGAATATGATAAGTTCCAAAAATCCTCTCAAATGATTCATGCCTAATTCTCATAAACTAGTGATGTTCATACACATCACAATGAGTGCATGTCTAATTCCACACATCTACACATTTGAAGGACCCATGCCTAATTCTCATATATAGAAAATTCTTTTTCCACATATTTTAAATATATAAACACATCATAAGGATTTATGTCATGAACTCAACCTCAAGGGCTAAGAAATGTATTTTTAGTTCCCTGAAAACCTTCCTTATATAAATTCAATACTGAACAATAAATTACGTCATCACAACTCTCACAATAATTGAGAAAATGATTTCTAGAATAATCAGGTCACTGAATGAGCTAACGAAGATGATTGCAAAACCAACAGGATAGATTCCATAATCTTGGGGTGACTCCACATAGATGTTTCACTCACAAATTCCACAATATCTCACAAATCATTATATTAGAACAAAAAATTACAAATAAACCACCATGAATATAATTTTGTTAAATAATTTTCTCTGAAGGAAGGTGAATTGAAAATATTTTTGGTTACCATAAAATAATATATTAATAAAATTTATTTAAAATAGTTTTTCTTTAATTATCAAAACTATTTCATAAAAATTTGTGATTAAAAAATAAAAAATTCAGTAAAGAATTCAAAGTTTCATAATGGTTTGATGCATAATCTCCTCCCTTATCATCTAACTCCTTAGCATTTTCAGGACTAAGTGTTCCTCCAATGAAATCTAAAATATGTTGGGCTCTTAAATTTATATTGAGCATAATGAATTCTTCGAATTCTGGTTTTGATGACCACATACTTTCTTTTATTATGCATAGTTTTGTTTATAAGCTTTTGAATGATTTTAAGGAAACAAATCAAATAAAAATATTTTGGTGAAGATGTTTTGAGTTTCTATAAAAGTCTAGACGGAGTTCGGAATAAGTTCTTTGTTGCTAATTGTGGCTTATTATTGACAATGGGAGAATTTTTACTGCCAAAAGTAATAAAATAATGATAATTGATTCCAATCAAGGATGAGTGTTGGCAACACCCAGATTTAGAAGAATCATTATAGATTTTAATTTAATTAATAATGTTAATGATTAGGTGACCTCATGGATGAAAACGAGTCGGGTACCCATGAGAATGGAGGTACCCAACACTGAACCTAGTTAAGAATTTGAGAACTGTAACCGAACCCATTTATGGTTGAAAATAAATACATGCACCCGAACCTGAATAAAAAATTTAATACCCATTTAGAACCTGAACTCGTTTATTACCCATTTAATTTTTATATTTTGATAATTTTTTTAGCAATGAAACCATTTGAAAATAGTGGGGAGTTGAGGTGATGTGGGTTGGGGTTGTAGAGTAATTACATGGTCTGATAGAATACAGTGGGTGGGGATGGGTTTGTGGTGTCAGTGGGGTACCATGGGTCAGAGATGGGTGTGTCATCTTTTAATCAATGAATTGAGATTCCCTATACATTTTTATCAAGGGGAAATGACAATCAAGTACCAAAACAAAACCTTAATGACCTCCATTTTAGACCAATGTGGGATTTTATTTTATTTTTAAATTCATAATATTTTTTTATCCTTGGTATTTTCTCATTTTATGGTTCCAAACTGGCATTAACTTCTTGTTTTGGTCCTCAATCATCATTTCCTCTTTTATCAATGCATTGATCCACCTGCCTACTGGGATATTCTACAGACACACTAAATCAATGGGCCACCACTTGATTTATATATATATATATATATATGTTTTATATTTTATCATTAAAAAATTTTATAATAATAATAATTAATATAAACTAATTTAGGGAATCTAAAGAGGATAGTAATTTTGATACCTGAATATGGTTAAAATATGGTTTTCACTCATGGGAACTCGATTTAATCTGATTGGAATGTGTTGGGTACCCGTTTAAGGGGAACCCATTTCCATCCCTATGCGACCTTCAATTTTCTCATCCATTCATTTTTTATGATGACCCATGATAGACTACAGATGAGAGAAAGAGAGTTTGAAATGAATTACCAGACGAAGCTTCTAGAAATATAACTCTAACTACTTCAGTTATACTATCAAAGAAGTTTTACAAGGACCTGCTAGAGAATCTCATGGAAGACTTCTCTCTCTCTGGCCTAAGATTATAGCCTATCAACTGACATCTCCAGAATGCCCGCACCAACTTTCCTCCCCTTATATTTATAACCCGCCTGATCCAAACAAAAAATTAACTAACAAACAAACTGAAAGCCAAAATACAATTTTACCCCTGACTGTTATGAACCCTCCCCTCTTTTGGTAAGTGTACAACACAGGGTGTCGGGACTAAATACCCAACCAGTTGTTTCTAGAAGATCCCTCCTCTTGCATAGCTCTATCAAAACCTATTTGAAAAGTCACCTTGTCCCCAAGGTGAAAATTGGGAAATTGAACTTGTATTACATTCGAATCCTCCCAAATAGACTCTTCTTCAGACTGATCATTCCATTTGATAAACCATTGTAGTGTTTTCCCATGATTTTTTTTCTACTAAAACTGCCCCTCGATAATCTTCTTTTTCAACAAAGTCAGTGGGTATAATTTTTTTTTCATGTTGGACACCACTTATAGATTTCAATTTAGAAACATGAAAAACTAGATGTAATCTAGTATTTGCCAGAAGATTACGTATGTAATAAAGAGAACCAACCCATCCCTCCACTTCATAAGGTCCATAGTACCTGGAAACTAATTTTGAGTTAATGTTCGATATTGTCCCAGGACTATTGGGCCTCAACTTAACCCATACCAAATCACCAACTTTAAATTCCACCTCCCTTCGATGCCGATTGAAATATTTGACCATAAGGTGATGTGAATGCTAGAGGTTTTCTCAGAGTTGATTTAAAGACCCATCTCGATCAACCAGTGCTGCACCAACTACCTCGACCACTGCCTCTCCCCTAGAATAATGAAAAATATGTGGTTTCCTCTGGCCATAGATGATATCAAATGGTGTCTTCCCTGTAAATGTATGAAAATAAGTTTTTTATTGGTACTCTACCAAATCCAACCACAATACCCATTTCTTAGGATGGTTCGAAGAGAAATACATCAAATAAGTATCTAAGCACCTATTCACAACCCCTTCCTGTCTGTTAGATTGAGGGTGATAAGAACTCATCTCCAAAAGAGTTCCTGCTAGCTTAAAAAGTTCCTTCCAAAATAAATTAGTAAACATGGGATCTCTATTGCCGATTATACTTTGGGTACTTTGTGTAGATGTACTACTTCCTTCATAAGCACTTCAACAACCATATTTGTTGTATAAGGGTGTTTTAGAGGAATAAAGTGAGCATATTTACTCAATCTATCCACCACTACCAGAATTACTTCATAGCCCTATGATTTTGAAAGAACCGACACAAAATCCATAGATATATCTTCCCAAATAGAATCAGGTATTGGAAGAGGTTGAAGAAGGCCTACTGGACAAAGTGACACATATTTATTTTTCTAGTATACACTGCAATCTCGTACATACTATTGTGCTTTATGGGTCATTCCAGCCCAAAAAATCCATTTTCCAACCATTTATAAGTTTTCAAATATCCCAAATGTCCTCCTATAGAAGATGAATGATAATACTATAGTAATTTTGGAATTAAAACCGATTATTGGGACAAAACTAATCTATTTTTGTAAAATAACATACCATCCCGATCAAGGAAATTTGGTATAGCTACCTTGTCTTGTTTCAAGGGATCAACTAATTGTTTCAACCTTTCATCTTGGAGAATAACTTCCTTTACGAAATGAATTTCTTCCCAACAAGGTTGAGAAATATCCATATCCATGCTTGCTCTATCTTCTTCCATTGATAAAGCGTCTGCTGCTTTATTCATTGATCTAGTTTTGAAAATAACTTCAAATTAATAACCTAACCGTTTTTAATGCCAACATTGTTGGGTATCATTGATATTATCTTTTGATTCAAAAAAAGCATGAGACTAAGATGATTAGTAAAAACTTTAAATCATCGCCACATAAGATACTGTTTCCAATGTTGAATAGACAACACTAATTCCATGAGATTTTTTTCATAAACAGATTTAGCAAAATTTTCATCAAACAAATCCTTGCTAAAATAAGCAAGTGGTCACCCCTCTTATAATAACACAACCCCTAAACTAGATCCTGAAGTTCCATATTCCATTGTGAACTTTTTTGAAAATTATGGAATTTGAAAAATAGGATCAGATGTTATACAATCCTTCAAATATTCAAAAGCTCCTTGTGCTTCAGTATACCACTGGAACTTATCCTTTGTCAACACCAGTAAAGGCTTTGCTATTTTTCCATAATCCCTTATAAATTTTCGTTAATAACATGTAAGGCCCAAAAATCCTCTTCTTTCACATTTTGTGGCACCCTCCACCGTTTAATAGCCTCATGTTTCATGGGGTATATTTTGAAATTATATGTCCCAAGTACTTTACTACTTTCTTTCTGAATGAACACTTCTTTTCATTTATGTTCAATACATTATCCTTCATACATTGTAATACTGAACACAATTTTTCCATGTGTTCTTCCCACTTCCCACTATAAATCAGTACATCATCAAAGAACACCAATACCCCTTGACTCATATAAGGCTGAAATACAACATTCATAGTAGCTTGAAAGGTGGCTGGATCATTCATTAATCAAAATGGAATTACTAAGTATTCGTAATTCCCCTCACGAGTATGGAAAACCATTTTCTCTATGTATTCTTTCTTCATTCTTACTTGATGAAATCCAAATTTCAAATCCATCTTTGTAAAATATTTTGCCTCATGTAACTTATCTGTCAACTCTTCAATCACTGGAATAAGAAACCTATCAGGTACCATTAATTTATTCAATCCGTGATGGTACACACACATAATTCAGCCCCCATCCTTCTTTCTGACAAATATTATTGGACTTGAATATGAAATGTTACCATGCCGGATGTACCCCTACGCTAAAATCTTCAAAACCTTCTTTCTACCTCATTTTTCATATGAAATGTGTACTTGTAATGTCATATTTTGATTGGATCCTCCCCTTTTAATATGATGGCAAGATCATTTTCCCTCTTTGGCGGCGATCCATAGGATATCTCAAAGACTATTCTATATTGTGGCAGTATCCCCTTAAACTGAAACTGTTGATCTGGTCTCAATTCTGCATCTTCCAGGCCCAAACTGTCGGCATAAATCTTTCTTCCCCCAAGTAATATTGTAAATCTCTATGCAAACTTTGTGCTCAACAGACCCCTGAATCAAAATATTCTTCCCTTTCCAAAAAACTGCCATGGTTATATTCTTCCAATGCATAGTAACATATACAAAATTTTCCATCCATGATATTCCCATTACTAGATCTGGTTAGAGGTATAAAAAAAATAATCATCACTTTCAAATTCCTTTACTCCTGAATCCACTTTCATGGATTGGCATGATCCATTAGAAACCACCTGATGCCCATCTCCCATTCTGATAAAAAAGGTATTAGTTTCGAAAACCCGTATTGTAAGTGATTAAATATCTATTTTGAAATAAAATTGTGACTAACCCCACTATCCACCAAAATCATCAATGCTACCCCTCTTATATTACCTTCTACCAACATAGACTTAGTATTCCCAGCCTTTCTATCTTTATACTCACTGGGTGTTGTCCCCAACATCTCTATTTCTAGCATATTCTCTATCATTTCTTCTTTCTCCATTATTTCATCAAATTCTATTTCTTCCTCTCTTGGGGGATCCACACATTCCCAAACCATCAATTTGAATCCCTTTTATGGAAATCAGTGCCCAAGGTTAAACTTTTTCCCACTAGTATAACAAAGCCCCTTAGCTTTCCTCTCTTCAAATTCTTCTATTGATAAACTTTGGACCACTTTCCACCATGGTTCAAAATTTCCCTTCTTTTCCCTTTATTTCCCTTTTGCAAGAGATAAATATTTCATTTTCATTACATTTGAAGTCCATCCTCGCCTAGATCCTTCAGAAGTAAACCTCCTACTGTGTGTCTCTAGATGTTTAATGATTCCCTTAACTATAAGATCCCTCTCTATTCTACTTTTTAATGTAAGAATCCACGCATAATTGGGAGGTTCAAGTGTAATCATAGAGATTACTATTTCTAGTCTTAGTCCTCTTATGAAAAGACTCGTGTACTAGCGCTAAGTTAGATCTGGAATCCGCATGGCTATTTGCTCAAATTCATCAATATATTCCTCCATTGTTCCTACCTGCCAAAGCCCCTTCAAATAAATGACTGGATCTTCTTTATCCACCCTTACATACCTACTGAGAAAATCCTATTTCAGCTATGTCTGGGACAGTTCAACACTGGTTGATTTTAAATAAACCATCCAATACTGAGCTACTCCCTCCATACACAATTGGGCTATTGGAACCTTCAACTCCTCCCATGTCTGGTGAATTAAGAAGTAATTTTCTTCTCAAGTAATCAATGATACCAGATCCTCTTCTGAAAAATAGGCATTTCTACCTGCCTTGAAATTGCACCAACCTCTTCCCTTTGATTCGATATTCACATCCATCCATTCTCTGTCTACTTCATGTCCTCTATATTCCCTCCTCTATCTGAGTTTCACTTCCACCTTCATTTGACAGTTTCCCCTTCTGGTCATCCAGAATCACACTTTTAGCTTTCCCACTCTCGATTCATGCCATTACTGCAAGGATCTCTTGTACATTCAATCACAGCTCTGAAACTGTGGTCTCCAGTTTTGTTATAGTAGACTTCATGGTTGTGACTGCTGTTTCCACATTTTTCATTCAATTATCCTTTTGTGTGGGCATACAGTGATATGGATAGGTTCAAACCAATGTTTTCTCAAAATACTCTTTCTAGAAATCTCTCTAGAAACCTTTCAACAAGTGGACTAAAATGATAAACTATAGATGAGAGAATTGGAGTTTGAAAGGAAATACCAATATAAGCTTTTAGAAATGTAACTCTATCTTCTTAAGTTATACTATCAAAGAAGTTTTACGAGGACCAGTTGTAGAATCTCCTAGAAGACTTATCTCCCCCAAGCCTAGTCTTAGAGCCTACCAACGGACATCTCCAAAATTCCCACACCAAGTCCCCTGCTCTTCTATTTATAACCCACCAGAACCAAACAACAAAGTAACCAACTAAAAAACAAACTGAAATCCAAAATAAAATTTTACCCATGAACCCCTCCCCTCCTTTGGTAAGTGTACAACACAGGGGGTCACGACTGAATACCCAGTCGAGTGTTGCTAGAAGACCCCTCTTGCACAAGTCTATCACCCCATGTTTATCATAATATGAATTAAATATGAAATTTGTGATTCTAATTGAAAAAATTGAGAATTTGTTATGAGTTCACAATACAATGAATCCCAAATTACTGACTAAAGTTTTATTGTATGTGTTAAACCTAGTTTTATTATAATGGGTATTTCTGAGTCCCATATCGGAATACTCAACAGTGTAATCTTTTATACTCATCTATAAAGAAATGTACCCACCTCAAATTGAGGTGAGGGGAATTATCCATCGACATGGTATTAGAGGGAATTTCCTAATAATACCTTGTTTCCCTCTCCTCTCATCCACTGCACTCCTCCCTCCAGGTAGACCTATGTCCTTCTCGATGGATCCCTACCACCCAAGGAACTCTATCTCACTTGTACAACTCCTCCTGCTGCCTTTTGTCCCACCTAAGAAGAGCCCTCTCGTCGACCCGACCTCTGTTGCGTCATCTCCTGGACCCCACATGTAGCACAGGTTTCCAGCCCGACCTTCAAGATGCATCATGGCCCTACCTCAGAGTGGCTTCTTGGATACTCCTACCCACACAATGCGGTTTCCGTCCCTTCACCTATAGCCGTGTTGATATACCCACCTCCTTCCCCCGCCTCAGTGGCAGCTCCCTTCCCGGAGATTCCTCCCTCCCAATGTAGCTTCCCCACTTGACTGGCACCACACCCTAGGTTTAACCCCTCCCACGATGCTCTACCTACCTCACTTGCTCATTCCCTACCTATTTGTGACCTCTCGGCTTCATGATCAGCCCCACCTCCAGTTGTGATTTTCCAGCCCCTCCCTCCAGTAGCTCTTTGGCTTCACCTGACCTCGCCTTCAATGCAGCCTCCCAGAACCCACCTCCCTTGCGACATCCTGACCCCACCTCTCTCGATAACTCATGGCCCTGCACTCCTCAACAAGTCCCGCCATTTCCCATCTGATGGGTGACTCTTCTGTTTTGCCTCCACCTGCCTGGTTGATGAGTGGCTCAACTCAACCAATTTCTCAGTCTAGCAGAAGACAATGTTGATTTCACTCACGGTCATGTACCTTGACTCCCACATTGAGGCTCCTAAACCACCACCTTATGATCCCAAATATCTCCCCTAGAAGCTTGATGATAGCAAGATATTTTCCTTGCTGGTCAATTCCATGGATCGCTCCATCAAGGACATCACTCGGACTGTCAATACAGTTAAGGAACTCTGGGATTCCTTAAACCTCGTGTATTCTGAGAAAAATAATTTGTCTTGGGTCTTCAATGTTCTTCAGTGTCGGTCACTCATCTGCCAGTAGACCCATTCATTCTCGATGTAATTCATGGAATTGAAATCTCTTCAAGATTAATTGTTTGAGCTTTGGCCCATTACCCAGACACCAGAGTCAGCCTTGGCCCAGAGGTACCAATTTTTCCTCTTTATCCTTCTCTATGGCATCGATCTTGAATATGTGATGACGGCCACGGAGATGCTCGCCATCCCCTCTTTACTAGTGACTCCACAATTGTATCATCACCTTGGAAAGGATGGTTGGGCACTTGCACCACCCACCCTCAGCATCGATCACAGTTCCCTCTTGTTTCGTGGTAGTGGACACTCCTCAGGAACTTGTGGACATGGTTTTGGTGAGGGTCATCATCGTCCCCTCTATCTGCATTGTGGAAAGCTAGGGAACCTGATCGACCGTTGTTGGGTTCTTCATGGCTGCCCATATTAGCAACCTTGGAAATGTCAGACTACGGTCTGGGATGCTTCCTCATCAGCCTCATCTCTTCCCCACTCTATGGACCTCTCCACGGTTGAGCTCAAGCTGATTCATGATCATTATACCACCTCTCTATTGGGTTCTTCGTCGGCATATCTTTCCCACTCTGGTGGTTTCACTGCTTTTGTCAGCTGATAGGAGGCCTCCGATATTGCACAGTTATCAATGGTGGAATAAGACTGGTAAAGGGGTATAATTTTAATTACCTACTTTAGTTAGTTATTTAGGGGTATTAAAGGAATTTTTTAGGAGAAAGGGAGGGGGTTCATAATTTTGTTAGAGTCTCACCTACATTCCAGTGGCCTGTGGAAGCACAAATCCCAAGAAATTCACCTCTTATTCTATCTCAAACAGACTAATTATATAAGTGAAATTCTTTCATTCCTACTTCATAATAATAGAAATTCTATCTCTATATCTCTCTCTCTAAAATCCCTACCAAATTGGGGCTTTCATTGGGATATGAGCACAGTTTTGTTGATCGATCGTGAAGGGATTGGAGTTAGAGAAACGAACTATCTATATCAATTCCACGCAAATGGAGATTAGGGTTGATGGAGTAGAGTTGATGATATCAGTGTTTCAAGCTAGAATGCTACAATAAGAATAAAGCTAGTTGTGACATGAGAGCTCTCTTCAAATGTTAGAAATCCAGGTTCGTGAGCTGACCACTTTCTAGAATAGTTCTGATTCTTAAAGAACAATCTTGGTAAACATAGGACAATGGGAAGAGTGATGTTGAAGGAGGTAGCACTGTTAGAAAATATTCTATTATGGAAGAGCAGTGTTGTGTTTTTCCTCTGATGGAGTCTGGAAGGAAGAAACCATTTCCAAACATTGAATTGTATCGAGAGACTACCAAACCTGTAGAGATGCTGATATTTACCGGAGAGGATCCTATATCAGGGATAGTGAGAGAAGAAATGTACTTTTCAATTTATGGAGTATGTGAGGAAATGAAGGTTACTTTGGCACAATTGTGCATTGAAGGACTCACTCAGTACTGGATAATTTCTTTGAAAACTGTGAAAACAGAATTGACGTGGACACAATTTAAAGAAGAGTTCCTTGGAAGATATGGTAGTTCTGCTGAGGAGGATCCAATGAATTTTTTGAAAGGCTTAAAACAAATAGGATCAGTTGACGACTACATCAATGAGTTCAAACATGCGGCACTACACAGACTAGATTTAACAGAAAAATGGTATGTGATCTTGGTTATTTGAGGATTGCATTTAGAAATTGTAGTACAATACTAACACATGAACCAAAAACTAAAATCTATTTTCTTACACTTACAAGACATGTAGAGTGAGAATTAATTATTAAGGGAATTATTAAACCCACTAATGTTCGAGGAAAGGGAGTAAAAACTAGAGTTTTGGGATGACAAGGGAGTTTTAACAGCACTGTGAAAATTGTTTCTACAACAGATAGAAGAGAAAAGAGAGTAGGAGAAGTTGTGTCACGGTGTAGAGGAGTAAAAAATTTATCAATAGAAGAGTATGAGGAAAGGATATCCAAGGGATTATGTTTTACTTGCGACCAATTTTTTTTAGCGCAGACATAAGTGTACAGAAAAGGTTAGAAGCTCGTGGTAAAGGAATGTGTGGAAACCTTAGGATGAAGAAGTGAAAGAAACTGGTTCGAAAGAAAGGAATGCAAGGTAGATTCCTAAACAAACTGATGAGTAGTGGGAGATGGTAATGCAAGGTACTAGAGTTAGTGTGGAAGGTAAAGAACTAGATGGGGGAATAAAATATATGATTATGGAAGGAAGTGTAGAAGGGATACTGATATTGGTATTAATTGATAGTAGAGAAAGTCACAACTTCCTTTCCAAGCATTTGTTTAAACTAATTACCCCGATAGAAGAAACCAAACCTTTTATTATTTTATTGGGGTATAGACGTCGAGTAATGTCTCATAGAATGTGCCGAACTCTTAAGGTGTGTTTAGGAAATGTGGAGTTTTTAGTGGATGTTTATCTTTTTGACACTACAGGACCTGATTTGGTGCTTGGAATATCCTATCCTGAGACTCTTGGGTATGTAACTTCACATTAGAAGCAAATGACATTGAGATTTTCGTGTAAAGGGAAGTAATGTTGTAGGGAATATGAAATAAGGATAATTTTACAAGGGCTATACAAAAATATTTTAATTATAGAAGAATCAGGGTTAATGGCTTGTAGTGGACAATAGATGAGGATGTGGAAGGAAGTAGTATATAGTTGAATTCTTTGCAAACAAAATAGTTGCAGAAAAATCTTCTTCAGTTTGAGTAAGTATTTGAGACTCCTACAGTCTTGCCACTAAAAAGGGAAATAGACCATTCGATAAGGTTAAAATGTAGAGTAGAACAAGTGAACATCTGCCATATAAGTATGTTCATTATTTGAAGAATTAAATAGAAAGGAAAGTCCTAGAAATTCTAGAACACGAGTTTATCTGAACTAGTACTAGTCCATATTCTAGCCCTATTATATTGGTTAAAAAAGATGGAGGTTGTAGAATGTGCGTAGACTACCGAGCACTGAATTTGAAAAAAAATTCTTGAATGATTCTCTATTCCAGTTATTAAAGAACTGATGGATGAGTTGTACAGGGCAGTATTCCTAACAAAAATAGATTTGAAATTGGGGTTCCATCAGGTGCAGATGAAAGAGGAATATGTATAGAAAACAACTTTTAAAACTCATGAGGGGAATTATGAATACCTTGTAATACCATTTGGACTAATTAATGCATCGAAAAATTTTCGGGAAACTGTGAACTCAGTGTTTTGAAAATTATTACAGAAGGATGTCTTGGTATTTTTTGATGATATACTGGTTTTCAGAAGCTAGGAGAGGCCTTTGGAGGATTTGAGTTTGGTATTACAAACTATTAAGAGAATACTCTATTTTCGAACCAAAAGAAATGTTCTTTTGGAAGGAAGTTAGTGGAGTATCTTGGGAATATTATCTCTGATAAAGGAGTCTCAATTGATCCTAAGAAAATAGATGCTTTTAGAAATTTGCAGAAGCCTAAAAACATCAGGGAAGTCTGGGCATTCCTAGGATTGACCGGGTGTTATAGAAAATTTATTAGAGATTATGGGAAGATAGCTCAGCCCTTAACTCAATTGACTATGAAGGAAGGATTCTTTTGGACTATGGAGTCTACCAAAGCATTTGAAAAACATAAAAAATGTATGAAAGCCACATCGATTTTGAGAATGCCTGATTTTACTAAAAAATTTTAGTGGAATGTGATGCTTTGGGTAAGGGAGTTGGGGCTGTTTTGTTGCTTGATTGTACCACGATTCACTGTTTTATTCCACCCTTACACCGTAGTTTTAAACTAGTTTTGTAATGAATATTCCAAATATAATAATAAATTTCACTTTATTATTGAATCAAAATATTAATGTTAATCAATATTAGAATGGGAAATGTTACTTTTTTTATTGTTTCAATGTAGGTGGAGGTGATTTGGAGGGCCCTTGATGAAGTGAAAGAAAAATGGGCCAAAATTGCATGGATCCATGGACATCTGTTCACTGTTTTGAATAGTACATAAAATCAGTGCATCCAAATGGGATGATATTTTTTGGTCCTTTCCAAAATTTAATAGGATACATTTCATATTAAGTAACTCAATCCGGATTCTGATTTTATGGGGGCCATCCGAACTGATCTGTCCAAGCCACCGAATTTGGACCAAGTCAAATGTGGTGTTCTGTATGTTATCAATATCTTGAGCTGTAGTTGTTCAGACGGTTCCAAACATTCAGTAGAGACAGTCAAGAGGTAGGGATACAACCTTTCTATTTTCTCCAAAGCGAGATAAGACTGTCTTAAGGCTAAAACACGTCGTGAAAGTGGATTGATGAAATCTGTGAGCCTAAAACCACCTTCCAATTTTCCTATAAAAGGGCACCAAGGGAACCTCATTTGCAAGTTCGGACAATGAGTGAAGTGCTTCCAATTTGGATTCCTAGAGGAGTCTACTAATCACCTTGGAGATTCTGGAGTCCCCTATCCTCATAGGGGGATCAACAATGAAGAAGGAGTTCAACCCGAGCATCCTCCTCCTCCCGATGTCGAGCTAAAAGTTGGGTGCTCGTTGTGAGGGAGCTACACACATGTCAAGAGAGTTACGATGCATAAACTAGCTACTGGTTTGGATTAATTTGGGTTTTTAAACATTTCATTCCATGTATCTTATTTTATTTTAGATTTGAATGCTTTATTTGATACATGTGAGTGTTATGCTCTTAATTTCTAACCGATCGGTGTGAGGTTTTGAGTGTGTGACTTGTGTTGTTCCGATTGGACATCACAAGAATCCTTTTCATACCCAACTTATTGAGATTTCAATATTATTTGGAAGCTATTATTCCATGAATAAGTACTGGACCTTGAAAATACGATTGTCACGTCAAGGTTTGGTCCTTAATGCATTGAAATAAAAGCTTAGGAATTAATCGGGATTCCAATTAACTCCAACCAAAGAATTACTCTAAACCTAAGATGAATCTCTATGAACAATGAACTTGATATGTGTGTAGTGAAATCAAATTGACCCTTTTATCTCATATTTCTCAAAATCCACTTGGTCACTCATCTTTTAAGCTATTTCAACTAAGTCATTGTTTTAAACAGTTTTCAAAACCACCCCCTCTCTTAGTCATTTTTATTAAAAATACACACTCTAAACCTACCAACGATCTTTGAGAGACGACCTAGGGTCTACCCTAGAATATAAATCAACCTTTAAAATATAATCAATTTGATGTGTCACGGCATCGCGGTCAAATTTTGGCACCGTTTCTGGGGAGCGCTTTGGTTTTTTGTGCGTGTTTTGATAATTTTTTTGTAATTTTTTTGAATATTTGTTTGTTTTATCTTCTACCTTTGCATTTGTTTTTGTGTTCTAATTTATTTATTGTGTAGGTTCTTTGTATGACACGTTCTACTCCGGGAGACCTACAAACTTTCGAACCCAAACTGGAGAGGATCCAACAGCAATGAAACCGAGACATACAAGACCATACTTTGAAGGAGGAGACATCAAATCTTAAAATTCTTCTTGATCCTTCTTCTTCTTCTAAAACCAAAGTTAAAAATGAACATAACTTGTATATCATGGCTGAAAATAATAGAACACTAAAATAAATAACCTCACCTGATGTTGATATCCGACCCACTTACATTCAATTACAAGGCGAGACACCCAATTTTGAACTAAAATCTGGTTTAATTCATTTATTACCAAGATTTCAAGGACTGCCTGAAGAAGATCCACAGAAGCATTTAAAAGAATTTCATACTGTGTGTTCAACATTAAAACCTTCTAATGTGGATGAAGAACAAGTAAAACGTAGGGAATATCCATTTTCATTAGAATACACGACTAAAGATTAGTTGTATTATGTTAATTCACCTATTAGAGGTTGGGCTGACATGAAACGACTTTTTCTTGAAAAATACTTCCTATCCTCTCGAAATGCAACAACAAGGAAAGAAATATGTGGGATAAGACAATCTCAAGGAGAAACCCTTCATGAATACTGGGAATTCTTTAAAATATTATGTTCAAGTTGTCCACACCACCAAATAAGTGATCAACTTTTAATACAATATTTTTATGAAGGTTTAATTCCAATAGATCATAACATGATTGATGCTGCTGCAGGTGGTGAACTAGTGGATAAAACCCCGATCGCTGCAAGGACCCTAATTGAGACCATGGAACAGAATACTCAACAATTCAGTTCAAGGTCCAGCGTACCCATTCGAGGTGTCCATGAGGTGCAAAGTACTGAATTTGAGAAGAAGGTAGAAACAAAGTTTGAAGAGGTGAGTACCCTTATATGACAACTTTCTCTTTCCCAAGTGAAATTACAATCTCCTCCTCCCATACATTGTGGTATATGATCTTATGATACCCACTATTTTGACCAATGCCCCCAATTGAGATAAACTTCTGAGAGTTGTGGGACAATATTCCCAGGACGCCCCTATAACCAACCCATTAGGCAAGAACCTTACGATCCATCCAACCCTGGGTGGAAAGAAAACCAAGCCTATAGGCAAGGGGGGTATTCAAACCAGCCTCATCCACCATGGAACCAACCAGGGAAAAGTAGTCATCAACCACCACCACCCAGAAATTTTCAACCACCCCAAAGGTCTTTCCAACAACCCCCTCCAAAACCTGAGCCTAGCCTAGAAGATATGATGAAGCAAATGGATGTCAATAATCTACAGTTCCAACAAACCACCCAAGCATCCACACAAGACCTCAAAACCCAATTAGGACAACTAGCTAACTCGGTGGGTGAAATCCAAAGCCATGGGTCTGGTAAACTACCCTCTCAACCACTTTTCAACCCTAGGGATAAGGGAAATGTTAGTGCCATCACACTTAGGAGTGGAACTCAACTTAAAAGCCAAATGAGCCCTCCATTAGAGTCATCCTCTCCTAAGGAAACCAGCATCCCAACCATTGAAAAAGGTTCAAATGAGATGGAACCTTGTCTTGAGAGAAGTCCTACCAAAGGAAAGAGTGTGTCTATTGATGAGTTACCAAGCCCAAGCATTCCTCTTCCATATCCCCAAAGATCCACCCAACCAAGGAAACAAAATGAAACTAAACTTGATAAATAAATCTTGGAGACTTTCAAAAAAGTGCAGGTTAACATTCCATTGATTGATCCTATCAAGAAAATTCCGAGATATGCAAAGTTTCTGAAGGAGATGTATACCCACCGAAGGTGACTTAGAGGTGATGAGAAGGTGAAATTGGGGAGGAACGTCTCAGAATTGATACAACCGTCACTTCCCACCAAGTACAATGATCCTGGAACATTCTTGATTCCATGCACCATAGGGGGGTATTCTTTCCCCAATGCTATGCTTGATTTGGGTGCTTCTATTAATGTTATGCCTCACTCCATATACTCTTATTTGCAGGTCGGTGAACTAAAGCCCACTAGAATAGTTGTTCAGCTAGAAAATCGTAGTACGGCACACCCTTGCGGTGTGTTAGAGGATGTTCTTGTGAGGGTTCAAAATTAAATATTTCCTGCTGATTCTTATGTGCTAAAAATGGAAGATGATAGGATGAATGGACATGCCCCAATTATATTGGGTAGACCTTTCTTGAAAACCTCCAAATCCATAATTAATGTCCATAATGGTACATTATCTATGGAATTTGGTGGTGACATAGTCCATTTCAACATCCTTGATGCCATGATGCACCCCTCATAAGAACATTTCTCTCTCTCGGTAAATTCAATTGATATACTCCCTTCCCCTAAAATCACTTCATCTGTTTCCCCTAATCCCCTTTCTGAATTTTCCTCTTTGGTAGAAATTCTTGGAAATGAATCATGTGTTGATTGTTGTAGTGGTCTGGAAAAGTGTCATGCATGTTTATTAATTGATAATTTCTTGAAAACGGAGGATCACATGACCATCGATGATACTGCTATGCTTGTAAAATCTAATTCCTCATCTGAGGATGATACCATTAAGCAGTTAGATGAGATTAGTGACCTCTCACTTTCACACACACTCCCATCAATCCAAAATCCACCTAAATTGGAACTAAAGAAACTACCTCAAGATTTAAAATATTCATATCTTGAGAATGGAAACAAGTTTCCCGTCATCATTGCTAGTTCAATCCCTCCTGAGCATGAATTGTGACTGCTTGAACTTTTGAGGGAGCATAAACAAGCATTGGGATGGACACTTGCAGACATTCCTGGTATTATCCCATCAATTTGTACACATCATATTTTATTAACTGATGAGGATAAACCAGTGAGGCAGGCACAAAGTTGACTGAACCCAAACCACTTAGAAGTAGTTAAAAAGGATGTAACAAAATTATTGGCTGCTGGAATCATTTACCCCATCTCTGAAAGCCAATGGGTCAGTCCCGTTCAAGTAGTTCCTAAAAAAACTGGCCTAATGGTAATTAAAAATGAAAACAATGAATTGGTTCCAACTCATGTGTAGAATAGTAGGTGTGTCTGTATAGATTATCACCGACTAAACCAACACACTAGGAAGGACCATTTCCCCTTTCCATTCATTGACCAAATGCTAGAGAGGCTAGCGGGGAAGTCCCATTACTGTTTTCTTGATGGGTATTCTGGATACTTTCAGATACATACTTCCCCCGAGGATCAGGAAAAGACAACCTTCACTTGCCCCTTTGGCACATTTGCCTATAGAAGGATGCCATTTGGTCTGTGCAATGCTCCGGGTACTTTCCAACGATGTATGGTTAGTATTTTTTCAGATTACCTGGAGAGTTTCATGGAAGTTTTCATGGATGATTTTACTGTTTATGGATCCTCTTTTGATGAATTTTTAAGTAGTCTTGGTTCTGTCCTACGTCGCTGTATTGAAAAGAATCATGTATTAAATTATGAGAAATGCCATTTCATGGTACGACAAGGTATAGTTTTGGGACATGTCATTTCTGGGGATGGTATCCAAGTAGATAAATCGAAAGTGGATGTCATTTCTTCCCTACCATTCCCTAAAAATGTACGTGATGTGCTGTCTTTCCTAGGTCATGCTGGATTTTACCGTCGTTTCATTCGTGATTTTAGTAAGATTGCACTTCCCCACTCCTGCTTACTCCAAAAAGAAAAAGATTTTGTTTTTGATAAAGAATGTGAAAAAGCTTTTAATAAATTAAAATGGAGTCTCACATCACCCCCGGTAATCCAACCACCTCGGTGGGATTTATCATTTGAGCTCATGTGTGATGCCTCTAACTATGCAGTTGGGGCAGTCTTGTCACAAAGGATCGATCGAGCTCCACATGTCATTGCCTATGCCTCACGTACTTTGGACCCTGACCAAGAAAAATACACCACCACTGAAAAATAATTTCTTTCCATTGTGTTTTCCTTGGATAAATTTAGGTCATACCTTTTAGGGTCCAAAGTCATTGTGTTCTCAGACCATGCAGACCTCTTGTATCACCTAAAGAAACCGGAAGCCAAACCACGTCTCATTCGTTGGATGCTCCTCCTTCAAGAATTCAATCTAGAAATTAGAGATAAAAAAGGAGCAGAGAATCTGGTGGCAGACCATATCAGTAGGATCCCACCATCCTCGGACATTGTCTCATCCTCTTGTATTCCCATTAATGACTTGTTTCCTGATGAGCAATTGTACAAAGTGCAATATGTTATTCCCTGGTATGCTGAAATTGTAAATTATTTGGTAGCATCTTGCATTCCTACTGAATTCAACAAAACCAGGCCAATCGTCTAAAACATGAGTCTCGTTTGTACATTTGGGATGACCCCTACCTTTGGCACACATGTAGCGATCAGGTCCTTAGGCGTTGTGTTCCTGATGAAAAGTTTCAATATGTCCTTAGATTCTTCCACACTCTTGCTTGTGGGGGCCACTTTGGTCCCCAATGGACTGCTCGCAAAGTTCTTGATTCTGGTCTCTTTTGGCCAACACTTTTTTGGGATGCCCATGAATTTTGTAAATCTTTTCCTCGTTGTCAAATAATGGGGAATGTCACTAAAAGGAATTAAATGCCACAACAACCCTTTCTCTTTCATGACATTTTTGATGTTTGGGGCATTGACTTTATGGGGCCATTTCCCAATTATTTTGGCAACTTGTACATTATTTTGGTCATTGATTATGTATCAAAATGGGTAGAGGCACATGCCACAAGGACAGATGATTCCAAAACAGTTGTAGAATTTTTGAGAACTCAGATCTTTTGTAGGTTTGGATTACCTAGGTTCATCATTAGTGACCAGGGTTCTCATTTCTGCAACCGAACAATGCAATCACTATTGCGTCGGTATGGGGTCGGTCATCGAGTTTCTACTGCATATCATCCACAGACCAATGGTTAAGCTGAGGTGTCAAATAGAGAGGTAAAACAAATTCTTGAAAAAATGGTTCAACCCAATAGGAAAGATTGGAGTCTTAGACTTGATGATTCATTATGGGCCTACCGTACTGCTTTCAAAACTCCCATTGGAATGTCACCCTAACGTCTTGTGTTTGGAAAGAGTTGTCACCTCCCTGTTGAGATTGAGCACCGGGCCTACTGGGACATCAAACAATGCAATTCTAATCATTCTGGTGCAGGTGCTCAAAAGAAGTTGCAGATTTAGGAGCTAGAGGAAATGAGAATAGATGCATATGAAAACTCTAGGATTTATAAGGAGAGAACCAAGGCTGCCCATGACCGTCTTATCCTTCATCGTCAGTTCCATATTGGGCAGAAGGTCCTCCTTTATAATGCAAGGCTGAAGTTGCATCCTGGTATGCTTCGTTCCCGCTGGTTTGGACCATACATTGTTACTAATGTCTCTCCATTTGGTGTTGTTCAGGTTCAAAATGAAGAAACCAAGCAAACCTTCGCTGTCAATGGGCAGCGGCTGAAGCACTTTTATAAACCCGTTCTGGAGTCCCCGATGGAGGAACTCCAAATTCAAGAAGCACACTATGAATTACATCCACCAGGTTTTATCTTTTCTTCCCACATTCTCTTTTACTACAGTGAGGACACTGCATACTCTAGGTGTGGGGGGGGGGGTGGGTGGATACATTCCTGGGATAGTTAGGAATTTTCATTGTTTTCTCCTTTTGTTTTCTCTTTTTTGCCTTCTTTATGGTATTTTCATTTTTCCCCATCAACAATTTCGAAGTTCCATGATTTGGAGACCATAATAGGGGGAAATTAAAAATACCATAACGAAAGCTAAAAAGAGTATTTGTATGAATTTAACATCAGGGAGTGATTTTTAGTGAATTGGTTTTCTGTCAATGATATAAATAGTCGTATCTATGTGAAACCATTGAGATGATTGATGCCCATTGTGTGAGTAGTTTTGGGGAAAACTGTGTCACTAATATCTCCACAAATTTTTGCACCAAACCACAAAGTGTGATTATTTCTTACTTAATATAATGTAAATATATTTTGGGTTAATATTTTTCATCTTTAAATGATATTTCCATACGTTCGTTCCTTATCCGATCTGTTTCATTACAGTACCAGATTGACCTATGTGTGTGTACCTAATGTTAGACTATTGTATGCCCTCAAAAAAATTGTTGTGTCTTGGGAAGGTCAAAAACCACTCTTCCTCAACCTTTGATCTTGATTTAACTATTGAAATTAGTGTCGTGAGGAGATCAAACAAGGGTTGAGAGATGAGTGTGAGATTTGTTCCAAATGCAACTTCAAAAAAAATATAATAAATGAGGGGAGTGATGAAATGTGCAACATATGGGGATATCTAGGTCGAGAGCTTATGGTTTGACTTCTGGGAATGATTAAATGAGTGGGTCTTGAAATATGATTGCAAATGATGTAGGATAGGTTCGGTGAAAAATCATTTAAAGCTGAATAATGTTAAAATAACCTATATTTATTTGATAGAAAGTGGAAAGAATAACATGGAATGGTTTTCACAAACACACATGGAGAGTTAGTGAAATGGTTGACCATTGAATTCCTTGCTCATATAGGTGTCATAAATCTCTTTGAATTTTATTGTGATATGATTTATGACACATCTTTTTCCATTTTCACTGGGAAGAACTCCTTGGTGTGGTTCGTGCATTGATCACTTTACATTAAATACAATTTCCTCAAACAATAAATATTCAGGATGTGGAAAATATATATATATATTCATCATTGTATTTGGATATGGGACTTTTCCTAGGAGTGCAAATGTTTAGGTGTGAGGGTGTGATCGTACCACGATTCACTGTTTTATTCCACCCTTACACCGCAGTTTTAAACTAGTTTTGTAATGAATATTCCAAATATAATAATAAATTTCAATTTATGTTGGAATCAATATATTAATGTTAATGAATATTAGAATGGGAAATGTTACTTGTTTTTATTGTTTCAATGTAGGTGGAGGGGGTTTGGAGGGCCCTTGATGAAGTGAATGAAAAATGGGCCAAAATTGCATGGATCCATGGACATCTGTCCACTGTTTTGAATAGTACACGAGATTCGTGCATTCAAATGGGCTGAAATTTTGTGGCCCTGTCAGGAATTCAATATGATACATTTAATATTAAAGAACTCAATACTGATTCGTCTTGTATGGGGCCGATCCGAACTAATCTGTCCAAGCCACCGAATTTGGAACAAGTCAAATGCGGTGTTCTGTATGTTATCAATATCATGAGATGTAGTTTTCCCAACGGTGCCAAACTTTACGTGGAGACATTCAAGAAGTAGGGATATAACTTTTCAATTTTCTTCAAAGCAAGATAAGACTTTATGAAGGTCGAAACACGTCGTGCAAGTGGATTGATGAAATCTGTGTGCCTAAAACCACATTCCAATTTTCCTATAAAAGGGCACCAAGGGAACCTCATTTTCAAGTTCGTCCAAGGAGTGAAGTGCTGCCAATTTGGAGTCCTAGAGGAGTCTACTAATCACCATGGAGGTTTTTGAGGCCCCTATCTTCATAGGGGGGTCAACAATGAAGAAGGAGTTCAACCCGAGCTTCCTCCTCCTCCCAATGTCGAGCTAAAAGTTGGGTGTTCGTTGTGAGGGAGCTACACACATGTAAAGGGAGTTCTGATACATACATTAGCTACTGGTTTGGAGTAATTTGGGTGTTTAAACATTTCATTCCATGTATCTTATTTTATTTTAGATTTGAATACTTGATTTGATACATGTGAGTGTTATGCTGTTAATTTCTAACCTATCAGTGTGAGGTTTTGAGTGCGTGACTTGTGTTGTTCCAATTGGACATCACAAGAATCCTTTTCATACCCACCTTATTTAGAATTCAATATTATTTAGAAGCTATTATTCCATGCATAAGTACTGGACCTTGAAAATACGATTGTCACGTTAAGGTTTGGTCCTTAAAGCATTGAAATAAAAGCTTAGAAATTAATCAGGATTCCAATTAACTCCAACCAAAGAATTAATCTAAACCTAAGATGAATCTCTATGAACGATGAACTTGATATGTGTGTAGTGAAATCACATCAACCCTTCTATCTCATATTTCTCAAAATCCACTTGGTCACTCATCTTTTAAGCTATTTCAACTAAGTCATTGTTTTAAACTGTTTTCAAAACCACCCCCTCTCTTAGTCATTTTTATTAAAAATACGCACTCTAATGCTACCAATTCTCCTTGAGAGACGACCTAGGGTCTTCCCAGACTATAAATCAACCTTAAAAATATAATCAATTTGATGTCTCATGACATCACGGTCAATGCTAGAGGGGAAACCTATAGCGTATTTTAGAAAAAAAATTGACTGATTCAAATTTATCAAAATCAATATATGAAAAGGATTTAATGGCATTGGTGCTATCAGTTCAGTATTGAAAATAATATTTTTTGGGGAACCGATTTGTGGTTTACACTTATCATCATAGTCTTAAAAATCTATCAAGTCGGTGGGTAATCTCTATAAATCTGCAGTGTTCGCATGCTTAATTGTTGGGTTATGACTTCGAAGTTCAATATAAACCTTGAAAGCAAAATAATGTAGCTGATGCACTGTCCAGGGTATGTGAGGGGGTAGTTTTTTCATAGATGGTAGTTTATAAACTTGCTTATACTGATTTCCAGAATGTGCATAGAGGTCCAACAAGATGAAAAGTTTCATGAAATTATTAATGCAATTAAAAGTGTAAAGTTAGATTGATCTGGTTATGTTTTGCAAGGGGATATGCTATATTTCAAAAATCAAATAGTCTTATCTAGAAATTCTACTATGATACCTATACTACTGCAACATTATAACTCTTTAGTAGAAGGTGGACATTCTGGATAACCTAAAAACATACAAATGATTTTCTAATGGAATATTTTTGTCTGGAATGACAAGATATGTTAAATAGTCTGTTCGGGTTTGTGAGATTTTTCAACAAAATAAATATGATGCTATGAACCCTACTAGATCAATCCAAATATTTCCTCTTCCTAAACAGGTTTGGGTAGAAGTTTCAATAGATTTTGTTTCTGAATTTCCCAAATACCATAGTTATGAAGTTGTTCTAGTGGTGGTTGATAGACTTAGTAAATATGATCATTTTATTCTACTAAAGCATCCCTATAAATCTAAGCTTTTAGTAGAAGTATTTGTGAAAGAAATTTTCTGTTTGCATGAAATTACAATAGTTATAGTGAGTGAAAGGGATCCACTTTTCATGAGTCATTTTTGGAAAGAATTATTCAAATTACAAGGAACCATTCTTAATATGAGCTCATCCTATCACCCTCAAAGTTATGGGAAAACTGATGTGGTAAATCAATTCTTAGAATCTTATCTTCGGTGCTTTTCATTAGATCATCCAAAAAAGTGGGAATATTGGCTACCTTGGGCAGTATTCCATTACAATACATCATATCATGCTTGTATAGGAAGAATGCCTTTTGAATTAGTTTATAGAAGGACACCACCAAATGTTCTACACTATGTGAAAGGAGAAGCAGCTGTAGAAGCTATTGCAGCAGCTCTAATTGATCGGGTTGAGATGTTAAAGAAGTTATGAGTAAATTTACACAAAGCATAGCAGTTAATGACCGGATTTTCAAACCAACATCATAGGAAGGTGAATTACAAGGAAGGGGATTTGGTTTGGGTCGAATTATGACCAAATAGACCTAAAGTGGGGTCCAAGACTAATCCTAAGTTGGAGGCACAATATTATGGGTCTTTTTCTATTGAAAAATGTGTTGGGCCTGTAGTATATAGGCTGAAACTACCACTTAATAGCAATGTGCATCCAATTTTTCTTGTTTTTGAAAACTACAACTGGATATAAGAATAGTGAAGGGGAGATGACCAGATATTTTTTGGTTGAATGAGAGTATCCTTTTTCTATTCTTGCTGAAAGGATGCAAGGGAGAATACCTATGTGTTTGATTCCATGGCATGGACGTTCGAAGGATGAAGAAACCTGGGAGGAAACAGAGCAGATTGAATCCTAGTTTCTTAATTTCCACCTTGGGGACAAGGTAAAAAATTATGGGGGAGGAAATGATAGGAGACCTCCGATATTGCACACATATCAAAGGAGGAATAGGACTGGTAAAGGGGTATAATTGTAATTACCTTCTTTAGTTAGTGAGTTAGGGATATTAAAGAAATTCTTAGAAGATAGGGAGGTGGATTGTAATTCTATTTGAGTATCTCCTACGTGCAAGTGGCCTGTGGAAGCATGGATCCTATGAAATTCTCATCTTCTTTTGTCTCAAACAGACTAACGTTGTAAGTGAAACTCTTGTTTCTCTCTCTCTCTCTCAAATCCTCATCATAAGCCATCGCTCCCCTTCCTAGATGCTTGAATCAAGTGCATCAGATCATCTCACAGGTGATGCATATATGCTATCCACCTATCATCTATATACTAGTTCCTCATCCATAATTGTTGATAATGGATCCACTATCCCCATTGCGGGATTTGGCGCCTGCTTCCTGAATTCATTTATTCACCTACCTTCTGTGGCCCATGTTCCTCGCAGTCCTTTTAACATTATCTATATAAGTATGTTTACAAAGGATCACAACTATAGTTCCATATTTACATCTTCTAATATTATGTTTCAAGAGCGGATGATGAATTGGGAACTTGGTAGAGGCCAACTTCGAGAAGGGGTGTACATGTTCGATGTGCCGACACCCGTTGCCTGCATGTCTATCTCTGCTCGTGCATTGGACCTTCATTATCGGTTGGGACATCCACCCACCTCATCCCTTCATCAACCTTTTCTAAATATTATTCAGCATGTTTCCTTTCATTGTGAGTCATATAAATTTTCGAAACATCATCGCACTTCATATCTTCCTCAAGTGGTTACATGGGCTTGCAAACCCTTTGATTTGGTTCATTCAGATGTATGAGGTCCCTATGCCGTCTCCAGTCACTTAGGGTATAAATATTATATATCATTCATTGATGATTTTTCATGTATAACTTGGCTATACCTTATTTGAGATCGGTTTAAGGTATTTTATAATTTTCAAACCTTTTACCATGAGATTCATACCATGTTTTCCATCTCCATTAAATGTCTCAGCTCAGACAATGAGTGAGAGTATTTGTCCACTCTCTTTCAGCAGTTTCTCTAGGCGAACAACATCATTCATCAGACCTCTTGTCCTAATACACCCCAACATAATGGAGTGGTCAAGCAGAAACACCAACATATTCTAGAGAATTCTCAGGCCCTTCTATTCCACAGGTAGGTTCCTCTTTGAGGGATGCCATCCTTACTGCTACGTACCTCCTCAATCATCTTCCTTCTTCTATCCTTCTGGGGGAGACTCATTTTTGGACTCTGTTATCCTCTCTGTCTCCACACTCACTTCCACTCCGTGTGTTTGGATGTCTTTGTTATGTCTACAAAACATGTCTCAACCTTTCAAAGATCTCTCCCAAATCCCTCCATTTCATATTCCTTGGATATTCACATACTCATCACAGATACCGATGCTTCTCTCTGGACCTATGGTAGTATATCATTTCTGCTGATGTATCATTTGTTGAGAGCTCTTCATTCTCTCTTACCACTCCCCATATAGACACTACCATTGATGATTGTCTTCATCTCATCATCCACCCTCCTTTGGTATCTCTTCCTGCTGATCACTGATTTGGTATGGTCTACTCCCGTCACCCATCAACTATTCCCCCTATCCAGGTTGAGGAAACCATCATCCAAGGTTTTTCTGATGCTCTAGACCTAACACTAGATGACTTTCCCATTGCACTCTAGAAAGGTAATCATTCTTGTTAGAATACTCCTATCTTTACATCTTTATATATAGATATTTCAACTCAGGAGAGGATATATATTCCCTACACGGTTGGCAATTCCAAATCTCAATCGGGGTGGATACAAGTGATGTGGGTTGAATTAAAGGCTCTGGAATACAACCATACTTGGGATCTGGTCCCCCTTCTAGAAGACAAATAAGCGTTTGATATTAAGTAGATGTATACAATCCGTCTTAATGCTGATGGCACTATTCATCACCTCAAAGCCTGCCTTGTGGGAAATGTATTTTCACATATATATGGTATTGACTATTTTGATACCTTTTCTCCAGTTGTAAAGATGACATCAGTCTGTTTATCAATCTCTTTGTCTGCTCATCATCATTGGTCCATTCATCAACTAGATGTCAAAAATTCCTTTCTCCATGGATTTCTCGATGAAGAGATATATTTAGAGAAACCCCTTGGATTTCATGCCTCAGGAGCAGACTCCCATGTCTTTTGAATTCTTCGATCACTATATGGTCTCAAGAATTCACCTCACACTTGATTTGGCCAATTTTGTACCATTTTCACAGCATTTGGGTCTCTCGCAGTATGAAGGACCACACTGTCCTCTACCGTACGACGTCCAATGGCTGCATCCTACTGGAAGTGTATGTTGATGATATCATCATCAATGGGAGAAAATCCACTGGAATCGCCCAAATAAAGGGGCATATTCACCACCACTTCCACACCAAAGATCTCGGTCCTCTCACATATTTCCTTAGCATCTAGGTCTCCCATTCTACAAACTCCATTGTTTTATACCAATGTAAATGTGCCATGGATATCTTGCAGGATGCAGGTTTGAGTCAGGTAACTACCATGGACACTCCTCTTGATCCTGGGATCGTTCTCTATTTGAAAACACCGAACCCTTTTCTCACTCATATATCTACCGTCATCTTGTAAGAAAACTCAATTACCTCACCATGACATGTCTAGAATTTTCCTACACTGTTAGCAAAGTGGGCCAATTCATGGATCATCTGACCAACTATCAGTGGGATGATATCCTACGCATTGGAAAATACATAAAGAAAGACCATGTCTATGGTCTTCAGTACTCACATCACGCCTATCTAAATTGAGGCTTTCTGTGATGTTGACTATGTTGGTTTCCTTGCTACCCAAATGTCTGCTTCTAGGTTTTCCATTTTCTTGGAAGGTAACCTCATATCTTAGAACAACAAGAAAAATATTGTCATTTCTAGATCTAGTGTGGAGTCAGAATACCATGCCATGGCCACAGTCACTACTGAGATACTTTGGCTTCATCATCTTCTCCATGAGTTTTGCTTCCCACCACAGACATCTGCTCATATCTGGTCTGACAATTAGGCAGCCACGAATATTGCTTATAATACCGTCTTCCATGAACGGGCAAAGAATATTGAGGTGGGCTGCCACTTTCTTCGCCGTCACCTTGAGTAGAATCATATTAGTTTTAGCCACATTCTGATGGTAGAATAGCTTGTCGACATATTCACCAAAGGCCTCCTAGGAGCTCGTCTGGACTCTCTTAAAACCAAGCTGGGTATATCAGCAACCCAACTTGAGGGGGAGTGTTAAAACCAATTTTATTTTAATGGGTATTTATGATTCCCACATTGGAACACTCCACCGTATAATCCTTTTTTTGGCCTATAAAATAATGTCCCCACCTCACATTGAGGTAAGGGGAATTCACCATCTATAGTATGAAATCATCAAAATTGGATCTTAATATGTTGTTTTATGGATATTCCATTTTCTATATAGAATTTTTATTTAATTTTTCATCTCTTATTTTCAATGAAAAAATCTAGATAAATATTTATTGATATTTTTTATTAGTTTTTCAATAATACATGATTTGAGGATTTTTGAATTATTAGATTCAAACTGTGTTGGAAATATTCTATGATTTTTCCATGATTTTAATGTAATTATTTTTTTCCATTTTGATGTAAAAATGTGTTTTGGATTTCAGAAATTGAGACATCAATATATTTAAAATTTATGCCCCCCATAAGTGGCTAGGGGGTTGGGGTATGGGGTGCAGGTCACGGGGTCGAGTCCCCAAGCCTTCTTTGTAGCGTGCGTGTGTGAATATTTTTGAAAATTATAGATTTTAGGATTAATATCGAATTGAGAATAAATGTTTAAAATTTATTCCTCATGTTCTGAAATTTTCCAAATATAGCCATTGTTTAAATTATTTATCTACCTTTAGTAGAAAATTTTGAAAACAATAACCATTATAACCATATGTTTGAGTATATCTAGATTCTTATGTTTTGTAATTTTTAGATTATTAAAGTTGAATCTTCTGGAGCTTATAAGTATGTTTTTTTGGATAAAAATATGTGTTAGAAAGATTAGGATTTGTAGTTGAACCCCCTAAAAATTCAGAGAAATTTGTTGGATAAATTTGATACCCTTAACTAAGGTTGATCATTGTTTACTGCCATATTTTAAATTAGAAATATTTATTGACTGAAGTTAGATCTAACATGGAGTTATAATCGGAGCAAGAGGTTATAAAAAGGGGAAGATAAAAAAATTAGAAAAAGTATTTTTTAATCCTTGAGACATTCTACATATACAATGTATCTGAAATTTCTAAACAAAAATTCTTTCTGGTTGCCTTGTTTGTTCACATAATATTAGAAGAATTAGTTGTTTCTTAAATTTCAGAATATATTGCAGTAAATCGACTAATGAATCTGAATATATTCAAGTTTCTTATTCTCTATCGAATTTTTGTTAATATTTTTATTAAATTGTATTTTTTCTCTACTTTGAAACACACATATAGAGTTCACACTATACTAGTGGTGTTATTCTAGATTGAATTTTTGGTTTTAAAATCAATTATATGAAAGTGATAAAAGTATGCACTTAGTTGAAGAGATCCTCTATAAAAGGATTTGTATATTATTTATTTTATATCCTAAATCCCTTAGCCAGAGTATTATCTAATTATAAAGTAGATTTAGAGGATGTGATTGTATACCGAGCTGCTATAAATCCTTATTTAAAATTAATTTAAATATATTTTTAAATGATTTCATAGTTGGGAATTTTCAGATCTAAGTATAGCAAGATTATCCAGGTTTTTTTTCAAAAGAAGAAAGCATAAAATGACTGTTTAATCCCATTATATATACCTATTTATTTATCCCAGGCACTTTCTAGTTCTTTTCAATGTTCAAAAAATTATTCATAAATAAAATCGTAATAGAGAGATGCATTTAGGCCTAGTGTGAGATTCTTTAAAATGAATTAAAGGGCCATATCATAATTTTCATCCCTACAACATGCATCAAAATCGGAGTAGATGGTGATATTGAATCCCCATTTGGTATTCCTACTTCGAGGCATTAATTTCAATCCAACAATACATCATAACATGCTTTTTTGATTTACAATTGATGCCAGTGCATCTTTGTTGAATTTTAGCATGCTTGTTTGATTTAAAAAATGAACCTGATTCCTTATCATCTTGCTTGTTTATTCATGCTTCTCATGTTCATGATATTCTAGGTTATTTTAGTTTGTTTTCATTCTTTCTTATTATGATCATTATTGGTTTAATACTGCATGAGACATGTTTATTCTGACAGTAACATTTTGTCTTGATTAATCATACATGGGTTCCTTTTCATTCATACATGATACCTTTTTTGGATTGGTGTAGCCCGATCCGATTTGGAAGATGTTGGGCTGATTTCTTGTCGCAAGTACTGCACACAACCTGCAACATCAAACAAAACGGATCGGACTACACCAATCAAACAACTTTTTCCTTTTGTTTCATTCTTACATCGGTTTATCATCTACAAGTCCATTGCTCTTTTGTATTATTCTTATGCGGGATGTGGTTCTTTTGAAGTCGGGGTATGTGATTATTATTTGAGATATTTAATCTCACACTTGTCGGATATCATCTCACACGAGCACAAGCTTCACCTTACGTGAGCGACCGACTTCACCTGGAATAAGTTGTTTCCTGTTGTTCACTCTTATGTGCTATGTATTCTTCTTGTTTAAGGTGATGCCCCCAAGAATATTGAATCACATGCAATGTGCATGATCTAATCTCACGTTGGAACTTTGCTCTTCACATTTCATGTGAGACCATCTCATGTCCCTTCACGATTTCCATCAAATGTAGGTTATTATTACCATGCTAATTATGACCATCCACAAGTCGTCGATGACGTTAAATTCGTCTACTCGTTACTCATGATTCATTTTTCTAAGCTTGAGTTACTCAATGATTCATGTTTATGCAATCTCTTTCAAACCAGAGAGAGCTCGAAATAGGAGATATCGTCAAAGGTGAAGCTATCGTTCCCATCAAATGTTCCATTAGCCTTGATGTTCTTCTACCAAGCTCATTCTAAATCCATCTTCTGATAGAGATTAGAAGACAGTACAAGTGAGGAGCTCCTATTGAGTTTCTATTGGTGATTTCCAAACTGTGAAGCTGAACTAGGGTTTCTACGGGGATTTTATGCATCCTAGTGCCAGTTGTTAGTGAGGCTGACTAGTCTATGAGTTTTCTTGCTCCATTTTATGTGCTATTTACAGTTCTTATTATTTTATTGTTATTTCTGCTTGTTATATGTTCGATGGTGCTCTCGTTTTCTGGTATTTTTTTGTTTAAGCATTAATAACCATAGTTTAGAATGATGTTCTTACTGTGGATGTAGGGACACACTGGTCTGAACCATGTTAAATTTTTTGGGTGATGAAACGACACCATCATCGAATGTTAGGATCTCAGTTCACTGAAAATTCATATCCATCAATAGTTTAACGCTGCATAATTTCAACTATCAGAACATCTCGACTTGAGCACCAGAATTAGGAATCTCTTTTCACCCTAACAACCACTTTCATGATATACACAATTCACTCACTTTAACTCAAATTAAAGAGTATCAAAAACAAAAGTATTCTGGAAACACAAGTTTACATGGTTTCAACTTCTGTCCCATGTTCATGGGGGAAAACTGTAATGAACCAATGTTACACTTTTCGTAGTTATGTATAGTACAATCATCAGTTGGTACCACCTTTTATAGAGGTACTTTTTTGATCAAATAGGTTGCATCACTATCCAACATTTGAGGTCAACTGTTTACTTATGTTGGCAGCAACTTATTCGGAGGACGGTGCCTCCCCTTCTTGTTTGTCAAAGGAGGTGGGCTGGTGGTAGTTGATGGGTGGCCAACCGACCCAATATTACAACGGGAGGAGGAGCAGGGGTGAGGGTTTCCTTTAAAAGGCACAAGCATCCTCTCCCTTCAGCATCTCATCTATCACTTGTATCTGGTTTCTCATCACCGACAGATCCTATTTTAGCTGTATTTAGTGAGACAGTTTTTCCCTTTATTCAAGAGAAAATATTACGAAGGTTTTATCCTTGTAATAGTGAGGGAGTGAGTACCCACTTTTACCCCATAGTGATCATTCTATTTGACCGTGATTTTTTACCTCTTCCATTTGTGGGTTTTTCCACGTTACATCTAGTGTCCCTTTTATTTCCGCATTTTGAACTTTATTTTATCTTGTGATTATTGTTGCACCAGTGGGTCAATCATTCACGGTCCTAATAAGTGGTATCAAAGGCATGGTTCTGGCCCGGTGTTGTTCACGTTTTCAGGTATTAATAATTCTCGTAAATTTGAGTATTCTCTGTGATTGAAACTCCGGTTGATCTATCACATCAGAAAAGATTTATTGAGATTATTAAATATAATATTGTGAAATGGAAAAGGTTCTAGATTGATGGCATGTCCAGATGGTGGCGATATTCGAGATCAAAAAATTCAACTAGAATAATTTTTTGTTTTGGAAAATGAAGATGCAGGCAGTGCTGCGGAAGGATAATTGCCTACTGGAAATTGGGGAAAACCCGACGGGTGTGACAGAGGAGAAATGGAACGATATGGATGGGAATGCTATTGCTAACATCCATTTGGCGTTGTCAGACGGGGTCCTATCGAGCATTGTGGATAAGAGGACGATAAAGGAAATATGTGATACTTTGACGAAGCTATACGAGGCCAAGTCACTACACAAAAAAATTTTCCTGAAGAGAAAATTGTACACTCTTCGAATGGTGAAGTCATCATCGGTGACCGACCACATAAAAAACCATAATACCTAGTTTTCTCAGATCACGATGTTTGGCTATAAGATTTTGGATACTGAACGTGTAGATATTTTACTCCAGAGTTTGCCAGATTCATATGACCAACTCATTATCAACCTGACCAATAATATCCCGATAGATATGATGCTCTTCACTGATGTTTCAGTCGCGGTTCTTGATGAATAAAGTCAGCGCAAGAACAAAGAGGGTAGACAGACAACTTCGCACCAAGCATAGACTCTGTCAATGGAGAGAGGAAGGATGATGGAGCGTGCTTTCAGTGGGAGCCAAAATCATGGTAGGTCCAAATCAAGGAGTAAGAAGAATAATGTCACATGTTTCAATTATGGCAAGATGGGGCACATCAAGAATGATTTTTGGAATATGAAGAGTAGTGAAAAGATCTCTCAGGGAAATGTGGTGAGTAATTCTGGAAGTATAGATATACTAGTCAGTGAAGCGGCAACCACTACTAGAAGCAGGCAGCATCTCGACGATGCATAGATTATCGACTCAGGAGAAACATGGAACATGGCGTCTAAACGGGAATGGTTTGACCAATATGAAACCATCCCGGAAGGACTTGTGTACATGGGGAATGATCACACCTTGAAGATCGTTGGAGTCGGTACCATCAAACCGAAGATGCATGATGGTATTGTTCGAACCATCCAAGGAGTACGTCATGTGAAGGGCCTGAAGAATAACATATTGTCTTTGGGACAATTTGATGACATCGGATGCAAGACTCACACCGAGAATGGATTGATGAGAATCGTGAAGGGCGCTCTTGTACTAATGAAGGAAGAGAATATCTCAAAGAACCTGTATGTGCTTATGGGTGAAACGTACAAGGAGGCAGAGATAGTTTTTGCATCAACTACCTCGATAGAAGCATTGATGATGTTATGGCACTGAAAGCTTGGCCATATGTCAGAATGAGGCCTGAAGATTCTTATGGATCAGAAGTTGCTGCCTGGGCTGACAAAGGTATCCTTACCACTTTGTGAGCATTGTGTTTTGAGCAATCAACACAGGTTAATGTTTGGGACGTCAATAGGAAAAAGTCAGGAGATCTTGGAGTTGATTCATTCCGATGTTTGGCAAGCACCATTTATATCCCTGGGAGGAGCAAGGTACTTTGTATCATTCATTGATGATTATTCCTAGAGATGTTAGGTGTACCCAATAAAAAGGAATGCGGATGTTTTTGAAGTCTTAAAAACATTAAAAGCACAGAAGGATCTTCACTCTAGAAAGAAAATCAAGTGTATGAGGACAGACAATGGTGGAGAATATACAAGCGAGGAGTTTGATACTTTTTGTCAACAAGAAGGGATCAAGAGATAGTTCATGGTGGCATACACTCCTCAGCAGAATGGAGTGGCAGAGCGGATGAAAAAAACCCTATTAGATAGATAAAGGGCGATGCTGAAGGCTTCAGGTATTGCCAAACCTTTTTGGGAAGAAGTGGTGAATACTGCCTGTTATGTGATCAACCGATCTCCTTCAATGGCGATTGAGCTGAAGACACCGATGGAGATGTGGACTGGTAAACCCGTTGACTATTCCTGGTTACATACTTTTGGAAGTCTTGCATATGTAATGTTTAATGACCAGGAAAGATTGAAGTTGAATTCGAGATCCAGGAAATATAACTTCTTGGGGTACGCTGATGGTGTGAAGGGGTATCATTTGTGGGATCCCACTGCCCACAAATTTATCATCATTAGAGATGTCATTTTTTCATAAGATAATGTGCAAATGACAACTGATCAAGACATGGAGAAGTAGAATACAAAACCTGTAACAGTCGAAGTAGAGGAAAAATCCAAGGAAGAACTATTTTCCTCTGAGGCATTACCAGAGCACGATGATCATGTACCGGTTCAGTCTGGACCACAACGGTCAACATGGGAGAAAAGAGCACCAGTATGGCACTCAGACTATGTCACTGAGAGAAATATTGCGTATTTCTTATTGACGTAAGATGAAGAGACATCTTGTTTTGTGGAGGCGACCAAGAGTCCGGATGTATCCTCATGGATGGCAGCGATGCAGGAGGAACTTGAAGCCCTACACAGGAACAAGACTTGGGATCTTGTTCCCTTACCTCATGGAAGGAAGGCTATTGGAAACAAATGGGTCTTTAAGATCAAGCGCAATGGAAAGGACTATGTGGAAATATATCGTGCAAGATTGGTTGTCAAAATATTTTCTCAGAAGGAAGGTATTGATTTCAATGAAATATTTTATCCCGTTGTTAGACTGACGACTATTCGGATAGTTCTGGCGATGTGTGAAACATACAGTTTACATCTAGAGCAGTTAGATGTGAAGACTTATTTTCTCCATGGTGATCTTGATAAAGAGATCTATATGCTTCCACCGGAAGGTTTTTCAGAATAAGTTAAATAGAACTTGGTTTTGAGGTTGAAAAAATCTCTATACGATCTCAAATAGGCGCCGAGGTGTTGGTAAAAGAGATTTTATTCCTATATCACGAGCCTTGGATACGACAGACTTCATTCAGATCCTTGTGCATATTTCAAGGGTTCATATGGTAATGATTTCATCATTCTTCTGTTGTATGTGGATGACATGTTGGTTGTAGGCCCCAACCATGATCAGATCTAGGGGACGAAGGCACAATTGGCTAGGGAGTTTGATATGAAGGACCTGGGACTAGCAAACAAGATTCTTGGGATGCTGATTTACTGAGACAGAAATAATGGGAAGATTTGGATATCATAGAAGAGTTACTTACAGAGAGTCTTGAAACCCTTCAACATGCAAGACTATAAGCTAATCTCTACCCCTCTTCCTGTTAATTTCAAGTTATCCTCCACGATGAGTCCTAGCAGTGAAATAGAGAGGATGGAAATGTCTCATGTACCATATGCATCAGTGGTGGGTAGTCTGATGTTCATTATGGTTTGTACTAGACCAGACATTGCACATGAAGTGGGAGAAGTTAGTCAGTACATGGCGAATCTAGGATGGGGTCATTGGAGCATAGTGAAGAGGATCCTGAGATACATCATGGAGACCTCAGATGCTACATTATGTTATGGAGGATCAGATTTAACTGTCATAGGATATGTTGATTCAGATTTTGCAGGTGATTCTGAAAGGAGGAAATCCACTACTAGTTATGTGTTTACTCTTGCAGGAGGAGCTGTGAGATGGATTTCAAAGTTACAGTCAGTTGTTACTTTATCCACGATAGAGGCAGAGTACATGGCAGCTACACAGGCTTGCCAATAGGCGATTTGGAAGAGAATGTTGTTGGAGGATCTCAAGCATAGACAGACGCAGATTCCATTGTTTTCTGGCAGTCAGAGTGCCTTGCACATTGCAAGGAATCCATCTTTTCATTCCAGAACGAAGCACATTGGGGTGCAGTATCACTTTGTCTAATATGTGGTGGAGTAAGAAAGTGTGGATATTCATAAGATTCATACTAAAGAAAATCTAGCAGATTTCTGGATGAAGGAAATTAACTCTGATAAGTTCAGATGGTGCAGATCCTCAAGCGGCCTCGTAGAGACTTGAGCATCATGGTTTGGCAGATAGAAAGGATGTAGAGATGTGATTGGTTCTTAATCAAATATCCAAGTAGGAGATGTGTTGGCAGCATCTTATTTGGAGGATGGTGCATCCCCTTATTGTTTGTTAAAGGAGGTGGGCTAGTGGTAGATAGTGGGTGGCCATCCAACCCAATATTCCAAAGTGAGAAGGAGGAGAAGGGGTGATAGTTTCCTTTAAAAAGAACAACCATACTCTCCCTTCAGCATCTCATCTATCACTTGTATCCAATTTCTCATCACCGACAGATCCTATTTGAGTGATATGTAGGGAGGTAGTTTTCCCCTTTATTCAAGAGAGAATATTATGAAGGTTTTCTCCTTGTAATAGTGAGGTAGTGTGTGCCCACTTTTACCCCATAATGATCCTTCTATATTTCCAGGGTTTTTTACCCCTTCCATTTGGGGGTTTTTCCACGTTACATTTGTGTCCCTTTTATTTACGCATTTTGCACTTTATTTTATCTCGTGATTATCACTGCACCGGTGGGTCAATCATTTATGGTCCTAACAACTTAATCGTTTAAATGAGGATTCCATCGACTCTATCGTGGAAACTGGTTGACTTTTCATCATCTTTATTCAGTAAATGCAGACTATTATTCACAACCATATGAAATTTACAAACTTATGGTAAGAATACCTGAATGATAAAGGTTCATGTTGCCACTACTCTGACATTAACGAGACAAACTTCCAGTGAGTTAAATTTAGTGACTTGAAGAAGCTTCACAATCCAAAAAATCTACCACTTGAATATTGTTTCAAGAAACCACTTTAACATCCCCCAACATTCTAGGAAAACTAACTCCTTCCAAATTCATGTAGTGTTCTCCATTCTTTTGTTCAGTTGAGTCATAATGAGCCACAATGTTGTCCCAGACTTTCTTGGACTAACACTTTTGTGAACTTGTTAGTAAAATTTGTTTCCTTGAAATTTTCCTTAGCTCTAACACCTTGTCTTCAAGTATATTCTAGATGAAATAAAATTTCAGGTAAATGTGTTTTGTTCTTTCATGAAATGCTAGATTCTTTATAATGTGGATCATGTCAAACCATATTTTATTTCACCTTATTTTATGAATTATTACATAAAGGTACTCGTAAAACAATCCCATAAGATCATGGAGCTTAGTGTATTTGAGAAATTAGTAACATAACATATCAACTTGAAACATGTATATAACAACAAGATTTAAAACTTTCCTAACATGCTCCTAAAATTTCATCATTCTTATAAAACTACACGGAATAAACTAATGTCATGCATAAGAAAGACGTGAGCTATAAAACTCAGTATGAGAATAAATAAAGTATATCATAAGGTAAAACAATGTACCAGTAATGTTCAGACACCAATTGTACTCAAGCCTAAAATTTTATTAGAAAATAAAAATACAGTGGAAATAGAAGATGCAACACACCAAGATCCACCATGCCTCAAAATGGGCCAAAGCACGATGAGAAGATCCCAAAAACTACACACATGCCTTGCAATTTATTATGACCCTAGGACCAATTCTAGTTTCAGCAAATGAACAGCCAAAGAAAAAACCTGCCTAGTCCTCCCAAGTCAAACGTCATCATCAACAGAGACCCGCACCAGCCAGTCTCTAGCCTATGAGAATAACCCTTATCTTAAGCCCTGATATTCATAGATCCACTAAAGTGCATCCTGATGTTGCTACCTAGCCCGCTCCCCGCATCAAAATCAACTTGGTCCAACACTGTCGGCCAAGCACCCTGTATCCACCATGTAAATATCCCACGTTTCAAGGCAGTCACCATCACTTGACTCATCCAACCTGTTGTGAGGATTCCCTCACACGAATTCTCATAATCATGAACAATGAAGCATGATATAACATAATATCACAAAGAAAACATGAAAATGTGACAACAACATAAATCATGTCATAAACATAAGTCAAGGGTAACTCCCAAGACAACATCACATGGTGGACAAAGTCCCAGAATGAATTAGGTTTACTCCTTAATCCCATACATGACATCTCATGAGATTAAAACATTACCCAATTCATTGGAGTGTTACATGCTTATGTGTTCTATATATATCATTCAATACAAATACATTTCATGATATTTAATCCTACGACCAAGGAGTGTGAATTACATACATATAAATTCCTAATCATTGAAGTATATGTACATCTAGGTGAATATCCCTGAGTGGAAATGAGTATGGGTATTTACTACACAAATGTTCGACATGGAAAATCATAGGACAATTTCAGCACCATAATAGATGTACATAAAGTTTCATGAGAGAGCATAATGAAGAGTTAAAGAGTTCTCTCATCACTTAGATATCATAAGGACAGAAAGAGGGATGCGTGAGAACATATCCCAACATGAAAAAATGAAAAACAAAAGGCATAACATAAAGGAGATGCTTAAATTAAGATCAGAATAATATCCCTTATATTGAGAGGGTGCTTCTAAATTCTTGGGAAGATCTTTTTGAGATATTGAAGGCACCTTGGGAGGAGCTTCTTGAGAGGAAAAAGCAGAGTAATGACATGCTCCAAGAGTTTTGAGTAAATTGAAATGATAGGTTGAGTGTGTTTATATAGCTAAAGAGATGAGAGTTATTTATTAATTTCCAAACATTGGTTTTGGAATCTATATGATAAAATAATCAAAACCAAAAATCATCCCATGGTTTCTATCAAAGTGGAGTGGTGTTCATTATTTTACATGTTTAATAATCGAGCTCATTAAAATAATACCCTTGGTTATGTGGAAATGAGTCATGTTTATAAAGAATTGTTTTTATAACCAGAAAATATAATATAGATTTTTAATAATTAATTAAGACTATAAAATTAACCAAATAACATAAAAACACATTATTTTAAAGGGGAAATATTTATTTGGTTTTGAGTACCTTTTATGACATATATTACATCACTTTTGGGTCATTATGATGTCATGATATACATCGTATATTCATATCATGTTTAATTTTTACCCAAAAATTCGACTATGAAAATTTTAAAAAATTCACCATTTGATAATTTTGATGTGATGATTTCAAAAATAATATTTATTTTATCCAAATATTTTTCTAAGTATGAGAATTTACACTTTTAAATAAAAAATCTATATTTATTTAAATTTATTTGTTTTTTTACAATAATATTTTTTTAACCTCTATAATATTTTTTTAAAATATCATTTATTTTAAAAAATATTTAATTCATAAAAAGTAATATCTTGATTGAAACAATACATTTCCCAAAATACATTTTTTTCATCGTATCAAAATCTAATTTTTATCAAACTCATTATTTAGTAATTTAGAAATTAATATTAAAAGGAAAAATATAATCAATATTTTATTTAAAAAAATTATCATATACGAATTCATGTTATTAAGGGCTAGATACATAACTCTTTATTACACTAGTGAATACTCTAAGGGTAAGGTGGTTGATGATAATATTTTTTAGGGTGGTTTGATGTACATGGTTTGGGCCGTGATCTCGATGAACTTGAACTTATCTTGTAAATAGTTCTATTTTTGTTTTAGTTGTTGAATCTTGGAATGATTTTGGTCAAGTGAAAAACTCAATGATCCTATGTACCTTGTAGGTTCTGATAAATGAGCTTCGTATGGTCCAATATTATTGGTCAAAACCATCACTTCTTCCTTCTATGTCAATTGGATTTTATTATAACCCTTTATATATATAGTTATATGATCACTGTTCAATGACTATATTCTCAATGATTATGATTCTTAATAATATTTTAAATTTGAAAACTCATATAAATGCTCAAAATAGAAAAATTAGTGCATATGTTTTATATAACTTCATTTCTTAATAAGACCTTTACTCATTTAAAATGGGAATTTCATTTATAAAAGTTCTGAAAGTCACCTTATTCCCCCATTTAGAAATTTTTCCCTTGAAATTTTCATTTAATACTCTAAAATAGATGATATTACTTCTATTTCATCATCTCTTTTGATTCCCATGTTGCTTCCTTAAACATGTGGTTTTGCAACAACACTTTGACCAGACGAGTTGTCTCATTTTGTAGAACCATGTCTCTACAATCTAAGATCTTCACCGACTACTTGTATTAAAGATTGTTTTCCAATTGAACCACCAATAGATTAAATACATGTAGGGGGTCTAGTATATACTTCCTCAATAGGGATACATGAAACACAACATGTACTTAAGATAGGATAGGTGGGAGTGCTAGTTGATAGGCCACCGCTCTGATGTGACCAAGGATCTCAAAGAAGATGATTTATCTTGGACTAAATTTTCTCTTCTTCCCAAACCTCATGAATTTCTTCCAAGATGATATACTAAGGAGTAATTTATCTTCGACCTCAGAATCTTGGTCTTGTCGATGATTTCCTGCATAGATTTTCTATCAACTTTGTACGAATTTCATATAATGCTGAATGGTTTGGACCTTATTTGTCATATCTTGTATAAGATCAGTTCCCATTAGCTTCTGTTATCCAACATTATCCCAGCATGTCGAAGTCCAACACCTCTTCCCATACAAAGTCTCGTATGGTGCCATTTGAATGATAGAATGGAAATTGTGGTTATATGAGAACTCCATTAGGGGAAGGTGTTGATCTTAACATCCTTGGAAATCCATTGAACACAATCTCAATATATCTTTCAGATTTTGAATGGTACTTTAATACTTGCCATTTGTTTGAGGGTGATAACCATTACTGAAGCTTAGTTCTGTATCCAACGCTTTCTAAAGGCTTCTCCGAAACCTCGAGGTAAACCTTAGATCTCGATCAGATAAAATAGAGAGTGAAAATCCATTTAGTCTTATCACTTCCCTTATGTATGTCTTGGTGATGATCAAGAGAAAAATATTACCTGATAACAATGAAAATCCTTGACTTTTTAAGGTGATTGACTAACACCCAGATGACATTATTTCCTTTATGTGTCCTAAGGATTACTATTACGAAATATGTGGTTTTTTCCCATTTTAATATTGGTATGAGAAATGGTTTCATCATAACCTTATAATTTTATCATTCAACCTTGACGTGCTCACATACCAAGCATCGAGATACGAATTTCACAATCTCTCTCTTCAAGTTATTCCAATCAAAAATTTTGCTTCCAATCTATATACATCTTAGTGTTTCTCATATGAGTAGAGAAAGATGAGTTTTGTGCATCATCCAGAAGTTACGTCTTCACTTATGGTTCTGATGAGACACAAATTTGGGTTCTAAAACTTATAAATCCATCTTCAATAATGTTGAATTCTGAAATATTCACTAACATCTTCTGTAACACCTCATCATCTTTCTAAGCCTCACTTTTCCTCTAAAGAATGGATGATTGTGAAATTATTTGAGCAAGTTAGGATGAAGATACTTTTATTATTCCAATATCCATCATTTTCATGTCCAAGAATATTGCATCCATTTAAATATTTATCATGGATAGGGTTATAGGGTCCTTCCTACTCAGAGCATCTGCCACTTTGTTTGCATTCCCAGGATGGTAATGGATTGAACAATCATAATCATTGATCAACTCTAACCACCTTTTTTGGTGCACAGTAAGCTCCTTTTGTGTGAATATATACTTGTGACTTTTATAATCCATATATATCCCACAATTCTCCCCATAGATTTAATGCCACTGAATCTTTAATGCGAAGATCACTGCAACCAATTCTAGATCACGAGCTGGGTAGTTCTGCTCATGGATCTTTAGTTAGCGGGAGACATTAAATATCACTTTTTCATCTTTCATGAGTACACAACCCAAACCCTTTTTGGATGCATCGTTGTAGATCACAAATCCAACCCCACTGGTGGGTAATGTGAGAACATGTGCAGTAATAAATCCTTTCTTTATCTCTTTAAAATTTTCCTCAAATTCTTTATTTCAGACAAACTTTACCCCCTTCCATGTTATCTTGGTTAATGAGCTTGATAACCATGAGAAGTTTCTCAAAAATTGATGATAGTACCCAAATAATTCAAGGAAAATATGTATATCCATTATAGATGTTGGTCTAATCCATCCTTCATTTGCCACAGTTTTTGAAGGGTCCTCAAATATCCCTTTACTGGTGATAACATGCCCCAGAAATGTTTCTTGCTCCAACCATAATTCATATTTACTATACTTCACATACATATTTTCTTTCTATAATGTTTTTAGTATAATATTCAAATGCTCCTCATGTTCCTCCTTGCTTTTGGAGTAGATGAGAATATTGTTTATAAAGACTGTCATAAATTTTTTGATGTAATCTTTGAATATTCTATTCATTAAGTCCATGAAGATTTCTAGAGCATTAGTGAGTCCAAAAAACATCACTTTGAACTCGTAGTTCCCATACCTTGTATGAAATGCAGTCTTAGAGGTATCCTCCTTCACCTTTACTTGATAATACCCTAATCAAAGATCCACCTTAGAGAAATTCCGACCTTCACATAGCTGATAGAATAAGTCATTAATCCTTGATAGGGAATACCTTTTCTTTATCATGATCTTGTTGAGCTCACGATAATCAATTTAGAGTCACATTGAACCATAATTCTTCTTGATGAAGAAGATGGGTACACCGCACAATGAAGTACTTGATCATTTTAACCCTTTATTCAGATTGTCCTATATTTTCTTCTTCAGATCCTCAAGTTCAATAATAACCATTCTATATAGAGTCTTGGATATTTGTAAAGTTCAAGATATTTCCTCAATTGAAAATTCAACATCTCGGCTGGGAGGAAGACCAACAAATTCTTCAGAATACACATTAGTGAATTTTTTTACAATGGTCATGTCATGAAGGATGATTTTTGTCATTAGTCTCAATAATTTTATCTAGATATTCTTTCTCATAGGGAAATAATATCCATGCTTGTTATGACAATACTAAAGGATATTCATCCTCACCCTTTAACTTGTATAGAATCATAGGGCGATTTGCGATATAGAGGGTGATTTATTTCTCTCAAAAATTTATGTTATCTTTATATAAGTAAAACAATTCCATACTGAGAATAGAATTTCATTATATGAAAGAATGTGTAAAACCAAAATCAAAAGTATGTTCACTATCATTGAATGAATAACTAGCACACCTGTCACTACTTCATTTCCAGGATCCATCTCAGTAGTTGTGATGACATAAGCTCATCATTTTTTCCTTGGAGGTTGTTTGCATTGATTGTCTTCAACAACCATTGGATTTCATAATGTCTATGTTCCTTACAATTGAAACATTGTATTGCTAGTTGAGGGTTGACTAGAGGATTCATTTCTTCCATCAAATTGGTGGGTTTCTCCCATCAATAATAGCTAGACAGATTCACTTCATTTCCTAACCTAAATCATTTCTTAATCCCCTTCAAAAAATTTCTTGGATGCCTCTTCCCACACTTTTGACAAGTGATATGTTGAGATTTATTTCCATTGTTATATTTCTCCATCATACCGCTATAATGAAATTCCATTTTCTGATTCTTATTCCCATGAAAACCTTGAGACTTGTGATATACATTTCTACTTTGAGGGAACATTGAACAATTTCATCATAGCTTTCAAAGTCTCGAATTGCCAAGGATTTTCATTGACTCATCTTCAACCCACCAAATAAATGATTAACTTTAATTTTGGGGGTAATGATAAAGCAAGAGGATTATCGTGAAAGTCTTGTAATGTTTTTCTTGTATGACCTGATGGATTTTTCATCCTTTTTCTTGAGGCTAAGGAAGTGCCTTTCCATTTTAAGTTGAAGAGTGTGGGGAAAATATTTATCAGAAAACGTTTTCCGAAATTCTTTCCACTTCATCACTTCGACCCCTTCTTTAAGATTCGTATTCTTGATCAATGTATACCATTGTTCAACTTTTCATTCCATGTGATAAATAGCCAACACAACCTTATCTTACTCAGAACATTGAAGGATGGATAATACCTTCTCAATGGAGTTGATCCATTTCTCCATGATTAAGGGATTAGAAGACCCACTAAAATATGGATGCATTTATCACATAAAGGTCTCAATTTCAACTTTCACTTTCTTAGGGGGATTTGGGTGGTCCTTCTGATTCAATTTTTGGTTCCAAACATTATTCAATTGAGAAATTATTGTCATGAAATTCATGATTCCTTCTCACATCGAGTTGGGCATTTAATTTGGACAATCATTACATTGTTCTTCACATTGGTTGTTGACTCAGTTCCTTATATTTCCAGCCATTGACTAGAATAAAGAGAAAAATTAGGGATGTGTATTTTTAAATTATTAATCACATAAATGGGAAACCATGAACATTAAATAAATAACCCATAAATGACATATATTCCTTAACCTATAACTTTATCAGTTTCTATGTAAGATATTAATAATCTATTTCCTAACATAAAATCTTATGGGAATTTTTGTTCCTTAATAATGGTTTTTAAGGATCTGGTGAATTTACCAAAGTATATCCACTGGGATTTTCAAACTAGGTGTGAAATAAGACTTGTTATCATGAACCGGGTAATGATTGAGTCCAGCTTAATGCATTCTTTTCAGAGTTATTACCCATAGGTACCTATGTGCCAGAGCCACATCCACATGTAGTATCCAGACATAGATGCATTTTCTTGGAAACCATTTATTCTATACGTTATCAAAATTTAGTTATGTTTTATTATGTTTCGTATTATCCCTAAGGATTTCTCTAGAGTTTTCTAATCATAATACCAAAAATAACTAGACTTTTCTCTGATACCAAATATGAAAATATATATTTTATTTCACCTTCTTTCATGAATTATTACATAAAGGTACACATAAAACAATCTCAATAGATTGTGGTTCCTATTTTATTTTTGGAAATTAGGTATATAACACATTAACTTGAAACATGGATACAAAAACATTGTGGGAAACTTTCTTAATATGCTCCTAAAATTTCACCGTTCTTTTAAAACTACACAGGATAACTTGAGGACATACTTAAGAAAGTGGTGAGATATAAAGGCCAATAAGAGAATAAACAAATCATAACATAAGGTAAATCAGTGAATGATAGATAAAAGATATATCAAGGTAAAATAATAGGGGTGATAATCATAATCTTGGACAACGAAGCATGATATAACATGATAGCATAAAGGCAACATGACAACATGACAACATGACAATATAAATTATGTCATAAACATAGGTCAAATAACTACAAAGAAAACATTACATGGTGGAAAAATCCCCATAATGGATTAGGTTTAATTCATAATCCCATACATGACGTCTCATGAGACTAAAACATTACCCAATGTACTGAAGCGCTATCCGGATGCACCCATCATAATATGTAATGCTCATGTGTGCCACATATATCATTCAACATAAATACATATTTCCTTAACTTTAATCCCACAATTAAGGAGTGAGAGTTACATATATAGAATTACTCAATAAATGAAGTATATTTACATTTAGGTGAATACCCTTGAGTGGAAATGAGTATGGGTATTCACTACATAAATGTTTGACATGAAAAATTGCAGGATAATTTTGACAGCATAATAGGGGTACATAATGGTTCATGGGAGGAAGAGTGAAAGAGGTCTCTCACCACTTGGACATCCACAATAGGGATGTGTGAGAACATATCCCAACATGAAAAAATAGAAAACAAAAGGCATAACATAAATGAGGTGTTTTAATAAAGAGGAGGAGAGAATCCCTTACCCTAAGAGGGTGCTTTTAAAAGTTTGGGAGGAGCTTCTTGAGAGAACCAGGGCACCTTGGGAGGGCTATAGAGATGGAATAGAAGAGTAATGTCATGATCCAAGAGTTTTCAGTGAATATAAATGAGAGGTTGAATGAGTTTATATAGCAAAATAGAGGAGAGTTCTTTATCAATTTTTAAACATAGGTTTTGAACTCTATATGATAAAGTAATCAAAACCAAAAATCATACCATGGGTTTTTGCTCATGGGTTTTTTCCAAAGTGAAGTTTTTTTATTATTTAATTTTTATGAAACTAACTAATTAAAATAATACCCTTGGTGATGTGGAAGTGAACCATGTTTATAATAAATTGATTTTAAAACCTTAAAATATAATATAAATTTTTAAGGATTAATTAAGGCTTTATAAAATTAATGAAATAACCTAAATAACTCATTATTTTATAGGGGAAATATATATTTTTCTATGGATACCTTTTATGGAATATATTACTATTATAGAAACACTGGGAGTCACAGTGACAGATAAGTTTGTAGATGAAGAAAGGAAAGAACAAAAGAAGAAGAAGATAAATACAAAAACAATGATTAATGTAGTTCGAGAATAATACCTATGTCTACGGAGGGGCATAATCACTACACTAAAATCAGGAGCAGAATTATAATGAGGTTTTAGAGTTTCTCACACAATAAAAACCTAACTTGAATGAGATAGTAAAGTAGATGAAACACTATACCACCAACCACATAGTAAGTCCACTATGCTACAATGAACAATGGTTGGAAGTCTACACTGATATAGTTTTGCGGCCACCCAAGTCAATGCTACTATAGTAGCCAGTGGCTAGAAGTTCGCGGAGCTATAATACAACTATCTCCAAAGCCCGAGATGCAACCGTACCACACCAAAGTCCACACTGCTACAATACCATGACAATGTATCTTGGTTAGCTTTGCTACAATTAGTCATAGTTTCTAGAGTTTCCCAAACTTTTGGTTGGGGCCTTTGGCCCCCAGACCCATGAACCAGAGGCTTGTTTCCCCCTGAAACCCCAATGAGCTCACCACATAGCTCAACCCAGAAGAGTTGTGATTTGGTGTACAGTATGGGCCGCTAGCATTCAGCCCAACATCATCCAAACGAATTGGGATACACCAATCCAATAATTACATCACTTTTGTTTCATTATGATATCATAATATACACTGTATATTTATACCGTAATAATTTTTTACCCAATAATTCAGCTGTCTCTGAAAAATGGGCTTTATATGGCACGATCTTATTGATCGAGGCTATCACTTAATTTGTTTGCGTAAATTGAACTTTATCATAACACTTTATATATAATAGTCATATAATCATTTTTCAATGACTATATTATCAATTTTTATGATGCCCTCATGGCACAACTCAGTGGTATTTCCCCCGTGGGTCTCGGTGAGGTCTCGAGTTTGAGTCTCAATGAGTACTTCCCTACCTTATGTATTGCTTTATTTTATTTTATAATGTAGCTCTTTTCCCCGAATCAATGTAAATATCAATGATTATGATGCTTAACAATATTTAAAATTTGAAAAACTATATAACTATTCAAAATAGCCAAAGTAGTGCATCTGTTTTCTTTAACTTTATTTATTAATAAGACATTTACTCATTTAAAAAGGGAACTTCATTTATAAAAGTTCAGGTCGGTAAATGTATAACACTTTGAATGTCATATAATAACATCCCCACTTTTGATTCCTTCATGATGTCCTTAAATAAGTACATTAACCATACAAACTGCTTTCTAGCCTTTGTATCTATTATATACTCTCTTTATAGAGGATCATCTTCCCTAGAACATAATATTGTATCTTCTAATCCCTTTAAGTATCAGATGATTCACTTATCAGATTTCCAATGCTCCTTCATAGGGATATACATAAACCGATGTATTACTCCCACTGAAAAAGTAATGCTCAATCATGTACAAATCATCACGTACACCGATATTTCGACAATTGAAGCACACGACACTACCACCATGTACAATACCTTATCTTTTGTTGAAGGTAACTATTCCTTGGATAACATGAAGTGTTCAACAAGGGAAGTTCCAAAAGATTTACATATGGTCATCCTGAATTTATTGACCCTCTTCTAAATGTATTATTTATGGGATAGCACCAAAGTATCAGTTTTTTTCTTTTCTGTCCTCACCCCTAAGATTTTCTTAGCCTGACTAATATCCTCCATTTTAGTTTTTGTTACAACTTACTCATTAGCTCTTGGATCTATTGAATTTCTAGACTCACTAGTAACATTCCATCCACATAAAGTAGAAGTAAAATGTAAGTCCCATAATTCCACAACTTTCGATAATAAAAATGATTTGGGTTGCTCCTTATGAACCCTTAACCAGCCATGGAAGCATCAAACTTTCAATCCCATTGACGAGGTTCCCGTTTTAAGTTGTAGAGGATTTGTTTCAATTTGAAAACAAGTCCCTTCTTCTGATGATCTTAAAAAACATTGGAATGATTTCTGCAGATATCCTCTTATGTAATGACCTCCAGTCCCCAAAGATACCACAATGAAGAAAGAGATATAATTCCCCCTCGAGTCCCTCATTCAATAGGACCTGAGTTGGAAACAAGCACTATGGGTATAAAAAACTCACATATGGGATACATTACCCTTTATAAATAAAACAGAACCAAGAGATAAGATAAAAAAACCACCAAACAACTCTATAATATAATATAAAAGTAAAACCAAATCCATGCATGAATAAAGTAAAATGATACATACAAAAAGTCTCCAAATAAAGTTCCAAAAACACGCCCTATAACAATGATTCAACAATATCTCCAAAACCTAAGCTAGAAATGTTCATCTTGGCCTCCAAAGTACTCATAGAAACCTGAAAAATAATTTATATATGTAGGGTGAGCATACAAGTATACTCAGTTGAATCATACCCAAGGTCTCAAGTGCACATGTGAAAAGAGCATGCTAATGTGACAATGAACAAATAATAGAACCAACAGGAAACTAACTAATCTCAGCCTCATTATGACCCTCTCACCAAATCATGAATCCAATATAGTAATATAACATTGAGATCATAGTAAAAAAATGAACCCCACAACCACTTCCCCACAGATTTTCCACTCTCACGCCCCAATGTCGAACGTCCTTCACTCCCATCCCTTCCGTACATATCACATCACATCACATCTCATACTAGTCATCTCTGATGTGGGTCGGGACACACACCTACCCACCCCACCCTTTCAAGGTCTAGCATCTAATGTTATCATTAGGTATCATCACATCATATCTTTCCCACAGACACCTGGGCTCACACACCACATATCATCCACAGACACCTAGGCCAACACATCACATCTCGTCTCATCACAATGACAACATCCAAATCTCTCTCGAAGACACCTGGTCCATCACAGCACATCTTGTCTGCAGACACTTGATCCATCACAGATGAAGGTAGAGTGGGGAAGAGGGGGTAGCTAGCCATCCTTATCACCACCATCCTAGATGTTGGGGAAAACACTTGGAACCCAAAACCATTAAGCATTGGTAAGACTATCCAACTTGGGTGGGGCACATATAGAAATAACATAAACATATATGATATATATATATATATATATCACACATCACCCAACCTATGAGTTCACAACAACTGTACCAACTTACATCGCCACACCACTACTGCACCACATGTCAACCATCACAACCGCTACCACCACTATATGCAACCCACCACACAACCACAACACAAACCACACATGCCCACTTTCAATTACAGGTTTTACCAATATTTCCAAATTTAATGAGTTTCCACCAACTCCCATTACTAAGATATTTCTTTCAAATTTTTATATACCATTAATTTATTCATATATCAACCCATTAATATATTTATTTTATTCAAAATCATAATTTATTTCATGGTTAAGTGGACAACTAACACAAACAATCGGCCCAAGTCACACAACCATCGCCACAATACCTCACATCCACCATCATTGCCACACCTGACCAGCCAAATAATCTCACCTTGACAACCACACAACCACAACTACTGTGCACCATAACAATCTCACATTACAACCACTGTGCATCACATCACATAGCACAACCTCACCACACAATTCCACCACATAACAAAAAAAACTACCACACATCATTACCATCACACAACTACCCACATCACATCCATGCCAACCAACCACCACGTCACAACTCCACACATCCCACAACTTTTCTGGTCACCTCCATCACTGTACAATAACCCATAACACACAAGACAACATGGAAAAGCAACCATACACAACAACACATTCTGACTTCCATAATTTATTGTGGGGATTTTATCACATTAACTCTTTATTTAGAATGAATATTATCACACAAATCAGATTCCATGAGCAATCAGTTTATTAGACAAATATACGTTCATTAGCCTTTTTTTCATGGTTTGATCACACAACAACACAACAAGGGTCTCAACACATATCCTCTACAGTGCAAATAGGGCTCCCAACAATTTTTATTTTCATTACATACAACAATAATGAACAATTTCATCAAAACATATATCAATGTAGTAAAACATGCGATATCTCACCCATACCCATCAATTTCAGTTATTCTAATATATTATCTTATTACGCCAACCCTTACTATCCACCCAATGGAAAGAAAAATCATGGAATATCCATACATAGCATATAAATAGGTGAGAACAAGGATCCCCTACCTAAAATAATCTTTTTCAAAATCATTACAAACTGTAAAGGAAAAGAAGAAACAACCTGAAACTCACAACCACACAAGGAAACCACAGATCAACCTACGCTGCACCAAAGGGTTATAAAAAATGCAACCCAAAACACATCTAAATCAAAACAACAATGCTGTAGTGAAACCCAAAGAAGAACAGAAAGAAAACAACAAGGATTTGAGTAAAACTCAACACAGAATGCCAAAGCTAATCTGAGGATTTTTAATATACTAAGTATACCAGACTGAGCATCACCATTCTTTTCACATTCTACTGATTTCTCTTTCTGTTCATTTGATTTTATCTTTGAGCAGTGTGTTGTTAATATATTATCAAACACACATAGTTTCCTGCTCCTAAACTAGAGAATACTTTTCATTCTCTCTTTCTCTTTACATATGTTTACCCATGACATTTTTGGAATAGGTCCCTATGTAAACTATGATATTCTACTTCCCATGAATAACTGTGGAAATAGATTTTTAGCCTATAAAATTTGTTTCTGTTGTTTGTTTATCTGATCCTGGTTGTAGATTTGGGTTATTATTAATATAATCTTCTTGACAACAGGTTATTTTTAGGTGGATGGGATTAAGTATCATCTTGAGACTGAACCACTTGTTCATCCCTCTATGTTATTTTGTTATGTTTTATTACCAAAACCAATATTGTTTTAAATCTATATTCAAAACTATTACTTTGATAGTGAATCTTGATTAGTGTTTATATATGATTTTGTCTAAATAAATTGATTTCAAAAGTTAAGATAATTTCAACATTATTTTCACTGAGACATAATCACTCTTTGAGAAATATTTTAAAAAGGAAAGATCTTATATCAATATGCTATTTTGATTAACTAGTCAATTTATTTTGTTAAGGGGGTTTTATTTTTAACAATTTTTTTTATTAAGAACTCAATTCACCCCCTCTTTAATTACTCACTCCTATTAAAATTTGGTATTAAAGAGTTTTGAATTATCTTTTTAACTGTTATTTTAGTTGTATTCTAAAGATCTCAAATTTTTGTCAATTATAAATTTTAGTTCTTTATAGATAATAAAAAAGAAGGACCTGCTACCAATATACCTATTTATTTTAATGGTACAAATTATGCTCAATGAAAAATCAAAATGAAAATTCATTTAGAAAATATGAGTTTTGACATTTGGACTAAAATAGAAGATCAATATGAAATACTATATACTACTAGAATTATGTGGAGTGATGCTACAAAAATTGTATACAATAATAATTATAAAGCTATGAATTCTTTGTTTTGTGTCTTGGGTGATGATGAATTTAATAGAATATCTACTTTAAAATATGATTTTGAAATATGGGATACCTTATCTGTCTCTCATGAAGGAACTTTAGGATCCAGATACAACAGAAGCGTGGCGGTTGGGAGGGACCAAATTTTCTTTTTCCATAATCGATGACCAATATTAGATCAATACAATGATGAACACCAGTATCCATGGATTAAAAAAAATTTAGACAATGAGAATAAAAGAGCCAAATCTGAGAAAATGGATCTTTCACATCATGTTTATAATTAATTTATTAATTTTTTAAGAAATTAAATACTTGGGTCTTTGATACTTTCTTCGTTGATGATCGTTGATCATATGGAAGGAAACATACATATTTTCTTTATTGTGGTTGTGAGGATCCAAAGTAGAATCCCTCTAGAAATAATCCACATGTGCTCTAATGGTCTCCGAAGAATGCTACTCGCTCTCTGGGTGTTAGTGCGGCAAAACAAATGTATTGCATAGATCGTTCTTGATCGCTCATTCTTTAGTCTTGAAAAAATTATCTCGAAATTGAGAGGGAGAGATGAGTGGAGTGGAGAGAGAATATTTGAATCAACAATTCTCAATTCACCGGGGTTTGACATAATTTGATGCACCTACCTTTTAATTTACATGGGGATTCAGTTACAATATTTAGCTTCGAAACAACAATTAAAGGCAATTATAACTATTAGAGAAAACCCATGACACATATTAATAATAACATCATTATTTCTAGTGCACCAACTAGTGAAAAATAGAACCATAAATAAAATCATGTTCTGTATAATGATAACAGTATTATTATTATTTCTTATGCCAATAGGATAAACATTATTTATGAACTTGTAAATAATTAATTTATCTATAGACACGATATTGGTCCGTTCGAAATCCTCTTCCATTTATTGAAAACCTGAATAAAATATTTTTTTCTCTTAAATAAAAAATTTTATATAAAAACTAGTAAATAAATATTTATTAAATTTTCAATAAAATAAATAAATAAATTTTATTCACAATCTAGTGAATAAATATATATTTAATTTATGTGATCATTTTAACTTGAATAAAATTATTCCTCGGTCATTCGAATAATATTTATTCCATTAATAAAATTCAAGTAGAATTTAGTAGAGACCACTTGAAAAACTTAATGTGTGACCATCTATGATTCTTTATCGATGGAATTAGGCAGACTTTTCTAAAGTCCAAAATTACTGTCTAGCAATGAGTCAAGGCACCCAAGAGAATGAACTTAAAGTCCCAATGATTACATCCACATATGTTTGCTAACTTTTTAATATAATTCATTTTTCATAATATCTCATAAAGAAGGTTTCGTGATAATGTCATCAACCTATATGCTTCATACGTCATTATTTGACTACCAGAAATAAACTCATTGTTACACCTTGACCCTCAAATTTAGTGTGATGGTTTTATTTCAATCAAAGGGCCGAGATATCAACTTCCATAAATGGAAGGGACAAATCCTTCCTCAACTTATTCATTAATGACATGTAATTTGTGACACGCCTAATGAAACCTACTTCCTACCAACATATGGTGTGATAGTTTTCATTAGTAAATAAAAGTTTGCAAGTTGTGACACATGTTAATGATAATATTAAAGTATAAGGACCATTACACACATTCACAAATAGGAATATCCGGTGACACCAAAATATATGGAATTCCTACCGGTGGGTCTTTTCTCATAGTTTCCCATCTTGGAGATTACCAAGTGTTAAATTCATGAGAAGAAGTCTCATCTGTTTATGAGTACTCACACCTGGAAATCTGTATACTATGAGTCCCATCATAGTATGTCATCTAACTGCAGAACTATATTTAAGAATATTGTCAAAGCACTACAATGTTCTCATCATAGCGGGGAACTGTTATGACCTTATTAATGTGAAAAATAATCAAGGGCATTATTACATTATAGTCATGAAGAATAATGAAAAATATGTAATAAGCTGTTTAATATTTAAATATATTAAATATTCATGAAATCAAAGTACAAAAAATTGGTTTTTGGACACAAACACCAAAAAACGCCCACTTGGACTAGATCCTGCTGCCTGCGACTTTCATTCCACTAGAGTTTACATGATGATCATGTTTATGCTGATTCAAGGCTTTAGTCAAGGGGTCTTCTACGTTGTCATACATGGAAATACTGCTCACTGCAACTTCACCTCTATGAGAAAAATACATCAAGAGATGATACTTTTGAAGTATGTACTTCGTTCGTTGATGTGACCTTGACTCTTTTGCAAGATCCACCACTGCAGTATTATAACAATAGAGTGTAATGGGAACTTTATTGCTAGGAACCACATATAGCTCTTGGATGAAGCTATGCATCCAAAATTCTTCTTTATCTGCCTCATAATATGCGATATACTCAGAATCTACTATAGAATCTACGACCACACATTACTTTGAGCTCTTCCAGCTCACAACACCTCCATTAAAAGTGAATATGTATACCATTTGTGACTTCATGTCATCTTGATCTGTTTGGAAACGAGCATCTGCATATCCTCTGATAACTAGTTTCTCATCTCCTTCGTAAACTAGGAACATATTCTTAGTATTCCTCAGAAACTTAAGGATAGTATTGACTATCATCCAATGGAAGTCACCTTGATCAGCTTGATATCTTCCTATCGTACTCAATGTATAGGCGAAAACTAGCCTAGTACAAAGCATAACTTAAATGACTGACCCAATTGCTGATGTTTATGGAGTCCTTGTCATTCTTTTTATTTCCTCATGTGCCCAGGGACATATTTTCTTGGAAAGATGAATACCATGTGATGCTGGAAACAATACCCTCTTGGATTGTTCCATACTGAATCTCTTTAGTATCTTGTCAATATATGTACTTTGACTTAGACCCAATAATCTCTTGGATCTATCACGATGGATCTTGATCCTAAGAATATTTGTTGCCTCTCCCAAGTCCATCATAGAGAATCATTTATTCAACCTTTCCTTAATAGACTGTAAGAATGATATTTCATTTCTAATAAGTAATATGTCATTAGCACATACTATTAAGAGAATGGATGTACTCCCACTAAACCATTTGTTGACACAAGGCACAAATTTGTTCTTTATAAAACCAAATTCTATTATGGCTTCATCAAAATGAATTTTCCATGACCTGGATTCTTTCTTTAATCCATAAATGTATTTTTGAAACTTTCATATCTTATTGTCATCCTTTAGAGTCACAATCCCTTCAGGTTGCGTCATATAGACATCTTCTTGAAGGTTCCCATTAAGAAAGGATGTTTTGACATCAATTTTCCAAATATCATAGCTATGGTAAGTGGAAATGAACAATATAATTATGATGGATTTTAGTATTGAAACTGGTGAAAAGGTTTCATCATAGTAAATACCTTGTTTCTGTTTATTTTTCGAAACAATATTGGGTGAAACGGAGCAAAGAACAGATCACATTAGAGTAAAAGGGAAAAATGGAACAAGGACACAAGGATTTACATGGTTCAGGAATAATACCTACAGCCATGGAGAGGTAGAAAATCACTATAATTCGAGATCACAATTTATAGAAGATTCTTACACACAAACACAGAAACCCTAGCCTGAAAATGGGCTAATGTAGAGGATGAAGCACTATTCCACCAACCTCAAAAATTCGGCATCGCTATAGTGAAAGAAAACCACCCAAGTAAAAAGTGTTATAGTGGCTGCCAGTTGGAAGTCCAAGGAGTTACAGTGAATGGTGGTTGGAAGTCCGCGTTACTATAGTGTCTGTCGGTGTTGGTAGGTCAGCTCTACTACAGTGGTTAGCATTGCTGGAGTGCCCAAAATTTGGGTTGGGGACTTTGGCCCCCGAACCCCCAGAGCAGGGGCACATTTCCCCTGAAACTCCCAATGATCTCACCATGGAGCTCGACCCATGAAAGTTATGAGCTGGTGTGTAGTATAGGCCACAAGAATTCAGCCCACCCGGATCGGGCTACACTAATTCAACAATTTTAACCCTTTGCAACCAGTCATGCCTTATAGGTACTGACTTTTCCTTCCATGTCCAATTTCTTTTTGAATACCCATTTACAACTAATAGGATTTGTATCTACTGGAGGATCTACCAAAATCCAGACTTGGTTTTGGTACATGGAATCCATTTCAGAATTCATGTATTCTTGCCACTTGGCAATGTCTGTGCCACTTACTGCTTCCTTGTAGGTTAAAGCATCATTATTGTCAACTAATAATGAGTCATCATCCTTGGTAACAATAAAACCTTACCATTACAATTCTCTAACCTATCTTGTACTTATACATAGTAAATGTGTCTTTCAAATCAATCTTTCGTCCACAAGGCTTTGTGGAATCTGCTCATGTACCAACTCTTGTGTGCCTTGAGGCTCGACTTCATCGAAGTCTATCTCGATCCAACTATCTCTTTTGGAGATGTGATCCCTCTCAAAGAATATAAAGTGTCTTTCCACTATAAATTTTTTTTTATGATGGGTCTTATAGGTAATATCCCCTTGTTTCTTTGAGATATCTTATAAAGGTACACTTTGTGCCTCGAGGTGAGAGTTTGTTACCTGAAGATGCATTAACAAATGCTTCACTTCCACACACATGTAAATTCGATAAAATGGATTTTCTTTCACTCCAAAGATCTTATGGAATACCATTTATCGATTTAGTAGGTAATTGGTTTAGTATGTGTGCTACTTTTTGTAACTCATGTCCCCAAAAGGATAATGGAAGACTTGCATGACTCATCATTGATCTCACCATGTCCAACATGGTGTGGTTACTCCTTTGGCTTACACCATTCCACTGGGGCATGTAAGGAGGAGTGAGTTGGGATAGGAACCCAAAATACTGTAAGTAATCAATGAAGTCTTGATTAATATATTCTCCACCTCGGTCTGAGAAAAGTTTCTTAATCTTCTTACCAAGCTAGTTCTCAACTTCATTTGTATATTCCTTGAACTTGTCAAAATATTTTGACTTATACCTCATTAAGTAGATATATCCATATCTACTAAAATCATTAGTAAAAGTTATAAAGTATGATTACCCACCCCTTTCTTCAAGTGGAAATAGTCCAAACACATTGATATGAACTAATTCAAGAAGCTATTTAGCCCTTTTACCTTTCCCACTAAATGGGGATTTGGTTATTTTTTCTTGTAAACATACACGACATACACCAAGTGGTTTTAGTTAGAAATAATCTAAATATCCATATTGATGTAACTTTGTCAAGAATTTCTCATTTACAAGGCTTAGCTAGTGATGCCGAAGTTGGGTGTGGTATGAGTCATGCAAAGTAACTTCATTATCAATTGTCATATGTGAAGCACACAATTTCCAATTTCCATGCCTCTTTGTTGATCTTATTTTTATTGGAAGGGTGTGAAGAAGCTTTGGGATTAACGTTATTCACCTTCCCTTTCCTCTTATTCACCATAAGGACAGAAGGATTTTCACACTTCAGGCCTTTATCCAATTGATGAATGAGGATAAGAAGATCAGGTAGAGACTTCTCAATGTTGATCATATTTAAATTCACAACAAAATTAGATAATCTTGGAGGAAGTGATGCAATAATGAGATTGGTGCCCAATTCTTCAGGGGGTTTAAACCCTGGAACCTACAGGAGCTCAATATAGCCAATGAGCTTGACTACGTGAGGCCCATCTAGGGCACCCTTTCCATGCTTACTCTGAAAATGTTCCTTGGATATCTCAAAATTTTCATGTATAGCTCTCTACTGGTAAAGACCAAAGAGGTTTTTAAGCATTCTATAGATATCCATGTTTTCATGAGACGCCATGAGTTCAATAGACATTGATGCTAACATCAAACATTGAACATTGATTGTGTCATTCATATGTTTCTTGTAGACTAGGAACTCTTCATCACTCGCCTCTTGGGCAGGCAGATCAGGTAATGAGTACTCCAGCACATAATATTTTTGTTCATGGAATAGAATAATCTGAATTCATCTAAACCATTCCTGGAAGTTACTTCTTATGAGGATGTTGTATTTATCTAGTATTGACTTCAGGGATAGTGTGGTTGATGAGCTTGTCATTTTTGTTCTACAATAGAAATAGAAGATTATTATTACATTTTTATTACAATTTTTTAGAAATATTAAATTTATCTTATTAAGTATACCACAATTTTATCAAGTCCCAATGGCCCTCACCATTGAAATCGGAATGTCTATTATAGTGGAAAGGATCTATATTCACATTCGCATAACCCCAAAAATGGTTGTTCATTCTATTTGAAGGTATTCATGTAAGCTTTTCTTTGCCAACTGCGGGCTTACATCTCCTTGATCTGTTGAGTGGACTCCCCAATCCTGAAATCCGGACTTTGATTTCCTCAACACTTGCCTTAAAATTTACACCATGTCTAGAAAGAGATACTTTTATTGATGTAAAATGGTTAAGTAAACCTATAACTTTCATAAGTGATTCTTGTATAAAAGTAAGTGTCCCAACAAGGGTTAGTCAAACACATAGTTTTATTGAGTCTTTCCCTTAATCAAGTAGCAGAAGGATTAGTCTTACTTAATATTTTATTGATCAATTTTTATCTCGTATGCATTAATTGACTTATTATCTTTATTAAATGCTTGTTAATATTAAGAAGAAGTTATTTAAGTGATTAACCATGTCATGATAATATTTACGCATAATCCTGATTTATTTTAGTTCCATCTTGCATGCTTGTTAATTCATTAATTATGTATTCACGACAATACATCCATAATGAAAAACCATGAAACTAACATAAATAAAATAAAGTAAAGGGAATGATCATGAACTCTTTTAATAGTTAGTTTATCTAGTGGTTGATAAACTAACTACTAACCAATGGGAGAAACACCTTGAACTATTTATGGTTCATGTCTATAACATTCCACTTGTACACCTTTGTATCTACTTGGATTGGTTTTTCCTCGACTTATTACATGAAATTGCTCCACAAGCTTGGGAGATCCATCCATTACATATGATTTTTAACTCAAACACAGGTGAGGGGTTAAAAGGGGGTTTACATAAAAGAAACCATGGGCACGCAGTCCCAACATATTAATGAGGAGATATGGCACACAGACCAACAATTCAATTTAAAGTAAATTAAAAGGAAACCAATCACACAAAAATTTCTAGTCTAGCTCATGGTCTTACACATACATGAAATTAATTACACATTTAATAAAACTAGCATTTAGTTATTTAATCTTTCTTATTAAGATAAATTGTGATGGAATTGATTAATTATTATCTTAAATTAATCAGTCCTTTTATCTTAACTTTTTTCTGAATTTCCTTGAGATTCTCATCCATTTAATTTTAAACAAAATAAATTCATTTAAAATTAACCTTGTACATAAATGTACCTTGCAGGTAACATGGTGAACACCCCTTATATTCTACCCAATATGTATTATATTCATATACTATTTTACTCTTATGACATATGGCATAAACGATTTAATGCCTCCTACCACAAAATGTACTTTATAGATGATTACATGTATCACATGATTTTTTCTACCATGTGTTATACTTCAATGCATAGAGTAAGAACCTGTAGTAATATTTATACATGATATGTAGTTATGAACATTACAAAAATATTAAATTTTTAATTCTATGTAATTTGGTAAAGTACATGGCATGTAGTTCCGACTATACAATGTGTACTACCTTCATAGTATTATTCGAAGTACACACCTAGGGACTCGGTGTGTGAGGCATACTTCAGAAATCTCAGAGTACACAACATGTCCAGTGGGCCATATGCTATGTTTTCTCTAGGTTATGTGGTTATCAGTCAGCTTAGCCGTGTATGGTATACATAGTTTTCCCCCTGACCCGAAGGGACTACACGTCATGTCCAGTGCACCACATGTTGTGTAATTCGGTAAAAATGTACATATATGTCCTGGTTAACATGTGATGTAAGAATTAACTACACCATGTGTAATAATTTCACATGGCTTAGGTAATTGCGGAATTAGTCCTGATGTTTTGAACACAACTATACAGTGTGTAATCCAAATTACACGATGTGTATGGATAATTACACAACATGTAATTATGAATACATGGTGTGTACTGTCATGTTACCTGGATAGAATTTTCGGTGCCTTATAATGAGATCCTCGATTTAATTTTAATAAAAAAAACTATTCATTTATGTTATATTTGCAAGAAACGAAAAGAAAAAGAGTTGATCTTGAAATTCAGATTACAAGAATGATTAAACATGAATTGAAAAAGAATCTCTCATGAAAATGACGAAGATATGAATCACATGGCTAGAATATTTAAGAAATTCTATAGGAAAAATAAGTTCTTCCAGAAATAAAATTTAATAGGAAATTAGGAAAACAAGGGAAAATGAAAAAAGCATTGGAAAAAGGAAGACATTGAAAATGAAATCACCTTCCATGAATGTAAGAGGAAATGACACATTAATAATGAATGTCCAAAATTGAAATATAAAAATAAATATGAGGATAAGGACATAAGGTACAAGAAATATATGAAAGCAACATGAAGTGCCTTCAAATATAGCTTTAGTGATTTAAAAAATATTCAAGAATATAAGTCTGATAGGGAAAATATGTGCTTTGTAGCAAGCACATTAGAGGTACATAATAATCTTCTTATTTTTCCTACTTCTCATTCAAAATTTTCAAGTCATTATGAAAATGTAGATAATAATGATATTGAGGAAAACATGTCAAATGATGATTTTTTATGAATACTGTAACATGATAAAAGATACCATTCATGAACTATATATATCTCTTAAGAAACAAAATGCTTTGAAAATAAATATTAAAATTAATCTTACTATTGAAAAAGTGAAAAATGATCAATTATTAAATGAAAACAATGAATTAAAATTTTAAATTTAACAGTTAAAGAAATAATTAGAAATTTTTACTAATGGTAATAAATATTTAACTCAAATACATGGAAAGAAAGTTTATAAAAAGTATATAACTAGCATAGGTTATCAAATTGGACATAGAAAAATTATAAAAACTATATTTATGCTCAATACCAGTTTTGGAAATTCATATACTGCCAGTACATACTCAACTGAACCTAATAAGGCATTTATTTCTAGAAGTTTACAATATATTTATTAGAAACCCATTAGAAAATTATGGGTGCCAAAATCAATTATTTCCAACATAACTAGACCTAATAATATTTGGGAACCAAAATCATTTTTGGTGTAAACATTGTTTTGTAGGAAACCTGTTTGAAAACCTCCAGCAAAAGCCTATGGTATCTGAATAGTTGGTGTTTCATACATATGACTAGTGAGTATTCAAATTTCAAAATTTTGATCAAATTTGATGGTGGTCACATCACCTTTTGTGAAAATTCTCAAGGGGAAATCATCATCCTTGGGAAAATTAATTATTCAAATTCAGTATTAATTTCTAAAGTTTTATATGTAAATGGTTTAAAATATAATCTTCTTAATATTTATCAATTATGTGATGATGGTTTTTATTTAAAATTTGAAAACAATTCATGTCATGTTTTTTATGATAAAAATGTTTTAATTTTTACTGCTTTAAGAAATGATAATATTTATTCTATTGATTTAAATTATTTATCTTCTGAAAATATTTCCAACTTAAGTGAAATTCATAAAGAATATTGACTTTGGAATAGGATACTAGACCATTGAAATATTCATTCACTGAGAAAGATAACTTGGAATGGATTTGTTAGATATCTATAAAAACTTGAATTCTCAAATGATAAAGTTTGTGATCCTTGTCAAAATGGAAACGTCATAAGATTACTTTTAAATCTAAGAAATAAGTTTCAACCTCTCAACTTCTAGAGTTACTCCATATAGATATCTTTGAACATTATAGAGTTTCTAGTTTAAATGGAAAACATTATGTTTATGTTTTCATAGATGATTTTTTTAGGTATACCTGGGTATTCATTTTAGCTCACAAAAGTGAAGTTTGTTCCTACTTTACCATGCATACCAAATCTATAGAAAATCTAAGTGGACTTAGGATTAAGACCCTAAGAAGTGATTGTCTTTAAGAATTTTAAAATCAGGACTTTGAATCATTTTGTTCTCAAAATGGTTATAATTATAATTTTTTCTCTCCTTGGTAAAAAGAATAAATAGAACTCTTCAAGAGATATCATAAACTATGCTAATTGAATATGACATACCTATCTATGTTTGGGTGGGGGCTGTTAATACAACCTGTTATACTATAAATAGAGTTTTAATTAGACCTCTCTTAAATAGAACACCTTATGAGTTATGGTATAATAGAAATCTAAAGTTTAATTACTTTATAGTTTTTGGTTTCAAAGTATTTATTCTAAATACTAAAGATAATCTTGACTAATTTGTTTCCAAAATTGATGAAGAACATTTTCTTGGATATTTAACTTCTAGTAAATATTATAGAGTGTTTAATAAGATTACTAAAACAATGTAAGAGTTCGTTCATATAAAATTTGAAGAAACCAACCCTAATAAAACTAATAAAATCGTATAAAACCATGAGGATGATCTATCAAATCATAATCTTAATTCTAAACCATCTAAAAGTTATGTTAAATAAGAAGAAAATTCATCTGGTGAACCGCCATAACCCGAACATGAAGAAAATCTTGAGACATCCAACCCCTCTTTTCAAAGAGCTGTTAGGAATCATAGAAATCATCAATTATATGCAGTAATAGGAAACCTAGATATAGGTACACAAACTAGATCTTCTCTTAGGAGTCAAATTGAACATAGGATTTCTTGTCACAACTTGATCCAAATAACATCAATGATGCTATCAATGAGGAATTTTGGGTAATATCTATGCAAGAAGAATTTAATCAATTTGAAATAAACAATATTTGGGAACTTGTTGATAGACCTAAAGAGACATTAACTATTGACACTAAGTGGGTATTTATAAACAAGGTTTATGAGTAAGACACCATAGTTAGAAATAAGGTTAGATTAGTTTCACAATAGTATAATCAAGAATAAGGTATTGATTAGGAGGAAACATTTTCACTTGTAGCCATACATGAATACATTAGGATACTACTTTCATATGCACCGCATTTGGATTTCAAACTATATCAAATGGATGTTAAAAGTGAATTCTTAAATGGGTTTATAATTAAGGATGTTTTTGTTGACCAACCCACGGAATTTCAAAATTCACATTTTTCAAATCGCGTTTTTAAATTAACAAAAACATTATATGGTTTAAAATAAGATCCTGGTGCTTGGTATGGTAGACTTAACTCTTTTATATTTTCAAAAATATTTTCAAAAGGTATAGCTGATCCATCTCATTTTAAAAAAATAATTTCAAAAGATTCCCTATGTACTAATATATTTTGATGATATTATTTTTGGATCTACGAAAGATTCCCTATGTACTAATTTTTTAAAACTAATAAAAAATAATTTGAAATTAGTTTAATGGGTGAAATCAAATTCTTTCTTGGATTTCATATTTTTCAATATAATTTAAGGAATAATTTTAAATCAGAGTAAATATAAAAAATACCTTTTAAAACGTTTTGGGTTAGATAACACTAAAAGTTGTGATACTCCCATGAATACCACCTATAAACTTGATATTGATGAAGCTGAGAAATTAGTAGATCGAACTAGTTACAGAAGTAAAATTTTAATTGTATTGTATTTAACTACTAGTCGGCCTGAAATTATGATTAGTGTGTGTATGTGTTCTTACTCTCAAGTAAATCCTAAAGATTCAAAATTATTAGATATTAAAATAATTTTCAAATACCTCAAATATACAACCAATTTAGGATTTTTCTATCCAAGAGGACAAGTGTTTGACTTAGTAAGTTATTCATATATTGATTTTGGAGACTGTAAGTTAGATAGAAAAATCACCTCAGGAACATGCCATCTTTTAGACAAATCTTTATTATTATGGTGTAGTAAAAACAAAATTTTGTTGCATTGTTTACTACTGAAGCTGAATACATAGTTGCACACAGTTGTTGTGCAAAAATTATGTGGATGAAACATACTTTACTAGACTGTTGATACCAATTTAGACATGTGCCTATAAATTGTGATAGCACAAGTTCAATAAACACATTTAAGAATCTAGTATCTAAATCTATAACAAAACACATTGATGTAAGACATCACTTTTTGAGAGATCATTATAAAAAATGTGATACAACTCTCAAATTTATTTAAACTAAACATTATATTGATGATATCTTCACAAATACTTTTAATTATGAAAGACTAAAATACATCAAACATGAATTTGGAATGATAAGTTTTGGTTGATGAGTCACCGTTGGTGAGTCATCGTTGATGAGTCACTGTTGTGAACGAGTCACCATTATAAACAAGTCATTGTTTCATTGTTACCGTTACTAATTATTTTATGATTAAAATTTTAATTTCTTTATATTTTATTATTATTTTGAATCCATAAATTATATGACATGACATAACTATAATCAATTCACTCAACCCTCAAACCTTGGATCTCTCGAATCCTTCTCTTCCTCTTAGACTGACCATTTTTACTTCCTCTCTTATTCCACCTAAACCGTCAATTTATTGGTATGGCCCATGTGAAGTGATCAAAAAAATACACTCTAGAAGAAGTGAGGTAATCCAAGAAAAAAAAAGTATCTACAATCAGTTCCATTTTTTCATGAAACTCACATATAGCGAAATGGGTTGTCGAAGCAGAAAAGGAAATAGATGTGCAATGGATTCTCTCAAGCAATACACTCATTCTGAAAGTTATTAAAGATTAGAAATGGATGAACTGGTTTAAAACGAATCACCTCATTTATTATCTGAGGTTGGTTTACAATTTCTATCAGAATGCTGAGTTTTTTTCGGAAATAAATAAGATATTATAAGAAGTTGTATCGATAGAGAAGAATTATCTTTATCTTCAAAGGAATAGGCCAGGTGACTAAGAGTACTTCATAAAGGGGTTTATGAGTATTTTCAAGGAAGAATTCCCAATGACATTGGAATGTTTAATTATGAAGAAGCCCTCCTATAGTTGACAGAATATGATACTCTATGGAGACCTATATATGCTGAACTCTATGGTGAGTGTAAACTATTATTCAAGTTTGTATTGCATGTGTTGTGTCCTAGAAAGGGATATTTTATTACTCTGAGATATCATGATGTTTACTTATTATTTGTGATGAAATGAGGAAAAATAATAAATCTTTTTAGATTTATGATGATCTATATGTATGAAATGTGCAAGAAAAATTCAAGGTTGAATTCTCTGATGTACCCTAAGATGATATTTCCCATCTTGGATGCTAAGGTCTTAGTCAAGGAAGGTGAAGAATCTGAAGATAAGTATGGTGGTGTTTGTTTTGTCAAAAACGATTTTCAAAAGAGTTAAAGTAAATTGTAATCCATATAAGAAGTGTTGGGTGATTGATAATGATAAAATGTATGATTAATTCAACCCTATTGATCATACAACCATAACAAAGGACATGGTGGATCCTGGTCTTGAGCCTGATGAAATAGATGAATATTCTGATGGTGTTTTTAGTGACAAAAATTGAGGAGGCTGAAGAAGAATAATAAGAAGAAGAATTGTCAGTTGAAATGAGGATTGATCTGGAGATCCGTAATTCTCCTCCTAAAGTTTCTTTTAGACTTATTTTTCAACATGGATCTCTACCAACCAGGGAATCAATTTTGGATGAAAATGATGATGATGAAATAGAATTAACTGGAGAGGAACATTTCAGGACATCTTCTTCCAAATCATCAAAGACCAGACTTATATTTATTATAATGGAAATGGAAGTGATGTAAATTCTTCTTAGGAAGAAGATAATGATGATGATCTTGACAAGTCAGAAGAAGAAAATGATGACCATGGTGACGATCATGATGGTGAAGATAATGATGATCATAGAGATGATCATGATAGAGAAGATGATAGTGATCATGGAAATGATTATAGATCTGATCATAATGAAGGAGGTGATAAGCATGAAGATAATCATGATGATCAAGATCATGATATGGTTTAGTCCTATCCTTCATCACCAGTGGTGTCCAGTTCTATCAGGGCTGAGGATAGAACTATATATTCTAAGATAACTATTATAATACCTATTTATTTAGATGATAAACAAGATAAAAGTGTGGGGTAGATGTCTCCCAAACCTACTAATCACACAGAGAAAACAGATCTCTCACAGACAGTTTATACATTAGCAACCTCCACTGTACCTGAACTTAGAGAATGTTCTCTCCTGTTCAAAGAAAACCAATTCTTGAATATATAAGACCTGATGTAAGTGCATTTGAGGAATGAGAGAAATTTCATGTTTTTGTTGTACTTGGCCTTGATTACTTAGATTCAGATAATGAAGCAAGTGAAAGTCCTGTCAGAGAAGAAGGATCCTTAGTCGACCAGATTGATCAAGCTGGTGAGCTACAACCGTTTAATCTAATGGAGACTGATAGACCAGCTGAGGCTGATGTTCCACAAGATAATAGAAATCATTCTCCTACTAAAATATTTATGACACTTGATGTTGTGGAAAAAAGTGATTTGGAATCCTTTAAAGGAAATTTGATTTCAGAGTTTAAAGATTTCTTGAGCTATCAATCATCTATAGTTGTCAGATAAAGTGAAGATAACACTTGATATTTTCTTGAGATTATTATATTTCATTTACAACCAAAGGTTCGATTTCATATTCAGGAGCTAGAAGTGGAGAATAGAAGGTTTTAAAAATAAGTGGAAAGTCTAAAATCCTTATTAGAGGAAGTTAACTTCTCTTTCTTAGAGAGTTTAAACTATTTTTCTCATAAGTTGGAAAACATGTCTATTACTGCCTATTCCTCCACTAGAACTCCTCCTATTTCAATGCCTATTGATATAGAGCTTCTCAGATAGATTATAAGGTAAGAAATCGGCACTGCTTTAGGTGATGTGTCAACCCACGAAGAGAAAATAAGGAAGATGCACCATCATGGAGAGCATATTTCTGAGATGATAAGGGAATATTCCATTGATCTTAGGGTATATAAAGACACCATAAAAAAGAAATAAATTATTAGTTGATAAGAATTTATATGAATCATGAAATTTCTGATAAATTCAAATTCCTAGCAGAGAACTTGAGAATACCACCAGTTATAAGGGCTTTGAAAGAACAGGTGATTGAACTGAAGGTTCTCACACCAGTATTGTAGAGATTCATGAAAGGGAAATGGATTTCTTTAGTGTTGTGGAGTAGGGTGGTAATATTATTATGGAATTTATCAACCTTATGAGACCCTTTCTCCATGTTCACATAATGGATGTTATTGCAAGAGAGGCCATCCCAGTGAAAAATTTTCTTTCAACAACATCCACAGAGCCAGTTATATACAAACATGCAGTGATTACTCAGTCAGATGGTCTTCTATATTCACCATTTCAACCTATGAGTTTATCTCTAGTTGAAGTTATTCATTTCCTAAGACATGTTCCTCTATGTGAACCAATTCCTCCTTCAACAACAATCCCTTCCAACACAACCTATGCTCCAAATGTCAATACTAATATTTCAGTCCCCCAAGGAACATACAAGGGAGAAGTGAAGGATAAAGTCGAACCTACACCTACACCAGAAAATGAATCTACTTAGATGATATCTTTGATAGGGATTCTATTCATTTACTCTTTCTCTTTTGACTTTGTACTACATCTCTTTTTTTTCACTCACTGCAATGAAATTTTTCTATTTTGTTAATCATTTCTATGTCATTTATTTTTTCTATTTTTGTTAATATTAAAGGGGAGACAATATGAGAATTTATTTATAAACTTATTTAAGGAATATATATGAAAACTTTACCTCTATTATTTCTTTAAAATTTCTTTTATGTTTAGTTTATATAAAATACCTTGTTTTGTGATCATCAAAAAGGGGGAGAATATTGGAACCTCCTTATGAAGAGAATGTTTATCACCTCCTTATTTTAATGATCAAAAAACAATATTTTTTAGTACTAATGATTTACATGTTGTATGATAGCATTTTATATGATTTGACAGCTTCTATGATAAATTGGATGAGAATTGAGGCGAGTCACCGCCAGTCAAGAACTACTATTGAGGCGAGTCACTGATAGGCAGGAGTCACTACTAAGGATGAGCTACTACCAGTAGAGTCATCAATATCCTTGTTACCACCAGCATAGTTACCTCCAAGATTTTCATTGCCAAGGAGCTACTGCTGTGACGAGCTACCACCAGGTCATGTTACCACCAGACTCTGAGTCACCGTAATCCTGAGGTACCACTAGTCTGAGATACCATCGGATGCCGAGTCCCTTCCATATTTATGCTACTGTTGATATCCAAGGAATTTAATGTTAATGGACCAAAAACTATTTCTATTCAAGGATAAATGATTTTTCTTTAACCATTTTACCAATTCTTAATGATACAGTCAAATCCCGTTCGAGGATTGTGGATCTCCTTCAACTATTGCTGCTATAGCTATTCAAAGGACCATCTCTCCATCTCTCTCTCGGTACGACGATTATTGACTAACAAGTCTATGGAAAAATTGTATGATTGAATATGTAAACCTATTAAAGATTACTAATTCGTATAATTTAAAGATAAATGACAGAGAAGTACAATATCTTTTACATAGATTGATTGAGATATCAATAGAGATCGACTGGAACATTCTTGAAAATTCCAACGATCCTCTGTTTTGATGTAACTTTCAAAAAAGAACCTCTAACTCCTCACCCAAGATGATTTGATGATTTTGAACATACCAAGCATACCAAATTGAGCATCACTATTGTTTTCACATTCTACTGATTTATCTTTCTGTTTATTTTCTTTTATCATTATGAAGTGTGTTATTACTATATTATCAAACACACACTATCTCCTACACCTAAACTGGAGAATACTTGTTATTGTCTCTTTCTATTTATATTTATTTACCCATAGTGTTTGTTGAAGAGGTCCATATATGACCTATACTATTATTTTTCCCATGTATAACTGTGCAAGAGGATTTTTAGCCCAAACATATTGTTGTTGTTGTTTGTTTATCTGATCCAGGTTGTGGATATATTTGATTATTAATATAATTTTCTTGGGAGCAGGTGAGTTCCAAGTGAAGGGGACTAAGTCTCATCTTGAGACTGAATCTATTGCTTATTCTACTGTGATGTTTTTTTGTTACCAAAACAATGATTGTTTTAAATTTATAATCAAAAATATTACTTTGATAGTTAATATTGATTAGTGTTTATATATTTTTTGTCTAAGTAAATTGATTTAAAAAGTTAAGAAAATTTAAAAATTATTTTAACTGAGACACAATCACTCTTTGAGAAATCTTTTAAAAGGATAGATCTTATATCAATATGTTATTTTGATTAAGTGATCAATTTATTTATTAAGGGGATTTTACTTTTTAAAAAAATATTGAGAACTCAATTCACCCCACTCTTGAGTTAATCACTCTCACCAACATAGGTTATAAATATCATGATTTACATCATGAATTACAAATTTACAGTGTAAATTCCACATGTCTGTATATTTCAAGCTGTAAAAACACATTTTACGCCACAAATCCTTCAAAATGTTAACACTCATCAGTAAACATGGTGCCTTAATCAGAATAAACTTTTTCCGTAAATCCCCTTCTTAACTTATTTCACGCAGTACTACCCATGAACACAAGTCCTAAATGGCTGGCCACACAATCCGTAAACCAAATACATACATTGTAAACCCCTCTTTTACAACGTAAAAATCTTTTTGCATTTATGATGCAGCCCCAACCTCCACTCAACCTTCTCAAGCCACCTCTAAACACCTCTGACTACCCCAACTGGCAATATAACGGGCTATAAAGGCACATACCATTACACCTTCCAATTCACCATGAAGAAATATAGTTTTTACATCTATCTAATCCAAGTGTAAACCATCAGAAGAAATAATACTCAACACCATCTGGATGGTAGTATGCTTGACCACCAATGAAAATATTTCTCAGAAATCAATTCCTTCTGTATGTTGGAATCCTTTCACTACCAACCATTCCTTGTACCTTTTCCTTTTTTAAGATTATTCTTTCAAATGGTAGACCCATTTGTTATATAGTTCTCATTTTCCCTTTGATAGTTAATTCAACTCCCATGTTCCATTGAAATTTAAATAATTCATCTCTTCCTCCATGGATGACTCCCACTACTTTGAGTCACTGAGATTTATTGCCTCTTCTCGATATTCAGGTTCACCAACATCTATTAAAATTAAGAAGTTTATGTTGATTTTGTACCATTGTACCAATCATCTGACTCTCTAAGATCTTATCAGGGAAGTTTCTACACTCTTCGGTGCTTAAACTTCCTATTCTTTTGCTTTTGATTTCTCTATTACCAGATTTTTCCCTCATACTTCTGTTGTTCTCGAGTATTCTAGCACATCTATCATTGGTTTAATTTATGGTGTACTCATGCGGATATCTAGTATCATTGGTATCTGAAAATTACCAGTACTTCTATCTGGATTGACTTGTACTTCAGTAGTTGACTTATTTTCCTCAATTTATGATTCAAAAAAGTTCTCGTATTTCCATAAAATATTTTCATTAAATATTACATCTTGGATTATGATGATCATCTATTGATCATGACTCCACAGTCAGCGACCAAACTCTTCACTTCCATACCCTATATGAAAACTGGATTTGGACTTTGTGTCCAACTTATCTCTATCCTTAGAATCAATAAGAAAATTAATAATGCAACCAAATATTTTGAGGTGTGAAACTTCTGGTAACTTACCAGACTATATCTCTTTCGATAGACTTTATCGCACTGTAGAGGTTGTACTTCTATTGATAAAATATGTTTTCATATTAATTACTTATGCCCATATGGACTTGGGCATGCTAGAGTTCACACCCACGCTTCTTTCCTTCTCTATAAAAGTCAGTTTCATCCTCTATGCTACTCCATTTTGTTGTGGAATTCCAAGAACTATTCTCTCGATTTTGTTCCCCTTCTTTCAATAGAAGGATTGGAAATTTCTACCATTATACTTGTTGGACTACTGATATTGGTCCCACGTATATCATGCGATTTATGTTTTAATGATCTTGAAAACCCTCCATATATTTCTAATGATTTTTTTTTAGTGTGTTTATTAGGTTTTAATCTTATTTTTTTCAAGTCTTCTGTAATCTATAATTTTGTTAAAGTTTTCTGAAATTTGATGAAATTTTCCCAAATTTGGAAAAATCGGCTACGTGGATTTTAACTACGTCAAGAAATCAACTATGTAAATCAGCTACATAAAAGAATCACCTAATTAAGTCATAAACATCCTAAAATCACCTACATTAATATACTACATTGATGAATTTCCTACATGAACCATTTATGTGGAGTAATTGACTACGTGGTTTAGATATATGGCATATTTAGCTACGTGGTTCCACGAAGCGATGTGATTTGTTTTTTGTTTCATATTTATATGGATGGTAATTAGGATATATTTAAGGAATATATATGATACATATGATATATATGAGATAATAAAAATTTTCAAAATATGAATTATTATTATGTTTATTTTGTTCCATTCGTCAAAAAGTGAAAACAACGTTCATGCATACCTACGGCTTACCATCTCTATGAATTGTGTAATTAAATTTTCTATCTCTACCATTCATGGATGATTATAAATATGTATATAATGAATATATATGGTATTTATATCATGATTATAATTCTGGATATTATGGAACCATGAGAAAGATTAAAGGATGAAAACTACCGAACAAAAACTTATATGAAAATTGAGACAATTAACACTCACAAATGGAGATTTTAATAAATACTTATTAATAAACGAGTGTTGAAACATTATAAGTGGATCATAAATGATATAATAAGTATGTATATGGTTCTTTTAAAAAATTATAATAAGTTTAAATATATTATACAAGAGGGTCAAGACACTTATGAAATAAGTCGGACCCGAGGTAAGAGTTTATTCCACAATCTCATCCATATTCGGTATTGGTTATGTTTAAAGATTAAATTAAGATAATTATATAATATTTACATATTAAAACCCATAGATTTTCTTTTCCTATGGTTATTTATGGGAATCACATGCTTTATTTGTTATTTTCATCTCTTTAAGTACTCAAGATATTGAAAGAATGTTTTTAAGGAAAACTGGCTTGGTTTTTTATTCGGTTGGTAGTATTTATTCTATTTTAATATTTTTTTTAAAAAAATTTCAATAATGTTTTTATATTATTAAATTATTGTTTAATTTCATTTTTAACCATGATGGAATTTTTACAAATTTATTAAAAGTAAATTTCTTATCATTTTCTGAATGAGGTACTTTTGACTTTTTACTGAAAATGTAAAAGAAATGTTGGTTTAAACATACACGACATGAAAAAAATTTCTGATCACTATGATAGCTCAATTCTTTGAAGAATCCCTTACAAGTTTCTTGGGTTCTTTTAAAAAAATATTTAATTAATATTTTTTATTTTTTTAAGATTTTAAATAAGTGATTTAAAAAAGAAGATGATATTTTCCTCAATAAAACATCTGGTGACCTTTTAAAAGTTTTTTCATATATATCAACAACCTTTGATGAATATTATGATTTACCGATGATATAATATAATGATACCATCAAACATATTTATTTGGATGATTTATGATTAGTTTGATTGAGGAAAGTATCGACATTTTGTATGCTAGTTCTTCCAATACTGACAATTATTGATCGTTAAAACATGTCGATTAAGTTATATTGTTTATTCATATAATGAATGAAATAGAATTGTTAAGTAGAGGGTGGATCATGAAATTACATATCCCCTCTATGAATTGGTAGGTTTCATGAGACAAACACCACTACAAAACAAATATTTAATAATGCTAAAATTTTCCTTTAACAACACTAAAAAAGTATTGACTACCGATGCATGATTAAAAGCCATAGGATTTTATCAGCGCTGATAAAAGCCCCATTTATTAGTGATTTTATTTAGTGCTGATAAAGGTCCCCTTTATCAGCATTACTAAATGCACAGATAAAGGCATCCTTTATCAGCACTTCTAAAAGAACTGATAAATTGGTCATTTATCAACACTGATAAAGGGGCATACTATAGTGTGCTATAATAGCACACTGAAACATCAGAAATATGGAATACTTTAGTGTGTTGTGTAAACACATTAAAAAACCATAAATTAGAAAAATCATGTACAAATATAGAATTTAAATGAAATAAAATTTATAACACAAATACAAGAAAAAGACACTATTATTGAGAAAAAGAATGCACCTGTATAAAAGAACAAACCAACCTTTCTCAGAAAAAATAATGCATCTATATAAGAAAAAAAATTATGTTAGTAATAATATAAAGAAATAAATTAAACATAAATTGTTAATTTTAAACCAAAATTTGAGTCATACCAGGAACACTATGTATCAGATTGAGTTGTGGTTGATTCTTGCACGTCACACAATTTCTTGGTCTTCTCCAAGAATTATCTATTTGAAAATTAAATCAATAAGTATAAGATAAAAATGATAAGGAAATTAATTAATTAATAACAGATAGAATGATAAGAAAATAATCTAGGCTCATTTTCTCGATTTTGGCGATGCGATCTTTGTGTTAAACTAAAATGAAACTTATATATTGAAAAAACACACTTGGAGTCATACCGATCACACCATGAATCAGATTGAGTTGAGACAAATTCATACAAATCTAAAATGACTTATGAATTATTGTATTAAATTATCAACACAATCTAAACATGTTTTCTTGGTTTTTAGTGAGTGACACTTTCTGAACTAAAATGTCAATTTTAAACCGATAATGGATACTTTGAGTCATGTTGGGAACATAATTTATTTGATTGAGGTGAAGCTAATTAATGCACATAAAAAATGACTTATGGATAATTGTTATAAAATATTAAAATAGTCAGAATGTGCTTGCTCAGTTTTGAGAATGATAGTTATCCTTTTTACTAAAATTAATGTCAATTTTAAATAAAAAGACGCACTTGGAGTCATACCAGTCACACCGTGCGTCGAATTGAGGTGTTACTAATTCATACACATCTCAAATGACTTATGTATCATTTTCCTAATATATCAAAACAATTCAAATTCATTTTCTCAGTTTTGAGTACATCACTTTTGTTTTTTTTTTTTAAAATGTCATTTTAAACTGGAAACACACACTTTGAGTCATACCAGTCACATCATGTTTCAGTTTGACAAGAGAATAGTTTTTACACATCATAAATGACTCATGAATAATTTTTCTAAATTATCAAGACAATATGAGTGTGTTTTATCAGTTTTTAGTGGGTGACACTTTTTGAACTAAAATGTTAATTTTAAATTGATAACAATCACTTTGATTCATGATAGGTACATTGTATATCAGATTGAGGTGATTTTAATTCCTACACATCAAAAATGACTTATGTATCATTTTCCTGAAGAATAAAAACAATCCAAATGTTTTTTCTAGGTTTTGAGTATGTCAGTTGTCCTTTTTACTAAAATTAATGTTGATTTTAAATAAAATAATGCACTTGGAGTCATAATAGTCACACCGCGTGTCAGATTATGGTACATATTATTCTTACACATCCCAAATGAGTCATGAATCATTTTATAGAGTATTGAAATAATCTGAATGTGTTTTCTCTGTTTTGAGTATATCACTTTTATTTTCTAATAAAATGTCATTTTAAACTAGAAACACACACTTTGAGTCATATCATTCACATTGTGTGTCAGTTTGATGTGAGATTGATTCCTATATGTTACAAATAACTTTTGAATATTTTTACAAAATTATCAATACAATTCGAGTTCATTTGTTCTATTTTTAATGAGTGAATATTTTTGAACTAAAATTTCAATTTTAAACTGATAACAGGCACATTGAGTCATGCTGGACACATCATATATCATATGGAGGTGAAATTGATCCCTATATGTCAAAAATACCTTATGATTTATTATCATAAAGTATCAAAATAATTGGAATGGATTTTATTGGTTTTAAGTATGTCAGTTGTCTTTCTTACTAAAATCAATGTCAATTTTAAATAAAAAGACACACTTGGGGTTATACCGGTCACATAGTGCATCGAATTATGGTGAAGATGATTCCCAAATGTCCCAAATGTCTTTTGGATAATTTTCCTAAAGTATCAAAGTAATCTGAATGTGTTTGCTCAGTTTTGAGTATGTCACTTGAGTTTTTTAATAAAACGTCATTTTAAACTTGAAACGCATAATTTGAGTCATATCGGTAACATCCTATGTTAGTTTGACATGAGACTAATTCCTACATGTCATAAATAACTTATGGATTGTTCTCCTAAAGTATTGAAATATTCTGAATGTATTTTCTCAATATTGATAATGTCAGTTTTCCTTTTTACTGAAACTAATGTCAAATTTAAATAAAAAGACACACTTGGAGTCATATCAATCACTCCGTGTATTAGATTGAGTTTAGGATGATTTCTAAAAATTCCAAATGATATATGGATTTTTGTACTAAATTATCAAAATAATATGAATGTGGTTTCTCAATTTTGAGTACGTCACTTGTGTTTTTTTACTAAAATGTCATTTTAAACTGGAAACGTGTACTTTGAGTCATACCGATCACATTATGTGTCAGTTTAAAGTGAGAATGATTCCTACATTCCATAAATAAATTATGAATCATCATCCTAAATTATCAAGAAAATTTGAGCTTGTTTTCCTAGTTTTTAGTGAGTGACACTTTTTGAACTAAAATGTCAATTTTAAACTGATAATGGGCACTTTTAGTCATGTTATACACATCTGTACCTGATTGAGGTGAAACTGATTCCTATATGTTAAAAATGAATTATGAATTGTTTTCCTAAAGTATAAAAAATAATCTGAGTGCATTTTTTTTTGTTTTGAGTATGTTAGTTGTCTTTTTTACTAAAATTATATCTATTTTAAATAAAAAGACACACTTGGAGTCATACCTATCACACCGTTCATCAAATTGAGGTGTGTATGATTTATACATGTCCCAAATGACTTATGGATCATTTTTATAAATAATAAATATAATAAGATTGTGTTTTCTTGGTTTTGAGTATGTCACTTGTGTTTTTTACTAAAATGCCATTTTAAACTGGAAACACACACTTTGAGTTATACTGGTCACATTGTGTGTTAGTTTGAAATGAGACTAATTCATACACATCACATATGACTTATTAATTTTTGTCCTAAACTATGAAGATAATCCAAGTGTGTTTTCTCAGTTTTCAGCGAGTGACACTTTTTTGAACTAAAATGTCAATTTTAAATAGATAACGGGCACTTTGAGTCATACCAGGAACATCGTGCATTAGATTGAAGTTTGAATGATTTCTAGACATCATAAATAACTTATGATTTTTTTCTTTAAATTATCAAAATAATCCTAATGCGTTTTCTCGATTTTGATTATGTGATTATTTTGTCTGAAATTTAAATTATAAACTAAAAATATACAGCTCAAGTCATACCAGCCACACCATGTGTTGGATTAAGGTGCGATTGATTGAATATATGATGTGTTTTTTTTCAATCATTTAAACCAAGCCAGAAAAGAAAGAAATTTTTTAATTGGATGGAAGAAGAAACCCCATGCTTCCTAAAACTCCTCATCCAAAAGGAACATGTTCTCTCTTTTTTGGAATGTCTCAAATGATTGAATTAAAAAATATGACTTCCCAAATGATTTGTGAAAAAAACAACTATTAGATATAAATGATAAGGAAGTTGACTTAAAAAAGCGTAGATCATTCCAATTTTATCGGATGTCTCTGAAGAGACACTTAAAAAATGTAGAAAAAATGGTGTAAAATTTAACTAAATAAGTAGTTGGAATTCATCTTTTCATGATTGTTGTATATATTCATGACCCATTTACTTGTTATCTCAGTTGTAGGCTCAAATTCCAATTTATCATGAGCAGGAGTAGCTTCGAATAAACCACCCCAAATCGAGTAAATGAATCCATCTTTATAAGAAAAAAATTATTATGTTAGTAATACTATAAAGAAATAAAATAAGTATAAACATCAACAAATAAATTAATAAAATTTTAATTTTAAACTGAAATTACACAATTTGTGTCATACTGGGTACACTGTGTATTGGTTTGAGGTACACTGTGTATTTTTTTAAGGAATGGTTGATTCCACTATGTCTTTTTATCCAATATTGCATTCAACACTCTAGGTCATCTAACAATATTGTAGTTTGATAACCCATATTCTTGAATGCATTGGATAATAACAAGAAAACTGCATCATCATGAGTGAATCATCCTTGTTGAGTGTGTGATCATAGTACATGAGTGAATCATCCATGTTTATGAAGTCATTTATCTTTAGAAAACATTAACTATTAGTGTAAATATATTAGCATTCATTGATTAAAATAAAATATATATTTACATATGAGTTTTTATGGAACATAAGAAAATATATCTTTCCCTTTCACCATCATAGAGAGTAACAACTCCGTAATAAACCATTTACCTTATTTTATGGAAAAAACTTTAGTATGACCCATTATGTATTTTCAGAAGACACTAAAATCCATTATAAATTTTTACACCTTTTGACAATATTAAACATTAGTATAACCCTTTATAGCATCCAAATGACACTAAAATACAGCGCATCCATTAGGAATTCATGTATTTTGCTATAGATTAGTATATCATTTTCAATATTATGAGTGATGGTAAACTATAACATAACATCATCATTATTTATTCATAAAAATGGGAATATCTATATTCTCATGTATTTTTTTATTGAGAATGATGATTAGTATTTTATTAATGAGCTTGTGAACATGGATCATTTTACATAATGAATGTGCACATGGATAATGAATATTACTTGTATGGATTTCGCAGGAATTTTTGATATTATATCATGCAGCTAATTGATGATCAAATAGCCCAAATAATTCGACCATCCACTAAAGTGAAACCACTGTATTTTTCTTTTATCAAAATTCATGATTCTGTAGATGAAATTTTGTATTTCTTTATTTTTTATAGGTTTTGGATCATGTTACTACCTTCTTTTTCTAAGGGGTCTTTGTTTAGATTTTTGGTGCTTCACAATTTCATTTGAAGTAGATTTTTCATTTTCAGAGTTTTCTTCATAAAGAGGTTTCTTTTCATTTGATTCCATGTTTACTTTGACACCCGTCCTCCTCAATGACCATAATCTCTCAATACTAGTTATCCTCCAATAATTCCCTCATACACATGCTAGATTCGATGGTTTATTATACACATATTAATTCAAAAATTTGATTTGGATTATATACTTATTTGATGATTGGATTAGTGTTGTATGACTCTCAAGTGACTATTGGATCCAAATATAAGACTCTTTCTTTGGAGTGTAGAGAAGCCATGGGGAAGCCATGGGAGAACAACTGCATCTTTTTTTTGTTCAGTTTTTTCTTGGTGAGGGGTTTCTTTCACACATTAGTAATATTTGATAGTACATGGAACGTGCTAATAGAAATTGTAGCATATGATAATCAGTTTGAAAAAATATGTGGTGTTTGTTTTGTTTCTTAAAAAAATCCTCCACTTAAATTCTTGTGAAAAATCATTTAAAAAAGTGGTGAAAACATTTTTTTCAATAAGCAACCTGATTTACTTGAACAATTGATCTTATCTTAAGCGATAAGTGTTGTGTAACCCCCTCCATCCAATTATCTTTTTTCTGTATTTTCAAATAATCTGCTTTTTGGGTTAGTAGTAACCAAAACATAAAGGGCGGGATACATATTTCAAGTACCCAAAGTACAAAATTCAAAAAATTCACATTATCCAAGGAGACCTCGAGCCATGTGTACCGACAACTTCCCAAGTCACGAAATGTCTCCTGCCATCGTCATCATCACGAGACCGCCATGGTCATCCATCCTGTAACTACTGTCGTCGCAATCACCATACCAATTATTGGAGAGCATCACCACCATAAACACTGAATCTTGGACCACCGTTTATCTTCCACCACTGTCAAACACCATTGTAGAGAAATCTCACCACATTGAAACAAAAACACCAACGATGCAGAAGAACGTCAGAGACCGCCGGAGACGCCGGAGACATCGCACCAAGACATCGTCAATCCCGATCTGTAGGTAGCAACCAAAACACCAAAACCGGGAAGAGAAGAAGAAATCCATCGAACCCATCGAAGAAAATGGAATCGCACCAAGCCATCATCAACCCCCAGTGAGCCAGAAACAAACCAAACAACAGTACATCCATAAACACAAATCGAACACTACTGAAAATCAAATCAACCACCACCGAACACCAAGTCGACCACCAATAAGGAGAAAACAAAGCATTACCAAAATTATGAGAAATAAATCCAAAAGAACCAAATACAATGCTGAATGTCACGCACCTAGAACACAGATAGCCGCCAAACCACACCTCCAAAAAATTCAATGTTACCACTTCTCCAGATCCGACCAGGATAGAAGCAGCAGAACGTGAGGTCAGGGTAGAGGTTTGAGCGGCTGCGGGCTCCGAACGATGGGAATGTCGATGGCACAAAAAACCGGGACACTTCCAAGCATAAGAAAACCGACCTAGGTAGCGCCTTGAGAGACATCCACCACCAAACCATGAATCCCAAAATCCCATGAACCACTGCGCAAAATCGGACCAGGATAGGCACTAGGGAACTTGAGGTTAGAGCTATGAGAAGAATGTCTGAGGAAATCAGCACTAGACAACCATCATCGGAAGGGAGGAGAAGAAGCACGACGGAGAACCAATGCGTCACCAAAGCCGCTGAGGAGGATTTAGTGGCAAACCCTAGAAAAGGTAGTGCCGATGGAAAGAAACCCAAAGAGAGAGAAACTGAGAGAGAGGAGACATAATTAAGGAAGGAGAATAAGTGCGCCGGGGCTCGGATGCGTCGCCAACGCCACTGAGGAGGATTCCAAGAAGAAACCCTAGAAAAGTTAGCGCTGAGAGAGAGGGATCCTGGGAGAGTGCGATGCCATATAAGTTTTGTGTAAACTTTTCAACAATTTTTCTCAAACACAACCTTTCTACGATCCCCATTCTACTTCATTATCCAACAATTTTATTGTTTGCAAGCCAGCGCTTCACCTCCTCCCCCACCTCCACCTCTGCCTCCACCTCTTCCATTGTACAAAATTTTTATTGTTTGCAGAACATCACTTCTGAATAAATTGATTTCCTCAATCATACTTTTCCTTGAGAATCAAATCAAAAATAATATATAATCATTATGAAACTAATTCTTCACACCCAAAATATATTTTTAAGGTTATAGCCCGTACTAGATCACAAACAGAGTAGGAAATCACTTAAATTTGTTGTGGGAAATCATTTTGACAGTAGGTACATTTCCCACTCATCTCTAAACAAATTTACTTTTTATTTTGAGTATAAAGGCTGTCAGAAATCTCGATAGTTCTTAGAAAATAAGGGAAAAATGATTAATAACTATTTTAATGAAATTGTAAATACCTTTGGAAATTACCCAATCAAGGATGCTGGTCTTTTGATGGTTTATGATCTCTCATAAATTTTGAAACACAATACACACAATCATTGTCATTTTCTTACTTCATACACTATAGAAACATTGACCAAAATAAGTAAATTGTTTAAAAATGTGTTTTGATTGTTAAATATTTCTCTATATACCTTAATATATTTCCATTTGTAGTAATCCACAGCCTTTTTTATGTTCAATGACTGACTATATGCCATGATTTAACCTATATTTAGAGACCTTCCAATTAGAACAAAATTCTTGTTAAAACACAGACCGAAACATATAATTTGAAGTTTATCTATAAAATGTTTATTTATATTTATTAAAAATTTATAATACACATCATGTGTGGTTGGATTGTTGGATATCCATTCATTGGATCCAAAAAATAAATATTTGGGTTATCCAAAATAACTACGATCACCATCAGGTGCTGTCTAAAACAAACAAATAAGTAATGAAAAAAAATAAAAATATATATTATTACATTAGATTATAGAGTTTTACCTATGCATTGTATGAATCAAAAAGACTCTATTGTCTATTTTTTTTTTTCTCAAACGCTTTGAGTAGCTCATCTCTTTTATTCTCAATTTCTTCTTTATTAAAAGTAAATTTTTTCATAGAAATGATACAGTGATTAATGAATCCAAATCATGATTTACACAATTTTCCATTTATATAGTAGTAATATAAAAACCTGTAGAAAATATGAATAGTTAATAAATTTAATAAACATATTAACTCACTATTTGGATAGATGTATTATGAAAATGTACCTTATCTATGTATTCACATCTGAGGCTCCCATCCATTCATGACTGAGAATATTATTTATACTCTTGAGACCAATGACTTCTATCATGGAAGTTCCATATATTTATTCATATGGAATGTAAGACGTATTTTAATCTTTAAATGTGGTGTTTAAGTGAACTTTTAATAAAAATAAATGTTTTTATGAAACTGGTGGGGAGAAGGTACTCCGAGAAGGTCCTTTTTCTTTTTTGGTTGATTCACCAGATTGTCTTGATCTGACCTTTTGTTTCCCCATTACTTTATCAATATTTAATATCATACCTCACTTCATACCTCTTTTCATCAATTGTTATAGGTTTTTCATATGAAAAAATTTGTTAAAGACATACCTCATGTATATTTATAAGATTATATGACTATGTTATGAAAGATTCAATAGCATCATTGACTATTGTAATATCTAGATCATTAAGTGGAACATGAAACTCAAAAGTAGGCTCATGAGATACCTAAATCCTCACTCTCATGTGATATTTTGTGAGTTTTTTCTTATGTATCTTGTCTCCTAGGATATTATACACTGTACCCCTCACAATAAGGTGGTGCATGGGTGTTGAAAGATATAAATCACATACAAGTTGTACCCTATAAAATTTTTTTAATATAAAGTTTTCTTAAGGTGTTTGATTCAAATTTAAGAGAAAGAGTTATGAAAAAATTTATTACCACGAGTCAGGTATGTGGTTGAGGGTAATGACTAGCCATAAGGTTAGTGGGTTCTTTTGTTTCTTAATGTGTGGATCTTTGTTCCGCCACTGGTTTTCATTGATCCTTTCACATCCATTGGTCAACTAAACTGGACTGAACAATAATATCTTGAAAATAATATATTTGTGCATATAATCCTTTCATCTTCTTATATGTATCTTCATGTGGTTTTATCTTCTCAAAATATGTTCAAGGAGAAACTCCAAAACCTACTCCTCTAACGAGACCATACTATTCCAGCCGCTTCAAAGCTACTGAAAGTAGTTTTTCTTTCGGTATGGTTGCTATCAATTCTTGTGTCTAAACTATATTAAAAAATATGAATATAAATATATATTTTTATGTAATACTATTATAAAGCATTAAAAATTACTATTATTCCATACTTACACATGTTTCCCACACTTCTCTTGTGATTTCATCAACTAGTTTACCCTTCTTATTTACACAAGCCACCTTCCATAGCACATGACATGAGATGGAAATGACTTCGGATTTTGATTCACCAATCTTCATATAAACAAAGGAACATATGTTATTTTATATCAAATAAAACTTTTATTTTTGATTTAAAATACATACCAACTTCTTCCCTAGTGAAGCATACCCCATCCCTACTTTGCGATAGAGGTACATTGGTTTTTATGTACGTTCTTTATTTTCAACAATATTTTTATATTTTATAAATTAATTTTTTTTTAATAAAATTGAATAAAATAAATTATGTCAAATAATATATTATCGACAGCAATGAAACTAGAATTATTTCTCATCGTGAATAATGATAAAATAATTCCATGTTTCAGGCTTTATAATGTGTTCATAACTAACACTACTAGAAATAGGAGATACAAAAATGGACCTATACTAATGGTTTGGACAAAACTGTTGGAATAGGTTCCATATAGAGACCATATACCAACAGTTTAGATAAAATATTAGTATAGGAACCATGGATAGACACTATACCAACGGTTTTCGACAAATCTGTTGGTATACGTCTCTTGTAGACACCCTATATAAATAGTTTCTCCAAAAATATTAGTATAGCTCCATTATAGATGCCCTATACCAACGGTTTTGGCCAAAAACATTGGGATATGTCCACCCTATGCCAATAGTTTCACCAAAACCATTGGTATAGCTCAAATTATCAAAGAACCCATACCAGCGGTTTTGAGAACCATTGGTATTGACACCCATATTTGTTTAAGAATTCTTTTATCAAATAACATTAAATAAATCAAAAGTTAAAATAATTATGAATATACATATATATATTTAAGAAATTATGTTCAAAAAAGTCATCTTACGTTAGTATTTAGGTCATTGGATTATAAGGGGGAGGTGTTGGGATCAAAACCAAGCCGAATTTTATTTTTTACATTACCTATACCAATGGTTTTATAAAACTATTGGTATAAGTTCTTAAAACCATTGGTATAGACCTATACTGATGCCATAACAACCAAAGACCCTCCAAATCATTGGTATAGGCTATACCAACAGTTTGGATACCTATACCAACAACTCCAAACTGTTGTTATAGGGTTTTTTTATTAGTGTAACAAGTGGGTGGGGATTTACTTTCACCTCAACATCCTTATGATTGGTAAGAAGAGTTTGGAAGCCTCTGTGGGATTTTCCACTATCCATTAAGACAAATTTCTTATGGAAATATTATAAAATAATCAAACTCGGAATGGAATAATGAAAATTAAATCAATGTTTCATTATACAATTTTTGGGTAAAATAGAGAAAGTATATCGTAAAATTACCGTTATATATTTCCAAAGGATTTCCTTCATTACAGGTTGAATGTGACTCCATAAATCAAAATAAATCAACACATTCATCCTCATTGTGACCCCAATATAAATAATGAAAATTAATTTTTTGGTGTCAATAGGTTGGTCATGTTGATTCCAACAAACCTCAAATTTTATTCCCTTATTTCTTTTCTTGAAAATTTTATTCAACATTGTGATTCCATGTCATTATTGTTTTGTCATTAACATGTTGTTGATCCCCTAATAATTCTGCTATTTCAGGATCAACAATTTGTTCTTCCCCGATATTGGTAACATCATCATGTGTAGAAGACACTGTCTGCATGAGTATTCAAACATTTAATTTGTCTTGAATAACTACAACGTAAACATAAACAAAGGATTTGAGAAGTTTTGTATTCATGCTCTATTGAAAACTTAATAAACTCTTTAACTCTATCTTCATACCGTTGATTCAAAAGTTTTACTTATGAATTTTCCATTCCTTTTTTCTGGAAATCACAAACTCTTTCTTAAATACTCGATTACTAAATTTTATATCCAAAGTGTTTTAGAATTTTTTTTGTAGAAAACATATACTTTTACCATACTTAGAACTGGTTATAAAGTATTCATGAATATAGAATTACATCCTTCACTACAATTATCATAATGGACATGGATCCAATAATCATCAAATTCACCTTATCAGATCAGATTTAGGACTTTCTGATTTATCTTCATACTCATAAGTAATTATAATCATATTGATGTTAGAACCAATAAACATCAGATTCACACTTATAAATAATATCGTAATGATATTTTGTAAAGAAATCCATCGTATTGACCGAGTTTAAATTATGAATATAGAAAACTAATTTCTATTGTAATGGAACATATTTTATATTGTGATGGTGTAATTCAATGTGATTTCAAACAATTAGTTACAAAAGAGTCATTGAAGTGCCAGGTATCCAAGTCTTTGCAAAAAACATAGATAAATATGACCATTGAGAATGAAATATGACCGTTGGGAATTTTTCTATAAATAATCGGTCATTCAAAGAAATTGGAGTAGATAAATTGCAAATTATTTTCTGATATTTCTGCTGTGCGATAGCTCTGAAAATTTTCAAAAGCGTGAATAAATTGTTCTTAGAATTTTGTAATTATTTAGAGTCTTTTTTTCAAAAGTAATACATATTTGGTTTGTTTTCTTTAGAACCTTTTCAAATTATTTTGTGCATTTTATCAGTGATTAAGATTGAGGTCTTTCTGGGATATTAATACAGGGAATTCAATAATCATATTGATTGAGAGCTTATGGTTATAGAAAGACATAGTAGATCCATCAGATCGGGGACTACTGAGGATAGGTAGACAAATTAAAGTTGATCATAATATTGAGTGATTTCCTTTCCAATGAAAGACAAACATTATTGTAATTATAAAATAATGGAGACATTTAGCTATGGTTTGTTTCTACCTTACTCTTAAGGTTAAAAGATATCTATTATTTTAAATTTGTATAAGTCATTATTATATTGTTGCTGTTATTTTACTTATTTCTTATAATTGTTTTATTCTACCATGCATACTTATTTTTAATATATTTATTGTAACATTTTTTAAATACGATAAATTCAAACTGAATTTTTAATCCGATCTTTTGTAAATTTGAAACATTTTTTTCATTCTAATTACAAACTATTTACTCTGATATAATCTAATTTTTATGATTATGATTCCTTTACTATGATTTAATTGTAAATATATTTAATACAATCTATTTGCATTGTTGTAATAGAATCTTATATGATTAAAATTATTTCATTCTGAAATAATCATCTTATACTCTGATATATTATAATCATTTCTAATTACGATACTTTGGTAATTGGACTTTGGACCAAGTCCAAATATGATATTTTTTACTTAAAGAGGATTGTGAATTGGTTTATTTTAAATTGTTTTAAATTGAAGTTTTTAAAACTATAATTCACCCCCTATTATAATGGAGTTGTTCAAGAACACTTTTGATAACCGAACCCATGAAATAAAGTAGCTACATGAGAAAATTAAGTATATACAACTAGAATTGTAAAGAATGAAACTTTACAAAGATTAAATCATTAATTTGAATATTTAGAACGAGTATTTGGAATAAAGGATCCAAATTAATGAAGAGAAAATTCGATCCTAAGAATAGATTATAGAAAAACTCTAGGAGGATAAGAAGGGGTTCAAAAAGTTGAAGACCATTATGAGATCCTTGATAAAGAAAGATTGAAATCTTTTCTCTTTTTAACTCTTCGTGTAATTGTATTTTGAAAAATCTTCTTAAATGAATGAAATCTTCATCCAAATATGATTGTTTGAATGTTTTCCTAATTCATATTGGTTTAATATTCTTTCATAATTTTTGTGGATGATTTTTTAGTTCATAATTTTGTTTTGTATGGTTTTGTTTCTAAGACTTTTCAGATGTTTCAAGACTTTTCCCCATTCCTTTTTGAAAATAAAAAATGGGGAGATATTTTAATTAAGGGGTAGAAATTATTCAAAGGGATAGAAATTATATTTTGTATGAGAATTTTATCCTTAGGGGGAGCTTTTATCCTAAGGGGAAGTTAGTCATATTCATCATCGTATTCAGATGAGTTATAAACTTAGGTGGAGATAAGGTTTAAAGTTTAAACTCTAAATATAAATTACTTAAAGATAATGGAATGTAAGTTTTTAAAAGTTATTTTTATTTAAGTCTTTTGGTTTGTGCTTTCCAAAAAGGGGGTATTTTTGAGTCAAAAGTTTTACTTATGACTTTATCATTCCTTTTGTTTTGGAAATCCCAAACTCTTTCGTAAATACTTGTTTATTAACTTTTTATTTCCTAATTGTTTTAGATTGTTTTTTGTAGAAAACATATACTTTTACTATAATTAGAATTAGTTCTAAAGTATTCATTAATGAAAACTTAAATTCTTCATTACGATTATAATAATGGGCATGGATCCGATAATCATCATATTCACCTTATCAGATCAAATTAAGACTTTCTATCTTTTCTTCATACTGAAAAAGTCTTTTTAATTGGACTGATTTTGGAACCGATAAACATTATATTCACACTCATAAAGAATATTGTAATGATATTTTGTAACTAAATACACCATATTGACCAAGTTTAAATTCTGAATACATAAAACTAATTTCTATCGTAATATAACATCTTTTACATTGTGATGGTTTAATTTAATAAAATGTCAGAAAATCAGTTACAAGAGTCATTGAAGTGCCAGGTGTCCAAGTCATTGCAACAAACATGGAGAAATATGACTATTGGTAATGAAATGTGGATGTTGGGAATTTTCCTATAAATACCCAGTCATTCAAAGAGTTTGGAGAAGATATATTACAAATGCTTTGCCGATTTTTCTGTTGTGAGAGAGCTCTAAAAATTTTAAAAATCATGAAAAAATTATTCATAGATTTTTTTAATTTTTTGGAGTCTTTTTGTTCTAAAGGAATCCTTATTTGCATTTTTTTCTTTATAACCTTTGCAAAAATTTTGTGTGTTCGATCAATGATTACGATTGAGGGCTTGCAGGGATATAAAGGCAGTGAATCTGATCATCGTATTGATCAAGGGATTGTGGGGATAGCAATACAAAGCCTATCCATCAGATTGAGGGTTGATAAGGATAGACACAAGGATTAAAGTCAATCATCATATCAAGGTCTTTCCTTACTGAGGAAAGACAGACTTTCTTGTCAGCATAAAACAAGGGGAATCTTTATTCAAGGTTTTTGGCCACATTACTCATAAGGCTAAAAGAGATCTATTATTTTAAATAGCTATAATCCATTATTATATTATCTCTATTGTTTTACTTGTTTCTTAAAAGAATTTTATTATAATATGCTTACTTGTTGGTAATTGTTTTATCATCACATTTTTAAATATGATAAATACAAACTAATTTTTTAATCTGATATTCAGTAAATCCGAAACATGTTGTTCCATTCTGATTATGAACTATTTACTCTAATATAATCTAATATTTTATGATTACGATTACTTTACTCTGATTTAATCATAACTATATTGATTAAGATCTATTTACATTTTTATAAAAGAATCTTCTATGATTATGATTATTTCATTCTGAAATAATAATTTAATATTCTAATATATCGAAATCATTCCTAATTATGATACTTTGATAATCAGACTAAGGTCCAAGTTTGACTCTGATCTTTTTACTTAAAGAGTTTTTTAAATTGGTTTAGTTTAAATTGATTTAAACTAAAGTTTTTAAAACTACAATTCACCCCTCTTGTAATTGGTCCATCTAAAATACATTCTTTCAATCCATGTATCAATATATCTCACATTGATATCCAACACATACTCTTTAAAATGATTAGTGTGCATCCATTTTTAAGGAAATGAGTAATTGAATTTAAGAAAAGAATTACTCAACTACGGTAGGTGTTATCCTATGAATTAATCCAAAGGAGTAAGTTATGAACAACATTCATCCTCATTAGCTTCATCTCCCAAATAGTTATTATTGCATTTTGTTTCTTGAGACTCATCATCCATATCTTCTCGACATGAACCTATGTTTCTTGAATTTCTATGAGTAGTAGTCATCCTATTCCAAGTATCAGTGATCATTTTGGATGACTGCAACTTAGAGTATCTCAAGTATCATAGAATATATGGGAGATGAGTCACAAAAAATATAGTTCAATAATAACTTCTTGGGAGATAAAGTTTATGAGGATGGAAACTATCTCCTTAAATCTTTTTAAATTACCACATCTTAATATAAAATTTAAAATCTCATCTCAAAATGATAAAATGTCCCTTACACAACTAGGAGAAAATAAACTCATCCCCACTAAGCAACACCAACTCTAATCTATGTTACTGACCCTTTTCCCTCACTTTTATCTCAAATATAATAGCTCTATGTCTTAAGTTCGAAAGGATTGAATAACAACTAAGATGGTGGAGGAGGGTTAAATCAGTTGTTCACTTTTTATGAGTTTCAATTCTTTTAAAAAATTAACCCTTGTAACCTATTAAGATTAATTTCTTTATAATATTTTTAGTAAATAATCATGCATGAAAAATTATGAAATAATGTAAATCACACATAATTTACAAGGTTCAACATCAGTGTGAGAGCCTACATCCTTACCATAGCCACTCCTATGGGTCTTTAGAAATCCACTATTTTGAAGAAGTGAATAAAAATTGTGTCAACTCCCATTAGACACATTCTATCTCTTAATAGGAAAGAGTATATTGATTCCCATTAGTTTATAATTTTTTATTATAAAACAATTGAGCCAAAAAAAGAATAAATACTTTGTTGAAACTGTTCCACAATTGCTTAGTCTGAATCCTCAGTCTGATTTTGCTGGATCTGATTTTCTCAATTAGATGAAGTCAATGCGATTCTCCCTTACTCAATATTCACTTCTCAATCTCTACTCAAAACTCAATAAAATGGACTCAATATGATGAACCCATTCTAAATCTGTAGTTCTCAAACTCTCCTCAAATGCTCAATATGATGGACTCAATACGATGAACCCATCTTAATCTGAAAAACACAAACTCTGCTCAAATTCTCAATATGATGGACTCAATAATATGAACTCATTCTCAATATGAAAAACTCAAACTTTTATCAAATTATCAATATGATCTTCCTTAGATTGCTGGAAACTTTCACTTCCAATTCTTTAGTGCTCTACCTTTTTCGCTTACGTGAAAAGTTACAAGAAACAAAAGATATGAGAAACTATTTATAGGAGACTCAGAAAACAAAATATGGAAACTTGAAATCATTCCCCACTAAATCAAATTTCAAAAACTCTGAAAACACTCACATTTAAACTTCAAATTTCACTTCTTTAATCCTCCTTAGATTTCTTCGAGATTTATGCAAAATTGAATTTCAAGTTTGACCTCTTCAAATCTTCATAAAACTTATGGAATCTTATTTTTGAGTATTCTTTATAATCAAATCATTATACATTTGTTTCCTTATCATATCATTATAAATAAGATTCCTTATTATCTCATTACAAATTCTGTTTCTTTCTTAGCTCATTACGATTTCTGTTTCTTTCTCAACTCATTACAATTTTTGTTTCTTTCTCATCTCATTATGATTTCTGTTTTTTCTCAGTTCATTAAGATTTCTATTTCATTCTCATCTCATTATGTTGAGATTATTCTCTTCAAATTTTAAAATTTTCAAACTTCAACATCCTTAAATATTTTGACATCTTTTAACATATGTGTCTGGTACTTCATGAACCGATACAATCTTTACGATTCCTCCATTTCTTTAAAAACAATATCATGAGTATGTTTCATGATTTATAAGAACATCACGATCAGAAAACCATCATATGACTTTTTTTGAAAGTTTGAGAACTTTCTAATTCTCAACTATACTTTATTCAATAAACCTATTCAGCATCATTATGATTTCTTCAAATAGAAACTTCTAACTTTATTACTCAGCAAATTCTTTATTTCTCTAATTATAGAAAAAAGAAAACTTCTATCAATCAATAATTTCTGCCTCCAATTCTTTTGGTATCTATGATCTTCAACATCATGTCGATGGACCTATGTTCGATTCTCTGAGTCCAAAAAAAAATTTATTTAAAATAAAACTTTTCTTCCCCTTTATTTTTGGGTTCAAACTTTTAGTCACTTTTATCTTTCATACAAATCTTATTACGAGGGACTAGGTATGATTCTTGAATAAAAAAACATTCTTATACAAAAAATATAGTTGTCAAAAAATAAAAAAACTTTGTTAAAACAATTTCTCTCAAAAGTTTTTCAGTCTTCTCCTTTGGATTTGTTGACAAGCCTCATTAAAAACTTTTCCAACTCTCAGAATTTTTTTATAACTCAAATTTTGAAAACAACTGAAGTTATTTTTTATTTTTGTCAAAACATATCCTTTCTCAACAAAGAGTGTCCTAACACCACACTACTGGATAAAGTAATATTTTTGAATGAATTACATCCCTTGAGGGTAAGAAACTTTTGTAGCTATATAAAGATAAAAACCCCATCACTTTCATCTTTTACTCTCACTTTTCTTTTTCTATCCCCCATTTTATGATAACCACAACTTCATATTCATTAAATAAAGATAAGTAAAAACTTCTAAAGAATTTTTTTTGTCCATTTAAATATAAACTCCCACTAAATTTTATCTTTTACTCTCATTTTTATTTCTATCTCCCCCATTTTATGATAACAATAACTTCAAATTCATTAAAAAAGATAAATAAAAACTTCTTAAAAGGTAAAAAGTTGTTACTTTCCCTCTCCATATGATAACATAATCTAAAGCACAATGGGAGTTCTTCCTTACGAGGTTTAGGAAGTCATGGGAGGAGGTTGAACATGAGGTTTCAGTAATCTGATATTTTGTTGAAATGTATTCCAACAAAACATCTCCAGTAGAAACTTTCACTTTTATAAAGTGAAATTTTATGTCAATGTATTTTGATATTTAATGTTGAATATGATTTTAGAAAGATTAATTACGATTTGATTATCACAAAGTATTTTTTCAAAGGTTTAGAAATGTTTCTTTTAAATCCTCCAGCTGAACTTTTATCCACAATATTTGAGTACAATATAGAGTAACTACAACATCTTCAGATTCCATTGTGCTCAAAATTACTGAACTTTTTTTTCTTATGATTCCAACTCACACAACATTAACCCAAGAAAAATGTTCCTCTTGAGTTTTATTTTCTATCATTACAATCTCCAGTCCAATAAGCATCAGTATAACCATAAAACTTCATCTCATAATTTCTTTTGTATAACAACCCTTTTGAAGTTGTTCTTTTAACATATCTCAGAATTCTTTTTGTTTTAAACATATGTGATTATTTCGAATTACTTTGATACCTAACACAAAAATTCATGACATAAAAAATATCAATACTTAGGGATTCAAGTTAGAGTAGACTTCCTATCATCTTCTGAAAGTCTTTCGAATTCACACTTTTTCCGGATTCATCTTTTATCAACTTTGTGCTCACAGATATATGCATAGAAACTTCTTTATATCCTTCCATAACAAACTTTTGTAACAATTCCTTGACATACTTTTCTTTAGATAGAAAAATATTTTTTTAACTTATAATCCAAGGAAGAAAGTTAATTATCCCAACATTGACAATTCAAAATTATTCTTCATTTACTTAGTAAATTATTTACAAAATTTTTCTTCATCCCCCAAATTTTTTTTATCATCCACATAAACAATTAAAATTTGAGTTTTGGAGTCAACATATTTTACATATAATTCTCTATCAACATTTCCTTTATAAAAGTTCAACATTATAAAACAATTATTTATATTAGAATACCATGAATATAGAGCTTATTTCAACCCATAAAAAGATTTATTCAATTTAAAAATGTTGTTTTCATACACATCAAGTAGAAACCCACAATGTTGTTCAATGTAAACTTCTTCCTCAATCTCACCATTTAAGAAAGTTGACTTTACATCAATCTGATAAACTTTGTAATTTTGATGAGAAACCACTGTAAGAAAAATTCAAATAGTTTCTAGTCTTGAAATGGAGGAAAAATATTTCATCAAAATTCACATATTCCACCTATGAATATCCTTTAAAAACAAGTATTACTTTGTTTCTTGAAACTTTTCCATGCTTATTTAATTTGTCTCTATAAAGACACTTTTTTCTGATAAATGTTTCATTTTTTGGTCGTGGAACAAGTTCCCATGTTTTATTTTTCTCAATCGGATATAACTCTTCATTCATAGCACCACCCATTATTTGTGATGAATAGCTTTTGAAACTGATTCCGGATCAACTTTTGAGATAAGTGAAATCTGATTTTATAACCTCAATTCCTTCTGTTCTGAACCAGAGGCTTCTGATTCTCAATAATGTTTTTGGATTCAGCATATTTTTGTAAGGTATAAAGTTTCAAAGTTTCTTTCCCAAATGAACATTCCTCATCATAGGATTATTATGAATCTTGATAAGTAGGTTTTCCCTTACTTTCACTATTGTTTGAAATCTCCAGTTTATTCTTATCAGAATTCACAAAAAAAAAAATTAGGATTTTTTGTTATCAATAACTTTCACACCATATGAGTATACCAAATTTTGTAAACATTTTTCCAACATTTTTAACTTCTTTTATTTGTTGAATAACTCATAAAAGTTCCTTCCTCAGCTTTCTCATCAAACATTCCCAGATTTTTATTTTTGATTTTAAGTAAACATGGAATTTCAAAAAAATTGAAGTATTTCATTGAAGGTTTTTTGTTATACCACATTTCTTAAAGAGTCATGTTGGTTTTTTATCTCAACAAGCATTTATTTTGAACATGTACAATAGTACTAACAACTTATCTCTAATAAAATTTTGAAAGTTTGTATTCTTCGAACATACTTATAATTTCTACAAAACTTCTATTCTTTCTTTCTATTACTCCATTTTTTGTAGAGTATAGGGAGAACTATACTGATGTTTGATACTATTATTTCTAAGATAACATTCAAAAGTATTTCTTGTAATTTCAGTACCATTTTTTGTTGTCAATTTTTTTATGGAAACCCCCAATTTCTTTCTCAATATATATTTCTAAAGAATTTGAAAATTTTAACAGCCTCGGACTTGTGGTTCATAAAGATCGTTTTTTCATCCGATTGAAATTATCAATAAAAGTGATAAAGTATAAATCTACTTTTGTTGATTTATGTCTCATCGGTCACCATAAATCAGAATGAATAAGCTCAAATGGTCAGGTAGATTGAATCTCAACACTTTTAGGACTTTTGTTAGTCATTTTCCCTTCTTCAGAAGTTATAGAAACATCTTCTTCTCCTCCTTTCAATTCTAAAAAGTTTCAAACGACAAAAAATTTAGAAATTTTTTTTTCATAATTTTATATCCAAGGTACCCAAGTCTTTGGTTTAACAATTTGTTTTCATCTTCTACACTCAAGTAACAAGAGTTGTTGAATTATCTTATTTGAAAGATATTCCCACTGGTTCTTTCTCATTTTGTAATAACTTTTTCATATTTCACACTTTTGATGATACAAAAGATATTTTCTAAAAACAACTTATTTTACATCATCGCAAAGTTTACTTACACAAACAATGTTATGTTTTAGTCCAACAACAAATAAAACTTCCTTATATTTCAATTTTTCTTCTTCAATCTCATCCATTTCGATTCATTTGATTTTTAAGGAACTATAATTACCAAATATAATTGCTCCTCAATCATGAGTTTCAACATGTTTCAAGATTTTTATATCACCTGTCCTATGTGAAGAACAACCACTATCAAGTATCCAGGTTTTGTTCCTTTTACTTGATTTCAAAGTTGTCTCAAAAACAAAATCTCTTTACTTAACTTTCTTCTTTTCATCTTCCTCTTCTATCATAAGAATGTTATTCTAGGAGTGTCATACATCTTTCAGCATGGTGAAAAGCCTGATCACATTTTCCACAAACTTATTCAAAACATTCAAATTGACTTTTTGTTGGAAAGTCTCTAACACCTTGAGAAATCATCTTTTCAACTTTCTATAAGTCTGGAAAGTTACTCATTCTACTTTAACTATTTCTTCGACTTTGATCATACCTTCTTCTGGGTAGAGCTAAGTTGTGCTAAAAATTATATGATCTATTCCCACATATTCCAAAACATCGGAAATATCCATTAAATATTGATTTTATATTCAAGAAATATTTCTATCTATAGAATCTTTGTTGAGGTTGGTAACTTATTTCAACTCTAAAAATACTCAATATGTGACCATATTTTATTTTGAGTTAGTTTTCTACTTTTTTATATTTGATAGTTTTATCACATCCTTTCTCAACCCAAGATTTCCCAAAACCTTTTCTAGAACTTGAAATGTTAAAATAATATGTTGAAATATTAATTTTGGTGAGTTAATATTTCACCATATTCTTGTATTGAGCCTTTTTAACAACATTATAAGTCTCTTTTTTTAATTCCGAAGATTTGTTGAAATTTTCATTCATCATTCTCAAGGTACTTTCAGACTCATGAATTTTTAATTTAAACATCTTAACTTTTTATTCTTTAGATATCGGCTTTTTACTAAGATCTTCAACCATCTTTCCTTGTTCAACAATTCTATGTTTGTAACTTAATATCTCCCGGATGTAATTTTCCTTCTGTTTGATGACATCTTTTCTTCCATAAGAAACTTCTTCACAATCTTTATTAGTTATTATAATTTCTTTATAAATAGTTTTGTTTTGTTCAAGACATGAAACATGTTCTATTTTGAGTTGATACCCTCTATACGACTCTTCACCACCTTCTTCAATGCTTGAGGAATCTTTTGTTTTCTCAAATTTTTCAATGATGGTTTTGAATTTTTCTAAACATTCATCTTCAGATGAACTTTTGTCAGTTGAGTTCGATTTAACTTTCTTACTCTATATACTTATTTTGTTTCAACTAAAATTATTCCTGTATTTATTGGATGACTTTTCTTCTTTATAGTTTTTTTTCCACTTCTTCCCTCAAGGGTTTTCATCAGAATCATCTCGATATTCTCCAACTTTCTTATTAGTAAAATTAAAACAAACTGTCTGATTTTACCACAATCAAAACATTTAAGAGAAATTTTACCTCCATATTTTCTTCTTCCTATCCAATAGTTTTTAGATATAAGATACATAATCTTATCATTCAACTCATAATATTCCTTATCTTCAAACTCACAAGGATCAACTTCTTCAACATCTTGTATTGTCATCTTTCTCATTGATTAAAAAGACATTTAAACTCTCATATTATTTTTAAACATTTAATATTTACTCATTTTATGAGAAACAATAAATTTATTCAATTAATCAAGTGATAAATCATCCTTAGCTTTTAAATAGAAAATTTTATAATCAAACATGTCTAGAAAGTTTCTCATAAGTTTCTTCACAATTTTAGAATCTTACATGACATCTCTGAATCCTCTCATGTTGAAAACAATTTCATTTAACTTGGTGAAATATTAATCAATAGTTTTTTAATCTCTAATTCTAATCTCTTCAAACTTACTACGCCATATTTCTATCTTTTATTCATTCACATTAGTATTCCCTTGAAAAATACTTTCCAGCGTGTCCCACATAGACTTTGAAGTTTTGAGACCCATCACCTTTTGATAAGAATTTTATGATAATGACATAAGAATATCATTTCTAGCCTTTCCATCAACCTCTATATTTCTCTCATCAGCAAAGGTCATTGAGGCATATTTATCAATAGGTGTAAACCCAATGGTCGAAGCATCAATAACTTCCAGGTCAATAGATAGGAGATAAGGAATCATCCTATTTTTCCATCCATAATAATTTTTTCCATAAAATATAGGAATTACTCTACTATTGACATAATTTATATTATCTATGATAAATATTCAGCAAGGGAACCTATTATCTAATACCAATTGAATTTCCAAAGGATCTAATAAAAACTGAGAGGGGGGGGGGTTGAAACATTTGTTCAATTTTTATAAGTTTCAATACTTTTCAAAACATAACCCCTATAACCAGTTAATATTAACTTCCATAGAATTTTTTTTGTAAATAATCATGCATGAAAAAGTAGGAAAACAAGTAAAGCACACACGATTTACAAGTTTCTACCTCATTGTGAGAACTTACATATTTTACCTAGCCACTCCCATTGGTCTATGGAAATCCACTATTATGATTAGGTGAATATAACTTGTGCCAACTCCCATTAGAAACCTTCTATCTTTATATAGGAAATATTGTACTAACTCCCAAAAATTTATAATGTCTTCTTATAAAACAATTGATCTAAACAAAATAATAAAGACTTTTTTGAAACTAATCCATAATTTCTCAGTCAGAATACTCAGTCTGATTTGGATGGATCAGATTTTCTCAATCCGATGAAGTCAATATGATTCTCCCTTACTCAATATGCACTTCTCAAAATCTACACAAAAACTCAATACGATGGACTCAATACGATGAACCCATTCTCAATATGCACTCCTCAAACTCCTCTCAAATGCTCAATACGATGGACTCAATACGATAAACCCATTCTTAATCTGCAAAACTCAAACTCTGCTCAAATTCTCAATACGATCTTCCTTAGTCTGATAGGAACTTTCACTTCCAATTGTTCAATGCTCCACCTTTTTCCCTTATGTGAAAATTTATAATGAATGAAATATTTCAGGAGCTATTTATTGGTGACTTAGAAAACAAAATCAGGAAACTTGAAAACTTTCCCCACTTCCTCAAATTTCAAAAACTCTAAAAAACTCACATTTAATCATCAACTTTAACTTATTCAATCCTCATCAAATTTCTATGAGATTTATAAAAAATTTAATTTCATGTTTGACTTCTTCAACTCTTCATAAAACTTCTAGAATATTCTTTTTGAGTCTTTTTTGTAACCAGTTCATTACAGATCTATTTCCTTTTCATCTCATTACAAATATGTTTCCTTCTTAGATCATTAGGAATTATATTTCTTTCTCAGCTCATTATGATTTCTATTTCATTCTAAACTCATTACAATTTCTGTTTCTTTCTCATATAATTACTATGGAATTATTCTTTATGCATCTTTGAAATTATTCAGACTTTATCATCCTTAAAAATTATGACATCTTGCATCTTTTTTATTAAGTACTTCTGGAACCGATACAATATTTATGATTCCTCCATTTCTTCGAAAGTTTTATCATGAGTATGTTTCATGATTTATAATAAATTTACAATCATAAAATAATCATATGAATTTGTTTAGAATGTTTGATAACTTTCTATCTCCTGAATTTACTTTCTCCAAAAAACCTCTTCAGCGTCATTATGACTTCTTCAAACAACAACTTCTAAATTCACAACTCAACAACTTATTTATTTCTCTAATTACAGAAAAATGCAAAATTCCATCAATAAATTATTTATGCCTCTGATTCTTTTAGATTAGATGATCTTCAAAGTTATGCCTATGGACCTAATTATGATTCTCTAAGTCTAGAAAAACATTCCTTTAAAACAAAACATTTCTGCCCCTTTATATGTGGGTTCAAACTTTCAAAAACTTTCAACTTTCATAAAAATTTCCTTATGATGGACGAAGTTAGATTCCTAAATAACAAAAACATTTTTATACAAAAGTTTAGTTGTCAAGAAATACAAAAACATTGTTCAAAAAACTTTTCACAAAGGTTCTTTAATGCCCATAAAGGTTTGTGTGTAGGGTGTGAGTATAAAAAACAACAAGTAAATACTAACATGAACCCTAAAATATAAAACAATGAATATATTTGAGTATATGTTCAAAGTATTAACACTAAAAATATGCATGTAAGTCAAGTCATTGTGTACTAACCTGGACACCATGATAATCAAATGTACCTAATTTATTTCATACCGGTGAATTATACTAATCATAACATAAGTTTATACCATGGTTTTTTTCTGACATTCAAATCATTTCACTAAGAAGAGGTTAAAATTTGAATCATAGGAGAAAAAATTATATATATTCATATGGAAATAACCACATCACAGGTACCATGAGATTCAACCTTAGACCCCTAGTATCCCAGAACATCCCTTAGGGATAAACATCACATGTACTTATTTCATCTAAATCATGAAATTGGTATAACATAGCCATTTTTCTTAGTATGTTCATTTGAAATGTTAGGAAGTCTTAACATAATTGGTTCCCTTAGTAAAGAACCAGACAATGGGTTCCAAAATATATTATTTAAACATAAATTTTGAAAAACCATAAAGAAGAACAAACAACAAGACAAATACCACATCACTCTCACCCTATCCCTCAACGAATCACTAATATATCTATAGTAACTCACATTATAACATAACATACCAATCCCTCACATAATACCTATCATATTCTAATATACAATACTCAAAGATCAACTATCTTAGGCATTGATAATATTTTTCAACAATCACTTGTTAGATAATATCATAGTATGCAGGCCATAATTAACCACTCAAACACCTCAAATATCAAGAAATAGTAAGCTATATAATCAACTAATCCATCCTACCCTTTATAAGTTATCGCACTAGGTTTCAGGGGACTATACATGATTTTCTACCACATATCTAATCACTACTAAGGTGATCATATAATCCATTTTAGAACATCACTACCTTAAGAAAAACATTCATAAGGAAATTCATACATTGTTATACCCTTATGGGATACTTCTATTATCCATGCTTATCCTCACTAGGCCTCTCATAATCTTACCTATATACTACTAGACATTAAACCCATGGTGATATCCTATGTCCTAAGTCCATGTCTCACTTTCTTAATGAACTATGGCCCATAAGAAAATGATTTACAACCATAAATAACACAATCCAATCTCAAAGGTCTCTCTCACAAAATCATAAAATAATATCTTAGGTTTACCCCCTTCAATTTATATTTTAATATCCCTTAAGATTTTTTCACCTAACCAACCTAAGGATCATAAGGTGAAGAAACCATAAAGTGAGACTATAATCATCCCACAGAGTATGGAATCATTATTTTATTCCAAATAATTGTTAGCTATCATACAACATGATCATAAACCCATATCAGAACTCACTATGGTCTCTTTTACCTAATTATATATTCCTATATATCTCATTTCACACAAAAACAAATATAAAACTTTTTTTTGAAAATTTTGGTACCACCCACCTCTCTTATGAAGTTAACCATATGGGAATCAATTTTTTTATTCCATGCAAGCCATCTACATAGATCCTCAATCACATGATCCCATATAACATCAATTAAATAGTAAAATACATAGTTATAAACTAATTATAATTAATTTACAAAATTAATTTACCTAGTAAGAACTTAAGAAAACCCACTAGGGAGTGCCACAACGTCGGAAGTGCAACCAACATCATGGAAATGAACCAAGGCAGGCTTTGCATAAAATTATGAGACAAATTACCATCAATAACAGCCTAAATTATTTTCAATGTAAAGAAAAATAGAAAATATCCCAAGAAGAACTCAATATGACATTTACCAATTTCCCAAATGGAACAATTGAATTCAGATGGAGACGTATTCTTAGTATTATCTCTCCTTTGAATAGTAGGTCTCTCATGAGGGGAGGGGTTTCCTGTATCTTCTTTATCATTGGATAAATGAAGAAATCCATTATACATCCTGCCAATGATGGAGATTTCACCCAGTTTCTAAATATCATATGAGATGATCCCTAACCCTCTATGAGCTAAAATGTAGGTGTTTATGCATAAACACCAACATCTAAACATATATTTGAGAATATTAGATGGTCAGTAACTCACAAACTAAAAGATCCATACTTCCTCATAAAGGTAAAATATCTACAACCATTCAGTGAAATCAACAAAAATTTGATGCACCCAAAAATCACAGGCTCATACATAAAAAAGGCCACCACCTAAGTCAAAAGTCCATTACAAAGAACCCAGTCAAGTAATCAATGAGTGAGGAGGAGAAAATAACATACCTTGGATTCAAGTTTCGATTCATCCATGAAAAAATAGAGATATCACGCGCACAATTTTGGATTCATTCAAGACTTTGGATTCATTCGAGACTTGATTCTTTCGAGCCTTGGATTCGAGCCTTGGATGAATTCAAGACTTCATTCAAGCCCTAATTCGAGTCTGTATTCAAGGAGGAGAACTGACGATAGGTGGCTTCAGTGGAAAGCTTTAGATATCATGACTGAAACTGCCACGATTAGGGTTATTTAAATATATTGGGAGACTTTTATCAGCGCTTTCAAAAAAAGTGCTGATAAAGAAACCTTTTATCAGTGCTAAATTAAGAAGTGATGATAAAGCTTTATATTTATCAGCACTAAAGAATCATTTATAAAATCCATCTTTATCAGCCCTAAAACTTTTACACTGATAACAAATTTATAATAATAATTATAAATAAAAAATTAGTAAAAATAATTATATAATTATACATTTATTTATTAAAATTTTATAATTATTTAAATATATAACTATTTATTTATAATTAAATAAATACTTTTTAAAAAAAATTATATTTTTTATTTATAATTATAAAGACATAATTTTATAAATATAGTAAATTTACATTTTCATATATATTTATAATTATCTATTTATAATTATATATATATATATCATTATATATATTTATATAATTATATATATATATATCATTATATATATTTATATAATTATATATATAGTAAATATATTCATTATTTAAATATATTTATTATAATTTCATAATAATAAATAAATTTATGTAATTATATATATTTATATAATTATATATATTTAATAAATAAATATAAATATAAATATAAATATAGTAAATATATTCATTATTCAAATATATAACTATTTATTTATAATTATATAAATACTTTTTTAAGAAATAATACTTATATATTTATATAATTATAATTATATATTTATATATATATATATATAATAAATATAAATATAAATATAAATATAAATATAAAAATAAAAAACTAAAAAAATGTATAAATATAATAAACACATTCATTATTTAAATAATTTTATTATAATTTTATAATTAGTTAAATATATCTAATTATTTATTTATAATTATATAAATACTTTTAAAAAAATAATATTTATTTATTTATAATTATAAATATATAAATTAATAAACATAGTAAATATAAATTTATAAATATTTATTTAAAAATTTATTTTTAACATTATTAATTAATATATAAACATATATGCATGCATGTTAAAAATGTGTGAAATTAAATAATTAAAAATGAGTAAACTTTAAAAATATTGAAAAATGGATAAGTTTTATTAATTAAATATAAGTTATTAAAATAATATGGATATATATTGAAATAAATAGGAATACATATTTAAAAAATTAAAACATAATAAATAAATAAATATAAATAAGTAATATAAAATGATTAAATTCTCAAAAAAATAAAAAATAAAAAATAAAAAATATTAAAAATGAATTAATACATAATTGCTATAATATTAAAAATAAATAAATAAAATTTAATGATTAAAAAGATATTATATTAAATGTATTGTGTTTTAATGAAATTCTAAAATGAATACTTAAAATTTAAAAAAAATTACATAATTATTATCTGTATATGTTTCTATATTTATAAGATATTATTAATTACGTAAATATTTGTGTGTACGTCATATATATAAATGCATTACATATATGTATGTGAAATCAATGTAACACACATTTGATATATATTTAATTGAAAAATAAAATGACATTCAATTATGTCAATTGCTCAATGTAATTAGTCAATATTTTTAATTAATATTAATTTTTAATTCTAAACCATTCTTTTCTAAATTTATGACTTATTTAATATGTAATTGAAGATATTTTTTATTATATTAAATCATATTTTAGGAAATATTTTACATTCATATATATATATATATGAATATAAACTCCTAATGAGCTCGTAAAGGGTGATGCGGGTTTATGGCTTCCTCATCGCCATCACCCCCTTCATCTCTGGTGGACCACGCCACCTTGATTCTTGGTGGTTTCCTGAAATTTCATGGAGTGATGGTCTCATTCGACTGTTGGATCTGGTGGTGCAAGGCCCTTCCACAGATCTAGCGGCGCAAGCCCCTTCTGCGGCGCTGCGCTTCTTTCTGCGGCGTCTCGTTCTCAGATCTGGCGGTGCAGGGATCTTTTCTTTTGTATTGAGGTGCATTATTCTGTAGCGAGATCTTGGACGATGACGAGGCTCATCTATGTGGAGGTGTGGTAGGGTGTGTCCTTCTGTGGCAAAGATTCAGGGTGACATCTTGTCTCAGTGTGGCTCAGATCTTGTGTCGCAGCAGGTTTCAGACTTCAGCGGCTATGTCTCCCGGCAGTGTCGGCTTGTCTGTGGCAGTGAACCGATGTTGCGAGGTGGTTCAATTTGCGAAGAGGGTGGTTTGGATTCCACATCTTTGGGTGGTCCATTCTACTATGGTGAAGGGGTGAGTCCTCCTCGACGGTTCATTCCTTCGTGGCGTAGGCGTGGATCTTCCACAGCGAGGGTGGTCTTCTGATATTCCGCACCTTGTTCTATTAGGTTGAGAGCTCGGATGGTTAGTGTGGACTTCTTGAGTGACTTCGGTGGCAATGATGGGTTTTGCGTTCTTTGTGATTGGATGCTAACGGGGTGTTGTGGATGTTATTCTGTCATTTGTTTTTGTGGTAATGATATGTTGGAATGGTGATGCTCCTAGACTCAATCACACGGAACAGATGGAGGATATGAGGCTAGGCGTTCATCTTTGCACTGATTTTCGGATATAGATGTTTGAGAGGGTATGACGACAGCCATCAGATCGAGCTTGTGCTTTGACACAGGACACTTACTTGTTGGAATTTCATGCAACAGTGGAGAGTCTTGCCACATTTAAATGCTTGGGAGGGGTAGCTTCATGTGATCAGTATGTTTTTACTCTCTTAGACCTACTGGTCATGATATTTTTTTAGTCTTGAAGTCTGTTTGGGTTCCCCCTTCATCCCTTAAAAGGGGGTTTATCATAATAATAAAAGATTGACGGCCTTCGGGCTGTTGTAGGAAATATAAATGAAAATATTTCTATAGTAAATGTATTAATGAATAATTATGTATAAAAACCATTAAAATGAATAAGACATTGATATTTTTTTAATTATTTAATTTTTTTAATTTTTTTATTAATATTTGATACATTTTATTTATTACTATTTATAATATATATATATAGGGTTTTGGGGCTTGCAACGGAAGCCAGTGGGTTGAGGATTTTAAAATTTCATCGATGGGAGGAAAAAATTTGTCGTTTCCGCCAATCCGAGCCCCATTAAGGTCTGAGGATCTTGTGTAAATTATAAAGAGCACAAAATAAAATGAAAACATACATGTTTCAAATTTGAAGTTGTAGTCGACTACAACTAGTTGATGGAAATTGTCGCTTGAAGGATCTATAGAAGGATCCCTCTAGATCATACACACGTGCTTCTATAATCCACTAGAATGTCGATCATTGAATTATGGGTGTTGGTGCGGCGATCTAACGATGTCTTCAATTTCCCAACAATCATCACATTGAGATCCCTTCGATGCTTGAGGAAGATCTTGATCCATGCTCTTGGATCAACTGCTTCTCTCTCTAGGTAGTGGGAGGAGAGAGAGGATCTGATTTTTCATTCTATAAAATTAATAAATAGTTTCTTGAGGGAGAGACTCCTCTTTAATTTATAGTGGTGTTGAAAAATACCCAGTTGGGTTCCTCGACCCCTGTTTATTTCAACATCCAATTAATAAATAATTTCAACAAACTAAATTGCATCAATATTATTTATTATTTTATCACATACTTGTAATATATATATAATATATTATGTGCTAAAACTGATTCATTTAACTCTACTCGCTATCCCTCTTAATATTAAACAATCATTAGATATTAAAATAATATTCGTTCAATTAATATTTTCCCATATTTACATAAATTGTAAATATGTTAAATAAATTCAATCCCAATTATTCATAAGTTGAATAATGATGAATTTATTTAATTATTGGTGATCGATAACTTGTAAAATGATTAGACCTCGTGGTGGGACCCACCATATCCATATACCTATTCAGTTGAATAGGGTGGATTCTTGAATATTCTATTGTGTGTGACCTGATAGGTCCTTATCTCAATAGCAGTGAATAAAATCCACAGACCAAGAGTGAAGTCGAGCAACCCATCATGACCTTAAAGAGATCAGGATCTTCATAGCAACAACAACCAACCTACGAATACTGACTGTGTACTATAATCTCTTTGTCATTAAATATCTCATAAATCATGATGCACACTAGTGTCATCTCCCATTTATTGCTTTATTATTTGTTGATCTAACCGGATGGATTTACCTTTCGACTGCTTTTTCCAAAGACTTATGAAGATATCACCATCCTGATCAACCAAGCCTAAGATATACAACTTCCTAAACTTGGAAGAAAAAAATCCTTTATTGACCATTCAACCAATGTCATACCACCAACTATGCACCCAATACAGGATACCTCACCACGATTTCAATACCATGGTTTTTTTCTTACATCAAAGTATGCAATCAAATGGTATACATTGGTAATGATCTCAAGTTAGGAGACCAATACACATGTCCATAGATATGAACAACCAATGACACCCCAAACATGTGGTGTTCCTATTGGTCGGTATGTCCTCATGATATCACTACTAGAAATCACTAAGTGTGAACTTCATGAGAAGAAGTCTCAATGCTTATGAGCCCCCAGCACTTGATAGTCAAACATCCACTATGTCCAATCAGTAAGATATATATAAACCATAAAACATATAATTAAGATTAGTTTCATATTATCTAAAGGTTTTCATTATAGCATGGGATCTTTTATAACCTATCAAAATGATAATTAATCTTTGGGCATTACCATTTCAACAGTGGATGAAGAAAATTCTACACTATAATGGTAAGATGACATCATGTATAACTAATTGTACACTTGATATGGTAATCAAAAGTACGACACAGTTGGGTCTAGGGAACCCACTATTTCAAAACTCCCACTTTCACTAGAGCCAACTTGCAAACCAAACTTGTTAGTTAATCACATGATAATGATCATGCTTCTACTGAGTAATGGATTTAATTGTTGGGCCTACCACATTTTCTCAGCATGGCATATCTGATGCATGTGACCTCATTTCCTTGAGTAAAATTTCTCATGATAAGATATCTCTAAGTATATCCCTTTTTTCCATTTTCATAACTTGATAACTTGGCTAGTAAGAATATCATAATTTACATTATGATAATACTTTTCTCACTATGTGTGATTCCAAGAAGTGGAACAAATAGTTTCATTTAACTACTTCTTAACTGCCTTAGATGCTGCAACGTACTCGGTATTTGTAGGTATGGCTAGCACTGGCTTTTATGAGATTGACTCACTCATCTTCATATCCTAACTATGATACTATATCAAATTGATCTAAGGATTACTAGTTTGTGTCCCACAATTACTAGTATCCTTCTTCTCCACATACTAGGTATATATCATTTTTACTTGCTGAAGTACAAGATGATAGTTCTGATTTCTTCGCTTGCAGTACTCCCAGAAATAATTGATATCTTCCTACTATAATGTATATCCTGGCAATATCAATTCTTGTACATATCATGGCATACTTTATTAATCCATCGCTAGAGTGTATGGAACTCATCTCACAACTTTAATTTCTTCCCATGTTCCGAACATGTCAACCTAAAGAGATTATGCCATGTGACATTGGAAACAATACTGAACTTGAATTGTTCCAACTTTTATTTTTCAATACAATGTAACTTTATGTACAATTGACTAGGTCTAAGAAACCGCTAGACCTACTTCAATATATCCAATTTCTTAGAACATAGGTTTCTCATTTAATTCAATCATTAGAGAATTACTTTTAACCTAGTCTTATCTAACTATAAAACCAAGATCAATTTTCGATATGTTACCGAATATATTTCTGTTGAAAACATTGGTGCTCCTACTAACCATTGGTAGACATAAGGAAAAGATTCATTTGAAATGAATGCTCTAAGATCTTGTTGCTTAATTTAATCCTAAACTTGATTTTAGTAAATTTCAACCTTCATTGGCATTCAATGGTGTCATCATCCCTTTATGGTTGTGTCATATAGACACCTTCCACAAAATATGATCTTTACATACAAATACCAATAGAATGATCTTATAATTTTATCTATGATAAGTAAAATTCTAATGGATTTAGGAAAACTGACTTGGTATAACCAATTCAGCCTTATTTGTACTAGGATTGTACCATCCACATGTCATCTTATTTGAATAACCACCATAGTATTAAATTTATAATCCCCTTTTCAAATTGATACGTGTACTCCATTATTGAATTTTTAATTTTCTTTTCAATCTTAGCTAATTTCCATACTCTAATTACCTATAGGATTTATTATTCTTAATGAATAATTTATCATCAGTAGTAGTGAATATAAAACCATCACCATGGTTCCATCCTTCCTATGCATTATGTTTCACTAGAACATTCCTATTCCACATGTACTTGTGTAACTTGTTCCTATGCCAACCATTTTCACATCAAAAGCATTGACTAAACTCAAGTCAATCTTTCTCCCACTATCTCAAATAGAGATACAGAACCTTATATAGAAATTTATTATAATACTTGACTACATATTTTCTATCTTAGGGATTTATTTAATATACTAACAACCATTAGGATAATTACCTTAGTTGCACAACATGTTTAGCTTGATGCATGTTTGTTTAAATCCATAACAAACCCTTTGCGTATTTAACACATGTCCTATGAAATAATGGGTTTTTAATCATAATTTCACTTGTATGATATCTATTTATCATCTATTAGTTGTCATATTGGTTATGGGATTTTTACATTATGTGCCAAACACATCTTGAAATATAATGGATGTTTCTACAAGTTGAAACATTGATCTTACCTACACCATTACTTTGATGTATAAAATGTGAATTTGGGAATTTATCCACACTAAATTTTGTTGATCTAGGATGAAATGTAATAATTTATCACTGATCTTACTTATAAACATCAATATTGTGATGTAGATAAGGTAACATGCGTTTAAGAATTACTCCATGCTATATTATCATGATCGAAGATTTCATAGTCAATATATTCTTCGGCATGCCGATCTGAAGTAACTCATATCTTCTGACCAGGCATATACTTAACTATTAAATTACTTAATAACTTAAAGGAATATTATGAAGTATATTTACCTTTATCATTCCTTTTGAATAGTTCACACTCTCTTGTTGAACTAACCCCATAATATTTGTCGCATACCTTTATTTATAAAGGTTTCTTTGTCTAAACTAAAGATGTCAATAATACCAAATGTGTTTAGCTATACCAAGACTAAATACCATACTAGGTATATTCTTGACGTCCACTTTTTGTTTTACTTGATAAAGAATCGTCTTTCCACAACTGGATAAGTCTTACATTTTATATTCATCATGTATTGCCTTTGATTCAAGTATGGCTGAACTATTTTTTGAGTACGTTATACCACAAACAACATTCATTCCCGAATTTGGAATAATGTCTCATTATGACAAAAAAGGGCATGTGAGATAAATGTTTTTTTTATAATCAACAACTTTTTCAACTAAAATTATTCACATGGAAATTTAGAAGTTATGTGTTTCTCACTACTGACTCAAGAATCACCCTTTTTCAGCTTCTTGGAGAAGACACTTTACTTATTATAATGTTCCTATACTTACTTGGTTATTTTATTTAGATACACATTGTTATTGGGATATTGTATTTAATAACCAAGAATTATGCTAGAAACATTAATTTATATTGATGAATATACCTAAATGAGAAGTGAGTAATTGCTTATAATATTTCAATTCATTGAATTTTTAAACATCCATAAATTTATTTCATTATATGTGATGAAAATAACCTATTCTTTAATAACCAACCTCTCTTATTTGTTGAATAGTATGAAGGTTCCTTTAACATAACTTTTCATCAGACTTTTCATGTTGTCTCCCAATTGATTCGTCAAAAGAATAAAATATGGAACTTTTAATTTTGTTATTACTTGGTGAATGTTACCTTAATGGTAATGAAGTGCTTACTCTATACCGTTAATTTGTATCCTTAAACATAAATAGTGAAATTGGGAGTAAAATGCATAAGCATTTTATGCCATGAAAGATTATGATCTTTCTTTAACTTTACACAAATCGAGTGGAATCATCACATTCAAATCTTGCTTAGATTTATCCTTAGAAAATTCTTGGAGATGAGACTACATGTATCATCATCCATGTCATGATGTAACGACCACAACTAACATCAGACATTGATGATAGCATTAGGACAGAACCATCATATTCTTGATTCATGAGTCTCATGTAAGCATTTACACCCACACTTCATGAGGTGGATTAACAGGTTGGGACACAAGCACCTTGAATTTCCTTTATAGTAGTAATGTGCGCAAGCGCCTATACTACACTTGGAATTTCGTTCTTGTTTAGACATTAACTTTGTCCAATATTTATCACAGTTTTATTGTGGTATTACTTTCCATTCTCTAAAAATAAACTTTAGTAGATTAGTACTTTTTATGTTGATTACCGAATGTGACATTACCGATTAATTTAATCATTAAATGTCGTCCACTATTTTATCAAATTCTAGGAACCCTCTGTACTAGAATTAGAATAATCTATCATTTGAGTATTCTAGTAGAAAGGGTCCCTAAACCTCCCTCATAGTCTACATGCTATGGCTACGCCACTACTCAGAGGGTTCAAGGTAGGCTTTTGGCTGGACAACCGCATTAACTCACAGTTCCTTGATCAGTTGAGTGAAGTCCTAGCTTCTAAAATCATTACTTGATTTAACCAATGCTTGCCTCTGAGATTACAAAAAGTTAGATATAGTTATTTATTTGCTGAAATTTTAGTCAATTCAACCCACCACCCTAATAACAACACCCCGGTAGTAAGAGGTACCTTTAGCTATAGAATTACTGGCACCCCAAACACCTGGTTTTGTTCAAACTTGAATGATGGAAGGTTGTGGTGATTTAATATTTCTTTTATGGTTTTGTGTTTTTTAATCAATGAATGTAATCCATTTCTATTAAAGTTGTTCATCTATGTTATTGTGCTCACAACTGAACATTAATAGAAAAACATACACCGCTTCTTTATGAATTTTATTATCTATTATTTTATATATTTCCCCCACTGTTTATAAATCCATAAAATAATAAATAAATGCATAAAGGTAAACTACTACCCGACTGGTCTTGATAATCTAAATGACCTAGAGGCATCATTCCTGAGTCGAAGCTTGACTCTTGATGCATCTCTCCCCATTCTTTATGTTCGCTTCACATATGAAGTATATCCTTGTCTTGGAGGGGTCTATGTCACATCTTGGAGTATTGCCTCATATTGGAAGTATCCATGAATCATCTTGCACTGTCTTCATCAACGTATACTGCCTCATCTTGGCGGGGTCCACTTTTTTCATCGTCTTCAACTGAAGTACAAAAATACTCACACGCATGTGAGGGTAATTATGGATAAATGTACATCTGGTAAAATTTGATGCGCATGCCCTTATACATTTTAACCCAAAAGAAATATTATTTGTATACCATCTATTTAAATAATTACAATCATCACACGCAGTTAAATAATTAATTAAATAATTAATTAAATGCAGACATACAAGGGTTGACACTCAAGACTAGCCGGCGGGTAATATAAGGCACGATAAAAATTAATTTAACATTAAATAAGTACGAGGGTTATAAATTAAATTAAATGAATTAATAAATTCAAATAATTTAATTATTTATCGATCTTCTAATTAATTTAATTTTAATATTAAAATAAAATTAATTTAACTTAATTCAATTTAATAATCAAATTGAATTAATTTTCATCCGGGTATTAAAATTTATTTTTTTCATCCAAAATTAATATATTAATTAATTAAATTTATTTCTATAATTAAATTAATTAATTAAATTAATTAAAATTAATTTGGGTCCTGAAACACCCGCTATGGCCCATTGTAGGTTGCACCGAACTTTTGAAGACCTGTAATGGGTTGGGTAAAGCCCATACTTGGCTTATCTGGGCTAGGCAGGTCCGCTCAGACCCAAACTTGGTCAGGCAGATCTGTTCGGTCCTGTTTCGAGACAAACCAGACCCTGTAGAAAAAGTAAGGGGTTACCTGTCATTTTTTGGATGACACTGCACTCACACGTTCTTCCACAACTACGGTAGAAGGAAGCACCGTCAGGACGTGCTGGAAGTGCCATGATCTGACTGGAACTGTGAGGTTGACGGTGGTCGTGTCACACCACTTTAGGAGACCCGTGGTCAGTGTGAGGGCCAACGGAGGAGGGCAGCGGTTGTGCCACACTACTACAGGAGGTTGGAGGCCGGTGCAGAGCAGCGAAGGAGGGTGGCGGTCATTCTGCACTTCTGTGGGAGGCCAGTGTGGAGGGCAACAGAGGAGGGCGACAACTGTGAGCTGTGAGGTGGGGCTGAGAGAGGCGACCATCTACAGGAGGGTGCAGCGTCCTTGATGGTGTGGTGAACAAGATCACAATGGAATTTTTGGGTAAGGCGGGACGGTGGAGTGCAGATGGGTCGTGGCCAGGGTGGCTGGGTTCAGGGTGTTTAGGTAGCACTAAGGGGGTGACGCACTACAACAGGTCTCGAGGAGGGTGGTGGCGTAACCTGGGTGGCGACCAGAGAAGGCAGGTGGCATGCCATCCGCAGATCTGGAGGAGGGCGGTGGCGCCGCTTCAAGGAGGCGGTCGGGTGGAGTACACCACCGACTGGCGGCTAGTCCGACCTGCGCAGGCTGCCACTTGGGTGGGAGGTGGGAGGGCGGTGAGGGAGGTTCAACAGTTGGGCCATAACGTGACGCTGTGGCCGATAGGTAGGGCGCCAGGAAGTCAGGGCCGTGATTGCCTTGGCGTGCCGAGGAAGATGACCAGGGGTCCACCACATACCCCTTTTCCTTTTTTTTAAATTTTTATTCCTAAAAAAAATAAATTTGTCACCCCACCCTTGCCCCCATTTCTTTTCCCTTTTAAATTAAGGTAAGTATCCCTCCTTTTTTTAAGTCCAGGTCTCCCCCCAAAAAAATTCCACACATCAAATTTTTTTTGAAGGCTACTTAGCCTTAAAATATAATAATAATAAAATAAATATTATTATTATAATAAAATAATTATGCAAATTATTAAATTATAAAATTATAATTTTCACAATTATGATTATTTATGATGAACCGATCAAAACATGATCGGCTATACTGGATGAAATAAAATTTTAAAACCTGAGATCAAACCGCATATTCGATCCAATCCGAAAATTTAAAATGACAATAAATCAGTCATTCGACATCGGATCGACACACGGTTTGAACCGTTAGGACCTAATTCAAAACCTCAACTTAATTTTATGAACATTAATTTTATTTGGATCATAAAATCTATGTGATTTGTCAGATACTGGGGATTTTAAAATTTTTATTGACAGGATGATGAAACTTTTCATCACTGCCGATCTGAGCCCTAGTAAGGTCTACGGATCTCACTTAAATTATAAAGAGAACAAAATAAAATGAAAAAATACCCATTTCATATCTGAATTCATGGTCGACTGCAACTAGTTGATGGGGATTGTCGCTTGAAGGATCCATAACAGGATACCTCTAGATCATCCACACATGCTTCTAGAATCCTCTGGAATGTCGATCATAGAATTCTAGGTGCTAGAATGGTGATCCAACAATTTCCTTAACGTCCTGATGATCAACACATCGAGATCCCTTTGATGCTTGAGGAAGATCTTGATCTATGCTCTTGGATCAACTTCTTATCTCTCATGGTAGAAGGAGGATAGAGAGGAACTCATTTTTAATTCCATGAAATTAACGAATAGTTTCTTGAGAGAGAGCCGCCTCCTTAATTTATAGTGGTGTTCTAGAATTCCTAGTTGGGTTCCCCGGCCCCTGTTTATTTCAACATCCACTTAATAAATAATTCTGATTAACTAAACTGCGTCAATATTATTTATTATTTTATTAAATACTGGTAATATATATAAAATATATTACGTAATAAAACCAAGCCATTTAACTCGACTCACTATCATGCTTAATATTAAATGAACCTTGAATATTAAAATAATATTCATTCGATTAATATTTTCAGGTATTTACTTAATTTTTAAATACATTAAATAAATTGAACACCAATTATTCATAACTTGGATAATAATTAATTTATTTAATTATCAATGATCGATAACTTGTACAATACTCAGACCCTATGATGGGTCCCACCATTTTAATATACCTATTCAACAGAATATGGTTGATTATTGGATATGATATTGTGTGTGACCATCTAGGCCCTTTTCTCAATAGCAGTGAATAAAATCCACAAACCAAGAGCGGAGTCTAGTAACCCATCATGTTCCCTAAAGAGATAATGATTTTCGTAGAAACAACAACCAACCTATAAACATTGACTGTGTACTATAATCTCTTTGTCATTAAATATATCATAAACTAGGACACACACCAGTGTCATAGCCCTTTTTTTGCTTTATTATTTGTTGATCTAATAATATGGATTTACCTTTCAAATATTTTTTTCAAAATACTTATGAAGGTATCACTATCCTGATCAACCAGGTCTATGATATACAACTTCCTAAACTTGGAAGCAACACATCCTTTATTAATAATTCAACCAATGTCATACCACCAACTATGCACCCAACACAAGATACCTATCCATGATTTTAATACCATGGGTTTTGTAGAGACCCTAATATTGAAATACATGGACATTACATTACTTTTGCGGAATACTTAATACATAAGAAAAACAACCACACAAGGACCGTAATAGTTTAGTGTCTTTGGAAACTCGGAATAAAATCCTCTAATCATGGTGAAAGATCTTCAACATCTCCCAATAAAGATCTTCCGTTTTTTTTTTACCTAAAACCTTTCTTTATATCCCGATGAAAAGAAAACACAAAAGGGTGAGCTCAAATTCTCAGTAAGGGTAAACAAAAGAAATATCAATCACATCATATTCATAAGAACATATCTTTTGGAAATCATAACCTGCAAAAGAGATCATGATTTCATAACATGGGATAAATCATAGTAGTGAAATGTAATACTAATAATCATAACTTAAAACATGAAACTTTGTGGCATACACACATAATCATAGAGAATCATTTCTTATTAGTCAAGACTCATTGCCAAGACTATCTTAGTGGACAAAGTCCCTTTCTGAACCGAGTTCACTCCTCTTTTCAGTCCTGTTTCACTGAACCGGTATAACCTACCATTCCAGCCATGTCTATCTCAAGAGATATAAAATCTTTACCCAATGCATTGGAGGGAGGTATAGGTCCCACCCATCTCATAATTATACCATTCTTATGTGTGCCAAAAAATCATAAATCATACATCATTGCATAACCCATGTAATAAAAATGGGAATCTTAAACATCGCGACATCATAAAACATTTCATATAAGATAAAGGAATTAATAAAAATAATTCCATAACAACATAATCAGATCAATGTAATAATAGGGATAGAAACAGAACCCTTTATTATCTTCGATGGAAAATAATTTTGATAAAACACTTGAACACCATTCTTGAGGAAAATATCCTTTCTACTTCAAAAACATTTTTCCTTTCTTAAAATGTCATAAAATTTTAAACTAAACAAATTTGATTAAAAATAAACATGAAAAATTGTAAAGGAAGATTCTTGGAAATAATGTTTTAAAAATCCATTCATTCCGTATAAGTTAAAAAAAACATTCTTCTCGTACTTTTGTCAGAAAAGTCAAAAAGTACCTCGTACGAAAAACGACAAAAGATTCCTTTCATATATTTTACTAAAAACTCACCGAAGGGTAAAATTAGATTTAAAGAATTGTAGGTTTATGGAAAAAAAATTACATATTGAGAAAACATGGATGTGGATGAAAAAATACACCCCAGTAAATACCAAAGTATAAACAATCTCGGATAAAAATGAGATTGTGATATTTTCATTACCTTAGGTCCGATTTGCTTCGTAAGTGTCCGAAACTCCTTTATAATGATTTAAATAATGTCATTGACTTATTCCAGAATCATACTCATTGTTATGATATCATATATGGTTCACTTATGACTTTATATTACCCGTTCTTTTGTAAATTCCATGTTAAAGAGCGTTTTGGGTAAAATTGTTTCATTTGTCGTCCCTGTTTTAACTTGTAATTATTCATATGATTACTTAGATCATGATTACTTAATTCCAGAATATAAAAAATGATTTATATATAATATATATTCAGAATATACATATATATAATAAATCAGTAAATGGAAAGAAATACACCGTTCATGGAGGTGGTAGGTCGTACGTACGCATGAACGCTGTTTTCATTTCCTTATTGAGTTGAATGGAATTAAGTAGATGACATACATATATATACAAATAAATCCAGTATCATTATTATGTCATATATTTCGTGATTACTTATTATATGTACTTTATAATCATTCATGAATGGTTAAAGTGGAGAATGAATCACATCGCGTCGTGGAGATGGTAGTCCGTACGTACGCACGAGCGATGATATCATTCTCATGATTGTGGGACTGTATTGGAGTGTATGTATACCATTTCAGAATCAATATCACTTTAAAATAATCATATATAGTTATTATTTACACCATTATACCCATTCAAGTAAGGTGGTGGTGGAAAATAGATTTCACCACGGCGTGGAGATGGTATTTCGTACGTACGCACGTGCGGTGATTTCGTTTTCCATAGGATGGATAGATGGTGAAATAGAGTTGTTTCATACTTATAATAACATATCAGTATATGAGTGATACTGATGTTATTACGTCATAATTAAACAACCTAAGAAGAAGAAGTGGAAGAAGAAGTAAAGTTGAAAGAATCGGTAACAGAAATTACCTCTTCTTTAAAGCGCCTCTTTGAGATCTCACTTTAGGGCACTAAAATTGGTCTTTGAGGAATACCGGAACCTCTAGGATATTTCTATGGAAGTGGAGAAGAGAATTTGTCAGGGGTTGGACGAGCTTGAAGGATAAAAGTTGTGTGAGGAAGAGAGGGAGGAGGTGCCCTTTTATAAGGGAGGAGAGGGGTACCTTTTAAATAACTAAAACTATTATTTTATTATAAAGTCAAATTCGGTTTTAAATCGCTCCAAATTGATTTATTTCTAAGCTAAGGTGGGGATGGGTCGAAATAATCTCATCCAATAGAATTTAGACAAGTCTAGGTTCCTATTTTAACCTTATCATTTAGATTTAACATTAAGTTAAATAATTTTACTTTTACCGTGTCTTCTTGTGTTCTTATACTATAAGGTTAATAAACTTACTATAACAAGCCAAACGAACCCCAAGTTTTTTATTATTAATATATATAACCTTATATAAGTCATTTGGCCAAACTCTATATTTTTAGGAATAAAATAACAATTAATAATATAATATTTGTTTTAAAAAATATTTTATGTTAATTTTGACACTATTTAGTAATTGATTTTTGTAAAAATCATAACAGAATGATTAGTTCGAAAAAAGTTAATTACATAAATACTAACATGTCATATTAACCTATAAAATTAGTGTAATTCATAAAAAGTCTCAAATTATATTTAATTGGGTATTTATAATACCAATTATTATAATGTTTCACTATTATGGTAATAACTACATCATCATTCTGTCATAAATAATTTAATTTATTTAATGTCTAAAAATTGTAAATAAAATATCATTATGTAGTAAATCTTATTTTCTTTCTAATGAATATTTACAATCTAATTTATCTTATGTATAGCCCTATATTAAAAATGTTTTAGTAAATAAACTTTGATTTTAACTCTTTTAACTCTTCTTTGAATTAAATAATAATAAATGTCCTAATCTAATCCAAGTGGGCCTAAATGGTCATATTTTATTCATAAGGTTGTTTTTGGTCGAATTACACTTATCCAGTAGAATTAGGACATGTGTTAGGGTAATAATAATATCATTTTTACCCTTAATTACCCCATTTACTTTTAACCATGGTAAAAAAGTAAAAAGTTACTATTCACCAAAAATTATTTCCATCTCATTGAACCAAATTTTAGTTCTTGATATTAACCGTGTCTCTCGTATTTTCGAAATTACACTCATAGAAGCGGTAAAATTAAGTTTTATGAAAAATTCAGTTTTTTAACTACCACTTAGTGGTTTCACTATTCATCAAAAAATAAAAGTTTCCAGAAAAATACAAAAAATTAGTCCTAAGATATATTTGATATTAAGAATTCAAAAATGATGTGTATTTTACCAAATTCAGAACATATCAGTTGCATTAATTAATTTAAAAATTAGTTCCCGTCTTCAAAACAAATAGCGTGTTTTTAAGAGATAATAACTATCAAAAGATTGACACTTGTTTATTACAGGTTTAAATGTGAAATTACATCCAATGACCAACATTGTATTAAATTCTAAAAATATATTCTAAATATACTTTAAAACCACACAAATTAATAATTTATAACTATTAATTATTTCTATTAAAAAAGTTTTTTTTAATTAAAATTTAGTGATTTTCACTATTCATCAGAATATCAAAGTTATCCGAAAAGTACCAAAATTTCACCCTAAGATAATTTTGATATTCCGAATCCAAAAATGAAGTCCATTTTGAAAAATAAAATTTACAAAATTTCAAAAAGTGGTTATTACTATTCATAACGGCTAGTTTTAATAATATTTTAATAGCATATCGTTGTTTAGTGAAACTCGGTATTGCGTACTACACACGCTATCGACGAAGGTCACGATTGCGTGTAATGCAAGGCAAGTCGAGGATGTGTGTTGTGAAAGCTCCTTTTGGTGTAGCGTACAACACAAGACATTAATGAAAAGAATATTTTTCATAAAATCTCGGGGTGTTACATTCTACCCCCCTTAAAATGAATTTCGCCCTCGAAATTCGTCAGGGTTATAAATGGTTTACTACTTGAAAGTTTCTTTAATAGAAACCCACATCGTAAAAAGGAATACCAAAACCATTGTTTAAAAAAAAAGTATGAAACGTAACGGTTACCCAAATAAACTAATCACTGGGTTTCCACATAGGTGAAAATATGGATATGGAAGAGAAATCTAACCATCATGTTCTGATGGAGAGTGGTAGAGAACATGGCTATGGAAAAGCCAGCAATCACAAAGCGATAAATTTGTGACGATCTAAGGTACCATCTAATTCCTCAGATATAAGAGCACTAGGACAACATTTTTTATTTTCAAGATCATTTCCCAAAAGTTGATGAAATTGGAATTAGAAGAAATACTTTCGTGATTTTGGTACTGTGTCACTGTTGGTCATTCTTTGGACAATTTCAACTTCATCTCTTAAAGAAATGAAGTTGGATTTGTCATTCGTGAAGTGTTAGCAGATCATGTGATAGAATGATGGGTCATTCCATCTGTCTCAAACAAAAGGATACAAAAGTTATCAAAAATACATTAGACCATCTATGGTGAAGTTAATCGTATACGATTCAGAAAATGAACTTATACTTCATATATCATACCGCGTAATAAAATAAAACTAGTTTCTACTAACCAGGGACTTCCTGTAGGCTAGAGGTAGGCGATAAAGGCCAGTCGCATTTCGGTTGTGGGTTCGATTCCCATAGCCTTGTCCGACGTGATGGGTTGTTGCCCGTCCTGCAGGTTGTCCTTTTTCTAAAACTACATTACTATAACATCGCATCAATAATATCGAAAAAACTTTTATCCTTAAACAATACTAACTTATGTCCAACATAGTCCATTCCAATCAATAGGCTTATCCATAATAATGCTGTCCATTCTCATATTATAGTGAAAACGATTACCAAGGAGTTCATATAACAAGCATGTTAATACCATCGTTGATCCCTGTATATCATGAGATATGTCTTGTTGGTCACATTCCAAACATTCGAAGGCCTTAATCATGTATTCTATTGAAAAATGAATACCCATTGAACCTTAGTGAAAACATTAATGCAGTTAAAAGTTAACACTTTCCATATAAAAAAATCCTCAAAATTCTATATACTCAAACAATGATATCACTTAGTCCTTATATCAATCATGAGCTCATGAATACTATCAAATATTTCATTTTCTCATTTTCCCTTCATTATGAGCATATCAGATTTTTTCCAAAAATATCTCAATCACTTTCCATGGTTATCGGTATAAAATTATTGAAGACCACAATAGACCAATACATAAATATTCCAATACTCAACATTATTTTGAAATCCCATTACATAAACACTTAATCATTCCACCACATCGTTGGCATATTCAACATCACCAGTGGTGATCGCATGTGACTTCCCTTTGTCCTTTACCTTAAGTGGTTGCTCATGTCGATCATCACTAACCCTTGGATTAGGGAATTTATTGGCATAATGTCCCGTCTCCTTGCACTTGAAACATTGAAGTGTAGTATGTTCATTATGTGTATCCCTTCCTTTGTTTGCATCATTAGACATCTTCTTCCCATCATTGCGGCATTCAAACGCCCGATAACCTTCCTTTCCACATTTGAAACATTTACTTCTCCCTTTAAGACAATCTCCACCATGCTTCTTTCCACACTTTGTGCATAAGGAAACATTCATCTTCTTTTCACCATTATTCTGAGATTTCTCCTTGAACTCCATCTTTTGTTTCTTATCAAAACTACTAGATGGATAAGTAACACCAACTTCCATTTCTACCTTGATAGCACAATGCACAATTTCTTCATAGCTACTGAAGTCTCTTATAGCTAATGCCCTTTGAAGATTTGGTTTTAAGCCACTGAAGAATCGATCAACTTTACTTTCAGGTTGGATGATAAATCCAGATGCATACCTTTCAAGCCTTGTAAAATTCGCTTCGTATACACCAATAGATTCATCATCCTTTTGATTTAGTTCAAGAAACCCCTTCTCCATCTTTGTTCGAAGAATACGAGGGAAGTACTTATTGAAAAATAAGTTCTTGAACTCGTCCCATTCCATGGACTCAATTTCATCTCTTTGCCTCGTATTCTTGATAAGATTCCACCATTGATCAGCTTCACCTTCCAAAAGATATACTGCTAAGATGACTTTATCATGTTCAGAACATTGAAGAACTGAAAATATCTTTTCAGTGGTACTGATCCATTGTTCAGCAACAAGTGGATCAGAAGACCCACTGAAAGAAGGTGGACATTTCCTCCTGAAGGACTCAATAGAATATTGTTCCCTTCTCTGCTCATTTGGAAGTCCAGAATGATTCATAGCTTGTGTAAGTATAGCAATGAGATTTTTCACTCCATCTCCCATAACATTTGTTTGTTCAGGGGGAAAATCATTGCATTTCCCATTGCATTGATCAACATGGTTCCTTCGGGTTCCAGCCATTGTCTAAAACCCAAAAAGAATAGTGTGAGAGGCAAAAATCATGCTAGGGAAAACAACATAATAAAGGGGGAGTACCTTCAATATCTAACATCTTAGGTTTAATTATATGATCGTTAGCGTAATTCTAGGACTATAACCTATATGCATACTTAACCTTAGGTACATCCCTAGACATACCTTAGAAATATCTCTAGGGATCTCACTAAAGTTCTCGTATCCTAGTTTCCAAAGGTTGACAAAACCTTTCCTCTGATACCAAATGTAGATACCCTAAGCTTGAAATATATGGAAATTACATTACATTTGCGGAATGCTTTATACATAATAAAAACAAACACACAAGGACCATAATAGTTTAGTGTCTTTGGAAACTCGGAATAAAATCCTCTAATCGTGGTGAAAGATCTTCAACATCTCCCAATAAAGATCTTCCCTTTTTTTCTTACCTAAAACCTTTCTTTATATCCTGGGGAAAAGAAAACATAAAAGGGTGAGATCAAATGCTCAGCATGGGTAAACAAAAGAAATATCAATCACATCATAATCATAAGAACATATCTTTTGGAAATCTTAACATGCAAAAGAGATCATGATTACATAACATGGGATAAATCATAGTAGTGAAATGAAATCCCAATAATCATAACTTAAAACATGAAACTTTGTGGCATACACACATAATCATAGAGAATCATTTCTTATTAGTCAAGACTCATTACGAAGACTATCTTAGTGGAAAAAGTCCCTTTCTGAACCGAGTTCACTCCTCGTTTCAGTCCTGTTTCACTGAACCGGTATAACCTACCGTTCCAGCCACGTCTATCTCATGAGATATAAAATCTTTACCCAATGCATTGGAGGGAGATATAGGTCCCACCCATCTCATAATGAAGCCATTCTTATGTGTGCCACAAAATCATAAATCATACATCATTGCATAACCCATGTAATAAAAATGGGAATCTTAAACATCATGACATCATAAAACATTTCATATAAGATAAAGGAATTCATAAAAATAATTCCATCACAACATAATCAAATCAATGTAATAATAGGGATAGAAACAGAACCCTTTATTATCTTAGATGGAAAATAATTTTTATAAAACACTTGAACACCATTCTTGAGGAAAATATCCTTTCTACTTCAAAAACATTTGTCCTTTCTTAAAATGTCATACAATTTTAAACTAAAAGAAGTTGATTATAAATAAACATGAAAACTTGTAAAGGAAGCTTCTTGGAAATAATGTTTTAAAAATACATTCATGTCGTATAAGTTAAAAAACATTCTTCTCGTACTTTTTTCAGAAAAGTCAAAAAGTACCTCGTACGAAAAATGAAAAAATATTCCTTTCATATATTTTACTAAAAACTCACCGAAGGGTAAAATTGGATTTAAAAAATTGTAGGTGTATGGAAATAAAATTACATATTGAGAAAACATTGATGTGGATGAAAAAATACACCCCAGTAAATACCAAAGTATAAACAATCTCGGATAAAAATGACATACATATATATAAACATAAATGAAGTATCATTATTATGTCATATAATTCATGATTACTTATTATATGTACTTTATAATCATTCATGAATGGTTAAAGTGGAGAATGAATCTCATCGCGTCATGGAGACGGTAGTCCGTACGTACGCACGAGCGATGATATCGTTCTCATGATCGTGGGACTGTATTGGAGTGTATGTATACTATTTCATAATCAATATCACTTTAAAATAATCATATATAGTTATTTTTTACACCATTATACCCATCCAAGTAATGTAGTGGTGGAAAATAGATTTCACCACGGGGTGGAGACAGTATTCTGTACGTACGCATGCGCGGTGATTTCATTTTCCGTAGGATGGATAGATGGTGAAATAGGGTTGTTTCATACTTATAATAACATATCAGTATATGAGTGATACTGATGTTATGACTTCATAATGAAACAGCCTAAGAAGAAGAAGTGGAAGAAGAAATAAAGTTGAAAGAATCGGTAACGGAAATTACCTCTTATTTGAAGCGCCTCTTTGAGATCTCCCTTTAGGGAACTAAAATTTGTCTTTGAGGATGACCGGAACCTCTAGGATATTTCTAAGGAAGTGGAGAAGATAATTTGGCAGGGGTTTGCCGATCTTGAAGGCTCAAAGTTGTGTGAGGAAGAGAGGGAGGAGGTGCCCTTTTATAAGGGATGAGAGGGGTACCTTTGGAATAACTAAAACTATTATTTTATTATAAAGTCAAATTCGGTTTTAAATAGCTCCAAATTGATTTATTTAGAATCTAAGGTGGCGATGGGTCGAAATAATCTCATAAAATAGAATTTATACAAGTTTAGGTTCCTATTTTGACCTTATCATTTAGATTCAACATTAAGTTAAATAATTTTACTTTTACCGTGTCTTCTTGTGTTCTTATACTATATGGTTAATAAACTTACTATAACAAGCCAAACGAACCCCAAGTTGTTTATTATTAATATATATAACCTTATCTAAGTCATGTGGCCGAACCTTATATTTTTGGGAATAAAATTACAATTAATAATATAATATGTTTTTAAAAAACTATTTTATGTCAATTTTGAAACTATTTAGTAATTAATTTTTGCGAAAATCATAACAGAATGATTAGTTCTAAAAAAGTTAATTAAATAAATACTAACATGTCATATTAACCTATAAAATTAGTTTAATTCATAAAAAGTCTCAAATTATATTTATTTGGGTATTTATAATATCAATTATTTTAATTTTTCACTATTATGGTAATTACTGCATCATCATTGTGTCATAAATTAATTAATTAATTTAATGTCTAAAAATTATAAATAAAATATCATTATGTATGAAATATTATTATCTTTCTAATGAATATTTAAAATCTAATTTATCGTTTGTATAACTCTATACTAAAAATGTTTTAGTAAATAAACATTGATTTTAACTCTTTTAACTCTTCTTTGAATTAAATAATAATAAATGTCCTAGTCTAATCCAAGTGGGCCTAAATGGTCATATTTTAATTCTAAGGTTGTTTTTGGTAGAATTACACTTATCCAATAGAATTATTATATGTGTTAGGGTAATAATAGTATCATTTTTACCCTTAATTACCCCATTTACTTTTAACCGTGGTAAAAAAAGTAAAAAGTTACTATTCACCAAAAATTATTTTCATCTCATTGAACCAAATTTTAGTCCTTGATATTAATCGTGTCTCTCGGATTTTTTTAATTCCACTCACAGAAGCGGTAAAATTAAGTTTTATGAAAAATTCAGTTTTTTAACTACCACTTAGTGGTTTCACTATTCATCAAAAAATGAAAGTTTATAGAAAAATACCAAAAATTAGGCCTATGATATATTTGATATTAAGAATTAAAAAATGATATCTATTTTACCAAATTCAGAACATATCAGTTGCATTAATTAATTTAAAAATTAGTTCCCGTCGTCAAAACAAATAGCGTGTTTTTAAGAGATAATAACTATCAAAAGATTGACACTTGTTTATAACTAGTTTAAATGTGAAATTACACCCAATGACCAACATTGTATTAAATTTTAAAAATATATTCTATATATACTTTAAAACCACTCAAATTAATAATTTATCACTATTAATTATTTCTATTAAAAAAGTTCTTTTTAATTAAAATTTAGTAATTTTCACTATTCATCAGAATATGAAAGTTATCCGAAAAGTACCAAAATTTCACCCTAAGATAATTTCGATATTCCGAATCCAAAAATGAAGTCCATTTTGAAAAATAAAATTTACAAAATTTAAAAAAGTGGTTATTACTATTCATAACAGCTAGTTTTAATAATATTTTAATAGCATATCGTTGTTTAGTGAAACTCGGTATTGCGTACTACACACGCTATCGACGAAGGTCGCGATTGCGTGTAATGCAAGGAAAGTCAAGGATGTGTGTTGTGCAGGCTCCTTTTGGTGTAGCGTACAACACAAGACATTAATGAAAAGAATATTTTTCATAAAATCTCGGGGTGTTAAATTCTACCCCCCTTAAAATGAATTTCGCCCTTGAAATTCGTCGGGGTTATAAATGGATTATTACTTGAAAGATTATTTAATAGAAACCCACATCGTAAAAAGGAATACCAAAGCAATTATTTAAAAACAAAAGTATGAAACATAACGGTTACCCAAATAAACTAATCACTGGGTTTCCACATAGGTGAAAATATGGATATGGAAGAGAAATCTAACCATCATGTTCTGATGGAGAGTGGTAGAGAACATGGCTATGGAAAAGCCAGCAATCACAAAGCCATAAATTTGTGACGATCTAATGTACCATCTAATTCATCAGATATAAGAGCACTAGGACAACATTTTTGGTTTTCAAGATCATTTCCCTAATGTTGATGAAATTGGAATTAGAAGAAATACTTTCGTGATTTTGGTACTGTGTCACTGGTGGTCATTCTTTGGACAATTTCTACTTCAACTCTTAAAGAAATTAAGTTGGATTTGTCATTCATGAAGTGTTAGCAGATCATGTGATAGAATGATGGGTCATTCCATCTGTCTCAAACAAAAGGTTACAAAAGTTATCAAAAATACATAAGACCATCTATGGTGAAGTTAATCGTATACGATTCCAAAAATGAACTTATAATTCATATATCATACCGCGTAATAAAATAAAACTAGTTTCTACTAACCAGGGACTTCCTGTAGGCTATTGGTAGGCGATAAAGGCCAGTCGCACTTCGGTTGTGGGTTCGATTCCCACAGCCTTGTCTGACGCGAGGGGCTGTCGCTCGTCCTGCAGGTTGTCCTTTTTCTAAAACTACATTACTATAACATCCCATCAATAATATCAAAAAAACTTTTATCCTTAAACAATAATAACTTATGTCCAACATAGTCCATTCCAATCATTAGGCTTATCCATAATACTACTGTCCAGTCTCATATTATAGTGAAAATGATTACCAAAGAGTTCATATAACAAGAATGTTAATACCATCGTTGATCCCCGTATATCATGAGATATGTCTTGTTGGTCACATTCCAAACATTCGATGGCCTTAATAATGTATTCTCTTGAAAAATGAATACCCATTGAACCTTAGTGAAAACATTAATGCAGTTAAAAGTTAACACTTTCCATATACAAAAATCCTCAAAATTCTATATACTCAAACCATGATATCACTTAGTCCTTATATCAATCATGAGCTCATGAATACTGTCAAATATGTCATTTTCCCGTTTTCCCTTCATTATGCGCATATCAGCTTTTTTCCAAAAATATCTCAATCACTTTCCATGGTTACCGGTATAAAATGATTGAAGACCACAATAGACCAATACATAAATATTCCAATACTCAACATTATTTTGAAATCCCATTACATAAACACTTAATCTTTCCACCACATCGTTGTCATATTCAATATCACCAATGGTGATCACATGTGACTTCCCTTTGTCCTTTGCCTTAAGTGGTTGCTCATGTCGATCATCACTAACCCTTGGATTAGGGAATTTATTGGCATAATGTCCCATCTCCTTGCACTTGAAACATTGAAGTGTAGTAGGTTCATTCTGTGTGTCACTTCCTTTGTTTGCATCATTAGACATATTTTTTCCATCATTGCGTCATTCAAACGCCCGATGACCTTCCTTTCCACATTTGAAACATTTTCTGGTCCCTTTAAGACAATCTCCACCATGCTTCTTTCCACACATTGAGCATAAGGAAACAGTCATCTTCTTTTCACCATTATTTTGATATTTCTCCTCGAACTCCATCTTTTGTTTCTTGTCAAAACTACTAGATGGATAAGTAACACCAACTTCCATTAATACCTTGATAGCACAACGCACAATTTCTTCATAGATACTGAAGTCTCGTATAGCTAATCCCCTTTGAAGATTTGGTTTTAAGCCACTGAAGAATCGATCAACTTTACTTTCAGGTTGGATGATAAAGCCAGATGCATACCTTGCAATCCTTGTAAAATTCGTTTCGTATACACCAATAGATTCCTCATCCTTTTGCTTTATTTCAAGAAACTCCTTCTCCATCTTTGTACGAAGAATACGAGGGAAGTACTTATTGAAAAATATGTTCTTGAACTCGTCCCATTCCATGGACTCAATTTCATCTCTTTGCCTCGTATTCATGATAAGAATCCACCATTGATCAGCTTCACCTTCCAAATGATATACTGCTAAGATGACTTTATCATGTTCAGAACATTGAAGAACTGAAAATATCTTTTCAGTGGTACTGATCCATTGTTCATCAACAAGTGGATCAGAAGACCCACTGAAAGAAGGTGGACGTTGCCTCATGAAGGACTCAATAGAATATTGTTCCCTTCTCGGCTCATTTGTAAGTCCATAATGATTCATAGCTTGTGTAAGTATAGCAATAAGATTTTGCACTCCATCTCCCATAACATTTGTTTTTTCAGGAGGACAATCATTGCATTGTCCATTGCATTGATCAACACGGTTCCTTCAGGTTCCAGCCATCATCTAAAACCCAAAAAGAATAGTGTGAGAGGCAAAAATCATTCTAGGGAAAACAACATAATAAAGGGGGATTACCTTCAATATCTAACATCTTAGGTTTAATTATATGATCGTTAGCGTAATTCTAGGACTATAACCTATACGCATACTTAACCTTAGGGACATCCCTAGACATACCTTATAAATATCTCTAGGGATCTCACTAAAGTTCTCACATCATAGTTTCCAAAGGTTTACTAAACCTTTCCTCTGATACCAACTGTAGAGACCCTAATCTTGAAATATATGGAAATTACATTACTTTTGTGGAATACTTAATACATAAGAAAAACAAACACACAAGGACCGTAATAGTTTAGTGTCTTTGGAAACTCGGAATAAAATCCTCTAATAGTGGTGAAAGATCTTCAACATCTCCCAATAAAGATCTTCCCTTTTTTTCTTACCTAAAACCTTTCTTTATATCCTGGGGAAAAGAAAACATAAAAGGGTGAGCTCAAATGCTCAGCAAGGGTAAACAAAATAAATATCAATCACATCATATTTATAAGAACATATCTTTTGGAAATCTTAACATGCAAAAGAGATCATGATTTCATAACATGGGATAAATCATAGTAGTGAAATGAAATCCCAATAATCATAACTTAAAACATGAAACTTTGTGGCATACACACATACTCATATAGAATCATTTCTTATTAGTCAAGACTCATTTGCAAGACTATCTTAGTGGAAAAAGTCTCTTTCTGAACCGAGTTCACTCCTCGTTTCAGTCCTGTTTCACTGAACCGGTATAACCTACCTTTCCAGCCACGTCTATCTCATGAGATATAAAATCATTACCCAATGAATTGGAGGGAGATATAGGTCCCACCCATCTCATAATGAAGCCATTCTTATGTGTGCCACAAAATCATAAATCATACATCATTGCATAACCCATGTAATAAAAATGGGAATCTTAAACATCGTGACATCATAAAACACTTCATATAAGATAAAGGAATTCATAAAAATAATTCCATCACAACATAATCAAATCAATGTAATAATAGGGATAGAAACAGAACCCTTTATTATCTTAGATGGAAAATAATTTTGATAAAACACTTGAACACCATTCTTGAGGAAAATATCCTTTCTACTTCAAAAACATTTTTCCTTTCTTGAAATGTCATACAATTTTAAACTAAAAGAAGTTGATTAAAAATAAACATGAAAAATTTTAAAGGAAGCTTCTTGGAAATAATGTTTTAAAAAACCATTCATGCCGTATAAGTTAAAAAAACATTCTTCTCGTACTTTTGTCAGAAAAGTCAAAAAGTACTTCGTACGAAAAACGACAAAAGATTCCTTTCATATATTTTACTAAAAACTCACTGAAGGGTAAAATTGGATTTAAAAAATTGTAGGTGTATGGAAATAAAATTACATATTGAGAAAACATGGATGTGGATGAAAAAATACACCCCAGTAAATACCAAAGTATAAACAATCTCAGATAAAAATGAGATTGTGATATTTTCCTTACCTTAGGTCCGATTTGCTTCGTAAGTGTACGCACCTCCTCTATAATGGTTGAAATAATGTCATTGACTTATTCCAAAATCATAATCATTGTTATTATATCATATATGGTTCACTTATGACTTTATATTACTCGTTCATTTGTAAATTCCATGTTAAAGAGCGTTTTCGGTAAAATTGTTTCATTTGTCATCCGAGTTTTGACTTGTAATTATTAATATGATTACTTAGATCATGATTACTTAATTCCAGAATATAAAACATGATTTATATATAATATATATTCAGAATATACATATATATAATAAATCAGTAAATGGAAAGAAATACACCGTTCATGGAGGCAGTAGGCCATACGTACGCATGAACGCTGTTTTCGTTTCCTTATTGAGTTGAATGAAATTAAGTAGATGACATACATATATATATACATAAATACAGTATCATTATTATGTCATATATTTCATGATTACTTATTATATGTACTTTATAATCATTCATGAATGGTTAAAGTGCAGAATGAATCTCATCACGTTTTGGAGACGGTAGTCCGTACGTACGCACGAGCAATGATATCGTTCTCTTGATCGTGGGACTGTATTGGAGTGTATGTATACTATTTAAGAATCAATATCACTTTAAAATAATCATATATAGTTATTTTTTACACCATTTTACCCATCCAAGTAAGGTGGTGGTGGAAAATAGATTTCACCACGGCGTGGAGACGGTATTCCGTACGTACGCATGCACGGTGATTTCGTTTTCTGTAGGATGGATAGATGGTGAAATAGGGTTGTTTCATACTTATAATAACATATCAGTATATGAGTGATACTGATGTTATTACTTTATAATGAAACAGCTTAAGAAGAAGAAGTGGAATAAGAAATAAAGTTGAAAGAATCAGTAACGGAAATTACCTCTTCTTTGAAACGCCTCTTTGAGATCTCCCTTTAGGGCACTAAAATTGGACTTTTAGGAAGACCGGAACCTCTAGGATATTTCTAGGGAAGTGGAGAAGATAATTTTTCAGGGTTTGGCCAAGCTTGGAGGCTCAAAGATGTGTGAGGAAGAGAGGGAGGAGGTGCCTTTTTATAAGGGAGGAGAGGGGTACCTTTGGAATAACTAAAACTATTATTTTACCATAAAGTCAAATTCGGTTTTAAATATCTCTAAATTGATTTATTTCAAATATAAGGTGGGGATGGGTCGAAATACTCTCATCCAATAGAATTTATACAAGTTTAGGTTCCTATTTTAACCTTATCATTTAGATTTAACATTAAGTTAAATAATTTTACTTTTACCGTGTCTTCTTGTGTTCTTATAATATAAGGTTAATAAACTTACTATAACAAGCCAAACGAACCCCAAGTTGTTTATGATTAATATATATAACCTTATCTAAGTCATTTTTCCTAACCTTATATTTTTAGGAATAAAATAACAATTAATAATATAATATTTGTTTTAAAAACTATTTTATGTCAATTTTGACACTATTTAGTAATTGATTTTTGTGAAACTCATAACAGAATGATTAGTTCTAAAAAAGTTAATTAAATAAATACTAACATGTCATATTAACCTATAAAATTATTTTAATTCATAAAAAGTCTCAAATTATATTTATTTGGGTATTTATAATATCAATTATTATAATTTTTCACTATTATGGTAATTACTGCATCATCATTGTGTCATAAATAAATTAATTTATTTAATGTATAAAAATTATAAATAAAATATAATTATGTAGGAAATCTTATTATCTTTCTAATTAATATTTACAATCGAATTTATCGTATGTATAACTATATATTAAAAATGTTTTAGTAAATAAACATTGATTTTAACTCTTTTAACTCTCTTTGAATTAAATAATAATAAATGTTCTAATCTAATCCAAATGGGCCTAAATGGTCATATTTTATTCCTAAGGTTATTTTTTGTTGAATTACATTTATCCAATAGAATTAGGACATGTGTTAGGATAATAATAATATCATTTTTACCCTTAATTACCCCATTTACTTTTAACCGTGGTAAAAAAAAGTAAAAAGTTACTATTCACCTAAAATTATTTTCATCTCATTGAACCAAATTTTAGTCCTTGATATTAACCGTGTCTCTCGTATTTTCAAAATTCCACTCACAGAAGCGGTAAAATTAAGTTTTATAAAAAATTCAGTTTTTTAACTACCACTTAGTGGTTTCACTATTCATCAAAAAATGAAAGTTTCCAGAAAAATACCAAAAAATAGGCCTAAGCTATATTTGATATTAAGAATTCAAAAATGATGTCTATTTTACCAAATTCAGAACATATTAGTTGCATTAATTAATTTAAAAATTAGTTCCCGTTGTCAAGACAAATAGCGTGTTTTTAAGAGATAATAACTATCAAAAGATTGACACTTGTTTATAATTGGTTTAAATGTGAAATTACATCCAATGACCAACATTGTATTAAATTGTAAAAATATATTCTAAATATACTTTAAAACCACTCAAATTAATAATTTATCACTATTAATTATTTCTATTAAAAAAGTTCTTTTTAATTAAAATTTAGTAATATTCACTATTCATCAGAATATGAAAGTTATCCGAAAAGTACCAAAATTTCACCCTAAGCTAATTTCGATATTCCGAATCCAAAAATGAAGTCCATTTTGAAAAATAAAATTTAAAAAATTTCAAAAAGTGGTTATTACTATTCATAATGGCTAGTTTTAATAATATTTTAATAGCATATCGTTTTTTAGTGAAACTCGGTATTGCGTACTACGCACGCTATCGACGAAGGTCGCGATTGCGTGTAATGTAAGGCAAGTCAAGGATGCGTGTTGTGCAAGCTCCTTTTGGTGTAGCGTACAACACAATACATTAATGAAAAGAATATTTTTCATAAAATTTCGGGGTGTTACATTCTACCCCCCTTAAAATGAATTTCGCCCTCGAAATTCGTCGAGGTTATAAATGGTTTACTACTTGAAAGTTTCTTTAATAGAAACCCAAATCGTAAAAAGGAATACCAAAACCATTCTTTAAAAACAAAAGTATGAAACGTAACAGTTACCCAAATAAACTAATCACTGGGATTCCACATAGGTGAAAATATGGATATGGAAGAGAAATCTAACCATCATCTTCTGATGGAGAGTGGTAGAGAACATGGCTATGGAAAATCCAGCAATCACAAAGCCATAAATTTGTGACGATCTAAGGTACCATCTAATTCATCAGATATAAGAGCACTCGGACAAAATTTTTGGTTTTGAAGATCATTTCCCTAAAGTTGATGAAATTGGAATTAGAAGAAATACTTTCGTGATTTTGGTACTATGTCACTATTGGTAATTCTTTGGACAATTTCCACTTCATCTCTTAAAGAAATGAAGTTGGATTTGTCATTCTTGAAGTGTTAACAGATCATGTGATAGAATGATGGGTCATTCCATCTGTCTCAAACAAAAGGTTACAAAAGTTATCAAAAATACATAAGACCATCTATGGTGAAGTTAATCATATACGATTCCAAAAATGAACTTATACTTCATATATCATACCGCGTAACAAAATAAAACTAGTTTCTACTAACCAGCGACTTCCTGTAGGCCAGTGGTAGGTGATAAAGGCCAGTCGCACTTCGGTTGTGGGTTCGATTCCCACAGCCTTGTTCGACGCGATGGGCTGTCGCCCGTCCTGCAGGTTGTCCTTTTTCTAAAACTACATTACTATAACATCCCATCAATAATATCGAAAAAACTTTTATCCTTAAACAATACTAACTTATGTCCAACATAGTCCCTTCCAATCATTAGGATTATCCATAATACTGATGTCCATTCTCATATTATAGTGAAAACGATTACCAAAGAGTTCATATAAAAAGCATGTTAATACCATCATTGATCCCCGTATATCATGAGATATGTCTTGTTGGTCACATTCCAAACATTCGAAGGCCTTAATCATGTATTCTCTTGAAAAATGAATACCCATTGAACCTTAGTGAAAACATTAATGCAGTTAAAAGTTAACACTTTCCATATACAAAAATCCTCAAAATTCTATATACTCAAACCATGATATCACTAAGTCCTTATATCAATCATGAGCTCATGAATACTGTCAAATATGTCATTTTCTCGTTTTCCCTTCATTATGCGCATATCATCTTTTTTCCAAAAATATCTCAATCACTTTCCATGGTTACCGGTATAAAATTATTGAAGACCACAATAGACCAATACATAAATATTCCAATACTCAACATTATTTTGAAATCCCATTACATAAACACTTAATCATTCCACCACATCGTCGTCATATTCAACATCACCAATGGTGATCGCATGTGACTTCCCTTTTTTCCTTTTCCTTAAGTGGTTGCTCATGTCGATCATCACTAACCCTTGGATTAGGGCATTTATTGGCATAATGTCCCATCTCCGTGCACTTGAAACATTGAAGTGTAGTAGGTTAATTCTGTGTATCCCTTCCTTTGTTTGCATCATTAGACATCTTCTTCCCATCATTGCGGTATTCAAACTCCTGATGACCTTCCTTTCCACATTTGAAACATTTACTTGTCCCTTTAAGAAAATCTCCACCATGCTTCTTTCCACACTTTGAGCATAAGGAAACATTCATCTTCTTTTCACCATTATTCTGAGATTTCTCCTTGAACTCCATCTTTCGTTTCTTGTCAAAACTACTAGATGGATAAGTAACACCAACTTCCATTTCTACCTTGATAGCACAACGCACAATTTCTTCATAGCTACTGAAGTCTCTTATAGCTAATGCCCTTTTAGGATTTGGTTTTAAGCCACTGAAGAATCGATCAACTTTACTTTCAGGTTGGATGATAAAGCCAGATGCATACCTTGCAAGCCTTGTAAAATTCGCTTCGTATACACCAATAGATTCATCATCCTTTTGCTTTAGTTCAAGAAACTCCTTCTCTATCTTTGTTCAAAGAATACGAGGAAAGTACTTATTGAAAAATAAGTTCTTGAACTTGTCCCATTCCATGGACTCAATTTCATCTCTTTGCCTCGTATTCTTGATAAGATTCCACCATTGATCAGCTTCACCTTCCAAATGATATACTGCTAAGATGACTTTATCATGTTCAGAACATTGAAGAACTGAAAATATTTTTTCAGTGGTACTGATCCATTGTTCAGCAACAAGTGGATCAGAAGACCCACTGAAAGAAGGTGGAAGTTGCCTCATGAAGGACTCAATAGAATATTGTTCCCTTCTCTGCTCATTTGGAAGTCCAGAATGATTCATAGCTTGTGTAAGTATAGAAATAAGATTTTTCACTCCATCTCCCATAACATTTGTTTGTTCAGGAGGAAAATCATTGCATTTTCCATTGCATTGATCAACATAGTTCCTTCAGGTTCCATCCATCGTCTAAAACCCAAAAAGAATAGTGTGAGAGGCAAAAATAATGCTAGGGAAAACAACATAATAAAGGGGGAGTCCCTTCAATATCTAACATCTTAGGTTTAATTATATGATCATTAGCGTAATTCTAGGACTATAACCTATACACATACTTAACCTTAGGGACATCCCTAGACATACCATAGAAATATCTCTAGGGATCTCACTAAAGTTATCGCATCCTAGTTTCCAAAGGACGACTAAACCTTTCCTCTGATACCAACTTTAGAGACCCTAAGCATGAAATATATGGAAATTCCATTACTTTTTCGGAATACTTAAAACATAAGAAAAACAAGCACACAAGGACCGTAATATTTTAGTGTCTTTGGAAACTCGGAATAAAATCCTCTAATCGTGGTGAAAGCTCTTCAACATCTCCCAATAAAGATCTTCCCTTTTTTTTCTTACCTAAAACCTTTCTTTATATCCTGGGGAAAAGAAAACCTAAAAGGGTGAGCTCAAATGCTCAGCAAGGGTAAAAAAAATAAATATCAATCATATCATATTCATAAGAACATATCTTTTGGAAATCCTAACCTGCAAAAGAGATCATGATTTCATAACATGGGATAAATCATAGTAGTGAAATGAAATCCCAATAATCATAACATAAAACATGAAACTTTGTGGCATACACACATAATTATAGAGAATCATTTCTTATTAGTCAAGACTCATTGCCAAGACTATCTTAGTGGAAAAAGTCCCTTTCTGAACCGAGTTCACTCCTCATTTCAGTCCTATTTCACTGAACCGGTATAACCTACCATTCCAGCCACGTCTATCTCATGAGATATAAAATCTGTACCCAATTCATTGGAGGGAGATATAGGGTCCACCCATCTCATAATGAAGCCATTCTTATGTGTGCCACAAAATCATAAATCATACATCATTGCATAACCCATGTAATAAAAATGGGAATCTTAAACATCGTGACATCATAAAACATTTCATATAAGATAAAGGAATTCATAAAAATAATTCCATCACAACATAATCAAATCAATTTAATAATAGGGATAGAAATAGAACCCTTTATTATCTTATATGGAAAATAATTTTGATAAAACACTTGAACACCATTCTTGAGGAAAATATCCTTTCTACTTCAAAAACATTTTTCCTTTCTTAAAATGTCATACAATTTTAAACTAAAAGAAGTTGATTAAAAATAAACATGAAAACTTGTAAAGTAAGATTCTTGGAAATAATGTTTTAAAAATCCATTAATACCGTATAAGTTAAAAAAACATTCTTCTCGTACTTTTGTCAGAAAAGTCCAAAAGTACCTCGTACGAAAAACGACAAAAGATTCCTTTCATATATTTTACTAAAAACTCACCGAAGGGTAAAATTGGATTTAAACAATTGTAGGTGTATGGAATTAAAATTACATATTGAGAAAACATGGATGTGGATGAAAAAATACACCCCAGTAAATACCAAAGTATAAACAATCTCGGATTAAAATGAGATTGTGATATTTTCCTTACCTTATGTCCGATTTGCTTCATAAGTGCCCGAACATCCTGTATAATGGTTTAAATAATGTCATTGAATTATTCCAAAATCATACTCATTGTTATGATTTCATATATGGTTCACTTATGACTTTATATTACCCGTTCTTTTTTAAATTCAATGTTAAAGAGCGTTTTGGGTAAAATTGTTTCATTTGTCGTCCGTGTTTTGACTTGTAATTATTCATATGATTACTTAGATCATGATTAATTAATTCCAGAATATAAAACATGATTTATAAATAATATATATTCATAATATTCATATATATAATAAATCAGTAAATGGAAAGAAATACACCGTTCATGGTGGCGGTAGGCCGTACGTACGCATGAATGATGTTTTCGTTTCCTTATTGAGTTGAATGGAATTAAGTAGATGACATACATATATATACACATAAGTACAGTATCATTATTATGTCATATATTTCATGGTTACTTATTATATGTACTTTATAATCATTCATGAATAGTTAAAGTGGAGAATGAATCTCATCGTGTCGCGGAGACGGTAGTCCGTACGTACGCACGAGCGATGATATCGTTCTCATGATCGTGGGACTGTATTGGAGTGTATGTATACTATTTCAGAATCAATATCACTTTAAAATAATCATATATAGTTATTTTTTACACCATTATACCCATCCAAGTAAGGTGGTGGTGGAAAATAGATTTCACCACGGCGTGGAGACGGTATTTCGTACGTACGCATGCGCGGTGATTTCGTTTTCCGTAGGATGGATAGATGGTGAAACAGGGTTGTTTCATACTTATAATAACATATCAGTATATGAGTGATAATGATGTTATTACTTCATAATGAAACATCCTAAGAAGAAGAAGTGGAAGAAGAAATAAAGTAGAGATAATCGGTAACGGAAATTACCTCTTCTTTGAAGTGCCTCTTTGAGATCTCCCTTTAAGGCACTAAAATTGGTCTTTGAGGAAGACCGGAACCTCTAGGATATTTATAGGGAAGTGGAGAAGAGAATTTGGAAGGGTTTGGCCGAGCATGAAGGCTCAAAGTTGTGTGAGGAAGAGAGGGAGGAGGTGCCCTTTTATAAGGGATGAGAGGGGTACCTTTGGAATAACTAAAACTATTATTTTATTATAAAGTCAAATTCGGTTTTAAATAGCTCCAAATTGATTTATTTAGAAGATAAGGTGGGGATGGGTCGAAATACTCTCATCCAATAGAATTTATACAAGTTTAGGTTCCTATTTTAACCTTATCATTTAGATTTAACATTAAGTTAAATAATTTTACTTTTACCGTGTCTTCTTGTGTTCTTATACTATAAGGTTAATAAACTTACTATAACAAGAAAAACGAACCCAAAGTTGTTTATTATTAATATATATAACCTTATCTAAGTCATTTGGCCGAACCTTATATTTTTAGAAATAAAATAACAATTAATAATATAATATTTGTTTTAAAAACTATTTTATGTCAATTTTGACACTATTTAGTAATTGATTTTTGTGAAAATCATAATAGAATTATTAGTTCTAAAAAAGTTAATTAAATAAATACTAACATGTCATATTAACCTATAAAATTAGTTTAATTCATAAAAAGTCTCAAATTATATTTATTTGGGTATTTATAATATCAATTATTATAATTTTTCACTATTATGGTAATTACTGCATCATCATTGTGTCATAAATTAATTAATTTATTTAATGTCTAAAAATTATAAATAAAATATCATTATGTAGGAAATCTTATTATATTTATAATTAATATTTACAATCGAATTTATCGTATGTATAACTGTATATTAAAAATGTTTTAGTAAATAAACTTTGATTTTAACTCTTTTAACTCTTATTTTAATTAAATAATAATAAATGTCCTAATCTAATCCAAGTGGTCCTAACTGGTCGTATTTTATTCCTAAGGTTGTTTTTGGTCGAATTACACTTATCCAATAAAATTAGGACATGTGTTAGGGTAATAATAATATCATTTTTACCCTTAATTACCCTATTTACTTTTAACCGTGGTAAAAAAAAGTAATAAGTTACTATTCACCAAAAATTATTTTCATCTCATTGAACCAAATTTTTTTCCTTGATATTAAACGTGTCTGTCGGATTTTTGAAATTCCACTCACAGAAGAGGTAAAATTAATTTTTATGAAAAATTCAGTTTTTTAACTACCACTTAGTGGTTTCACTATTCATCAAAAAATGAAAGTTTCCAGAAAAATACAAAAAATTAGGCCTAAGCTATATTTGATATTAAGAATTCAAAAATGATGTCTATTTTAACAAATTCAGAACATATCAGTTGCATTAATTAATTTAAAAATTAGTTCCCGTCGTCAAAACAAATAGCGTGTTTTTAAGAGATAATAACTATCAAAAGATTGACACTTGTTTATAACTGGTTTAAATGTGAAATTACATCCAATGACCAACATTTTATTAAATTGTAAAAATATATTCTAAATATACTTTAAAACCACTCAAATTAATAATTTATTACTATTAATCATTTCTATTAAAAAAAGTTCTTTTTAATTAAAATTTAGTAATTTTCACTATTCATTAGAATATGAAAGTTATCCGAAAAGTACCAAAATTTCACCCTAAGCTAATTTTGATATTCCGAATCCAAAAATGAAGTCCATTTTGAAAAATAAAATTTAAAAAATTTCAAAAAGTCGTTATTACTATTCATAACGGTTAGTTTTAATAATATTTTAATAGCATATCGTTGTTTAGTGAAACTCGGTATTGCGTACTACACAGGCTATCGAGGAAGGTCGCGATTGCGTGTAATGCAAGGCAAGTCAATGATGTGTGTTGTGCAATCTCCTTTTGGTGTAGCATACAACACAAGACATTAATGAAAAGAATATTTTTCATAAAATCTTGGGGTGTTACAGGTTTTTCCTTGCATTAAAGTAAGAAATCAAATTGTAAGAACCCAGATCATTGTTTCAGGTATGTCATTCCTTTTTCTAGAGTTTTTTAGAAAAATAATGTTTCTGGAAATTTTTGAAGTACACGTCGTGTACTTTCTGAGTACACGCCCTGTACTTTTTTCCTGCTCGAAGATGTGTACTGACTGTGCCTGGGCCACACACACGGTGCGTAGGGGTGACGTGTAGGCCAATTTTGGCGGAGTACGGAAATACCTAGTACACGCCGTGTACTCTAAAAGTACACGCCATGCACTTTTTTTCATTAAATGGACCAGGGTCGCGCCTGACGCACATAAACATCTTCTTCTAGGTACAATTAGTCTGAGAGCACCTAGGATCCATGAATCTTTGACGCGCCCCCGCCTCTCCATCAGTTCTCCGATTCGAGCACCGTTGATTGCATTGGAATCATAGCGGTGAGTTATCTCTTCTGATTGAGCCTTGTTTTCCAATTCCTCCTCCTTCTAAAGTTATCATGGTTTATGTGTTTCAGTTGTTTTCTTAGATCTACGACGTTCTAAGGAGAATCTGTCATAGTTGTTCACGTATATCGATCTCCTAGGATCGAGGTAGGTGGTTTGTGCCTTTCTGTAGAATGTATTTGAGTATTTTGTGCAAATTCCACCAATACCCTTAAATAAGGTATTGTGTGTTTCCTGTTTTGCCCTGTTGTTTGCCTACTTTTCTTGATTGCTTAAGTAGAGGTGATTGCTTGTGAATTTGTATAATTTATACTGTGTTCTTGTGCCTTGTCTTGCATGTTTTTCTTATTAGGCATTGCTGGTTTCCATGCCTAGTTGTAGGATAGTGGGGTTGTTATACTGTTATGTTGTTGGGCCTTAGAATGATAGCCAAGTAGTTCTTGAGGTTTACTAGGGTGATACACACGCGCTGAGCATGTAATTTTCACACAGGATTGTGAGAACGTAGTGTAGTAGACCATAGGGAGAATGGACATAAGGGATTCTCCAGAGTGTCTTTTAATACGATGCGAGACCACATGGGGAATTCACAATGAGTGCTTCCTCAGAGAGTCTGTAGTTCCCCAATGCGAGCCGCAGGGGGAATGAGACGTTGAGTGCTTCCCCATAGAGCCTTTAGCATGATACGATACTATAGGGGGAATTAATAGTGAGTGCTTCCTCAGAAAGTATACTCTTAGCTGAACCAGAGGGGTGAGATTGTGTGTTCCTCCTAGAGGGCTGTTATTACTTATTTTTTGAACCATAGGGGTTAGGCTGTGAGAGATACCCATAGGGTTACCTGTTTTCTACTTGTTTTTGGTTGTTTACTTGTGTACTTTATATGCTAGAACTTTGGATTGTAGCTGTTGTGTGCTTTTCTTTTTACTGCTTCCTGCACTCTTACTTGCCTTGTATTCATTGACAATTAGGCACAAATCTTTGGGTGATTGCCTACTGGGATTGTGTCTCACACCCTGTTTGGGCCATGCTTTTGGGCCTAAGAAACTATGTTGTTATAGGTATAGATAAGGGTAAGCACCCTTCTACTTCAGGTGTTTGACTTGCTGTGGAGCTGGAGAGCATGGGACCAAGCTACGGCTTGCGATGCTGCTGGAGTTGTTGTTGCTTTAGTACTTTGTGCTCAGTTGTATTTCAGCATGTTGTTGTGTTTTCTACTTTCCTTAGATACTTGTACCTACTGTATCTTTATCATCATTTCTATATATTTATTCTTCTGCTATTTGGTTACAGATATGTATGTTGTTACTGCTTCTACTTTTGACTATTTTTCCTTACCTTATATACCTTACTAAATGTGGGCATAGTTTCCCCAATAAATTACCATGACCCTCACTGCTAGTCAACAGCCTCTGGCGTTTGGGGAAATTCACTTGAGGTCATGTGGAAAACTGGGTATGGGGCACTAATGGAGGGGCTCCAGATTCAAGTTGTTACAAAGTGGTATCAAAGGGTGGTTTTAATCCTCCTACCTGTGGGTTATGGGCCCACAGAAATAGAACCGTGATAGCAAAACAACAACAACACAAGACATCTAAATCACTCTAGGTGAAATCATATCAACAATAATTCTCAAAACCAGAAAACTGCAATAAACAAGGTAGTAAGGATTTTCCCTATACACAGGTTAGCTACTCCCAAGCACAACTTAATACTAAGTACTAAATCCATCTTATCCCAGGATAAAGGCCACAAACAGTAATTCAAGAGAAAATAAACTCCTTTGATACCACTTTGTAATGACCCAAATATGGAGCCCCTCCACTGGTGCCCCATACCCGGTTCACCACATGAACTCAAGCACATTTCCCCAAATGCCAGAGGCTGCCAACTAGCAGTGAGGGCCTTGGTAAGTTATTGGGGAAACTATGCCCTCATTTGGTAAGGTATACAAGGTAAGGAAAACGACAGTAAAAAGCGAAAGCAGTAACAACATACATATCTATAACCAAATAGTGGAAGAATAAATATATATCAATGATGATAATGATGCAGTAGGTTCAAGTATCTAAGGAAAGCAACAAACACAAAAACGTGCTGAAATACAACTAAACACAAAGTACTAAAGAAATAACAACTCCAGCAGAATCTCAAGCCATAGCTTGGGCCCATGCTCTCCAGCTCCACAACAAGTCAAACACCTAAAGTAGAAGGGCGCTTGCCCTTATCAATACCTGCAAAAACATAGTCTTCTTGTGCCCAAAAGCATGGCCCAAACAGGGTGTGAGATACAATCCTAGTAGGAAATCACCGAAAGATTTGTGCCTAATAGTTAATGAATACAATGCAAGTAAGAGTGCAGGAAGCAGTAAACAGAAAAGCACATAATAACTACAATCCACAGTTTTATCATATAAATTACACAAGTAAACAACCAACAACAAGTAGAAAACAGGTAACCCTCTGGGTAGCTCTCACAGCCTAACCCCTATGGTTTAAACTACAAGTACTAGCATCCCTATATGAGGCACACACAATCTCACCCCTCTGGTTCAGCTAAGAGTAGACTTTATGAGGAAGCACTCACCGTCAATTCCCCCTATTGTCTCATATCGTGCTAAAGTCTCTCTGGGGAAGTAGTCAATGTCTCATTCACCCTGCAGCCCGCATCGAGGAACTACATTCTATCTAAGGAAGCACCCATCGTCAATTTCCCCCTGTTGTCTCGCATTGTATTAAAAGACACTCTAGAGAAGCCCTTACGTCCATTCTCTCTATAGTCTACTACACTAGGTTCTCACAGCCCTTTGTGAAAATAACATGTTCAGCGCACGTGTATCACCCAAGTAAACCTCAAGAACTACTTGGCTATCATTATAAGGCACAACAACATAATAGTATAACAACCCCACTATCCTACAACTAGGAATGACAATTGGAAACACCTAATAAGCAAAACATGCAAGGCAAGGCACACGAACATAGTATAAATTATCCAAATTCACAAGAAATCACATATACTTAAGCAATCAAGCAATGAAGGAAAACAACAGTGCAAAATAAGAAACACACAATACCCCGTTTAAGGGTATTGGTGGAATTTGCACAAAATACTCAAATAATTTCTACATAAAGGAACAAACCACCTACCTTGATCCTAGGAGATCGATATACTTGAACAATGACGACAGATTCTCTTTAGAACATTGTAGATCTGAGAAAAAATCTGAAACACATAATCAAGATAACATGACAAGGAGGAGGAGTTGGAAAACAAGGCTCATGCAGAAGGGAAAACTCACCGCTGCGATTCCAACGCAATCAACGGTGCTCGAATCAAAGAATGGACAGAGAGGTGGGGGCCCATAGAATATTTGTGGATCCTCGGTGCTCTTGGATGAACAGATCCTAGAAGAAGACATTTTTGTGCATCAGGCGTGACTTCGGTCCATTTAATAAAAAAAGAAAGTACACGACATGTACTAGGTCTTTCCGTACTCCACCAAAATCGGCCTACACGTCACCCCTATACACTGTGTGTGTGGCCCAGGCACAACCAATACACAGCTTTGAGCAGGAAAATAGTACACGGCGTGTACTCAGAAAGTACATGGCATGTACTTCAAAAATTTCCAGAAACTTTATTTTTCTCAAAAACTTTAGAAAAATGAAGGACATTCCTGAAACTAAGATTCGGGTTCTTACAAAGTGGTATCAAAGGAGTTTCTTTTCTCTTGAATTACTGTTTGGTCCCTTTATCCAGGGATAGGATGAATTCGGTACTTGGTATTAAGTTGTGATCCGGAGTATCTAACCCGTGTACAAGGAAAATCCATACTACCTCGTTTATTGTAGTTTTCTAGTTTTGAGAATTACGGTTGATATGATTTCACCTAGAGTGATTCAGATGTCCTGTGTTGTTGTTGTTTTTCTATCATGGTTCTATTTCTGTAGCAACTCGATGAGATGAGGGTATTCCATCTCTTTCATTATATAGAAACTTGTTAGAGATCACATTCCATACATTCTTTCAATGTAATCTAGAGTTCATTAACAATTGTGTGCTGTTGTGATAGACCTTGTGTAGATTATGCATGTTGTTGTGATAGATGGTTGATAGAATCTCTGATGCCTTTTTAAAGGATTCTTTGTATTCTAACTTGCTTAAATGAACGACAAGTTTTGATTAGTGGGGGGTATGGGCCCTCACGAATAGGAATTTGGAACCTCTTTGACTTGCTTTCTGTGTTTTCTGGGCTTCTGTGCAGTTTCTGAGCTACTGCCTAGAATACACGGCATGTACTATTGACTACACATATTGTAGTTTTTAGACAGTGTCACTGACCATGTGAGCATGCACACACTGTTGTAAAAGTAACTTTAGGAACACTCCATATACGGTTGGTACATGCCATGTAGTTTGGAGCCGTGTACCCGGTCGTGTCACTAACAACACGGGTCAGGGAAGCTTGAGTAGAACACACCATGTTGTAAAGGAACATGCTGTGTAGTCTTGTTCAAGTACTCGGCCGTGTCACGAACAACATGGGATGATGTCACCTTCTCCTATACATGCGGTGTTTGTTCGGAACATGCCGTGTAAGGTTCATCCATGTAGATAGACGTGTATTTAACAACACAAGCCAACTAATCCTTATCTAGTACATGCCGTGTTTTCTCCAAACACGCCATGTGGTCTCGGGTTAAGTCAGACCATGTGGGTTATCTGTGTAAAGAGACTCGGGAAGGGGAATAGTTTTCAAGTACACATCGTGTGTTGGGTCAACACGACGTGTAGTTTGAGGTGTTACACGACCTGTAGGACAGGGGTACAAGCCCATGTTAGTGGCTTAAGAAGACACACCGTGTAGTTTTTATACATGCCGTGTAGTCGTGTTTTGTAAACATGTGTGTTTTCCTTCCCCTGTTTCCATTTTATACTCTTATGTTCACTATCTTTGTTAATTATGATCTAAGGTGTTCTTTTGATCTTTCAGATCTATGCCTCCGAGATGTCATCCGGTTGTACGTCTGTCATTAGGCAGTGACCAGACGCCAGATATAGCTGATCAGGGACTTCCTGATGATCCTCCAGTCGGGCCAGTCTTGGCACCGGCTGCCATACTAGTTGAAAGCGTTGATGCATAGTTCAGGGAAGGTTTTATGAGGATAATGTAGACCTTTAAGGGGGCACCGACTTCTGCCTCGACTATGGCCGACTTGACGCGAGTTTTTCCGCAGCAGCATCCTCCCACGTTCTTAGGGGAAGGAGGACCTCAGGCTGCATAGTCATGGTTGGAAGCCATGTTGACCATCCTTGATCATCTGGAGACACCTCTAGAGAGGCGGGTCAAGCTCACTACCTATATGCTACGAGACTCATCCAAGAGGTGGTGGGACATGATCTCATAGGCGGGTCACCAATAGGTTATGGCTTGGGAGGAGTTTCTGTGCATCTTTTATGACTACTTCTACTTAGATACCCTAAGGGCCGACCGAGCCTGGGAGTTCATGAGCTTAGAGGAGGGTACTCTTTCGGTCATGTATTATTCTTCTTGTTTCATCGAGCTGTAGCTTTTCACACCCCTTCAGGATGGGAGTAGGGTGTTCTTAGAAAGGAATTTCGAGGATGGTCTCAGGTGGGAGATCCGCTCGCAGGTGAATATCTTCCAGTTGACATCCATCACTTCCATCGTCAACCAGGAACTGATTGCGGAGCGCAATATGAGAGACTCCAGAGCTGCGAGCCAGGGCGGTTCTGCTTCCAAAGCTAGTTTTCCTCCAGATGATAGAAAGAAGCATCATAGGGAGTCTACATGTAGAGATCCGAGGAAGCGAGATGCATCGTCAGGCAGCCAGGTGATATGCTACCAGTGTGTCCGGTCAGGTCACACGAAGCCACAGTGCCAGAGAGACCCTATGGAGTGCCGATCTTGTGGAAAGATGGGTCACCTTCAGTGTTTCTTCCAGGTTTTATCACCAGCAGCTGGTGACCGGGGTTCTTCCATGACTCCTCGTTCAGGAGCAGCACCACTAGTTTCTCACCAGTTGGGGAACTGGAGTTCTTCCATCCGTTCGGGCCAAGGTGGAGGTCGAGGCCGTGGCAGTCAGTCACCAGCCCTTCAGCGCTAGTAGGGAGGATCAACTTAGAGTGGTCAGGTAGGGTCATAGAGCTGCAAGGCCGTCCAGACATTTGCCATGGAGCAGACCTATCTAGAGCAGGATCCTGGCCCTTCTACAGTTCGAGGTACGATTTTAGTAGCCTCAGTTTTATCTTCATCTCTTATTGATACTAGTGCTATGCATAGATTTATCTCTATTGTTGTGGTGGAGAGCCTTGAGCTCTGCATCTTTTATTATGCTGATTCGTTGACACTAGACACACCTTTGAGGACAAGGAAATCTAGTGTACGTCAGTGTAGAGAGTGCCCTCTCAAGGTTTCAGGGTATCGTTTCTTATGGGATCTCTACATCCTAGAGATGACAGGTTATGATGTCATTCTCAGGATGGGCTGGTTGGTTCCCTTCCAGGCGGTCGTCGACTGTTATCGTCGCTGGGTCAGTTTCATATCACCAGAGGGTGAATCTTTTGTTCATAGAGGCGAATGGGATGTTCAGGCGAGTTGAGTAGGAGTCGAGCATCATGTGCTAGGAAGGGTGACGACCTAGATTGCTAGTATTTATCTAGATGACCAGGGGACTTAACAGTTGGAATTTCCTCCAGTGTTAGATCATTTCAGGGATGTCTTTCCAGAGGAATTTTCAGGTTTTCCTCTGGAGAGTGAGGTAGAATTATCGATTGATCTCGTGCTAGGAGCGACACCGATGTCCATTCCTCCTTATATGATGGATACACCCGAGTTTCAGGAGCTCAAGAAGTAGTTGGAGGAGTTACAGGAAAAGGGTTTCATCCAACCCAACACTTCTCCTCGGGGTTCACCTGTCCTGTTTGCGAAGAAGGCAGACGGTACCCTTCGAATTTGTGTGGATTATCGGAAGCTGAACCAGTTGACGGTCAAGAACCGATATCCCTTTCCAAGGATCGATGACCTCTTTGATCAGCTTCGAGGATCCCGGGTGTTCTCAAAGATCGACATGAGGTCCGATTATCATCATTTGCACGTTATACCATCATATATACCTATGAAAACCTTTAGGAGCAGGTATGGTCTATACGAGTATACAGTCATGTTGTTCGGTCTCACGAATGCGCTTGCAGTTTTCATAGATTTGATGAACCGAGTGTTCCATCCTTACATGGACTCCTTCGTCGTGGTCTTTTTGGACGATATCTTGGTGTACTCTCACACTCGACATGACCATGCCACATATCTTGAGATTGTTATGAGTACATTGAGAGAGCATTGTCTCTATGCTAAACTCTCGAAGTGCCACTTTTGGATGGAATGGATTCACTTCTTGGGTCATATAATCTTAGAGGCAGAAGTATATTTGGACCTAGATAAAGTGAGAGTTGTAGTCTCCTAGAAGCAGCCGAAGAATGTTTTTGAGGTACGAAGTTTCCTAGGGCTGGCTGGATACTACATACGCTTCATTCAGGACTTTTCATGCCCAGAAGCACCTTTGACAGGTCTGACCAAGAAGGGGGAGAAGTTCTTATGGTCAGATTCTTGCGAGTCATCCTTTCAAGAGTTGAAGGAAAGGATGAAGTCAGCACCGATACTAGTCTTTCCAGAGCTAGGCAGGAGCTACACTGTTTATTGTGATGCTTCATGTATTGGGCTGGGCACTGTGCTTATGCAGGGAGATGGAGTCGTTGCGTACGAGTCTCGGCAGTTGAGACCACATGAGAAGAACTACCTGACACATGATCTGGAGTTGGCAGCTGTTGTTCATGCCTTATGCTATTGGAGACACTACCTTATGAGAGAGTACTTTGTGGTTTTAACCGACCACAAGAGTCTCAGGTACATCTTCACTCAGTGTGATCTGAATATGAGGCAGTGCATGTGGGTTGAGTATCATCAGTATTTTTATTTTGAGCTTGCCTAAACGCTGGGAAAGAGAAACATAGTGGAAGATGCGTTGAGCAGGAGAACTCAGATTCAGGTAGTTCAGGAGGCCAACAGTGAGTGGTAGCTAATGACTATGTTCTATGAGATGCATCTGGAGGTGTACGATATATAGGGACAAACTTACCTATCTTCTGTAGCTGTTACCTCTATGCTTCTTGATTGGGTACGGATAAGGAAGCTATCAGACTCAGAAGGCTTAGTCCTGCAGGAGAGTGTGTCAGGAGAGTACCCTCTTTCTGGATGGACAGTGGGCGAGGATGAGATCTTGCGTTTCCAAGGATGTGTATGGGTGCCAACAGACACACGTGAGGAGCTGATCCGGGATTTTCATTCCTCAGTTTGGGAAGTTCATCCTGGCGTCACCAATATGTATTAAGATCTTCATCGCCAGTATTGGTGGCTAGGTATGAAGAGAGATGTTGCTGGTTGCGTCATGAGATATTCTACTTGTCGGCAGGTGAAGGCGGAGAATCAACGACCAGCAGGCCTTTTACAGGATTTACCCATTCCGGAGTGGAAGTGGAATGATGTTGTGATGGACTTCATGACAGGGTTTCCAAGGTTTACCTAAGGTAACGATGCTGTTTGGGTTGTCGTCGATAGGCTTACGAAGGTTTCTCACTTCTAACCGATCAAGGAGACCATCAGTATTGATGATCTAGGACGATTGTATATTTGAGAGATTTTACATCTTCATGGAGTTCCACACTCTATTGTGTTAGACAGGGATGCATGCTTTACCTCTCGGTTCTGACAGGGACTTCAGAAGGCCTTGGGTACACAGGTACTTTTGAGTACAACATACCATCCCCAGACTGATGGCCTGTCTGAATGTATGATCCAAGTGCTAGAGGATATGCTCAGATCTTGCATTATGGACTTCAATGGTTCCTGGGAGAAGCATATTCTTCTTGATGAGTTTTCTTAAAACAACAGCTTTCAGGAAACTATTCAGATGGCACCTTACGAGGCTTTGTATGGTAGGCCATTCCGATCACCCATAAGCTGGCTGAAGGCAGGAGAGGTAGCTTTTCTAGGACCTCATCTTGTTCAGGAGACCTCAGAGCAGATAGAGTTTATTTGGAAGAGGATGGCTATAGCATAGTCTCAGTAGAAGTCTTATGCTGATCAGCGGAGATGACCTATGGAGTTTGAGGTAGGGGATCAAGTTTTCCTGCGTGTCGCACCGAGGTTGGGACACAAGAGGATTCGAAGACAGGGTAAGCTTTCACCCCGGTACGTTGGGCCATTTGAGGTATTGGAGAGAGTTGGGCCGGTTGCCTATCGGTTGTAATTACCTCAGAGGTACCAGGCCATGCACGATGTATAAGGACCCAGCCTTAAACATTACTTAATCTTGAGTTATTTTAAGAATTCACATTGAGGATCTTTTCAGTTTTAGAGTTTTAGAGAATTAGGACATAACTATTACATCTCAAAGATTACAAGGTAGACACATCTACCCAGTTTCCATTTTTTTCACAAAATATAAACTCTTGAACAAAAGAGCCAAGTCTAGTTCCATGTTTTAGACATCAATACATTTCCTTGATCCCATCCCTGACCGTATTTCACTTTAATTCCTATGGAAAAAATTTAAAAAACCTAGGATGAGCATAAAAAGCTCAGTAAGGGTTATAACAATACGAAAAGAAAACATTAGTCCATGTATACATACGAATCAATGAAATCAAACTTTACTCCTAAAAAATAAGCACTTTAACATACCTCATCAAATCATGAATAAATCATATAAATCATAAGACATAAATGTAACTTGAGGCATTCATAACATTCTTACATAGGGAGTAACCCTCATGGTTATGTTTGGAATACCCATCACAGTATATTCTCTAAATCTCTTGAGAGAAACCTCAGAGTTTAACCCCTTCGCATTACCCAATGCATTGGAGATCTATATCAGGCTCACCCACCCTTATTTTATCATGAAACCACCTGTCTTCATAAACAATTCCCAAGAACCATAATATAATCGTATCACATAAAACATGCAAAAAGGAAACATAACATTTCAACATTTCAGTCAAAAAATATCAATAACACATTGATATAATAAAAAATTTATCAAAACCATTTTCAATACCAAAATAAAATAAAAGTAAAACATGGTATTTATTTTTCATTTAAAAAAAGTTATGGCTTGTAGAGGAAACCGAAACTCAAATAATGGTCACGGCGGCGAAGAAGTCGTTGTCGCTGCATTCGTACGAAACAAACATTCCCTTTTGTCGTTTAGTAAAATGATTCATATAAAAAAGATTCCTTTTGAATAAATATAAAATTAAAACGGTTTTATACACCGTATAAAATAAAGTTGTGTATAAAACAAAATATGCCTCAATGGAAGGAGATTGAGATGAATTCCCTTACAAAGTCAGTATCCTTAGATTAAGGACAAATCAATTACATAATTATGTGTGAAAATTATAAATACACACAATATAAGAGGATATTAAGTGTAAATAAATCAGAGGTCATCCACACATATTAATAGTATGACATAATCAAGAAGTAGAGGTTTAACCCAAAGAATTGAAATTGGGTTAAGAAGTTCCCTTACAGAAATTTGACAGCATATCGACGTCATTTTAAAATTTAGAAAATGAGACGATGAGAGATAAAAAGGGTATCTAATCACCTGGACATATCATTTACAGCAGTAAGGATATATAAGAACATATCCCAACATAAGAAGATGTAAATTAAAATACATAACAAAAATAAGTCTTTTAAAAAGAGGAGGGTGAAAGGTTCCCTTACCGATTTGGGTAACTTTCGAAACATACACCCCATGAAAGAAGGACTATAAAACATTGTTGAAAATACTCATAAAAAAAGTATATTACTCAAAGAGTAGAATAATGTGCAGTACATACAACACTCAAAGGAAATGGTGGCAAATGTAGCATAAATCTCACGGGAATAAAAGTGAGATGAAAAATCCCTTATGAAAACTCGACAGCCTAACAACGCCACTTAAAACTTCCAAAAATGGGTTGACGAGATCAAAGAGGGCCCCTAATCATATTAACATAAAAATTAAATTAAGAGGAATATAAAATAACATCCCCCAACATAATAAAGAGGAGATTAAAAGGAATGACATAAAAGAGAGTACTTAAAAAGAAAGAGAGAGGAAGGATCCCTTACCTCTTGTCTGACTTGACTTGATCATTCTTTAATCTCATGAATAATAAAATTGAGTTAATTTATACTTGATTAAGAACCTTTTTCAAGTTCATTATTCCTTTTATATCACTTATTACCATTTCATGAACACGATGTAATTATTTAAGTTAATAATGGTTGTTTTGTGGATCATTGGTACTTGAGTCAAAAATAAACTCCTTATAATTACAAGTTGTTCATGTGGTAAAATAACCATTATATCCAGAATTATATTCATGATTTAGATATCATATATATCATATATATCCAGTATATACTTTCATTTATAATATTATATAACATTTAAAGGTATGAAATGAAATTCACCGTTCATGGAGACAGTAAGCCGTATGTACGCATGAACGCTACTTTCATTTCTATTTCATATTTAATGGAATTAAAACTAAATTATATATATATATATATATATATATATATTATAATTCCATTATAATATATATTTTATATATGTCACATATTTTCATTAATTTCATTCTTTATACATTCCATGTATTGCATGAACGAGTCATATCACTTGAGGGGGCGGTAGTCCACACTTCCTCAAATGAAATTATCGCATTTGCACAACATGCAAAGCATAAAGGTATGTTTTAAATGTAAAATAAAGAAGAATAGATAGGAAATAAATATAATATATATCATAAATAAATATAGTTCCATCATAATGGCCACCATGAGAGGTGGTAGGAGAAGATAGAATAATCATCGTTTCGTGAGGTAGTAATTTTCCATCCACAGAAACAGTATGTTCTTTAACCATTAGATGAAGGTGTGTGTAAGATTAGCTCGAATAAATCTCATAACAACATCCTAGTATATTTACGATACTGTTGTTGTTACAAATGAAATGAATAAAAAGAGTTTAGGGGGTTGGAGAAGCAAAATAAAACAAAAGAACATTAGAGAAGACTTTACATTTAAATCAGGTAACTCTTCTTCCTTTGAACCAAAAGGGTTTCTTGAAGAGATTTATGCGTAAGGTGAGGCTTCTAGGATGAATATAGTGATATTGAGAGATTATTTTAGTAGAGTTTGGATGATCCCAAGGGCTTGAGAAGTGTGAGAGATGGGTAGGAAGTGGGGTCATTTTATAAGGGAGATGAGGGTCTCTTTTGGAAATCTTAAAACTATTATTTTATTATAAAATGAAATGAGGTTTCTAAAGATACAAAAAATAATTAAAGTAAAATATAAGGTGGTCCTTGTTCGAAATAAAATCATCCAATAATAATTGGACAAGTGTTGGATATTATCTTTTTATTTATTTAAATCATTCATTAATGACATAAACACTGCACCACCATTGTGTCATAAATAATTTTATTTATTTGATGCCAAAAAATTATAAAAAAATTATCATGATGTATGAAAATATAGCTTATATTTTTTTTATAGAAAAAAATATAGCTTATATAAACCCATTTAATAATTGTTTTAGTAAAACAATACATGTTTGTGACATTTTTATTTTTACTTTAAATAAAAGGTATTAATGTCATTATCTCACTCAAGTGGCTCCATGGGGTCCCAAAAATTGACCCATGGGCTGTCTTGGACGGAAATGACCTATCCAATAATGTTAGGACATGTGTAAATATATTTTTATATTTTTATAATATTATTTTTATCTTAAATTACACTAATTACCTCTAATCGCAGTTAACAAAACTCAAAAGTTACAATTCACCAAAAAAATATTTTAATCCCATTGAACCACATTTTACTTAATAATGACAACAATGTATGTCAGATTTTTGAAATTCAAATCACAAAAGTGGTAAACTTTCATTTAAAAAAAATAGTTTATTTAACTACCACTTAGTGGTTTCACTATTCATCAAAAATTGAAGTTCTTTAGAAAGATACCAAAAATTCACCCCAATCTATATGTGATATTCTGAAATCAAAAATGATATCTATTTTGAAAAATTAAAAACATATAAGTTGCATTAATTAATTTTATAATTAATTCCCGTTGTCAAAACAAATAGCGTGTTTTTAGGAAACAATATCTATCAAAAGACTGACACTTGTTTATGTCCAATTTCAAAGTGAAATTAATTATAATGACCACCATTTAATTAAATGGTAAAAATATATTCTAATTACACTTTAAAACAATTATAAAAGATAATCTAGCCATATAATTAAATTAGATGAAAAAGCAGTTTTGAAGTAAAATGCAGTATTTTTCACTATTCATTAAAAAATGAACATTGTCAGAAAAAAACCAAAAATTTATCCAAAGTAGATTTCAATGTCCCAATTCTAAAGAATAAGTTTATTTTGGAAAAAAGAGCTTATAAAATTGTCAAAAGTTAGATTTTAAAAAGGTTTTCCATCAAAATGCGGTAAAATAATCTTTTAAAAGTATTAGAGTATTTATTCTTAAAATTGGATTCATTTGAATTTTAAGCCTATAACATTTATTGGATAAATGTAAAAGTATTTAACAACCATATGTAATCAGTTTTTGTTAGTTCTGTTCATTCACGCCATTACAATGTCTAGGCATTAACTATTTAAAATAATATTATTATTTTATTAGTGTGCAATGTAAGATTTCAAAGAAACTGATTGTTGCGTATTGGGTACGCCATCGAGCATAACAATCCATTTAAAGTAATATTAACATTTTATTCAAAAATATTGATAAACATGAGAATGTAATATTATTTATTTACCTAGGATGTTACATCCTTCCCCCCTTTTGGGAATTGCATCCTCACAATTTTAAAATTGGGCTAGGAAACTTTATTGAAAACCCCTCATCGGAAAAAGAGTCAGCAAAACTATCACATTAAAAGAAAGAAAGAGAAGTACATAGGTCACCTAAGTTAACCCATACTAAGATTCCATGTAGGAAAACATGGATATGGAAGAAAAAACAAAGGGTCATGTTCTGAGGGAGAGTGATAGAAAAAATGTTTAGGAGAAAGTTAACCGCTAGAAAATAACAAACTTGTGATGGGTTAAACGGTATTTGATTCCCCAGTAGGAAAAGGTAACAGACAACATTTTAGTTTTAACTTAATTTTCATTGAGTAATTTATTTATGAGCTTAAATAAATCATAAGTAAACCAACTTACTTGTTGTGTAGGCTTTCATCTTTTACTAGGTTTCTTACACAAACTCATATTTTCTCCAAAAGACGAGTATCCAGGATAACTTGTTCAAATTAAGAGCGCATTAATAAACTTCTTGAGAATAACCTAATACACAAAAGAGAACTATATAATTACCATGTCCTTAGACCAAAACGAAAACAAAAACCAAAATTGTTAGTACGAGATCAGATAATCTACAAAAGGATAATCCTTTATAAAAAGAAAATCTATTCTTAATCTCCAAAATTTGTCCAACAAAACCTAAAGTTCATCTAAGACCATTCAATAAACAACTATCCATAAAATTCTTCAAAGTAAACCAAACTAAGATTGAAACCCAAATCTTTGAAGGATTTAATCACATAGTCTTCCAAGGTAAATCTTAATATTTATCTTCAAATAACATCAGATACTCTTAAAGTCTCATACTGAAAAGTAATTAACATAATCACATATCCTCTATGATAGGTTAATAATTTCTATAGATAACCCAAAATCAACTTACTCTTGATTCATAAAATCATCTAACTAAAAAAAATTAGTCAAAATAACCCGGGAATTCACGTAGTCCAGTGGTTGGCGACAAATACCAGTCGCACTTTGGTTGTGGGTTCGATTCCCACAGCTTTGTCCGACGCGACGGGTGTCACACAGTCTACGTGTTGTCCTTTTTACAAAACTATATAATTCTTAAAAAATTCCCCAAAATGAGATAAAATCTTCAAAAATAACCATAAAATATTTTAAACTCTAGTTTATCTCATTCCTTTCGTATTCCATCATATCATAGAGTAACCCATAATTACCTAAAAAGTAATGATCATATAAACCCTAATGGTTACCTTTATAATTATTACCTGAACATCCACATCGAGTTGGTCATCTCGTACATGATGCATTATAGAACTCACCAAGGTTCAAGTGGTTAATCACGCCTCCCGATAGTTGATTTAGAATAACCACGTGATTTTTCATTGAATCCCCCATTTCATCCTGTCTCTTAATCAGAGACCACCACAGTTTCCTTTGTCACTTTGGTGCCTGCTAGATCCATCTATTTACTAAACCAAAAAGGTCAGTGTGAGTATATCAACAAAATCATCATGTACTAAAGAGAAATATAAATACTAAGATATACTTATCCAAGTTATCTCAAACTCATTCCAACATTCAAAAATAACAATGACCCTATCTAATATAATAACCATTGTGGTTATACACAACTTGTTACTTATGCTTAAACAACAATATAACCTCTAAAGTTATCTAAAATTACCTTTGATACCAACTATAAGGCCTCAAACTTAAACATTACTTAATATTGAGTTATTTAAAGAATGAACATTGAGGATCTTTTCAGGTTTAGAGTTTTAGAGAATTAGGACATAACTGTTACATCTCAATGATTACAAGGTAGACACATCTACTCAGTTTCCATTTTTTTCACAAAATATAAACTATTGAACAAAAGAGGCAAGTCTAGTTCCATGTTTTAGACATCAATACATTTCCTTAATCCCATACATGACCGTATTCCACTTTATGTCATGTGGAAAACATTTCAAAAACTTGGGATTAGCATAAAAAGCTCAGTAAGGGTTATAATAATACGGAAAGAAAACATTAGTCCATGTATACATACGAATCAATGAAATCATAATTTACTCATAAAACATAAGAACATTAACATACCTCATCAAATCATAAATAAATCATATAAATCATAAGACATAAAGGTAACTTGAGGCATTCATAACATTCTTACATAGGGAGTAACCCCCATGGTTATGTTTGGAATACCCATCACAGTATATTTCCTAAATCTCTTTAGAGAAACCTTTGAATTTAACCCCTTCCTATTACCCGATGCATTGGATATCTATATCGGGCTCACTCTCCCTTAGTTTATCACGGAACCACCCATCTTCATAAACAATTCTCAAGAACCATAACATAATCATATCACATAAAACATGCATAAAGGAAACATAACATTTCCACATTTCAATCACAAGATATCAATAACCCATTGATATAATAAAAACCTTATCAAAACCATTTTCAATACCAAAATAAAAGAAAAGTAAAACATGGTATTTATTTTTCATTTAAAAAATGTTATGGCTTGTAGAGGAAGCCAAAACTCAAATAATGGTCATGGCGGCAGAGAAGTCGTTGCCACCGCATTCGTACAACAAAAATATTCCCTTTTGTTGTTTAGTAAACTGCTTCGTATAAAAAATATTGTTTTTGAATAAACAAAAAATTCAAAGGGGTTTATAAACTGTATAAAAGAAAGTAGTGTATAAAACAAAATATGCCTCAATGGAAGGAGATTGAGATGAAGTCCCTTACAAAGTTGGTATCCTTAGATTAAGGATAAATCAATTACATAATTATGTGTGAAAAATATAAATACACCAAATATAAGAGGATATTAAGTGAAAAACAATCAGAGGTCATCCACACATATTCATAGTATGACATAATCAAGAAGTAGAGGTTTAACCCAAAGAATTTAAATTGGTTTAAGAAGTTCCCTTACAGAAATTCGACAGCCTATCAACGTCATTTTAAAATTACAAAAATGAGACGATGAGAGATAAAAAGGGTATCTCATCACTTGGAAATATCATTTACAACGATAAGGATATATAAGAACATATCCCAAAATAATAATATTTAAATTAAATGACCTAACAAAAATAATTCTTTTAAAAATAGGAGGGTGAAAGGTTCCCTTACAGATTTTGGGTAACTTTCGAAACGTACACCCCTTGAAAGAAGGACTATAAAACATTGATGTAAATACTCATAAACAAAATTATATTACTCAAATAGTATAATAATGGGCAGCACATACACCACTCAAAGGGAATGGTGGTAAATGTAGCATAAATCTCATGGGAATAAAAGTGAGATGAAAAATCCCTTATGAAAACTCGGCAGCCTAACGACGCCACTTAAAACTTCCAAAAATGGGTTGACAAGATCAAATAGGGTCTCTCATCAAATTGAAAATAAAAAGTACATTAATAGGAATATAAAATAACACCCCCAACATAATAAAGAGGATATTAAAAGGAATTACATAAAAGAGAGTACTTCAAAAGAGAGTGAGAGAAGAAGGAGCCCTTACCTCATGTCTGACTTGACTCGATCGTTATTTAATCTCTTGAATAATAAACTTGAGTTAATTTATACTTTATTAAGAACATTTTCAAGTTAATTATTCCTTTTCTATCACTTATTACCATGTTATTAAGACTATTTAATTATTTAAGTTAATAATGGTTGTTTTTTCGATCATTGGTACTTGAGTAAAAAATAAACTCCATATAATTACAAGTTGTTCATGTGGTAAAATATCCATTATATCTAGAATTATATTCATGATTTAGATATAATATATATCATATATATCCAGTATATAATTTCATTTATAATATTACATAACATTTAAAGGTAAGAAATGAAATGCACCATTCATGGAGACAGTAAGCCATACGTATGCATGAACGCTACTTTCATTTCTATTTCATAGTTAATGGAATTAAAACTAAATGAGATATATATATATATATATATATATATTATAATTCCAGTATAATATATATGTTATATAGGTCAAATATTTTCATTAATTTCATTATTTATACATTCCATGTATTGCATGAACGAGTCACATGACTTGAGGGGGCGGTAGTCCACGCTTCCTCAAATGAAATTATCGCATTTGCACAACATGCAAAGCATAAAGGTATGTTTTAAATGTAAAATAAAGAAGAATAGAGAGTAAATAAATATAATATATATCATAAATAAATATAGTGGCATCATAATGACCACCATGAGAGGTGGTAGGATAAGATAGAACAATCATCGTTTCGTGAGGCAGTAATTCGCCATCCACAGAAACAGTATGTTCTTTAACCATTAGATGGAGGTGTGTGTAAGAGTAGCTAAAAAAATTCTCATAAAAAAATCCTAGTATATTTATGATACTCGTGTTGTTACAAAATAAAGGAATAAAAATAATTTAAGGGGTTGGAGAAGCAAAATAAAACAAAAGAACATTAGAGAAGAGTTTACCTTTAAATCGGGTAACTCTTCTTTGTTAGAACCAAAAGGGTTTCTTGAATAGATTTATGCCCAAGGTGAGGCTTCTATGATGACTATAGGGATATAGGGAGATTATTTGAGTAGTGGTTGGACGAGCCCAAGGGCTTGATGAGTGTGAGAGATGGGTAGGAAGTGGGGTCTTTTTATAAGGGAGAGGAGGGGCTCTTTTGGAAATCTTGAAACTATTATTTTATTATAAAATGAAATTCGGTTTCTAAAGCTCCAAAAATCATTAAGGACGAAGCTACGGTGGTCCATGTTCGAAATAAAATCATCCAATAAGAATTGGACAACTGTTGGACATTATATTAAACATCACCTTCTTATTTATTTAAATCATTCATTAATGACATAAACACTACATCACCATTGTGTCATAAATAATTTTATTTTTTTGATGTCTAAACATTATAAGAAAATTACCATGATTTAGAAAATATTTTATCTTTCTAAAGAATATTTACAGTAAAAAATATAGCTTATATAACCTCATGTAATAATTGTTTTAGTAAAACAATACATGTTTGTGATATTTTTATTTTTACTTTAAATAAAAGGTATTAATGTCATTATCTCACTCAAGTGGCTCCATGGGGTCCCACAAATTGACCCATGGGCTGTCTTGGTCAGCCATGACCTATCCAATAAGGTTAGGATATGTGTCAAGATTTTTTTATATTTTTATAATATCATTTTTATCTTAAATTACACTAATTACCTCTAATCGCGGTTAACAAAACTCAAAAGTTACTATTCACCAAAAAAAATTTTAATCCCATTGAACCACATTTTACTTACTAATGAAAACCATGTATGTCGGATTTTTGAAATTCAAAACACAGAAGCGGTAAACTTTCATTTAAACAAAAAATCAGTTTGTTTAACTACTACTTAGTGGTTTCACTATTCATCAAAAATTGAAGTTCTTCAGAAGGATACCAAAAATTCACCCCAAGCTATATTTGATATTATGAAATCAAAAATGATGCCTATTTTCAAAATTCAAAACATATAAGTTGCATTAATTGATTTTATAATTAATTCCTATTGTCAAAACAAATAGCGTGTTTTTAAGAAACAATATCTATCAAAAGACTGACACTTGTTTATGTCCAATTTCAAAGTGAAATTAATTCTAATGACCACCATTGAATTAAATGGTAAAAATATATTCTAATTACACTTCAAAACAATTATAAAATATAATCTAACCATATAATTAAATTAGATGAAAAGGAAGTTTTGAAGTAAAATGCAGTATTTTTCACTATTCATTAAAAAATGAACATTGTCAGAAAAAAACAAAAAATTTATCCAAAGTAGATTTCAATGTCCCAATTCTAAATAATAAGTTTATTTGGATAAAAAGAGCTTATAAAATTGTCAAAAGTTAGATTTTAAAAAGGTTTTCCATCAAAAGGCGGTAAAACAATCTTTTAAAAGTATTAGAGTATTTATTCTTAAAATTGGATTCATTTGCATTTTTAGCCTCTAAAATTTATTGGATAAATGTAAAAATATTTAACAACCATATGTAATCATTTTTTGTTAGTTCTGTTCATTCCCGCCATTACAACGACTAGACATTAATTATTTAAAATAATATTATTATATTATTAGTGTGCAACGTAAGATTTCAAAGAAACTCGTTGTTGCGTATTGGGTACGCCATCAAGCATAGCATTCCATTTAAAGTAATATTGACATTTTATTCAAAAATATTGATAAACATGAGAATGTAATATTATTTATTTACCTGGGATGTTACACGACGTCTTTCACATCTCTCAGCTCCGATGTTACTTTTCGGACCCGTCTCATGTCTTTTAGCCCGAGAAGTTGAGATTGAAGCAGATGCATAGTTTGAGGAGCATCCTATCCGGATTGTCGATCATAGTACGAAGGTTCTCCAAGGCTGGTCGGTTCCTCTGGTACAGGTGCTATGGCAGCACGGGCGAGTATATGACGAGACTTGGGAGAGGGAGGCCGAGGTTCGATCGCAGTGGCTAGAGATGTTCGGGGTTTCTTCTTCTATGCCTCTCTAGGGAAATCCGGGGACGAATTTCTTTAAGGGGAAAGTTGTAAGAACTCGGATCTTCATTTCAGGTATGTCCTTACTTTTTCTGGGGTTTTTGAGAAAAATAAAGTTTCTGGAAATTTTTGAAGTACACACCGTGTAGTTTCTGAGTACACGCCATGTTCTCTTTTCCCGCTTGAAGTCATGTACTGGTCATGCTCGGGCCACACACACGGTGTGTAGGGGTGACGTGTAGGCCAATTTTGGTGGAGTATAGAAAGACCTAGTACACGTAGTGTACTCTAAAAGTACATTCCATGTACTTTATTTTTTTTCATTAAACGAACTGGGGTCGCGCTTGACGCATAGAAACATCTTCTTCTAGGTTCCGTTAATCCGAGAGCACTGAGGATCCACGAATATTCGACGAGCCACTGCCTCTCCGTCTGTTCTCCGATTCTAGCACTGTTCATTGCGTCGGAATCGCAGCGGTGAGTTCTCCCTTCTTCTTGAGCCTTGTTTTCCAATTCCTCCTTCTTCTCAAGTTATCATGATTTATGTGTTTCAGGAGTTTTCTCAGATCTACGACATTATAAGGAGAATCTGTCATCGTTGTTCACATATATCGATCTCCTAGGATTGAGGTAGGTGGTTTGTGCCTTTCTGTAGAATGAATTTGAGTATTTTGTGCAAATTCCACTAATACCCTTAAATGGGGTATTGCGTGTTTCCTGTTTTCCATGTTGTTTTCTTTCTTTGCTTGATTTCTTATGTAGAGGTGATTGTTGTGAATTTGGATAATTTATACTGTGTTCCTGTTCCATGCCTTGATTTTTTTTCTTATTAGGCGTTGGCAGTTGCCATGTCTAGTTGTAGGATAGTGGAGCTGTTATACTGTTATGCTGCTGTGCCTTAGAATGATATCCAAGTAGTTCTTGAGGTTTACATGGGCGATACACACGCGCTGAGCATGTTATTTTCACACAGGACTGTGAGAACCTAGTGAAGTAGACCATAGGGAGAATGGATGTAAGGTCTTATCCAGAGTGTCTTTTAATACGATGAGAGACCACAGGGGTAATTGACAATGAGTGCTTCCTCAGAGAGTTTGTAGTTCCTCGACGCGGGCCGCTGGGGAATGAGATGTTGAGTGCTTTCCCAGAGAGCTTTTAGGATGGTACAAGACTATAGGGGGAATTGATGGTGATTTATTCCTTAGAAAGTATACTCTTAGCTGAACCAGAGGGGTGAGACTATGTGTGCCTCCTTGAGGGCTGCTAGTACTTGTAGGTTGAACCACAGGGGTTAGGTTGTGAGAGATACCGAGAGGGTTACCTTTTTTCTACTTGTTGTTGGTTGTTTACTTGTGTACTTTATATGCTAGAAATGTGGATTGTAGCTGTTGTGTGATTTTCTATTTACTGCATCCTGCAATCTTACTTTCCTTATATTCAATGATAGTTAGGCACAAATCTTTGGGTGATTGCCCACTGGGATTGTATCTCACACCCTGTTTGGGCCATGATTTTGGGCTCAAGCAGACTATGTTGTTGCAGGTATAGATAAGGGAAAGCACCCTTCTACTTCAGGTGTTTGACTTTCTGTGGAGCTGGCGAGCATGGGACCAAGCTATGACTTGTGATGCTGTTGGAGTTGTTGTTGCTTTAGTACTTTGTGTTCAGTTGTATTTCAGCACGTTGTTGTGTTTGCTGCTTTCCTTAGATACTTGTACCTGCTGCACCATTATCATCATTGCTATATATTTATTCTTCCGCTATTTGGTTATAGATATGTATGTTGTTACTTCTTCCTCTTCTGACTGTTATTTTCCTTACCTTATATACCTTACCAAATAAGGGCATAGTTTCCCCAATAACTTTCCAAGGCCCTTGCTGCTAGTCGGCAGCCTCTGGCATTTGGGGAAATGCGCTTGAGGTTATGTGGTGAACTGGGTATGGGGCACCAATGGAGGGGCTCCAGATTCGGGTCGTTACACAAATGGTATACATTGGTAATGATCTCAAGTCAGAAGACCAATACACATGTATGTAGATAGGAACAACCCATGACACCCAAAACATGTGGTGTTCCTATTGGAGGGTTTTTCCTCATGATCTCACTACTAGAGATCAAGAAGTGCAAACTTCAAGAGAAGATGTCTTAATGCTTCTGAGCCCCCAGCACCTGATAGTCCAACATCCAATGTATCCAACCGGTAAGATGTATCTAGACCATTGAACATATATTTAAGATTAATGTCATAGTATCTCAAGATTCTTATTATAGCCCAGGATCTACTATAACCTCTCAACATGAAAATTAATCTTTATACATTACCATTTCAATAGTGGATGTAGGAAATTCTACACTATAATGGTAAGATGACATCATGTATAACTAAATGTACACATGATATGGTAATCAAAAGTATGACATAGTTGGGTCTAGGGAACCCACTATTTCAACATATATATATATATATATATTAAAAGTATTAATTTTTATTAATAATTATTTCATTAATAATTTTTTAATAATTTTTTAATTTATTATTTTTAAATTTTTTGTTTAATTATCACAATTTGTTCTTTTTTAATTTTTTTGTTTAATTATTACAATTTATTCATTTTATATAAATATATAATATTTATTAATATTTATAATATATATATATATATGCATATTAAATTTATTCATTTTTATCAATAATTAATTAATTAATAAAATGTTTAATATTTTTCTTAATTTAATCATTTTTAAGTTTTATTTGTTTAATTGTTTCATTTTATTCATTATACATATATATATATTTAATATATACTATTTATTGATATTTATAATTTATATATATATATATTTATATTAAATTTATTTATTTTTATCAATAATTATTTAATTAATAAAATTGTTAATGTTTTTTTAATTTACTCATTTTTAATTTTTATTTGTTTAATTTTTTCATTTTATTCAGGACCTTTATCATCACTAAAAAAGTGCTGATAGAGGGAACCTTTATAAGTGTTTTTTTTCTAGCACTGTTAAAGTTTTTTTAGTAGTAGTGAAAACATGTTGGGTATTTTGGCCATGGCCTTACCCATTTATGTAAGATATCTTAGCATGAGGCCTCAATATTAAGTTTTTGATGTGTTGTATTTTTAATTCCATCATTATGAAATAAATTATTGATGTCTATGAGACTATTCAAATAGTTATGTCATCCATGGATATGTTTCAATCTCATGTGATTATTTATATGACATTATTTGATCATTATTTATTCCTTCCATATTATTCATGCCTTATTTATTCTATGATAACTTGCATTGTATGTATTCCCTAATTGAGAATCTAAGCCCACTAATTTATAATGTTTATCTTTTTCCCAGGATCCTAGGATGTTTACTATGAATGACACACAAAGATATTCTAGAGAGAATAATGATGTTATAAAAAATTATTGTGTTGTATTTTATGTTTTCAAATATAATATGAGATTCAAGTATGTATCTAGTTTACAAAGACTGCTAAAATATTTGATCTTTTAGGATGCGATCACTTTTATATAGTGCCAATTTCATAAATTAACTATAGATTTTGGGTTAGTACAAATGGGGTATTTATAGTTGGTATCAGATAATGTTGAGTAAAAATCTTGAGAACTAGTTTTATGAAAATATAGATTCGGGAACTTAACCCTATAATATACTTTGAGGATATGTCTAATTATAGAATAATATCATAAAGTTTTTGGTAATGTAGAAATTATATGGTTTTCCTAGTGATACTTATCTATTTGGATACTACAGCTGTATGTAGTTTTTGCACAGATTCATCTAAGTGTAATTACCGAAAAAAGAGTTGGTTCAGTATACCTCAGCCATCATTATGGTGCACAGTGAGTATTCCCTTGTTACGCACCTGGTCTGACACTACTGGGGGATATACTTGGGTCAACTCACATTTTCTTTGTGAACCATTATGAAATATTTAAATAGATGATCATGAATGACCTAGGTTAATCCTAAGGTGTCATAGATTGAAAAGAATGTATCATGATTTAGACATCCTATATATTATTTTTATAATTAACCACTTTGATTAATGATGCTTGATGATCATACTGAACACTTTGGTTTTAGTATGGGAATGAAGATATAACAGTAAAGTTAAAGTGGTGATAGACATGATCGAATACTGAAGTATATAATTTGAGCATAGTCATATGAAATTCATTTATATCATGAAAAGTATCAAATAATGTAAATTCATATCATCAACGATTAGATGTTGAGTTGATAATGAAAACTTATAATGCTAGGATGATCACTTCTTGAGTTTAGAGCTCCTCTCTGATATAAGTTGGTGGGAATGTTCTTCTTGGAAATCTTTTTATTCTTTCTTTAGTTGAATTTGATGTAATTTTGGGCATGGATTGACTCTCTCAGTATATATCCCATATTAATTGTTGAGGAAGGGAAGTTATATTTGATATTCCAAATCAACCTGTGATAATATATCAGTGTGAGGATGAACCTAAACACCCAATGGAAATTACTTCCATCATTTTGGATTTACTACTTATTTATGAGGGTTATATCACAAAATATATGAGTTTTATAAATGAAAATACATGCCTTGGAAGTCAAGGTTTTCTAAAATGATGAAGACCTGAAGAATATTTGAGAATAATTTTCATACAACCATCAGGAAATGACCCAATACTAAAATAGATAATAAGACTGTTCCCCTGCATACCTTGAGAGGAAAAACAATTTTCAGCTCGGTTTCCCTCATGCCATATATGTTTAATTATGACATGCCTATCAAAAAGAGATTTTAATGAACAAAACAGATAGATAATGGAGAAGTGAGCATCACTCTAGCTTGGAAGTGCTCTGTTCACCAAGGAAGAGTCCAACTAAATCTCTTGAATACTGATATTATAAATCCTACAAATTATAAGTCCACTAAGAAGAGACTTTTCCTCCAAAAGAAGAGAATAACCGAGACCATAAAAATAATTGAAATAAATATCAACAGAGCCCCACAGATTTTGAACCATCTCACTACCTCTCATAAAGTTCATATCGCAATATCCATCGATATTCAGTTTCCCACCTCAATGATATTCAGTTTCCTACCACAATCTTCCACAATATGGATTTATCTCAAATTGTTGGGGAGAAACTCAACATAGAAAATTTTCCTATTGTTTGAAAATTTGATGATGTATTTTCTAATGACTATCCTAGTCTTCCCCTGAATCATGAAGTTGATTTTTCAATAAAATTCATACATAGTGTTATGCCTATTTCAAATACTCTATATAGAATGCACCCAATTGAGTTACATGAATTGAAGAAGAAACTCTAGGAGAATCTAGATAAGGGTTTCATTTAGCCTAGTGCTTCACCATGAGGTGCACCTATTATTTTTTTAAAAAGACGGATGGGTCAATGCAACTTTGCATTGATTATTTGGAACTTAATAAGATCACTATTAAGAAAACGTATCCTCTACCCCGTATCGATGTTGTATTTGATAAATTACATGGAGATCTATATTTTTCCATGATTTAGGTTCAATCTGGATATCCCCAGATAAGGGTCAAGAAGGAGAATATACCCATGAAAACCTTCTATATGAGGTATGATCATTATGAATTTATAGTAATGTCATTTGGACTTTCGAATGTGTCCCGACTCGTCCCCCGGGGGCCGTACTGCGACTACCCCAAGCCCACCTCCCAAAGGCCAGGGGCTGGAGACTAGTACCAAATGTTTTATCATGCAAGTGGGAATCATTTTATAAGTACCTATACACATGCACACTCACAACCCCAATCTGAAATGCTAAAGAAAGAAAAAATGCATGCCAATAATACAACCAATGAATGTAGAAGTACAATTTGTAAGTAAAATGAGCCAGAATACAAACCCAATAGAAAGAAAAGTTGTAAACAAGGGAGTACAAGGTCTCTGATTATCTGTCTGAAGAAAACGCTACCTAAGAGGTAGGTGTAGATTAGCTACCATAAGCTGTAGGAGTAAGCCTACCCTATCTAATATCACTAGGCACACCTGGTCCAAGACCACCAAGGTCTCTATCAAAGCATCAGTCAACTTCACAAGACACAACACATGCGGGAAAATACTATGTAGGGGTGAGTAAAACAATACTCAGTAGGGGACCTAGAAAATCACAAAGCAAAAGGCCACAAAAGAAAACACCACCGAGAAGGTACAATCACCTCAACATAGGTATATGTCATCAACACATATAACAAGAACATCCAGGTTTACTCATAAAGGATTCCAAGATGAAACATATCATCCACTACCAGCCATATGGTTTCATGCGTAGCATGCTCGATTATGAGAGATCCCACTCCTTGAGCTATCTGATAGTAATCACATAGAGAAAGTCTCCCAAAATTATCTGAGGTAAAATCTGGACTCGATACGTCACAAAGTTTCCCAAAGATGTTTGGTCTCATTGAGACTAGAAGTCTCAATATCACTACCAATCCTTTGTCATAGGATTCTGCTCAAGGCATGCTTGTCCCGGGAGGACTCACTCCTTGAGACATCAAGTAATCAGAGACCTACACAAAGAGGTACCTCTTCTTTAGGACCCTCCCAAAGAGAAGACACTGAGAACTACTTGAATTACACTACATTAGTCACAACACTGAACATATTGTATTGCTGAGAGACTCATCCCCGACGAGTCAATGAGGTATGCTTGGCCACTGAGGTATGCTCTTCTGTCAGGCCACTGAGATCCACTAGACTATCAGTCCATTGAGGTACGGTCGGCTACCGGGCCACTGAGGTCTACTCGTCACTTCCTTCTTGTCACAGCTAGCCATAGAACTTCTGCTCGTATCGTGCTTGATTCCAAGAGAATATACTCCTCAATCCATTATTCATAACTCAACCTCCACAAAAACTCACTTGAATTATGTCAAAAGGACCACCTCATCGTGAGGGTCCCAATGATGAAAACAACTCATCAATCAGACACACGGTTTGGAAGTTATGTCCGTTTTTTGTAAAAAGGGGTCAGTTGGGTCCAGGTTCGGTTAGACTGACCTGAACTAAGGTCCACCGACCTAACTCAGGTGTAGACCATTGGGAGGGATGGTCTATTTATCTTGGGCCACTATGGGAATTGCATCCCATCTGTGGTCTAGCTGGACTATGACCTTCAACCGTGTGATGTGGCACGACTTGCCGCGTCCGCTCAAACCGCCACCGCTGGCCATTGCTGGTGGCCCGATCCACCAGCTACAATTGATGTTGTGGTCCCTTCCACCTTCCATCGCGACATGCACCTCCCATTCACCACTATGAATCTTGATCTGTGGCCTTCCGTGCACCACCCACGGTCTCCTTTCACAGGCCTCCTCTGTTGTCGTGGCGCGCCATTGACACACATTTCCTTCTACACCGCCGCGCCTGTCAAGCCACAACTTCTTCTTGCCACTGCGGTCTCCACCTAGACCATGTGAAGCCATCGCCACAATCTTAGACTTCCTTCTGGGTTGTTTCAGTGATGAATTTTGAGAATTCATAAGAGCGAAGGAGGTGAGAAAATACTATGAATACCCAAGGTGGACGGAACATGCCCTATTTGTGCCAACCTTGATCTATCCACATAAGAATTTAAGGGTACCTAAACGAAGAATTAAAATCAAATCACAAGTTTAACATGGATCCACTTTCTTGGTGAATATCCGAAAACTAAACCCATCCCACATTTATCACACATGATCTGTGAATCATTCCGTTCATCGAATGATTCACGCTCATCGTGGAGATTTAGAAACTGGGAAAGAGATTTAATTAAATAGAAACCCTACCACAAGGTTGGATTGATTGATGGAAAAGATCAGAGTTGCACTGCCATCAGTCATAATTCCTCTATCCTCAACCCATCATCATTATTCATTAGTCATTTTTCGTCATTCGTCGCTTGCCAACAAAAATCATCCAAGGGTTCAAAGAAAATTATGGATCTCTGCCGATGATCATATATTCGATTAATCCATTAAATGGAGGAAATGCATTTCATCATTTCTATTATTCTTTTTCATTTATGAAAAAACATTTTTGTTACGCTCGGGTTGCAATGTCATTGTGTTGCAATGAAACTCGAATTTGAATAAAATAAACTCTTCAAGTTTATTTTATTTTCTTCAAGTAACTTTATTTAAAAAATCCCAAAAAATGACTTTATCCCCTTGACCTGTGTCGGTTGAGGTTAAGTCCTTAAGGAGAACATCTCATTATGAACTCAATGGTGGTCTCAGATTTTCAATCCGAGTTACTGTTTATGAGTTACGAGGATTAAAATATAAAATGATTTCTTTTATTTTAATTATTTTATTTATTGTTACGTCCCAAAAACCAACATTCACTGCTGGCCTACGCTGACCGATGTTAGGATTCATCTATAAAATGCACACCCTCACGAGCTCAACGACGATGTTTTATTTTCAATCTGTGTAATCTTCATGAGTTATATGAATTGAAAAATAAAATAATTTTATTTAATTATTTTATTTATGGTTATTTTATTTTCGGGTTTTCTCACTAGAGACCCGCTCCAACTAAAAATAAGTGGCGCCTAGGGTAAACCCACTGCTTTGAACAAAATGGTTCCCTCAGATTTCTAATTTCAGCACCCATTTAAGAGTTATTCCACTTTTTTAGGAAAACTGCTCATGTGCACTATTTAAAACTTAACATTTTTTAACAGATCATTCCATGCACTTTGGGCCTCAGAATCGCACGCCGTCTCAACATCTGGTCACATAATTTTCCCAATAATTTTCTAAAAAAAGAACGAGGAAAATCCAACACATTGCACAATGCTCCTATTATCTTCATATATTTAATGAATAAAGTCTTTTGAGATTATATTGATCATTTTATGGTTGTATTTATAGATGATATTCTTATATATTAAAAGATCAAGGAAGAACATGAAGAACATTTGAGAATTGTGCTGAAGACCTTGAGGAAGGAGAAGTTATGTGCTAAATTTACCTAGTGTGAATTTTGGCTTTAGAATGTTTCATTATTAGGTCATATAATATCAAGTGAGGGTATATTAGTGAATCCTTCAAAGATGGAAGTTTTTGAGAAATGGAATATACCAACCATGATAACTGAGATATGTAGTTTTCTTGGGATTAGTGGATATTATTGATATTTTATGAGATATTTCTCATGAATTTGTAATCCACTCACTAAGTTGACTCTGAACGGGGTTAATTTCTTGTGGATAGATTAATGAGAATAGAATTTCAAAGAACTGAAGATAAGGGCAGTCAGCACACCTATGCTTACACTACCCTTAAATGGAGAAGGGTTTGTGATCTATAGCATCAAATAATGGACTAAGATGCATCCTTCTACAAAATGACATGGTGATAGAATATACCATGGTCTAATTAAAAATTCATGGGAAAAATTACCCGACTCATGATTTGGATCAAAAAATGGTAATTTTTTTCATTCAAGATGTAAAGGAATTATAGTTATGGTGAAAGGTATGATATATATACTAATCATAAAAGATTAAAGTATATATTTATATAGAGAGATTTGAATATTCTCAATATAATATGGTTAGATTTGATCAAAGATTATGACTACTCAATACATTACTACCCCTAGAAGGTGAAAATGGTGGCTGATGCTTTGAGTTAAAAAACCATGCTAGTTTGTCCATGATGGGGATTAAGAGTGATTTAATATTTCTGTATTTACAAAAGATGAATCTTGAAATCACGAGGAAGGGGGATCTTATTTTTCTTATATGAATGTTCAACCATCCATCAAAGATATGATTAATAAGGTGTAGAAGTAATATGTGGAATTATAGAAGTAGGTGAGGAATGTTCTTGAGTTCAACTATAATCATGCTAGAATGAAAAGGTTTAGGTACTGAATATGTTTCATGTCAATACAAGAGTTGAAGGAGCTATTGGATAAAGATCATAGTTCATCATTATCCATTATTCCTAGAAATATGAAGATTTATAGGGATATGAAATCATATTTTTGGTGCGATAACATGAAATGAGATATTGCAGAGTATGTATCCCGATTATTAGTATGTGAGTAACTTAAGACTAATAGATAGAAGTCTAAGGGGATGTTACAACCATTACACATACTAGAATATAAATGAGAAAACATTACTATGGATTTCATCATTGGACTCCCTAAATCATCTAAATGTAACAATGTTATATATGTTGTAGTAGACCTTCATACAAAATCAGTGCATTTATTTTCATTAGAGAAGATTTATCTATCGATCAAAATATTCAATTATACACTAAGAAAGTGGTAAGATTTCATTGAGTACCACTCTCAATTGTATCTGATCGGAATCTGGGGTTTATCTTGTGGTTCTGGAGAAGTCTTGGGCAGGCTCTAGATATAGAGTTGTGTTTCAACACTGCTTATCATCATGAGACAAATGGTCAGTTTGAGAGGACCATTCAAACTCTAGAAGACATGTTGAGAGATTTCTATATGGATTTAAAAGGTGGTTGGGTTTAACACCTTATTTTAGTCAAATTTTCATATAAAAATAACTTTCACTCAAGTATTCATATGGCTAATTATGAATCCCTCTATGGAAGGAAGTGTAGAGATTTAATGTTCTTTAATAAATTTGGAGAAAGAAAGCTATTGAGACCCATGATCTAGCTGAGTAAATGACATATTAGGTCAGAACCATTCAATGGTACATATGGTAAGCTCTGAGTTGACAGAAAACGTTATGATGAAAATTGTTGATGAGATCTAGAGTACAATGTTTTTGAAAAGGAATTCATATAAATATCTCTCTGGAAGAAGGTTATGAGATCTGGAAATAAGGGAAAGATAATCCCTAAATATATCGGTCTCTTTGAAAATCTTGATTATATCAGAACGATAGATTATCCACTAGTATAAAATGGACCTATACCAATAGTTTTTGAAAAAAATTGGTATAGGTCCCCCAATACCAATGGTTCTCAATAACTGTTGGTATATCCTATTTATGTGAAGGCTATACCAATGGTTTTAGAAAACCAAAGGTAGAAATTAGTCTATACAAACAGTTTTAAAAAACCATTGATATAGACTAAGGCTATACTGATAGTTTTTCAAAACTATTGGTATAACCTTCCCACATTTACCTAGTGCTCAGGATACCCTCATCCCATATTATTCACATCTACATTCAACCCTAGCATCATGCGACCTTTAGTTTTATTCCCCACCCACAACAATATCTCCCTAGTTCATGTTTTATTTCCATTCTTCTTGAACATTAAATTAGTGAGTGCCAAATCTTCCATCCTTTCTATCAACTATAATTTTCATTTTTTTTCTGATCTAAAACAGTAACCTAGACCATTTTTCATCTTCATTTATATATTCATTGAATGAGGGGTTTTATTATATTTTTATTGTATTTCATAACAAATATGATTGTAGGTGATGCATTTTTTTTAATTTAGTTTCTCTATACTTATATATAAATATAATAAGAACCCATTATTTTATGTGATATATATGAGGAAAATATGTAATTATTTATTATAGTACTTTGTTTGTTTTGTGAAAATATTAGGGGGTTTTGAAATTATTAATTTTAAAGTTTTATTTTAATAATTGAAATTATTTATTTCATTTACTAAACATGCAAATATTTACAATCTATTATATGGTTCAAACATATAGATGGGTCTTTTTTCATAAAAGGTTTAATATGGATGGACTTCCTTTTTTTACATGAACATATTTAATAAATTATGCTAATTTTGTAGAAAAAATATTTATATAAATTATAATTTCCTTTCTTTTGATATGTTTAAAGAGATGATTTTGTTGTGCCTTATGATATGCGTGGATTGAAAATTGGTATTACATAATTAAGTCATGCCACATCTTCTTTGTTGTTTTAATTACACATTATTTATGAATTTTTAATTAAATAATTTTTTAAATGTAGGAAATGAAAAACATTAAAGATGTATGAAGGAAGGGGATGTATGAAAATAATCACCAAATGAGAGAGATAGGTGTTCCTCATATGATTCCTACTGTGAGTATTATATTTCATATATATATATATCAATAATATAAAATTTCATGTCATTATTTTTTTTAATTTTAATTAGTAACTACCACCCATGAGACAATTATGTGTCGACCAACCTAGTAGAAGTGGTGTGAATCTAGACGATGTGGGGGGGGGGGTACTGGAGCTAATCACACCACTCTTCACACTCAATAACACCTTGTCCCTTCATCAAATATACTATCTATCACACTTTCTTATCCTATAGTGTTGTTAGATGAACCCAGGATATTTATACTGCTTATACTATCACCACCATTTACATCTAATCCTCGTATTAATTTTCCTTATTTGATGATGGCTCCCACTTCCCATTCATATTAAATTTTTTCACATACATATATGTCAGATTATTTTCCTTTTACTTCATTTTATCTAGAATTTTATTTTCATGATCCTTTAACTTATACAATGACACATTCTGAGCCTCATGAGAAAGCATTGGACCTCACTTTTACTATATAGGTTGATGATCCTTTAAAACCTAGTAATCCATCAATACCCACTGATCATACTGGATAAGGTATATGTACAGAACCATAATAATTTTTTTGACCACAATTTATTTGCATTATAAGATGTATTGCTATAATATTTATCTTTTTTTCTTTCATATTTGGATTTTCCACTAGGTGGTGTGGAAACATATGCATGTGTGAATTGTGGAACCGCCACACACAACCGATGGTTGAGTACAACAAGGATAATAAAATCATTGGTAAAATAGGGCGATAATGAAGGGGTTTTATAGTGACACTTTCCAAATACTCTAATATCATTCCTGTTAGACTACTCTCCTAGAGGAACCTTCAAAATTAAGTAAAGGATAATTCTTGGGGTTCAAAAATGATTAAGTAAATTCATTTGATTTAATGTTATATTATTACTTTTTTTATATGAATTAATATTTTGGTAGCAGCTTCGTTATAATTTTGCGGATGGTGAGGCTGTGAGGAATACAAAACTCATGGAATTAGATGATCTATAGAGAGAATATAAGTAAGAGTTATATAATGGTTGGGTTTCTAGAGTTGGAACAGATTTAGAGTCCATACCTATCATTAATGAGTTTTCAACAACACATTATTGATAAATGATTTCTCATTGGAAATGTATTGAGTTTAATATATTAATAAAATTTGAGGGTTTTGAATGATAATTATAATGATTTTCATTAATAATTTTTTTTTATTATTTAATATTATTATTAAGGAGGTTTCAGAAAGAAATTAAAAAACAAGAATGCTATGAAATACTTCCGTACTTTGGGGTGAACTATGATGCCATAACTTGAGAGAAAGCATATATTTTTCTTTGAAACATGCATTTAATTAGGCATATATTGTGAAACTATTTATTTCCTATCATATTAATATTTGGTGAATTTTTATACCCTTTAATCAGTATATTCAACTTTAGGTCCTATTTACTTGTATTTAGGTAATTTCAAAAAATATACAAAAAATCAAGAAATATTGTAATCTGACTTCTGTAGCATATGATTTTTCTAAATAAAAAAAGAACAAATCATCTAGAAAATTGTTGTATGATATAAAAAATTTCAGATTAAAGGTTTAGAGGTCATATATATGAAGTCAAATGGTGGGATCTCAGTAGTTTGAGAGTTGGAGACATTAAGCTACAATTGGTTTCAATTTTTATCATTTTTTTATTCATAATCAAATGGTCCATTTATATTTTTTATACATGGTGATTTATTATTTTTCAATTATATATTTTATCTATTTGAATAAATCAGGGAAATAAATTTGATTCAATTGTAAATTATATCGATTCATTAGAATTGTTTTCATAACTACTCTATTTATGTACATCTGAATCTATGAACATTAAAATATATTGATGAGAAAAAATAGATTATTAATGTGTTTTTTGACCACGTAGAGGTAAAAACATTATTGAAATCATCTACTTAATTTAGATTTTTAAAACTAATTCCTAATTTTTAGTCATTGACATCAAATAGAGTAAATTATAGTTTGTTAATGGATCGACTTAACAATTTGGATTAATATTGATTTTATTTATTATAATTAAGATCTATTTCATAGAATACTTGTAGTATACAATGATCGAGCATGGATAAGGCCTTTCAATTTTAGGATTATATACTTAATGAGTGATTCTCATTTATAATTATTGATGATTGTTCATTTGTTATTATATACTACAAAAAAAAACATAATAAAATTAATAATATACAACATAAAACAATAGGAATACAATTTAAACAAAAGAGAATATTATAATGAGTTACCTATATATATAACTATGAGTTTTGGGGAGATTTCCCATTTCTAGTAAATATTCTCAAAAATGAAACTTATGTATGAACCTATTACTTTTAGGTGTAACATAGAGTGTTCTACACTTTTCCAAAATTTAAGTTCAAATAAACCATTATATGTGCTCTCTAAGTTACTATTATGGGTGGGGTATTATAAAATTTCTAAAATATCTACAACACTAACTAGCTTTGTGTATTTCATTCTAGATGATTTTACATATTAGAATCTATCAAATTCTTTTTTTTATGAAATTTAGTTATACAGGGAACTCCTAAAAGTCTTTTTCATTTTCCTTTTTTATATTTCATTTTCTATTCTAGAATATACTCTTCTTCATGATCTTTAACAATAATTCCTTTTATACCAATGTCTTCAAAAATATTATCGATAACATCTCACTCATACATTTCAGACTCTACTCTTTGAACAAAATAATCACTTCCAGTATTAGTATCATAATGATTTAGAGTAGTAGAATCATAAACTATGTTATTAATCTATTTATAAAATTCATTATTTTCATTTGTTCCGAACAACTCCATTTTAGTAGATTTAGTTATTTCATCAATTTATACTTTAATATTATTTCGATCATTCTAAAATTAAAATATCATTTAATCAGAAACATTATCATTAGCTATTTCTCTTCAATAATTTTCAACTGTAACTTATTCATTACTGACCCTTTTATTCTTCATAATGTCAATACTTTCCAAAATAGCATTTTGATCATCAAAAAAATGACTCTTTCATCATCCACAATGATAGCTTAAACCTCACCGGTAACCTTTACAACATTTATATTTTATCTAAAAATTAATCAATGTAGTTTTAAAGATATCTCTTCTTTAGTATATCTTTAAACTTCTTGTATAAAATTACCAATTTACTCCCCCTAATTAGTGGAAATTCATAAAATATTTTTTTATAGATTATTCAATGTTTCTTTTATAATCATTTGGAATCCCATATTATTAGAATCATTATACTCTTAAGATTAAATAAATACCAACCTATTCAATTGTACCCTCCTTGTGTACCCATTGACATGATAACTCCTCTAGAAAGATTATTTTGATTTTTTGGTTTATTATAATCCTCTTTCTTTAATGATACTTCCTTCCTTAAAAAACAATGTTAATTTTCTTAAAAATAGAGAATAGTTCAATATCGTTCTACCCATGGTAATGGGATACATAACCCTAACCATGTATGTAATCCAATTGACAGGATTTTCATTAACTAACATATACATTAAATTCATGTCTTAGAGTTGGACCATCTTAAACTCACCAGTCTTTCAAAAATTTTATTCAGAAAAAACATTCCCATAACAATTTGTTTCAAAGTTAAATAATAAAAAAACATATTTTATATGATAATAGTTACAAATAATAAAAATATCATATCTTGAAATTTCATGTCATCATCATCCACTACATTTTTATTAAAAAATATTACTTCATGAGGAAGATGAATATTAACACTCATTTCAATAATTGTAAGCTAAAATGACTTTCCACTTTTATTTTATTTAAATATATTCTCTATAAAACCAATCTTAAATGATATATTAACCTATGGTTCTTCAAATTCCTTTCATATAATTGTTTAGCTTTATCGACATAAAAAAATTCTTATTTTTAAAATTTCAGAACTTTATTCAAAAAACATTAATTGTTATTAAACAATCAAAATATATAGCATTATCCAATAATATCTTACTTTTATTGATTTTGTAACACAGTAACCACCCATGGTACATTTATTTTTAAATAATTCAATGGATTATGTTGTACGCAACCCCAAGTTCAAGTACAACATGACCTATCAAAGTAGCTGTTTAAAAAGTAGTTATGAATAGTGTTAACCATATTTTGAAATTTTATAAAATTTATTTTTCAAAATAGACTTAATTTTTTGAATTATTAATATCAAAAATTATCTTAGGGTGAAATTTTGGTAATTTTCTAAAAAGATTCAATTTTTGATGAATAGTAGAAAATACTGCATGTTAATTCAAAACTATATTTTCATCTAATTTATTAATATTGTTAAACTATATTTTTAATTGTTTTTAAAGTGTAATTGGATTAATATTTTACAATTTAATCCAATTATGTTAATTTTAGGTAATTTCACATATAAATTGTACATAAACACATTTCAATCTTTTGATAGATATTACATCTAAAAAACCCACTTTTTGGTTTTGACAAGTGGAATTAATTTTAAATTAATTACTGAAACTTTTGTGTTTTAAATTTCGAAAAAATGATTCCATATTTTTAATCATAACTTAAAAATTATTTAAATAGGTACCTTTTATTTTTGGACGTTATGAATAGTAACTTAAGTAATTATTTTATTTTCCATGGTTAAAGGGTAAATATGGTAAATAATGTTAAAAAAATAATATTATACTAATATTAAATCACCCTAAAATATGTAATAATCTTATTTTATGAAATATTTCCAACCATGGGATTCCTTGGGTCGATTTGGTGACCTCATAAAGCCACTTGGGTGTGATAATGACATTTTATAAGAATTAATTTAATGTATAGAAAAATATAACATAAACAAGTATCTTTTACTGAAAAAATTATATGGGGTTATATAATTGACATATTAAACTATAAATAGTCATTATAAATATAAAAATATTTCCTATGTCATGATATTTTATTTCTAATTTTTAGACATTAAGTAAACAAATTTATTTATGACACAATAACGATGCAATATTTTTCTTGTTAATGAAAGAATCAAATAAGTGATATTATAAATATTAAAATAAATATAATTTGTATGTTTTGATACCATACACAAATTTTATAGATGAAATTTACATATGATGTATGATTTAATGCCTTTGTTTTTAAGGAATCAAATTTTTACGACTTTAACAAAAATCAATTACTAAATAGTGTCAAAATTGACATAAATGTGTTTTTAAAACAAATACTATTTTATTAAATGATATAAAAATACTAAAAATATAAGATTAGTAAAAATGTCTTATATAATGTTAAAAATTTCATTAATGACCCACTTTAGGTTCCCGTGTCATTTTATAGTAACTAAATTAATCCTATAGTATAAAAATACAAGAAGACATGGTAAAAGTTAAACTGTTTAACTAAGGATTAATCCCAAATGATAAGGATAATTTTATGACTTAAACATGTCTAAAATCTATTGGTTGAGATTATTTAGACCCATAGTCATCTTATCCTCGAAATAAATTAATTTGTAGCTATTAGAAACCGAATATCATTTTATAATAAATTAATATTTCAATCTTTTCCAAAAGTTCCCCTCACCTCTCTTATAAAAGGATACCTCCCTTTCTCTTTAATTCACACCTCCAAAGCACTTTTTCTCAGCCAAAACCTGCCTAAATCACATCCCAAATCCTCTAAATATATATTAGATGGAACACTTTGGGAATAAAACCAAATTAAGTAGTTTTTTTTGTGAAAATCAAAAGGACACACCCAAAGAAGAGGTAATCATTTTATCTCTTCTTTCAAAGTTCATTTCTTCTTCTACTTCCTCTTACTAAGTTGTTACCATACTAAAATAATAACTAAAAAATATACTATATTCTGATATGTTGTCATGATTATGGGTCAACCATATTCCTCTTTTACCCATCCTATGAAAACAATATCACCATGCGTGCGGGCGTACGACTTACTGTCTCCATGCCGTGGTGTAAACTGTTTGTCATCTATACTTTATTTTGATGCGTATAAAGATGAATAAAAATGACTTAAATAAAAAATATAACATGATATTAAATTTTTAAAATTAATATTCAATCAAAACCCATACCATTAAACCATTAAGGAAATGATATTGTCGCTCGTGCGTGCATACAACTTACTGTCTCCACGACGCGATGAGACTCATCATCCATGTTCACCATCCAAAAATGATTATAAAGATATTTATTATGAATAATTATGGAATATATGACATAATTATGCTATTGGAATAATATATATATATATATATATGTTTGTGTGTGTGTGTACATATATTCAATACGTTAAGAAAACGAAAACAACGTTCATGTGTACGTACAATTTACCATCTCCATGAATGGCGTATTCCATGTAATATATATATATTATATACATTTATATTATAAATATATATGATATATAAATCATATTATACATTTTTTAAGTAAGTAAATAATGATATATGTAATATGATCAAGAATAATAAGTCAAAACACGTACGATAAGCGAAGCGATTATTACCCAAAATGTTAAATCAACTTGGAATTGTTAATAAACGGGTAATATAAAGTCATAAAAGAATCATATATGATATAATAAATATTATTATGATTCTAATATAAGTTAATAATACTATCATACATGATTTTCGAACAAATACAAAGAGTATCATACTTAAGGTAAGATATTTTATCTCAATTTCATTTCATTGAGGCATATTGTAATGTTATGAACCTAGTTCCTTTTATATGATGTATATTCTACCTTTTGACTTGTTATATCATGAATATCATTATTTTCATGATATTATATTATTTAATTCATGGTATTTATTGATAGATCCATATTACTCATTCAATATGGTTATTTGATACGACATATTATTTATTTTGATTATTCAATATGAGAAATACTTTGGACTAGAAATTATGGGTGGAACCTGGACATTATATAGCTCCTAGATGCATCGAGAGGTTCTCACGAGACAAATAATTTGTCAAAATTGGTTTATAACCTTAATTTTAAACCATATTTTGAAATTTCTTGACGGTACTAGGTTTTCATGGGCCTAAGACTTGACATACTTAAATAAAGTATTTCCCTCATTTAATTACTGTAATTATTTATCCATGATATTTTGCATCGACATATCTATAGAAGTAGTTCATTATAAGTTTATTGATTTATGGTATATGTTTTAGTTCATTACTTTCCATATTATTTGCGCCTTATCTAATTTTGTAAATGGAAAGTGTTCTCTGATATTTACCTTTCCATATAGATTTTTTATTACTTCCGTTGAATATACCCTTACTGAGAATTTCAGATCAACCTTATTTTATTTATCTTCCCAGGTTATGAAGAAGAGAACTTTGATTAAGCTCTCAAGGATGAAATTTATTTTAGTTATTGTGTAGCATGTATTTTTTTTTGTTTTCCTAATATATTATGGGTATCTTGTTTTTAATCTAGATTTCCAAGACTACTAAACTATATAGTCCATCAGGATGCGATTCATTGTAATCATGTCAATGTAATGTAATAAGGAATCAACTTCAGGTTATCTGGGGTTGGGGCATTATAGTTGGTATCAGAGGAATTTTAGCAATATCCTTGGAAACTAGATTTAGAGAACATAGATTAGGGAACATACCCTACGTTAGACTTTGGGGATACGCTTATGATAATTCACACAAAGTAATAAAAGTTTATGATTTATAATGCATGAATTTTTAATTTATACTGAGTGTTTTACCATATTTGAAACTCATAATTTTATGATCTAATCTGATATGTGTCATTATATAGAGATGGCACCTGGAAGGATGAATGGTATCACTACTCAAGGAAATTGTAGGGGTTTCCATGTAGAGGAAACCAATACAACAGGAATTGGAATAGAGAAAATTATGGTGATATTAGGGAAACATAATCAGGTTATGACAAATAACCTTTCCAGAATGGAACAACCCATTTCGTAGATGGAATCTCCTATGTTGGATCTCTTTATTCGACAAAAGCCCCCATCATTTAGTGGAACTACTAATCCAATTGTAGCTGAGAAGTGAATTAAGTCTCTAGAAAATATATTTATTCCCTTGGGATGCAATGAGATAGAAAATGTTACTTTTTCAGTCTATTGTATCAAAGGTGATGCTGATAAATGGTGTACTTTGATCCAAAATAATATGGATGAAGAAGAAATGTAACTTAGGGAATGGAGAATATTTAAGGAGATATTCTTCAACAAATAATTTCCTCATGATCAAAAAATTGAGATGAATAGGAACTTCCTTAGCTTAAATAAAAAGGAAGATTAGAGTTTTACAGATTATGAATCTACCTATACAAGGTTATCTAGGTTTTCTACGAATTATATACGCAACACGGAGTGCAAGATTGATCACTTCTTTGAAGGTCTTAAGCCAAATATCCAAAGGGCACTGGCTTCACAATTTTTTTTATCATATTATGAAATAGTTTTCTATTCCATAAATATGGAGAAGGAATTTTATAGGATCAATATTTTCAAAGGAAAAAAATACAAGAAGTGGAAATTTGAGAACCATGAAAAAGGAAATGCATCAATGAACAAGAAGAAGTTTGAACAATTTTCATCTTGTGAAAACTGTGGGAAACAGCACCCTGGTAAATGTTTGAAGGGATCAGGAGTTTATTATAAGTGTGGAGATAAGGGACACCCAGATCATGAATATAAAGGGAAGAAAGAAATCAATGATATCCAGTTCTAAAATTGTAAAAAGATATGGGACACTATTCAAATGAATTCTCTAAATGTTAAGGGAATCTACCACAAAGGAGGATGAGGGGAGGTGGCCAAGATTTTTCAATCACAACTGTTGAGGTTGAAGTTCCTAATAATGTGGGGGAATGTACTTTAATTATTTCTTAAAATTTATCTAAATATTTTTTTGATTCTATATCATCTCATTCCTTTATATCTTCCTTGTTTTCATTAACAATTAGAAATTTCTAATTCACTATGAAAAGAGAATTATCAGTTAGAACTCTTAGTGGGAACCATATTGTAACAATGATGTGTCAAATAGTTCCTATTTTGGAATATAAACGTGATATAATTGCTAATTTTTCTATCATAGCTATGAATTATTTCAATATAATACTCGTTATGTTTTGGATTTCAAAATATGATGCGAAAATCTATTGCAAGAAGAAGGATGTTTCAATTTGTGGGGAATGTGTAGAATCCATTATCTTTAGAGAAGAAACTTCATCACCTGATTCTTATCAAAATCCACCTCTATTAGCTTTACTAAGTGAGATTATTGAGGAGGAATAGAAATCAACATCTAGGGATAAAGGAGGTAATCTTCAAATTGAGGATGTACCTATTGTAAAAGAATACATTGATATTTTTCCTGAAGATTTACCTGGGCACCCCCAGAGCATGAAGTTGAGTTTTGTATTGATTTAATCCATGATGAAAAGACAATATCAAAAACTCCATATAGAATGGCCACTGTGGAATTAGTAGAGATAAAAAACAACTTGAAGATTTGGGTCCAAAGGGATTTTTCCGCAGTAGTGTTTCTCTATAGGGATACCCTGTTCCCTTTGTCAAGAAGAAATATGGATCCATTAGGATGTGTATTGATTATAGGTAAATCAATGCGATTATAATAAAGAACAATTATCCTCTACCTTGCATCTATGATTTATTTTATCAACTTCAAGGAGCTCAATTCTTTTTGAAGATTGATCGTCATTCTCGATATAATTAATTATGAGTGAGGAAAAAATACATTCCAAAGACAACTTTTTAGATGAGGTATGGTCATTATAAATTTATAGTAAGGCATTTTGGATTGACTAATGCACCCTCAGATTTTATGGATCTCATGAATATAGTATTAAAAGGGATATCTTGATGATTTTGTTGTGATATTCATTGAAAATATTCTGATATATTCTAAATTATTTGAAGACCATGAGTATTACTTGAGAATCATTCTTGATACTCTTAAGAGAGAATAACTATATGGTAAATTTAGAAAGTGTGAATTCTGGATTCAGGAAATTTCTTTCTTTGTCTATATAGTCTCCGAGGACAAAATCACTATTGATCCTTTAAATATAAAGGCAATTCAAGAATGGCCAGCACTGGAAAGTATAATTGAGGTACATAGTTTTATTGGTTTAGTAGGTTACGATCAGCATTTTGTCCACAATTTCACCTGATTGGATAACCCATTAAACAAGCTCACACGTGAAGGGGTTAAATTCATTTCGACAAAAGAGTGTAAAGAATGTTTTGATGAATTGAAGAGAATATTAGTCAATGATCCTATCGTGACTTTACCATCTGGGAATAATGGTTTTATTATTTATAATGACACATCAAGGAAAGGACTTGGTTGTGTCCTTACGCAGAATGATAAGGTTATTTCATATTCATCAAGGAAATTAAAAACCCATGAAAAAAACTATTCAACTCATGATCTTTAGTTATCTGTAGTAATACTTGATCTAATGATATGGATACACTATCTATATGATGAAAATGTGAGATATATACTGATCACAGGAGTTTGAAATATATTCTCTCACAGAAATAACTCAACATGAGACAAAGGAGATGGCTTGAGCTACTCAATGATTATGATTGCACAATACACTACCACCCAGGGAAGGAAAATAAGGTGGAATATTCCTTGAGAATAATGGACCATGGAGATATAAAAAAGATGAGAGTTTAAAGGGATCCTATGTTCATGGATCTAGTAAGGATGGATATGGGAATTATCATTAAGGGTGAATCATCATTACTTTTTCAAATGGTTTCCCAACCATCTTTACTAGAAAGGATAAAAGTTCTCAGACTAATAATGAGGAGTTTCAAAAGAAAATTAAATCTATGAATGATGGGAGATTGATTGATTTTGTATTTGAAGATTGAATTTTGAAATTTGGGAAGAGGCTTTGTGTTCCCTCTATACCTAACCTAAAAAGGGAATTATTGGATGATGCCCATAGCACCAATTTCTCTATACACCCCGATGACACTAAGATGCATAGAAATTTGAAGGAAAATTTTTTGTGGGATAACATGAAGAGGGAGATTGTAGATTATGTATCGAAATGTGTGGTTTTTCAGTAGGTGAAGGCTGGAAGACAACATCTTAGAGGAGTCATGCAACCTATTCCAATACCAGTGTGGAAATGGGATGATATTACGATGGAATTTATCATGGGGCTACCAAAGACTCCCAAAAGGAATAATGTGATATGGGTTATTGTTGATCTTATTACCAAGCCAACACATTTTATTGATATAAGAGAATGATTACCACTTGAAATTTTAGCAAGGCTATATATTAATGAAATTGTAAAACTTCAGGGTGTACCCCTATTGATTGTTTCTGATCATGATCCTTATTTTACATCAAGATTTTGGAAAAGTATTCAGAAGTACCTATATACGAAACTTCACTTGAGCACTGCATACCACCCTCAAACTGATGGACAATCAGAATGGACTATTCAAACTTTAGAAGACATGTTGAGATCTTGTTCACATCACTTTCAAGGTATGCGGGATCATTATTTACCTCTAGTAGAATTTTCCTATAACAATAGCTTCCATTCAAGTATTCATATGGCACTATATGAAGCGTTATATAGAAATAGATGTCATACACCAAATTATTAGGATGATGTTGGTGAAAGAAAACTTATAGGTCAATAACTTTTTGAAGAAAAAATTGAGAAGGTGGATATTATACAAACCCATATGAAAACATCTTATAGTAGGAAAAAGAATTATGCCGACAACTGAAAGAAGGATTTGGATTTTCAAGTAGGAGATCATGTTTTCTTGAAGGTGTCTCTATGGAAGGGTGTTATACAATTCGGTAAGAAGGGTAAATTAACACCCAGGTACATCAAACATTTTTAAATTCTATAACTAATATGAGCTATAGCCTACCATTTTGAAATGCCTCCAAGTCACTCAAAAGTTTATGATGTGTTCCACATATCACTGTTATGGAAATACATGCTAGGCCCAATGCATGTACTAACCTATGAAGAAATAGAACTGGAACCCAATATGTCTTATTGTGAAGATCCTATAAAGATTATTGATACCAAAGAAAAAGTGTTGAGAAATCAGACAACTCGTATAGTAAAAGTTCATTAGAGAAACCATAAAATGGAAGAGGCAACATGGGAACCAAAAGAACATATGATGGGGAACCACCTGAATCATTTTATGTTGTGATATTCTAGAAATGTTGAGGACAAAATTATTTGAATGGGGGAATAATTTAACAACTCAAACTTCCACGGTACACTTATTTTTAAATAATTCAATGTCTTACGTTGTACACAACCCCGAGCTCAAGCACACCACGACCTATCAAAGTAGCCATTAAAAAGCAGTTATGAATAGTATTAACCATATTTTTGAAATTTTATAAACTTTATTTTTAAAAATAGAATTAATTTTTGAATTTATAATATCAAATTTATCTTAGGGTGGAATTTTGGTAATTTTCTGAAAAGATTCATTTTTTGTTGAATAGTGAAAATACTACATTTTAATTCAAAACTGCCTTTTCATCTAATTTATTAATTTTATTAGATTGTATTTTTAATTTTTTTAAATGTTTAATTGGATTAATTTTTATCATTTAATACAATTATATTCATTGGAGGTAATTTTATATTTAAATTGTACATAAATACTTGTCAATCTTTTAATAGACATTACTTCTTAAAAACCCATTTTTTGGTTTTGACAACGGGAATTAATTTTAAATTAATTATTGAAACTTATGTGTTTTGAATTTGGAAGAAATTATTCCATATTTGTAATTATAAGGTTCAAACTATGTTAATAATTACCTTTTATTTTTTGACATTATGAATAGTATCTTTAGTAATTATTTTATTTACCATGGTTAAAGGGTAAATATGGTAAATAAGGGTAAAAAATAATATTATAATAATATTAAACTATCCTAACACATGTCCTAATCCTATTGGATAGATATTTATGACCATTAGATTCCTTGAGTCTATTTTGGGACCCCATGGACCCACTTGGGTGTGATAATGAAATTTTATAAGAATTAATTTAATGTATAGAAAAATATAACATAAAAAGTGTCTTTTACTAAAAAAAATTTATATGGGGTTATATAATTTATCTCTTAGACGATAAATAGTCATTATAAATATAAAAATATTTACTACATCATGATATTTTATTTATAATTTTTAGACATTAAATAAATAAATTTATTTATGAAATAATAACGATGTTGTATTTTCCTTATTAATGAAAGTATCAAATAAATGATATTGTAAATATTAAAATAAATATAATTTGAAAGTTTTTATGCCATAAAATAATTTTATGGATTAAACTGACATATGAGGTATTATTTAATGACTGTTTTTTTCAAGAAATCAAGTTGTTATGACTTTAACAAAAATCAATTACTAAATAGTGTCAAAATTGACGTAAATGAGTTTAAAAAAAAAACTATTTTATTAAATGATATAAAAATCCTAAAAAATATAAGATAAAAAATATGACTTATATAATATTAAAATTTTCATTAATGATCCAATTGGGGTTCATTTTGCATTTTATAGTAACTAAATTAATCCTATAGTGTAAAAATACAAGAAGACAAGGTAAGAGTTAAACTGTTTAACTAAGGATTAATCCCTAAAGATAAGGATACTTTTATTATCTAAACATGTATAAAACCTATTTTTTGAGAGGATTTAGACCCATACTCATCTTATAATCAAAATAAATTAAATTTTATCTATTAGAAACCTAATATCATTTTATAATAAATTAATATTTCAAGATTTTCCTAAAGTGCCCCTCACCTCTCTTATAAAAGGGATCCTACCTTTCTCTTTAATTCACACCTCCAAAACCCTTTTTCTCAGAAGAAACCTGATAAAATATCCTCCCAAATTTCATAAATGAATCCTAGAGGCCACCCTTTGGTAAGAAAACCAACTTAAGGAGTCCTTTTGTGCAAATCAAAAGGAGACACCTGAAGAAGAGGTAATCATTTTATCCCCTATTTCAAAGATCATTTCTTCTTCTACTTATTCTACTTATTATTACTAATTTGTTACCAATATGAAATAATTAATCCAAAATATAATATATTGTGAGATTTTTTTATGATTATGGTACATCCATATTCATCTTTTACCCATCATATGAAAAACAATATCACCATGCGTGCGTACGTATGGCTTACCGTCTCCACACCATAGTGTAAACTGTTTTTCATCTATATTTTATTTCTATGGGTATAATGATGAATAAAAATGACTTAAATAAATAATATAACATGATATTATAACTTTATAATTTATATTCAATCAAAATCCATACCATTAAATTATTAAAGAAATGATATCATCGCTTGTGTGTGCGTACGACTTACCATCTCCACGATGTGATGAGACTCATCTTCCATGTTCACCATCAAAAAATGATTATAAAGATATATATTATGAATAATTATGAAATATATGAAATAATAATGATACTGGAATTATATATATATATATATATATGTGTGTGTGTGTGTGCATATATTCAATACGACAAGAAAATGAAAACAACGTTCATGCGTACGTACGACTTACCATCTACATGAATGGTGTATTCCATGTAATATATATATATATATATGTGTGTGTGTGTGTGTGTGTATCTATTATATCCATCCAATGGACCGAAGGCCTTCAATTTTTTATTATAAGATAAGATAAGCCCCCTTTTAAGGGAATAAGGGGGGGAGATAGACTTCAGGGACATAAGACATCACATGACCTGAGGGTCAAAGAGAGAAAAAACCGGACAACAACATGGATCAGCCCCAGCCCAGCATATAATCATGATGAAACACTCCACCATTGCATGACAGTTCAGCAATCATGTGTCATGTGTTAAAAAACATGCCCGATCCGACCGTTGACGCCATACCCTCTCAAACAACCAAATCTGAAAATCCCTACGAAGAAGAAAGACATTCTCTAAAACCTCCTTTGGGAAAAATCTATTCGGTCAATCCAGCTGCATCACCAGCAATCTCAAGACCATTTCACCACCATCAATGACTATCCTAGTCAAATTTCGTCGTACTCCACAAGACACCTCACCACCACCGTTGTAGAGGCCTAGTAGACATTCCAAGGGACACGACTTCAAGACATTGTCTCCTAGGACTGGTTGGCCTAGCATCATGCCAAGGGAACACCATCGATGAGAGGGTTCAGGTCGTCCTGAACTAGAAGCACCACTATGGGCATGGATCACCTTCATTCAAACCAAGAAATAACCCTCATCGAGTCCAAAGCAGGGCAGACATGGTGGCAAGAATATAAGTGTGAAAATACAGAGAATAACCAGCGACGTCAAAGAAGGAACCCCAAAAAAGCCATAATCATACCCAATCGAATGGATCTGAATTACCAAATCCAAAATCTTGAAAACAAAAAATAAGCAGAAACACAATGCCTCTCCCTCCAAAGAACTGCAGATCAACCCATAGTCCCCCTGGAAACTCGTCAGAAAAGCTTGAGGAGTCGCCAAATTGTGCTAGAAACCCCACGTCGGAACCATTCTCAGTGCTGAATAGACCGAGCCATCAGAACTAAACCAATACATAGCCGACAGAAGGGATGCTGGGCGGAACGCCGACACATGATGAGATGACGTTACAGAATCCATCAAGGAGAGACACCGAGCCACTCATCGGAGCACCACAAACCCATCGACACCGGGAACAGGAGCCGAAGAAACGAACCCCAAATTCTAGATGCACCACTTAAAAGTTAAATCATGGCCATGCCGAACCAAGACCAGAATAAACTGCGCAAATCCAGGTTGGAGGGGGAGGGGGGAAGAAGAGGCGAAACCCTAGCCGCTACAAGAGAGGGGGTAGATGCCGCTCAGAGGAGAAAAAGAAGAGGAAGCACATTATATCTATTATATATATTTATATTATAAAATATATGATATATAAATCATATTATAAATTTTGGACGTAAGTAAATAATGATCTAAGTAATATGATCAAGAATTAAAAGTCAAAACACATACAATAAACGAAGTGATTATTACCTAAAATGTTGCATTAACTTAGAATTGTTAATAAATAGGTAATATGAAGTTATAAAAGAACCATATATGATATCATAAATATTATTCTAATTCTAATATAAGTAAATAATACCATCATACAAGAGTTTTAGACAAATACAGAGAGTATCAGACTTAAGGTAAGGGATTTTGTCTCAATTTCATTTAATTGATGCATATTGTATTGTTATGCATCTAGTTGCTTTTATAAGGTGTATATTCTACCTTTTGACTTGTTATATCATGAATCTCATTATTTTCATAGTATTATATTATTTCATTCATGGGAATTATGGATAGATCCATATTACTCATTTAATATGGTTATTTGAAAAGGAATACAATTTATTTTTATTATTCAGTATGAAAAATACTTTGGAATGTCAATGACGGGTGGAGACCAGACTTTATATAGCTCCTCAATGCATTGATAGGTTCTCACGAGACAAATAATTTGGCCAAATGGGTTTCTACCCTTAATTTTAAACCATCTTGTGAAAGGTCTTAACGGTAATAGGTTTTCATGTGCCTGAGACATGGCATCCTTAAATAAAGTATTTCCCTCATTTAATTGAAATTATTATTTATCCATGAGATTTTGCATGAAAATATATTTGGAAGTAGTTCGTTCCCAATTTATTTATTTATGGCATATTTTTCAGTTCTTTACTTTCTATATTATCTGTGCCTTATCTAGTTTTGTAAGTGGAAAGTGTTCTCAGATATTTACCTTTCCATATAGATTTTTTATTGATTCTATTAAACATACCATTACTAAGCAATTCAGATCAGCCTTATTATGTTTCTCTCCCTACGTTATGAAGAAGATAACTTTGATTAAGCTCTTAAAGATGCTGTTTATTTCATTTATTGTGCAACATGTCTTTTTTTTTGTTTTCTCAATTTATTATGGGTATCTTTTTTGTAATATGGATTTCTAAGACTTCTAAATTGTACAGTCCTTTGGGATGTGATTACTTGTAATCATGCCAATGTAATTTAATAATGCACCGACTTCATGTTATCTGGGATCGGTGCATTACAGATTGATTTATTTTAATTATTTAATAAAGTATCTGGGGATAAAGAATAAATCCTAGTTGTCTTATCTATATGTATTAGATGGTTCATAATAAAAAATTGACTACATTTTTAGGGTTGAAATTGAGAATGGAGTGCTTTAGATTCAACGAATTTCAAGTGACATAAATGAATAATAAAGTATTAAAGTGGATAAAAATATTAAAAAACTCATGGGATTTTAAAGGTCAAAACTATCATGATTTTATTCCACTTGAATACCTCTAGGGTTTGTAGTGAAATTGATTTTGACCCTCGATGCCCACCTCTAATAGAGTAAATAAAATGAAACATAGGTGGAATCACACACTTTAGTCCTAGGTATGAAATTAAACCACTAATAAAAACCTAAACACTACAAATAAAATTATCCCAACCATCCAAATAAATATAAAATGTGTGTTATGTCTCAAAAAAAACTAGATATATCCAATAATTAATATATAGATAATAAATAATTCCCATAGGAAGAAACAACTCCTCTAACATCCACCGACCAATAAGATCATGAGCTAGTAAGCTCCAACTTGATCTCCAACACTATCATGAAAAATATAATATTGAAGTATATTGAATTAGGGGCGAGAATATAAATATAATTAGTGGGTTCCTCTCAATGAACTATTATGTCAATGAGGAAAAACCATACTAAATATTCTATGAAGAAATACTAAAATTGACACATTATTTTTTTCTAGATAAATCTACAAACCCATCTCACCAAAAATACACTCTCCAAAATCTGAGTATATGGTATAAATATAATAAAATCAAGTTTAACTATTAAGGTACCACACAACCACTTCCCCACCAATATACTCACACGAATTTACAAATGACACATGTCCCGACACAACTATCCTTCCCTTATCCACATACCACATCATACCATAACCATAATCTCATAATACGACAACCATATTATAACCCACATCATACCAATATCACATGATCACATAACCACATATACAACTAAAATCATGGATAGAATGTAGAGATGGATAGGAAGAGTATTTAAGTATCCATATCCACAATATCATGGATGTTGGGGGTTTACTCGATACCAAAAACCTCATATATTTATAGCTTAGGTTACTCAAATTAAGTGGCTTCATGAATTAACAAATAAACATACAATGATATATAATATTTTCAAGGGACAATTTCCATGTGGATCGACCCTTTTTTCATTTTCAAAGACTGAGGTGCATGAAGGAGGCTTGGAGGAAGTCTAGAGTAGTTCAATTTCTAAAATATGGAAGCAGGGAGATTTTATGAAATGTAAAATTTTATACGATGTGAAAGTAGGTTTCACAATGTGTAATAAATCAGGATTTAAAAATAAATAAATAAAAAGGTGATGATTTTTTTGGATGAAATCAAACCCTAAGGATTACACAACGTGAAAGGGGATTGCACATCTTACAAATCCCCGATGTTGAACAGTTTAAATTTTTTCATCAACTCAGGTTTTCAAACCCTACGGCTGTAGTGCCTCTCTCTTCTGATTCTAGGAGACCCATGACTCCCTTCTAGGCGTTTTGGAAATTCCTTTGACAAAGATCAATCTCTATCTTCCCTCCTTCGATCCATCTTCTATACAAGGTATATTCTAACTATGTTCTTTTAGTTTCTTTAATCTATTTCCTCTTTCCATGTGATGTCCCTTGATCTCCATGTTTATAATAGAGTTTTTTCATTGTTTGTTTGTGCGGTTGTGACGTGACGTACTTGGGTGAATGCAATTCTTATAGGAGAGGCGATTGGGATCTGTAGTGTTGGTTTGTTCTCATGCTAAGAATGTTGAAACCCTTTTGAGGTAGGGGATTATTTTATTCTATTTTTTATGTGAAATCATAAATTGAGAATGCTTTATCCCATTGAATGCTAATGGGATTAACCTAATAATTACTTGAACCAGATTAAAGAATTGGTATCTATCACACAATGATGTTGTTGTTTTTTACCATGATAACTATTTAATTTTTTTTTTCAAGATAGTGTGATATATATGCTGCATTTATTGTGCTTGTATCATAAAAAATTGGTAAATAATGCAAAGTTAGAATTAACTGATAATTAATTGGATAAAATATTTAAAGAGGCATGTTTAATGAATTTGGTGCGTTGAAATATTAATGCTGAAAGCATGTTTATATGAATTTACCTTCCATGTGATAATGAAACTAAATAATGATGTGAAGCATGTTGATGATTTTTTTATAAAATAATTAAAGGCATGTTAAATTAATTGCTTTATTAATTGTGAAAAATTTTGATAGTTTGCAACTTAGGTTTCCCATAGTTGGAACCTGTGAATAAAGAATCGTTAAATTCAAGATGGAATAACAATCAGTTTTGTGATAAAAGATAATGATTTTATAGGGCATTAATTTACTGTTTGCATGATACAAATAAATGGCTTATTTTGAGGGCCTAGTTTCCCTATTTCTTTCTTGTTTGTTTCTTGTTTTTGTGATGTGCACTGGATATGAGACTTATGATATGGGACAATGAGGCCTGGATTTGACATAAGCCTAAGATGGATGATTGTATAGGGATGTTGTGGTATATAGGGTGGGGAGACCTGATTGTTGTGGAAGCAGTTGACACTTTTGATGGCCGGATGCATCGGGATATGCATGTGGTTATCAGGGAGGACACTGGAGATGACATAATGGGTTAAAGGTAGGCTTACATGTTGATATGAAAGCTAAATACTTTATTAAATCTATTGTTTGTCTTAATTCCATGTTATTGTCTATCTTTGTTCCTTTCCCCACCACTTGAGGTAGATGGATGTTCCTAGTTGTTTACATTGCTTTTTAGCTTAGGATATTTTACTAGAATACCAAGTAATATGGAAATTAATGATGTTAATAAATAAATAAATGCTTAACCCATGGGTTTGGAGATTGATGGGATAAAATGGTGGGTTTATAATATTGAGAAGTCATGTACTCAATTTTCTTATGAGTAGAGGGAATGAAACATTGTTTTAATGGTAAATTAATGTAACATGGAATTGTCAATAGCTAATTAATGGCTAATTAATTAATTAACGTAATGTGGAACTGATGAAAATGAGTAAAATAATATAATGTATCTCTTTAAATGGATTTGTGCTTATAGGATATTTGGTCTTATTAGTGGAAGATGGGAGTCCGAAAGATGTAAGATATAGTTGGTCCTGAGACACGGTTATGCCCATAGTGAGGTTGTAAGCAATAGTATATCTTGTACGTTTTTTATTTTCATATGTTACTCCACCTTGTTGGTTAGGATGACTGGCACCTCATGGATTCTAAGCCTATAGGGGGTGTTTTACCCAACATCCTAATGGGAGGATGTATGACTGACTACCCCTTTGGCCTCACTCTCATCTCTTGGTAGTTACTTGTGCTGGTATGCACGACATTTATTTTTCCCCATATATGTGTAAAGAGGGATGTAATGGATTGTTTTTATTTCACATACATGTATTCTAAAATATATTTTTATAAGGACTATTATAGGTATAATGTGTAGTGATTGTGATGTCTTGAGGATCCTTAATGTTTGGGCTGTAACGACTTGTAATTTAATACCTGATAAATGGTACACTTTATATGAGATATAGTGGATCTCAGAAACTACCTTGTTACTTTTGGGTTATGTGGATGTGGTGGTTTATTGCATAAAGTGCACATTGTGGTGCCCCTCCCAGGTGTCTGCAGGCTAGAATTTTTGGATAGAGATGCTCAAAAAGTACGATGTTGGGGAAGAGTGGAAAACTAGTGGGGAAGTGGTAGCGGGGTATTCTTGATATTATTTTTTATATTATATTCTTTTTTACGTGATACTTGGTGACAATATCGATGGTGAGGTTGAAAACATAGTATACCATTTTAGGTGACGAGTTAGTTTGACTTGTTGTTCACTGTGCCTTAGCATGCTTTCTTTACCTCTTATACGAGAGGCTTCAGTGAGGATCCTACTGAGTATGCTGTTATACTCCCCCTATGTATATATAACCTATTTTTCAGGTTAGTTGGATTAAGTTAATGATCAGGATAGTTACTACTATCTAGGGGTTTATCAAGACCTGTTTGGGCTTCATGGTCGTCATCGTCTTTACCTTTCTTTTGGTACTCGTAATTTTTCTTTTAGTTGTAGTAGTTATTGCATGTCATTAAATATATTTACTTGGGTTTTATGATTAGGATTTGGTTGGTGTCTATCTTATCTCTCCCTTTTGCATGCATTATATTAGAGGTTAATGCCTTTCATATGTGTGTATATTATACCATCACTTCTAGTCGCCAACCCAGGGCCTACTAGAGGTAGGACTCGGGTGTCACTATCTCTATTCTCTCATTACCAATTTAGAAGGGGTACACCTTGCGAGGAAGGGGTCATGGAGGGATATGATGAAGTGTGGAGTCAGACACATGTGAGGATTCATGGGATGGTAGAGCAGTGGTGTCAGCTAAGTTTAGCAAGAGATGTAAACACAGGAGAGTATCATGGACACAAGTATTTACCCCCCTATTATCTGATGTACATACCTTTAAGCTTACAATGGATACTAAATGAGGTGATACTAGTTACAGGGTAGAGACCTAGGAAAGGATCATGCATCATTCTTCTATATGTCTGTGTTTGAATGGGTAGACCTTGGGATAAGTTAACCTAAAATTAATAAAATAAACAATTAATTAATGATAAAGTCATCTGTATTCCAGGTTTATAAGATCTTACTATTTCTTATTTTTTAGTCATGGCACTAGGCTGACGTCCTTTTCAGGTTTTTGTAGAATATTTTCAGTAGGTTGTGCAAGAAAATCACCGTAGAGTGGAGGTTAAAAATAACGAAACTTAGAGGCGGAAAATCTGAGATTTTCAATGCTAGAGTCTATAGAGGTATGATGAATCCATTTCATATGTAGTCACAGAAGACTAGTTAGAGGAGGTTGATATAGACTTTAGTTCGATCCGTGATTAGAAGGATCAATAGGTATCATTGGTTTTTATGATGTTGTGTGGGGAATCAAGGGATTGGTGGTTATTATTCCATAGGGATTAGGAGGAGTCGACAATCTCATGGGAGATGTTTTGAGACTATTTCAAAGATGAGTTTCTTTATTCGACTACGAAGGTGGACAATCACCAAGAGATTCTCACCCTTTTTTAGGGGAGATCCAATGTTCAATAGTTTGGGATCCATTTCAAGAACCTTCTGTGACATGATTCAAACTTATTTCTAGATGATGATTTCAGGTTGAGGCATTTCTAGGAGGATTTTCATCCAAATATCCAATTCCAAGTCACCCCATTTATACTAAAGATGTATATCTTGGTGATGGAAAGAGAAGAGGTCATTGAGAGGATGTTAGCCAGAACCAGCTCATCATTAGAGGGGAGTCATCCAGATTCCTCATGAAGTAAATATATGGTCTGAGGTTCCTAGTTTTTAATACATAGGAGCTTTCGATCAGCTGAGGGTAGGTCCCATACCTCAATTTCTTGTTTCTCCTAGGGAAATGACTATTAGTTATATGCTAAGGGATTATATGCATGTTTTTCTTGTGAAGTATGAGGTGATCAGTAGAAAGAGTGACCGACCTTTTTAATTCATTAGTGTGTTCTAGGTATTCCACTACAGGTTCCTCCGTTGAGGCAGTTCCAGCTCAGGCAGCAGTAGTAGGTTTCTCTATTTTGGGATAAAAAAGAGTAGATTGGGTAGGTAGAGGAAAACTCTGGGACTCTCCCTATCCTTAGAGATTATAGCATGTTCGTGGAGGTGGTTGTCATCATGGTCATAGAGGTCATGGATTATGTAGTGGTTAACTTGATGCTTTTTCATTTCCCACACCAAGAGAGCTAGAAGGATGTACCCTTTTCTTGTTTTCTACATAGGATCATGCCTTGTTTGATCTAGAAGATACACACTCCTTCATATCAACTACCATTTTCCATGCTTTGAGGCTTGAGCTAGAGAGGCTTACAGTTCCCTTGGCATTGACTATTCAACTTAGAGTTCGAGATGACTTGTTTGGTGTATGTAGAGATTGTGATCTAGTTTTGGGGAAAAATTGTTCTTGGAGAGATTTACTATATTTATAGATACAACCATATGACATCATCCTCAGCATGGATTTTTTGTATTCATTGTAGTATATCATGGATTGATTTAGGATATGGGTTGTGTTATTTAATGGTGATGGGTATATTGAAGTGTTTTTTGGTGAGTGACACCCTCATATGGTTTAGAGGTGTGTGCTGTCCTTGTCATCCTTGATGGATAAGCTGATGATAAGTTCATCAGGGGTTCAGTAGTCGGCATTTCCCAATTTCATAGAAGAGTACCCTTATTTCTTTCCAAAGGAGGTTATATCTTTACCCCCTCAATGAGAGATCAATTTTGGGATCGAACTACAACTAGATGTGTCTTCTACCTTGATGTCCCTGTATAGGATGGGACCTTCTAAGTTGTGAGACCTATGTATACAACTCAATGGTTTATTGTAGTGTGGTTTTATTTAGCTGAGTGTGTCATTGTGGGGTGGACAATTTTTTTTCATGAATAAGGGTGATGACAATTTGCGGTTGTGTATCAATTATCATCACTTGAACTAAGTGATAGTGAAGAATCACTATCCTCTTCTAGATATTGATGATTTATTTGATCAAATAAAGGTTTCAAGTTGGTTCTTGAAGATAGATTTGTGGTTTGGATATCATTAAATGCCTGCAAAGGATGATGATATTCTGAAGATTGATTTTTGTTGTCATTATGGGAATTATGAGTTTTTTGTGATGTCGTTCAGTGTGAAAGATACTCTAACTGTGTTCATGGGGTTAATTAACACTGTGTTTTGTGAGTTCTTGGTTAATTTTACAGTGATTTTCATCGATGAAATACTTATGTACTCCTCATTTTAGAATGAGAATGTAGAGAATCTGTAGGTCGTTTTGGGAGTTCTTCATCATTAGCAGCTATTTGGGAAGTTCAAGGAGTGTGAGTTTTGGGCTCGAGAAGTCTATTTCTTAGGGAATGTTGTATCCCAATAGGGAGTATCTGTGGATCCATCGAAGATATAAGAATTTGTGTCCTGGGAATTCCCCAAGACATTGGTAGAGGTGTGAAGTTTCGTTTGTCTAGCAAGCTATTACAGGAGGTTCATATCTAATTTCTCTCATGTTATGACTCCTATTACAACATTGACCAGAAAGGATCAGGCATTCTTGTGGACTAATCGATGTCAGACAACTTTTGAGTATCTGATAGATAAGCTGGTTAGTGATCTAGTTCTTTGTCTGCCAATAGAAGTTCAATTTGAGGTTTTCTATAATGATTCTCATATTGGTTTGGGCTATGTTCTATTGTAGAAGTGATCGGTTGTTTCTGACGGGTCTTAATAGTTTTTTCTCCATGAGTGTAACTACGCTGCCCATGATCTTAATTTGGTGGCAGTAGTGTTTTCATTGATGTTTTGGAGACATTACCTAATAGGTGAGCATTTTGTGGTCTTCAATGATCATATGAGCCTGAAGTATATTTTCTCCCAACGTGACTTGAACTTGCATCAGTATCAGTGGATGTAGTTATTACAGGATTACGAATTTGAGATTTCATATACACATGGGAAAGGGAATGTTGTAGCTAATGGATTGTTCATGAAGTCACGTAGTGATGCTGTGTGTTAATCTGGTGATTCATAGAGAGTGATGGAAGAACATTTAGAATTTCCTCTAGTTATGGGAGAAGTTTTGGGAAGAGGTTGTATTTTTTATATAATGGCGCAATCATCTCTAGTGCATTAGGTGGAGGAGTCCCAATTGTGAGGATCATGAGGTGGAGGTCTGGATAGATCGAGTTGTTTAAGGAAAGTCCCTTGATGGTTGTTCTAAGGATAAAAAAAACCTAGTGTTGTTTCAGGGAAGGATTATCATTCCTTTGGAGATGCATGAGATGGTTCTCAGAGAGTTCCATAGTTCTCATTTTGTGGTATACCACGGTGTGAAAAAGATATACTGAGATTTTAGAGGTTATTTTTGGTGTCCTGGGTTGAAGTGTGTAGTTTCAAAGTTTGTGTCTCGATGTTTGGTCATCCAGAAGGTGAAGGTCAAGCACTATGTTCCCGATTGTTTTCTCGAGTCATTAGAGGTTCCTTAGTGGAAGTGGGAGGACATATTGATGGAATTTGTTACCGATTTAACTCAAGATTAGGGAGACTATGATGCTACATTATCGGTAGTGGATCATTTGATGAAATCATCCCACTTTATAGTGATCAAGGAATCGAGATCAGTAGAGGTTTTTTCAAGGTAGTATTTTTTGGAGGTGGTGAAATTCCATGGGGTCTCGAGGACAATCATTTCTGATCAAGATAATCATTTTATCTCCAGGATATGGAGAGGTCTCTAGTAAGATTTTGGTTTACATCTATACCTAAGCACTACTTTTTATCCATAGATGGATGGTTAGACAGAGTAGACCACCCAAAATTTTGAAGTCAAATTGTGCTCTTGTGTTCTATATTCTAGAGATTTGTGGATGAGGCACCTTACCTTGGTAGAGTTCTCTTACAACAATAGTTTTCACTCCATCATTAGTATGGTGCCGTTTTAATCCTTGTATCGACGACCTTTCCATTCTCTACTGTGTTGGACTGGGGTCAGATAATCAATAATTATTAGGAAAAACTAGTACATAGTTTTACAGAGATGGTTTAGGTGATTCATGGGAGGATGAAGGAAGCACATGATCATTAGAAATCCTATTCTAATCATAGGATGAGGCCTCCAAAGTTTGACATTAGGGATCATGTGTTTTTAAAGGCGACTCTGCATCATGGGCAGTGAAGGTTTGGTCATGGGAGTAAGTTTTCTCCCTGGTTTCTTGGGCCTTTCGAGGTGTTATATCATATTAGAGCCATGGCATATCAGATAAAAATTTCTCCATAGATGAGATGGATATATGATGTTTTTTCATGTGTCACAGCTCTGTCATTATCATCATGGCGACTCTTACATCATCGATTGGGGTGAGATCAATGTTGAACATGATGAAACCTTTGATGAGTGGTGTATAGAAATATAGGTCCTCTAGGATAAATTTTTACATAGACATTCTATGCACCTGGTTCATTTCTTATGGAAACATATTGGCGTGGAGGAGAGTACCTTGGAATGTGAGTTACAGATACACACTCAGTATCCCGAGTTGTTCGATGTTTATCTCTTCTCTTGTAACACTATTAATTTTGTAGTTGTAGACATAATCTGGTGTATGAGATGGATTTATCCTATTTCTTATTGTGATATACTCTCTTTTGAGAGGTATCTCTCCCAAGAAAGTGTTTAGGATATGGTTGTAGTTGTTGTGTGGTTTCATGCTATTCCTTTGATGAGGTGGTTGAGCTCCTTTGGTGGTGAGAGCCTTGAGAGGTATCTCATGGGGTAACTATTCAGATGAACCCTTTCTATTTTCTCTCTGGGATGGTATCAGATTCTTGAGGAAGAAAATGTTTTGAGAGGTATCTAATGTAAGGGCCTGAATCTTCTTGGATCGACCCTTTATGAATTTTTTTAAGTCTGAGGTGCATAGAGGTGGCTTGAAGGAAGTGTGGAGTAGTTCTGTTTCTAAAATCTAGAAGTAGAGATATTTTATGCCATGTAAAACATTACATGAAATTAAAGTATCTTTCATGATGTGTCACAAACCGTTGTTTAAAAATAAATAAAATAAAAGGTGACACATTTTTTAGTGTAAACTGGACCCTAAGGATTACATGGTGTGAAAAGGGATTACCTGTCCTGTAAATCCCCGATGATGTACATTTTAAATGTTTTCTCCCACAGAAGTTTTCAAAACCTACAACTTAAGTGCCTCTATCTCTCAATTATAGGTGACCTGAGACTATCTTCTTGGTTTTTTGGAGATTCCTTTGTCAAGGATCGATCTCTAGCTTCCCTCCTTAGATCTATATTCATCCAAGTTATGTTCTACTTTCTTTCTTGAGTTTTCTTTGATTTTTTTTCTTTTTCCTCCTTGGCATGTTATGTCCCTTGATCTCCATGTTTATAGTAGAGTTTTTTTGGTTGTTTGTTGGTGCTACTGTGGTGAGACATCCTCGGTTGGATGCGGTTCTTGAGAAAGAGGTCATTGGGATCTGAAACATTGGTCCATTCTCATGGGAAGAATGTTGATACCCTTTTGAGGTAAGGGATTTGTTGATTCTCTTTTATTTTAAATTAAATCATAAATTGAACATGATTTACCCCCTTGGATTCCAATGTAATTAACCAGATAATTACTTAAATTGGATTAAATAATTGGTATCGATCACAAGGTGATATTGTTCATTTGTACTGTGATAATATTTTGCCTCTTATTTTTCTAGATAGTGTGATATCAATTTTGTGTTTTTGTGCATGGATTTTCATGTTGAATTGGTAAATAATGTAAATCCATAATCAATTGATAATTAATTGGCTAAAATATTTAAAGAGTCATGTCTAATGAATCTGGTGTGTTGAAATCTTAATGTTGCAAGCATGGTTATATGAATTGACCTTCCATGTGTTAATGGAACTAAATAAAGATATGAATCATGTTGATTCTTATTGAAAAAAGAATTAACGGCATGTTAAATTAATTTCTTAATTAACTGTGACAACTTGTGATAGTTTACGTCCTAGGTTTCCCATAGTTAGAATCTTTTAATAATGAATTGGTTAATTCAAGATGCAATAAGAATCAGTTGTCTAATAAAAGATAATTTTTTGCTAGGTCCTGAATTTCCCATTTGCATGAGAAGGATAAATGCCTTGTTTTGAGGTCCTAGTTTCCCTATTTGTTGCTTGTTTGTTTCTTTTTGCTTGTGATGTGCTCTGGATATGAGCATTATGATATTGGGAGGTGGGGCCCAGATGTGATGTGAGCATGATATGGATGAGCCTGGAGGGATGTTGTGATATGTAGGGTAGGGAGGCCTGGTTTTGTGGCAGTAGTTTACTCTTATGATGGAAAGATGCATCGGGATATGCATGTGGGTGTCAAGGAGGACACTGGAGACGATATAATGGGTTAAATTTGGGATTACCTATTGATATGAAAGCTATATTCTTGCTTGAATATATTGTTTGGTTGATATCTAGGTTGTTGGTTATCTTCTTTCCTTTCCCCACATCTTGAGGCAGATGAATGTGTGTGGTTTTTTACGTTTTTTGGTATATTAGGTTGTTTTCCTAGAATAACTAGTAATATAGAGAGTAATTATGCTAATAAATTAGTAGATGTTTAACCCATGGGGTTGGAGCTTATTGGGATAAAATTATGATGTTATAATTCTAAGAAGTTGTGGACTCAGTTTGCTTATGCCTGGAGGGTATGGAACTTTTTTTAATGCTAAATTAATGTAACATGAATTTGTTAATGGTTAATTAATGGTTAATTAATTAATTAAAATAAAATAAAACTGATGAAAAGGAATAAAATAGAATATTGTGGATCTTTAAAGGGTTATGTACTTATAGGATATCTAGTCTTAACAGTGGAAGCCAAGAGTCTGAGAGACATTTTCTATAGTTGTGTCTGAGACTAGGTTATTCCCATAGTGTGTTTGTGAGATATATTATATCATGTATGTCTTGTGTTTTCATACGCTACTCCACCCTGTCAGTTAGGGTGACTGACACCTTGGGGATTCTGGTCTAGGGGGTGTTTTCCCCAACATCCTGATGGGTGGATGGATAGATGACTACCCCTTTGATCCCACTCTATTCTCTTGGTAGTTACATATTATAATATGAACGTCGATTATTTTTCCCTATATATGTGTGTAGATGGATGTAATGAATTTTGGTTATTTTAAACACATGTATTCTGGATATAGTTTCCTAAGGACTACTATAGGTATAACATGTATTGGTTGTGATGTCTTGAGGAACCTTACTCGGTGTATTATTTGTAATGGATTGAGGTATAATACATGATTTATGATATATGATATATAGGATGGGGTGGATCCTAAAAATTACCTGGTTACTTTTGGGTTACATGGATGTGGTGTTGTGTTTCATGAGGTGCTCATTGTGGTGCTTCGACTAGGTGTCTGTGGGCTAGCCTTTTTGGAGAGAGATTCTCAGGACGTTTGATGTTGGGTTAGAGTATAAAACCATTGGAGAAGTGGTAGTGAGGTGCCCTTGATATTCTTTATTATATTACATGATCTTGTATGTGATACTTTGTGAGAGTAGCCATGGTGAGGGTGAGAACTTTTTATACCTATTTAGATGACTAATTAGTTTAACTTGTTGTGAACTGTGCTTTATCATGCTTTCTTTACCTTTTACATGAGAGGCTCCAGGGATGATCCTACTGAGTATACTGTTATACTCACCATATGTATATATGAACCATTTTTCAGGTTATTTGGAGAAGGTTGGTGATCATTTTGATTACTACTAACTTGGGTTTTAGTAGGAGTTGTTTGTGCTTCGTGGTCATTTCCATCTTTACCTTTATTTTGGTACTTGCACTTTTCCTTTATATTATATTAGTTATTTCATGTCACTATATATGTGTACTTGGATTTTCTTTTATAATGGATTCATTGTAGGAGTTGGTTTGTTTTTGTCTTATCTATCAATTTTTAATGTGTTCTATTAGGGGGTAATATCTCCTATATGCATGTTTATTGTACCCTCAGTTATAGTCACCAAACTGGGACCTACTGAATTCGGGACTCGAGTGTCACTATCTCTTTTCTCCCATTGCTGGTATAGGAGGGGTACACCTTATGGGGAGGGGTCATGAAAATTTTAAAAAATTCTAATACAAGGTTCTACATCCCACAATTTTCACTAATATAACCATCTCATTACATACATTATCACTACCACACAACATTCATCTACACCATTATATTCCCTAGAATTCATCAGAAAAACCACACAATTTAACTTTATCAATTCTAAAACAAATTACTCACAATTATTTATCAATTACAAGTTACCACATTGATTTACTACCACATTAATTAATTACTTTTAGCACTTCATTTATTTATTTATTGTATCAATATAATTCAATGACATTACACTTATTTAGGTCATTCATTCATTCATTCCATATCAAATGAAATCTAGAATTCTCATTATAATTGTGTCAACCTAACTACACATATTCCTTCATGTAAAAATACTATAAACTCAGCATCACAATACCTAGATATAATATCATATTCCATAAACCATGTTATGGTTTAGTCTATTCAAGGAAAATCATATAACCATGATATGTAAATCTACACCCCTTAAGATTGTTCTGTTTTTTTTATTTTAGAAAATTTTGATAAAAACCATGACATCAATGAATAAATCAAGAACTAGTTTTCTAGTATTTCATTTAATCAATTTGATGAAACCAAAATGACCCACTCAACCCTATCATTTTTTTAACTTTAAAAATAAACCATGACATGGTTTTTATCCAATTCTAGTAAGTAAATCCACCAAAATAAAACTTAACACCATAACATTAACCACAAAACTTTTAAAAAATGTCACAAAAACCTAAAAAAGGACATAGTTTCACCTTTCATGGATTCTAGTCTCAACATAAATATTTATCTTCCAACCATGACTTCACACCCCACTAAAATCCATAGACCATGGAAAATAAAGGAAACCATGATGAACTAAAGACACAACCATGATTCAATTACTCTCAAAAATTTGATTTTCACATCAAGATAGACTTTATATTATTCAAAAAAATTTGTAAATTCAATTTACTTCCAAAAAACATTATCTCCTCTTTTAAAAAAACTTTTAAATCATATAAATTCAGGAACAATATTCACTTCCACCACTAGAATCAACTTATGAACATCCACATACTAAACATCTTGACTTACACTTATAGTAATTATTCTAAAACATCCAAACATATATACACACTCAAATGATTCATTTTTATACATCTTGAATAATATAAATGTGGATCCCGTCTGTTTTGAAACTATCCTATTCATCTTTTGATTCATCATGATTTCTTTTATCATCGTACATGTCCTTATCAATAAATTTAACTAATGTGATATAAAATCCAACACATAAACTGCTTGTAATAATATCCCCCATTATATTTTGTTTATAATAATACTATAAATAAAATTCCCCATTTAACACTAATTTATTAAAATCAATATATGGATTTATAGTGAATTCTACCCAGTCATCCTTTGAAAATAAAATGAAGTGTTCTTCTTGTCTATATATTTTATTTAATTATCATATCCTTTCACATAAAATTTATTAGGGGTATATATTCTTATCTCTTCCCCCTTTATTTTGGTTTGATTTATTATAGTTTCACAATGTTGGGGATAATACAATACATTTATATGAAATTTAACTCAATTGGTTTTAGTTATTATTTGGAAATTAAATATTTGTTACAATGACTTAATTTTGTTAAAAATATAGTATTATTGAATAATGGTTTTCTAAATTCAATGTCATTGTAGAGGGTGGTATTGAATTTCTAAAGATGCATGTCTTGAGAAAAATTATTTTGCACGATCATAAAGAAGAAAGATGGAAGCATGATAAATGAACAGACAAAAAAAACTGATTATAAGTTTTAATTTGTCGATTTCAAATTTTAAAATCTATTTTGTAACTAAATATTTCATTTATATTTTCCACAACGTTCTTTAAAGGACCTTGATAAACAATAAGCTTACAAATTTGGGCCAAATGATCATTTGCACCAAGTATTACGAAAAGAGAACCATAGGAGAGTATGATGTTGACCAGGGAAGAGTATTGTCCCCACTAGATATTAGTCCACTTCAGGTGTTAGTTCTGGTAGTATTGAGTTGGAATCAGTTCATGTAGAAGAATAACATGATCATACAGAGGCAACTAAAAAATAAAAAATATCCATACAAGAGCATGAATAGAGTCAAAAGGCCAACAAGCGATTTATGAAGGTTATTGTAGCCTTATGTCTATCACTTCCATCCGATACCACCACAGTTTTTGATACATGAATTTTCACGATGTGTTCATTGTATGATTCATCAAGTAATGGTGATGTTGGTACTAGTGTTAGATGGGACAATAAGTTTCTTGGCGATGGTAATGATGATCGTAATGGTGATGGTGATGGTGACGGTGATGCTGATGGTGATGGTGAAGATGATGGTGAGGATGACGATGAGGATGATAGTGAGGATGATGTTGTTAATGATGATGACGATGATGGTGATGATATCTGTTATGAGGAGAGAGAGATTTATCCATTACATTTTTATTGATATTTATGACACATGATGTTTGATGATTTGATGATAATGTATATATGTGTTGTTTTAAATGTGTGTTGTCACAAGTTGAATGCATTAATTGGATTCTCGATTTTTTTATATTGGATGGAATTTGTTTGCGGGTGTGGGTGCGTGTATTTTTCTATGAGGGGGGCTATTTTCTACCTACATAGAGGAGTTCTATACTAATAATTTCATTAAAATGTTGGTATTGGGAAAATGCAAATCACCTATACCAATAGTTTAGAGAAAACCATTTATATAGAGAAATATCCACACCTAAAATTCCAACAGATTGGAGAACCATTGGTATAGACTATACTAACGGTTCTCTATCCTATACCAATGGTTTCAGTACCATTGGTATAACCCCTTTTTCTTGTAGTGATCACTTGGTGCTTCCACTGAATCTCTCTTATCTCCTTTGAGGAAGTACAAACCCGATCCTTCACATGTAATGATCTTAGAGGCCATACCAATAGAGAAATATCTCTCTTATGAGGAACAACTGATGGAGATTCTGAATAATAGAGAGAGTGCTATGAAACTAGAACACTCACCTGGTCAAAGTTTTGGGGAAAAACTATAAATTCGAGGAAGCTATGTGGGATCCTGAGTATGTGATGAGGCATAAGTATCCTCAGTTGTTTGTATCAGAGGATAAAAAAATTAGTGAGTAATTTTTATAAGGGCTATAATGTAACACCCACATATTTTATGATATAATTCTCTTTAAATAAATTTGATGTGTTTAATAGCACTCTTAACATGTAACACTTAGATTTAAGAGAATGATGTTATACTATAACATTATTATTATATCATAGTTGTTAAATTGGAGGCATTAATAGGATTAAACACATTATAAAAAAATTATTTTATTTATATAATTCAAATTTATTAAATTTTAGTAGAGTCATTATAAGCTTCAAAAATACATTTTCCCTCAAAAATGGGTTTTATTTCATTTTGTGAAAAAATAATATAATTAATTTATACCAATTTTATAAATTTTATTTGAAAAAATGAACTTCATTTTTGAAATAATAATGTAAAAATTATCTTAGAGAGTATTTTTTATAATTTTTTGAAAATTTTGATTTTTCGATGTATAGTGAAAAATAACGATTTTTATTAAAAACTACCTTTTCGTTTCAAGAATTTACAAAGTTCCATTTTTTTAAAATGATTTAAATGTAAAATTAATTCTTTTATATTATTAATAATATAATTAAGGTTATTTCAATATATTTTATGTTGGAGTTTGGTATAAAACTTTTATCACTTGAGAAAACATTTTTTATGGAAAATCTCTTTCCATTGTGTTTTGCGAGTTTAATTTTAAATTAAAATATAATAATTATGTAAATTAAATTTGATAAAATATATTAATTATTTGGAATCATCATAATTGATATTATTTAATAAGTTAAAATTAATTTTTCATCATAATGAATAGTAAAAATAGTAAAAATCTGTTACGATGGTGAAGTTTGAAACAAGTTTACCGGGGGTAAACCAAGATTTAAGGGTAATATTTCCAATTAAACTTGTCATAATACTATTTTATTACCATATTTAGATGTAATCCTATCCCAAATTTTTACCTATTACCATTTGGAAGCATTTTTCTTGAGTATGACATTATTATATTTTAATCTTTTTATAAATTCCAAGTGTGTCCTCTCCCCCACTTATAAAAGGACACCCTTTATTTCTATTATTTACACAAATTTGAGCCATCTAGATCGACAAAAATCTACCCAATTATATTATAAAAGTCTCTATCCATGAAATAGAGGTGATGTTATTCTTAAAAGACCATTCCAAGGGTCATAAAGAAAGGATCTAAATGAGACCAACCAAAGGAAATGTAATCATCCTACCTGACCTCTTTCAAATTATTTCTTCTTATACCTCCCATAAATCCATGGTTTTTATAATAAAATAATAAATTCAGTATAATAAATATAATACAATGTTATTATGACTATGGAACCACCATTATTCACCGTCTTTTTCATTAAATGATAAGTGAAAATATCATTCGTGTGTACGTGTGGACTACCGCCTCCACATAATGATGTAATTAATTTTACGTAAACATATTTAATGGATGGTTAATATGAAAATTTTATTTTATATATATTATATTTTTGATATAATAATTCTTCTGGAATTATAATATCACATCTTCCTACTTACCTTTCCATCCTTTGGAAAATGATAATGTCGCTTGTGCGTACGTGTAGACTACCACCTCCATGAAGTGACGTGATTTGTTTTTTATTATCTCTTTACATGGATGGTAATAAGGATATATTTAATGAATATATATGATATATATGATATAATAATTATTCTATAAAGGTAAATCATTATTTATATTTCTTTCATTCAATCTGTCAAAAGGTGAAAACATTGTAGATGTGTAAGTACGCTGTACAATCTTCATAAATGATGTAATTATTTTTCTATATATACCTTTAATGTATGATTATAAATATGTAGATAATGGATATATATGATATTTATATCATTATTATAATTCTAGATATTTTTTGAACCATAACGAAGTCAAAGGGACAGAAACTACAAAATCAAAACTTACATGAAAAACGAGACAACTAACACTCGAAAACAACGATTTTAATAAAGAATTATTGATAAATATGTGTTGAAACATTATAAGTGGATAATATATGATATTATAAGTATGTATATGAATTTTGTTTATAAAATTATAATATGTTTTAATTTATTATACTGGAGGTTAAATTCTCTTATGAAGCAAGTCTGATACAAGGTAAGGGTTTATTTCACAATCTCATCCTTATTCAAGATTGTTTATGTTTTAAGTTTTAATTGAGGGAATTATATGATATTTCCCTATTAAAACCCACATATTTTATTATCCTATGTTTAGTTATGGAAATATAATGTTTTCCTTTCATTTTCATCTCTTTAAGTACTCAATATATCAAAAAAAATGTTTTTAAGGAAAACAAGCCTTGTTTTCTATTAGGCTGGTAATATTTTTATTCCATTTACATATTTTATAAAAAAAATTAATATTTTTTATTATATTATCCAATTATTTTTTAAATTTATTTTTAATAATTATTTACTTTTTAGTTTTTTAAGGAATCTTCTTGTTGTTTTTTTAATGAGGTACTTTTGACTTTTTTATCAAAAATGTAAAAGTAATCTTTGTTTTAACATACACAGAATGAACAGAATTTCCCACCATCATGGCTATTCTATTATTTGAAGCTTCTTTTAAAAGTTTCCAATGTTATTTTCAAAGAAAAGTTTTTCCTAATAATTTGGAAATTTTTATATTTTAAATAAGTGATTTCAAAATGAAAATGGTATTTTTCTCAAGAAATTATCTAGTGATATTTTAAAATTATTTTCATCTATGTCAAAATCATTTAATGAATCGTATGTTTTAATAAGGATATAATCTAATTCTACCATCTTATATATTTATTTATATGGGTTATGATCAGTTTTATTGAGTAAAGTATTGAAATTATGTATACTAGTTCTTCCAATATAAACAAATATTGATTGTTAAAACATGTCAATTAAGTTATATTATTTATTAATATGTTGAATGAATTGGACTTATTAAGTGATGGGTGGGGCCTAAAAATACATGACCCCTTGATGAATTGTTAGGTTTCATGAGACAAAACATGTTTGGTATTTTGGATAAGGCCTTACCCATTTAATTAATATGTATTGAAATAAGGCCTCAATGGTAAGTTTTAGATGTACCACATTATGCATTTCATTATTATGAAATAAATTATTGATGTACATGAGATTAATTGAATAGTTATTTCATATATGGATAAGATTAACGATCATGTGATTAATTATATAACATTATTTAATCATAATTTATTCCCACCATATTATTCATTCCTTATTTATTCTATGATATATTTCACTGGATGAATTCCCTTACTGAGCATCTGAGCACACCCCTTTCTTATGTTTCCCTTTTTCCCAGGGTCCCATGATATTTACTATGAATTATATGAAAGGATATGATAAATAAAAAGATTATTTTCTCAAATAAAATACTATTTTGTATTTTATGTTATCAAGTGTAATTTTATATTCAATTATGTATCTTTTCTTCCATGATTGTTAAACTATTCATTCTTTTGGGATGAAATCGCTTGTATATAGTGAAAATGTAATAATGTGACCACAAACATTGGTATACTAGAGAAGGGGTCATTATAGAATACCTATTTATGTAAAAATAAACTTCCAAAAGGGTTAAAGTAATTATAAATGAAAAAACATATATTATTTTATTTCTTAGTGATTTTTCCAAGGAAATTTTTAGAAAATGACATCTGGAATTTTACCTTGAGGCCTAATTTTTATTGGATATCATGTTGTGAAATAGTCATAGATAAGAAATAAAATAGTATTTGAATAAGAATATAAGCTACAACACTTTCACTCACTCTCTCTATCTTTCTTGAAGCTATCTATTCCACTTATCTATCCTAAGAAGAATAAGAATCAAGTTTTCTACAAAAATGTTTTCATGATTAATTGTGCTATTTTTTGAAGACTCTCCTCAAGATATATTTAATTCTTATTCTCTAACTTGGAGATATATTCTCATATGTAATTTTTATCATGCAATTATGTGCTTTATTTTGTAATCTCTCATTATTTTCTATCATTTATAGAAGTGAGTACTCCTTGTATTGAGTATTGAAGGCTGTTGTTTTTGTAAAGCCTCATAGGAGCTCAAAAAATGCTCTTGGATTTATACCTAGTGATAAATGATTGATCCCAGTCTAGAAATCCCAAATAAAATGATTGGTCCTAGCTAAATCACCAATATCTTAGATTTGAGTGTTGGTTGAGTTGACTAAGGGATATTTATTCCCAAAACCACTAAAAATATTATATGTTCTATCTTTATCTTACTATTTTTATCTCCATTACTTTATTATGATAAGAAAAATAAAAATCAATTGTACCTTAAAATAGGGTGGTTTTAAGTGAAGAAATTTTCAATAACTCAATTATCCCCCTCTTATGTACTTACACAGCTCTTCTCTGACCAAAAATTGGTATCAAAGATTGTGAATTTTGAGATATAAACTCTAAAAGGATGAAGTTTTAATGATAATCATCATATGGATACTATGTCTGAAAATAGAGAAGGTATGTTTTTGGTTAGAGAAATATTTTTTAATAGAGAAAATTATGAATGTTGGAACGAATAAATGATTATTTACTTGAAGATAATTAGTCTAAGTTTTTACTTGAAATCCATTAATCCTTACATAATTCCTGAATGAGATATAGATAAATGGGATTATACTATAAAAGTAGAGTATAATCTGAAATAAAAATCTATGAATGCTTTTATATGTGGGCTTGTTATAAATGAGTTCATCGGAGTTTCTCAATGTTCTACAACACATGAAATGTGGAAAACTATATCAGTAACTTATAAAGGTACTAATAATGTGAGATTACATAGGTAAAATAATGAATAATTTAATTGTGAAAAATTTAAAATTATTTTTGAATAAATTATAACATAGATTTATGGAAGGCTAATAGAAATTGGGTATAATGTTTCTTCTCTTGGAGCACTAATTCCTAAACCGGATCAAGCTCTAAAAGTTATCATAGTTCTACCATCCAAATGGAGTGAAATGTTATCCTCCATTAGGTGATCCATTGTTGTTAAATATTTCAAAATAAAAAATCTCATTTGAATATTCATGATGAATGAGTCAGAAATTGAATCTAAAGGTAGTGAGAAAAAAATGGTTAAAAGGGAAAATGATGCTTTGAAAGTTTCTACTTTAAATAATGATAAGAAGATAAGAGGTATAAAAATAGCTGAATCATATGATTATAATACTTCAAATAGTTCTTATTCTGATAGTGAGATTCATCAATTTTCCATGTAGTTCAAAAAGGTCTGTAATAAAAGAATGGTATTCAATAAATCTTTCAATAAGAAACAAATGTTGAAAGTTTTAACGAAGTCAGGTGCTATGAGTGAAAGAATCTTGGACATAGCAAACCATATTGTCCACAACATCACGAAAAAAGGTAATATGACAAGAAGTACAAATGGAAACTAGAATTCAATAAAAATAATAAAAGAGCTATGAATTCAACATGGAGTAATTCTTTGGATTCTAGTGATGATTTTTTTAAACTAGAAGATGAAATATCAAATAAAAAGTCAAAAATGTGCTTTATGACACAATATGATGAGGTACACTCATTTTAATCTTCATATCATGAATCTAATTATGAATTTGAAAATTTTTCTTTTTATGAACGGCATGAATATTATACCATGATATAAAATAAATATTAATGATTTAAAATTAAAAATAAATGCCTAAAAAATTCATATAATTTATCTGTATTTTAAAAATAGGACTTAAAAAACAAATTTTAGACCTGAAAGAGAAGATGGAAAATTATACTACTTCTTGTGATGAACATGGTAATAAAATTAAAATCTTTAAAGAATAAATTTAAGACTTTAAATATACATCTAGTGGTTTTTAAAAAGGCTTAAATTACCTAAATCAAATCCCCAATAACAATAAAATCCATAGAGATGCGTTTGGAATATGAAGCAAAAGTTAAAAACCAAGGTTGTACAAAAAATATTTTATGATTAGTTAAAATAAAAACACATATTTAAAGTCATTTTTTATTGTTTAGAACCTAGAACTTATGATAATGATTATTGTCTAATAAACCCCCATTTTTTTGGTTTAATCATTCTTTTATTTAAATAAATTTATTAAAATTAATTTTTGAAATTTCTGGACACCACAAGAGGATTTGGATTCCCAAATATTTGGTTGCTAACATTTAAGGACCTAAGATAATATGGGTAACAAAAAAATTTATTGTTTGATTTATATTTTAGGTAAAATTTTACAGGATAATAAATAAAAATGGTATATGGATAGTGGAAGCTGATACATTGAAATTTTATATTCATTCAGATCCTAATTCCTCGAATTTTATACACATTTTATATTATGATTCCATGATATATGGTTGAATATTGTAGGCAATTAGATATTTCATAATGTAAATTATGTGATTCTAAATTTTTGAAAATGTATACATTGTATAGTGTGGATATATAATTCAAAATGAGTATTTCTGTGGATTTGGAGTAGATGATCTGACAATAAGAATTTCATTACTCGTATAAGGGTACATGCACTCGCATAATGGTAGCTGATGTCGCATAAAGTTAATTTAAGGATTCCGAATCATGTTTATCACAATCCATGAACCCTATTTACATTATGAATTTATAGGATATAGAAAAATTATTCCATCCTACTTTTTTATTACATTTAACCAAGTTGATAGAAACACCCCCTTTTATTAATAAAGAAAGAAAGACACTTTTGGAAAATGGGAAAAGAGGAAACCCATTATAGACACAATGGAAAAATGAAAAAAAAAACAGTCCCAAAGGGATGAACAAGACCCAATTGGTCAAAAGATAACAAAATTAAAAATAAGAGAAAAGTTCCAAAGTCCCCTTGAAAGATAGCACAATAATGAAATTGATCAAAGAGAAAGAGCCACCCCCTACCAAGGAGTTTCACTGTACTAGAAGCACAACATGGAAGAAATCCTATCCCACACACATTGAAATGTGAAGGGAGGACTGGATGATAGATTCCAACACATCTATCTCTCTTTCAATACACCCACTCGACAATGATTGTGAATAAATCACAACATGTCAACCTGATGTAACATAATATCAAGACCAAAATCAATGTACAATATCAAATCAAGGTACCCATCTATACAAACAGAGGGACATATGGCTAGATAATGGATGTAAACACACTCATACCTCTTTCAAGGCCTCCCACCTAGTAGTAAAGGCAAGAAGCTATACTATCAACCAAATTCAATGAAACAATTTCCGATGTCCAAAATGAAATATACTACCAATAAGACATTCAGTTCAATAAAATAGAAATAAAATCCTTAAAAACCCATACCCCACAAAATCGTAATCAATCTATATTGCTGTTCATTATCCAAATCCAATACACCACTGAAATCAGAAGAAATATGGACAAACCAAGGTCATCCACAACATCCTTCAGTAAAATCACCTAAAACATAACCATTATGCCCGACCAATAGTCGAATGACTCTTGGATACATCCAAAATAAGGATACCTAACTACCATATGGACTTCAACCTCTTCCGCCCAATAGTGGTGCCAGATGAATTCCACACATCACGGTGGCCACCACTTGCCAATCAGCTCACCGTTGCACGGAGGGGGACCCATGCTCAAGAAACGAATTGACCATGGGTTCCTAGATATAAAGAAACCCAGGGAAGAAGAATCCCGACATGGAACCCCAAGAGATCAAAAACCATCACACAACTTGTGAAGACACTAGATGAGATGAACCCATCCCACAGTCATCAAATCTAGTCAGAAGATTCATATCCAAGAAGACCTGAGAGGAACAAGGTGAAAGCACCATCAATCCTTTGATATCAATAAGTAGTGTGGGGAAAATAACATTATGGTGCACCATATCATGGGGACATACATCAAATGGAATGGGAGATCATGCGGCATAATAAGTGAATAATCAAGAGTGACATATAACATGCGATCTTGAAACATATCAAAACAAACATGAGGCATACTGATAAGGCATGATAAAAAGGTACATCATAATAATAAGAACATGAATCATAACATATAAATGTTGCTAAAGCCTTTAAACAATACATTCATAATCATATCACCATGGTTTATCACAAAGGTTTCGTAAATGAAAATTATCAAGTTTATTCACTAAGGTATCATAATACATGTCATCTCTAGAGATTAAATTCATTACCCAATGAATTAGAGAACTATCATGGAACACCGTTCATATGTCTTAATTTCATATGATCCACATAGATCATAATAATCCATTTAATTAATAACCTATGGATAATAAAGAATGATTTTCTTATAAAAAATATTGGCATATAAAAGATCTTAAAGACATGATCATTACATCAGTTTTAAACCATGAAAGGAAATGTGGGTTTAATGTATGTAAATAAAAAAATAATTTTTTTTTAAATCTATTTGAATACCAATTTGAAAATAAAAGAGGTTTTTGTATTCAAATAAAAATTAAATTGGAATTAATCATGTAAAATATGAAATTTTGAGAAGAAAATTCGACAACATGATGGGTATAAAACATGGTTTTAGAGAAGGGTAAAATGAGAGGGGAATATGATCAACTATTCATAAAATAATATAATTATAGTAATGGGATAATATAGAGTGTACAAAAGAACTTATTTTAGAAATTGGAAGACATATCACATAAAAAAGGAACTCAAATGGAAAAGAGAAGTGAAGATGTCCCTTACCTTGAAGAGTTGTTTCTAAAACACGAGGATAGAACCTTGGGGGATGAAGAAAACCTTGTGGGGACTACTAGGGAGAGAAAACCACAAAACATTTGTGGATTATGGATTGAGAGTGAATGGAAATGGATAAATGGGTGGGTATTTATAGGATAAGTGGAAGAATTGTTTAATAATTTCTAAATACAAGTCTTGGAAAAATAGGTTGTGGAAAAAGAAAAACCACTATCTTACCCATAGTTTTTGCTCATTGTTTTGGGAATCTGTGCCAAATTTTATGTTATTTTAATATTAAAAAACTGAACTTCATTTTTAAATACTTCTTTTGGCATGAAAAAGTAAATATTCCACAATGTAATGTTTTTTAAAATAAAATTTTCCTTGTTAGACTTTAGAAAGTAACTTATAGTTTTAAAAATTGAATAAAATATATTAAAATACTTAATATTAATAAAATAACATATTTTAAGTCATGTATTATGTTTAATTAATTATCACATAATTATGACATAAATATGATGTCATAAAATATGTCGAAACCCTAAAACTGTATTTTTTACTATTCACAGAAAATAAAGTATTTTAGAAAATTCTCATAAATTCACCCTAAACTAATTTCAAAATGATTATTTCAAAAATTATGTTTATTTTATCATAAAATTTCTATAAATATGAAAATTTTAACTTTTAAATATATATTTTTTATTTATTTAAAAATTTCAGTTTTTAAGTCACAATCAAAATTGTGACACTTATAAAAAAAATTTCTAGGCCATTATAAAATTATTCAATCATTTATTATTTAAATAAAAATTATATAAAGGAATATTTAATTAAGAAAATTATATTTATAGGACCTTGGTTTATTATAAAAATGTTATATATTTTCTAGAAAAAAAATTATGTGTTATTTGCATCCAAAAATAAAATTATCAAATTCATCATAATTAAAAATATATTTTATTAAGAAAAAATATTATTAAGAGGAATTGATGGAATGAAAAATTTATTTATAAAAGGTAATTTACACTTTATATAACTAAGGCCTGGACGCATAACCCCTTATTACACCCACATACACCCTGAGGGTAAGGTGTGCGATGGTGGTAGTTTTGTGGGGGCCTCAGTTAACGCTGAATGAGTGGAAATATACACTAACATGAACTTCTCCAAAAGGGGATTTCTTTACAGATTCACTTGTTAAATCTCATATTGGGATTGGGAAAGAGAAAACCCCAGTGATGATACCTCCCTCCTAAGTTTGGAAAAATGGGCTTCAAACAATACAACTCTACTGGTTGAGGCCATCGATTATCCTTTTTGTATCAATTATACCTTGTCATTAATAATTATAAATGATAATTATAAAGGTAAAATTATCAACCAAGGGGATCGTTTCCCATGGTCACATTTACCAATAGTCATATTAACCAATTACTATATAACAGTTGAATCCCAAAGGTTACATTTCCCTTTATAACCTATAAATACCACTTCATTATTTCATTATAAATTCACTACAATTTCTATTAGGGTTATATTTTCATTTTCCTAAGATGTTTATTGGTTTATTATTTTTTTATTTATATATCATTTTTAGTGGGGGTGATTATTCTAGTAGATTAGGGCGATCCACACTTTCCCATTTTAGCTCTTATATTTTGTATTATTTGTCTAGTTTTAATGTTTTACATTTTAATTGGTTTCATAGCTGATTAATGTAATGATATTTATTAAGGATATAAAATTTATTGGTTTCTCATTATTTTTTTATATGTATAATATTATAGAATATCTAACAAAATTTATTCAGGAAAAAAATATCATTTAGAAAGTCTAGGTTGTTAGATTTTTACCCCTTAAGAAATTTCATCCTTGAAATTTCAACTCATTATATCAATTGAGAAAAGGTGAGGGTACTTTTGACTCATTGTCTCCTATAGTTCCCATGTCATTTCTTCATATTTATGGTTCCTCCAAAACACCTTGACTAGGTGGGTAGTCCTATTGAATATAACCTTGTCTCTGCGGTCTTAGATATCCTCCAGCTGCTCCTCATAAGAGAGGTTGTGTTCTATTTGTACCACCTCTGGATCCAATACATGTGGGGGATCAGGTATGTACTTCCTCAAGAGAGATAATTGAAATAAATCATGAACTAGAGATAGGTTCTATGTAAGTGATAGCTGATAGGACACTTCTCTTATATAATAAAGGATTTCATAGGGGCTAATGTACCTAGGGCTAAGAATCTCTTTCTTCCTAAACCACATGACTCTCTTCCATGGTGATTTCTAAAAGAAAACTTTTACCCCAAAATCAATCTCCAAGTCCCTTCAACGATTTTCAGCATAGCTATTCTACCAAATCTAATCAGCCTTTATATATTGTTAGATATCATGAGCCTTTTCTATCATCTCTTGCATAAGATCAGGCCCAAGAAATATCCTCTCACCAATTTCATCCCAACAAGTAGGATTTATATATAACTTTCTATATAGAGATTCATTTGGTGACATTTGAATGATCAAGTGGAAGCTGTTGTTGTATGGTAACTCAACTGATGGGAGGTTTTGATCCCATCCACATTTAAATTCTATTGATTATATTCTCATTATTTCCTCAACTATCTAAATATTCCTTTCATATTGACCATCAATTTGGGGGTGATAGGCCATACTGAAACTCAATTCAGTATTCAAAGCATGTTATATACTTTTTTAGAATTTAGATGTACATCTTGGATTACGATCACAAATACTAGAAAGTGTCACTCCATGTAACCTCACTACTTCCTCGACATATATCCTAGAAAGTTTGTTAAGAGGGAAATCTTCCTGAATAGTGATGAAATAGATAGTCTTTGTGAGACGACCCACTATAACCCATATCACATTGTTTCCTTTGTATGTTCTTGGGAGACTAGTGATGAAGTCCATAATGATAATATTCCACATCCATAATGGTATGGGTAGTGGTTGAAATTCCCCTTTATGTAGTTATCGCACTTTCTTAACATACTGACATACCAAGTACCATGCAGTGTAGTCAGAAATCTCCCTTTTCATATTATCCCACCAATAATGATCACGAATGTACCTATCAATTTTAGTACTTATAAGTTGTATAGAGAATGTAGATCTATGATATTCATTCATCATCTCATTCTTTATCTTTGGGATATATGGTACATATAGCCTTGTATAAAACCTCAGTACACCTTCTTGATAAATATTGAACTCAGGAAACGTCCCATTAATTATAGCCTCTATCTTCTTTTGTAATAAAGGATCTTTTATTTTATATTTCTTGATCTTATCTTGTAATTATGCTTGAGAATTAAGTTGGGATAAGGTTTATGGTTTTCATTACCTTATGATTCCTATGTCCAATTTTACTAGGTCCTTAATGAAGGGATCTCCTTGAATCCTCAATATTTCCATCACAATAGGGTCATTCCTACTTAATACATTAGTGATTTTTTTATTATTCAAGGGTGACAATGAATTGAAAAATCATAATATTTAAGAAGTTATAAAAATTTAATTTGTCTCATGTTCAATTCATTTTGTATGAAAATATACTTCAAACTTTGGTGGTCTGTGTATATATCAAATTTCTCCCCATAAATATAGTGCCTCCATATTTTTAGAAAAAAATAACTGTAACTAGCTCCAGGTCATACGTAGGATAATTATTTTCATGAGGATTTTACTGTCATGATTTATAAGCAATTATCTTTTTATATTTCATGAGGATGAAACCAATAAATTTCAAATATGCATCGCTATAAATAACAAATCCTTATCTGAAAAAGGGTAGAGTTAATATAGGTGAAGTAAACAATATCTTCTTAAATTCTTGGAGACTTTATTCACACTTCTTTTTCAATATGAACTTATACCATTTTCAATTTAACTTAGTTATTGGATTATAAATCCATGAAATGTTTTTCAAAAACCTCTTATAATATCCTTCTAAACCAAGGAAACAACGAATCTCGGTTACTATTGTAGGATGAGGCCACTAGTCTGCAACATTTGTCTTTATAAAGTCAACTAATATTGATTCATTGGTTATAATGTGTCCCAAGAAAGAAACTTGTTGTCACAAAAATTCACATTTGATGAATTTTCCAAAAAGACTCTCCTTCCTCAGAGTTCCCAAAATAACACTTAGATAACCCTCATGCTTCTCACAAATTTTGGAGTATATTAGAATGTCATCAATTAAAACTACCATGAATTAGGTAGACCTTATAGACTCTATACATAAAATCCATAAATATAGCAGGATAATTAGTCAAGAATAAGGGAATAAAAATAAACTCATAATGACCATATCTTTTTCAGAAGGTAGTCTTTGAAATACATTATTTCTTCACCCTCAATTGATGATACCCATATAAAAGGTAAATCTTGGAGAAGAATTGAGCCCCACAAAATTGATCAAATAAATCATCAATTCATGGGAGAGGTTACTTGTTATTCACTATGACCTTGTTAAGTTCTCTATAGTCAATTCATAGTTTCATTGATCCATCCTTCTTCTTCATAAAGAGAAAATGTGCACCCCATAGGGATACACTTGGTCAGATAAATACCATATCAAAAAGATATTGAAGTTGATTCTTTAATTACTTTGACACTATATTTTCCATTATATATGGGGTATTTGATATCGGCTTGGATCTAGGTATGAGGTCAATGGATAAGCCTACCTCTCTTTCTGGGGGAGGTCTTGGAAACTCTTTAGGAAATACATCAATGTATTCCTAAATGATAGGAACATTCTATACCTTTACAGTTTCATTTCATTATCCTTATTTTATGATCATATCCATAAAGAAGGTTATGGGAGGTTCTTCTAGAAAAATATAATGCTAATATAACTCTCCATTGAAAATTATGGTAGGTTATACATTCAAGACTATTGAAATTTCTTTACTTTTAGAATTGATCTTAGCATTATACTTTGAGATCTATTCCATCCCTAGTATTGTGTCAAATTCCACCATGGGAATGAATACAATATTTTCAATGATATTTTACTTTCCAAATTAAATACTATAGTTTCTATAGACTATTGATTCTAGGCTAATTCTTAGAGGATTCTTGATTGATAAATCTACTTCTATAAGTTTAGGGATTGATTCTACATTCTTTACAAACTTTGATGAAATAAAGGAATGTGTATAACTAGAATCAAACAAATTACTTTCTAGATTTTAGAGAATAATTATTTTACCTTCCACCACATAATTTGGAGTCTTCACTTCATTCTTCATGATAGAAAATTCTTGACCTTTATCCCTCAACCTATGCTAAGGTTGATGTCGGCTCCCCTCCATATCATTTGATTTTAACATTGACTAGAAAAGTTGCCAAGCTATCCACACTTGAAGAATTATACTCTTGGATAGGATTGTACTATCTTACATTTTTTACTAGTGTTGAGATGTTGAGGCTTCACCCCACCAAAATATTTTTGAGCTATTTGCCCATTTATTGTATACTAGTATCACTTTCCATTCCCAAGTAAGAAGTTTCCCAAATACTTCTTCCTACATTTTTTACTTGTGGGATGTTTCACTTTATTTCATATTATTCAATGATAAAAGTTATTCCCTAAGTTTGGTTCTATTTATCTCATCTTATTGTTCTATATATGTGACCATTACATATCGCTGAAATCTATTTCAACCTTTATAGCACTACGGACTATCTCCTCATAGATTTCTTAGTCACAATTTGCTAGATTCCTCCATAGATGGGGTCTCATCTCACCAAATAATCTATCATACTTTACCTTAGGATCCATAACAATGATATAGGTCTATCGATAAATTCATGTAAAGTTCATTTCATATACTCTCATCGATTAATTTTCCTTTTTCTTTAGTTCTAGGAATTCCTTCTCTATTTTAGTTCGCATCGTACGAGGGAAATATTTATTGAAAATGTTACCCTAAAATCTTCTCACTCTACAGTATCGATCTCCCTTATTAGATTCATGTTTTTAATCAGTGTCCAGCATTGATCAACTTCTCCTTATAAGTGGTATACTAACAGGGTTACTTTCTCTTTCTCTTAAAAATGGAGTATAGAAAAGATATTTTCTATAGAGCTTATCCATTGTTCAACAATCAATGGGTTGGTAGATCCAATGAATGAAGGTAGTCATTGATGCATGAAAGATTCAATAGAAATTTGTTCCCTTTGAGGTGAATCTAGTCTTTCAAATTGAGTCAAGTTATTGTTCATAACTAGAGTTAGTTGATTCATCATCCTCATGACGTTTCCCATTCCATTTTCCATCGGAACACCAATAGTGCATCATCCGTTGCACTCATCATTTACGCAGTTCCTCTTATTTCCCGCCATTTTTATAAAATAAGAAAAAATTAGTGAGAAACATGTTACTTTTACAAATATTATAATTACAAAGAGATTTTATGTCTTAAAAATCATTCTAAAATATGTTATTAATATCCTCTAATAATAATTACTTCTTATATTTATCCTTCATAATGGTTTATAATAATATTGGGATTAACAAAACATATCCACCTTGGGTATGAAAATAGGAGTGCCTCGAGAACCATTGTCATGCACTAGTTCTTATTTGAGTCAAGTACAATGTGGTGTTTTTGGGTGTTACCCCAAGATACATCTATTATAGATCCACATCCACTTGTTTGTATCTAGACATGGATTTCTTTACTCAAAAACTACTTACTTTGTACTTAACAAAAAACCAGGATGTTTTCCTACATCTATACTTGTCCCTAGATTTCTTCCAATAGTTTTTAAGTCATAATTTATAAAAATAACTAAACCTTCCTTTGATACAAACTATGAAAACTCACCTTTTTATTACATAACTTTTCATTACACGGTACACAATAGAGGATCTTTTCAAGTTTAGTTTCTTGGAAATAAGGTACATAATACATGAGAAATTAAAACATTCATATAAGTCCACTTGAATACACCTTCATGGGTTTAACCTAAGTTACTTTTACTACATATAATATCCTGGGGACATACATAAAATGAAAGGGGTGAGCATGTGGCCCAGTAAGGGAATAAGCATGAGAGACATATAACATGAATAATAACGATAAGAACATGAGGAATAACGATAAGGCATTATAAAAAGGCACATCATAAAAATTAGAACATGAATAACAACATAGAAATGTGGATAAAACATGTAAATGAGACATTCATAATCATATCACCAAGGTTTATCACCAAGATGTCATAAATGAAAATTACCAAGGTTATTCACCAAGGTATCATAAAACATGTCATATCTAGAGATTAAATTCATTACCCAATGCATTAGAGCACTATCAGGGTGAACCCTTGATATGTATTAATTTTATGTGAGCCACATAGATAATAATAAGTTATTTAATTAATAACCCATATATAATAAAGAATGAGTTTCTTATAAAAAATCTTGGTATACAAAAGAGCTTAAAGACATGATCATTACGTCATTTTTAACCCATGAAAAGAAGTGTGGGTTTCATATATGTAAATACTAGAAAAAAAATTTATTTTTAAATATATTTTAATTCCAATTTTAAAGTAATATAGGTTTTTGTATTCAAATAAAAAGTAAAAGAAAATTACTCATGTAAAAGAGGAAAATTTAAGAAGAAAATTTGGTAGCATGATAGGTATAAAACATTATATTAGAGAAGGGTAAAATGAGAGGGGAAATGGGATACCATTAATAAAATAATATAATTATAGTAATGGGATAATATAGTGTGTACAAAAGAACTTAGTTTTGAAATTGGAAGGCATACCACATAAAAAATGAAACTTTAATGGAAAAGAGAAGTGTAGATTTCCCTTACCTTGAAGAGTTGTTCCTAAAACTTAAGGATGGAACCTTGGTGGATTAAGGACACCTTGGGGGGACTAATAGGGAGGAAATATTACTATAAATTCATGGATTATGGATTGTGAGTAAATGGAAATGTAGAAATGGGTGGGTATTTATAGTAAAAGTGGAGGAATTGTTTAATAATTTTCAAATATAGGTCTCAAAAAACTAGGTTGTGAAAAAAGAAAAACTATTGCCTTACCCATGATTTTTGTTCATGGTTTTGGACATATGGGTTATATTTTATGTTATTTTAATCCACAAAAACCAAACATCATTTTTAAATACTTTTTTTTCATAAAAAAATAAAGATTCCACAAAGTAATATTTTTAAAAATCAAAATTTTATTTTTACACTTTGGAAAGTAACTTATAGTCTTAAAAATTGGGTAAAATCTATAAAAATACTTAATATTAATAAAATAAAATATTTTTTGTCGTGGATTGTATTTATTTAATTATTAAATCATTATGACATAAATATGATGTCATAAAATATACCCAAACCCTAAAACTATTTTTTTACTATTCATGAAAAAATAAAGTATTTTAGAAAATTATCATAAATTAACCCTAACCCAATTTTTAAATTATAATTTAAAAAATAATTTTTATTCTATAAAAAATATTTTAATATTTTAATTTTAACTTTTAAATATAAAAATTCTTATTTATTTAAAAAGAGTAGTTTTTAAGTCATAGTTAAAATTCTGGAACTTATAAAAAAATTCCTAGGAAATTATAAAATTATATAATCATTTAATATTTAAATATAATAATTTTAAAAGTATATTTAATTAAAATAAAAAAAATTCAAAATAACATGTTTTATTATAAAAATATATATATATATTTTCTAGAAAAATACAATTATGTTTTATATGCATCCAAAACTCAAATTATGAAATTCATCTCAATTAAACATATATTTTATTAATAAAAACTATTATTAAGAAGAATTAATGGAATAATAATTTTATTTATTAAAATTAATTTTCAATTTTTGTAACTAAGTTATAGACATGTAACCCCTTATTACACTTGCATATGCCTTGATGGTAAAGTGTGCGATGGTGGTAGTTTCGTGGGGTGACTTGACTAACATTGACCGAGTGGTAGTATCCAATAACATGAACTTCTACCATAGTTAATTTCATTCAAACTTCCCTTTTTTAAGCTTGGAATGGGTTTGGTCAAGGGTAAACCCCAGTGATGACAAATCACTCCCAATTTCAGACAAATGGTCTTCAAACGGAATGACTATACTAGTTGAGGTCATTGATTATCTTTTTAGTATCAATTATACTTTGTCATTACTACTTATAAAAACTAATTATAATGATAAAATTATCATCCCAGGGCATATTTTCCAATGTTCATATTGAAAAGATGTCATGTAATGGTTGAGTCCCAATGGTAACATTTCTATTTATTCTCTATAAACACCACTTCTTTATTTTACTAAAAATTCACTACAATTTCTCTTACGGGTTATATTTTCATTTTCATAATATGTTGATTGTTTTACTAATATTTTGTTTTATTACTATAGAATTTTAAGCGAGGGTGATGATTCGAGTATATTGGTGGGTGATCTACACTTTCACATTTTAAATATTTTATTTTATATTCTTTGACCAGTTGTAATGTTTGGAATTTTAATTTGTTTTATAGCTAACTAATGTAATGACCTTTATTAAGGATATAAAATTTTATGGTTTCTCTTTATTTTGTATGTGTATAGTATTATATAATATTTAACAACATTAATTCAATAAACAATTATCATATATAAAGTTGGGGTTGTTACAAAAATCATGAAGTGGATTCTATTCACCACATGAATAGATCAATCTCTACACTTCGGTCAACCTCCAGGAAGCCCTCAATTATCACAAAAATGAAATAAAATCCATGAATAGTGGGAGATCCAAGACAACAATGACTTTTAATATTTCATTCATTATAAAAAACACTAGTTCACGATGTAAATATTTGGAAATATATTCCTAAAGAAAAAATCCCACGCCTACTCATGATGTCAATAAATTTTACATTGTGAGTTATTTTTTCCTATTTTATTAAAAACACCTAAAATTTTTGGAAGATGAACTTTATTTAAATTTTTATCCCATTTTTATTTTTTTCTACAATTTTTCTCTTGAACTTGGAAGAATTCCACCATTTATTATAGTTTTGAACCTGTGTTTGATTTCAATTCTTATTAATTTAGTGATGATCTTCTTCTTTCAAGTAATCTTGTAGATTATAACTATCTCCATTGAAATTTTCCTTACTACGATGTTTATTTAAATTTTGTTACTCTTTCATGTCATTAATTTTACTCTTACCATGTGGGAATAATCCACTTATGGTTAGGGATTGAGAGTAGGGGTAGCATAACTTTAATGAGTCTATAATTCAAACTTTGGTAATATTATTTTCTAGTAATTAGATTAAGAAAAAAATATCATCTTATCCTTTTTACATGATCCTAATCTAGGGGATTACAAAGGAGGACCCTAATATAATTGGAATAAAATAATTTAAGACCAATAAAATCAAATTTTGTTCACTTTAAGAATTGTGCCTAATGCATATTAATTGAAAAATATCTTTATAAATCAGAAATATTTGTTAATCTTGGTAGATCTAATTATTTTGAACAAAATAAATTGGTCACCTCTGATCAAATTTGTGGCCTAAGATATCAGATCTACCCATGCTATACATTAATATATATTTTTCACAAGATCCCTAAAATTGATCCTGAATCCTTACTCATTCCATTACTAGTCAATCTAATAATCTAGAATGATCCAACTCTGAAAAATTCACATGAGGAATCCACAATTACTTTTCAATCCATAGGTCTGTCCCATTTTCATCAATTCCCTGTAGACTCAACCCTATACTCTCACTATTCTTAAAATCACCATAGTGGTATTGGTTGGTAAAAATAATAAATTCTAATTTGGCTACCTCGCATGGAACTAATGAGACTACGAGGGTGCATCAAATTTTGGTGCATTTACAGGGACATTGTGGAAATGGTGACCACTAGATCGAACAAAGTATTTCCTCATTTATTTTTCCCATACCATTTATTTTTATTAATTTTTCACATGGATTTTTTTCTTTATCCATGATGATCCATTAGTGAATGAGATAGGCCCCCAAGACTCTTTATCAATGCTTATAATCCCAAGAATCTACCATTTTCAAACCTAAAATCAAAAGATACTTTCCTACATGAAGTTCATCAAAAATGGATGAGTTCTAAAATATTACTACTCCTAATCCAAAAAAATCTCAATTCATTCTACTTGAATAGCAGGGAGTGCAACCAATGTCACTAGGATGCACCATAATATAATATGGCTTTCCATCTGTCATTGGTGTTGCACCAAGAATTTTTCTCCCTCCTATACAAGAACATAATATTGAAATCAAACTTGGTATAATATATATGATTCAAAATATGGTCCAATTCAGTGGTCTTCAAAGTGAGGATCCACATGAACATATCTTAAATTTCCTTAAATTTTAAACTACATTTAAACACCAAGTTGTATCTTAAAATTCTATATAGCTCATAGTTTTCTCATTCTTATTAAGAGCCAGAGCCAAGGGTTGGTTAAAATGTTTCTAAATCCATTTAAACATGGGATTACCTTTCTAATAAATTTCTAGACAAATAATTTCCACCTATAGGGATGTTGAATTTTCAAAAAAATATTCATATTTTTTCACAAGTAGATAGAGAATTAGCTTAGGAGGGGTGGGATTGATTTAAAGAGTTTATGTGAAAGTTTCCACACTATGGTCTTGATTTATGTCTAATAAAAAACGTTTTACCATGGCCCACAACTTGCTACTCAAACCATGGTGGACGTTTCTGTTGATTGCATACTTTTGTTAAAAACACCAGAGGTATGTAGAGCTATCCTCAATGAAATCTCACATAACACTGCCCTATAGAAAAGGGACCAAGGAAATCTAAGGCATGAGATGCATCAAGTAGAGGAAACCACTCGCCTTACTTCCCAAGTAGAATCTATAACCAAAAAATAGGAAAACTTTGAGTTCCCTTAACCACAAGCACCAATACCTACTTCTATTATGGAAGTCCAGTAATATGATTTGTGTAGAGGCCCATGCCTATATCAAGACTATCGAGCAGGGTTAGATGATAACCAATCTCAAGATTATAGCTAAGTGAGTTACAATCAACCATCATAATAGTATCAAAAACCTTAATACCAACAAATATCGGTACAACAACAAAAACCAACCAATCAAGGATACACAACTACAAAATAGGCCTTTAACAATGTTTGAAATGGATTTTATCAGTGCTAGAAAGTCACTAACTATAAGAGCATGGTTAAAAGCCCAGGTCTTTTATCAGTACTAAAAAGTGATGATAAAGGGGTAATTTTTCAGTGTAAAAAATCACCGATAAATGTGACCATTATTGGTGATTTTAAAAGCGGTTATAAAAGACACATTTATTAGCGCTTTTATTTAGCACCTATAAAGGAACCCATTATCCTCTCTTTTATAAGCACTTATAAAGTAGACCATTATCAAAGCTTTTATAAGTACTGATAAATGTGTCCTTTATCAGTGCTGATAAATGTGTCCTTTATCAGCGCTAATAAATGTTTCCTTTATTAGCACTTTTAAAAGCATGATAAAGGGATATACTATTGTGTGCTGTAACAGAACACTACAACACCACTACAATGTGCTGTAATAGCAAACCACAACACTAGAAGTACCAAAAACACACTAGATAATAATGAAAACTAGTCCTAGTACATGATTTAAATGAAATGAAATATACAACACAAAAATAAGAAATAAAATTATATTATAGACATTTAAAACATTATTTTATACAATTATATAAATACAAATTATTACATACATTTAAAAACATAAATGTTTCTTTTTATTTTAATCCTGACCCGAATCATGCTATTATTAAATAAACCACCCCCTGCTCAAGAAAAATAACGCACTTATATAAGAAAAATATTCTTATATTAGTAATAATATAGAGAACAAAATTAACATAAAGTGTTAATTTTACTAAAATTGATGTCAATTTAAAATAAAAATATGGACTTGGAGTCATTCTAGTCACACCTTGTGTTGGATTAAGGTGATATCGATTCCAAGATGTCTCAAATGACTTTTGGATTGTGTGTCAGATTAAGTTGAGGTTGATTCCTACATGTCCAAAAGTCTCAAAATAATATTAAATATCAATTTTACCATGATTTCCATTTAATTTATTTGTTAAACTACCAACACTGCATGAGTAGTTTAAAAAAACCACACAAACTTAAAAAAAGAATCCACATGTATAAGAAAACATTTATTATGAGTAATATTAAATATAAATAAATTAAACATAAATATGAAATAATAAATTAATTGTATGGAAAATTATTTTACTATGAAAATATCAAGATTACCTTTGTGATTTAATAGTGGAGGGAACTTGAAGGAAAGTGATAAATGTTAACACTGTAGGAGTGAAAGGTTTTAAATGATAAGAAGTCTATGAACGTTTTGAAGTATAAAGACATGAAAGATGGATAGGTCACCACAAATCAAACAAAAGAATCCACCTATATAAGAAAAAAAAATGTTATGTGAGTAATAATAAAAAGAAATAAATTAAAAATAAATATAAAACAATGCATTAATTCTATGGAAAAAGATTTTAATGTGAAAACATAAAACTTACCTCTCCCATTGAGAAAAGGTAACATTATTTCTCTTCCTACAAAGGTAGTGGAGATAAATTAAAGGAAAATGATAAATGAAACACTACATGGGTGAAAAGGTTTTGAGGGAGAAGAATTATATGGAAGTTTTGGTGAATAAAGACATAAAAGATGGACAAAGCACCCTCAATTTGTACAAAAGAATCAACCTATATAAGAAAAAAATTAATATGTGAGTAATACTAAAAATAAATAAATTAAACATAAATATGAAACAATAAATTAATTCTATGGCTAATAATTTGACTGTGAAAAATCAAAATTATCTCTTTCATTGAGCAGAGGAAACATCGTTTCTCTTCCTACAAAGGTAGTGGAAAGAACTTGAAGAAAAGTGATAAATGAAACACTGTAGAGGTGAAAAGGTTTTGAGGGAGAAGAATTCTGTGGATGTTTTAGTGCAGAAAGGCATGAAATATAGACAGAACACCCCAAATGGAATAAAAAATTCACTTGTATAAGAAAATAATTATTATGTGAGTAATACTAAAAATAAATAAATTAAATATAAATATGAGACAACACATTAATTCTATTAATAATGATTTTACTATGATAACATAAAGATTACCTATGTGATTGAGCAGAGACAATGTTGTTTATCTTCTTGCAAAGGCATGACACATGGATATATTCTTCTAGAATAAAAAAACTTTATAAGGAATAATGAAAATTAAATCAATATTCCATAATATAATTTTTCGGTAAAATAGAGAAAGTATATTGTAACATTACCTTTACATCTTTTCAAAGGGTTTCCTTCATTACAGTTTGTCCTTCCGAGGGATTGGAAACATCATCATGTGAAGAAGACATTGTCTGCATGAATAGTGAAACATTTAATTTAGATTATGTTAATGTGGTAGAGACCATATAATATTATGAGGGAAAACATAATATATTAAAAAACTCTTTTATCTTATCATTTTACTCTCTTTATTTTTTTAAAGGTTTCAAGAATATGGTTCTTCTATCGAGAATTCAAATACCCTCTTTGTGGTCCACTCTAATGTACAAGGCATTGTCTAGATTGGGGTCGACATGAACTGACTGTGATGTCCTAATGAAAGGGTCATCCTTGATTTAATTTTCGTCTGACTTGAGATTTTTCTGGACTCCAGTAGGATAATTGAAAAATTATTATTTTTTGGATCAGAGACATAAAATTCTTACACTAATTTTGATTCCATTATGAACGGATCATCTTTTTTCCCTTCCACACTGAAATTCACCTTTAGAAAGCCCATTTCAGCAACTTTCACCTCCATTTATATTATCAAACCATTTTCAACTGGAAAGTGGAACTTTAAATGTTGTATAATCCAACTTGTATATCTGTTCGATAATGTCAAAATACGACATATTTTTATAAATTGGATTTCTATCCTTGGAACTAGATATGTGAATCGCTTCATCTACAAGCATAACACCATTGTTTTTCATCATAATGAAGTCATCATGTTCTTTTGTACAGAACATTTAACCATTTATTTTAAAACTAGTACAAGTTATAAAATTTTCATTTAGTCCTCTGGCTAGCCATTGAAGTTGTTCGGCAATTGAATTTGTATTTTCAAATAACTCCTTATAAAATTGATCTCAGAACTATCCCATAAACTTTTGATTATGTGTATTTGATATCCATCCTTCAACCCTTAATGGATTCAAATATCTAAGAATTTATTTATGGGCTTTAATGTATGGATCAACATCTTCACTATTATGTAATATGTAAAGATGTGCTTTCTCCTGCCTTATAAAGGTAATTGTAACAACATATCATCAAAAAATGTAACACCCCGACCGCAAAATCCTAGATCCTATGCATTATTTTAATACATTGAGATGATTACAAGGAATAAAATTATGAATGACTGATTAGTTTAGCAGTCGTGTAAAATAGATTACATACATGAAATTTACAATACAGTTCAAAACAAAATATGAAACATATATAATTCTTTGAGAACCCCATTATTCTCCTAGATTAACCCTATGTATCAATCATAAAACACTTCTTGACATCCAAGAAAATAAAATATAAGAAAGGGTTGAGCTCATATGGTTAGTAATTGTAACCATACAACAAAATATATTATGAATAATTAATCATAAACCTTAAGGCAATATGTATAACTATAACATGATCCCTTTAAACATAATCTTGATCATAATATAACAAGAATAAACAATACCATAAAAAATAAGCATAACCATGGATATTCTACTAGTATAATAATCACATGGAATATTAATAAATAATATCATAATTAGGGAATGAATAATGATGAACATATACACTATCAAGATATATCCTCAAGATAGCTAATGTCAAGATCTGTACTCATGACAATTTAACTCTGGCTAGAAACATGACTGATTTATGTTAAGATCAATCCCCATGACAATGTTAATCTTCTTGGAAAACAAATTTGAAGTGTTTTTCCCCAACTAATTTTGTCTCATGAGACCTACAGATGCACTAAGGGGTTATAGAAGGCCCCACCGGTCACTTACTAAGTCCAATACATTCCTTATATGAAAATTGTGAAACATAAATAACATAATCATTCATATTCAAAAATAGTATATGAATTATGAATACATTAACCGTAAACCATGAATGGTATCTAACTAGAACATAAAAATTCAAACATGTTATAAACCATTAAATACAATATGGTAGATTGTATCATAATAAATCAACCACAATTAAGCATAAAATCTAACAAATTATGTTGACATAGATGAAAATAATATAATAAAATCAATAAAACTCTTGGAGAGAAATATCCCTTTTTTACTATGAAAACATTAAAAAATCATGCGATTTTAAATGAAAACATTTCTTTTGAAAATAAACATGTAATATTGTATGAGAAGATTAAAAATTTTAAGCTTTCATAACAGTGATAAATAGCCACTCGCACCGTATAAGTTAAAAAACATTCTTTCCTTAATTTGTCCAAAAGGTCATAAATTACCTCGTTTGGAAAAAAATAAATATTCCTTTAAAAAAATTATAAAAAGTTAAACATGGATTAAAATTAATTTAAAAAATTGTCGATAATATTTTGAAATACATTTTAAGTAACATGTAAATGGATGATAAAGACATCCTAGTAGATACTTATATATAAACAACCTTAGATAATAATAAGATTGTGAAATTAACCTTTACCTAGTAATTTCCTTTAGTCAAGGGTGAATTAACCTCTTGTATAATGGTTAAATAATTTTATTAAATTATACCTGAACCATATCCATATTTATGATATTATATATGATCCTCTTATATCGTTTTCTTAATAATATTTTAGTATTACTGTTGTTTTGGGTGTTAACTGCTTCATTTTTTAATTCCTATTTTGTCATGTAAGTCATGTTCTTTATGAATATTATGTATTTTATTCATATACAGAATGATACTAAGTTCATAATAATTATTTATAATCAACATATAAATTTTATAATCATTTTTTAATGGTTAACATGGAGAATAAATCTCACCGCGTTGTGGAAATAGTAGGTTGTACGTATGCACGAGTGACGGTATCATTCTATTAATGGTTAATTGGTATGAAATTGGATGGAATATTAATTATAAAAAAACATTATCATGTCATATTTATTATTTAAATGCTTTATATTCATTATTATACCCATTTAAATAATGTATAAATGAAAAATAATTTTCACCATGATGTGAAGATAGTAAGTTGTACTTACGCACTTAGGGTGATATTGTTTTTTGTAGGATGAGTAAAAGGAGGAATATGGTTGTACAATAATCATAATAACATATAATTATGTACATATTACAATATATATTAATTTATTATAGAAACAACATACGAATATGAAGTAGAAGAAGTAAATAAATTGAATTGAATTGGTAAAACAATTACCTCTTCTTCGAGTGTCTCCTTTTGATTTGTACAAAAGGACTCTGTTGGTTGGATTTAATACCAAAATGTGGCCTCTAGGATGAAGTGAGGTAAGTTGGAAGAGTAAATTTTTAGGGTTTGGATGTGACAAATAGATTTGTATGTGTGAATTAAAGATAAGAATAAGTTCCCTTTTATAAGAGAGGTGATGGACACTTTTGGAAGATCTTAATGTATTAATTTATTATAAATTTATTTTTGGTTTCAAATATATAAAAAGTGATTTATTTAGAGTATAATATGAGTATGGGTCTAAATCCCCTTAACCAATTAATTTTATACATGTTTAGTTCATAAAATCAATCTTATCTTCTGGACTTAACCCTTAGTTAAATAGTTTAACTCTTACCATGTCTTCTTGTATTTTTACACTATAGGGTTAATATATTTACTATAAAATGAAAAATGAACCTGGGTTGGATCATTTATGACATATTTGAAATTATCCAAGTTATTGGCCATAAATCATATTTTTTTGACTTATATATCGTTTAATAAAATAGTATTTATTTTAAAATATCATTTATGTCATTTTTAATACTATTCAATATTTTCATTTTAAAAAATACTAAACCAACATGATAACATCAAAAACAAAATACATCCAATATTTCACTAACATGTCTAAGTTATCTATAAAATTAGTAGATGTCATTAATTAATTCAAATTATATTTATTTTAATATTTTTAATATCATTTATTTGATATTTCTATTAATATAATAATTTATGTTTCACTATTATTGTGTCAAAATTAATGGTAATTATTTAATCTCTAAAATTTTTAAATACATTTTTATGAGTTAGTTAATTATTTTATATTTCTATAGACAATTTATAACCTATTTTATCTCCAAAATATATCTATATTAAAATTATTATACTTATAAGAAATGATAGTGTGACATTTTGTCACATTCATTAATTTTAATAATATTCATGTCATATTTATGGAAAATGGTCATTTAATTGATTCCATTTCGAACCTTAGATGATAAGGGTAATATTTATTCATCCAATAGGATTTTTATAGGTGTTAGGGTAATTTTATAATATTATTTTTACCTTTAATTACCTAATTTACCCTTAACCGCGTTAATAAAAAAGTACTAAAGTTACTATTCATAATGCTCAAATATAAAAGGAACCTATTTACATAATTTGGACCCATTGATTCCAAATATGGAATAAATTTTTTAAAATTAAAAAACATATATGTTTTAGTAATTAATTAAAAATAAATCCCATTGTCGGAATGAAAAATGAGTTTTTAAAAGTTAAAACATTGCAAAAGATTGACATGTTTTTACATATAACTTCAATGTAAAATTAATGAAAATGAACTAAATTATATTAAATGATAAAAAATATTCTATTTATAAATTAAAACTATTAAATAGTATAATTTAATAACTTGAATTATTTTGATGAAAAAATCATTTTCAATTAAAATTTACTATATTTTTACTATTCATCAAAATATCAAATTTATCAGAAAAATATCAAAAAATCATCCAAAGTAAATTTTTTCATCCCTCTTGAAAATAAAAATTTTATTTTGTTAAATATAATATATAAAACTTTCAAAAACTATATTTAAAATGGGTGCACCATCAAAAGGCGGTAAAGCTGTAATTTTTGAAAAAATACCTCTTTTATTCGAAAAATTGAATTTTTTTCTTATATCGTGTCTAGAAAATACATAAGATGAATGTTAAAATTATATAGAATATATAAAATTCAAAATGTGGTTAATAATATTTATAATATCTAATTTAACATCCGGGTTATATATTATATTAAATTATAATATTTTATTAATTTATTGTTGTTTGGTAAAACGGGGTATTGCGTGTAACACGAGACAACTAATTATTGTGTGTAGAATAAAATTAATATGGTGTTGCATAAAAAAGAAATAAAGAAAACAATTAAATTTATTTAGAAAAGAAAATATTATAAAGTCTCGAGGTGTTACAAGAAATCTGTTCACCCATAAGGCATTCATTGTGACAAGACTTTGGGAGACTGATGCTTTCAACATCTAATAGGTAATCGGTACAGAATTCAATAGTTTTTTCAACAATATATCGTTCTACAATACAAACATCTGGTCGACTTTGATTCCTGACATACCCTTTCAAAATCTTCATATACTATTCAATTGGGTACATCCATCTGTAAGGAACATGACCACATAGTTGAACCTCTCTGAACAAATGAACCATAAAGTGGACCATTATATCAAACAATAATGGTGGAAAAAACATATATAATTCAAATAATATGACTGAAATCTCTTTATTTGTGATGAGAAACTTCACCAGGTCTATAAATTTACTGCATATGGATTTGAAATAGAAGCAATGCATGGTTAATGTATGTCATACATTTTGAGGTAGAATGCAACGAAAAGAAATAGGTATTAAATCTTGAATCAAAACATATCAGTCATGTGATTTTAGTCTTTGTAACTTCAAATTAGTCATTGAAACATCATTCTTGATATTTGATGAATACCCATGTGGAACTTTTACACTAGTAAGGAAAATGAAAAATTGAAAATTTTCATGTCTAGATAGAGTGTAAGCTATTGGAGGAAGAAAAGTCCACCTTTTACCATTCACTGGTGCCAAATATTTCCTTATTTCCATTTCAATCAAGTCCAACCAAGCCTTTATGCCATCTTTCATTTTTGCAGGAACATTTTATATTGTGCCAATAACACTATCAAATACATTTGTTTCTAAATTCATGACATCACGAAAATGTCTGATATACAAACAATTCCAATATAGTAATTAAAAGAAAATTTATCTCTTTTTTCAATATGATTTTTTAAGGTTCTTTGAAAATGTTTTACCGAAAACAGTTTTATTTTTTTTACTTTTCTGTACAGTTGATCGCTTGTTACAGAATATGGTGTTGTACATTGTTCGATATTCCCATATAATTTTGTCATCTAGGATCAGTATTTATATCATCGAGGTAAAATTTTCTGATGTCTTAAAAACACTATCTTTCTGGAATGTTTCAACTGAACTTATTATGAGCGTTTTTCAAAAATGGGACACCCAAACATTCCTTTAATGTTATAGCTTGATAAATTTCTATAATCAGGGATGTAACATCACAGGTAAAATAAGAATAATAAATTTTCATATTTATTAATATTTGTGAATTTAATGTTAATTTCACTTTAAATGGGATTCTATGTTCGATGGCATACCCAATATGCAACAACGAGTTTCTTTGAAATCTTATGTTGCACACAACGTTGAGTTATACTGAAAAATAATAATATAATATTATTATTTTAAATGGTAGTTAACTCCTAGCCTTTGTAATGGTGGGAATGAACAAAACTAACTACAATATGATTATACATGTTTTTTAAATGTTTCTATATTTATCTAATAAAATTTAGAGGCTTAAAATGTGAATGAATCTAATTTTAAGCATAAATACTCTAATATTCTTTAAAAAGTTGATATTACCACCTTTTGATGGAGAACCCTCTTTAAATATAATTTTTTTTTTCACTTTTATACGTTTTATTTGAAAAAATAAAATTCTTCTTTAGAATCAGGATGTCAAAATTTACTTTGGGTAAATTTTTGGTATTTTTCCGATAAAATTCATTTTTAATGAATAGTGATAAATAATGTATTTTAATTCAAAAATACCATTTTATATAATTTATTTATTTGGTTATATTATCTTTTTAATTATTTTTAAAGTGTAATTAGATTATATTTTTACCATTTAATTCAATTTTGGTCATTGGAAGTAATTTCACATTGAATTTGGACATAAACAAGTGCCAATCTTTTGATAGTTATTATTTCATAAAAACACGTTTTTATTTTTACAGCGAGAATTAATTTTAAATTAATTATCACAACTTATATTTTTTTAATTTGGTAAAATAGACATTATTTTTGAATTTGGAATATCAAATATATATTAGGCTGAATTTTTGGTATTTTTTCTGAAAAAACTTCAATTTTTTATAAATAGTGAAAACACTAAGTAGTAGTTAAAAAACTGACTTTTTCATTTAAATGAAATTTTACTGCTTATGTGAATTAAATTTCAAAAATCTGACATACATGGTTGTTATTTTTAAGTGAAATGTGGTTCAATAAGATAAAAATAATTTTTGTTAAATAATAACTTTGGACTTTTATTTACCACTGTTAAAGGTAAATAGGGTAATTCAACGTAAAAATAATATTATAATAATATAAAATTACCCTAAAATGTATCCTAATCCTATTGGTTGATACATTTTCGACCATAGTCATCCTTGGGTCTATTTTGTGACCCCATGGGGCCACTTGAGGGTGATAATGCCACTTTATATTAATTAATTTAAAGTACTGACAAAAATGACTTAAACATATATCTTTTAGTAAATAAATTTTTATATGAGGTTATACAAGTTATCTCTTCAACTATAAATATTAATTTGAAATCTAAAACTATTTCCTAAATCGTGTTATTTTTTTATAATTTTTAGACATCAAATAAATAAAATTATTTATGACACAATAATGATGTAGTGTTTACCTCATTAATGAATGATTTAAATAAATAAGATTATAAAAATTAAAATAATATCCAAAACCTATCCAATTATTATTGAATTATTTTATTTCGATGAAGAGTCATCTTATCTTTGGCTTTAATAAATTTTGGTCCTTTAGAAACAGAAAATCTTTATATAATAAAATAATATTTTCAAGCTTTTCTAAAGAGTCCCTCCCCCTTTTATAAAAATCCCACACCTCTAACCCATTACTCACACTTTTCAAGACCATTGACTCATCCAAACTCTTCCAAAATAATCTCTCAAGATCCCTCTCTTCCACCTAGAATCCTTACCTTATGAATAAGGTACTTTAAGAAATCCTTTTGGTTTAAACCAAAGGGAGTTACCCCATTTAAAGGTAACATCTACTCTTAAGTTATTTTCTATTATTTTACTTCTCCAACCCCCTAAACTATTTTTATTCCTTTATATTATAATAACACCAGTATCATCAATATATTAGGTTTTTTTATGAGAATTATTCTAACTACACTTACACACACCTCCATCTAATTGATAATGAACATAATGTTTCGGTGGGCGGCCAACTAACGCCTCATGAAACGATGATTGTTCAATTTTCTCCATACAACTCTTATGGTGGCCATTAAGATGGAACTGTATTTATATGTGATATATATTATACTTATAGTTAATCTATCCTTCTGTATTTTTCATTTATATCATACCTTTATGGTTTCCTTAATTGGTAAATACTATAATTTCATTTGAGGAAGCGCGGACTACCGCCCTCTTAATGTGATATGACTCATTCATTCCATATGTGAAGCGTATAATGGACAGAGTTACTGAAATTATATATATTATATTATAATATAATTATAAAATACCTATGTATCATTATGTTTTCATTCCATTAAATAAAAAATAGAAATGAAAGTAGCATTCATGCGTATGTACGACTAACCGTCTCCATGAACGGTGCATATCATTTCATACCTCCAAATGTTATATACTATTATAAATACATATATATACTGGATATATATGATATATATGATATCTAAATCATGAATATAATTCTCTAGATAATGTACTTTTGACCACATGAACAACTTGTAATGATAAGAAGTTCATTTTTGACTCAAGTACCAAATATCGATAAAATTACCATTATAAACTTAAATGATTACCTAATGTTTATAACGTGATAATAAGTGATTTAAAAGGAATAATAAACATGAAAAAGTTTCTTATGCAATTGAAAATTAACTTTTGTTTATTATTCACGAGATTAAATAATGAACGGGTCAAGTCAGACATGAGGTAAGGGACTTCATCTCAATCTCCATTCATTGAGGCATGTTTTGTTTTATACATGACTTTCTTTTATAAGATGTATAAACACCTCTGACTTTTGATTTCATTCAAAGGGAATCTTTTTCTATGAGGTGTTTTGCTAAAAAAAGAACGTTTCTTTTTAACATAAGCGGTGACATCAACCTTTTCCACCACCACGAGTATTATTTGATCTTCGGATTCATTAACAAGTCGTAATGTTTTTAAAAGGAAAATAAATACCATATACTCTTTTATGTGTTTTGGTATTGAAAATGGTTTTGATAATGGATTTTTAATATCAATATATTTAAATTATATATTGGGATTGAAATGTGGAAATGTTATATTTCCTTTATATTTGTTTTATGTGTTGTGAATATGTTATTGTTCTTGGGAATTGTTTATATATATGGGTGGTTCCATGATAAAACTAGGGTGGGTGATCCTGATATAGCTTTCCAATGCACTGGGTAACATGATGAAGGTAACCATGAATGTTTCTCCTAAGAAATTTAGGGAATATACTATGATGGGTATTCCAAATGTAACTCTCTACGTAGCTATGAATGCTACAAGGTAAGTATGTTATGGATGCCACAAGTTACCTTTATGGTTTTTGATTACTATGTGTTATTTATTAATCTTATGATTTCATGAGGTATGTTAAAGAGATTATGTTATGTATGTATTGAAGAACTAATGTTTTGTTTCTTTGTTTTATAACCCTCACTGAGATTTTTATTCTCATCCTAAGTTTGGAAATCTTTTTCATAGGACTTAATGATGAATAGGATCAAGGATGAGATTAAGGAAAAGGAATACTATCTAAAACATGGAACTAGACATGACTCTTTTTTTCCAGAAGTTTTTATTTTATGAAAAAATAGAAACAGAGTATAATTGTATACTTTGTAATTTTTGAGATGTAATGTAATAGTTAGGTCCTAATTCTCTAAAACTCTAAACCTGAAAAGATCCTCAATGTGAATTATCCATTTCATTCAATATTATGTAATGCTTTAAGACTGGGTCCTTATAGTTGGTATCATAGGTCGGTTTAGACAACTTTAGGAGTTAGGATATTGTTAAATTAATGTCCATAAATTAATTTATGGTAAGATTAAAATGATATAACATTTACATATTACCATGTTGCTTCGCCTAAGATATTTTTGTGTTTAGCATGGTTTTCCACAGATGAAACAGGGCAGCTATGATGGGACGACATCAGAAGGAAGAAAACCTTCCAAATCAGTAACCTGAGATAGTCAGAATCACAACCGAATAGTTTGTTGCAGTGATGGAACAATTGACTCAGTCTATAAATGGTGGTGGTATCCATGCAAGAGATCATCTAGATTAAACATAGAGGAACATGTCAGTAGTGGAGCATTTTATGAGGCAACATCCCCCATAATTTAGAGTATCATATGACCCTGTTCTAGTAAAAGGGTGGATTAAAGCCATGGACAAGATTTTTGATGTCATGGGGTGTTTAGAACATCAAAAGGTTAGTTTTTTTTACCATTTTGAAGGTGAATCTGATCAGTGGTGGTTGATAGTGAAAAATATTAGGGATAGTTAGAATATTGATGCTCTTGATTGGGATGAATTTAAAAGTATGTTTCTTGAAAAATATTTTCCTAAGGTGGTTCGTCTTAGGATGAAGAAACAATTACCAGAATTGAGACTGGAGGATGAATCATTGGATTCTTATGAAGAAACATTCACTCGATTGGAAAGGTATGCTCCATATTTCATATGAGATCTTGATAGAAAAATTAATCATTTTTACTCAGGATTAAATCTAAATTATTGAAGGGATTTAGATTCTAATGAGTTCAAAAGTTATGAAAAACCTGTTTGATGTGCAGAGAAGGTGGAAATAGATTTTGTTGATGATTAGGTGTTCTTTGAAAAACAACAGAATAATAGGTCGAGGTGGTAGACGAAAGGTAATAAGTCTTCAAAAAATTCTGATGGTAAGAAAAATAAGTTTACGGTCTGTAAAAATTGTGGTAAAAATCATACTGGTGAATGACTTTTGAATTATAGTAAGTGCTACCGATATGGTAAAATGGGACATAAGTCTTGTAATTTCACTGAAAAAGATCAGGTTAATGGAAAAAAATATGATTTATAGTTAGTAAAATATTTTAAGTGTAATTAAATTGGTCATTATGAAAATGAGTGTCCAATGAAGAACTCAATTGATGGAAATCAGTTGAAATACAAGCAGAAAGGGGTGGTGAGATCCTTTGCAACTACTTCAGCAGATGTTGGGCCATCAAATTAAGTACTATCAGGTACACAGTTTGTTTGTTCAGATTATGACAATATGTTGTTTGATTCAGGGTATTTACATTCGTTCATTTCTGAGAAGTTTTCCAGTAAATTGGGAATTCCATCTTAAGATATGAATCGAGAACTTATGGTAAAAACATCAGGGGGAAATGTTGAAATAAAAAAGAAATTATAAGAACCTTCTTGTACTTGTGTACGGAAATAATCTACCTACAAACCTTATTTTTTTCCTCTAGTAGAGTTTGATGTTATTTTAGGTATGGATTAGATTTCTGTTTATCGTGATAAGATTTACTGCAGAGCTAAAGATGTTTCTTTTCTGAAAGATTTTCAGTTTGTGTACAAGAATGAACCCTTAATTTTTTTAACATATTAGGAAGTTGAGAAACTAGTAAAATATGGAAATAAATGTTACCTTTCACATATGATTGAAAATAAAGGAACTTTTCATATTAATGATGTGCCAAGGGTAAATGAGTACCATGATATTTTTCCTGATGAGTTTCCTGGTATAATACATGATAGAGAAGTTGAATTTACTGTTGACTTAGTTCCTGATGCTAATCAAATTTCAAAACCCCCTTATCGAATGACTCAAATTTAACTTTTAGAGTTAAAGAATCAATTGTAGGTGTTATTAGATAAAGTTTTCATTCGACCAGGCACATCACCATGGGGTGAACCTATCTTGTTTGTTAAAAAGAAAGATGGTTCAATGAGACTTTCCATTGATTATAGAGCATCGAATAACATCACTGTAGAGAATAAGTATCTTTTCACTCATATCAATGATTTGTTTGATCATCTCCCAGGAGCTCAGTATTTTTTAAAGATTGATTTGAGGTTGAGGTACCATCAGTTGAAAGTAAAGGAAGTAGACATTCTAAAGACCATGTTTCATACTAGATATGGACATTATGAATTTGTATTTATTCCTTTTGGGTTAACCAATGAACCTGCTATATTCATGGATCTTATGAATATAATTTTTCGTGAGTTCTTGGATAATCTTGTAGTTGTGTTCATTGATGATATTTTAGTTTATTCCAAAATTAAAGAGGAACTGAAAGTCATTCAAGGGTTGTCTTGCAAACCTTAAAACAAAATAAACTGTATGGGAAATTCAGAAAGTGTGAGTATTGGTTACCACAAATTTCATTCCTTGGTCACATTATTTTAAAAAATGTCATAACTGTTGATCCTGCTAAAACAAAAGTTATTGAAGAATGGCCAAGACCCACAAATATAGCCGAGATCCATATTTTCCTTAGTTTAAAATGTTATTACTAGAGGCTTGTTGAGAATTTTTCACAATTATCTAGTACAATGACTAAGTTAACTCAATTTTTTTTAAGTTAATGTGAAAAAAATGTGATGATACTTTTCAGGAATTGAAAAGAATATTGGTGAATGATCCAGTTTTGGAACTGCCTTCCAGAAATGATGAGTTTGTTATCTATAGTAATCCTTTATTCAAAGGATTTGTATGTTTCCTTATAAATAATGATCAGGTAATTTCTTATGCTTCACTTTAGTTGAAACATCATGAGTTAAATTATCTTACACATGATTTGGAATTAGTTGTTGTTGTTTTTGCTTTAAAATATTGGAGGCATCATTTGTATGGAGTAAAGTGTGACATATATACTGACCAAAAAAGTTTGAATTATATATTCACTTAGAAATAATTGAACATGAGATAGAAAAGATGGATAGAATTAATCAAGGATTGTGATTGCACGGTCTATTACCATCTGGGAAAAGAAAATAAACTGGTTGATGCTTTGAGTCAAAAAAGTAATGCTTTATTAACCATGATACATTTTGAATGAGATCCTTTGGTTTTTGATTTGATGAACATTGGAATATAAGTCATTGCTGTAGGAAATACTCTTTTTTGTTTTGGGTGTCCGTGAAATCATATCTATCAGAAAGAATTAAGTAAGAACAGAAGGAAGACAAAGAGTTACAGAAAAACATAGAGTGGGTTCAGAAGGGTAAGTTGCTTGATTTTAACATTGATAATGACTGATTTTTGAGGTTTAGAAAGAGATTATGTGTGCCATGTGATTCACAATTGAAGAAAGCATTTTTATGTGAAGCTCATAGTTCTCCGTTTTTAGTTCATCCTGGCAATACTAAGATGTACAGAGATCTTCAGGAGTATTACTGGTGGAATGGAATGTAAAGGGATATTGTTGATTTTACTGTGAGGTGTTTGACTTTTCAACTAGTTGAAGTAGAGAATAAGTTATCGAAAGGGATGCTTCAGTCTTTACCGGTTCCAGAGTAGAAATGGGAAAATATATCCATGGACTTCATTGCGGGATTACCAAATACATCTCAAGGTAATAATGCAATATGGGTTATTATTGATCAATTGGCTAAATCTGCTCATTTCCTTCCTATTCGGGGTACTTTTTCTCTAGATCAACTTTCTCAGTTGTATATTAATGAGATGGACAGGATGCATGGAGTTCCCCTCTCCATTGTATCTGATCATGATCCCAGGTTTACCTTTATCTTTTGGAAATTCCTTCATAATTAGTTCGGTACTGAATTAAATTTTAGTACAGCTTTTCATCCTCAATCAGATGGGTAGTCAGAATGAACAATTTAGACCTTGGAGGATATGCTACGCACTTGTTCACTGAATTACCAGGGAATTTGGGACCAACATCTTTCTTTGGTTGAATTTTCTTATAATAAAAGTTTCTATTCTAGTATATAGATGGATCCATTTGACGGATTATATGGGAATCAGTGTAGAACTCTAGATTTTTGGGATTAAGTAGCTGAAAGGTAGTTGATGGGACCAAAATTGGTAGAAGAGATGGTAGAAAAGGTTCAGTTGATTCGGAAGCACATGAGAACAGCTCAGAGAAAGCAGAAAAGTTATGTGGATAACCGTAGGAATAATATATCTTTTGAGGTTGGTGATCATGATTTTCTCAATGTTTCTCCATGAAAAAGTGTGATGCGTTTTGGTAAGAAGGGAAAGGTGAGTCTGAGGTTCATTAGACCTTATGAAATCTTGGAGAAAGTTGGATTAGTTGCATATAAAGTGGATTTACCTCCAAGTTTATCCCAGGTATGTAACACCCCGAGCTTCCACGATACGCTTCTCTTTCAATAATGCAATAGCTTGCATTGTACGCAAGTTCGAGATTCTAACACACCGTGACCAATAAAAATAGCCATTATGAATAGTAATACCCACTTTTTGAAATTATATATATTTTATATATAAAATGGACTTCATTTTTGGATTTGGAATATCGAAATTAGCCTATGTTTAATTTTTGGTATTTTTCAGAGAACTTCCAATTTTTTATGAATAGTGAAAAATACTTAAAAACAACTTTTTCAATCAAAATAATTTTTAGTGATAAATTATACTATTGAGTGGGTTTAAAGTATAATTAGTAAATATTTTTACCATTTTATCCAATGGTGGTCATTAGAATTAATTTCACTTTGAAATTGGACATAAACAATTGTCAATCTTTTGATACATATTGTTTCTTAAAAACACGCTATTTGTTGTGACAGCGAGAATTAATTATAAAATTAATTAATGAAACTTATATGTTTGGAATTTTTTAAAATATAAATTATTTTTGAATTCAGAATATCAATTATATCTTAGGGTGAAATTTTGGCATTATTCTGAAAAACTTCAATTTTTGATGAATAGTGAAACCACTAAGTGGTAGTTAAAAAACTGATTTTTCATTTAAATGAAACATTACCACTTCTGTGATTTGATTTTCAAAAATCCTACATAAATGGTTTTCATTAGGAAGTAAAATGTGCTTCAATGGGATTGAAATAATTTTTTGGTGAATAGTAACTTGTAAGTTTAATTAATCGCGATTAAAGGTAATTAGTGGAATTTAAGGTAAAAATGTTATTATAAAAATATGGAAATACCTTTACACTTCTCATACCCCTATTGGATAAGTCATGGACAACCAATAAAATCCATGGGTCAACTTGGGGACCCCATGGAGCCACTTTGGTGGGAAAATGACATTAAAAACTTTTTATTTAATGTTAAAATAAAAATGTCACAAACATGAGTTGTTTTACTAAAACAATTTTTACATGGGGTAATATAAGTCCTATTTTTGACTATAAATATTAATTATAAAGATAAAAATATTTCCTACATCATGATATTTTTTTATAATTTTTAGACCTTAAATAAATTAAATTATTTATGACACCATGATGATGCAGCGATTACCTCATTAATTAATGATTTTAATAAAATGGAAGGATAATGTAAAATCTAAGACATAAACTTGTCCAAAGCCTATTGGATGAGTATATTTCGAACCCTTATCACCTTATCCTCTAAATATATAAGTTTGGGACCTTTAAAATATGAAACTCATTATATAATAAAGTAACATTTCATTACTTTCCAAGAGTGCCCCTCCTCTCCTCTTATAAAAGGCCCCCACCACTACCACCTTATTTACACCTTCCAAGCCATTTGGATCGGCCAAACTCGGCCCAAATAGTCTCTAAAAATTCCTCTATTACTCCTAGAATCCTCACTTTGGTCATAATTCTTCCCAAGGAAGCCTTTGGCTCAAATAAAAAAGAGTTGCCCGTTTTAAAGATAGTGTTTTCTCTTGTGTTCTTATGTTTTATTTTTCTTCTCCAACCCCCTAAAATCTTTTTATTAATTTATTTTATAACAACACCAGTATCCTCAATATACTAAGATTTTGTTATAAGAAGGATTCGAGATACACTTACACACACCTATATCTAATGGTTAAAGAACATACTGTTTCTGTGGATGGTGAATTTCGGCCTCACGAAACGATGATTGTTCAAAACTCATATAACACCTTAAAAGGTGGACATTAAGATGTCAATATATTTATATATGATATATAATATGTTTATGTTTTACTTAATCTTCTGTATTTTTCATTTATGGCATACCTTTACGATTTCCAATATGGGTAAAAGCGATAATTTCATTTCAGGAAGTGCGGACTACCGCCCCCTCAAAGTGATTTGAATCATTAATGCCATATGTGGGATGTATAAAAAATGGAGTAAATGGTACTATACATTATATTATACTGGAATTATATTATACCTTTATATAATTATAACTTAATTCCATTAAATACGAAATAGAAATTAAATTAGCGTTCCTGCGCACGTACGGCTTACCGTCTCCATGAACTGTGCATTTCATTTCTTACCTCTAAATGTTATGTAATATTCTAAATGCATGTATATACTGGATATATATGATATATATGATATCTAAATAATTAATATGATTCTATATATAATGGATATTTCTCCACATGAACAACTTGTAATTATAAGAAGTTTATTTTTTACTGAAGTACCAAAGATCGATAAAACGACTGTTATTAACTTAAATAATTACATAATGTTCATAACATGGTAATAAGTGATATAAAAGTAATAATGAACATGAAAATGTTCTTAATAAAGTATAAATTAACTCTAATTTATTATTCAGGAGGTTAAAGAACGGTCGAGTGAAGTCGGACACGAGGTAAGGGAACTTCTTAACCCAATTTCCATTCATTGGGTTAATCTTCTACTTTAAATTATATCATGATATTATTATGTCCTATCTTGTATTTGTACTGTATTTATGTGTACTTATAGTGAATACACATAATAGATATATTTTATTTAAAAAAATTATCTTTGTAAGGGACTTTGTCTCAATCTCCTTTCATTGAGGCATATTTTGTTTTATACACAACTTTCTTTTATATGATGTATAAACCCCTTTGACTTTTACGTTTATTCAAATGGAATATTTTTATATGAAGCGTTTTAGTAAACGACAAAAAGGAATGTTTTTTTTGTCGTACGTATGCGGCGACAACGACTTCTCCACCGCCGTGACCATTATTTGAGTATCGTCTTCCTCTACAAGCCATAGTTTATTTAAATGAAAAATAAATACCATGTTTTACTATTATTTTATTTTGGTATTGAAAATGGTTTTGATAACGTTTTTATTATATCAATGTGTTGTATTGATATCTTGTGATTGAAATGTGGAAATAATATGTTTCCTTTATGCATGTTTTATGTGATATGATTATGTTATGGTTTATGATATGTTTAAACCTGTTCATATGAGGAATGCATTGGACTTATTAAGTGACGGGTGGAGCCCGCTATAGCTCCTCGATTCATCGGAAGGTCTCATGAGACAATATATTGTCTTGGCATGAGGCCTTGACAAAATCTTATTTGTAGTCTTGGAACGAGGCCTTGGCTACGTGGTTATGATAGTCTGGCATTATGCATTCCATCATTATGAAAGTTGTTATTGATATTGCATGTGATTATTTGACCAGTAGAATATCCATGTGAATAATTAAATGGAATTATTTCATTTTACTTTTCCATATTATATTGATGTTCATGTTTAAAAGGATTTTGTTTAGTAATACATTGCCTTAAATGTTTATGTTTATTTATGAAAGCTTCCGCTATATTGTTATCCTTACTGAGCATCTGAGCTCACCCATTTAAATGTTTTAATATTGTCCAGGATGTGAAGAAGTATTTTATGAATGACCCACAGGGATAGTTAGAAGGGGATATTAGTGTGGAAAATGGAGACTATGTTATTTTAGTTTTTCACTTTATGATATAATGTAACATTTATGAATGTATCTAGTGTTTACAAGGCTACTAAACTAATCGATCTTTCGAGACTTGATCTTTTGTGATCATGCCAATGTTACAGAGTAATGCACTGACTCTGGGTAACTGGGGTCGGGGTGTTATAGTTGTTATCAGAGGCAGTTTAGTACTAACCTTGGAAGCTAGATTTAGATAAACTCTGATTAGAGCACATAGCCCAAAGATAGACTTTGAGGATTAGTATAGAAGAACTTCCTAGAATTTTGGTATTATAGAGATTTTGTGAGTTTTCTGAGCAATACATACTTGTCTGGATACGATCAAGTAGAGGAGGCTCTGGCACAGATGTACCTAGGGGTAAAACCCGAAAACACCGCTTTGAGCTAGACTCGAACGGGAACTGGTGCACGACAACGAGCCTTGCTTCACTCTTGGTTACGACACTCCCGAGGGATATGCTTAGGATAATTCTCGTTTTCTTTATAAACCAATATGAAGGGTTATGAGTATATAATTCCTCAAAGAAAACATTTTTATGATTATGGATTATATCCATAAATAGTTCAATTTATGTTAAGTTATTTACAAGTATGGAATTATGTATTTTAATTCATAAACTGACCTAGTTTATGCCATTGTATAGAAATGGCACCCAGTAGAAGGATTGTGAACTCCAACAATACGTATGATCCAAAGAGTAAGAAGGATCATATATTTCATGGTATTAAGCCAACATTTAGAAGGGAAATAGTCTCCCATGTATTCTCAACATATGAAGAAATAGTATCATGTGTTAATAAGATAAGTAAATAATTATCTGAGTCCTATGGATTTTAAGGGAAGTAAGAGAAGAAAAGGATGATGGATAAAGGGAAGATGGAAAAGAAGATTTTTCCAATATGTGATAACTGTGGGAAGAAACACCTTGGGACTTGCCTAAAGGGAATGGGAGTTTGTTATAAGTGTGGATAAAAAGGACAACCTGTAGGTTGGGGGATAACCCGTCGCGTCGGACAAAGCTGTAGGAATCGAACCCACAACCATAGTGCGACATGCCTTTATTACCTACCACTAGCCTACAGGAAGTACCTGGTTATTACACAATAGTTTTCCTAATCTAAATGGTATGCGTTAATATTTGTAACCTATAACAATTAGGATAAATAGAATATTTTTGATTTCTATTACCTTTTAGAGTGAAAGATGGGTTTGTGGTAAAAATATATTAAAGAATGAAAGTCTACATGACAAGTATGTATATTCCCATACATTCTTAGTAAATCTCCTAAATATATTCCTCAACTTTATAAAAGGTAACTTAAAATAAAAACTTTGCCGGTTAACTTTTCCAACTAGGGATACAATGACTGTTTAAGTAATCACAAGTTTGTGATTTTCTTGTGGTTAACTTTCTCCTATTCCTGTTTTCTACAACTCTCCATCAGACCTTGATGGTTTGTTTTTCTTTCATATCCATATTTTCATAGAATCCATGTATGGGCTATCTCAGGTTAACTTTGTACTTATCTTTCTATCTTTTAAAGTTATATTTTTATTAACCTTATTTATGATGTGGGTTTTCCACAAAGGTATTTCCTATCTTCAACCTTTTATTTTCAAATAAAAATTTCATATTGCGAGGACGCAATTTATTGAAGGAGGGGAGAATGTAACACCCCGAGCTTCCACGATACACTTCTCTTTCAATAATGCAATAGCTTGCATTGTACGCAAGTTCGAGATTCTAACACACCGCGACCAATCAAAATAGCCATTATGAATAGTAATACCCACTTTTTGAAATTATATATATTTTATATATAAAATGGACTTAATTTTTGGAATCTGAATATCAAAATTATCCTATGTGGAATTTTTGGTATTTTTCTGAGAACATCCAATTTTTTATGAATAGAGAAAAATACTTAAAAACAACTTTTTCAATAAAAATAATTTATATTGATAAATTATATTATTTAGTGGTTTTAAAGTATAATTAGAATATATTTTTACCATTTTATCCAATGGTGGTCATTAAAATTAATTTCACTTTAAAATTGGACATAAACAATTGTTAATCTTTTGATATATATTGTTTCTTAAAAACACGCTATTTGTTATGACATCAGGAATTAATTATAAAATTAATTAATGCAACTTATATGTTTGGAATTTTTTAAAATAGACATATTTTTTGAATTTGGAATATCAATTATAGCTTAGGGTGAAATTTTGGCATTGTTCTGAAAAACTATAATTTTTGATGAATAGTGAAACCACTAAGTGGTAGTTAAAAAACTGATTTTTCGTTTAAATGAAACATTACCACTTCTGGGATTTGATTTTAAAAAATTTTACATACATGGTTTTCATTAGGAAGTAAAATGTGTTTCAATGGGATTAAAATAATTTTTTGGTGAATAGTAACTTTTAAGTTTAATTAATCACGATTAAAGGTAATTAGTGAAATTTAAGGTAAAAATGATATTAAAAAATATGGAAATACCTTTACACTTGTCCTACCCCTATTTTATGAGTCATGGAAGACCAAGACAATACATGGGTCAACTTGGGGACCCCATGTAGCCACTTTGGTTGGAAAATGACATTAAAAACGTTTTATTTAATGTTAAAATAAAAATGTCACAAACATGAGTTGTTTTATTAAAACAATTTTTAAATGGGTTTATACAAGTAATATTTTTTACTATAAATATTAATTAGAAATAAAAAACTATTTCCTACATCATTATATTTTTTTTATAATATTTAGATATTAAATAAATTAAATTATTTATGACACCATGATGATGTAGCGATTACCTCATTAATTAACAATTTTAATAAAATGGAAGGATAATGTAAAATATAAGAATTAAACTTGTCCAAATCCTATTGTATGAGTAGATTTAGAACCCTTATCACATTATACTCGAAATATATAAGTGTGGGAGCTTTAAAATCCGATAGTCATTATATAATAAAGTATCATTTTATTACTTTCCAAGAGTGCCCCTCCTCTCCTCTTATAAAAGGCCCCCACCACTACCACCTTATTTACACCTTCCAAGCCATTTTTATAGGCCAAACTCTGACCAAATACTCTCTCAACTTCCCTCTCTTACTCCTAGAATCCTCACTTTGGGCAGAATTCTTCCCAAGGAAGCCTTTGGCTCAAATAAAAAAGAGTTACCCGTTTTAAAGGTATTGTTTTCTCTTGTGTTCTTAGGTATTATTTTGTTTCTCCAACCCCCTAAACTCTTTTTATTAATTTACTTTGTAACAACACCAGTGTCCTCAATATACTAGGATTTTGTTATAATAAGGATTCGATCTACACTTACACACAACTACATCTAATGGTTAAAGAACTTATTGTTTCTGTGGAGGGTGAATTTCTGCCTCATGAAACGATGATTGTTCAACACTCATACAACACCTTAAAAGGTGGAAATTAAGATGTCACTATATTTATATATGATATATAATATGTTTATGTTTTACTTAAGCTTCTGTATTTTTCATTTATGGCATACCTTTACGATTTCCATTATGTGTAAACGCGATAATTTCATTTTAGGAAGTGCGGACTACCGTCCCCTCAAAGTGATTTGAATCATTAATTCCATATGTGAGATGTATAAAGGATGAAGTAAATGGTATTATACATTATATTATACTATAATTATATTATACCATAATATAATTATAACTTCATTCCATTAAATACAAAATAGAAATTAAAGTAGCATTCATGTGTACGTACGGTTTACCGTCTCCATGAACGATGCATTTCATTTCTTACCTCTAAACGTTATGTAATATTATAAATGCATGTATATACTGGATATATATGATATATATTATATCTAAATAATGAATATGATTCTGGATATAATGGATATTTCACCACATGAACAACTTGTAATTATAAGAAGTTTATTTTTTACTCAAGTACCAAAGATCGACAAAACGACCGTTATTAACTTAAATAATTACATAATGTTCATAACATGGTAATAAGTGATATAAAAGGAATAATTAACATGAAAAGGTTCTTAAGAAAGTATAAATTAACTCCATTATATTATTCAGGATGTTAAATAATGGTCAAGTCAAGTCGGACACGAGGTAAGGGAACTTCTTAACCCAATTTCCATTCTTTCGGTTAATCTCCTACTTTAAATTATGTCATGATATTATTACATCCTGTCTTGTATTTGTACTGTATTTATGTGTACTTATAGTGAATACACATAATAGATCTATTTTATTTAAAAAAATGATCTTTGTAAGGGACTTTGTCTCAATCTCCTTTCATTGAGGCATATTTTGTTTTATACACAACTTTCTTTTATACGGTGTATAAACCCCTTTGACTTTTACGTTTATTCAAAAGGAATCTTTTTATATGAAGCGTTTTACTAAATGACAAAAAGAAATATTTTTTTGTCGTACGTATGCGGCGACAGTGACTTCTCTGCAGTTGTGACCATTATTTGAGTTTCGGCTTCCTCTACAAGCCATAATTTTTTTTAAATGAAAAATAATTACAAAGTTTTAATTTTCTTTTATTTTTGTATTAAAAATGGTTTTGATAGTGTTTTTATTATATCAATGTGTTTTATTGATATCCTGTGATTGAAATGTGGAAATACTATGTTTCCTTTATGCATGTTTTATGTGATACGATTATGTTATGGTTTATGATATGTTTAAACCTATTCATATGAGGAATTCATTGGACTTATTAAGTGATGGGTGGAGCCCGCTATAGCTCCTCTATGCATCGGCAGGTCTCATGAGAAAAACTAGTGTCTTGGAATGAGGCCTTGACAAAATCTTATTTTTAGTCTTGGCATGAGGCCTTGGCTACGTGGTTATGATAGTCTGGCATTATGCATTCCATCATTATGAAAGTGGTTATTGATATTGCAAGTGATTATTCTTCCAGTAGAATATCCATGTGAATAAGTAAATAACATTATTTCATTTTACTTTTTCCATATTATGTTGATGTTAGTGTTTAAAAGGATTTTGTTTAGTAATACATTGCCTTAAATGTTTATGTTTATTTATAATGTGAAGAAGTATTTTATGAATGACCCACAGGGATTGTCAGAAGGGTATATGAGTGTGGAAAATGGAGACTATGTTATTGCAGTTTTTCACTTTATGATGTAATGTAACATTTATGAATGTATCTAGTGTTTCCACGGCTACTAAACTAATCGGTTTTTCGAGACGTGATCTTTTGTGATCATGCCAATGTTATGCAGTAATGCAATGACTCTGGGTAACTAGGGTCAAGGCATTACAGTTGGTATCAGAGGTAGTTTATTACTAACCTTGGAAGCTATATTTAGATAAACTCTGATTAGAGCATATATCCCAAAGATAGACTTTGAGGATTAGTATAGAAGAACTTCCTAGAATTTTGGTATTATAGAGATTTTGTGAGTTTTCTGAGCAATACATCCCTGTCAGGATACGAGCAGGTAGAGGCGGCTCTGGCACAAATGTACCTAGGGGTAAAACCCGAAAACACCGCTTTGAGCTAGACTCGAACAGGAACTGGTGCATGAAAACAGGCCTTGCTTCACTCTTGGTTATGACACTCCCGGGGGATATTCTTAGGATAATTCTTGTCTTCCTTACAAACCACTATGAAGGGTTATGAGTATATACTTCCTCAAAGAAAACATTTTTATGATTATGGATTTTATCCATAAATAGGTCAATTTATGTTAAGTGTTTTACAAGTATGGAATTATGTATTTTAATTCATAAACTGACCTAGTTTATGCCATTGTATAGAAATGGTGCCCAGTAGAAGGATTGTGAACTCCAACAATACGTATGATCCAAAGAATAAGAAGGATCATATATTTTATGGTATTAAGCCAACATTTAGAAGGGAAATAGTCTCCCATGTATTCTCAACATATGAATAAACAGTATCATGTGTTAATTAGATAAGTAAATAATTCTCTGAGCCCTACGGATTTGAAGGGAAGCAAGAGAAGAAAAGGATGATGGATAAAGGGAAGAGGGAAAAGAATATTTTTCCAATATGTGATAACTATGGGAAGAAACACCTTAGGACTTTCCTGAAGGGAATGTGAGTTTGTTATAAGTGTGGAGAAAAAGGACAACCTGTAGGTTGGGGGATAACCCGTCGCGTTGGAAAAATATGTAGGAATCGAACCCACAACCATAGTGCGACGGGCCTTTATTACCTACCACTGGCCTATAGGAAGTCCCTGGTTATTAAAAAATAGTATTCCTAATCTAAATGGTATGTGTTAATATTTGGAACCTCATAAAATTAGGATAAATAGAATATTTTTGAGGTCTATTACCATTTAGAGTGAAAGATGGGTTTGTGGTAGAAATTTATTAAAGAATGAAAGTCTACATGACAAGTATATATATTCCCTTACGTTCTTAGTAAATCTCCTAAATAAATTCCTCAACTTTATAAAAGGTAACTTAAAACAAAAACATTGCCGATTAACTTTTCCAACTGGGTTTATAAAGACCGTTTAACTAATCACAAGTTTGTGATTTTCTTGTGGTTAACTTTCTCCTAATCCTATTTTCTACAACTCTCCATCAGACCTTGATGGTTTGTTTTTCTTCCATATCCATATTTTCATAGAATCCTAGTATGGGATATCTCGAGTGACCTTTGTACTTATCTTTCTATCTTTTAAAGTTATATTTTTATTAAACTTATTTCCGATGTGGGTTTTCCACAAAGGTATTTCCTATATTCAACCTTTTATTTTCAAATAAAAATTTCAAATTGTGAGGACACAATTTATTGAAGGAGGGGAGAATGTTACACCATGAGCTTCCACGATACGCTTCTCTTCCATTAATGCAATAGCTTGCATTGTACGCAAGTTCGAGATTCTAACACACCACGACCAATAAAAATAGCCATTATGAATAGTAATACCCACTTTTTGAAATTATATATATCTTATATATAAAATGGACTTCATTTTTGGAATCGGAATATCGAAATTAGCCTATGTTGAAATTTTGGTATTTTTCTGAGAACTTCCAATTTTTTATAAATAGTGAAAAATACTTAAAAACAACTTTTTCAATCAAAATAATTTATAGTGATAAATTATACTATTGAGTAGTTTTCAAGTATAATTAGAATATAGTTTTACCATTTTAACCAATGTTGGTTATTAGAATTAATTTCACTTCGAAATTGGACATAAACAATTGTCAATCTTTTGATATATATTGTTTCTCAAAAACACGCTATTTGTTGTAACAGTGGGAATTAATTATAAAATTAATTAATGAAAATTATATTTTTTGAATTTTGTAAAATAGACATCATTTTTTAATTCATAATATCAATTATAGCTTAGGGTGAAATTTTGGCATTGTTTTGAAAAACATCAATTTTTGATGAATAGTGAAACCAATAAGTGGTAGTTAAAAAACTGATTTTTAGTTTAAATGAAACATTAACACTTCTGTGATTTTATTTTGAAAAATCCTACATACATGGTTGTAATTAGAAATTAAAATGTGGTTCAATTGGATTAAAATAATTTTTTGGTGAATAGTAACTTTTAAGTTTAATTAATCGTGATTAAAGGTAATTAGTGAAATTTAAGGTAAAAATGATATTATAAAAATGTGGAAATACATTTACACTTGTCCTACCCCTATTTTATGAGTCATGGATGATGAGGAAAATCCATGGGTCAACTTGGGGACCCCATGGAGCCACTTTTGTGGGAAAATGACATTAAAAACTTTTTATTTAATGTTAAAATAAAAATGTCACAAACATGAGTTGTTTTACTAAAACAATTTTTAAATGGGGTTATACAAGTCATATTTTTTACTATAAATATTCATTAGAAAGGTAAAAAGATTTCCTACATCATGATATTTGGTTTTTAATTTTTAGACATTAAATAAAGTAAATTATTTATGACACCATGATGATGTAGCGATTACCTCATTAATTAGCGATTTTAATAAAATAGAAGGATAATGTAAAATATAAGAATTAAACTTGTCCAAAGACTATTTTATGAGTATATGTCGAACCCTTATAACCTTATCCTCGAAATATATAAGTGTGGGACCTTTAAAATCCGATAATAATTATATAATAATGTAACATTTCATTACTTTCCAAGAGTGCCCCTCCTCTCCTCCTATAAAAGGCCCCTACCACTACCACCTTATTTACACCTTCCAAGCCATTTGGCTCGGCCAGAATCTACCCAAATACTCTCTCAAGTTCCCTATCTTACTCCTATAATACTCAATTTGGGCATAATTCTTCCCAAGGAAGCCTTTGGCTCAAATCAAAAAGAGTTACCTGTTTTAGAGGTAGTGTTTTCTCTTGTGTTCTTATGTTTTATTTTTCTTCTCCAACCCCCGAAACTCTTTTTATTAACTTCTTTTGTAATAAAACCAGTATCCTAAATATACTAGGATGTTTTTATAAGAAGTATTCTACCTAAACTTACACCCACCTACATCTAATGGTTAAAGAATATACTGTTTCTGTGGATGGCGAATTTCTGCCTCAAGAAACGATGATTGTTCAACACTCATATAACACCTTAAAAGGTGGCCATTAAGATGTCACTGTATTTATATATGATATATAATATGTTTATGTTTTACTTAAGCTTCTGTATTTTTCATTTATTCCATACCTTTACGATTTCCATTATGGGTAAATGCGATAATTTCATTTTAGGAAGTGCGGACTACCGCCCCCTCAAAGTGATTTGAATCGTTAATTCCATATGTGGGATGTATAAAGGATGGTGTAAATGGTATTATACATTATATTATACTGGAATTATATTATACCTTTATATAATTATAACTTCATTCCATTAAATATGAAATAGAAATTAAAGCAGCGTTCATGCGTATGTACGGCTTACCGTCTCCATGAACGGTGCATTTCATTTCTTACATCTAAACATTATGTAATATTATAAATGCATTTATATACTGGATATATATGATATATATGATATCTAAATAATTAATATGATTCTGTATATAATGGATATTTCACCACATGAACAACTTGTAATTATAAGAAGTTTATTTCTGACTCGAGTACCAAAGATCGACCAAACGACTGTTATTAACTTAAATAATTAAATAATGTTCAAAACATGGTAATAAGTGATATAAAAGGAATAATGAACTTGAAAAGTTTTTTAAGAAAGTATAAATTAACTCTAGTTTATTATTCAGGATGTTAAAGAACGGTCGAGTCTAGTTGGACACGAGGTAAGGGAACTTCTTAACCCAATTTCCATTCTTTGGGTTAATCTCCTACTTTAAATTATGCCATGATATTATTATGTCCTATCTTGTATTTTTAATGTATTTATGTGTACTTATAGTGAATACACACAATAGATCTATTTTATTTAAAAAAATGATCTTTGTAAGGGACTTTGTCTCAATCTCCTTTCATTGAGGCATATTTTGTTTTATACACAACTTTCTTTTATACGATGTATAAACCCCTTTAACATTTAAGTTTATTCAAAAGGAATATTTTTATATGAAGCGTTTTACTAAATGAAAAAAAAGATTTTTTTTGTCGTACGTATGCGGTGACAACGACTTCTCCGCCGCCGTGACCATTATTTGAGTTTCAGCTTCCTCTACAAGCCATAATTTTTTTAAATGAAAAATAATTACAAAGTTTTAATTTTCTTCTATTTTGGTATTGAAAATGGTTTTGATAATTTTTTTTATATCAATGTGTTGTATTGATATCTTGTGATTGAAATGTGGAAATACTATGTTTCATTTATGCATGTTTTATGTGATACGATTATGTTATTGTTTATGATATGTTTAAACCTGTTCATATGAGGAATGCATTGGACTTATTAAGTGACGGGTGGAACCTGCTATAGCTCCCCGATGCATCGGCAGGTCTCATGAGACAAACTAGTGTCTTGGCATGAGGCCTTGACAAAATCGTATTTGTAGTCTTGGAAAAAGGCCTTGGATACGTGGTTATGATAGTCTGGCATTATTCATTCCATCATTATGAAAGTGGTTATTAATATTGAATGTGATTATTCGACCAGTAGAATATCCATGTGAATAAGTAAATAGAATTATTTCATTTTACTTTTTCCATATGATGTTGAAGTTAATTTTTAAAAGGATTTTGTTTAGTAATACATTTCCTTAAATTTTTATGTTTATTTATGAAAGCTTATGCTATATTTTTATCCTTACTGAGCGTCTGAGCTCACCCCATTAAATTTTTTAATATTGTCCAGGATGTGAAGAAGTATTTTATGAATGACCCACAGGGATAGTCAGAAGGGGATATGAGTGTGGAAAATGGAGACTATGTTATTTTAGTTTTTCACTTTATGATGTAATGTAACATTTATGAATGTATTTAGTGTTTCCAAGGTTACTAAACTAATCGGTCTTTCGAGACTTGATCTTTTGTGATCATGACAATGTTAGGCAGTAATGCACTGACTCTGGGTAACTCGGGTTGGGGCGTTACAAGTTACACAATTTTTTTCATGTTTCAATATTGAGAAAATATCTAACAGATCCATCTCAGGTTTTGAGCCTAGAGGTAGTTCAGTTGGAAGAGAATCTCTCTTATGAGGAACAACCAGTCCATATTTTTGACCTAAGAAAGAAAGTGTTGCGAAATAAGGTAATTCATCGGGTAAAAGTTTAGTGTAAAAACCACATGGTTGAAGATGCAATGTGGGAATCTGAAAATGCTATGAGGGATAAATACCCCAACTTATTTGAAAAGTGAATAAAATTACGAGGACACAATTTCCAAGTGGGGGAAGGTTGTAACATCCCATCCAAATAAAGAGTCATACATTTTTCAAATTTATTAATATTTGGAAATTAAATATTAATTTTTCTTTAAATATGATGCTATGTTTGATGGTGTACCCAATACACAAAAACTGTTTTTTTTTGAAATCTTACATTGCACACGACGTTGAGTTATACTGAAAAATAATAATATGATATTATTATTTTAAATGGTAGTTAACGCTTAGCCGTTGTAATGGTGGGAATGAACAGATCTAACTACAATATGATTATACATGTTTGTTAAATGTTTTTACATTTATCCAATAAAATTTAGAGGCTTAAAATGTGAATGAATCTAATTTTAACCTTAAATACTCTAATATTCATTAAAATGTCAATTTACTGCCTTTTGAAGGTGAACCCTCTTTAAATATTGTTTTTTTTCACTTTTATATGTTCTATTTGAAAAAATAAAATTATTCTTTAGAATCGGGATATCAAAATTTACTTTGGCTAAATTGTTGGTATTTTTCTGATAAAATTTATTTTTTAATGAATAGTGAAAAATACTGTATTTTAATTCAAAAATGCCTTTTAATATAATTTAATTATATGGTTATATTATCTTTTTAATCATTTTTAAATTATAATTATATTATATTTTTACCATTTAATACAATGTTGGTCATTGGAAGTAATTTCACTTTGAATTTGAACATAAACAAGAGTCAATCTCTTGATAGTTATTATTTCTTAAAAACACACTTTTTGTTTTGACAGTGGGAATTAATTTTTAATTAATTAATGAAGATTCTATGTTTTTAAGTTGGTAAAATAGACATCATTTTGTAATTTTGAATATCAAATATATCTTAGGCTGAATTTTTGGTATTTTTCTGAAAAACTGCAATTTTTGATGAATAGTGAAAACACAACGTAGTAGTTAAGAAACTGACTTTTTCATTTAAATGAAATTTTACTGCTTCTTTGAATTAAATTTCAAAAAAATAACATACATGGTTAATATTTTTAAGTAAAATTTGGTTCAATAAGATGAAAATAATTTTTGGTGAATAGTAACTTTTGACTTTTATTTACCGTGGTTAAAGGTAAATAAGGTAATTCTAGGTAAAAATTATATTATAATAAAATAAAATTACACTAAAATATGTCCTAATCCTATTGGTTGATACATTTCCAGCCATGGTAATCCTTGGGTTGATTTTGGGACCACATGGATTCACTTAAGAGTGATAATGACACATTATATTAATTAATTTAAAGTAATGACAAAAATGACTTAAACATATATCTTTTAGTAAATCAATTTTTACATGGGGTTGTATATGTTATATCATCAAATATAAATATTCATTTAAAATATAAAACTATTTCTACATCATGTTTTTTTGTATAATTTTTATACATCAAATAAATAAAATTATTTATGACACAATAATGATGTAGTGTTTACCTCATTAATGAATGATTTTAATAAATAAGATTATAAAAATTAAAATAATATCCAAAACCTGTACAATCCTTATTGGATGATTTTATTTAGAAAAATAGTCAACTTATCTTTGAATTAAATAAGTTTTGAGCCTTTAGAACCCAAAAATAATTATATAATTAAATAATATTTTCAAGATTTCCTAAAGAGTCCCTCCCCCCCCTTGTAAAAAGACCTCACCTCTAACTCATTACTCAAACCTCTCAAGACCCTTGGCTCATCCATACTCTACCAAAATAATCTCTCAATTTCCATCTCTTTCGCTTAGAAGTCTTACCTTAGGCATAAGGCACTTCAAGAAATCCTTTTGGTTCAAACCAAAGGGAGTTGCCCGATTTAAAGGTAACCTCTTCTCTTAAGTTATTTTCTTTTATTTTACTTCTCTAACCTCCTAAACTCTTTTTATTACTTTATTTTATAAAAAAACTAGTATCCTCCTTATACTAGGTTGTTTTTATGATAATTATTCTAACTACACTTACACACACCTCCATCTAATGGGTAAAGAACATACTGTTTCTATGGACGACCAACTAACACCTCACAAAACGATGATTGTTCAATTTTATCATACCACCTCTTATGGTGTCCATTAAGATGGAACTTTATTTACATGTGATATATATTATATTTATATTGAATCTATACATCTGTATTTTTCATTTATATCATACTTTTATGGTTTCCATAATGGGTAAATATGATAATTTCATTTGAGGAAGTGCGGACTACCGCCCCATTAAAGTGATATGACTCGTTCATGCCATATTTGATGCATATAAATGATAGAGTTACTGAAATTATATATATGATATTATACTATAATTATAATATACCTATGTATCATTTTTTGTTCATTCCATTAAATACAAAATAGAAATGAAAGTAGCGTTCATGCGTACGTATGGCTTACCATCTCCATGAACGGTGCATTTCATTTCATACCTCCAACTGTTATGTACTATTATAAATACATATATATACTCGATATATATGATATATATGATATATAAGGAGTGAATATAATTCTATATATAATGTAATTTTGACCACATGAACAACTTGTAATTATAAGAAGTTCATTTTTGACTCAAGCACCAAATATCGACAAAATGACCATTATTAACTTAAATGATTACATAATGTTTATAACATGGTAATAAGTGATATAATAGAAATAATAAACATGAAAAAGTTTCTTAACAAATTATAAATTAACTTTATTTAATTATTCAGGAGATTAAATAATTAATGGGTCAAGTCGAAAACGAGGTAAGGGACTTCGTCTCAATCTCCTTTCAGTGAGGCATGTTTTGTTTTATACACGACTTTATTTTATATGGTGTATAAACACCTTTTACATTTCATTTCATTCAAAGGTAATCTTTTTCTATGAGGTGTTTTACTAAATGAAAAAAAAGAATGTTTCTTTTTAACATAAGCAGTGAAAATGACCTTTTTTGCCACCACGATTATTATTTGTTCTTTTGATTCCTTAACAAGCCATAATGTTTTTAAAAGGAAAATAAATACCATATAATATTTTACATATTTTTGTTTTGAAAATGGTTTTGATAATGGATTTGTAATTTCAATATATTTAAATGATATATTATGATTGAAGTATGGAAATTTTATCTTTCCTTTATATTTGTTTTATGTGTTATGAATATGTTATGGTTCCTGGGCATTGTTTACATATACAGGTGGTTCCCTGATAAAACTAGGGCGGTGAGCCTAAGATAGCTTTCCAATGCATTGGGTAACATGATGATGGTAAACATGAGCATTTCTCTTAAGAGATTTAGGGAATATACTGTGATGGGTATTCCAAATGTAACTCCCTATGTAGCTATGAAAGCTACAAGGTAAGTATGTTATGGATTCCACAAGTTACCTTTATGATTTGTGATTACTATGTGTTATTAAAAAATATTATGATTTCATGAGGTATGTTAATGATATTATGTTATGTTTTTATTGATGAACTAATGTTTTCTTTCTTTGTTTTATAACCCTTAATGAGATTCTTAGGCTCATACCATGTTTTTTAAAAAATTTCACAGGACATAAAGATGAATAGCATCAAGGATGGGATCAAGGAAAAGTAGTGATGTCTAAAACATGGAATTAGAAATGACTCTTCTTTTAGGAGTTTTTATTTTATGAAAACAACAGAAACTGAGTAGAAATTCCTAATTTGTAATTTTTGATATTTGATGTAATAGTTATGGCCTAATTCTCTAAAACTCTAAACCTGAAAAGATCCTCAATGTGAATTATCCATTTAATTCAAGATTATGTAATGTTTTAAGGTTGGGTCCTTTAGTTGGTATCAGAGGTCGGTTTAGACAACTTTAAGAGTTAGGATATTGTTAAATTAATGTCCATAAATTAATATATGGTAATATTAAAATGATATATCATTTAAAGATTATCATGTTGCTTTGCCTAAGATAATTTTGTGTTCATAATGGTTTTCCATAGAGGAAATAGGGAAACTATTATGGGACGACATCAGGAGGAATACAACCTTCCAAATCAGCAAGATGGTCGGAATCGAAACTGAATAGTTTGTTGCAAGGATGGCACAATTGACTCAGGCTATAAATGGTGGTGGTATCCATGTACAAGATCATCCAGATCAATCACAGAGGAACATGTTAGTAGTAGATCATTTTATGAGTCAAAATCCCCCATAATTCAGAGGATCATCTGACCCTATGTTAGAAGAAAGGTGGAATAAAGTACTGGAAAAGATTTTTGATGTCATGGGGTGTTCAAAACATCAAAAGCTTAGTCTTGTTATTTACCATTTTGAAGGTGAAGTCCATCAGTGGTGGATGATGGTGAAAAATATCAGGGATAGTTAGGAGATTGATGCTCTTGATTGGGATGAATTTAAAAGTATGTCTCTTGAGAAATATTTTCCTAAGGTGGTTCATCTTAGTATGAAAAAACAATTTCTGGAATTGAGATAAGAGGATGATTCAGTGGCTTCTTATGAAGAAAAATTAACTCGACTAGAACGGTATGCTCCAAATTACATATGAGATACTAATAGAAAAATCAATCATTTTTACTTAGGATTAAAGCCAATGTATCTAAGAGATTAAGCATACCAAGAGTTCAAAAGTTATGAAAAACTTGTTTGATGTGCGGAGAAGGTGGAAATGGAGTTTTCTAATGATTAGGTGTTCTTTAACAAACAAAAAAATAAGAGGTTGAAGTGGAGATGAAAGGGAATAAGTCTTCAAAAAATTCTGACGGTAAGAAATTTAAGTTTACAGTTTGTAAAAATTATGGTAAAAAGTATGCTGGGGAATGTCTTTTGAATTCTAGTAAGTGGTAACAATGTGGTAAAATGGGACATAAGGCTCGTAATTACACTAAAAATACAAGGTTACTTGTAAGACAAAATATTATTTACAGTTAGTAAAATGTTTTAAGTGAAATTAAATGAATCATTACACAAATGAGTGTCCAATGAAGAACTCAACTGAGGGAAAGCAGTCAGACTACAAACAGAAAGGGGTGGTGAAATCCTTTGCAACTAATTCAGAAGATGTCGGGACATCAAATGAAGTAATATTAGGTACACTATTTGTTTGTTCAGATTATACCAATGTGTTTTTTGATTTAGGATGTACACATTCATTCATTTCTGAGAAGTTTTCTAGTAAATTGGGAATTCCATCTCAAGATATGAATCCAGAACATATGGTAAAAACACCAGGAGGAAATGTTGAAACAAAAAGAAATTATAAGTATCTTCCTGTCCTTGTGTGTGGAAAGAATCTACCTACAAACCTTATTGTTTTTCCTCTAGTGGAGTTTTATGTTATTTTAGGTATAGATTGGATTTTGGTTTATCATACTAATATTGAATACAGAGATAAAAGAAGTTTCTTTTCTGAATGATTCTTTGTTTGTGTAGAAGAATGTACCCTAACCTTTGATAACATATTAGGAAGCTGAGAAACCAGTAAAAGATGGAAATGAATGTTACCTTGCACATATTGTTGAAAATAAAGGAACTATTCATATTAATGATGTACCAATGGTAAATGAGTACCTCGATATTTTTCCTGATGAGTTTCCTAGTATAATACATGATCAGGAAGTTTAATTTACTATTGACTTAGTTCCTTATGCTAATACAATTTCAAAACTCCATATAGAATGGCTCAAATTGAACTTTTAGAGTTAAAGAAGAAATTACAGAAGTTATTAGATAATGGTTTCATTCTACCAGGCACATCACCAAGGGGTGCTCCTATCATGTTTGTTAAAAAGAAAGAGGGTTCAATGAGACTTTTCATTGATTACAGAGCATTGAATAACATCACTATTAAGAACAAGTATATTTTTCCTCATAACATAGATTTGTTTGATCAGCTCTAGGGAGCTCAGTATTTTACAAATATTGATTTGAGGTCGGGGTACCATCAGTTGAAAGTAAAGGAAGAAGACATTATGAATACTGTGTTTCATACTAGATATGGCCATTATGAATTTGTAGTTATGACTTTTGGGTTAACCAATGCACCTCTTGTATTCATGGATCTTATGAATTGAATTTTCTGTGAGTTCTTGGATATGTTTTTGGTTGTGTTCATTGATGATATTTTGTTTTTTTTCTAAAAGTAAAGAGGAACATAAAATTCATTTATGGTTTGTCTTGTAACCCTTAAAAGAAAATAAATTATATGGTAAATTCATAAAGTGTGAGACTTGGTTACCACAAATTTCATTACTTTGTCACATTGTTTCAAAAATGTCATAACTGTTGATCTTGCTAAAACAAAAGTTGTTGAAGAATGGACAAGACCCACAAATATAACCGAGATCCATAGTTTTCTTGTTTTATCATGTTATTATAAGATGTTTATTGAGAATTTTCAACGGTTATCTAGTCCAATGACTAAGTTAACTCAAAATGGTTTTAAGTTCATATGGACAAAAGAATGTGATGATAGTTTTCAGGAATTGAAAAGAAGATTGGTGAATGATCCAGTTTTGGAACTGCCTTCTAGAAATGGTGAGGTTTTTTATCTAAAGTAATGCTTTGTTGAATGGATTTGGCTGTATACTTATGCAGAATGATCAGGTAATTTCTTATGCTTCACGTAAGTTGAAACCTCATTAGTTAAATTACCCTACACATGATTTGGAATTAGCTATTGTTGTTTTTGCTTTAAAATTTTGGATGCAACATTTTTATGGAGTAAAGTGTGAAATATATACTGACCAAAAAAGTTTGAAGTATATATCCACTCAGAAATAACTGAAAATGAGATAGAAGAGATGGATGGAATTAATCAAGGATTATGATTGCACAATCCATTACCATATGGGAAAATAAAATAAAGTGGTTTATGCTTTGAGTTGAAAAAGCAATGCTTCATTAACCATGATACATTTGGAATGAGATCCTTTGGTTTTTGATTTGATGAACTTTGTCATAGAAGTTGTTGGCGTAGAAAATCCCTTTGTTTTATTTTAGGTGTTAGTGAAATAATCTCTATCAAACAGAATTAAGTAGGTACAGAAGGAAGGTAGTGAGTTTTAGAAAAAGGTAGAGTTGGTTCAGAAGGTTAAGTTGCTTAATTTTAACATTTATAATGATTGTGTTTTGAGGTTTGGGAAGAGATTATGCATGCCATGTGATTCACATTTAAAGAAATAATTTTTATGTGAAGCTCATAGTTCTCTGTTTTCATTTCATCCTGGCAGTACTAAGATATACAGAGATCCTCAAGAGTATTACTGGGGGGATAGAATGAAAAGAGATATTACTGATTTTATTATGAAGTGTTTGACTTGTCAACAAGTTAAAGCAGAGTGACAGATACTGAAAGGGATGCTTCAGTCTTTACTGGTGCCAGAGTGGAAATTAGAAAATATATCCATGGACTTTGTTTTGGGATTACAAAATACGTCTTGAGGTAATAATTCAATCTCGGTTATTGTTCATCGATTGACTAAATCTTCTCATTTTCTTCTTATTCAGGGTAAATTGTCTCTAGATAATCTTTCTTGGTTGTATGTTAAAGAGATAGTCAGGTTGCATGGAGTTCCCCTCTACATTGAATCTGATCGTGATCTCAGGTTTACTACTAACTTTTGGAAAGGCCTTCATAAGTAGTTGGGTACTGAATTAAATTTTAGTACATCTTTTCATCCTCAATCAGATGGGAAGTCAGAATGAACAATTCAGACCTTGTAGGATATGTTACACGGTTGTTCACTAGATTACCAGGGAAGTTGGTACCAATATATTTATTTGGTTGAATTTTCTTATAATAAAAGTTTTCATTCTAGTATACAGATGGCTCGATTTGAGGCATTATATGAGAAGCAGTGTTGAACTCCTACTTTTTGGAATTAAGTATCTGAAATGAAGTTTATGGGACCAGAATTGGTAGAAGAGATGGTAGAAAAAGTTCAATTGATTCAGAAGAACATGAGAGAAGATCAGAGTAGGTAGAAAAGTTATGTGGATAACCAAAGGAAGGATCTATCTTTTGATGTATGTGATCATGTCTTTCTTAAAGTTTCTCTATGGAAAATTGTGATGCATTTGGGTAGGAAGGGAAAGTTGAGTCCGAGGTTCATTGGGCCTTATGAAATCCTAGAGAAAGTTGGATCAGTTGCGAATAGAGTGGCTTTACCTTCAATTTTATCACAGGTACAAATTTTTTTCCATGTTTCAATATTGAGAAAGTATCTTCTGGATCCATCTCACGTTTTGAGCCCAAAGACAGTTCAGTTGGAAGAGAATCTCTATTATGAGGAAAAACCAGTCTATATTATTGATCAAAATGAGCAAGTGTTTTAGAATAAGATAATTAATCCAGTAAAGGTTTTGTGAAAAAACTATATGGTTGAAGAGGAAATATGGGAATCTGAAAATGATATGAGGGATAAATACCCCCACTTATTTGATAAGTGAAAAAATTGTGAGGACTCAATTTTCAAAATGAGGGAAGGATGTAACATCCCAGGTAAATAAAGAATAATACATTTTCATATTTATTAGTATTTGTGAATTAAATATTAATTTTACTTTAAATGGGATGCTATGTTCGATGGCGTACCCAATACGCAACAACGGGTTTCTTTGAAATCTTACGTTGCACACAACGTTGAGTTATACTGAAAAATAATAATATGATATTATTATTTTAAATGGTAGTTAATGCCTAGCCGTTGTAATGGCGGGAATTAACGGAACTAACTAAAATATGATTATACATGTTTTATAAATGGTTTTACATTAATCCAATAAAAGTTAGAGTCTTAAAATGTGAATGAATCTAGTTTTAAACATAAATATTCTAATATTCTTTAAAAGGTCGATTTACAACCTTTTGATGGAGAACCCTCTTTAAATCTAGTTTTTTTCACTTTTATATGTTCTATTTGACAAAATAAAATTTTTCTTTAGAATCGGGATTTCAAAATTTACATTGGGGAATTTTTTGGTATTTTTATGATAAAATTCATTTTTTAATGAATAGTAAAAAATAATGTATTTTAATTCAAAAATTCCATTAAATATAATTTATTTATATGGATAGATTATATTTTTAATTGTTTTTAATGTGTAATTAGATTATATTTTTAGCATTTAATCCAGGGTTGGTCATTGGAAGAAATTTCACTTTGAATTTGGACATAAACAAGTGTCAATCTTTTGATAGTTATTATTTCTTATAAACACACTTTGTTTTGACAACGAGAATTAAATTTAAATTAATTAATTCAATTTATTTGTTTTGAATTTGGAATATCAAATATATCTTAGTCTGAATTTTTGATATTTTTCTGAAAAAATTAAATTTTTGATGAATAGTGAAAACACAAAGTAGTAGTTAAAAAAATGACTTTTTCATTTAAATGTAATTTTACCACTTCTGTGAATTGAATTTTGAAAATCTGACAAACATGATTATTATTTTTAAGTAAAATTTGGTTCAATAAGATGAAAATAATTTTTGGGGAATAGTAACTTTTGACTTTTATTTACCATAATTAAAGGTAAATAGGGAAATTCAAGGAAAAAAATATTATAATAATATAAAATTATCCTTACATATGCCATAATCTTATTGGTTGATACATTTCCAGTCATGGTAATCCTTGGGTCGATTTTGGAACCTCATGGAGCCACATAAGAGTGATAATGACACTTTATATTAATAAATTTAAAGTAATGAAAAAATGACTAAAACATATATCTTTTAGTAAATAAATTTTTACATGGGGTTAAATATATAATCTCTTTATCTATAAATATTAATTTGAAAGCTAAAAATATTTCCTAAATCATGGTATTTTTTTATAATTTTTAATCATCAAATAAATAAAATTATTTATGACACAATAATGAAGGTGTGTTTACCTCATTAATGAATGTTTTAAATAAATAAGATTATAAAAATTAAAAAAATATCCAAAACCTATCAAATTATTATTATATTATTTTATTTCGAACAAGAGTCATCTTATCTTTGACTTTAATAAGTTTTCTACCATTAAAAATAAAAAATGATTATATTATAAAATAATATTTTCAAGCTTTCCTAAAGAGCCCCTCCTCCCCCTTATAAAAAGCCCTCATCTCTAACCCATTACTCACACCTCTCAAGCCTCTTGGATCATCTAAACTCTACCAAAATAATTTCTCAAGATCCATCTCTTCCTCATAGAAGCCTTACTTTAGGCAGAAGACACTTCTAAAAATCCTTTTGGTTCAAACTAAAGGGAGTTACCGGATTTAAAGGTAAGGTCTTCTCTTAAGTTCTTTTCTTTTATTTTACTTCTCCAACCCCCTAATCTTTTTTATTCCTTTTTTACAACAACACCAATATCATAAATATACTATTTTGTTTTTATAATAAGTATTATAACTACACTTACACACACCTCCATCAAATGGGTAAATAACATATTGTTTCTGTGGACGACAAACTAACGCCTCACGAAACGATGATTGTTCAATTTTCTCCTACCACCTCTTATGGTGGACATTAAGATAGAACTGTATTTATATGTGAAATATATTATATTTTTATTTTCTCTATACTTCTATATTTTTTATTTATATCATACCTTTATGGTTTCCATAATGGGTAAATACGATAATTTCATTTGAGGAAGTGCGGACTACCGCCCCCTGAAAGTGATATGACTCGTTCATTCCATACGTGGAACATATAAATGATATAGTTACTAAAATTATATATATTATATTATACTATAATTATCATATAACTATATATCATTATGTTTTCATTCCATTAAATACTAAATAGAAATGAAAGTAGCGTTCATGTGGACGTACGACTTACGGTCTCCATGAACGGTGCATTTCATTTCTTAATTCCAAATGTTATGTACTATTATAAATACATGTATATAATGGATATATATGATATATATGATATCTAAATATTTCATATCATTCTGTAGATAATTTAATTTTGATCACATGAACAACTTGTAATTATAAGAAGTTCATTTTTGACTCAAGTACCAAATATTGACAAAACGACCATTATTAATTTAAATGATTACATAATGTCTATAACATGGTAATAAGTGATATAAAAGGAATAATAAACTTGAAAATTTTTCTTAAGCAAGTAGAAATTAAATTTAGTTTATTATTCAAGATATTAAAGAACGAACGGGTCAATTTGAACATGAGGTAAGGGACATCCTCTCAATCTCATTTCATTGAGGCATGTTTTGTTTTTATACATGACTTTATTTTATACGGTGTATAAACACATTTGACTTTTCATTTCATTCAATGCGAATATTTTTCTTTGAGTTATTTTTCAAAATGACAAAAAAATAATGTTTCTTTTTAACATAAGTGATGACAATGACCTTTTCTACCGCCACGAGTATTATTTGATATTTGGATTCATTAACAAGTTGTAATGTTTTTAAAAATAAACTAAACACCATATACTCTTTTACGTATTTTGGTATTGAAAATGGTTTTTATAATGGATTTGTTATGTAAATATATTTAAATGATATATTTTGATAGAAATGTGGAAATGTTATATTTCCTTTATATTTTTTGTATGTGTTATGAATATGTTATGGTTCTTGGGCATTGTTTACGTATACAGGTGGTTCCATGATAAACCTAGGGTAGGTGAGCCCAATATATCTCTCCAATGGATTGGGTAACATGACAGAGGTAAATGTGAATGTTTCTCCTAATACATTTAGGGAATATACTATGATGGGTATTCCAAGTGTAACTCTCTACGTAGTTGTAAAATCTACAATGTAATTATGTTATGGATGCCACAAGTTACCTTTATGATTTGTGATTACTATGTGTTATTCATAAATCATATAATTTCATGAGGTATGTTAAAGAGCTTATGTTATGTATGTATTGATGAACTAATTTTTTCTTTTGTTATTTTATAACCCTTACTGAGCTTTTTATGATCATCTCATGTTTTGAAATGTTTTTCACAAGACTTAAATATGAATAGTGTCAAGTAAGGGATCAAGGAAAGTCATGTTGTCTAAAACATAGAATTATACATGACTCTTTTTTTCAAGAGTTTTTATTATATGAAAAAATGGAAACCGGGTAGAAGTGTCTACTTTTTAATTTTTGAGATGTAATGTAATAGTTATGGCCTAATTCTCTAAAACTCTAAACCTGAAAATATCCTCAATGTGAATTATCCATTTAATTCAAGATTATGTAATTTTTTAAGGTTGGGTCCTTATAGGGAAAGTCATTTATCATTTTGTAAAACATGGCCATCAATGTGAATTCTTCACTTCTATGAGCATCATACATTGTAACACCTATATCCAACATCAATTTATGATATTTGATCAATAGGGACAGATAGACATCAATATCATTACCGGGTTTCTTTGGTCAAGATATAAGAAGAGACAACATAATGTATTTGTGCTTTATTCATAACCATGGAGGAAAGTTATTATTTACCAACATAATGGGCCATATACTTTGAGTACTACTCTATACACAAAAAGGTTTTATTCCATCTATAGATAATGTAATAATTTCATCAAGTAGAAATTCTAATAATAGAAAATCAATATTTTATTATTTTAGAGAATTTTAGTAAGTTGAAGAAAATGGGTAATTGAATTTAAGAAAATAATTACCCCACATCAAATCTTTCTTAAATCCACTAAACAAATGAAAATATAATATAGGAAATTATGGAGTAATAAGTGTAAGAGCCCGAGATTTTATGAAAAATATTCTTTTTAATTTTATTAATGTCTTGTGTTGTACGCTACACCAAAAGGAGCGTGCACAACACGCATCTTTGACTTTCCTTGCATTACACGCAATCGCAACCTTCCTCAATAGCGTGTGTAGTACGCAATACTGAGTTTCACGAAACAACGATATGCTATTAAAATATTATTAAAACTAGCCGTTATGAATAGTAATAACCACTTTTTAAATTTTATAAATTTTAGCTCTCAAAATGGACTTCATTTTTGGATTCGGAGTATCGAATTTAGCCTAAGGTGAAATTTTGGTACATTTCGGATAACTTTCATATTCTGATGAATAGTGAAAAATACTAAATTATAATTAAAAACAACTTTTTTAATCGAAATAATTAATAGTGATAAATTATTAATTTGAGTGGTTTTAAAGTATATTTAGAATATATTTTTACAATTTAATACAATGTTGGTCATTGAATGTAATTTCACATTTAAACCAGACATAATCAAGTGTCAATCTTTTGATAGATATTGTTTCTTAAAAACACGCTATTTGTTTTAACAGCGGGATTTAATTATAAAATTAATTAATGCAACTTCTATGTTATGAATTTGGTAAAATAGACTTCATTTTTGAATTCAGAATATGAAATATAGCTTAGGATGAAATTTTGGCATTGTTCTGAAAAATATCAATTTTTGATGAATAGTGAAACTACTAAGTGGTGGTTAAAAAACTGAATTTTTCATAAAACTTAATTTTACCGCTTCTGTGAATGGAATTTCAAAAATCCGAGAGACACGGTTGATGTTAGTAAGTAAAATGTGGTTCAATGAGATGAAAATATTTTTTGGTGAATAGTAACTTTTTACTTTTATTTACCACGGTTAAAAGTAAATAGGGTAATTAAGGGTAAGAATGATATTAATATTACCCTAACACATGTCCTAATTCTATTGGACAAGTGTATCTCGACCAAAAACAACCTTAACTATAAAATATTATCATTTAGGCCCACTTGGATTAGATTAGGACATTTATTATTATTTAATTCAAAGAAGAGTTAAAAGAGTTAAAATCAAAGTATATTTACTAAAACATTTTTAATATAGGGTTGTACATAAGATAAATTAGATTGTAAATATTCCTCAGAAAGCTAAAAATATTTCCTACATAATGGTATTTTATTTGTAATTTTTAGACATCAAATAATTTAATTTATTCATGTCACAAAGATGATGTAGTAATTATCTTATTAATGAAATGTTGACATAATTGATGTTATAAACACCGAAGTAAATGTAATTTGAGACTTTTAATGAATTACATTAATTTTCTAGGTTACTATGATATATTAGTGTTGATTTAAAAAACTTGTTTTGAACATATAATTCTGTTATGACTTTCACAAATATCATATATCAAATAGTGTCAAAATTGACACAAAATAGTTTTTAAATCAAATATTATATTATTAATTGTTATTTTATTCCTCAAAATCTAAGGTTCATCCAAATGACTTAGATAAGGATATATGTATTAATAATATACAATTTGGGGTTCGTTTGGCATGTTATAGTAAGTGTATTAACCATATAGTGAAAGAAAACAAAAAGACACGGTAAAAGTTAAATTATTTAACTTAGAGTTAAATCTAATTGATAAGGTTAAAATAATACCCTAAACTTGTCTAAATCCTATTGGATGATAGGATTTCGACCCATACCCACTTTAGCTTCGAAATAAGACCCTTTGGAACCATTATAAACCGATTTTGACTTTAATATAAAATAATATTTTGAGATATTCCTAAGGTGCCCCTCTCCTCCCTTATAAAAGGGCACCTCCTCCCCCTCCTGCTCACACCAATTTGAGCACTAAAGCTCGGCCAACCCCTGGAAAAATCCGTTCTACACTTCCCTAGAATAATCCTAGAGGTCCTGGTCTTCTTCAAAGACCAATATTAGTTCCCTAAGTGGAGTATTCAAAGAGGCGTTTCAAATAAGAGGAGGTTCAGAGACTTACAAAGCAAGTCAGACCTAAGGTAAGGGAAATATCACAATCTCATTTTTTTATCCGAGATTGTTTATACATTGGTATTTACTGGGGTGTATTTTATCATACACATCCATGTTCTCTCAATATGTAATATTGTTTCCACTTACAATAGTTTAAATCCAATTTTACCCTTCGGTGAGTTTTTAGTAAAGAATATGAAAGGAATCTTTTGTAGTTTTTTCGTACGAGGTAATTTTTGACTTTTCCGACAAAAGTACGAAGAATGTTTTTTTTACTTATACGGCATGAATGGATTTTTAAAACATTATTTCCAAGAATCTTCCTTTACAAGTTTTCAAGTTTATTTTTAGTCAACTTCTTTTAGTTTATAATTTTATGACATGTTAAGAAAGGAAAAGTGTTTTTGAAGTATAAAGGATATTTTCCTCAAGAATGAAGTTCAAGTGTTTTATCAAAACTATTTTCCATCTAAGATAATAAAGGGTTCTATTTTTATCCATATTATTACATTGATTTGATTATGTTGTGATGGAATTATTTTTATGAATTCCTTTATCGTATATGAATTGTTTTATGATGTCATGATGTTTCAAGAATCCCATTTTTGTTACATGTGTTATGCGATGATGTATGATTTATGATTATGTGGCACACATAAGAAAGGATTCATTATAATATGGGTGGGACCTATATCTCCCTCCATTGCATTGGATAAAGATTTCATGTCTCATGAGATAGAAATGGCTGGAATGGTAGGTTATACCAGTTCAGTAAAACAGGACTGAAACGAGGGTTACTCGATTCAGAAAGGGACTTTGTGCACTAAGATAGTCTTGGCAATTAGTCTTGACTAACAAGAAATGATTCTCTATGATTATGTGTGTATGCCACAATGATTAATGTTTTAAGTTATGATTATTGGGATTTCATTTCACTACTATGATTTATCCCATGTTATGAAATTATGCTCTCTTTTGCAGGTTAAGATTTCCAAAAATGTTATGTTCTTATGAAAATTATGTGATTGATATTTCTTTTGTTTACCCTTACTGAGCATTTGAGCTCACCCTTTTATGTTTTCTTTTCCCCAGGATATAAAGAAAGGTTTTAGGTAGAAAAAAAGAAGAAGATCTTTATGGGAGATATTGAAGATCTTTCACCACGATTAGAAGATTATACTCCGAGTTTCCAAAGACACTAAACTGTTACGGTCCTTGTGTGTGTGTTTTGTTATATACTAAGTATTCTGCAAATGTAATGTAATATCCATGTACGTCAGGCTACGGGTCTCTACAGTTGGTATCAGAGGAAAGGTTTAGTCAACCTTTGGAAACTAGGATGCGAGAACTTTAGTGAGATCCCTAGAGATATTTCTAAGGTGTGTCTAGGGATGTCTCTAAGGTTAAGTATACGTATAGGTTATAGTACTATAATTACGCTAACGATCATAGAATTAAACCTAAGATGTTAGATATTGAAGGTACTCCCCCTTTATTATGTTGTTTTCCCTAGCATGATTTTTGCCTCTCACACTGTTCTTTTTGGGTTTTAAGACGATGGCTGGAACCCAAAGGAACCGTGTTGATCAATGCAATGGAAAATGCAATGTTATGGGAGATGGAGTGCAAAATCTTATTTCTATACTTACACAAGATATGAATCATTCTGGACTTCCAAATGAGCAGAGAAGGGAACAATATTCTATTGAGTCCTTCTTGAGGCAACGTCCACCTTCTTTTAGTGGGTCTTCTGATCCACTTGTTGATGAACAATGGATCAGTACCACTGAAAAGATATTTTCAGTTCTTCAGTGTTCTGAACATGATAAAGTCATCTTAGCAGTATATCGTTTGGAAGGTGAAGCTGATCAATGATGGAATCTTATCAAGAATACGAGGCCTAGAGATGAAATTGAGTTCATGGAATGAGATGAGTTCAAGAACTTTTTTTTCAGTAAGTACTTCCCTCGTATTCTTCGAACGAAGATGGAAAAGGAGTTTCTTGAACTAAAGCAAAAGGATGATGAATTTGTTGGTATATACGAAGAAAATTTTACAAGACTTGCAAGGTATGCATCTGGCATTATCATCCAACCTGAAAGTAAAGTTGATTGATTTTTCAGTGGCTTAAAACCAAGTCTTTGAAGGGAATTAGCTATAAGAGACTTCAATAGCTATGAAGAAATTGTGCGTTGTGCTATCAAGGTAGAAATGGAAGTTGGTGTTACATATCCATCTCATGGTTTTGACAAGAAACAAAAGATGGAGTTCAAGGAGAAATCTCAGAATAATGGTGAAAAGAAGATGAATGTTTCCTTATGCACAAAGTGTGGAAAGAATCATGGTGTAGATTGTCTTAAAGGGACTAGAAAATGTTTTAAGTGTGGAAAAGAAGGTCATCGAGCAACTGAGTGTCGAAGTAATGGAAAAATGGATTCTAATGATGTGAATAAAGCAAACACTGCAGAGAACGCAACACCAACACTTCAATGCTTCAAGTGCAAGGAAATGGGGCATTATGCTAATAAATGCCCTAATCCAAGGGTTAGTGATGATCAACATGAGCAACCACTGAAGGCAAAGGACAAAGGGAAGTCACATGCGATCACTATTGGCGATGTTGAATATGACAATGATGTGGTGGAATGATTAAGTGTTTATGTAATGGGATTCCAAAATAATGTTGAATCATGTAGTATTGGAATATTTATGTATTGGTCTAATGTGGTATTAAAAGTGATTGAGATATTTTTGGAAATAAGATGATATGAGCATAATGAAGGGAAAATGAGAAAACGAAATGTTTAACAGTATTCATGAGCTCATGATTGATATAAGGACTAAGTGATATCATTGTTTGAGTATATAGAATTTTTAGGATTTTGGTATGTGGAAAGTGTTAAATTTTAACTACATTCATGTTTTCACTAAGGTATTCAAGAGAATACATGATTAATGACTTTGAATGTTTGGAATGTGACCAACAAAACATATCTTATGATATATGGGGATTGACGATGGTGTTAAATCTCTGGTAATCGTTTTCACTATGTTATGAGAGTGGACTGCAGTATTATGGATAAGCCTAAAGATTGGAATGGATTATGTTGGACATAAGTTAGTATTGTTTAAGGATAGATGTTTTTTTTCGATATTATTGATGGGATGTTATAGTAATATAGCTTTAGAAAAAGGACAACCTGCAGGATGGGCGACAACCCATCGCGTCGGACAAGGCTGTGGGGATCGAACCCACAACCGAAGTGCGACTGGCCTTTATTGCCTACCACTGGCCTACAGGAAGTCCCTGTTTAGTAGAAACTAGTTTCAATATATTAAGCTGTATGACATATGATGTATAAGTCCATTTTAGGAACCATATATGATTAATATCACTATAGATCGACTTATGTATATAATTATTTTGCTATCCTTTTGAGACCGATGGAATGACCCGTCATTCTATCACATGATATGCTAACACTTCACGAATAACAAATTCAACTTAATTTATTTAAGAGATGAAGTGTAAATTGTTAAAGGCATGAACAACAGTGTGGTTTTACCAACATAAAGTAAGTATTTATTCTAATTCAAATTCTTTAACTTTAGGGAAACGATCTTGAAAACCAAAAATGTTGTCCTAGTGATCTTATATCTGATAAATCAGATGGTACATTAGATCGTCCCAAATTTATGGCTTTGTGATTACTGGCTTTTCCATAGCCATGTTCTCTACCACTCTCCATCAGAACATGATGGTTAGATTTCTCTTCCATATCCATATTTTCACCTATGTGGAAACCCAGTGATTAGTTTATTTGGGTAACCGTTACGTTTCATACTTTTGTTTTTAAAGATTGGTTTTGATATTCCTTTTTACGATGTGGGTTTCTATTAAATAAACTTTCGAATAGTAAACCATTTATAACCCCGACGAATTTCGAGGGCGAAATTCATTTTAAGGGGGGTAGAATGTAACAGCCTGAGATTTTATGAAAAATATTCTTTTTAATTTTATTAATGTCTTGTGTTGTACGCTACACCAAAAGGAGCTTGCACAACACGCATCTTTGACTTGCCTTGCATTACACACAATCGCAACCTTCCTCGATAGCGTGTGTAGTACACAATACTGAGTTTCACGAAACAACGATATGCTATTAAAATATTATTAAAACTAGCCGTTATGAATAGTAATAACCACTTTTTAAATTTTAGAAATTTTAACTCTCAAAATGGACTTCATTTTTGGATTCGGAGTATCGAATTTAGCATAAGGTGAAATTTTTGTACATTTCGGATAAGTTTCATATTCTGATGAATAGTGAAAATTAATAAATTATAATTAAAAACAACTTTTTTAATCGAAATAATTAATAGTGATAAATTTTTAATTTGAGTGGTTTTAAAGTATATTTAGAATATATTTTTACAATTTAATACAATGTTGGTCATTGAATGTAATTTCACATTTAAACCAGACAAAATCAAGTGTCAATCTTTTGATAGATATTGTTTCTTAAAAACACGCTATTTGTTTTAACAGCGGGATTTAATTATAAAATTAATTAATGCAACTTCTATGTTATGAATTTGGTAAAATGGACTTCATTTTTGAATTCAGAATATGAAATATAGCTTAGGATGAAATTTTGGCATTGTTCTGAAAAACATCAATTTTTGATGAATAGTGAAACTACTAAGTGGTAGTTAAAAACTGAATTTTTCATAAAACATAATTTTACCGCTTCTGTGAATGGAATTTCAAAAATCCGAGAGACACGGTTGATGTTAGTAAGTAAAATGTGGTTCAATGAGATGAAAATATTTTTTGGTGAATAGTAACTTTTTACTTTTATTTACCACGGTTAAAAGTAAATAGGGTAATTAAGGGTAAGAATGATATTAATATTACCCTAACACATGTCCTAATTCTATTGGACAAGTGTATCTCGACCAAAAACATCCTTAACTGTAAAATATTATCATTTAGGCCCACTTGGATTAGATTAGGACATTTATTATTATTTAATTCAAAGAAGAGTTAAAAGAGTTAAAATCAAAGTATATTTACTAAAACATTTTTAATATAGTGTTGTACATAAGATAAATTCAATTGTAAATATTCCTTAGAAAGATAAAAAGATTTCCTACATAATGGTAGTTTATTTGTAATTTTTAGACATCAAATAATTTAATTTATTCATGTCACAAAGATGATGTAGTAATTATCTTATTAATGAAATATTGACATAATTGATGTTATAAACACCAAAATAATTGTAATTTGAGACTTTTTATGAATTACATTAATTTTATAGGTTACTATGATATATTAGTTTTGATTTAATAAACTTGGTTCGAACATATAATTCTGTTATGACTTTCACAAAAATCATATATCAAATTGTGTCAAAATTGACACAAAATAGTTTTTAAATCAAATATTATATTATTAATTGTTATTTTATTCCTAAAAATATAAGGTTCGTCCAAATGACTTAGATAAGGATATATGTATTAATAATATACAATTTGGGGTTCGTTTGGAATGTTATAGTAAGTGTATTAACCATATAGTGAAAGAAAACAAAAAGACACGGTAAAAGTTAAATTATTTAACTTAGAGTTAAATCTAATTGATAAGGTTAAAATAATACCCTAAACTTGTCTAAATCCTATTGGATGATAGGATTTCGACCCATACCCACTTTAGCTTCGAAATAAGACCCTTTGGAACCATTATAAACCGATTTTGACTTTAATATAAAATAATATTTTGAGATATTCCTAAGGTGCCCCTCTCATCCCTTATAAAAGGGCACCTCCTCCCCCTCCTCCTCACACCAATTTGAGCACTCAAGCTTGGCCAACCCCTGCCAAAATCCCTTCTCCACTTCCCTAGAATAATCCTAGAGGTACTGGTCTTCTTCAAAGACCAATATTAGTTCCCTAAGTGGAGTATTCAAAGAGGCATTTCAAAGAAGAGGAGGTTCGGAGACTTACAAAGCAAGTCGGATCTAAGGTAAGGGAAATATCACAATCTCATTTTTTATCCGAGATTGTTTATACATTGGTATTTACTGGGGTGTATTTTATCATCCACATCCATGTTCCCTCAATATGTAATATTGTTTCCACTTACAATAGTTTAAATCAAATTTTACCCTTCAGTGAATATGAAAGGAATCTTTTGTCGTTTTTTCGTACGAGGTACTTTTTGACTTTTCTGACAAAAGTACGAAGAATGTTTTTGTAACTTATACGGAATGAATGGATTTTTAAAACATTATTTCCAATAAGCTTCCTTTACAAGTTTTCAAGTTTATTTTGAATCAACTTATTTTAGTTTATAATTTTATGACATGTTAAGAAAGGAAAAGTGTTTTTGAAGTATAAAGGATATTTTCCTCAAGAATGAAGTTCAAGTGTTTTATCAAAACTATTTTCCATCTAAGATAATAAAGGGTTCTGTTTTTATCCATATTATTACATTGATTTGATTATGTTGTGATGGAATTATTTTTATGAATTCCTTTATCGTATATGAATTGTTTTATGATGTCATGATGTTTCAAGAATCCCATTTTTGTTACATGTGTTATGTGATGATGTATGATTTATGATTATGTGGCATACATAAGAAAGGATTCATTATAAGATGGGTGGGACCTATATCTCCCTCAAATTCATTGGGTAAAGATTTCATATCTCTTGAGATAGACATGGCTGGAATGGTAGGTTATACCAATTCAGTGAAACAGGACTGAAACGAGGGTTACTCGATTCAGAAAGGGACTTTGTCCACTAAGATAGTCTTGGAAATTAGTCTTGACTAACAAGAAATGATTCTCGATGATTATGTGTGTATTCCACAGAGATTAATGTTTTAAGTTATGATTATTGGGATTTCATTTCACTACTATGATTTATCCCATGTTATGAAATTATGCTCTCTTTTGCAGGTTAAGATTTCCAAAAATGTTATGTTCTTATGAAAATTATCTGATTGATATTTCTTTTGTTTACCATTACTGAGCATTTGAGCTCACCCTTTTATGTTTTCTTTTCCCCAGGATATAAAGAAAGGTTTTAGGTAGAAAAAAAAAGAAGTTCTTTATGGGAGATATTGAAGATCTTTCACCACGATTAGAAGATTATACTCCGAGTTTCCAAAGACACTAAACTGTTACGGTCCTTGTGTGTGTGTTTTGTTATATACAAAGTATTCCGCAAATGTAATGTAATATCCATGTACATCAAGCTTCGGGTCTCTACAATAAGAAACTTAAATATGATAAAAAAATAATGATAAACTCTCATTCAATCAACTAGATTAGTGGTTTCATGGATCAGGGAATAATGATAACGATAAAAGGGAGAGAACTATCATTATTTTTTGTAGAATTTTGGTGTATTTGGAAAGAAAGAAATAAATATTGGTTCAGGGGGATTAATATTTCGATGAAGGAAATGATTTTCAAGAATATATGATTGTTTCTAAATTTTGTGTAGTCTCTCAAGGATTTGGATACTACTCGCTATCTCATTTTCCTCAAGGTCAGTGGGAGTTCCCCCACTACTTTCCTCAACCCTCCCCTTATCCACTGGATTCTATGGCACCCTCCTAGTTCTGGTTTCAAGATTAATATCTACGGGTCATGTATCATGGATGTAATTTAGGCAGGTAGTATTGTTCGAGACAATAGAAGATCTATTATCATTTATTTCCCAGTTGCCTATAGGAATGGTGACTCTCTTTAGGAAGAAGCCAAAACTATGTTAACATGTTTATAACTACGTAAAACTAATAATATATGGATTTATGAGTTAAAAACTGACTCCAAATCCCTTTAAAATTATCTGCATGGTCATAAATCCATACCTTGTATCATCACTTACCATGTTTGAAATTTTAGGAGCCTTGTCACCAAAAAAATTGACATTACTCAAACATGTTGTGTGGGAAACAAGGAGGCTAACTTTCTTGATTCTAGGGCTCCCCAGGCTCCTTGGTTATTTTGTTTTTCTATACTAATCCCTCCAATGATTTGTGTAACTTAAATTAAAGTGTCAAAAAAATATAAGTATAGAATTTCAGGATTGGATACTTCACTCAATATTTCATGTAACTATGAGTTAATGTATTTATAAAAAAACTACCAAAAAACATTCAAGTAATTTGATAATGCCTTCATTTGGGTTATGAAAAGATAAATATGGATCATTTCTACTAGAATATCCAAGTGCCTCGATATTCCAAAACCAACAATAAGGGTTTTTGTGATTTGAAAAAATAATGGAAGATATAATATAATCATTAAAAACATAACAAACATTAATCATTAAAATGTAATAAATATTATTTGATTTTTGAAGATAATGGAAATTTACTTAACTACACCACATTCCTTATAATCGAAATTGGAGAAATAGAATCCAATATCCATTAAAAACTTCTAGAAGTAGTACATATACTAATGCATTACATTAAACCAAGAATAGAAGTTAAATTTGTTTGAATCACTTAGACCCGATTATCAACCATGTAGAGAGATTGATGGTGAGAAGGATGCCTATATAAGGCACATAGGGGATGCATCACATATCTGATGAATCATGTTATTAGTTATGTCTCTAATATGAGGATATAGGATAAGGACATGGATGGATATATTATGTCGAATCATCTCAAAGAATATGATAATTAGAGGGATATAAATGCAGATAAAAATGATATTATCACTAAACTTAATAGGTGTAAATCGGAAGATGGATTATGTAATGACCCTAGCCTGAATTGCTCAAACAACACCAGGTCAGATCATCGTATGACCTCTAACAAACCTCATATTAACTAAAGGATGGTTTAAACTTTGGGGGTAAAAGACCATAAATGATTGGTTCCACCCCCCAATAGAAACAATTATTACTAGATGTCAAACCAAATTCTAGTAGGACCCTTGGAATCAATGGACATGCAGACCCAAAATCATCATTACCCGATATATGCATTTTTTTTAGACAAACAACTATAGAAATAAATGATTCAATAGATATATAGACACACATACATGTAACTTTAGTATAAAAACTCACTTATAGTCTATAAGAAATATAAAATAGATAAAAACATGATATTAAAAAAAATGTGAACTAAAAGAACCATAAAAATTCAAAAAGTGAAGGCTTTAAGTGATAAAACCTCATGTTCTTAACTGGGGATTCCCCCTTTGAATATGCTCTATAAGAAAACTAAAAACCCTAATGAATTATAAGAGGATCTAGATCCTATGATATATATAACAAATAGTGGAACGTACATCACTCCACTAAATTGGTTACTAAAAAATAGCGTCTGAAGATGCATGTCCACTGAGGTGTCCATGAAAGGTGTAAGCATATATATAATCATTAGGGAACCACCAATGTGCCTCAAATTAGTAGTCAATAATTGAGAATATACATGAATATTTCTACAAATTTATATACATATATGAAATAATTATTTTGTAAGAAGATATAAAGAATAGTAGTAAAACAACAATGAATAAATACAAGGTACAGTGTTAGATATAACCAATAACACCATATATCAAGAGGGTCTATACATTAGTTGTTAATCAAACAACATATCATAAACAAATTGTTCTGTTCCTAATATAAAATCAAAATAGTATATAATCACCAGACCACAAATAATGACATCGTCGAAGAAGAAATCAAAAATGAAACCAAAAATACTTAAAGAAAATCAGAAGGCCTGCCTGGATAGGTTGAATAAAATATGAGACCGTATTTGGAAACTCTAACTGCAATTGACACCAGATGTTAGATGGGATGTTTGAGAAATTATAGGCAGTTGATTGGTGTGATTCGAGCTTTGTTTCACCAAGTAGGAGTGCCGGCAGTGGTTGTATTCCACGGAAAGCTTCTGATATCGCAACGAGTTCGCAAATGGATAGGGTTTTTAAATAAATTGGGACACTTTTACCTGTACTTACAAATATGAACAGATAAAGAGTACTTCTATCAGTGCTTAAGTAATAAGCATGGATAAAAGTACTCTTTTTCAATGCTTTTTTAGTGCGAATAAAGGTAGGTCTTTTATTAGCGCTAAAAAAGTGATGATAAAATCAATCTTTATTAATGATAAAATTATAGCACTGAAAAATATTAATTTTATAAGTTCTTTGTTTAGCACTGATAAATCCCCGTCTTTATCAGCATGAAAAAAGCACTGATAAAGATGCTTTTATCAGTGCTTATTACTTTGGTTCTAAAGAAGGATTTATAACTATAATTATAAATAAAAAATTGAAAATATTTATATATACTGAATAAATATATAAATATATAAATATAATAAATATATTCTTTTTAAAATATATTTATTATAATTTTATAATTATTTATTCATAATTATATAAATATTTTTAAAAAATGATATTTATATCATTATATATATTTGTATAATTATAGATATATATTTATTCATTTACTAAATATAGTAAATATATTATTTATTTAAGTAAATTTATTATAAATTTAATAATTATTTAAATATATATGATTAATTATTTATAATTATATAAATACTTTTAAAAAAATATTTATTTATTTATAATTATAAATATATAATTGTATAAATGTAGTAAATGTACATTTATAAATATATTTATTTATAATATTTTTTTACAAATATATGTTTAACATTTGTAATGAATATCTAATTTTAAGTGAATGAATATATGCTAAAAATGAGTGAAATAGAATAAATTTAGAATAATTATGCTTTAATAATATTGAAAAAATACATAATTTTTGTGTGTGTGCATTATATATAAAAATGCATTAATTATGTATCTGTGAAATCAATATAACACAAATTTGGTCTATGTTAAATTGAAAAATAAAACGACAATCAATTATATGTTGAGTATTATGCAATTAGTCAATATTTTTAATTCATATTAATTTTTAATTATAAAACATTATTCAATAAATATATGACTATTTAATGTAAAGCGCATATATATTTTTTAATATATACAACATATTTATATACATTAATATATATCTATATATTTAATATATAAAATTTAATAACATTAATTATCATAATTATATAATTAATAAAATGTTTAATATTTATTAATGTATAATCAATTTATCATTTTTATCAATAATTATTTAATTAATAAAATTTCTAATAATTTTTTAATAAATTTTTTTTTTATTTTTTATTTGTTTATTTATTTCATTTTATTTATTCAAACCTTTATCGGCACTAAAAAAGAACTGATGAAATAAATATTTATCAGTGCTAAAAATAAAGTGCTCCCAAAGGGTACCCTTTATCAGCACAAAAAATAAAGCATTGATAAAGGATACCATTTATTAGTGCTAAAAATAAATCACAAATAAAGGTTCCCTTTATTATCACTGAAAATAAATCTCTAATAATGGTTCCCTTTATTACTGCTAAAAAAAAACTGATAAAATGTTAAATTTATCAGCGCTTTCTTTAGCGCTGATAAATATCAGCACTATTAAAGGACTGTTTTGTAGTATTGATAGTATCAACAAAGAAGTGTTTCATATCAACCAAGAACTCAGGGGCCAATTGGGTATCCATATTAGGGACAAGACCCTCAACCACACCAACCATTTCCAAAACAACTATATCCACCCCTAGGGTCCATTAGTTCCCACCACAATAATAATTTCAAAAGCCAGCTCTTCCTAGAAAATGGCCATAAACCCAACCTCAACAATCAAGCTTATAGAATTTTATCACTATATTTTTTTTCAAAATTAAAATTAGTGAATTACTATATATGAAACTAAAATAAAGAATCAAATATCCACCACCCACATCCTTGAACATTAAGTCGGCCAAACTTCTCAAAATATCTCAAACCGACTACCGAGTATATTGCCAGTTAATATAGAGACTGATTCATGAGATGAGGCTAAGGCAGTTGTACTATGGAAAAGATGGTAGTTTAGTGCGCAATAGGTTTGTAGGTACATTGAGAAGGATAAAGATAATCCAAAGGAAAAAAAGACAATAGCTGAAAATGAGAATAACAATGACATACACCAAGCTGGAGAAAAACAAAAACAATATCTTAAACCAAAAGTAAGAAAGTGATAAAAATATCAATCACTAGAGAAGAAAATCAAAAAAAATAAGAAATCTATATAGCATCAACACCATACATACATCCTCTTCCATTTACAGAGAGGATATGATTAGTGAATATGAAAGGACAATACAAGAAATTTTTTGTATAAGTTTAAATAACTTCACATCTATATTCCCTCATCCAATTCCATTTCCCATATAATGGTCTATTTCAAATTCTTAAAGGAGTTTATCTCCAACAATAAAAAAATGGAATACTTAGGATTAATATCCATAAATGAATAATTCTTTATGGTTGATCAATAAAAACTTTTGTTAAAGATGAGAGACCCTATAATTTTCTCAATCTCTTGCACCATAGGCACTTGCAATTTTGGGAAAGCACTATGTGATCATGGTGAATAAATTAATATAATGCTTATGAGTTTATTTCAAAGAATATGACTCAAAGAACTTAATATTACAAGAGTGTAATTGCATCTTGCTGATAGACCACTCATGTATCCTCGTAGAGTTCTTGAGGATGTGTTAGTTAATGTCGATAAGTTTATCTTCCCTATTGACCTCTACATCATTGACACGGAAGAAGAAAGATATGTACCCTTCATTTTAGGGTGACCATTTCTCATGTCTGGTAAATAATTAGTTGATTTAAATCAATGTAGACTTATCTTTCGAGTCAGAGATGAGAAATTTATTTTTGATATGGTAAAGGAATCTAAGAAAGGTGAAGATTCACTTGAATATCAATCCATTTTTATGGATGATGAAGAAGAAGATGGCATGATGAATCTTGTAGATGGGATGGTATCTAGGAAGGAGACCCATCCCCATGATGAAGAAGATATTGGTGACTATAAGGAGGTTCGGTACATCAAATCTTTATTAAGAGACTCTTTCCCAGAATTCAAAACCTCAATAAAAAAGCCACCGAAATTGGATCTAAAGCCTCTACCTAGAACAATTATGTATTAATTTTTAGAGACTAAGGACATGATTCCAGCTATCTTTAGCTATAAAATAACTAAATAAGAGGAGGAGAAATTGTTGAAAGTCTTGAAGAGGTGGAAGAAATCAATATCTTGAAGTGTTGCTGATATCAAGGGAATTAAACCTACAATTTAAACTCATAAAATTTAAATGGCAGGATCCAAGACACTCCTCCATCCCCAAAGGCGACTCACCACACCCATAAAAGAGGTGTTCAAGAGGGAATTTTTAAATCTAATTGACATTGGAATTATTTTTTCCATTTATGATTATGATTGGGTGATCCCATTTCCAAAAGTTACTAACAAGAGAAACTAAATAGTGGTAAAGAAAAATAAATATGAATCAATAAAAACATGGAAAATTACCTAATGGGGAGTTTTCATTGATTTTATAAATCATAACACACCTAAACAGAAGGACCATTTTCCCTACCATTCATGGATCATATGTTGTAGAGATTATCTGAGTATGATTTTTATTATTTCCTAGATGGATACTCAGGTTACAATCAAATTCCTGTTGACCTAGCCCATCAATTAAAAATAATATTTACATATCCCTATGGAAACTTCACCCATCATCAGATTTCTCTCAAAACATGTAATGTGAAAACTAAATTCTGATAGCTCATGGAACATATTTTTCATGACATGGTAGAGGATTTTCTAGAAATTTTCAAGGATGAACTCTCCATGTATAGATGATATTTCAATGTTTGTTTGAATAATTTAGACCTTATGATAAAACATTATAAAGAGAAGTATATTGAGTTAAATTAGAAAAAATTACACTTTATGGTGCAAGGATACATAGTACTCATGCATAATATTTTAAAACTAGGAATAGGGGTTGATCTAGAAAATATTAGGGTTATTAAAGAATTACTAAAGTCTACTGATGAGACCCTAATCCCCAATACATTGGTTTCACCATTATTTACACCACCCTCTGCCAGGTCTATAGTTTCCCCCTCTTCCCATTCGGTACCACCTTAACTTTACCCTGGGGAGTGGTTTCACTACTATGTGGGAGCTTTACTTTCCCAATTGAAGAACTAGCGTGTTATCTACTAGCACCCAGATATCCCTTTCATCGATCCCTCAGAGCATCCCTTCACTCCCCACCCCTGATCATATACCAACAACAACCAATAATTTTCTTTATCCTCATCCATCTATAGTCATTATAGATTTTGGATCCGTACCATTTCCTTCCACCCTTATTCCAATATCTCCCCCAATCAAACCTCCTATAGTACTCACTAACCCTACTGCCCAGTGAGCCTTCATTTCAGAGCATGCTCATTGGGGTAAGGGGACTACTATTTCTGCTCCTTCATAGGTGCCTTTTGTTGATCCAACTACTAGAAATTTGAAATCTATTCAGATCCTCACTTACTCTCCATCATCCACCATCTCTTCTCCTCCAAAGATGTCCAATCCTTTTACCGATCCCCGAACAATACTCAAGAATCCACTTCACACACTCTTTCCACCATTTTTTTCATTGACATGGTGCAGAAGTTGCATCCAATCACCATGACCCCCAATTTTGTATGCCTATTTATATGATGAAATTGATACACATTTTTTACTACTATTAATCATCTCGATTCCTATATATTCCTTGGGCATTTAGTTTTTTTTATGTCTTGATCCACCACTTCCTCAATCAAATTTGATTCACCTACTTAGATGCCGTTCTGTCTCCCTCATGAGATCTTTTCTCCCGAGGTTGTAATTATGGGACCCCCTTAGGAGATTAATCCAAGAGTTTAAAGGATTTTTCACCTGCCACATGAATGGTTTTATCCAGATATTTTTAAAAGTCGTGAACCCCCCAAAGCATTCTATAGAGATAGAAGATACTTCCTTGAGTTCCAGTAAGAGGTCTTGGAACATTGAGCCAATGGACTGTGATACTTGATATTTTTTCCATTTTCTCAGATGATGACGTCACAACTAGAACTTTATGTGATCCAAACCATATTTATTCTAGTCATTTGAATCTTAGTCATGTATTTTTTTCCTTTCCTTTCAATAGGCATTTTTTGGTAGGTATTTTTTTAGGAACTTAATTGCACCCCCTATGGTTCATACATACATGTGATGAAATTTTATGACTCCAATGTGCTTCTTCCCCGTTAAATATTTTTATCCTTGATATATATTATGGAATCATCAGTTTCCAAGTGTGGGTATATTTTTCTTTAGCCTTTTTGTAGGCATTCCATTATTTATCTCTTCATTCATACATTTTTCTAATTTCATTACATTCATTTATAGAGATATCATTCCATGTATCATTATTCTTTCTATAAAAATATTTATCTACTCTCATTTTCGTCTCTCACACCATGATTCCAAAATAGTGTGGAAATGGTTTTATTTTAAGTGTGGGGGGGGGGGTGTAAAAATTCTTGAGATTTACTGAATTTTCACTAGAATCTTCTCTTATTTTCATTGTTCTAGGATACATTTCTCTTTAGAAACATACTTTAACTTGAAAATATTATTATACACATGTAAATAAAAGATAAATTTTAGATGAAAAGTGTTAAACTCCATTATTTATTCATGTTTAAAATTTTATCATGATTAAAATGTTTAGTATTTTAATTCTTATTCTGAATTATTAAATTTGATCATTAATTGACCTATTACTTAGTAATTATACCCTGAGTGATTGATTTTTTTTATTTCCATTCCTAAGGGGATTATTGACCTATATTTTCCAATTTTTTGATCATATTTATTTAGAGTCACATAGAGAATGTAAACTTATTAGAACTTGAATTGGTATGTTATTAAGGCTATGGATAAAAAAAATACACTTTTAAAATGATTGAAGCATTTTGATTTTGTATCCCCTTTTCCCTGAGATCTACCTTTACATCAATAATTCGTATCTAGTAGTTTCCATGAATAACCTTGTTAGGATTGAGCCACATTCCAATATCATTTTATCCCTCCCTATCATAACCTTTAGTATACTACATGATTTTTAATTGATAAGTATGGGGAATGGTTGTTTCATTTGGATATTGGATTTATTCTACTGAGAAGATTTTTGGTGATATCTTCACTATATTTGATGGATATGGTTCATGATTACTCTAATATGCTTTTTTTACTCTATTTTTTCAAAAAAAGGTTGTGTATTAGGAGGATAAAAAATCACCATTTCCAAACTGATGATTCTCATGATAGATCATATAAGGTTAGGTGGTGGATGTGAGATATATTCTAAACATGATTTCTAAAAAAAGAGAGAAAAGAAATAAATAGTGTGCATTCATTATGATTTCATAACGCATTTATGGAACTATTTTTAGCTTTATAGAGTGTGTAAACATTTATTTTTGGATGAGGATCTTCATTACACTATTCATGGTTATCATGTATCATTCTTTAGAGTTTTTCCTCCTTTTGAGCTCAATTTTTTTATCATCTACTCACCTAAAATCATCCTTAGAGTCATTTTAACTCTAATGTTAAGTCCTCGTGATTAATTATGTAATTAATTTTTTCAGTGTATAGGTGTGAGATCCAATTCAATTTTATGGTTAGTGATTGCATAGGGATTCACTATTCATTTCCACCCTTACACCACTGTTTTAAACTAGTTTTGTGTTGAAAATCCCAAATATAATAACAAATTAAACTTAATTTTTGATTAAATAATATAATTTTAATCACTGTTAAAAAGGGTAATTTAACTTTTTTAATGAATTCATTTTAGGTGGAGGTGATTTGCATAGCCCACAATAGAATTCAAGAAAAACGGGCCAAAGTGCGCAAGATCCAAATCACACATTTGGACTTCAATTTTTACTATGGATAACCCATGCATCCAATTGGGCTAAAATTTGATGTTAAAGTGAACAAATATGTGGGATAAATTTATCTAGAATAACATGTAGCCCAATTGATCCATTTTGAGGCACAAAAGAGGCCCACAATGTGAAGTAATTTAGGGCAAGGTAGATTGGACCACCCTTTTGTATTTTTTCCGTAACTTTGGCCTTGAATATCCAATGGGTATGATTCTACCTCCATTGGAGAGATAACTAAATTATTAACCTATCTAATAAATTTCAGGAAAATTTAACGCATTTTGTTTAGGCAATTATCTGAATAAACTTGGTGGAGAAATTTATCATGAATAGATCACTTATACCCATAGACTATTGAATTTTATTAGATCAAAATTGCCAAATTTCTCTTTGAAATCACTCCATAGATCCTTGGAATTGTTGGCATGAACATGGGTAAGGGTGAGTATAATTTGATATCTTCCTTAATACATTTTATTCATCTTCTACATTATGTACTTATAAACCTCTTAGTGATCAATTTGGGGGTGTTCTTTGTTGTAATCTTGAGCTCCACGCTTGAGAACTTTAGAAGGTAATTGAATTTCTAGGTTTGTTGTCTATTGTTCTTCATTTATAACTTTTGAATTTTTTTATTCTAGTATGATCAAATACAAATCAAAGGAATAATAATCCTCATTATTTCATGCATAACTCAAATCTTGTGATGATTTTAGTGTATTCATCTCTTTTCTCACCCCTCCCATTCATGAGTGTGTTAATGGATTATGTCGGTTAATAAAATACAAAATCTTTAACCCATGAATATTTATGTTTTTGTATTGCGTAAAATTTTATCATCAACACAAATCTGGTCATCTCATCACGTTGTTGATGTGATTCCTTGATTGAGTTTGGTTCTTACATCGATGCAATTTTGTTGATTTAGAGCGGTCATCAGTAATAAATATCGTTAATCGATCAAATATTGAGTGTTAACCTTGTAATAACTCACATAAAATAATATTTTCAGTATGTATAAATCAATGAATCAATTATACTTCCCATTTTCCTTGAGAGAAATGACGGGCTGAGCATCAAGGGATACTCACCCGGGTTGATTACGATTTCTCCAACCAGTTTCTATCACTTAGTAATATAGTTTCTATTTCTGTTTTAAAATAAAAAACCCCCCAAAAAAATCCATCCCAATATATATTTCATAAAAACATAAACATAACCCTTTTTTGAGTTAATTATCTAAGGCTTCGTCAAGATACGACATAGGGTTCCTACTATACTGCATAAATTCTAGTAAAAACTAAACAACTAATTTGACATGCTTGACAATGAAATCAAATCTTGGTGCCATTTATGGGGATCCAATATCATTTTTACCTTTTATTTCTTTATTTTATTTTTTATTTCTTACTCCTATCAATTTTCTCCCTCCACTTTTATTTTTTGTTTGTTTTTGCATGTTTCATTTCTCTCTTTATCTCTTCCCTCTCTCTCTCTCTCTATTTTGAATATACCATTATCTTTTCTTTTCCCCTTTCATTTTATTAACTATTTTTATACAAATTTTAAAAAAACTTCACAATTTTGTGGCATGATAATATCTGGTAAAATAATAATACTTGAATTTGACCCAGAAATTGATAACACCCTTAACTAACAAATTAGGTTATATAATGTATGAAAATTAGGTGACATTAAAGAACCCATTTTGGAACCTCAAGTGGTTATAAACCAATCTGAGAGTGAATTGAATCAAACCCCATTAAATATGGCTACAAATAATCAAACTTTAAAATAACTTACTACTTGTGATGTGAAGTACCAAACTATGTACATCCAATACCCTGAGGAAATAACCAACTTTGATATTAGATCAGGTATCATTCACCTCATTCCAAAATTACATGGTGTTCCAGGTGAGGATCCTCGCAAACAGATTAATGTGTTTTACATAGTTCACTCCACCATAAAACCCAAAAATGTTTCTAAGGACCTAATTAAGTTTAGGGCCTTCCCTTTATCCCTTTACGGTGTAGCCAAAGACTGGATATACTATCTACTAACCACAGTTGGGGACTGGAATGACCTGAAAGTAATCATTCTATAGAATTTCTTCTCTCCCTCTCGAACTGCATCAATTAGAAAAGAAATATATGGAATTATAAAATCACAAGGAGAGACCCTTAATGAACATTGGGAATGATTCAAAATACTTTGTTCAAGTTCCCCCCCCCCCCCCCACACCAAATTATTGAAAAAAATATAATTAAATACTTATATGAGGGAATTTTCCCCGTGGATCATGGAATAATAGTTGTTGCAGGTGGTGGTGTTGTAGTTAATAAAACTCCTTCCACTACTCATGACTTAATAGCCAACGTGGATCAAAATGAACAAAAATTTGATACATGAGAAATTTCACCCACTCAATGAGTTCATGAGGAAATTCATTCATCAGTAAAATAAAATGTAGATAATAAACTTGATGAGATACATACCCTTCTAATACAATTATCTCAAGATCAAGGTAATTCACACTCTCCTCTAATTACATTGCATTGTGGTATTTGTTCTGACAATACTCATTTTTATGACTAGTGCCTCCAACTTCAGGATTAATCTAATTCTTATGAAAAAGTATTTCTAGGGAGTCCATTTCAACAAAAACCAACCTTCAGGAAAAAACCATTAAGGAAAAATTCAGACCTCATGTGGAAAGAATAACCACAGTACTGATAAAGAGGTAACATGAGCTACCCTAAACAGAATTGGTATCAATAAGGCCATGGTATAAAACCTTATTATAATTAAACTTATGGAAAAAATCCTCCTCCTCCCAAATATTAACAAATACTTGGGAAAATAGTAAAGAAAATAGAATCACATAACCTCCAGTTCCAATAGTCTACACAATCGGCTATTCAAGACCTACAACTCATGTGTTATAATTGGAAAACAACATTAGTGTGATAAATATGAAAGGTTATGGAATACTACCATCCCAACCTATTTCTAATTGAAATTAAAAAGGTAATTTATGTGCAATCACAGTTCATAGTGTTAAAGAAGTTATATCTTCCAATGATTCTACACAATTGGTAAGTCCCCCATTTGAAACTCTATTTATCTACCCAAAAAAGATTCAAATAAAAAAAGGGTAAATATGTTATTATTGAGGATTCATCTGAACAATCCATTCCTCTTACTTCCCCCCAAGGACTCTATAATTCAATAAAAAATATTGATAATGAGATTAATAAAGAAATAATGGATATATTTAAAAAGGTACAAGTTAACATTCCTTTATTGGATGTATTTAAACAAATTCCTCTCTACACCAAATTTCTTAAAGAAATTTGTACCCATAAATGATTTCTTAAGGATAATGAGAGATTCAAACTTGGAATTAATGTCTCATATGTGATATAACCATCTATTCTGACCAAATTCAAGGATCTGGTAAGTTTTATGATACCTTTCACCATCGGGGATACCTTCTATTCTAATGTAATTCTAGATTTAGGTGCTTTCATTAATGTAATTCCTCACTCTATGTATACTTCTCTACAGGTTTGATAGCTTCAACTAACAAGCATAGTCATGAAAATTTCCAATCATAGCACAATACACCCTTCAGGAGTTATCAAGGATGTCCTCATAAGAGTGATAAATCACATCTTTCCATCATTCTTATACATTCTTGAAATGGAGGATACATGAACCCTAGGACATGCAACTATCTTACATGGAAGGCCATTCCTTAAAAAATAAATAATGATCATCCAAATTCACAATGGTACACTCTCCATAGATTTTGGTTGAGAAAAAGTAAGTCTTCATATCCTTGATTCTATTAAACACCCCATTAAAGAGCACTCCACTATTCCTGTCTATTTGATGGTAGTGCTCTTTAAAAACACACACACAAAATTCTCCCCTCAAACTATAATTCAATTCATTTTCTTCTTCTTAGAACTTGGATTATTTGAGTTTTGATTCAAGTTTTGAGTGTTGTGTGGGTTCTAAAAAGTGTATATTTTGTAATTTAATTGATGAGTGTGTTCATTTTGAGGTACCCATGACAATAAATGATTCTGAAAATCTCATTTCTATATATTACCTTTCCCTGGAGAATAAACATGTGCAGATATACAATTTCATAGACCTCACTCTCTCTAAATACCATCCGTCAATAAGAAAACCACTGGTGTTGAAATTAAAACCAATTACATCTAATTTAAAATATTTCTATCTTGAGGGTATTGACTAATTCCCCATCATTATTTCTAAAAACCTCTCTCCATAGCAAGGATCAAAACTTCTAGACCTTTAGAGATATTATAAAATGCTATAGGATGGACATTAGATGATATTCTTGGGATTATCCCATCTATTTTTATGCACCATATAATTTTATATGATGAGGTTAAACCTTTAAGGAAAGATCAATCCCAGTTAAATCCTACTCTCTTTGAAGTGGTAAAATTAGAAGTTTGTAAAATGCTTGATGTTAGGATCATCTATCACATATCTGATATTAAATGGGTTATCCCAGTGTAAATTATGCCTAAAAAATTAGAATATAGGTAGTGTCAAGTGAAAGGAATGAATTTGTTCTAACATGTGTGCAAAATAGTTGGAGAGTCTGTATTGACTACTGTCAACTGAATCAAGCCACATGAAAGGACCACTTTCCTATACCTTTCACTATCCAAATTTTATAAAGATTGGATGGAAAGTACCATTTTTATTTATTTGATGGATATTTAGGTTATCTTTAAATCTATATATCCCCTAAAGATTAAGAAAATAAAACATTTACCTATACACTTAGAACATTTTCATACAGGAGGATGCCTTTTGGTCTCTGTAATGCTAATGGTACTTTTCAGTAATATATGTTGTGTATTTTTTTGAGTATATTGATAATTTTATTGAATTATTAATGGATTATTTCATGGTTTATGGATCTTACTTTGATGGATGTTTGGTGCACATAGGTTATTTCCTTCATTATTTAATTGAAAAAAATATTGTATTAAATTATGAGAAAGTCCATTTCATGGTTAAGTGGGGGATGGTTCTTAGGAATGTTATTTGAAATGAGGTAATTCAATTGGATAAATAAAAAATTTAATTAATTTCATCCCTTCCATATCCAAAATGTGTTCTTGAGGTGTGATATTTCTTGGTTCATTCTTGTTTTTACCATCGGTTCATTAAAGGCTTTAGTAAGATCACACTTCCCATTTCCTGGTTATTACAAATTGATTTAGAGTTTATATTTGATAAAATTGTGAGGATCATTTAAATTCACTAAAAGGAGTCTCACATAACCTCCCATCATCCAGAAACCATGGTGGGATCTCCCCTTTGATCTTATGTGTGATGCCTATAACTTTTTAGTTGGGGTAGTTTTATTATAAAGGGTTAAGAAGGGTCCTCATATAATTGCGTATACCTAGGGTACCCTTGATCCGGCCAAGGTAAACTACAGAACAACTAAAAAATAACTCCTTTATATTGTGTATTACATAGAAAAATTTCATTCATATCTTCTTGGGTCAAATTTCATTGTGTTTTCTAACCATGATTCCCTTCGATTTGTCCTTAAGAAAGAAAAATCTAATCCCCTCCTCATATAGTGGATGCTCCTTCTCTAGAAGTTTGACCTTGAGATTTTAGATAAGAGAGGATTGGAAAATGTGATAGTTGACTACATTATCAAGATTTACCCACAATCATACCACCATATTGACCCATCCCTTCCTATTGGAGAATTCTTTCCTAATGAGAACCTTTGTGATGTCGTGGACCTTACCCCTTGGTATCCAGACATTGTAATTTTTCTTGCAGCGTTTAGGGTCCCCACTAATTTTAGCACTTCACAATACTATAAACTTAATAATGATTCAAAATGGTAAATTTGGGATGAAACATACTTGTGGAGAATTTTTAGTGACCAAGATGGTCATAGGTGTGTCCCTGACCATGATTTCACCTCAATTCAGAGTTTCTTCCACACTTTGGGTTGTGGGGGACACTATGTCTCTCAACGTACATCTTGAAAGGTCCTTGACTCAAGAATTTATTAGAAAACATTGTATAGTATTCACATTATTTTTTAAGTCATTTACTCAATGAAAATACACAGAGAATAACTTTAAGAGGATTGAAATTCCCCAACAACCCATGTTATTTTGTGAGATCTTCAATGCATGGGGAATTGACTTCATGGGGAATTTTCCAAATTCATTAGGATTTTTGTACATCTTATTGGATGTTGACTATGTATCTAAATGGGTGGAAGAAATGGACACCAATACTGATGACCCTTGAGTGGTTATTTATTTTTTGGTATCCCATATTTTCACTAGGTTTGGTTTACCAAGATTCATCATTTGTGAATAGGATTTACATTTTTTCAATCGCAACAAGAAAAAATTTCTCCCTAAGTATGGGGTTATTCATAAAGTATCCAATACATATCACCAACAAAATAATGGAAAATCATGAATTTCAAATTGGGAAGTTAATAGAATCTTGGAAAAAATGGTACAAACCAATGTGAAAGATTGGAGTTTACCCTTGGATGATGCACTTTGGCCGTAACGTACAAATTTTAAAACCCCAATAAGAATGTCACTATAGAGGATTGTGTTTGGAAATGATTTTAACCTAAAAATGGAGGTATAATTTCATTCATATTCATATGTTAAACAATGTAATATAAATCTTTCAGATGCAGGTGAGTATAGGAAGTTGCAGATTTAGGAGTTGGAAGATATTCGATATGATGCATATGAAAACTCTTAAATCTATAAATAAAATAAAAAGATTATACATGAAGAAGTGATTAATCAGTGGAAGTTTCATATTTTTTAGAAGGTACTCATGTAAAATTATGGGCTAAAACTCCACCCAGGTAAGCTTCATTCCTGATGGATCAGTCCTTACACTATTACTAATGTTTACCTTTTTGGTGTAATAAGGGTTTTTCATGAGTAGTGTGGATAAAGTATTACCATAATTGGGAAAAGGTGTCATGAACCCCTACTCAAAAAGTATACCCCTCATTGGTCAGCAATGGGAGAAGATAGATAGTGACACCCATGTTCCACCTCTAGTGGGCCCCTGGTTGGAGAATAGCATTGAGGGTATAATAAACACATATATGAGAGGAATTACCCTCTAAGAGAACACATGCGAAAGAGTGAGATAATACATACACCAACCAACTCCTGCTTAGACTACAATATAAAATAAAAACCAATTACATTTATGTAATATCATGCAAGAACTACTACAATTGAATGAGAAAAACACAAGTACCAAAAGAAAGTAAAACGACAGCGACCATGAAGCCCGAATAGTTTATGGAAAAACCTAAACTAGTAGTAGCCAGCTTAATATCCAACCTCCTCCAAGTGACCTGAAAAATAGTTTATATAATGTATGGTGAGTATAATAGTATACTTAGTAGGATACTCCATAGATCCTCTTATGCAAAGGTAAATAAAGAACTCTAAAGCATAGTGAACAACAAGTGAAACTAACTCATCACCTAAATACGTATACTATGTTCTCATCCTCACCATGGATACTCTCACCATGTATTCCACACAAAAGTATATAATATAATAAATAATTACAAGGGTACCCTGCTACCACTTCCCCACTGGTTTTCCACTTTTCCCCAACGTCACACATCCTGAGCATCTCTCTCCAAAAAGTCTAGCCCGAAGACACCCGGGCGAAGCACAACAACCTGCACCTCATGCGACACAACCACCACCAAAACCACATAACCAAAGTAACCAGGTAGTTTCTAAGAGCCACAACATCCCACATAACTTGTATAAAATATCGAGTATTATACCTCAATCCATTACATCCTATACACCAGGTAATGATCCTCAAGCCATCACAACCTATACACGTTACACCTATAGTAGAACTTAGGAAACTATATCCAGAATATATGTGTGTGAAATAACCATAAACCATTACATCCCTATATAAAAATATATGGGGAAAAATAACCACCGTTTATACCAGAACAAGTAACTATTGATAGAAGATAGCGGGACCGAAGGGGTTAGTCATCCATCCTTCCTCCCGCTGGGATGTTGGAGAAAACACCCCCATGGTTTAGAATCCCTAGGGTGTCAGTCTACCTAACTAACAGGGTGGGGTATCATATAGAATAAAAAAACATACATGATATACTATATCTCACAACCACACTATGGGAAAAACCTAGTCTTAGAATCAACTATAGCTAACATATCTCAGACTCTCAACTACCACTGCTAAGAATAGATATCCTATAATCACACAACCATTAAAAGAGATTTATTATCTGATATTATCCCTTTTAATAAGTTGAAATTTAAATTAGTTAATTCTATAACCATTAATCAACCATTCCCATTTACCACATTTCATTTCATTACCATTCCAACCAAGATCCATGCCCTCCAGGAATAAGAAAACTAAGTCCACGACTTCAAGAAATATAACCTCAACATTTCATCTCAACAAGCACCACCCCATGGGTTCAACATCATTTATTAATTCATTAATTAAAAAAATTATCACTTTCCATATTTCTAGGTATTACAAGAAAGAATTCTATGCTACTAAATGCAAGGGGATCATCACGGATAGTAGACGAACTTTACGTTGAGTCTTTTCCATCTATAGAAAAAGCATAGACCAATCCATCCTTGATAAGATAAAAATAGAAGGCACATGGAATACCCCACATATATTCTCCAATTTTGGAAGGAGGGTAAGAAAGACTAGCTACCTCAGTTAGTGGGTAAAGAAATAGATTCAACATGCATCCAACTTTCACATCAACCCTGGTGTCTTCCCCATTCCATCGACCCATTAAATCAACCCCAATGTCTTCCCTTACACCCACATGCCTAAACCGATTCATCTCGCCACTCTCAGCATCACCTACTACCAAAAACACTGGGCCTCCCTACGCCACATACCACAAAACAATTCTAGGCTCATCTATCCCAGGATCACACCACAACACAAGCATTATGAGATAAACAACATAGAAATCAGTCTCTTAGCCCTAAATAAGGCATTCAGCCTTCATACACAACAAGCACTCACAGCTCCAAAGCATAAGAGGATTGGCCTTTACAAGAAATTGGGTAACTCATAACCCTAACAGGAATTATATTTATCACACAACTGATTCCCTATTCCATATTGAATTGACTGATTCAATTAAACAAGCATAAATTTATCCATTTGATTATCATGAAACGCAACAACAACCAGATTCATTAAACATGCCTCTTTATTACTTTATAAAATCAATTTATAGTTAATCCTAAATTTACATTATTTACCAATTTCAATCAATAACAACATCCTAAACCAAAAAATCATATATATCACAATATCTAGAAAATCAAGAGGCAAACATTTATCACTGTATAAAGATACAACATATGATAGATAACAATTCTTTAATTTAGTTCAATATTTATAATTTCAATTTCATCATGATCGAATGGTTTGAATCATTCTATCTCTAAAATTTCACATAAATAAAAGAGAAGCAAAAAATATCCCACCTCAAAAGGTATTCAATATTGTTCTCTCAAGAATGAACCACACATGGATCACAATCACCTCTCCTGTAATGACTGCATCCACCTGAGGAAGTCATGACACCACCACACCAACCAAAAATCAAGAAAGCTCCATTAGAAACATGGATATCACATTACATCACAAGGAAATGATAATCAAGATGAAAAATATCAAGGAACCCATAGAACATAGGTAGAACATACCTTATATAAAAAATGGATCAACACTTCCTGGTTGCACCAAAATAGGGGGTGCGCATGCAGTAAGAAAAACTCTAAGGGGAAATGATCTAGGGATTCTAGTTCGATTTAACAAATCCTATAGGAGGAAGAACTCTGGGTGTCTCGTACTAAGGAAAAACAAGAAGGAAGATAAAGAGGTAAAGGTATCTCGACCTTTTGAAAATCTAAAGAGAGCGGTGGTTTAGATACAGTTTAGATTTTCCATTAAAGGTGGATCTGGTCAAGGTTATATATTTTGACTGAGTAAAGGCACCTAGAAACTTATAGAAAAATAGGTAGGAGTTAAGGGCTTTGAATCGGCCTAAAATCCATTAAAACAAGGTTTTGAATGCGTTTTATGTCAAAGATAACGTCAATGGGTTGAAACTGTATGATGCTGGAATCATTGTTCACCTACCATCGGATGACTCACCAATCTAGAAACACTATACATATACCGATAGATGACTCACCAATATGAAAACAATATACACTTATTGATAGATGACTCATCATTCTGGAAACACTATACACCTATAGATAGATGACTCATCGATTTGGAAACACTATATACCTACCGATAGATGACTCACCGATCTGGAAACACTATACACCTACTGATAGATGACTCACAGATTTGGAAACACTATACACCTACTGATAGATGACACACCGATCTAAAAACACTGTACACCAACCGATATATGACTCACTGATCTGAAAATACTGTACACCTACTAATAGATGACTCACCAATCTAGAAACATTGTACACCTATTGATAGATGACTCACTGATCTGGAAGCATTATACACCTACTGATAAATGACTCACTAATCTGGAAACATTGTACACCTATCAAAATATGACTCACTGATGTGGAAACACTATTCATAGAACTGGAAATTTTATAGTGTTAGAATTAAGTCACCTTGACCTCCCAGAACACCTCAAACACCATATTTTCTTGAATGGACTAGAGAGGTCTGAGCCATTACATCAGATGCCTCTCAAAACATTATAGTGCTTTAGAATCCAAAACCAACCTAGATAGGGAATAGAAAAAGGGGTCCAAACAAACACCTTGTGAGATACCCCTCAAAGATCTTACTACCACAGGAGATCAACTAATTTATTAAGGAAAAACTCAAAACCATGCAACAACCATAACTATCTCCTAAACACTCACTCAGAGGAGATACCTCTTAAAATCGAGCAATCCACAATAATAAATAAGTGAAATCCATCTCATAAAGGGGAAGGGTCTACAACCACCAAACAAAAAACATTACAAGGGAATATTTAAACATAAAATATATCAGGGTATTGAGTATGTATCTATGATTCATGTTCCCAAGTACTCTAATCCACATCACCATTCCCCCAACAAGACATGAACCAAGGGGTTAGCATGCCCACGCAACACCTTCTCCTTGCAGTCCAAGATATCTACAGACTGCTCTTCAAAGGTCACATTATCATCAACATCAATCTCACCCCAATTGATGATGTGAGAGTCATCATGAAGGTAATGATGGAGCTATGACACATGAAAAACATCATGTATTCAGCTCATTTGTGGGGGATGTACTACTCATTAAGCCATGACTCAAACATGATCCAACACTTAGAAATTCCCAATAAACTGTGGAGAAAGATCACTCCCATGACCAAACCATCACTGACCATGATGGGGAGTAACCTTCAAAAACATGTGATTCCCAATGTCAAACTAGAGAGGTATCATCCTATGATCGTCATAGGAATTCTAATGATCATGCACTTCCTTCATCCTCTCACGAATCACCTAAAATATCTTTGTCATATTTTTTACTAGTTCCGACCCAAGAATTGCTGACTCTCTTACCCAAGTCCATCACAACAGAGAATGGAAAGGTCGTTCATACAAGGCTTCAATGACTCCATACCGATGGTGGAGTGAAAAAATATTATTGTAAGTGAACTCTACCAAGGGAAGTCACCTCATCCATGGGCCTCTAAAATCCAAGACGCAAGATCACAACATGTCTTCAAGAGTCTGGATGGTTTTCTCTATATGATCGTCCATCTATGGATGGAAAGAAGTACTAAGACATAGTTGAAAACCAAAAGCATGCTGTAGACCTCTCTAAATAATGGAGTTAAAAAGAGGGTCCTGGTCATAAATGATCATCCTCAGGACTTCATGGAGTCTCACCACATCTTCCAAATATTGCCTCGACAAAACATCCACTGAGCTCAACTCCTAGATTGCTATGAAGTGGGATGATTTCATCAAATGATCTAGTACTACCCATATAGAATCATAGAATCCCTGATATAGAGGTATATCGGTTACAATGTCCATTGAGATGTCCTCCCTCCTCCACTGAGGAACATCTAACAACTGGAGAAAACCAGTAGGAACATGGTGCTCAGCCTTCATCTTCTGGTAGACCAAGCATCGAGACACAAACTCTGCAACTGAACGCTTCATCCCAGGTGACCAAAACTGACTCCTCAAATCTCGGTACATCTTTGTTACACCTGGATGTACTACTAAGGGAGAACTATGGAACTCTCTGAGAACCATATCACACGATGCCAAAGGAATGAAAAGCCTTCCTCAAAACAACACCCGGTGTTGTTCATACATGGAACAACCATCAGGGGCCTTACCGAAAACAACTTGGTCCCTCCAGACCTCGAATTCAAGATCCCACAACTGGGATTATTCCACCTAATACACCATATATGACTTTACCATCATCTAAAAAATACAACCTCTTCCCCCAACTTCTCCAATATCAATATGTAATGCTGAAAGTTCTTCCATAACTCACTAGGAATCACTAGATTCATGCACTGCATCACTATGTGACTTCCTGCTTATTGAATCGGTTACATAATTCCACTTTCTAGGTGTATATAAATTTTTGAAGTTTTAATCCTATAATAAATCGATCCACCAAATTTTTTGCTAGTTAAAGTCACGCTGTGAGAAAACATAACTCAGGCTCTTACGATCGATGAAGACCAAAAAATGGTCCCCAATGAGGTAATGTCTCTAAAAATTCATGGAAAACACTACTCCTGCTAACTGAATATCATGGGTGGAATAGTTATGTTTGTGGGGACTCCACTAAAGATACCAATAAGAAACGACTGATCTCTTATGCATCAGAACACATCCGAACCCCATAAACAAAGCAACATAAAAAACCTCAAAATGAACTCTTTATACTAAAAGAAAAAGAATCAAAGGACTGAACAACTTCTCCTTTAGATACTCAAAAGATACCTGACACTGATCAGTCCACATGAACACTTGATCATTCCTAGTCAGCGCTATAAGAGGAGTTGCAACCCTAGAGAAATTGGATATGAACCTCTTGTGATATTCTATGAGACCAATAAAACTTCACACCTCTACCCCTATCTTGGAGGATTCCCAAGACAAAACGCTTCTATCTTTGATGGATTCATAGCTACTCCCTACTAGGATACAACATGACCCAAGAAACAAAATTCCCGAGCCCAAAACTCACGATTCAGCAACTTCCCAAATAGATGCTAATGACGAAGAACTCCCAAAATGACCCACAGATGCTTTGAATGCTCCTCATAGTATGTGGAATATGCAAGGATTTTCTCAATGAAACCACCATAAAATAATCTAGGAACTCATGGAAAATAACATTCATCAACCCCATGAACACAGATGGAGAATTGTTTACACCGACAAACATCACCAAGAATTCATAATGCCCACAAAGACAATAAAACGCATTCTTTGGGATATCATCATCCTTCAAATTAATCTGATGATATCCTGACCACAATTCAATATTTGAGAACCAAATTTCACCCTTTAGTTGATCAAATAATTCATCAATCTGTGGAAGAGGATAACAGTTCTTCACTGTCACTTTTTTCAAGTGTTGATAATTGACACACAACTGGAAACTGTCATCATCCTTCTTCACAAATAAAACTGGTATACCCCATGGCGAAACACTCAGCCAAATGAAACCAAACTACAATAGAACATAGATCTATATATGCAGCTCTTGAAACTCATAAGGTGTCATTATATATAGAGACATCAAGATAGAAGACGCGCCTAACTATAGCTTGATCCCGAACTCATTCTCTTATCAAGTGGGTAACACTAAAACCTCGTCTGGGAAGACATTGGGGTACTCTTCCATGATCTTGTAAAATGAAAACTACTGAAATTCCGAAAAACTCATCATCAGCTCATCCATCAAGGATAATAAGGAAGGAACATGCCTCTAACCCAGCTGAGGGTATCTTTTTCCAGAAAACACTACTGTCTCTCCATATGTATCGAAGAACAAAACATGCCTTTGATGAAACATTTAATATCCTAAACAAAATAAAACCAATCCATTCCAAGGTTAAAATCATATGTTTGTATTCATAAACATAGGAAATCTCCCCAAGAGTGGTGTTTCCCCTACACTTGTTCGAAGTCTCTACATACTTCAAACAAGTTAGATCAAACTCCAATTGGTGTAGTCAGCACCAAGGGTATTAGAATCCTCTCTACATCAAGAATCAAGGCATGGAAAAGGGTAGGTGATATGAATGAGTACATCAATCCTGAATCAAATAGGGCTCACAACCAAGTAGAAAACAAGTAAAGGTTACCTCGAACAATGTCTGGAACACCTAGAGATGGAAACACTAACACATGAGGTTGACCATGACCTAATACATGAACCCTATGACCCTACTGAAGACCACATTCATAGTTACACTATGCTCTCTAAGGATAGGGAGCGTCTTAGGGATTTCCTCTACCTACCCCATCTGCTCTCTTTTGATCTGAAGATGGTGGAACCAGCTGTTGTTGTCTCGCCTGGAACTGCCTCAATGGAGGAACATTAAGTGAAGCACCTGGTAAATGTTAACTTCTCTAAAAGGTAAGGCACTCATGAAACTGATGACCTTGACGTCCATAATAAAAACAAGTGCCTGATCACCTAGCATATGCCTGAGAACCGCTGAACCCAGATAATTGAGACATTGAGGGCTAAGACCTACCCCCAACCAAACAAAAACTCTTCTTCCCTAAAAACTGGGAACCCCAGACTACAGATCTACTTTGTGATGAATCCTAAAAACTCACTTCTCTTGACAATACAGTTCTAGATAATTTCCTCTTGATGACCTCCTCCATCACCAACACCTCGAGATATGTCATCATCATAAATGGGGTAACTTGGCATTGTATCTCTGGATGCAAAACCTCCTAAAAATGCCTCTCCCTAGCCTCCCCATCTTTCAACGGGTTCAAAGAATATCACAAAAGGTTCTTGAAATGGATCCTAAACTCCCACAAACTAGAGCTCCCCAGTTGAAGGGTAAGAAGCTCCTAGAGATTCAAAACATTATCATTCAAAGAAAGAAACTTGGCTCTAAATTGCTCTTGGAATTTCTCCCATGAAACTGCTCAATCCTCACAATCCCCAAGGAATAAGAACCACCATTTCCTCACTAACCCATGCAACATCATCACAACCAATTATAGTCAGTCCTCATTCCAAGCATGGATCAAACTGAAATCTATCTCAACCTCCTCTTAATAGAATTCAATGACTACGTATGAAAAGGATCCCTCATACTTCTACAGACTATTATGTTGAAACTCTTGAAGTTTCATCCTAAAAGTTTTGTCTTTGTAAACCTATACTATATGATGATCTACTGGCGCAACCTACTGATCATCTTCTCCACGAACCTGATGAGGATGTTAACCTGGAGCCATGTCTACAAAAGAAAAAACAGTTATATATCTTAAACCTAGAATATGGAATAATTTAACATTAATTAATTGTTTTATTTTATTCATTTTAGGTTAAATTATACCAAGGTCTACCCATTCAAACACAGTCGCAAAGACGAATGATGCATGATCCTTTCCCATGTCTCTACCCTTCAACCAACATCAGATCATTTAGTAACCACTTTAATCTTAATGTTCTATACATAAGATCATAGGGGACCCTAAATACCAAATTCTTAGCTAATATACAGCGTTTATAGTGCTTTCTAAACTTAGCTAACAATGTTTCCCTACCAAACCATGCAACCTCACCTATGCCTAACTCCAAACTTCATCCTATCCCTCAATCAGAGCTCTGGTACCACTCTTTCATGACCTATTCCCCACAAAGTGTACCCCTCTTAGGCCAGAAATGGGAGAAGAGAGACAAACAAACCTTAGTCCCACCTCCAGTAGGCCCTGGGTTGGAGAATAGCACCGAAGGTATAATAAACACAGATGGGAGGAATTTCCCTCTAAGAGAGCACATGTGAAAGAGAGAGATAAGATAGAAACCAACCAACTCCTTCTCAGACTAAAATATAAAATAAAAACCAAATTACATGTATGTAATGTCATGAAAGAAACACTAGAACTAAAAGTGAAAACTGAAAGTACCAAAAGAATGTAAAATAGAAGCGACCGAGAAGCTCAAACAACTCCTACAACAACCTGAACTAGTAGTAACCAGCCTAATCTCCAACATTCTCCAAGTGACATGAAAATAGTTTATATAACATAGGGTGAGTATAAAATTATACTCAGTAGGATCCTCCTTAGATCCTCTCATGAAAGGGTAAAGAAAGAATAGTAAATCATAGTGAACAACAAGTGAAACTATATTATCACCAAAATAAGAATACTAAGTTCCCAACCTCACCATGGATACTATCACCAAGTTTCACATACAAGATTATATAATATAATAAATAATTCCATGGGAACCCCACTACAAATTCCCCATTGGTTTTCCACTTTTCCCTAACATCGCACGTCCTGAGCATCTATCTCCAAAAATTACAGCCCAAAGACACCTAGGTGAAGCACCAAAACTTGCACCTTGTGCAAAACAGCTGCCACCACAACCACATAACCAAAGTAACCAGGTAGTTTCTATGATCCACCACATTTTGCATAACATGTATCAAATATGTTGTATAATACCTCAAGCCATTACATCCCATACACTGGGTAAGGATCCTCAATCCATTAATGCCTATACACATTATGCAGATAGTAGCACTTAGGAAACATTATCCAGAATATATGTTTGAAAAATTACCACAAGACATTACATCCCTCTATACACATATATGGGGAAAAATAACTTTCGTGTATACTATAACAAGTAACTACCAAGGGAAGAGAGCGGGGCCAAAGGGGTTATTCATCCATCCATCCTCCCATCGGGATGTTGGGGAAAATACCCCCCAGGGCTTAGAATCCCCAGGGTGTTATTCACCCTAACTGAAAGGGTGGGGTGGAGTATAGAATCAAGAAAAGTACATGGTATAATATATATCAAAACCACAATATGGGAAAAGCCTAGTCTCAGAATCAACTACAACTAATGTATGTCAGACTCCTGGATGCCACTGTTAAGACTGTATATCTTATAAGAACACAATCATTTAAAGATATTTTTTAACTCATCTTATCCCTTTTAATCAGATTCACTTTATGTTAATTAATTCTTTAACCATTAATTAACCATTATCATTTACGACATTGCATTTTATTACCATTCCAACGAAGATCCATGCCCTCTAGGCATAACCAAAATGAGTCCATGACTTCTCAAAAACATAACCTCAACATTGCATCTCAACAAGAACCACCCCATGGGTTCAACATCATTTATTCATTAATTTATTAACAAAATTATCACTTCCCTATTTACAAGTATTCTAAGAAAGAATTATATGATACCAAACACAAGGGGATCAACACGGTGAGTAGATGAACTACCTATCAAGTATTTGACACCTATAGTAGGAGCGTAGAACCATCCATCCTTGATAAGATAAACATGGAAAGCATGTGGTATACCCCACACGTCTTCGCCTATTTTGGAAGGATGGTAAGAAAGACCATTAGCCTCAAGGAGTGGGGAAATTAAATAAGATAAATACACAATAGATTCAATAGGAATTAAACTTTCACATCAATGGGTAAGCCCAGTTTCAACCCATCCCATCATCCCTGATGTCTTCCCCGACACGCACATGCATAAACTGATGCATCTCACAACTCTAGGCGTAAACTGATACCACAACCACTAGGTCTCCCTACCCCACGTATACAATAGCCTTCCAGGATCATCCATCGCAGGATCACACCAAAAAACAAGAATTAGGAGACAAACAAGATATAAATCAATCTCTTGGCCCTAAATATGGTATTCAACCGTCACACACAATGAGAACTCACAAATCCAAAGCATAAGGCACTTGGAATTTAAAAGAAAGTGGGTAAATAAGAACCCTACCAGGCATTATCATTATCACACAACCAATTATTTATTCCATATTTAATTAATCGATTCAATTAAACATGCATAACTTCTTCCATTTAATTATCACCAAACACAACAACAACAACTGAATTCATTAAACATGCCTCTTTGTTCCTTTATAAAATAAATTTACAATTAAACACGGCTTTATGTTCTTTACCAATTTATATAAAGAATGAAATGATAAACAAGAAAATCATATATATCACATTATCTATAAAATCAAGAGGCAAACCATTATCACAGTATAAATCAACATCATACGATCGATACCAATTCTTTAATCTGTTTCAATATTTATTATGTCAATTTCATCACGATACAATGGAATAAATCATGTTAGATATATGGTTGCATGTAAATAAAATATAAGAAATTAATCCCCTTCCTCAAATGGACTTCAATGTTCTTCACTCAGGAATGAACCACACATGGATCACGATCACCTCTTCTGCAACGACTACATCCACCTGAGGATGTCGTGATACCACCGTGCCAACGAAAAAAATAAGAAATCACCATTAGAAACATGGATATCACATGCAATCACAAGACAAGGAGAAATTGGAGGAAACATATTGAGTAATCCATGATAATAAAGCTAGAGCATAACTTATATCGAAGACGGATCGACACTTTCTGGTTACACCAAAATAAGTGGTGCACATGTAGTAGGAAAAACTCTAAGGGAAAACAATCCAAGGATTGTAGTTCGATCTCATGAATACTATGCGAGGAAGAACTCTGGGAATCCCATACTAAGGAAAAACAAGAAGGAAGAGAAAGGGTGGAAGGTATCTCGGCCTTTTGAAAATCTAAACAGAGCAGAGCAACAATTTAGATATAGTTTAGATTTTCTATTAAATGTGGATCTGGTCAAGATTACCTGTTTTGACAGAGTAAAGGCACTGAAACACTTAGTAAAAATTAGGATGGAGTTATGGGCTTTGAATCAGCCTTAAATATATTAAAACAAGGATTTGAATGCATTTTATTTTAATGATAACATCAAAGGGGTGAAACTGTAGGAAGTTAGAATCACTGTTCACCAACTGTTGGATGAATCGTCGATCTGGAAACCCTATACACATACCGATAGATGACTCAATGGTTCGGAAACGCTGTACACCTACTAATAGATGTCTAAACGATCTAGAAAAATTGTACACCTATTCATAGATGACTCACCAATCTAGAAAAACTGTATAACTACCAATAGATGGATCACTGATCTGGAAACACTGTATACCTACTGATAGATGAATCATTGATCTGTAAACACTATAAACATATCAATAAATGACTCAGCAATCTATAAACCTAGTACTCCTATCGATAGATGACTCACCTATCTAGAAACACTATTCATAAAACTAGATTTTTTGCAAAGTGTTATAAATAATCCACCTTGACCTCCCAGAACACCTCATACACCATATTTTCACAAAGGAATGTACCAGAGAGGTTCGAGCCAATACAACAGGCTTAAACACTTTTATAAGGATCTTATGAAGTATCTGATGGAGGAAATCCACCTCCAAGAAGCAACATACCAGTGAAACCCAACACGTTTTATCCTTCCTTACCACAATTTTCTTTTTTAAAAATGAGAAAACTGCACACTCTGTGTCTGTGGGGGGGGGGGGACATTCTTCGGTTCGTTAGGATTTTTATCTTTGTTCTTCTTTATTCTCTTTTTTCGCTTGCAAAATAATATTTTTACTTTTCTCCACCTTTATGAGATTGTTAGGATTTTCATTGTCTTTCTTATTTATTATTTTTTCTCTTGATGAATAGTATTTTTACATCCCCCCTTATTCTCATAAGATCATGGAAATTACTAAAAATTCGTGTTAATGTTCTGGATTCCATGTTGTTTTAACATTTATTGAGATTTTTTCTCAATTATGGAATGTGAATTTTAGCATGAATTCAATATTGTGGTGTGATTTTTAATAAATTGATTTTTTTATGATATAAATGGTTGTGTCTCTATGAAACATTTGAGATAAATGATACCCTTTGTGTGAGTAGTTGATAGAAAAATTGTGTCAATAATATCTCCACACATATTTACACCAAACCATGAAGTGTGAATATTAATTAGTTAATATAAGGTAAATATAAGTTAGGTTAATATTTAATATCCTTTTAAAATAATTATTCCATACACTCATTCCCAATACAATAAATTTCATTACTATAGCATATTGACCTATGAATGTGCACCTATTATCTGACTGTTGTACACCTTAAAAAATCAAAATAATAATAATAATACTAATAATAAATAATGAGGGGAATGATGAAATTTGAAAAATTTTGGGATATCTAGGTATGTAGCTTAAGTTTTTACTTTTGAGAATTAATAATTGATTGGGTCTTGAAATTTGATTTCAAAAGGATGTAGGGAAGGTTTGATGGAAAGAATCAGGTAAGTAGATTTTTTTTAAATAACCTATATTTACTAGATAGAAAGTGGAAAGAATGGAACGAAATGGTTCTCACACAAACATGTGGAGATTTAGTGGCATGGTTTAATTTTTAATTCCTTTCCCATATTGGTATCATGAATCTCCTTGAATTTCATTATGATACAATTTATCACACATCTTTTCCATGATCACTGGGAATAACTCTTTAGTGTGGTTTTTTCTTTTATCACATTTCTATAATGAATTAAAATTTCATTGAATGTTAAATCTTCATGAAGCTAGTAATATTTAAATGAATCATTTTTTTTTGAAAAATGTGACTTTTCCTAGGAGTGAAATTTTTTGGTGTGGGGGCATGATCACATAGCGATTCACTATTCATTTCCACCCTTACACCATTGTTTTAAACTTATTTTTTATTAAAAATACCAAATATAATAACAAGTTTTACATTATTTTTAATTAAATAATATAAATTTATTCAATGTTAAAAAATGTAATTTCATTTTTTTATTTTTTTCATTGTAGTTAGAGGTGATATGGAGATCCCATAATAGAATTCAAGAAAAATGGGCCAAATTGGGAGAGAGCCCGAGCACACATGTGGTATTTAATTTTTATTATGGATAACACGTTCTTCCAATTTGGATAAAAATTGGTGAGAAAGTGAAAAAATATTTGGGTGCATTTATCTAGAATAACATAGAGGCTAATTCATCTATTTGGAGGTATAAAATAGTCCCACAACGTGAAGCAATTCTAGGAGAGGTAGATTGGGTCACCCTTCTATAATTAAGCCATAACTTAGGTGTCAAACCTCCAATTAGGATTATTCTACATCCATTGGGTATATAACTTGAAGTAAAATACCTCCAATTAATTTTAGGACAATTGAACATGTTTTAGTCAATCAACCAGCTAAATCACCTTGGGGGGAAAATCTATCTTGAACGACACACCTACTCCTATAGACCATAGACTTTTCTTGGATCCAAATTTCCAAATTTATAATTAAAAGAACTCCATTTATCATTTTAAATTTTTTAATGACTAGGTGTAAGGTTGAGTTGAATTTTAGATCTTATTTTAACCATTTTCTTCCTATTCTACATCATTTACTTATAAACCTCTCAGTGATCAATTTGGAGTGGGGTTCTTTGTTTTATTCCTGAGATCCAAACTTGTAATATTTGGAAGGTAATTGAATTTATATATTTTTAATCTATTGTTCTTAATTTATACCTTTTTAATTTGTTTTTATTTTATTAATATCAAATATAAATCAAAGGAATAATAATCCCTATTCTTTTATGCATAACTCGTATATTGTGATAATTTGAGCATGTTCATATTTTTTCTCACCCCTCCCCTTTCATGAGTGTGTGAATGGATTATATCATTTGATAAAATCTAGAATCTTCAACCCATGAATATTTATTTTATTGTATTCTGGAAAATTTTATCTTTGACATAAATATGGTCATCTCATCATGTTGTTGTTGTGATTACATGATTGAGTTAAATTCTTACATTGATGCAATTTTGTTAATTTTTAGTGGTCACTGATAATCAATATCATTGATCGATCAAATACTGGTTTTTAACCTTGTAATAACTCACATAAAAGACTATTTTTAGTTTTTAACCTTCCCATTTCCCTTGAGAGCGATAACGAATTGAGCATCAAGGGACACTCATCCGGGTTGATCATGATTTCTCCAACCAATTTCTATCACTTTGTAATATAGTTTCAATTTTTGTTTTAAAATCATAAACCCCCAAAAACATATCCCCATTATCTATTTCATAAAAATATAATCAAAACCCTTTTTTAAAATTAATGAATAAGTGACTTGACTATGAGGAATGAATAATTTTCTCTATAGGGATGATTGGTGAGGATTAACACATTTATGCTGACACTTGGTTTTATTTTCATGGTTGTAATGTTTTATTCCTATTAAAAATTATTTCTTTTGATATTCTTATTGAGATGATTTTTTCTTGAGGACAATAAATTATTCAAGTGTGGGGGAATTTGATATGTTTAAATTTTATATTCATTCCGAGCTAAATTCATTGAATTTTATACATATTTTATAATATGATGTAGTGATATATGGTTTAATTTTATAGATAATTGGATATTTCTTAATGTGAAGAAAGTTATACTAATGATCTGAAATTGGAGACATTTTAAAGTCCAAAAACATAATTCATGACGTGTATTTCTGGGGATATGAAGAAGATTCTCTGGAAAGAAAAATTTATTTACTTTCATAAGGGTAAATTTGATCATGTAACCATATCCAATGTCACATAAAGTTAATATGTGGATTCTAAATCACACATAACTTAATCCATGAACCCCATTTAAGTCGTGAACTTATCGGATAAAGAAAACTCATGACATGAATGACATTCACCACGTGAATGGATTGGTCTCTACCACCATGAAGTCCCCAAAGACCCCACGAATGAAATACAAGTAGTGAATCATAGTATATACAAAACACTAAAGACTTTAAATATCTCATTCATGACGTAAAATTTTATTTTATATTGTAAATATTCAAAAAAAGATTCCCAAAAAAAGAATCTCATGCCTACTCAAGACTTAAATACCTTTTACATCATGAGTTTTTCTTATTTAATTATAGATGCCTCAAAGTTTTGATGGATTCACTTCCTTTCAATTTTTCTCTCATTTTCTTTCATTCTAATACTATTATCTCAAACTTGGAATCATTCCACCTCCCATTGTAGTTTCAAACTAGTTTTTTATTATAACTCTAATTCATTTAGATTGTGTTCTTCTTTCACATAATATTATTTACTTTAATTATCTTCATTGAATGTTTCCTTTCTATGATGTTAATTTCAAATGTTATTTTGTTTCATGGGATTAATTTTACTCTTACCATGCATGAATAATCCACTTAGGGTTATATATTGAGAGTAGGGATATGAAAACTTTAATAAATCCTTAATTTAAACTTGGGTAATATGGTTGGATAGGAATTAGATTAAGAAAACAATATTATCTCATCATTTCTGCATGATCCTAATTTAGGGGATTTCAAAGGAGTAACCTAATCTAATTGGTATAAATTAATTTAAGAAAAATAACTTCAAATTGTTTTCCACTCTAAGAGTTTCTCATAATAAACCTTAACTGATGACTATATCTAGACCAAATAAATGTTTTTTAATCTAGGTTGATCTAATTATTTTGAACAAAATCAATGGGTGGCCCCTGATTAACTTTACAGCTTAATCCATTAGATCTACCCCGGTTAGACATAAGGGTATCTTTTTCACAAGCTCCCTGAAATTGATCCTAAACCCTTACCCATTCTATTACATGTTAATCCAATTGTCTATAATAATCAATCTCTAACAAATCCACCTGAGGAATCCACCATTAGGTTCTAATCCTTAGTCCTGACTCATTGTTTTCATTTCCCTATGGACTGGACCCCACACTCACACTATTATATAAATCCTCATATAAGTGTTTTTTGTAAAAATCATAAATTCTAATTTAGAGACCCCATACGGATGTAATGATAATACGTAGGTGCATGAGATGCTCAATTCATTTCAGTGGAGATTTCTGAAATTTGCATTATTTATCTAGAATTGATAGAGGCTACGTCACATTTCTTAAGAATACTAAGGGAAACATTATTGAAGTTAGATTAGTTGGAAATCCAATCTTAGTTACCATCAAAAAAAATCTATTTATATGGAAGGATTGAAACAAAAATTGATAAGTATTTCTCAAATTTTTGATAAAGGTTACTCTTTAGATTTTTTAAATAATGCATTTTATATTTTTAAATATAAAATTTTTAGTTTAGGGAACCAATAATTGATAATGTCTATACTTTAGATCTTAATTATTTACATAGAAAAAAAACATAGAATTGTTGAAATGATGAAATAAATGAATCTTGGATTTGGAATAGAAGACTTGGAAATTATAACGTTTACTTTTTGAGATAAGTGGATAAGAAAAATTTAATTTTAGATTTACCTCAACATAAATTTAATAAAGTTAAAATATGTATTCTATTCCAAATTGATAAGTAATAAAAGTCATATTTTTAATCAATTATAGTGGTTTCTACATCTAGTCCTCTAGAACTTATCCATATGGATTTTTTTGAACCATATAGAACAAGAATACTAAGAGGAAAATATTTTATCTATGAGTCATTTGATGATATTTCTAAATTTAATTGGTTTTATTTTTGATTCTTAAAAGAAAATCTTATTCAATTTTGATATGTTTTTTATAAATTGGTTCAAAAATATAAAGATAACAAAATTATTTCATTGAGAAGTAATCATGAGGGAGAATTTGAAAACCACAAGTTGAATTATTATTGTCCAAAATATAGTACCAACCATATTTTTTCTTCCCTTAGGACACCTCAACATAATGGTGTTGTTGAAAGGAGGAATAAGGTATTAAAAGAAATTGATAGAAACATGTTTTTCTAATATAACCAACCCACTCACTTTTTGAATGATACTTCAAATACATCATGTTATGTCATTAATATAGTTTTAATTAGGCCTATTTTGAAGAAAACACCCTAGGAGATATGGAACAATTTAAAATCAAAATTTGGATACTTTAAAGTATTTGGATGAAAATTTTACATTTTGAACATCAAGGATAATCTTGGTAAATTTGATCCAATGGATGATTAAGGAATATTTCTTGGTTATTGTACTACTTATAAGTCTTATAGAATTTTCAAAAAAGGTAAAATATTATTAAAGAATCAAATAATGTGAAATTTGATGATAATGATCTATTTAATCATAAAATGACTCAAGTTGATGAGTTGAGTGATTATTTTGAAAATATAAGACCCAAAAATCTCTTTGAAAATAGAAAGGATGATTATTTGGAAATTAAATTTAGTGAAACCAATCCTGAAAGGATAAATATAAGTGAACCTAAAATTGCACTTCCTAGACAACCTAAAACCTTGAAAATCAACTCTTATATATTTTAATAGGAATATTAGATGAAGGAATTTGGACTATAAGAAGTATAATAAACCTTACTGAATTATCTGCCTTTTTATCTCAACTTGTACCTAAAACCTTAGAAGAAGTTTTAGTTGATTAAATTTTGGATTTAAATATGCAAGGGGAGTTAAACCAGTAAAAAGGAACAAGTTATGAAAATTAGTTAATAAACATCTAATTAACCTAATATAGATAAAAAGGGGTTTTTTAGAAATAAACAGGATGATCATGTTGTGATCATTAGGAATAAGGATATATTAGTGGCTAAAGGGTACAACCAAGATAAAGGAATAGACTAGAAAAAAACCTTTTCACTTATAACAATATTATAAGCCATTATAATTATCCTAGCCGATGAATCTCACATGTATTTAAAATTATATTAGATGAATGCTAATCATGTATTTATAAATGGTTTTCTTATAGAAGAATTTTTTGTTAAACAACCTTCTATTTTCAAAAATCCTCACATTAAAAATTCTTTTTCAAACTTACTAAATCTCTTTATTGTCTTAAACAAGCACTTAGATCTGGGTATAATCATTTTAGTTCTTTTATTTTATCAAATAGATTTTCTATAGGAGTGGCAGATCCTACTCTTTTCAAGAAAACCACATCTTTGTATATATATTTTTTCAAATATATGTTGATGATGTGATTTTTGGTTCTATAAATAAAATATTATGTAATTAATTTTAAAACATATGCAAGAATAATTTTAAATGAGTATGATAGGTGATTTAAATTTCTTTCTTGATTTTAAAATTTATTAAATAGACTTCTGGAATGTGTTAAATGAAAGAAAATACATACCTGACTTACGTAAATGGTTTGTAATTGAAAACGGTATAGTATTTGAAACCCCAATTAGTTATAATGAAAAAATTGATTTATATAAAGCTGGGAAACTAGTGTAAAACATGTTGTATAGAGGAATAATTGGGAGTCTATTTTATTTAACTATTAGTGGACCAAATACTATGTTTTTAGTATGATTATGTGCTAGATTCCAATAAAATTCCAAGGAATATCATTTAAAAGTCACCAAAAGAATTTAAGGTATTTAAAATGAACAATTTCTCTAAATTTAATTTTTCAAAAAAACATTGAATTTAATTTGAATTCATACTCAGATGCTGAATTTGGTGGGTATAGACTATAAAAGAAGAGTACCTCAAGAACCTATCACTTTATAGGTAAATATATGGTATCTTTTTCTATTAAGAAACAACACTCAGTTTCATTGTCTAATGTTAAAACAATGTACATAGTTGTTGGTAGTTTCTGTACACAAGTGTTATATATGAGACATACCTTGATGGATTTTAGATTCTATTTTAGTCATGTTCCAGTTAAATGTGATAGCACTATTACTATCAAAATTTTCAAGAATGAAATAAATATTCTGATAATGAAGCATATAGATCCATGTAATCATTTATTTAGAGGTAATTCTTAGAAAATTGATATCACTCTTGAATTTATCTCTACTGAGAATCAATTAGCAGATATTTTTACTAAGTCCCTTTCTTGTGAGAATTTTTATTTTATTAAGTGATAATTAGGGTTATTTGAATAAAAATGATTTTAACTTATTTTATCTCTCTTTATTGTAATTATATTTCAATTTATGCATTTATTTTTAATTTATTTTTATTTTAATTCATTATGAATTTACTCTATTTTAATTTATTTTCAAAATATATTCTGTTTTTATATTTATCTGTGTCCTGATTTAGTTTTAAAAAATTAATAGTGTTTCCTTTTTAGAGGAAAACTATTTTATTTTTTCTTATTTTCTATGATTTTATTTCATACTTTATATCGTATTTGATCTTAAACCTTATTTGGATATGTATCCCTCCCCCAAATCAGGTTTGTAACCTAACCATGAAATCAACCCTCTCCGCTCGTACCATTCAGCTAAGAAATTTCTCCTTGGAAACCAAACTGTTACTTCTTGACTCTCTTAACCTTCAACTGGAATCTCTGAGATGGGAAGTTGAAACATAGATTACAATGGTTCTATATATTAAAATAAATCCAAGGCTGGCGGTGTTCCATATCAAGTGTTTATATGGAAAATTGTGGATATAGAATGGTTAAAAGGAATAACGATGTAAATTAATAAGGTAATACACTTCCAGGGATGAGATTTTATGTTTAACGAAAAGAAATTAGATTTATTATTTGAAGAGGAGGTCAACAAGTTTTTGTAGAATGAAAAGTTTTAGTTTGGATAAATAGAGTGTGTTCTTTCAAAGACTGTAAATGGAAAAAACTCTATTAGTCTCTTCTGTGGAGATGGTGAATATCATGATATGTCCTCATGAAGGTGAGTAAAATTTCAATCATACCCTAGTTAGAACAAGTTAAATAGAACCCTATAATGTCTTTAAGTTTCTTTTTGGGTTATCTAATTTTGAGAAGAAAGTAGTGAATGATTTAATAAATGAGTGGAATGTTCACTATAAATTTATTCATACTAGAATCGCTCAAAGAGTAGGAGAAATGGAGAAGGTATTGTTTTTGGAGATATAACTTCTATATTTCCAAATCAATAATATAAATATGAATCTAACATTGTACACAATGAGGTTTATGAACCATTTATTTTAGGGAAATGGGAATCTCAATTCTTAACACTATGGAAGAATTATATATATGATCTTCAAAAATAAGAAAGTTGACCCGAACGAAGGTGGAAAAATCTAGTTACACAAGCGAAAAATGTTGTCTGCAATACTTATGAACACTTTTGGTTATAATTGGGATTCTTTCTTCAACTCCATGAGACCTGTTAGATAATATGATGATGCTTATGTGGTTTTAATACCTCTTATACCAAGTCTGGGGGAGAAGTCTATGATATCACCTCCTAGTGATGAATTACCTGCTAATATGGTGTCTATTAGTAAAGTTGAGGAGACAAATGTTGAGAGATCTAGGCCCACTATGTCAGAGATAAAACCTTTCATTTAATTAATTTAGAGTTATGTAGTCATAGATGCTAGTTATATTGAGTCATTTTATCTAGATGTGACTATTGTAGATACAACTACTAGAGCTCAAGTGGAAAGGCCAATTGATATTGTGCCTAGTGTGTCTGCTACTAAAGACAAAGTGGAGTTTGAGTCTGATCACATAGTGTTTGATACACTCCCTAGATAATATACTACCGATATATATATATATATATATAAGTGGTAAAGTGATCATGGAGGAATCTTTATATCTTTTACATACTCTATATCCCATTCTATCTCATCCTCATGTTGAAGAGGATTCACCTTCAATGATAAAAAGTTCTGAAGGATCTGATGTTGAGAAATATATGTACACTTTTGTATTTGAAATTATGAACGAGTTTGAAATTATTAATGGATATTATGATGAGTTGAAGAAAGAGTTAATCACTTTTAAGGATGAGATTTGATGGATGAAAGAAATATTAGTTTCTAGATCTGATTTTGATAAGTTAGTTGGGATGATGGATTCTCAGACCAAATTGATCAAGAATCTCTAACGGTGTAACCAGTTTCTTCTGGTGTAAGTGATGAAGAGTTTTTTTTATATGAGAGCCCAGTTAAGTAAGTTAAAATGTTTTTTTCCGCTAATTTTAAAGTGATTAAACATGGAGTTATGATGGACTCATATACATACAAGATTAAGAACTTACCAGTGGTCTAAACAAACCATTTTGTAGATACCCTTGATGAAATTAAAAGGTTTAAATTAGATGTCAAGTAGAAATTGCACACTTTAAAGAGCATGGTGGTGAGCCAATATTCATTCATCAAGAGATTTCATCCAAGTTACACCACTAATTTAGAACCTTTAGTGGTTCTAGATCTCCATACATAGTTTGACCAAATATCTTCAGATCTAAATTTAGTTTCATATTTGATTCAATAACTTTAATGTTACATGTTCACTCATGTGATTATAAAAGAGGTTAAGAAGGATATTTTTTCAGGGTTCAAGGACACCCAAGGATTTATAAGAACACCATGACTTGGAACTAATATTTCCTTGAATACCATCACTATATTTCTTAAGGGATAAATTCCATTGATCAATAATTAGATAGTGGAAGCTCTGATAGTGACCAAGGATATCTAACATATGATTACATATTATCATAGTCCAGTTAGCATGATCCAACAAATAATTTCAAAAATTATAGACATGAACTATGAAGATATTATAGATCTTTACTTAGATTCTTCTGAAGAGGATTCCAGTTCCTCAGAATCTGAATGATCCCATTTTGTACCAGCTATAGATAAAGGGAAAGAGATTTCTATATATAGACCCATCTTATCAGTTTCTCCTATTTTAGATGATACTAGTGCTCTATTTTCTCAAAATCCATCGAATAGATTCCATGATATTTCTCAAGTGATTATAGAGAAGTTATCAAAATTGGACCAGAAGTTAGCTTCATTGGAAGGAAGGATGGTCATATTGCAAGTCTCAACAAATATAATTCAAGGAAATCTATTTTTAGCAAGTCCTGAAGCTCATTCTAGTTATTCTCGTCTAGCTACTATAGTTTTGACATATTCTTTATGATTTTACACTAAAAAGATTAAACCCTGTAAAGTATTTATATATAATGATCTCTCCTTAATTTCTTAGATTCATAAATAGTCTTTTACAACTATTTTGTACTTCTAATAATCAGATATTATCAATAATATTGATATTTTTGATAATGAAATATAATCTTTTATAGGCAGAATATCCATTAGAACAATACCTCATGAAACTTATAAGTAATATCACGAGAAATTGGACTCTGTATTTGATCTATCTAGTATCTAGAAAATAGAGCAATCGAGATATGTTACTGCTACTACTGAACCTACTAGAACAAAAGCTCAGTCTTCAGTGCCTACAAGGAATATGGACTTTGTAAGCTTTGGTTCTTATGAATTCAACTTAGATTAAAATAACCTTTACAAAGTTTTGAGAATTCCAACCTAGTGTCCTAGAGATAGATCTGGTTTTGAAACTGAGGAAATATTTACTGTGGATCTTGGAAGAGTCTTCCTACCTCTAGTGGTTGACCCACCTACTACCTCTTCCTCTTCTCTATTCATTAAGAAACCTCCACCCAAACCTCCTTATGAATTTGAACACATCCATTAGCTAGGTCCATTCAAATGATATATATATATATATTCTTATACTTTTTTAGTATTTTTATTTTTATACAAGTGTTCATGTTTAATAAATCCCAATTTATCTCTCTTTTTTTGTGTGAATACTTTTTTTTATTTAATGCTTTTCATCTTATTGAATGTTTTACTTGATGAATTTTAGTAATACCTTATTCAAATTTAGGTTTTCCATTATATATTAACCATTCATAAATCAAGGTGCTATAATAAATGTGTGTTTTCCTCTCCCAACCCTTCCTTTTTTATTTTCACAAAAAAGAGAAGATAGCTAAATGGGCAGAAGAAAATATAATTTTTTTAAAAACATTATATATTATATAATGTTTCTATAAAACTATTTAATCCTTTTTAAATTTCATGTTTAATATTTAATGGGTTTTGTGATCATTAAAAGTGTGGATATTGTTAGATTACTAATTTTGTTCCATCATATCCCATGTTATGTATGTTTTGATGATCTCAAAAACCCTTCATATATTTATAATGATTCTTTTTTAAGTGTTATTTATCAATTTTTAATGTTATTTGTTTCAAATATACTATTATAAGAAATTTTATTTAATTTTGATGAAATGTTTTAATGTCTAGAAAAACTGACCATGTATGGACTTTGGCTACATCAAGCAATCGACTACATGGAATAATCTCCTATGTAAATAAGCTATATCATAGAATTTCCTATGTGAATGGTCTACACCAATAAATTGCCTATGTGATTTGGCTATGCAGAGTAATCAACTATGTGGTTTGAATTAGTAGCATATTTGGGTACGTGGTTCTAATTGGCTACTTGATTAGGCTACATGAAGAAATCAGCTACATGAATAATGACTATATTGATCAATTAGGCTATATAAATTTAGATACATGGATATTGGCTATGTGGTGATTTGGAATCAGCTACATTGTTCTGAAATTTGGGTACTTATTACCATTGGAGTATTTCAAATGAAAATTAGTGCTTCCCTCAAAGTATTAAACAAAAGACTTCCTCTTTATGGAAAAATTGATTTCTAAAAGGTTAAAAATATTGATAAATGAAATATTAGAGATTACTTTATTGCTCAGTAATTTTTTTAGGTAAATTTTAGAAAAGGACGACCAAAGTTTGACCTCAAGGCCATATTTTTATTTGATATCATGCTATGCAATGGTTATAGAGAAGAAATACAATAGTATTTAAATAAGAGAAAAAGATACAACACTTTAACTCACTCTCTATCTACATTTAATCCTTTTGTGCTACTTCTCTATGCTAATAATAAAGATGAAGAAGAATCAAGTTTTCTATAGTAGTGCTTTCATGATTAATATTTCCATGTTTTGAAGACTCTCCTTGAGCTATAATTATTATTCTCTCCCTTAATGATCTCTTCTCTTTTGTCAGTGTCATCTTGCAACTTTGTGCTTCATTTTGTAATCTTTCATTATTATATCTCATAAATATAATTGATCACTCCTTATACTGAGTGTTGAAGGATTTTTTTTTGTAAAACCTTATAGGATATAGATAAAAGATTCTATATTTGTACCAAGTGATGACTTCTTGCACTCAGTATGCCTGTTAGGACCCCCTACCCACAAAGAGTACCCCAAATATGATAAAGATGAGATAAAGGAGATTGTTACTGCTCAATTCCCACCTCCAGTAAGCCCTGGGTTGGTGACTAGCACCAAGGGTATAATAAGAATACATATACGAGGAATTAAACTCTAAGAGAATATGCATAAGAGATAGATAAGATAGATACACCAATAAAAACCTACTTATATATATAAAAGAAATCCCAAGTGCATATATGTAATGTCACAAAAACTAAAATAACTAGAAAGGAAACTAAAACTACCAAAAAGGTAAATATGAAGTGACCATAAGGCCCAAATGAATCCTAAAAAACCACAAGATAGTAATATCTAGCCTGATATCCAACATGCTCCTAATAACCAGAAAAATAGTTTACATATATGTGTGGTGAGCATAATAGTATACGTAGTAGGATCCTATCTGGAGCCTCTCAAGTAAAAGATAATGAAATCATACTAAAACTCAGTAAACAATAGTGAAACTAACTCTTCACTTAAATAGGTATACTAAGTTCCCAAACTCACCATAGATATCCATCACCACGTATCACATAAAAGAGAGCATATAATATAGTAATGAAATATCAATTTCACCCCTCTACCACTTCCCCACTCGGTTTCTGCTCATCCCCAATGCCACACATTCTGATCCATCTCTCTCCAAAATAATCCAGCCCAAAAATGCCTAATATAATTATCACAATAAATACCTTGTTCATCACATCATCACATAATCCCATATCACATCTCCATATAGTAACCAAGTAGTTTTTTGGATCCACTATAGCCCATATGACACGTATCATACAACAGGTATTATACCTAAATTCATCACAACCCATACACTGAGTAAGGTACATCAAGATATCACAACCTATATACATCATACTTATAAGTAACATTTGGATATTATATCCAGAGATACATGTGTGTGAAATAACCATAAGTGAACAAAACCCTCTACACGCTTATATATAAGGAAACTAACCTCTGTTCATACTAGCACCTGAACTACCAAGAGAAGAGAGCAGGGACAGAGGGGGAAGTCATCCATCTTTCCACCCACCAGGATATTAGTGAAAACACCCTCTCATGGTCCACTAGGTGTTAGTCACCCTAATCAACATGGGTGGGGTAGCATATGAAATCACAGAATATATAGGATATAATATATCTCACATCTACATTATTGTTATAACTTATTATACTCAACTACCTATAACTTCCCTTGTACTCCCGACTACCACTACTAATACTAGATATCCTATAAACACAAATAAATTTTAATAAGCTATATTGAATTACTTTATTTTCATTGAAAAAATCAATTTACATTAATTAATTCACTAGCCATTAATTAACCGTCAATATTATTCCACATTAAACATTATTAAACTTTCCATAATTCCTAGTAATCTAGGAAAACCATCCTAAACCACCACCAAAAGAAGATATATAACCAATCACATCTAGTTACCTCAATAAGTGGGGAAAGGAATTTAGATAACACAAGAAACCCATACATTATCCATTAAAAAGATTCATATCAAGAAAACATCTATCTTTATCATATTAATAGGTAATTACAACTTCAACCTGCACTAACCATATCACACCCCTACCTTGGAATATGAATTATTTTTAAATATTTAACACTTTTTAGCCTTTATTTTGAGTTTTGGGTCCTATAGGTTTAAATTTTTAAATTTTGGGTTTTTAGTATAGGCGCATAGTTGGTGAATATTTAGAAGAAACCATGCACAACCCATGTGAGTTGTCTATAGTTTTTGGTAGAGCTAATTGCATGGAAGGTGCACAGTTTTCTTAACCATGAACTTTTCCCATGTGGGTTTTCTAGAGTCCTAGAGAGAGATGCATGGTTGGCACATAGTTTTTCCAATCATGCGGACAAACTATGCACAATGTCCAGCCTTTAGAAAAAGAAAGAAATTGTTTAAATAATAACAATGTTATTATTATTATTATTATTATTATTATTATGTTTTTATTTTTTTCTTATTACCCTTATCCTCTCCCCCTTACCCACATGACACCACCCCTTCCTCTCTCGCTCGACCGGCCACCCAGGAGGGCTCCATCACGTGCATGACCTCCCCTCTACCACTCCTTGTTGTTGTTTCTCCCCCCAATTCAGTGTGCAATCATCTATAGTAAGGTTCTCCTCCCCTCATCCTACTCTCTTTTCCCCTATTTTTTGGTCTCCTTTTCTTCCAAGTGGCGCGCATAACGTGGACAAACCCTAACTCACTTGAGGGTTTTATTTTGGTTGATTTTTGATGTCTAGGTTTCTTGATCCCTGATTAAGGCTTGTTCTATCCTTGATGGTTGTATACAACGAACGTGTCATTGATTTCAAGTAAGGTTCCCTGTATTCTTAATTTTATCTCAATTTTAATTTGGGATTTTGTGATATTTAACTGTCTTTTTATTATTTAGTGTATCATATAACTCTTTAGAGGAAAGTTACAAGTATATACATAGGGAAGAACATATATATCAATATCCTCCTTGTACCTATTCCCTCATGGAAAGGGTAATATTTAAATTGGGTCAAAGGGTACATATATATATGTGTTTAAATGTTTATATGCTAGTAGGTGTGAAGTGGTTTTGGGTTGTCATCCTCAAAGGTAGTGTGTTTTGAGGTAGGTTCCCTATATCTAAGTGTTTAATTTGAATTCCTTGATTTTTTTAGTGTTTTAAAAATATATTTCATTATTATGTGGTATGTATATTCTATGAAAATTAGTTTTGGTGCTTATAAATGGTAATTTCATTCATTTCTCATAATTAACCTAAACATATAATGTGAATTTTTTATGTTAAAATATAATTTCAACCTCGTATTCGAAAATGTAAAGTATCTTCAATGTTCAATTTTTTGTCTAAATTATGATTAATTGAAAGTGTTAAGGCATATTTGGATCCTTTAATTATTTCTTGGAAAATGGTTTTGAACTCTCATGATGTGTAGGCCAAATTCTCACCATTGAAACGGTTGGTGTATGATGGGAACCCCCACAGTTATCCTCTAGATTTAGAGGGTCTTCGTATGGGCGGTGTTAGGAAGTGGGCTAGGCATTCCCATTGGAACTCGTGTTAGTGACAAGCCTTTGATGACCTCCTATCATCTCCTTTATGCTACTGACATGGGATACTATATGTCGTAGTGAGAGTCAAGAGATTATTTCTATTTAGTTCCTATTAGATGGACTATATCCCCATAGAGTATCCATGTGGGTTGTGCTATCAGTGAGGGTATTTGAGAACATTTGTTTTGGTTATTGACATTGAACCACATCGATAGGCTGACATATAGATTCTGAACAGAGTACATGAATGATCTCTTCACTTTGTGGTTAGGTATATCCCATGTTAACTGTTTCACATGTATTATACTTATTTTTTGATGTTTTAATATAATCATTTCAACTTTTAGGTTTCCATTGATAATTCCTTTACCAACACATATTTACTTGTACTCTATTTTCCATGATTTTATTTTCACAAAAATATTTTCTCTCACTATACATTTCTTATTTTAAAAACAATTATTGGAAAATATTTCATAAATTGGAAACCATTTTGGAAAATAGATGGTAAAATAGTTCTTTTGAAATTATTAGCTTGTGAATTTTTTATGGAAATGAAAACCCTATTTTAAATAAATGTATTTTAAAATAGCATGAAATGGTTTTCTTTTTAAAGGTAAGGAATATGAAATGGTTCTTATTTTGGAATCCCTATTAATAATCTCAGTGTTAATGCCTACTTTATTTATCAATTTTCATTTCTAGGTCTCCCAACTCTAGTTATCTCTTAGATTGAACATGGTTCTTTGGTTGGATGTGGATCATGAGGTACCATAGAGGTATTTTCATCCATTTAGTTTTTATTTCTTTTACACTTCTCATTTGTTCTTTTATTTTGATCTTTTTCATTTATTATTATATCATTTATAGGCTAAATCATTCCCAACTAATGTTTATCTGATGCTCGACACTAGTTTCCAACCCATCAGGATCAGGAACACCTATCAGGCCTTATCATGGGCCTACTCGAGTGATTGTTTCAAGGTTAAACCGAGTTTCTTCATGACAAAATTGTATTATAGGCTTAACCCTTGTTATTTAAGGATGTCTGATAGTTTGGGGATATGATTTTCAAATTTTAAGTAGCCATTCATGGGTAGGTTGTTGATAACCACCTATTAAAAAGGACACTTGAATCGTCAATGTAACCTAGGATGGGTGTGCCTCAAAATTCAAGCTAGGATATTGGATTTTTTTGAGGTTTTGGGTTTTTATGTAGTTTATTTTACTTTGATAATTTTTGGATTATTTTTAGAAACTAAAAGGCTTAGAGTGTTTTTTTGTAGGAATTTAAAGGGGTTCAGGGTTTCTATATATGGTATGGAAAAACATGCATGAACCATGTAACTACCTCTAATGAATTACAATGTTCTCACTTGTTTGGTTCACAACCTACCAAACCATGAATCCAAGACATGTGTAGTAGTGGTTCTTTTGAAGTTTTTGGATTTTTATTCATTCAGTATTATGTTGATTTTTTTGTTCTTAGTAGCGATTTCAGTTGGTTTTGGGGTATTTTACTTTAATTTTAAATTGGAAATTGGTTTTTTGAAATTGTATTTTCATAATCAAAACCATGGGTTTTGGAAAATAAAATTTTTGTTTTGAAAATGGAAGGTGTTTTGGGAGTTGTTTTAGGATCTTTGAAAGGTTTTAAAGTAGTGAATCAGAAATGGATTTGGAAATTTTTTTCATATTTTTTAGATGCCTTATTTTAGGGTGATAAGGGGTGGTGTCAAATTGATTGGGAATTTTAATTTGTGTTGAATGTTTTGTTTTTGGAATGGAAATGTCTTGTTTTGAACTTTAATGTTCTCATGAATGCTCACATATATGGATGTGTGTGAGGAAGTGGATAGTTGGTGGTATGTCTGAATGGGTGCCTAAGCTGGCACAAGAATTTTTATGTGTGGGGATTCATGTAATACCATTGGTATGTTCCCAACTTATCAAGATTTATTTTGATTTTTGAAAGCGTTTTAAAAAAGGAAATAGATTTTTTTGATAATTGGGTGTTGTGTGATTTTTTCTTTTGTGATTTTTGGATTTACACTTTGGACCTTTTTGGTTTTGGGTATATTTTAAATGTTTTTAAGTGGTGTTTTGAGTTTTTGTTCTTGATTTATGATTGAGATGTGGAATTTTGGTTTATCATATGTTTTGATTTGGTCTTGTTCTTGTTGTTTTAAAAGTATACTCCCATTGAGTTCTAAACGATGTTGAAAAGCATCTACGGGTGGTTATTCCATCATGTGTCTTTCATTTGATCAATTTGTACTTTTTACATTTGGTTTATCCATTTTATATATAGAGCGTGGTGGTCCTCAGTATCAAGATGTTGTCTAGAGGGTCTTAGAGTCTAAACATCCTCATTTCTTCGAGCAATAGGAATCAAGAGAAACTGAGAAATGGATATGAAATATTGAGGATATATATATTTGTCTTGAGTCTCCTTAACCTCTCAATCATGATATTTCCACCTTCACTTTGGAAGGCCGAAGCCAGTAGTGGTGGAAGTCTATTATTCAGATCGAACCACAAAATAATTTCTTGTGGGAATACTTCGATGCATTGTTAATGCAATAGTACTTATCTAATGACATGAGGATATTGAAGGGTTCATCATTGTACATCCTTGAGTAGGGTCATTAAATGACATTGGAGTGTCTAAGATCTTGGTCGAGCTGGTGTCGTATCTTCTAAATCTCATTAGAGATGAATTCTTGAAGGATCAATTATTTGAAAGGGGCCTCTGATCATAATTTCATTAGGTAGTGAATTTATTCCATAACAATTATGAAGAATTAGTGAGGTAGGATGTTCAGGAAGAAAATTATTTAGTTGAATTTGGCCATTTTATAAGTTTTATGAAAATCCCATTATACTTCATCTCACTCGATTCATCTAAGAGTAAGATCTAGTTGTGTTATCAGTGTAGAAAGCCCAAACACAATAATTTTTCATGCTTCAAAGCACCAAAGGTCTATTATACTTATGGACATCTAGGTAATTTGTAAATTATTTTCCCAAGTGGTTCCCAAATGTGAAATGGATCTAGATTCACTCCCTTATAGATCCTTCCAACCTATTTGGATGAATGCAACACTAGAGAAACAGTAATCAAAATATTATTTTTTGTTTTAAATACTTTTTTGTTGAAATTGATGTATCTCTGGTGTTGTCATTTTTTGGGGTATGGATAATGATGTTTTAGATATTTTGGAAGCTATATTGAAATGGGTATTTCTTTGTAATGTTACTAATATTCTTGATATGGAATGATGGTGTTTTTTGTCTCATGCTTTATTTCTTTGGGTTTTGGGTTGTTGTTTGGAATTTGTGAGCTCTTTTGGTTTGAGGAACCGGTGTATAACTATGGTTCTAAAATGGTGGGGATACCACCCTAAGTGATCTCATGGTTTCCATAGCGATTTCTATATTAAGTTTCATGGTGTTCCATGTTTTTTGAGTTTATGTTTGGATGTTTGAGTCTCTTCTAATGGGTCACTTGTTGGATTGTTCATGTCCTTTAGTCTTACTCATTTCCTCCTTCGATGTAATTTATTTTATTTAAAGGTGACCTCATTAATCACATTTGGGGATAAAAGTTTAACAAGAATGGTGAGTGTTAACTCTTGGTCTTTGGATTTTTGGAACCTCTTCTCGTGTAGTAGTTTTCTTTCATCTAATGTCATGACTAACTGAATATTTGGGAATTTCCAGGGGAAGAAAGTGTCATTGTGGGGATAATTATTACACTATAATCTTGAAATATTAATTATTTTTAATTATTTAATTATTTTTAACCTTTATTTTATGTTTTTGGTTCGAAAGATTTCAAATTTTAAAATTTTGGGTTTTCAGTATAGGCACTTGATTAGAACACAATTAGTATAAACTAGGTGAAACCCATGCGAGTCGTCTGTATTTTTTGGTAAAACAGATCACAGAGTCAATGTTTGGTTTTATTAACCATGAACCTTGATCGTGTCGGTTTTCCAGAGGTTGAGAGAAGGGTACATGGTTGGCGCGCGATTTATCCAACCATGCACAGTGTCCAGCCTTTATAAAAAGAAAAAAAAGAATGAATTTTTTTTAAATAATAATAGTAATAATAACAATTATGTTGTTATGATTATGGTGGTGATGATGATATTTATGATGATGATGATGATGATGATGATGATTATGATGATTATGATTATTATGTTTTTATTTATTTTTTCTTCTTACCCCTCTCCTATGGTCGAACCCTAACTCATTTTGAAGGTTTTATTTTGGTCAATTTTTTATGTCTAGGGTTCATGATCCCTGATTAAGCCTAGTTATATCCTAGGTGGTTTTATAAAGTGAGTTAACTATCAATTTCAGGTAAGGTTCCCTTCATTATTCATCATTGGAACAATTTTAATTAGGGATTTTATGTTATTTTGTTGTAATTTTTCATTTAGGGAATCTTGTGGATCTTTAGAGAAGAATTCCATGTATATATGTTGGTAAGAACATATATATGTATATATATATATAATACTCCTTGATATGGTATGTTCCCTTAGTAGATGGCAGGATGTGCCTACCCTACAACGGTTGCTCACTCGTACTAACACCAATCATCCCGGTAGCGGTGATACTAGAGGCCATTGGGTCCACTGGTCTCCACCCACAGGGGGATAAAAATCAATACCAATGGGTCCTTCGGCATGGGGATCCTCCGTGGATGATGTTTGGTGCTCAACTCTACAAGATCAGTCATGATGTCATATTCGGGCCGCCTTTTTTAGGGCTCTTCTCTCTATGTGGAGGCCAAGGTGATGTTGTATGTCCTCAACCTTTATTGAATCAAAGGAATCATATTATCAGAGGTGGAAAATGACTCCCAAATACTTCACAATACCATTCAAGGTAATATACACATCCCATGGTCGATTCGTTACATCATCAAGAAGTGCAGGGGCATGACTAGCGACTACACCAAGGTGGTTCATACGTGGTGAGAGGGGAAAAAAGTCGCAGACCACATTGCCTCTATTGATGTTTCCGGACTAGATCCCACCTTCTTACATAATGTTACCACCATAAATACGAAGGGGATTAACCTGGTGAGAGGGGATTCCCTTTTTCTCCACTACTTTTGGCCTTCTTAGGCCACATGTACTTTGCGGTTTGATATGTTCATTCTTGATGTTTTCTATTTCCTTAATAAAAATTTACATGTTATGATGATGATGAGGCTTTAATTTTAATTCCTTTATTTCATGAGTGTTTTAAAAATATGTTTTATTATTATGTGTTATGTATATTCTATTAAAATTATTTTTGGAAGTTAGAAATGGTAATTTCAATCATTTCGTATAATTTACCTAAACATGCAATGTGAGTTTTTCATGTTAATATATGATTTCAACCTTGTATTGGAAAATGTAAAGTATTTTCAATTTTTAATTGGTTTTCTAAATAATGTTTCATTTAAATTGGTAAATCCTATTTAAGTATTTCTTGGAAAATGTTTTTGAACTCTCATTATGTGTAGGCCCGATTAGAACCTTCAAAATGGTTAATGTTTGATGGGTACCCCTTTGGTTTTCCTCCATCTAGGGATGTCGAGAAGTGGGAAAGGCATTCACATTGACACCTGTGTTAGTGGAAATCATGTGATGACCTCCTCACTTATTCTTTTATGTTTCTAACATGGGACCCTAGGTGTTATAGTGAGATTCGAGAGACTATTGTTATTTAGTCCCAATTAGATAGACAATATCCCTATGGAGTAGCAATGTGGGATGTGCCACCAGTGAGGCTAGATAAGAGTAGTTGGGTTGGTTATTGAATTTGGATCACATTGATAGGCCGGTATATGGATTCCAAACCAAAAACATCTAGGGTCTATTAACATGGGGTCTAAGTATATCCCATGATAATTGTTCACATGTATTATACTTGTTTTGTGATGTTTCAATAAAATCATTTTAACTATTACATTTATACTCATAATTCTTATATCAACACGTATTTACATGTACTCTATTTTACACTATTTTTTCACTAAAATATTTTCTTTCTTTATACATTTCTTCTTTATAAAACAATTTATTGGAAAATCTTTCATTCTCTAGAAAATGTTTTGTAAAATGGATGGAAAAATAGTTATATTGAAATTATTTGCTTGTTAGTTGTTTTTAAGGAAATAAAATCCCTATTTTAAATAAATTTATTTCAAAATATCATGAAATGGTTTTATTTTTAAAGATAAAGCATAGGGAGTGGTTCTTATTTTGACATCCCTACTGAGAATCTCTATGTTCACGCCTACTTTCTTTACCATTTTTTAGTTCTAGGTATCTCAACTCTGGTTCTCTTTTGGAGTAAGCATGATTCTTTGGTCGGAGGTGTCCCATGAGGTCGTATGGATCTATGTTTAGCTACTTTATTTTTATTTATTTTTTATTTCTAGTTTTTTCTTTTATTTTTATCTTTTTACTTATTATTTTGTAATTTACAGTTTAAATCATTTCCAACTAAATTTTATATGATTCCCAACACTAGTTATTGGACCTGGAGGATAGAGAATGTTTATTGGGCCTTGTCATGGACCGGATTGAGTGACCAGTTTAGGGTTGAACTGGGTTGGTTTGTGACAAACCATCTTCATTTCCATCCCCGACACCCTCATGCATATCTCGATGCATCTCTCCATCATAGGATTTAACTATTTACACATCATCCATGCCTCCATACCCCATTTCACAATATCCATCCTAGGATCAGCCATCTCGGGATAATATCACATCAAAAAATCACATCCAAATCAAATCACCAGGTAGGGAGAACAAACATACTCAACAGGGAAATCTAGTCCTTAAAAATAATGCATTGATCCTTCATATGAAAACAAAACTTCATGGATCCCAACATAAGGAATACATACTTTATAAATAAATAGGTACCTATAGCCACAATGTTTTATCTTTAACAAAAAAATTGTTTTTATTCTATATTGAATTAACTAATTCATTATTCACAGGTTCCAACTATGGGAAACTTAAGACATCAACCATACCAAGCTATCCAATGTTTAACATGCTCTTAGAATTAATTCTAGTTTCAAAAAACATAGAGAAGAACCATTCTCATTAAACATGAATTTTCATTTTATCATTAAAAATAATTAACATGCTTCAAATTATTTAACAATTCCATTAATACATGGAAGAATATATTCAATTAAAAATTCATATTTCATCAATTTTAATATCATCAAATTATATGAAACACCATATTCATTAAACATGCCTTTTTAGATTTTTAGTCCAACTAATTAACAATTATCAGCTTTAAATTATTTACCATTTTCAATAAGTAGAAATATTTTAAACCAATCATAAAAACATGCTACATAATAATAGTATAGACAGAACACTAGATAGAAAATCAAGAGTCAAGTCATTATCATAATGGAAAGAAAACACATGTGATCACTAAGCATAAAACAATTTCATTCTTCAATTTGGTTCAATATTTATTAGTTTAATTCCATTACCATCCAAATGGATAAAACATTATAACTTTACAATTAAACATAAATATAATATAATTAATGAATTCCCTGCCGCAAAAGTGCCAATGTTCTTTGCATGAGAACAAACCAACATCATGGATATATGATCACCTTTCCAATGAGGAAACTATGATATCCCAAGGATGTCATGCCACGAACACACCAGTTAATGATAGAAGAAACCGCATAAGAATATTGGGTATCAAACTCCAACTCATGGAATGAATAAATGGGAGGAAAAAGATTAATTGAGGATAAACCACTTGAGAGAAGAGGTAACACTCACCTTGGATCACCTTGGATTGATATCAGGAAGTCATGATCAAACCCTATTGAAAGAGGCTTTGGAGAGCCTAAAAAACACCCTTTGGTCAACTAGGGTTTGATGGAGCGAATTTGGAAAGAATGGGATTCAGGGGGCTTGGGGTATTTTTAGACATACATGTTTTTAAAGAGACTATGGTGCAACTCCATAGACCACACTTCAACACAGGCATTCTATGAGGCATCCTAAGGGACCACATCATATCCACCCTCGGTAAAATTCCCTCTAATATCCCTAACCAGATCCTATTAATGTGGATATAGAGTTTATGGTGTATCCATAAGAACCACACCACATGACCCCTACTACCAAGAAAGGGACCACACTACAGCCAACATCCCATGATGCAGCTACCCCTAAAAAAGAAGTATCCTTGAAATCCACCATAATCTCCCCTACACTACATCATGGATCCACTATTCCACAACCAATAGTACCACATCTCAATAAACACATCCATTCTACAACTATTCCACTTTTGGCAGTGCCCCCCCCCCAAATCTCCTCAAACACCCTCCAAACCACCTGGAACCTCCTATGGGTGCCTCTAACACCAAAAAATAACAAAGTAAAGGGATTATGGGATCCAGAACCTTACATGAGATACCTCTCAAAATATTATTTTCTTCAATAATTCATAACCAAAACTATAGAGAAAGAAATATAAGGGTGTTGCCTCCACAGCCACCCCACTAGATACCTACCATGGATATCACCATCATAGGAGGTCAACGACCTCATCATATGAATAAGAACAAAACCATGATTCAGAAAAAATAGATCCTAAATTTTCTCCATAGGGATATACCACTAAAATGAGATAAAGGTTACCAACATAAAGGCGACAAGAGAAAACCTTATCATAAACCTAGTAAAGGTTCAACAACCGCACAAAATGAGCAACATTGCAAGATAATATATAAACATAAAAAATATCGGGGAAATGAGAACATATTTGTGACTCACATTCAAAGGTAATATCCTTTAAACCATTGTATTTCCATAAGACCCAATCTAGAGGAATAACATACTCGAACAACACCTTCTCCTAGCGGTTATGGATCTCCACAGGCCCCTCCTTGAAGGTCACATCATCATCAACATCGATCTTTCCCTAATAAATTACTTGAGAGTAGTCATGAAGATAATGATAAAGCTACAATGTGTGAAAACCATCAGTTATCCAGGTCATATATAGGGGAAGGGGTGTCAAATATACCATAGATACAATATCATCCAACACCTCAAAAGTTCCAACAAACTAGTGATAAATATTACTCCCATGACTAAACCTTCACTTCCAATAATATAAAGTCACCTCTAGAAACACATGATCTCCAATTTTGAACTCCATAGGTATCCTCCATTGATTATCATAGAAGTTTTTATGATCCTGTGCTACTTTTATCCTCACATGAATTACCTAAACCATATCTATCATATTTTATACTAGTTTTGGCCTGATGCCTCTTCGAACCCAGTTAGGTACAATAGATAACAATAAGTTCGGTTGTAAAAAGATTAAAAAAACATAAAAATGGTAGAATAAAAACTATTATTTTAATTAAACTTTACCAAATATAGGTGCCTCTTCTATGAACCTCCAAAATACAGGACATAAGAACATAACATATATTCAAGAGTCAGGATATTCTGCTCTATCTAGTCATCTTTTTTAAGATAAAAAGAAGCTCTGATTCATAAATTGAGATCCAAAATCCTGATGGAGACATCCCCACACCCAAGAGGTAAACAATTGAGCATTTTTAGAGATGAACAACCTCAAGACCCGATAGAGTCTCACTACCTCCCCTAGATACTGCCTCGAAAAAAACTATACTGAACTCGAATTCCATATCACTAAAAAGTGGGATGATTTTTTCAAATGATACACTATCAATCACATAACAAAATAACCACCCTAATATCAAGATAAACCAATAAATAATTCCATCTATATTTCCTCCCACTTCCACTGGGGAAAATTTAATATCCAGAGAAAACCACAGGGAGCACAGTGTTTGACCTTCACCTTCTGGTTGACCAAACACCATGACACAAACTATGAAACAACATGATTCAACCCAAGCCACCAAAACTGACCTCTCAAGGTTAAATACATATTTTTTATCCTGGGATGTACCTTCATGTTTGACCAAAGTAACTCTCAAAGAATCATCTCATGCATCTCCGAAGGGACAAAAATCCTCCCCTAGAACAACACCTGATGTTTTCCATCCTTAGAAAAACTATTAGGGGCATAAAAAATAACTCAGTATCTAAAAACCTCCACCTCAGAGTCCCCCAACTGTGACTCCTCCACTAGATGCACCAAATATATCTTCACTTTCATCTAGAAAATATAACCTATGCTTCTGACCTCTCCCATATCCATATTCATCATCGAAAGTTCTTCCATCACTCTCAAGGAATCTCTAGATCCACACACTAAATCACTACATAACATTCTATTCAGTGCGTTGTCCATGAAATTTGTTTTCTAGTGTATAAAAAATATATAATTTGTAGTCCTGTAATAATTCAATTCATCATCACTTCTACAAGATCAAGTCATGCTAAGAGAAAACATACCTCAAGTTCTTATGATCAGTGAAAACCAAGAAACACTCACTAATGATGTAATGTCTCCAAAATATAAATAAAAACACAACTTCCACCAACTCAAGATCATGGGTGGCGTAGTTACATTCATTTAGATGTAATTTAAATGACCCATAAGAAAAAAAATGATATCTGATGCATCAGAACATAGACCAAACCAAGAGGTGAAGCTTCAGAGAAAACATCTAAATGAACTCCCACTATTGAAAAAAGGACCAGAGAGATGACCAAATTCTCATTTAGGTACTCCAAAGCTTCCTAAAACTAGTCAGTCCATAAGAACACCTGATCCTTTTGGGCTGACACTCTTAAAATATTCAAAACCCAAGATAAATCGGTTATGAACCTCCTGTAATATCCTTACACACCAAGAAAACTTTTCACCTATGCAATAGTATTGGGGGATACCCAATAAAAACAACCTATATCTTTAATTAATCTACAAAAAATCTTTTATAGGATACCACATTCCCCAAGAAACAAGATTATCGAGCCTATAAATCACATTTTGACAACTTCCCAAACTACTATTGATGATGAAGAAATCCTAAAATGGAATTCTGCATGCTCCTCCTTCGACATAAAGTACACAAGGATTTCATCAATGAAAAATACCACGAACTTATAGAAGATCTCCCTGAAAAATATTTTCATCAAAACCATGAACACAGCTAGAGCATTCATCGCACCAAATAGAATAACAACAAACTCATAATAACCATCACAAAAATGAAAATATATTTTCAAAATATCTTCATCTTTAACCCATGTATGATGATATCCTAAATGGAGATAGATCTTCAAGAACCAAATTTCTCCCTTAAACTAATCGAATAATTCACCAATCCAAAAAATAGAATTGTGGTTCTTCATTTTCACCTGGTTCAAGAGATGATAATCAATACAATCCCACAAAATGAAATTTAATTTATTCATGAATAAAACTGGCACAATCAATGGAAACACACACAAATGAACAAAACATCTCTACAATAAGATCATTAAACTAAAATCATAGATCTCATAACTCAGAAGGCATCATCTTATATGGATACATCAAGATAGAAGACATGCCCAATTGTAGTTATACCATAAAATCGATCTCCTATCAATGGGGCAGTAATAAAACCTCCTCAGTAAAGAAATTAATGTACTCTTATATAACCCTAAGAAACACCATAGACTAAACCTCTAAAAACGCAAAATCTACTCGACCATAAAGGAAGACAAGTATGGAACATGCCTCTGATCTATCCAAGGGTCTCAATCACCAAACAATACTTCTACCTCTCCATCAACATCATAGAACTTAACCTGCCTCCTGAATAAATCCATGATATCCTACATCAAATTAATCCAATCCATGATAAGGATGGTGAAATATGGTTATACCCATAAACATAATAGGTCTCCCCAAGAGTAGCATTGTCCCAACACTATCTCATAGTTTTCACATACTTCATACTAGTAATATCGATCTCTAACTAGCATATTCAACACCAAGGGAATTGGAAGCCTCTCTACCTCAAGTAACAAATATCATACAAGGGTAGGTTATATGAATGAGTATGTATCATGTGAATCCAACAAAGCATGGAACCATATAGAAAAATAAGTAAAGGGTACCTCAAATGATGTCTGGATTTCCCAGCGCTGGAAACACTAAAGCATGAAGCTGACCAAAAATGACTACATGGACTCTATGACCCTAATGAAGACCACCACCATGATCATGATCTACTAAATGTGGACATGGAGGAGCTCAAGGATATCCTCTTCCAAAACTATCTTTTCTATGGATGATCCCAAGATTGAGAAACCTATTGTTGCTGCCTCAACTAAAACTTCCTCAATGAGGGAACCAGAAGTAGAAAACTTAGCACATGCTAACTATTTAGAAAGGTTATGAAATCTCTCTATTTATGAGCTTATCCTACAAAATAAAAACATTAATATGATCCCTTAACATAAGTCTTATATAATCTTCCATCAGAGAAATGTGATGATGAGGACTAGGACCTACTCCATGATGATTGAAAACTCTTCTATCTAGGAAATTGGGAACCATAGACCATAGCTCTACTTCTTTAGGAATCCTAATAAATCCACTATCATGACTATCTGATTATGTCAAGCATCCTCTCAAAAAACTATAGTCTTTGATACACCTTGAGATATGTCAATAACATGAATGGGGTGACCCGATGCTAGATATCTATATGCAAAGCCTCCTTGAAACTCCTTTCCTTAGCGCCCTCATATGACAATATGTATGAATCATATCATAGAAAGAACCTAAAATAGATCCCAAACTACCATACACTAGAACTCCCCTATCGAAGGGTAAGAAAAACCTGGCGACTCGATGACTTCATGGTTGAAGAATGAAACTCTACTCAAATCCGGTCTCAAAAATTCTCCCATGGTACTGTCTACTCCTCATGATCCTTAAGGAATAAGATACACAATTGCCTCACTACTCCATACATAATCGTCATAGCCAACAGAACCTAGTGATTCCTACAAGAATGAATCAAACTAAAAGATATCCCAACATCCTCCAACCAGTCTTCTATAACTAAATATAAAATGGATCTCTCATACTTTTACAGGATTTGGTGCTAAAACTCACAGAGTTTCCTCCCCCATGTGTCATCGTCATCAACCTCTACTCTATGATGATCTTCTAGAACATCATGATTGAAATATTCATTGTAAACCCAAATAGGACTTTGACCTGGATCTATACATGTAAGAATAAGAAACAGATAGACTCATAAACCTTGAATATGGAATACTTAATATTAATTAATTAATTATTTCATTTTATTATTTATGGTTTAACATATCCCAAGGTCTACCCATTTTAATCACGGGTGTAGATTAGTATGATACATGATCCTTTCCTGTGTATCTACCCTACAAAAAGTATCACTTTAATTAGTAGACTTTGTAAAATAAAATAACTATGAATCATATCACTAGGGGCCCTAAATATCCATGTATTAGCCAGTATCCCATGTTCACATTGCTTACTAAACTTAGCTGACATCGTTTCCCTACCAAACCAAGAAATCTCACTTATGCCTAACTCAAAAATCCATCTTATCCCTAAACCTAAACCCTATGAGTTCACTATGTCATGACCCCCTCCCCCCAAAGAGTACCCCACCTAGGATGATAATGAGCGAAGGGAGATGGTGACTACCAGAGTCCCACCTCTAGTAGATCTGGGGTTGACGACTAGCACTGAGGGGTATAATAAGCATACACATGAGAGGCATCCCTCTCTAAGAGAACATGAAGAAGAGAGTGAAAAGTTAGTTACATGAATAAACACATTATCATATATATAAAATAAATCTGAAGTACATGCATGTAATGTCACATAGACTAAAACAGATGGAATGAAAACTACAAGTACCAAAAAGGTAAAGACAACAGTGACCATGAAGACTAAACAACTCCTACAAAACTACGAGCTAGTAATATCTAGACTGATCTACAAACATCTCTTTATTACTTGAAAATAGTTTATATATACATGGGGTGAGTGTAAAAATATACTCAGTAGGTTCCTCCCCATATCCTCTCATGAAAAAGATAAAAAATTTAGTAAATCTCAGTGAACAACAATGAAACTAACTCATAACATAAATAGGTATACTAAGTTCCAAACCTCACTATGTCTATCTCCCCCAAGTATTTCATAAAAGTGAGAATAAAATTTAGTAATTAAACATCAAGGGTGACTTTCTACCACTTCCCCACTAGTTTTCCGCTCTTCCCCAACATTTTATGTCCTGATTCATCTTTCTCCAAAATAAGCCAACCTAAAAACACCTAGTCTAAGTAGGAAAACACATAACTCATGAATCACATAATCAAATCATCCCATACCAAATCTACATATATTAACCAACTAGTTTCTGAGAGACATCACATCACTTACACCGAGTAAGGTTCCTCAATCCATCACAACGCATACATGCTATATTTATAATTACCATTTGGATACTATATCCCAAGATACATGTGTGAGAAATAACCAAAATCCATCACAACCCACTACACACATATATATAGGGAAACTAAACTCTGTTCATACCAGAAAATGAACTACCAAGAGAAGAGATTGGGGCTAGAGGGGGTAGTCAATCATCCATCCTCCCACCAAGATGTTAGGGAAAACACCATCTTAGATTCCACTGGGTGTTAGTCACTCTAACCAATATGGGTGGGGAAGAATATGCAATCACCAAATATGCAGGATATAATATAGCTCACAACCACACTATGATCATAAGCTAGTCTTAGAATCAACTTTTTCTAATGTCACTCATACTCATGGTTGCCACTATTAAGACTAGACATCCTTTAAGAAAATAATAATTTTAAAGAGCTATATTAAATTAATTAATTTTAATTAAAAATTAATTATGTTAATTAATAAATTATCAATAAATTAACCATTAACAAGTATTCCAAATTGAAAATTATTAAACTTTCCATAATTTCATGTTCCCTAGGAAATCCATCCTAAGCTACCCCAAAGAGAAATCACACAACAAAGAACATCTATCTGCCTCAAGAAGTAGGGAAAAGAATGTATATGACACAAGAAACCTGGCCATTGACCATTAGATAGATTTATATCATGAAATTATCTAGTTTTATCACATAAAACGGTAATATTATCTTCAACTCATTCCAACCATATCTGGTTCCATCCCCAACACCCTCATGCATATCCCGGAGAATCTCTCCATCATAGGAATCAACTTAGTCCACATCATCTAGGCGTCACCACCCCATATCATAACATCTATCCCAAGATCAGCCTTCTCGGGATCATATGACATCACAAACTCACATCTAGAGCACATCATGAGGAAGAAAGAACAAGCATAGTCAACAGGGAATTATGGGCCCTAAAAACAAGGCATTCAACCTTCACATGTAAATTGGCTATCACGACCACCAACACAAGGCATCCAAAATTTATAATAAAATTGGAACTTCTAGCCTAAAATGTATATCTTTAATATACAACTTCTTTTATTCCATATTGAATTAACTGATTCATTATTCATAGGTTCTAACTATGGGAAACCTAAGGCATCATCCATAACAAGCTATCAAAAGTTAAACATCCTCTCAACATTTATTATTCTTTAGTAAACCTAGAGAAGCACTATTTTTATTTAAAATTTCTTTTAATTTTATCCTAAAAAATAATTAACATGCTTTATGTTATTCAATAATTCAATTAACACATGAAAGAATATATTCATTTAAACATGTGCATTAAATCAATTAAAATATCATCAAATTATAAGAAACACTAGATTAATTTAACATGCCTCTTTAGATTCTCAATCCAACCAATTAAAAATTAACACATTTAAATTATTTACCATTTTCCATAAAAACAAGATAAACCAATCATAAAAACATGCTATATAAGAAAATTATAGATAAAATACTATCTGTCAAATCAAGAGGTAAGCCATTATCATGGTGGAAATAAATAACATGTGATCGCTAAGAATAAAACAACTTCATTATTTAATCACATTCAATATTTATTAGGTTAATTCCATTACCATCCAAAGGGAAAAACCATGCTAACTTTACAATTTCATGTAAATAAAAGAGAAATAATTAATCCTCTATTTAAAAAGCATCAACATTCTTTGCATGAGAATAGACCAATTTTTCGGATCTCCAGTCACCTCTCCCGTGAGGAAACTATGATATACCAAGTTAATAATTCCAAATAAACAACATAAAATGATAGAATATACTCCATAAGAATAGAAGATATCAAATTCCAAATCATGTTAGGAAGAAACTGGATAAAACAATATCAATTATGAAGAAACCGCTTAAGAGAAGAGGTAAAAATTACCTTACATCACCTTGGATCGATCTCAAAAATCCAAGATAAAACCTTATTTAAAGGGGATTTAAAGGGCCTAAAAATTAACCCTTGTTCTAATAGGGTTTGAGGGATAGAATTATAAAACAATGGGGTTTGGGGTCCTGGGGTATTTATAGAAAAATTATTTTAAAGAGTCCATGACACAACCCCATAGACCATCCCAGAACACTACCTGACATAGGGAATTCTACAGCGCAACCTGAGGGACCATGCCATGGCCACCCTTAGTCAAAACCCCTATATGATCCCCTACTAGATCCAATTAAAGTGGATCTGGAGGTTACAACATAGCTATAAGCACCACACTGTAGGACCCCCACTACCAAGAAAGGGATCACACCGCAACCTACAACCCACAATGCAACTACCACTAAAAATAAAGTAGCCTTGAAATAAACCCCAAGATCCTTTATTCCACAAGAAAGACCCCCTATGATATAACCACCATCACTATAGTGAAACACACACCTCCACACCACAACCATGCTGCTTTTGGTAGTGGATCCCCCAAATTTCCTCAAACACCCTCCAAACCACCTAACACCTTATTCGATTGTCGTTAACACCCAAAAATTAAAAAGGAAATAGATTCTGGGATCTGATCCATTCCATTACCAATCCCTAGTAAATGGATTGGTTCTATTAAAATTACCAAGATATGGGAGTTGATTTTTTTTTGTAGTGGACTTGGGGATATCTACTCCCCGAAGAACTATAAATCTTATATGTTCCATCTTTCTCTTACTATTTTTATTTCTATTTCTTGCTTATGATAAGATAAAATCAGAATCTATCATACCTTAAAATAGGGTGGTTTTAATTGAAGAAATTTTAAATAACTCAATTCACCCCCTCTTGAGTATTTTTGATGCTCTTCTTTGACACAAAATACTCACCACCACTATTAGATCTAATACACTTCAATTTCTGACCACTTTTCAACTCCACCATGGATATCTATTAAATAATGGTAAAAACACATCAAATTTATATTTTAGAAAATAAACCCATAATTTATTCATGGAATGATCAGTATTTATGAAAAAATGTCATGACCCTCTATGAAATTGAATTGAGGTAGGTCCCCATACATCCATATGAACTAGCTCTATCTTATGAGATATAGGATTCATGCAATTCAAGTTGAACTAACCCACTTTTTTATTCCAAGAATACATCTCTCATAAAATTTGATAGTTTTATAATCAAAATTCATAATTCCCTACCCTTATAGAACCTTCATGTTCTTCTCGCAAAGGTGACCAAATATTCAATGATATATTTTTAATTTTAATAGGATGAATTTTAATCCATTTTACCCCCATCATAGATTTCAGTCAGATAAAGGATTATATCATCTACTCCTCACGCCACAACCATAGATCCCTAGGTAAATTTCTAGGCCCCATTATTGAAAGTAGTGTCAAATACTCCATCATTTAACTATCCCACTAAAATTAGATTTCTTTAGAGGCCTGGTATGTGTCTCACTCCCTTTAACCAAATAACACTCACATTATGCATTTGAATATTTACATCTCCCTTTTATGATCACTTCCAAATACTCATCATCTACCAAGTAAAACTTCCTAAATCTTCTAAATACTCACATTTTCATGTATCCATGATTATTTTTTGAGTGTAAGGATGCCCCAAAGTCTACCACCCTTGAATACACCATATTATGAATAATGAGTAGTAGATTGTCTCTTCTATCCATTGAACTAATGGAATTTGAACTTCCATAAGCTATAAATATGGTTCCTTATGATTTTTGTAATTCCTCTGAAGATGTCCTCACTTACCACAATTCAAGTAGGAAGGTTCTGGATGAGTCATATTTCCATGAATCTTCTATCTAAACTGTTATTATGGTTAAGGATCAAATTACATACATCTTCAAACACCATATCAGTCTTTCCACGATAATTAATTACCACAGTAACCATTCAATCCCAAGACTCTACTAAATATGAAAGTAGCACTATGTCCAACACATCATCTATGAAATAAACTTTCATAACTTGGAACTGCCTCAGTATCATGCTGAAATCATCCACATGATCTTCTTCTGACCACATTTTTGATAACCTCAAGATAAAAAAATGCCTCATTAGGAGCACGTTGTTTAAGGCTATCATTTATTCATACAAGTATTCTAGGGATTCTATTAACATAACTATAGTCTTATTCTCTTAGATGTTGAAGGCCTCATTTCATTCTTGTATCATCCCGCCTATGCCTAATTCTTTCCTATACATTTTTTATCATTAAATTTTCTCCACCATGTTAGGTATGTCACCTACCCAAAATTTTAGATCTTTCTGGATGAGATAATCTTATATCTAAATTCACCATAATCCATAGTCGGTTCCATCAAGATGATTGATTTAGACCTTTCCTTCTTCCATTGGAATATCTACTGATGAAAATATACACAACTGAAATCTATATGGATTTTATAAAATTTATATAAAGTTACCCAATTTGAAAAGTGCAGTGAACCAAGATCTTATTCCAATTTTTTTGGGGGAATAAAGGGCTGAATAATTGGTATAAACATTAGATACAAGAAGCTCAGTTCAATAAAAATTTGTTTCCACTGGTAGTTCAGTGCTGCAAAATATAAACTATTGAAACTTATTTACTTGTCTTAGAGAACAGAAATTAAGATGTTTATTTCACCCTAATCACCACTTCTAATATGAACACTATTCACACACATTAACTCAAAGTAAAAGGGATGAAAGAGAAAAGTAAAATAGACACACAACATTAAGTGGTTCTGAATTTCATCCAATGTCTATGGAAGAACACCACAAACTATTTGATTTACCAAAATTTAAAGAAATAAAAAGACTATAGTTAAGGATCTAGTTTTACACTTTTCATATTTTTGTATAGAATAATTAGAATTCAGCCCCACCTTACTTTTATAGAGGAATTTTCTAGTCAAATAGATTTCATTACCATCCGACATTTGGGATTATCCATTAATTGAATTAATCATTCAAATGCGGATTCCACTAATTCAATTATCAAATCTAATTGAATGTTCTTCACCCTTATTTGGTAAATGTATAATAGTCTACAAAACCATTAGAAGTTTGTGAATTTTTTATAAGGATACTCACATGATTAAAGTTTCTATTTTGGTTTCTCTAATAATACTGAGATTAACTTTTGGATTTTGAACTTCTAATGAGTTAAATGTGATGAATTGAAGAAGATTCAGAATCCTTTTGTTCCGTTATCACGTTATTTCTTCTCTATTATTTATACATTTCTTGAATTGTCAATTTTTTTTATATTTCTATTTTTATTATTTTCTTTATGAATTTTAATTTCTCAAATTAAAAAAATACATATCAAAATTTAGTATTTATTGGGTTATTAAAAGGGGTGTATGATTATATTTGTCCAAAAAAGTTGGTATTTGAGCCTCCTAATATAGCTTCCTTCCATAATCCAATGTTTCTTTTCTAAAATAAAAAAATTATTGAGAGGAAAATTGTAAATAATTCTATAATTGAAATTACATGGATTGTTTTAATAGAAGCATTGATACAAATGGGGGTGCTTAATTTTTTGAATAAGGACCAAAGTTTTAGCAATTTACAATCTTGGTAGGTGTCCCCTTTTAAAATTTCCCTGATGGTCTTCATAAAATCCTCTTTAAATATTTATTAATATTTAACATAAAATCTTCTTGATAATCCATCTAGGTTGGGTACAATGTCCACTTTCCATAGTCTTCACTGCCTTGAGAATATCAAATTCATCAAGGATAATACTGAACTATGGAAAAAAGATAGTATAGAAAATAAATAATAAAAAATAAATAACATATTATAATATTAAATCCATAGATAGCATGACTTAGCTAAAAAAATATCAAAGTATGTTGCAATCATAATAAGACACTGAATTTTTTTAAAGCAATGAATAATTTGATTATGAATTTTGATGACCCATAATTATGAAAAATTTGTCATTGATACTAACTATTGCGGGCTACATCATGGGGTAGTCCACATTCAATGACTAAGATCCACCGGGTATAAAATTGGTTTGAAAACCCCAAAATAATAAATCAAACAAGGTTGTCTATATTTACTATTTCATGACAAGTGAAACTAATAATGATAAAAAATTTCATTTAAATATAATTACAAGAGCATAAATTACAAATTATTTTAAAAACTAGTGAACAAACCAGATGGAATTAAAAAAATTACATAATCAATCTTTCATAATTATCATAAGAACAGAAAAAAGTCTCTACAAGTAATTGAACTAAAAAACATAATCTTAACAATTATTGATTAAATATATAAATTTATGGAAATGAAAAATAGGTTCATGTATACATAATGAATCATTTAAAACAACCAACCAAAATAATTATAGCAACAATATGGGTTAATGCAAGAAACACAAAATCCAAAATAAGATATCTAACTCGAAACATATTTGTAAAACTAGAAAATCGATTCAAGCTTCTCAATATGCTTACCAAAATCATAATTGTTTTGATATGAACAAATATAATAGAAAAATAAATGATGTTAAATGAGTTATAGGTTTATGAAAATGAAATTTTAAAGTAGTAAAGGATATGTACAATTACAATATTCAGTCAATTGATCAACATGCATAGGGTAGGATCATCATAGTCTTAATTATAAAACAAAAATATTACAAGAAATATGAAGGAAAATAAGAGAACATAAGTAATAGTGAATCTATTCATAATCCAAGATCGATGAGATAGTGTATACGTGCCTTTAATAGACTCAATTAATGCACATGAAAACATCAGAAATATAATAGGTCAAAATCTCAAAAGTGAAAAAGAAAAATAAAGTATGGATTGAGTCCCACTTACCAGGGCTCAGTCTCACCATGATCATCATCATAGATCCTCCAAGCATTAATTTTTATCATCATAGTTGAGTCACTATCATCCAGTCCTCATCCTCTAGGCCTAAAGAACCATTATCTCCATGATCACTTTCCTGAGACATCAAGAACCTAGCGCATCAATTCACAACCAACTTATTCTCCAGCGAGCCAAGAAACACACCATAAAAACTATTTTTAATCCTCCAAGTCCACTACATTAAGTTCAAGGATGAGGATAGATGAATATTTCTAGTTCATTTGCACTACTAATTCTTCTCTAATGAATGAAGTAGTTTAAACAAGGAGCTTCCAAGGATCTTCCTCTAATGCTCCTCTATCTATGTCTCTCTCTATCTCCCTCAATGAACTAGAAGACCCCCTCTCCAAGATCTTCCAAGGAGATTCCTCTCACAATCCTCTATCTATCTATCTATATATATATATATCTATTTGTCCCAATATCTATCTCAGTGAACTAGAAAACCCCCTCACTTTGAAATCCCAATTTCATTTTAAAATTTAATAATCTTTGAAATATATTCTTTGATTTATCCTTAATGTTTTAAAACATTTCCTTGAAGATAGTAACTTTCTTATGGAATATAGTGATACTTGTAAAACTTTAAGAAACCCATGAGGCCACTAGCAATATCACTTTTAGGAGAAGTTCCCCTTGAGGTCATGGGTTCACACCTCATTCCTCCACATCACCTTTGATACCTAAGTATCAAATTTATCAATAAAAAAATTATAAAACCTTAATTTCTCATTATAATTCCATTAAAACATAATTTCAAAATATTTTCATATAAGTAATTTATTTTCAAAAAGAAAATAAATACATATTAATTAAAATTTATGACCTTTAAAGAATCGAAACCAAATTTCCATATAATTCAAAACATTTCACCACGTTATAATTCTTAAAATATAAACTTTTCGAAACATGAATGGAATGTTAATGAAATACATAGTGCATGTACATACCTACTTATGAGTGAAACATATATAAATTTTAAAAAAAAAATTATACATAAGATGAATCTTTAAACCTTGTTTAAAAATATTATTCATAAAATAATATTTTTGTAACAGATTTAAAAATAAATCTTTTTTACAGAAGGGTTTTGAAAAAATACATGAAATATAAGTTTTGATAAATAAATCAGCCTTCAAAAATATAGTTTTTAGAAAATATAAGCTTAATAAAAATAATCCCCTTACTATAATATAATAGAATTTTTAAAATTGATTAACCTCACTAAATAAAAAAAATTATATATAAAATCATAGCTATAATAATGGGAGTTTGAAAATAAAGAATTCCTTAACAAAATTGGGTTTTCTAAATCCATATAGAAGCTTTGATGAAAACAGAACCCCTTATATAAAATTCTAATTTTAAAAACATAATTATCTTACCTATAATAAACAACCAAAATGAGATTGGGCAATATATTTCTCTATAGTTAGTTCTTAGATATGGTAGTATGTGACAAGGGTTGAAGAGGAAACTTGGGAAGGGGTTTTTCAATGAGTTAAGAGGGAGATATATCTATATAGAAATATCTATATGGGTTCATATATTTAGTGGAATTTTGATAGTGATATAAAAACAATCAAGGGTATGCCCATATTTCAATGATGAACAAAATCCTAATTTCACATCTCAGATCTTCATGGTGTTTGATCACCTAGAATGTATAGAAAGTTGAGATCGAAGGGTCCAAGATTTATTCAGTAGCTAGAGGGTTATAGGTATGTTACCATAAGAATAAAAAATGGTGGACTTATAGGGTAAGATAGAGCTGAACTATTTTTTGGTCATACCTATGAGCAGTTTATTGCTTCAGGAGGAGAAGAGGAGGTGATTGAATCTTTTAGGTTGAGCATGAAATATAAGGAGAAGAAACAATAGGTGGGTTAGGAAGACGATGCTCAAAAAGATCGTACAACCGATATTGTTTTGATTGAATTGCCAAGTTATAAGAATGAGTTTTTAAATGGATATACAGTAACATGCATTTACCCATCCCACATCAAACTTTAATTAAGATGAGAACTTTCTGAACTATCAACTACTCTCGTTAAACTGATGTGCCAAGGTAGCAAAGTATCTGCAGTCGTATACACACATGCACACTGCTCGGGATAATAGGTCGTGTTGATCCACATAGGCCCATTCACATACGCTCACCTGAGTGCACTCATTTTGGTCACTATAAAAGCACATTAACACACTAAAATCCTTCATATGCTCTCAACCCTCCTACTACTATGTGGGATTGCCAGGGCTAGCTCTCCTCATGGTTGAGCTTTCTCCCACATGGGTTGATTTAGTGATCCCTTGAACTTTTTCTAGGGTGGAATTTTTTTTAACAACTATAATAAATTTTAAATTACTTAATAGACTTCAAATAAAAATTATATAATATTTTTATCATTGTTTTATAAAGACCTGTACATTTTTTAAAACATATTTGTCTTCAAAATTCTAATAATTGTAATAAGTTACTACTTATCATTTGACATTGTTTTTACTAAATTTCTAAAATGAATGTATTAATACTAATTTTATTTAATTTTAATATCTTCAAATTTCATATTTATAATTTAGTACTAATAATGTAAAATATTATTACTAAGGATTATAAATATATTAAATTGAAAATAATATTTTGAAAACAATGAATTTTTATATACAATTAATTATCACTTGTTTTTTATAAAAATTATGTTTTAAATATCTAAAATGAATATTAAATATATCGAACAAAAAATGCACAAATTTTTATTATATTTATTTTTTCTATTTATTAATATTTACTTATATTATATTAATACATGATTATTACCAGTAGTAATAGTTTAGTAATAATATTTTAGTAACCATGAATTTTATATCATTTTAATTATCATTATTTAATAAAAATAATATGAAGTAATTATTTATGAAAAATCATTATGTCAAATAAGAAATTACATCTTTTTAAATACTGAATTAAAATGATATTTTTAATTCTAACATTTAATAAAAATGTATTATATTTACATTAAGAAAACAAAAATCTTTCTTGAAAAAATAAGATCAATATTTTTAAAACTTGAATATTCAGACTCAAAATTGAAATTGATTATAAAAAATAATTTAATTTTATGCAAAATTTTACTTTAGTCTATTACAATTATAAAACATACTATTAAATTAACATTTATTAAAAAGAAAAATATTCTTAAAATTTATGGATGTAACATTCTACCCCCTTAATGGAATTGCTTCCTCACAATTATTTTTGACATACTTAAAGAAATTCTAAATCACTATTATAAGTATTTAGGAAAAATAATATAAAAAAATTTCTATATCATTGAGTGTCTCCAAAAATCTAATTACTTAGAAAATCAAAAGAAAACTTCTAACTATAAAATTATCTTCTATATCCTAATCTCCAAATTTTTATAAACCATGCCTATAATAATAAATATGACATCTCAAGACCTACACTCCCAGATCTAGTGCTGAAAAAATATAGAATATTTATTATAAAAAGTAACTTATCAATATACAGTTCTTTACACAACTGAGGTTATTTTTGGTCTAGTTTTTAAAGGATTAGAAAAAAAATTACATCATAATAGAGTTTAATTAAAATTATTTACTAAAATTTATTTGACTTCCCTCACACTATCTCCTTTAATGAAACCAAACAACTTTTGTAACTTCTAATTATCATTTGAAAAACATTTTAAAATATAGGTTGAGCAATAAAATTTCTCATTAAGGGGTTTTAAAACTACAAGTAAAATTATTTTATAAATATTTTTGAAAAATTATTTTATTTTTTTCCTTTTATATCAAATATAAAAAATTTGAAAAATAATTTTCCTAAATACAACTTTAGGGTTTTAAAAATACCTGAAATATGGTTAAAAACCTTCAAAAATACATATCACATTGAAAAAATAATTTCATTTTAAATTATAATAATATTTGGTATATATTCTCATATTTTCCTTAAATATTCATAACCATACTTTAAAAATAATAAATTATTATAGAATATAATGATATTTGGAAAACATTAAGAAATTTTTGAGGCAACTAGTAGTATCATGTTTAGGACAACATCCCCTTGAGGTCTGGGTTCACTCTGTATTCCACCCCACCACCTTTGATACCAATGTTCCGAGTTTTTAAATGAAAATAGTTTTTACCAAAATCTCATTTTTCATTATAATTTTATTAAAACATACTTTTAAAATGTTTACATATAATTAATTTATTTTCCAAAATGAAATAAATATATAAAATTAAACTTCATATCCTTTAATGGATATAATCTTCATTTCCATATAATTTGAAACATTTCAAAACATTATAATTATTAAAAATAGAAAATTTTATAGACGTGAATGGAATGTTAATGACATACATAGTTCATGGACATGCCTACTGATGTGTATGAAATACATAAATTTTAAACAAAATTTAACACATAAAATTATAACTTTAATACCCTTTTAAAAATATAATTCTTGAAATAATACTTTTTAAATGGATTTGAAAATAAATAATTTTTTCCTTTATAAAAGGGTTATAAAAAATAAATGAAATAGATTTTTTGATAAAAAAATCACCCTTACAAATGGGGTTTTTTAGAAAATATATGTTGGATAAAAATAATCTACTTATTATAATAAAATAGAATTTTGAAAATTGAATATCCTTAATAATAGAAACATTTATACATAAAATCATAGTTCTAAAAATGGGAGTTTGAAACTAATAAATTACATTATAGAATAGGGTTTTGGAAAACTATATATAATATTTTTTTAAAAAGAGATCTCCTTACATAAAATAGTAATTTTAAAAATACAATTCAATTATATGAAATTCAGAAAAAAATGAGACTAGGAAATGGACTTATCCACTTCCAGGGATTGGAGATGGCAGTATAAGATAAGGGTGGAAGTGGAAAATTAGGTAGGTATTTCCCAATTAGTGAATAGGGAGTTCTATCTATATAACTATATATGTAGGGGTTAAGATATTTAGTGAAATTTTTAAGGATATTTAAAAAATCTAAGGGTATACCTATATTTCAATAATGAAAAGAATGCTACTTTAAAGGATTGAAGCTTTCTGGTGTTTGAGATCCTTGATTGTGGAGCAATATGAGATCAAATGGTCCACCATTCATTTGGTATCTCAAGGGTTAAAGATCTGTCATAGTAGGAAGAAAAAAATGGTGGTAGTATAAAATGAAATCAAGTTGAAATATTTGTAGGTCATGCCTATGGGTGGTCACTTGATTCAAAAGTAGAATAAAAGTATGAAAAATATGCTAGGTGAAGAATTCAGAGGAAAGAGAAGAAATATGAGGTATATGATGAATATGACACTCGAATAGATCAGTCGGCCGATATTTTTTTAACTGAATGAATATTTTATAAGCAATAATTTTTAAATAGAGATATAGTAACCCACAAGAACCCATCCCACATCGAAATTCTATTAGGCTGAGCACTTGCTTAAATATCAACTGCTCTTGTTACATCAATGTGCCAAGGCAGTAGGGGATCAACACATGTATATACCCACAAACTACTCGGGTTCATAAGCCACACTAACCTGCATAGGACCACGACCATGCACACACTTGAGCACAATCATTAAAGGTAGTATGAAAGCCCATTCACACACTAAAATCCTTTATATGCTCTCAATCCTCCTTCCATGTGAGGTGGCTAGGGATGGATCTTCCCATGGTTGAGTTTGATTCAACATTGGTTGATTGATCTAGACCTAGCTGATTTTATAGGTTGGATAATTTTTTAACAACTAAAATAAATTTTAAATTAATTAAGTGACTTCAAATACAAATCATATAATTTATTTATATTTTTTTATAGATACATGTACTTTTTGAAAAACATATTTGTCTTCAATATTCTAATAACTTTATTAATCTACTACTTATCATTTGAAACTTTTGTTACTAAAATTATAACATGAACATATTAATACTAATTGTATTTAATTTTAATATAATCATATGTCATATGAATATTTTATTACTCATAGTGTAAAATATTTTTATTACTGAAGATTTTAAATATTTTAAATTGAATATAATATTTTGAAAACTATTAATTTTTATATAAAATTAGTTTTAAATAATTAAGTATCACTTGTGTTTTTTTATAAAAATTAAGTTTTAAATGTCTAAAAAGAATATTAAATATATCAAACTAAAAATGCACACATTTTTATTTTATTTAATTTTTCTGTTTATTAACATTTACTTAAATTATATTACTAAAAGATTAATACTAGTATTAATAGTTTAGTGTTGATATTTTAGTAGCCATATATTTTATATCAATTTAATTATCATTATTTTATAAAAATAACATTAAGTACTTATTTATAAAAAAAATTACATCAAATAAAGAATTATATATTTTTAAATATTAAATAAAAAATCTTTCTTTAATTCTAACTTTTACTAATAATATATTATATTTACATTGAGAAAATAAGATACCATTTCTTGGGGAAAAAAGTCTAATATTTTCATAACTTGAAAATTTTAACTCAAAATTGAAATGGATTATAAAAAAACATTTAATTTTATGTTAAATTATTCTTTATTACTTTATAATTATAAAAAACACATTAAATTAACATTTATTAAAATGAAAAATATGATTAAAATTTATGGGATATTATAATTATCAATGTGTACCATTTAACCATGTACTTTGAAAAAAGATAAAAACCATGATATTTATGTTGTGGTGAGGTGGATTGCCTTGGGTGCATCGTTGGTGGTATAATATTGATTGAATGATCAAGATAGGATTTGTTGATTTTGAAAACAGGGTTCTCAATCCCATTTGGATAGGATGTAAATAAATTTATTAAATCAATTACCATGTTATTAGAAGGTAATTCTATCTATAATGGTTATTAAAATAATAAATAAAGTATATAAGGATGAAGACACAAAGTGTGAGTCCTAATTTATGTGATATCACAAGATACAAAGACTATATTACATGATGTGTGTTTATAGGAGGTTGTTATTTTTACGCATAAACATTATCTACTTTGGGGTCATGATGTGTTACTAGATACTACTCTTGGTCTATGGGTATGACTCACTAATATCAAATAAGGGATTAAAGGGTCACACACAAATCCTAACCAATTCTAATAAATTGGATTTTAGAACATTTTGGACATTGCAATGGGGATCATATAATGTCCATGTTTTAAATATCGTAAGAAATTAATAAATTAAATATTATTCAAGTTGATGATAATAAGATTTGAATTTTTTATCTTAGTGTATTCCAAAGTTATTAAGTGAATTTAAATAAAATAATTAACAAATGAATATTTATTATTTAAGGTTCATTTAATATTTTATGGGAGAAGTAAATCGAGTCAATGACTCATATTTTATCACATAATGTTATTTTATATGTTCTAAGTGTGTGATAAAATATTTATGTTGTTAGAAACATGTTCACTAGGTCATAAATACTATTTAATTCTTATTAAGGTGGTTAAATTTATTCGTGGGGGGGGGGATAAGTGAATTTGAAAGAGTTAACCTTGCCAATATAATCTGATAGAGGCTAACATCCATGAGGACTATTAATCATGTGAATTTGATAGATCATTTCTCATATCTCACAATCCCTATAGAGATAAGCATTCTGACCACTCTATCCAAGAAATTCTTCTTGGATTAAAGAAAAAATTCTCCCGTGATCATGTCGACATAAAATACCTCTTCGATTATCCACACTAGCACCCATAAATCGAAGATTAACATTTGGAAAAGCTTTTGGTGTGTGTGTGGATGATTTATAGAGTTCTGACTTTGGATGATTTAAGCAACGATCACCGATGTAAAGAATAACATTCATTCAATAAAAATCAAATGAGGTGCAATTTTGATTTTTATTTTTCATGATTATTTAATTCCATAATATCTCAGGGTTGATAAATGGGAGTTTCTTCACCAGTGATGATTTTATAACATCAATAACAATGTGAAAATATTAATTTCCCTTGCTTTCATGTTTTGATTGCATTCCCAGTACCGACATGTGGTATTAGAGGGACTTTGTGATTTCTTAAGACAAAATTAAAGTTAAGTTTTCTTGAACTCAACTAGAGTGTGCTGTAATGTTTCCAATTCCATTTATCGAACTCTGATACAAGTTTAGATGATTGAGTTATGAATATACAGAAATTTAAGAATATATTTTTTAGGATAAAAACCAATTAAAAATTAATTTGGATGAATAGTAACCCATATATGAATGGTGCCTCAAATACTATTCATCTGTGAGTGAACAATACTATGAAGGAATAAATTCTTCTTTCACACAGATTTTGTTAAAAAAATTTATAAAAAAATAAAAGGATAAAGTATCAACATATGGAAAAGTTAAAAAAGAAATGAAAATTAAAAACTATGTGGGTGGAATCTTTCATAAGTTGTAAACTTTAATTCTACCACTAATTGGTGGGGGGGGGGGGGTAGTTGGTAGTGCACACACATCGCTATCTAAAAAACTAAAATTATTTTTTTATATAAAGTGAAGTGAACACCTATAGTATAATCAGTCAAACCATTACGTGCCTCATGGGGTGTATGCCTCTTACAAACCAATCACCCTTCTATGTCGGCCTAAATCAGGCTAATCTGGGTTAGGCTTCGCTCGGCCAGCCTGATCCAATCCAAACCCAATTCAGGTCCAAAATCCCTCCAAGGGGTTATTAAATATGTGGAGAGAGTATAAAAATATGAAAAACTTCCTAATGATATTTAAAATTTTTTATAAATTAATAAAATTATATTTGGGACCATACAACAAGGGAATTGTAAATTAAAATTAGTTTATGTTATTTTTAATCATAAATGTTTCCATCAAGTTAAATTATCATCAACTTTCATTTTATTCTATAAATTTTTTACATGTCGAATGATAATGAGCAAAGACCAACCAATATATGTCTACTATTTTATTTATTTATTTAATTATTTCACATGTGATGATTGTAATAATTAATAAGTAATGACAGTCAGTGTGTCATCCCTCGAACCAATTATATATAAGGGCTTGTATATCCATGAGTGATATTATTCATGTGTATATCACATTCCTGAGATCTCTTCACTAGTGTGTGAGTATTATTGTATAATAAAGAATATGAAAGGAGGTTTATTACACATTGAGACTTAGTGAAATACTAGAAGATAGTTAGATATAATAGATGGGGTGGAAATTGTAACTTGAGTCAACCATGACTCAGGATTTACCCCTAAGGTCTAGGTTAATCCATTACTACTCGATGGACCAACCATTGTAAACACACTCCTGATCAAATAACTTTTATTTATTTATGCATGGATTATTATTTTATTAATGTGTTATGTTTACATCATTACATAGAATAATAAACCAGAATGCATAGGTTAAACTAGATTAATCTATAGTGAATATTTCTATTTAAATCATGATTAAATAGTTAGTGAGATTACATATAAAAATCATGTTAAATAGAAAAGGGATTAATTTTATAATAATAACTAAAAATTCATCAAAATGTAATATTAATTGATTAATATATTCTATAAATTATTTTTAAACAAAACCATAGTACGAGGTACTCATCAGCCATGGTTGAGGGCGCCTCCTCTTATTGGGGAGTTCTAATAAGAGTGGTGGATTGACTTGACTAAAGTTGGTATCAAAAAAATATTCATAGATATATTGATTTAATTTTTGATTCAAACATTGATTAATTTAGGGTTACTATTTGAAGAAGCTGGGACTTCACTCAACATATTAAGGAGTTGTGAGTTAATGTGATTAACCAACCAAATGACTAACATGAAATTATATAAGTAGTGGAATAGCCATAGGTTGAACTATAAAGAGAGGGTTTAAGGATCATTCCCACTAGAATACTCTAACGATTGAGTATTAAAAATCTATTATTTGAGGGATAGTAGGATTTGATAAAATAGTGGGAGATATTTTGGATTTATAAATCAATAACATATAATAACTATCAATCAAGATAACATTACTAATCATTTAAGGTTTTCTTTTGTATATAATGGAAGGTAATACCATAGCAACATAGTGATCCATATTGGAAAAAAATATACCCTTACCACCATTAATTTCTAACAGTGTTATAGGCTCTTGCACATAATACTATGGTATGAAAAAAAATTGTATATTTTAAAGTCTCCACTACCTATTAAGCCACCTTAGGAAGTAAGAATGAAAAGGAATCTTACAAGAGACTCATTGGTAAAAAAATTTATGTCTACATCATTATTCTATCATCAATGTCCCATAATTTGAGAAAGAAACATTAGGACATAGATTGTTTTACCATATTGTTTCATCTTTGAGAAGTTTGTGGGGATAAAGTAGAGAAAATATTGAACGAGTTTAATATTACACCTAATGCATGTAAATTTAAAGATAAAATATAGGATGGTCCTTATTTAATCAATTTAATAGAGTATAATAATTGAATCATAATATTTTAATACATATCATTCTCACATCCTTATCACCTAGCTACTCTATTTTCATTAAGAATTATAAAATGAACAGTTTGGAAAAATTAATTCAATATCTTTTGGGTAAGGTTCTCCAAAAATATAAGAATTTAAGGAAAGTTAAATCTTTAGTTCTTATGGTGAACACAAATAAATACAAGGATAAAAGACAAATTGAAAGTATGAAACCAAATTCACCTTTGAAATTCCTTTTTAAGAAACCAAAAATAAAGAGTGATAACATCAAACAAGAGTTAATTTTCATTGTATGTGGTAAGATAGGCTACTTGAAAATGAATTGAAATAAATTAAAGAATAAGTAATTAGAGGATTCTACTTTAATCATATTCATCATTGTATACTATATTTCTATTTTTATTCTTGGTTATTAGGTACAATATGTGACTTATATATCTATATCAAAATACAAGAATCAAGGAAGTTCAAGAACATTAAAATAATTAAGGTGAATTCTCTCAGAAGCTGAGTAAGGGTGATTCCTATATCCACAGTGAGAATAACATGACTTTTCTTTTACCGAGTTCATTAATTCTATTTGAAATTGTATCGAGTATTACCAAAATATTTATCTTATGTGTCCATTGAATACAATAAGATATTATATCATTTTTTAATGAATGGTTTTTTTTGGTGTTACTTACTCAATTAATAGTTTAGTAATAATTTAATCATCGATAATAAACGATTAATATAAAATTCAAGACTCAATAAAACCCATTTGTGGAAATATAAAACTAGGTCAAGTAAATATAAAAGAATATGTAAAAGAAATATGAGGTAGGGTGTTTAGAATCTTTATAAACTAAAACTATTCGGTATTATACATTATTTATTATAAGGTATAATGACCAAAACACTTTAATCATTAAAGGTGATAATATCATAATACTTTTAGAACTAGTTTAGAAAGATAAATGTGAACTATTTCAAGTAGGTAGATTCATTTTATCCATGATATTCTTTTAAGAAATTAAAAGAACGTAAATGTGAATAAAGGAATATTCTTGGTAATAAGATAAGAGATACTTCAATCCGGTGATCCAAATAGTATCTTAACCAAGCATTCATTGATCATGAAAATGTAATGTGTATTTATTCCTAAACTCACATTTCCTTATACACATAAAACCTAATATGTTATTAAAGAAATTATTGATGTTGTGTATTACAAGCATTCATAAATCATTAAAATATAGAGTTAATTTATTCATAAACTCACATTTCTTTATACACATAATAGTCACAATATAAATACAAACAATATACATGATGAGACATATAAGTAATGCAAATTATTCCATTATCTTTTGGAGACATTTTCACAAATAGCAGCATTAACCCATAACCGTATGAAACTATAATGAAAAATGAATATCATATGAGTTATAGTATTAAATAAATCCACTATTTCATCAATCAAGCATATAGATGAAAATAGGTTTTTAATCTTATGTCAATATACAAAATTTCATAAAAAACACAAAGTGAATCTATGAAATTGTCCTTAATTTTACATATGATATTATATAAATCCCAAATATAGAAAATTTACAGTCAATTGAAAAACTATATTTATATAAAAGGGAGAACATATTTATAAGAGATAACGAGAGATATATTGACCTAGACAAATTCAAGTAATGACATGCCCAAGTATTTGAAAAAGGAACAAGTTCCATAAGAGCATGTGGAAAGGGAATGTTTTAGTGACACAAATTTCATAGTAAATTATAAAACAAATATATATGGTTTTATGATCACCAAGTCAAGATGATATATTTTTCAATGAGAATAATGAATATTTAGGCTATAGGAATCAGTAAATGTAAAAAATATAAAATTAAAATTTAATATGATTTTTCAAAATTGGATTCTATGTGCCAAAATAAATTACATAATTTGGTAGTTTCTCCAATTTATGTAAATTCATTATTATTTATTCAAGAGAAACTTTACATGGGTGGTAGAAGCATTGTACCACTAAGGATCGATTGATTATACAAAGCTTCCATGTTTGAATCCATTAGAATTCTACTTGTTATAAAAAAAATTATATGATAATTATATTGGGAATTGGATGTTAAGACCACTATTATTAGAATGTATCATTATGACCCAACTAAAAAGGGTTTGTGACACCATAGAATTAAAATAAGGAATGGAATTTGTAGAGATACATTTATGGATTAATTAAAGAATCAAGATCATATAATATTTTTTTGGAATGAAATTGTTCCATGTGTTTATAAGAGGTTAGTGCAAGTTCCATTTTTTTCAGGAAAAATATGTTTCTAACATATAGAAAATAATTATTAGATTTAAAATCATTTAAGAAACAAATTAAAGTAGCTTTTTATAGATTAATATAAATTAGTTACCTAAGTTATAGGTAATAATATCTATAAAGGTGGATCTAATGGATTCTTGGAATAAGTAAAATTATATATACTGATGAGGTATTGAAAAATACAATTTTGAATAATTATAGAGATAATTGTTTCAATGTCACATGGAATAAATCTCTTCAAGATGAAATTTACAAGACATAAGAGGATATTATAATGTTTAGTAGAATTCCATATGATTATTCAGTGAATATATCACATATACGATACTATTTACTAGATATGATATTTCCAAAACATGTATCATGACAGGAAAATAATGGATAAATCTAAGAGTACTATATGATAAGTGGTTAGAGTTATCAAATAGTACTTGATAAAGTATAGGGGATATATACCCTTTACCTGAAGAGGAAGGAACACTAGTTATAATGGAATAATTACTAGTCTTATTATGTATCAATTAATATTATATCATAGTTAGGCTAATGAAATGAGTAATTGAATATCATTCAATATAGTGGTGTCTATATATAAAATTACTGAGTATGTTTTAGATTTTGATATAGATAAAGAAGAAGTATAAATACACAAAAATGTGTTCCAATTATTGGATTTGTACATAGAACGTAAAGTATTTTCACAATATAAATTATGATAATCTTATAAAAAAGGTACTAGACAATAATTTAAGGTTTTCATAGAGAAAAAAGGAATATAGTTGGGTATATAATCTATTGATGGGTTTTACATATGGAGGTAAAGTTTCAAACAATAGAGTATCCATGTAAGCAAACATGGTAGACCATGTGAATAAAGACATAACTAAGTAGAAGGATGATCTTATAATGTGATATCTAACAAGTGAAAAGTTATTAAGTTTAATCTAGCACAAGTGGGAGTTTTGTAAAAGTGGGATCACTAGAATTAACTTAAAAAGTAATTTTTAATTACCACATCATGTATATATAAAGTTATGAATGATGTTATCTTAGCATAAATTCATGTTTCTTTTGAATATACTATTTACATGGTAATTTCCTTGTATTATTTTTCATATCAATGGGTTATATTATATCCCATCTATAATGAGAACCTTGTGATACTATAATAGTAATTTTGAACATATGTATTGCGGTGTAGATACATAATACTAATAAGAAATATATTATGTTTGACTATCAGGTTCTAGGGATCATAATCATTGATAATTATTTTCATGAATTTCACACTTTTTAATATTTAATAAAAGGAGTCATGAGTACTAACCCTCCAATAGGAACACCATATGTTTTGGGCATCGTTTATTTTTTCCCATTTATGATCACATGTATTCGTATCTTGACTTGAGATCCTTATTAGTGTGTATCATTTGGTCATGAAATTTTCTAGATAAAAACCATGATATTTATATTTTTGCGAGGTAGATTTTATTAGGTGATTTATTGATGATATGTCATATATTGAATTATCAAGATAGTATTTTTTACTTCCGCAATGGAAGAGATATCTCAGGCTGAATTGAACAATATAGAAGTACCTTTATTAAATCCATGACCATGGTAGAATAAGGTAAGTCCATCCAAAATGAACATTAAAATAATAAATAAATCATGTAAGGATGATGTAACAAATTATGCATCCTACTCTATGAGATATTGTGAGATAAAAAGACTATATTACATTGTATATGTTCGTAGGAGGTTATTGTTTCTATGAATAAACCTTATCTACTTAAGGGACATGATGTGTTTCTAGATACTACTCTTAGTATATTGGTATGAATCACTACTATCAGGATAAGGGATAAATGGTCACACATAAAGCGTATGCCAAAGCTTGACCAATTCTAAAGAATTAGAGTCTAAAAAATAGTGGGCCTTTCAATGGGATCCATTTAATGTATAAGTTATAAAAATTTAAATAAATTAATAAATTCAATATTATTTGAGTTTAAAATAATAAAATTTGAATTTATTAACTCAATGTATTCACAAGTTATTGAGTGTATACAATGAAAATATTAAATTAATGAATATTTATCATTTATGTTTTGTTTAATATTTTATAGGAGAATATAGTTGAGTTGATCACTCAAATTTTATCATGTAATATTATTTTAGATGTTTAAAGTGTGTGATAAAATATTTAGGATGTTAGTGACATGTAAACTAGGTCATAAATTCTATTTAGTGCTTATTTAGGAGGTTAAATATATTCTAAGGGCCTAAGTTCAATTTTCAAGACTTAAACATGCATATATAAGTTGATAGAGGATTAAATTTGTGAGTAATATTCATCCTATGAATTTTTGAACCCCGATCTCATATATCTAAATGCCATGATAAGGGAGTGATTTGAGCCCCCTGATCCAAGAAGGTATTCATAGATCAAATAAATGATGCTCTCATGATCATATTGTTGTTGAAAGGTAACTTCAATTCTTCTCAATAACACCTAAAAATAAAATATTGATGTTTGAGAAATATTTTGGAGACTATGTGGATGATCTAGATGGTTCTAACTTTGCTTCCTTTAAGAAATTGTCATTAACGAGTGGAAGAACACATATCTAAGAAAAATTAAATGAGATATAATTTTTATTTATATTTTCATCCATATTTAAGTCACCTGAGATCCTTAGACTAATAATCGGGTGACATTTAACAAATAGTGTCATTCTAAAATCAATCATGTCATGGAAATTTTAATTTACCCTACTTACATGCTTGAATCACATGCCCAATACCAACACATTTGAACCCATGAAAACTAAGGATCAAAATAACTTGCTCCAATAGTTCCAAGACGAGACATACTACATAAAAACCATGGTCAGGAAGAGTATTGATGTAGGAATAAGAAAATACTTAAATAGGATTTTGGATCTTCAAATAAAGATATCAAACTACCTAAACATATTCCATAAAGGATAATTCCTCAAAAAGGTACCACTTAAAGTTAAATGAAACCTCAAGGTCCTAAGAGAAATCCCTAGTGTGTGATAAGCACCCGTGATCAAAGGGAAGATAGCAACTAACTAAGGAAAAAACCATAAAAATATATATTATCTAGAAACACAAGGCTCATAATTTGTAGGAAACCTATACCAATCCACGAAATGGTTTAATTAGTAAGGCCAAGAAGTTTGGTGACCAACTAAGAAACAAACACTCACACTGCCTCCAAACTATGGAATCTAAATAAACACTAAAAATTGTTCAAAACCTAGTGAAACCAACCCTATCTAGGACACAAAACAAAGAAAAAATACAAGGTAAATAACAATTAATTATTATGGAAATTAGGAAAAAACACAAGAGAAAAGAGAAAACTAACATAACTACCACACATATCACTTCTAACCAAGAATCTTCTATACCAAGCTATGAACTAATCACTTATACCCAAGAATCCATAACACAAAATTTGAAAATAACCTAAGGACTCAACTAAGGTAGATATACATGGGAGGTATAAAGGAATAAAGAATCAATAAAAAAATTGTAAAATAAATACATAGAGAGCATGAACTAGAAGAAAAAATAATAAAGCATGTTGAAATCATAATAGGCCACTAAAAAATAATTCTAAGTAATGAATAATTCAATTACAAACTTTGATGACACAAAATTATACCAAATTTGGATCGAATACCAACTCTTATGGGTTTCGTTATGGGACAATCCACATTTAAAGACCAAGATCCACTATGTATAGAATTAGTTCCAAAACCCAAAATTTGAAATCAAACAAGGATGTCTATATTTTTAGTTTCATGAAAAATGATACTAATTAATAAAAAAATATTTTAAACAGAATTTCAATACTAGTAATTATAATTATTATGAAACCTAGTAAAAAACACATGGAAGTGGAAAATCAAATTATATAATCAAGATTTTATAATTATCATAATAGAAACAAGTATGTATATATTATTCAACTAAAAATATAACTAGAACACAAAAATAAAAATTAAAAATTCAATATATACAATTCAAGATTTTAAAAAACAAGTTCTTGTATACATAAAAAACCTTTTATTACAATAAACCTCAATAATGATACTGAAAAAATGGATTAGTGTGAGTAATAATGAATCAAAAACATGTCAGAAAACTCAAAACATTTATGTAAAACTATAAAATATATTCAAGATTATTAACATGATTAATAAAAGTATAATTATTTTGATATGAAAAAATATAATCAAAAAAATAATGTTCAATGTATTCTAAGTTGTAGAAAATGAAAATGTGAAGAAGAAAGAGGGAACAAAGATTTACATTCTTTGGTCAATTGACTTATGTGTATAGGCTAGGATCCTCTCAGGCTTCATATGAAACAAAAAGATTACAAGAAATGAAAAGGAAAACAACAACACACAAGGATAATAGAATCTATACATAGGTCATGTTCTCATTGAACCTGGAGCTTTGATAAAACCCAATATCAAGGAGACAATGTATACAAGTTCCTAGGACCTACTTAATCAGTTCACGTGATGAACATCAGAAATAGAGTAGCTATAAATCTCATTAATTTTCAGATAAAAATAAATAATAGAATGAGTCCCCATTAATAGGGATTGATCTCACCTTCTCCATAATTATAGAGTTTTAAGAATTAATATTGATCATCACAAACAAGTCACCATCATCTAGTCATCATCCTCTTGGTCTAGAGGATCGTTGTCTCCATAGTTCACACACTCAGGATATCAAGAACTGGCCATATTAGTCTGCAATCAGATGAGCTAAGAAATAGGTTGTGATAAATCTTAATCATCCTTTAGGTTCACTTATCCAAGTTAAATTATGAGAATATATGGTTCTACATGGTCCATCTATGTTTATATTTATTCTATGATGAATAAATTAGCCAAAAGATGGAACTTCCTCTCCTACTCCTTTCTCTTGGTGAACTAGAAAATCCCATCACCTGGTGATCTCAAATAGAGTCCCCTACTAAAGTGGTGCATGAGGTGATTGAGGAGTCTTATGATATAATATAGAACCAGGTTCCCAATAATCAATTGGGAAATGAATATATCAATATATTAAGTAGAGGCAAGCAATGAACAAGTGAATAATTATTGGAGAGGTCACCTAGCCATCCGACATTGGTTTGGAGGAGGGAGATGGGGATGTACTATAATTTTTAGTGTAAGAAAACACATGTAAGAGGCACTCAATATAGTTAATAAAAAACTCAAGTGAAACCAAACCATAAAATACAAGTAGACATCCCCATATATAATATCCAACATTTATATAAAATAAAATGAAATCAAACCATGCCAATAAATATGAATATTAAAAAGTAAATTTAATTAATAATATTAGTGAATATAAATTTCAAATATGGGGATGAGGTTTAAGGGTAAGGGATTAAAATTTATATTTGTTTTAGTTATAATATCAAAAATAGTTTCGTAGTTCAAGAGTTCCCTAATTAGTTTTGAATTTTTTGGGAAATTATTGGGATATAGTATGATCATTGATGTAGGTATGGTGATTAGAAACTAAAAGGGGATAATATTAATTGATTATATTTTAATATTCATCTGTTTAAAATTCCATAAAAATTTATTTTAGTGCATTTTATAAATTGAACTTCATTTTTCACAAGAAGTGAAATTCATGTTTAAAGTGAAAATTTGGGCCCAATTAACCATCTATTTGTGGAATTCATTTAATTAATTTTATGAATTTTATATTTGGAGATATGATTTATCAATTTTTTTTGGAACATTTTTTCTTTTATAATCAATGTATGAATCCTAAGGTAAGATGAATATTTTTGGGCATGACTGCAAAAACTTTCTGGACAAAGAATAATGGGCCTAAGGCCCATCAAACAGAAGTGAGACCCACAATACAAGCCCAATGAAGATTAAAATTTTAATATATAAATATAAAAATATGCGGATCATTTCATTCAACTATGTCTGGAGATAATTATGAAGTTTTCATGAAGATAAAGGGATCCCAATTTGACATTTAAGTGGTGGGCCAGATTTGAATGCCGATAAAGTCATCCCACTAGATCGACCATAACTTTCAAACGGTTGGCCCAATTTTTCAGAAATTTAGAAAAATATTAAAGTAAACGCGGAAAATTTAATTTTCCTTCTACTATTAATTCTAATTTAACCATATTAAGTTAAAAATTCACACATCAACAAGGGGTGAATTTGATTGATTTTCCTAGTCAACTTTGAAACATCAAATTTCCCATGATTTTCTCACCCTCTTTTTCACTCTCTCAATTAATGGGAAGGAATGTATTGATAGTGGGTTGAACTAAGGATCAAAATATACCTATATAAGGATCTGGTGGTGATGGTAAATGGGATCCACGTTTTTCCTTTCTATCGAATGTTTTTCCTTTCAATTGTAATTTCATGCATTCATTTTGTAATCACATCGTTAATTTTTCCTATGTAAGTTTATCATTAACATTAATTTAATTAAAAAAAGTCTTATTTTTTATTCTTCATTTCTTATTTCATTTTCCATATAAAATTGATATTTTTTCCTTGGGGACTGGGGCTATTCACATAATCTTTTGTGAAACTCTTCACATAATGACGTAGGAATTATTATTTATTTTCCTTCTCCAATTCCACCCTCATGAGTCTACTACCTGATTCCATTGATATAATAGAATAAATGGATAGATAACCCTATAGTGGGTTGATCTAAAGTAGAATCAAGGGGATGTATTGGATGTTATTTCTCATTTTAATAATTCTTAATCAATTCTATTTTTTATATTTCCATTCAATGATGTACCTTCTCCTTTGAACTCACCAATTCTAAGGATACACATCTCGAGTGCTAATAATATCTTATATCATAGAGTTCTCATCAATATGATCCTAAAAGTGTATAGGGGATTATACTTAGGATATTTAAGACTCAAAATTTTGGGAGTGATTTGGTAAGTTTGTATTTTTTTGAAGGAAATGCTCGAATTTAAGACATTGAAATAATAAAAAAATAAATTCATCCAATCCACCCCATGTGGTAAAAAAGGATCAACTCATTATTTTTAAATTTAATTTACTTAAGTATTTAAAAATATTATTTAATAATCCAATAAATTCAAACCCAAGTTGGTAGCTTCATATCCAAATCACTTTCATAGATCATTTGTCTCAAGGTTTCTTCTTTGGTGTCTATTGATTCAATAATCCATGTTGTGCTACAAGAGACAACTTTAACCATATTTCTTGGGTAAATTTGGGCACAAAAAAATTTTGGCATCATTTTCAGGGAATAATTAATCCACCTTATAACCTCTTCCTATTCTCCCCCATTTTTATTTTCTCATTCTATTTCTCTTATCTTTTTCTCTTTCTTTTTTTTCTTTTCTTAGAGCATGTTAACCTACACCCATGACCATTCAAATCTTCTAGTTGGGGTAGATAGTCCTTGGTATGGAGATTCAAATATACATATGGTTCTATTTTCATTAGATACTAATATTACTAATAATTCATATTTAAACTTTGAGTTCTATACAATGGAGAATCTTCCAAAAAACCAAATCATATACTAGGGAGGGGAGCCAAATAGAAACCAAAATGAGCAAGACCCTAGCTTGGAAATTGTTGCAAGCCCGATCATGAACGACTACCTCACACCATCCTAGACTAATGTACCCTCCTGCATTGGGCATGATAACATAGTATATTCTCAATATGTCTTCAATCTCTATGTCATAAACCACCTTCCAACCTTTCATGGGATAGAGTGTAAGATTCATTACCTTCAAGTAAAATAATTCAATGACATTTTCAAAACCATGTGCCATCCAAATAAAACTGAACCTGATAAAATGATGTGCTTTCCTTTTGCTTTGAAGTACTAAAAAAATAATTGTTTAAACAGTTTGAGACCAGAATCCATTCACTCTTGGGACCAACTGCAATGAGAATTCTATAAAAAATATTTCCCCAATCACAAAAAAAATGCACTTAAAAAGAGCATCCAAAACTTTTTTGAAAGAGAGGGAGAAATATTCTATGAAACATGGTAAATGTTAAAGGACACATTAAACATGGTACCACACCATGGTTTTTTAATCCCAAAATAGGTGATAATTTTCTATGAAGGGTTAGGTCCAAGAAACAAACAATTCATTTACATGATGTGTAATGGAACCTTCAAAAACAAAGCCCCAAATGATGCTTATGAGTATCTAGAAAATATTACTGAATATAAGCAAACATGGGGAACATCAACTTACTATGAGAAGCCACCCAAATTTGGTGGAATGCATAATCTTGGAGGAGACAAAAACCTTCTAGAAAAACTTGTTTCTCTCACCTGGAAGGTTGAGGAGATTGATCATAATAAGGTACAAAAAACCCAAACTGTTGAGCCTGTTTTTACAATTTGTAACAAACATGACCAAAAGACTAATAATTGACTAAACATTCCTTCTATTAAGGATATTCTTTTAGGAGGACCACCAGAAGAATTTAATGCAATGAAATTTCAAAATCCACAATACCAAAACACATTCAATCCAAGATATATTGACCATCCAAGCTTCTATTGGAAGGAAAATTAACAACCAACACAACAAAAATGTCTAAAACCATACCCTCAATAGAATTTTAAAACCCATAATCAGTTACAACCACAACATTCAAATACCAACATCATCATGTCCAATATCAACAACCTATCCAAAAACCCATTCAACAGCAAATCCACAAACTAAAGTATCCTCTTGGGATAAACCAACTAGCATAATCCACTACCCAATTTGTCCCAATCCTTGAACAGTTGTGTAAAAAATGGATAAAATGAACTCAAGAGTCTCATCACTTAAATAATAATTAAAAACAATCAAAATTGTAAAGGCACCCATGCCTACTCAAGCTATTCCATTCACAAATTTAAGGGGAGAATCAAGTTACCCAAAAACCTCTCATGAAAAACTAAAATATATGGCTATCTTAAGAAGTAAAAGATCGATTTAAAAACATGAACAAATAATTATAGAACTATTAAAAGCCTAAAAATAAAATGAAATTGCTGATTAAAAGCTCTCAAATTTAAAAAAATAAAATTTGAATGTGAAAGAACCACAACCTCACCATGTAATCAAACAAACTCCACCCTTCCCCCAATGTATGAGAGGAAAATCTAAACCAAAACAGAATGAGACATTGAGGGAAATCTTCTCTCGGGTTAAGATGAGCATTCCAATTTTAGATGAAATCTAAACCATTCCTGCCTACTCAAAGTACCTTAAGGACTTTTTCACTTTTAAAATGAAATTTTGAAATCAAAACCAAGCCCTTTTGGATAATAATTTGAGTACCACCATTCAAGGGACCATTCCTCCAAAGTTGAAAGATCCATTATTTCCATACATCAATGTTGAGTTAGGAGAGAACAAAGTTTTCAATTCCCTTTCTAATCTAGGATCTAGTGTGAACCTCATTCCATATTCCATGTTTTTTCAATTAGGTATTTATGATCTCCAACCAACTTCTATCACACTTCAACTTGTAGAATACAGTGTTCGAGTTCATAAGGGGGTGATAAAAGAGGGCGATTCATCTTCTTGGGGGGAGCCACAATGTCTGTCTCTTATCCATAACGACATCATCCTTTGTGTTGGTACCTCTCCCCTAGCATATGAGGGACCTTTGATATCCAAAAAGGGTGTGGTCCCATCATTCTCCCTCTTTTATAACCATGATCTTCTTCCCCCTTTTCCTCAAGCTTTTCTATGTCTAAAAGTCCAAGATTTGTTCGAAGGGTGCACCAATCTCCCAATATCTCTCTCTTGGAGTTTAATAAAGCCTCTACATTACTTAATCTAACCCTTATTACTCGATTCAAGTAGTGTCTCCTCTTATTTGATTCTTTCAATTGGAATGTATTTGGGTCGTGGGATATACAGGAGCGAACAACGGTGGGTTTTATTGACAACAAGCATATAATGATTTGATTTGTGTCAGAGGAAGATTTAATTAGAGACTGGTTTGGTGCTCCCTATAGACTCAACAGATTCTAGTTCTACCTATTCCATTTGACTTACAACTTTTATATGCAGTGTTATTGCCCTAAATTGGTGCTTTGGGTGAGTTTCCCTAACCTTCCCCTTCCATTTCAAAACCCCTCGATTATTATAAATCTTGGTAACTTAGTGGGTAGATAAATTTTATCTGATAGCCACACTGATTCCCTTTTCCATCCCATGAACCCGCATGTATGTGTGGAAGTGTATGTTTATAGGGTGACTTTCGAGTATGTCTAGATTACAGTTGGTGAAGAGTTTAGGTGCAAACAGCTCATGGTCTATGAATCATGGTCCGAGTTCTGTTCATTCTGTAAACATTTGGGTCATTTTCAAGAAACATATTTATGGGGGCCTACAACTCATTCCAAGGAGATGGATAAAGACAATTTTAAGGGAACAAAGGATCATACATAGATAGACGTGCCTGGTTAGAAACCAGTGGGTGTGGTTTCTGAGCTTAATGCTGCAATGGGAGTGGCATGTAGATCGCGAGATGTGAATCCTTTGGTATCTAAAGTGTTTGATAATTTAAGTAAATATTTGTGTGTAACTTATCTTCATACACCTACTACTTTGGGGAATGAGGGTTATTTGGGGGGAGGATAGGTCTGGCAGTAGCATCAACATGGTTCATCCATAGCTGGTGGATGAGGGAGGTTCCAAGTTTCCTATGGCTGCTTCTTATGTCGAGGTAGTGAGCTCAGGTGTCGGTACTAGTGCCAATAGTCAGGGTTATTCTTCCAATTCCAGTTTGTTGAGGAAGGAGAAGGGTGGTCTTCGGCCTAATGAGCAGTCTTAATGGATGCATAAGAGTTTGGACGATGCATTACCTGCTATGTTTTTGGACCCCCCCCCCCCACTTGAGGGTCTCCAGGGTGATAGCATTCACATTTTGGATGGGGTTACGAAGAAGGTGGAGGGGGACCTCAGGACCCCAATGAATCTCACAAACCCTACAAGAAGTAAGGTCCTGGAATAGGATTAAGAGAGTGAGGTTTAAATAAGGAATAACTCTATGGAGGTGGAAGGTATTTTCCTGGGTAACAATTTTTGATATTCTGTCATATGATGATCCCATCCAAAATTCCAGAAAAGTCCTCGTCAGAACCTCTGCAGATGTGGATAAGGCCACTGAGAATGAGTCTAGTGATGAATGTTCTTACCACTTTACAGTAGATACAGAGGAATAGGCTCAGGGGAGTAGGTACCCAAGTCCAAGGTCGAGTAAAAATAGGATGGTAACTTGAAAGAGAAAAATGACTACTCATATTTACCTTTAACAATGGAGAACATGTCGGTAAATAATTCAAAGTCCAAGTAGAAGGATTATAGCCCCCACCTCTCCAAGGTGGTCTTCTAGTAGGGGGAGATGCCCAATAACCCTTGGGATTTTCTTTTGAGCTTGTAAGAGGTTATGATGGAAACTATTCTGACAATCAAAGATCATGATGATGAAGCGGAAAGAATAATAGTAAGGGATATTAAGGTGGCCCTCAATGAGGATCAGGGTGCCTAGATCGACAAGAAAGACTTTATTTTAGTTAGGGTATTCAAAAATGAAAAGATCAATGTAGAGGAGTACATCCAGTGATGGGACAAGACAATGTTCAGTTTTAAAGATCTTATGATGGAGGAACTAGCCACTCAGGTAAACAACATCTCATGGAAACTTTTTAGATAGCTTAAAACTATTAAGCATCAATTTCACTTTACTCTCACAGTAATATCCTTTAGTACTTGAATTGGTTTCTGACTTTTTCCTTATAAGTGTTTGATAAAAAAAATTAAATTTTTAGTGAGTTCCTAAGGGGGTCTTAAAAGATGTTTTGGTGAAGGTTGAAAATTTCATTTACCCTAATGAATTCATTATCCTAGACAATAACCCAAGCTTAGGTTATAGAGAGAAAACCCCTATAATCCTTGGCCGACCATTCTTAGAAACAATAAATTCAATCACCTCAGTTAGGAATGGGAACATGATAATAACCATTGGAAACATGATATCTGATCTAATCATCTATAATGAAAAATTTAAAATTGGGGATGATGAAAAGATCTATAAGGTTAATTGGATAGTTAGTGTTGATTATGAACCAGAGTAATATCAATGAATTGTTGAAGTATTTCTATATCAAGATGATATTGATTTTCTCTGTTCATATGAGGGAAATTTGATTCCTTGGCTTGAATCTTATTTAGACGACTCCTTTAATGATTCTTCAGGATCAAAAATCAATGATACCATTTCTAAAATCAATAATATCATGTCCATACCCATTATTGACACTACTCTAGCCAATGTGGCTGTTGAAAATTCTATTAAAAAAGAACTCATTCTGTCAAGAAATCTAGAAAAATACACTGAGTTTGATGCAAAATCCAATCCTTCTTTGGAATGTGTTAACCAATATGATATCAAATTTAATGTCATACCTTAATCACTCAAGTATTGATTCTTAAGGGATAATCAAACCTTTCTATTTTTCATTTCTTTCTCTCTTGAATAAAATCAAGAGAGGATGCTTCTAGATGTACTGGGAAAGCATAAGAAAGTAATTGGATGGACCCTTTTTGATATTATTGGGATTAGACCTCTAATTGGAACTCACAGGATTATTCCAAAATCTAAATCCAAACCATGTCATCATCCTCAGTGGAGACTCAATCCTAGTCTTATGGATGCGTTAAGGAATGAACTTCTTAAGTTGTTGAAAGTTGGTATCATATATCCCATTGCTGAGAGTGAGTGGGTAATCCCAATTCAAGTTGTTCTAATGAAAGATAGAATCATTGTGATTACCAATGAGGATGGTGATATTCTCCCCCCAAGGGTCAATAGTGGATGGAGAGTGTGCATTGAATATAGGAAGTTAAACTCATGCACTAAGAAAGACAATTTCCCCTTACCCTTAATTGATCAAGTCCTTGAGAGAGTGGTGGGTAATTAGTTATAATACTTTCTAGATGGATTCTCTGGGTATAATCAAATTTAATTCTCTTTAGAAGATCAAGGAAAAACAACCTTCACCTGTCCATTTGGTACTTTTTCCTTCAAGTGCATGCCCTTGGGTTATGTAATTCCCCTGGTACCTTCTAGCAGTATATTATGGTAATCTTCTCATACATGGTGGGGGACTATTTAGAGGTCTTTATGGATTAGTTATCCATATTTAGGGATACTTTTGAGAGATTCATAATAAATTTTTAAAGGTTTGTGTCTATATGTGAGGATATGAATCTCATCCTAAACTAGAAAAAATATCATTTCATGGTAAAAGAAGGACTTCTTATAGGGAATATGGTCTCTCGTAGAGGGATTGAAGTTGATAAAGCTAAGTTTTATATCATTTTTCACCTTCAATCTCTGAAAACTATCAAGGATGTGGGGTCTTTATTAGGACATGTTGGTTTTTATAGAATGTTCATTACAAATTTTAGCTCAATTTCCCAACTACTTTGTTCTTTTTTGGTGAAAGATGCTCTATTTATATGGACAGAAATATGTGATGAGTCATTCTCAACACTCAAGTCGTATCTTATCTCTCCACCTATCATGAAATCTACCAGAAACTTCCATTCAAACTCATGTGTGATGTGAGTGACTTCACTGTTGGAGCTGTATTAGGAAATATTTGTGATAAAACTCCATGTGTCATTGCTTATGCAAGTAAATAATTAAATGATGCACAAATCAACTGCACCACCACTAAGAAAGATTTACTTGCTATTTTATTTTTATTAGATAAATTCAGGTCCTATCTCTTAGGATCTCCCATCATTATCTTCACCAATCATTAAGCTCTAAAATACCTTTTTTAAAAACAAAATGCCAAAGCTAGATGGATTTGGTGGGTCCTTCTTCTTCAAGAATTTTATTTAACAATTAAAGATAAAAAGGGGGATGAAAATGTTGTATTAGGTCACATATCTAGGATAGAATTAAAAGATAACTCACATAACCTTTCTATGTCTGATTCATTTCATGATGACCACCTCTATTTTGTGAGTGATTTCCCGTTGTATGCTAACATAGAAAACCATTTGGTTACTGGTGACATTCCAAAATTCCTTGGGAGACAATCTAATATAAAATTCCTTTATGATTTCAAACACTATGTGTTTGATGATTCATACCTCTTCAAGTTTTTTCCTGATAAAGTCATTAGGAGATGTATTCCCGAGTCTAATCAAGAGTCCATTCTTAAATTATATCATGAATAGGGATGTGGTAGCCACTTTTCAACAAATAAAACAACTACAAAGGTCCTTCGAAATGGTTTATTTCGGCCTAAACTCACAAAGGATTCCTACACATTCTACCAATATTTTCCTCGATGTCAGAAATTATGATTCATAACCAAAAGAAATCAAATTTCCTTACACCCATTTTAGTTGTTGAAATCTTTTACTATTGGTAAATTTATTTCATAGGAACCATCCCAATCTCTAGGGGATATCTCTACATCCTCTTTTCTATTGATTATTTCTCTAAATGGTTTGATTTAATTCCTATAAAGTAAAATTACCATTAAGTTGTGATCTGATTCTTGAAAGAACACATCTTTTCTAGATTTGTAATTCCTAGGGATGTTATTAGTGAATGTGGAACCTATTTCTACAACCATCCCTTCTCATCACTCATGTATAATTGTGGAATTTCTCACAAAGTTTCCACTTCCTACCAGCCTCAAACCAATGGTCAAGATGAGTTGAAAAATAGGAAAATTAATAAAATTATCGATTTTTTTTTTCAATCCCTCAATATAATATTGGTTTGAGAAACTCTTGGATGCATTTTGGTCATATCGTAATGTGTTAAAATCCATCCTAGTCATGTCACTATATAGGTTCGTATATGGAAAATCTGTCCATTTACCTATTGAAATCAAACATAAGGCCTTTTGGGCAATCAAAAAAAAAATAAACTTTTACAATTATTTGGCTGAAACAAAGAGGAAATTAGACATTAACAAACTTGTGGAACTTAGGATGGAGGCTTGTGAAATTTTAAGGATCAATAAAGCTAGAGTTCATGACTAAAAATCTTGGAATCTCAAAGTCAATCATTTTTAACTAGGAAAATTTGTTCTCTTATATAAATCCAAAATTAATTTACACCTATGAAAGTTAAGGTTAATATGGTTAGGTCCTTACATAGTGCATCATATATACGCCCATAGAGTAGTAGAGATTCAGGACCCCACTAGTAGTCAGATCTTTAAAGATAATGGTCATAGGTTAAAACCATTCATTAAAACATTTAATAAAAAAGAAACAGAGGAGGAGATAACTGAGACAACCTATGAACCAGACAAAAATGTTATATTTAGGGTCCATGTCGAGCTAATGACATTAAACAAAGAACTTTCTGGGAGGAAACCAAGATTTTACCTATCCATTGACTCAGATATTGGAATTTACAAATAAATAGGTATGTTTTTTTTTCATTTCATTTTTTTATTTTTTGTTTAGGGAACCCCCTTGGGGTTTCCAATATGATCGAATGTTTCTTGTGTGTGAGAATTGGAAGATGACGAATTTTATTATTTTGAAATGAAACACATGCCTTCTAAAATTCAAACATACTTCAACCATCCCCGAGGAGTCCACTTCTGACATGAATCCAATTTGATAAACTACTTTTTAATGGTCATCAACATTAAACTAGGTGATTTTGTTCTATAAATTCATTTCAAATAACATTCTCCCCTATTTCTTCCCAATTCTGATCCCTCTTTACTGTTCTCTTTAAACATTGAGGGCAGTGTCATTCTAAGTTAGGGGGAGTGAAAATCTCAAAAAAATCAATTCATTATTATTGTATGTGTTAATGTACATTGGGAATCTTGGAAACTGAATGTAAAATGATTTTGAATGCCTTGATTATGATTTTCATACATGTTTAAGTTCATGAGCATAGTTTTTGGAAAGTTTAGTTTTCTGATGTGATTTTTCAATATTTATATTTTCTTCCTCTTAATCAAAATTCCATAATGAACATCTATTGGATATTGGGTGTAAATTTTAGTTCTTGGGTCCATTTAATATTATCATAGGGTTTGGTATTAATTTTAGTTAAATTTGATTATCCCAAACAAATGAAATAATGACTATATAGAGAATTTTTTTGTCCAAATGTGTGGCATTTGGAACTTTGGGATCATGTCTCCATAGTTTTATTTCCTAGATTTAGGCTTTTTATCTCTATTATAATCCATGAAATTGAAAATATGTGTTTTTTACTACACTTGTGGACCGTGACTCCATAGTTTTATTTCCTAGATTTTGTCTTTTAATTTCTATTTTAGTTCAAAAAAACAAAAAAACAGGATACTCATATTAATTTTTAATGTGATTCCGTCCTAGTGCTTCTATTTGTTTCTCCTTGAATAAGAAAATATACCCCATGTCCTTTGAGATACATAACACATCATCATGCTTAATTGAAATTGGATGAAATATAGAAATGAATTTGAATAATGAAATGGGCATGGGCTAGGGATATGCTTGTGAACCTAGATTTTGTGAAATGATTTTGATAGGTTTTATGATTGTTTGGAATGATATCTTTTGGTGAGCAATGTAAGTTAAATTGTTTTTGAAAAATGGAATTCAATTTCATATTTTTTAGATAATTTTTGCTCAGGACTAAAAAACTCAAGTTGGGGGTGTGATTATCCACTGAAAAGGGATAATATTCATTTATTATATCTTAATATTAATGTGTTTCAAAGTACATAAACATTAATTTTAGTTTATTTTATAAATTGAACTTCATTTCTCATCATAAGTACAATTCATGTTTAAAGTGAAAATTTGGGCCCAATCAATCATGTATTTGTGGAATTAATTTCATTAATTTTATGAATTTTATATTTTAATATATTATTGATCACTTCTTTTGGAACATTTTTCTTTTAAGTTTGATGGATTAATCCCAAGGGAAGATGAAAAGTTTTGTGCATGAATGCAGAAATATTTTGGACAAAGAATAATGGGCCTAAGGCCCATCAAACAGAAGTGGGGCCTACAATCTTGGCCCAATGAAGCTCAAATGTTTAATATCAAAAGATAAAAATATTAGTATCATTTCATTAAACTATTTATAGATCTAATTATTGATTTTTCATGAAGATAAATGGATCCCAAGTTGACATTTAAATGGTGGGCTAGATTTGGATGCCCATAAAGTCATCCCATTAGATCGACCATAACTTTCAAACAGTTGGCCCAATTTTCCTAAAATTTTGAAAAATATTAAAAGAAACATGGAATAATATTTTTTCCTTTTATGATCCCTTTTAATTAGGACATATTATGTTACAAATTCACATGTCAACAAGGGGGGTGAATCTGGATGATTTTCCTGGTCAACATTGAAACATCAAATTTCCATTGATTTTCTCACCCTCCTTTTGACTCTATCAATTAATGGGGAAGGAACATATTGATGGCTGGTCTACCTAAGGCTCCAAATATGTCTATATAAGGATCTTGTGGTGAAGGTAATTGGGATCCATGTTTTTTCTTTCTATCGAATGTTTTTCCTTTCAATTATAATTTCATGATTTCATTCTGTAACTACGTCGTAAATTTTTCCCATGTATGTTTTTAGTTCACCTTAATTTAATTAATAAAATTATTATTATTATTATTCATTTCTCACATCATTTTCCATATCACATTGGTACCATTTCCTTAGTTAGTGAGGTTTTTCACATAATCTTTTATGAAACTCTTCACACAACAGTAGAGTGATTATTATTATTTTCTTCTCCAATTTCATCCTCATGAGTCTACTAACTGCTTCTATTGATATAATATCATCAATGGAGGGATAAACATATAGTGGGTTGATCAAAGGGAGTATCAAGGGAATGTATTGGATGTTAGTTTTTATTTTAATGATTCTTAATCAATTCTATTTTTGAGATTTTCATTCAATGTTGCACCTTCTCCTTTGAACTCTCCAATTTTAAGGATACACATCCCAAGTGATAAAAAGATACTATACCTTGGAGTGCTCATAAATATGATCCTATAAGTGTATAGGTGATTAAAGTTAGTATATTTAATAGTCAAAATTCTTAGAGTGATTTGGGATGTTCATATTTTGTTGAAGGAAACACTTGAAATTAAGACATTGAAATAATTCAAAAATAAATTCATCTAATCCACCCCATGTGATAACCAAGGATCAACTCATTATTTTTAAGTTGAATTAACATAAGTCTTTAAAAATATCATTATTAATCCAATCAATTGAAACCCAAGTACGAACCTTCATATCCAAATCCCCTCTATATAATTTTTTTCTTTAGGTTTCTTATTTGGTCTCTAAGGATTCGATAACCCATGATGTGCTACAAGAGACCACTTTAACCATATTTCTTAGGTAAATTTGGGTGCAACCATATTAATAAAGTAGATATTCTCAACCATTATTTCTTTTTTAAAACCATTATTATAATAATGATGTATAAACAAGGGTTTCAACTTAGTTTAGAAAAATTTGACTACCTCTTCCATGATTTGAATTATTTTGATATCAAAAGGAAGGATGTGAATTTGTTGCATGGTGATGAAATTTAGTGGTGCATAGAATATAGGTTGAGAATATTCTTAATAAATTTCTTGTTTAGGGTATCAGTATGAGGTATATTTTATATTATACTACCACCACTCATCATTTGTACACTCTGAGTATACAGTGCTTGTTTTGTTTGGTGGAAGTGGTAGTGGTGTATATGGGAGGTTGCAGGTGTGATTATCTTTTAATTTCATGGTGAGTATTTTTTTTAGTGTGGTAATGTGGGTATTGGATATTTTGATCAGTGGGAATGGGTGAGACGTATGATGTATATTCGATTTTGGAGAGGTGAGTTGTGGAGGAGTACCCTATCAGGCAATGTTTCTTGAAGAAATTCCATGAAGATCAACATCAAATTGATAATGGCAGGGAATGAAATTTATTTATTTGTTTTTGGTAGAATTAAAATTAATAAAACTACATTGATGATTATTTTAGTTTATTATTTGGGTTAAGATTGTCTTTGATGGAAATTCAACTTCATTTATAGAAGTGAGACTAAACATGGATCTAGATCTCATTCCTTCAACAGAGGTCATAACCAAGGACAACAATGTATATAAGAATATGATCTCAATTTTTTTGAGGGATGAATCCCTATTTATTTTCCTTTCAAGGTGTAATAATTTTCTAGCCAGTTTTATTTATAGGAGATAGCTTAACATGGTCACTATGAAGATATTCATCAAAATATGATAAAGTGATCTTGATATTGATAAAATCTCACTACTTGAGGTATCTTCCTTTTTTCCCTCCAGATAATGTAATAGAATAAGATGATTAATATTATCAAATAATTATATACAATATTAGGCAAATATATATTATTGATCAGTATCTGGACATTTAGTAATTCATATCTTCTATCCATTTCAACTCGCTAAATTTATTCTTTAAATGATTAACCAATGAGTGATAGCATGTTTCATTTGATTATTAATTTTTTCACAAATTATAAAAAAAATTCATTTGATTATAAAACTATGGATGGTTATAATTTGGAAATAAATCCATCATTCATTTATAATTATTATAAATTGGTAATGTTCATACACATCACAAAGGGTGCATGTTTAATTACACATATATAGACACATTTTAAGGATCTATACCTAATTCTCATAAATAGAAATGTTTATTCCACATACATGAAATATATAGACACATACTAGGGATTTATGTCTTTCACTCTACCTAAAAGGCCCAAAAATGTATTTGTAGTTTGCTAGACACCTTTCTTATACAAATTAAATACTTGAGAAAATGATTTTTACAATAATTAGGTCACTCAATGAGCTAAAGGAGATGATTTAAAAACTAATTGAATAGGATCCACAATCTCGATGAGACTAAAATTACTTGAAAAATATTTTACTCACAAATTTTTTGATCTCACATAAAATTCTAATATAACAAAAATAATAATTAAATTACTATGAACATAATATTTTCCCATATCTGTTTAAGAGGAATATTAATTTAATGTTTGATAATGGTTCAATTTATAACCTATTCCCTTAATATATTATTTTACATTAATCAAATCTATTTTCAATTCACCTTCCTTTTAGCTAATATAGAACAAAATTATGATCATGGTGATTTAATTTTTTTTTTCATTCTAATATAAGGATATGTGAGCTATTGTAGAATTTTTTAGTGAAAAATTTTCTAAAGTAGGAGGAGTATCCCTAATATTGTGAAACCCATTCAATTAGTTTTTCAATAATCTTCTTTAGCTCATTCAATGACCTAATTATCATGAAATTTATTTTCTCAATTATTATGAGAGTTATGATGAAATCATTTATTGTTCATTGTTGAATATGTATGATGAATGTGTCTAAGGACCTAAAAATACATTTATTATACTTTGATTTTGAGTGAAAGACTTGAATTATTAGTATGTGTCTATATATTTTCTATATGTGTACTACACATTTCCTATATATGATAATTATGAAGGATTATTTAAATGTGCATATATTTTTGGAATTAATTATTCACACATTATGATGTATATGAACATTAAATATTTATGATAATTAGGAATGAATAATTTGGGTGGGTTTTGTGAATTTATCATCTTGATTTTATCTTTGGTGTATTTATTTATTCCTAATTATAAGCATCCATAGTAGTGTAATCAAATGAATTTTTGATACACTACCAAAAAATTTAACAATAAAATAAAACACACTATCTCTCACTGGTTAATCATATAAAAATTAAATTTAGTGAGTGTAAATGGATAGTTATAATGAATTATTAAATATTGAGATATTGATTTCAAATGTATATTTGTCTATTATGGAATATAATTATTCGATAATATCAAACATTCTATACCATTCCATAATCTTGTGGGAAAAAGAAACATACCTCCAATAGGGATACATTATCAATATCAATATCACCTCATCATATTTTTTATGAATCTTTCCATTATGAATAGGTTTATTTGGTTCCCATAAACAAAACTAATTAGGAAATTTTCTTATCTTACATGAAAAAACAATAGGGATGAATCCATCAACAAAATAAAAATCCTATTCTTAGATAAATTACTTTCCTTTTACTCACCTTTTTAAAATTAATGAAATCAACATCCAAATTAACTCTCACTTCTATTAATGTAGTTGAACAACCATTGGAGTCAATATTACCATATATACAACACCATAAAAATCATCAACATAGTATCATTGATTTTAATTCTACTAAAAAACAATAAAAATTATTACAAATAATTTTCATTCCCTATCATTCCTAGTTTGATGTCAGTCCTCACAAAAACTTCTCTGGGCATTATTGCCGATTTTACTAATAATCAAAAAACCAAAATAGAAAGGACTAGTAATACCTTATGATTGGTAATAAGGTGTTACAAAAATCCCACCATATAAACATTTTATCCCTATAAGGACGGTCAAAATGTTTCAATATCAAAGAGGTGGGACTACTACTTTCTCATCAATGTTTCATGATGCCACATCTCACAAGAATCAGAACCATGGTTCCCTAGAACATAGAACAAATGTCTCATCCTCCCATGAAGTACCGTTGTCTCAGAATCAACTATCCTCATTGGAAACTCAGTTGTTGATAAATCAAGCTCACTATGAAGAACCTAAAATACCAAGATATGAAATGGCTCATAAGTTTACTTCCAATGTTTCGATACATGAATCACATTATGTGTTGTTGTTAACAATAGTGGAAGTTCTAAATGGTAATACATATTCCCTATGTCATCAACTACATAAAAATGAACCAACAAGAAAGGTGTGACCTTACCTTTCATCCCAAGATGATGATGAACCAAGGGAGGTGAAACTCTAAAAACACATTGTCACCATATGAAAAATTCAATTGTTTACTTTTACATTTAGCATAATATTTTTTCAAAATTGTGTCCAAAAAATTCTTTAAAGTGTCAGTTGAATACTTTTTGGAATCTATTTGAACAATATTGGCCCAACCAAATAACTCTCACCGATCTTTAACCAATGCAATATATATTTACCAGGTAATCTATAAAATGACTCAGAATGACCCATAATAAGTGTGGATTTGTAAAAGTTGTTATAAGAACACTCAACAAGTCACAAATGGAGGTCCAAATCACCACTAATGTAGAAGACTTAGGAAGGAAGAAAGTCCTAGAGAATATATACATCCCCCCATATTTTTCTATCTATCTAGGGATGGTATGTCAAACATAAATAAACCTAATATCTGATTATATTATGAATTTATCTCTTGAAATGAGTGGTAAAATGGGTATATATATCATTGAAAAAAAATATTGAATTCCATGTAACTGAAAAATAAATTTTACCTAGATATTTCCCAAATCCACAAGTCTTATTGTATCACGAATAAGTGTCAAGTGAGAAAAAAATTTTAGTTAGAAGATCATAACCAAAGTAGAATTATTTCGTTGAGGGTTATATAGAAACCCAACCAAAATTACCATATAAATATCATACCCCATCCAATTCATCACTAGATGTGGATGCATAAAAAATGGGGTCGTGTTCTCATCCTTGATCTACTAACATGTATAACAATTAGCAAGAATGTCAGGGATGGTTTGTCTCATACCTAGTGACCATAATTTCATCCTCATAACAAAAAATATATTTGTCATTCTAGGGTGTACTTACAACATGGAATTATGTTAACATTACCATAACAACTTTTATCATGGACAAATCACCCAAAAATAGATTCTAAAAACATAGGGCTCCCTCAAAATTGAACACGCACTCACTCACGATATCCCCACCATAAATACAATCCCCTATTCCATAGAATTAATCATTAGGATCCTTCTCCTATATAACAATATCCATTAGATTAGAGGTTATGTTAACACTTCCATGGAAACATTTTCCTATTCCTCTTGGAAACCTAAATAAAATTATAAAAAGGGATCAATCATGTTCAACCCTTATGAGGATTCCTTCACATCTTCGGTTGAAATTTTCTTTCATAACGATTCTATAATAACATTCCCCTTTCCTAAGGTGTAGACAATATCTATATAATATGACTGTAGTTATTCATCCCCACACCTCTATTATGGTTTTACATAATTTTGATTGAAGAAAGAAATCATGTATTTTTTTCTTAGAAAACAATGTCATCCTTTTTATGAAATGATGATGCATCTATCTTTTAAGTGCATGAATCACAACTTCTTGTTCATGGTAATGTTTTGGATAATTCACCCCATGTTTCTTAATATTTTTTAAACCGTATGCTTCCTTATAATCTCCATGCATATGAATGTAACTAAAATATGAACACGATGCATCCAGAAATACCAAATATCTCTACTCAGCCACATTAGTAGTCAACACTTGAATAGAATTCAATAGGATTTTCATGTCGAAAAAATAACCTTAATATTTATCACCCAAATAAAAATTCACCCACTTCAGAGTTGGATGGGTCATTATAGAATCCAACATAAATAAATATTTGACACTCCAAAAAAATAACATGCTAAACCCAAGAACCTATGAATCCTGAAAACATTTTATGGTTTCTACCATGTCATAACTTCTTTCAACTTATCATAATGTTTTGGGATACTTTAATTCAAAACCATGTGTCCAAGAAATTCACTTCCAGAATCCAGAAATCACATATTGATAGATTATCATATAGTCAGTAATTTATCAGCGTTTACCAATTTTATTTTAGATGATTCACGTGATCCTACATGGGTTGAGAGTACTAAATATGTCTAAAAAATACCAAAATTAATGTATCAAGATACTAATGGAACATTCTATTCATTAAATCCCAAAATATGACACGATTTGTTTTCAAGCCAAAGATAATAACAAGATACTCAATGAGATCATACCTACCCCTGAAGGTGGTCTTCCGAATGTCATATTATTATATATTTAACTAGAGATGACCATATTGAAGATCAATATTAAAAACATATTTTCACTATTAATTAGTCAAACGGATCATCAATATATTGAAATGAACAAGTGTTATTTATTGTAACTCAATTGGGTTTCTGGTAATCCACACAGAGGGAAATTGTTCTATCATCTTTCATCACATAGAGAATATACACAACCCAAGGCTATACATTGAGGAATATAAATACATTCTATAAAATATCATCCAATTGGGATTTGACTCTTTTAGCGTAGCTAGTATCATATGGTAAACATTAATAGATACTGGTTGAGTAAGAGCTCAATAAGTTGAAAACTCTACCTAAGTTACCGATGGAAATCTGGAGAATTTGAAATAATTTGTTTTCAAACTAGATGGAAGATGGAGTATGATCATCATTCAATGATTCCTACTATAGATCATAAGTGATCACTAGTATTAAATTCATGAACATCAGACTAGAAGGTCCAAATCTACTCAATATCAGGTTGCATTCTCCATGATAAACATTAAACACCCCATCATTTATAATAAAGGATAACCATCAATGATTGTTGTAAATTTGGGACATGTTATTAAGGATTCAATCCATATCACAAATGAAATTGAGATAATTTATGTTGACAAACATAATATCAGAGTCAACCTAAATATTTGATTAAGAGAAAACTCATGCAGGAAAATAATGACCCTAAACTATCTTCATTCTGAGGGGCTTAGTAATATTAATCACATAAGAAAAAAATATCCATAAGAGTATTTAGATCATACACAATAAGATTTGATATAAACAAGTGAAATGAACCAGTATCAAATAATGAATTCACTAAAGATAAATCTATAGTGATGATTCCTCTCACAATTGTTAGATGTATATCAGCTTCTTTTGGAGACACCTCCACTTTTAAAAGAAGCATGATTCTAGATTCATGTCACAAGAACCCATTTTATCAAGAAACATCTGATTTCACTTTAATAATGTTAGGTGATGGTGAGAAAATGCCACTATGTGGATATAAAGAGGAACGACATATATTCTAATGGTATCTTGACCCACTATAAAACCTATTGATCTTTGGTTCCTTAGTACAAAGATATATGAAGTTCACAACCATGCAACACTAGAATCAATTCAAAGTATCTCTTCCAATTACTAAAGGAGGTATAGTGGATGTATTCTATCAAAAATCACTATGAGTCTCAACCGGATTTATTTTTTCCTTTAAGGTAACTCATAAAACTACCACTGAGAGAAAAATGAACATTAGTTAACCCTGGAATATGAGTTAGGTCAAGAGAAAATATGAACACCATATCTGTTATGTCATACCACAAAGTGAGATTTAGCAAGAAAACCTAAAAATAATATCTGATCGAAGACCCATCACAAACCATTATACCTTAATCTTATCACTCAATATAATTTGATGTACATAATAGTTATTCTCGGTAAAGAGATTCTTATACTTCATCATTAACCTATCAACCTGATAAAGATTGAAAAACATCATAGACATAGCCATTACCAAATATTCGTGATTGAATAGTTTAGTGAAAATAACATTAATGTACTTCCTCTCCAAACAATCATGACTCATCACTGTTACCATTTAACCCCACCTTCTACTAATAGATCGTTCTATCTTAATGGTGGAAAATTAAACCATAAACAAATAAAAAATTTCTATGAAATAAAAGAGGAATATCTATTATTATCATCCAATACTTAGACTCTTTATGATCATTAGTTACTTGGAATGAATTAGTATTTTGATGAAGAAACTCTAGAGTAATATTCTGACATTCATCTAATTAAGGTTCCATAGTTGTAGCCTCAATGGTAATGTGTTCAGTTGCCTTTCCCACGATATAAACATCACACCCAAAAATCACAACAACATTATCATCTATGGGATGATCCACTCACTATGATTAACTAATATATTCCTCCAGGTTCCTATTCAAACATCTTCTCAGAGGCATGATTCTACAAAACATCATTAGACTACACAGAAGACATCAGACAAGATACACATATTTCCAAACCAAAAAAGATAAATGACAATATCATTCCCATAAAATAAGATATAAACATTTTGATTTCAAAAAACCCATACAAAAGGCCGGTAAAAGAATAGAATCATTTCAAAACATTCCTTAATATAATTCTACTAGACACCCCTCATTACTTAAGGATTATTATGGTAATATATGGCCAAAAAATCACTCGATTATAGCTTTTAAGTCACAATAAGGAATCCCAAACTACAAATTTACATTAAGGAAATATATTTTATATGAATCTAATAAAACTTTTTTATAAACCTACCTGAATACGAGGGTACCCCGGTACTTTGGAAAACCCTGAAATATCCCTCGTGGAATTATCTATTCTAAAAATTTAGAGACTATAACCTAGAATCTTTTTGATAAAATATGGAATGAATTTTATACAGAAAATAGAATAAAAAAATATTATAAGATGGAATTATAAACACTACATGGGACGAAAATGCAAAAATAAATAGTTTTATGAAATTTAAAACCATAAGACTTTATAATATTTTCCTTTCAAAATAAATTTAATTTTTGTTCCTAGATTTCATTATATAAAATAGAATGTTAATATTATTTTTCACACAACATAATTATTATCTTACTCTAAATGGGACATCGAAGTTAGATTATATTACACAAAACCCTGACATTCCCTAATGGAATGCACAATATAGAAGAGTGAGTTGTACCAAATAATAAGTTATTATAAAACACATAATTATTTAATATAAAAAGATAAAACGTAGCCGTTGAATTGATGGTTATTAATGGGAGTATCTAACTTATGAAAATATATGGTCGAATTAATTGGTTACAAATTCTCATGAAGTTAATTTATCCTAATAAATTTAATTAACTAAAATTAGTGAGTGATAATAATGTAATATATATATACTACATATTAAAAAATATTTTCATATTAATCCCATAGATTTGATAATCATAATATAAAAAGAAACTCAACATTGTGCCTAAAACCTATATTATTATAAAGGAAATTTTATCACCATTTAACAGCGCACCTATTTTAAATATAAATATAGACACTTGTATAAAATAAATATTAAAAAACAAATTAAATTTTTAAATAGAAATATCAACTTCAGATAAGGGAGAATTTTGTTTCTTAATTATTTCATTTTTTTGATGAAAAGAGAAAAATATTGAATTTAAATTCTAATCATCTTTTCCATATAATTAATTTATAAGGGTAAATTATATTTTATATTGTATTTAAAGAATAATTATATTAATAATTTATAAATTAATCCAATTTAGTTCATTGAAATCAATTTCACTTATAAATTGGATATAAAAAAATATTGAATGTTTGATCTTTTTTACATTAAAAACCCACATTCTTGTCTCATTTGTATGATTAATTTTACATTAATTTCTACCACTACTATAACTAGAATTTTCCATAATATATTCTATATTTGGAATCATCCTGATTTATAATGTCTAATAAGGTCAATATTTTTTTTTTAAAAAATATTAGTGGAAGTAATTAAAATTAATTATAGCAACTAGGAGAAAAATTAGCTTGAAAGGAGACTGAAACATAATATTAATGACCAAAATGACCTATAAATATGTGCAAAAATCATTTTCTAGTGCCAAATTTCATTTTAAATATGTTGGTCGTATTCTCATCACTTCTAATTACAAGAATGAACCTCCTCCTTCAATATAAAAAGGCACACAACCCTCCCTCACCCACAAACCACTCAAACCAATTTTTATTGAATACTATTTGAAAAACATATCTTATAAGAATACCTTAACTTAACCTAGATTCCTTCTTTTGGGTATGACAAAAACATAGGAATCCCTTTTATTCAAACCAAAAATAAGTTTCCCACTGAAGAGGTAACTTCCTTCCTCAAACACTTTTATATTATTTTCATTATCCACCCAAAAAATACTTCTTATTTCATTATTATATGACATCCTTTGTATTATAATTACTATGATATTTTTTATTATATTTTTTCAACCGGAATTAGCATAAAATTCCGTATAATGTGTAATTAACATTCCAATTATATGTATGACTAATTATCGCCTCCCCAAATGATGTTGTTCATTTTTCCTTAACCACCTATCATGGTTGGGAATTATGATGGAAACAAAGTTAATATATTATATATATGATATTTTCAATATCTATATGTTTCTATAATATTTAGATAAAATAGACCCTTATGGTTTCTATTTTGTGTAAATATGATAACATCATTTCTGTAAGTGTGGACTATCGCCACCTCAAAGCGATGTGATTCGTTCCCATGATATGTGAACCATATAAAAGACTATTTGATTAAAAATATGTAAAATATATAAAATATATATTCTACTGTAATTGTAATATAAATATATACAATGTAATTTTTATTCTTATAATATGATAAAGAAATGGAGGTATTGTTCATGGGTACGCTGGGCCTATCCTCTCCCTGAAGGGTGCATTTCATTTCATATCTCAAAAAATAATATATTATTATAAACAAATATATAAATAATATATAATATAAGTTCATAATGGTTTGAATTATTTAGATGATTAAATCATGACCTAATAAATTTTAACAATAATTAACATGTCAAAATGAACATGACAAACAACTCAATTAACACTCAAAGTAGTGAAAATAACGAAATATTACAACCAAACGGGTAATAAGATATTATAAGATGATAGTATAATATATAGTAAAAATTAATATAGTTGTTTAATAATTTTTTAAAGTTATTTAACCAATTATGCATTGGTTTAATTTTTTGTCACAAAAAATGAATTGCAAGTTAAGGGGTTTCATATCAATTTTCATTTCGGAGAAACTTATATGTTACTATACACTAATTAAATTTATTTTGGAATATATAAACACCGTTTTTCATTTAATTTCAATATTATAAATTTTGGTGTTATATTTTTTAATTTTAAATATCTCACCATAGGGTTTATGATTGATAATTTCCATGTGGTAAAACTTAAATTTGCAATATTACTTTCTTTTGTGACGATTAAATTTCACCTGATAAAACAACTTTATTGATATTATTTTTCATTGTATATTTTTATAAATATCCAAATTATTGGGCGATGGATATTATTAGTGTCTAAATTTTACACCATATTTTCCTACATAGTTCAGTTTAAAAATTATTTGATTAACTTGGATATTATTGATAAAAACCTATCTTCTATTCTATAAGGATAAATTTTAAAAAGGAAATTTTTTATGAATAAATATATTATTTTATATATTAGTAATTCTTTAGAAATTAAATATATTTATTTGGGATCATTTGATAATTACCCTATGGGTTTAGGACTGATTAATGAAATCCCATTGATGCATAGGTAGTCCCATGCGATGAATCACTTAGCCAAATTAGAATAGTTTAAACTATCATATCTTGATGGTAAATGTATCACATTCCATGGAAACATTCCATGCAATAATTATGATTTTAGTTTATTAATAATTCATTTATAATTATTATCCATGAGATTATTTTATAGAAAAATTTATGGATGCATTTCATTCTCAGATTATTGATTAAATGGAATGTGTTTTAGTTTCTCACTTTTCCATATTGATTATGCCTTACCTGGTAATGTGAATTGAATGTGATATAAGTTATTTACATTGTTTTGTTGATTTAATCTCATAAATTCTTTATTTCTTCCAATTTGAATTTTCTTACCGATCATTTGAGCTCAACCTTATTTTGTTTCATTTCCCCATTTTTTGTAGAAGAAATTTTTGAATAAGAAATCAAGGATACTAATATTTTAGTTATGTTATTATTTATTTTATTTTCACTAAGTACCATATGGTTAATGTTCATAATATAGTTTTCTAAAAATTCTAAACAAATTTATCCCATTAGGATTTTATTCCTTGTAATAATTCTAGTGTAATAGTAGTAGAAACTGGATCCAGGCTACTTCGGTCAGGGCGTTATAGTTAGAATTAGAAAATGTTTGGAAGCATCCTTGGAAACAAGATTTAGAGAATATAGATTGAGAAACATAAAATTAAGATATACACTAAGGATAAGTGTATAATAACATCCTATAATTTTTGTAAGGTCGATATTATATGGGTATTTCTAATAATAAATCATTATTTAGATACAAAAAGAGGACGTGGTTCTAGCACAAAATTGCATTGGGGAAAAACTCCAAAAATGTGTGTCAGACCTAAATTGACAAAACCCAGTACATGTAAATGAGGTTTACTATTCACCTAATTTGACACTCCCTAAGGAAAATTGTATGATAATTCACATTTTATTGACAAACCATTATGAAGGACTTAAAAGTAATGTTGTCCCAAAGAAACCATGTTTATAATTATAAGATTTGTTATGGAAGTAATTTTTCATTTTTGGTTACTAATTCACTATTTGTGGAATTATAAATTATGTTATATAATGTTATCATCTAATATAGTATATTCCACTATTTAGAAATAGTGCCTCGAAGAAAGAATGGAATCAGTACTCATGGAAAATGTAAAGATTTCCTTGATGAAGAAACTAATATATATGGTATTGGAACTTATAATCTTATGTAAATATTAGGGATCTTAATCAGGTTATGAAACATAATCTACTCTAGATGGAGTAAAATATTCCATATTTATATTCTCTAATATTGGATCACTTTATGTGACAGAGGCCCCAATGATTTAGTGGGAATACTTAACCAATGCTAGTTGAGAAATGCATTATGTATTTGGATAATATATTAATATCAGTTGGATATGGGGGAATTGAAATGTTTAAAATTGCATTATATTGTCAAAAAAACATTTGTATTCAATGGTTGTTACAATACTAGAATACTTGCGAAGAAGAAGAAATATAACTCATGGAATGGAGAACATTTAAGGATATATTCTCTGATAAATACTTTCCTTATGAGAAAAAAACTAAGAAGGAGATATTCTCCCTTAGTATAATGAAAAAGGAGGAAGAAAGTGTAGTATATTATGAATCTAACTTTACCAATCTAACAAGGTATGGTACTTCTTAAATATGTAACATGGAATCCAAGATTTATCATTTATTTGAAGGATGAATGTGAATTCTATAAAGGGAACTGTTGTATCAAACTATATTTAATACGATGAAATAGTTTTATGTTCTATCATTTATGATCCATACCTTTTCTATATTTATATCGAGCTCCTTTACATGTACTATTTTGGTAAGTGTTAAGTAAATTTATTTTGGGTTCTAATATACGATGTGTTTGACAATTTTTATAGAAATATGGAAGATAGAGGATAGTGACTTGTTGTCGCACGACTTTCCCTAACCATGTTCCATGGCCCAATGAATAGTCAAACACTAGACAGTGGGGTTTTTCATTATGGGTGAACAAATTTTCAAACCATGCTCTCTAAATAGAGAATCAATTGACCCCCCTGAAGTGGTGTATGTTTAAGTTGCACATTTCGGAAAAAATGAGCACCTGGAGATGAAAATGGTGTGTCCGAGAGTTTAATAAACCAAAAAGTATTCAAATAATTCATGAACCCCGTCTAATACCCTTAAAAACCCATGATTGAACCATAGTAATTTTCTCTCAATTCAAATTTATGGACCCCAAACCCAGTTCCCAAAGTCGGTGCCTTACTTTATTACATCTGTTATATTACAAGGAATCACATCCCTAAGGACGGAATAGTTTAGTTTCATTGTAAAATAATTTGAATAAAAAAATTTACATTACAACATGAAATTAAGTACTACATATCAACTTATTTTGAATCACACATAAACTCTTACATTATCCCTACTAGTCAATCATAATACATATCTTCACATCCTAGGGAAAAATAAAACATGAGAAAGGGGTGAGATCATATTATCATAATTGGTAGGTAAATATATCATATGTTATCATAAAAATAAATATTAGGCATTATTAATAACATAAAACAAATTCCTCTAAAAATAAACATGAGTATAACAGACAAGAATGAAAGCTGAGTAAATAAATCCATATAACTGATCATAAGTGAATTAACATTAGTCATGGATATTTTAATATTCCATTATTAAATTTTTTATCACATGATAATACCAAAATGAGGGAATTCATAATTCTAGAAATTTGAAACACATAATTATGTCCTCAGCCAAAGACGTCTGAAAATACAGTGGTATGACCTCGGCGAAAACACAATTCTATTTTGTCACATGAGACTGAATAATTCATCGAGGGGCTATAGTGATCTCCACCAATCAATTTATATATTCATTTCATTCACCATATTAATGGGGATAAACATAAGGAACATGAACATATGGTATTTAAATAAATTTCTCTAATTTGTGAACATAATCACTAACAAATATAAGTAGCATAGTGAATTGTATAAACATAGCACATCCATAGTCAAATTGGTTAAAAACAATTTAATAAAATATAGAAGATGAAAATAATAATATATAAATATCAATAAATAATTAAATAAAATTGATTTTTCAAAATATATGGACATACCATAATAAAAACATTGAGGAATTCTTAAAAAAATACCCCTTTACATTACAAAGAAGAGTTATTTAGGAAAAATATTTTTTATTTGTCATAATTGTTTATATAAAACCAATAATGAAGAAATTTAGTTTTTCATGACAAAATTAGTGATTTTATTAAAATTATTTTATCTTAAAAATGACTAAGGATGTTACTTGAAAATTGGAATGAAATTGAGACGTTCTCTTTTATCGAGCATGGACATCGTGAGGAATTGAAAAGGGAGTGTTGAAAAAACACATATTTCTTATAATGTAAAGTTGGAATATTCTGGAAAAATTATTTTGGAAATTATAAATAGAATTTATAATAATTACATAAAAATAATAAATACTTACATAGGTATATAGTGGGAGAAATCATAACCTGAATGGAAATTGATGTTCGAGAAGAAAACCCTTACCTTATGTACAAATGTGTTCTGCACTTGATCTTAAAATCCTCTATAATAAAAATAAGTCCATTAATTAATTAATTCATAACCTTCCTTTCATGGTTTTTATTTATTAATATTTTATTAGGTTCATTTTTTTCTTTTTGATGAGTCATAAGATACAATTTTATTGCTTGCGAGCATTCGTTTCCTTGGTTTTCAAGATTAGTTTAATTGTATATGAGTATGGAAGTTCATGTGGAATGGGTATATTTCTCAATAATTGAATTTATATGATATTTATTAAAATAAAACTAGTGTAATTATTTATATATTTTCTTTTTGATTATATGGTATTTGGATGAATTATTAGATAATAAATTTAGTGACAATTGTTTACCATAATACAGAGTTTATTGATCACAATGAACTCATTTTGTTTTATCATTTAGAGTTTTGTAAATATGTTACATCTGCAACATATAAAAAGGATTAAGACATATATTATAGTCTATTTTAACCATAAAAATAATTTTATTACCTAACATGATGGATAAATCGAAGAATGAAAATCAGTCATCCATGAAGGTTTTAAATGACCACCTCTCGAATGATAATTTTGTTTCTAAAATAGAAGAGAGTGAGAAATGAATTTGAGTAAGTATATTACATTAAAATGATATAATTATAGTATATATATGATACTATATTAATAATTCTAATTTGGATAGAGGAGGTGAGGAGATAATAATAAATGAAAGAAACATGAAAAAGACTAAAATGAAAAGGAAGAGGATTTTACCTCTTGAATACACCTCCTTGAGAACCTCCTTGAGCGGATTAGTTTTGATATTTAGATGATACAAAGAGATCCTAGATGTGAGGGAGTGTATTAGAAATATATTTTTATAGAAATTTGACAAGGATAAAATAACGAATCGTGTGAATAGAAGTTGTGGTGAGGGGTGGTATTTATAGTGGATGAGAGGGGTTATTTCTCATTATGTTATACATTATTTTATTATTTTGTAGAGGACAATCAATAGTTCTTATTCCCATGACCATGTACAATAACATCTGCATGTATGGTCGATCCAAGGGTTATTATATCTTTCAAACATCACCTATTACTCAATGAATCATGTATTTATCATTTGTCGTAAAATATAGTGTTTTTCTATCCACAATGAACATCAAGTGTTTTAGTAAAATCTCAAAAATTCAACCAACCCATTTTCCAATGTGTAGAATTAAAAATAAACTCCATTTTATGAAAATAATTTTCTAAATATGATAAATCTAATTTTTAATAAAAAAATATTTTACTTGAAAAAGACAGATTATAAATCTATAAGTGATTTTATAACACATTAAAAAATTAATTAAGGTCTCATAAAAATATCCTAATATAATAAATAAAATTAATTTATGTATACTTTTTATATTAATATATTATCTTAGAAATCATTTTATTAATTATAAAATTGTAATTAAATATCTATGAATTATAAAAAACACCATCACATAATTTAACAATGTTAAAATATCTATTTAATTATACTATGTTATAATTTCATAAAACATTCCTTCATAAGAGTCCTAAATTTTATTTATAATTTCATTGTAGGTTTTAATATTCATTGCTCTGATTTTCAATTCACAAGGTTCATATTACTATTCCTAAGGTCAAGATACTATTTCATCGGTATATGTCTTTTAACATCTAGAAATACCTCTTATTTTGATAATTCTTCATTTATGATGTTTGTATTGTGTAATATAAGTGATTTTATGTGATATATTCTATCTAAAATAAACATAAGAAGGAAAATTTCATTGTTATAGTTATGGATCATTACAATATCCCCTCTTACAAACACTTCATCATCAAAATTTCTTAATTCACACCCCATAAAATTATTTGCGTAGTTTTTCATTATTTTCTCCTCATGAAACCACATTGCCTCTTTAGTTTTGTGATTTTTCCAATATATGATTACCAGATGAGTTGTCTAATTCTTTAACACCTATTATTTAGTTTCTAGAATCTAGATAGGCTCCCCACATTAAGACAAGTTAGATTCTAATTCTTTTACTTTAGAACTGATAGCATGAGTTGGGTCTGGCATGTACTTATTTTACAAGGATATGTAGAACAATTTTTCTACCTTAGAAAGACTAGGTGTTATTTCAAAACAATAATCTACATATCAAATTATCATTAGAATTTGAAAAGTCCCAATGTACTTGGGGCATAGTTTTCCTTTCTTCCCAAATCTTATAACACCCTTCTATGGGGAATCTTTAATGAAAACATGACCACCCACTTAAAATTCATAACCATTCCATAGATTTTTGGCACATCACTTTTGCCTAATTTGAGCTACTTTGATACGGCCTTGAATAACCTTTACTCTTTTTATTGTTTTCTCCACATGATCTGGGCCTACAATCTTTATTTAACCAACATCATCCTAACAAGTTGGTGTATGACATTTCATTCTATAGAATGCTTCTTATGATGAAATTTGAATACTATAATATAAACTATTATTATAGGAAAACACTACCCAATGAAAATACTGATCCCATATACCTTTAAAGTTGAGGGAGCATGATATTATATTATCTTATAATGTTAGAATAGTCCCTTCAGACTACCCTTTATTTTGAGTGTGATAAGAAGTACTCTAATGAAGCCCAATATCCAAATATTTCAGAAGACGTTTCCATTCATTTGTTGTAAATAATCTATCACAGTCAGAGATAAAATAAAGAGGTACCCCATGAAGTCTTATAACTTTATTAGTTAAAATTCATGCATGCATCTATAGTAGAAAATCCAATCTTATATTGAATAAATGTGCAGATTTGGTAAGTCGATCAACAATTACACATATTATATCAATCATTCATGGATTTTTAGGTAATCTAGTGACAAAATCCATAGTGATTCCATCCCATTTCTATGTATGAATAGGACAAGTTTGCATGAAACATCTAAGATGTTGTATTTAATCTTTTACCTATTGATAGAATAAACATCATGATACATAATAATTAATTTCCAACTTTATATTATGTGACTAGAAATGTTCCTTCAGTTCAATATACATTTTATTACTACCAGGGTGTATACAGAAATTTGATTTTTGGGGATCATCCAATAACTCCCTGTTTAGCTAGGGTAAATAGGGAACATATAACATCCTCCAAAATTCTAGAATTCCATCCACACACATGAAATCTGGAAAATTTTAATCATAAATAATTTTAATTTTCTATTTAAGATACTCATCTTCAGACTGAGAACTTTTATTTTTTTCCAATAAAGATGGCTAGGCAGCCAGTTGAAAAAGTAATCATGTTTCACCTACCTTGATAATTCACATATCCATATTTTCCAGGTCCTTGCTTGTAACACCCCCGGTAAATAAAGAATATGACATTTTCATATTTATCCATATTTGTGAATAAAATATTAATATTACTTTAAAGGGGACTCCATGCTCGATGGCGTACCCAATATGCAACAACGAGTTTCTTGGGAATCTTACGTTGCACTCTAATAATAAAATAAAATTATTTTAAATGGTAGTTAATGCCTAGACGTTGTAAGGGAGGGAATTAATGGAACTAACTACAAAATGATTATATATGTTTGTCAAATATTTTTACTTTTATCCAATAAATGTTAGAGGCTTAAAATGTGAATGAATCCAATTTTAAGAGTAAACAATCTAATATTCTTTAAAAGGTCGATTAACTGCCTTTTGATGGTGAACCTATTTTAAATCCAAATTTTGACAATATTATGTGTTATAAAATTCTTTTTTAGAATTGGGACATCAAAATTTACTTTGTGTAAATTGTTGGTATTTTTCCGATAATGTTCATTTTTTATGAATAGTGAAAAATGTTGTATTTTAATTTAAAACCTCTTTTTAATCTAATTTTTTTATATGTTTAGATTATCTTTTGAATTTGTTTTAAAGTCCAATTATAATTTATTTTTACCATTTAATCCAATAGTGGTTATTGGAATTAATTTCACTTTGAAATTGGACTTAAACCAGTGTCATTCTTTTAATAGATATTCTTTCTTAAAAACACGCTATTTGTTTTGAAAGCGGGAATTAATTATTAAATTAATTAATGCAACTTATATGTTTTTAATTTTGTAAAATAGAAATCATTTTTGAATTCGGAATATCAAATATAGATTAGGGTGAATTTTTGGTATTTTTCTGAAAAACATCAATTTTTGATGAATAGTGAAACCACTTAGTGGTAGTTAAAAAAACTGATTTTTCGTTTAAATGAAACTTTACCACTTATGTGATTTGATTTTCAAAAATCCGACATACATTGTTTTCATTAGGAATTAAAATTTGGTTCAATGATATTAAAATAATTTTTTGGTGAATAGTTACTTTTATGTTTTAATCGCGATTAGAGGTAATTAGTGTAGTTTAAGGTAAAAATAATGTTCTAATAATATGAAATGACCATGAAACATGTACTACCCTTATTTTATGAGTCATTTACGACAAAGAAAATCCATGGGTCAACTTGGGGACCCCATAGAGCCACTTTGGTAGAAAAATGAAATTAATGCCTTTTTATTTAAAGTTAAAATTAAAATGTCACAAACATGTGTTGTTTTACTAAAACAATTTATACATGGGGTTATAAAAGTCATATTTTTGACTATAAATATTAATTATAAAGATAAAAATATTTCCTACATCATGATATCTTTTTATAATTTTTTGACACTAAATAAATTAAATTATTTATGACACCATGATGATGGAGCGATTAGCTCATTATTTAACGATTTAAATAAAATGAAACGATAATGTAATATCTAAGAACTACACATGTCACAAACCTATTTTATGGGTGGATTTTGAAACCTTATCACCTTATCCCTGAAATATATCCTTTTGGGACCTTTAAAATCCGAAAAGTATTATATAATAATGTAATATTTTATAACTTTCCAAGAGTGCCCCTCCCCTCATCTTATAAAAGACCCCACCTCTACCACCTTACAAACATCTCTAAAGCCTTTGGATCAGCCAACCACTTCCCATTTAATCTCTCCACATCCCTATCTTAATCATTGAAGCCTCACCTTTGGGTAGAATCCATTCCAAGGAAGCATTTGAGCTCAAATCAAAAAGAGTTACCCGATTTAAAGGTAATGTCTTCCCTTGTGTTCTTTTTTTTTATTTTGCTTCTCCAACCCCATAAAATATTTTTATTACATTTTTTGTAACAAAAACAGTATCTTAAATATACTAGTATGTTTTTATAAGAAGGTTTATTGCTACACTTTCACACACCTCCGTCTAATGGTTAAATAACATACTATTTCTGTGGATGGTGAATTACTGCCTCACAAAATGATGATTGTTCAATATTCTTTTAACACCTTCAAAGGTGGCCATTAAGATGTCACTATATTTATATATGATATATAATATTTTTATGTTTTCCTTAAACTTCTGTATTTTTCATTTATGACATACCTTTATGGTTTCCATTATGGGTAAACATGATATCTTCATTTTAAGAAGTGCGGACTACCGCCCCCTCCAAGTGATTTGATTCGTTAATGCCATATGTGGGACGTATAAAGGATGAAATTAATGGTATTACATATGATATCCTACTGGAATTATAATATAATTTTATATCATTATTATTTAATTCCATTGAATACAAAAAAAAAAGAAATGAAATGAAAGTAGCGTTCATGCGTACGTACACCTTACCGTCTCCATGAACGGTACATTTCATTTCTTATCTCCAAATGTTATGTACTACTATAAGTACATATATATAATGGATATATATGTAATATATTACATCTAAATTATGGTTATAATTCTGTAATTATAATATATATATATCTCTCTCATTTTGTTTTAATTCCATTAATTTGACAAAAAATGAAAGTAGCGTTCATGCGTACGTATGGCCTACCGTCTCCATGAATGGTGCTTTTAATTTTTTATCTCCAAATGTTATGTAATAGTATAAAATGAATATATACTGGATATATATGATATTTAAAACATCAATACTATTCTTTATATGATGTAGCTATAACTACATGGAAAATTCTTTTCCAACAAGTTCAATTTTTACTCATGTACCGAACATCAACAAAAACGTCTGATATGAACTCACTTTATTAACAAATTATTATAACATTATAATATGTGATATTAAATGAATAATAATCTTTAAAGGAGGTCCTTAATAAATTACAAATTGACCAAAATTTATTATTCCGTAGATTAAAGAACGATCGAGTCTTGTCAGACACGAGGTAAGGGATCCTACCCCTCTCTTTCTTTTTAAGTACACTCTTTTATGTCTTTCCTTTTAAGATAATATTTCTTACTATTGGGATACTCTTTTATATTAATCCTACTTTACTTATTATGTTCATATGATGGGAGAGCATATTTTCTCTCATCAATCCATTTTGGAAGTTTTGAGTGGCGCTGTTTGGCAGCCGAATTTTTGTAAGAGATCCAACCTCTCTCTTTCTTTTTAAGTACTCTCCTTTATGTCACTTATTTTAAGCTCCTATTTTTTATTTTTGGGGATGTTATTTTATATTCCTCTTTCTGTAAATTTTATTTAAATATGATGAAAGACCCTATTTAATCTCATCAATCCATTTTTGGATGTTTTACGTGGTGCCGTTAGGATGCTGAGTTTTCGTAAGGGATTTTTAATCTCACTTTTATTCCCTTGAGATTTATGCTAAATTTTCCACCATTTCCTTTGAGTTGTATGTGTACTGCCCATTATTATACTCTTTGTTAATATAATTTCATTTATGGGTATTTATATATTCATTGTATGACCGTTCTTCAATGGAGTGTACGTTTCGAAAGTTACCCAAGTCGGTAAGGGATCCTTTCACCCTCCTCTTTTTAAAAGACTTCTTTTGTTATGTCTTTTCATTCACAAACTATTATGTTGGGATTTGTTCTTCTATATCCTTATTGATGTAAATTTTATGTCCAAGTGATGAGATACCCTTTTTATCTCTCATCGATTCATTTTCTGAATTTTGAAGTGACACCGTTAGGCTGTCGAATTTTTGCAACGGAACTTCTTAACCCAATTTTGATTCTTTGGGATAAACTTGTACTCCTTGAATATTTAGTTCTATGAATATGTGTGATTAACCTCTGATTTTTTTACACTTAATATCCACTTATATTTGGTGTATTCGTTTTTTCACACATAATTATGTAATTTATTTATCCTTAATCCAAGGACACCGTCTTTGTATGGGATTTCGTCTCAATCTCCATTCATTGAGCCATATTTTGTTTTATACACTGTAGAGACCCGAAGCCTGACATACATGGACATTACGTTACTTTTGCGGAATACTTACTACATAACAAACACACACACAAGGATCGTAATAGTTTAGTGTCTTTGGAAACTCATAATATAATCTTCTAATCGTGGTGAAAGATCTTCAACATCTCCCATAAAGATCTTCCCTTTTTTTACCTAAAAACTTTCTATATATCCTGGGGAAAAGAAAACATAAAAGGATGAGCTCAAATTCTTAGTAAGGGTAGAAAAAATAAATATCAATCACATCATATTCATAAGAACATAACATTTTGGAAATCTTAACCTGCAAAAGAGAGCATAATTTCATAACATGGGATAAATCATAGTAGTGAAATGAAATCCCAACAATCATAACATAAAACATGAAACTTTGTGGCATACACACATAATCATAGAGAATAATTTCTTATTAGTCAAGACTCATTGCCAAGACTATCTTAGTGGACAAAGTCCCTTTCTGAACCGAGTCACCCTCGTTTCAGTCCTGTTTCACTGAACCGGTATAACCTACCATTCCAGCCATGTCTATCTCATGAGATATAAAATATTTACCCAATGAATTGGAGGGAGATATAGGTCCCACCCATCTCATAATGATACCATTCTTATGTGTGCCACAAAATCATAAATCATACATCATTTCATAACCCATGTAATAAAAATGGGAATCTTAAATATCGTGACATCATAAAACAATTCATGTAAGATAAAGGAATTCATAAAAATTTAATTCCATCACAACATAATAAAATCAATGTAATTATAGTGATAAAACAGAACGCTTAATTATTTTATATGGAAAATAATTTTGATAAAACACTTGAACTCCATTCTTGAGGAAAATATCCTTTCTGCTTCAAAAAACACTTTTCCTTTCTTAACATGTCGTAAAATCATAAAATAAAAGAAGTTGATTAAAAATAAACTTGAAAACTTGTAAAGAAATCTTCTTGGAAAAAATGTTTTAAAAATCCATTCATGTCGTATAAGTTAAAAAAAACATTCTTCTTGTACTTTTGTCGGAAAAGTAAAAATGTACCTCGTACGAAAAACGACAAAAGATTCCTTTCGTATATTTTACTAAAAACTCACCAAAGGGTAAGATAGGTTTTAAACAATTTTATGTGGACGGAAATAATATTACATATTGAGGTAACATGGATGTGGATGATAAAATACACCCCAGTAAATACCAAAGTATATGCAATCTCGGATAAAAATGAGATTGTGATAATTCCCTTACCTTAGGTCTGATTTGCTTCGTAAGTGTCTGAACCTCCTGTATAATGATTTAAATAATGTCGTTTACTTATTACAGAATCATATTCATTGTTATGATATAATATATGGTTCACTTATGACTTTATATTACCTGTTCTTTTGTAAATTCCATGTTAAAGAGCGTTTTGGGTAAAATTGTTTCATTTTTCATCCGTGTTTTGACTTTTAATTATTTATATGATTACTTAGATCATGATTACTTAATTCCATAATATGAAACATGATTTATATATATATATTCAGAATATACATATATATAATAAATCAGTAAATGGAAAGAAATACACCGTTCATTGAGACGGTAGACCGTACGTACGCCTGAACGCTGTTTTCTTTTCCTTATTGAGTTGAATGGAATTAAGTAGATGACATACATATATATAAACATAAATATAGAATCATTATTATGTCATATATTTCATTATTAATTATTATATATACTTTATAATCTTTCATGAATGGTAAACGCGGAGAATGAATCTCATCGCGTCGTGGAGACGGTAGTCCGTACGTACGCACGAGCGATGATATCATTCTCATGATCATGGAATTGTATTGGAGTGTATGTATACTATTTCAGAATCAATATCACTTTACAAAAATCATATATAGTTATTATGTACACCATTATACCCATCCAAGTAAGATGGTGGTGGAAAATAGATTACACCACGGCGTGGAGACGGTATTCCGTACGTACGCACGCGCGGTGATTTCTTTTTCCGTAGGATGGATAGATGGTGAAATAGGGTTGTTTCATACTTATAATAACATATCGGTATATGAGTGATACTTATGTTATTAATTAATAATGAAACAACTAAAGAAGAAGAAGTGGAAGAATAAATAAAGATGAAAGAATAGGTAACGGACATTACCTCTTCTTTGAAGTGCTTCTTTGAGACCTCCTTTTAGGGCACTAAAATGGGTCTTTGAAGAAGAACAGAACCGCTAGGATGTTTCTAGGGAATTGGAGAAGATAATTTGGCAGGGGTTGGCAGAGCTTGAAGGCTCAAAGTTGTGTGAGGAAGAGAGGGAGGAGGTGCCCTTTTATAAGGGAGGAGATGGGCACCTTTGGAATAACTAAAAATATTATTTTATTATAAAGTCAAGTTCGGTTTTAAATATCTCCAAATTGATATATTTCTAAGCTAAGTTGGGGATGGGTCGAAAATACTCTCATCCAATAGAATTTATAAAAGTTTAGGTTCCTATTTTAACCTTATCATTTAGATTTAACATTAAGTTAAATAAGTTTACTTTTACCATGTCTTCTTGTGTTCGTATACTATAAGGTTAATAAACTTACTATAAGCAGACAAACGAACCCCAAGTTGTTTATTATTAATATATATAACTTTATCTTAGTCATTTGTCCAAAACGTATATTTTTATGAATAAAATAACAATTACTAATATAATATTTGTTTTAAAAACTATTTTATGTCAATTTTGACACTATTTAGTAATTGATTTTTGTGTAAATCATAACAGAATGATTAGTTCGAACAAAGTAAATTAAATCAATATTAACATGTCATATTAACCGAGAAAATTAGTGGAATTCATAAAAAGTCTCAAATTATATTTATTTGGGTATTTATAACATCAATTATGTCAATATTTCATTAATAAGATAATTTCTGCATCATCGTTGTGTCATAAATAAATTAAATTATTTAATGTCTAAAAATTACAAATAAAATACCATTATGTAGGAATTATTTTTATATTTCTAATTAATATTTATAGCCTAATTTATCTTATGTATAACCCCATATTAAAAATGATTTACTTATTAAACATTGATTTTATCTATTTTAACCCTTCTTTAAATAAATTAATAATAAATGTCCTAATCTAATCCAAGTGGGCCTAAATGGTCATATTGTATTCCTAAGGTTGTTTTTGTTCGAATTACACTTATCCAATAGAATTAGGACATGTGTTAGGGTAATAATAATATCATTTTTACCCTTAATTACCCTATTTACTTTTAACCGTGGTAAAAAAAATAAAAAGTTACTATTCACCAAAAAATTATTTTCATCTCATTGAACCACATTTTACTTACTGGCATCAACCGTGTCTCTCGGATTTTCGAAATTCCACTCACAGAAGCGGTAAAATTAAGTTTTATTAAAAATTCAGTTTTTTAACTACCACTTAGTGCTTTCACTATTCATCAAAAATTGAATGTTTTCAGAAAAATACCAAAAATTAGGCCTAAGCTATATTTGATATTATGAACTCAAAAATGATGCCTATTTTACAAAATTCAAAACATATCAGTTATTAACTAATTTAAAAATTAATTTCCATCGTCAAAACAAATGGCATGTTTTTAAGAGATAATAACTATCAAAAGATTGACACTTGTTTATAACTGGTTTAAATGTGAAATTACATCAAATAACCAAAATTGTATTATATTGTAAAAATATATTCTAAATATACTTTAAAACCAATAAAATTAATAATTTATCACTATTAATTATTTCTATTAAAAAGGTTGTTTTTAATTAAAATTTAGTAATTTTCACTATTCATCAGAAAATGAAAGTTATCCGAAAAGTACCAAAATTTCACCCTAATCTAATTTCAATATTACGAATCCAAAAATGAATTCCATTTTGAAAAATAAAATTTACAAAATTTCAAAAAGTGGTTATTACTATTCCCAACGGCTAGTTTTAATAATATTTTAATAACATATTGTTGTTTAGTGAAACTCGTTATTGCGTACTACACACGCTATCAAGGAAGGTCGCGATTTCGTGTAATGCAAGGAAAGTCAAGGATGTGTGTTGTGCATGCTCCTTTTGGTGTAGCGTACAACACAAGACATTAATGAAATTAAAAAGATTATTTTTCATAAAATCTCGGGCTGTTAAATTCTACCCCCCTTAAAATGAATTTCGCCCACGAAATTCGTCGGGGTTATAAATGGTTTACTATTCGAAAGTTTATTTAATAGAAACCCACATCGTAAAAAGGAATACCAAAACCAATCTTTAAAAAAAGTATGAAACGTAACGGTTACCCAAATAAACTAATCACTCGGTTTCCACATAGGTGAAAATATTGATATGGAAGAGAAATCTAACCATCATGTTCTGATGGAGAGTGGTAGAGAACATGGCTATGAAAAAGCCAAAAATCACAAAGCCATAGATTTGTGATTATCTAAGGTAACATCTGATTCATCAGATATAAGGGCAGTAGGACAACATTTTTGGTTTTTCAAGATCATTTCCCTAATGTTGATGAAATTGGAATTAGAAGAAATACTTTCGTGATTTTGGTATAGTCTCACCGTTTGTCATTATTTGGACAATTTCCACTTCATCTCTTAAAGAAATGAAGTTGAATTTGTCATTCGTGACGTGTTAGCAGATCATGTGATATAATGATGGGTCATTCCATCTCTCTCAAACAAAAGGATAGAAAAGATATCAAAAAATACATAGGTCCATCTATAGTGAGATTAATCATATATGGTTCCAAAAATGGACTTATACTTAATATATCATATGGCTTAATATAATAAAACTAGTTTCTACTAAATAGGGACTTCCTGTAGGCTAATGGTAGGCGATAAAGGCCAGTCGCACTTCGGTTGTGGGTTCGATTCCCACAGCCTTGTCCGACGCGATGGGTTGTTGCCCGTCCTGCAGGTTGTCCATTTTCTAAGACTATATTACTATAACATCCCATCAATAATATCGAAAAAACTTCTATCCTTAAACAATACTAACTTATGTCCAACATAATCCATTCCAATCTTTAGGCTTATCCATAATACTTCAGTCCAATCTCATAATATAGTGAAAATGATTACCAGAGATTTAATACCATCGTTGATCCCCATATATCATAAGATATGTCTTTTTGGTCACATTCTAAACATTCAAAGGCCTTAATCATGTATTCTCTTGAATACCCATTGAACCATAGTGAAAACATTAATGCAGTTAAAAGTTAACACTTTTCACATACCAAAATCCTCAAAATTCTATATACTTAAACCAAGATATCACTTAGTCCTTATATCAATCATGAGCTCATGAATACTGTTAAACATTTCATTTTCTCATTTTCCCTTCATTATGCGCATATCATCTTATTTCCAAAAATATCTGAATAACCTTTAATGGATACTGGTACCATTAATCATACAATTTCAAAACTCAAGGAAAGACAACAGTGTAACAATCCTTAGATGTCACTTTATTCCATAGTACCATGAGATTACTTACACAACATTACACATGATAAACATGTAATCATTCCACTACATTCTTAAACCATTGACCGAGCTTCAAAAATTCTTTCATCTCACATATCATTTGTAGTCTCTTCATCATCATCAACATAAATTCTACCCATATGACCATACTGATTCTCTTCATGAGACTTTCCCTTAGGACATTGGTTTGCATAATGCTCATACATTCCACATTTAAAACATTTAACCATTGTTGATGTCGTAGCAAAACCATTATCCTCATCCCTGGTGTTAACTGAACCTTTTCCTTTTCACTTACTAGCTTTGTGTCCTTCTTTTCCACACCCAAATCATCTTCCAGTTCCTTTGAAACATTTCCTTGATGCCTCTTCCCACATGATTTACATAGGGGAAATTGAACTTTATTTCCTCTATGATCATCATGAAACTCCATCTTTCTCTTATTAGCCGAGTCAGGAAACTTAACATTTTTTACTTTATTGATCATATTATGAGATTGATGATGCGGCATAATAATGATGTTTGGACTTCCAAATCCCATTTCATTTGGTTTCTCATGAAGAATATCATTCCATTGTCCATCATATCCTCCATTATCGTGAATCATCTTTTTTCTAGCCATTTTCTAAAACCCAAAAAGAATAGTGTGAGAGGAAAAAATCATGCTAGGGAAAAAGACACAATAAAGGTGGAGTACCTTCAATATCTAACATCTTACGTTTAATTCTATGATCGTTAGCATAATTATAGTACTATAACCTATACGTATACTTAACCTTAGGGACATCCCTAGACATACCTTATAAATATCTCTAGGGATCTCACTAACGTTTTCGAATCCTAGTTTCCAAAGGTTGACTAAACCTTTCCTCTGATACCAACTGTAGAGACCCGAAGCCTGACGTACATGGACATTACATTACTTTTGCGAAATACATAGTACATAACAAACACACACACAAGGATCGTAATAGTTTAGTGTCTTTGGAAACTCGGAATATAATCTTCTAATCGTGGTGAAAGATCTTCAACATCTCCCATAAAGATCTTCCCTTTTTTTTTACCTAAAACCTTTCTTTATATCCTGGGGAAAAGAAAACATAAAAGGGTGAGCTCAAATGCTCAGTAAGGGTAAACAAAATAAATATCAATCACATCATATTCATAAGAACATAACATTTTGGAAATCTTAACCTGCAAAAGAGAGCATAATTTCATAACATGGGATAAATCATAGAAGTGAAATGAAATCCCAATAATCATAACATAAAACATGAAACTTTGTGGCATACACACATAATCATAGAGAATCATTTCTTATTAGTCAAGACTCATTGCCAAGACTATCTTAGTGGAAAAAGTCCCTTTCTGAACCGAGTCACCCTCGTTTCAGTCCTGTTTCACTGAACCGGTATAACCTACCATTCCAGCCATGTATATCTCATGAGATATAAAATCATTACCCAATTCATTGGAGGGATATATAGGTCCCACCCATCTCATAATGATACCATTCTTATGTGTGCCACAAAATCATAAATCATACATCATTTCATAACCCATGTAATAAAAATGGGAATCTTAAATATTGTGACATCATAAAACAATTCATGTAAGATAAGGGAATTCATAAAAATATAATTCCATCACAACATAATCAAATCAATCTAATAATAGGGATAAAACAGAACCCTTTATTATTTTAGATGGAAAATAATTTTGATAAAACACTTGAACTCCATTCTTGAGGAAAATATCCTTTCTGCTTCAAAAACACTTTTCCTTTCTTAACATGTCGTACAATCATAAACTAAAAGAAGTTGATTAAAAATAAACTTGAAAACTTGTAAAGGAATCTTCTTGGAATTAATTTTTTAAAAATCCATTCATGTCGTATAAGTTAAAAAAAACATTCTTCTCGTACTTTTGTCGGAAAAGTCAAAAAGTACCTCGTACGAAAAACGACAAAAAATTCCTTTCATATCTTTTACTAAAAACTCACCAAAGGGTAAAATAGGTTTTAAACAATTTTAGGTGGATGGAAATAATATTACATATTTAGGTAACATGGATGTGGATGATAAAATACACCCCAGTAAATACCAAAGTATAAGCAATCTCGGATAAAAATGAGATTGTGATAATTCCCTTACCTTAGGTCCGATTTGATTCGTAAGTGTCCTAACCTCCTGTATAATGATTTAAATAATGTCATTGACTTATTACAGAATCATATTCATTTTTATTATATCATATATGGTTCACTTATGACTTTATATTACCTGTTCTTTTGTAAATTCCATGTTAAAGAGTGTTTTGGGTAAAATTGTTTCATTTGTCGTCCGTGTTTTGACTTGTAATTATTCATATGATTACTTAGATCATGATTACTTAATTCCAGAATATATAACATGATATATATATATATATATATTCAGAATATACATATATATAATAAATCAGTAAATGGAAAGAAATACACCGTTCATAGAGACGGTAGACCGTACGTACGCATGAACGCTATTTTCTTTTCCTTATTTAGTTGAATGGAATTAAGTAGATGACATACATATATATACACATAAATCCAGAATCATTATTTTGTCATATATTTCATTATTAATTATTATATATACTTTATAATCATTCATGAATGGTTAACGTGGAGAATGAATCTCATCGCGTTGTGGAGACGGTAGTCCGTACGTACGCACGAGCGATGATATCGTTCTCATGATCGTGGAATTGTATTGGAGTTTATGTATACTATTTCAGAATCAATATCACTTTACAATAATCATATATTGTTATTATTTACACCATTATACCCATCCATGTAAGATGGTGGTGGAAAATAGATTACACCACGGCGTGGAGACGTTATTCCGTACGTACACACACGTGGTGATTTCTTTTTCCGTAGGATGGATAGATGGTGAAATAGGGTTGTTTCATAATTATAATAACATATCAGTATATGAGTGATACTTATGTTATTACTTCATAATGAAACAACTAAATAATAAGAAGTGGAAGAAGAAATAAAGATGAAAGAATCGGTAACAGACATTACCTCTTCTTTGAAGTGCTTCTTTGAGACCACCTTTTAGGGCACTAAAATGGGTCTTTGAAGAAGACCAGAACCTCTATTATGTTTCTAGAGAAGTGGAGAAGAGAATTTGGCAGGGGTTGTCCGAGCTTGAAGGCTCAAAGTTGTGTGAGGAAGAGAGGGAGGAGGTGCCCCTTTATAAGGGAGGAGAGGGGCACCTTTGGAATAACTAAAAATATTATTTTATTATAAAGTCAAGTTCGGTTATAAATAGCTCCAAATTTATATATTTAGAAGCTAATGTGGGGATGGGTCGAAATCCTCTAATCCAATATAATTTATACAAGTTTAGGTTCCTATTTTAACCTTATCATTTAGATTTAACATTAAGTTAAATAAGTTTACTTTTACCGTGTCTTCTTGTGTTCTTATACTATAAGGTTAATAAACTTACTATAAGCAGACAAACGAACCCAAAGATGTTTATTATTAATATATATAACCTTATCTAAGTCATTTGGCCGATCCATAGATTTTTAGGAATAAAATAACAATTACTAATATTATATTTGTTTTAAAAACTATTTTATGTCAATTTTGACACTATTTAGTAATTGATTTTTGTGAAAATCATAACAGAATGATTAGTTCGAAAAAAGTTAATTAAATAAATACTAACATGTCATATTAACCTATAAAATTAGTGTAATTCATAAAAAGTCTCAAATTATATTTATTTGGTTATTTATAACATCAATTATGTCAATATTTCATTAATAAGATAATTTCTGCATCATCGTTGTGTCATAAATAAATTAAATTACATAATGTCTAAAAATTACAAATAAAATACCATTATGCAGGAAATCTTTTTACCTTTATAATTAATATTTATAGTATAATTTATCTTATGTATAACCCCATATTAAAAATTATTTAATTATTAAACATCGATTCTAACTATTTTAACCCTTCTTTAAATAAATTAATAATAAATGTCCTAATCTAATCCAAGTGGGCCTAAATGGTCATATTTTATTCCTAAGGTTGTTTTTGGTCGAATTACACTTATCCAATAGAATTAGGACATGTGTTAGGGTAATAATAATATCAATTTTACCCTTAATTAACCTATTTACTTTTAACCGTGGTAAAAAAAAATAAAAAGTTACTATTCACCAAAAAAATATTTTCATCTCATTGAACCACATTTTACTTACTGACATCAACCGTGTCTCTCGGATTTTTGAAATTCCACTCACAGAAGCGGTCAAATTTCGTTTTATGAAAAATTCAGTTTTTTAACTACCACTTAGTGGTTTCACTATTCATCAAAAATTGAATGTTTTCAGAAAAATACCAACAATTAGGCCTAAGCTATATTTGATATTATGAACTCAAAAATGATGTCTATTTTACCAAATTAAAAATATATCAGTTACATTAACTAATTGAATTTTTTTTTTCCGTCGTCAAAACAAATGGCGTGTTTTTAAGAGATAATAACTATCAAAAGATTGACACTTGTTTATAACTGGTTTAAATGTGAAATTACATCCAATAACCAACATTGTATTAAACTGTAAAAATATATTCTAAATGTACTTTAAAACCAATCAAATTAATAATTTATCACTATTAATTATGTCTATTAAAAAGGTTGTTTTTAATTAAAATTTAGTAATTTTCACTATTCATCATAAAATGAAAGTTATCCGAAAAGTACCAAAATTTCACCCTAATCTAATTTCGATATTAAGAATCCAAAAAATGAATTCCATTTTGAAAAATAAAATTTACAAAATTTCAAAAAGTGGTTATTACTATTCATAACGGCTAGTTTTAATAATATTTTAATAGCATATTGTTGTTTAGTGAAACTCGTTATTGCGTACTACACACGCTATCAAGGAAGGTCGTGATTGCGTGTAATGCAAGGCAAGTCAAGGATGCGTGTTGTGAATGCTCCTTTTGTTGTAGCGTACAACACAATACATTAATGAAATTAAAAAGAATATTTTTCATAAAATCTCGGGCTGTTACATACACAACCTTCTTTTATAAGGTGTATAAACCCATTTTACTTTTATGTTTATCCAAAAGGAATCTTTTTTATAAAAATAATTTTACTAAACGGCAAAAGGGAATGACTTTGTCATACGTATGCGGCGACAACGACTTCTCCACCACAGTGACCATTATTTGAGTTTCGGCTTCCTCAAAAAGCCATACCTTTTTTTTAATGAAAAAAATACCATGTTTTACTTTTCTTTTATTTTGGTATTGAAAATGGTTTTCATAATGTTTTTATATCAATGTTTTTTATTGATATCTTGTGATTGAAAAGTGGAAATTTTATGTTTCCTTTATGCATGTTTTATGTGATACGATTATGTTATGGTTCTTGGGAATTATTATGAAGACGGGTGGTTCCGTGATAAACTAAGGGCGGGTGAGCCCGTTATAGCTCTCCAATGCATTGGGTAATGCTAAGGGGTTAAACTTTAAGGTTTTTCCGAAGAGATTTAGGGAATATACTGTGATGGGTATTCCAAACGTAACCACGAGGGTTGCTCCCTAAGTAAGAATGTTATGAATTCCTGAAGTTACCTTTATGCCTTATGATTTCTATGTTTTATTCATGATTTGATGAGGTATGTTAAAGTGATTATGTTTTATGAGTAAAGTATTATTTCATTGATTCTTATGTATACATGTACTCATGTTTCCTTTCCATATTTTTATATCCCTTACTGATCTTTTTATGCTCATCCCAAGTTTTTGAAATGTTTTACACAGGACTTAAAGATGAATTGGGTCAAGGATGGCATCAAGGAAAGACATGCTATCTAAAACATTTAACTAGACATGTTTCTTTTAGGATTATTTATTTATTTATGGAAACTTAGTAGAAGTGTCTACTTTGTAATCTTCTGAGATGTAATAGTTATGTCCTAATTCTCTAAAACTCTAAACCTGAAAAGATCTTCAATGTGAATTATTCATTTAATTAAATATTACATAAGGTTTAAGGTCGAGGCCTTATATTTCTAGCATGGTCCTTTTCAATCCTCATTTTGTTCAGAACTCCTTGATCCATCCTACTCAATGCATGTGCTCACTTATTTTCCTTCATAAGGTGGTAGTGTATTGAACCATCATAATCCTTATGTATCTAGAGCCACATCCTTTTCCTCATGTTGAGTTCTTTCTTTGATAATATATATTTCAAACTCTTATGATCGGTATATATGTCACATATTTCATCTTATAGATAGTGTCTCCATATCTCCAATGAAATGATTATTACTGCTAAATCAATATCATGTGTTAGATAGTACTATTCGTGACTTTTTATCTTCCTTGATGAATAGTCAACAAATCTATCATTATACATAAGGATACAAATAAGTGATTTCTTTGATTCATCACTATATATCACTTTTTTATCATTTACTGATGGTAGAGTCCAGATTAGAGAATTCACAAGCCTTTAATTCAATTATTATAAATATAATTCACATTAATTAATCCACATGAATTTAACCTCTTTACGAGTAATATTGGTAAACGTGCTAGATAATCAGGTGATGTTATGAATGAAATGCTGATAATAACTAGATAAACCTATAAAACTACATACCTATATTATGTTCATTGGAATAGGGCATTCTAGAACTATGTTTTTCTTCGAAGGATTGGCTTATATTCCATCCATTAAGAAAATATGTCCATAATAGAAACAAATTGAAGCAAAAATTTACACTTTCTAAACATTTCAAATAGTTCATTTCTAATAAGATTCTTCAGAACAATCCATATGCGATTCTCATGGTCTTCATAGATTCTGGAGTATTCCAAAATATCATCAATAAATACCACAAAACAGTTATTAAGATATTCCTTGAAAACTATGTTCATTATGTCCATGAAAAAGAAGGATGAATTTGTCAATCCAATTGGAATTACTGTAAACTCATAATTACCATACTTAATTTGAAATTTTGTGTTTGTAATATCTTGATTTATTACATGAAACTAATGATATTCAGATCAGAGGTAAATCTTTGAAACATAATGAGATATATGAAGTTGATCAAATAAGTCATCAATACAAGGAATGAGATATATGTTCTATATCGTAAGAGAATTAATTTATCTATAGTCAATCTATAGTCTCATGGATCCATATTTTTTCTTAAGAAAGAGAAGTTATGATCTCCATGGAGAAACACTAGGGTGGATAAATCCTTCACCACTCAATTCTTGTATTTGATTCTTTAATTCTATAAACTCCACTATGGAAATTCTATAAGGATTCTTTGATATTAGCCTTGAACCATGAATTAAATCTACAGGGAACTAAATATACTTATCTAGAGGATTTATAGGTAAATCATATGGAAATACATAAAACTTTTATTGCAAAAGTGGTACATCCTCAATTTGAGTATTTTCTTCCTCACCCATAGATATTACATTATCTTCCTCCATAATAATTGCATTTAGTAGATCTAATGGTGGTGGATCTAGAAAATAATCAGATGGTGATTTTTTTACTCTAAAGATAATGTATTATACACCTTCCTCATAAATCATAATTTCCTTCATCTTGAAATAGATTTTCGCATCATATTTGGAAGGCTAATCCATAACAAGGATTGTGAAAAATTAAACCATTGGTGTGATGAAAAAATCAGTAGATAAAGCACATTGATATTCCATAATGGGAACTAATTAACATATCTGTGTTGCAAAGATACTTCCCTTAGGGGTTTTGATAGAAAGGACTTATGCTAACAATAATTGGAAATATATAATTTTTAATGCAACAAGGGATGATATAAAGGAATGTGATGATACAAAATCAAAAAAAGTATTGTATAAGTTTGAGGAAACCATTAATATACCCACCACCACATTATTAGGAACTTCAACTTCAGCAGTTGTGATGGCATAATATTTCTCTTTCACCCATGCAATTTTTATATGAAATATTTTCTAACACTTTAGACAATCATTTTTTTTATTTTCCCATATATATTCAATTTTATAATTATACTATGGTAAATACTTATTTCCCTTACAATCATGGGATTGGTGGAATTTTTCTCTACAAATTTAATAGACTCCTTGTCCTTTTAAGCTTGCTCCTAGATGTTTCATTCCATAAGTATCACATGTTAGAAAACCACCTCTTTTATTATCCCCTTTATTCATTATTTCATCCACTTCCCAATTCAACTATTGCTTTCCCTTAACCTAATATGACATGGGGAATTATTTTTTGTTTCGATAGCACATGAGACTATATCATCATATGATGCGAAATTTTCAGAGACTGGTTCCCTTCAGAGGAATGGTTTTAGACAATCAAATACATTGATCTATATTACTCCTTAGAGTAAATATGTAGTCCATGACATGACTTGATAACCTTTTAAATTTGGATTCATACATGAAAACATTTTCAACCTCATTCTTCCTTAGATTCAAGAATGCTTTTTCCATACCCACTATTTTATTGCGATGGAAATATTTTTCTAGGAAAAATTTAATAAAATACCTAAATTTCTTATTTTAAATTTCATAATCATACTTTGTGATTTGAATTAGTGACCACCATTGATACACATCTCAGGATAGATGACAAACTACTTTTAAAACCTTCCTTATTTTTTAATTTTCCCTATGTGAAATATATTCTCGAAGGGACTTATACATTGCTCAGTTGTAAATGGGTTTGTAGTCCCATTTAATGATAGAGGGTGTTTTCATATAAAGAGGTCTAAAATTTCTACTCCATATTGTGGATCAGGATACTCTATATGGGTACAGTTACTGTTCATAACATGAGTTAGCTATCCTTGTATAGTTATAAGTTTCCTAGTAACAATCAGAGCTCTGATACAAACATCATTATCTTGCATAGGATGGAAATCCCTACATGGGATATATGCATTGATGCAGTTCTCATTCCACCTATTAGGATCCATTTATAAATAATGAAATACACTAGATTTGGTTTCAAATTGTAATGTATAGTATCAAACTAGAAAAATACTAAACATTAATTTTATTTTTATGAATAAGTAATCTCATAATAATAAACGTGGTTTCTTTCGAGACTTATTATCTATTAAATATGTCAAACTAGTTTGTAAATAAAATGTGACTTATCTTAAGAATATCCACCAGGAGTGTCAAACCAGTTGTGATATAAGGCCCATTTTCACGTAACAGTTACCCTAATAGAGTCATCGGATGCCCTGTCAGAGTTGTTTACCCTAGGTACTTCTTTTCCAAAACAATGTCCAGTTACAGTATCCAGACAAGGATGCGTTGCTAAGAATATTCACATAATATCTACCATACCAAAATTTTTAGATGTTCTTTTATACTTATAATCAATGTTTATATCATGGATATGTTTAAAAATATATGTTCTTTAAATCTAGTTTCCATAGTTTTGACTAAACTTACTCTAATACCAACTATAAGGTCCCCAAACCGTGTTGTCTGTAGTCAGTGCCTTACTTTATTGCATTGGTAAAATTATAAGGAATAACATCCTGAAGAACCTAATATATTATTATAATTGGAAAACCATATACATACAAAATTGTTACATATACAAATGAAATCAAATACAATATATCAACTTCTTTGGAATCATACATAAACTTCCAGATTATACCTCTAGGTCTTTCATAATACACATATTCACTTTCTAAAGAAAACAAAACATAATAATGGGGTGATGTCATGTGGTTATTAAGGAAAACTAAATACAAATAATGTAATCATAAATATATACATTATTCATGGTGAATAAAAAAACACATGCCTTTAAAAACAAATATGATCATTATATGATATGAATGAAAGATGAGTAAATAAATCCATATAACTGATCATAAGAGAATGAACCATAATCATGGATGTTATACTATTCAAATATCACATGGTTTACCAATTTCTAATATCATAATGATGGAATTTATACTATCCGAAATTTGAAATATATCAACAAATCCTCAACCAAGATGTCTGAAAATACTAGGGTAAGACCTCGACCAAAACCCAATTATGTTTTGTATGATGAGACCTATCGATGAATAAAGGGGCTATAGAGGGCCCCACCCATCACTCAATACGTCCAATACATTGCTCACATGAATGGTGAAAATCATAAACAACATGAACATATGATATGTAAATCACATCCCCTAATCTGTAAACACAATCACTAAACAATCTGAGTAGCACGGTGAATGGTATCAAGATAGCACATCCATAGTAAAACCGGTCAAAATCCTTTTAATATGATATTTTAGATGAAAATAATAAGAAATAATTGTTAATAAATCATAAAATTCAACATAGGTGTTTAAATAATAGAATATACTCAAATAAAAACATCGAGTAATTCTTGAGAGAGATACCCCTTTTACATTACAAAGAATTGTTATTTTGGAAAAATTGTTTTCATTTTTAATAACTACTTTTACAAAATCAGTAATGAAAAAAATTATTTTTTCATGAAAAAATTATTTATTTTCAAATAATAATTTTTCCATAAAACATATTACATATGGTACTTAAAAATGGGTAATAAATCAAGACGATCCCTTTAATTGGGCTTGCACATCATGGAGAATTTAAAAGTGAACCTTGAAAAAACATATATTTACTATAAATAAAAGGAGGAATGATCTAGAAACATTAGTTTGGAATTTATACATAGAAATTTAAATTATTTATATAAAAATAATGAAGAATTACATTGGTTTATTGAGGAAGAAATCATAACCCGAATGAAAATGGAGGTTCTTGAATAAATCCCTTACTTTATGTTCGAATGTGTTCTACACATGACCTTAGCTTCTAGGAAAATCAAATGAAATCATTAATTAATTAATTAATAACAATATATACTTCTATTTGATTTAGTATATTTTTATTAAGTTCATTTATTTTGTTTTTGAGAAGATAAAAATTCAATTCTATTTCATAAGAGCATTCATTTCATTGGTTTTGACAATCAGTATACTTTTATATGGGAATTGATGTTCATGTGGAATTGGTATAATTATAAAAAATTGAATTTATATTATATTAATGGTAATAAAAAATTTTAAATGATATTTATACTATTTTACTATATGTTATGATGATGAATCTTTAGAGACGACATTATGTGATAATCTTTTACATTAATACGTTAGTTATTGAACATAACAAACTCATTTTGTTTTATAATTTTCTATTATATAAATACATTACATAAATAAAATAGGAAATATTTTAATAAATATATTATAGTATTTTATAACCATAAAAATGGTTTCATTACCGGCCTTGAAGGATAAATTGTAGAATGAAAATCTGTTTTCAATGATGTTTTAAATCTGCACCTCTCAGATAATAATTTTTTTTAAAATAAAAGAGAGTAAGAAAGGATTTTGAGTAAGGATATAAAATTAAAATGATATCATATAAGTATATAGATGATACATGGGTTATCATGATAATTTTTACATAGAAGGTTATTATATAATAATAAAATAAAATAACATGAAGAGAAAATATAATGAGAATGAGGAGGATTAAACCTCTTGAATACCCCTCCTTGAGAACCTCCTTAAGGGGATTGGTTTTGTTATTTTAATGATACCAATATGTCATGAAATTATATTAGAGTCTTGGTAATTTTATTAGGTAGACATATGATAGGGATCAGTTTCTAAGGATTCAGGAGAAGTGGTGGTCAGTCGTCATTTTTATAGTGGATGAGTGGGTATATTTCTCGTTATTTTGTTCATTATTTTATTATTTTGATCAATACAACCAATAGTATTGATTCATGGGACAAAATAATGTAATAAGTGAAAGTGATTTCAAACTAAGGGTGATTTTATCATTCATAAATATCTTATGACTCAATAAATCATGTATTTTTTATTTATCTTAAATTATCATATTTTACTATTGGACAAAAATTCAAGATTTTTTTTAAAAAATACAAAAGTTCAACCTAACCATTTTTTGAAAAATAGAATTCAAATATGAACTCAATTTTAGGAATATAATTTTCTAAATATTATAAATAAAGTTTTCATTTAAAGTCATCATTTACTTGACAAAAATTAACGATTTTAAATCTATTAATGATTTTATAACACTTTTAAAAATTTACTACAGTCTCATAAAATTATCGTAAAATAAATAGAAAAGTAAATGTTAATTTATGAATATATTTTATAGGAATATATATTCTTTTAAATTTTAAATTATAAAATTTTAATTAAATATTTATGACTTTGGAAAATTAAGAACACTTAATTTAACAATTTTTAAAACATTCATTTAATTATACTATGATATAATTACCTGATTCTTTAATTTATATGGTGACTTAATTTTATTTAAACATTCAAGGGTGATGTTACTATTCATAAGTTAGATTTTCCATTCATAAAGGTCATATTACAATTCCTAAAGTTAATTTACTATTTCATCGGTATAGGTTCCTTAACATCTAGATTTACCTCTTATTTCATTAATTATTTATTTATGATGTTTTTATTAAGTTTTATATGTTAGTTTATGTGATATATACTATTTTAAATAAAAATAATAAAGAAAATTACATTGGTAGAGTTATGGGTCGTTACATGCAAAGCCTTCCAGAGGGAGTCTGAGCCATTCCAAATTCAACACTTTGTGATTGGATTCATGGATTGAATATCTGCACCCCTCCTAGTATCCTATCCAGGTTACATTCATGTTAATTATCCTTTCCACTATCCTTCTTTAAGGGAAGTTAATCTCTATTTTTCTTAGATCTATACTGTGTTTTGTGTATCTATATCTTGGAGTGTAGATTTAGATATTCATTTAAGATATCATGATTTGTTCAATATTTATTTATGTTATAGATCAAGATCTCATTCTATTCAGTTACTCCACTAAATTTTGGGGGATTTCTATTTGTATATTGTTCATTGATGAAAATTGAGGTAGGTGGTCTATTATTTAACTCACATAATCCTCATATTAATTTTGTGTATGTGATTCAATAATTTATACGGTTCATTTAGTAATTATAATTTCTAATTTAATTAATTAATTTGTTCAATTAATATATTTAGTAATTGAATTTTTTGATTTAATAATTGAATTTTGGAAATGGGGTTAATTAATTATTAGGACACTTATTAGAATTTATAATTATGTGTTAAGAAAAATTAATTATTGAATTAATTATTGAATTTAGAATTATGAATGGGAATAATTCTTCCTTGAATTAATTGTGTTATATTTAGATTCATTGATTTTATTAATTTATTGTTGGAATGAATTAAAAGGATTGATGTGATTAATTAATCATTGGGTCAATTAACATAATTTTGTGTGATTAATTAATTATTTAATTAGTTAATGTAAGTGATGTGATTAATTAATTGTTGTTTTAATTAATGAAAATGGGTATTATAAATTAGTTTTTTAATTAATTGATCAAATAATTTTTAAATGGATATTGATTGTTTGTTACATTTTTGTAATTATGCGAGCATGGAGTAGCCCATGGGTTTACTAGGGTGTGGGAGAGGGATTTCTAGAGGAAGACCTTGAGAGATTCTATTTTGTTTTCCAAAGGAACATGATTTACCTAGGAGATGAAGATAGTGAGAGAATCCATTTTGATTTCTAAAGGACTGTGAGACCTCTTCGAGATGGGATAGGGAAAGGACTGTGAGATCATACCCCTTTTACCAGAAAGAAATTTTTCCTCATTTAGTATCTCCCACAGAAGTCCCTTGAGGTTAGATCCCGATGTCCACAATACTCATGTCAAATTTCATTACTTGTTTTATATATTTAGTGAGATATAAATTATGATAATGAATGGAGCAATGGTTCATGTTTTGGAACAATTTGAAGAAGATTTTGAGGTTTTTGTTTCCTCGATAACCTAGGGGTTTATGTTTTCAAATAAATAATAATTCATATTGTGATGTCTATTTAATTATTAATTTACATATTTTTATGTAACAAGATACACAATTTTTTATTTTATAATTTTTAGAAATCTTTGGTGTTTCCCTACTTAGTTATACTCACACCCTCCATGGGATACTTTATTAGAACCATAATAGAGTTATTTTTAGAAAGTAAAATGGAAAACAATCTGTACTAGATTGCTAGATAGGGATGAAGCATGGATGAGAGTACCAAACACGATTTTGGACACACTTGGGGGAGTTGTCGGAGTCATTATATTGGGTTGAATTTTGGATAAATGGTACATACATTGTCATGTAATATTTTCAACATTATTTTTGATGTTATATTTACAATTTAGGACAATTTGTGACACTGGTTCTTTCAGGATAATATTATATGTTATTCTGTTATTTTTTTTTATTTTTGAGTGGTGTATTACTATGATAAAAGAGGGTATAACTTCAAAATGATCTATATATATAAATTAACATCTATTAGGATGACTCTAGCATATGGGGTGGAATTCTTGAGGTTATGTGGTAGTTCATCTTTGGGCACCAGGTTGTGGAACACAGAATGGGACATTACAAAGTTGTATCAGAGCCCTTTTTTTTATTTTCATTTATATTACTATTTTGGAGAGGAGGAAAATAAAATTGAACGATCCAGGTTGTGGACATAATATGAATAAGATTTTTAATCCTACATATGGTGGAAAACCCAAGTACCCAAGGATGGATTTCTATTATTGATCAGTTTTGTTATATTTTGTTATTATTTCACCTAGGGTGATGCACTTGTTGTGTGATTTGATTATTATTTTTGAGATTTTATTTGATTTTATATTTATTAATCATCTCTTGATAAGGAATGAGTATTTAGTATGCTTGCATCATCCTAGGGACCCATGATTATTTTGTGACATGTATCATTTTAGGCACACATGGGAAAAACATTTTAGGGTAATTGTTGAGCATGCCCTATTTTTTCCTACTTGAGAAATTGAATAGAAAATGGTTCTTAATATGAAATTGAAAATTGTGAAATGAAAAAATAAATGTGAATAAATAGGTTTATAATGTAATATTAATAATTATATAGTGCCTTATCTTGTTAACTAGGACCTAGGTGCAGGATGGTTACAGTTAGTGATAGTGCCTCAGTTTGGACCATGTGGTGATGTTTGGGGAATGGTCCAGTTACGATTTAACTATAGAAAATTGTGATAAAGTAATACTATTATTCATAATATTTTTGCATGTGATCATATTGATTTTCCACTATGATTATTCTGGTTGAGAATATTAAAAGAGAATTTGGTGGGAGATGCTCCACTAGTAGAGGAACCAGAGGCACCAAGAGTGCTGGTTAAGGATGTAAGGGAGTAGTTTTAAGAGAACGTCACGTGCTTCATGAAATTTATGGAAGGATTACATATTTGGGTTATGAAATTCATATTTTTTTTCCAATAAGTTAGTTTTATTTTCATCACCCTTCAACTTTTACTACAAATAGTGGACCTAAGGGAGATGAGTTATAGATTGAGTCTATCTAGAGTATATATAACCACTTAGAGACTCCGACTAGAAAGAGAGAAAAATTGGATGCCTATATGATGCATTGTTAAGAAAACAATTAGTGGTACATATAATCTCAATATGGATAAATAGAGACTATGGAATGGAAGGACTTTTATGAGAAATTACAAGTGCACTTTTATCTTGAAACACTGAGATAAGAGAGAGAAGATGCGTTCATAAGGTTGACTCAAGGAAGTATTTCGATAACAGACTATGATATATTCTTTATAGATTTACATCACGTTGTTCCAAAATTGTAAGGATATGAGAATACTATGACAAAGTGGGGTTTCGATGGAATTTGTATGAAATTATGTCCCTGGTAAATATCTTTATACTGAATAAGTTTTTAGAGGTAGTGAATTAGGATCTCATATCTGATAGGAACCTGAATGAATCTTCCATTGGCGGACATGTGGTTTATTCTATATGGTCTAGAGGTATATATTCCATGATCAAGAAGTGTCACCCAGAGATAATTAGGTAAATTAGTGGGATATTGAGTGGCCAAATAGACGGATTAGTTAAACGGACCATACACAAGTTCATTTCAACCAGTGTGGTAGGTTAAGAAACTTCTAAAAGAATTATCCCCAACCACCAGTGGAGTGTCGAGGCTATGAAAAATGGGACATATATTTAGGTTCTATAAGAACCCATGGAAGATATTTAGTTATGTAGGAGCTAAATAGGACCAAAGTGATGAAAGGGAGTCCTCTACACCATATTGGTTTGGAAACTAGTGTTCTACTAACCAAGGTGGTAGAGTTAGTGGACATGGTACTTTTTTGAAAGAGAACCTATATTAGAAAATTGGAATAGATCCAAAGAATAAGAATGCATCATAATGAAGAGGGTTATGGAAATCACTTATAATCCATACTACACTAGTGGATATTGAGACCAGACCATCAGTAGTGATAGGTAATATTCTTTTACCTTCTTCATTAGATAATACACTATTTGATTTGGATCCTCTAAATCCATTATTTCTCTGAAACATTTTAATGGGTTTATCTTGGAGGTAGAGTTTGGTATTAGGGTTTTACTGATAGATTCCCCATTGGGAGTTTTTTCAATATATATCTTTTGGTGGAAGGAGTGTTCTCTCGAAGTTAGGGAGTATCATTTTCTTTGGTATCCTTAATTTAATGATGTGTCCAGATTTGATCTAATTTTTGGAATGGACATACTAGTCACATACTGAACCCTCGTAGATTATTTCCACTAGAGAGATAATTTTACATCTCCAAAGGGTGAAAACTATATTCCTCATGGAGATTGAAATATCTAAGTGGGATGAATAAGGATATTTTCTCAACCGTGGGGATAGCTCACAGACTAAGTTGCAAGTCTATTGCTTAATGGAAAAGGTATATAGTAGGATGTATTTCCTCCTATAGTTGAATGGTTTTAGTATTTTTTAAGGAATATTTTTTGTAATTCCATCAGGTAAGGATATGCAATTTTTTATTGATATCATGTTAGAAACTGATCCAGTTTCTATTCTACCTTAAAAATTGCACGGGCAGTGCTTGAAGAGCTCAATAATCAACAAGATGCGTTAAGGGATAATGGGTCAACTACCTGAGTATATCTCCTTGGGGTTCAATAATGTTTTTTCTCTAATTTATGATGGAATTTTATTCTTATTTGATGATTACCAAAAGTTGTACTAGAAGTCTGTGAAGAACTATTATCCAAAAATATGTATCAATGATTTTTTTGATTAGTTTATGGGTGATTTTGTTCTCTCCATGATTGACTTATGATTTGGTTATCATCATCTAGGATTTTAATCTTTTGATATACAAAGGATTACTTTCAGAAAAATGTATTTCCTTTAAGATTTATTTATAATGTTTTTTTGGGTTGAATGATGCACTAAGAGTGTTTATGGACATGATTGAAATAATTTTCCAATCATTATTGGATCATTTTATGGTAGTGTTTTTGGATGAAATCTTTGTATACTCCAAGACTCATGGAAATCATGCCCAAGACCTTGAAATCATCCGTAGTACACTGAGAAAGAATTGGCTATATTCCAACGTATCTATGTTCCAGTTTTGGATTGATTAGGTATACTACTTGGGTCACATCATCTTAGAGGAATGTGTGTATGTGGTATGATATAATGTAAAGGTAATGGTTTTTTGGGATAATCCCAAGAACATTTTCATGGTCTGAATTTTTTTGGGATTAGCTGGATATTAACAGAGGATCCTTAAGAACCTTTTTTGGATTGGCTGTTCCACTTATGGGATTGAATAATAATCGGATAAAATATCAATGGTCGGTGACATGAAATTAGTCCTTCCAGGAGTTGAAGAATAATTTGACATCAACAATGATATTTAGCCTACCTGATCTATGTGAAAATTATATAGTGTATTGTGACTATTTTGGGATCAAAATAAGAGTTGTGTTGATTTAGGGAGATAAAATATTGGAATATAGTTCTCTACAGTTGAGTCCACTTGAATTAAACTAACATATGAACAACCTCATATTAGCAAAAATAGTGTATTATTTGATATGATGGAGACATTAACTATTGCAAGAAATGTTTACTGTATATACAGATTAAAAGAGCATGAATTATAAATTTTTTAAGTGTGACATGCATATCTAGTAGTAGAGATGGGTTTATTTAATGTAATCATTTGATTTTGAATTGGAATATAATCTCGGGAGAGTAAACAATGTGGATGAAGATTTGAATATGAAAACCCAGACTCAGAAAGTTTATGAGTCTAGTTCTATGTAAAAAATAATGACTCTACTAGCAGATATACTTGTGGTGGTTCAGAAGAGTTAGGTGATAAGGAATCTAATATCAGTTTCAGTGGAGTCTACAAATTTGAGATAGATTAGAGACATGCAGTATGAGGATATAGAGTTCTTTAACTTGAGGTAAATCCATTATGGTGTGGAGTCACCTTCAGATTTTTTCATAGATGAGGATGAGATCATCTATTTCAAGAATCTGTTTTTTGTGCCTACAAGCATGCGAGGGGTGTTGATGCATGAATTTAATTCCTTGAAAGGGGTAGTACATCCATGTGTGACCAAAATGTAATGTGAACTATTATGAAATTTTTTGTGTCCGTTAATCTAAAAGGATTTTGAAGGGGTCATGACATGATGTTTCACATGTCTATAGGTGAAGGTAGAGTAATAACAACCTGAAGGTTAGCAATATCAATTTCCCATTCTATAGTGGATGTTTAACCCTATGATTATGACTTTTGTGGTGGGTCTATGGAGGACACATTAGATTAATGAATCTATTTGGGTGATTGCGGATAGAATAACTGAAGTAATGTATTTCTTTCCAATATTGTAAACATTCTCAATGGAGAAGATAAAAATATTTGAATGTTCAGAAGATGGTACATTTTAACGGGGTGCCACATACTTTAGTTTCTGACTATGACTCACACTTTTCATAGAGCTTCTAGATGGGCTTACAAATAGAAATTAGTATAGAGGTTTTATTGAGTGTAGATTTTGGACCACAGATATATGGGAAGTTGGATCATACTATACAGGTTCTGGAGGATATATTGTGAACAAGTGTCATAGGGTTTGCATAATCTTGGGAGAATCACTGAGATTTGGTGGAGTTTTCTAATAAAAAATAGTTATTAGGAAATGATACCAATGGAACCATACAAGGAACATTATTTTTTTCCTTTATGATATCCTCTACGGTCAAGGGAGTCATGTGAGTCAGAATAGTTGGGTCGAGTTTTAACCAGTAGACGTCCGAACAGTTTTAGCTGATTTAGAAATGTACAGCTACAACTCAATGTTTGGATAATTCATATGGTGATATACTTAAAAAACCCTGGGAGTTTACATAGGTTGATCGTGTATTCCTTTGGCTGTGGCCTTGATTGGGTCACCACAAGATACAGATAGTGTGAAAGTTAGTGACCATTTTCTTTGGACCATTTGTGTTTCAAAAAAGAATTGATCTAGAGGGGTATTTATATTCTCTTCCATAGATATACAATGTTCTACATTATGTTTTCCATGAGTCAAAAATTTTACAGTGTCACCCAAACCATTCTTTTTTTATCGAGGATGATGATGTTGAGCTTCAGATAGATGCATCCTTTGAAGAGAATCCAATACATGTGTTGGATCAGAGTGAAAATGTGTTTCAAGGAAAGTCCATACCAATAATTTTTGTATTATAGAAACATGGTAATGTGAATGGGAAAATAGGTGAAATGGAAGAAGAGATTCAGTATTATTGTCCTGATCATTTTTACTCAGAATCTTAGAGATACATGGGAGTGCATCTCGAAGACGAGATATTATAAAGTGGAGAGATTTTTTGTTTTTAAACATTTATATATTTATCTTAATATTTTTTTATGTACTATTTTTTATAGTGTTGATTACTTTTATTTTTGTATTTAACATGGGGTGTGTTTGAGAGAAGTTTTTAAAAAAATGGAAGAAACAGGGAAGTTCATGGTCGGAGAATTTTTTCCCTAACCATGCATCCTGGACCAGAAATCCATGTAACCCTATAAAGAGGGGTTTTACATGGATAGAGCATAGTTTTTCAAATCGTGTTACTTAAAAGGAGAAACCATGAACCCCCGAGAAGAGGTGCATTGTTATGGCGCCCGGTTAGGGGAAATTATTCACCCCGAGGAGCCAACTCTAATTATGAGATTTTAATCCACGTGAAATTATTGAAAAAAATTATCGAGCCCATTTTTAATATCCTCAAATTCCCTAGATAGATCCCTAATCATTATATCTCAATTCCAGAGATTCTAAGAGGGATTCCCAGCAATTCTGACCTCCGTTCATCACCATTGGATACTGAGATTGAAGATATGCACCCCTCTCGGTATGTGAATCATATATCAATTTCTTTTACATTATTCCTCATTTATTATCTATTTAATTAAGGTAATTAATTATAAATTTTGGTTTGATATATACCTATTTTTTTATCAATATATTTTATTTTATATCTTGATCTAGATTTAAGATATCATGGTTTTTTCAATATTGATTATGGTTATATATATGGATCCCATTCTAAGTCGTTACTCTGCTGAATTTTTGGGCATTTCTACTTGGTAATTGTTCATAGATGGATTGAGGTATGTGGTATTATATTCAAATTCCATAGTGTTTATATCAATTATGTGAATGTTACTGTATAATTTATATGGTTCATTTAGAAATTTTAATTTCTAATTGAATTAATTAATGTGGTAAATTAACTAATTGAGGAATTAAGGATTTCATTGAATAATTGAATTATGGAATTCATGATAATTAATAGAATTTGTAATTTTGAATTAAGACTAATAAATTTTTGAATTAATTATTTCATGTTTTATTGTGAGTTGGTATAATTATGCGTTCAATTAATTATCATATATTGATTTTTTTGGACTGTATTAATTAGTTGTAGAATTAATTAAAGGGACTAATATTATTAATTAATCATTGTGTTAATAGATATAATTGGGTGATTAATTAATTTTTAAATTAATTAATTAAATTGATGTTATTAATTAATCATTTTATTAATTAATGGACACGTTTATGATTGATTAATTTATTTATTAATTAATGGAATGTTTTTCTGAAATGGTTATTGTTTTTTAGTAACTTGGTTATAATTATGTTGTCATGGATTATAAAATGGGTTAACCATGGTGTGAGTGATGGATTTCTAGTGAAATACTATGAGTTCTTCTCTTTTTTTTTCAATTTACTATGTGATCCTTCATGGTGGAAGACCATGAGAGATTCTATTTTGATTTTCAACGGATAGTGAGATCTCTTGGAGTTGGTCCAGGGATAAGACCATGAGGGGTTTACCCTTTTCCTTGAAATCCATTTTTCTTAATTTAGTCTCCCTTATATTAGACACCTATGGTTAGATATCTATGTTCACATTACTCATGATATACTATTTTACCCATTTTATGTATTTTGACATATATAAGTTTGGATAATTACTGGTGACAATAGTTTGAACTACGAAACGTGACGAAGTAGTTATTGAGGTTTATGTGTCCTTTGGAACCTGATGCTTTATGTGGTGAAATAAACTATAATGGATAATGTGATAAATATTTACTTCTGCATTGTACTTATTTCATTATACAACTGTATACATTGTTTTTTGCAGGATATTATTTTAGACACTGTATGTTGTGACATATTGAGTTATACTCACACCATACTCAGGTTTCAAGATCAGTACCCAAATAGACTCTGATATTTATAGATAGGAAAAGGGAAATGAACATATGATAGATGGATAGGTGGAGACATATAATGGAGGAGGAATTGGATTCGATTTGGGACCTGATTAGGAGAGTTATCTGGACTTTTATTTTTGGATTCAATTTAGACACTTTCCATGTACATTATCATGGAATATTTTCAACTTTAGTTCAATGTTATATTTCTTTTTTTGGTCATATAGTGATATTTGTTCATTCAGGTTATTATTATATGTTATTTAGTTACTTCTTCTCATTTTATAATGGTGTAATAATATGATAAAAGAAATTGTAGTATCCCTATGATTGATATATATGACCATCACTACTAGTCAGCATCCTCTGGGGTTCGAGGAGGCACACTTGTGGTCATTTGGTGGTATGACTTGGGCCACCGGAGTGTGGAACCTGAGCAGGGACGTTACATATCAAGAAAAGGAAATCATTCTCTATGTCCCATGGTTTTGAAATAAGGAAATAGAATATGATAATGGAATATAAAATGATAGATAAAGGGAATAAGGGAAACAAGTATTTTACCACATATGATAAATGTGGAAAGAATCACCCTGGTAAATGATTGAATGGATTGGGAGTTTGTTATATGTATAGAGAAAAGGGTCACCAAAATAATAATGAATAGGAAAATTAAAAAGGCAATTATTATGTTTTACAACTACAAGGGGATAAAGTAATACATATACAAATTCATCAGTTTTCAAGAGAATTTACATTAGAAGAATATATGGGGGCAAAGGTCAATCATATTTTGTTGAAACAACCAAAGTGTAATAAATAATTCAATTTTGTATTTGGATCTATTAAATATGTTATTAATATATTTTATTTATGAGTTTATCATCATATGATTAATGAGATATATATTGATTGTACTATAGTACTTCTTCATTAAGGATTTTAGATCATATGTTGAATAGTACCCTAAAAATTAATTCATTAAAAAGTAGTTTTGATATGAAAACACGTTGATAAAGGAAAGATAATCGTTAATATGTTCCTATCACTGGGCCAGAAAACATTTTTAACGTCGCCATTTTTGACGTCGGTTATATATAACCGATGTGAAAATCTATGATACATGGTTTTTTATGTCGCTTATCAAATAAATGATGTAAAAAATACATAGAGTAATTTTTTTACGTCGGTTATAAAATAACCGACGTAAAAAATGAGTTATCTATGAATTTTTTACATCGGTTATAAAATAAACGATGTAAAAAAGGCAGCATCTGAGGCCTTTTTGACGTCGGTTATCAAATAACCGACATAAAAACCCAACCTGCTAAATTTTTCACATCGGTTATATTATAACTGAAGTAAAAAACCAAAACCTGGTAGTCTTGATGTCAGTTATAAAATAACCAATGTAAAAACCATGTTATCTGATACATTTATAACGTCGATTATTATAATAACCGACATTATAAATGTAATAAATATATTTTATAACTTCAGTTATTAAATAACTGACGTTATAAAACATTTAAAAAATTGACACACCCCGTGGATTGTCATTGCTGATTTTTTGATCGACAGACCAGCGACTCGTCTCTCTCGTGCGAAAAACCATAATCGAATCTTTATTATGGTTTTGTTAAACTTGTTTGACCATCCTTTTTTATCATCTTTACTCTCCTTGGATCTATCATTTCCACTTACAACAATCAGGTAAGCCTCCCACAATTTTATTTCCTTCGTTTTTTCCCAGATAGTCTATATTTACGTTTTGCAATTTTTTTGTTTAAACTAGGTAAGATTCTTCGATTTCGAACCCTATTACCTCATTTTTCCATCATAATTATATTTATTATAACCAGATCTATTAAATCAACTAGAAATATTCACGTAAGCCTCACCTACTTCTATTTCGTTTGTTTTTGTTTCGCAGATGCCCGCCATTGATGGTAAATTTTGTTGTCATCGACAACTAATGATCTCATTCACCTATATTACTGCAATTCATATGTAAATCATTGTCATACACCCATTACATGTATCAGTGTGATTTATTTTATAAGTATATATGGTTTTTCATGGTGGAACGTTTGTTTTGGATCCTTGGTTGTTTCTATTTTGGGTATCACTATTTGTAGTTCCATAATCTACTTATGTCGCTTATTTTCGTGGACTATTATAAGTCTTCATATGTTATTAAAAACTGATTCATTTCACAATAGAGCATTTTAGACTAGTAGGAGATATAATTCATGGTTCTCATTTTTAATAATGGCATGATACCAAAACTATTAGCTTGAGGTTAAAATCCCTAGATATGCCAAAACTAGTAGCTTGAGGTTAAAATCTCATGGTTCTGGGGGGATGTCAAGAGGGTGGGTGGCTATCCAGGGGGTTAGGGGCTATCCAGAGGGTTGGGGGCTGTCGAGGGTATCCATGGAGGTGGGGAGGGGGCAGTCCAGGGGTGTTTTTGTGTGTGTGTGTGTGGGGGGGGGGGGGGTCAAAGGGGGTGGGGGTGTCGAAGGGGGTGGGGGGCTGTCCATGTGGGTGGGTGGGTGGGGGGGGGGGATGTCCAAGGGGTGGGGGACTGTCCAGAGGGTTTGGGGGGTTGTCCGGGGGGTGGGGGTTGTCCAGAGGGTTGGGGGTGTCTAGGGGGGGTGTCCAAGGGGTAGGGATTGGGGGTGGTGTCCATGAGGGGTGGGGGGTGCGGTCTAGAGGGGTGGGGGCTGTCCAGGGGGTGGGGGCTGTCTAGAGGGGTGGGGGCTGTCCAAGGGGGTGGTGGTGTCCAGGGGGTGTCTAAGGGGGTGGGGGTGGTGTTTAGAGGGTTCAGGGGGCTATCTAGAGGGTTGGGGTGTAAATGGAGGTGGGGGGGGGGGGCAGTCCAGGGGTGTGTGTGTGGGGGGGGGGGTCCAAGGGGGTGGGGGTGTCGAAGGGGGTGCGCGGGGGGGGGGGGGGGGGCTGTCCAAGGGGGTGTGTGGGTGCGGGGGGTGTCTAAGGGGGTGGGGGCCTGTCTAGATGGTTTGGGGGTTGTCCGGGGGGTGGGGGGCTGTCCAGGGGGTTGGGGGTGTCTATGGGGTGTCCAAGGTGGTAGGGGGTGGGGTGGTGTCTAGGAGGGGTGGGGGTGCTTTCCAGAGGGGTGGGGGTTATTCAGGGGTTTGTGAGGCTGTCCAGAGGGGTGGGTGGCTGTCAGTAGGGTTGGGGGTTGTCCATGGTGGTGTCCACGGGGGTAGGGGGTGGGGGGGTGGTGTCCAAGAGGGGTGGGGGTGCTATCTAGAGGGGTGGGGGCTGTCCAGGGGATGGGGGTTGTCCAGAGGGGTGAGGGGGCTGTCCAAGGGGGTGGTGGTGTCTAGGGGTGTCCAAGGGGGTGGGGTGGTGTTCAGAGGGTTCGGGGGGCTATCTAGAGGGTTGGGGGGTGTCTAGGTCGTCCATGGAGGTGGGGGGGGGGGGGGGGGGCAGTCCAGGGGTGTGTGTGTGTGTTTGGGGGGTGGGGTCCAAGGGGGTGGGGGTGTCGAAGGGGGTGGGGTGGCTGTCCAAAGGGGTGGGTGGGGGGGGGGGCAGTCGAAGGGGGTGGGGGCCTATCCAGAGGGTTTGGGGGGTTGTCCGGGTGTAGGGAGCTATCCAGAGGGTTGGGGGTGTCCAGGGGGGTGTCCAAGGGGGTGGGGATTGGGGGGTGGTGTCCAGGAGGGGTGGGGGTGCTGTCTAGAGGGGTGGGGGATGTCCAAGGGTGTGGGGGATGTCCAGAGGGTTGTGGGTTTTCTAGGGGGTGTCCAAGGGGTTAGGGGGTGGGGGTTGTGTTCGGGAGGGGTGGGGTGCTGTCTAGAGGGGAAGAGGTGCTGTTTAGAGGGTTGGTGGCTGTCCAGGGGGTGGGGGGGCTGTCCAGAGGGGTGGGGGGATGTCCAAGGGGGTGGTGGTGTCCAGGGTGTGCCCAATTGGGTGGGGGTGGTGTTCAGAGGGTTCGAGGAGCTGTCCAGAGGGTTGGGGGGGGGGGGGTGTCAAAGGGGGTCCATTGGAGGCCCCAGGGTTTTCTTTTATTCAATGGGATTTAGAACTGCTATATCTAACTATATTTTCTTTTTAAAATCATATTCAAGCATATTTGTTTAAATACGCATAGATTTGTTTTATATTTCAAAATTTTTTTACATTCAAATTATGATATTTTTCATATAAACATATATTTGTCTTATCTTAAAAAGATATATAATTTTGATATTTTTTTATAGGTAATAACAAGTCGAAATTGGATTACATCACATTGAATTAGCAATGAATATGAGGAAGGTGTTGATGCCTTTTTGGAATTTTCTAAACGAAGTGTTCCAAGAAGTGACATTTTTTTCTGTTCATGTCCGAAATGTTTGAATATAAATAAGTTGAAAAGTAGAGGGATAAAAGATCATCTTATTTGTCATGGTTTTAATCCGAGTTACAGCCCTTGGATTTGGAATGGTGAAACTGGAGGAATGTCACTGATGATGATGACTCACAAAATGGTAACTCCGATGGAATTGAATAAATGATTCGTGATATTGCAGCAGAACAAATTGAGATAGAACCAATAGTTGCGCGTCTATATGGTGATGCTGAAAAGCCATTATATCCTGGTTGTATAGATTTTACGGGTTTTTTGGCGGTGTTAAGATTTATTAACCTGAAGGCGAAACATGGATGGTGTGAAAGAAGTTTTACAGAGCAGCTACAATTGAGGAAAGACATTCTTACAAAAGATAACGATCTTATAGATTCACATTATAAGGGAAATAAAATATTATACCTGATGGGATTGGGATACAAGAAAATACATGCATGTCCGAATGACTGTATTATATATAGGAAGGAATATGAATTTCTGTCAGAGTGTCCTAGATGTGGGACATCACGGTATAAGGTGAAAGAAAAATCACAGGCTGATGTAGAGATTACAAATATCCCTTAAAAGGTATTTTGGTATCTTCCTATAATTCATCGTTTCAAACGTTTATTTTCTAATTCCCATGATTAAAAAAGGTTAAGATGGCTTGCAGATGCGTGTTTATGTGATGGAAAAATATTTCATCTAGCTGATTGTCCACAATGGAAGAAAATTGATGAGAAATATTCTACATTTGGAAATTAAATTAGAAATCTCAGACTTGGGTTGTGCATAGATGAAATGAATCCATACCGAACCCTCAGTAGCACACATAGTTTATGGCCTATTTTATTGGTAATTTAAAACCTCTCTCCTGAAGTTTGTATGAAGTAAAAATATGTCATGTTTAGTATAATGATCTCTGGTTCGAAGCAATCCGACAATGATATTGATATTTACTTGTCACCGTTGATTGATGATTTGAAACTTTTATGGGCTGATGGTATTAGGGTATATGATTCTTATAAAATGAAATATTTTCAACTGCATGAAGTTCTTTTGTTCACTATAAATGACTTCCCAACATATGGAAATTTGTCTGGATACAGTGTTAAAGGGCATAAATCATGTCCAATTTTCGAACAACAGACGTCATATTGTGAATTGCATCACGGGAGGAAAATAGTGTACATGGGTCATCGAAAGTTTTGGCCTATGGATCACCCTTATAAAAGACTAAAAAAGGCATTCAATTGCTCACAAAAATTTAATATTGCTCCAAAACCATTTTCCCCTAATCTGTATTTTGAGAGGGTGAAAAACCATGATGTGACATTGGGAAAGACAAAAAAATCTGGTAATGATAGACATATTTGGAAGAAAATTTAAATATATTTTGAGCTACCATATTGGAGATATCATGAAGTTAAACATAATATTGATGTCTTGAATGAAGAGAAGAATATCTGTGATTGTTTGATTGGAACATTGTTTGATATTAAAGGAAAGAAAAATGATGGGTTTAATGAAATATTAGAATTACTATCAATGAGAATACGTTTGGAGTTAGCTCCCACTCCTAATGGAAGATGAACATTTCTTCCCCCGGCTTGTCATACATTATCGAAGAGGGAGAAAAGTAGCTTTTTTAAGTGTCTTCATGATATCAAAGTGCCTCAAGGTTATTCTTCATATGTAAAAAATTTTGTCTCCTTGAAGGACTTGAAGTTGATAGTTATGAAATCACATGATTTCCACGTCATGATGCAACAAATTCTACCAGTTGCATTTCGTGGAATATTTCCCATCCGTGTCAGAAAGGCTATAATGAAGTTGTGTTATTTTTTCAATTTAATTAGTAATAAGGTGATTGCTGTGAAAGATTTGAACATTTTGGAAAAGGATTCAATTTTTATACTTTGTCAATTGGAAATGTATATTCCGCCAACTTTTTTTTAATATAATGGTGCATTTAATGATTCATCTGGTTTGATAAATAAAGCTTTGTGGACTTTTATATCATCGTTGGATGTATCCTTTTGAATGGTATATGAATATATTGAAGGGGTATGTTAAAAATCCCTATCAACCTCAGGCCTCAATTATGGAATAGTATATTTCTGAGGAGGTTGAAGAGTTTTGTACGAGCTATATGGCTGTGGTGCAGCACATAGGTTTGGCTCCATATCTCCATGGACGAGTTAATAATGAGGGAAAGGGGATTCGTGGCTTGAAATTCAAATCATTGTCAGCTGAATAGATGAAGAAGTTAGAATCATACATCTTGAATAACATAGATGATGCTCACCTTTATATCACATTTCATATTAATGAGTTGAAACAATGTCATCCAAAGAAGAAAGAAATGTGGATTTTGAATGATCACAACAAAACATTTTCGTCATGGTTTAAAAAGACCTTGCTTGGTAGATTAGATGTATCAGAGACATTAAAATGGATAGTGGGTGGTCCATGTTTAAATGTGATAACATGGTCCGATTATGACATTAATGGCTATACATTTCATACGAAATCTCAGGACAATAGAAGTGCATTTCAGAATAGTGGTGTATTGGTGTTTGCAGAAGCAATGCATTTTTCGAGTGCTAAGGACAAAAACCCAATTTCTGTGTCAAGTGCCTAATATGAAGTGATTGAATACATAAGAGAGGTTTATTACTTTAAAATTAATGTTCCTGTTTTTAACTCTAAATGGTTTATCGGTAACCCCAGTGTCAGACACGATGAATTTCAAATGAAACTTGTTAATCTAAATAGATTGGAAGACACAACTGATTATTTTTTAATGGAAACACATGAAAAACAAATTTTCTATGTAGTAGATCAATTAGATATGCAATGGGTTGTTGTTTTACAAGGGAAAAAAATATGTTGGTGAGGATGAACTTGATGAAGATGCCGATTTATGTGAGATCACTACTTCTATGGAAATATTAACAGAACATAATTATGAGCATGTTGAAGACATGGTTTGTGCCATAAGGAATGATCACGATGAAGGAATTTGGGAAAACAATCCATTTGTACATTCCTAAAATTATAGGTAACATATGTTTATTTCTTGTTTACATTTATTTTTTTCATAAATTGTTAGATATTGTAAGTTTTTTTGTTTATTAAAACATATATTAAAACAAAATAAGTATAAGTTTTTGTTTGTTTTATGTTTTCTTAGTTTACTTTATCATGGTTACCATTACATAAATTATATATCTATTATTTTTGTTCAGTGACAATTAATTTACCATTTTTACTAGGTTTACCAGGTTTACCATGTTTACCATGTTTACCATGTTTACCATCTTGACCATCTTTACCATCTTTACCATTGTTTAACATGCTTACCATATTAACAATGTTTACTATTACGTAACTTAGTAAAATTTTCTATTTTCTGATTATAGTAGTATTAAAATATTTGAATTTATATATTTGTGAACTAATGTTTGTTTTTTTTATTTGAAGGATAATGATAGATCATTCAGTTGATCAACCACATGATTCAGGAGATGAGCATATTAGTCATACCTCTGGGGAGGAACGTTCACATGCTCCTCTTGATGTTCAACAATCTTCCTCATGTTCCCCTATTACGAAAAAGAGTTCAAGATTTGGTAAACGTGGGTGCACACGTTTACCAAAATAAGCACTTTCCTGTTCACAGGATCAGAGGATACTCGTTGAGTTTGATGATGATGATATTCCTAGATGTCCAAATGAAAAAGATTTAAATAGTTTTGTATCAACTCAGGCTAAGAGAAAAATAAGAATTTTGTATGATGACTAGAGAAGTGTGGATAAAGAGATAATATCTCAATTGTGGGAGATGATTTTGGTACGATCTTTTTCTATTATTGGACTATTCTTTTAATTTTTCTAGTATATATAATATGTTTAACCTCTTCTTCATCATATGAAATTTGATATTCCTGAAAGTGGAAGTGTCAAGAATAAATGGTTATCAATGGCTGCCAAGAGATAGAGGGATTTCAAATCAACCCTCTCATCTGATTTCATTTTTGGTCATAATAGGTCATAAGATTCATGAAAATCCATGTTGTATATATCCTTTTATAGATGAAGACACATGGAGACAGTTTGTTTAAAGTAGAAGAAAAGAGTCATTTTTGGTAAGGTCAATGTAAACTTTTATAATCTTTCTTATATAAATGATCTTATTAATGTTTTGTTCATGATTTCTTATTCTTAATTTATAGAAAACAAGGAAAGATCATCAGGTAATCAAATATAAAAATTTATACCCCCATAGTTTATCTCGGGGAGGGTATGCATTTTTGGAAGAACAAATGATGGCGGAAAATTTTCAAAAACTAAGAACTGAGACTTCAAGCTCTGGAGAGGTGGCCCCTCATAGAGAGGTGGCCCCTCCATCCCCTCCATCTAGACATGAAAAATTGAAGAGAGCTCGAATGGGAAAAAAGGATAAATATCATTCAGAAGAATTGAGAATCATAGCTGAAGGGATTGTAAGATATATATTTTATTTATTTAAGTTAACTATTTTCTTCATATAATTTAAATCATTACAGAAAAGTTCAATTAATTAATACAGGACTCTCTTGAGGAGAAGAGCTCACATGGGGCATTTACATCTACTAGGAGGCAAGATATTTTATTTTTAGAATTGGGAAAGCCCGAACATCCTAGTCGTGTAAGAGGATATCCGGCAGGAGTATCAGTAAGAAAAGTGTGGCCACATTCTTCAACTAAAAATGTTGAGGGTGTTTATAAAAAATAGAATCCTTGGAGGCCAAAGTTCATAACATTAATGTGATGATGGAGGAAAACATTAGAGTGTTGGTACAGTCTATGTTTGCAGACATACAAAGGAAATTTCAGACTGCAGCTCCCACTCCTCCACCTCCCCTTGCAGACCACATTATTTATCCTCTACCTCCTCCAGTAGCTCCCACTCCCCCACCTCAGCCTACAGACCCAATTTTTTATCCTACTCCTCCGCCACAGCTTCTTACTTATTGTGATTTGTATGTTGATGATCCTCAACATCATATAGTTTCATATGGGTTGGTATATTTTATAGGAGATACCATTCATCATCAACAATTAGAGGTAGAGAATCAGAGGGTCACTGTACAGGATATTATAGATAGATCAACTCGAGTACCATTACCTAGAGATGAGGTGATGACAGTTGGACATAGTATCAACCATTTTTTAATTTGGCCATCCAGACTTCTTCGACTCATTAACATAGATGTATGAATGTTATATATTTTATTTTATATTTTTATTAAAGTTTTATTATCATTTCAAAACTAATATATTTTTCTATTTATTTTTATAGGAATACTTCAAAGGTAAAGAAATATTGTATAGACAACAACAAAGACAAATGGCTATGACATATGATTAAAATTCTAGTAGTCTTGACAGATTGTCAAGATATTCAAATTTGTTGGTGGGTGATTATGAGTTTCCAATGGAAGATCATGTTTGTGGATGTGAAATAATTGTGGGGATTTTAAAAACTGATATCATGGAGCTTGTTACTGGAGATAAGTTGGGCATTAACGTGGTGAAATTTTTTTCCATGTAAGTCTTAACATCTTTTCCCTGCGTTATATTTATTAAAAATGCATACTTATGTCTGTTTAGTATTACGTATCTCTATAACATTTGTGAGAGGAATGAGCTGACAGATGTATATGGATTCATGGACCCACAATTGATTTCGCCTGAAGCATGTGCATTGGATGATGAACAAAGAATACTTTATATTGCTGAAAGACTTGAACAGAATATAGTCACACAATGTTGGATGATGCCTTTTTGTGAGAGGTATGAAACCTATCTATCTCAAAGAGTTCATTATATTTTAACATAAAAACCAGTAACCTTAAATTTTCTTTTATCAGTGATCATTGGATGTTATGGGTTTTTTTCCCATGGGAGAAAACACTTTATTGGATATGCTCTTTCTTTGATGACGTGCGGGAAAGTTTTATGAATATATTGGAAAAGTAAGTTTCAATTTCTCAATAGTTTTATATATTGTAATGAATTTTAAATTTACCCCATTCGTATTATTTTGTAATAGAGAATGGGCCTAATTTGGAAAACACACAAAGAAAAGGAGTGAAAAGATCAAATATGTAAATGTGAAGGTAAATATCCATTTATAATTTGTACTTTTCAATTTATTACATAAAAATAATATGTTGATTTTAAACTCATTCAAACAGAATTTTCATGAACAACCAGGCGTCATCGAATGCAGATATTATATGTTAAGATTTATATATGAGATAATAACAACTGGGACAGTTGTGAACTTTGACCTGGTAAGATTGCTTTTAAACATTTCCATAATATTTCGATTTTATTTATTCATTATACACGTTAACTACTATACTTTTCATTTGCAGCTATTTTATGACCCTCAACCCTATACTACTCAAGAAATCAAACACTTACAAGTGGACTGGTCAAATTATTTTACAGGTTTGATTGATTTTTATTTGTTTGTAGTGTAAAAGGAAATTTTGAATATTTTCATTGTAATTGTGTATTTGGTAGTCGTTTAGGTTGGATTTAGTTTTTTTTGAAGTTGACAGTGTAATTTTTGAATGTTATATATGTGAATGCTTAATTTTTCACTAATTGTTATTTTGGTCTACTTATGATGGTTTTTCTGGTATGGATTCTGGTCTGGGGGGAGGGGTTCCAAGGGTGGGGGGGTGTTCAGTGGGGTGGGTGGGGGGGTGTTCAGTGGGGTGGGTGGGGGGGGGGGGGGTCTAGGGGTGTGGGAGGGCTATTCAGTGGTGTGTGTGGGGGGGGGGGGTGTCTAGGAGGGTGGGGGTGTCCAGGGGTGTGGGGGTGTCCAGGTGTGTGGGGGGATGTACATGGGGTGGGGGCTGTCCAGGGGGTGGGGGTGACCAGGGGTGTGGAGGGTATCCAAGAGGGTGTGGGGGGCTGTCCAGGGGGTGGGGGCTATCTAGGGGGTGGGGGATGTCTAGGGGTGTGGGGGGGTGTCCAGGGGTGTGGGGGTGTCCAGGGGTGTTGGAGGGCTGTCCGGTGGGGTGGGGGTGTCCAGGAGGGTGGGGGGTGTCCAGCGGTGTGGGGGGGGGGGGGGTGTCCAGTAGGGTGTGGGGGCTGTACAGGGGGTGTGGGGGCATGTCCAGGGGTGGGGGATGTCCAGGGGTGTGGGGGGCTGTCCAGGGTGTGGGAGTGTTGTCCAGGGTGTGGGGGTGTACATGAGGGCGGGGGGGGGGGGGGGGGGTACCGGGGTGTTTGGGGCTTTCTAGGGGGTTGGGGAGAGTCCGGGGGAGTGGTGGGGGCTGTCCAGGAGGTCAGGGGGATGTCCAGGGGGTCGGGGGGCTGTCCAGGGGGTCAAGGGGTAGTCTAGGGGCGTGTGGGTCTTTCCAGGGTGAGAGAGTGTTGTTCAAGCTATGTGGGGGGGGGGGGTATACATGAGGGTGGGTGGGGGTGGGGTGGGGGGGGGGGGTTTGTCCCAGGGTGTTTGGGGCTATCCAGGGGGTCGGGGCAGTCTAGGGGAGTGGTGGGGGCTGTCCAGGGGGTCGGGGATCAGTCCAGTGGGGTGGGGGGAAGTCTAGGGGTGTGGTGGGGGCTGTCCAGGGGGTCGGGGGAAGTCTAGGGGTGTGGTGGGGGCTGTCCAGTGGGGTAAGTGCTTAATTTTTCTTTGGTTCTTGTTTGGGTCTACTTCTGTTTTTGTGGTACGAATTCTTGATTTGGTTTCTGGTTATTTCTGGGGAGAGAGGAGGACTGCATTCCATTTAAAATAAATTGGTCTGTCCAGGGGCGGGGGGCTGTCCAGGGGTGTGGGGGGCTGTCCAAGGGTGTGGGAGTGCCGTCTAGGGTGTGGGGGGTATACATGAGGGTGGGGGGTTGTCCCAGGGTGTTTTGGGCTGTCCAGGGTGTCGGGTGGCAGTCCGGGGGTGTGGTGGGGGCAGTCCAGGGGGTCGGGGGGCAGTCCAGGGGTGTGGTGGGGGCTGTCCAGGGGGTCCTGGGGTAGTCCAGGGGTGTTTTGGTGGTTGTCCAGTGGGGTAAATTCTTAATTTTTCTTTTGTGTACTTTTGTTTTTGTGGTACGAATTCTTGATTTGGTTTTTGGTTGTTTCTGGGGAGAGTAGAGGACTGCATTAAATTTAAAAAAAATAGGTCTTTCACATCGGTTATTTTATAACCCACATGAAAAAAATGGGGAAGGGTTTATCACGTTGGTTATTTGAATAGCCGAGGTGATAAAAGGCCCCCGGACTGGTTTATCACATCGGTTATATAATAACCGACGTGATTAACCATTTCTCCGGCCTTTTATCACATCAGTTATTCAAAAATGGATGTGATAAAAGGCCCCTGGACTGGTTTATCACATCAGTTATATAATAACCAACCTGATAAACCATTTACCTGGGCTTTTATTAGGTCAGTTATTATATAAGCGATGTGTTAAAAGGCCCCCAGACCTGTTTATCACGTTGGTTATATAATAACCGACGTGATAAACCATTTCCCCAGCCTTTTATCACGTCTGTTATTATATAATCGACGGGTTAAAAGGCCCCCAGACCTATTTATCACATCAGTTATTATATAAACGACCTGATAAACCATTTCCTAGGACTTTTATGACGTCGGTTATATAATAACCGATGTGATAAAATGCCCCCCGGCCAGTTTATCACGTCGGTTATATAATAACTGAGGTGATAAACCCTCCCCCTTGGTTTTTGCACGTCGGTTAATTAATAACTGACATTATAAACACCGCGATGTTATGTTTTTTTGTCGGTTTGTAAATAACCAACGTAAAAAACAATATTTATAACATCGTCCATATTGACGTTGGCTAAAAACCGTCGTGAAAAATTAAAAATAACCGATGTAAAAAACATTTTCTACACTAGTGTATTGTTACGATAATGCTGTTTTGATAATGAAATTACTAGTTTGGATAACGACAATCAGATAAGTACAAAAAACCATGGAACTGAGAAATGATTTATATAAAATGTGGATTATTATATGAATGATATAGTTTATATCATTTTTTGGATTTATGTAATATATCTTATAATATATTTTATATTTAAGGAATAATAATAATTAATGGTAAATCATGTTATTACTGTATTCACATGTTTTTTTGATGATTAAATATAGACTTCATTTTATTTTATAATTTCATATTTCAAATTCGGTGACATTCCTTCTAAAGTTTTAGATCATAATAATTTGGATATGTTCTCCATTTATGAACAGTTTTATGTTGTTCTTTGGATATGGTATTAGAGATTAATATATTACATAACCATATACACATCTTATGATTTGGAATGAATTATAAACAGTTCAATAGACAATTAAAGGATAAGATTGAGTTTATGAAATAGAAAAATATATTTAATTATATTCTTATAGAGTGAATGAATTACTCAACTATAGTAAAAATGGCCTTCAAACAATAATGTTGTCTTATTATCATCATTTTTTATGATATCAATGACATTTTTAATAATAGTTGTTTAAGGATTTTTGGTCATCATGTTTCTGCTAAACATGGTCTTTTTCACTCTCTATTAGAACATTATTGTTATATTTTTCATCTGTATCCATGTTTTTATTTTCCACATGTGTTCTCTAACAAGGGGACCAATTTACATGACAATTGTACATAACATTTTTATATATTTAGAAAATTTTATTTTAACTTTTTACATGATGTGTGATTTTTAGGATTAGTTTATTTTAAAATATCAATCCCTTGATTACCGAGATCAATTTTTAATTACAAGGATAAAAATTATTTTATGTCGGTAGAATAAAAAACCCAAAGAAATTATAATATTTTCCATTCAAAATAAGTTTTTTTCAAGACTACCAAATAAAAAACCCTATGTTAATCCCATGTCACACAAAACATAATTTTTAGTTTTATCTACATAGAATAATGCAGTGAGAATTCTTTATACACATGACTGCCTTTTCTTGATGTATTTCATAAAATGCAAGACCAGTTTTTACCAAACAATAATATATTATTAAAAATATTATTACTTATTTTGATAATATTAAACCAAGAAATTAAATTTATCGTTACAAATAATATTAAGTTAGTTATGAAAATAAATTTTTGGATTCATTGGTTACAAATAAATTATAAATGAATATAACACCAAATAGAATAAAAAGGAATGTTTTTATAAAAAACTATTTTTATTCTAACAAAAAAATTTATGCGAGTAAATTTAATTAGTTAATATTATTTAGGGATAATAATATAATATTGTTTCCCACACTTTTTCTAGGGTATGCATCCATCCATTGGAGGATGCACATCTGTTGCCCCACATTCTCGATTTCCAAAGGTGGGCGTCATCCATCACTTATTTCAGAACATTGTCTCCTTGATCCAAACAGGATGATGGGATGTTGTTTTCTCCTACCATGGATTCCTCCTCGAAAGATGTTTCCTATTCCGGGTCTCCTATATAGATTTGAGTCGTGGTTCGTGAATCTCGTTCATAGTGTCATATCTTTGTGGACGCTAGTTAATTATGCTACTTCCACTAGGGCATTCCAAGGTTCTTGACATAGTAGAAACCTTCGGTCGGAGAAAATGACAACAACAGGTGTATCGGGGCATATATGGATGCATGGACAATGGGGAACCTATATTCCTCCTCATAAGAGGGAATCGAAAGGGCGTAGAACCCAAGAAATTCCATGTAGGTCACGGTGTATCTTAAGACAAAGCCATGTCTCTGAGGCTTTCCTAAGCTTCCCAGGATTAACACGATATTGGTCACGAGTTTAATGACTTGTAGAGATAGTTATGGAAAAGGAATGTCTTCTGAGGTTTTCAACTGTAATATCATATTTAACATGAAGTTGTTCATGAGTTTAACATCTTGTGGAGACGTTGATGAGAGTTATATAAAAACCCCATAAGGATGGATCAGATTGGTACATCCCTAGGAGGAAACACCTAGAAGGTTCACCAGGTGGATGGATCATAACTACCAATTAGGACTGATCCGAGGTGGTGTGTCCCAAATTGGGAAGATATCACACCGTGAAAGATGATCTGGACACCCCTGAGTGAGGATCAGGGAAAGTTCACCCCAGAAAGGGGGACACCAAGGTTTACCTTTGGTTGGTATTGAACATCATGGAGGTTTCCTATGCACCCTGTGTTTATGATCAGGATCAAAACCCACATAGTTCGAAGTGGTTATGAATCACAGTGTACACAAAAGACAATAACCTAATTACATGAAGGGGGTTACGCATGGATAACAGGACATCACAAGAGGGAGTCTCTTGGTTATATGGTTATAAACTATGTGGGGCTTATTCATGGTTAGTTGCCTATGTGCCACAAGGAATGACAGTGGTTTTGATGACATGATCTCACCAGGATGTGGCCTCCTAGGTAAGAATAAGTATGAATGATAGCATGTTTAGTGGATTGGATTAGAAGAATGGGATGGAACCGACATAAAGATGATGATGATGTTGGGCTTGAACCTTAGGGAGGCTTCTGATGCATCCTCGCTATATGGAATCAATGCCTGCATAGTTTGGTGAGGCGATGAGACACCTGAGGGGGCGACCTGTGAGAATGGATGCATGGCGGGGATCTAGAGGAAATTGAATCTCCGGGTTGGGGAATGACCTTCTCGAAACACAGGAGATCAAGGGAGAGGTTGGGATAAGACATGGGTGATGTGCTTGATACTCAAAGAGGCTTCTTACATATCCCTACAATAAAATATCCATAACACCCCAAGTTTCCATGGAACACTTCTTTTGGAATAATGCAATAGCTTGAGTTGTACGCAACTCGACTTCTAGTAAACCATAACCAATCAAACTAGTAGTTTAAAAAGCCGTTATGAATTTTAATACAAACTTTTAAAATTTTATAACTTTTATTTTTCAAAATGGACTTCATTTTTGGATTCAGAATATCAAAATTAGCTTAGGGTATTTTTTTGTACTTTTCTGAAAACATTCAATTTTTGATGAATAGTGAAAACACTACATTATTGTTTAAAACCAACATTTATTTTAATAGTTATTATTTTTATAGAAATTTATATTAAAGTGAAAATAGATACATAATACCTATATTTTTCCAATTTAATTCAGTGGAGTCATTTTATAATAAGTATATATATATATATAATTTAAATAAATTTTGTATGGTCTTTTACACACCTTCTAGGCACATTGGTAAATTTTTAAAAAACATAATTTTACTGATTCTTTGACTTGAAATTTAAAAATTAGAGAGACACGGTTGACATCAGTAAGTAAAATGTGGTTCAATAGGATGAGAATAATTTTTTTTGAATAGTAACTTTTGAATTTTATTTACCCCGGTTAAAAGTAAATATAGTAATTAAAGGTAAAAATAACATTATAATTACCCTAAAACATGTCCTAATTCTATTTAGTATGTGTTTTTTAACCAAAATAAACCTTAGGAATAAAATATGATCCTCTTTCATCCACTTGGTTTAGATTAAGACATTTTTTATTATTTTATTTAAAGAAGTGTTAAAAGTGGTAAATTAAAAATTTAATAACTAAACCATTTTAAATATAGGGTTATATATAAAAACAATTAAACTATAAATATTAAATATAAAGATAAAAATATTTCATACCTCATGGTATTTTATTTATAATTTTTATACATTAAATAATTAAAATTATTTATAACACAATGATGATACATTAATTACCTTATTAATGAAAGAATAAAATAATTGATATTATAGATATCCAAATAAATGAAATTCAGACTTTAGATGCATTTCACTTATTTTATATGTTAATATGACATGTTAGGATTGATTCAATGTATTTGTTTCTAAGTAATAATGTTTTTTGACTTTCAATAAAACCAAATACTAAATAGAGTTAAAATCGTCATAAATGAGTTTTTAAACAAAAATATTTATTATTAAATGATAGAATATTCCAAATAATCTAATTATAATCCAAATGAATTATATAATGATATATAATTCATTAAATAACCACTTGATATTCTCATGAAATTTTATTGTATGTCTATTAACCATGTAATAAAAAAATACCAGAAGACATTATAAAAGTTAAACATTTTAACTAAGAGTTAAATCTAAATGATAAGATTAATATGGTGACCTAAACATTTATAAAACCTATTGGTTGAGAGTAATTCGACCCATTACCAACTTATCCTAGAAATAAATCTTTTCTGAGCCATTATAAACCAAAAATTATTTTATAATAAAATAATATTTCAAACATTTCTTAAAGTGACCCCCACCTCTATTATAAAAGGCTACTTCCCCTTCTCTCCAAATCACACCTCCGAATCCATTTGGCTCAGCCAAACCCTGCACGAATATCTTCTCAACTACCCTCAATTCAACATAGATTCCTTTATTTGACCAAAAATCCAACCTATGGATCCCTTTTGATCAAATCAAATGGAAGAACCCGAAGAAGAGGAAATAATTTCATCACCTCTTTCGATGTTCTTTTCTTCTTCCACTTCCTCTGTCTTTGTTGTTTCCAAACCGAAATAATAACCCCATTAACTTCTACATACTGTGATGTAATTATAAATATGGTACAACTGTATTCATTATTCTATACATCCTATGAATGAAAAAATCACCATACGTGCGTATGTACAACTTACCGTATCCACGTTGTGGTGTAGTTTTTTTTTCAACACTTCATTATTTGGATGGGTATAGTAATGAGTATAATTGATTTAAATAATAATTATAACCTGTTAATGATTTTGTATATTTTATATACCATCCAATTAAAAAATATTTTTCCATCAATAGAATGATATTGTTGCTCGTGCATACGTAGAAATTACCGTCTCCACAAACACGATAAGGTTCATTCCCCATCATAAACATTCAAGAATAATTTTCATTTTATGATTTAAAATAATGTTTTATAACTTAAAATAATTATTAATATGAATAAAATAAATCCTATTCAGAACAAACATTACTTAATTGACAAAAAATATAAAGGAAAATGAATATGTTAACACACGAAACAACGATACTACTGAAATATTATTAACAATACAATATTACAAGATCATATATGATATAATAATTATGTTTTTGGTTCATGTATAATTTAATAAAAATGATTTAAATATTATACATGATGTTAAATTACCCTCTAAGAAAGAAAATTACATGGTAACATTTAATTTTTACAATCTTTTTACTATCCAAGGTTGTTTTTACGTGAGTATCTATCGGGATTGCTTTATAATTATTATCTATGTTTCTTAAAAATAAATTCCAAAATGTTTTTAATATTTACTATAATATTTTTTAAAGTCATTTATAACCTTTTTTTACATTTTATAAATTGTTTTTAAAATAATATTCCTGTTGTTTTCCCAATAAGGTACATTATAACCTTCTCGAAAAATTAAGGTAATAATGTTTTTTTAACTTATATGGTGGGTGAAGCTATTTTCCACCGTTATAACACCTTCGAAGCTTCCCTTACAATATTATAAGAATATTTTCAAAAATAAATGTTTTATTTTATAATTATGTGACTTTTAAATGATTTAAAAATAGAATGAGATATTTCCCTCAAATAGTTTTTATTTCATCTTTGTAAACAACTTTTATTGGATTTTACACGTGTTTGAAGTTGATTTATTATGATAAAATCTTCCATATTATATTAATGATTTTGTGAAATGTTTGAATGTGGATGTGTTATTTTTGTACAAATCATGGTTGATGGTTAAAGTATTAACATTTTTTATTCTAGTTTTAATAAAAATGATTATGTTATATTTCAACCTTTTCATACGAGGAATGCATTGGACAAAGTAAGTGATAGATGGAGTCTGCTATAGCTCCTCAATGCATCCGTAGGCCTCTTGAGACAAAATAGTGTCTTGGAAAAGTGCCTTGATAATATCTTCTCTGTAGTCTTGGCATGAGGCCTTGACTATGTTGTCATGATGGTTGGGATTATGCATTCTATCATTAAGAAATTAGCTATTGATATTACATTTGATTATTAGACTAGTAGAATATCCATGTGAATATGTAAATGAAATTATTTGATTTATCTATTCTATATTATTATGATGTTTATGTTTAAAAGTCTTGTGTTTTCATCTTATACATTTCCTTAAATGCTTATGCTTATTTAAGATAGTTTCTTCTATATTGTTATCCTTACTGAGTATCTGAGCTCACCCCTTTTTTATGTTTTATTTCTTCCAGTATGTGAAGAAGCATATTATGATTAACCTATAGGGATAGGATAACGAATATGAGTTTTTTCAAAGGGGACACAATATTGTTGTTTTTTCCTTGATGTAATATAAAACTTATGTTTGTATCAAGAACTTCCAAGGCTATTATACTAATCGTTCTTTTGAGAGTTGATCTCTTGTGATCATTTTAATGTTATGTAATAAGGCACCGACTCTGGGTAACTAGGGTTGGGACATTATAGTTGGTATTAGAGGATGTTTAATAAAAACCATGAATACTAGATTTAGAAATACTCTGATTGAAGAACATTACCATATAATAGACATTTATGATTAGTATAGAAGAACTTCCTTTAATTTTGGTAATGTAGAGATTTTGTGAATTACCAAGCAATAAATCCCTTTCTAGATATGTCCAGGTAGAGGTGGATCTGGCATAGATTTATCTTGGGGAAAAACTCGAAAACTCCGCATTGAGATAAACTCAAATAGGAACTCGTGCATTACAATGGTTCTTGCTACACTCTTGGTTACGACACTCCCAGAGGATATGATTATTATAATTCAAATTTTCATTACAAACTATTATGAAGGATTTGTGAGTGAATAATTCCTCAAAGAAAACTTTTTTTATTGATTATGGATTATATTAATATAAACGGTTCAATTTATGTTAGGTGTTTTACTAGTTTTGAATTATATATTGTGATTCCTAAACTAATATAGTGTATGACATTGTTTAGAAATAGAGCCTAGTGGACGGAATGGAAACCGTATCAACAAACATAATCCATGTAGGGATTTCCCTCCTACTCACGATAATTATAGTGGAGCTGGTGATGCAATTAGGGCTCAACAACTTATAACCATACTGGGACAACTCACTCAGGTTATGAATAATAACCTTACCCATATGGAGCACCCTGATCCACAATATGGAGGATCATTGTTAGACCACTTAATGAGGCAACAACCACTAACATTCATTGGGACAACAAATCCATTGGTAGTTGATCAATGTATAAGTTCCTTAGATAAAATATCTCTTGTTTTAGGGAGTAGTGAAATAGAAGAAGTTGTCATGACAGTTTATCACCTCACTAGAGAAGAAGATCAATGGTTGTCATTAATTCAAAACACAAAGAAGGATGAAGAAGTATCAAATATTGAATAGAGGGAGTTTAAAGATCTTTTCCTAGAAAAATACTTTCCCCGGGACCATCAAGAAGACATGTAAATAAAATTTATGAGTTAAAGTCGAAAGGAGGGTGATAATGTCACAAAGTATGAGGAAATAATTATAACGTTATCAAGGCATGATGTAGATTATATATGTAACCCAAGAAGTAAGATTGATCGATTCTTTCATGGGATAAAACAATTTCTACATCGATCACTAGTCTCATAATCCTTCTCATCGTATGAAGATATAGTCTCATGTGCAATTAAGACCAAAAAGAAATTATCTAAGTCTTATGACTTTCATGAAAAGTCGGATAAGAAGAGATCTTCTGAACACTCTAGACATGGAAATAAGGGGAATAAGGGAAATGTTGAATTTCTATCCTGTGGTAAATGTAGGAAGATAAACCCAAGTAATTGCATGAAGGGAATGGGAGTATATTACAAGTGTGGAGGAAAAGGTCACTAAGCCATTGATTGCAAAGGTATGAAAGAGGATGTCAATATTGAATTCATCAGTTATAGAGAAATGAGGCATTATGCAAATGAATGTCCTAAGCGCCAAAGAATCAAACTGTAAAAAGGTAAAGGGAGCAAGGACAAGATTATGCATTCACTACTATGGAGGTTGAAGCTCCTAATGACACAGTGGAACGTACATTAATCGTTTCCTCAAATTTATCCAATGCTTTATTGGATTCTGGATCATCACATTATTTCATATCTTTCCAGATTGCCAAGAAAATTAGATATTACAACTTTGAGTTAACAAGGGAGTTGTCAGTCAAAACTTTTAAGGGAAGTATCATTGCAATAGTGTTTTGTGAATAAATTACCTTTATGGAATATTAACATGCTTTATCTGTTGATATCATCATCATACCCATGATTGAATTGGATATAATCCTCAGTAAGGATTGGTTTCAGACCATGATGAAAAAATTTACTCTAAGAAAAAAGTGGTTACAATTTTTGATGATGATAAGGAATACCATATCATTATAGAATAAATATCACTATATTATTATTATCTAGACCACCCCATTAGATCTAAAAAATTCAATTATTGAGGAGGAAGAGAGTGAAATAACTATGAGTGAGGAAAGGAATGTTCAAAAAGAGGGCATACCAATTGTGCAAGAGTATGTTGATGTGTTTCTAGAATATTTACCTAAATATCCTCCATAATGGGAAATTGTGTTTCCCATTGATTTAATTCTTGATTCAAGGCCCATATCAAAGACCCCTTATAGAATGGCCACTGTATAATTAGTGGAAGTAAAGAAACAATGAGGGGAATTGAGTAATAAAGGATTTTATCACCCTAGTTTTTCTCTATGGGGAGCCCTAGTTATTTTTTTTAGAAATAAAGATGGATCTATGAGGTTAGGAAATGACTATAGGGAGGTCAATGTTATAACAATAATGAACAAGTAAACCCAACCTCACATTGATAATTTTTTCATTCAACTTCATAGATATCAATATTTTTGAAAGATTGACCTTCGATCTGGATATCATCAGTTGTGCATGTAGAGGAAAGTCATTCCAAAGACAACATTTCAAAATAGGTATGGGCATTAAGAGATTACATTAATACCTTTTGGACTGACTAATCCACCTATTTTTCATGGATCTAGTGAATATAGTTTTTAAGGAATATCATGATGACTTTGTAATAGTATTTATTGATGATATCTTGGTATACTCCAAAAGATATGAAGATCATGAAGATAACTTGTGCACTATACTAAAGACACCTAGAAGAAATTAATTATATGGGATATTATGAAAGTGTGAATTCTAGCTTTAGGAGATTTCTTTCCTTCCCCGTATTATCCCTATGGATGAAATCTATGTTGATTCTTCTAATATAAGTGCAATACAAAAAAGGCCCCCACTGACGAGTATAAATGAGGTAAAAAGTTTTATTGGTTTATCAGGTTATTATATGTGTTTTTTCCATAATTGTTCCCTATTAGATAACCCATTATCCCAGATCCCACATTAAGAGGTTAAATTTGTTTCGAAAAAAAGACTATGAAGAATGTTTTGATGATATGAAGAGACGATTAGTCAATTATCATATCTTGAATATACCATCATGTAATGATGGTATTGTTATTTATATTGATTGTTCAATGGAAGGGTGTGGTTATATCCTTATACAAAATGATAGAGTTATTCCCTATGCATCATAGTAGCTAAATATTCATGAATGAAACTATCATACTCAGGATTTTGAGTTAGAAGCTTCAATCTTTGCTCTGAATATATGGAGACATTATCTATATGGTGAAAAATATTTGATATATACCGATAAAAATAGTTTGAAGTATATTTTCTCACCGAAAGAACATAACATGAGGAAAATATGATGGATTTAACTACTCAAGGATTATAATTTTACTATACACTACCACCCAGGGAAGGAAAATAAGGTGGCAGATGCTTTGATAAGAAATGTTCATGGAGTTTTGAACAAGATTGGAGTTGAAAGTGATATTATGTTTACGGATCTAATAAAGATGGATATGGGAATAATAATGGAAGGTGAAACCTCAAAAAATTCTCAAATGGTTTCCAAAAAATCATTACTAGAATGGATAAAAAGTTCTCAGACCAATGATGTAGAGTTTTAAAAGAAAAATAATGCTGTGAATGATGGTAGATTGATTGACTTCGTCTATGAAGATGGAATTTTACAATTTGGGAAGAGACTTTGTGTTACTAACATACCTGATCTAAAAAAGGAATTGTTGGATGATGCCCATAGCTCCAATTTCCCTATACCCCCTTGTAGTACTAAGATGTATAAAGATTTTAAGGATTTTTTTTGAGCAGACAACATGAAGAGGTAGATTACTGATTATGAGTCAATATGTAAGGTTTGTTTATAGGTTAAGGGTAGAAGATAATAACCTAAGAGTGTCCTGAAACCTCTTCCCATACTTTAGTTGAAATGGTATGATATTATGTTGAACGTTGTCATGGGGCTACCAAAGGATCCAAGAAGTAATGATGCAATATGGGTCATTATTGATCGCCTTACCAAGTCATCAAATTTTTGTACATTAAGAGAAGATTTACCACTGGAACATTTAGCAAAACTATATATTAATAAAGTTGTAAGACTTCAAGGAGTACCCCAATAGATTATTTCTGATCGAGATACCTGTTTCAAATCAACATTATGGAAAATTATTCGGAAATCCCTAGACACTGAACGTTGTTTGACCACTGTCTACCACCCTCAAATTGATAGAAAATCGGAACGAACTATTCAAACCTTAGAAGACATGTTGTGATCTGACTAAATTGAATTTCAAGGTATGTGGGAGCAGTATTTACCTTTGGTATAATTTTCCTATAATAGTAAATTCCATTCAATTATTTAGATGGAACCATATAATGTGTTATATGGAAAGAGAAGTCGCGCACCAACTTGTTGGGATGGTGTTGGTGAAAGAAAACTTATAGGCCCAAAACTTGTTGAGCAAACAATGGAAAATGTGAAGATTATCCAAACCCCCATAAAAGTAGATCAAAGTAGGAAAAAGATTTGTGTCGATAACCAAAGGAAGCATTTGGAATTTCAAGTTGGTGATTATGTTTTTTTGAAGGTATCTCTTTGGAAGGGTGTTATAAGATTTGGTAAGAAGGGTAAATCAAGTCCCATGTACATTAGACCGTTCAATATTCTATAATGAATTCGAGTTATAGCTTACCATTTGGAAATGCTTCCAAGTCTCTCCAATGTTCAGGATGTGTTCTATGTATCACCATTGAGAAGATACATTCCTGACCCAACGCATGTACTCACCTATGATGAAATCGAACTGGAACCCGATCTATATTATTTTGAAGAGCCTATTAGAATTCTTGATACTAGAGAACAAATTTGGACAAACTGGACGACTCCTGTAGTAAAATTTCTATGGAGAAACCATAAAATTGAAGAGGTGGCGTGGGAACCTGAGGAATATATATGATTATGAAACACCCAAATCTTTTTATGCGGTAATATTCTATAAATTTTGAGGTAGAAATTATTTTTAGGAGGGGATAATGTAACACCCCATGCTTCCATAGTACACTTCTCCTTGAATAGTTTAATAGCTGGGGCTCTATGTATCTTCGAGTTCTAGCACACAATGACCAATCAAACTAGCAATTTAAAAAGTGGTTATGAAAATTAATACTCCCATTTTGAAATTTTATAAAATTTATTTTTCAAAATGGACTTTATTTTTGGATTTGGAATATAAAAATTAGATTACAGTGAATTTTTGGAATTTTTCTAAAAACATTAAATTTTTTGATGAATGGTAAAAATCAAAGCATTATTGTTTATAATCGACATTTATTTAAATAATAATTATTTTTATTCAAATTTATATTATAGTCAAAAAAAATATACATAATACATATATTAGTCCAATGTAATTCAATGGAGTCATTTTATAATAACATTAGATATATAAAATTTTATTGAACTTTTTAACGTCTTTTACCAATCATATAGGAACATTTTCAAATTTGCATTAAACAGAATTTTACCTCTTCAGTGAATTGAATTTAAAAATCCTAGAGACACGGTTGACATAATTATGTAAAATGTGGTTAAATAGAATGTATATAATTTTTTTTGAATAGTAAATTTGGAATTTTATTTACCATGATTAAAAGTAAATAGGGAAATTAAAGGTAAAATGACATTACAATTACCATAACAGATGTCCTAATTTTATTGTATAATAGTTTTATGAAAAAAAACCTTATTAATAAAATATGATCCTCTTTTTTCCACATGGATGATATTAGAATAATTATTTTTATTTTATTTAAAGAAGTGTTAAAAGTGTTAAATTCAAATTTTAATAACTTAAACATTTTTAATATAGGGTTTTATATAAGATAAAATTTACTATAAATATTCATTATAAATTAAAAAATATTTCCTAAATCATGGTATTTTATTTATAATTTTTAGACATTAAATAATTAAATTTATTTATGACACAATAGTGATGCAGTAATTACCTTATTATGAATGATTAAAAAAATTGATATTATAAATATCCAAATAAGTCCATATTGAGACTTATGAAGAATTATACTACTTTTCTAGGTTTATATTACATGTTAGTATTTATGTAATATATTTATTAAAATTAATCAATTTTTTCTGACTTTCACATAAACCAAATGCTAAATAGTGTCAAAAATGACATAAATGAGTTTATAAAAAAAATACTATATTATTAAATGATATAAAATTCATAAAAATCATAGGTTCTTTCAAAGGACTTTTATAATGATATATATGTCATTAATGAACCACTGGGGGTTTTATTGGCATTTTATTGTATGTTTATTAAGTATGTAATATAAAAATAGAAGGAGACATTGTAAAAGTTAAACTATTTAACTAAGAGTTACATCTAAATGAAAAGGTTAATATAGTGACAAAAACTTGTTGAAAATATATTTCTGTAGAGTATTTAGACCCATCCCAACATTATCCTCGAATTAAATGCTTTTGGAGGCATTTTAAACCAAAAACAATTGTATAATAAAATAATATTTCCAAATTTTCCTAAAGTGACTCTCATCTCTCTTATAAATAGGTACTTCTATTTCTCTCAAAATCACACCACCAAATCCATTTGGCTCATCCTGCCTTGGTACAAATATCTTCTCAACTACCCAATTTTCATCCTAGAGGCCTTAATTTTATCATAAATCCAACATATGGGGCCCTTTTGAACAAATCAAAATTATCTCCTGAAGAAGAGGTAATAATTTCATCACTTATTTCAAAGTTCTTTTTCTTCTTCCACTACCTCTTTCTATGTTGTTTCCATACCAAAATACTAAATCCTGTACATTATGTATATTTTTATGTTATTATAAACATCATACAACCATATTAATTATTCAATCCATCCTGTTAATGACAAAGTCACCATACATGTGTACGTATGGATTGCCTTCTCCACACCATGGTGTAGTTTTTTATTCAACACTTAATTATTTAGATGGGTATAACAATGAGTATAATTGATGTAAATAATAAATATAAAATTTTAATGATTCGTTATAGGTAATATATCCACAAATAACATATGATTTTACCTTAAATATAATGATATTGTCGCTCATACATACATACATACGGATTACTGTCTCCACAAACCCAATAAGAATCATTCCCCATCGTAACCATTCATGAATAATTTTCATTTTGTGATTTAAAATAATGTTTAAAAATTTAATATCATTATGGATACAAATCAAATACATTTTATCCAAAACAAACATGACTTACGTAACAAAACATATAAAGGAAAATGAATCAGTTAACACCCGAAACAATGATAGTATTGAAATACTATTAAAAATCAATATTATAAGATCATATATGATATCATATTTATGTATGTGGTTATTTTATAATTTAAAAACAATTATTTGACAATTATACAAGAGGTTAACGTACCCTATGTTAAGTAAATGTACAAGGTAATGGATAATTTTTACAATTTCTTTACTATCTGAGGTGGTCTATACGTGAGTATCTACTGTTATTCCTTTATCATCCTCATCCGTGTTTCTTAAAAATATACTTCAAAAAATATTTTCTATTTACTAGAATATGGATAAAATTCATTTATTCCATTGTTTGACTTTATATATATATATATTTTAAAGGAATCATTCTATAGTTTTCTAAACAAGGTACTTTATGACCATTTCGAAAAATTAACATAAGAATATTTTTTTAACTTATACAGAGGGTGCGAATATTTTATGCCATTATAACAACTTGGAAGCTACCTATACAATATTATAAGAATATTTTCAAAATAAATGTTTTATTTTATAATTTTGTGACTTTAAAATTATTTCAAAATAGAAAGAGATATTTATCTAAAATATTTTTGATTTCATCAATTTCAACATCATTTGATGGATTTTACACTTGTTTAACGTTTATTTAGTACTATTCAATCATCTTATTGTATTGTTGTTTTTTTCATATGTTTGAGTATGGATGTGTTATTTTTATTTCATTCATGTTTTATAGATAAATTGTTAACATTTCATATGCTAGTTTTAATATGAATTTTTATGTTATGTTTCAACCATTTCTTGTGAGGAATGAATTAGAATTAGTATGTCATGGGTAGAGCTAGCAATATCTCCTCGATGCATCAGTAGGGATCATGAGACAAAATAATGTCATGGCACAAGGCCTTGAAAAAATATTACATGTAGTCTTGTCAAGAGGGCGTGACTATGTGGTTATGATGACCGACATTATAAAATCCATCATTATGAAATTATCAATTGATATTAAAATTTATTATTTGACAAGTAGAATATCCAGGTGAATAAATAAATGGAAATATTTGATTTACCTTTTCCATAGTATAATGATTTTTTTGTTTAAAAGGCTTCTGTTTTAGTCTTATACATTGACTTAAATATTTATGCTTTTTTATGATAGTTTTCACTATATTGTTGATCTTACTAAGCATCTACGCTCACCCCTATTTCATGTTTTCTTATTCCTAGGATGTGAAGAAGTATGTTACGATTAACCTGTTGGGATATGATAAGGGATATGATTGTTTTCAAAGTGGACACAATTTTGTTGTTGGTTTTTATTTCATGATGTAATGTAAAACATAGGTATGTATCTAAAACATCCAAGGCTACTAAACTAATCTATATTTCCAGACATGATCTCTTATGATCATTCCAATGTTATGTAATAATGAACAGACTCTATGTAACTAGGGTCGGGGCATTACATAATCGAATTCCATGTAGTTCAGAATTGGGGTATAGAATAGGGATGTGCACAGAGGATAGTGACCAGATGACATACTGGGACATACGGGTGGTTAGCAGCCTGGGTTTCTCTGATTCCATAATGGCGGACTAGATATGTGAGTCCCAGTGAAGGGGACTACAATGGTTCACCGTCAACTATTGACTACAATGGCTTAACACTAGATAGGGATCAAAAGAGCTTACTGTCATTGTTGACGCTCCTTTTCGTCACATAGTCTAAAAGAATGGGAAGGGAAATGACTTAGCACAAATTGATTCATCCTTTGAAGAAAACATCAAAAATCAACAAAGGCATGAACAAGGGATCAAGAGCACAAGTTCCGCGCAAGTTCTTTCACTGTCGTGAAAGTCTACTTGCGCGACGCATGATGGTCGCGCAAGTGACTTGCGTGAGCTAAGTGATAACCGCCCGGGGTCTTCTCTTGCCAATAAATAGACCCTGTGGGCCCCCCATTTCGGGAGGATTTTTTTTTCCAGAAACTCAGATTTGAGCTCCCGACACCCTAGTCTCTTCTCAAAGATTCTAAAACACTTCTAAGGTAATTTCTTACCTAGAACGGAAGATCTAAAGAGAGGGAGGAAGGCCTAAGTGTTGAAACTCATCAACACTTGCGCGCTTGAGTGGCCAACCCTTAAGGGAAAAGGGCCACACTTGTGCGCCGCCTTACTCCTTCAATAGATCTTGTGCGCCCCTCTTCTGGAAGAGCCTCAAGAGGATTATAAAGGCTTTAATGAAGAGTCACCCAAGTATTTCCCTACTGGTTAACCGTCGCGCAAGTACATCATGTGTCGCGCATGCGTATACCTGCGCAACCAGGACTTGCATGCCCACGCAGTACCTGCGTGCCTTCCAGGACTTGCGCACCCCTGCCTTTTTGGGTGCCTTTCTTTCCCATTTCACCACTCTTAAGCCATTAAACATTTCCTATTCAAGATTCAGTCTTCAAGACACTCTTCAAATCCATTTATGGCATGATTTCTTGATTTGAATTCCTTATCTGAAAGTAATTCTGTGGAATATCTCTCAAAACCTAGTGATTTACACATATTTATGTCACTAAAGATTGAGATTTCATTCATTAAACCTCATCCTTTAAGTTGAGAGATTCCTTAACCTGGGTCTCCTTTTCAGGAATAATCCCCAGTCATAAGTCCTCTAATTGGGGCATCCTCTTATGAGTAAGCCCCAGATCCCCTAACCTAGGCTTCCTTCTCAAGAGTAAGCCCTAGTCTCAAGTTTGGGCATCCTCCTTAGGAGTAATCCCCAGTCATAATTCTTAACTTGGGCATCTTCCTTAAGAGTAAGCCTCAATTCTTAAAGTTCCCAAATCTGGGAATCCTCCTTAGGAGTAAGCCCCAGTCCCCTAATTTGGACATCCTCCTCAGGAGTAAGCCCCAAACCTTAATCCTTGACCTGGGCATTTTTTTCAGGAGTAATCCCCAGTCTTAATTTCTCTTAACCAGTCCCAATTTACCTTTGATCTGGGATTCCTTTTTAGGAGTAAAACCCAATCATTAGTCTTCTCCTAATTTGGGCCTCCTTTTCAGGAGTAAGCCCGAAGTTAGAGTTTTCAAAATCTCCATGAAGCACATATACCTTTATGGACCCTGTTCCTGGATTTCTTCCCTAAAGTAAATCCTAACCTTTATTTATCTGGACAGTCATACATACATAAGCCCCACTTTATTTCTTATGATTGCATCTTTCATGGAACAATTGTCTAATTTTTTACCAATACCTATTGTTTCTCACACCGAGCATGACTCACGTGAGATTAGAGTGTAAAAGTAATTGTGACATCCTTGTTTGAGCCATCAATCATAAACATCATATTCCCTTACTCGAACAACGTGGGTTCTGATTCCTTTTCTAAACAAAGGATACGTAGGTAGCCCGTCTACGGGTTCGATCCCAACTCTAAAATAATCCATGTCCTTCAAAATGACAATGAACTTCAAGTGCCCCACTGAGTGGATTTAAAACTAGCATGGTCATCATAATGACCAAGAGGCATCTGTATAAATGTGTCAAAGGGTACCATTGACCAAGAATCTTTAACAAATACAGATGATTCTCTATCGATGAAGAACCTCGAATACATACAAAAAATTCTCTAAATTTCCTACATATTTAATCATTGATTTTCAGATCTGAAGGAAAGCTCATTTTATACTTGGTAATGTAATAAGGACTCACGAACATAACTTAAATATATAAAGAGAGTCCTGGAGTAGACAATATTTCCCCTCAAAAAGGTGTGATGAGTCCGACCTCCCATCCTCTCGACCAATGAAAATTCCTATGCCTCATCAGTCAACAAACTAATGAGCACCTACCTTTGGAAAGTAGGTACGAATGGATGTGGAATCATTGGATGTTTCCGGTTCTACGAACAAACCCGTTAGAAACTGATCGGAATGTTTGAACCTCCCATCAAGGCGTTCATCCCCGGATTCCGAGGGAAACAAAAATGGTGAACCCGACGTGAATCCTTAACCAAGTTAAAATGATGTTTTGCCTATTTGTTATTCCCCTATTTAAAACTCAATGAGAGGGCCAACAAAAACAATCATTGACATATGTGCTCATCCAAAAGATGTAGTGGCTAAATTTATCTTGATTACGTCTGTGATATCAAACATGCACTCTTTTTCCAAGATCTTCTGCATTTCTAGAATGGCTGCTCTCAAGTTCACACCTGTGAATACTGCTGCTGCAAATGCCACTACTGCTACTCCTACTGGATCATTGTCCCCTCTTAGGACGATATCACCTACTCAGCGTCTTCAACACTGGGTATCAAACGCACTGGTTGAAGAGTACCGTCAACACGGTACTATCCCAACTCTGGAGGCTGCCCGACAAGCCCTCCAAGTAAACAACTCGCATTGGTCGTCCGGACAACGACGACCAGTGATCAAGAAGCAGGCGGTGCTGACTACCATCTCAAACTCTTTCGGGTCGTTATCCCCGGAATACAATCACCATTAGCTCCCTTATTCTGGGGAGGTGAATGAGAAGGTCCCTCAGGAATTTAATTCAAACAGACAAGAGTCCTTCCTGAGGGCTCCCACCAACAATCGCCGCCAGACTCGTGCAGTAGTGCACCCTCAACATGATGAGGGTAACGACTCCAGGTGTTCGGCTCAGGTTCCTAGAACCCAAGCAAGCCAGACAAACCACCAGAGGCGGAATCCGGTCAACAGTGAGCAGGTTCTCATCTCTGCCATCTCCGGAGCAGTCCACCAACCTAACTTGGTGGCATGAAATGAGTAGGCACATACACCTGCCCGTTTTAAACCCGCTGTCCAGCAGACTCGTCTGGCAGCATCACGCCAATCCCACCTGGCAATTCCGGAGGAATACTATAGGCAGGAACATACACCTGTTTATACATCATCAGCTAGTCAGTAGGCTCGTCTGACTACATATGATGGATCTCGCCAACCACGTTTGGCAAAGTGCAATCAGTAGGCACATACACCTGCTAGTATTAATCAAACCTACCAATAGTCTCGCTTGGTAGCATTCGGAGAAGTTAATCGAAAAGCCCCAACAACAAATAGGAGGCAGACTCAACTCTCTGCCCCCACACATGAGTACTGTTAGGATTCACTGACAAGAAAAAGAGGACAGGAGCAGGCACATACACCTACTTCAAACCCAGAATGGACGTATATTCTCGTTCCAGCACTTGAAGCCACCAAGCATATTCTATCAATGGTGAAAGAGCAGAAGCAAATCCCTGCTCATATTCTGGATGCCTGCCAGGATATTATAACAACTTCAGTGGCATCTCTGGGAAAGACAAATAAATCTATCCCTACCAGTGGAGTGATACATCAACAATTCACTCCGGAACAGACACACACATATGTTCCAATCCAAGAGGGTTATGGGGCATACTTCCCCATATCATACAGACAACCAAGTCAGGCACATACACCTGATTTGAGAGGAGATCTTCAGCCTAACCTGGCCATCTTTCCTGACCAGGCACATAAACTTTCTCAGAGCAGCCACTTTTGTCAACAAGTGCTTTCCAAGGCGAGTAAGAAGGCGTCTAAGAAAAAGACCCACCCAGCACAGTCAGGAGATCAAGAGACAATCTTTAACAAGGCCTTGCTCGATGCTGGAGTTCATGAAGCCCTCAGACAATTATCTGTTGGAATTCAAGATTCTACTCCCTCAGTTCCCAATAGTGGGAACATTAATTCCGAAGGTCTTCAACAGACACATCCTCATGAAGGCTTGCTTCATGAAAATTCGGTCGATCTCGAAGTTTCATCTTCAGATGAGAGCCACAGGAACCCTCTGTGTGGTCATAAGACCAAGGAGCAAGAGATCTCATCTTTTGTTGTAACCCAATATGGTGGTCCCCCCATGATGATGAATTTCGCTATGAAAGTCCTCTTCGAAATAGTGATGCACATTGCCCGAAAAATGCTCCAGTGGACAATGTAGTGCCGAGAAAGCCCTCTTATCTTGAGGCACTTGCAAATGTGAAACCAGTCATGTCTAAAGCTTCATCGCTAGCAGGTGAAATACTTTCTCAATCAGAAGATAGACCAGGGTGTAGTTCATTCTCCGAACCACCCCTAAGTCATGCATATTCTAGTTTGATCAATGATTTCTCTACCAATCCTGTTGAATCCAATGAAGCAACAAAGAAACACTAACTCTGGTCAAATAAGGTAGAATAATCTTCATCAAATGATAAAGAGGAAATTCTGAATATGAGAAAACAACTGGTGAAAGGTGAAGTTCTAGTCATGTTTTGTCCTCTCGCTGACTCTCAGTATAATATTCCAAAAATGTTGACGGAAGATGAAATTCATGATATTCGTCTCAACATATGGAAAACTCTTTGTCAGTTGAAAAATAAAGTATTATCTTATGATGAATATGAAAATCATCTTAAGATAATGGAAGGGTTACAACATCAGATTGATTTGGCGTATCTATCAGTCTTTCGATATCCGAAGGCTGAAAAGAAGCAGAGAGCCCTTCAACGTTCATGCTTTGGCGCACTAAGAAGATTGTGTTAGTTAATTTCCAATTCCCCATCCAGTATTCGTGTCATAGGATGGGGTGTTCATGGAGCACTGCATTTCACGGTGCTCTCCAGTCAGCAAAGCCCGCCAAAAATGGTCTCATGCAATGTTGTTGCCCATAACCGGCCACAGTCAATGGGATTTGTTTGTAATCAAAAGCTTTCCCAAGAATAGTATTCAACTAGTTCCTATCAAAATCATGAATACAGAGAACAAGTTGTTGAATTACTCTTGCATCAAGCAAACGAGAATATTAAACAGGCCTCTCGTTTGGAGCAAGAACGTCACCAAGTGATAGAAGTGTCAGAAATCATCCAACGGTATTTTGAACTGGGTGATAAAAGCAGATATAGATTAATGCATCTAGATAATTTCCGGACTAAGGTTCGCAAGATCAGAAGGACTTTCAAGAAAGTCTCAGTCATATCATTTCAAGAACCACCCCAGCTCGCCAGACTGGGGACTCTTTTAAACCAACCCTCGGAATCAACAAAAAGGATTCGGGGAGTTGAGCAAGAACAGCAAGAACAACCCTAGTCCACTGGACTAGTGAATTTTTCCAATCATCAATCCCCTCCTTATATAAAGTCGGTCTTTTCTTGATTGGGGAAGAAACCTCAAGAGGAATGAAGATCCAAATTATCAAGAGATTCCCTCTAAATTATGGTTCATCAAGAAGTTCCTGAGAGATCGAATCAACAAAAGGCAATGTCTCATCAAATACATGGAAGAAGACAATATCACAGAAATGATGATAGAAGGGATGCGATGAGTTATGCATCAATCAATGTCATCAATGCCGTTGTTGCTGATCCACCAAATGAGGCTCACTCAGGGGACTCAGATGAAGAGGTTCCTGCTCAAGAATATGTACGCACTGACACAAATGATGAATGTGTGCGTACACGAAGTCAAAGGATTACTTAGAACCAAGGTAATCCTTTGAGTAACCCACTTCACCCACTCCGAAAAGGATCCAACAAAGGGGAGGGAAAGAACCAGGTTAGATATCCTTCCTTTGGAGAAGGTCAATCGCCCTCACTAGAGAAAAGGTTTGCACAACAGGAGGAAGAAATGAATGAATTAAAGAGGTTGAATGCAGAACTACTTCAGGGTAGTCTTCTTTGTGAGCATGCTAGAGTCAGTCAACCAAGGGAATTTGTTGCAGCTACCGATATGGATCGGGAATATCCTCCTCTATCAGTATACCCTTATAGGTCTAATCCTATGGGTCAAGTGCAACAACAGTTGGCAGTGCTACCATCAGTTGCAGCACCAATTGCCACATCTGTCCAAGCTCCAGTAATTGCACCTACCCGAGTCCATGTTCAACCAGATGTTTCTCAAAAGTTAATAACTACTATTGAGTCATTAACAGCTCGGTTAGAAACTATGGAAGGGAAGCATGCGCAAGTTCAACCAGAAAAGAATGTTTACCCTGAATGGGTAGATTCAATTTCTCCTCCATCCAGTTTTGGGAATCCTGTATTCCCTATTTTCAATGGATCGGGCGATCCTGAACAGGATTTGACGCATTACATGTCTTGTTGCGATTCTATGATGAGAACTCTGGAGCAGCAAGAAGCAGTAAAACTCAAGTGCTTCATGTGAACCATGCAAGGAACAGATTTTGTTTGGTTTAAAAGCTTGCAATCCCGGTCAATTACCGGATGGGATGATCTTAGCCAAAAATTCCTCCTTCAGTTCAGCTCAACTTTGCCAAAGACAACCGTTTTCGATCTTAAAAATTGTAATCAAAGGTAGAATGAAAGAGTATCTGATTTCATTGCTTGATGGAAGGGATTAACATATTCCTTGAGTTTATCACTCCCTCAAGAATAATTGTTTTCAATCTGTGTGGAAAATCTGCGTGACGAATTACTCACGCCGTTAATCCCTGTGAAATATACAGGAGGGTTTCGAGACCTTACTTCAATCGCTCAGCAGATTGAAGATTCCCTTATACAGGCTAAGGCTAAATCTTGTATAATTCCATCAGCTCCAGGAAGGAGAATGGGTAAAGCAGAAACTGCTACAGTTATGCTTAAACAAGAACCTGTACCTATTTCTCCCTCAAAACCTTCATCTTCTCGAAGGGCTCCACCTTCTGAGCACCAACAACAGAGGTCTTTTCGTCCAGATGATCAAAAAGATCAAAGACAAAAACAATTTGAGGATCTAAAGAGAAAAACATACTCTTTCCGAAATTAACAAGTTCCTCGTTATTTCATTTCGGCTTTGGAAAAAAATTTGGTTCAATTGCCAATACCCATGAGTCAAAACAAGAAAGGAGATGAAGACCTTCCTAATTATTTCCCTTTTCATCAAATGTTGGGGCATCCCATCCAGGAGTGTTTTGTCTTCAAAGACCTCCTGCAAAAGATGGTCGACTTGGGACTGGTCACATTGAAAGGATCCTTAGCCCAGGTAGCATGTGTCACTACTATAGTTCCAGAGGAGGAAGATGAATGACAGGAAGTCAAAAGCAAAAATGCACAAAAGTATGATGATTGGATGTTCAGAAAGACAATCAATCGAACTCATGCTATTTTGAAAACACAATTAAGGAAACCAATTGTGTCTTCTGCCATGAATGTTGTGGCAAAACCCTCTTCATCAGAGGGAAAGTCCTCAAAGAAACAGCATGATTCAAAGAAAGAAAGAGAATCAGAAGAAGATGAGTATGTGTCAAAGCCTAAGTTTTCATTGACTTTGGCGAACTACATTCCATCTAATTCAAAGCCACGGGCACCACCCCACCAAACGGAACAGTCTAAACAGGCTAATCAGGCAGAGTCTTCATCAGATGAAGAGTTAATCTTCGGTTCTGTTAATATGATTCAATTAACAGATCCATATGCCAGTCGCAGTTTAAATTTTGATGAGCCTAAATTTCTTGTATCAAATAAGGGAATCCGAGGAAGTTCCAGAGGTTCAGAATACAGGGGAAGAAGTGGATCTTTTAGAATCCACTACCCCAATTTTACCCCTGCTAGAACTGTGTATGCAGTAGAAACTCGTGGTAGAGACCTTCAGTGAGCTCATCAAGAACAAGCAAGTTCTTATACCAATAGAAAATTCAGTCCTGACACAGTTATTTTGGAAGACCGATTGAAGGTTCCATCTTCTTCATCTCTGCAAGTAAATGGATCTAATCGGTCTAATATTCCAAAACCAAGGATTTTTCCAATGCTTATCCCAATACAAGATGCATCAACTTCCAAAGAATCTTCTTCCAAGGTACCTGCTAAACCACATATTCCTATTGGGAAACGCATACATATGGATCAAAATTATGATATATTGAAACACTTGGCCCAAGTACCAGCCAAGTTATCAATTTTGGATTCTTTGAATCTGTCAAAAGATCTTCTGGAATCACCCATCGAGGCTTTTTCAAGTCCTCAAGATTTTGAAACTAAAATTGCTGCAGCTGAAGTCTATCACATAGAGAATAATCCTGCAGAATGCCATGCAATAATATCTTTTACTGATAAAGATGAAGATGATGTTGTACATGGGCATATCAGACCTTTGTATTTATCTGGAAAGGTCAATGGTGTAGACGTCCGAAGAGCTTTCATTGACAATGGTTCAGGAGTCAACCTCATGCCCATTCGTACACTTCATCGATTGGGCCTCACGGAATCTGATTTATCTCCCTCCACCATGATGCTACAAGAATATGATAAAAATGAACAAGAATCACTGGGTGAAGTTACACTCAGAACTCAGTTTGGATATCTTTTATCCAATTCAAATTTCATGGTTGTTGATCAAGACTCATCCTTCAACATCTTGCTTGGAATACCCTAGCTACATCAACTTGCGTCTATCCCTTCATCATACCATCAATGTCTCAAATATTGTTTCCATGGACAAGTAGGGACATTTTATGGTGATAAGGCCTTGTTCAAGACATGTGAGTCTCAATAAATTGAGGTGGAATTCTATCACATGAAGCAAAGGGAGAAATCCATAACAAAGGAGATTACCAAAGTTAATGCTCCATATGGTTTGGAAAAAATTCCGGTAAATCCATTTACACATGTGAGTACAGATTATGTGTTTCCTATCAGTCAAATTGACAAGATAGACCCAAATCAAAATACTCTTATGGAAAGATCCATAATGTCAATTATGGAAATCGAGCCAGACAACATGGGATAAATTGGTAATCTACCAAGCAGTGATGGAAGCACAAATGGTGACGTCTTCAATTCATCTGTTGAAATCCAACAAGTCTATGCTTCGCCAATTAGTCCAGAAGAAGTTATAGCAACATCGGAGGTGAACAATGATGTTGATTCACAATCCATCATCTCCTCTTTATTACCCAAAGAAGACCCTTCATCATCAATCGGGTCGGAAATGGAAGCTTCTTCTTCAAGATATGAAAATTTTGACATCTCTTCGGATCATGAGAATTAAACTTTATCATCTACTATGCAAGTAGAAACGGAAGAAATAACACATGATGATGAAGAAGATAAAGGTCACAGAGATGCTCCTCCAGCATATGAAGAGGGTATCTCTACCACTAGGGATGAACTCAGAGAAATAAATCTGGGTACAAAAGGAGATCCACGCCCCACATTAATCAGTGCGGCCATGACTCTTGAAGAGCAAGGGATTAATATTTATTTTCTAAAGAAAAATAATGATTTATTTTTCTGGAACTATATAGAAATTCTCGGGCTTGATCCTGATGTTGCTACTCATCATTTCGGTTTACCAGAAGAACATCAAGGATTTAAGCAAGCCGCGAGAAGAACACACCCAACTTATGCTTCCAAAATTGAAGCTGAAGTGGATAAGCTTATCAAAGATAACTTCGTCAGAGCAGTTCAGTATCCCAAGTGGATGGATAATATTGTCTCTGTAAAGAAGAAGAACAGAAAAATTAGATTTTGCATCGATTTCAGAGATCTTAATCGGCATTTTCCTAAAGATGATTTCCCAGTTCCTATTACAGAACTTTTAATTGATGAAACAGCTAGCTATGAAGCACTTTCCTTCATGGATGGATATTCTGGATATAATCAGATCCGAATGGCCCCAGAAGACGAGGAATCCACAGCCCTTAGATCCCCTCAGGGTATGTTTTGTTACTGGGTAATTCCCTTTGGCTTAAAGAATGCAGGTGCAACATATCAATGTGCCATGCATCATATCTTCAAACCCTTCCTAGGGAAGTTTGTTGAATGCTATGTAGACAATTTGGGGGTTAAATACAAACAAAGTTCTAATCACTTGGCTGATTTGGAAGTCATATTCTGCAAGCTTCGACAACATAATTTGAAGATGAACCCCTTAAAATGTGCTTTTGGGGTAACCTTAGGATAATTTCTCACCTTTTCTGTACGCCATCGTGGTATTGAAGTCAATCCTGAGAAGACCAAGTCAATCCTTGGTATGTCACCTCCTCAAAATTTGAAATAATTAAGAGGACTTCAAGGAAACTTAGCCTATATTCGGCGTTTCATCACCAATTTAGAAGGCAAAAGTTTACCCTTTACCAAATTGATGAAGAAGGGAGTCACTTACCAGTGGACTGAAGAATGTCAAGAAGAATTCGATATTATCAAGAAATACCTCTTGAGTCCACTGGTACTCATACCACCTGTTGAAGGAAGACCACTTATCCTCTACGTGATAGCTCTAGAGTGATCATTGGGTTACTTTCTTGATCAAAAGAACGATGCTAGGAATGAAAACAGCCTCTACTATCTCAGTCGATCTATGCCTGAAGCAGAAACCTGGTATTCAAGTATTGAGAAGTGCTGCCTAGCATTAATCTTTGCAGTTCAGAAGTTGAGACATTACCTGCAACATCACGAGGTCTAATTGGTATCTCGCAATAACCCGCTCAAATTCATCCTTAGTCGTCCAATGCTTACAGGACGTCTAGCAAGGTGGGAAGTTATTTTGCAGCAATTCGACATTCAGTATGTGTCTCAAAAGGCGATAAAGGGACAATCTATGGCTGATTTCCTAGATGAACACCCTTCAGTGGAAGACACATCTTCAGATATTGAACTCCCTGAGGAGGAAGCCTTCTATATTCAAGGAAGTCCTTAGGCATGGGAAATGTATTTTGATGGTGCTTCCAGAAGTCCTATAGGGAGGAAAATGGAAAATCCTAAATTCAAAAAAGTTGGCTTAGGAATTGTGATCATTTCTCCAGAAAAGATAGTGTTACCTTATTCCTTCTTATTGTGGGAAGGTGGTACCAATAATGAAGCAGAATACCAAGCTCTCATCGTAGGTTTGGAATTAGCACTTCAAGAAAAATTGAATCAATTAAAGGTGAAAGGTGATTCAGAACTGGTAATCAAACAAGTCAATGGGGATTATGCCATCAGAAAAGAAGAACTAATCCCTTTGTATGATTACATCAGAGAGTTAATGGTGGAATTCTATTTGGAACCGACATTTTCTTATGTCCCAAGATCACAAAATGCTCAAGCTGATGCGCTGGCTAATATAGCCACAGCTCTGGAAGATCCAAATCGGGATGAGATAACCATTAGTATTGGCCACCGTCGTTCAATTTCACCTTATGCTCGAATCAGAACAGAGGAAATTAATGAAATTAGTCCCATTCCTGAACCGTGTGGTCATACTACAGGATGGAGGTCACCTATCAGGGAATACCTTCAAAATGGAACACTTCCACCTGATAGAGCAGAGAAAGAACAAATCCGGTGACGTGTGGTCAATTTTACTCTTTTTGATAGCCCAGATCACCTAGAGAAAATTCTCTACAAACATGGTTTTGATGGAGTTCTCTTCAGATGCATTGATGGTGAAGAGACAATGGTTGTCATGAAAGAAGTGCATACAGGAGTGTGTGGTGCCCACCAGTCTGGACATAGATTGTCAGATCAAATTCAAAGGCTTGGATACTTTTGGCCTTCAATGATACGAGATTGTGTTGATTTCACAAAGAAGTGTCATTCATGCCAAGTACATGCCAACTTCATTCATCAACCTCCAGAGTTGCTTCATACAGCTAAATACTCATGGCCATTTTCCACATGGGGAATGGATGTGGTGGGACCTTACCCTTCGGCTGCGGCCAAGCATTTTAAGTACATTCTTACTACTACTAACTTCTTTTCCAAATGGGAAGAGGAAATACCTCTCAAGGAATTCAGTTCTAAATGCATTTTTAGCTTCATTAAGTCTAACATCATTACCAGATTTGGTGTCCCTCATACCATATTGATGGATAATGGCACCAATTTATGTTCATCCAAGGTGATGAAATTGAATCAAGAATACAACATCAAATCCAACCATTCATCTCGGTATCATGCAGTGGCCAACTGCCAAATAGAATCCTTTAACAAGACTCTTTGAAATATACTGCAAAATATGGTGGATAAAGATAAGAGGTTATGTCCTAATAAACTCTTTCATGCTTTATGGGCTTATCTGACTACCACCCGCACTGAAACTCAGTCAACTCCATATTCATTGGTATATGGAAGGGAAGCCGTATTTCCCATTGAAGTTCAACTACCCTCGCTCAGAGTTGCAATTTTTATCAATCATCTACAGATGAACAATCTCAAAAGTGATTGAATGAATTGGAATGGTTAGATGAAAAAATATTGTGCACTTTGCACCACTTGGAAGTCTATCAGAATCGAATATCACGAGCTTTTAACAAAGAAGTTCGTCTTTTCTCATTCACTCAGGGAGAATTGGTATTAGTTCTTAGAACACCAATGATACCAGGAAAGAAACCTCCCAAACCTGAACCAAAATGGGAAGGACCTTATTCAATACATAGAGTCTACTCCAATGGAGATTATTCATTAATCTCAATGGATGGAGAATTCATCACTACTCCAACCAATGCCAGATTTTTGAAGAATTATTTTGTATAAACTGCAAAGTATGTATTTTGTCCCTGCAACATGACAGTAAACTATGTGGCACTAGTTCGTCCTTGCTATATGACGTTAAACTATACAGCAACGGTCCATACATATGACCTTAAACTATTTGTACTTTCGTCCCACACGACGTTAATCTGTGAAAAAGTTCCCCAAATGGTCCAGTATGACCTTAAACTGCAACTAAGTCCTGTATGCCCTTAAACTGCATCATCAACGGTCCATGCATATAACCCTAAACTATTTGCAAGTCCCATACGTCCAAAAAGACGTTAAACTGCGACGTCCTAACTACATGACGCTAAACTGTATAAAAGTCCCTTACGTCCGGAAAGACGTTAAACTACATAATCATCAAAGGTCATGTATGACCTTAAACTACACCACCGTCCATCATGACATTAAACTGCACCATCCACAGTCCATACATATGACATTAAACTATTCAAACTTTTTTCCAACATGATGCTAAACTGTATCGTCCCTTTTTCGTCCAACATGACGTTAAACTGTGAAAAAATCCCCAATGTGTCCAACATGACGTTAAAATGGTGCACTCTTTTTTCCTCACTACATGACATTAAACTGCACAGTCCCCCCCCCCTTCGTCCAACATGACATTAAACTCTATTTTCCCCATCATCCTAACTACATGATGCTAAACTGTACAGAATGTCCATGATACGTCCTACATGACATTAAACTGTATTTTGTCCCTGCTACATGACACTAAACTGTGCAGCACCAATAATCCTAACTGTAAGACTTTAAACTGCATAGTCCCTTTATATGTCCTACATGACATTAAACTATGCATCGTTAAGGTTGTTGCTACCTCTTGTTTCTCACACTGAGTATGACTCACGTGAGCTTAGGGAAAACCTCAACCATAACACTCTCTGAGTCGCTAACAATGTGTAAGTCCTAACATCATTTTTTCGGTCATTTTCCCCAAGAACAACTTGATCATTAATTCATTCTTCAATTGAACTACACAGACTTTGATCTTTTCCTTCTAGTCTGGGTATGTAGGGAACCTCCCAAGGTTCAAGCCCAAAACCAATCTCTTCACGTCGGTTCATCTCTATCTCATATGATGATAATTCGTGAAACCGCCCTTAGAATCAATATTTTGCATTAGTTCACTTTCGTCCTTGTTATACGACGTTAAACTGTACAACACTTTTGTCCAGTATGACAATAAACTACAAATTTCTTTGATACCCTCACCTGAGAGGGAACCACTATTTTCATTGATTTTTCAATCATGTTTCATTTCAAAGACTTCATGCATACATGGAAACTCCCAAACCTTTTATCTTTGGTTAAACCATCATTGTACTAAAGTCCCCTTTCACCCTTCATATGTACGAACCAAATTTGTAAAAAGGGTATTTCTAGAACTACGTGGGCTTGATTCCCATCCTTATGGGATACGTAGGAACATTCGAGTGTCCCTCGAATCCAGCCCCAAGTCTTTGGGCCTAACCCCAAATTCCACTTTCAGTCCCTTGGCTGAAAAGTCCCCATGAAAATACACACTGTGTATTTCTTACAACAGTCCATGCTCTATGACCCTAAACTAAGATCTCTATTCCTTTTGTCTCACATGACGTTAAACTGTATTTTAAGAACTACGTATGGCTTGATTCTCATCCTTATGGGATACGTAGTGAATTCCAACATTTCAATTCAGGACCCAACCACAACATGATTATGGTTAGCATTGATCTATGTATCTCTGTACACATTGAACAATACCCATATTTATGTTTCATAATCCTAACCTTAAATATTTTCAGATCCTCATAACCCCTTTTCATGACTTCTAGTCACAAAAATGTCAAACTTATGAGAGTTATTTTGTCTGACTATGCAGCACGTTCCCATAGGCGGCCTTGCATAAACAGTCTACATAACATACTTTTTAGCCAAAAGATACTATTATTTGACTATACAGCCAATTCCCTTAGGTGGCCCTACATAATTCAACCCCCTAATGGGTTTGTCGGATAGTGGTAACTTAATTATTGGGAAGAATGCCTCTTTTGTCCTTATTTGTCTTAAATGACAGTATGTAGGGATCCACAAAAATATCCATCCTTAACTTATTTGTCCCTTATCCTTTTTCGTGATCTAAAAGTATTCAAGTCTATGGTTTATATTCTCCTTCCCTACGTTTGGGTCAGACCTTCATAGGAGTGATATTCATCCAGTTCTTCGATAATTTTGTTTGGAAATATTTTATCCATATATAATTACCTCTTTCCATATAGCAAACTCTATCCTTTGGAAGATTTGAATCTCCATAAACTTTCACTGGCTTTTAGCACTAGGAAAGTAAATTTTTGAGAGTTATTTTTCCTGACTATGTAGTACGTGACCATAGGTGGCCTTGCATAAACAGTCTACATAACAGACTTGTTAGCCAAAAGATGCTATTTTATTTAACTATGCATCCAATGCCCTTAGGTGGCCCTACATAATTCAACCCCCTTACGGGTTTGTTAAATAATGGTAACTTCATTCTTGGAAACTACTTCTTTTAATGCCTTTTAGATATTTTTCATATCATTCCTCGGATTCAAATATTCTTAAGTCATAGCTTACATATTTTCCCTCATACTTGAGTATGGTAATATGTTTTCAGATGAATTTTCAAGGAATTGAGTCAATTCTAATCCATTTCGGTCAAAGCTATTTCGACCTTAAACATTAGCCTTTGTATGTCCGGCGTGTATGAATTTAAACTGCCCACAAAAGACAGGGGAAATCTGAATAAAATTCAAGTTCCCAGCTCACTAAACGTTCATTTTTTTTATGATTTAGGTAACATTTAGCAATTAAAAGGTTCGAAGTTTGTAGGGTTATTTACATTAATCCTAGTAAAAATCAAACTATTCTTACTAGGCCCCTTGGATTATGTAAAATCTAAAGCATGTAGCAAAAGAGAATGAAGGTACAAATAAGTGAAGGTGAAAGTGTTTTTCATTGATGCACAAGAGTTAGAAGGACATCCATAGACTGGAGTCTCTTCTCTTTTTCATGAATTACAAGCGACTTTCAACATAACTCTTCATTTGATTTACGACATCCCGAGCTTCATCAGCAGCTACTTGAAGCTCATGCACTCGAACAACTTCACTCTTTTCAGCCTGATGGAGTGCTTTATTAGCATTCACGATGGTCTTCATACCATTCGTTTGAACTCCCTCCAGTGAATTATTGAGTTGGTCAAGTTCCCCAGTAACAACATCCAACTGTTGCTAAAGGTGCATCTGCTGGACGACTTTTTCATTGATTTTATGCTTCAACTCCTTCATATTGGCAGTATAATCAGCCTCAACTTGGGATACCGTAACCTCAAATTCACCGATGTTAACTGACAATTTCACCCAAGTCAGATCTTCGCGGCACTTTTGATCCTACTCCCTCCTGAAGATGATCTGTTTCACTGTGGTATGGATCTTTTCATATCCAAAACCACCAAGTCCTAGTATGACAAATTGGAAGGAAAATAGAGGAATTATCGATGATAACTCTTCTAAAGGTACCTCAGATATAATTTTAAATATGTTTTTCCATGCCTTGTATCGTGAAAAGATGAGCGCTTTAAGCATCTCTGGGTCTGATTCAACATCATCATCACAGGGGGGAAAGTAATCTGGGATTAATGCACTTAAGGAAGTGCCCTGTTCTGTTCTTTCCCCCCTGACTTGTACTTCTTCTCTTTCAATTCCAGTGGGGGAAGAGGCTGAGGATTCACCTCTAGACTTGGCCACTGCAGTTGATAGCCCTGCATAATTAATTGAAAGATTTGGTTAGCTTCAAAGGATAAAAAAATAATCGGTTGTCTTGAAAATTAAGTACAATCACAAATATTGTTATCCCTTACCCGACGGTGGGTCAGAAACCTGAGAAGACTCCTCCCCATATTTCATAGTCTCAGCAGGATCTTCGAGATGGGTCTCATGAGGGTTTACTGGGTTTAGCTCTACTTGAGATAATGTTTCTGCAATAGTTGGGTTGACATCAATGTCCACACCCTCTTCAGGCATTGGAAGATCAGAAGTTTCTATGGATGGAACTGCGTATCATTTTCAGTCATGATTATAAGTGTAAATTATAAAAAAAATTAATGGGAGACGGATAACACTCATGACCAAGGTCTTCTAAATCACCGGACAACTTAGCATGATCATAAAATTCTTCAAAAGACATGCCATGATTCATCATTTCATCCAATTATATTTCAGAATCCTGGTTAGTCTCACTAGTGGGAGCGTTTAGTGTGTATTCTTGATGACTTACATCCTGCATCCCCTGACCCTAGACGATATCTTTGGGTAAAATCACAGCATCAGTTGCATCAGTTGCAACAGTCGCCAGAAGCTCTAATGCAGGAGTCGAACCTGAAGTATCACTGAATGGAAATCAGTCGGTGTTTCATTCAACATTTTATGAAGAATTGTTGACTTACCAGAAATAGGTTCTTCTCTTCTTGCAATAGTAGTAGGAGGGATACTGGGAATAGATGCAAGCTCTTCTCCAGGAGTAGCCAAGTCAGCTTGGATCTGCGATTTTTCCACAGCACCCTCCGTGGTCTTTGAAGGAGGATTAGTCCTTTCCCTCAGGGGGGAAAATGAAGAAGCCCCTACAATCCCCAGAAATATGAGTAACCATGTGTTCATGGGTATAAAATCATGATTACTCAAAGGAATTACCACTACTAATGAAGCATTTAGCTGTGGACTTCCTCCTTCGTTGCCTTTTCTTCTTTGGTTTTTTGGGAGTATCGGTAGTCTCCCTTATTGGAACATAGATTGGCGAATGGAAGGCTATGTCCAGCGCCTCATTCATGGCCTGCTGACCTAGAGATATCTCGCCTGGTTCGCGAGGAGAATCATAAGCAGCTCTGATGGTAGTACCACCAGGGCTATACTGTGGTGAAGGAACCCCAGTTCCTTTCTTTGCAATATGCAAGATAAAAAAAATAACTTCCTTAAGTAACAAAGCTTAGAGTGAAATCAAGTTTCAAAGAAAATAAGGAATGAAAAATTACATCTTCAGGAGACACATACTCATGCCACTCCTCATCTTCAGAACCACCAGCCCCCATAGTGGCGCCTCGATAAATCATTTCCTTCACCCGCCTGGTGACAGGAATAGACTCATCAGTGGCATATATGAGCATTTCCAGCTCTCTGATGTAAGCCTGAACATCATTGGGTTTATCCTCGTATTGAAGATTTGTAGAAGCCATAAGATTCCCTATTCTGGGAAGTTGTAGTCCCTCACACAAATCCAGCCAGGCGGTCTTAGTACCAAAGTATAAACTCTACCATAGCTGGACAACCTCTGGTATTAGATATGAAGGCTGCGAGGAAGGTCCTACAATTTTTGACTTCAATTTCATCCCAGCTCCTGCAACTACAGATAATGAATAATAAAGTAAGACTTATTTCTTTATAAAGTAGCAGTGATTAAATTACTACAATGAAGTAACTCACCAGGAGTTGATGGAGTGGGTCTTTTAATTCTGACTGGAGGATTATATCGGGCACAAAACCACTTTGCCGCTGGTTGTGCCTCATCATCCCCATCATGGGAATCTGGTGAATCAGTTCTAGTGGAGGAGTCTGTTGAATCAACTTCAGGTAGGGAAGCATCACCTTCATGAGGAAGGGTTTCTTTATCTATAGTCCTCTTCCTTTTCCCCACCTGATAAACTGGGTGATTCAATATCCCTTTGGGGTATGATGCTATCCAGTGTTTGGCATAATATGTAGTCAAATTATGTGCCGTTTTTTCAACTGGTAGATCAAATACTGCCCCAGTCTTCTCCCTTGACGTCAGCAGCCATAGTTGCTGAGCAACTATCGGATGTTTCTCTAACCTGACATATACTGGATGAGATACAACAATCTGTTGCAAACATCTGAATTGACCTGAAAATATATATGGATCATAGGCCTCGCATATGATTTCTCCGTCAATCCTGGCAACTAGCACACCATTCCTGCAAGCTAGCATGTATGCCCTCAAATCCAAATGGGATGTTCCATCATCAACAAACCACCCGGTTGGCGGACTTCCATAGGGAAAGAAGTTGAATTCCTTAAACATGCTCAGCCTCACTTTCATGTCATAAGCATTAACATCTAATGGAGAAACTCCAGAGAATGCTTGCACTGATGGCCTGAAAGAACTTCCAGGAATTTTTAATCCATTCTGTACATTATATGTCCTGAAGTGAGTGGCGATCCATCCCCATAAAACTTGGAATGGTCCCACTATTCTTAAAGTAGATTTACCCATGAAAACATGAAGTAAACTCCTATTAATCTTTGCTAAAATGGGGGTAGCCAACCCAACTATTTTTTCCTCATCCATCTTTGCCGCAATGACGAGGGTCCCAGGCCTGACACCTCCCTTCGAATCCCTGACTTGCAAGAGATAAACACTGAGCCACATTACCAAGAAGCCCTCCAGACGAGTCTTCTTTGGGATTCTTTGATTAACTTCATATCCCCACTTCTCGAACTCTCATACTTTTAGAGTTGTCCAGAATGTGCCAGGAGCACCCCTCTTCTCAGGTTTTGGGTAGGTGGTAGGACGTTTGGGCCTCTTATCGTTGGATTTATTTTTTTTTGTATCCTTTTTCTTTTGGATCCTTCTCCTTTGGCTCCCTCTCTTTCTTCTCAATAAGAAATATATTCATCAATTCCTCCGGATGAATATCCTTTCTATAATGAGTTAATGAGGTCTCTGAACTCTTGAGCCTATGGAAGATCTTAAATAATTCCCGAGCTAAAGCAGGAGTTTTCTATGAATCATTCCAAGTCACCTTGGGAGGAATAAATTCATCATACATATCACCCAAAATTGGAGCCCCTGAGATCTTGTGGACATCCCACAGAGTGATGCCTACTTCTCCATGAGTCATATGGAAGGAATTAGTTGATGGGCTCTAGTGGCTGAGTATCTCCGGCACGAAGTTATCATGTCTGTAAACATATGTTTGCCCAACCCAGACAGCTTCGTATATTGCAGCTCCCTTCAGATCCTCGACAAACTCTACACAGGTTTGTCGCACCCAGTATGCCCACATCCAAGTTGGCATCACGCCTCCTCTAGGACGGAAGTCCCAAATTTTCTTCCAGCCTTTGGATTGATCCATCTGAGCATTTCAGAAGATTGAAGGATGACAATGTGGTTGCAGCTCAGGTGTATGATTTTTCAGATCTGGTGTGCAAGGGCTATGATGCATCACGTAGGCCTTCTCTACTGTTCTAGCACTTAGAAATACTCCTCCACATGAGATATTTGTTGAAGCAATATTGGTGTAATTCTAGAACCACGAAAATGGAATATAGTTCTTTGCTTCTGGAATGGTGAATTCTCATAGATGACCATAGCCATACAAAGGCAGATAAGTGCTCTGTGGGAAGTCACGATGATACTTCTTTATATACTTATCCAAATCAAGAAGAGTGAAATCATTGACATAATAATTATCATGGCCAATGATGTCCATCATATCATCTATCCGCTTGCAAGCCAGTTCATCAACTATTCTAGGTCGAAGATCCATTGATTCTACACAAGAGTTGAATAAATTAACTCTTAAATGGATTTATTTTTCATAAACTTTGTGAAAGAAATTTGAAAAAAATGGCTAAGGCATTAAGGCTTGCAAGTATGGATGTTCCACACAAGTGTTGAATGTGTCGTACAAGTTTTTGTCGCACATGTTTGTACCGCGCAAGTCCTATTACCTTGACAACAGCACGACGATGAGGAAGTAGCGGAAAGAAGATGACTTGCTCGGAGAGAGCTCGAGAATTCAGAATCAGATGCGAAGCACGGCCAATAACCGCGTTTTTATAGGCCAGGAAGCCTATCTGCGCACCTCCACCCAGGCCCTGCACGATGCGCACTTGTGCGCCGCCCATTTGCACGCCCAAACTAGCACGCCGCATTTCCATTGTTTTTCTTCTTTTCCTCAGAGTCAAATCCGCATTTCTTTTGGATCCAACTCTAAGGGGGGATTTTTTTTGACGCTCCTTTTCATCACATTGTCTAAAAGAATGGATAGGGAAAAGACTTAGCACAAATTGATTCATCCTTTGAAAAAAACATCAAAAATCAACAATGGCATGAACAAGGGATCAAGAGAACATGTGCCGTGCAAGTCTACTTGCGCAACGCTTGATGGTCGCGCAAGTGACTTGCACGACCTAAGTGATAACTGCCCGGGGTCTTCTCCTCCCTATAAATAGACCCTGTGGGCCCCCCATTTCGGGAGGATTTTTTTCCTAAAACTCAGATTTGAGCTCCTGACGCCCTAGTCTCTTCTCAATGCTTCTGAAACACTTCTAAGGTAATTTCTTACCTAGAAAAACATATCTAAAGAGGGGGAGGAAGGCCTAAGTGTTGAAACACATCAACACTGGCGCGCCTGAGTGGCCAACCCTTGAGGGAAAAGGGCCACACTTGCGCGCTGCCTTACTCCTTCAATAGATCATGCGCGCCCCTCTTCTGGAAGAACCTCAAGAGGATTCTAAAGGCTATAATGAAGAGTCGCCCAAGTATTACCCTGCTGGTTAACCGTCACGCAAGTACATCATGTGTCGCACAGGCATATACCTGCACGACCAAGACTTGCACGCCCACGTAGTACCTGCGTGCCTGCCAGGACTTGCGTGCCCCTGCCTTTTTGGGTGCCTTTCTTGCCCATTTCACCCATCTTAAGCCATTACACCTTTCCTATTCAAGATTCAGTTTTCAAGACACCCTTAAAATCCATTTATGGCATGATTTCTTGATTTGAATTCCTTATATGAAAGGAATTATGTGGAATATCTCTCAAAACCTAGTGATTTACACATATTTATGTCACTAATGATTGAGATTTCATTCATTAAACCTCATCCTTTAAGATGAGAGATTCTTTAACCTGGGTCTCCTTTTCAGGAATAATCCCCAGTCACAAGTCCTCTAATTTGGGCATCCTCTTAGGATTAAGCCCCAGATCCCCTAACCTGGGCTTCCTTTTCATGAGTAAGCCCTAGTCTCATGTTTGGGCATACTCTTTAGGAGTAAGCCCCAGTCATAATTCATAACATGGGAATCTTCCTTAGGAGTAAGCCCCAATTCTTAAAGTTCCCAAATATGGGCATCCTCCTTAGGAGTAAGCCCCAGTCCCCTAATTTGGGCATCCTCCTCAAGAGTAAGCCCCAAACCATAATCCTTGACCTGGGCCTTTTTTTCAAGAGTAAGCCCCAATATTAATTTCTCTTAACCAGTCCTAATTTACCTTTGATATGGGATTCCTTTTCAGGAGTAAAACCCAATCATTATTCTTCTCCTAACTTGGGCCTCCTTTTCAAGAGTAAGCCCCAAGTTAGAGAATTCAAAATCTCCATGAAGCACATATACCTTTATGGACCATGTTCTTGGATATCTTCCCTAAAGTAAATCCTAACATTCATTTATCTGGGCAGTCATACATACATAAGCCCCACCTTATTTCTTGTGATTGCATCTTTCATGGCACAATTGTCTAATTTTTTACCAATACCTATTGTTTCTCACACCGAGCATGAATCACGTGAGATTAGAGTGTAAAAGTAATTGTGAAATCCTTCTTTGATCCATCAATCATAAACATCATATTCCCTTACTCGAACTATGTGGGTTCTGATTCCTTTTCTAAACAAAGGATACGTAGGTAGCCCGTCTACGGGTTCGATCCCAAATCTAAAATAATCCATGTCCTTATAAATGACAATAAACATCAAGTTCCCCACTGAGTGGCTTTAAAACCAGCATGGTCATCATAATGACCAAGATACTTCTGTATAAATGTGTCGAAGGGTACCATTGACCAAGAATCTCTAACAAATACATATGATTCTCTATCGATGAAGAACCTCGTATACATACAAAAGATTCTCTAAATTTTCTACATATTTAATCATTCATTGTCAGATCTGAAGGAAATCTCATTTTATACTTGGTAATGTAATAAGGATTCATGAACATAACTTAAATCTATAAAGAGAGTCCCAGAGTAGACAATAATTCCCCTCAAAAAGGTGTGATGAGTCCGACCTCCCATCCTCTCGACCAATGCAAATTCCTAACCCTCATCAGTCCACAAAATAATGAGCACCTACCTTTGGAAAGTAGGTCCGAATGGATGTGTAATCATTGGATGTTTCCGGTTCTATGAAAAAACCCGTTAGAAACTGATCGGAATGTTTGAACCTCCCATCAAGGCGGTCATCTCCAGATTCTGAGGGAAACAGTCATATGGGGATCACAATGGATTACTGTCGGATGAGGTTGAACCTCATGGAGGCTTCCTAAGTACCCTACCTTGGAGACAGGGATCAAATCCCACATAGTTTGATTAGGTACAATTTAGCGTTTGGTGGGATGAAATGGGGAATACAGTTTACCGTCATGCGGGATGAAGGTGGACTGATGTGGAGTGGTCGGAAACGATGGGTGTTTGGCTTGAACCTCAGGTAGGCTTCAAACGTACCTTGCCTTGGAAAGGATCAAATTCTATGTAGTCCAGAATGGAGGATACAGTATAACATCTTGTGGGACCAATGTCAAGCAACATGAAGGGGTCATAATAAGTAGGTATTGGGATTGAACATTAGGGAGGCTTCCTACGTACCTTGTCTTGGAAAAGATCAAAGTCCGCGTAGTTCGGTATTGTTTGGTGATCCAACATGAAGGGTTTAAGACTAGTAGGTGTTGGGATTGAACCTTAGGAAGGGTTCCTATGTAACATTCCTTGGAAAGGATCAAAGTCCACATAGTTTGAGAGAAATAGGGGATTACACTCTCAGGTGGCCCAAGAAGAATATCATGGTCAATGCTTACTCTAAGACCACATGAGTCATGTTCGGTGTGAGAAACAAAAGGCAGAAAATACCAAAAGATCATGGTGCAACAGTGTGGCCCAGAAGGGTGGTGAATGGGGCTTACGCATGGAAGCTTCCTAGGTTCTACTATCAAATGGCAGTAGTGAATACAGATTAAGCATGGAAGCTACCGAGCTAATACAAAGGAGTGGAAAATGTGGATGGGTCTTACACATGGAAGCTGCCATTCTGCCACTAAGGAGCAGCAACAATGGATGGGGAATATGCATGGTTGTTTCTTGAGTGCTCATAAGAAACAACAATGGTGGATGGGGATTACGCATGGATGATACCCGAGTGCCGCTATAGGTTAACAGTGATGGAATGGGCTTACACATGGATAGTGCCCATGTTCCACTAAGGAGCAGCAACATTGAATGGGTCTTATGCATGGAAGATGACTCTGTGATTCTAAGAAGCGACAATGGTGAACGCGACTTATGCATGGATGCTCCCCAGGTACATCTAAGGATCATAAATGGTGGGTGGGCCTACACATGGTATCTACCCGAGTTCATCTAAGGTGCAGAAACAGGGCATGGGTCTTGTGCATGAATGATACTTGGGTGCCTCTATGGAGGAGAAAAGGTGAATGAGGCTTACGTATGGAAGTAGCCCGGGAGCCACTATGGAGAGGCTACAGTGGGTGGGGATTTTGTATGGGATCTTCTCGAGTGCCACTAAAGAGTAGAAATGGTGGATGAGACTTATGCATGGATACTGCCCAGGTGCTGGTAAGAAGCAACAATAGTGGATATGGATTACATGTGGAAGCTACCTGGGTGCCGCTATAGAGCAACAATAGTGAATGGTACTTATGCATTGAAGCATCTCGGGTGCCGATATGGAGCAACAATAGTGAAGGGTGATTTTGTGTGGATAATGATCAGGGCCACTATGATGTAGAAATGGTGAATGTGGATTATGCATGGAAGCTACCTGGATGTCACTAAAGAGTGGAAATGGTGCATGAGACTTATGTATGGATGCTGCCCGAGTGCCGCTAAGAAGTGGGAAAAGTGATTGGGGATTACACATAGAAGATGACCATAATGTATTACTCATATCTGGCCATGAGGGCATCCCAACACACTGGTGGGTTGAGGAATATAATTGAGTACAACAACTTTGTGCATGTTCACAAGTAGGATGAAACCAATGGCGTTGGAATCAGCCTAATCAAAGGAAGATGAAAATTCTGAATCTCATGCCTGACATTCAGAATGCAATGAGGGTGGTAGGGAGATAGAGGACAAATGTTGATTGTGTTCAAAACACATCATCCATATCGCATTATCCTAAAATGGGGAAAAACAAATGAGGGTCGAGTGTTGAAAATGTTGAAAACAAAGGACCTGAATTGAAGTGTCGTCTAATGTAAACATGGGCATGAGCCTAAGAAGGTAGGTGAGATAGTTTGACATGGAACCAGGTTGTTAAGGGGACCCTTTAAACATGAAATAGGATGAATATCCTAAAATAGGACACACATTTCTTGAGGCAGAGTGATGGAATGTTTGAATGAATTCCAACGCTCTTGAAATTATGCCACTATAATCATGGAATGATTAATCTTATGATTGTCACACAATCCCTCTCTTATTTGGAACAAGAGGCATCCTAATATTAGATGATAGAGAATTCGAAATTCTAAAGTCATGTAGAGAGGACTGTTATCATATTTTTCTTGGCGCATATAGAATCTCTTGTTTTGAGAAAGTGGCATCCTATGTTTTTAACATAGGATGTACTAAAATTTATAGTCATATAGATAAAACTATTGGCATCTTATACTTGGAGCATAAGGCATCTCATGGATGGATAAAGAGGCATCCTATATTTTCTATATAGGGTGTACTACAAAATATAGTCATGTAGAGAGGACTGTTTGGAATCTTATGCTTAGCCCATATGTCATCTCTTGATTAGAGCAAGAGGCATCCTATATTTTTTCTATAGGGTGTACTATAGTTTATAATCATGTAGATAAGACTGTTGGCATCTTATGCTTGGCGCATAAGGAATATCTTTTTTAGAGCCAGAGGCATCCTATGTTTTTCACAAAGGGTTTACTATAGTTTAAAGTCGTGTAGAGAAGACTATTGGAATATTATGCTTGGCGCATAAGGCATCTCTTGTTTATTGAATAAAGGCATCCTATGTTTGGAACATATGGTGTGCACCATTTTATAGTCATGTAGAGAGGACTGTTGGCATCTTATGCTTGGTGTATAAGACATATTTTGTTTGGAGCAAGAGGCATACTATTTTTATTGTATAGGGAGTACTATAGTTTATAGTCATATATATAGGACTATTGGCATCATATGCTTAGCGCATAAGGAATATCTTGTTTGGAGAAAAAGGAATCCTATATTTTTCACATAGGGTTTTCAATAGTTTAATGTCATATATTGAGGACTCTTAACATATTATGCTTGGTGCATAAGGAATATATCGTTTGGTTCAAAAGGCATCCTATTAGTTTCATATATGTTATACTACAGTTTGTAGTCATATAGATAGGACTATTGGCATCTTATGCTTGGAGCATAAGTCATCTCTTATTTGGAGAAAGAGGAATCTCGTATTTTTCATATAGGTTTTACTACTGTTTATAGTAATGTAGAATGGACTATTACGCATATGGATCCTAGCAATGGCTGGTGTTGGGAGATACACAATAGTGTCCCTTCCTGGTTCAAACTGGCATAGGAGCCAGGAGATGGGATTTGGATGAGTTGCTTGAAGAATAGCATAACACAAGGTACTCCGGAAACTGATAATGAGAATCTCAACATGAAACATGGGAAACAAACAAAGAGGAATATGTCAACTCAAGTTGTTTCATGGTGTGCATAGGAGTATCTAAAATCATAATATTCTATAGGTGGAAGGTTGTTGCACATAAGGGCGCAATGGAAAAAATCCGACGTCCTGAACTGAAATGTTCATGGTGGAACTCTCCATTTTTAATGGGGTTCAGTGATGGTAGGGAAGGGATCGACCCAGAGAGACAGGACCACATCCCGACATAGATTTCGAGTGGGGGTTTAGGGGCATGGCCCCTGAGGTATGGACTGGTGGGCACAATGTTAGGAGGTTCACGAGGGATAGTGCTTCATGAAGTTGCTTCATGGAAGAAAGGTGATCATGGAGCATGGAGTCTCGCAAATTAACTTCGTGAAGGAAATGTGATCGTGGAGAATGGGGACTCACGGAGAAAACGGGCTCATAGAGTAATGGGTCTCATAGAGTAATGAGGCTCACAGAGCAAAGGGTCTTATAGAAAAAAGGGTCTCACAGAGCCTTGAGCACCATGAAGGAGCTCCCTCCTTCTCAAAGAGTGTATCCCTTTATGAAGGGCATGAATTCACAGTTCTTGGGAGCTCCATGAAATGGGTGATCGTCCACCCAATGGGTGGTGCGACCATACTAATCTGTAACTCCTTTCAGGATTTACGATTAGTCAAATCGGAGCTTGCGAAACATGGGATATGATCTTGAATCATGTATGGATGAATTTTGAATAATTTGTGGACACGTTTTCTAGTTAAAATATACATATATTACATATTAGAAAAATAACTTTTATATTCATCCAATACATTTTATATGTATAAGATAAAAACCAACCCAATATTTTGTATAAAAACATATATTTCTATGAAGGAAATTTTACCTCCTTTTAATGGTGAACATACTTTAAATTTAAATTTTGAGAATTTAATTATTTTAATATGAAAAAATAAACTTCATTTTTGAAATATTAAAAAAAAAATACTGAAAATATTTGGAATTTTTTGGAATTATTTTATTTTTGGATGAATATTGGGAATTACTGAATTTAAATTCAAAATAGCTTTTTGTATCACATATTTATAATGTAAAATTATATTTTAAATCTATTATAAAGTCCAATAATATAAATTATTTATCAAATAATCCATTTTTTTCATTTAAATCCATTTCACTTTAAAATTTGATATAAAAATAGAACACTTTTGAACCTTTTTTACATTAAAAATCTGGATTATTGTCCCCTCTGGGGGATTTATTTAAAATGAATATCATAAACATTTTTGATTGGAATATTAAGAAAATGATTTCATATTTAGAATAAAAATAACTTTTAATGTATAATAATTTCAAAATATTTTTTGATGAAAAATTATTAGTGAAATTAATTAAAATTAATAATACTGATTAAGAGAAAAATTATCTTTACAATAATGTAAACCATAATCATAAGTCAAAAAATAAACTTTACACATGTCAAAAATACATTTTTATATTAATATTTAGACCATATACACCATTTATTCTAATTTTCTGATTTTTTACCCACTTTTCATGTGAAAGATATTGGTGGAAATTTCTTTTCAAAAATTTACAAGAATGTCAATTCTCCTCTACCATTATTGGCACACACCCCTCCCTCTTTCTCACACCCCTGAAGAAACTTTTAATTGACTAGGATATGGCCAAATAATCCTAAAGATAAGTTCCCTCATTTTATAAGTTTATATTAGAGCATAAACTCAACCATGTAATCCTTTTGGTGAAAACTAAAAGGAGTTATCCAAATTAGAGGTAACATCCTTCCTCAAGATATTTAATTTTATTTTCATTTTCCACCCCATCAACTAATATTATTCAATGATTTTACAATAAAATAAGTATCATGAATATATTGAGATGTTGTTATTTTAATGGATTCACCTTCACATACACACACTTCCATCAAATGGGTAACAAACTTGTCGTTTATATGATCGACAAACTATTGCCTCACAAGATTATGTCATTCATTTTTTCTTTTACCACCTCTCATGTTTGGGAATTATGTTGGACATGATATTTATATATTATTTATATGATATTTATAATTATTTTATGAATATTTAATTTTTATCTAACACATACCCTTATTCTTACCATTTTATGTAAATACAAAAACATCGTTTGTGGAAGTGTGGATTACCACCACTCATAACGATGTGATTCATTCACAACATACATGGAACAAATAAAGGATGATTTTATTAAATATATGAGACACATATTACAGACATATGATAATTTAATTATAATATACATATATATAGTTTATTTTTAAATATTTTAATATGAAAAATAAATGAATGTATTTTTCATGAGTATGTATGACCTACCATCCCATGAATGATGCAATTCATTTAATATGTCCAAATTCAGTAAAATATTATACGAAAATATATAATGAATATATATGATAATTAAATCATTTTTTACATTTTGGATATGATGAAATCATGATATAAGTAACAGGAACAAGATGTAAAATGCCAAAACAAACTTGAAAAGCTAAGCAATTAACACACAAAATAGTAAAAATAACGAAAGATTACTAACAAAAGGGTAAAACGTTTTTATAAGATGATCTTATATGGCACCATAAATTTTAATATTACTCTAGAATAATTTATTAATTTTATTCAAAACCATTATATAGGATCTTAATGAATGTTTACACAAAAGGAAATAAAAGGCAAGGTTTTTCGTCTGAATTTACATTCCATTGAGACGTGTTGGTTACAATACACCAATTCAGATTATTGTTTCATATATACTACACTATGTCCTTTAATATTATTTGGGTAATGATATTATTATTTACTAAATCATTTTAAAAATATACCTAAGGTGTTAACGTTAAATTTTTTTATGGACTCAGGTATTAATGATAAATCTGCATCACCTATTCTATATGGATTGATTTTGATAAGGCACATTGTTTATCAATTAAATTAATTATTATATATATATTACTATTTATTTATAAATGTAAAATAATGGTTGGGGACCATTTAATTAAATCCTTAGTACTTTGGGACCGGTTAATTCCATCCCCTCGATGCATCAGTAGTCTTACGAGACAAATCAATAGGCCAACTAAGAATAATTCAAACTTTCTTATTTTAATAGGAGAGGAATCATGTAACTGGGAAACTTGAAATCCAATAACTAAGAATTTGAATTATTTAATAATTATTTAATAATTATTATCCATGATATTATTGTGTTTACATATCAATGGATGTATTTCATTATTAGTTTGTTCATTAAATGGCACATATTTTAGTTTATCACTTTCTCATATCGAGTATGCGATATCTAGTTATTTTAATGGAATGTGTTATTAGTTACTTACCTTTCTCTGTTGATTTACTCTAATAAATTCATTATTGGTTCCTCCTTAAGTGCCCATAATATGAATTTTATGTCACCCATATTTTTATTCATTTACCTAGGTTATGAATATCAAATATTTAAATAATATTTCAAGGATGTTTATCGTTTACTTATATTATACATTATTTTATTTTCCCAATTTATAATGGGTATCATTTATTTAATATAGTTTTATAAAACCTATAAACTATTTCATCCCTTCAGGATTTGATTTCTTGTAATCATGATAATGTAATGGTAGTGGACATCGGCTGTGAGCTCCTTTGATTGGGGCATTATGGTTGGAATCAGAGGAATTTTAGAAGCAACCTTGGAAGCTACATTTAGAGAAAATATATTATAGATCACATCCTTAAGATATAATTCAAGGTCAGGTATATAATAACAACCTAAAATTTTGTGAAGACATATATTATGTGGGTATTCCTTGAAATACATCCTTATCTAGATACTATAATTTGAAGTGGTTCTAGAATAGATGTACCTAGCGGTAAAAACTCTGAAAAGGAGTTTCAGGAATGAATCAGTTTAACATGGGACATGGAAATGGGACTTATATCATAATTGTATTGACACTTGTAGGGGAAACTCTTAGAAAAAGCCACATCTTATTTCAAAACCGTTATGAAGGATTTAAATGAAATGATTCCCCCAATGAAACAATGATTATTATTATGAGATTATTTATGGAAATAAATTTCAATTTATTATAAGTTTTTCACTAGTTTTGGAATTCTAAAATTTGTTACATATTGTTATGATCAAAAATAGTATATTCTTATATTTATAAATGGCACCTAGAAGGAATAATGGTATCATTAGTCATGGAAAATGTAGAGATTTATCTTCTAAAGAAAACAATATAGCTGGTATTGGAACTCAGAATATTGTATAAATATTTAGATATCTTAAGCAGGTTGCGACACATAACTTTTCCCCTATGGGGATACCTATTCTACAATGTGGTTATATCATGTTGGATAAATTTTTGCAATAGAGTATCTCAACATTTTCGGGGACAAGTGACCTAAAGGTAAATGGGAAACAGATTATGTATCTAGAGAATATATTCATTACATTGGGATATTATGAAAAGGAAAATGTTTCAATTGTACTGTATTGTATGAATGGTCATGGGGATTAATTATGGTTATTAATCTGGAGTACTAGAGAGAAAAAACAAATAAAACTCATGGAATAGATAAATTTTAATGATACATTATTCGATAAATACTTCTCTCATGAGAAAAAACCAGGTTAAAGAGAAAGTTCTTTATTTTAAAGAAAAAAAAGGATGAAAGTGTTGAAGAGTATGAAGCTACCTTTACCCGATTATATTGGTATGTTACAAATTTCTTATGAATCTCATAATTTAGGATTGTTTATTTCTTTTAAGGATTTAAGATAAGTGTGTGAAGGTTGCTGGTGTCTCAAAATATATCTTCATATAATGAAATAGTTTTTTGTTATATCAAGATATAAAAGAATTGTAAAAGTCATATGGTTTCAAATGGAAGAAAAAGAAGATGTGAAACGAAGAGAAAATGATTGATAAAGGGAATATGAAAATGAATGATTTAACCACATGTGATATATATTGAAATGATTACTCTGTTAAATTCATTAAATGATTGGGAGTTTGTTATAAATGTGTAGAAAAGTGTCACCAAGAAAAATTATGAAAATAGAAAAATGAAAGTTATGTTATTCAATGTTATAACTAGAAGGATATGGGGAAGTATAGAAATTTACACCCCAATAATAAAGAGAATATACCTCAAAAATGAATGTTATGTTATTCAGTATTATCGCAACTATGAGTTTAATTTTAAAATAAAAAATTTAAATTATATGAATTTAGTTTATTAAAATATATTCCATATTTTTAATGATAATAATTTATATTATCTAATAAGGTAAAATTATTATCTGATCATGTTTAACAGTGTTTGTCAGTTGGTTAATCTAAAATGATTAAGGTCAAAATAAAATAAAAACAAGTATAAAATATATGTTACAGATATTCTATACCATATAATGTATTAGGTTCTATAATTACCCATTTTGGACCATTTGATCATGTGAAAAATATGACTAATTCTTTTTTCCTTTAAAAATTTCAACATTTCAACGCACCTCACTTATAAAATGTCACCACTCTTTTCCCCTTTTTCATAACATAAAATGCGTTTTTCTCATAAAATACCCCACAAAATTTATTCCTTAAAATATTTAACACATTATAAAGCCCTTAATTTGATTGGAAATCCGTCCTAAAATTAATTTTTGTGCTCAGCAAAAGAGGTTTCACAATGAAGAAGTGGCGTGCTTAACTGAGTGTTTTTCTTTTCTCAACTTCCACATCCAAAAAATGTTATTTAATTATTTTTATATAATAATACAATTATATAACGTATAATTAAATGTTATTATGTTAATTAAATAACCAAAATCAATATCCTATTCCATCTAATGGGATATGAAATCATCATTAATGTGTGTGACAGACTACCGCCATGTGAACATATGTAATTAGTTTTTCATCATTACCTCTCACAGATTGATATAAAGATATATTAAAATTATATATATAATATTAGTAAAATATTTATATTTATGTTAATATTATATCACACAAAAAAATTTACATTTCATTCTATGGGAGATATGAAAATGTCGCTAATGGGTACATTGGACTACAACATTGGGTAGCGATGTTGGTCGTTTTCACTAATGTTTCATATGGTCGGTATGAAGTATAATATTAAATAATATATTTCATATAAATGGAATAATTATGATATTAATCATATATTTATTATTCTAAAAAGATACTATATTATATTATTTCTGATATATAAAACTGATAATGTTGTTCCGACACATGTGTGAACTACCACCCCCATAAAGAGATTTTATTCTTCCTTAATCTCAAGACACATGAATGATATATATATATATAAGTATAAATTAATAAATAATAACGTTTTATTAATTTTTTATAATTATGAAAGAGGTAAAGTATTACATACTATATTTCAATATTGATATTCTAAATTTGGAATCTTTGCTAATGTGTATGTACGACCTATCACCTCCATGATTGTTACATAATTCAATTTTCATAACCATATTTCATTATTTGCTTTTAAAGTATAATTTATGAATAAATATGATATATATTAAATTATTATAATTCTTTATAAGTTGAAATAATTAAATCATTGACCACGGTCCACACAACATAGCTATTTTGAAATAACAAATTGAACCTCCTCAAAACAAAAGACATGGACTTATGAGATTATCTATTTGAATATGTAAATAAAAATAAATAAAATAAATTATTTTTTGTATAAGTTATTAAACAAGGAATATTTTATTTTGAAATAAAATAATTGATATAATCTTAATATAAAATTTTTCAAGGACACATATAAATGTTTTAGACTCATTATATGGGTTTTCTCATCTTTCTGATGCAACTGTGAGACATGTTCCATATTAAATGATTATATTTATTTTTTGTTTTATATAATTCCCATGACATAATTTTTTATTATTTTCATTAAATTTTTTGGGTTTAAACATATATATGAGTTTCTCTATTTTGATGGGATTTTATCTAGAGATTACCAAAGTCGTAGTTGTCTTTATCCCAATTTCCATCCATTGAGACATATTATAATGATACACACCTACACTATTTTATAATGTATAACTACAAAATGTTTTAAAATCATATATCATGAAATGCCTTATGTTATTTAAATTTAATGTTTCGTTTTATGTTATTATTTCATGGTTCATATGATTGAAAACATTTCTATAGTGGTAAACATTTATTTCATAATCACTTTTATTTCAAGATCGTTATTGTTCATGGTTCATTTCAAGGAAATCATACACTATTATTTTGACGAACTTGAAGTGCCCTAGTCGGTGTGAATCATTGAGAGGTGGAGGAGTGAATGAGTGATCCATTTAAATATTTTTACTAATTGATTCTCATTAATTAAACCTTTATGGATGGTTAAATCCCCAATAAACTCTTCTTGTGTCTCTTAGCCTTACCTTACATGATGTTGTAAATGTAATGTCACTGAACACAAGGATTTACATGGTTCGGTTAAAATACATACTTTTTGCTATGTTGGTTATTCTCCCCAACATATATTCTCTAGTATAATTTGATCAGTAATTACAATGGTTGATACAAAGTCCCACTGTATCTCTCCAGAGTCCCATAGGGGGTTCTTTATACTGCTTCCCATAGTGTTATGAGAGTCCCACTGAAGTCTTCTTCTTCTGAGATTTTACAAGAGATGCTTCTTAATTCATGGTGGATGGATCTTCTGATCTTACCTCTCAAGATTACTGAATCACACATGCTCATGAATCTTTTCAAGAATCTTCGACATCCTTTTTTATGGTCGGTTGGCCTTGTTCAATAACTCTGAACACTTTTGTGATCAGTCCTCAGTCTCACAATGTTTAGGAAATTATTTATTCTTCTAATGAAGACATGGCCTCACTAATGTTTGTGTAAGTGGTGAAAATAGCCTCTTTAAGAATGAAAGAGTGATTTTTCACAATATCATCTCAGTCTAAATTCTTGGACTCTCAAATAATGTTTACTCGTATATATGATCTTCGTTAATTCAGTTTGGCCTTAGTCTCAATTCAGCTTTACTTCATGCATAGATTGCAAGGAAACCAAACATCTTGTTTTTGGATATCTGAGTTAATTATCACACCTGATTGTGTTTATACACGATTTCATGAGTTCTTAATATTATGCATGTAAAACTGAACATATATTGTTCTCTTGAGTCAATGGTTTAGGTATAATGTGTGTATGTCATGAATATGCATGCACTTCCTTCTTGGTTCATTTCACTTTCTTCATCCTCAATGCACACACATCCTTCTTATATGGTTATTTGAACACAAACACTTTTTCATTTGAATAGGAGTTCAATTATATGTGTGTTTCTTCATACCCTAATCAATTTGTTAATTTATTTGTGTTCTTCTTTCTTTCTTCCTTTTTCTTCTTCACATGTGCACACACACTATATTTTATATTCTTTTCATGCACATGAACACCATCATGCATTCACCCTCCTTCTTCTTCAAGTAAAAAACACACATAACCTGAATGGGTGTGATCCACCCTTTGGATTGTTCGGGAATCTAAATTCATGCACATGAATTCATGAGCATCATGGATACAGTTTCTTCCCTCTACAAAGATCCTCGGGTCCCTTCTTATTATACAAGGACAATGTATTTATACATTTATCTTTGATATTTCTCACACAAATGGTGTGGTCTTCACAAGATCCTAATCCTATAAACACAAAAAAGAATATATATATATATATATATATATATTTAAAGAAGGGTCTTCTTCCTCTTCTTCATGCAAATAAGAGGGCACGATTCTCCTTCATCGTGTAAACCAGGGAGCACCGTTCTTTCTTTTTCTTGGTTGTCACACATATTTCTCAATCACAAATTCATGAACCAATATAGTATCATGGTTTTGTCTTCATAGTGTAAATCAAGGGTTCAAGTTCACCAATTTTGTAAATGATGGATTATCCTCACAAAAATGCAATGAGGGTTCAAAAGAACCAATCATGTTCTCATGGGATTCTTTGCACAATGGGTGTGGATGCCTTCCTCCATCACAAGGATGATTCAAGAGTGTGTAGCACTTGTTGAATGCGTGTGGTTCTTCTTATTTTCGTAGAAAAGCTACAGTGAATCCCTTTTAGTGTAATGCTCTGGTTTTCTAATAACAAGAGCTCTCTAATGATTTTCAACAACAACTATCGGCTTGGTGGTCCTCTATTTATAGGCAAGGTTTGGATCACTTGCACTTTCAAATCCATGTGTTCGATTCATTGAAACTATCACCATGCAAAAGTTTTCATCCTCGAAAGTGGTTAGGAGCACGATCAAGGTGGATCGATAGTGGAGACGGTGAGCAGCGGTGTTAGGTGGTTCTCTATATGGTTGGAGGTTGAAGATGATTCCATGGCCGTTGGATCGATCAAAGATGCTCCAGATTAGAATGCAGGATGTGGGATGGAGCGCATGGCTCATATAGTTCACGATATTAGATGAATGGAGAGAATGGAATCCACATTTTTTAAAATACACCCCACATCAAAACATGCCACAATTTTTTTGGCTTCTTTACAAAAATATTTATGGAATTTGATTCTCTGAATTCTCCTTTATCCCTCCACAGTATCGCTGCGTACCATGTTCACCATACATGTGCACTCTTAGAACCCACTCTGCAGCTCAGGCACACACCTAGTTCATACTATGCATGCTAGCACATAGGTTGATCACTGTGTGCACACCTGTGGGCTTATACAGAGCCAGCACATCGTGCCTTATGCGGGGAAGGCCATGAGGGATTCCCTCAATAACGATTGAACCTCGGTTCCCGCATGTGATTGATGTGAGGTCCTGGGATGACCCTCCACAGATGGACCCTTTTTTTGTAAGGAAATATTATACACATGGTTAAGATCCATGTTTATAGTACAATGAAATTTCATGGCCACCTCCTTTATTATATCTAGAATTTCAAACCACCAACCATCTTCTCTTATTCTTCTTTTTTATTTTTGTAATGAGAATTCCAAAGATCTTAAACATTCTTTTCATCCAACCATGGATGATGTTGGGATCATTTCTTCATGCCTTCTGCATTAATACATAATGAATGGCTTCTCTTTGTAGTGAGGGATGTGTTATCCATTAACACATGTCTTGGACTTTGTGGACTTGCTCAAACAATCATCTGATATCACAGACTTCAACCATTTAGATTCAATGAAATAATCTTCAACACTTCATCCACTTAGTGACTATGGATGGATCATAACTTCTTTCCTCATGCAATTGAGTATTTCATGGACTTCTTCAAGTGTTGAAACAATGTATCACCTTGATAAAAGTCTTAAAACTGATAACTAGTTCATAAATCATCAGATTTTACATAGATAATGTCCAAGAATGACATAGAATATCAAATAGTGATTATCCAAATATCAATGGAATTTGATTTGGAAAAACATCCACTCTTCACTCATTAATACTACCACTTTTCCATATACATATTGACAATTGACACCTTACTCAAATCTTATTGACAATAAATTCAACACCGTTCTCAACAATATCCACCTTTGTATTTTGTTGTCAATGTCACACAAGCACACTTCATATAGGTCACTATGTATGCCAATATTTTCTCGACATTATTGGCCACCAAATTAAAAAGTGTAGTGGGGCCTATTTAAAAACAAGTACTCCTACCTTTAAGGAATATCTTCAAAAAATATTTCCTGGGAGAGGGAATATATCACATTATTCACTCAGAAAATATCCTTCAGTAAATAAACTCTAAGTTTACATTGGCTAACCCATTTTAGAAAACAATTGATATTCAACCAAGGTATTCAATGATGTCCATAAACAACCATACATGTGAAATCATGCACAGAATGTATCAACTCTTATCCTAGGGGTTGATAATAGTCATATTTATCAATGACATGTTAAATACTTCCCATACTTTACAAATCTTATTAGAATGTTCAAGTAAAAAGATAACTATCCCCTTCTCATCCCATCATTCCATTAATCAATCACTCTCCCTTAATTAACATGATAAATATAGTTAAGAATAAGAGACGAAAGTGTGATTGGTATACCTTAAATTCAACCTCCTGAGATGATATGAATTTAATGTTTTTCTCTACAAAATCCCTATTATCATCTCCTTCATCCCACCTCAATGGATGCACTCCCTTTAATTTTCCTTGGTGGAAAATAATCATTATATGATCTTCAAGATATTCATCTTGATAATCTTCCACTTTGGAACACACCATATAATTATGAATTCATGAAAAATGAGTCCAACATCTAGTTATCGAAATTTTTCAATCAATTATCATTTTGAGAATAACCTTCATTTTTATTTCAATTAAATGTAAGTAGACATATACACCAATAATATAAGGGAATAAGATGGAACTCTTGTGAGTTTCTTAATAGAGGCATTGAGTTGAGGATTTTCTCTCTACCCAAGAACTCCATTCCTTGTAGATCTAATGTTTCGGGTAATCTTCATGATGATGTATTTCTCCATTTATCATTTTTATTTTTCATTGTTAGTCTCAATTCATTACATCAATTAACCTTAAAATTATGTGAACCATTAGTCATCACTTTTGTCAGTAGTGAAGTAGCTTTTACTGGTGTATGTTTTTCAATATTCTCTATTTGGATAGGTAAAATAGTTAAACATTTGTTTTCATGATGTCCAACCATATTTCACCATCCACATAGTAGTTTTGAGACAATAGGGTTGTGATGTGCTGACAACCTCTCATGAAATTAGAATTTTACTACATGTTGAAATAACTTTTTTCCCTTTTTCCATTGCATTAGCTAGTACTTCATATTCATATCTTTGTAGTTCTCTAGAAATTTGAAATTGGATAGGCTAGATAACTAAACACTCATTCTTAACATTTTTTATTTGGATCTTCCATATGGATTCTTTATTATCTTGAATTTACCTTTATTAGGGAAATTATTAAGATTATCTTTAGGAATGTTTTCAGTAAATCTCATCTTCTTCTAGATTGATTCTCCTTTTTGTTTCAGCTTTCTTCCATTCATTTACATGTATTTTTTGCTGTGATCCATCGTTTGACATTTATTTCATAGTAGAATCAAATTTTCTTGGTTGATATGACATTCTTGGAATCCATCCAATACTTCTTCTTGGGAATAGTCTTTTTTACTATTTTATTGACTTTAGCATGTTGCATATTCCCAATGAAATATTTTTAAAGTCTTTTTCCTTTTTCCTACCATTATTGTGGTATATGATTATTATCAACATATGCATGAGTCACGGTGGGACTAAACGAGAAATTTTTTTTAACTATGAAATCATCTATTTCACATATCAGAGAAGTCTTCAAGATAATCAAATCTGTTCTTAGTAGTCAGATTCTTCTTTAACTATGATTCTTTCTTTTTATATGCAGGTGTCTCCATTTCATCACACCTAAATTCCCTAAATGTTGGCCTTCCACAATTTACATATGCTGATATATTATACTAGAAATCATTTTCCTGATGCCCAAATATTCAACGACACCAACAATAGCCAACAAAACTCATTCTTTTAGTTTTTGTATCAGTCTTGATAGATTTAATGCATTTTTGTTTTTGGAAATGTCTTTCTTTATTTTGAGAATATTTTCTTGATTTTCTCTTCTTAATCATTCTAGTATTCATCCTTGATGAATAGATAGATGTTTTGACATTTTTTTTAATCCACATCTTCCCATATTTTATCTTTGAGCCTGTACATATAGATGAATTTTAATTAGTAGATATAGAAATAATTGGGTTATGGGATACCTTCTTCTTTGAGGTTATTTCCATTGGATTATAGGATGATCTGAGGTTTCCTTTGACATCATATTATTCATCACTTCTTTCAAGTGTTTGGTAGGTTCTATCATGGAGTGATTTTTTATTCTTGAATTTCACCTCCAACTCTAAACACTTCATGTTGAGGGATTATTCTTATCCTCAACTGATCTCAACATTCTTCCCCAATTCTCATTCAAATTTATTATTTTTTCTTAATTCTCAATTTTTAATTGTTGAAAATAGATTTCATGATCCTTTACCTTGTTGGATATGTCTTCTAGTTGAGAATCCTTTATAACCATGGAGACTTTGTGAAACATTTCAAATTCCTAGACAGCTTCTAAAAATACTATTTCAAATAACTAATTCTCACAAATACTTCCCTACAAATTTTCAGTGACTTCATCATATATGTCATTGAAAAGAGATGTTGTTTCTTCATTTTCGTTCACTAGTTTTTTGAGAGTGATGGATATGCCAACCCTTTTAACCAATGTATCTTCCATGGCATTAGATTATCCTTCCAATTGTAATTTTTCATTTGGAGAGAATTAATGCTTTCATCAAAGTGTCTTGACACTTCTATAGGGACATTATTCAAATGATATTTGAGTGCAGTGTGAAGATCACTAATTGATCTATCGTCATCATAGAATGAATAGACTTCATCAGAAGAATAATAAGTATTATCACATGTTATACCTTTCACATTACCTTCAGAAAAAGGTGTCTCCCCATTAGTATTAAGATTCATCTTCAAATTCATTTCATGTTTCTACTTTCTGTTCTTCTGAATCTTGGAAGATATCTCTATTTGAATTTTTTCACTAATCTTCTCAAATATACAATTCATAAGGACACACATGGACCTTTTAGTGGTGGTATTCCTTCTGATACCAATTGATGTTCCCAGATCAGTGTGAATCACTGAGAGGGGGAGGGGTGAATTAGTGATCACTATAAATCCATTTACAAATTTATTCTCTTCAATTAAACCTCTATAGCTGGTTAAAGACTCGATCCACACTTCTTGTTTCTCTTAGACATACCTCAAATGATGCTATAAATGTAAAGTCCCTGAACACAAGTATTTACAAGGTTCAGTTCAAAGACCTACTCCTTTTTGTATTGGTTATTCTCCCCAACCCTGATTCTCCACTATAATTAGGTTAGTAATTACAATGGTTGATACGGAGTCCCATTATATCTCTCCCGAGTCCCACTTGAGGTTCTTAATACAATTTCGCACAATGTTACAAGAGTCCCACTAGCCAGAATCAGAGTCCCACTGAAGACTTCTTCATCATGGCTTTCACAAGAGATGCTCCTTGATTTATTGAGGATGGATCTTATGATCTTCCATCACGAGCTTGTTGAATCACTCATTCTCATGAATCTCTTCAAGAATAATCAACAACCTTTGGTAAGATATATTGGTCATGCTCAATAACTCTAATCACTTTTGTGATCAGTCCTTAGTCTCATAATGCTCTGTCAATAATATCTTCTTCTGAGGAAGACCCAACCTCATAAATCTGTTTGAAAGTGGTGCACACAAACACTTCAAGAATGAATGAGTGATTCTTTACAATATCAGATCAGTCATCCTTCTTGGAATCTCAAATATTGTTTACTCAGATATAAGATCATATTTAATTCAATTTGGATTTAGTATCAGTTCTTCTTTACTTCATGAATGTATTTCATGGCATCCAAACTTCTTGTTTTTGAATATCTCAGTTACTTTTCACATGTGCTTGTGTTTATAAATGATGTCATGCATGCATAATATAAAGACTTTAATCCCAAACACACATTGTTTCAATTAATTAATGGTTTAGGATCAATGGGTGTATGTCTTGCATATGAATGCACTTCCATCATGGTTCATTTCACTTTCTTATTCCAAAATACACACACTTCCTTCGTATATAGTGCTTTGTACACAATTTTTTTTCTTTTAATTGGAGTTAAATTATATGTGTGTTTCCTTATATCGTAATGGGTGTATTCATTTATTTGTGTTCTTCTTTCTTTATTTAACTTTCTTCTTCACATGTGCACACACATTATATTTTATGTTCTTTTCATGCACATGAACTCCACCAAGCATGCACCCTTTTTCTTATTCATGTAAAGCACACACACAACCTGAATGGGTGTGATCATAACTTTGTCTTTTTCGGGTATCTCAAATCATGCAAATCATGCATTCACATTCCTTCCTCCACAATGTTCCTCAGGTCCCTTCTTATTCTCCTAGAACAGTGCATGTATACACTGTCCTTTTTTTGTTCTAAAGCAAAGGGTGTTATCTTTACAAGACCCAAATTCTGAAAACCGAAAATAGAATATATATATATATATATTGAAATAAGGGTAATCTTATTCTTTGTGAAAATAGGAGGTCAGGGTTCTTCTTTTTCATGTAAACTACGGGGAACATTTCTTCCGTATTCTTGGATGTTAGGAGGATTTATCAATCTAAAAAGCATGAATAAAGATAGTATCATGGTTCTATCTTTAAAAAGTACAACAATGGTGCAAGAGAACTAGTTGGTTACATGCGGGATTCTCCTCACGAAAACACAATGAGGGTTCAATGGAACTAATTATGTGCTCACAGGTTTCTTCGCACAGGGGGGTGTGGTTTCTTTTCTCCTTCGCAAGGATGATTCAAGAGTGCATAGAACTTTTTGAATGCATGTGGTTCTTCTTATTAACATAGAAAATCTCCATGGAAAACCTTTTATCCTGATGCTATGTTTTTCTGAAAACATGATCTCTCTAAATATTTTGATCAACAACTCTCAGCTTGGTGGAACTCTATTAATATGCGAGGTTTGGATCAATTGCACATTGAAATCCTTGTGAGATTTAGTGGTATTAAAAACTTTGAATAGGTGTGATCATCAGTTAGAATATTTAAAATTAGAGGTAAAAGATATTAAAAAATATAGGTTTTCTCCATTTCAACTGTGCGATCCTCTTTCTCAGTGATAACATCACGTGCATGTGTTTTAGAACGCATGAAAATTATCTCCTTGAGAGCTCGAGTGGAATTTTGTCGCCTCACACCATAGGTTTCTTCGGCCTAAGTGTATTCTTCATTTCAATCACATGCATGAAAATTTTAATGAATTCATGTGTTCGGTTCGTCCAGACGATCACCATGCAAGAGTTTTCATCCTCGACAGTGATCGAGAGCTCAACTAGGGTGTATTAGCAGTGGGGACGACAAGTAACAGCGTCAGGTATCTCTCTATGCTATCAGAGGTTGTAGAAGATTCCATGACTATTAGATCGATCACAGATGACCATTATAAGAACGTGAGATGTAGGATGGAGCATGCAGCTCAGTTGGTCACGAGATTAGATGAACAATGAGGATTTAATTGCATATTTAAAAAAACATCCCACATTGAAACATGTATATGTTTTTAGCTTCTTTAAAATAAAATACATGGGAGATGATGCTCAAAATTATCCTCTCTCCCTTCATGTTACCACCCCATACCGTGTTCACCCTACAGGTGCACTCTTAGAACCCTTTCAACTCCTCAGGCACTCACCTAGAACCCACTAAACATGCCAGCACACAATTTGATCACCATTTTCTCACCTGCGGTCTTATACACAACCCACATGCCCTGCCTCCAGCATGGCTATCCTTGAGGGATTCCCTCGAAAGTGGTTGAATGTCGGTTCATGCATGTACTTGAGGTGATGTCCTCGCCTAGCCCTAAATGGATGGCCCATTTTTTATGTAAATCCATTTTATTAATTGTTTAAGAACCAAGTGTATAGTACAATAATAATACATGGACACCTTCTTCATTATCTCAAGAATTTCAAACCACCATTCTTATTCACTTCATCTTAATTTTCTTTTGGTAATGATAATTCCAAATATCGTCAACATTCCTTTAATCCAACCATGGATTATGAATGGATCATTTCTTCAAGCCTCAGGAATTAAAACACAATTCATGGATTCTCCTTGTTGTTAGGGATTTGTTCTCCATTAACACATGTCTTGGACTTTGAGGACTAGCTCAAACAATCATATGAAATCTCAAACTTCATCCATTTAGATTCGATGGATGAATCTTCAACACTTAATCCACTTAGTGACTATGGATGGATCTTCACTTCTTTCTTCATTCAATTGAGTATTTCATAGACTTATTCAAGTGTTGTAACAATGCATCACAATGATAAAAGTCCTAGAACTTAGAACTAGTTAATTAATTTTCAAATTTTATATGGAGAATGTCCAAGCATGACATCCAATTTAAAATAGTTATTCTGCAAATATCAATGTAATTTTATTTGGAAAAACTTCTACTCTTAAATCATCATTACCACCAATTTTCCATACAAATATTGCCACATGACACATTATTGACATCATATTAACACCAAATGAAACATCATGCTCAAAAAAACCAAATATATTATCTTATCTTCTTGTTATTAATTTCCTTCAAATTTTTAATTTTCAGTTCCTCCCTTATTTATTAAAGAAAATCCATGAAATTAATTTTTAAGTGATACTAATCTTATATTTTCTTTTAGAACTGATATCATTATCTTCCACATCCATTTTGATACTATGTCTCCAACAATATTCATTTCTATGAATAATTTATTTACTATTTCTATTTTACATGGTATTTAAACAACTTTTAATGGTGTTTAATTAAAATTTTATAATGTTTTCCAAATGGGTCACCTTTGACTACAATTTTCATAATGTTTTGAAAATAATGTTATTTTTTAAATTTCATGACATAAACATATTTTTTCAAAATAATTTCCATAATTTTCATTGATTGATCCATTAATGTTTACCGATTTGTTTTTCAAATAATTGTATTATCAAATTTTTTGGTAAATTTTCATTCATAAACGTGATTTCCAAATTAAAAAGGTTATTTTCATAAAAAACTACTGATCTTTTAATGGGTTTTCCATTCATTAATATCAATATCCCTTTCTGTTAGTTATTTACCAATGTGTACATTTTTCAATGATTCCATCCTTATTATTACTTTGGATATATTTTTATTTTTTCAGAGGGAATGTAAAGGAACCCATTTCTATTCCAAGGGTTAATCGTGTTTCAAATTGACTATCATGGAACTTATTTCTTTTCCAAATATTAATCTTGTATTAAATAGATTATTATAAAACCTCCTCCTTTTAAATAGGTTAATCATGTTTCAAGGATACTTTCCAGAACCCATTATTTTATCATGGGTAAATAATTTTTAAATGATATTTTTATGAAATATTCTTCTTTTCTATGGGTGAATCAAAAAAATGAAATAACATGGATTATTATTATTTAAAAATTAAAGGATTTTAAATCTTTTTTTCATGAATTATACATGGAAATTATTGATGATAATGGGTGCATTAATATAGAACTGAGTGATATCTTCAATCTTATATGATGGATATACCCAGACAGTGGCAAGTTAGCCACATATATATTATATGATTGGTGATCCCATATAATACTCTAATTCATTTGGTAATTATTATTTTATCCATTGAATAATATTTAAACTCATCCATATGACTATAATAATTTTATGGGTTCTGTAAGTGTACTATTATAATGATGTCCCATAATACTAACATATTTTTGTTATGCTTACTATGGTTTATAAATGTTCCCTTTGATTAATATTGATATCTCATGGCTAATGATTTATGATTATGATGAATCTTTACTTTGTTAAATAAATATTAAATATTCCATGTTTATTGAGAAACATATTTATTATTATGATTTCAATTTATGTTATGATCATGAACTTAATTTAGATCATTATACCCTTATACTCATCTTATTTTCACTGATGACATTCAATTGTTAATGCTTATGTTTACCATTATTGATTATTTGATCTCACCACTTTTATTCTCAAGTTTCCCTAAGTTATTAAGAATGATGAAAATATAATTTATTACTGAAAAGTTTTATATGGATGATAATGATTATCGAATTTGAAAAACACAAATCTGGGTTATGTTTGAAAAAATATCATTGAAAAGGAATGTTATTGTTTTTGTAAGAGTGTATCCTAATATATAATACTATAAAACAAAATGGTCTAGGATAATGCCAATTATATTATATTTTCCTTATTATTTTTAATGTTTTGAATCGAGAATATTGGGTCACATTCATCGGTATCAATTCTAGAAATTTAATTTTTATGATTTTTGCATCAGTTCTAAGTATACAGGTTATAGATTTTATACATAGTCACTTAATTTTACATATCATTCAGTGTTAACATGATTAATTTTGGATCCATCCATTGATTGAGACCAAAAGGAAAATTTTGATACATATTTATCAATGTCAAAAACCATATAACCATGAAATATAACATATAGTGTGTCTATATTATAACAAATTATTTGTTAATATATGGTACATTCTGCTTATCCTAGGTTATTCAAGGTCATTATTCAAATTTTTCATGATGGTCCGTAAACATTTTGGGAATTTAAAAATAATTTACCCATGGACTGTCAATTCAGGTGTGTAGTGAAGCCAGTTCTCATGTATTGGGTGCACTCAAGTCAAGCCCAAAACACCTGTTTCCTAGTTATTTCCCCTTGGTACATATCTTTGTGAACCACATTGATATGTATTATCTAGATAGGGATTTATTTCACCGAAACCACCAGCTCTTTCCATCAATTGTAATACCTCTACATTAGATAACCTAAAGTTGGTGCATTACTAAATTTTATTTGAATTATTAAACAGACACAAATTAAAAATGACCGTATAGTTTAGTAGTCTTTGAAATCTATATTATATAATTGATACCCACAATAAATTGAGAAAACAAAATGAAACATGCTAACAAATAACTAAATTAAACTGAAACATTGCAATATTATTCAGTGTTCTTTTCTTCGCAACCTGGGGAGTGAAACATAAAAAGGGTGAGCTGGAATTCTTAGTAAGGTAAAGAAAAACAGAATCAATGATTAATCTGTCTATATGGAAAGGTAAATAATTGAACACACATTCCATTTTCATAACTAGATAAGGTACACATAATATGGAAAGAAATAAACTGAAACATATTCCATAAATCAATAAATTGATATTGAACTACATCTATATATATTTCACCTCAAAATATAATGGATAAAAAATAACTAAAATTAAATGAGGTAAATACTTTATTTAATGACGTCATATCTCGGGCACATGAAAAAATATTACCATCAAGAACTTTCAAAAGACGGTTTAAAACTAAGAGTAGAAACCCATTTGTCCAACTTATTTGTCTCACAAGAAGTTGTTGATGAATTGAGGAGGTATATAATGTCTGGTCTCCAACCGTCATTCCCAGTCCAAAGTTTTTCTTATATTGAATAACCAAAATATATAATATTCTTTATAAAATAACAAAATTGAATTGGTAATATGAATCTATCAAAAATTAACATGAAGTAAATAATATAATGTCATTAAAATAAAGGGATTAATGATAAAATGTCATAATGTTGAATATACACCATATAAAAGGTACTATGTGCATAACATTACAATATGGCACAATGAAATGAAATTGAAAAAAAAATCCTATACCTTAAGTACGACTCATCTTCTAATATCCTTGTTCATCCCAAAAAATAAACATAAGTTCATTCATACTTGTTTCTGAACCTTTTTCAAGATTATTATTTCTTTTATATCACTTATTACCATATTCTAACAATCACATAATTTTTAAGTTCATATCAAATGTTTTGTTGATGTTCGGTACTTGAGTCAAAAAAGAACGTGTTTTGATCTAATTTGTCCAGGTGGTCTTAATTAATTTACCTATATAATATTATTAATGATTTAAATATCATATATATCCATTATATATGTATTTATAACATTCTATAACATTTGGAGATAAAAAATGAATTGCACCATTCCTGGAGACGGTGGGTCGTACGTACACATGAACACTTCATTCATTACTATGTCATATTAAAGGAATGAAAACTAAATGATAGATAGGTATGTTATAATAACATCATATTACCTACATTATATATTTTACATAATTTCATTAAGTCCATCCTTTATATGTTCCATGTATGGAATGAGTGAGTTGTAACACTTTGAGGGGGAGGTAGTCTGCACTTCCTTAAATGAAATTATCGTATTTACCCATTATGGAATGCCTAAAGTTTTGTTGTAAATAAAAATTACCGAAGAATAGATACAATATAAATACAATATATATCATATATATATATATATGGTTCCATTATAATGTCCACTATGATAGGTGATAGGAGAAAATTGAATAATTGTCGTTTCTTGAGGTAGTAGATCACCGTACACAAAAATAGTATGTTCGTATCCATTAGATGGTGGTTTGTGTAAGTGTAGTTTTAATACTTCTCATAAAAAAATCAAAATATATTAAGGATATTGTTGTTGTTTTTTAGTCATAGAATAAGAATATCATACGGTGTGGAGAAGTAAAATAAAGGAAAACAACTTGAGAGAAGACGTTACTTATAAATTGTGTAACTTCATATGATTTTTGCAAAAAGGGTTTCTTGAATTGAATTTTTCCCAAGGTAAGGACTATAAGATGAAGGGAGAGATATTGGTAGATTATTTTAGAAGAGTTTGGATGATCAAGGGGCTTGAGAGGTGTGAGTAAGTGGGTAGAGGTGGTAGCCTTTTATTAGAGGGAGGATGGGTACTTTAGGAATGTCTTCAAATATTATTTTATTATAAAATTATTTTTGAATTATACCAGTTCCAAAGTGTTATAGTTCATGGAAGATATTATAATGGGTCTAAATACTCTCAAACAATAGGTTTTAGACAAATTTATGTAACAAAAATAACTTTTTCTTTGAGCTTTAGCCCTTAATTAAAAACATTAACTCTTACCATGTCTTATTGTGTTTTCAGAATACATTGTTACCATAGTTAATATCAAATTTGTAGTGAAAGAAAATTGGATCATTATTAAAATTATTAAAATTATATATACTAATTTTTGGAATATAATACTTTAGGACTATTATATTATATAATAAAATAGTATTTGTTTTAAAAACTCATTTATATTAATTTTGACACTATTTAGTAATTGATTTTTTATAAAGTCATAACAACATTATTCTTTCAAAAAAAATTCATTAACTCAAAGATAATATGTCAATATAGTCCATAAAGTTATATTATGTCATAGAAATTTTAAAATTACATTTATTTTATTAATTATAGTGTTATTTGTTGGAATCATTCATTAATAATGTCATCACGACATCATTATTGTGTCATAAATTAATTTATTTATTTAATGCCTGAAATTTATAAATAAAAAACAATGATATAGAAAATAATTTTATTTTTTAATGAATATTTATAGTTAAATAGATCAGTTATATAACATCCTCTTAAAATTATTTTAGTAAAATATACATGTTTATATTGTATTTCTCTTAAATTTAAATTAATTATTATAACATGTCATTATCACACCAAAGTGGCTCCATTGGGTCCCAAAATAGACCCCATAATTCCCATGGTCGGAAATATCTCATACAATTGGATTAATAAATGTTTTAGGGTAGTTTGATATTACTATGATATTAATTTTTACCCTTTTACCTGATTTATTCTTCGGTCATGGTAAATAAAAATAATTACAGAAGTTACTATTCATAATGTGAAAAAATAAAAGAAAAATATTTAAAAAATTTAGACCTTTTTATTCCCAATATAGAATCCATTTTTCCAAATTCAAAACATATAATTTCATTTAATTAATTTGAAATTAATTTCTTTTGTCAAAACTAGAAAATGGGTTTTAAAGAAGAAAAAACCATCAAATAATTAACATGTGTTTATGTACAATTTAAATGTGAAATTACTTCCAATTGACATTATTGGATTAAATTATAACATATTAATCCAATTAAAATTTATATCCAATTATAAAGACAATCTAACTATATAAATAGATTAGATTAAAAGGTAGTTTTGAATTAAAATGCAGTATTTTCACTATTCATCAAAAATTGAAACTTTTCAGAAAATTACCAAAATTTCACCCTAAGATAATGTTGATATTCCAAATTACAAACATAAATTTATTTTGAAAAATATTCCTTAAAAAATTTTATAACGTGGATAATAATATTCATAACTGATTTTTAAACGACTATTTTGATTGGTCGTGGTGTTCTTGAACTTGGGGTTGCGTATAACGCAATACACTGAATTATTTAAAAAAACATATTGTGAATGCATGTGTGTTACATTATTCCATCCTTAAAATAATTTCATCCTCCAAAATTTCTATAATATCATGACATAGGAAATCTTTTGGTGGTTCTTCATTATATATTCTTCAGGTTCCCACATCGCCTCATCTAACTTATAGTCTCTCCAAGGAACTTTTACCATAAGAGTTGTCCGATTTCTGAACACCTGTTCTCTAGTATAAAGAATATTTATTGGATATTATCAATAATATATATTGGGATCTAATTCTATTACATCATAGGTGATTATATGTGTTCAGCCTGACATAAATTTTTTTAACAATTATATGTTGAACATATCCTGAACTTTTGGGAGACATGGAGGAATTCCCAAATTGTAGGCTACCGATCCTATTAATTATAGAAGTTATAAATGTCTAATATACTTTCAAGTTAATTTACCATTCTTACTGACTTGTATAACACCCTTCTATGGAGATACCTTCAAGAAAACATAGTATCCTACTAGAAAATCCAAGTCATTCCTTCGGTTATCAGTATAACTATTTTTCTTACATTGAGCTATTTTGATATGGGTTTTGATAATATTCACCTTATCCATTTTTTTATTAAATTTGTTATGGACCAACAAGTTTTATTTCCCCAGCATCAAACCAAAAAGTTATTTTACAAAATCCCTTTCAATATAATTCTTTAAATGGTGCCATATGAATACGTGAATGGAAGCTATTGTTATAGTAAAATTAAACTAGAGGAAAATAATGAATTTTCATACCTATAAAGTCATTTAAGATGGTTATAAACATGTCTTTTGAAGTTTAAATAGTCTATTCGGATAGTCCATCAGTTAGAGGGTGGTATGCAGTGCTCAAACAATGTTTAGTATCTAGGGACTTCTAATGATTTTTCCATAATCACGATATAAAATAGGGATCACGATCATAAAAAATTGATAGGGGTTCACCATGAAGTCCTAATACATCATTAATAAATATTCTTTCTAAACAATAATATGGTAAATCATATCTTATAGAAAAAATGTGCTTAATTTGAAATAAGATCAGTAATAAAAAATATCTAATCATTCCTTATGGGAGTCATTGTATCCCCATGATAAAGTCCATCATAATATAATCCTATTTCCACACAGGTATAAGAAGAGGTTCATGACTCCTCTATAATGTTGTCTTCTAGCCTTCACTAATTGACACACCAAACATTTCAACACATAATCAGCAATCTCCCTCTACATGATGTTGCACAAAAAATGTTCCTCCATATATCTATACATCTCAGTTCCATTGGGGTGTGTAGAAACATTATATCTATAAGAATGATCCAGTAATTAACTTTTTAGATCAGGTATAGTGGGAACACAAATCCTCTTTCAAAACTTCAAAATTCCCTTTTCAAATATGAAATCAATCAATCTCCCATCATTTACAACATTAATTTTCTTTTGAAACTCCTCGTCAGCAGTCATATAACTTTTTATCCTTTCTTATAAAGATAGTTTGGCGTCCATTTGAAAAAATGTTGATGCATCACCCTCTATGATAATTCCCAGATCAATATTTTCTAGATCCATGAACACATGATCCCTTACAACTCTCATTTTGTTTATAACTATATGGTATATTCTACTAAAGGAATCCACCACCATATTTTACATCCCTATGTGGTATTGTATTGTGAAATAATAATATTTGAGGAGATCATGCCATATCATTTTTCTAATATTGAGTTCTTTCTATGAGAAAAATATATTTTGAACTCTTTTGATCAATATATATGTCACATTTTTTACCATAGAGATCATGTCCCCATATCTTTTGAGAAAATATTACTACAACTAACTCAAGATCATGAGTTGGATAGTTTTATTCATGGGAATTTAATTGCCTTGATTCATATGAAATAACCCTATCATTATTCATAAGAACAAAACCAAGTCATTTCATTGATTCATAACTATAAATAACAAACCCATCATTCCCAGATGGTATAGTCAAGATAATATCATTATCTAATCTTCTCTACAATTCATCAAAACATTCTTCACACTCTTTTGTCAAAAATAATTTAACCCCTTTTCATGTGTGATTGGTTAATCAGTTATCCAATTAGGTGAAATTCTTAATGAAATGATGATAGAAAAATTATAGACCAATACAACTATGTACCTCTGTTATACATGTCATTACTTTCCATTATTTAATTGCATTTTCCTTTGAAGGATCAACCGAGATTCCATCCTTTTAGACTATATGGCCAGGGAATGAAATTTCCCAAATCCAAAATTCAATCATGCTAAATTTACCTTATAATTCTTATCTTTTGAGAGTCTCAAAATTTATTCTCAAGTGATACTCAGGGTCCTCAAATCATTTAGAATATATTAGAATATCATCAATTAATACAAAAAAAATTACCAAGATATTCCTTCAATACTATATTCAGGTAATCCATAATGATTGATGGTGTATTAGTCAATCCAAAAGGAATTAATATAAATTCATAATGACCACACGCTATCTGAAAAGATATCTTCATAATTTATTCCTTATTAACTCAAAATTTATGATATCTAGAACAAATATCAATCATAGAAAAGAATAGATATCATAAAAGTTGATCAAACAAATCATCGACACATGGTAGAAGATACATGTTCTTTAATATAATAATAATGATTTCCATATAATCATTACAAAACCTCATGGATCCATCTTTCATTATGAAAAATGGAACATGGGATCCCCACAAGGAAACACTATAGTGGATAAATCACATTTTACCCAACTCTTCATCTTTTTTTGTAGCTCGACTAATTCCACAATGGCCATTCTATATGGTATTTTCAATATTTCCCTTAAATTAGGGATTAAATCAATACAGAACTCAACTTCACACTCTAGTGGGTGTCAAGGTAAATGTTTGGAAAAAAATAATGTATTCTTTTACAATAGGTACATCCTCAATTATAAGATCACCTTCTTCATCCCTATATTTTCTTTTCTCTTCCTCCCTAATAATCTAATTTTGTAAAGATACAGGGGGTGGATTTTGATAAGAATCTTGTGATGATGTTTCTGCTATAAAGATAATGGATTATACATATTCCTCACAAATCATAACTTCCTTCTAATTAAAATTTATTTTCTCATCATAAATCATAAAATTTTGTTACTTTTGATGAATTAACATAAGTATATCGACAATTTATAACTTAGGGTATGTTCCCAAATCTATTTTTTCTATATCTAATTTCCAATAGTGATGCTATAATTCCTCTGATACCTATTGTAATGCCCTTACATAAGGTAACCTGATTCCAATGCATTAATACATTTAAATAGAATGATTTAAAGGAAACATATCCCGACGAAATGTAAAAATTAGCAGCCATGGAAATCCAGATTACAAACATGATACCCATATTACGTTGGAAAAAAATAAAACAAGCTCCACAATAATAGAAATAAATTGAATTCTTGAAAACATAATCAATGTTATCTTCTTCATAAATTGAGTAAAGAAACATAACAATGGTAGGCTTGAATGCTCAGTATGGGTATGTACAACAAAAGAAAAAATGAATCAATCTACATGGAATTGCAAATAACTGAACACACTTTCCATTTTAATAACTAGATATGGCCCATATAATATGGAATGTAATAAAAAATCATATTCCATAAATCAATAAAATGAGAAATAACTATTTCAATAGATATTTTGATGAAAAATTTCAGGGATAAATATTAACTAAAATTAAATAATGGAAATAATTTATTTAAGGACGTCATATCTTTGGCACAGGACAAACTATTACCATATAGAAATATCCCAAGATGGTGTAAAAATAATGATAGAAACCAATTTGGACAACATATTCATCTCATGAGAACCTTTTGATTCTTGGAGAAGCTATATATTTTCTGGGCTCCACCCGTCATTTCAAGTCCTAAGTATTTCTCATATTGAATAACCAAAATAAATAATATTCCTTATTAAATAGCGATATTGAATGAGTAATATGGATATATAAATAATTACCACGAAGGAAATAATATTATATCATGAAAATAATTATATTGATGATAATAGGTAAAAAGGTAGAATATACACCATATAAAAGGTACTGGGTTTATAACATTATAATATGCCCCAATGAAATGAAATTGAGACAAAATCCCTTACCTTGGGTCTAAATCATCATGTATGTTCCTTGTTCATCCTGAATAATAAACATAAGTTAATTTATAATTTTTTTTGAACTTTCTTCATGTTTATTATTCATTTTATATCACTTATTACCATGTTATAAGAATCACTTAATTATTTAAGTTCATATCAGACATTTTGTTGATGTTTGGTACTTGAGTCAAAAATGAACTTGTTTTCATGTTAATTGTCCATGTGGTATTAAGTACATTACCTCTAGAATAATATTAATCATTTAAATATCATACATATATAGTATAAATGTATTTATAATAGTACATAATTTTTGGAGATAAGAAATGAAATGCACCGTTTATGGAGACGGTAGACTGTATGTACGCATGAACAATACATTTATTTCTTTATAATATTAAAGGAATGGAAACTAAATAAAACATAGGTATGATATAGTTATATTATATTATATAAGTTTTATATACTACATAAGTCATTAACACCATAATTTATACATTATATTTAGGGAATAAACAAGTCATATCACATTGAGGGGTGGTAGTCCACACTTTCTGAAATGAAATTATCGTATTTACCCATTATTGAAAGAATAAAGTTATGTTGTAAATAAAAATTTCAAAAGTATAGAGAAAATATAAATATAATATTTATCATATATATATAAGGCTCCATCATAATGGCCACCATGAGAGGTGGTTGGAGAAAATTGAACAATCATCATTTTGTGAGGCAGTAGATAGCCGTACATTGAAACATCATGTTCATATCCCTTAGATGGAGTGTTCTGTAAGGGTAGTTAGAATCATTCTCATAAAAATATCATATTATAATGAGTATATTTTTTTTGTTATGTATTTATATAATAAGGATATCTTAGGGAGTGGATAAGGAAAACAATGGAAAAGAACTTAACAGAAGACGCTACCTCTAAATGGGGTAACTTTTTTTTTGATTTGAGCCAAAATGCTTTCTTGAATTTAATTATTCCTAATGTTTGGCTTCTAAGATGAATGGTAGGATTTTGGAAGATTATTTTATAAATGGTGGGATGATACAATGGGCTTGAGAGGTGTGATTAAGTGGGAAGATGTGGTGGCCTTTTATAAGAGGGAAGAGAGGAACATTAAAAATGTTTTGAAATATTGTATTATTATTAACATATTTTAGAAAAATAAGTGTTAAAAAGTGAATTATTTCGTGAATAAGATGATAGTGGGTCTAAATAATCTCAAACATTAGGTTTTAGAAAAGTCAAGGTCAAAAAATTAACCTTATCTATTATCTTTAACCCTTAGTTAAAAACAGTAACTCATACATAATCTTCTTGCATTTTTAAAATATATGCTCACTATAGTTACTATAAAATTCCACACGAACCCCAAGTGAATAATTAATAACATTTATAACATTATATAATTCATTTATCCTAATATTATATTTTTAGTACTGTTATATCATTTAATAAAATAGTACTTGTTTTAAAAACTCATTTATGTCAATTTTACACTATTTAGTAATTTATTTTTTCTAAAGTCATAAAATCTTGATTCATTCCAAACAAAGGAATTAAATAAAATCTAATATGTCAATAGAATCCATAAAAGTATTATATTGAATAAAAATGTTAAAATTACATTTATTTAAATATTTATAATATCATTTATTTGAATATTTATAATATCATTTATTTGAATCTTTTATTAATATGGTAATCATTGCATCATCACTATGTCATTAATATATTTATTTATATAATTTATAAAAATTATAAATAAAATTCCATGAAGTATAAAATGCTTTAATATTTTAAATGAATATTTATAGTCAACGATATCCATTATATGACCCTATATAAAAAACATTTTGTAAAAGATACATGTTTATGGTATATATCTCTTTACGTTAAATTAATTCTTATAACATGTCATTATAAGAGCCATGTGGTGCCATTGGGTCCCAAAATGGACCCAAGGATTCCCAAGGTAAGGTATATCTCACACAATAGGATTATGACATGTGTTATAGAAGTTTAATATTATTATAATATTATTTTCTACCTTTATTTACAAAATTCACCCTTTAACAATGGTAAATAAAAATAATTATTGATGTCACTATTCATAATTAAAAAAGGAAATATTTTAAAAAATTAGAAAATATAATTCTAAAATTGGAATCCATTTTTCCAAATTTAAAACACAAAATAATGATTAATTATTTTAAAAATAATTCTCGTTGTTAAAACCACAAATTGGGTTTTTAAGAAGAAAAAACTATCAAAAGATTGACATGCGTTTGTATTAAATTTAAATGTAAAATTAAATAAAATGACCACCATTGGATTAAATGATAAAATATTAGTCCAATTAAAAAGTAAAATTAATTAAAATTCAATCTTAAATTATAAATAAATAAGATGAAAATGAAGTTCTGAATTAAAAAGCAGTATTTTTCACTATTCATCAAACCTATAAACTTTTCCGAAAATTACCCAAATTACACCATAAGATAATTTTCATATTATGAATTAAAAAATAAATCTATATTGAAAAATAAATTTTATAAAAATTCAAAATTTTGATAATACTATTCATAACTACTTTTTAAATGGCTACATTTATAGGCCATGGTGTGCTTGAACTCGGGGTTGCATACAATGCAAGCCATTGAATTATTTAAATAAAATCACATCATGGATTCTTGGGGTGTTTTATAGAAAATATTGCATTAAATTTTCATATAAAGATAATTATCCTTAAAATTATCCTTATACATATACCTCTCACTACTGCTTTTTCATCCCAGTTTCAAAAGAATAACTAAACCTATCCACTCATACAAACTAAAGAAACCATATATTTTGATACATAGATATTACATATTTTATCTGAATATTAATTACATTAGACAAAAACACACCTAATTATTTTAAATTTATAGTTACAATTGAAATTTTGAAATAGAAAAAACTTTTTTATAATATTTCTACATAAAATCCTTTCAGTTCCTTATCACAATCACACTTCATTAACATAACAAACGTCATACCTATCATCATAACCTTGTGAAAAAAACTGAATAAAAGGATTTCTTAGATTCTAAGTAAGGGTAAATAAGTGAAATACTAAAACATTACATGAGAATATAAATTTGGGATCATTAAAATAACAATTCAAAATGATACCCTCCAAATCAAAGATATATATTATGAGTCATTAAATAATGATTTCATGTTCAAAAGCCTCAAATCATAATGAAATAAAATAAAAAGAGGCATTAGAATATAACATTGACCTAATATATGGAGTTGTGGCATAAAAATAAGCATATAAAACATCATTTCAAGGATACCCCTTAAGACATTTATAACATGTAAGGTTGGGGATAACCACCCTTGTAACTACTTCAATCTTCTGATAACCTCTAGTGTACCCAATTTTCCAGCATTTTAATACCTCGTTTCTTCCATCCAAGCTCATTGAAAATTAATCATTACCCAATCCATTAATGCGATATATATAGGATCCTTCAATCACATAATCCATACAATTATTTAACTCAAGATCATAATACATTAAACATATTATAACCCATGAGATGAAATATGTTTTGTAATCATTTCATCATATCATAACCCGTGGTAAAGAAATAGGCTTCATAAATATTTTTTATAATAAAAATAATTCATCAATGTAAATATTATGAATTGTATCATTGGATCATATCATGTAAAAATAATAATTAAAACCATACAAGTTTATTATAGAAGGTAAATGATTTTAAAAATATAATAAAATAATTTATTGCTGTATTTTTTTTTAATTCACTATTTAAATATGAAAATTCCAAAGAAATGTATAATTTTATTAATAAATAAATTTTCAAACATATAAAGGAATAATTAATCATTGATAATTCATTATGAAAGAAAATGTATTACACAAAAAATCAATTATTCCTTTCACATTTTCAGTAAAAGTCAAAGGGGAATTATTTTTAAAATAACATGATGATTTCTTTATAAAAATTTTGTAAAAAATTTAAAATTACAGTAAAAATGTCTCTAAATAATATTATTTGAACAATAAATTTTTTTTGAAAATATTATTAGAAAATAAATAAATATATATATATATGAAAAAGGGTTTTTTGAAAGGAAAGTAGAAATACTTTTAGTATCAATTAAAAAAATTATTTTGGAGTCATGGGTACATAATGAGAGGAAAATGATTGAAAAATACGTATTCCAAATAAATGAATAGTGGAATATAAAATTCATGTGTTTATTGAGATATATTTCACAAAATTTCATCATATGAAGCATATATATAAATAATCCTGATAAATTATGAGATTGTATCATAAAACCATAACCACATTTATAAAATTTAATTATAAGACCCATGAAGAATTAAAATTAAAGAAAACAATATATATTTTGAGAATACATAAATTAAGGATACTAAATTTCAAAGGGGATTTATATACATGTTATAAATCAATATAGGTGCATTTCATAATGTATAACCCAAAGTAGAAAAATTGAGACAAAAATATCTTACCTTAAGTCTTGAAGTCATTCAAAAACATCTAAACCTCCCATATAATAAATATAATTTAATTCTAAATTATTTAAAAAATAATATATATATATATATATCATAATATATATAATTAACATATAATTATATATTACTCAATTAATAATAATTCCATGTTAAAATAACTATTTGGGAAATAACTTCTTTATTTTCATGTATGTTCTAATTTTTTATTTTTGATAATCTAAATTTAATCAGTGTTTCATAATATCCATAATTTAAATGATAATATAAATATCAAATATATTCGTTATAATTTTATTTATAGTAATCCATAAAATTTAGAGAAATAAATTAAAATTCACCATTCATGCAGAAGGTATGTCTTACCTATTAATGAATTCTATTTTCATTTTCTTAATGAATGAAATAAAATAAAGTAATATTATATATTACGTTTTTATATTCATTATAAATTAATAAAAATATTATATATTAATTAATTTTACCCTAATTACCTTCCATATAATGATTTAGTAAAAAAATCACATCGCTTTGTGAGGAAGTAGTCTACCATACACATGAACGACATTATTGTATCCCTCGTTGAATGGAAAGTTAGAAGGTATATGAGATATCATAATTATAAAATTATAATTTTGTATAAAATATAATAAATATTAATTTAATTGACACTTCTTACCATAAATGTAAAACATAAATGACAATCACAACATATTGGTTTGTAAGGCAGTAGTTCGTCGTAGACACAAGCGGTGATATTATTTCACAACAGGTTTGGAAGTAAGAATGTAAGTATGGTATTATAATTCAAGAGGTATAATTATATCATAAACATAATATATGAAATTTAAATATATCATCAAATCATTTTTTGAAATGCGGTGATGAAAAATAATAACATGAGTTCGTGAGGAGGTAGTGTTCCATTGAAATGATCAACGATTTTGTTTTCAATTTGATAGAAGATGAGGTGAATATAAGTTATTAAATTAACAAATTAATATCTATTTATATTAAAAATATTATTATTTTTATATAATAATAATTTAAGAATATCTAAGGGAGTTAAAATTATATGTAAAACTAAAATGCATAGTTAGAAACATTACCTCTCCTTTAGATAACCTCTTTAGGTTTAGCCTAAATATTTAAATGATTAAATATCTAATCACACAATGGAAATATGATGTGGGTATAGATGTAGGGAATATATATTTATAGGTATTATAGTAACCATATCATCTCATATGTTTTCATAACATCACTTTTAAAGAATACATAAAATTTTATACAAATAGATGCCCAGATACCGTACTAGTCTAGTGACTTTCGAAACATTGGAACATAAATACCAGTACATAAATAAGCTACATCATCTCCCAATAGGTTCTTCCTAACTAGTTCCCTTCTTAGATACATCAACTATAATTCATATCTTTACATCCTAGGGTAAAGAATCATATAAATGGGTGATCTCATATGCTTAGTAAGTGTCACAAACCAACCCAGGTTGACCCTGAACCGGTTACCCGAGATAGTTTGTGACATGGCCCAAAGGGAGTTCTTGATCCCCACGGGCTGACAACTAGTGTTGGGAATCAAGTTTTAATTGTTAGGAATTATTTGGCCTAATGAAGATAAATAAATAAATAGGAATAAACAGAATAATAAAATGAAACTATTGCTGCGGAAAAGACAAATAAAACCAGATATACCTCCTTTTGACCTTATAGGTTACCACCCTACTCAGACCCAAGACTACTCCAAAACTGAGCAGCTGAACCCAGAACCTGAAAAATAACTAATCCCACAATTGAAAGAATATGATAGGTTTGAGAACCAAGATTCTCAGTAGGGATTCCAAATATAACCGAAGAATCCAAGCATTCCATTTACAAAAAAAATTCATTCACAGAAGTTTGAAATACAAATATAAAAGTAGGGTTTTCAAATTTTAAGATATGCAACAAGTTTTTCCCATTTAAAAACACAACACATGATACATAAAATTTTTAAAATCATTTGACATTTTATGAATAATATCAAAAACAAAATATACCAATGTTGGGATAGAGTAAAAAAAATGTACAGTGAAAACTGGAAATAAACTAGAGCAATACAAAGTAAACAAGAAATGTAAATAATCTAGTAACCATGGGTGATCCTAAAAAACCCTAGTAGTCCCTTGGACGTAATCGGTTTCAGAACCACCTACTAGTGTATGGTGAAGCTCTTATGTCTATAACCAACTAGCCGCCTTATACTGACCAATCTAATGGAAAAGCCCGCCTGGCCTAACAACCAATCTAGGGGTACCAACCCATCTAATCGGGGTTGATCAACAACAATCACTCGATCATCTAAAATACATTGAAGAACCCTTGGTGGTTATAATAATACTGTGTAGGTTGGAAGGCCCTCGCACACGTGACTCATATAACTTCACTTTCCTTCCCTAACCAAGGATTCTTCCTATACGTTAACCCATAAAGGGTTACACTAGACATGAGCACCTCATATACACATTCAGTCATCTAACATTAACAAAGTGCCAACTGGGCTATCATGCCAAGAAAAACATCAAAACCATTTGAAACCTTTTCCCAAAAAACTCAAGTTGTTAAATGGGTATACATTAATCAAAACATCGTCATTTCAATGAATAAACACAAACATTACACGAAATATGAATGTTCCAAATGGGCCTTCATGTCACATGATGTTGAAACCTTTTTTTCAAAAACATTTAAAAGCCCCGACCCGACACGCAGAATTTTTTTCCAAACCACATCCCATAATAAAATCTTATTAAGTAATCACTTTTTATGTTCAAGGTTCCAAACCAGCCCTTGGATACCTACCACACTCAAAAGTTTCATATTTAACAAATGGTAACTTATTCTTTCCAGACACACACCCAAGAATGTTTCAAGGCCAAACAACCAAACTTTATGGAATACATTTAAAACCATTTTAAGAGATGTATAAAAGATATAACCTCATCTAGAAGGCCTGAACAATTTAGGAAATTAAACATTCAAGGAAATGTCAATTTAAAACACAACCTTCATTTGAAAACACATCCATCTGTGCACCAAGTGCACCCATGGATGTGCCAACATCTATTGGAAACCCAAAAATTCAAAGATACACTCAGATGTAATTTCCAAAAAACACTAATTGCTGTTAAATCAAAACTAACCAAACAATTTATAAATAATTTCATAAATAACCAATCACTATATAAATGATTTTATAAACAAGAAAAATAGTTTATAAAAATTTTATGAACAACCCAACCAATTTATAAACACATTCCTTTACAAACCAAAACATTTTATAAACAGACTAAAAAAATTAGAAACAACTTTATAAACATACAAAACAATTTTTTGGAAACCTCCAATCCCACATTGGAGAAAAAAACATTTAAAATAAACATCTTACGTATCTTAAAGAGATAAATTTACACAATTCCTTATAAAAACTCATTTTTAGTGAGTTATAACAAGAAAATGATAATAATCACATCAAACCATAGATATAATGGAGGTGCAATTAAACTTTAAGAATCAATTGAATCCATGCAAGTTCTACTGAATCATTTCGGAAAAGAAAGATTGAAAAACCCTACCTCAATAGTGAGCGACCAAGACCGAACTCTGATAGAAGGTAGAAAAATCCCTTGCAGACTAATAGCGCACACTGAAAAGTGATAAAAGCACACGATACACAACCTGGAAGAGTATTAGGATTTATCCAAATTAAATAAAAACCCCAAGATGGAATGAAGGGAAAAAGTAAATAAATAAATAAATACAATAATAAATAAATAAATAAATGAAATAATAAACAAATAAACAAATGAATAAAACAATAAACAAATAAAAGAATAAAAAAATAAAAAAATGAATAAACAAGTAAATAAAAAAATAAATAAACAAGTAAATAAATAAATAAATAAATAAATAAATAAAATGTTAAGAGAATAAATATAGAGGATGAGGAGGTAGTTGTCGACAAGGAGGGATGCGACCACGCTAGGGCAAGGCAGAGGTTCCACGCTGAGGGTTTGGATTGTCGGTGCGAGGACGGTTGGCTACGGGGTGTGCTGACGAGAGGAAAAATGGCTATAGATGCACCTGCAAGAGGGAGTACGGCCGTGGGGAGGACACCAGAGCGGTGTGGTGCTAGCACAGTGAGGTCGTAGCACTTGTGAGGAGGCTACTAGATGGAGTGGGGTATGCAGGAGCCAGCAGAGGGCAGACCAGAGTGAGGGTGAGGAGGGGCTGCTGGATGAGGCATGGAGCCTACTGGATGAAGGCGAAGGGGGTTGGCGGCGAGGCTGGGAGAGTGGTGGTAGTTTGGTTTCCTAGTGCGCAGCAGGTACCATATCACAGTAGAGGGTCTGAGGTAGTCCAGAGTGGAGAAGAGCTGAGGGAGGTAGGGCTTGTTGGAAAACTAAAGTAGAGGAGCGCCGAGGGAGTTAGGGTATTGTGGGAAAAGGCGCGAGGGGGGGTGTAGGGGGGTGGATCGGGGCAGTATGGCGAGACGATGAGAGGCGAGATGAGGGTAGAGGGTGTGGGATCCTAGGTGAGCGTAGAGTGCGGGGGGCAGGTGGCGGTGAGGCTGAGGGCCTGGGCGAGGACAATGGTACGACAGGCGGTGGGGTCTTGTAGTAGTCGATGGCGAAAGGAAGGTGGGAGGGACCAGAAGTGTGAGGTTAGGCCGGGTGGGGTGCTGCGCAGGGAACTGAGGGGTGGGGGGGGGGGGGCTTGATCATGATGGGGAAGGGACGAAGTGATGAGATTTAGGGTTAGGGGGGTTCATATATATTTTTTTCATTTTATAACACTAATTTTATTACAATAATAACAATACAAAATATAATAATAATATATAAAGAACAACAATATCATTGATAATTTTAAGTTCCTTAATAATAATAATAATAATAATAATAACATAATATTATCATTATTATCTATCATTCCTTTCTTTCAAATTTTAATCTTTTTATTTTATTCTGAGAACCGGGTCACGACGCGCTCATCGCACAACATAATAAACAGCATTCAAGTTACACGCCTCACCCTAGAACACTTGGGAATCTACAAAAACACCTGGGGGATATTGCGTGGCTACCATCCACTATATCGTGACCACACACAAATCCAAAAACCTCTTAAAAATTAATCAACAAAATTTTTTAATCTAGGGCCTTGCCTGGACCTTGGAATGAGGACCCGTAGCCCAAAATAGTAAAAATATATAAATAAAAAATTCAGGGTGTGACAATTCTCCCCACCACAGACAATTTCAATCCCTAGAATGCCACTCAGCCAAACTATGGACAAAACAAGAATCCATGCCCGTTTGAAACCGAAAAAGACCACAATACCAAAGAGTGGGAGAATACAAGAGGGTTCTCCCCACTATAAGAGCTCAAACAATGTGTATATTTAACACCCAACCATAGCACCTGGGAAGGGAGGGGGTGACTCGAGAACTCCTAATCGATCCAAACTAAGTTCTATATCATGAGAGAACAACACCTCCACTAATACCGGGAACTCTCGACCCAAACCAAACACTCCCAACACTAGGGAAAAACCCTCAAGCGAAACATACCCCAAGCCATGAACCCAAGCATAAACACAAACAACAGATCTTTCATAGGCACTTACATCTCCAAACAAACACAGCTAAACCAAAATCAACCAACACAAGGGCCAAACACTCTTTAAAAAAAATGCAAGATTCATAAAACCATAATCATACAAAGAAGACTATTGGATTACAACAGAACATGACTATTATAACTCCACGATGAAATAATGAACATACAACAACATCAAAAATTTATTAAAAGAAAAATCAAGGATGAAAAGATATTAAATGTTTAACTGCCAATGCAGAACACAAAACCCAAATTCAGGGTTCACACCCCCGACAACTCCTAATTATGTGTGAGCTTCACCCCAAGGCCTGTGGCTAGGTTTTTGATGGCTGAAGCATATCCTACCTCATAGTTAGGCACTGGAATCCTTCATTCATAGTGTTTTCATAGGGTTTCTCTTTCTATAGAACTTCCCTAGATGACCCAGACATCCACAACGAAGGCATGTCTTCGAAGGGATGCGACATGATGACATCACATGCCCGAACTGACCACACTAGTGGCACACCACTAAACGGTTCGATGAACTGGAAGCCTAAATAGCTTCATATGACTCTTTAGAAACAATTCCCCTTAGCACACGTTGCTCGCTACATAGGGAAACTTCAAGAACAACTAGATACACATGTTTTCTAACCATCTGTGCTATGGAGAATAACTCAGCTAAGAATTCCTCATCCACCTACTTCTCAAAATGATGGTCCTTAGACAGGAGGACCCACTCTTTAATATCTGTACAAAGACCCCTGATGAAGAGATATGTCTTCATCAGATCCCGTGATGCCACCTCTATAGAAAAGGACACAAGCTCCTTGAAATGGTCAACATAAGTATTCACCATCTATTGTCCTTATTGAATGCTTATTAGATCTTCCATTATCTTTTTCTTCACCTATTCAGGTATAAACCATCGAACGAAGAAAGATTTAATGCCATCATATTCCATCCCTACATGAATTGATAGTGGGGAACCAACTCACATTCATCCAGAGATAGACCTTCAAACATACCCAAAACAACGTGCATTCTGACAGCTTTGGTAGTTCCCAATACCCTTAAGACTTTGTTTCGACCTCTTCTAGAAACTCTGATTCTTCTATCGTTCCTTGTTCACCGTGAAGGATAGGTAATGTCCGAGAAGGACCAAAAACTGTGCATGTGTTATCATAAACCTTGGCTACCTTTCTAGGTGGCATTTTCTAAACAACATAAAAAAATATAGATCCAAAACCAATAAAAAGATGAACCAATATCAATGCAAATAATTTCATCCAAAAAGAGCCATCTCAAAAACCAAAAAAATATAAATACAACCCAAAAATTCCTTTTTCATTTTAAATTAAAAAACCTCCTTTATTCATGTCCACTTCCCAAATACCAAACCCACATTTCAAACCAAATTCAATTTTCCAAAAATCATTTCCCCTTTTTAAAATCACTTTAGAAAAACAATGTCATGCAATCAATTCCATGTGCACACCCCTATAATCCCATGAACCGTTGCACATTTATTCATTTGGTTTCATCCATATGCACCAACACGCACTTTCCATGCATTCCCTCACATGTGCTAACGTTCATAAATTATACCTGAGGTTGCACCCAAACCATATCTCTACCAGTTCCATGCAAACATCAGATTTTTAGTCCAAGAGATTTCAGTTGTAAACATCCATTTAACAAATTTATAGCCATTTAAAAGAAATAATTCTCATTTGAAAACCCCTTTTTATTTTTCAAAAGTTTATTTACACCAATCCTAACCAAGACAACACTCAAATTGCATCAAACTATCAGACTAAAGGACTTGTATTTACGCTTAACCTGATGACATGGGAGTGGGAATTTCCCCAAGCGTCAAAAACAATGAGGAACATAAACCGCGTACTTAGACTCTACATGGGTCACCACTCCATGTAGAATCATGATGTAACAGTCTTTCCTCCATTGTCATTCATCAATCTAAAACGAACCAGAAAAAATAAAGGAATCAATTCCCAAACTACCCCTAGCGACTCGAGCTTTAGAACGGGTGAGGGTTCATGACGTCCTTCCCATACCTACATCTCATCTCCCAACATTCCTAATACCCATCTACCATACACGTAATATAACCAGGGCCTCATTTGATTCCATTTTTTAGGAACCAACCTGAGTCAACCTTGAACTGGTCACCTAAGCTAGTCTGCGACATGGCCTGAAGGGTGTTCATGATCCCCACAGTCTTACAGCTAGTGCCGGGCCTCATGTTTTAATTGCTAAGAAGAAGTTTTCCCAAAAAAAGATAAATAAACAACCAAGAATAAACTGAAAAATAAAATTTAGCTCTAGTAGTGGAAAAGAAAAATAAAACTGCTCATACCTCCTTGTGACCTTCTACGTCACCACCCAATATAGACCAAATCCTTCTCCAACACTGAGCAACTGAATCTGAAACCTCAAAAATAATTAAACTTGGAACTGAAAGAATATGATAGGCCTAAGCACCGAGATGGTTAGTAGGGATTCCATATATAACCACAGAATCCATGCATTCTATTTCATAAATCAATTCAATGGAACAAGTTTTAAATACAAATATAAAAGTAGGGTTTTCAAATTTTAAAATAATCAACTTTTTTTCCCATTTAAAAACCCAACAGACGCTACATACGATTTTTAAAATAATTTGACAATATAGGAATAAAATCCAAAATAAAATATACCAAATTAGGGCTAGAGTAAAACAAGTGTAAAGTGAAATCTTGAAATAAACTAGTGTAATGGAATGTAAAAAAGTAGTGTAAATAATCCGGTAACCATGGGTGATCCTAAACATCCCTAGAAGACCCCTGAATGTACTTAATTTCATAACCACCTACTAACGTATAGTGAAGATCCTAGTTCTATAACCAACAGATCGCCCTAAACTGACCAATCTACTGGAAAATCCCACCTTTCCTAACAACTAATCTGGGGGGGGGGGGGTACCAACCCATTTAATCAGGATTGATCAGAAACGATCACTCGATCATTTAAAATACATCCAGGAACCCATGGTGGTTATAATAATATAGTATCGGTTGGAAGTCCCTCACACGCGTGACTTATATCACCACACTTTCCTTCCCCAAACACAGACACTTCCTATACGTTCACCCATAATGGGTTACACTAGAAAAAAGCACATCATATACAAATTTAGTCATCTAACATTAACAGTGTTCCAACCGGGCCATCATTCAATGAAAAACATCAAAACCATTTGAAACCATTTTCCAAAATTCTAAAGTTGTAAAATGGACATACATTAATCAAAATGTCTTCATTTCAAAGAATTGACATAGACATTTCACTAATGATGAAAGTGCCAAACGAGCCTTCATTTTACATCATGTCAAAACCATTTGTTTCCAAAACATTTAAAATCACCAACCAGACACGCACAATTTTTTTTACAAACGACATCCCTTAATAAAATCTTAGTTAGCAATCAGTTTTTTATGTTCAAAGTGCCAAACATGCCCTTGTATACAAACCAAACTAAAATGTTTCATATTTACCAAACGAGCCCTTATTCTTTCCAAACACACACCAAAAAATGTTTCAATGCCAAACTAACTAACTTTAAAAGGAATACATTTAAAACCATTTTAAGAGCCACACAAAAGTCACAACCTCATCTAGAAGGAATGAACCATTTAAAAAACCAAACAATGAAGGAAATGTCAATTTAGCACACCACCTTCATTTGAAAGCACATCCATATGTGAACCTAGGGCACCCATGGATGTTCCAACATCTAGTGGAATCCTAAACATCTAAATAGACACTCACATGTTATTTCCACAAAACACCAATTGTCATAAAACCATAATTGACTAAAAAATTTATAAATAATTTCATAAACAAACCAAATAGTATATAAATTATTTTATAAATCAGCATACTAGTTTATAAATACTCTATGAACAATCCATCCAATTTATAAACAGTTTCATTAAATACCAAACAATTTTATAAAAATACTAAATAATTTATAAACTACTTTATAAATGGACCAAATAACTTAGTGGAAACCCCCAATCCCGGTTTGTTGGACAAAAACATTTAGAATAATCATCCTAGTTATCTTAACATGACCAATTTACACAATTACCTATAAAAACTCTTTTTTAGTAAGTTCTAACAGGAAAACAAAAATTAGAAAATCAAACCATAGTTATAATACAGATGAAACTAAACTTTAAGAATCCATTGAAGCCATGAAAGTTCCAATAAATCATTTCGTAAAGGAATGATTGAAAACGCCTACATCAATGGTGAGAAACCGCGACGAAACTCTGACGAAAGGTAAAACAATCCCTTGCGGACTAACTGCCCATGCTGAATGATAATAAAAGCACACGACCCCCAACCCGTGACAGTAATAGGTTTTATCCAAATTAAATAAAAACACTAATTTGAAATGAAGGGAAAATAAATAAATAAATAAAAGAATAAATAAAGAAATAAATGAAATAATAAAAAAAATAAACAAATTAATAAAAGAATAAATATATTAATAAAATAATAAATAAATAAATGAATGAATAAACAAGTAAATAAATAAATAAATAAATAAATAAATAAAGAAATAAATGAATAAACAAGTAAGTAAATAAATGAATAAATGAATAAATAAATAAATAAAATAATATGTTAATAAATATATAGGATGAGGAGGAAGTTTCTAGAAAAGAGGAACGTGACCATGATGGGGAAAGGAAGAGGCACCACATAGGGGGTTCAGATCACTGGTGAGAGGAAGGTCGGCCGCAGGGTGTGCCTGCGAGAGGAAAACCGATTGTGGATGCATTGGTGAGAGAGAGGCTGGTAATGGGTAGGACACCAGAATGGCGGGGTTCTAGCATAGTGAGTTTGGAGCTCTCGCAAGGAGCCAGTTGGCCAGTGCGGGGTTTGCCAGAGCAGGTACAGGACATGTCGGAGTGAGGGTGAGGAGGGATAGCTGGATGAGGCCTAGAGCTTGCTATCCAAAGGTGGAGGGGGATGACAGCGAGGCTGGGGGTGTGGTGTCCTGTGTGGTTTCTGGGTAATTTTTTTATCTGGGTTTTAAAAAAATTAAAATCTGATAACATGGGTTACGGTTCGAATATTTTTAAAAATGGGTCCGGGATGCGTGAATGCCGTTCACGCATCTTCCCGAGAGAAGAGATGCGTGAACGGCGTTCACGCATCTCACAGAATACCTAAATTCCCCTTAAAATGTATAACTATTAATTATAAAGTAATAAATATCAATTAAATAATATAAAATATTGAAATAATGTTAATAATTATTAATAAATATTCATGAATAAGAGATATTCATTAAATAATTATTAATAGAATGGCTTGATTATTCTCTAACATATATTGAGAAATCTATAATCTTAGCATCTTTCAGTCACTCACGTTATCTCAACATGTTGTAGTTAAACATCTATTTCTATAAAGATCCTCATATGGTTCCATTTGTACTCTAAAGTGGAAACTTAATTTTTATACTTTCTAATACTCATTTTTCATTGTTTTTCTGATTAAATATTTGTATATTTGTGAACAAATGAGTTACATGAAAAACATATAGTGATTGTGATGAGTGAACCATGATCACATCATCACTATGCTAAGTTCTCCGAGTTTCATTTCTAGATCCAAGAGTAATATTTTTTAAGGCATGTGCTCTCTAAAAAATATCATTTTATCTAAATAAGGTAGAAGAAGTGATGTCATGGACATTACCTAAGTTTTGAGATGCATACTCAATAATCTCACTCTTTAGATTGCGTACCCGTATAAATCGTTTCCTTTTATAAAGTCTGAATATGTATCTTCTCAAAATTGGCCAAATGAACTTCTAATTAATATTGTAGTTTTCAATGTTGTCCATAAACAACCATAAATGTAAAATCATGCTCAGAGTGTATCAATTATTAACCAAGGGTAGATAATCAAAATTATCAATGAAATGCTAAACCCTGCACATACTTCACCAAATATATTAAAAAGTTCAAGTGAAAAGATAAATCTCCCCTTTTCATCCCATCTTTCCATCAATCAAGCTCTCCCCCTTAATTGAAATGAGAAATATAATTAAGAACAATGGATAAAGTGTGATTGGAATACCTCAAGTTTCAACTTCTTGAGATGATATGAATTTCAAGATTTGTCATGAAATAATCCTTGGATTTTAGCTCAAACTTATTCTTGGAAATAGTTTCTTTCACAGTTTTCTTGACTTCATTGTTTTGCATATTCCCAATGGAAGATTTTCCAACTATTGTTCCATTCTTCTACACTTGTTGTGGCCTTTTATTCTTATTATCATATGCATTTTGCATGGTTGGACTGAACCATCACTCATCATAACTGTGACCACTTCTATTGCAATTCGAAATAATTAATATAATTAATATTTATCATTTAATTTAATCATATTATTTATTATACATATATATATATACATTGGTAGATAATTTGATAACAGTAAGACACTTATTAAAGGTAAAATAGAAGTCTAGATAACAGTAATACACATACAAAATGTATCATAAATCAAATGTCAACCTAATCTACGCCTCTGGTGTGGATGCTCCTCTGTCCCACAGTCAGGCGTATACTGGATGCGTCCACGCCGTTTCTGTCTACGTCTGTGCTCTGGCGTACGTTGCGCATCCTCATCGACAGCCACCTCCACATCCTCTTGTGTGACAGACGGTGGATGTACAATCTCACCGCCTGTACCCTGGCCTGCATCTAAGGATAGTGGAAGCTGGCTGGAACTCTCACCAATATAGGAAGTAGATGGCCACTCTGCTGCGGATGACTGCAATAAAACATCGAACTCAATCCAGTCAGCGTCTGTAAGTACCTGTGGCTGTTCCTGAGAAGCTGGAGGAGCATATGACTGATCATGCTGAACACCCTCCTCCAGTGGAATAATATCATGTGGCTGAGCAAGCTGAGCAGCCTCATCCTGTGGAACAACATCTTCCATAACAGGGTCGTCACCCCCAGGTACATCTATGTGAGGCTCATCAGGCTCCGCGGCCTCTGCAGCAGGCTCCACGGCCTCCACAGCAGGTGGTGGATCAAAGAAAATGCCATGATAAATCTCGTCCATCGACGGTAGCATATGTCGTACAAGGCTGTGAAAATATGTTGGGTCAAAGGAAGCTCTCTCCACTGGATCAGACATATGAAGTAGATGACAAATACGAGCATACTGTGAAATCAAATTCTATTGTTAACTAATTTGAATAAAAAATATGTTGAACAATGAAAGGAAGAATGCATAACAAGTCATGGAAGCCTCGTCCGTGCCGTGTCATAAATCTGACGGGAGACCTGATGTACCAGCCTACATAATCCATTTGATCCATAAAATGAAAGCGTACTGTCCCTGCCCCTCGCAACTGGGACTCCCGTCGCCTGTCCCATAACGCAACATATCTTGCATGGTAGCTCCTCCAATCAAAATCTCTCTTCCATGACATCTTCAGGGAATGCAATGAATCCAACTGACTGGGCGGGTCAGGAACTGGCTGAAGGAATCCAAACTGTCTCATAACCCTATCCGTCTGATGCCACTCGACTATATGAAAATGAATCAGTGGAACCATGAAGGAGCCGATATCAAGCATCACTGTACATTATGGGGGCAGACTCTGAAGGATATCATCTGTATATGACATCCATGTAATCTGAAAGAAAAAATGAATAATCAATTAATAAATGAATAGATGTACAGTAAAGAGTAAAGATTTAACAATATAAATAATAATCACTTACATAGTCTGGTCGAATGCTGTCTAACATAAGTTTGTAGGCGTGAACATCATGTCTGGGAGAATCTGAATGTCAATGCGCCTGACTCCACCTGTAGATAACATTTTTTTTAACATTTCATAAAAGCATTTTATACAAGTAAGTTAGATATTAGAAGGAATTAATAACATACCAACGTCCATGTGGAGCCTCTTCTACAATATCTATGGGTAATGGCGCACGGGCATGTGAAGCTAAACGAGGTATGTGCTCCCATACCCACATCTATAGAAGAACCATGCATCCTGTGATCTGCATCTTATCGACGCGACATGCGCTGCATAGGGCTCTGTATGTATATGCTAGGCAGGCAGACCCCCAACTATATCGGCCTGCCTGGTCCAAATCCTCTAAAAAACCTAGATACATCAGGTGCACAAAAGTAGTAGAGTGGTCAACAAAAAGCGTGCCACCGATCAGCCTAAAAATATATGCGCGTGCAAATCGCAGCACAGTGACGTCATCAGCATCATCTAGTAAATGTGTGAAGTGCTGGTCTAACCAAGGCATCCACAATCTACCACCGACGATGGTCCTGCCATCATCCTGGACCTCTATGCCCAGAAGTCTATGATCAAGCTCAGAAAAATCTGATAGAACTCGGCCTGTCAAAGCATGTCTGTCGATAGGGAGGCCCAACATAATAGCCACATCCTGCAACGTAATAGTCATCTCCCCCTCACTAAAATATAAAGTATGTGACTCTAGTCTCCATCTCTCTACAAGTGTGGCAATGAGCTGATGATCAAGAAATGTGAAGTCACACATCGCTACTCCATAGAATCCAGCTTGACGAAGATGTGGGACGATAGCGGGAGGTGGTGCAGTATGATGGAAATGGTGAGATATACGTACACTCAAGGGAGCCACAAGACGTCCCTCTAAAAGCAGTCATGATACATGAGTAGCCTGAGATGTAAGCAATGGAAAACCTACCATCTGCACACATGATATCATTGTTACTTATTAATAGTGGAATCATGATATATTCATTTTTATTTGGTGTCACAATCAACATTATCCTAGTATCACAATCAACATTAGTTAAGGATGCTCAGGCACTCAGATGCCATTACTAATACTAGAAATCTTATAAGAAAACCATAATTTAAAAGTGAAAAATTAATTATTTCTTCTTATTTGTGAAATTATGTTTGTTAATTTATCCATTATCCATTAAATAACCATTAACATTATTCCACATTAAAAATTAACAGGAAAAATTGAAAAATTAATTATTTATTCTTATTTTTGAAATTACGTTTGTTAATTTATCCATTATCCATTAAATAACCATTAACATTATTCCACATTAAAAATGAACAAGAAAAAGTGAAAAATTAATTAATTATTCTTATTTGTGAAATTAAGTTTGTTAATTTATCCATTATCCATTAAATAACCATTAACATTATTCCACATTAAAAATTAACAGGAAAAAGTGAAAAATTAATTATTTCTTGTTTTTTGTGAAATTACGTTTGTTAATTTATCCATTATCCATTAAATAACCATTATCATTATTCCACATTAAAAATTAACAGGAAAAAGTGAAAAATTAATTATTTATTCTTTTTTGTGAAATTAAGTTTGTTAATTTATCCATTATCCATTAAATAACCATCAACATTATTTCATATTAAAAATTAACAGGAAAAAGTGAAAAATTAAATATTTCTTCTTTTTTGTGAAATTACGTTTATTAAGTTATCCAATATAAGGCACTTGAACTCCTCCAGAAAAAGTACAACTCACGCACTAGAAAATTATATTTATCACAAAAATAGAGCAGGTACACAGACTCGATCATGGATGATGAGATTTGGAACTCTGTCCTACCACTTGGGGACATCTCTTACGAGTATGTCCTTCTGCGTGGCAGATACTGCATCGTATTCTCCCTCCTCGTTGCCGAGGCCAATCAATCTCATTTCTGATGCGAGTTGACTTCGGTCTTCCTCGAGGCCGCAACCTAGTAGCATGAATCCAATAATTTGAAAAATGACACACATTGAAAAAATTATAAATGATACCAAAACCGAATTATGAAAACCTGTAAATATCAGGGACGATGGTCGGTTGATCACCAGGCAATGTGATAGAATGGAAGTCACCAACAGGCATCCAAGCAGCACTATAACTGTTAACCAAAGTGCTCATGTGATACACCGGGTCAACATATGGCTCCCATGATATATTTACCGAAGCGCAAGTTGTAACAACATGTACACATGGATATCTCAATGCTTGAAAGCTGCCACAATCACAGTACATGTTATCCAACATCACGACAAACACTCCACCATTAGTGCATGCACCCTAGTCGTAGCACTTTCTTACCCGAAAACTCCTCTTTTCACTGTCAAAGGCTATAAAATTCCATCGTGAAGCCTCATTCCGTATCCGGTCAATATCAGTTTGAAAATGCTGAGTAAAAAGCATTCCATTTTCCATCCTCTGGTAGGCCTTTTGGGACCGGTCAACAAAGTAGTGAACACATCTAAACAATGTCTCTTGCACTAACCCTGTGATTGGGAGTTTGTGCACACCCTTGAGGACCCCATTTACGCACTCCACTATATTAGTGGTCATATGCCCATATCTCATGCCACCATTGTATGCTAATGACCATTTTTCCTTTGAAATTTGTACCATATATTCATATACCTCCTCATTAACTGTTCGGATCTCTTCAAGATGTCGATCAAACCTTTCTTGTTGGGGTTCATATGCTGAAAGCATAACATAATAATGTATTAAAATGGATAGTAAATCATGTTAAAAAAAGAAAGTTTAGAAAACCATACCCAATTTGAGGATCGCCTTCTTTATGGCCTCATCTCTAAACTGCTTATGCACATTACTTGCAATATGTCTAATGCAATAACGGTGATAAGCATTCGGCTCAGTCCAAGAAACCCCATCACTACTCACAGCCTCTATAATCGCTCGATGACGATCAGATATCAGACACACGCCCTGTTTCTGCGTGACATGGACACGTACACATGCCATGAACCAGCTCCAGCATTCAAAATTTTCTTTTTCAATAACAGAAAAAGCAAGTGGCAGAGGAGCGCAATTACCAACCTTTGTGGCAGTAATGAGTAGAACACCTATATACTTTCCATAAAGGAATGTGCCATCTACCTGAATAAATTGTTTACGAAAGGGAAATGCAGCAATGCACGGTCTGAATGCCCAAAAAATCCTATTGAACTTCACCTTTGACCGATCAACTAGATGATTTTGGGAAACATACTCAACACTATCTAACTGATAAACAATCTGATTATTGAGAGACAACAATTCCATAAGCTGTGGCAACAACGCCTAAGACTCATCCCAATCACCATACACTTTTACAATGGCTTTCTGTTTTGCATTCCAAGCTTTATTGTATGATACCTTATAGTTATACAACTGTTGAATTCTTTCCTGAATAAGGGAAATAGGAACATCCTGACTTGTTCGTATCATCTCATAAATAACAGTAGATATAAAATCTGCATCAAGAGAAGAGTGATCTTGTGCCAAGCTGGGATGCAGATAAGTGTGTGGGCCTTCTAATTTGGTTATCTTCCAACATCCATAACATTTATCAAATAGTTCTCTTAATCAAAATTTACATTCTGACCCATATTTTTCACAACGAATGATATATTTGGTCTTCTTTGACTCATAAACCACAAATGTGAAATGTCTCTCAATGTGGTATTGCTTTATCACATTTTTCGTGACCTGTTTACTTTCGAACTCCTGCCCAACATATATGGCATTATCATTTGATTCAGGCATATTCCCTATAATGCCAGGGAATTCAGAAGCTGGTGTAATGACATCCCAATCAAAAGGTTGTTCACGAGACATTCCTCCAACTAAGGAACTCAAAACTGAAGGCTGATTACCACTAACTGGTGGATGTAGTGGATGTCTGTCTCTCAAAGGAACCTCAGAAGGTTCATTTCCAACCACATCATCTCCTACTGACTCCCCATATTCTTCTTCCTCAGATAAACTTTCTTGCACTATATCAGCACAGAAAGGGATGTCATCTACATTTCCTTCCAAATTTTTAGGATCTTCCTCATTACATTCTTCCACAGGAGTCGTATGAGAATGAGGCAATGAAGAAGACTGCTGTAAAGGACCGACTTCTATAGAGGTCACAAAGCATGGTTCTGTAGTAATCGATTGCACCACATCAATATCAAAAATGACAATAAATAATTCCATCAAACCATTAATACACTGTTTCCTGAATAACTGAGAAGCCTCCATCCAATCCTCATCATCGACTATAGGGTAGTCGCTGTGCCACATACGCTCAGGATATTGAAGATGTCGGTATCTAATTGAAGTGATTGCTTGTCCTTCACTCAATTTTAACCGACTATGAATCTTATTATGAACTGCATCCAATTTCATACAACCATGGAGATTTACCACTTTGACAGGTGGCACACTGTAGCTAAAACCCTGCTCGGTACAAATTACCTCACTGTTGCAATATATTTGAGCATACAAAATTACCTAGTAAAAAAAAATAAAAATATTATACACTAAATTAAAATTTTAAATTATTTAATTTGGTTTTGAATAATTGATTATCTTGAGACTTTTTTATGTATTGATTTATCACTGTTAAGGTACAGTGATTGTGATTTTAGCACAAAATCAAATTTAATATAATGTTTCATAAAGTTTGATTACTTATGAATATATAATCATGACTTGATCTTGAGACGTGTGATTAGTTTATCATTATCTGATAAACTAACCACAATTTATATGGGTAAACTCCTATCTCTATTATCAAATATTGCAGCAACCGCCAATCTCCTGTCAAACAGCAACGCCTCCTCTCGAATGAGTTCTCAAATTCCTCTTCGTCGACACCTCTTCGGGGATGCCTCTTCGTCGACACCTCTTTGGGGCGTCAGTATTTTAATTACAAATTTACTCACATGCATGTGAGGGGGTCTAGGGGTATGAAATACATAAATTAATTTAAACGGAGACGCAAGTCCTTACACTTACTAAGAGATGACTCTTAGGTCATCAATACCGAAAAAATGCAATTATTACAAATTGAATGACAACATACACAAAATAAAACATGAAATTTCAATTATGCATGGTCGGTCATCTCAAGATCAGTCATCACTCATACCGTGTTTTTTGGTATATTTATTATATTATACGTATTATATAAAATCTATATTAAATACTACACCTATTTTACAAAAAATTAACTTCCTGTATATATATATATATAATTATTAAAAACATTAAATATATTTTATTATAACTGATCTAATTGAGATTTACATAATAAACACTTTTGTTATTTTAAATTTTATAAAATTGTAATGTTTTTGGGCATTCTTCTAATTTTCAAAATATAAGTAAATATATTTTATACTTTATTGATTAAAAATATTATTACTAGTAAATAAAAGTAATTTAATTTACACTTACATAAAAACCATCCATTATAATAAATTTCTCTAACATAAATTACTTTTTTTAAACATTAAAAATTTTAGACATAACATAAAACATTCAATATTTAGACAAAAAACATTCAAAAAATTAAATCATACGAACATTCAACATCAAAAAAATTAAATCATACAAAAAATTTCATGCATAAAATATGAAATAAATAAATCATACACACAATTAAACATACAAATGAAATAAATAAACACAATTAAACATACAAATGAAATAAACATTTCATGCATAACATATGAAATAAATAAATCATACACAAAATTAAACATACAAATTAAATAAATAAACACAATTAAACATACAAATGAAATAAATAAACACAAATAAACAATTAAATTATTAAATAGAAATTTTACCTCAATAAAAGCAGCAAATATTTGTTGAGAAAGAATTTTTGCAGAGCTTCGCAACAGAAACCAGAGGAGAACAATGGGTATTGGGGGGGGGGGGGACCCCTCCTTTTATAAAATATCTCGGCCGGATGCGTGAACGGCGTTCACGCATCCTTCATCTCATCCGTGAGTGATGCATGAACGCCATTCACACATCTTTTCCCGCGCAAGGATGCGTGAACGTCATTCATGCTTCCTTTAGCTGGTCAGCAAAGGACGCATGAACGCCGTTCACGCATTACCGTCGGGGTCCGAGATGCGTGAACGCCATTCACGCATCCTTCCACGGCGAAGGATGCGTGAACGGCGTTCACGCATCCCGGACCCATTTTAAAAAATATCTGAACCCTAACCCCTTTTATTATATTTTAATTTTTTAAAATCCCAGAAAAAAAAAATTACTCGTGGTTTCTTGGTGCGCTGCAGGTACCAGATCATGGTATAGGGTCAGAGGCAAATCGGAGCGAAGGTGAGCCGAGGGAGGTGGGGCTGGTCGGCAGGCCAGATCGGAGGAGAGCCAAGGGAGGTAGGGTCCTGCAAGGAAAGGAGGGGGGGGGGGTGATAGGGGCCGGATCATTGTAGGAGAGTGAGGCGACGAGGGTGGATGGAGGCGAGATGAGGGTAGGGGTGTGGGGTCCCAAGACAGTGTGTTAAGTGAGAGATAGGAGGCAGCGAGGCTGAGGGCATGGATGAGGACAGCGGAGCGGAAAGCCGTGGGGTCTTTCAGGAGGTGAGGGCGGAAGGTAGGTGGGTGGGATCAGTAGGGAGAGGAAAGGCCAGCTGGGGCGCTGCGCTGGGAACCGAGGGTGGCAGCTGGATCACGACGGGGAATGGAGGAATTGACATGATTTTGGGTTAGGGGAGTTATATTTTTTCCATTTAAAAAAAAAATATTTATAAAATAATAATAATAATAATAATAAAAATAATAATATGAATAATAATAATATATAAAGAATAATAATATCATTGATAATTTTTAGTTTCATAATATAAATCATAATAATTATATAAATAACAACATAATATTATAATTATTATTTAACATTATTTTCCGTTAAATTTTAATCTATTTTTTTTTATTCTGAGAACTGGGTCACTGCACGCTCATTGCGTGACTTAATAAACCACGTGCAGGTTATGCACCTCAACCCAGACCACTTGGGCATCTACACAAACACTAGGGGTGATCACGTGGCTACCTCTCACCGTACGGTGACTGAACATAGATCCAAAACACTCTAAAATATTAAGTGACAATTTTTTTTAATCTGGGACCTTCCTGGACCTTGGTGTGAGGGCCCAGAGCCAAGAAATAGTAAAATAAAAAAATGAAAAATTTTGGGTGTGACATTAAGGGTAAACAAGGGAGATATATAAGCTTAATCATGAGCATTAGGTTATGATAACAAGATCATGGAAATTCAATATCATACACTGCATATAAATTTTCATAAACATGAATCTTTTCATAAAAGATAGATATTCATAAGACATGAATCATAATAAAATAAAGAATATAATTCCTGAAATCATAACATAGGAATAAAATAATGAATTATGGGAGATAGAAAAGCATATATAATGATTTTTATATTAGTTAAGGAGTTGTTTTCAAGGACATATTCATAGACAAGTACTTTATTGTAATAGTTTCACACATCATTAGATAAATGTAATATTATATTGAGTTCATTTCTCATTCAATCCATGTCTATATAATGATATATAAATTTTTACCCAAATCATTGGAGTGAGATATAGGTCTCACCCATCTCATAGTGAAACCATACATACATGTGCCATAATATCATTAAAAATAATATCATATCCTATGAAATTAAATGGGTATCATAAATATCTAATCATATAATAACCTCTAAAAAATATACATGTTTCATAATAATTTCATCAAATGAATAACACTTAAAAATAAGTGGGATTAAAATGTATATAACCCATGAAAGGGAAATGAATTTCATAAAACTCATGCAATAAAAACATAATACATTAATATAAATAATGCCAATGGAAACATTGAGTAATTCCATAAAAATTAATGATTAACACCGATGTATGTTATCTTATATGGGACATTATTCTGAAAGATATTTTGCAAAAATTTCTTGAGGAAATTATCCTTTCTTCTTTGAGAGTTATTTTTAAATCATAAATCATGTTGAAAAACACTTTTCATAGAAAATATCTTTCAAAACATATAAAATACGTGTAAAAAACAATGAAAATTTTATAAAATAAAATTTCCATGAAAATTATCATCATGTATCATATGAAATCATTTATAGAAACATTTTTGAAAACATTTTTAAATTTTTTTTGATATAAAACAAATTTCTGACTAAAGTGAAAAATATGTTAAAATTTTCATAAAAATTTTTTCTTAAATATCTTAATTACCATATAGTGGATAAATGGTACTAATGGATGGATATATATTGAACAAAAATATTATAAGGAAAAACATGGGTTTTCTTGAGGGTTGGATCATAATATTTCATTAAAAATAATAATCATTAACAATCATGAAAAGAAAGGAGATTATTTCAATAAACTCTTATCTCTTGGTAACATGGGATCATAATAACCACGAAAGAATAGAAAAATTAAAATAATTGAAAAACTATAATGAAAATAATGAGTTTCATGATATAACGTGTAAAATGTAATTATGTACACCTCCAAAAATAATGTACGTGCATAAAAAAACATGTGTCACAAATAAGGAAGATTAAGAAAAAACTGTCTTATCAATTGGGTATCTTTTGATACATTAAAACTATGAAATTAAGAGCATATCGTGGATATCTAAATAAACATAAATATAAGTATAATGATTATTTAATAAATCCATGGTCATTATACACACCACACAAAAGGAATTTCTGGTGAATAAATTATGTATCCCATGAAAATAAAAAAGTGAGATGAAATCCCATTAACTTGTGTCTTGACTCTCTTAATACTCATTAAAACAAAATTATAGTAAATATAATTTTTATAAATTTTCTAAAGAGCTGTATAATTTTATATAATACTATATATATTTTTATTATGACCCTATATTACCCACTTATCAACAATCCTATGTTAAGATTTCACTTCGGGTAGTATTTGCTTTGTTCTTCGCATGAATCTAATTTTTTTACATAATTGTCCATTATACATATAGCATGATATCCATAATTTAAAACATTATATAAAAATAAATTATTTTTGGTATATGTGTGTTATTATAATATATATAATATATAAGTATGAACTAAAATACACTGTTTATGTAGATGGTAAGTCATACCCATAGAAGAACGTTGCTTCCGTTTTTATTTTCGTATTGAAATAAATAAGGAAAATTACACATATATATATATTATAATAAAATTATTATTATTATTTCATGTGTATTATAGAAATTCACTAAATTCATCCTTAATACATTCCAAACACTTTGAGGGTGTGGTAGTCCATACTTACTAAAACAAAATTTTCATTTTTACACCAAGTGGAAAGCATAAAAATATTTGTAGTAAAAGATTTAAAAATATTTAATACATAAAAAATATAATATATATTATATTTAAAAATAGTTTCAATCATAATTTACACCATGAGAGGCTGTAATGGAAAAATTAACAACTATCGTTTGGTGAGGTGGTAGTTCACCTTAACCCTTAACAAAATGTCCATTGCCCATTAGGTGGAGGTGTGTGTATGTGTATTATGAAACCTTAGAATAAAAGACCTGATATATTTAGTATAATATTTTTATAAAAAATAATGAAATCAAGATAGTGGAGGGTGGATAAAGAAAATAAAAAGTAGAAACGTGGGAGAAGTTGTTACCTCCAAATCGGGTAACTCATTTTGTCTTGTGCCAAATTTCTTCCTTGAATTTATTTCATCCCAGGAGGAGGCTTCTAGGAAGAATTTTTGGTTTCTTGGAATCATATTGAAAATATAATGGCTTATCCTATGTCGTTTTATATGTTTTAAGAATAGGGTTAGGTAGTGGCCATTTATTGGGAAGGGAAATGACACACTTATCATTTTTGAAAACAAGTTTGGTGTACCAATGTTTTTACCCAAAAAATGTAATAAAAACAATTAAAACAAATTAATGTATGGTTAATGGAAGATTAATTTCCATATAATTGGTTTTGTATAATTCTATAATCTATTTAGTGTCTTAAATTTAGGTTTTCGTACTTTCCTAACATAATTTTTCTCTTAATAATTGAAATTAATTTTATTAAATTTTCATAATATTTTTGGGGTCAAAAACAAAGTTTAAAATATTATAAATTATAAATTATGATGATTACATATATTTAATACATATTTTTTTCAAAATTCTATTGACATATGTGACCAAAATTAATTCAAAAATAATCCTACTGATGATAACACAACCTATTTTTAAAGTAAAAATGTCTAATAATTTACTATGTTTTTAAAACCAATTTCAAAGTAAAACTAATTCCAATGACCTATATTGGAATAGTTGATAATAATATTATCTAATTAATATTTTAATCCAAATTAAAATATACTTTAACCTTATAAATATATTAAATGAAAAGATAGTTTTGAATTAAAATCTATTAATTTCCAATATTCAACAAAAAGTGTGGTTTCTCATTAGAATCACAAAATTTAACCATAAAATAATTTAAATGTTATTAATAAAAAATGAAGCTTATTTTTTCAAATTCAATTTCTAAATGTGTCTAAAATTAATTTTATTATTTTTCACGTTAGGAAATTAATATAACTTTATTTGAGAAAATAGTTGTTTAAACCTATAAGAATTTTACCATAAATCATATCATTCATTGTTAATATTTTTTATTTACATAAAAAATTAAAAACAATATTTTAAAAGATGTTAGTAAATTTAATATAAATATGATAAATGGATAGGTTATAATTGTCTAATTTAAATAATTATAACAACAAAAAGATGTTTCATAGAAACATCAGTGTTGCATGAATGTACACCAAGTTAATGTTGCATGTACATATGCCAACTGGTTTTCCATGTAATTTAAATATAGTAGGTGATGTGTGAATGGGATTTTTGAATTTTATTTTTTTAAAACATAAATTAAAATTCATTTTATTCGATAAAAAGTTCCATAAACACACGGGGTGTTATATTATACCCTGTTTATAATGAATTTCACCCTCCAAATTCATCACTCGGGTAAAAACAAATGGGGATAATTTTGTATCGTCATATCATTGAGTTTCCACATAGATTACTCTAAATGGTGATTTCACAAAAAAACTTTGACCTGGTCCATGGTCTTGTTTTATAGAACATTCTCTAATCATTCAAAAATTTTAGTCCATAGTTCTTCATAAGAATGGTACTTTCCCAGTTATATGACTTCTATGTTCAATACATGTAAAGTGTCAGTTGTGTAAATCCTCATGATACATTCATAGAATACCTCATGAACATGAGAGATATTCAGAGGAAGTTACATTTACTAAGCTATTGTCCAAATATGATCATGACATAATGGGATCAATATATCTAGGGCTTAGTTTCCCTTTCCTTCAGACCTTATAACATTATTCAAGGGTGAAATTCCTAGAAACACATTTTCATTAACCTCAAATTATAGACCATGACATAGGTTATTAGCAATTTTTTTTTCCAATTATCAGTTACCTTAATATGTTGCTGAATGGTTCTAACCTTCTCAACCATTTCATTAGTGGTCTTAGGTATGAATATCTTTCTTTCCCCAAGATCATCCCATCACATTGAAGATTTAAAATTCTTACCATAGAAGTATTCAAAAGGATCCATCAAAATTATTGAGCGAATGTTATTATTTAAAAAAACAAAACTAGAGGAAGGCATTGATCCCACCAAAATTGAAATTTGTATAAAATTATCTCAACATATACCGTAGTGTTTGAATTTCTCCTTCAGACTCACCATCTATATGAGGATAATAAGAAGTGATACAAATCAATTTTTTATCATGTGATTGATGAATTATTTAAAAGAACATTTAAGTAAACCTTGGGTCCAAATATATGGAAATAGAATGTGTTACTCAATGAAACCTTACAAATTCTATAATATATATCATCTTAAGACGATCCATATATAAGTCTTCTATTAAAGCAATGAAGTTTTCTGACTTAGTAAGGAGGCTGAATAACATCCATATAGAAATAATCCCTTTAATGTTTTTGGTTAATCCAATAAAAAAATTCATAGTGATGTTCTCATATTTCCATTTTTCTATGGGTAATGGATGCAACATGCCCTTTGAATTTTTTCTTTTATCATTAAATTGTTTGAAAACCAAACACAAAGGTACAAACTCAACAATATCTCTCTTTATTTTATCCCACCAAATGTATTCATCATGTCCCTATACATCATCTTTCATATAGGATGAATATAAAATGAAAAACTATTAGCTACCTCTAACAGTTCCTTTATCAAATCTGGTATGGAAGGAACACATACATGGTTCCTAAACTATATCATTCCATCTTGATCAAGTTTATACTCTAGAACATTTCTAACTTCCATTTTAAGATCCTCATCTTAGTTCTATTCCTCCTTAATCATTACTTGGATAGAGGGTTGAACATTAATTTGATAAAGATAAGATTTTTTCCTTATTTCATGATTTCAAGATCTAGAATATAAAATACATAATTTTTGGATATTTTGTGATCATTATCATATATAAGCTAACATTATCCTTTCAACTCATATCATCATCCACCAAGTTCACATTCCTAGGGTGGTAATGTATTGACCAGTCACAATCCATTATCAACTCTAACCATCTTCATTGGAGCATGTTCAACCCATTATATGTGAATATATATTTCATAATATTCTGATTGGTATATATATCACACTTTTCTCTATAAATATAATTCCTCCATATCTTTAAGACTTTTTTTATTGGTATATATATCAATATTTTCCCTATAAAGATATTTCTTGCATATCTTTAATGAATAAATTGCTACTTCTAACTCGAAATAATGTGTTGGTATATTTTTCTCATAAATCTTAAACTTTCACAGTACATAATTGATAACCATGTTATTATGTAAAATAACACATCCCAAACCATTCTACACTATGGGGTAATTCCACCATAGGTTAACTAACTAAACATCACATCAATTCATTGAACGTTTCCTCACATTCATATGTTCATATGACCACGACACCATTCTGAGGTAACTTGGTCATATGATTTATTAATCATGAAATATTCTCAAAAATATATCTATAAAATCCATATAGATCACGAATTCTATAGATATTAGTCACTGTGGTTGGTCTAGAACATCATTAAATATCATCCTTCTATGATGTATCTCCTACTATACCATCGATTGAGATCATGTGACCCAAAAATGAATCCTTTTATAGCTAAATTTAAAAAAACTCATTTACTTCTTCTTTCCTTGTGGCCTTTTGTACACTTCTCATGTTACCTTAATTCTCTTATTTACTATTTGAATATATAAGAATATCAACAGTAAATATTTCAACAAACTTATTGAGGTAATCTCTAATGACATTATTCATTAAATCCATAATGATAAAAGGTTTATTAGTATGACCAAAATGAATTACTAAATATTCATAGTGTCTATACCATATACATAATTCCATCATGGGTATATCCTATTTATTTTCCCCCAATTGATGATATCCAAAACAATGGTCACACTAAGAAATGTATTGAGCTCCATGTAGTTGATTAAAAAGGTCATCAATATGGGGAAAAGATACCAGTTCAAGATTGTAAAATTGTTCAAATCCAAATAATAAATGATAAGTAACATTTATGTATCTTTATTTTTCACAAAATTAATGGTTTCCCCACAAGGTGACACACTTGTCTGAATGAATACCTTACCCAGGTTTTCATGGATTTTATTCTTCAATTTATGCAGCACAATCGGGTGAATTTAATAAGGAGTCTTTGAAATATGTTTAGAACCAGGTATAAGTTTTAATGAGAAATAAACATCGTGTTTTATTGGAAGGCTGATAAACTCTTATAGAAAGACATCCTAAAAATCCTGAACTATAGGCATATCATTTATATCGATTTTCTCTCCCATCCATTTGAGATAAATAACCCTTTTTAATGTGAATTAATACCCATACACTGGATGCAATCTCTATATAAAGTTTATTCTTATCAACACATGGATTGATGATCATAGGAGGGTTCGAAATATTAAATGTAACTTTATATCCATGATACTTAATGTGGGATTTATGAAAAGAAATCAAATCTATGCCTAAGATAACATCAAATTCATCTAAAGGAAAAATGAAAGAATATAATGGAAGCACATTCCCACAAAATCAACCAGATAGGAATCATAGACATGGGATGAAATCATCATTCCAATAGGGGTTTTCAATGATAATTCAACATATAATTGTTTTTATGGAATCATAAGACCACTATAATGTTCATTTTATATGAAATAGTTGTTAGATCCAAAACATAATATAATATTATTAGTTCTATAGGGAATGATATGTTTACCTTTCATCACGTTATTATCACACCCCTAATCAGAAATAGTGATTGCATGATATTTCACCTTATACCTTATCTTAATAGGTTTTTGATTTCAATCATCATCACAAGCCCTTGGGTTTGGGTAGTGGTTAGAATAATTCCCATTATCCTTACACTTGTAGCACTGAATCATAGGAGGTACCTTTCGGGTTATTTTTTTCACCATTATCATAAAATTTATAACTTCCACTCATCACATCATCAATCAACTTCTGGATGGCCTTCCCTTCCACACTTATAATATTTATTAGATCCCTTAATCCAATTTCTACTTTGAATCCTCCCACCAATAGAGTATAAATTAAATATCAACTTATTCTCTTCCATGTGTATATATTTTCTTTTAAACTCAATCTTATTTTTCATGTCAAAACCAAGGGATTGATACATGACTCCAACCTCTATTTCAACCTTCATTTCACAATACACACTCTCTTTGAATCAAATAATGCCTCTTATAGGCAACTCCATTTGGAGACTTGCATTTAATCTATAAAATAACTTATCAACATTACGTTAGGGTTAGATTATAATTATTGAATAATACCTCGTTGGTCTCATGAAATTATCCTTATAGGTACCCACATATTAATCATCCCTTTGATTTAACTCAAGGAAATTTTTCTACATCATGGTACGATGAATGTGAGGAAAGTAGTCATTTAAAAATATTTTGTTGAACTCATCCCTATCCATGGATCCAATATCATCATTCTACCTCGTATTCTTGAATAGATTACACCACTAGTCTACATCAACTTCTAAATTATAAATTAGTAGATTGAATTTCGCTTAATCTGAACAATGAATAATAGAGAATAAATTTTTAGTAGTATTGATCCATTATATTAAAAAAAGTAAATCCAAGGACTCTTTGAAACAAGGTTTATGTTTCCTCATAAAAGACTCCACAAGAATATTGTTCCCTCCTTATCACATTATAATATATATCATGATTCACACCATGAGAGATTTGGGTGTGCTTAAAAGTTGTAGTTTTCATTCCTACTCACATATAAATTGGTTTCTCTGGAGTAAAATAGTTGCATTGTCCATAAAAATTACCATTAATTTGGTACCTTCAGGTTCCATCCATTTAATAAAACCAAAATCATAGAGTCAGAACTTGTTATCATATTGAAGAACCAAATAATCATGAACTTTCCCTTATTGGATGTCTAAATTATGAATCCTTCCTTAATCTATGACATCATTAGGGTTATCATAGGTTATTTATAGGAAACATCTAACTAAATCATTAATGATATTTTCTAAAGAGTTTCTTAATTTACAAGGCATATACCCCATGAGTGTCATACCAGGTATGCATTAAGGCTCGTTTCCATGAACTAGATTACCCTGAGTCTGGAACATGATATATTTTCTGATATGATACCCTAAGGTAATTCTATTCTAGATAAACATCCAATTTAAGTATCTAGAAAAGGATGTATTAATAGAAACCACTCACTCTATCCTTTACCAAAATATCAGGACATTTTCAAATACTTTTTCTAGTCCTTATACTTATCCCTAGATATGTTATTAGGGTTCTCACTATATTTTTCTCTTCCAAGATTCTACAGGATAACTAAACCATTTATCTGATACAAATTATAGTGACCCTTTATCTTCATAAATAGTCATTACATTACTTTTTTTGGAATACATAAAACACTATAAAAATAGATTCCAAAATACCATAATACTAAAGTTCCTTTGAAAACAGATAAACAAGAACACTGGTACATAAATTAGCATCATGATCTCCGACTAGGTTCTTCATTACTTGAACCCTACTTAGATACATCAAACATAATGCATACTCTCATAACCTAGGGGTGGAAGACTAAAAAGGGGTGACCTCATATGATGTGTAAGGGTAAATAAGAAAGATACAGTAGTAAAATCATAAGAATAAGGGTATTGGAACATGATCATGAAAATAGAATATCATGCCTTGTATATCAATGTTCATAAATAAGAATCATGGAATAAATCATGGTTCATAATAGGCCATGAATGAAACAAAAATAAAAAACATAATCCATGAAAGAATATAATTGAAATAAATCATGGAATTGTGGTATGAATATATTTTTATATAATGATTTACATAGTAGTCAAGGAATTACTTCTAATCCCATCATAGTGGACAATGTCCTTTACTGAACTCGGTTCACATCCCATTCTAGCCCTATATTACTGAATATAGACCCCTTCTACTTACAAATCTGTGTTACTAAACTAATTTCATTTCCTATTTCATCCATGTATCACTAAATAGAGTTTATTTTTCATTCCATTCATGTCTATCTCATGGGATACAAATATTTTGTCAAATTTTTGGAGGTAGATATAGGTCCCACCCATCTCAAAGTGAAATCATACATATTTGTTCCATATGATCATTAAAAATCATATCATAACCCATTAAATGAAACCTGTATCATAAACATGAAATAAAATCATAACATGTTAAAAAAATAAATGGGTCTCATAAAAATTTCTTCATAACCATAACCCATGAGAAGAAATAGGTTTTTAAAGCATATAACATGGGAAAGAGAAACGAGTTTCATAAACATCATGCCATTAAAACACAACAAATTAATAAAAATAATTTGAATGGACACAATGAATAATTAACCAAAAATTCAAGATTAACACCAAAAATAATTATCCCAGATGTGAAATAATTTTGAATGATATTTTAAAAACATTTCCTGTGTATTATATCCTTTTTTATTTAAAAACTCTTCTTAAAACATATAACATTTTGAAATAACATTCTCATTGAAAGTAGATTTAAAACTACTTAAAGGATTATTTGAAAAGGATAAAACATTTTTAAAATATATTTTACATTTATATTATAATATTTAATCATTTGAAAACATTTTTTGAAATTTTTTTGGTAACAAGGTGTCTAAAATAAAAAATATTTTTGACCGAAGAGAGAAATATGGATGGATTTCATAAATTTTTTTCTTAATTATCTTAAATAAAAATAGAAGGAGAATTGTACTAAAACATGGATATATATTTAATAAACATAGGAGAAGGAAACTCATGAGTGTTCTTGATAGATGTATTGCATGATTTTATCATATAAGAATAATCATTAAAAATCCTAAAAATCGATGAGATTGTATCAATAAACTAATATCACTAGGTAAAATGGGATCATACTATCAACATTAGAAAATAAAATTACATGAAGTTAGATATATCCCAAAATGAATTATTTTAATTATTTAAAATTTCAAATGGAAGTATGTACACCTTGATAAGGAATGATGGTGCATAAAAACCATGTGTCTCAAAGAAGGAAAATTGAGACAGAACTGTCTAACTGATTACATAACTTTTCAATCATTAAACCAATCAACTAAAGATCATATATTGGATATATAAATATTAATAAATTTATGTGTATTAATAATTAAATAAATCTATGTTTAGTGTACACACCACAAAAAATGGGTGGTGAAAAAATCATGTATATCATGGAAATAAAAAGTGAGATGAAATCTCCTTACCTTGTTTCTTGACTCTCGTAGTACTCTGGTAAAAAATAAGTATAATACATATAAATTAATTATAAATTATTTTTATAACTATATTTTTATATCTAAACCAAAATATGGTTTTATTATGACCCTATATTACACTCTTGAGGACAATCCTATGTTATGGTCTCACTTAGGATAGTATTCTCTTTGTTCATCACATGAGTCTTAATTTGATATATCTTTGACCCTTATACTTAAATCATGATTTATAGAATGTTCACCATGGAATAAATATAATTTACATTCACTATATTTTTATTATAATAATATTTCGAATATATAATTATTAATTGGAATAAACTATTCATGGAAATAGTAAGTTATACATATGCATGAACATTGTTTCCATTTTTCTTATCCCCTTAAAAGAAATAAAGAAAATGAAATATTTTTATATATATAAATATTAAAATTTTGGTAGAATTAATAATTCATTTATATCATATAATTTCACTAAACTCATCCAGAATACATTCTATATAGAGTGTCAATGAATCTCATAAATTTTAGGGGCCGGTAGTTCACACTTTCTCAAAAAAGATTATCACATTTATACGAAGTGGAAATTATAATGATATTTGTTTTGAAATGATTAAATACTATTAGATTAATAATAAATTTTACATATAAAAAATATTAAAATATTATCCATTATAATGTCCTCCGTGAGAGGCCGTAATGGAAAAAAATGAATAGTAAGTGTTTCATGATGTAGTAGTTTCTTATTCACATAAAAAATATGTTTCATACCCATTAGATGGAGGATTGTAGAAGTGTTGGTCAAAAATATAGAATAAAAACATAATATTATATTAATTATACTATTTTTTACACCATAATTGAATAACCATATTTTAGTTGGTTGAGAATGAATATAAAATAAAGGAGCTTGAGAGAAGTCGTTACCTCTTAATCGGGTAACACCATTGGGTTTATTGTAAATGGATTCCTCGGATTGCTTTATTCCAAAGGGGTATCTTCTATGAGTTAGGTAGGGGTGTTGAGAATTTTATTGGTCAGATATTTTATGAGCATAAGTGGTTTGATATGTGTGAGGAATATGTAGAGTTGGTGGCCATTTATAGGAAAAGACACACTTGAAATTATTGAAAACAAGTTAGGTTTACCCATTTTTTACGAAAAAAATTCATAAAAAATCACAACATCTGAAAAATGGATGGTAAATGGCCAAATAATTTACATCCAATGGGTTTTGGAAATATTTCATGATAATTTTGGTTTCTAAATTTATGGTTTAGAACATTGTTAACCTAAGTTTTCCCTTAATCATTGTAATTAATTTTAATCAATTTCAAAAATATTATTGGACAAAAACTACGTTTCTATAATGGCTAGGACCCTCCTGGTCCATTTTTTTCCAATATATGGTATTTAGGGTGTCATGAGGACCAACAGTGACCCATTAAGGAGTTTTACAAATTTCAGGATTGATAGAATGGTGGCACTGATGGGCATCAGTGTCACCGTTTAGCATCAGTGGCCCTGATCAGCATAGGTGGCATCGAGGAGTGTTAGTGGAAACAATGGGAGTTAGTGGAACCGATGAGAATCGATGGCACTGATCGTTGTTAGTGGCACCGAGGAGCGTTAGTGGCACCGATGGGTGTTGATGGAACTAATAGATAACTGTGGCACCAACGGGGCTAGGGCCATGGTCCTAGGGCGATGATACTAGGGATATGGTTACAGGGTAATAGTTTTAGGGTGACAATGACTCACTTAATGCTGATCCCATCCTTTTCTTTCCATAACATTCCTGTTTTTTTCCAGTAACGTATCTTTTGTCATAAAAGTCTTTTAATAACCATTTTAAATCCATTTAGAGGCAGTAAAACATGTTTTAAATCCACAATAGTTGGGAGAACCTTGAGCTACTGAAACATGTGTCCCTTTTCCTCGGTGTCACAAACTTTTCTTGTTTTATAGTTTCTCCCATGTAACATGTTTTTCTTCATTTAAAAGTAATTTTTTAACTCATAGCTATTATCTCCACCATCTCTGAGGATAATTATTAAATCTCAATTAATCCCAATGTGTGGAATAGCCTAACCACATGGTTGAGCCATGATCCGACTTTTAAATACATGGAAATAAACCCCATTATTTTATGATCATGCATTTTATAATGTTGAGAAAATCTCTCCTTTTTTTATTTCACTCTCTCTTGGTGCATTTGGAGTATCTTTTCCACATACATATCGTGCCTCGTGCTCGAGCCCTTTCTGCTCACCGTTGGAGCATTAGATTTTCCTACAAGTGGTGCATCCTCAATTATCAGTACGAGAAGATAACATCGATCGGTGATCATACAAGTAAGGTTTACCCTTCATCTCTCTTACTTTTTATCATACGGGGTGGGTATAATAATGTTTCCTTAAGGTGTGGATGAAACCAAATCTTAAAGAAGATAATAAAAATATTTAAAGAATGAAGGATGTGTTTTATGATTATGATGTTGTACTATTTAATCAAATCTTATATGTTTTGAATTATTTGGGAACATCCCCACTGAAAATAGTTGTTATTGGGGGTCCTTTATTTGCATACCAATTAACCTTTTTTTCTATGTATAAACTTGTGATTGGATGGTCGTAACATGGAAACTAATTAATCATGTAAACTCGGTTGATTAAATGGATGCCCAATGAATATGAATCATTGTGTGATCACCCTATTAACTAATCAAAAGGAATAATATTGATAAAGGGTGTGGTTAAACCTCAGAACTCCATTTCTTTGTTAAGATTATAAGCCTGAATGTTCTTCTTTATGATTATGAGGTGATATGGATAGGGTTGGGATCCACTATTGTTCAATTGTTGGTTTTTGGATCTAAATTCATGTGGGGCTATATTTTGGGGCATTGTTTGGTTCTAGTATATTGAGGGATCTCACTAATCCCTTTTGTTATGGTGACATTACAAGAGAACCTGGTGTGAATGCTTAAATTATTGTTTGGATAACCCCTTCATCAGTCAAGGGTTGTTTTGACTTGTGGATTTTCCTATTATTTTCATGGTAGTGGAGAATTAATTTCTAACGAAACCACTTGAAGATGATAATAAAAATGGCTGGTGATCTAGATTTAGATGTTATGCTTTTGTGCATGAATGAACAGTAAGGATGGTGTTTGTGTTTGGGATGGTTTTGGGGACTTTAGGTTGCGATGAGTTCTTGTTCGCCTATATGTATAAATTCTGTTCTTATGCTTTTTATTCACACCACACCCATGTTGAGCACTTTGACCTAAGTCCCCCATTTCATGGGGTAGGCTGTAGTTCCCAACATCCTATTGGATGGATGGTTATTAGCTCATTTCTTCTCCCTCTCCCGAGTAGCCCATGACTCTTCATGCAGGCTTTGACGTCCTGAGGTCCATTTTATCCCAAGACTCTTTGGGAAGGGTATGTTGTGGTGGTTAGCCTTGGTGTGTGCGGGCATATTTGTTTCCCAAGTGACTTCGGGATGAGGCCTAGGTGTCTTTGAGCATGGAGGTGGTTGTTATAGCCCAGGATTCTATGGGTGAGGTAACGTATGGTTGTGGTGGCCCATTTTTCTATGGGTGGGGAAGTGTAGTTGTAGTAGTCCAGGTGTCTGCAGGAGGGATGTGTGGTTTCAGGGGCCCATAAGGTTGATTTTGGGGTGACAGTGGAATTGTAGTAAAAATGGGATGGGGAGTTCTGACTTACAAGATGTCATCAATAACTAGTGGGAAAGCGGGGGGGGGGGGGGGTGGGGTGGGTACCCAAATATCAATGTACTATTACTCTTAATTATATAACTTGTGTTATTTGGGGACTCTGCCTTGGTGAGTCTGGGTGGATAGTTTCCGTGCTAGGGTTTTTGGTTACCTCTAATTTCTCACAGGGCATTAGAATGCCTCCCCACTTACGAAAGAGAGATTTTGGTTTCCCTACTTAGTATACCTGTATACTCACCCAAGATATATATAACTACTTTAGGGTTTCGGGAGGACTTCAGGGACCATGTAGGACTGTACTAGATCGAACGTCAGGATAGTTTTCGTTGTGTTTTTCTTTTCTTTTGGTACATTCCCTCTAGAGATTCCATGTAATTTGTAAGGTTTGATCTTTGAACATGCATGTGGGAATGAGTTTTTTCTTTACTTTTACACTTTTTTTGGAGTTGTTGGGATTTATCGTCTTAACTTCAGATATTGTTCTATAAAAAGTGTTACACCTTGTATATAGCGTGTTAATCTTTACCCTTTGCTCATGTCTCCACTCTAGGGCCTATTGAAGGTGGGAATTGGGGGTCATTTTGTCTCCATCAACTTGAATTAGGAAGGTTCTAGATGTTTTATGCCCCTTACCTCATCATGGTGAAGGTAGTTCATGTAAGAATGGTATCATCGGAGGAGCATGCCAAGCATCTGAGGATTGTTTTAGAGGACCTCCGACAGCACCAACTCTTTGGGAAGTTTTCAAATTATAAGTTATCCACATGAGAGGTGTGCTTCCTTGGACACGTGGTGTCCCTGCAGGGAATAGAAGTGGACTCATCGAAGGTCGAGGTGGTTTTTTCTTGGTAAAAATCCAAGAACATGGCATAGATTTGTTGTTTCATGGGTCTAGCAGGTTACTACCAGAGGTTCTTGCCCAAATTCTCTCGATTTCCAGCACCTTTGATAGCCTCGACCATGAATGACCAGGATTTTGTATAGAGTGAGTAGTGCTAGACAACCTTTATTTATCTGAAGGGGAAACTGGTCAGTTCCCACTACTAAGGATTCCTAAGGAAGGCGTTTCGTTTGAATTGTTCATTGATGCTTCAGGCCAAGGCTTGGTGTGTGTGTTGATGTCATAGTGGGGAGTGATCTCTTATTGGTCTAGGATGTTATGTCCTAACAAACGTAAATACTCCAGCCATGACCTAGATCTTGCATTGGTGGTGTTCGTTCTGATGTTGGGGTGGCATTACCTTATCAGGGAATGCTTCGTAGTCTTCACGGATCATAAGAGCTTGAGGTATATCTTCTCCACGCGGGACCTGAACATGAGATTTCAGAGGTGGATGGATTTTCTTATGAACTCAACATTGATATCTCCTAAAACTCAAAAGAGGGTAATGTGGTGTCCAATTACTTGAGTAAGAGGTTGTATAAGGATATGTGTTGGGAGTGATAAAAAACATGGAATGAAATGGAGGAGTTAGATTCTTTACAGCTGAGCATGAGGGTGGATGATTATAGAGGTTGTCTGTTTCAGATGAATGTGCAGTCTCCCTTGGTACAGCAAGTGTAGGAGTCTCGATGGGGGGATATAGAGGATGAATTAATGTGTGATCACATTAGACAGGGAAATGCAGGGAAAGGATGGTCAGAATGAGATGCTCTTCCATGGGAGGTATTTTGTCCTGGAGAGGATGTGTGATCATGTCCTTGGTGAGTTCCATAACTCACACCAAGTAGTACACCCAAAAGTTTCCAAGATGTTTCAAGGCTAGAGGAGTCAGTTTTGGTGGCCTGGGGTGAAACAGGAAGTAGCATAGTTTGTGTCAAAGTGCCTCATGTGCCAACGGGTAAAGGCTGAGCATCGTGTTCTAGGTTCTCATTGAAACCCTTAAGTGTCCTAACATTATTGTGGGAGGACATATCGATGGATTTTTTTCATGGTACTACCTATGGTTTAAGGAGGTTATGATGCTATCTTGGTGGGGGTAGGCAGGCTGACGAAATCAGCTCACTTCATGGAAGTCAAGGTGTCGAGTGTAGTGGATGCCTTAGAATAGATGTACATGGACGGGGTGGTGTGGCTACATGGGATTCTAAGGTCCATAGCCTCAGATTTGGATACACACTTTACCTCACAAGTCTTGAAAGGATTGGAACATGCTTTTGGAACCCCCAACTTTGCTACAACACTACTTTCAACCCACAAATAGACAGATAGATAGAGCTGACCATCTAGACGTTGGAAGATATGCTACGTGCATGTGTTTTGGACTTCAACGGATAGTGGGTTCAACACTATCCTCTAGTAGTGTTTTCCCACCACATTATCTATCACCCTATCATTGAAAAGGCTCTGTTTAAAGCCTTGTATGAAAGAATGTGTCATTCACCCTTGGGATTGATAGATATTGGGGAAGCAGGTGTCCATGGACCAGAGGGGTTGAGAGCAGGACGAAGAAGTTCTCGTTGGTGCGAGAGAGGTTGAAGGTGGCCCATGAATGTTTGAAGTCATATTACAATCATTGGAGGAGACCCATGGTGTTTAGGGCTGGGGATCACGTGCTCTTGAAGGTCTCCTCTCAGCATGGGCAACAAAGGTTTGGAAGGGGGAGTACGAACTCTCCAAGGTTCATCAGATCCTTCGAGGTGTTGCGGTGGGTTGACAATGTGGCTTATCAGCTGGCGCTACCACTGCCAATACTAAGGGTTCATTACATCTTCCATGTATCTCCACTCAGTCAGTATCTACATGTTGATTCTCACATCCTCGACTATGGAGAGATGGATATGAAAGACGATCCAACATTCGTGGAGTGACCAGTATGGATCGAAGATAATGAGGAGATGGTTCTTCATGGATGAACTATTCCCATGGTTTGTGTGTTGTGGAGGCATGGTGGACTCGAGGATAGTACTTGGGAAAGGGAGGCATATATTTTTTCCCAGTACTTTGATATATTTTGAGTTTTGTTTTGTGTTATTGTGTACTTGAATGTGATGTATCACATGACCATGTTAACTATTATATGGTCCTCTTTCCATTTTTCATTGAATATGCATGAAAAATCATAATTGTGGAATGGTGAGGACCGGATCCCTAATTAAGATGCATTAAAGTGGATGTGATTATACCTGTGTGGGTGATTTAGTGACCTTCGTTTGTTTGTGTGGTTACATAGGTGGGAAGAGAGATAGTGTATCCGTAGTTGTTATGGAGATATACGAGGGAGAGTTGTTCCAAGATATCCAGATTTTTTCAGATTTCAAACAACTATTGGGTGGTTTTTATCTTACTGGTAACTTACAAGGTGGTTGTCAGGACCCCTGTCTTATCATTGGGTGTATCCTTGAATTATCAAGGATAATAATATTTTGATAGGTAACAGTTGTAATGGCCTGGACCCTCTTGGTCTATTACATTTCCAAATTCAAGTGTTTGGGGTGTCATGGGGACTAATAGAGAGTGATTAATGAGTTTTCCAAATTTTAGGGTCGAACAAATGGTGACAATGATGAGTGTCGATGGCACAGATGGGTGTCGGTGGAACCAATGTGTGTTTGTGTCACCGATGAGCATCAGTGTCATGGATAAACATCGGTGGCACTGAGGGGCATCAGTGATACCAATGGGCATTTGTGGCACTGATGAGCATCAGTGGCACTGACCGACATATGTGGCATTGAGGAGCATCTGTGGCACTGATGGGTGTCAGTAGCACCGATGGGTGTCAGTGGCACTGATGGTTAATGGTGGAGCCGATGATTCCAGGATGATGGTACTGGGGTAATGGTGCCAGGGCGATGGTATCTAGTCAACAGTGACTCAACTAATGGTGAGTCCTTCCCTATTTTTTCACGACCTTCCAGTTTTGTCGTGGTAACGTATCTTTTGATGTAAAAGTATTTTAGTACTCTTTTTAAATCCATTTAAAGGTAGTAAATTATATTTTATATCCCTAATATTTGGGAGACCCTATAGCTACTGAAATGTGTGGCCTTTTCCCTTAGTGTCACAACCTTGTTTTTGTTTTCCAGTTCCACCCCTATTACACGTTTTTATCCTTTTAAAGGAAATCCATTATCTCACATCCATTATCTCAACCATATCCAAGGATAATTATTAATTTTCAACAAATCCCAATGTGTTGAACCGCACAACGGAATTGTCACGCGATGATATGAATTTTATATACTTCAAAATAGTCTCTCTGATTTTTGGACATGGCCTTTTCTTATGCCATGATCTTCTCTCATTTTACTTTATATCTCTCTTGGTGTGTTTGAAGTCTCTCTTCCACAGATGTATCGTGCTCGGTTCTAGATCCCTTTCTTCTCACACATAGAGCCTTAGAGTTTCCTCCAAGAAGTGCATCCCTAGTTCTTGGTATGAGGAGAAAACTTCAATTCTTGATCATCCCATTAGGGGTTTTCCTTTTTCTCTCTTACCATGTATCATGCAGGGTGGGTAAGATGATGTTTCCTAAAGGCATCGATGAAAAAAAATATTAACGATGATAATAAATAGTATTTAACAAATGAATGGGTGTGTTTATGATGATGTTATTATACTCATTCATCTTTCTTATATGTTGTGAATTGTACGGGCTTATGACAACTAAAAATAGTGGTCGTTGGTGGTATTTTATTACACACTAATGAACTTTTGTTTCTCTGTAGAAACTTGTGATCTAATGGCTATAACATGTAAAATCGGTAATCATTTAGACTCAGTTGATTAAAACGATTCCCAATGAAAAAGAATAATTTTGTGATCACCATGGTAAACTAAACGAAAGGAATGATCTTGATAAAGAGTGGTTAAATCTGAAAAATCCCTTGGTATCTTCTGCTAATAAGCACGAATTTTCTGCATTATGCTTGTGGGGTGATGTTTTTTGGGATGGGATCCCCTATTGTTCATTTTTTGGTTTGTGGATCTGAGGCCACGTGGGGCTGTATTTTGGGGATTGTTTTGGTTCCAGTACTTTGAGGGATCTCACAGATCCCTTTTGTTGTGGTGTCCTTACAAGAGGACTAGGAGAGAACACTTAAATTTTTGTTTGGATGTCTCATTCTTTAGTATAGGTTTGTTTTTGACTTGTGGATGTGCATGTTAGGTTCCAAGTAGTGGAGAATTAATTTTTAATGAAACCACTTGAACCTGATAACAAGAATCAGTGGTGCTCTAGTTGTGGTTGTTATAGTTTTGTGCAGGAATGAATTGTAATGGGGGTGTTTGTGTATGGGTTGGTTTTAGGGTCCTTAGGTATGGAGGAGTGATTTGTTACCTATATTTATAAATTTAGTTATTATGTTTCTTATTCACACCCCACCTAAGTTAAACACATCATGATGAACACCCCCATTTCATGGGGGGGGGGGGGGTTTCCAACATAATATTGGGTGGTTGGTTATTAGCTCTTTTTTTCTCCCCCTCTCGAGTCTCCCAAGACTCTTTAGGCAGGCTATGATGACCTAATGTCTATTTTATCCCCATACTCTATAGGTAGGGTATGTATTGGTTGTTGGCCAGGTGTGTGCGGAAATGTTTGTTTCCCAATTGTCTTCAAGATGAGGCCCAGGAGCCTTCGGGCGGGGAAGAAGTTGTTCTGGACTAGGTGTCTGCGGGGATGGTTACGTATGGTTGTAGTGGCCCTGGTTTCTATGGGTGGGGATGCATAGTTGTGGTGGTATAGGTTTCTGCAGGCAGGATGTGTGGTTGTGGTGTCACATAAGTTTGTTATTTTGGGGACAATGGGACTACATTAAAAATTGAATGGGAGGTCTGACTTGTAGGATGTCTTCAATAACCAGTGGGAAAGTGGTGTAGGGTACCCAAATATCGACCTTCTTTTACAATTACAGACCTAACTTTCATTATTTTGGGAGTTTTTCTTGGTGAGGTTGGGTGGATAGTTTCATTTCTAGGTGTTTTGGTTACCTATACTTTCTCACAGGGCAATAGAATTCCACCCCAATTGTGAACAAGAGATTTTGGTTTTCCCTACTGAGTATACCTGTATACTAACCCTATATATATAAAACTACTTTAAAGTTTCTAGGAGGACATTGAGGACCCTCTAGGACCATACTAGCTCAGACATTGGGACAATTGTTGTTGATGTGATCTTTTCTTTTGGTACATTCCCTTCGATGTTTTCTTTTACTTTGTATGGGTTCATCTTCAAAGATGCATATGGGGATGGTTTTTTTATTTTCTTTTACTCTTAGTTTTTATTGGAGTTGTTGGGATTTATCATCTTATCTTAGTAGGTTTCATATACCCAATTTCAAAGTGAATTGATTCCAATGAACTAATTTTGGATTATTTTATAAAAAATTATATAATTAAACTCCCAAAAACAAATTAAACTATAATTTAACAGTATAAATAAATTAAATTAAAAGGATTTTTTGCATTAAAATTTGATTATTTTCACTATTCATCCTTAAATGGTGTTTCTTAGAAGAATACCAAATATTAAACCTTATATTATTTATAAATTATAAATTAAAAAATAATTTTTTTAACAAATTAAATTTATATATGTGTTTAACTTTTTATTATTATTTTTCAACAATGGGCAACGAATGTAGTTGATTTGACAAAATAATATTTTTAAACATATAATGACTTTTCCAAAATTTATATCTTTCATTATCAATATGATTTATTCATATAAAAAAATTATAAATAATATTTTAAAATTAGTTATTACTATTCATATAACTAAGGTTAACATCTAGGTTATAATTATCTCATTTTAATAATTATAACAACAATATGATGTTTTGTCGAAACATCAGTGTTGCATGTAATGTACGCCATGTAGGCCTTATGAGTAACATGCACCGAGATAGTGATCCGTTTAATGTACTTCGAGTTGGTGATGTGAAAAAGGAATGTCTGAATTAGTTCATTCTAAGACATAAATGAAAATTTAATTTATTAGGGAGAAAATGGTCCATAAAAACTCAGGGTGTTATATGTATTGTTTGAAAAAATGTTTTTGGGTGTGTGATCTAGAGTTGAGAGTCTGTGTAATTTTATATGTGGTGGAGAGGATACACATATAATTTTTAAAAATATTGAATTACAGTAATATTTTTCAAATGATAAAATATCCAAAATGGGACATTATCAAACCTCAGGGGTTATATGATCAAAAAATTTCTATAAAATATGTGTTGGACAAGTTTATAAACCTTTATACCCCTTTTTGTTTTTTTGACACCCCAATAAACCTATTTTAACATTAATTATGGAAATTAATTATTATTTTATTCACTATACATTTAAGAAAAAATTACGTTGACCTTATTAGATTATATAAATTATTCTAATTCCAAATATTTAAAATATTTTTCGAAATTAAATTCAAAGAGGATGTGGAATTTAATTAATATTCAATCCTTTAAATGCGTTGGAAAAGTGGTTTTTGGAGGAATTCATTTTAAACATATTAAAAAAATAAAAAAAATGTGAAATTGATTTCAATAGACTATATAGTTTAATTAAAATATTATTGAAACAATTTTACTTTTAAATTAATTTTCAAATTTAATTATACTTTATAAATTCTTTAAATGAAAAAGATATTTTAAATTAAAACCATTATTTTTCTCTTTTCATTGAAAAATTAATCATTTCCAAAAAAATCCCAAAAAACCTCATAATTTAATTTTGAAATATTCATTATAAAAATGAAGAAATATTTTTAAAAATTATTTTATAGAACATTAATAAAATACTTTGGTTATCTATTCGCAATAAAATACGTGAAAATATTATTTTCAAAAAAAATAACGACTTTTCCATAAATGTAGTGATTTTTATCAATACATTTTCATTATATAAATTAATTATACATAATATTTAAAATGTTCAATTCATATTAATACATTAAAATTTAACAGATTGGTCAAAATGAACAATTTAAAAATTAATAAAAAGAGTGTATTCTAGTTTGTTTGAACTCAGTGTTTCATGTTGAAAAAGCTATCAAAAAAATTAAAATTAATAAAAAAACATTTCATAAAATTTTATAGAGTTTCAAAAAAACTGAAATAAAATGTTTATATTCATAATTGTTTTAGATACCATGGATGTTATAAACTATTTCACTATGTTTTTACCATAAAAGAGGCCATGAAAACAGTGATATTCCCCTTAATCATTTTTTGAGAATATATCCTTACAAAAATGTACACCCACATCATGGAAAGTTTAATTTAGATAGTTTTTTTTGGGGGAATATAAATAGAATTTATAATAACTATTTCATAATAATTATTTAAGGGAGAAGGGGAATGTGAGTTAAATCTTAACCCAATTAAAATATAGTATCCATAGAGACCCCTTATATTATTTTTATAAATATTTCTACACTTTTACATAATATAATGGTAAATAAATTTAGATTAATTAATTACATAATTCGAAACATATTTCATCTAATTTTAATTTAATATTAAATTTTTTGGTTCTTTTATGACTCTTTCGAGGAGGAATAATGTTTAATTATGTTGTTACAAGGGTGTTTGTTTCATGTATCCAAGGTGGGATCAATTATAGATTATAATTGATGTTCTTTTAAAATGCATAAAAAAGCTATAAATATGAAATTAAATAGTATTCATTCCCATTATAAATTTAAACTACCCCAAATATCATTTTTTTCTTCTACATGGGGATGTATCAAATAGTAAATATATAATGCTATGTGGTTAGTTCATTTAGGTGGTTTTACCAAACATCACATACTAGATTCATTTTACTTAATTAAATTATTATTAAAACATCACTTGACATTAAATAAGTTATATTATACTTATTATAGTCTTATTTAATGATAATATTTTTTCAATAACCATCCTTTATTGTGTTGGGGAAAAAAGAAGAATGTTGTTCATGGAGAAGTTTAATGAAACATATTATGAACAACATTTTCATTTTATAAATGAATTAAAGGAGGGTAAAAGATGTTTATAACACTATAGTAGTAACAAAAAAAATATTTATGATATTTATTTAACTAGGTTTAGGTGGATGGAGATCATATGGTAGTGGTATAATAGGAATAAAATTAAATGAAATTTAGTTTAGATTTTACATCTCCATTTGGTTATATCCATTAAAGACAACCCTTCAGTTTCCATGGATTCATCCTCGAATGTGATCATAAGAACAGTTACATGGGGTATATGATTGGGAATTTAATTGGGTTGAAATATTTTAATATCAAAGTCTTAGATGTTTTCATGAGAATGGGTGGAATTTATAAGGGTTTGAGAGGGCTATTTTGAATATTATAATCAGTTTTTTATGATTTCAGGACTAGGATACCAATTTTATTCTATATGATTAATATATCTAGATTATGGCCATTTTAGTTTGATATAATAAGTCATAATATCATCATTGACTCTAATTTATTTTATTTAGATTAATAATTAGAATATATTGTTTTGTAATATTTTAATATTCACAAAAAACCAACTATTTTAGAAAAATACCAAAAAAATATCCACCAATACTTTTCAATGTTTAGCATCAAAAAATGTAATAAATTAAAAAAACAATTTTTTAATTAATAAGAAATTAATTTTTAAATAAAATTCACTTTTATTTTAGAAATACATATTTTAATAATGTGGTCAATTTTTTAACCCATTCATAAATTACCTATTGTCTCAAAAAATTAAATTCTAATTATGATATAAATTAGTATTGATTTATAACCCCATTTTTTTGTAAAGAAGTATTCTTTTCAATATAAATTTGTTTTAAAAATAAAAATAAATCATTTCAATTTTTCAAAAATATTACATCTAATTTTTTCATTTAAAACATTTATTTACTTTTGTTATGATATAAATATGTCATATTATAATTTTGTGTGAAAGTTAATTACATTTTTTATATTTCAAAATTTTGAGTTTGTTAATCCAATGGTTTGGTTACTTTCCCTAAAAGTCATAATAATATTCATATGGGTAGGTTACTATTATACTGGTTAATAGTGATATGGGTTCCCTACATTCTATAAAAACCAAAAATTTAATTCATTATATGTTTACAATTATTTTCTATAAAATATATATATTCAAATATATTATCATTTTCAGAATAAATATTTCATTATTGATGTTCCACTAAATTTTTATAGTATTGTAACTGAGTATGATTATTCTGTTCGATCGAGCATTTGCAAATTTTCATGTAATTATTATTTTATTTTTTATATTTTTTATAATTGTAAAACATTGAACTTTTGTGGCCACAGTTTTTCACGAAATATTATTTTAGAATTAGTAAAATAAGATTTATTTGGTTTTTTATGTTGTATGTGTATTATGAAATATTATATTACTAAATATGACAGAACTAACTATTCATAAGGAAATCACAATGGAAATATTTTGGGTCATTACATTATTATAGAGATAAGAAATTTCACCACTGAAATTTATTTTATGGTAATGATAAAATAAGTGATGGCACATCTACTTCATGGCTCCCCTAGGCTCCAATATCCCCTCCTCATACTTATGATTTCACTAAAGTAGTTTGTTTTGGTGAGTTATTATAGTTACTCGTGTTCTTTCATGTAAGTATTTTGAATACTTTCAAGAATAATTTTGAATGTAGTCATTGAGTTAGTGTAGAATTTTAGGGCCCAGATATCATATTTTTAGTGATGTAAAAAATATAAAATATTTTATATCATACAAGTGTAGTTTTTTCTAAAAATTTGGGATTTCATTGGAGTATATTTCAAGATAATAAATTTGAATCCTTGGTTGTGTTTGGAATGTGGGGTTTTTCCTAGGCCTGACCAAATTTTTTTTAGCATTAGGCTCTTAATTGTGGGAGATTATTTGTAGCAGTTTTGATGATTTATTGGTTTCTTTCATAAAATATGTAAAGTAATATATTATCTCCCACCCCTTTGGTTTTCATTAACAATAAATAGAGGGAGGTCTCTCCCTAGAGTGGTAGATGAACTGAGGATGAACTGATGCAATGAGGTGCCTTCAGACTCTTTTTTTGTTGTTGATCACCACTAGAGCAAGGTGAAGTAGCTTTTGGGTTCCGTGTTGGACCCAAATATTTGTGTTTTCAATGAGTTATTATAATTTATGATATATATATATATATATTCATTCATTTTTAGGATTTTTTTAAAGTTTAAGATCCCTATTATGAAAGTTAGATATCCACTATGGGTAGATCTATGGGTTTTGGGTTGAAATATAGGGTTTTTGAAGTCTCATAGGTCTATCAAATTTGGAAATCCTTATAAAATAGAGTTTAGTATAGGATTACATGTCATGTGTTCTTATTATTCAATAAAAATGACATTTTCTAATTACATGTCGTGTATAGGGGGTACACACACTATAATAAGCCCAAGCCATGTATCCAGGGACGTGGGTAGGCAGACCATGTAAGGTAACATTGATATGTTGAAGTACACGACTAGATCCTGAGTGTACATAGGCTAGAAGACACATATTGGTACTCGAGTATGAGATCCTAAACAAGGGAACAACCAAGGACATGGGTATGGGTCAGGATAGGAGGACCGCTTCATGTACGATGTGTGAATTCATTATATGGAGAAATGGTCAACCATTCCATGTGTGGGAGAGCAAACTCCTAGGGTTTCAGATGAGGTGACATGTGATGTGACATAGGTTACATTCCATGTATTCTATATATAAATGATGAGTACCAAAAGAGGACATGGACATGGGCCGATTTTGAGAGACATGTCATTTATCATGGGTGGACATAGTGTAATCCCCCAAGGACATATAATTAATTAATCTCTATCTTCAAAAATCAAGTGGAGACCCATGAGCTTCCAATCATAACAATTTTTACACGTGGAGCGTGGTTTTGTACATGGATTTGACATGAGAGATGGGATGAGAGGAGATTCTCATGGGACACATATTAGTGTGGCATAGATGGGTATCGATGATATTGTTATCTTAACATGTTCCTATTAGTGTATAGACATGTATTATATTCTATATATAGGATTGTTAACTCCTCAACTAGATGAGCTCAAATAGTGTTATTTTATCCCTCTCAGATTATAGGGTAAGATCTTGTAATGCATTGTATCTCCTAAGTGGGGTTTGTGTTATCAACATAACCCTATTTTAAGGGAATTCATCCCCTAATAAATGGATTGATCTAGTGGAGCTTATGGTATAATCATGTATTTTATCCCCTATATTGTTCATATTCAATATTGGGGTTTTGGTATATCCCATATATCTTATGTTTGATTCCTTATATCTGTGTTGTGGTTTTGAGTCTTAATAGGGTTTGTGGTGTCCCCCATAAGACATAGGTGTAACCCCTATTTATGTTTTATGACATAAAAACTTTTATATTGGGTTCAATATTCCCCCCAACAATCCTAGGTGTGAACCCCTATCTAATTATTGAGATATTATGGGGTCTATTAGGGTTTATGGAGTCCCACATGAGACATTAGAGATATCCACTAGCTATGTATCATGATCTGTAGGGTATTAGTGAGACTTTCTTCTCGGTGTGACCTGATGACCATGTTCTACCAGATGTAAGACATCAAGGATGGTAGTAATGCTCCATCATCTTAGTTGTACTAGATGAGTCACATCTTTCTTATGAGTTTTATTTTGGGATTTAATGTCTCATGGATTGAGTTCTCATAGTCAAGCGTTACCTTTGAGCAATGAGTAGAATCCTCTAGGAGGCTGAATTGGTGAGACCACAAGGCATGGATTCTAAGATGATTATATCTATGTTATATTGGGATTACATTCAGTATTTATCATATCATGATTTTAAATCTAGGTGGTGATGATCCAATAAGCCGTGTATAGTAGAGGAGTAGTGAAGATGGAGATTCATATTCTCCCTCTCTTTGGTTTCCTCTTCCAGACATGTATTGAGTAGAATATTTCCTTTTAGTTTCTCAATTTTTATCTTCATTTTATGGGGAAGCTATTGGGTATTTTTATACTCACCCTAACATGGGAACTATCTGCATAAATCATGTGTTATAAAGACAACTTTCCTTTCGATGGCGTCCTAGGAGGACCTAGAACATCCATATAATAATGATATAAATAGAATGAGGTGTCTACTGATTATTTCATTCGACATTAGTCCCCTCCTACTGAACACGTTAGATACATTAATGAATTTCTATTTATCTTTTATTTTCTCCCAATTTATATGATATGGACTTCTGTATTACATTGATTATGGGATAGATGTGTGTAGAAATTTGGTATTTTTTATTCTATCATCTTCTGACTATTTCATAGATATGGATGTGTGTTATTTGTGTACAGGTAACATAGGCCATAAACTCTAATTTTTATATTATTCTGAGTTAACACTAGTCTCTATCCCCAATCATATTAGTGGAGAGATTTTTGTTGGTAATTATCAACCTCCTACTGTAATGGTGAGACCCAGTGGGTCTGTTATTTATATAGAGGTAACATTGGTGGTTAGTTATATCATTGGACTGAATATTGGCTTTTCTATATGTGAGAATAGTATAGGATTTAATGAAATAGTGTTAAAATTTCTAGATATTGACTTTCAGACTAGGGACTCTTGTATTGGTGTGTTGGTTGATGTATCTATTGACTGGGAATCTGATAACGTGGTTGGTGAGGCAGAACATGTTGGCACTGGGTGAAATTAAACCTTGGTATGTGAATCATATAGTATTGGGTTATTGTTACCTGGTACTTCTGGAGTCATCACTCGAGATATAATCGTGGAATGTGGTTCCCTTTATTATCTATTTGGATTCCACAATGGGAACATCCATACAAGGTTTCACGGTGGTATTGTGATTATGATCTTCCCATTGAATATGATTCAGTGTATGGGTCTTCATAGGTGGAAGTATCTCTACTTGGTATTCTAATTGATCCACCACACATTGAGTAGAAGGTAATACCAGAGGTACCTACCAAGGAAACATAGAAGCTGAATATGATGCCTTTGTTTTAGAGGAAGTGACCTCATAAGTATAAGGGTGAGAAAGACCCCCAAGAAAAATGCCTATCTTGAAGAAATCCCATTCATTTTCATCCATGTGAGGACACCACCTGATCATATGGTGGTCCTAGAAATGATCCTTCTTCTAGGATCTACTCAGAATTTCTGGATTGGTGGCCTAGAAAAAAGATGATATGATTCAAATATGGTAGGAGTTTTATTCGGCTTTAATAGAAGTGTTTTATCAATAAACTATATGATCAGTGTATATCCAAGAGACTCTATAGTTTTGGAAGGATATATTGACCATCTAATTGTATTTAGTGATGTTATCAGATCTTTTCAATAATCCTTGGTTATGGAATGAGATCCATTTTTTAGTAGAAATATCCTTTGAATATGTATTATGATGACATATCATGGATTTGGTGACACCGCATTAAATTCCCACCTATGATTTTTTACTAGAGTGATCCTTAGTTGTGGAAAACCTTTTGGATTAGAAGACACCAACTGTTGGTGTTAATCACATAGGAGCTGAGATATTTGAAGCTAGTATCCAATTAGATTTTTAAGGATCTAATCCATTATAATGATTTAGGAGAAAATCCTATGAATGATATTCATTAGCTCCGAGCTCCCTAGCTGGTTCTATTCATCCACATTATAGGTGTTTTTATGAATTTTATGGAAAGGGAAAATATAATAATGTATTTTTTTTGACCTATAATGAAATTTACAGGGACATGGTTGATGGACCAACCTAAGTGATACTATAATAATATCATATAGTTACACATTATAGAGAATGTAGAAGAGGATGAGATAGAGTTGGAGGATGTGTCAGATGGATTGACAGGTTACCACCACCATCCCCTGGTGTTATGTTACAGGATTAGGGAGCTACAGGATGGGGAGATAGATGGTTTTATATGAAATAGGCCTATGAATTAGAGGGTCCAAGGTATTATTTATATCCTTTATACCGTTAGAGTATTATTTTAATATAGAGGTTTGGGGTACTCTTTTCTTACCACTAATTACTCGAGGATTATCCAGGGTGGTGTCGGGCATTAGTGGATCCCTTTAATTGATGTGATTTGTGTGTATTCAGACTCACAAGAAATAGGGACACTTCTATAACTAATAAAAATTATTGATATTTAATACAAAACCGTGTGTGTGTGAGTTTAAAACAAAAATAAGATATTGTCGATGTCTTACAGATGAGTTCTATGGACATCTATGTTTGGGAGAGCTTGGTGTGTTGAGGTGTTAGTGATGAGCTAGATTATAGTAAATGGTTGGTCATGGGAATGGATGAGAATTTGAAATTAAGGATTTCTATCATAGAGAATCTATTATGGTTCAATTCATGACTTGGTAACTTAATTCCCCTATTTTAGTCATCACAAATCCATGAACCACTTTTCCCTAAATGTATTCTACTATTGAGGCCTCAAAATACTTGTGGAGCCTTTTAACTTGATCCTCATCTGCCTAGGATATATTAAATAATATCATATGTCATGAATTCTTATTAAGTATTTTTATAGAACTCTTGAGGTGGTAAATTAACTCATATAACATTTATGTAGTAGAAGAGAGAGACTCTATGATATTTCCTTAGTGTGGTTTTTTTGTTAACCATCAATGTTTTGGAGGTTTCTTCAAGTGGGTGTGGTAGTGTTCCAAAATTGTGGGATGTGATTCTCTTCCATTGTGATGTATTTATCCCAGGAATAACTAGATGACCACATATATAGGAAGATACAAATATTTTTTTTCTAGTTAGACCCTTGGATCTGTATATGATATGAGCTTTTTGTTCTTTGTAGTGGTGGTGGGGATAAGGAACTCTTCTAGAGGATGTGTTTGGTTTACCTCCATATCTATATCTAGAGGTCTATATATAATGGATCATAGGGACTGCACACTTATTTTCCAACATATCAATTGGATAATGTCGTTATTTGTGGGATGGATGAGTAGTTGGATGTCTGAAGATGAAAGTATTTTTAAGACTAAATGTGTTCGCTTCAGAGGATATGTGTTTCTCACATATAAAGAGAATGGTTGAATTTAGAAAAAGATATATTAACACCTTTTTTGCTGGTTTATTAATTTCTTCCCTTTTTCCATTATCTTTTCATAGTCAATGTTTTGATATTAGAGTCATGGGGATTGATTGTAGACATGCTCATAGAGTACTAGCTTCTTGGGGAGTCCTCATTGAATAAGTTCTGGATTCAGTCGGTCCACTTCTTTGATATATCTATATAGACATGGGATTTAGAGTTGACCAGGTAGAGGTTGGGGTCATTATAGCTTGAGGGAAACCCAACTATATGGATATAGTAACAAATACTCATATTGAGGGTTTCTACCTTCTATTTTCAACAATGTAATGGATAATTTTACTTCATCATGGTTGAAACATATGTGTTAGGATGATTATATATGACTCAATTTTTTGGGGGATACCCATCCTATATTTAGAATGTTTTATAGGCACATCTATATGATTCAATTATTAAGGTCTCGCATGACCATATATCCATTGAATTTGATTTTAATGGTTTTACAAAGGGGGAGTACATCAAACTTTCAAGGGTCAACAATTACAATAGTAATGTTGTGGGGAGAAGTGTCAAGGATGTCATTTTCAGTCAATATTTAACCAAATAGAGGTTTGGTTTTACTGAGATAATTTTTCCTCAAGTTTGTTAGAATATGATGTGAACTTCTAAGACACAACAAGATATTATTATGGACTGATGACTGTGTCATTTTGATACAGTTGATGAGATCTCATATTCTGGGAGGTCTTTCTTCAACAGTTGATGAAGGGAGTTAGCATGTTTATTATGTTATCACTAGGTTTTTTGACCGTATTTTGATTTCCTTTGTTTTGTTAGAGAGGTGATGTATTTCTAGACCCTGTGATCAAATTTGGATCAGGTGCTTCATGTTTTTCCATATTTCACAACTGAGGGGTCATAGGCAGGACTCATTATATGATGTAGAACTAGTTTGAGATAGGAGATAGGTGTGAAGTTTTCTTTTTTAGGTACGTAGGTGTGGGACAATGGTTTCTTTATGTGTGTGTTTTTTAAAGAATTGGAACTCTCAAGATCACTCAATGGTGTTAAATATCTATTTGGGAGTTCATTTATTCACCAATGTGACTAGGATATCTCTTTACAGGGAAAAAATTCCTAATGGTGGGGATTGTGTAGTGAATATAGATTTTTATAATACTTTTGAATATTTCTCAAAATCACTCCAAAACTAGGTGAAAAATCGTTGTTAAATATTGGGGTCATGAGATTCTCAGTGTGGAGAAATGAAAAATATTAAATATATTTTATCATGAAGACATAGTGTTTATCTAGAAATGTTATTTTTCACCCATGAATAGTAATATATCATAAATTTAATATTGTCAGAGTTATTGGAATATATGTTCTACCCACAATGTGACATAAAGATATACGTGGTGTGGGCCTTGATAGAGATGAGTGTTAGATGTAGAGTTGATAATAAATTAGTTTATTTAATAAAAATAAATAATGTAATATATCATCCCTCATTGTATTCATTCACTAAATAAAGAGGGTGGTTTCTATCAAGTCCATCGAATGACCTAAGGATGAATTGAGGTGGGGATGTGTCATTAGAATCTATTTTTCATGTCAATACTCACTGAATTGAGGTTAAACATATTCTAGGCATCGTGTTGGACACAAGGAGTCCACAATCCTTAATCGGGTAGGTGGATTTATTAGATTGACATACTGATCCATATTTAAATATCATTTTAAAATTTTATGGATCTATTAAAACTCTTAGAGATCCCCTATGGATAGATCTATGGTTTTCAAGTAGAAATTTGGGGTTTTGGGATGCTCTTAGAGATTAACAATTCAAAAATCCCAATCAAATAGCATGTAGTGTATGATAATACGCAATGTTATCTTTAATTGTTGTGTAGATGATTATTTGGGTACTACAAGCCATGTACTGGTGGTACATTCTATGTAAAAACTACAAAAATCATTTTTACCAACAACAATTTATTGACAGGTAATATATCTATTGGTAAATATAAGCAATTCTGACAGATAATAAGTTTTATTTGTATTACTTCATAATAACAACACTTCCTTTTAAAAACTATGATATTTTTTAATTTTAATAATTCAATTCCAACATATCATTTACCAATAGTAGAACATGTTTCTTTTTCATACTAATACCAATATTTTTTTACTAACACGTGATTATTTGATTCATAAAGCTATTACCAACAAATATTTGGATATCTATAAAAATTTCTAATAAACCATTAATAAAATGATTTTATTAATAACCAATTAAGGTAATCATATATATATATATATATATATATTATTTTAACAATTATTTTAAATTATAAATTTCTAGTGTTTCATTAAAAACATCTCATAACTGATTTAAATTTTCATAATTTTCAAAATATTAATTTTTATACATTGTTCAATATCGTTAATTCAATTTTCATGGAATATTTGTTGTTTTTATATTTTGAATATTATTTATATAATAGAATTTTAAATAATTCTTAGGAAAAAACATCAATAATGATTTAATTGGGTCTATATCACCACCCCCTGTCTGTGTTGGCATGACTGCTACCCCTTCTCATATCCTGCTACCCCACCATACCCAACTCTGGTCTCACATCCCACTACCCCACCCTACCCTACTCCGGCAACATATCTCGCCACCCCATGTATGTCTTCAGCCTCTCCACCTCCCCACCTCACATCCCGCTATCCCCTATTCATGTTTGGCCTCGCCACCAACCTGCCTCACATCTCGCCACCCCCTAAATCCAGTGACTATTCTTCGAATACCCACAATTAATATTTTATCAACCACCGAGAAGCAGGATATATTTTGAAGAATCAGTATATGGGAGTTATGAGATTCCATTTGAACCTCATTTTCTAAACTGTTTATCTTTTTTTAATCTTTTAGTTGTTTTTTTTCATTTTTGTTTTAATATCCGACATTATCATCCCCAAAAATATGAAGATGACTCTCTCTTTGATTAGATCACAATGTTTCCATACTCAAGCATAATATTTAGTTCATTTTATTTCTTTACGTGTAATCCATCATCATTTTTTAATTATTTATTGTGTTTGGGATAATCAAATTGCACTTTTTTGTTCTTTTTTTAATAAATTACCCTTTTGTAGACTGATTCATCAACAATCATCACATGCGTAATGAAAAAATATTTCAATGAATATCATTTCTCAATGTTTGTATCTTTTCTTGTATGTTATTGTTTATGTAATGATGTGAGGTACAGTTTTAGGAAGTAGACTTTAGCATGAATTTGTATTTAAAATAGGGAAATGAATTTGTCTTTATAAGGATATAGACAATGAGATGGGTAGAGAAGGGCTTAAATCCATAACAATTCATGTAACTAGATTGAAATTTTTTGAAGGGGTTAATAATAATCCAACCAAGACTATTGTTAGTAATTTAAATGGGTTACTTAAAAAAGAGGATTGCCTCCTGGTGTTGCACTTCTGAGTTGTAATGTTATTGATACAACTGTAGATGGCACATTCCCTATCCTTAAAACAATCAATGAAATAGGTAGTGAAACAATGGATGATCACAAGGATTAACCAATTGTATGGGTTAGTTCATGTCATTTATCTATTTACCACTTATATATCCCGATCACAAAAATCAGATTCTATGTAGTTTTTAGTACATTTACTATAAAATAATATATATTAGAGTTTTTGATCCTTTTGTTTGATGTTTTTTAATTTTTATTTATTCCTAGTAATAATTTTTATAGTGTTGGTCTTATATGACGATTTTATGTTTCCATTACTTTATAGTATAAACAGATCCAGTAAAAGATTTTTTTATATATTTCCCTCTTTTCCATTATAATATTGTCTATTAAGTAATATATATAAACAGATCATATAATATATTTTTTCATAATTATCCCTCTTTTCCATTATAATGTTTTCTATTCCATAATATTCTGAAACATATCCTGTAAATCATGTTATGTGCAGTTTGTTTGTGTATCCTTTTTTTAAGTGTGGAGTCATCGCAAGTGGGAGGTAATTCCTTAATTTGATGATCAATTTGTGAAATTTCTATCTTGATTTCCCAATTTTGGGCTGTGGATGTTGTTTTAATGCCCTTATTTTATGTTTCACCGCACATATATAAAAGAAAACTGATTTTCATCATAAAATTGATGAACCCCATCTTTGTAGTTGCTATTAAAGAGTGATTTTGTTCTTTAAAATGATAATACAATGGTCTCATTGAAGAGAGCTTCACCTTTTTACTCAGGAATATAACTTTTCCCACACTATCTTTGATTTTGAATAGGTGTCAGGGCCCCATGATAATGAATGAGCACTTAATTGAAATATAGATTTTACTAGACTCCTCTATAAGACTCATTCTAGGTACGAATTCTATTTTAATTGAAATATTTTTTTTTAATTATATACATTATAGAAAAACATATAATCCAAAAAGAAAATTTAAACCTTTAGTCAATGGACATTTAATGTTTTACATATTAATGGACCCTCAAATACCTTATTATACAAGTAATAATTATTAATTTTGGGAATATTGTCTATGCATTTTGTATTTGGTTACGATTCATTTTATTATTTTTTGGTTAAAATTCCATAATGAGGTGTTTTTTTCTCAATTAATGAATAATTCCAATTCATTATGATGTGTAAATACATTATATTGATTTTATTACATTAATAATTTGGCATACTATTGAATTTGATATTTATGGTTTATACTTCTTTCATTATTTACAACATTTTCAATATTTTCATAGATTTAATTTTGTGAAATATGCATAATAGTTTATATATATTTAATTTCATTTATATTTTTAACATCTTAATGATATTTTTATGTGATTATTAACCAGTCATGCTTCATGCTAATGAATCATAATTCATTTCAGTGTTTGAAATGAATTATCAAATTTGTTATTGAATTGTAGCTTCTTTTTTAATATTGAATTATTACTTTTTATTAATTATTGAACAATTTTACACACATTCTCACTCAAGAACAACATTATTTTCTAATCAACTTTTAGAAGATTGTTTTTTAATTTACATTTATGACTTTTTACTAATTATTTATAAAGGTTACATTCATTCTAACTAATCATTTTCTAATCAACATGAAAATTTTCTGGGGTCGTTGATGTGAAAATTTCTGATGAGAAAAATGCAAGATCAAATTCCGTCTCTAGAGATTTGTTCATGATAACATGCATGGAGGGTAACACTCATTATCACTCATAAACAGCATCCGTTTTTATTCAATTTTCATAATTTAATGGGAACTTGTAATCGTCATGACATGGAAGGGGTTTAAACATTTTGGGTGTGCTCTAGATAATTGTTATGAACAAAAATCCATAGTTGGTATGCTACTGATTTTTTTTAAATATTTGGAATTTTTTTTAAGAAAAATAGTTTCAATTATTATTAATAGATATTTTTTAAAAAATTGTCAATCAATATTTTTGATAAATCCCTCGTATGTCTTCTGTTATACATTGAATTTTTTTAATGGTTTTAGGTTTTGGGGGTTCTTCTTTTACCCTGACATCATATGTGGAATTCAGATCATCAATCCACTTCACAACGATTATGTTACTAAATTTATCTCAACCAATGTTAATAAAATATCACTTTTTTCTTCAATTGTGTTTACATAAATGTGAATGGGATGAATCTATATCTATGTTTAGATTTCTATCTTAGCTCTTATAGGGCTTCACGTGGGGAATTTCCCCTTCCAAATTCTATAATGACTTTATTAGTTTAATTATAAATAATGAACCTATACACATGACATTTTATATGTAGTTAATTAGTATAAGGTGGGTGTATATGTTGATATCTAAAATTGAGTTCATGTTCCCTATTAGAGGGTGTAATCAAATTGAGTAAAGTCAAGTAAATAGATGACACTTCATGAGACCAATCTTGACTTTAATATAAAACTAGATTTAATAATTAATTTTATGAATAAACTCTACTCAAATTTTTATCTGAGTTACTCAAGCTCAAATGATGAATTTTGAATATGTAAATAACATATTAACATGTATAAAAATGTGAAATACATAGAAAAAATTATATAGTGACTTTTAAATTATTTCAACTAATAAACTTTATTACCATTAATTTATATCATAAAATATAAACAAATCCATGTTGTTTAAGACTTGTCCGGTTATTTATGTTCAAAATAATGAATTTATTAAGTAGATCAAGATCAAGATAAAAAAATTGATCCTCAAATATTTCATGTATGATAAAATACGTATCTTGAGAGTATTACTATATCAATTTGTTTCCCTACATAAAATTTGACAATTTTGAATACATAAAAGTGAAGTTCTCTATCAATATTATGATCTTTTCTTGTTTAATGACCTTTTTAAGAGGTTGTTATTACATTTCAGATACTATATCATTCAATATAAAAGATCATATGTGGGTTAATATGTTGGTATCTATGTGAGTTTATAATTATAAGGTGGGTTTATATGTTGATATTTCAATCATAGGTTAAATATGTGCCTTTTATTTTTTAAGAACTCCATATTTTATTGTTTTCTGGGTTAGTCACATATTATCAACTTCATTGTTTCATTTTCTTTTAGATGGACACGCTTCAGTTCATTATTATGAATAGGAAAGATGATAATGCTGGTTCTCTTTTATGCCACAGATTGTTTTTCAGGTGTACTTTGGATATCATGGATGGTTTTTTGCGGTCGGCTATGTTGTTCATGAAAGGTCTCTAACACCAGATTCAAAGTTTTTATTAAATGGAGGGTGGTGCTTGAGGTATGGATATTATTTGGATTGTTAATTAATGTTGGGTCCATTGTTGTGGTGCATTGTGGAAATTGGTGTCTTGGATTCTAAATGCATGTGATGATAGGGGAAATAAAGGGAGATTAATATGTTTTGCCTCAGGGCTATGAGTTTATGATCATCATTGTAATATGGAATACTGAGATAGTTATGGAATTTTTCTATGCTTTGGGTCTCTAGGTGGAGGTATTGTTTTTTTGGGTCAAGATTTAATTTAGATGCACCATTGAACCTATAATTTTCATGGTCTTATGGACATTTTCCTTGTTTTACATTCCCTATTAAAGTCCTCATGGTTTTTTGGATTCACTTTAGTTTATCTTGTTTCTTTGATTCACTAATCCTGATGATGCCTGAGTCTGAGTACCATCTAATAATTTGGATGTTGTTGGTCTCATTTTTTATCTATTAAGAAAGGAGCATGATTGGTTTTCTATAATGTTGATTGTATTTTTGTAAATATTTCTCTTGATGTTTTTGTAATTTATTATTGATATAAAGCCATGCAGATAAATGGTGGAGGAGTTTTTGATAGCCCTGTGACTATAAGTATAGAAGGAAGATATTGGAAGTACAATATATTATTCTTTGTGGACATTTTCAGGGATTCTATCAGAGTGTAATGGTGTCCCAGAATTGGAATGTTTCAAAATACAGTTCATATCACTCATCTTGGTTAGTGATTCATTCATTAATTCTATATTATGTTTGTTATCTTTCACATGGTGTTAATATTTTTTACTTTTTCAATAATAATTAACATTGTAATGATTGTTTCTCTCTTGGAAGATTTAGTTTCACTTGCATAAACTACAAAACTTAAAAAAATGTATGTCTTATTTCATATAATAACCAAAAATTTAAATAAAAAAAATTGGATTTTGATTGAATGATGATATCACATTGGTATATTGATGTCAGCTGTTGGTAAGTGGGAAGGTGAAGTTTCTTGGAGTGTGAGTGAAATTGATTTCTTGTGTGAATCACTACATCGACAGGTGATGATTTATGTTCTCTGATGGATTCTAGATAAGTATGTGATGTAGCTTGGGTTTCTATTTTTTTTAATTTTTATTTTCTATTTCAAATGTACATCTCGATGCATTCCTTGAGTTTCTTTTTTTTTGGGCTGTGTTGTTTTGATTAGAAGTTTCTAAAGTAATTATTCTCTATAGAATTATTACTAAAATAAAATGATGTTGAAATACCATAGATATATTCTAGAAAAGTATAGATTGTTTCTTGGGCCTTCCAGTATGGTTGTGGACAATGATATAATTGAAATTATACCAAAACCTCCACTATTTCATGTCAAAGTCAATGTTTCTTTTATCTAGAGTCAGTCACTAGAGCTGGAGATTACTATATGTCTTGAATGGGGTGTTATCATGGTTGGGGTACTAGATTTGGAGCTGACTAGATGGTTTGGATGGTTCACAAACATGGATCGGGCATTAGAGCAGGAGCTGACTAGAGGGCATGGATGGGTCACTTGGACCTAGAGTGGACCCTATTGCGGGATCCATTATTTTGTATAAAATATATCACTATTAATATTGTGGGATCCAAAATTTTGTCTAAAATATTTCATTATTAATATAATCAATTTTTTTCAACGTTTTAATTTGTGTTAAAATTGTATTTTATGTATTATATTCGATAAAAAAATAAATATAAAAGGAAATTTTACTAGTAATAAAAAGTTAAAATTTTTATTTGAATGTAATTTATAAAAAAACATATATTATATGTGGGTAATATTATTACTGACATATAAATTTGTCTCTATAACCAATTGCTAAAAACATTAACCACCATATATATAATCTTTCAATATAATTATAATTACAAAATAACTATTTTATCTATTGGATAAACATTTAGAAACAATGTTTATACCAACATATTAGTGATAAGGGAATATTTTTTAGTAAAATGTTTCACCAATAAAAAATTCTCTTTTACCAAATGATATGTCCCTATTGAAGAAAGTGAAATATTTGGTAGTGAAAGACCACATGTCATTCTTTTAAATACATGGTCATGCATTCTATATATGTGGTCACAGTCATGTGGAAGTACACAAATAGATCTTGGGTGTACATGGGTCATAAGACATGACCATGTTCATGGGAAAATCCTATTTACATGTGAATGACCATGAATAGGGGCCTATGAAGGTCCAATTGGAACACACCATGTACCATGTGAAAATGATATTTATAGGAATATGGCCTGCAAGGTTGTGTGTAGTGAGGATAATCTATGGGTTTCAGATCTGGTCACATGTCATGTGACATGGGGAACAAGCTGTTTATTCTCTTTATTCATACTGAGTACCAAGAGGGAACATTTCTATGGGATATTATCGAGATGTTTTCCATGTGTTGTGGGTACATTCCATGTACTCCCCAAATAGACTTCCCTCGCATCAAGCCCTATCTTGAAGACTCTAATAGTGGCCCATGAGTAGGCTATCCTGAGTACTTTTCCATGTGGAACATGATGGTTTCTATGGTTTTGGAGTAAGGGATAAAACATGATTCTATTATTATTGGATTATTATTATCAATGCATAGAAGAATGTTAGTGGTAGAATTCCCTTGACATGTCCCTATGAGGGTAAAATGTTGCATTATGGATATTCATAGGATTATGATCCCCTCGAACGGGTGAGTTGGGATATAGTTTTTGTATCCCATTGAGAGCCCAACACAATATCCCTTATCACATTTCATTTCCTTTATTAGGTTTGGTATCGTCATGACCCAATTGAATGAGTTTCGATCCATTATATAGATGATTGATCAAGTGGGATTTGTGGTATCATCTTTTATAAGATCCCCTATAATTAGGATAGTTACAAATTGATTTTTTATTTCCAAATAGTATTGGTTGTATCTTAGTGATGTGGTTTGGAGTCTAAGTTGTTTTTACATTGTACCCTAGTAGACCTGGGCGCGATCCCCTATTAAAGAGTTATGATCTCTACAGTTCGGGATACGATTCATGGTGTCCCCCAATGGTCCTACTTGTGACCACTAATATGAGTGTTGAGATCATCTGGGTTTTAATATAGTTTATGGATTCACCCATGTTACATTGGTGAGATCTACTAGTTGATTATCCTAATCTATTGGGTTCTAGAAATACTTTATTCATGGAGAGATGGGATGAGCATATTCTCTTGAATTTATTCCTTTCTGGATGGAGAAGATGTTATATTGGATTTTTGATACCTAATTAGTGAGATATATATGATGATTTCTACCTAATATGGAAGAGATCATGGATTTTGTTATACCATTTGAGGATTAATTTTGATCTTTGAGTAGAATCATGTGGCAGTTTTTATGGTTAATACCACGAGACTTGGAGTCCGATATGAGTATATTTCAGTTAGTTTTGAATAAATTTTTCTATGTATGACATTTTTATTGAACTTATAGGTGATTATAAGTTTAATAGTCATGTATATATATGGAGTGTTTGATATGGAGATTCTTGTTCTCTCTCTCTTTGGTTTCCTCCTCTGTATTTGGGTAGAGTCGACTATTTCATTACACTGATCCCATTTTTACTTTAATTAATTGTGGGTGTCGAATAGGTATTGGTATAATCAAACCTAAATGGGATTTTCCTAACCCATTAGTGTCTTATTAATATGATAGGCCATTCCAATGAGTCATTAGAGAAAAAAGATCAGATAGAGTACAACGTGATAGACAGACCTAGGTGTGTACCACTAGTTTCATTTTATAGAAGTACCATTCTACTATGATGGATAGATTCTTTAATCAGTTTCTAGTGGGATTTATTTTTCCCCACACCTTGATTTTATTAATTCGTTGTTATCTGATTATCTTGGGGATGGATGCATGAAATTGGTATCATTTGTTTATTATCTCTTCAATTTTTCATGGAGATGGATGTGTAAGCATTCATACAAGCACCATAGGGTATGGTGTCCCATGTGTGTGATATTCCAACCCAGAACAGGTCTCCATCACCTATCCTATTAAAGGTCAGAATATGGTTGTTATGGATCATCCTCCAAACATCCAGTCATCCCCAGTGGTATGGGTCATTAGGTTTTTCTTATTACATATATCATTATCTTTATAGTTTAATATCATCAAAGAATGCTCCCCATGAGAGAGATTATTTTATTTCCATTACGACTCTAAATTATATACATGTGAGGGTTATAATATACACATAATAAAGTTGGTTATGTAAACTACATCAGGATCATAAAAAAGGGTTCGTCGGAGTGCAGTTCAAAAGTCTAGATATCTGATTCGATCGAAAATCTTAAAGGGGCTGATGTACCAAAGGCATAAAATTGATTTTTTAACCAAATATCACGAATCTATTACATATAAATATATGGATGAAGAATTTATCACTAAACTCAAAATATAGTTCACATCAATGACTTTTATCATAGCACTTTTTTGTCTTTGAGAAGTCGTGATATGATGGTAAATGGTCTTGGCCTTTTATAGCGTTTCTTCATCCATTTCAAGACCCATCTACTTTAGTTGTAAAGGTTCATCCAAGAACAAATTTTTTCTATATCTCATCCCATATGGGTATTAATATGGAACCATTTTTACTCATGATTGGGAACTATTATTTTACAAGAACATGACCATATGAAGGTGATTATCCCATCCTCCATTAAATTTCATCAAGCATGATCTGAACATGTCATCAATTATCTGGATTTTTCAGTCATATTGACTATCAATTTTTAGGATAACAAGGTATAATAAATAACAATTTATCTTTCACGTATTTTAAGATAATTTTACATAACATATAATTATATCTCATATATTAGTTAGATATAATCAATAGTGGTGTTCCATAAAGCCTCACCACTACTCTAATATATATCCATTCATGTTGATCAAAAGATAGTTCCCTTATAATTGAAATTAAATGAGACATATTTCTAATATGATCCACAAAACATCATATAAAATTATTACTTATTGATGTTTTTATAAGACAAATGAAATGTTTCATGGTGTTGTTTTCTCATTTCTATGTAGTTGTGGGTAATGGATTCATTATCCGAAAGTACTTTTCCATTATATACTTCACTTCTGGACATTCCAATGATATTTATGTATATTATGTGATATACTTCCTCACATTGTCCCATTGGTAGTTCTCTCAGTGATCATGATAATCATTGTTCCCTTGGGTGGGAAGAGAAGGTCAAACTGTGTGCATTATTCCCAGGATTGGATTGTATAAATAGTCATAAACCAAGTCCTATAACTCCTTAAATAATTTTAAACACTAGGGGTTACCTTTTCATATAGCTTCTACCTTATTTTATATTTCTACATCATCCCTTTGAGCATACTTTACATTCTCTAGATTGCATGGTTGGTCAATAATTTGAGAAAGGAATGATGATATTACATCAAATATGTTCCCTATATCCATCCATTTAATATTTGAGACTATAATATAATTATAAATTATCATCATTAATAGTGTTACTAGATCCTTTTTACATAGCACTTCAACCACATTATTTTCTTTCATCAGATAGTATATGATTGAGAATTCGGTATCATTGATCATCTCTAATCATCTTCACTGGGGAATATTATGATCCTTCTGTGTGAAATAATATTTTGGGTTCTTATATATTATATACGTTTTACACGACTCACAATAAAGGGAGTTCCACCAAATCATCTATACGATAATCACTACAACCAACTTCAGATGATTTTTGTGTAGTTATTCACATGGGCGTTCAACTACCATAAACCCTAAGCTATCACTTTTTAATTTGTCTTCAATAAACACCCTAATAACTTCATTTACAAATAGGTTTTTACCAAAAAGCATCCCCACTACAGGGCAGTGTGAGGATTAGTGTTGTGATATGGCTCTTTTTCAATTCCTTAAAGAAATATTCATATTCACTGGTCTATTAAAAATTTACCCTTTCATGTTGGCTAGTGTGTTTTATTATCGCGGGAATTCTATCACAAATAATCAGTAATAACCTTCTAGTCCATGGAAACTACATACCTATTTTAAGATATTGGTGAATACCATTCCTCAATTTCAATTAACATAATAGTGTTTATAGATATATATTTATTGAGGATATTATCCCTCAATAGTCGTAATTCCTCCATCGGGAAATCAAATTTACTATACATTTCATATATATTTTAAAAATATAATATCATTATCATAGTATAAAAATGATCCTAATCCTTTCCTTTCATTTGTAATATATTAAAATATCATCAATAAACACAACCACAAGATTTTAGACAAAATCTCTAAGGACTCTATTATAAATGGCCATAAAAATTTCTGGATAATTAATGTGTCTGAAGGGTATCACTATAATCTAATAGATTTTATACCTTGTTCAGAAAGGTGGTATTTTGAGTATTATTTTTCTTCACATATAGTTACTGATATTCTGAAAAACATTCCACCATTAAGAAATACTGGGTCCCATTTGAGTTTATAATAATCTATAAAGAAGTGTATTCATTCATACTTTTAATTAATGTATAGGATCAATGCACTTCTTGGTGAGACAATTCAGTATATAAAACACTTAATAGAATTATCTTATAACATCCTCTTTAGTTCTTCCAACTCAATGGGTACATTCTATAGGCAGTCTAAATTATGGGACGTTATGTAGGTTTATGTTCTAGTGAGAACTCAACCTCTTAGTCATGAAAAGACTAGGAAACTCTTTAGAAGAAACATTAGTATTCTCCCACATAATTTTCTTGACTTAAATCATGATTCTCTATTGTATCATGATTGATTGATCTAGATATGATTTCTCATAAGTCAATAATATACAAACTGATGTTTAATATTCTGATGTAAATTCTTCCTCCTCTTTAAACTTATATTGAATAAGAGGATGAATTTAGAATTGAAGAGTGATCTCCCTCTCCTAATAGTTGTTGTTGTATTTATATAATGATATCCAGTCCATGACCGATATAGTATCAAATTTTTGTAAATGATATATGATACATTATTTCAAGGAGATAAATCCAAAAACATTGACTAGGAAGGTTTTTTATACATGGGATATAACAATTTATTGGTTTTTTTCATGGATAGCTCATCCACCATGTTTTAAGGTGGTGTCTGAATGTTTATATGAAACCTAAATGATATGAATAAATGTGAAGAAGTAGAATAAAAAAAGGATGTTCTCTATTCTTGAATGAGTAACAAATATACCCATCAAAAAATCCTTTTCGAGATCCACTATTATAGTAGTGAAATAAAATTCAATTACTTTTTCTCTAAACCTTAGAGGTTGTTCTCTTATATTTTCCCTAACAGCCCTTTTATTAGGACATTATCTTACATAATTCTAATTTTTATTTATGTTGAAACATCGTACATTAAGTATTTTTAAAAATATTAATTTCCTATAATTCACCCATGTGTTTCTAAATCTATCTCCCTCATTGAATAGCCTGATTCCCCTCTTTTCAACATTCAAATCATCTCATAATTACCTATTTATAATTTATAATATTCTAATTCTAACATTTTTTACATTTGAGAAATAATGTTTTCTTTCCTCTATGTGATTTTTCTATTCATCCTCCTAATGTATACTCTTTTTTTAATTTTATCAATAGTAAAACATGACTATTTAGATTATCTAATATTGTTTATAAACATTAGGGTGAAATTAATAATATGTTCATATGTATCAATGTCTCTAATCACCAAATAATTTCCTTGAGTCTGAATTAATCCACTATGTGGTCCACTTCATATAAGGTTCTGAATAAAATTCCATATGTGTATCATGAAATTATTCTAATGTTTCCCTCATAATCTCTAATAGAATAATAATCCATTTTCACTAGTTTAATAAACTCTCTATACATTTTCATATATGTATATAGAGGATAATATTTTTCTAAAAATGTTTTCTAGAATCAATTTTATTCAGTGGAATAAATATTTTGATTAGAATAAGTTTAATTAATCAGTGTACAGAACCTTTAAACTTCACCCACTACATGATAAACCACTATCAAAACACTATATTATTTCTAGAATGGGAGAAAAGAGAATATTTTTTCAATTGAATTAATTAATTTCATCATGATAAGGTAATACAATTTCCACTAATTTTAATATCCATTTCCCTAAAAAGAGACTTAACCATAACATTCTTGTTATTTGGTGAAGGAGTTTTTAATCCAGAAATTCAATGATGATACCACCTACCTTTCCTACTATGTTTTTTATATCATTAGCACAATGAAATTATAGTTTTTATCATATCTTTAGATATTACTTAACATTATGTAAAATGAATAAGTTATGAGAATACTCAAAAAAATTAGAAAGGAATAATATAACAATATATTATAAAAAAATGTAAATAAAAAGAATATCCTCACATCGGACACTCTTGGTTTCAATATTTATTTCCATGATAATGTTTCCTACTATATTTTTTTACCTAATAATATATTGAAGTCCTTCATTGTGATTCGTACAATGTTTGTGAATATGCCAAAACATATCCCCTATGAGTGAAAACATTGTTTACTACAAGTCCTCAATGTTTTACACCCAATTAAGATCAAGTTAATTCACAATCCCAATTATTGGCTTTATTACTAAAATATCCCTAATACCACACACTCAAATATGATGCTATACACATAATATCCACATTTATTACATTCATATCAATAAATTTGACTCAAATTTAGCCACAAAAACATACAACATCAAATATAAACACTATATCATTTACCTATCGAAATACATTTTAGGATTACGTTTTTACATATTTTGGAAAATATCTTACATATTAATACAAATGTCTTTGAATGATAATTTTTTCCAAAATGCACATCTTTTCTTATTTCATAATCATTCTTTATCATCTCTAAAAAATTACCTACATAGAAAAAATTCTTAAAAAAAATAACTTCATAATAGTTTTTGCATCCTAGGGAAATGGAAAAATAAAAATGTGAACTCAAATCCTCATTAAGAATAATTATAAGCATTAAAAACTAAATTTCATTAGTACTCATAATATATGAATAAGAGTATCATGATATAATAAAAGTTCAAGATCATAAAATAATATAATTCATACACATGAACACATGGATAATGAATTATGAAATATGGAATAATAAATTACCAATGTTAAATTTCATAATAAATAATAATCATGATCCAGGTTCTGTTAATATTCATCAAACGAAATATTAAATTCCAATAGAAATCCTAAAGAAATTTCTTTGTTATCGTGGAACATAATTATCAAATAACTATTACGATGAATCTTACAAATGGACTAGCCTATATAAAAAATTCTATAAATCTATTAGGATAAATATATAACAATTCATCTTCATCTATTTACCAAATTCAATGGATGGCTATAATATACACTCACATCATTGGTTTATAACAAAACCACATATCCTTGGTTTATAATGGAACCACCTATCATTCGTTTATAACATATCCCATCATCGTCATAAAAATTTTAAAAGAACTAAAATAATAATTAATTACAAAGTGAATTCATTTCATTATTGAACTCATTAAAAGAACAAATATTCCTTTCATATCAGAATTAACCCATGAAAATTAATGGGTTACAATAAAATATCATGAAAACAATCATAATTCATATAGATAAAGAAGTAATGTATCATTAAACTATATTTTGATTGGGAAATTTGAAACATTAGGCATTTTTCTCGTTGACGAATTAAAATACCATTAAAAGTCATTAAAAATATTCTGGAGGAAAATAACCATTTCACCTAGAAAACGGCTTTTAAAAAATAAGAAACACAAAATAATGTGTAAATAATTATATTTGAAAATAAAATGTATAAAATTTAAAGTATGCTTCAAGTAAGAATTATTATTATAACGACTGGAAAATCTAATCATTTTGTAAACGTTAAACATAAACATTATTTTGAAACATTTTTTAAGATAGTTAAAAGTGTCAAATTTAAAAAAAGATTTGAAATTACATTTTAAAAAGTTTAAAGATTATAAGAGATCATGTAAAATAAAATTAGGGAATAATTTATGTTTATAAAAATAAATAAATTAAAACATTTTTGAAAAAATTAGATATATAAGGAAAAAATACTAATCTAAAAGAAGATAAAAGATCTGTAAAACATAAAAAGAACTGTAATTATATATATTTATAAAAAATGGGTGTATTTAAAGTAAACATGTTAAACACATTGATATACATATGAGAAGAAGATATTTTTTTAATCATTAAAAAAACAAAATATGATTTCCCCAAAAGGAAACATGAACTAAAACAATCCTATAATGAAATTATATGGTAACCAAAATCATTTATGCCTTAATTAAATTTAAAAATATGAAATCATTGAAAGAAATATTATGATATGGATTTTTAAATCCCATGAATTACAATAATTTATATATAAAAATTAATTCATAAAGAGATAAGTACACCATTCAATGAAATCATGTTTCACGATGTGGAACATTTGGTGCTAAAAGGATATTGAGAAAAAGAAAATAATTCTAAATATAATAACATTTGATGTAAAAATTAATCCATTAATAAATAATATGAAAATGGGTAAATAAAAAAAATAAAAAAAATAAACAAATTTTGTGATCAAGTCTCACATTATAACGTCACAATAAAGTCAATAATGTATAATTATAACCCAAGGAATAGAAATTTAGTTAAGAAATCTCTTACCACTTCATATCATCCATGTCAAATACAATTGTTTAAAGTATTATAATTACATCCTAAAATACCCTGAAATATTATTTATTCATGATATAAAATGTAAAATGGTATTTTATAGACCATATGTAAAAAATTTGGGGAATAAAAATAAAATTTTTCTAGCTGAAGGGAAATTGAGATAAATCCATGACAGCGAGTCCAAAATTTGCATGTATGCCTTTTAACTCCTGTATAATAAAAATAAATACAGAAAACAATTTCTTAAGATTTTTTTATATGATTAATAAATTATTCAGAAAACATTTATTTCATTTATTTAATTAAATATTTAATTGCTTAATTATTTATGTCCTTGTTGGAAGTTTTGAGGATATTCGGTTGATAATTTCAAAATAGGTTTGGTGTGTTGATCAAGGTAAAAGGTGTAATTATTACATAATATAAATAAAAATAATCCTGAAAATATTATTGTTTTTATGCATTAATTAATCTTTTAGAATAAAATGATAATTATGGTTATGAAAAATTAACTATGTTATAATCCTGTAGATGGTAGGTCATACATACACAAGAGTAACATTTCGATTTTCAAAGATCATGATGGAAGGATGTTTAGTATTATTTTATATTTCAAGAAAACTATTATATCATAATTCTAATATAAACCCTTTAAATTATATATATATATATGTATGTATTATACATTTGACATGGTGATGAAAAATGAAACTCATCACATCGTTAAGGTAGTAAACCACACGTACAAAAGAATGACTATCATTTTTCATTGGCTTAAATGGTATGAAAATAGAATATATAATATTTATCAAAAATTATTAATGTGGAATAAACATAATATATAGATATATATATTAAAACCATCATTAGAACTATCCATGAAAGGTGGTGATTGAAAATAAATTACATCAGTTCGCGAGGTGAAAGTCTGTTGTAAACACGAATGTATGTTTAATTTCACATTTTATATAATACTTAGATTTATATATCTAATTTAATTTACATTAAAAAAATATAATAATACTTAATATATTTGTTCTATTATTTCATCATGTTTGAATACAATTTCATGGAGGTCGAGAAGAAACAGATCATAAACATTCTGGTAAAATTTATACCTATTTGTTTTTTGGAAAACCATAATTTATTTACACCACAAGCATCCATTTGATGGTATTATTCAAAAAAAGGAAAAAATTAACATGGTAAAGTAATTTGTGAATGTTTTTGGGTATGTATCAGATTAACCAAAAGGCTCTCGAAGTGTGTAGAGGAGATATAAAGTGTGTCATTGTTTAACAGAGGGGAGGATAATTCTTGACATTTCCAAAAGAATTAAACAAATATAATTACTTTTCATGGAAATATTGATCCAAAATGATATATATATATAGGATGATAAAAGGTACAAATAGTATAAAAAATCGGCAATTTATAAAATTTTTGTTTATGTTTTCACCCTTTTCTATTTGTCTTCACCTCTTGTAAACTATTTAGGTAATTAAAGTGATATTAGTTTTTCTAATATTTTATGTTCGATAATGTTATAATAAAATGAAAAACGATATATAAATATATTAGGTTTGATATTTCAAAACATTTACCATTGTATTAAAAAAATATAATATTTTTTAGTAATTTTAAATCATTTAATGAAATATATTTTAACAAAAAACTATCATTAACTCAATTTTTGAAACATTTAATTCAATTTAACTTTCAAAAACATGACAACAATAGAATTAAAATATAATAAATTAATATATCACTAATATGTTATTTTTTTTAGAAAAAATCATTTACACTAAATCCCACAAAACAAATATTATATTTAGAGTTTTTAGAATTAATTACATGATATTTTTACTACTTTCACAATCACTTGGTCAATGTTTCTAAATAATTTTTGGTAATTATTTCATTATGAACATTTTTAGAAAAATTGGAGTCATAAATATAATTTATCTTAGAAAAAACTATTTATATACTATTATAAGTTATTTTTATTCTAGAAAAAATATATATTTTAAAAACATGGGAGTGATATTTTGGCATTATATTTACAGAAAATAATATTAATGGTAAAATAAATGGAATATAGACATAAATTTAAATATTTTAAAATCCTAGATGTTCAATGTCAAAAAAAAATTAGTTATTAAAATTGAATATATTTTAACACTTATCCCTTGGTTATAAGACATCAACCTTTTTTTAAAATTAACATTGATGACTTAAATTCTTACAATGATAACATAATTAAATAAAGAAAATTAAAATGGATATTATAAACAATTAGAACATAATAATTAGAAATAGTAGTCAATTTTATCTAGTTCAAAATCTAAAAATGGAATAAATTAATTTTAATATTTCAACTCAAATCTCTAGAATATTGATTTTTAGAAAAATACACAATTTTAGAGTAAAACACATTTCACTTAGAAATAGATAAATTGGTTTAAAAGAAATTTTCTTGATAATATAAATATAATGGGTTTTAAAAAAATAGATCTAGTAAACCCGATATTTTATTTTTGATTTTATTAAATGAAATGACCCAAAATAGTTTTAATTTCAAAAAAATAAAAATTATTTTATGAAAGTCAATCGTGGGTTTAAAATTCAAAGAAAATGTCATAAAAACATTTTTCAACTCCTTAAAAATATTTTTTCTTTCTGAAATCCACACATAAAATAGAATAAATAAAATTGTTAGATTTATTTTAAAATTTTATCCTATAGTTTTAATTTTGATTACCCCATTTTACCTTTAATGATAACAAAATTTTATCTTGGTTACTATTCAGAATGTCTAAAAATAAAATGGACCTGTTTAAAATTTTTGGACATGTTTGATTCCAAATATGTTATCCCTTTTTAATTAATATATTTATAGAAATTGAAAGAATATTTTAATATTAAAACAAAAAATGAATTGAAATATTGTCTTTTGAAAAATTATTTATTATAAAAAATAATCAGGTCACAAAATCTCATCATTTTGTTGAAATAATTAGTATTGAAGATGATTTTTCCTTGCATGATGAACAAAAATCAACATCATTCATATCACATAATCCACTAAATGATAATAAATATTCCAAATAACTTTATATATTAATGAATATTATAGATTTAATCCAATGTTTTTATAATATCTAAAAAATATAACCTTCATATGAAGAACCAATACATTAATTTCCAAAATTTAATAGAAATACCCAAATACTCGAATGTTTTTATCACATATTAATCCAATATAATTATAAAATTTATCTTAGAAATAATATTAATCACTTTTAAAGTCTCATTCCATAAATATATAGGCCCTAATAATATGGTCTCTAATATATGATAATCAATTACATAAATAAACATAATCACCATAAATCCAAATTAAATTTATATATTCTATCAAACAAAAATTATTCCATCTTTTAAAAAATTAAATTCCATAATATTATGATTAATTTAATCATTTAATGTTCTACAAAATTATAGTTATCCTCTTCTAAAATAATATTAACTACATAATCCAAAAATCGTATTTCAATTCCATGATTATATGTACAATAAATCTAATGTTCACAAAATAAAATTAATCTTTATCTATCAATTAATTTATTTAAAATAATTCATAAAAAATTGGATATCTATTGGATAGTGGTAGGTATTGTACCCATTTATCTATTCAGTTGCGAGTTAAATCCCTGTAACCTTTCCATATTTTATGGGTTAACATCTGGTCTTCATGTTATCATTTCACCAAAACTATATTAATATAAATTTCATAATATTCCAAAAACATATAGTGAACATCCACAAAAATAACCTTAATAATTGAAAAAATAATGAATTTATTAATCACTGAAATTATCTCAAGCATTTCATCTTATATCAAAAAACATTAATAGCATTTTTATGAAAATATCATTCCTGATAAAATGAAGGGTTACATATACCTCAACACCTTAAAATGATTCCCAAAATATTATAAATCCAATTATGATTAGATTACTTAAAATAGTAAAAGGGTTGTTCACAACTTTAATCTCTTAATGAAAGATAAACTTATAAACCCATGGTGACAACCCTAACAATGAAGTTAACCTCGTATGATAACAACATAATATCCAAATTTTTCAAAAACATACTCTAATAACAAATATAATAGCTGTAATCATGCACTATTATATTTGGTTTTATAAAATTGAAAATACACTTCTAGATTTAATATTAATAAATGTGACCCAATTTTGGCAATTAAAAACTGATAACATCATAGTGGAATATTAGATCATATAAATACCCAATGTTCTTTTAGGTTTAGACCTTTATATAATTAAGAAAAAATATTAAATTATAATACCAATGTTTTAAAAAATAATTCTTTATGAAATACCTATATTTTCTTATTTCATAACAAGGGATCAACAAATCAAATTCAATTATATAGACAAGAGAACCACTCTAGAAAAAATCAGAGTTTAACATCGATTTTTATAGACCGGGGAAAAGGAAAAAAAATAATTGGGAGATTTAATTATCTATAAAAGAAAACATAATCATTAAAAAATCAAATTCATTTGTGATCATAATATTGGAATAGGGGTATTATGGTATAATCAAATTCTTAAAATAATATTGGATATTTCGTCCCCACCAATACATAGATCATCAATCATTAACCCTAACATAAAGAAATAACAAATCCAAGATTCATTACAATAAATAATCATGATAAATTTTATGTTAATATTGATCAAAAGAAATATTAAATATTCATATAATCATAAAGAAATTTTTTCTGTATCTTGGATCATCTTTATTATGTCAAACATATAAATTGAATATCCTACCTGATTATTTCCAAAAATCTCCTTAAAGAAACCAATTTTTGGATAAATATATTTAATTAAACTATGCATTAGAGGGATATAAAAAACCCTTTCATCCCTGGTTTATAACATAACCACCCTTATATGGATTATAACAAAACCACCAACAATATATATGTAATAGAAAAACATTTCAAAATAAATAAAATACAAGAACTATAACATAAATAAAGTACATCATGATTTCATTAAAACATAAACCTCAAAAAACCAACCATTAATACTTTCATAAGATGATCATCCCATGGAAAAGAACACATTCTATGATAATATATTTGAAACAATCATAATTTTTCTAGAGAAATAATAAGTATTCTGTTATTACAACATATCCTAATTGGATCATTATTAACAACAAGGGTTATTTTCATTGATGAAATGAAAAACCATTAAAATCTCAATAATTTTTTATTTGTAAAATACCCTATTAACATTAAAAATAACATTTAAAATATAAATATTACCAAAATATTACAAAAAATACTTTTCATTGAATATAACCATTAATACATATAAATTAAATGTTAAAAATTAACACAATCATTGGAAAATTTGATCATGACGTATACATTATAAATAAAAATTATATTCAATAATTTTTAAAGCGTTTCAAAATAGATACATATAGATATCAATAGAAAATTTAATTTTAAAAAACTAAAAGAAGGTGAATGATAATTTAAAAAAAATTAAGAAATTCAATTATGTTTATAAAAAAATATTCTTTAATTTCTCTTAAAAATCATTAATATGGATGATATAATATGATATGAATTTATAAGTCCCAATAATTACATGAGGTATTATTTTAAAATTAGTTCAGGGTTAATTATGTACATAACTAAAGGGAATCATGCTGGATGACATAAAATATGTCTCTGGAAAATTATATTAAGGAAATGAAAACCCTTGACATGATTGTAAACATTAAAGTGATAATAATTCTAGGAAGTCATTATGTTAACATATTTAAATCCTCCATAAAAAATTGGGAATATATAATAATACAATTTAGTGTTATAATCACAAGTAATCATTTCATAAACAAGTCAATAAGGTTGATGTATAACAAAATAATCAAAAATTGGCCTAAGAAATCCCATAACAGCTGGTAACTTTCAAGTAAAATCCCCTTCATAGAAATAATTTAAATTTGATTATTAAATTCCATGGATTCAAAGGAATCTCTATATAACTTATAAAAATTTATTTTACAAACCATATATGTTATTGTACATTCATAACATTAAAATATGACTCAATGAAGGGAAATTGAAGAGAAATCTAATAACTCGAGTCCACACATTCCCTGTATGTATTTTAACACATGTATACTAAAAATATATCAATAATTTTATTTCATAAAACAATTTTATAAGTTTAATCTCTTAAATTTTAACCAATTTTTTTTCAAGAACATATTTAATTTCATAATTAGTTATGTCTATTTTGGGTGTTTTATGGATTTTTTGTTCATAATTTCATAATGGCTTTGGTTTATTGATCATGGTCAAGTGGGAAATTGTTCAACCCTCTATAGAATAATAATAAAGAAAAAATTAAGTTTTTTATAAGAAATTATACTTTTACTTCCACCAATTAAATATGGTTATGAAATGAAAACTTTTTTACATTCATTGAGATGGTCGGTCGTAGATACACGTGAGTGACATTTCTATTTCTTAATGTTTCTAATTGAACTAATGAAAGTATTTTTTATCTTTATAGAATTATTATTATATCATAAATATCATATTATAACTTTTAATACATCGTATATTGTTGTACCTCTCGTATCCCCTCGTGGTTTAATTTTCATGATCACAATCACTTTCATGTTTATCTAACATTGTTTGAAGTGTTTTTTATTGAAAGGCACAAGGTTGCCAAGAAGTTGGCCCAAGAATGGACATCAAATGGACTGAAATTCAGTCCACCGGCCAACCGGTGTGATAGCACCGGCCTGCCGGTGGAACTGGCAGAGGGATTGCCCACTGCCAGGTTCCACCGGTCGACCGGTGGCTCTGTCACCGGTCGACCGGTGGCACCCAGCCCAAATAGTGTGAGCTACTGTCTCCCCACCGGTCAGCCGGTGGCTCCTCCACCGGTCGACCAGTAGAGCCTGGACCAAATCTCCTCTCCTCTGCCAAGGCACCGGCCAGCCGGTGGCCCTGCACCGGCCAGCCGGTGGCCCAGTCAAACTAGCCGTTGGAGCTTTGACCAGGCTGCTCCACTTGCCTCCCAACGGCTCCGAAAGCCTTTCCAACGGCTCCGAAGGCCTCCAACGGCCATATGAGGGTTCCTAGCCTATAAATAAAGGCCTAGGAAGCCCCGGAACTTCATCCAAGCCACCGGACACATTGTTGATCATTTTGGCGAAGCTCCGGCGGATTGTTCCAAGGGAACCCCAAGTGCTCCATCCATTTCCACATCCAAGAGCACCACTCAAGAAGCTTGGGAGAGAACGCTACATCAACTCCATCATCCAATTGGCGCCCAAGTCTTCCTCCAATACGGTTTTGCTTGTTTATTTTATTTTGAGCTTAAAATTGGGTTTGTGCCTACAAACCCCAACCTTTTCTCTATCCCCTCTTTCTTTTGGGTTTCACACCACCTTTAAGGTGTGAAGAGGTTTCTTCAAGCCTTTCCTTTTAAAAGGATTGAGTTTTCGGTGAGCTAGCCTTCAACCGTTAAAAAGGCTAGTGGGTTCTTGCTCAACCATCAAAAGCAAGTGGGTTCTTGCTAAACCAATAAAAGCAAGCTGTAATAGGTCCTAGTGCTACCTCAAAGCCTAGTGGGTTTCTTGCTAAAACCATTGAAAAGAAAGCGGTAGGAATCTCTCAACGGTTGAGTTGGGAGCGGAGACGTAGGCCGGGTTTTGGCCGAACTCCGTTATCAATTTTGTGTGTCTTGCCTCTTTTATTTCCGCTGCATTTTCAACTTTGATTTTAATTTGTTAATCATTTTTTAAAAGGCAATTCACCCCCCCTCTTGCCATCATTCCTCGCTTTTCTTCCGCCCAACAATTGGTATCAGAGCGATAATTTGAGTAATACCTTAAACGGTTTCAAATTCAAAGATCCATTGTGATGGCATCTACCTCTTTCGCCCTCGAGGGCTACTCATTGGGTCGGGCTCCATTTTTTGATGGAACCGACTATAATTATTGGAAAACCCACATGACCACTTTTTTAAGAAGCATAGGATATCCAATTTACAAAATAGTCATGCAAGGTTACACTTTGTCTACCCCTGACGAATCCAAATGGACCCAAGCCGACATTAGAAATTTTGAGCTTGATGGCAAAGCCATGAATGCTCTTCATTGCGGCCTTGACCAAAATGAGTTCAACCGAGTTTCCACTTGCACCTCATCTCATGAAATTTGTAAACTATTGGAAGTGACCCATGAGGGCACTAAAAAAGTTAAGGATACTCGGTTAGACATGTATAGGCAAGATTTTGAGTCATTTTCAATGCATCCAAATGAGTCTATTTCCGATATGTTTACTCGCTTTACTGACGTGTGCAATGGAAGGAAATCTCTTGGTGATGATGTTTCAGCCGAGACGATGGTCAAGAAGATCCTATGGGTCCTTCCGAGCTCATGGGAACCAAAGGTGACGGCGATCCAAGAAGCTAAGGACGTCAAAAATATGCCGGTCGAGGAGCTCATTGGATCCCTAATGACGTACGAGATCACGATGAGGAGGCAAGCTCAAAAGGAGGGCACACCAATCAAGACACCAAAGAACATCGCCCTCAAGGTACAAAAAGAAGTAAGCTCCTCCTCATCCTCTTCCTCTTCATCATCTTCCTCTTCAAGCGGCGACTCGGAAATGGAGAATCTCGCCCGCCAAATGCACAAATTTATGAAGAAGCACAAGAAGAAAAAGAAATCCCGCAAGGCGCGAAAGCAAGAAACCACCGAAAAATCCGAGCCCAAGGTAAAATGCTACGGGTGCGGCGAAAAGGGCCATTACAAGCCCGATTGCCCACTCAACAAAAAACGGGCCACGCCAAAGGAAAAAGGAAAGAAAAAGGTCCTCAAGGCGACATGGAGTGACACCTCCTCATCATCATCCTCCTCCTCCTCCTCGAGCGACCAAGGTATAAAATGCCTAATGGAATTCCATGAGGTAACATCATCCGACTCCTCCTCTTGTTCTTCAAATTCCAATTCTTTAAATCATCTATCCTATGAAGAACTCTCACATGCTAGAGACCAATTAGAAAAAGGTTTTCATGAATTATCGTCAAAATTTGTTGCTTTAAAAAGGTCTTTCAAAAAACTCTCCTCCGAAAAAGAACAACTTCTCAAAGAGAAGGAGGAGATGTCCCTCAAAATCCAAAATTTCCCAAATGTTGATTCCATGGAATCAACCATCAAAGACCTAAGGGAATCCCTAGCCAAGTTCACCCAAGGTGAACAAAATTTGTCCAAACTCCTAGGTTCCCAACGAATATCTAGAACCACCAATGGACTTGGCTACACCAACCAAGCTTCCTCCTCCCATGCACCCACTGCTTTTGTAAGGGGGAGCTCCGCTTATAAATTTTGTAATTATTGTAAAAAATCCGGGCACCTAATTTTTGAATGCAATTGCAAAAATGCCCGTTACGGCCAACCAAAGTCTATTTTCTATTCGGACGAGTTTTATAGGATAAGACCCGCTATGAAACAAGTTTGGATTGAAAAATCCCTTCTTGCGAGTCTCACCGGGCCAAAAATTGTCTCTTTTCAAAATCCCTCTCCCCGGTGATTTGTTGTTTTTATTTAGGGGGAGTTAGGTTCTTTTAAGCCTTTTTTGTGAATTAAAAATTTTCATTCAAAATTTTCATTTCAAATTTTTTATTCAATTTTCGATTCAAACTTTCAAATTCAACACTTGGTATCCAAAATTTTCATTTCAAAATATTCAATTCGAATTTTTCATTTCAAATCTTTCAATCTCCAAAATTTCAATTGATTTTCAAATCTCTTTTTGTTTTTCAAAGTTTTCCCTCAATCAAGTTTTATGCCCCACGCTATTTTGATAATCACAAAGGGGGAGAAATTTCTTGATTGATTGGGGGAGAATCCTTTTCATCATGCTTTGATTTATTTTCAAATTATCCTTTAAGAATGTCTTTAATTTCAGTATTTTACTTTGATTGTTTCGGTGATTGTGATCATCAAAATAGGGGGAGATTGTTGTACCTCTCGTATCCCCTCGTGGTTTAATTTTCATGATCACAATCACTTTCATGTTTATCTAACATTGTTTGAAGTGTTTTTGATTGAAAGGCACAAGGTTGCCAAGAAGTTGGCCCAAGAATGGACATCAAATGGACTGAAATTCAGTCCACCGGCCAACCGGTGTGATAGCACCGGCCAGCCGGTGGAACTGGCAGAGGGATTGCCCACTGCCAGGTTCCACCGGTCGACCGGTGGCTCTGTCACCGGTCGACCGGTGGCACCCAGCCCAAATAGTGTGAGCTACTGTCTCCCCACCGGTCAGCCGGTGGCTCCTCCACCGGTCGACCGGTAGAGCCTGGACCAAATCTCCTCTCCTCTGCCAAGGCACCGGCCAGCCGGTGGCCCTGCACCGGCCAGCCGGTGGCCCAGTCAAACTAGCCGTTGGAGCTTTGACCAGGCTGCTCCACTTGCCTCCCAACGGCTCCGAAAGCCTTTCCAACGGCTCCGAAGGCCTCCAACGGCCATATGAGGGTTCCTAGCCTATAAATAAAGGCCTAGGAAGCCCCGAAACTTCATCCAAGCCACCAGACACATTGTTGATCATTTTGGCGAAGCTCCGGCGGATTGTTCCAAGGGAACCCCAAGTGCTCCATCCATTTCCACATCCAAGAGCACCACTCAAGAAGCTTGGGAGAGCACGCTACATCAACTCCATCATCCAATTGGCGCCCAAGTCTTCCTCCAATACAGTTTTGCTTGTTTATTTTATTTTGAGCTTAAAATTGGGTTTGTGCCTACAAACCCCAACCTTTTCTCTATGCCCTCTTTCTTTTGGGTTTCACACCACCTTTAAGGTGTGAAGAGGTTTCTTCAAGCCTTTCCTTTTAAAAGGCTTGAGTTTTCGGTGAGCTAGCCTTCACCCGTTAAAAAGGCTAGTGGGTTCTTGCTCAACCATCAAAAGCAAGTGGGTTCTTGCTAAACCAATAAAAGCAAGCTGTAATAGGTCCTAGTGCTACCTCAAAGCCTAGTGGGTTTCTTGCTAAAACCATTGAAAAGCAAGCGGTAGGAATCTCTCAACGGTTGAGTTGGGAGCGGAGACGTAGGCCGGGTTTTGGCCGAACTCCGTTATCAATTTTGTGTGTCTTGCCTCTTTTATTTCCGCTGCATTTTCAACTTTGATTTTAATTTTTTAATCATTTTTTAAAAGGCAATTCACCCCCCTCTTTCCATCATTCCTCGCTTTTCTTCCGCCCAACATATATATCATCCATGATATGTGATGATGAAAAATGAGACACATCAATTTTTCGAGGTTGTAATTATAGTGACCCTTCTTTTTCTTACTTGATTATTAAATCATGATAAAGATATCAAAAAAATAGTAATACAATATTTGGTTTCAAATATTTAGTTTCATGGAAAAATTTGGATTAAACATAAATAATTAAACAAAAATAATTAAAAAATTAAACATTAAAATTATTTAAGTTCATTCTTTTCCAGCTTCTTATTGTCTCTTTAAATCCTTGTAGTACAAGTAGTCTCCTGGGGATATACATCAAAGAATAGAGTGGACTAAAATCCTAGTAAGAGGATATATAAGAACAAAAAAATAAAAAATGGATGGGAATAATAATCCACATCATAAATAATCATATTATTATCTTCGTAATCAATATGGGAAGTATTAGATAAATGCATCGATGGTGGAAATTCATAAAAATAAAACATCATGTCTTAGTGGTAAACTACCAAACATAGTTGTTAACAAAGGATTCATAATTTTCATTAATATTTATCTTTTTGTCATTATATAAATCACATTTCAAAATGAATTGGATAACTATATAACTCTGATCCCACCTATAACATCATAACATTTACATTGTGGTGGATAATTCCAGGTCCACCCATCGCATAATAACATTTACATTATCATGAATTACACATTGAAAGTATATCAATCATGAACATAAATAACCCATAGAAAAGAATGTGTTTCATTTTATAAATGATACATTCAGGAATAAAATTTGGAAAAGAAAATGGAATATTTTACTTGGTATAGGAATCATCATTTTGGAGTGGGGAATAAACAATCTCAGGTGAATTAAAAGGTATGTTTTTTTAAAAGAAGAGATATTTTGGAAAAAATTTGTTTTTTATAAAATAATGTAAAAAACATGTATATCCTTGAATTTTTTTTATAATAATTAAATGAAATTTATGGATCCCTAAATGAAAATACATATTGAAATTGGTCTGGAATCCAGAAAACTGAATGAAATGGAGTTTTGTTCCAAAATCTTCTTACCTTATGTAGTAATGCTTTCTTCAAATTACAATGATGTATAATCAAATTAGATTAATTAATTAAAAAATAAATATCCTCTTATACATAAATTTGATTAATTATAGTTTTATGATGTTCATATATGATATTTTTTATGAGTTGTAGAGTTTAATTTCATCATTTGGGAGTGTTCGTTTTCTTAGTTTTTGTGATTGGTTCACTTGTATACACGAATGGATGTTCATGTAAAATATGGTTAAATGTCCAATTTTTATTATTATTTTATATTAATGATCTTCATAAAATTTAAATTATCTTATAATAATTTTTTAAAATGTTATGAGAATGACTCATTAAGTAAAAGGTAATGATGATCGTATAATGTCAATTTTGGCGGTTTTTCAATCACAACAAACACAATTTGTTTTATCATTTATTATTATGCATATATATTTGTTCTAGAACATAAATATGATTGAAAAATGAATTTTAATATATTTATCTACTATAATAATTATATTATTAGCATCATTGAAGGTGTTAAAGTATAATTAATGTGCATCACCCAAGATGTTTGAAAATAGACACATCATGGGCGATGATTTCATTTTTACAATAAAAGAGAGAGTGAGAGATTTTGATTATGAAAATTTAATTAACATTATATAATTCCATTATATAAATGATTCTAGATTTATCATGAGAATTTTCTTAGAGGAGGTGAGGGAAGAATAAGAAATGAAAAATAAATTTAATGAAATTTAAAGAAAATGGAAGAGGATTTTATCTCATAAATATATCCTCCTTGAGAACCTCCATAAGGGAAAATTTTATGGTATTATGATGAGAATAAGAGATCCTATTAATGGGGAGGGGTTTTGGAATAGTATAGGGTATATTTTGTTCAAGGCATAAATCTTGGAAGTTGTGAAGATACGAGGTGGTGAGGGTGGTATTAATAGTGGATCATAGGCATATTTTTTTCATTAATTTGTAAATAGTGTGTTATTTTAGCTCATGAATAAGAATAGATTGGGAAGAATTATGAAATGTACTTAAATAATGGAGGATGGTTCAAGATTATGATTCCTACATCATATTTACATAAAAAATGACAAATATATTCATGTATTTATCATTTTTCGGAAATTATTATATTTTACTACTCATAAAAATCCATGTAATTTAGAAAAATTCTAAAAGTTATCCTAGACTATTTTTTTGATGAGTAGATTTCAAAAATTAAATCCATATTGCAGAAATAACTTTCTATATATGATAAATTTTATTTTTAATTAAAATTTATATTTACTCGAAAAATATTGATTTTAGATCTTGTAACTGATTTTAAACACTTTGAAAAATTACTTCAGCTCTCATAAAATTATCATAAAATTAAAATACATAAAAATATTAACTAATTAATAATTTTTTTGAAAATAAATTGTATTTATAATCATTAAATTAACCATAAAATTGTAATTAAATATTTATTACTTAAACAATAACAACACATAATAATTTTTAAAATGGTTACTCACATATATTATGATATAATCATACCATACCTTCCTTTTTATGATGCCCAAATTTTAGTAATACATTCATGGGTGATGTTACTATTCATTTGATCATTTTACATTTTATATAAGTAATATTACTATTTCAGAGGTGTTGTTACTATTTCATCTGTATGGGTTTCTAAACATCTAGAGATAATTATTATTATATTAAATCATTTTTTAATTTTTTTTATTATGTTTGATAAGTTAGTTTGGGTGATATATGTAGGATCAAAATAACGATTTAGATGCTCAATATACAAGAGGGGGGGGGGGTGAAGTGTACACTTTTAAAATTTCCTTAAACAAGGAAAGATCAAAGTTTAACAAAGTCAAACTAACAAGTTCACAACACCTCTAACAGCAATTGGAAATTGGAACAAGGTATGAAGTTACAAACTTCAAATTCTACAATCTTGCTTGAATCCGGAAAGTGATTCCGAAAAATAGGTTCCAGAAATATGGTTCCAGAAATTGAAACTTAACCAAAGTTTACAATATTGAGATTCTTCCTTAAAGCGTATAGAATCTAAACGAAACAGAGTACAAGTGTAAGGAATTATAAGAATATTATACTTTTCCTTACAATAAACAACGCAGCGGAAAACAAGTAGTAAAACTACAAGTAACAAGATATAAATATTTTAACCCAAAGAGTAGGGTATCCAACACTAGTGGATAAAGGTATCTTGATTTATACTTTCAAGCAAGTCTGTCTTACCCACACCAAGGTAATCCCCCGATACGAAGATCGATGTCTCAGTCTTGCTATCTCCACAAGCCCTTAACTTCAAGGTAGTTGGAACCTCTGTCTTCCTCAGCAAGGAAGCCCTTGACCTTCATGGAAGTCGGGACCTCTGTCTTCCTATCACCGGAATTCCTCGAATGTAATCACCAACATTTAGAGTCAAACGAAGCAATTTGAACAAGCAGTTCAGTACGCACAAAGCCTGAAAAGCTTATCTCTCTAGAAATCACCTTAACATTGTGTAGTCTCTAGAGTGATCAACTTCTATATCGAGCTATTTCAAATGAGATCCTATTTATATGCTCGGTTGGAATGGTCTGCTCCCTCCTCCAACGGTCATATTTTCCTTAAAATTCAGAGGGACCTATACACATGTCACTCAACCAACGGTTGGTTAGAAACAGAATTGACGACATCGTTTTATAACAAAATATGTATAACTAAAAACACGACATCGTTTTATAATGAAACAATTATTAGAATAAGAAAAACTAGAATTCAGAATGTAAGAAAATAAAAGTTTGGAGTCTAACCAAAATGGAATTAGGAGTTTATAATTGAAAGATGTTTGGATTCTATTTCATAGGAATTCGGAACCTAAATTCTGTAGAGATATGGAGTCTGAATTTCTAATGAAATTCAGAGTCTGGTTTCATCAGGATTCCGAATCTGAACTTATAAAAGATCAGATTCGAACTTACAAAAGTTCGGAGTCGAACTCATAGAAGTTCAAAGTCGAACTTATAAAAGTTTGGAGTCGAACTTATAAATGTTCGGAGTTGAGATTATAAAAGTTTAGAGTCGAACTAGTAAAAGTTCGGAGTCGAACTTGTAGAAGTTAGGAGTCGAACTTATAAAAGTTCAGAGTATAACATATAAAAGTTCGGAGTCGAAATTATAATAGTTTGGAGTCGAACTTTTAAATGTTTGGAGTCAAACTAGTAAAAGGTCAGAGTCGAACTCATAAGAGTTCAGAGTCCATGATTCGGAGTGGAACTATATAAGAGTTTGTATCCTGAATTCGGAGTGGAACTTCATTACAATTCTCATCCGGAATTATGAGTGGAAATTCATTATAGTTCACATCTAGAATTCGGAGTGGAACTCCATTATGGTTCACATCCAGAATTCGTATCCTAAAAACAGAATGATCTAATTCTTGGCATTATATGATTCCAAGGTTTTGGGTATGAATCTGATTTTTTTACTTAAAAAAAATATTGATATGTATAGGAAAAATCTAGGTTAGGGTGAATTTCCTTAAAGAAAAAATTTTCCTTGTGGAAGTAAAATATCAATTTTCTTAAGTATAAGGTGCTTGTGATTTTCAAAATAAGAAGGAATGGAAAAATCATAAATAGAACCTTATTGAATCAATAATATCCCCCTTTTTGGAAAGAACAAACATCCTTACGAAAAAATAATATAAGGACTTTGAAAAATTTCTATAGACTTTGAAATTAAAACTTTTCTTCCTTTCTTCATGGATGATAGTGAATACAACTAACTCCCCTTTAGGCTTTGAAACTCTAAGGATTGTATTATGATTTTACGGAGTAGGGTTTTCATTATCATGGGAATGAAAAAACATCGTAGTGAGAAACTCCCCATTAATTTATGAATATTTCACTTAGAAAAGTTTCCTTTCTCTATTTTAAAATTTTATTTCTCCTCTTTTTAGTGGTTCTTTTTCCTTCTCCCCCTTAGGAGTAGTTCTTTTTTCTTTCTCCCCCTTTGTGATTTTCAAAAATAATTGAAGGTAATGGAAAATAGAAAGTACTTAAAACATTATTACATAACAAGAAAAGATGAAACCACCCAAAATTTCATTAGAGTTGAGAAAATTTTCACAAGGAAAGACAAATTCAACCAATGATCTGAGTGAGTTTATTTGTCTTCCTTTTGCTTTGGGATCAGCTTATTCAACAAGGTTTTGAGATTCTTCATGTCTCTTTGGCCTTCCTTAGCTTTCCGCTCCAAGGATTTTATCCTTTAATCTTGAACTTTCAAAGCTTCAGCCTGAGCCTTCATGGCCTCTTCCGGCATTTTTATTAACTCCTCTTGCTTTTGCGTCTTTTCTTCAATCTCAATCCGGAAATCTTTTTCCCCTTTTCAGTTCTGAGCTACAGAGTTAAGCTTCCTATTCATATCTCTAACATGTTGATTTTGAGTGCTTTTCTCAATTATCATCTCTTCCTGATGATTCTTGATCTTGTTATCCTCAATTTCAAAGGCATATTTAACCTCATTCTGAAAATTATCTTAATCAGCCATGTCTTCTACAACATTCTTATACCACAAAGTTATTTTTTTCCATGACTTCCTGTGCACATCATAATTTATAAGAAAACTTTTATGGTCGGCCTCAATATTTATACACTTATCTATCACCATGGATAAGTCTTCAGATTCCTGATTCAAACTATGCTGCATCATCTGGTATCTGGAGTCTATGGTGGGGAAAACAGAATGGTGTCCACCAATTTTTTCATAGAATCAACCACAAAATCGTGACCATGTGCTGATGACTCTGAATCTTATAATTTTCTTGGAGAATGTTCTTCTTCAACTTTCACTAGTTTCCTTTTAGAAGAACCACCAACCTCCTTCTTCCTGAAAATCTCTTTTGTTGGAGTATCCATCAGAACTTGCTTCCCCTTGTCAGATTTTGGAATGGGTTGTTCATCTGGAGATTCTTCCTCGCCTTCTAATAATTGTACAATTAGGTCTTCATCTGGTTTCTCCTTTTCTGCCCCTTCATCATGGAAATTATTCTCATAGGATTCTTCTTCATCATACAAAACATTTTCCTTCTCTTCCTCTTGGTTATTTTCATCCTTCCAACTTTCTTTCTCAACTTCCATTCCCAGAGTGGGTAAATTTGTGGATTCAACCTTTTCCTTATACTATTCTACTTTTTTGATCAAATCATCAAGATCATCAGTTCCTTCTTTTTTTTCTTCTTCTTCTTCTTCTTCAATAACCTCTTCTTCTACTTCTTCACCATCTTGTTTTTCCACTTCTTTAACTCCCGCTTTATCCTTGGATTTTTCCGGAGTGACATAGTTCTTACCTGGAGTCTCTGGTAATGAAGTTTGGACATCGAAGGTTTCTAGAATGGGAATTTTCTCAGAATCTATTTCAGTATCTCTTAATAGAGATTTCACCACTTCAGCTTCAGAAAACTTCTTTTTCAACTTCTTGCGTGATTTTCTAATAATCTACAGCTCTCTCTTTTAAGGCCTTAGCCTCTGCATGGTCCAATCCAAATTGTGGATCCCCTTCTTTCCACTTCTCCTTGTCCTCCCTCCACTTGGCTTCCACTTAATCTGTATATGTTCTCTGCTTCTTCGGCTTGGGGGGAGCAGACTGAGTATCCTTATCTTTATGAGTTTTGTCTTCAGCATCCACTTCATTAAGATTTCTCTTCTTCCTTGTCTTTTTAGATGGTTCCAGTGTTTGTGAATATTTCTGAGCGGCCTGAGCCTCTTCCAGAGATAAAGGATAGAATTATTTGGATTCACTAGAAAACCCAATCTTCATCCTCTTCAAAGTATCATCACTAACCATCATAAGCTTACAATTCCAAACTTTTGACTTGCATGAAACTTTAAAAGACTCTAAGAACCGAACTATCATCTTTGATAGTAAAGAAAAGTACATAATGATTTAGGATCTCAAGTTCCCTTCTTTTATATTCTTAATCATAATCAAGACATGCCTCATCAAATTTATCTTCCTTAGATTTACCCAGAAATCTATGACATAGATGTCACTCTTCTTCAGATTATCCTTGTCACCTCTTCTTGGTACGAGAAAACCATGTAACCACAACTATAGAATCTGATTATTCGACGTGAGATGAGAAATCTTAGCCATCTTGGTATCTTTAAGTATAAGACATTTCAATTCATTTACCTTGTTGAAGCTTCCCTGCTCATCCAGAAGCTTATGTGAGCAAAATTCAGCTTCCCCTTCATAAGGTAAACCCACCAAGCTTGCAGCCTTAGTGTAGGATAACTTGTAAGTCTTACCATAGGATTTGAAAGAAAATAAGTCTCTACCATCTTCCTGCTGGAAGGAAACAGACTCGTATAACTCGATAAGTAAGTCTGAATAAACCGGATCTTGTTTCTATGACTTATACAAGAAAACATCTTACCACCCATTCAATATGATATTCTTGGATATAAGAGAATCAAACTTGTAGAAATTTGGAGGAACTAGCCCTTCCTTGAAGACTAAACGCTTTGAAATTGGATTTTTAGATGACATATCTTGAGATGTAGATTCAACAGACATTCAGAGTGGATAGTTCTGGAAGATTCGGAACAGCTTTGACAAAGATCGGAACGGTCCTTATGAAGAGAGTCAGGGCTTCGAGACGCAAAAGCTTTGAAAAACAGATGTGGGACGTCTCTAAGGGTCCCCTTTAAATAGGTGAAGGAGGTGACCTGTGGTCTTCCAAAAACCATCTAACGATTGAAAATCCTTCTGATCTGATCTGACGGTAGAGAACATTCCCGCAAGGAAAACTTGACTCAGATCTTTTGAGGTTTTAAGAAAAACATTTGTATTTAAGGAAAACTTGAATCTGAATAATTTTAAAACTAATAGGAAACTACCAGCAAACAAAATATGACTACAAATATTTAAGTAAGGAAATCATACTTTTCATATTGGCTAGAAAGATTGTTCGTAATTGGAAATATTTTTCTTGAAAAAATACTCATTACAAAAAATCCTCACTACGAAAGTTCATTAAGAAAATTCTCATTACGAAATATTCATTAAGAAATTTCTCATTACAGAAAATTCATTACGAAAATTCTCATTACAGAAAATTCATTTCAAAAATTCTCAGTTATGGAAAATTCATTACAAAAATTCTCCTTACGGAAAATTCATTACGAAAATTCTCAATTCCGTAAAAATCGTTACGAAAATTCTCATTATGGAAAATTCATTACGAAAATTATCACTTTTGGAAATTTTCTATTTCGAGAATTTCCATTCCGAAGATTTCCATTTCAAAATTTTTGTTCCGAGAGTTTCCATTCCGAGAATTTCCATTTCAGGAATTTCCAAAAACTTGTTACGAAAAATTTTAGTTACAAATGTTTGAAAAGAAAAATGTCAATGAAAAATTTTGGTTACACAATCAAGAAAATGTACCCCCCTATGAAAAAGAGTTTATTACTGTAAGGATAATTGTTCAATAAGAAGTTAATAAAGAAGGATTACCTCACGGTTATCATTCCTAACTTATTTTTAATGTATTCAGATTTATCAGAGGGTAAAGATTTTGTGAAAATGTCAGCAAGTTGATCTTGCGTTCCAATAAACTGAAGAATGATATCTCTTTTAAGTGTGTGATCCCTATGAAAGTGATGCCTAATATCTATGTGCTTTGCACATGAGTGATGTGAAGGGTTTTTACTAAGGGCAATGAAACTTGTGTTATCACACAAAATTTGAGTCTTATTAAAACTCAAGCTATAATTTGTGAGTGTGTTGCATCCACAACACATAAGCACAACAACTTCCAGCTGCTACATATTCAGCTTGAGCAGTGGAGAGTGCTACTGAATGTTGCTTCCTACAAGACCAAGATACTAATGAATCTCCTAAGAAATGATATGTTCTGTATGTACTCTTTCTATCCATTCTACAACCACAAAAGTCAGCTTCCGAAAATCTTTTTAAAAAAATCATTTCCAGAAGTATAAAATAATACTAGATCAATGGTTCCCTTTAAGTAGCAAAAAATTATTTTCACTGCCTTTAAGTGAGATTCCTTATGATTAGACTGATATCTTGCACATAAGCATACTAAAAACATTAATTTTGGTCGACTAGCTGTTAAGTATAGTAGACTTCCTATCATACCTCTAAAAGATGTTTGATTTATTGGTTTTCCAACTTCATCAAGATCTAAAGAGTTTGAGGTACCGATGGGAGTACTTATACTCTTAGTGTTGTCATATGCATACTTTTTAAGAAAATATTTAATATAATTATGTTGAGATATATAGGTTCCTTATGGTTTTTGAGAAATTTTAAAACGAAGGAAAAATGTTAACTCACCCAACATACTCATTTAATAGTCAAATTTCTTTAGATTCGTAAAGGAATCAGTTAAAGATTGTTGAGTTGAACCAAATATAATGTCATCAACATAAATTAGAACAATCAAAACATTTTTATTATCTTTATTTATAAAAAGGATTGGATCTGAATTTCCCTTAACATAGTTATTTTGAATCAAAAATCATGTAAGTCTATCATACCAGGCTCGTGGGGCTTGTTTAAGTCCATACAAAGCTTTGGTTAATCTAAAAACAGGATCAAGATGTTTTGTATCTTCAAAGCCAGGAGGTTGTTCAACAAAAACTTCCTTGCGAACATAACCGTTAAGAAAATCACATTTCACATCCATTCGAAAAAGTTTAAAATTGAAGAATGCCACAAAGGCAAGTAATATATGAATATATTCAAGTCTAGCTACTGGAGCATAAGTTTCTTTATAGTCAATTCCCTTTTGATGATTATAGCCTTTAACAACTAGTCTAGATTTATTTCTTACAATGACTCAATTTTCATCACACTTGTTTCTGAAGACCCACTTTACTCCAATAACAGAAGTTTCTTTAGGTATTTCAACCAAGGTCCAGACATTATTTCTTTTGAATTCATTTAGTTCATCTTGCATGGCTTTAATCCAATCATCATCACCTAAAGCTTCCTCAGTGCTTTTTGGTTCTAATTGGGAAAGGAATGCTAGATGTTCTACTTCATTTACTAAGAAAATTATATTCCTTACAGGTTGATTTACATCACCAATGATACTATCACTGGGATGATTCTTATGAAACATCTGACTTGGGTTTTGTAAAACCTGTTCATCAACATAGGGTAGAAAGTCTTCTGGGGTGAATGTTTCACAAGTATCTTCTTGAACATTTTCTTTCCTAGAAAGATCTTCTATCAAAGGTTGATAACCATTTTTTGTAAACACATCTGAGGATGTAGGTAGGGATGGTTTAAAAACAATAGGATCAGATTCATCAAATTTTACAAGCACTATTTTTTCAATAGTATATGTGTTTTTATTGAAAACACTATAAGACTTAGAAGTTGTGGAGTAGCCTAAGAAAATTCTTCATCATATTTTGGTGCTAATTTGTGTAGATTATCTTTAGTATTCTGGATGAATACCTTGCAACCAAAAACCATGAAATAGGAAAGTCTAGGTTTTCTACCATTCCATAACTCAAAAAAAGTTTTATTAAGCAAAGGTCTAATCAAAGCTCGATTTATAGTATAACAAGTAGTACTTATAGCTTCAGCCCAAAAATGTCTTGCTATAGAATATTCACTCAACATGGTTCTAGTTATCTCTTGAATAATTCTATTTCTTCTTTCAACTACACCATTTAGTTGAGGAGTTCTCGATGCTGAAAAGTTATAAGTAATGCCTTTTCTACTACAAAAAGTTTCAAAATCAGAATTTTGAAATTCTCCTCCATGATCACTATGAATAGTTTTTAGTGGAAGGTTTTTCTCATTTTTAACATGGGCACTAAAAAATTGGAAATAAGAAAAACCTTCAGACTTTTTTTCTAGAAAACAGACCCATGCAAATCTAGTGTAATCATCAACTAGAATAAACACATAGTCTTTGCCTCCAATGCTTCCAGTTTGTGTTAGACCAAAAAGATCCATGTGCACTAACTGTAATGCATCAGTTGTTGAGACTTCACCGATTGATTTAAAACTAAATTTATGTTTCTTTACATATTGACAAGAATCACAATCTTTAGAAGAATAAAATCTAAGCTCTGGTAGATCCTTAACTAGTTTCTTCTTAGATAGTTTACATAAGTTCCTAAGGTTACAGTGACCTAGTATTCTATTCCAGAACCAATAATGATCTTCCATTTCACTTAAGAAAGGTATTTCTTGGCTCCTAAGGTCTTCTATGTTTTATGTGTAAACATTCTCTTACCTATTGGCTGAGAGAATAAGTTCTTCCTTGTAATTGTGAACTAAACACTTATCATTCCTAAAATTCACAAGGTATCCTTCATCACATAACTGACTTATGATAATGAGGTTGTGATTAAGACCCTTAACAAATATAACGTTTGAAATCAAAGTTTTTCCAAGAAGAACAATATTACCTATACCAACAATTTCTCCCTGAGCATTATCTCCGAAAGTTACTTTTCCTCCTTTCGTCTTGATAATATTTTCAAACTAGTTTTTGTTACCAGTCATGTGCTGGGAACATCCAATATATATGTACCATGTATTGTTGTTGGTACTTCCTTTACCTTCCTGAGAACAAGAAAAGAGTTAGACTTTCGAAATCCAAACATGTTTGGATCTGGGATTTGCAGAAAGTAAAATTTTGGGTACCCACATCTTCTTAAAAAAATAAGCTTTATGAAAACCTAGAGATTGGTTTTTTTAAAAAAAAATCTTTTCCCAGTGACCACTATATTAACACTTGTTACCAACTGGGGCACTTTGTGGAATAAAATAAATGTTACTAAAAATTGGTTTTTCATGGGTATAACCAAATCCAGATTTGTTTCTTAAAGGTCGTATTTGTGAATACATCTTATCAAAATTTTATTTACCATGAGTAAAGTTTGATAAACATTTCTTTAAGGAAAAAATTTCGGACTTGAGTTTTATAACCATGTTTTTTTCTTCAAAATAATTAGGTTTGTAAATAGTGCTAGGCTCAAAATAAGCTTTTCTTAGAAATTACTATTTCTAGATCATTAGAAAGTGTATTCTTCTCAGAATTTACTTCCTCAAGATTTTTTGAAATACTTATAAAATCAGAATTTTTCCTATCAAGATATTTATAAAGATCTGATATTTATTTTGTGAGAATAGTATTCCTAGAGTTTTCCTTGTCAAGATTTTTATTGAGTTTAGAATTCTCAATCTCAAGAAGTTCAGCAAACCTAGAAACTTATTCATAGTTAGGTAAAGTATTTTCTTCATCAGAAGAGGATTCTTCATCTGAAGAGTTATAATATTCACTGTCATTAGAATTTAAAGGATCATTGGTCAATGATTCACCATTGTGTACCTTATCCATGAAGCAATGATTGTTAATAGGTAGTCTGGCTATAAGACCAAGATTCTTTTTTCCTAAAGATTCATAATCAGAAGATTCATCTAAAGAGTCACCACCATAGGCACTCCAGGTGTCATTAGCTTTTAGAACATTATTAGCTTTGGCTTAATAATACTTCTTTCTTTTCCTTTCAGAATGACTCTCTTTTCTTTCTTTCTTTTTGAGAAAAGGGCAATCCGGTCTAATATGTCTAGCTCTCTTGCATTCATAACATGTAACTTATCCATCTTTCCTATCTTTCCTTTCCTTTTTCTTATACATGGATTAGAAATTTCTCTGCCCAGCTATCTTGTTCATCCTTCGAGCAATATTTTCTAACTCATTCTCTAAGACTTCACTCTCACTAGATTCGAATTGGATAATAACCTTCTTAGACTTGGATCTAGTTACTTTCCCAAGAGTCTTAACTTTCAAATGATTTGATATTGTTGTAAAATCAACAGTACCATTTCCATTCTTCTTTTTGATGTTGTCATCATCTCTCTTCAGTCTTGTTTCATGTTGAAGAAGAGTTCCAAATAGCTCATCTAACGAAATTTGAGTGACATTCCTATTCTCATCAATAGCTGTCCTCTTTGATTCCTACTCAATGGGCATAATATCAATTATCATATCCACAAGAGCTTCATCATCTAGACCTTTATATCCCTTAGATTATAGACTGTTTACAATTTTCAGAAACCTCTGTTGTACTTTACAAATGGGTTCAGCATAAGGAAAACTGAAACCATGATATTCTGCTCTCAACATAGCTCTTCTTGTCTCTATCACTTTGGATGTACCAAAATGTATGACTTCAAGTTTCTTGCATATACAGTTATCTTTTTCACATGAATAAATTTGGCTATATATGTTCCTAGTCATTGAACATAGTAAATTATTGCGTACCTTGTAGTTTAATTGATAATCATGCTTCTCTTGGTTTGTGAAAGCACTAACTTCCTTATCAGGAATTGTATAACCTCCAGTAAGCATTAAAAAAATCTCTACCCTAGTATTGATAACGAAAGTCTTCATTAAATCTCTCCGGTATTCATAATCATTACCATAAAAATTTGGTGTTACTGTAGGATTTTAGTTTTCTATCAAACCAATATTCATACATGCCATCTCTAAGAAAAACTTTGGCAACCAAACATGTTTGTAGGAAAATTTTGTAATCACAATGTTCAGAGTGAACAAGTTCGGAATGAAAATGTTCGGAACAACACTATCTTTCTAATCAAGAATGAAGAACAATGAAAAAGTGATCAAGAAAAACTTATATGTGAGTATAAGTATTTCAGATACCTCCTCTAACACCAATTTTAGGATCGAAATAACGATGTAGATGCTCAATATACAAGAGGGGGGGGGGGTGAATTGTACAGTTTAAAAATTTCATTAAATAATGAAAGATCAAAGTTTAACAAAGTTAAACTAACAAATTCACAACACCTCTAAGACTAATTGGAAATTGGAACAAGGTATGAAGTTACAAACTTCTAATTCTACACACTTTCTTGAATCAGGAAAGTGATTCCAAAAAACAGGTTTCGAAAATATGGATCCGGAAAATGAAACTTAACCAAAGGTTGAAATAATGAGATTCTAACTTAAAGCATATAGAATCTAAACGAATAAGAGTACAAGTGTAAGGAATTATAAGAAGATTATACCTTTCTTAACAATACACAATGCAGCGGAAAACAAGTAGTAAAAATAAAAGTAACAAGATATAAATCTTTTAACCCAAAGGGAAGGGTATCCAACAACCTTGGATGAAAGTCCCTTTATTTATACTTTCAAGCAAGTTTGTCTTACCCACACCAGGGTAAGCCCTCGATATAATGATCAGTGTCTCTGTCTTACTATACCCACAATCCCTCAACTTCAACGTAGTTGGAACCTATGTCTTCCCCGGCAAGGAAGCCCTCAAACATCAAGGTAGTCGGCACCTCTTTCTTCATATCCCCGGAAGTCCTCGAATATAATCACCAACATTCAGAGTCGCACGAAGAAATCTGAACGAGCGGTTCAGTACGCACAAAGCACAAAAAGATTCTCTCTCTAGAAATCACCTTAACATCATCTGGTCTCTAGAGTGATCAAATTCTATATCGATATCTTTCAAATGAGCTCCTATTTATAGGCTCGGTTGGAACGGTCAGCTCCCTCCTCCAACGGTCACATTTTCCTTAAAATTCGGAGGGACCTGTACACGTGTCACTCAACCAACGGTTTGTTAGAAACAGAATGTATGACATCATTTTATAACAAAATATGTATAACTGAAAACACAACATCGTTTTATAATGAAACAAGTGTAAGTATAAGAAAAACTGGAATTCAGAATGTAAGTAAATAAAAGTTCGGAGTCTAACAAAAATGGAATTCAGAGTTTATAATTGAAAGATGTTGGGATTCTGTTTTATAGGAATTCGGAACCTGAATTATGTAGAGATCCGAATTCTAAATTTCTAAGGAAATTCGGAGTCTAGTTTCATAAGGATTCAGAATTTGAACTTATAAATGTTTGGAGTCGAACTTACAAAAGTTCGGAGTCGAACTCGTAGAAGTTCAGAGTCGAACTTATAAAAGGTCAGAGTCAAGCTTATAAAAGATCAGAGTCGAACTTATAAAAGTTCATGGTTGAACTAGTAAATGTTCGGAGTCAAACTCATAGAATTTAAGAGTCGAACTTATAAATGTTCGGAGTCGAACTTATAAAAGTTTTGATTCAAACTTATAAAAGTTAGGAGTCGAACTTATAAAAGTTCGGAGTCGAACTAGTAAAAGTTCAGAGTCGAACTCATAAGAGTTAGGAGTCCATGATTCGGAGTGGAACTATATGATACTTTGTATCCAGAATTTGGAGTGGAACTTCATTACAGTTCTCATCCATAATTTGGAGTGGAACTTCATTACAGTTCTCATCCAGAATTTGGAGTGGAACTTCATTACAGTTCACATCCAGAATTCGGAGTGGAACTCTATTATGGTTCACATCCAGAATTTGTATCCAAAAAACAGAATGCTCCAATTCTTGGCATTATATGATTCCGAGGTTTTGGTTAGGAATCCGATTTTTGTACTTAAGAAAAATATTGATATGTATAGGAAAAATCTAGGCTAGGGTAAATTTATTTAAAGAATAAAATTTTCCTTATGGAAGTAAAATATCTATTTGCTTAAGTATAATGTGTTTGTGATTTTCAAAACAAGAAGGAATGGAAAAGTCATAAGGAGAACCTTATTGACTCAACAATTTATACTATATTAAATTATTATATGAATGGATAAATTACATTGAAAAAAGTTTTTGTGATTTAATTCCCCCCCGGCTTTTATGTTTCTCCCATAAAATTTCATTTTAGATAAATAGGTGATGATACTTATCCTTCATCGCCTCCTCAAGTTCCCATTAGGCTTCTTCATACTTATGATTACTCCAAACACATAGACAAGGTGTTCTGTCCGGTTTTGTAGAACCTTATCTATCTAGTTTAAAATCATTACTAGATAGTCCTTATAAAAGATATCATCATCTAGTTGTACCACCTTTGAGTTAAGTACACCTGAGTGATCTATTATATACTTCATCAGGAGTGATATGTTGAACACATCATGAAATTGAGAAATATTATGTAGAATTTCTGGCTGGTGGGCCACATATCCTATGTGACCAATGATCTCAAAGGACCAATCTACCTTGGGCTAAGCTTACCACTCTTTACAAACCACGTCACTCTATTAAATGGTGATATTCAAACAATAATTTATTTTCATCATTGAACCCCAAGTACCTTTGATGGTTTTCAACAAAGATATTTTTCTAAATTTGACCGTTATTTAATTTTTTTAGGATGGATTGAACCTTATGTATCATATCTTACAAAAGATAAAGTCCAAGTTTCTTTTGTTCACTAACTTTATGATAACAAGATGGAGTTCTAAATCGATTTTTATATAGAGCTTCATATAGAGCTATCAGAATACTTTACTAGAAGCTATTATTTTATGAGAAATCAACCAATGGGAGATCCTGATCTTATCTACCTTTGAATTATAATGATCTTGCTCTTACCATATCATCGAGAATAGTCCTTTTAGACTTGGACATCACTTTTAGGGTGATAGATCATGCTAAAATTTAATTCAGTTCTCAAATCTTGTTTAATACTCCTCCAAAATATAGATGTGAACATGTAATCACGATCAGAGACAACCTCGAGTGGTACTCCATTAGTCTCACCACATCCTTCACATATATCTTGGAAATTTTCAAGTGATAGATCTTCCCAAATAGTGATAATGTGGTTAGTTTGGATGAGTAGTTTCACCACAACCGATATAAAAATATTTATTTCAGATGCCATCCAGGGACCTATGAATGAGTCTATAGTGACATTCATGCATTTCCACACGGTTCTATGAAATGGTTTCATCATCAATTTGGAATTTTCTTTCTCATATTTAACATGATGATATATTAATAGATTTTAGATATAATCTACTTTCTCCTTCATTATTTTATCCCATCAAAAGTGTTCTAGATGATCAAGATACATATTGGTACACCCACGTTGGACTGGGAAAGTTGAGAAATGTCCATTATCTAATAGATTGTTCTTTATCCTATTTCATGAAGGCACACAAAGATTCATTCCAATCTGAATCCAATCATCATCATCTATATGAAATTCTTACAACTTCCCTTCTTTTACTGAATTCACATTATTTTGTTTCTCTGGATCATCTCTTTATTCCTCCTTAATATTCTCTTGGACAGATGTTTAAGAAATAATTTGGGTATGATATCATTTATTCTGTTCCATTATGATTTATAAATCTATTCCTTTCATATACATGAATGTATTTCCATTATCAATCATTAACTCTGATAAAGTATCATATTCTTTTCTTCTAAGACCATCAGCTATGTTTTTCACCCTTACATGATGATAAGGAATTGATAAATCATAGTCCTTAATGAGATCCAACCATCTCCTTTGATTATTGTTGAGCTCATTTTATGTGAATATATACTTTAGGATCATGCGATCATTTTATATGTCATAATTCTCACCATAGAGTTAGTTTCATAATAGTTTCTCTGAAAAAATCATAGATTCTAGCTCTAGATCAAGTTTTCAGTGGTTCTTCTCATGGATTATCAACTTCGACGAGTATTATCCTCTCATATTTTCATTTTTCATGAGTGCCAAAATCAATTCATTTTTTGAAGCATCACTATATATCTAAAAACTTTCTCCACCTTTTGGTAATATGAGTACATGTGAAATTATCTACCTATTCATTAGCTCCCAGAAGCTTTCCTCATTTTCCCCCATACAAATTTCTATTACACTTAAATTTTTGGAATATTCCCCAATCACCTTTGTTTTTAGGGGTCCATAAAAATTACCAAAATTATGATAATGTGTCCCAAGAATATGACTTATTGCATCCAAAACTCATATGCGCTGAAGATAGCGTACAATTTATCCTTAATTTTGTAGAAAGGTCCTTATGTGTTCTTCATGTTCCTCCTTACACTTGGATTAAATGAGAGTATCATTAATAAAAACTACCTAAAATTTGTTGTGGTAATGTCTATAGATTATATTAATCAAATCCCTGAAGACTATAGGGGAATTAATATATCTAAAGGGAATTACTATAAAATCATAGTGCCAACACCTTGTACAGAAGGAAGTCTTCTGAATATCTTCCTTCTTCAGCTTTAGCTGGTGATATCCATAATAGAGATCCACCTTTGAGAAGTACTGGTCTCTTTAAAGATAATCGAATAAGTCAAAAATTCATGGAATTGGATACATATTCTTTATGGTGATCATGTTTAGTTTCCCATAATCAATATATATCCACAATGATGTATCCTTCTTCTTAAAAATGTCATTGGTGAACCCCAAGGTGATGCACAATGGCATATTATCCCTTTTTACAAATTCCATTGTAGCCGCTTCTTTAAATCTTCCTATTTAATAGGATCCATCCTTTAGGAACACATTTAGAAATGAGTATATCTGGATTTGAGTTTTATTGATAACTATACCTCATGATCCGGGGGATGTGTGAGTAACTCTTCTGGAAATACATCACTGTATTCCCTCATAATGGGCATTTCCCATACACTGATATAAGATCCTGGCCATTTCTAGAGTAATCTTGGGCGCAATTTCAGGCACTTTTTTATGTTTTTAATTACCATTATAACAGAGTAGTGTCTTGGGGTGCGTTTGGGTGAATATTTAAGGAAAACCAAAGGAAAGCGGGTTGCGCACGATATGACAGACCATGAGACCAAATAGTACCAATCTTGAGAAATTGGATAGAAATGTCCATACGGTTGGCACACAGTTTTCCTAACCCTGTCCCTCTTCCCATGAAACCATGCACACCATTTTAAATATCCTAAAATATATTTTAAAACCATCGAACCCCCTGCGACTCCTATAATTTGACCTTGTATTGGGCTTGAAAAGATCAATGAGTTCCCAAAGCCCTCCAGAGGGATTCCAAGGTGATACGAACACTATATTGAAATCCCAGATTGAAGATTATCTTTCCTCCCAGTAAGTGGATTTCATCCTAATGATTCTCTTGTTTTTTCCACCATCTTTATTAAATATTTTCATGGAATATCACCACTATTTTCTTGGATATAAAACTATGTATTTAGATCTTTTTTTGCAAGATCTTGATTCCTTTGATCTTAATCTTGGTTTTAGGGACTTACGTCTAGAGTTTGATCGACAAAGTTGTGTCGCTCGAATTTTGTGGGATTTTCATTGTGCTATCATCCCTCAATAAACCATGGTAGGTGGTCTAATATAACTCTTATAGTTATAATATATGATATGTGTTTGAGTATATGAGTATTCTAGTTTTCCCTTGATAACTAAATTCATAAATTGGAGTAATTAAGAATATGGATTTGCCTTGGGAATTACCTTGGTGAATTTAATTGATAATTGAATCACTGAAAAAACGTTGGGGAATTTCCCCAATGGATGTTTTAGAGATTTGATATTGTAATAGAGATATAGTATTTGAGATTTCATATTGTAACTCTATTTGTAAATGTAAGATAATTAATTTTTAGAAATAATTTTGTTCCAAGAAGTTGACCAAAGATATATTAATTGGGAGAATTAATTATGTGTGATGATGTGATCAAAGATAATTAATTGTGATAATTAATAATGAATTGTTGGGTTTTGATTTAAATAATTAATTGTGATGAATTAATTATTAAAAGATAAATTAGTTTATTGATTTATTAACTGTTGAATTAATTAATGGGTTATATAGGCTTAGTTAATTTCTGAATTAACTAATCACCTTTATATGTTTAACTAATCATTGTATTAGTAAATGAATAATGTTGAAAATTCTTATGACATATTGAATGATTAAATGGATGAGCTTTTGTGGTGATAAGCATGGAGTCCTAGTCCAATTAGAATTTGGGACGTGGACATGGTGTTCCTCCCAAATAGTTATCCAAGATTGAGATTTGGGGAGGTATGAAAGACAACCTACAACAAATAATAATTAGAGTGATAGGAATTATGACCTACAATGACGAGATTTGTGGTGCTAGGCATGGCGTCCTACAACAAATGATTAATGATAACAGTGAAAAATCATTCAAATTAGATGTGGGGTTCAAGTTGTTGCGACCGAAACAAAATGATAAATTATAATTAATGATGATTAAAATGAGAAACATGAATAAAACTTTTCCTAATGTGATGATTGATGATTAATTGACAATGTGGTAACTATTTAAATTATGCATTGTATTTATTGATTTATTAAATTTCATGAACTATCATCTTACTGGACTCATTTTAGGTATCATTGGTGGTGGCCTACTAACTTTTACTCAAACCATATTTGGTCTGCCTTATTGGAAGCCGAGAATACATTTTTATTGTGGGGTAGGATAAGGGCAAGGCCCTAGGATTCATTGTTGTTTGGGTTTTGAGCATGGAAGAGGGAACCATATGTTTTTTAGGACCCTTTTTGGGGAATTTATTCCTTTACATTCATTTTCATTGTAGAAACATGGAACTTTCATTTCCATAACATTCTTTTCCTTCCAGTTGATAGATGCATTTTCTAGTTTTTTCTATCATACCTCATGGATATTTTCTGGTTATTTATATATGCTTATGCACTTGGTTAAATTTTATTTTCTTCCATTATTGTTTTGTTATAATAACAGAGGGTATAGTCCCCCAAATACTAACTTACCAGACCCTCGTTGATAGTCATTACCCTTTGGCATACAGTGAGATGCACTTGAGGGAATGTGGCCAACCAGCTCAGGGATCCATTAAGTGGATTCCTAGTTGGGACGTCACAAAGTGATATCAAAGAAGGTTTTCTTTTCATTATTTTTCTTTTGTATTACTATTTTGGGAAAAGGTAGACAAGAGTCTATGAAGATTCAATTCATGGTAATGAGCTCAATCATGTGATTTTCAAACCCATGTACGGGGGAAAATCCATGTTCCCATGGGGGGATTGTTGTGATTATTGTTTTTTTACAGTTGTATATTATTTCACCTTGTGTGAGACACTTTTAGGGTAATGTGATATTTGTTTTAAAAATTGTTTAATTTTTATTCTTGGTCGAAAGAGGCATGATATTTGAGACTATATGCATAATTTTTTTCACTCACGATGGGTTATGGGTATTTTGTTGAACATGAACTATTTTCCTTAATGTGACATTGAAAAAATGAGTCAAAATGAAAATAAAAGGGTGTCTAATGAGATCCTTGATTGATGAAATGGGAATAATTAATTAATCACTTAATTAATTAATTCCAAATAATGTGATTAATTAATGGATGAATTAATTATTGGGAATGAATATTCCCTTTTTACCAAGACTTAGAAGTAGGATGGTTAAGGGTAGTGAAAATGCCTCGGTGTTGATTGTGTGGCGAGAAAGAGTGGGGAAAGTTATGTTGAATCATGTTGTGTTAGTTTCTCATCTTATTTAAATTTTATAAGGTTGTGTTATGAGACTTAAGATGTGTGTTGGGATTTATAGGAATATTTCTAGATGAAGCTTGTTGATGGAGATACCAATGGGTTTGTCACGGAACAAACTTCCAAACATGGAGTTTGAGGCACCCTTGGAGAAAGTTGTGGAAGAAAAAGAGTTGTTCTGAGAGAACATTTCTTGTTTCACTAAATTAATGGATATACACCTAGTGCAGGTTCGGAAAATCATGTATGAGTTGACAAGAGAGTTTTAGCTGCAACACCCTCTTACTTTTACTAGAGATAGTGGACCTAGGGAGATGAATTCTGGATTGAATCTATAAAGACGATAATTTACCATTTGGAGACTCCACCAGAGATGAGGGTAATGTTTGATACTTATATGCTATAGAGCTCAGTGAAATTCTTGAGATACATTCAGGTATGATCTAGAAAAACTAATGAAATTTTATGGAAGGAATTTTTTGTATAAGTTCTTAGGAGCCTTCTATTCAGACACACATAGGCAAGAGAAGGTGTCAAAATTTATACATCTAACACAAGGAAGCATGTCCATAATGGAGTACACTAAATGTTTCACAGAAGTACATATTTTTCTCCAGCTTTGGTGGAAGAAGAGGCATAATAGGAAAAACAATTACATGATGGACGTGAGCGTGAAATTAAGTCCCCAGTAAATATCCTTAGGCTAAATAAATTTTCAAAAGTAGTTAATCAGGATCTGATTTCGGAGGGGAACCTAAAAGAGGCTTCTTGTACTAGACAGGTATCTGGAAAATCAGGGATTGTTCCTTCCATAAGAATGAAGGGCCATCACATGAATCATATTCAAGACTGTGGGAAGCATGTTGGGAAGTCAGGAGGAACCGTTTCACATGATATTTAACATGTGTTTTTCCACTAGTACATTAGTCATGGACATTATCATACACATTGTTCTCAACCACCATTGGAGTGCCAGTTTTTTTGGAAGACGGGACACCTAAAGATGTTTTTGTAGAAATTTGTGGAAGGCTGGTGATGAGGGGGGAGTAAAGCAGAGTAAGAGTGTGGGAAGGGGGTCTTCTACACCATACAGGTCTGGAAGCTAGAGTTCTAGTAAAAGAGGCTATATAGGAAGTGGACGTGGTGCTTCAATTTATGAGACCCTATATCAGCAGAGTGGATCTACTGAGGGGAGTCAGATGACACCACAAGGAAGAGGGGTAGGAGAGTTACATGCATTGTAGCCTATACATTTGGGGAGTGAGGCTAGTCTATCGATAGTGATAGGTTCTAAAATAGTCTCTTCTATATTAGTTACATCCTTTTTTGATATTGGTGCCTCTCATTCCTTTATATCTTCAAATGTTATTAGTGGTTTGAGCCTGGAGGTGGATTCCAGAAGAGGGATGATGGATATCGATACACTATTAGGAATACGGACTAGTGATATCTGTTTATGTAAGGGATGTTTGATTGATATCAGAGAGTATCGTTACCTTTGGGATATCTATGTCCTTGATATAATGGGCTTAGACCTGATTAAGAGTGTGGATTAGATAGTCCCATACCAAGCCCACATTGATTAATACCACAGGAGAGTGATATTTATATCTTTTGTGTGTGAACAGTATTTCATTCATGGACAATGGGATATCCTTCTATGCAGAGCTGGGCCAATTACTCAGCAACTAGGAGACACCACAACCCATGTTTCTAGACTTTTGTTGGATGATGGGAGTGGTAGGGAAGATGTCCTTTCATTAATAGTGGAACTGTTTCAAGATGTCTTTCGTAAATACTTTTTGGGGTTTTGAACTGAGAGAGATGTTGAATTCACATTTGATCTAATGTTGGGGGCTGAGAAAATATCTATTCCACCTTACAAAATGGCTCCGACTGAGCTTCGAGATCTCAAAAAATGTAGTTTGAAGAGTAAGAGGTTAAAGGGTTTATCCTTCAATCTCCGTCACATTGGGGATCACCATTTTTGTTTAAAAAGAAGGCCGACCGGAGTCTAAGCTTGTGTGTCTATTACCAGAAGATAAATAAAATGACTATGAAGAACAGATATCCTATTCCATGTATTGATGAATTATTTGACCAGCTGAAGGGGGTTAGTGTATTTTCAAAGACCGATCTAAGATCCGGGTATCATATGGTGAGTATTTATACTTATAATATACCATGAACATCCATCAAGAGTAGTTATGGACTTTATGAGATATTCATAACTTCATCTGGCTTGAAAAATGTTTCAGTAGCGTTTATGGCCTTGATGAATAAGTTCATTCATCCATACTGAGATTGGTTTGTTGTGGAGTTTGTAGATGACATCTTAGGGTATTTTAAGCCTCATGATGACCATGATCATCATTTTGACATCATCCTGGGTACACTGATGGAGCATCACCGATATGCCAAGCTATCTAAATGTCTGTTTTGGATTGATAGGGTACACTTTTTGGGGAATATAATCTTGGAAAATGTATGGCAGTTGACCAAGGAAAAGTACATGCGGAGATTTCTTGGGATCATCCCAAGAATGTTTCCGATATTTGAAGCTTTCTTGGATTAGTTGGTTATTATAGGAGATTCATCCATGACTTTTCTAGGTTGAATGCATTGATTGCTGGTATGACAATGAATGGGGTAATGTTTGTTTTGGTAGAAGCATGTGAAAATGCATTCAAGGATTTGAAGAAACACTTGACTTCAGCACTAATTTTGATCTTACCCGATCCAGGTGAGGAGTACACGGTGTATTGCGATGCTTTTAGGGTTAGACATGGAGCTGTGTTGATGAAAGGGGTAGAGTTAAGGCTTATGGGACTCCAGAGTTGAGGACATGTGAACGAAACTACCCTATTCATGACCTCGTGTTGGCAGCCATGGTTTATGCTCTTACGTTTTGGTGACACTATCTGTTAGGTGGAAATTTTATATTTTTTATGGATTAAAAAGAATGAAGTATATCTTTTCACAGCACGACTTGAATCATCGACATCGAAGATGGGTGGAGTATATACAATATTTTGATTTTGACCTACATATACACCCAGAAAGGGGAATATTGTGGCTAATGCTTTGAGTAGAAAAACTCAGACTCTGTTGGAACTTGAGTCAAGTGCAGAGTGGAAGATGATGACTTTGCTGGCCGAAATGCACGTGGTAGTTTAGTAGAGTCAGAAGGGGATGAATCTAGTTTCTATAGTAGTGGATTCTACACTCTTGAGATGGATTCGAGATAGAAAGTGTGAGGATCTGGAGTGTTTATTTTTTAGGGAAAGCTGTGTAGGTGGGGAGACACCTTCATACTAGAAAATAGATGATGATGAGATCATCTATGTGAAAAATAGGGTTGTTCTGCTATGAGTATGCATGAAGAACTCATGAAATAATTTCATGCATCAAGGTGTGTGGTACGTCATGGAGGGAAAAAGATGTATCATGACCTTCAGTGGTATTTTTGGTGGTCATGCATGAAAAAGGATATAGTACGGTTCCTAACAAGATTTTTCATTTGTTAGAAGGTGAAAGAAGATCATCAACGACCTAGAGGCCTATTACAACTGCTACCTATTACAGAATGGAAGTGGGATGATGTGACTATGGACTTCATAGTAGGAGCTGCAAATAATCTTAAGAATAATAATTTTATTTGGGTCATTGTGGACTGATTAATGAATGTAGCACACTTCTATCCTATCAATAAAACTTGTATGGTATAGAAGTTGGGAGAACTATACGTGACAAAGATAGTTCTTTTGAATAGGGTGACATAGATTGTAGTTTCAGATCACAATTCACACTTTACTTCACACTTTTGGAAGGGCTTACAAAAGGAGGTTTGTATATAGGTTCTATTACATACAACCGTCCACCCACAGACAGTTGGTTAGTTGGAGCATACCATAAATGAGTTAGAGGATACGTTGTGTGCACGTGTGCTTGACTTTGGTGGTTCTTGGGAGAAGCACATGGATTTTGTGCAGTTCACCTATAACAACAGTTATCAGGAAACTATACAGATGGAAATACTTGAGGCACTTTACGGTAGACCTTGTAGATCACTACTATGTTTGTTAGAGGTGGGTGATTTTGAGCTTTTAGGACTATGTATTGTTCTGGAGACATCGGAGCAGGTGAAATTGATTCAAAAGCCTATGGCTACAGATCATAGTAGGAAGAAGTCATATGCTGATAAAAGGATACAATCCCTATATTTTACAGAGGTTGATAGTGTATTTGTTCATGTATTTCCTAGATTGAGGCACCACAGGATACAGAGATAGGTAAATTTAATGCCCAGGTTTGTGGGAACGTTTGAGGTGATGAAGAGAATCGGGCCGGTGGCATACTGATTAGCACATCCACAAAAATTCAGCACTATGCATGATGTTTTTCATGCTTCACAACTACAATGGAATCACCCTGACCCTTCCCAAATGATTGATGTGGAAGAGGATCATCTTGAGATAGATTCATCCTTTGTGGAACATCTGATACTTGTGCTGGGTCACAGGGAGAAAGTGTTCTAGGGAAAAATTGTTCCTTTAGTTCATGTGTTATGGAAACATGGTAATGTTCAAGTGGAAATATAGGAACATAATGTATACATGAGGGATAAATGGACCAATATTTTTGGCTTAGAATTATAGATATTTTCGGGAGTGCATCTTGAGGATGACCTGTTATAAGGTGGGGAGATTGTAAGATCCCAAACTTTTTTGGAGTCATATCATGCACATTTTCTGGTAATTTGTTTATGTTTTTAAGTATCATTAACATGAACTAGTTTCCTAGTGTGTGTTTGTGTGAAATTTTAAGGGAAAATAATGGAAAATGGGATGTTCATGGTTTTTTGAACAGTTTAAAAACCCGTGCAACCAAACTGTGCCAAGCATGCGAAATTAGACAGTGGGGTCAAGACGGTTTGACAAACCTTGGGACCAAACCATGAAAACCATGTGAAAATAGGTTGTGGAGTCCACAGGGTAGGCACACGGTTTTTCCAACTATTCTCCTCTGCCCAAGAAATATTGCGCGCAATTTTTAATATCCAAAAATCACTTTTATAACCACCCGAACCCCACGAGACTCCCATACTTTCACCTTGGCTCAGGATTGAAAAATTCTAGTTGTTCTGAAATGCTTATAGATGGATTCAATTGTGATATAAACACAGTTCTCTGAGATTGAAAGCCCGGATTGAAGATTTACTCTGCTCCCAGTAAGTGGATTTCATCCCGATGCTTCTCTTTCTCTTTCCTCCATCTTTCATGAATCTTTTCGTTGATGATCTCCACCGTTTTCTAGGATCAAAACTTTCGGATTTAGATATAGATCTAGTATTGAAAATATATATCTATTTTTGAAAGATCTTGATAGATTTTTTCTTAATTATGGTTTTAGGGACTTCGAACCTGATTTTGATCAATGACGTTGCGCCACTCAGATTTTGGAGGATTTCTGTTTCTCTAACATCCATCAATAAACCATGGTATGTGGTCTAATAGAACTCACATTATCATGATTTATGACATGTGTATGATTTTATGAATTTTATCTTTTCCCTTGATTATTGAATTCCAAAAATGGACTAATAATGAATATGTATTTGACTGGAAAATTATGTTGGTGATTGTAATTGAAAATTGAAACATGGAAAAATGATGGGAGGGGGGGGGGTCCCAAATTGATCCTTTGGAGTTTTTATATTGTAATTGAGATATAGTAATTTTGAATTGATATTGTAATTATGATTATCTATATAAGATAATTAAATGTGAGAATTAATTATGTTCCATGAATATGACCAAATATTATTAATTGGGAGAATTAATTATGTGTCAAGATGTGATCAAAGATAATTAATTGTGAGAATTAATTAAGACTTATTGTGTTTTAGTTTTTATAATTAATTGTGTGGAATTAGTTATGGATATAGGATTTTGTTGATTGATTAATTAATTGATGAATTAATTAATGGGTATTATGCTAAGTTAAGTTTGGAATTACCTAATGGCCTTTAATATGTTTAACTAATCATTTGATTAGTAAATTAATAATGTGAAAATTATTATGAAGTAATTAATTATTAAATGGATGAGATTTTGTGCTTCTTGGCTCGGCATCCTTGAACATTTAGATGTTGGGACATGGACATGGTGTTCCTCTCAAATAGTTATCCAAGCATGATATTTGGAGTGCTATTTATGACGACCTACACCAAATTAGAATTCAAGTGATAGGCATGATGACCTATACTCATGATATTTTTGGTTCTAGGCATGATGTTCTACATCAAATTATTAATGATAATAATGAATGATGATTCAAATGAGATCTGTGGTGCTAGGCATGACGGCCTACACCAAATGAAAAATGCTAATGAATGATGATTCAAGTGGAAAACATGAATTGAACATGGTCTGATGTGATGATTAATGATTAAATGATAATGTGGTAACTATTTAAATTATGAATTGTATTTATATCCTTATTAAATTTCATGGAGTATCTTTTGAATGGAATAGTTTTAGACACCATTGGAGGTGGCCTACTGAGTTATACTCAAACCCCATTCGGGCCGCCTGATTGGCACCAGTGAAGACTTTATTATTGCACGACAGGATAAGGGAAATGCCCTAGGACAGATTTCTTTTTGGGTTTGGAGCATGGGAGAGGGAACCAGATGTGGTTTAGGACCCTTTTTTTAGTTGTTGTGTCATTACATTAAATTTCATTGTAGACACTTGGAACTTCCATTGTCATAGAATGATTTACCTTCCAGTGGAATATTGTATTTTTTTTGTTCTAACTATCATATGTAATAGATCTATTATGGTAATTTATATATGCTTACGCACCTGGATAATTGTTATTTGCTTCTACTGGTAATTTATTCTGATAAAATATGGAATAGTCTCCCTATGATCGGCTAACCAGACCCTCGCAGCTAGTCGACACATTCTGGCATACGGGGAGGTGTGCTTGAGGGCATGTTGCCAACCAACCCAGGGAACCGTTATGTGGATTTCGGGTCAGGATATAAAAACTGATACATTCAATTTACTCAACCATTTGAACATGGTATGATTCTTCACAAGGATTTAACAACCACAACGTTGATGGATTTTCCAACAAAGATTCATGATATTCCTTGAATTTGTTTAGGAACACGAGATGGTTCAGAATATGAAATTATATTTAATTTCCCTAAAATTTTATATGTGTTATATATAATGAGATCCAATACATTCCCATTATAGCGTCAAATTTCAGCAAGGGAAGTTTTTAGAGATTTACTAGATGAATCTTCCAACCAATTCACATATGAGAAGAGTCCAATACCTTGGTTATAATGGTTTAACCACCTGGTGTTTTTATAGATATATATACTTAATATGCTTGGGGAATAAATTAATTAGTTTTAGAAAACATGATATATATAAAGGAAACCATTGAACCAATATAAAATATGAATTCTTCTATTATTTAGTGAATATGAAGTGTACCTTATAAAACATTGTTTTCTTACTCCACATAAACAGTAGTGTTTGTATAAGCCTTTCCTTTCCCCTTTGGATTTGGTGGATTCTAATTCGGATTACCCTTAAGGACTTGAGGATTAGTGCACTAGCTTGTATGCTGACTTCTCTCCCTACAGTTATAACATTGGTCAATGGGTGGTTCACTCCTTTCTTCCACCACATTGTCATGCTTCCTCAGGTATTTTTTAAATTCATGAGTTTGGTTTCTTTCTCTCCAACAAGTGAAGAATTTCACTATCCCATTGACACAGTTCTCATTATTCTCTTTCCCACATTTTTTGACGTGGGAGTATTTGTGGTTTCTTTCCACCATTCTCAATAGATCCTCTACCTTGAAACTCCATATTTTGTTTCGTGTCACCATATCCATGGGACCATTATAAAAATTGCATCTCCACTTTGATATCACATCAAAAATATTCTTTATAACTCCCAAATTCTCAAATTTCGAGTTCATTTAAAAGGTTTAGTTTTCAATCACTAAATAATATATCAATTTTGATATCATTATTGTTAACTAAACCTAATGTGTACCTTAATATCCTGTTGAAATTTTATTCATAGGCCATGATAAATTATCTTTCCCTTTGCTCCATCTCTATGAATTTTTCTCCATATTTTTATGAATACTTCAAGAGAACTACCTCTTAAGAAACATTATCTTAAAGTCACCCCACTCCTTTTATTAAATTTTTTTACTTCGGCTTGGTGTTCTTAATCAAAACTAACCATTGGTCGGCATATCCTTCTAAATAATAAATGATCATAATTACCTTATCAATATCGTAATACTAAAGTACATAAAATATATTCTCTATAGAGTAGAACCACTATATCATGACTAGTGGATTAGAAGTTCCAATAAATGTTGGTGGTTATTACTGCATAATGAACTCAATATCTTATTGCTCCCCCTTAGGTTAAGGTGGACATTCTAAATTATTTAGTTTATTGTTAATAACCTAAGAAAACTGGGTATGAATCACCATGAAATTTTGAACCCCACACCCCATGGAACTAGGGATGTCATTCAGGCGATCCCTACATTATCCTTCATAAGGGTTTATTGACATGGTATTTTTTAGTTCCTATCATTTTTTTAAATAGAAAAAATTTGAAAAAACACAAGTTATCAAATCATGAATAAATATTTTATTCCATTACTCAATTAAGTCTTGAGGCACGTCTTGTGGGATCCCTATGTTTATAATTTTATAAAACAATGATTCATGGAATGTTTCTTATAATTAGTATAATAATAAGAGATTTCATTAATATTCTCTATTCTTGGGTCACATATTAACTAAGTCATGGTCTGATTACAACTATAGAGACCCTTGTTTCACTTATATGACTATTAAATCACGTTAAAGATAAATAACCGATATTATTAAAAAAAATAATATTCAAAGGTTTCGTGTCTTGGGAAAATTAAGAGCATACATAAAAATGTCATAATAAAACATAAAAAATATTTAATTCCTTATTCTCTAGATTTTTATTGGCCCTTGAATTTTCCATATTACATTTAGTCACTTGAGGATATACATCAAAAAAGAAGAAATATAAAATCCCAATAAGAGGATAGATAAGAACATGAAACATTATATCACTAGTGAGCATCATCAACATCATGATAACATATGCATGGGATCATCATCAAAATCTAGTCAGGAATTCTTATATAATGGAATGGAATGTGGAAATGTATAAAAATGAAACATCATGTCCTAGTGGTCAACTTCTACACATAGTTCTGAACAAAGATAAAATCATGTTCATGCATATCTAAAGTTTTATAAGGATATACATCATATTAGATAATGCATTAGAGTGCTATTTAAGTCTGGTCACACCTATCAAATCATAACATTTATATTAGTCTAAATAATTCTAGGCACATCTGTCGCATCATAACATTTACATTATCATTCATGCCACATAGAACGTATATCAGTCATGAACATAATATAACCCATTGAAAGGAATGAGGTTTATTTTTTAAATAATAAATTCTTTGTAAAAGTAAAATGGAATAATATTCTTGGTATAGGAATCATCAATCTTGAGTGAAGAAGAAACAATCTCAACAAAAGTAAAGTTGAGTTTTTTTAGGACGATTTATTTTGGAAAAAAATTGTTTTTCATAAACTCAAGTATAAAATTTATATCCCAAAAAGGGAAAGTGTAGAAGAATTAAATTATATTTATGGACCATTAAATGAATATACATACTAAAATCAGTGTGAAATAGTAAAAAACCAAGGAAATGGAGTTGGGTTCTAGAATCCCCTTACCTTATGTACGAATGATTTATTCACATTAATATTTGATATCAGCACATTAGATTCATTAATTAATAAATAAAAAACCTTTTATTTCTGAATTTTATTCATTTTGGTTTTATTAAGATTATTTATGGGCTTTTCAATGAGTTAAATATTTTAGTTTTATCATTCAAAAGTGTACATTTTCATTGTTTTTGTGATCATTTTACTTTTATAGATGAATGAAAGTTCATCTAAAATGCGGATAAATTTTTTTTATATGTAATTAATGATCTTAAATAGGATTAAATTATTTTATAAATAAATTTTTTATATGTAATAAGGATTAATCATTTGATAAATGTTTATAATGAACATTTTAGGTTAATTTTGGCGATTTTTTGATCATAACGTACTCATTTTGTTTTATCATTCCGTATTATTTAGTATGTTAGTTATAGATGATAAATAGGGGTTTAAAGTACATTTTATAATCTTTTTCAACCATTAAAATGGTTTTATAACAATGTTTTATGTAATTAAAGGAAAATGAAAGGGTATTTCCCATGTTGTCGATCAATTGACACATCATGAGTGATGACTTCATTTTTAGAATAAAAGAGAGTGGGAAGAGTTTGATGATGGGTATTCAATTAATATGATATAATTATATTATGTAAAAGATACTAGACTCCTAATGATCATTTTTCTAGAGAAGTTTACGAGAGAGAGGAAAAAATGATAAAGAAATTAAAAGAAATTAAATGAAAAAGGGGGAGGATTTTATATCTTAAATCTATCCTCCTTGGGAGCCTCTTTAGGGAAATTATTTTTTTATTTTGATGATACTTTGGGATCTCATATGTTGGGTATGGTCTTTGGATGATCATTCAGAATATTTTGGACCAGACTCAAACCTTAGAAGGTGTGAGGTGAATAGGTGCTGAGAGTTGGTATTTATAAGGGATAAGATGGGTGTTTCTCATTATTTTAATCATTAATTTATTATTTTGGATCAATACTCCAACTACTTTGGGATTAATAAATATAAATACCTAAATAATGAATTATGGTTCAATATTAAGGTGCTTACATCAACCTTACATATAAAATGACACAAAATTCATATATTTAGAGTTTATCGAAGATTATCGTATTTTATTATTCATAAAAAATAAATTATTTTTAGAAAAATACAAAAAATTCACCGTTAAAATTTTTTAATGTGAATAATTCTATTATTAAATCCATTTTATGAAAATAATTTTATAAATATGAGAAATTTAAATTTTAATTAAAATATTAATTTACTCGAAAAATTCAGACTTTAAAACTGTAACGGATTTTATAAAACTTTTTATAAATACTTAAGGTCTCAAAAAATTATCATAAAATTATAAGACATAAAAATATTAATTTATGAATATATTTTATGAAAATATAATTTCCATTAAAACTATTAAACTAATCATAAAATTTTAATTGAATTTTTATGACTTGCGTAAATACAAACACTTCGTTAATATTTTCTTGAACAATTTTTACATAGACTATGATATAACTATACCAACCATTAAATTTACGATTAATTTTTTTACTTTTGTGGGTGAGGGTACTATTCATTTTTTAGGTTTAGTATTCATAAGGGTCATATTATTATTCCTATCGTCATGTTACTATCTCATCAACATGGGTTTCTTAACATCTAGAAATACATCTTATTTCCTTATTTATTTGATTATAAATTTTTTATTATGGTTTATAATTGAATTTTTTTGGTTAATAGTATATAAAATTATTAGAATAAGGGAGAAATTCCATTTTTAAATGGCTCGGTCGTTACATTAGTCCACACCTACACACGAACAATGATATTATTTTTCATTGGATTAAATTGTATGAAAATGGTTGATATAATATATTTAAAAATTAAAATTATTTCCTAAATATATATATATATATATATATAATTAATCTGAAATTATACGCATTGATCAGAGGTGGTGATAAAAAAATGAACTACATCAGTTCGTGAGGTGATAGTTCACCATAAACATGAATGATGGATTCAATACCCATTTGATGAAAGTGAGAAATGGTTATAGGTTATGATATTAAATTAATGAAATATCAGAATATTTAATTCATGGGTTTAATTATTTAATAATTTTTTAATAATATCTAAATAATTTATATTGTAATTAAAAATATATCATTTTGTTAAAATTCATTTCACTTTTTAAGAAAACATTTTTATCATTACATTGTAAGGCCTATAAGGTAGGTATTGTTCCAGAACTAATACCTATATAATGTGGGTAGGGATTTTATTTAATTAATTTTTAGGTTTTGGATGATAAAAAATGATCATTAAATGTGGATAAGAGAAAATAGGTGGTACCTATTTATATGTGAGGAGGGTATTCCTTGAATTTCCTAAAGTATTATATTAATATAAATTAATTGTCATGAATAAATGGAGAAAATATATATATTTATAATACATGATGATTATGTATCTACATAATCATATCCAAAAAATATCATAGTTTTAGATGATGTTTTTATCTTTATCACTTAGTTTTAACCTCAATTAACCATTTTGATAATTAACACAATATCTAGGGTTTTTACTTTTTAGGTTTATGAAGGTTACAATAAAATAATTAATAACCCTTAAGTGGACTGTGGTAGACATTTTAAACCAAATTGAATTAAATTTTATGAACATAATATATTTTAGGAATTATAAATCATTTAATTAATTTTTTTACATAACATTTCTTTAATATAATTTTGGTAGTATTCCTTTAATGCGACATTAAATATGACACTAAAACATTTCAATTTAAAAATAATAAATTCATATATAAAAAATATGTTATTTTTAACTACATAATTCTTATGACACTAAAAAAACCCCAAAAAATATTTTTAGTGGTATTAAAACTATTTAACTTATTTTTCTAAAACTTTCACATGCAACATGTCATTGTTGGTTAAGTATTTAATGTAATTATTTAATCACTAAAAACTATAAATAAAATACCATCATTAAAAAAATTCTATCTTTTTCAAATAAAAATTCATAACAAAGACTATATAGTTTTTACCCCTGTCAAAAAGTATAACATATTTTAAAAACAACAGATTAAAATTTTTTACTATATATTTACATAAAATAACATTAATGATATAGTCTAAGGAAAGATGAAATTAATTTCCGTATTTTATAATATTTTATGTGATTAGAATAATAAAAACATCCAATAACATACAAAAAATGTTTTATATATTTTACGCTTTATCTCATAGTTAATCTAGTTTTAAATTATTCTAATTACAACAAAGATAACTTAAATTTTTTTATTGATAACTTCATTAAATTTGCCATAATTAAAGTTTTTAAAAAAAAATTAATTTGATTCAAAATATGGAATAAATTTATTCATTTACAATTTCAAATGGTGTATGAAATTATATTAAATATAAGAACAAAAAATTCATGTAAAACAGTTTCTGTGGAAAATAATACATTTTAGAGTAAAAATAATTTCACCTAGATATCATGTATTAAATAAGGTGACATTAAATTTATTGGTTAAATAATAAAATAATACAATTTTTAGAAATATTTATCATAAAAAAAAATTTAATGGTATCATCCAAACATTTCATTATATACAATGATCTAAAAACATTTAAATTTGAATTAAATGTAACTTATTATTATAAAAGTATTTTCTTGGTTCCTAATTTCAAAATAATGTTTCAAAATAAATAATTTAACTCTTTAATAATATATTTTATAAACAATCACTCTTCTAGTAGGATAAATAATAGTTTTAGATTTATATTTCAGTTTTAACCCATATTTTAACCTTGTTTACCCCATTACCCATTGCTAGTGTGATAAATTTCACCAAAATTACTATCCATAATGCTAGAAAAAAAGTAAACTATTTTTAAGATTTTTACCTCATGATTCTAAATATTGAATCCATTTTTCAGGGTATAATTTTAATAATTTATAGAATATAATTTTACATTTAAATACCAAATGCAATGAAATTTTTTTTTAAAAAAATATGTTATTAAAACTAATAATGCCTAATTCTAAAAACTAATATCATAGTGGTTATATTTTAATTAATTATATTATAATTAATTAAATACCAATTATTCTTGTTTGAGATAAAATTATTATAATAATGTGGATTTTTATTATCATGAAATGATTTTTTTAAATCTGTATTTTTTATAATCCACTGTAAAATAAAAAAATTTAAAATATACCCAACATTTCACCCTACAAATATTTTTATATGAAGAATAAAAAATGTTATAATTTTATTCAAAAAAATTATAATGGTTTCCAGAATTATAAATAAAAAAGTCTTAGAAAAATATAATAAATTACAATTTTAGAAGAAAACATATTTTTGAGGCATATAATGACATTAATTAAAAATTGAGTACATATATATTATGAATTAATAAATATATTAGGATTTTGAAATATCTTTATATATGTTTTATATTTTTTTAATTTATATTTTTACCCTCAAATTCAATGGATATGATATAACTCTAATATTTACATATTAATTTTTATGTGTTTGTTTAAACCCGGTGTTGCAGATCATATATGCTATCGAACATATACATATTTTTATAAGTCAGAGTTTCATACTATTTTCCTTTGTTATATCCATACCAAATCCACATCCACATGTAGTATCCAGCTAGGGATGTAATTTTTTTTGTAGCCACTCACTCTATATTTTACTAAAATTTCAGCATATTTTCCAACACTTAGACTCATACCTAGGGTTCAAACAAATGTATTATAATCCAAATCCAATAAAATAAACAATCTTTATCATAATATAAATTATATAAACCAAATAATTTTTAACATAGTTTAATATAGTTTTAATCATAATTATACAATAAATAAAAAATGATGATCAAAAGTCCCAATGACATTAGAATGTTGTGTATTTAAAACATTGAGATAAAACTACAATAAAATGTCTTTATTTTAATTTCTAGAGTGAGATCCAAGATTCCTCTGACCTCCAAAAACCCATATAGGGTAATATGTGGAATACATAGAAAAATAAGGATGCATCAAAATTCTAGTAATGAAATGAAAACGATAAGGAAGAATTTCATGTTATTAAAAAGGCATGACATGATTTCATAAAATATAAGGCTCATGAATAACAATATATAAGGATATAATAAAGAACAATGCATCAAAAGATCTTTTAATATATGAATATTCTATAAATATTTATTAAGTCATACGAATAAGTTAATACTAACCTCTAATACAACATTAAATGATGGATAAAGTCTCATCATGGATTAGAGTTTGTTCCTAATCCCATATACACACTTGCAGAAGCCAATAAGCCATATTAGGATAGGTTTATGTAAAATTTCAGGGTCTATAAGAAATGAAAGAGATTTATGACTTGATACCACACAAGCTTTTCATGATATAATACATCTATTGAAACTTCACATTGATCTGGATAGTCAATAATAGTATTTTGTTCTGGGTTGTGAATTATTTTTACAAATTTGTTTTGAAATGGATTCAGAGAGATAAGACTATATAGATCTTATGTGGTCCAAAAATAGTCATGAAAAAAATTATAAAATGGGACTTCTCCCAAATTTTACTTTGAATTGGACTATACCATTTGGAAATTTTCACCAATAAAAATATCCCCAAATATTCAATTAGAAATAGTGTGATGTTCATCCACCTCCATGTTAAGAAATATTCAAATCTTGTAAAAAGATAATCAATGGGTATTTTTATTATAGAAGGGGTTACAGTTTTCAACTGATGATATATGGGGATTTTTCCATGCTAGATTTCTTATTAAATTTTAAGAATTTCACCTCCACGTTGCAAATAAAACTGTGGTAACATGTGGACTAACTAGACAAATTAGTGTACTTACTCTACACCACACATGATGAGCACATCACATAAGAGTTTGGAGGCCATAAAGGATCTTTGTTTTGGGACCTTAATTGTTGATCGTGTCAAATAATTTTGACATGGGAATATGTAATCATCATTTAAGAACAAAAAATGATGATTCTAGTCCATTATTTATATATGAACAAAATGGATACAAACCATCAACCATAAACAAGATGTCTCATTAGAAATATTACATGACCATGTTATTTTACATGATATAATACCTTTAATTATAATAAAAATAATCATGTGATAAAATGATCATAAAATATAATAAGTGAGTCCATTTTTTCTATGAGAACATAAATTGAATTTAAAAAAATGATTTAATCGTTGGATATAATTAACACTCAAAGTGGGGTTTTTTCATGGAGTAAAATACATAAAAATTTTCCTCAAAAAATTCATTGATGATTTTGATAGAATCCACATTACATTTTGAATAATATGTTCTCACCACCAAACCACTATTCTAGAAAATGATTTTATAGAGTTTATATCCCCTATTATTGGATAATAATATCACAAAATTTAGATCCCACATACATTATCATTATAAAATATGATTTTTCCCATACATTACACGAATCACTTTGATGAAGATTAAATACTTTATTACATTGTAAATAGTATGGTTTTTGTTTCTGGAAATGATTATAGAAATGAAAAAAGTAAAAGAAATTTTAATGAAAATTATTTTTGAAAGATGAGAAAAAATAGTGTTCAATGAATAACAATAATTATGAAAAATAGTTTCCTTTTATAAATGTAAATGAAAACCCAAAAATTTTAAATTCAATTAAATAAATTATCCTTTAATATTAAATCACAACAAAATAAATCAAATAATTATTGGGAGAATTAACTTTATTTTCTACTAATCTCTCCATGCACAAATAATCCATGAATTTCTGCAAAAAATTACCTCACATTATCCTAATGAAATTCCCATTTATAGAAAGGGAAACCATAATTTTTCATTTTAATAGATATATTTCATTTGTACATAAATTATTAAGATTAAATTGAATTAAACTTAAAATTCAATCACATTACATATAATGTAATTATATGATAATAAAATATACTCCCTTAAAAAATTGTTAATCATATAGTTAAATGATTTAGAAAATTCAAATCCTTAATTTATAAATGTAAATCATTATCCTCTATTCACCTCCATATTTGGTCACACAAACTACATATATTTTTTTTTATTTTCTAATTTTTTTCTAGACATTTTTAAAATATCATATTAAAGAATAAATTACTAAATTTTGGAAATAACTCGTAATAAAAAAGGATATATCTCAGTTAAGAGTAATAAATATGGAATTTAATAAAAATTGTAAATATATATCTAAAATATATTTTTAATAAATATTGAACATTAAATAAACATAAACTATGAAATCCCAACAATATCCACTCCTTGAGGTTATTGGTTATATTCAAGGTATATAATAAACATGGAAAGATATCTATATTGTTTTATAAAACACTTATTTCTTATATTTATTTAAATATAAACATCTATAAACACATTATTTTTTTCACACATGGACCATCCATATTTGAAAATTTCAAAAAAAAATTGTTACATAACTCATACAAATTTGTGAATTTATAATAAAAATTTTACTTTTAATATGAAATTTTTAAAACAAAATCACAATAACAAATCAGACAATAAAATATGTAATAATATAAAACTATAATTTTTTTTATATATTCTTAATTAATGTACAAAAATTTCATTTAATAATCCAAATTCATTATAATAACATAACTATGTTTTTAATTTCATTCATATGTGACATGTCTATATGGTAAACCAAAATAACTTTCTCATGTGGGTATCCAAGCTTCCAACTAATAAAAAAAATATTATCACATATTTATAATGAAAACTAAATAATATAAAAAAAATTAATGTATGAATTCATAATTATTCAAGGAAGGATAAGAATAAAACAAAGGTAATTTTAGGTACTCCCCAATAAAGAATTAAAGTTATTCAATAAGGTATTGTGTGTGGGATCTTACTACTATTTACTTTAGGAGACCCTAATACCTAAAAAATATAATGGGGATCTTTGAAAATATTTGTATTATTATGTGAAAAATTAAATAAATCAATCCCCAAAAAATTTTATATAACATAATGGAAAATAGTTAAGTATTTTATCTTTCCTCCTAACCAGTGATTGATTATAGATCCCTTTTCCCCGGTACCCATTCATAACTCTCTTTAGTTTGTTGTGTGATGTGGATTCATCAAATAGAACAACCATATTCTAGTTATTTCACTACTCCAAATGATAAAAACCACAATAGTATACTTTATATGATCTATGGAAGAGGTATATGTATCACATTCTATAATAAACCCTCATAATTTACCTTTTAATATAAAATATAACAATCATAACACCTATTTTCTTATACATTTGATTCAGTATAATTATAGGGATGATAGATGTATTAATATTTGTTCTCCATAGATTATATATGTTTTTTATGTTATCTTACCACATCCTTGGTGTTATTCTCTTCATCTCCCATATTCTAGACATTCTCTTCGGTAGGCTGCTTGTATATTTTTGAATCAAATTTCTATTCTATATCATTTTGTTACTGTGAAAAAGAAAACATCTTTGATATAATATTATGCATGAATTTAAATATTTTTTAAAAATTGGTAATTCATCCACCTATCTTTTATATACCAAATAAATGTGATAAGATTCCCTCTATTATTTATTTCTAAGAATATATAAATTTCTATCCATGATCATATGTTATTCTATCGACTGAGATTATTTATTTTCTTATTCTATATGTTATATTGTTCACTACCTATGATTGGTAGAAATCCAAAAATTGACGTTCCAGTTGTATATAAAATAAAAAATCATTATCATATTTATCATTCTACATAAGACACATCATTCAATATAAATGAAATTTCAAGAGTGAAACACTAGTTTCAGAATCCAATCAAAAATATTATAGAGTATTAATATCAATAATAAGATGTTTATAATTAATCATAAATTATAGATTAAATCATTTTTAATACTCTTATGATAATTTTACATTTTGAAATTTTATGGTTTTAGAAATTATTATTGTTATTATTATTTATTTGTTTACCTATAAATAATTTAACACAACATACTATCCATAAAATGATTTAAATTTTATTCATTTTATTTTTTTAACTAATAATATTTTTATTGGTTGTCATGGGTGAATGATAGGGATTATTTTGGTCTTACTAATATTATTGGACAAATTTATTTGAAAGAAGTAAAAGGTGGGTGATGTGAATATTATTTCATGGATTTCAAATCTTACACCTTGGATAAATGGAAAAGTATGAATGGAAATTTTGTAATCTAAATGTACAAGAAGAATTTACATACATTAAATTGAAAAACACATATGTTGGAAAAATAAATCTTTTATCAAAATCATGTATCCCAACTTTTCATAGAAATGTGATGAGAAAAAATATATATATGATATAGATTGTTCTTTCATCACACCTATATACAATTATATTATGTTTTAGGTACCCATAAGGTTGAATTAAAACCCCTAATTATAATTATTCGGTTCATCCACTATATGATTTGACTATGAACCCAAATACTTATATATTTTAGATGTTTAGTTTAGTATTTTACATCCATTAATGGAATTGTTTTTAGATACACATGTGGAAGGTTTCACTAATTAGATATTAAAAATTGGGAGAAAATGGGGCTTCCTAAACGAATAAAATAAATAAAAATACATGAAATCAATAGTTAATGATATGTTGTATGAAGAAGAAATAATATAATATATATGAAAATGTACCGAGAGTATAAATAATAACAGTTAAATATAAGATAAGTGGTAGTATTTAAAGAGAATTACAGGATATTAATGAATTTAGTTATATATTCAGAATTCATGTGTGGCATAAATGACTATATATTTAAATATTTTCATTATGATGGTTGATTTTAGTGAATATGAAAATTACATAAGTGAAAGAAAAAAAGTGAGTATAAAAGAGATAAAATATAGATATAAAACATGGAAATGATAAATTTAATTATATAGAATGAGAATTTTTCTGAGTTTTTTATGGAAAATAAATAGTTTGAAAATTAGATGTAGATAATGAATAAAGATTTGATAATATATTTATGATATATATATCTTTTTTTACATAATATATTACTTATAATAAATTTTTATGTTTTTCTCACCAACAATTTGATGTCATTTTCAATTATTTATATTCTTAAAAACATCATTAATTGATAAATTAATCACAGTTGATCATTTTATGTTATAATTTTGTATTCATCGAATAAGTGCTAAGAATATTTTTTAATTCATTTAATTGTCAGTTGATCTATCTTTCAATTTTTCTTATTATTTATATTCAAAATATTTATTATTCATCATTGATTATAATTGGGATAAAAAGTGTTAGGAAATTTTAATAGTTATTTAATTTTAAATGATTTTTGAATGATGTAAAATTTTAGAAAATAATATTATATTATATCTATCTCATGTAACTATTATTTTAGTGAATATCCTCATTATCCATTAACATTTATCAAAATTTATAACACTATGAATTATTGGATCACCCTTTTGAGAACCCCCAATCATAGATGTTTTTTCACTTTTCTTCATTTATGTGTAGTCTTCATTATATCCCCTAGTTCATCAGTATCACTATAATGAACTGACCATGAATGGTTTTTGATAAATATGTTATTGTATCTTTATTTTTACTAATAATAAATCATTCAATCCTGAAAAAACTCAATGCATGGGTGAGGGATCGATGTTCATTGACATTCCCCTGAGTAGACCAAATGTGATGTAGAATTTAGTATTGGGTATTGATAGAATGAAATGGGAATTCACAAAAGGATCTCTATTGGTTTTGAAGAACATTTTTGTTTCTCTGATATATTTTATACATTAACACAACACCACCACCAACACCACCACAACATTCACTATCTCATAAAATATAAAATAGAAAAACATAATAATTGAATAAGGTGGATAATAGTTGAAATTTTATGGTTCCTTGAGAGATTAAATAATTTTTATATCCCATGTTATATATATATAGGGATCACATCTTAATGTTTTTTAATGTTCAAGGGTTTATAGGTTTTTCAAATAATAAAATTTCATTATTAAAATGATGAGGAATATTTTTTTACCTAAATGTTTGGTATAAAACTTTTACCATAGTGATGATACTCAGTAATATAATTTTGTGTGTATTTCCCATCACTCTTATCTCCCCATTTTTTTATATAAAAACATTAAAAATTAATATCATTGTATGATATATCCCCTTTTCTATATTTCCATGATTAATTATTCCATTTTATTTTCATATTAATGATTTTTTATACATACATTTATTTTATAGAAATTATGGGGGTAATAGGAATTATGATGATAGATTTTGGCATGTGACCATGAAACCCAAAAAATAATAATAATCTTCATGAATTTCCAATAACAATTATCTTCATATGAACAAATAAATTGAACATACCTTCTCCAATACACATGGTGGAAAATATATAATTATATAAAGTAAATTTTTTATTGGTTGGACATAATTTTTATCAAATTTTTCTTACCTAACAAGATTTTATTAGCCTATAAGGATAACTGTAATTATAATATAAGGATTTAATTTCAATGGAGTTTACCAAGGATTTAAAAATAACATTTGGATCAATCATAAATAAGGAATATCACTCCTAAAGAATTGAACAAGATTTAGGGAAACTTATCATTTCATGTATTCCCTATGAATTTTAAGAATTGGGTTCAAAGTTAGAATATCTCAAATAATGATGTTATTCCTATAAAGAATAAGATAAAATCTTAACTTGTCAATTCATGTCCCCAAAAATTCATTTCTCGTCTACTAAAAAATATTAAGAATACGAATAAAATAAGTAAACTCACATTATAAATTAAATAAATTATAGGTTTTAAAGTAGAATAATTCATTAAATATTTCCTTTCATTATCACCTAATAACAAACCTATAAGACTAATTTAGTAATTTTATTATTTTGAAACACACCAAAAATATAAAACAAGAAGATGCATGAAAAAAAACCATATAATTAAACAATGTCCTCCAAACACAAATGCCATTATCCCTTAATGAATCACATAAAATTAAAGAATAAGATAACTATGACTTTTGAAGTGGAGGAATACTTCATGTTTTTTAATACCAAATGAAGCATGAGTTAAGATGATTGATTATTGGTGATTAAACAAACCGTTTCATGAAAATAGAAACAAATATCATTATTTAAATAAATAATATCAAAATGAAAGAGGTAATGGGAAATAAGTTTTGATCATACCCTATGTGATTTTATTTTTATACATCTTACTGCTATAGATCTACATCTATCCAGTATATTCTTAAGGGTTTTTTGGTTCATTAATAAAATCCACTTCATAATTAAGTTGTAACATCCCAACCCGAGATCCAACCAACAGTTCCTCGAGCCGCTTGGTTACATGACTCAAGCATGCCTCCCCATATGCTAGAGTCTTCCAACTAGTAGCAAGGGTCTTTTATGTAAGTCATGGGGAGACTATAACCACTTTCATATAGATAAAACACCAGCAGAATTAAATAATAAAATGTGTAATCACATATTACTAGTACAATTTCAATTTCATAAGATAACCAAAATAGAAAATACAATATTCAATTGAAAGGGAAAACATGATATGCAAATATAAGTTTCATTTAACTAAAAATATAACATAAAATTAAGATACTAATGACCCCCAAGAGTGTCCCAAACCACATCTGGTAGGCCTATCCAGGCTCCAACCCCCATCAACAGTCTAATCCAGTGCCCTTTCCCTTAAACCGTCATGCATCAATAATGTCTGTACAGGTATCGATTAGGCAACCCTAGTAGGGTGTGATTACAGCCCAGTAGGCCACCACCATCTGTGTCTAAAATAATTCCTACCAAAATATCGTGTAACCAGTTATGTAATGAAAATAAGAAAATTCATAAATAAATATCTATCACATTAAAATTTATTCCTTATTTAATCACGTTAACTCTAGGCTTCCTGGGGATTACCCATACCTCTTCAACTGATTCAGTCGTGTCAGAGCCCAAAGGTTCCCTAGGTAATATCAGATATTAATCTCATATTTGACTCATACTTGAGCTCTATGTATAAAAAAAGTGATATGATATAGCTGTATATGATTAATCTCATGTTGGTGTTTGAAGTGTTATCATTTGAGGTTGTATCACAGATATCCATTACTTCCATTCCTCAAATTCACACATTAATGCCCATGTTATGAATAAAAAATTCATAAGTAAGATGATAATGTTACCATTCTTCCTTCTCAATAGAATAACCATGTTCCCAATCCTTTACTCATAAGTACAACAACCATGTTACAATTTAAAATTCTTGTTTGAATGACCATGTTCCCATTCCGTTACTCATACGTAAAATGATCATGTTACAATTTACACTTCTCAATTTAGAATGACCACATTCCCATTATTCCACACATAATTAATTCATAATTAATTATTCACCTAAATTCCATTAATAATTTATCAATAAGTTAAATAAATAAATATCCTTAATTAACTCTCAAATTAATTAGGTACTCCAAACCATTAAATAATTCATCAATTAGCCAATCAATAATATAATTAATAACCCATAATTAATTTTCTAAAATTAATTAACTCATTATAAATTTAAAATCTAAATAATTAATCCCATAATTAATTATCTAGATCATAATATCAAGGCACAAAATTAATTCATTATTAATTACCTAAATCCCCCAAATTCAAAATTTCATAATTAATCCCATGATTAATTTTCTAGTTTATAAACCTTAAATCCCATTATCAATTTCCAAAAATTAATATCTAATAGGAAATCCCCTTATCCTCATGAGTAATTAATCAATTAATCATTGATTTCAATAGTTTTCGATATATCAATTTGTCAACCTAATTAACCCTATTTATGAAATCAATTTCTAAATACATAAATCAATTATATAGTTTTACAAACATGAATAAAATCCCAAACTATGGGAACTAGATTTTAGACCACTTATCTCAATTAATTGGAGGAATTTTGTTCAATGGACATCTTTAAAAATCCAAGCAGCACAACAAGGTAGAGAAGAGTTTTGGATCAATATCCACAAATCAATACCATGGATATCAAGATCTAATTAATCTACATCTATATCTATAATATATGATAAGGATATCACCACAATGATTTATATAAATAAGTAGAAAAAAAGTTCCACAAAATGATCATGGATAGTGAGTATCGTAAAAGGGATAAGCATCGGGATGAAAGACACTTTTCAAGAGAAGAGTGAATCTTTGATTTCAGATTTCAATCATGATGAATGGAGGTCGATGACCTTGGAAACCTTCCAGAGAGCACTAAAATCATACAAAAACGACTAAACATGGGCCAAATTTAAATAATAGGTGTTTTGGGGGTTCAAGGGGTTTTAATACAATTTTTGGGGGAAAGAAACCACACACATGGTTTTCTGGGTAGGGGTGTATTTCTTTACAAACCATGAACCAACAGTGCATCCCCCACTACCTGGGGTTGCATGGGTATCTGGGTTTGTGAGCATAGATTCTCAAACCATGATCCATCAATATGGATCCCCTCTTCCTAGGTATGTATATTTAGCTGGGATATGGGAACCATGTACTCTAACTATGCTCCAACCGTGCACAATCCCTTTTTTCTTGAAATTTTTCTTAAGCTCCAACCAAACACACCTTAATTTATAACTCCAAACAAAGTTAATTAAATAATGTATACTCTTAAATTTTAAACTGAGAAAACTAAAAATATGGTCGAGATCTGACAATATCCTCATCTTATTACATCTCATCTTCAAGCTATACATCAATGATATTCTATGATTTTGAGCCAAAAAATATCTGGATGTTGATCCCTCTTGTGTGGTTCTGTTTCCCATTTTTTCATCTTTCAAATTTCTATGATTCCATAAAAGACAAACTATTTGCATGGTGTTTCACTGAAAAACTTTCTCACAATGATTCGGGACACATATCAAATGCTCCACAAAGGACACATCTATCTATAGGTCAACCACACCTACATCGATCACATGAGGCGGGTTGGGGTGATATCACATTAATTGTGATACATGGAAGACATTATGAATAGCAAAATATTTCTATGTATGAGCCAATCGGTATGCCACCAACCCAATTTTCCGTACTACCTGAAACAGTTCAAAAAACATGGGAACCAAATTTCCCTACATTCTTATCCTACCATGACCCAACCTAAGGGAAATATGAAGGAACATGAGATTAACCTCTGTAAACACTAGGGGTCATCTTCATCTATCAACATACGACTTATTCCTAATCTGATTCATATCCTTACATTTTCAAATTAACTGTATCTTCTCTAATGTCTCTTTCATGAGACTCAGTCATAAAAAATCTGACTCACCCACTTCCATATAGAATTGTGGTGATCTACGTAGCCTATAAAGAAAAGCCTCATATGGTTCCATATACATAGTTTCAAGAAAACAATTTTTATAGGAAAACTATAATAAATCCAAGTGAATATACCAAGACACACTAGAGTCAAGCCTGCATTCCTATAGTATATCCTCAAGCACATGTATATTATGAACTGAAAACCCATTTGTCTATAGGAGGAAGGTCACACTCAGTAAAACATATGTACCAAGCACTTTCTGCAAGCCCTTCTAGAATCGTTATGTAATGCTTGAATCATTATCTAAAAAAATAGTCCGTAGAACACCATGGAGATGGAAAACTCATGAACATACAGATCTTCCAACCTCTCTTTCATAAGAGTTTCCATGATCAATTATAAAATGAACTAAATTTCTTAGTTGATCCACAATGACACAAATAGAATCACGCTTCCAAATCATCTATGGATGAACCACCATAAAATCCATTGTCACATCTTCTCTCTTCCATTTTGGTATAGGCAATGGTTGTATTAACCATCAAGGTTATTGATTCTCTTCCTTTACTGACTGAGTGGTCAAGGATATTTTCACAAATCCTACTATCTCTTTTTCATGCCTTGCCACCAAATTGATCATCGTAAGTCATGGTACATTTTTGTAACACATGGATTCATTACCCACTTTGAGGAATGATATTATTGTATAATATTCTATTATATTATCATAGGAACAACAACTAGATTAATCACATAGATGATTTAAACCTCATTTATAACCAAATCTAAAGGTGTATCCCCACCTTCAAATCATCCCCTCATGGATAAGAACAAAATGTCCTCATACTGTCTATTGTAGATCCTTCTCAAAAATGTAGACTCCGCTACAACTGGAAGTAGAGCCATTTTCTCCTGAATCTTCTAAAACACCACATGCATTTCATCCAATAAAGTTCTTATAGTATACTTTTAGCGTGGATTTTAAACTACTGATGTCTGTTTTTGTTTTCAAGGAATTAGTGACACTATTTTCTTTTTTGGGTGAATATTCCTGTTCAAAATCATAAGGCTTCAAATATTCTACCAATCTCCATAATAAAATATTCAAATTATACTGTGAAAAGAGATACCTCAAGCTCTTATGATCCATACAATTTTTAATCTTTTCTCCCAAATAATGGTTTTTTTCAACAATTAGAAGCACACACCATTGTTGAAAACTCCATGTCATGCATAGGTTAATTCAGTTCATGTGGTATTAACATCCAAGACCCATTCTCCATTACCTGATCACATTTCATGAACACAACTTTGATTCTGATCCCCAAATATTCACAATAAACTATGTACTCCTCACCAAACTCAGGTAAGATCAATACCAGTGTCGATGTAAAGCACTTTTTTAACTCCCTGAAGGCCTCCTCACATGCCTCTTATGAAAACAATTATCCCCCTCTTGGTTAATCCTGAAAGTAGAACTTCCAAATAGGAAAAGTTTTAGAAGAATCTCCTATAATTTCAATCTAATCCAAAAAAGATTCAGATATCAAAAACAATTATGGATTCCACCCATGAAACTACTTCCCAAACCATCTTTGGGTCCAATTCCACACCTTACTCTAAGATTATGTGTCCCATGAAAAGTCAATGATCAATCCGAAAATAAATTCTAGATAGCTTGGAGTGTAGTTGATGATGTCTCTGTGCACTCAAGTTTATTTCAATATATTGGGCATGATCTCCATGAGTCTTTTAGTACAAAAAATATTTTTCCCAAAAAAACCCCCATAAGATAACCAGATACGAATGAATGTTACCATTCATAAATTCCATAAACACTACTAGTGAATTTTTCAATAGAAATGGGATTAAAAAACATATATAAAGGTCATACCCTCTTTAGAAAGAAGTCCTTAGTATAGCATAATTCATAACTATCAACTAATGATTCCTTGATCTCTAATCGATCTTTGAGAACAAACATGCTCCCTTCCACTGGTCAAACATATCGTCGATGTGTGGAAGAGGATGAAAATTCTTCACATTCATTTTGTTCAACTTCTAGTAATTGATACACCAACATAAACTCCCTTATTATGTATTTGCAAACAGAACTGCTGATCCCCATGGGAATGAACATGGATGGAGGAATCATGTGTACTTAAACTCTTCCAAATGAGTATAGATCTCTTGAAGACCATTCAGTTCTATTCTGTATGGTGGAATAGATACTGAATAATCCCTTAACACAATCTCAATAGTTAATTCCACATCCTTCTCAGGTGGTATCCCTGATAATCCATTATGAAATACATTTTGAAATAGTTCTACTACTGGGGGAAGGAAATCTTTCCTAACAACCCCATCATCCAAAAATGGACTAGAATCATATTCTGTAAGCTCTCCTAGTTGCTGACTAATTGGCCCTGATCGACTATCTTGTATATCCCACTCTCCACGGTGAATGTATATGTCACCCATAAGATATATAAAGGAAAATCCCCTACTATAACAGTTGATGTGGGCTCAGTATGTGACTATCCAGTCTATACCTGTAATAAGATCTAAGCCTATCATATCTACAATATATAGATCCCATATAAAATGATATTCTCCAATCTTTAGTTAGCACCCATTTTATAGATAGATGTCCCTAGATTGTGTTCCCAGTGGTCTATCAATAACAATTAATCTACTCCAAAACTCCACCTCTAGGCTCAAACAATTAATAAACATTGCAGATATAATGGAATGAGAGGCACCATTAATAAGTAAAGAACTAGCTAAAGTAGAATCTACTTGAAGAGTTCCTTTCACTATCGATGGAACCACCTCTCTCCAAAAGTGCAGGTTTCACTACATGTAATTTTCCTTCCAATCCTCTATATGACATTATTTGACACCTTGGAGTAGCATCACTCTACTGATACGCGTGCTCTATCCTGTTAGCACCACATCCACTACCTCAACCACCTCGGCTAGTGGAACTCCAACTGCTAGAATGATATTGTAATGAATACCCCCTTCCCACACTGTTACACTGCATGACTTCTCCCTTTTCACCTGTCTTTCATCGGGACATGAAAAACTAATGCGTCAAATCATGCCTCAGGACCGACACTCAACTGGTGGTCAAGGATAGTGTAGGTGATACATTCCCACCATAACATCATCATAAACTATATTTTTATTATGAGAAGGAGTCAACAAGGGGTCAGGGGGGAAGGATAAAAGGGTCGAAAATGGTGAAGACCAAGGGAATCCCCTCAGATGATGTCCGTACCTGCTGGAGTCAGGCTATGCAGGTCTCGAATAAAGAGGCTCTCCATTCCATGAACACTGTAGGAGTCCAAGAAGTCTACCATCTTGTTACCCTCTCGTAAGGTGTGGGAGATTTTGATGTTGTTGTCAAGGAGATCATGGAATTTCTGGATAGTGTACTCCATTGCCCATGGGGTGTCACCCATTCCCTTGAGGGAATTATGGACTATGAGAGAGTCTGTTTCAGCCTCTACAAGGGTGATCCCCTTCTGCTTTCTAACCAAGAGGCCCACCAGCATGGTGGTTGCCTCTACAATGAGCAAAGAACCATTTCCCAAGCGTGTGGAGAAGGCCAACATGACCGAACCATTGGTGTCTCCCATCAATCCCACCCTACCACACTAATGACATATCCCCCTAGTAAAGTCTTGTCCAACCAAACCTCTTATCTGAGTACTCTAATTCCCAATACCCTGGATATTTTTATCCTTATAGTGCTTCCTTCTCTTCAAATTATCACCACTTTATAGTCATAGAATAACAATATTTCTACTACTGGAAGCCACACTTAGGTTTCCTCTAACTATGAGAGAACGATACACCACCTTAAAATAACTATTTAATTGAAAACAACTTACTGGGGACTTAATCTCGCACTTATGTCTGACCTAGAATCATTTCTCCATATATTTCTCATCTCTTTCTATGGATGGAGAAAATAATTTCAGATCTATGAAGTGTCTAGCATAATGCATCACAATCAAGATTTATTGGGTTAGATTCAAGAACTCTGCAACTTTCTCTTGTCTCAACATCTCTAGATAAAAGTTCTCCAAGAACATCTCCAAGATTTCATTCCATAACTTACCGTTAGTTTGTCATGTGCACACCTAATGATCCAACTAGTTCTTCAATGATCCCTATAGAACACAAGAATCCATCTTGACCCTCCTATCAGCTAAAGTCTCCAAGTGGTCATGTATTTTCTATATAGATTCATCCCAAAATTCAGCACCCTCAAGACCAACTCTCTAGAAAGAGTCATAGGGTACTACAAGTAAAACCCCCTTGTCAGCTCAGACATGATTTTAATAACCCAACCTAGGTCCCTTTCCATGAATTGAAGAGAACAACCGATGTTATCTCAAAATGTATCCCGTACACATTCATCGGTCTCCATCAGTTCCTCACATTCCCTAACTAGAATACCATTCCTATCCATTCCCCTAGATCACGCCCTCAACAACCTTCATGGAGGAATATCCCCTAAAATTATAAAAATATGTCTTTGGTATCATAACAAAACCATATAAAAATAACAAAAGAGGGAAAAATCACAATAGGTCATAATATGTCTTTTTCCAACATCTTGCCACACTGTCAAAACTGAGGTTCTATCAGTACCCTTAACCATCCTAGTCCTATGTTTTGGTTAGAAATTGTAAAAACACTATCATAATCCTGTTTCTCTTTTGGAAACCCAATATTTCTAATTTTTAATCTTTTTACAACCTTTCTCAAATCATGTTATCCAACATTTTTCATTTTAATTTTTTAGACAAGGAAAACAGGTCATGTTCAACAACATACCCCTAAACCGCTTCCCAATGTGTGTCTACAATGATGCAAGTCTCAATAACCATGAGTTCCTTAAATAATTCATGTATAATCAACTCTCATTCCTTTCTGGTCTATAAATAAATACCAAAAAAAATATCAGGAGCAAAAATCACATCATAACACCAATGTGTTACGCAAGGTGAAACAATATTTAGTTGTAACAGCAATAAAAAATAATAACAATTCCACTTGGAGTACCCCAAGTATTCCATCGTACATGGGTTTTCAACTCCCATGAATGAGCTCATTACCAAGCCTTGACTCTTCGTAGTCTCCTTTCTACCTCTCCCAAAATACTAATAAAAAATAATAAGAAATAATACTCGACCACTCATACCACTTTTTAACATCCCGACCCGGGAGCCACCCAATGGTTTCATGAGACGGTCGGTCCCATGACATCAGGAAAACCTCCCCATATTCCATAGTCATTTGACTAGTAGAAATGTGCTTCTAAGTCAGTCATGGGGGGGACTATTACCTCTTTTATCAGAGTAAAACACCCACAAAAGTACCTAAGCAATCACTAAACGATATATAACTATAACAATGCAAATATCATTTGTTAACCGAAACAAAAAATGCAATATTCCTCTAAAATGTAAAATATTCTATTAAAATATATGTGTCATGTACCTTAAAACACAACTAAAAATAAGGACACTAATTTCTCAAAAGAGATTCCTAAACCACATTCATTTCCCTCATCCAAGATCCAACCCCAATCATCAATCTTACCCATGTCCCTTACCATTAATCTGTCCTATAACAATAATGTCTATTTGTGTACCGATCATGTAGCTCGAGAAGGGTGTGAGTACAACTTTGTAGGCTTCCACCAACGGTTTCTAAAACAATTCCAATCAATATATTGTGACAAAGTTTCTTTAAATAAAAAATAAAATTCATAAATAAATGATAATCACACTATCATTTATTCCTTATTTAATCACATAAACTCAAGTGTTCTTGAGGATACCCGTACCTCTCTAATATCTTAGTCTTACTTTGGAGGCCGAAGTGTTCCCTATGTAATATCATTTCCTAAAACATGATGCGGCTCATTCGGGAGATCGAAGTATTTAATGGTGACATGATATCTCAGAACATGATTTGACTCATGTTGGATTCAGAATTATAATCATGTGAGGATATATCTCAGAGTGCCTTTGTGACCATTCATTAAATTTGCACATAAATTAAAAAACTTACAATAAAAAATTCATAAGTAAGATGACCACATTCTCATTCATACTTCTCAAAAAAAATAACCATGTTCTTACTCATTTACTCATATGTACAATGAGGATGTAATCATTTATACTTCTTATTTGAATGACCATGTTCCCATTCCATTACACTCAAGTACGATGACCATGTTACCATTTATACTTCTCAATTTTGATTGAACATGTTCCCATTTGATCACACATAATTAATTAATAAATAAGTATTAACCTAAATTACATTACCAATTCAACAGTTAGTTAAATACATAAGTATCCAAAATTAACTCTCCATCTAATTAGGTACGACATTCCATGAATTAATTGATCAATTAATTGACGAATAACCAAATTCATATCCCATACTTAATTTTCCAGGATTAATTACCTCATTCTAAATCTCAAATCTACATAATTTATTCCACAATAAATTGTCTAGATCATAACATCAAGGATCAAAATTAACTCATGATTAATTATCTCAATATATGCAATTCAAAATATCATAATTAAACCCCTAACTAATTATCGAGGTTATAACCCCCAAATATCATAATCATTTTCCCAAATTAATTGTCATATAGAAAATACCCTGAGTATCATGATTACTTCATCAATTAATTATTGATTTAAACAATTCTTTGATAAATCAATTGGTCAATCTAATTAAAGAATTTTAGGAATTAAATTACTAAATATAACTAGAAATCACACAATTATTCATACATGAGTCAAATACCTGACTATAGGAATTATATTTTAGACCACCTACCTCAATTTGTTAAGGGAAATTCGTTCAATGGAATTCCCTAAAATTCTGAGCAGCACAATGACGTAAATATGAGTTCTAGATCTATATCTCCAAATCAAGATCAAGGATATCAGTATATAATAAATCTTGATCTAGATCTATAATCATATATCTAGATCACACCAACATGGTTTAGATATACCTACCAAGAGGAGAAATTTAACTAAAAGTTCATCTAAAGAAGAATAAATTAACAGGATAGGTATTGGGATGAAATCTACATACTAGGGAAGAGAGGATCTTCGATTCAGGCTTTGAGTCTTGAAGAAAAGAGGTTATATGCCCAAGGAACCCCTCCAAAGTGCTCTAAGATGGTCTAAAAAACAACTAGTCATAATCCATGGTGGAATAACCAGTGCTTCAAGGATAACAGGGGTTTAAAAACTAATTTTTAGGTGAAAAGAAACTGCATGCATATTTTTCTCAGAAGGGTCATACGGTTTAACAAACTGTGTTCCAACCATGCTTCCCTCACTACATGGGGTTGCATGGTTAGCTGTATTTGGGTGCATAGTTTTTCAAACTATGTACCAGCCATGAGGAACCACAATTCATGGGTTCACACAGTCATCTGGGATGGGCACACAATTTACTCTAACTGAGCGCAATCCCCCTTTTCTAAATATTTTCATAAAGATCCACCATAGTGCACCCTAGGGCACTACTCAAACCAAAGGTACTTAAATAAAACAAAAAATTAAATAAATTTTTACCTTAGAGAACTGTAAAAAAGGTTGGGATCTTTTATAACATTGAAGGATACCATGTTATTATGAGGATATTCATTAAAAACCATGTGGTCATAAAACATTTCATATTATATTGGATTATAATATAATATTTAATTTTTAGACACTTCAAAATTGGTTTCATTCCACTTGTTGATGTAATTTATTTCCTTAATGTATCTATAATTACTTTATAAAAATTATAAAATTATAAAATGAAACTTTAAAAAATTCCTTATATGAAAATTATGTGGTTTGAACTAATCAAAATGGAAATAGTTACTATTATTGAAACATTTTATGGATATTGTATGAGAATCATTTAAGTGATTAATCAATTATATAATTCATTTTTCTTAAGGAATTAATCCTCATCATTTTATTATTTATTTTTGTACTTATAAATACATAATTTAAGATATAAATAAACCCAAGGAAATTCCATTTAAAGAAAAATATTCTTTTCACAAGTTATTTGAATAATGAGAAGCGTCACTAACCAGTTTATAAATTTCATGATTTTAATAATTAGGAACACTATTAAAAAACATTGACCCTTGAGTTTGAGTGGAAACTCTATGGAAATGTAATTGAGAAATATTATATTTAGTTCCACAAAATAAGAAAACCATTATTTTTAAATAATTTAAATAACAATAGCATTACATCTTAAAAAACAATATCAGAATCCCAAGAGTGGGTGGTTTAGTTTCATTGAAGGCTATTCACATGAGAAATATATTCTGCAATACATGTGGACATTCCTCAATAATTTGGCCACATTATTGAACCTCATACACATCTAATTAGATATAATTGTATAATTATCTTGGATAATAGTTACAATAGAATGGTGAGTAATCAAATTCTCTGTAAGGGTAAAAATATCATCATGTCATAAGATGATAGATCATAAACATTTGATAATACATGAGAATGGGAGAAATATAAAATATAATAGAACATGAAACTATAATAATTTTACACAATTCATAATTAATGATTTAATAACATGGAATGAAAAACACATACCATGGAAAAATAGTACGTAATAATATGTTAATAGCATGAGATATTCATCCTAATTCTAGGAATATGGCAAGGAAATATGAAATTACCTTGAGACATCAAATAATAATGATGTTTTAAAACAAAATAATCATATGGTATCATAATATTTTGAGAATATACAATAATTAAAATGATTTACATTCTTTCCATATATAATAAGTCCTTTTATTTAGTTTGTGATCATATCCAGGAAGGGTCACCCTTTAGTTTCTGAGCATATCCATGAATGCCCATGCTAAATTACATCCTAAGATACACAATATCAACAAATGATTTAGATGGAAATATAGGACCCCACCTATTATCACCCATAAATATATTATCATTCGATACCCATCATTCAATGTATCATAAAAAATATGGAGAATAAAATGGATTTCATTCTTTTCATTATAAGTAACCCATGGAAATAATAAATTTATTTTACAACATTTCCAAATATTGACACATAGACCTCAAGAATGAAAATGATCAACACCAAAAAAATACATCACCATAATAAGGATATTTAGTAATAATATTTAGAGGGTGATTGATGAAAAATAATTTCAAAAGTTATAGAGATGTTTTTTGTAAATTGGAATATTCTTGTGAAACAACAAAAATATTATTTTAAAAAATATATTATCTTAAAATAATTAGTTTCATATAACATTCCACAGTCATTTTCAAAAATTGCGGAGTGCAAAAAAATGGAAAAAAATTATTTTGAAAAAATATTTAAGAAATAAACATGAAAATATATAAATCTTAACAAAATGAAATATAGGGTTTATGATATGACATTTAATAATGAGAGAATGATAAAACTTTTTATATAATTTAAAATAACACGGTTTAAAACACAAATAATAAAAAGTGTAAAAAAATATTTTAAAGAGGATAATGGAAATATGCATTTCACATTAGATAACTAGTATTTAGGCTTCCAATAAAAAAATTTATAATATATGTGAAATAAAAATATGGATAATAATTGTAATCATTCCTTAAAAATTAAGGGAATTATTCTTAGGAATGTTAATCTTATAAAGAATGAAATTATATCAAGGTGAAATTTTATAATTAAAAGTTAATTTTCCAAATAGAAGTATAATATATGGTATAAGTAAATATACTATAAATTTTTATAAAACCCACATTTGAAGAATGATGATTATGTGTAAACCTTAGAACTAAATTTAATGAGTTGAGTATACAATGGCCATTAAAACATTGGTGTCTTTTGAAACAATTCCATTTAAAGATAGAACAAGTTTTGGATAATTGAAACCCATGAAATAAAATAATATGGTAAAATACAATAATTATGTATAAGATACAACATTAAAAAAACATAGTGTATTCTAGGATATATGTCACAAGGGGTAAAAATATGAGACAAGAAACTCTTACCATTTATTTTGACCTCATAAAATTTTCTCTAAACTCATATAAACAACCATAAGTAGACTAATAATTTATTTTAGAAACGTATTAAATAATATAATTTATTATCCATATATATAATCATGACTTATGGGAATATTAATTAGTTGTTTTAATTTTTCAAAAATAGGTTTGAGTGACTACGATAATTTTAATGAGTTTCGTGTCAGAATTTATATTATTAGTTATTTTCAGAACTTTTATCATTATTATATCATTAAAGTAAAAATAATTTATTATTATATAAAAATTTATGGTGATATAATTTTATTTTCTCATATATTTTGTTATGACCCTCACATATGAACATAGTAACGTGCATGTTTTGGTCATTTTTTAATAAATGAATTATCATATTTTAGTAAATTAGTATAATTTTAGTATTATAATTTATTAAAAAAATAAAATATTCATGTTATTATTTACAAAATATATTACTAGTAATTACATTATCATATGTATCCATGATATTATTTAAATTTTTTTTTCTAGTAGGTGGCTTGATTGACCCAAAAATGAACATAGAAAAATTAGTTGATGATAGTGAATATGAATGTGTTTTATTTTTGATTGTATAACTATAAAATAAAAAAAAATATGATTTTAAATATATTAAGGTGGTGAATCTTATTTTAGTATATTTTAAGAAATAAAAATCAAACTGGAATAAAAATTAAATATGTCACTTCATGGTGGTGGTAGTCGGCATATCACATAATTAGCGTTTTCATTTATCAATCAATTAGATGTACGAATGGTGGAATATAATTTCTATTTAAGATCAAAATTATATTAAATATTTCATATTTATTCTCAATTTTCTCAATTATAGTCATTTAAGAGATGTGGTGGTGAAAATTGGAATTTGTCACTTCATTAAAGCGATAGTCCACAAAAAACACGAATGAATGTTTCATTTTTTAATATAAATTGGGAAAGGGGAGTATATTCAATTACCTTATAATAATAAAATTAAACATAAAAATAACACTAATGAAATTATATAAAAATTTTATAATTATATTTTAAAATATATGATGGAATAGAAAAATTGTTATGAATAATGAGTAATCACACAGAAATAACTGTGTTTTCTTTATAGGAATCCACTGAACGTGTGGTTTTAAGAAAATATATTATGACTATATGTGAATAGAAAATAATAAGGATTATAATAAATTTATATTGGGTCAAATATATGTGGAAATAAAATTATTTTAGTGTTCTTTAAGGGGAGGTGAGAGGCCCCTTTTATAAATGGTTAGAATTTAGTTTTTGTATACATTTCACCTAAACAAAAAGATATAACATGTTTCACATGTAAAAGTGAATCATAAATTGAAACTAGTTTGTGTTTAAAATAAGGCTAATTATTCCATGACCATTCATTTTTTATAATGTGTTACACATGTTTTGTAGTTTCTTACTCTTAAAATTTATAGTTTTACCATTATTTGTTTTACCATGGAAACTAGTTTCTACCATAGTAAATCATATAGTATTCCTAAAAATAAAATAACCATTAATACATAATTATTTTACTTTATAATTAAAAAAATTAATTCCATAAACTATATAATTTTTCAATACGTAACTAAAGTCAATTTTAACATCAGTTGATGCAACAGATTAAAACCTATTTTTAAAACCACTATATTTTTAAGATTATAATTATATTACAGTAAAATTCTAATGGAATTTAATTTAAAATATTTAAATTGGATTATTTTAAACAATTTATTTTGTTTATTTAAAATAATATAAAAAATTTATAAAAATTACATGTAATTAAAATAAATGATCAAAAAATTTATTTGAATGTATTAATCAATTCATTAAAATATGATTTATTGTATTTATAAATTCTATATAAAAAATTAAAATGTAAGAGTATTAATTTCCGAAATACATATTAAATGTTTTAGATATTTAGTATTCATGATTTGTATATGATAATGTCATAAAACTGTAGTTTTTCAAAAACAATTTTTTTTTTCTATTCATATTAAACATAAACGAATTTATAAAAATCAAAAAACATTATTCCAAGATAATATTATTATTATATTTCAAAACATTATGACCATTTATCTGTATTAAAATACTAAAATTTAGAAATTTATCTACTAAATGAAAATAAATATATAAATAAAAATATATTTGTTGAAAAATTTACATTTTAAAACTTGAAGTGTTCTTAATATTTTTCATATAAATTCCCATTTTTTCTAATTTTGTATTTTATATAATATTTGATGTTAAAATTGGTCAATTTAATTAATTAGGATAAAATTTACAACACATAATGGAATGGTTATTTTAAAAAACATTCCTTTTATTCAAAATAGACTTTAACAAAATACCACTGAAATTTAATTTTGTTATTATACACATTAATTTTAATAATTATTTCATGTTTATATCATTTATATAATTTGATAATTAAATAATAAAATAAATTAATAATATCATGATTTTTAATAATACATATCACACACATATGAATAATTTCATTATTATAGTTTCGTTTATTTATTTATTTTTCATAAAATATATTAATTTTCATTTCTTACAAACAATACAAAACATCAGTATAACTATTGTAAACTTGTTTATCCAATAACAATATTCTCATGATTATATTTAAAATTGCCTAATTTTGTTCGTATATATATATAGGCTAAATCCATTCATTCCATTCTCACTTTTTCACCACACTTATCATTTCAATATTTTTCAGTTTTTAATGTTATATATTTCTATGTCCTATCAAGATGTTATTCCTTGATAATTTTTTCTTCAGATATTGGTGATTCCCTAGGGTTAATATGGTCCATGTTATCTCCTAATATTTAAGATGTTATTATTCTAAATTTATTGTCCACTTTTAATTTATACAGTTTTAAATGATGTAATAATCCATAGTGTGCATTTCTTATCCTCATTTTATATCATTATAAATTTATAATTTGAATGAATAAAGGGTTTTTTTGTTTTATTCCTATATTGAATGATATATTAAACATTCTGTTTCAATTTTATTAAAATAGAATTAAAAAAATTTAGAATAGTGAAAGAATATTCTTCTTAAACCCCTTGTAAATTATATTTTCTGATATTAAATATATTGAATCCTTACAATATTAATTAATAATCATTACATAGAAATTTATGGTTTTACTTAGTATATAAATGACCCAATATATAATTTCTATATTGATATCAACCTTAAAAAGATAGGAAATGTATCAATTTCCATAAAATAGGATTATCACTAAATTTGATTTTTCTTCATATCATTTAATCCAATATACAATCATTATTCTATATTAATAAGAACATTATATAATTTCCATCTAATTCATGATTATACCCATCCATTAGTTATTTTAAAATTACAGTTAGATATAAAATGGCATTCCCTTATTCCAATAAATAATATTTTCTCCAAGTAGATAGAGAAATTAATTACCAAAATCAATATAAATCTATCTAAAGTATGGATAATATTTCTAAAATGAATTTTAATACCTAAAACCTAAAAGAACATTTAAATACCATATATAAAATAATGACGCCACCTAGTCTTTTTAAATCAACAACTTATAGTTGTTGAAAATAAACATGACATAATACATATTCAAATATAGAGTAACAAATAAGTTTATAGGAACCATTAAATTATCATTATCCAATGAAATAGTAGTAACTGGATATGATTTTCCATGATCCCCTGGTTTATTAGGTTTTAGGGGTTTATTCTCATCTTAATCCACATGATTAGTTCACTAGTATTCATAGAACAAAAATTCATAATGGATAAAACAATGAATTTATTATAGATTAACAAGAACAACATTGTTTTTTTATATCATAGAAAATAAACTCAAACCTTTTTCTTTATAATTTTATTTCAATATCTCCACATTCATCATAGATAAGACATATTTTAGTTAAATTGATATAATAACCTAGGTGAATCTTCAAACAAAATTTGAAAAACTTAAACTGAATCTTGATTCCTTTATCATATACAATACATGAACTCTAATGAGACTCCATGAGTGGGTTATATAGTGTTGTCGGAGGCTCAATTGTCTCAATGTTGTTATTCATAATTCTTTATAGAATTTTGGGCATACTCCCAATATTAATCACTCTAGTGATCATCTTATTACATTACATATAAGGAGGATCGAATATTTCTATGTGGCTTCAATTTTTATCTTGGTTCCTTTACACTTTATCTTATACTAAAACAAAATGGATTTATTACGAGTGAAGGAAATTATTGGAGATTTATTATAAGATAATTAAATGAAAAACACAATCTCAGAAGTTCACAATTTTAAAAAATATTACATTAGATTTTAGTTCTAGTTAATTCTCCCACAATTCAATGCAGGGTTTTTAAGTTGTGTTCCCTCATAATCATTTATATAATTCCTTAGAGAAATTAAAAAATAAATACTACAAACGGATTGTGAAGAAATATTGATTAACTAAATCATATAAACTTAGAATATCTACCTAGAAGTATAGTCTTAGGCCCACTCATTGTAAACTAGATTGAATATAGGGTTGATACTCAAATAGGATATTTTAAGGTGATTACTCCTAGGTTTATTTCAATCAAAGATGCATTATCACGCAAGGGACAAAATAGTGATGTAATTTCTAATAAATTATCATAATCACTAATTTAAAATGGATTCATGATTTTATCCTAAAATTATGCTCATCCATAGTGTTTTAGTAAATTTATATTGTTCTAATTCCAAAAATAAATAATCTAATCCTAAATAATTTCTAAACTCCACTCTGTGTAAGAACTTGGTTCTTCCTTTGAGGTAAAATTTCTTTTATTCTTGTTTTCTTTGAGTTGTTTTCAAGAAAACTAGGGGAATTTTGGATAATTTCTGAAATCAGGGGTTACACACCATGTACTTAAAATCAAATTCCATGTGGTATGTCCACGTATGAAGGAAATATATGGTGCGTGAAAATGACGACAAGAAAAAGGGGGAAACCAACTACACACCATGTACTTCCTAGTACACATCGGGTTGTCATGTCAACATGCCTTGGAAAGTGAGTTGGTGGATTTTAGCTAGAATATGAATAGTAATGATATAAATTCCATGTATAAGGACTTAAAAACCATCTATTTTGTGTTTTTTGATTAAAATAGGAATTATCCTCTCCATTAGGCTGATTGGACAGTGGGCTTGCAGGGGGGAACTCAAGAGGAGCACTGGAACTTCAACCCCTTCTTGGTTGATCATCTGAACTCCAAATCAATCACCGTTGGTCTCATTTGAACCAAATTGGAAATCTCCAAATTAATCTAGATATGTTCATAGTGATTTTTGTTATTGAATGTGTTATTTAAGGATGAGTGAATATCCATGTTTCATAGATCTATATCATTCTATCTTGAATTGAAAGTCTAGGATGGATAAGAAGAGTCATACTATGCCGATGTAAGTGGTCTCGTGCTTATTTATTAATTTCATGTTGTATTTATGTGTTGTTGGGTGGGGCCCCCATGTTTGGGGTGATTCTTTGTTGATAATTTGACTCGTATTAATGCTTAAGGATGTTCAGGCTATTAATTATATTAATTGAGGCAAGATGAGAATACATGTTTTCCCTATTATGGGTTGTTTTAAAATATCTGGTTAATTAAATTCACACCAATGTGAATTTTTTCCTTGTTAAACATGTAATAGTGTAAATATTTCATAGGTTTCCTTATACTGAGTTTCTTATATGTCGGGCTTGGCCCCGTTTAATTATTCTTCCTATGGGAATATATTTTTCATTTTTGTGGGAAAGGTTTTGTATGCATGTGGGTTTTGTTTTGTTATGTATGCGGGAAATTTTCTTATGGGAAATAAGTTGTTATGTCTGTTTACTACCTGGGGGAAAGGATTTTAACCGAGGTTTGACTTTTGTAATGACTTATGATGCATCTCCCAAGCTAAAGAACAATCTTGGAGTCAATTTTCATTTTACATGATAGATTACCTACTGAGATATTTATTTTTTTGGGCTTCAAGAGTGGATTAACTAGACATGGACGGATCCAAAGAACATATGATTCCAAATCCCTTTTTTTCATTTTCTAATAAACCACTTTTTGGTTTAGTGGGAACCACACAAGCCAAATTAAAACAAAACAAACCAGTTCAAAAACCAAATTAACAAGTCAAACATAGAAACCAATAAAGGAAACAGATAGATTGGTTGCAAATTGCCTCGAGCCCACTACTGCATATACTCACTAACAGATTAGCATAGACCTTTGGTGGTTTTCTACTGGGATTTATTTCTCACACCATGTTTTGGTATTGTTTTTGGTCCCAAACAGACTATATTACTACATGAGTAGATAGGGGCCATGATCTTTATACATTCACTTGATTACTTCTTAAGGCCATGAATGCATGGGACCAAGGGAAGGTTAGTGATACTTCTGTGTGTCATTTTGAATTATTATACCTAAGTATTGTATTGTACTTGATGGTAGTGTGCCTTGTTTTTACTTCTTTCTTTGGCCATGTGACATGATGCATCATTTTGATATTATATGCCTCCTGGTTATCTTTACCTTTTATTATTCCATAATTTAATTCAGTTACATGATTTTTATTACCTCTTCTATTTTTATTATTTATTCCGTTGTGTCATACTCTGCCAATGTGGGAATAGTTTCCCCACTATCACACCCTAGGCCCTTGCTGCTAGTCGACAACCTCTGGTATTTGGGGAAATGCACTTGAAGAAATGTATCCAACCGGGTACGGGGAACGTTTTAGTGTCATCTAGATCTAGGATGTTACAACGTGGAATCTGAGGGATTATTTTCTAGTTTTCATTACTATTTGGAAATTATATTAACGATATGGAATTTTTTATTTACTTATTCCTAAGAGTAGCTGCCATGTGTATTGTGTAAATCCAATTTACCTAGAATTAATTTTTCTTTTTGATTTTGAGCTATTACAGTTGATTCAATTTCACATTTGAGAGACACAATTGTTTTGAGATGTTATTATTGATATTATGGTGGTTCTCTATTGTTGAAACCTAATGAGATGAGGGTATTCTATCTCATGCATCATATAAACACTAGTTATAATCAAATTCCATACAATCTAAGATGCATTAGATATTTCATGTTATTTTGATAGATTTCGTGCTAGAGATTCATGTTGCTATGATAGTACATTGATAGATATACATGTTGTTGTGATATGTTAATTTTTGCATGATATGGTTCAAATTAGATAATTGCTAAACAATGAACTCTGAGGTGTATGTGACTGCTTGGATTGGAATTATTTGGATCATGGTTCCTCAATTTTTATTGAATTGTGATGTGTTATGTTATTTATGGGTTCCAAACATTGATTCACGTGGAGTATGGTCCCTAACAAATAAGAAATTGACATACCATGACTTATTATGCAAAAAAAGGGGTTCCAAGTAAGTTTCTAAGGCCTTCTATCTAGAATTCTGACAACATTGTGTGTAGTTATATGATAGCACACCATGTGTTATTCCTATCTAAGGAAGAAAGAATTTTCTTAAATACATGATGTGTACATTGTGTATAGTCCATATAGTATATGACCGTGTAATGGGCCATGTGAGAGAAATAACAGGCAGTGGAGTTTTTATTAGAACAGACCATATACTTTGTGTACTTGACATGTAGCCTACCAAGGTAGAACCTGTGTGGACCTGGCCATGTTGAAGTACATGTCCTGGAGGATAGACTAGTGTACATGCCCTGTGCACATGGAATATTCCATGTACCTGGGGTTGATACATTCCCAGGCCCATGGTAGAACATGCCATGTGAAAGCGTAAGTTTACACACCATGTATTCTTTCTAAACGCAGTGTGGTCCTTTTTTTAAAATCATCAAGGGTATTTTCCTGTTTTTGGAACTCCTAAATGGAAAACCATGATGATGAGCTAGAAATAAGGCATGTTCTTACCTTGTAGAGTCGTTCTGCTGTGACAGCCATAATATATACGCCATGAGGTGGTGATGATCATACTATAGAGATGGTAGGCCGTGGGATACAGATGGATCCTCTAGTTGTGCCAGATGTGGAAACAACCATTATACTAGACGAAGGTGCAGATGCACTGTTTCATGAAGGCTTTGTGGGGTTCATACAGGCCTTTCATAGAGAACTGTAGGCATCCACATCTATGGAAGAGCTGAAATGTATATTCCAGTAGCATCATATGCCTACTATTTAGGGGATAGAGAACCACAGTCTACAGAATCAGGGCTAAAGTCTGTGCTGACTATCTTCGAGCATCTAGAGACACCCTTTGAGAGGATGGTCAAGCTCGTGAAATATAAGATGTTTGATTCATCCAATAGATAGTTGGATGTTATCACTCAGGCAGGGCTTCATCAGTATATGACATGGGAAATATTTCTGGTGGCCTACTATGATTGTTCTTTTCTTGAGATGTTATGGCCCAACCGAGAATGGGAGTTCATGAACCTGGTGTAGGGTACACTATCAGGTATGGAATATTCTAAATGTTTTACTAATCTTTAGTGATTCAAACCTTTTCTGATGGATGATGACGTATTGAAAGCTAGAATATTCGAGGATGGTATCAGGTTTGATATCCAATGACAAGTTATTATCTTCAAGTTTCCTTCTATCTCGGTTATTTCGAATCATGTGCTGATCACTGAGTACAATTTATGGGAAGCTAGTGGTTCAAGCCATGGTGGTTTGACAACGGTTTCTAGTACTGCCTCAACCACAAAGAGGAAGCATCATGTGGAGTTCTCTCATTGTGATAATAGCATCCATAACATTTCCTCTAGTGTCTAGGTGATGTGATACCAGTGAAAAAAGTCTAGGCACAAGAGACCTCAGTTCCCATGGGACCTAGTTGAGTGTTGAGCATGATGCAGGATAGGACATCCAGAACGCTACTTTATGGAATTTATACCAGCAGCTAGTGAGATAGGTTCTGTACAGACTCCATGTGAAATAGTAGGGTCAGTAGCTTCGCACAAGTTTGGAAACTAGAATACATCGATGCCTTCATGCCAAGGTGGTTGTCGTGGCCATGGAAATCAGACCCCAGGATATCAGTGATAGAAGGGATGGTCAGATTAGGGTAGAAAAGAAGTGTCTTAGGGATGTGGTGCATGTTATAATTATGCAGTGCAATAGACCCTCCAGGAGAAGGATCCCAGACCATCTACTGTTAGATGTCATATCCTAGTTGCCTCTATTATATCTTCTACACTTTTTGATAGTGGTGTATTACATTATTTTATATATCTTCCCTTTGTGGAAATCCATGGTTTTTTATACATATTCTGATTTTATGATGCTAAACACTCCATGAGGGATTTGAATGGCATGTGTGAAACTATTTAAGGAGTGCCCCTATTGATTGGTGTTTGTCACTATCTATGGAAACTCTACATTTTAAAGATGATAGGCATTGATTTCATTCTCAGAATAGACTAGTTGGTTACACCTTGAGTCATTGTTGATTTTTATAGCCACAGGGTGAGTTTCACGTCACCATAGTGTAGAGAGTTTCTACATAAGGTTGATTTGGATTTGTAGGAGAGGAGAGTTGGACCCAAGCATACTGGGTTATACAGGAAGAAACCTATATTGAGAGTTTATATCTAGATGACCATTGAAAATCTCTGGCAGATTTCCTATATTGCACCGACCCTAGTAACTTAGATTCGGTGAACTATTACATAACATTCGAATGTTCACAAGTGATCATGTTCTGAAAGACTGATTAGACTAGTATCCTTAGATGTACAAGATATATACATAAGTTTTACATTACATCATGTAATAAAGAAAAACAACATTGTGTTCCCTTTGAAAACACTCATATCCTTTGGCATATCCCTTGAAGATAATCATAATATACTTCTTCACATACTAGAAGACAATGAACATAAGAAAGTGGTGAGCTAAGATTCTCAGTAAGGATAAAAATATAGAAGAAACTATCATAAATAAGCATAAACATTTATGGAAATGTATAAAACTAAAAAACAATCCTTTTAACCTTAAAATTAAGAATAATATAACAAAGATAAATCAAATAATTCCACTTGCTTACTCCTTAAGATATTCTAATAGTCTAATAATCACATATAATATCAATAGCTAATTTCATAATGATGGAATGCATTTTGTCAGACATCATAACCACATTGTCAAGTCCTCATGACATGACTAAAAATTAGAATTTTCACCGCTTTCTTCCAAGACACTGGTTTGTCTTATGAGACATACTGATGCATCAAGGAGCTATAGCCAGATCCACCCGTCACTTTCTATGTCCAATATATTCCTCTTATGAAAAGGTTGAAACATTACATCAATATTCATATTAAAACTAGAATAAATAAGGTTAATACATTAACCATACACCATGAATGGTATAAAAATAACACATCCACAGTTTATCATATCATGTAACCTTCAATACGATATAAAAGATTGTATCATAATAAATCAAGTTCAACCAAGTGTTAAACCAGTCAAAGGATATTGATATAGATGAAATCAAAACTATTTGAGAGAAATATATCTTTCTATTTTGAAATCATTTAACGGTCGCATAATTATAAAAGAAAACATTTACTTTGAAAATATTCTTATAATATTTTATGGGATGCATAGAAGGTCTTATAACAGTTGAAAATACCCGCACCCACCATATAAGTGAAAAAACATTATTACCTTAATTTTTCGAAAATGTCATAAAGTAAATTGTTTGGAAAACGACAAAAAGATTCATTTCAATACATTTTATAAAAATTCAAACAAGGGTATAAAATACTGTAACCCATATTCTAGGAAATAGTAAAATGTTTTGAAATACATTTTTATGAAACATGGATGAGGATGATAAATATGTCCCTGTAGATTCTTACGTGTAAACAACCTCAGATAATAAAGATATTGTAAAATTAACCCTTACCTTATACTTATCCTTAGTCGAGGGTAAATTAACCTCATATATATTAGTTAAATCACTATTATTAATTTATACAAGAACAAAATAAGTAAATATTATTTTATATATGACCTTATAATATTTCTTTGTAAATAATATATGAATAGTATAATTGTTACGGGTGTTTGCTGATCCATTTTCCTTTATATGTTTTGTATTGTAAGTCATGTTTGTTTTTGGTAGGTTGTATTTTATTCATACCCAAAATATTATTAATTTATTAAAAATTATTTTTAATTATAAAATGAAAATTATTCTTGAATGTTTACAACGGGGAATCAAACTCATTGCGTTCATGGAGAGGGTAATCAGTACATATGCTCGTGTGACAATATCATTCTATTGATGGTGAAATTGTATGTAATTGGATGTTATATAACATATTCATAATAATTAAAATGTTATATTTATTATTTATATCCTCCATACTTATTATTATACCCTTCCAAATAAGGAAGGGCTGAATAAAAAACTACAACATGATGTGGAGATGGTAAGTCGTACGTACGCACTTATAGTGACATTTTTATTCATAGGATGGATAGAATAATGAATATGGTTGTAACATATTTATAATAACATCACAGTTTGTATAATTTATTGGATTTATTATTTTTTATGGAAAAAATAAAGATAGAGGAAGTGTAAGAAGAAAAGAACTTTGAAAGAGGTGATAAATTATTACCTCCTCTTATGGTGATTCCTTTTTTGATTTGATCAAAAGGGCTCCTTAAGTTTGATTTATGATCAAATTAAGGACTCTAAGATGAATTGAGGGTAGTTGGAAATATATTTTATTAGGGTTTGGCTGATACAAATGGCTTTGGAGATGTGATTTTGAGAGAAGGAGAAGTACCATTTTATAAGATAGGTGAGTGTCACATTAGGAAAAGCTTGAAATATTATTTTATTATAAAATAATTTTGGGTTTATAATGCCTTAAAATGAATTTATTTCAACGATAATGTGTGGATGGTTTGAAATAATCTCAAAAAATAGTATTTAGACAACTTTTGGTCAACATATTAACCTTATCATTTAGATTTAACTCATAGTTAAATAGTTTAACTTTTACAATTTCTTCTTGTATTTTTACATTACATGGGTAATAAACTTACAATAAAATTCCAAGAGAACACCCAATGGTTCATTAATGTCATATATATCATTATATATTTCCTTTGGCTGTACCATATATTTTTAAGACTAGTACATAATTTAATAAAATATTATTTGTTTTAAAAACTTATATATGTCAGTTTTGACACTATTTGGTAGTTAGTTTTTTTGAAAGTCATAACAACATTATCACTTCGAAAAAAATTCATTTAAAAAACCCTATCATGTCATATTAACCAAAAAAAATTTCGGTATGCATCAAAAGTCTCAATTTATATTTGTTTTAATATTTAAAATATCAATTATTTTAATCTTTCATTAATAAGGTAATTACTGCATCTTCATTGTGTCAGAAATAAATTTAATTATTTGTTGTATAAAAGTTACAAATAAAATACAAGTATGTATGAAATATTTTTATATTTATAATTAATATTTATATTATAATTTATCTTATGTATAACCCTATATTAAATATAGTTTAGTTACTAAAATTTGAGTTTAACACTTTTAATTCATTAAATAAAATAATAATAAATTTCCTAATCTAATCCATGTGGATAAAAAAGGATCATATTTTATTCTGAATTTTTATTTTTATCAAAATAGACATATAAAATAGAATTAGGATACATGTTAGGTTAATTATAATATCACTTTTACATTTAATTACCATATTTACTTTTAACCGTGGTAAATAAAATTGAAAAGTTACTATTCAACAAAAGAAATTCAATCCTATTGAACCACATTTTATGTAATGATGTCAATAGTGTATCTTGTATTTTTTAAATTAAATTCACATAAGTGGTAAAATTAACTTTTATTCAAATATGCAATTGTGCCTAGAAGGTGGGTAAAAGATGTTAAAAAGTTCAATAAAATTTTATATATCCAATCTAATTATAAGACAACTCAAATAAATTACATTGAACTAATATAAGTATTATAAATATATTTTTACTTTAAAATAAATTTAAATTAAAATAATAATTATTTACATAAAAAGTTGGTTTTTATGTACTATGCACTATTTTTCACTATTCATCAAAATTGAAATTTTTCCAAAAAATAACAAAAAATCACCCTAAGATGATTTTGATTTTAAGAATCCAAAATTGAAGTGTATTTTAGAAAATTCAATTTTCAGTAGTGTCTAATATAAATTTTAGTATTGTTCACAAAAGGAAAAAAATGTATTTCTTTTAAGACAAATGTTTTTCTAAATATGTAACTATAGTAACAAAACATATACATTTAATTATAAATATGTTTTATTTTTGTTAGATTTTTTTAAATAACAGTAAACTTTTTCTGTTTCTGTTCATATCGCAATATTTAATTGATTAATAAATATATCATATAAGTAATTGTGATATTAATGCAATGTTTTGCAGAAACTAAATCTTGTGTATAATACTAGCCATGTCTGTGTTGCATCTAGTATAATCTATTGACTTACTTTAAATATATAAATTACTATGATATCATGGGGTATTATATTCTACCCTCCTTCAATAAATTTTGTCCTCATAATTGGTAATTGTTCTTACAAAATAAAAGGTTAAAAATAGAAAATACCTTTGCGGAAAACCCACATCGAAAACAGGGTTAATAAAATTTAGTCTTAATAAAGGGAAAGAGAAATGAAAAATTCATCACCAAATTAAGGTTTCGAATAAAAGAACATTTGTGGAAATTATAGACACATAAATAGAGGGAAAATGAAAATATTTATAGGGAGTTATTGAGGTCATCAATCACAAACAAGTAAACAATAAATAGAAAATTGAGGGCCTCAATGCAATAAATCTATGATGACTTAAAATATACATAGTTAGTCAAAACATAAGGTATTAGGTTAACACATTTTGGGTTTTAAGATCCTTTACCTAATTTTAATGAATTAATGTATTCATAGAATAATAAAAAAATATCAGATAAGTAGAATTCCATCTTTTAACAAATTTCTACCACAAACTCATCTTTCGCTTAAAAAGATAAAAGAACTCAAAAATATTTTAATTATCCTAATCATATAGTGTTACAAAAAATAGAATTTATAATTCATCTATCAGATCATCTAAAAAAACTTCATTATACAAACTTTGACATCATGTAGGCTAGTGGTAGGGGATGCACCCTTGTCTCCCATCGGTTGCGAGTTCAAGTCCTGCGGCCTTGCTGGACGCGACGGGCTGTCACCTTACCATTATGTAGCCTTTTTTATAAAAAAATCCAAAATTAATCTTAAGAAATTTTTTAACCTTACTCATAGTATCCAATGTCTATCTTAATCCATTCTAATCTTTATAATTATCTAAAATACTTGTGTCTAAACTCATAATCCAAAAATTTATAAGGAAAGTCCCCATAACCTAATGAAGATATCTTTTTTCCACATAATCACATGTGAGTACCTTCATCATTTATTCTCTTAAAACATGGAAAATCCCAGAATGATAGTAAAACCTTATTGATCACATTAATTATCCCTTATTCCGTATAAAATACTAGATATACTTCTCATGTACAAAAATTTGGAATAATCAAACAATTATGGAATAAACAAACCCTTAATCAATTCCAAGATAGTCAAGAATATCCAAGATAATTTATCCAATTCAATCATCTCTAATTCCAAAATCACTTCCTTAGTATCATGACCATATTAAGGTTTATCTTTTTTTAACCTTGTATTTTCCAAAAAAGTTTAACTCGTTGTTGAGTCACTTTTCATAGTACCATATAATCTCAAATTCTCAATGAAATAGTACTTCTCTACAATCCTTATTTATTTCCGTAATTATTATAAATAGTACATCGTTGATGCAACACTCAAATGATATAATTCATTAATAAAAATATAAGAACACTAATTATTTCTCATTATCTTCAGTTTTATCATAACATGTTTATTATCCAATAACATCATTTGCGGTATACTATGATGATTGGGACATTGATTCACATAGTGTGCCAACCCCTTGCAGATTAATCATTGTCCATTTCAAACCTTTTTATTACCCTTGTAATTACATAATTGGTGTCCTTTTTTTATACACTTATAACAAACTCCCAATCCCTTCAATCATTTACCAATTTGATTCTTTCCACAGTTATCACATATGGGAAAATCCTTCATTCCCTTCTTCCCTTTATTAATCTTTCTCTCTACCATACATTTCATCTATAGGTTTCCTTCAAATCCATAGGACTCAGAAAATTCTTGACGTATCGTATTAACACATGGTACAATTTCTTCATATAAAGAGAATACACGGGAGACTATTTCCCTTCTAAATTATTGATTCGGGCCATTAAAGATATGATCCTTCTTACTATTTAGATCTCCTGTATTGCATGATTTCTAATTCATTATACTGGGCACCATTTCTAAACAATGGCATACAATAGGTTAATTTATGAATCAGAATTCTTAATTACAAACATGTAAAATACCTAAAGTAAATTAAAAAGTTTGTGCATATAATACATAATCATAAAAAAGTCTTTGAGGAAGTATTTACTCATAAATCTTTCATAATGATTTGTATAGAAAATGTGAATTATCCTAAGCATATCCCCGGGGACCGTCAATACAAAGAGTGCAACAAGGCCTGTTGTCATTTACCAGGATACCGTAGGTAAAGACCAATTTTTTTTTTCAGAGTATTCACTCTGAGGTATATCTATTCCAGATCCACGTCTACCTATTTGTATCTAGAAAGGGGTGTATTTTTTTGGAAAACCAACATAAAATTTACAAAACTGAATTTTTTTGGATTTTCTTCTATACTAATACTCAAAGTCTTTCTTATGGTAATGTTATCTAATAAAATTTTATCTAAATCTAGTTTCCAGGATTGTACTAAACTTACTCTATTACCTACTGTAACGCCCCAACCCTAGTTACCTAGAGTCGGTGCATTATTATATAACATTGTCATGATCACAAGAGATGATGTCTCGAAAGAAATATTTGTTTAGTCACCTTGTAAGTACAAGATACATACATAAGTTTTACATTACATCATGAAATAAAGATAAAAAATGTGTCCCCTTTGAAAACAGTCATATCCTTTGGCCTTTCCTTGCAGGTTAATCAAAATATACTTCTTCACATCTAGGGAAAATGAAAACATAAGAAAGTGGTGAGCTCAGATGCTCAGTAAGGATAACAATAAAACATAATCTGTCATAAATAAGCCTAAACATTTAAGGAAATGTATCTTTTAAACATAAAATTCAGAATAATATAAGAAAGATAAATCAAATAATGCAATCTACTTATTCACATGGATATTCTAATAGACAAATAATCACATGTAATATCAATAGCTTATTTCACAATGATTGAATGTATAATGTCGGACATCATAACCAAATAGTCAGGGCCTTATGTCAAGACAACAAATAAGATTTTTTTCAAGACATTGTGCCAAGACACTAGTTTTTACAATGAGACCTACCAATACATCTAGGAGCTATAGTAGGCTCCACCTGTCACGTACGAAGTCCAATGCATTCCTTATATGAAAAGGTAGAAACATAACATTAAAATTAGTATGAAAACATGTATATGAAATGTTTAGACATTAACCATAAACCATGAATTGTATAAAAATAACATACCCACAGTCAAACATATCACAAAAACTTAAATACTATATAGAAGATATAATAATAATAAATCCACTTCAAACTAGTGTAAAATCCATCAAAAGATATTGAAATAGAATAAATCAAAACTATTTGAGAGAAATATCTCTTTCAATTTTGAAATAATTTAAAAGTCAAGTAATTATAAATTTTTTTTGAAAATATTCTTATAATATTTTAAGGGAAGCTTCAAAAGTGTTATAATGGCGGAAAATAGCCTCACCCACCATATAAGTTAAAAAAATATTCTTACCTTAATTTGAATAAAATGTCATAAAGTACCTTGTTTGGAAAATGGCGGAATGATTGCTTTAAAAACATTTTATAAAAATTCAAGCAAGGGTATAAATAACTCTAACCCATATTCTAGTAAATAGAAAAATGTTTTGAAATACATTTTTATGAATCATGGATGAGGATGATAATGAATTCCCAGTAGATGCTTACGTATAAACAACCTTTGATAATAAAGAGATTGTAAAATTAACTCTTTCCTTGTACTTATGTTTAGTAGAGGGTATGTTAACCTCCTGTATAATAGTTAAATCATAATTATTAAATTATACAAGAAAATCATATGTAAATATTATATTATATATGATCTTTTAATATTGCTTTGTTAATAATATTTCACAGGTATCATTGTTTTGGGTGTTTACTGATTTGTTTTATTTATGTTTGGTTACGTAAGTCATGTTTGGTATGGGTAGGATTTATTTGATTCATATTAATAATGGTATTATGTTCTTAAAAACTATTTTAAATCATAAAATGTAAATTATTTTTGAACGGATTCGATGGGGAATGAATCTGATCACGTTCATGGAGACTGTAATTCGTATGTACGCATGAGAGACAATATCATTCTATTAATGGTTAAATCACATGTAATTTGATGTTATATTACATATAAATAATATTTAACATGTTATATTTATAATTTACATCAATTATAACCATTATTATACCCTTCTAAATAATGAATTATTGAATAACAAACTACACCACAACGTGGAGACAGTAAGTCATACATACGCACGTATGGTGACTTTGTCATTCATAGGATGGATAGAATAATGAATATTGTTGTACAATATTTATAATAACATCAATGTGTGTATATGGTATTGGAGTTATTATTTTTTGTATGGAAACAACAAATAAAGAGGAAGTGGAAGAAGAATAGAACTTTGAAAGAAGTGATGAAATTATTACCTCTTCTTCGGGTGGTTCATTTTTTTTATGACCAAAAGGGCTTATTAGGTTGCCTTTTTAATAAAATTATGGTCTATAGGGTGATTTTAGGGTATGTTTAATGATATTTGAGTGGGGTTCATAGAGCCGAATTACTTTGGAGGTTTGTTTTGGAGATAAGGGAAAGTAACCTTTTATAAAAGAGGTGAGGGTAACATTAGGAAAAGCATGAAATATTATTTTATTAAGAAATAATTTTCAGTTTGTAATGGCTCAAAATGTATTTATTTCGAGAATAAGGTGGTTATGGTACTAAATCATTTCTACCAATAGGTTTTAGACATGTTTATGTAACCATATTAACCTTATCTTTTAGATTTAACTCTTAGTAAAATAGTTTTACTGTTACAATGTCTTCTTGTATTGTTACATTATATGGTTAATAAGCTTACTATAAAATGCCAAAAATATCCCAAGTGGTTCATTAATCAAATATATATCATTATATAAGTCCTTTGGCCAAACCATATATTTTTAGGATGATTATATAATTTAATAAAATAGTATATGTTTTAAAAACTTATTTTTGTCAATTTTGAAACTATTAGATATTTAGATTTTGTGAAAGTCATAACAAATTTATCACAAAAAAAATTATTTAATAAATACTAACATTTCATATTAACCTATAAAATTCGTTTAATGCAACAAAAGTCTAAATTTAATTTAATTTTCATATTTAAAATTTCAATTATTTTAATCTATCGTTAATAAGGTAATTACTGCTTCATTATTGTGTCAAAAATATGATTAATTTTTTAACAAATAAAAATTAAAAATTAAATACCATTATATATTTAATATTGTTATCTTTTTAATTAATATTTATAGTCTAATTTATATTATGTATAAGCGTATATTAAAAATTGTATTGTTATAAAAATTTGAATTTAACACTTCTAAATCTTCTTAAATAAAACAATAATAAATGTCCTAATATAATCCAATTTGATAAAAAAGGATCATATTTTATTAATAAGGTTTATTTAATTTGAAATACAGTTAACAAATAAAATTAGGACATGTTTTAGGGTAATTATAATTTCATTTTTCCCTCTAATTACCCTATTTACTTTTAACCATGGTAAATAAAATTCAAATGATACTATTCACCAAAAATTATTTTCAACATATTGAACAACATTTTACTTATTGATTCCAATCATGTCTCCCATGTTATAAAAATTAATTTCACAAAAGTGGAAAAATTACATTTTATTCAAATTTTCCAATGTGCCTAGAAGGCGGGTCAAAGGCCTCAAAAAGTTCAATAAATTTTTTTATATATAATATTATTATAAAATGACTCCAATGAATTACATTAGACTAATATAGTTATTATGTATCTATTTCGAATTAAAATAAATTTAAATAAAAAAAATTATTATTTAAATAAAAAGTTATCTTTTATGTACTATAGTGTATTTTTCACTATTTATCAAAAGTTGAGTTTTTAGAAAAATACCAAAAATTAACCCTAAGATAATATTGATATTCAAAATCAAAAAATGAAGTCGATTTTACCAAATTAAATTTTTAGGAGTGTCTATTTTTTATTTTCTTATTATTCACAAAAGGAGATGAAAAGTAGTTCTTTTAAGAAAATAGTTTTTCTAAATATATTACTATTTTAGTAAAACATATACATTCCATTATAAATATGTTTTATTTGTGTAAAAACATTAAAAATAACCATTAGAATTTATTTGTTACTATTTATATGACAATATTTAATTGATAAATAAATATATCATTTACATAATTATGATACTAATGTGTTATTTCATAGAAACTCAATCTTTCCTATAACAAAGGATTAGTAGGTGTTGCGTGTAGTATAAGATATTAAATTTATTAAATGATAAAACATACAATGATATCTTGGGGTGTTACATTTCCCTTCAGTGTTTTCTCTTTTCATGGATGTTTTCCCCGATGAATTCCTAGGCTTACCGCTGGTCAGAGTGGTGGAGTTCACTATTGAGATAGTGCGAGGAGCGGCACTAGCATCCATTCCTCCTTACATAATGGATATGAAGGAGTTGTAAGAGCTCAAGAGGATGATGAAGGATCTTGAAGATAATGGTTTTATCTAATCCAGTACTTCTATTTGGGGTTCATAGGTCTATTCCCCCAAAAATACGAATGATAACCTTAGGCAATGCATGGACTATAAGAAACTAAAACTATTGATAGATATAAATAGATATCCCTTTGCACAAATAGATGACCTATTTCCTCAAATTTGATGAGGACGATTATTCTCGAAGATTGGGTTGAGGTCAAGATATCATTATGTATGTGTTCGACCTATAGACAAACTTCATAATTCATTTTTGTATTAGATAATGTCTATATGAATACTAGATTATTCCATTTGGTCTCACAAACGCACCAACTGTTTTAATGTTGCTGATGATCTTATTGTTCCATACTTTCCAAGATTCTTTTGTGTTGGTTTTGGTGGATGATATCTTAGTGTATTCTCAAAATCAACATGACCATGCCAAACATCATGAGATTGTCTTTATTACACTAACAGAGAATCAGTTATATTCTAAACTTGAAAAATACCACTAATGGATGGATCATACTCACTTCCTAGGCCACGTCATCTCAATGACTAGAGTATCAGTGGAACCAGAGATGGTGAGAGCAGTAGTTACCTGGGAGTATCCCAAGAATGTTTTTTTAGGTACAATGTTTCTTGGGGATACCTGGATACTACATGTGTTTTATACTACACTTCTCACACATAGAAATGATGATAATAGGCATGTCTAAGAAAGGTGTGAAGTTTGTGTGTTTGGATTCTTGCGACACAAATTTTCAAGAGTTGAAGGGATGTTTGACTTCAGCACCGATACTTATATTTCCAGATCTGAGAACAAGTGACACTATGTACTGGGATGAATCAGGTATTGTGTTGAGACCAGTGCGTATGTAGAGGGATCAAGTTGTTGTGTATGGGTCTTGGTAGTTGAGGCCACATGAGAAGGATTACCGGATGCATGATGTTGAGTTATCTATAGTTGTTCACGATTTGTGTTGTTGGAGAAAATATTATTTGGGAGAGCATTTTGTGGTGTACACTGATTAGAAAAGTCTCAAAAACATCTTTACTCATCATTATTTGAATATGATACATCAAAGGTTGGTGAAATAACTTCAGTCATTATTTTTTGAGCATGCCTATATGTCTGGAAATAGAAATGTAGTGACTGACGCACTGAGCATGAGGACTTAGATGTAGGCAGTGTAAGAGGACAGTGGTGAGTGGCATCTTGTGCATTTTTTCGTTGAGATGCATTTAGAGGTTCACATTAGTCAGATACAACCTTATCTTTCATCTTTGGATAATACTTATAACATACTGGATATGGTGAGGATGAGCCAGCTATCAGATTCTGAAGGCCTTGTTCTATGTGAGACTGTGATAGGTGATGACCCTCTTCCTAGATGGACGATAAGAAAGAATTATGTTCTATATATCCATGTTCATTTTTGGGTTCCAACGTATATATTCGAGGAGTTGATGTGGGAGTTTCTTGATTAATCTTGGGAAGTTCATCCCAAAGTCACCAAGAAGTACAGTGACTTGCGCCATCAGTACTAGTGGCCGATTATGAAGAAGTAAGTAGTTGGTATTGTTACGAGATGTTCCACTTGTCAGTAGTTGAACGCAGAACATCAGTGGTCATCTAGTCTTTTACATCAGTTACCAATTCCATTGTGTAAATGGTATGATGTCTTGAAGTATTTTTTTATGGGGTTACCGAGGTCTCCTAGACGCAATAATTCTATGTGGGTTATAGTTGAAATGATTATGAAGGACTATCACTTCATTCCTATCTAAGAGACCTTCAGTGTTTATGACCTTGGTATCATGATTATCTATGAGGTGTTATGACTTAATGGGGTCCCTTGTTCTATTATTTCAGATAAGGATTCCCGCTTTATGAGTTATTTTTTGTAAAGTTTTTAGATGCTGCTAGGTACATAGGTGATTTTGAGAAAAACCTACCAACCTCAGACTGATGACCAGTCAGAGTGTACGATACAAGTTCCAGAGAACATGTTGCATGAATGTGCCCTAGACTTTAGGGACTATTTTAAGAAGCATATTTCTGTGGTCAAGTTCACATAAATAACTATTTTTAGGAGACTATATAAATGACACCATTTGAAGATATATATTTTAGGCCATGTCATTCTCACATGTACTGGTTAGAGGTAGGTGAGTCATCCTTACTGGGACTACGTCTCGTGTAGGAGACTTCTGAGCAGTTCTACTTGATTCAAAGACAGGTGGCTACTACAATGTCTAATCAAAAATATTATGTCGATTTCCGAATATGAACTACGGATTTTGAGGTCGGGTGTAACACCCCAGGCTTCCACGGTACGTTTCCCTTCGAATAATGCAATAGCGTGTGTTGTACGCAACCTCGAGCTCTAACACACACCACAACTAATTAAACTAGCCGTTTTGAATAGTAATACCTTCTTTTTGAAATTTTATAAATTTTACTTATCAAAATGGACTTCATTTTTGGATTCAGAATATCGAAATTAGCTTATGTTGAATTTTTGGTATTTTTCTGAGAACTTCAAATTTTTTATGAATAGTGAAAAATACTTAAAAACAACTTTTTTAATCAAAATAATTTATAGTGATAAATTATACTATTTAGTGGTTTTAAAGTATAATTATAATATATTTTTACCATTTTATCCAATGGTGGTCATTATAATTAATTTAACATTGAAAATGGACATAAACAATTGCCAATCTTTTGATATAAATTGTTTCTTAAAAACACGCTATTTGTTGTGACATCGAGAATTAATTATAAAATTAATTAATGCAACTTATATGTTTGGAATTTTCTAAAATAGACATCATTTTTTAATTCTGAATATCAATTATAGCTTAGGGTGAAATTTTGGCATTGTTCTGAAAAACTTCAATTTTTGATGAATAGTGAAACCACTAAGTGGTAGTTAAATAACTGATTTTTTGTTTAAATGAAATATTACCACTTCTGTGATTTGATTTTCAAAAATCCGACATACATGGTTGTCATTAAGAAGTAAAATGTGGTGGAATGAGATTAAAATAATTTTTGGTGAATAGTAACTTTTAAGTTCATAATCGCGATTAGAGGTAATTAGTGTAGTTTCAGGTAAAAATAATGTTTTAATAATATGAGATGAGCTTGACACATGTCCTACCCTCATTGGATGTGTCATGGCCGACCCAGAAAATCTATGTGTCAACTTTGGGACCCCATGGAGCCACTTTAGTTGGAAAATGACATAAATACCTTTTATTTAATGTTAAAGTAAAAAATGACACAAACATGAAATGCTTTACTAAAACAATTTTTATATGGGGTTATACAAGTCATATTTTTGACTATAAATAGTAATTGGAAAGATAAAACTATTTCCTACATCATAGTATTTTTTTAGAATTTTTAAACATTAAATAAATTAAATTATTTATGACATCATGATGATGCAGTGATGACCTCATTATTTAACGATTTAAATAAAATGAGAAGATAATGCAAAATCCAAGGCTTACACTTGTCCAAAGCCTATTGTATGAGGAGATTTCGAACCCTTATCACCTTATCCACGAATTTTATAAGTGTGGGGCCTTTAGAATCCGAAAATCATTGTATAATAATGTAACATTTCAATCTTTCCAAAAGAGCCCCTCCTCTCCTCTTATAAAAGGCCCCCACCTCTACCACCTTATTCACACTTTCAAGCCTTTTGGTTCGGCCAAACTCGGCCAAAATACTCTCCCAACTTCTCTCCCTTAATCCTAGAAGTTTTACTTTAGTCAGAAAGCCATCCTATGGAGTCCTTTTGATCAAATCAAAAGGAAGAACCCGAAGAAGAGGTAACATTTTCATCACCCTCTTTCAAGTTTCTTTCTTCTTCCACTCCCTCTTTGTTTATTATTTCAATTCTAAAATTATAACTCCAGTATCTTCCATATACTATGATGTTATTATAAATATGGAACAACCATATTCAGTATTCTACCCATCATTTGAATGACATGTCACCATACGTGCGTACGTACGGCTTACCGTCTCCACGTCGTGGTGTAATTGTTATTCAATATATTATTATTTAGATGGGTATAATAATGATATGTAATTCATGTAAATAATAAATATAACATGATAATTATTCTGTATATATGATATACTATCCAATTATATATTTTTTTATTATCAAAATAATGATATTGTCGCTCGTGCGTACGTACGGACTACCGTCTCCACGAACGCGATGAGATTCATTCTCCGTCATATCCATTCAAGTATAATTATCATTTGATGATTTAAAAATAATGTTTAAGGACATGATATCATTCTGGATACGAATAAGATACATGTCACGACCCGTCCTCGGGCCCGTGTCGTGACTACCCCAAAATGAATCCCTACCTTGATGATCGTCGTGCGCGGGCGTTCTTCGCGGAAGAGACCGTCACGGAAGAGATCGATCGTCGCGTCGTCGCGGGGAGGCGTCGCGTCGTCGCGGATTCCGGCGTTGAGTCGGCGAGCTCAACGAATCAAGAACAACAGATTTAAATTATTAATATTTAAATCTGTGTTTCGTTTAAAACCAAAGAAAAGAATTTGAGAGGAAATCCGAAAGCACTCACCTCGAATGGTCAGTGATCGGAGATCGGAGATCGGAGATCGGAAGAGCGTCTCGAGAGAAGGCGTCGTCGATTTCTGGGTTCGGCGTTCTTCACGTTCTTCGCGTTCTTCGCGAGGGAGAATAAGTTGCGAGGGTTCTCCCAAATCTTCTCAAGCGCAAATAACCAGAGGTTAAGCGTTGGTCTTATTTTATTATTACGCCAACGAATTTGAAAAACTGGTTAAGAAACGATCCATCAATTCGTTGAATTAATTCAACGAAAGAAACGACCCATTTAATTCACCAAGGAAACATCCCATTTAATTCACGAAAGAAACAGCCCATTTAATTCACGAAATAAACCGCCCTATTAAATAGTCTGTTAAGAATTTAGAAAACGCATCGGTTGACTTTCATTAAGACGGGTTTTCACGGGTGCGTTTCTTAGCGGAAAGAAACGGCGGGGCTCGTGCGGGCCCCACCTCACAAATATCCTACCAAGGGGGTAGGATATTTCTGGATAGCATCCTATCCAGTTCAACTCAGTTCAAGCCTCCTTTAAGTGGCTTCAAGTGGCTTCCAAGTGGCTTAAGTGAAATAAAATAAAGCTGTCGCAAAATTATTTTATTTCTTAACTTTAAGCCCGAAAATTAAAAACCACACCCGAGCAAACGCAACTCCGGAAGAGGCGTTTCTAAGCGAATACCGGCGCTGCGATTTCATCGGTGCCCTCAGAATTCGATTCCGGGCACCGGTTTAAAAGTTAGAAAAACCCGCTCGTCCGTTCACTGAACGTACCCGAGCCAAACTTCAGAAAATGATTCCGGGCACACCGGGCCTCCGAATCAGGTGCCGTCAGAAACTGCGTTCTTGTAAAATTCCAAAGAAAATTAAGAAAAAAATTTCCTTGAAATTTACGGGTCTTTACATTACTCCCACCTCAGGACTTTACGTCCCCGTAAAGATACATCAAAAACTAGGGAAACAAATGTGGGTACTGAGCACGCATCTGAGCCTCCCGCTCCCAAGTGCTCTCCTGGAGGTTCTCGTGCTGCCATCTGATGCGCACAAGAGGAATCGATCGCCCACGTAGGACCCGCTCCTGTCGATCCTCTATCTCCAGTGGGACCTCCATAAAAGTCGCTCCATCATCCACGTCTAGCTCCCCATAGTCAATGATGTGCGTCGGGTCGTGCGCGTATCTCCTCAGCTGGGATACGTGGAAGACATCGTGCACCCGGTGCAACTGAGGTGGCAGAGCCAGGTGATAAGCCACCTCGCCAATCCTGCTGAGGACCTGGAAAGGCCCGATGAAGCGTGGAGACAACTTGCCGCCTCGGCCAAATCTCCTCAAACCACGTCGAGGTGAGACCCGCAAGAAGACGTGGTCACCATCCTCGAACTCTAGTGGCCTCCGCCTCCTGTCAGCATATGACTTCTGCCGGCTCTGTGCTGTCTTCATCCGCTCCTGGATGAGCTGGACCTTCTCTGTCGTGGCCCGGACCATTTCTGGTCCCACAAGTGCTGACTCTCCAGGGTCTGTCCAGCACAAAGGAGATCTGCAAGGCCTGCCGTACAACGCCTCGTAGGGTGCCATACTGATGGTGGAGTGGTAGATGTTGTTGTACGCGAACTCCACCAAGGGTAAGTGGTCCTCCCAGCTGCAACCAAAGTCGATGACACATGCACGGAGCATGTCCTCGAGAGTCTGAATGGTCCTCTACGTCTGAGCACCGCCTTTCACCCTCAGACGGATGGTCAGACGGAGAGGACCATTCAGACTCTCGAGGACATGCTCCGTGCATGTGTCCTCGACTTTGGTCGCAGCTGGGAGGACCACTTACCCTTGGTGGAGTTCGCGTACAACAACAACTACCACTCCACCATCAGGATGGCACCCTACGAGGTGTTGTATGGCAGGCCTTGCAGATCTCCTTTGTGATGGACAGACCCTGGAGAGTCAGCACTTGTGGGACCAGAAATGGTCCGGGCCATGACAGAGAAGGTCCAGCTCATCTAGGAGCGGATGAGGATAGCACAGAGCCGACAGAAGTCATATGCTGACAGGAGGTGGAGGCCACTAGAGTTCGAGGATGGTGACCACGCCTTCTTGCGGGTCTCACCTCGACGTGGTTTGAGGAGATTTGGCCGAGGCGGCAAGTTGTCTCCACGCTTCATCGGGCCTTTCCAGGTCCTCAGCAGGATTGGCGAGGTGGCTTATCGCCTGGCTCTGCCACCTTAGTTGCACCGGGTGCACGATGTCTTCCACGTATCCCAGCTGAGGAGATACGTGCACGACCCGACACACATCATTCACTATGGGGAGCTAGACGTGGATGATGGAGCGACTTTTACGGAAGTCCCAGTAGAGATAGAGGATCGACAGGAGCGGGTACTACGTGGGTGATCGATTCCTCTTGTTCACATCAGATGGCAGCACGGGAACCTCCAGGAGAGCACTTGGGAGCGGGAGGCTCAGATGCGTGCTCAGTACCCACATTTGTTTCCCTAGTTTTTGATGTATCTTTACGGGGACGTAAAGTCCTAAGGTGGGAGTAATGTAAAGACCCGTAAATTTCAAGGAAATTTTTTTCTTAATTTTCTTTGGAATTTTACAAGAACGCAGTTTCTGACGGAGCCTGATTCCGAGGCCCGGTGTGCCCGGAATCATTTTCCGAAGTTTGGCTCGGGTACGTTCAGTGAACGGACGAGCGGGTTTTTCTAACTTTTGAACCGGTGCCCGGAATCGAATTCTGAGGGCACCGATGAAATCGCAGCGCCGGTATTTGCTTAGAAACGCCTCTTCCGGAGTTGCGTTTGCTCGGGTGTGGTTTTTAATTTTCGGGCTTAAAGTTAAGAAATAAAATAATTTTGCGACAGCTTTATTTTATTTCACTTAAGCCACTTGGAAGCCACTTGAAGACACTTAAAGGAGGCTTGAACTGAGTTGAACTGGATATGATGCTATCCAGAAATATCCTACCCCCTTGGTAGGATATTTGTGAGGTGGGGCCCGCACGAGCCCCGCCGTTTCTTTCCGCTAAGAAACGCACCCGTGAAAACCCGTCTTAATGAAAGTCAACCGACGCGTTTTCTAAATTCTTAACGGACCATTTAATTGGGTGGTTTATTTCGTGAATTAAATGGGCTGTTTCTTTCGTGAATTAAATGGGCTGTTTCCTTCGTGAATTAAATGGTTCATTTCTTTCGTTGAATTAATTCAACGAATTGATGGATCGTTTCTTAACCAGTTTTTCAAATTCGTTGGCGTAATAATAAAATAAGACCAACGCTTAACCTCTTGTTATTTGCGCTTTAGAAGATTTGGGAGAACCCTCGCAACTTCTTCTCCCTCGTGAAGAACGCGAAGAACGCGAAGAACGCCGAACCCGGAAATCGACGACGCCTTCGCCCGAGACGCTCTTCCGATCTCCGATCTCCGATCTCTAATCACCGACCATTCGAGGTGAGTGCTTTCGGATTTCCTCTCAAGTTATTTTCTTTGGTTTTAAATGAAACACAGATTTAAATATTAATAATTTAAATCTGTTGTTCTTGATTCGTTGAGCTCGCCGACTCAACACCGGAATCCGCGACGACGCGACGCCTCCCTGTGACGACGCGACGATCGATCTCTTCCGTGACGGTCTCTTCCGTGAAGAACGCCCGCGCACGACGATCATCAAGGTAGGGATTCATTTTGGAAAATTACCCCTTTTTTTAATTTTCTCATGAACGTTCTTGAAAATTAAAAATCCGGTTTTCAATGAACAATTTTATTTTAATTAAAATTGTTGGATCATGTGTTGATCGTTTTTCTCCTGGTTGTTTATCTCTAACGCGGAGGGTGCGGGCCGAACGAACACAGCCCGACGACCCTCCGCCGTTCTTTGTTTTGTGCGGATTTGACGGTCGACAACGGAACGTGCCGCAGTGGACGGTTGATGATCCCGCAGTAAAGAACGGATCCCGGGAGGAGCAACGGCGCAGACGGGAAGGAAAACGGGCCACCGGAGCGACGCCGGCGGCCTGCGGAAGTTGCCGGCGGCGTGGGTCACCGGCGGCGCCCCGGCGCGCCGCCGGATGAAATCCGCCGCGAATGAAGCCGCGGCGGCGGCGGCCAAACAAACCCGCGGCGCGCGGGTCCGGTTCATCCGGGCGGACGCGGCTCAGCGCGTCCGCGGCTCGCCAGCGCGGCCCGCACGCGGGCCGCGGTCCTTCCTCAAGCCGCGGGTCAGCGCCCGCGGCTTCCACCCGCGCGGCGCGGCCAAGCCGAGCCGGGCCAGCCCGGTCAGACCCGGGTCGGGTCGACCGGGTTCGGGTCGACCCGGTTCGGGCCGACCCAGGGGGGTCGGGCCGGGTCGGCCCGGGCCAGTACCCCCCATCTTCGGACGTTTTCGTTCAAACGCCCGTATCTTGAGCTTCGTGCCTCCAAACGACTCGCCGTCAGCGGCAACACAATCCTTGGATCGAGACGGTCGTTTCGGTATATCGCACTCAAGGTTTCGGAATACTTTGTGTTCGGCCGGGTTGGTTCGTACACGAGACCAACCGGGCCCTCGGAGCGGAAACGCTCATATCTTGTGCTACGGACGTCCGATTGACGTGCCGTCATCTTTGTTGAATTCCTCTAAGTGAGACGGATCTTTTGGCATACTCCGCCCGAGGTTTGGACGCAGGTGGAGTGCGGTCGGGTTGGTTTTGCCTTAAAAACCAACCGGGCCCCTGGGACGAAAATGCCAATATCTCTCAGACCGGGCGTCCGATTGACGCGCCGTCTGCGACGTTGAGTTCCTGTTGACGATACGGAACTTTTGGATACATCAACTTCAGACTTCGTGTCAGTTGATGTATCAGCCTCTCGGCTCGTGGAGCGGACCTTCCCGAACCAGCTTGCTGTGTGCGGGAACCCTAGTGCTGGCTGCGACTGCTACTTCGACAGCGACGACCGTGCAGAGATCCTCAGTGGACTGCGGCGACGACTGTGCAGAGATCCTCCGTGGACTCTGACGACGAACGTGTCGAGATCCTCAGTGGAATGCGGCGACGACTGTGCAAAGATCCTCAGTGGACTACGACGACTACTGCACTCAGCGATCCTACGTGGATCAGTGCTACCGGTCCTGTGTGGGCCCGATCCTGTGTGGGTCCGATCCTGCGTGGGTCAGCGCTCAGCGGTTCTGTGTGAGCCAGCGCCTACAGGTCCTGCGTGGGCCCGGTCCTGTGTGGGTCCGATCCTGTGTGGGTCATCTCTCAGCGGTTCTCCGTGGGCCCGATCCTGTGTGGGTCACTGCAAGGTTAGTACCTATCGATCCTTCGTGGGTCCGACGACTTAGATGGTTCAATGATCATCTTTATCATTATCCGAAGAAGTATACCTGTGTGAGCTGAATCTTGTGTTACTCTCCTTTGTGGATTGTGTTGCTCTATCCTGCGTGGGTATACGTTTTGCTTTCCTGTGTGGACTGGGTTGTGCTTGGGCTCGGACGTTGGAGCCGAACGGGAATTGAAGACTTAGGTATATGTATGGGCATATACCTAAGCCGTGTCAGATGTTACTTCGTGATTGTATCTTTGCTTTGTGGATTATCCTTTGTGGATTTCGGGAGACCTTCGGGGGTCTCGGGGTCCCTACTGAGTAGCTTATACTCACCCCTGCACGGGCTATGCGCGCACTTCGTGGTGTTGGTTGCAGACGACGGACAGCGCTGATCGTGGAGGAGGCGTGCGGAGCAGGACATTACCTGGAGGTGGACCACTGGGCGGGACGTACTCGGAGCGGTTAGGTGGACCCGAGGAGCAGTGGAGGCTATATGTACCCACCCTTCAGGTGGGACTTCCGGAGGACGGCTCGACGCTGCAGTTTTCCCTTTTTAGTTGCTGTTTTTCCTTTCAGTTGTACTTTACAGTTGGACTTGTATTTCCGACCCCTTTTTACTTTCAGCACAGCTTGTACAGTTTTACTTATTGTTTACTTTTCCGCTTGCTTGCTCTATGGTGCTTGTTTACTTTTCAAAGGCAATGCCTTCCCTTTTTGTTGGGATTTACGCCTTGGTGCTAGTCGCCAGCCCCTGGCCTATGGAAGGCGGGCTTGGGGTAGTCACGACACGGGCCCAAGGACGGGTCGTGACAATACAACCTATCCATGAAAAACATGACTTACGTAACAAAACATATAAAAGAAAACGAGTATGTTAACACCCGAAACAACGATAAATCTAAGATATTGTTAACAAAGCAATGTGAAAAGATCATATATGATATCATATGAATGTATATGATTCTTGTATAATTTAATAACAATTATTTCACCATTATACAGGAGGTTAACCTACCCCAACCAAGGAAAAGTACAAGGTAAGGGATTACTTGACAACCTCTTCATTATCCAAGGTTGTTTATACATAATTATCTACTGGGACCTCGTTATCATCCACATCCATGTTTCTTAAAAATGTCTTTCAAAACATTTTTACTATTAAATGGAAAATGTGTTAAAGTCATTTATACCCTTATAAATTTTTTAAAGGAATCTTACCGTCGTTTTCCAAACAATGTACTTTTTAACCTCTTTGACAAATTTAAGGTAAGAATGTTTTTTTTAACTTATACGGCGGGTGCGGCTATTTTCCAGCATTATAACTTCGTCGAAGCATCCCTAACAAGATTATAAGAATATCTTCAAAGTAAATGTATTATTTTATAATTATGGGACTTTAAATGATTTCAAAAAGGAGAGATATTACTCTCAAATAGCTTTGATTTCATCCATGTCAACATCCTTTGATGGGTTTTAAGTTTAATTGAAATTGATTTATGATACAAAACTTCCATTGAACATTTTGTGAAATATTTGACTGTGTATGTGTTATTTTTATACCATCCATAGTTTATGGAGAAATTGTTGACATTTCGTATGCTAGTTTTAATACGAATATTTATGTTATGTTTAAACCTATTCATATGAGGAATGTATTGGACTTAATATGTGACGGGTGGAGCCCTCTATAACTCCTCGATGCATCGGTAGGTCTCATGAGATAACTAGACGTGGAATTGGCCGAGGCCCTTTCCCAATTTGATTTCTGGTTTTGGACGAGGCCTTAATCATTTTAGACGTCTTGGCCGAGGCCTTGACAAAGTGTTTCAGAATGTCTGGCATTATACATTCCCTCATTATGAAAGTGGTTATTGATATTTCACGTGATTATTCGTCTAGTAGAATATCCATGTGAGTAAGTAATGGAATTATTTTATTTTACTTTTTCCATATTATGCTGAAGTTCAAGTTCAATAAGGCTTTTGTTTTAGTTATACATTGCCTTAAATGCTTATGTTTTCTTATGAAAGTTTCCGCTATATTTTTATCCTTACGGAGCATTTGAGCTCACCCCTTTAAATGTTTTATTTTTCCCAGTATGTGAAGAAGTGTATTATGACTGACTTGTAAGAATAGTCAATGAGGATATGAGTGTGGACTAGGGATACCATGTTATTGTAGTTTTCATTTTTATGATGTAATGTAATGTTTATGAATGTATCTAGTGTTTCCAAGGCTACTAAACTAATCGGTCTTTCGAGACTTGATCTTTTGTGATAATGCCAATGTTATGAAGTAATTCACCGACTCTGGGTAGCTGGGGTCGGGGCGTTACAGTTGGTATCAAAGGCAGTTTAGTACTAACCTTGGAATCTAGATTTAGATAAACTCTGATTAGAGCACATATCCCGAAGATAGACTTTGAGGATTAGTATAGAAGAACTTCCTAGAATTTTGGTATTGTAGAGATGTTGTGAGTTTTCCGAGCAATACATCCCTGTCGGGATACGAGCAGGTAGAGGCGGCTCTGGCACAGATGTACCTAGGGGTAAAACCCGAAAACACCGCTTTGAGATAGACTCGAACGGGAACTGGTGCACGACAACGGGCCTTGCTGCACTCTTGGTTACGACACTCCCGGGGGATATGCTTTGGATAATTCCCATTTTCTTTACAAACCACTATGAAGGGTTACGAGTATATACTTCCTCAAAGAAAACATTTTTATAATTATGGATTATATCCATAATTAGTTCAATTTATGTTTAGTGTTTTACAAGTATGGAATTATGTACTTTGATTGATGAACTAATCTAGTTTATGCCATTATTTAGAAATGGCGCCTAGTGGAAGGAATGGAAATCGTATCAATGCACGCACTCCGTCTAGGGATTGCCCTCCTGCTCAAGATAATTATGGTGGAGCTAGTGATACAACTGGTGCTGATCAGCTTCTCACCGTACTGGGACAACTCACGCAGGTTATGAATAACAACCTTACTCGTATGGAGCACCCTGATCCGCAACATGGAGGATCAATGCTAGACCGTTTCATGAGGCAAAAACCACCAACCTTCAATGGGAGTACAAATCCTATAGTAGCTGAGCAATGGATAAATTCCTTAGAGAAAATATTCCATGCCTTGGGGAGTAGTGAAAGGGAGAATGTTGTCATGGAAGTTTACCGCCACACTGGAGATGCCGATCAATGGTGGTCACTAATTCAAAACACAAAGGAAGATGATGAATTAACAAACATGGAATGGAAGGAGTTCAAAGAGCTGTTCTTAGAAAAATACTTTCCTCGAGACCATCGAACGAGTATGGAAAGGCAATTCCTGAGTCTGAGGCAGAAGGAGGATGAGAATGTCGCAAAGTATGAGGCTAACTTTACAAGGTTAGCAAGGTATGCTGCAGATTACATACGTAACCCAAGAAGTAAGACTGATCGTTTCTTTTATGGGTTGAAACCATTTCTCCGTCGAGATTTAGTATCACAAACCTTCTCTTCATACGAAGGTATTTTCTCGTGCGCTATCAAGACGGAAAAGGAATTCTCTAAGTCTTATGACTTTAAATCAAAGCAAGATAAGAAGAGATCCGCTGAAAACTCTGGGAAAGGAAATAAGGAAACCGGGAAGAAGTGTAGAAATGAATTTCCACCCTGTGATAATTGAGGTAGGAAGCACCCTGGTGCCTGTCTAAAAGGAAAAGGAGTATGTTACAAGTGTGGTGAAAAAGGCCACCAAGCTCATGAATACAAGGGAAAGAAAGCGGTTGTCAACGTGGAATGCTATAATTGTAGAGAGAAGGGACATTATGAAAATGAATGTCCTAAGCGTCAGGGGAACTTACCTTAGAAGAGGCCAAGGGATCAGGGCTAGGCTTATGCTATCACTACTGCTGAGGTGGAAGCTCCGAAAGACGTGGTGGCAGGTAATTTAATGGTTTCCTCAAGTTTAGCAAATGCATTATTTGATTCTGGATCATCGCATTGTTTCATATCTTCCCAGTTTGCTAAGAAAATTAGATATTTCCAATTTGATTTAACAAGGGAGTTGTTGGTCAAAACCCCTAAGGGAAGTATTGTTGCAACAAAGTTTTGTCGATTAGTTCCCATTAGAGCACCTAAATGTTCTTTTCCTGCTGATCTCATCATCATACCCATGATTGAATTTGATATAATCCTCGGTATGGATTGGCTTTCGGACCATGATGCAAAAATTTATTGTAAGAGGAAAGAGGTTATGATTCTTGATGATGATGATAAGGAACACCTTATCTTTAGAGCCGAATCGTCGCCACATAATTCTTATTTAGATCCACCCCCAGTAGCTCAACTAAATTCAATTATTGGGGAGGAAGAGAAGGAAATTACTGAGGGTGAGGAAAAGAATATTCAAATAGAGGATGTACCTATTGTGAGAGAATATGTTGATGTGTTTCCGGAAGATTTACCTGGACATCCTCTAGAACGAGAAGTTGAGTTTTCCATTGATTTAATTCCTGGATCAAGGCCCATATCGAAGACCCCTTATAGAATGGCCACTGTGGAATTAGTTGAACTAAAGAAACAACTAGAGGAATTGAGTAATAAGGGATTTATTCGCCCTAGTGTTTCTCCTTGGGGAGCCCCTGTTCTTTTTGTTAAGAAGAAAGATGGATCTATGAGGTTGTGCATTGACTATAGGGAGATCAATGCTATAACAATAAAGAACAAGTATCCCCTACCTCGCATTGATGATTTGTTTGAACAACTGCATGGAGCTCAATACTTTTCAAAGATTGACCTTTGGTCTGGATACCATCAGTTGTGTGTGAAGAAGGAAGACGTTCCAAAGACAGCATTTCGAACAAGGTACGGGCATTACGAGTTTATAGTAATGCCTTTTGGATTGACTAATGCACCCTCTGTTTTCATGGATCTAATGAATAGAGTTTTCATGGAATATCTTGATGACTTTTTAGTGGTATTTATTGATGATATCTTGGTATACTCCAAAAGCCACGAAGATCATGAAAAACACTTACGCATTATCCTGAAGACTCTTAGAAGACATGAATTATATGGGAAATTTATCAAGTGTGAATTCTGGCTTCATGAGATTTCTTTTCTTGGCCATATTGTCTCTAAGGATAGAATTTCCGTTGATCCTTCTAAAACCAAGGCAATCCAAGAATGGCCAGCACCGACAAGTATAACTGAGGTACACAGTTTTATTGGTTTAGCAGGTTATTATTGACATTTCGTCCAGAATTTTGCCAGATTGGCTAACCCATTGACAAAGCTCACACGTAAAGGGATTAAATTTGTCTGGACAAAAGAGTGTGAAGAATTTTTTGAAGAACTAAAGAGAATATTAGTCAATTCCCCTGTATTGACTCTACCATCAGAGAATGATGGGTTTGTTATTTATAGTGATGCATCGAAGAAAGGACTTGGTTGTGTCTTTATGAAGAATGATAAGGTCATTTCCTATGCATCACGACAGCTAAACATTCATGAGAAAAACTATCCTACTCATGATCTTGAGTTAGCAGCTGTGATCTTTGCTTTAAAGATATGGAGACATTACCTCTATGGTGAAAAATGTGAGATTTATACTGATCACAAGAGTTTGAAGTATATTTTCACACAAAAAGAACTCAACATGAGGCAAAGGCAATGGCTTTAACTACTCAAGGATTATGATTGCACGATACATTACCACCCGGGGAAGGAAAACAAGGTGGAAGATGCTTTGAGTAGAAAAGACCATGGAGTTTTGAATGTGATGATAATTGGAAGGGATCCAATTTTCTTGGATCTAGTGAAGATGGACATGGGAATAACTAGGGAAGGTGAAACATCAATGCTTTTTCAAATGGTTGCCAAACCATCATTACTAGAAAGGATTAAGAGTTCTCAGACCAATGATGAATAATTTCAGAAGAAGATTAAAGATGTGAATGATGGAAGATTGAGGGACTTTGTGTATAAGGATGGAATTTTGAAATTCAGGAAGAGACTTTGTGTTCTCGATATACCTGATCTAAAAAGGGAATTGCTGGATGATGATCATAGTTCCAATTTCTCTATACACCCTGGGAGAACCAAAATGTATAGAGATTTGAAGGAACATTTTTGGTGGGACAATATGAAGAGGGAGATTGCTGATTTTCTGTCGAGGTGTACGGTTTTTCAACAAGTGAAAGCTGGAAGGCAACATCCTGGTGAGGTATTGCATCCTCTTCCCATACCTGAGTGGAAATGGGATAATATTACGATGGACTTTGTCATGGGACTACCAAAGACTCCTAGAAGGAATAATGCAATATGGGTCATTGTTGATCATCTTACTAAGTCAGCACATTTTCTAGCTATACGGGAGGATCTACCACTTGAACGTCTAGAAAGATTATATATTAATGAAGTTGTAAGACTTCATGGAGTACCCCTATCGATTGTTTCTGATCGTGATCCTCGTTTTACTTCAAGATTCTGGAAAAGTCTTCAAAAGGCCTTGGATACTCAACTTTGTTTGAGCACTGCCTATCACCCTCAAACAGATGGACAATCAGAACGGACTATTCAAACCTTAGAAGACATGTTGAGATCATGCTCTCTTGACTTTCAGGGTATGTGGGATCAATACTTACCACTGGTAGAATTTTCCTATAACAATAGCTTCCATTCAATCATTCAGATGGCACCTTATGAAGCGTTATACGGAAAGATATGCCGTAAACAAACCTGTTGGGATGACGTTGGTGAAAGAAAACTTGTGCGACCAGAACTGGTGGAAGAAACAATGGATAAGGTGAAGGTAATCCAAAACCACATCAAATCAGCTCAAAGTAGGCAGAAGAGCTATGTCGATAACAGAAGAAATGTTTTGGAATTTCAGGTGGGAGATCATGTTTTCCTAAAGCTATCTCCATGGAAGGGAGTTATACATTTTGGTAAGAAGGGTAAGTTGAGTCCCAGGTACATCAGACCTTTCGAAATTCTAGATCGTATTGGGGCTGTAGCTTATCGTTTGGCGATGCCGCCAAATCTCTCCAAAGTTCACGATGTTTTCCACATATCGCTATTGAGAAAATACATGCTCGACCCAACACATGTACTTACCTATGAGGAATTAGAACTGGAACCCGATCTATCTTATTGCAAAGAGCCCATCAGAATTCTTGATGTGATGGATCAGGTGCTGAGAATCCGGACGACTCATCTGGTAAAGGTTTTGTGGAGAAATCATAAAATGGAAGAGGCAACGTGGGAAACTGAGGAAATTATAATGAAGAACCACCCGAGTCTTTTTATGCAGTAATACCCTAGAAATTGCGAGGACGCAATTATTTGAAGGAGGGGAGAATGTAACACCCCAAGCTTCCACGGTACGTTTCCCTTCGAATAATGCAACAGCGTGTGTTGTACGCAACCTCGAGCTCTAACACACACCACAACTAATTAAACTAGCCATTGTGAATAGTAATACGTACTTTTTGAAATTTTATAAATTTTATTTATTAAAATGGACTTCATTTTTGGATTCGGAATATCAAAATTAGCATATGTTGAATTTTTGGTATTTTTCTGAGAACTTCTAATTTTTTATGAATAGTGAAAAATACTTAAAAACATCTTTTTTAATAAAAACAATTTATAGTGATAAATTATAATATTTAGTGGTTTTAAAGTATAATTAGAATATATTTTTACCATTTTATCCAATGGTGCTCATTATAATTAATTTAACACTGAAAATGGACATAAACAATTGCCAATCTTTTGATATAAATTGTTTCTTAAAAACACGCTATTTGTTGTGACAGCAAGAATTAATTATAAAATTAATTAATGCAAATTATATGTTTGGAATTTTGTAAAATAGAAATCATTTTTGAATTCGGAATATCAATTATAGCTTAGGGTGAAATTTTGGCATTATTCTGAAAAACTTCAATTTTTGACGAATAGTGAAACCACTAAGTGGTAGTTAAATAACTGATTTTTCGTTTAAATGAAATATTACCACTTCTGTGATTTGATTTTCAAAAATCCGACATACATGGTTGTCATTAAGAAGTAAAATGTGGTTGAATGAGATTAAAATAATTTTTGGTGAATAGTAACTTTTAAGTTCTTAATCGCGATTAGAGGTAATTAGTGTAGATTAAGGTAAAAATAATGTTTTAATAATATGAGATGAGCCTGACACATGTCCTACCCTCATTGGATGTGCCATGGCCGACCAAGAAAATCCATGGGTCAACTTGGGGACCCCATGGAGCCACTTTAGTTGGAAAATGACATAAATACCTTTTATTTAATGTTAAAGTAAAAAATGACACAAACATGAAATGTTTTACTAAAACAATTTTTATATGGGGTTATAAAAGTCATATTTTTGACTATAACTAGTCATTGGAAAGATAAAACGATTTCCTACATCATAGTATTTTTTTAGAATTTTTAGACATTAAATAAATTAAATTATTTATGACATCATGATGATGTAGCGATGACCTCATTATTTAACGATTTAAATAAAATGAGAAGATAATGCAAATTCCAAGGATTACACTTGTCCAAAGCCTATTGGATGAGGATATTTAGAACCCTTATCACCTTAGCAACGAATTGTATAAGTGTGGGACCTTTAGAATCCGAAAATCATTGTATAATAATGTAACATTTCAATCTTTCCAAAAGAGCCCCTCCTCTCCTCTTATAAAAGGCCCCCACCTCTACCACCTTATTCACACTATCAAGCCTTTTGGTTCGGCAATACTCTCCCAACTTCTCTCCATTCATCCTAGAAGCTTTACTTTAGTCATAAAGCCATCCTACGGAGTCCTTTTGATCAAATCAAAAGGAAGAACCCGAAGAAGAGGTAACATTTTCATCACCCTCTTTCAAGTTTCTTTCTTCTTCCACTCCCTCTTTGTTTATTATTTCAATTATAAAATTATAACTCCAGTATCTTCTATATACTATGATGTTATTATAAATATGGAACAACCATATTCAGTATTCTACCCATCATTTGAATGACATGTCACCATACGTGCGTACGTACGGCTTACCGTCTCCACGTCGTGGTGTAATTGTTATTCAATATATTATTATTTAGATGGGTATAATAATGATATGTAATTCATGTAAATAATAAATATAACAAGATAATGATTCTTTATATATGATATACTATCCAATTATATATTATTTTAATATCAAAATAATGATATTGTCGCTCGTGCGTACGTACGGACTACTGTCTCCACGAACACGATGAGATTCATTCTCCGTCGTATCCATTCAAGTATAATTATCATTTGATGATTTAAAAATAATGTTTAAGGACATGATATCATTATGAATATGAATAAGATACAACCTATTCATGAAAAACACGACTTACATAACAAAACATATAAAAGAAAACGAGTAAGTTAACACCCGAAACAACGATAAATCTAAGATATTGTTAACAAAGCAATGTTAAAAGATCATATATGATATCATATGAATGTATATGATTATTGTATAATTTAATAACAATTATTTCACCATTATACAGGAGGTTAACCTACCCCAACCAAGGAAAAGTACAAGGTAAGGTTTTACTTCACAACCTCTTCATTATCCAAGGTTGTTTATACATAATTATCTACTGGGACCTCATTATCATCCACATCCATGTTTCTTAAAAATGTCTTTCAAAACATTTTTACTATTAAATGGAAAATGTGTTAAAGTCATTTATACCCTTATAAATTTTTTAAAGGAATATTACCGTCGTTTTCCAAACAATGTACTTTTTGACCTCTTTGACAAATTTAAGGTAAGAATGTTTTTTAACTTATACGGCGGGTGCGGCTATTTTCCGCCATTATAACTTCGTCGAAGCTTCCCTAACAAGCTTATAATAATATCTTCAAAGTAAATGTATTATTTTATAATTATGGGACTTTTAAATGATTTCAAAAAGGAGAGATATTACTCTCAAATAGCTTTGATTTCATCCATGTCAACATCCTTTGATGGGTTTTAAGTTTAATTGAAATTGATTTATGATAAAAAACTTCCATTGAACATTTTGTGAAATATTTGACTGTGGATGTGTTATTTTTATACCATCCATAGTTTATGGAGAAATTTTTGAAATTTCGTATGCTAGTTTTAATACGAATATTTATGTTATGTTTAAACCTATTCATATGAGGAATGTATTGGACTTAATATATGACGGGTGGAGCCCGCTATAGCTCCTCGATGCATCGGTAGGTCTCATGAGACAACTAGACGTGGAATTGGCCGAGGCCCTTTCCCAATTTGATTTATGGTTTTGGCCGAGGCCTTAATCATTTTAGACGTCTTGGCCGAGGCCTTGACAAAGTGTTTCAAAATGTCTGGCATTATACATTCTCTCATTATGAAAGTGGTTATTGATATTTCACGTGATTATTCGTCTAGTAGAATATCCATGTGAGTAAGTAATGGCATTATTTTATTTTACTTTTTCCATATTATGCTAAAGTTAAAGTTCAATAAGGCTTTTGTTTTAGTTATACATTGCCTTAAATGCTTATTTTTTCTTATGAAAGTTTCCGCTATATTGTTATCCTTACGGAGCATTTGAGCTCACCCCTTTAAATGTTTTATTTTTCCCAGGATGTGAAGAAGTGTATTATGACTGACTTGCAAGAATATTCAGTGAGGATATGAGTGTGGACTAGGGATACCATGTTATTTTAGTTTTCATTTTTATGATGTAATGTAATGTTTATGAATGTATCTAGTGTATCCAAGGCTACTAAACTAATCGGTCTTTCGAGACTTGATCTTTTGTGATCATGCCAATGTTATGAAGTAATGCACCGACTCTGGGTAGCTAGGGTCGGGGCATTACATCGGGGATTGTGTTTTCCTACATGTCGCACTGAGGTTGAGATACAAGAGTATCAGAATACATGGTAATCTTTCACTGAGATATTTCGGTACCTTTGAGATTTTGGAAATAGTCTGGATAATTTCCTGTCAGTTTCTGTTTTCTGAGAGTTACTGATCCTTGCATGATTTATTGCATGTATCTCAGCTAAATCGTTATCACTCAGACCAATATCCCATTTTCAGCCGGAGGTGGTTCAGATTCAGTTTGATTCATCCTTTGAATGGCATCTGATTAGTATAGTCGATAAGAGCACAATGGTTCTCTGAGGCAAGTTAGTTCCTCTTATGGGGGTGTTACGGCTGCATGGCCGAGTACAGGATGAGACTTGGGTGTGGGAGGATGTTGTACATTCTTATTGGTTAGAGTTATTCTTAGATATTCCTTTACTACCATTGGAATAGAAATTAGAGGATGAATTGCATTAAGGGGGAATGTTTGTAATAAACTGGTTCTTAATTTGACGAACGATTTCTTCTTTACTTTTTCCGTTGAGTTGTATTTGAAAAATTAAGTTAAATTTGGGACAATTATTAAAATCAAGGGGTTAAACGATATGTACTCCTTATCACACATCTAGTGGTATGTCCATGTATGAAGGGAATACACGGTATATGGGCATGTCGATGAGAGAAAAGGGGAAAACCAACCACACACAATTTAATTCCTAATATACACCATTTACATCCATGTTCATGCCATATAGTCGTGTCTGCCGGCCCTGGAAAGTAAGTTGGTGGATTTAAGAAAACAAATTAATAGTTAAACTATATGCACGTTGTATATATGGACATAAATGCAGTTTTTTTTGCTTAAATTAGTTAATAGCCTCTACATTAGGATGACTGGAAAATTGTATAATTGGGAGAACTCAATAGGAGTTTTGGATCCTCCATCCCTTCCCAGTTGATCCACTGAACTCCGAATATAACATTGTTGATATTGTTTGAACCCAATCGTTATGCTCTCGATTACACTTGAGTAATTATTGGTGAATTTTTTGTTCCCGACTAATATATTCAAGGTTGACAGAATATCCTTGTTTTGTAGATATATCATATATTCTAGTTTTTATTGGATGTTTAGGTTGGATGAGGAGAATCATACAATGATGAGGTAGGTGGTCTTGTGCTTATTACTTGATGTCAAGTTGTTTATATGCGTTGTTGTGTCATGCGTCCATGCTTGGGGTGTTAAAATTTTGATACATTGACCTATATTATTTCCTAAGGATTATTAGATGATTAATTATATTAATTGAATCATGCTGAGGATAATTTTTTTTATTAAGTTCCCCCCATGGGTGCGTTTCCCTTGGATAATTGTTGTTGGGACTTTTGGTGTAGGTTAACCATGGTTATGCCTCTTTTTCCCCTATTATGGGTTATTTGAAATGAATTGGTTAATTAAATGCTTACCAATGTAAATTGTTTCTTTATAGACCATCTAATAGCATAAACATTGAATGTTATTCCTTACAATGAATTGTTTATATGTTGGGCTTGGCCCTATTGAATTATTCTACCTGCAGGAAGATATTTTTCTTGCGTGTGGGCATGGTTTTGTGTGCCTATGGGATACGTTTTGTTATACCTATAGGAATGTTTTTATGGGAAAGGGTTTTTTATGTATGTGGACTACCCTAGGGTATAGTTTTGAACTTATTTTTGACTATTGTAAGGACTTATGACGTGCTTTCAAAGCTAAAGCACAATCTTGGATTCATTTTTCATTTTACTTCAATGATTTCCTGGTCAGATATATGTTGTGTTTTCTTCAATAGGGGATTGACAGGTCCTGGGAAGATCCTACGAACTTGTGATTTTATGTAATTTAACTTTTTAATGAACTTGAATGGTATAAATGGAAAAATACTTATAGGATTGTTTAATTTTTAGCACTTCCTAGATTAATGTTTTCATTATTATACAGTACTACTGCATATAGTCATTAACAGATTAGAATATACCTTAAGTGGTAGCCTAATGGGATTTATTTTTCACACTATTTGGGTGATGTATTAGGGCCCCAAAAATCTATATTAATGAAAGAGTAGATAGGGGAAAGGCTCCATATATAGGTACCTGATTGCTGCTTAAGAGAATGATTGCATGGGACCAAGACGGGGCTTGTGATGCATTTGAGTATCCTTTTGTATTGTTATACCATTGTATTTCATTGTACTTGATAGTAGTTTATATTTTTATCACTACTTTATTAGACCATGTGACATGCTGTGTCATTATAATATTACATGCCTCTTATGTATCTTTACCTTTCAGTCTTCCATAGTTTACTTCAGTTGCTTGTTGTTTACTGCTTCCACTATTGTTATTATTTTTATGTGGTGTTATACTCTTCCGATTACTCAATAGTTTTCCCACTATCACACCTTAGGATCTCACTGCAAGATGACTTCCTCAGTCATTTGGGGAAATGTTCTTGAGTCTATGTCACCAACCAGGTATGGGGCACTGTTTATTGGCATATGGATCCGGGACGTTACACTTTGATACCCACTGTAGTTCCCCAAATGAAACATAATGTTATTTGAAAAAATTCCCATAATTTAAACATTAAATTTCCAAATATAATCTCAAAATTTCATCAAGTAATGGTTTAGTGACTTTGATGTCAACCTTCAAAAGAAACATATTCTACAAGACATGGGAAAATTCCTCTATAATTCAGCCAACATATAATATATTCTTAACTTCTCTTAAGCTATTATTATATATATAACATAGGGAATGCATATATAATAAAGGTGTTAGATTAAAATATTTGTAAGGGAAAACATATCATCATGAATTAAATGGATAGACAATGACAATAAAATAATATAATAGTATAGTAGAAATATATCATTCAATAAATAATTGATCGATATGAATTTTACATGAGTGGTAGTAGAAGAACATGTATGAATAAACATTTTCCATTTTTAAGGTGTGTGGAATAATAGAGTAATAAAAACTATCCTTGGAGAATAATAATTGGAATATAGAAATGAAATGTGACAGGCACTTAAGTCATAGAATAAAATCATATTTATATGAATGATAAGAATAAGGTATCCTAATATATGTATAATTTGAAATAATTACAACACATTAGTTTGTGAGATTCTTTAATAAGTCGCACACATTAGTTTCTGATCCTATCAAATAAGGCTAACCCTTTACTTTGTAATCGTGTACAAGACAGATCATAGTACATTATGTCATGAGATATAAAGTATCAACCAATGCATATGTGGGTGATAAAAGACCCCTCCCGTCATCATAAATACATATCTGTTCCATAATATATCATTAATTTAACATATTTTAAAACCCCATAGGAAGAAAATATGTTTTATTCATCGCATCATAAATAAACAATGTAATGAATAATTGGGTTCATAAAATTTCCATATTGTAACAACAAAATTATCATAAAAAATGTAAATGGTTGATACAAACAAATCAATCATCCAATAAAAGAATTTAATAAGAATATTTTGAGGTTACTTCATGAAAAATAACTTATGTGGAAATAAATACTTTAACCATAGAGTTGAAAATTTTAGTGCAATTGTAAAAGAGTTTTTACTAAATATTTTTAGCATAATTTAAAACAAAGTACTCATGGATCACATTCAATGTAAATTTTAAAAAAAAATCGAAATAAAATATTGAAAATAAACATCTAATTTTACAAATAATATTTCAAGATAAATTTGAGAAATTATATAATGTTTTTCAAAAGCATATGAGCTATTAATGATAAAAACAATTGATTATGAGAGGTTGGAAAACCATTCTATACATTTTGAAACATGTTTCTGTAAAATTTTTATAATAAAAGGAGTAATAAAACAACCTTATGAAAATAATATAAGGGGAATATTGATTTAAAATTAGATGACCCATAATTAGGATTATATTTATAAATTCAAACTAAGGAAGGAAATTAAAACATGTAATTGAGGGGAAACCTTCATTGATTGTAAATATTCAAAATAATGATATACTTTTGGGAATGAAACTTTATTAATGTAAAAGATATTAATTATAAGATCATTTTCAATAATAGTTGAATAAAATGTACCTTGAAATTATGTTTTTAGGTGGATGAAATAAATCATATGATAAATAGTTTTAAAGAGAAAAATTACAATAGAATAGAGAGAGTTGAGTTAATAAAAACAAATAAAACATCATTATCTATTGAATAGTTATCCATTTAAAGAGAGAGCATCATATGGATGTTAAAAAATTATTAATTAAATGGATATGGTAAAATACATTCATCACGTAGTAGTCACACTATTTGAAATAAAACCAAATGTATAATAGGAAAAATGTCTCAATAGGAGAAAATTTAAGATAAGAAATCCTTACCTTTTATCTTGTATTTGTAAATTTTCTCTAAATATATACACCCAACCTTAAATTATTTCATAATATTGTGATTTTAGAAAACAATTCAATTTCCTTCATTTCAAATACTATTAGTGTTTATTAATTTAGATAATTAGATCATCATAGTTACATTACATACCAGTATATTACAAAGTTCAAACATCAACTCTGTATCTATTTTTACCACAATATAAAACTTTTAAAATCAAACTTAGTTTATTTTCATTAAAAATAATCATGAGTTTCAACATTATTTCTTCTATGTTCATACTCATTCATAGACACATTAAAAAACATTTCAAAACATTAGATGAGAACAAAAATCCAAAAAAAGGCATATAAAAGTAATAAATCTTTTAGTCTATTCAAAAATAAAAAGAAACATAAAATGTTAACCATTTTCACCATATTCTTTGAATGATACAAATAAATTTTATCCCCATGATGAAAACACATTTTTTCCAAATAAAACATTTTAAAAAAGCCAACATATTGAAACCCCTATTGAAAATTTATAGTGTTAAATTCGTATTATGTGTTCACTCATGTTAGAAATATATGGTTCATAGTTAAATCCATAGAATAAATATGTCTAATTAACTATATCCATATTCACTTTGATGATAAGGAACATTACCCATTTAATTTAGGAGCTATATCTTCCCCACCTAATTTATAAGTTGTTTTGGGAACACCTAATGTATGAGATGTATCGAGACATCCTTTAATCATATATAATGTTTAAGTAGTGTATCATGAAAAAAAATTATTTAGTATTTAAAATTCTCATCATAAATATCAGTAAAAAACCTTTTAAACCCATATGAAAAACAATTTTATTGATCTCATGGAGATTATAACATTTTTTCATTTATTTATAAAAAAATTATAAACTAAAAATTTCCAAACTATTGAAAAATGGTCCATAAGAAAATCACCATAAATATGTTTAAAGGACTATTGATAGTAAATAATAGAAATAATGGAAGGAATTTTTTTTTAAGAATTATACAACAAAATATCATTATTTTTAAACTTTTGAAAATAACTCAAAAGTGAACCATATGAATATTGTAGAAAAGACTCATCTACCAATATTTCTTAATGAAAGAAAAATATTATTACAAATTACCTTTAACATCCATTAAATAATAAATATGTAAATTATTTTAAAATTTAATAAAAAATGGATATAGGGAAAATGTATTTTGAAAATATGATACACTATTTTGAAATAAAATCTCATACATTAAGTATCAACTAGCTGTATAAGTTCTCAATCTCTAAAAGAATAAAATTATATTATATTCATACTTTCATAATAAATATATACATTTTTATTTAATTATTATTATTCCTTTTATTTGAATTATTAACATGTTATTTTTAATTATTAAAATTTTTATTTTCTCATTTGATGCATTGGTGTAGTTTCGATTGTAATGTTAAAACCACATCGGTGTGTTAACTGTGGTCCATGCTGTTATGTTTCTATATTCCCAAAAAACATAAACATGTTATATTTTTTATATTTGTATATTTTTTATGTAAAATTATATAAATTTTTTATATAAATCATTTTCATACATTATATATTTATATTTTATATGGTTATATTCAATACATAAATAGTAGAAAATTTTTTGGTCAAAAGAAAAAAATACCTTTTTTATAACTACTTTGGATTTTTATATATTATATGGTTTTATTTAAAATATTCATTTGGAAATTATAGTAATTTAATTCTGAAAAATTATCTCAATTTCATATTACATAATTTCAAATTTATTTTATGATTAGTTTTTGAATTGTTTTTTGAAAACATTTATTTTTCCAGAAATAATGAAATATTGGGACTTTTATTAAAACTATATTCCATTTAAAAGTTTTTAAAAATTAAAATTAAATTTGGGAGTATTTTTAAAATTAAATATCATCTTTTTATATATAATTATTATATTATGGTTATTGAAATTAATTTTATACATGAATTTTGTAAAAAAAATAATATTCAAAATGTTTTTTTTTTGAAAAATCATTTTTCATTGGATTTTTTCGATTTAATATTAAATTATATTTTACAATCTATAATTTTTAAATATTAAAAAATGGATTTAATATTATGAATTAGTGGTTCTATATTTGGTAAATATTTTTCTTGTGTTTTTTGTTAATATGTATAGTAACTTTAGTAATTTTTGTTGGAACTATAATGGGTACACAATGTAATTATATTTAAAAATAAAATAATACTGTAAAATTATGAAAAAACATGTATAAATTTAGTTGGATGAGTATATTTCATACATATTCATCCAAAGTTCAAATATGTGGGGTTTTTGTTATTTTTATGTTATTATTACCATTAAAATATTTTATTTAAAGAATGCCCAAAATGACACCCTCTTGTTTTTAATAATCATAATATTTTTGACATAGGGATAACCAGAGAATTTTTTTTGTAATAAATAGTATTTTGAATTATAAATTACTCATATTCAACATTGTAATTTATTTTAAATGATTACTCAATAAAAGTATAACCGAGATTCATTCATAACATTAAGATAATGATTCTTCAATTAAAAGAAAATTTAAATAGAAGATATGAAAAATCATAAAATTAATAAAATCAAAAATATCAATTGTGTTATATGAATTATCTAAAATACTATAAAAATATATAGTTATGGTAATTGATTATATTTTAAGTCTTTAATTTTATGAATTCATAAAATATCAGTTCAAATGAATAGTTCGCAAAATTGACATTATTGATATTTTATAGAAATAAAATATTATTAAATGCTAAATTTTTTATATAAATATAGTATTCTCAAAAATAAATTTTATATAGTTAATTCTATTAAATATGGTCTATTTATGGAATTTTTTCCATTTATAGTATCATTTTTAACCTCTAAAGTGTTAAAAAGTATAATATTGCAGTTATTGTCAAAAGAGTTAACGAAGTGTTAAAAACACTATGTATGGATACTTACATAGTAAAAACCTATATATTTTTTATTTTATGAGAATATTTAAATCCATAATCATCCAATATTTTAAATAAATAAATTTGGATCACATTTTTAATGAAATTTAATTTCTATTAATTTAATATTTTCAATAAATTCCATAGTGCCCCTCCCCAATCTTTTAAAGGGAAATCTATTCTTCAATTTACATAAAAAATAAAGAAAATGGGAAACTATATTCAAAAATAACTTGATAATATCATTATTCATGTTCTAAAGGTCTTGATTAGAACACAATACCAACCTTATTGGTTTTAAGGTGTTACGAAAAGGATGGTTTTTGGAAGAAGAGGTATCATTCCGACCCAAGAAATCTATTTCATTTATACTTCCACCAACATAAAATACTAATTAAAATTTATTATATTATAAATCAACTATACTAGAAATACTTAGGTTTTTTATGTTATTGTTACCACCAATATCAATCTCCTCTAATATCAAATGGTAAATGAAATCATCAGTCATGTGTTTGGAGGACAACCACCTCATGAACCATTGTAATTAATTTTTCATAGTTTTATATCATGGATATATATAATTTATAAATTATTTTATATATATTATATTAATTAAAAAATTATTTTATAAATATTTTCTATAATTTACTTTCGTACCTTTCAATTCAATGAAAAATTATAATGTCACTTCTTCGTAAGTGTGGACTGCCACCCCCACAAAATGATGTGATTTGATTTTCATCACCACATCACATGGTTGATATATATAAGTACAATTATACATTAATATGATATTTATTATTGTATAATTATTGAATAAATAAAAAAAAATACTTACCTTATATCCAAAATGATCATTGAAAAATGGAATGTTTTCTCATGCGTATGTACAGACTACCATCTCCATGATTGTAACATAGTTCATTTTTCTTAAACATAATACATGATTTGCTATAATTTTTTAATTGATGTATAGGAAAGGTAATTATATCAATATTATTATTCTAATGATAATTGAATAATTGCCTATTTTACCTCAATCGACTTACCGAATCTCATTTGAACTAATTTGATGAATATCATCAAAACATATGATGTGAATTTAATTTATTAAATAAATTAATATAGTATGGAAGGATATTGAAAAAATGGAATAATTTACATTAAAAAGTATCATAATAATGTAAGTAATTAACCTAATTTTATTATTCACGAAAATCTAAAACATGTGTGATGAGTCAGACACAAGTTAAGGGACATTCTTTCTAAAACCCAAATTTTAATGTTTCCCTTAAAATTAATTTTTTTTTCAAAATCCAAATTTTATAATATTATTTGATGAATTTATTTTTATGTATGTAAGTGATTTTTAAAGAAAACATTATTTTTCTTTTTAATTTAATTTAATTGTTTTCCAAATAAATATTTTACAAAATTTTGTAACTCTGTTTAAGAAAATATGAATGAAACATTCTATATTATCATATATACCGACTAAGACATTACCTCCTGCCAAAACTTATTTTTATTGCAATATTACTTTATAATATTATATATTTTCTGTAATTAAATACCACATTACCCTTTATTATAGTAATTTCTGTTTTCATAATTTGGAAATCAAGAAAATGTATATATTAAATTTTGAAAAGGATTTTGTGCTTGAAAAAATGTTTTTATGTTGCAATATTTTCTATATTCCATTTTTGCTATTTGTAGTTTTTTATGAGGATGGGTGGCTCTATAATAAACAAATGTTTGGTGATACCATTATAGCTCTCCAATGAATTGGGTAAATAGATATATTTATCTGATTTAGTATCTCATAAGGGATTATGGTAATATAATATGATGGAAATCAGATGTATATCTATACAGGTTATTTCAAGGGTAACTAAGATGGAAACTCCAAGTATAACCATAATGGTTATTCCATGTGTAATTAAGAATGATATTAAAAAGGAATAATCAATTTTCTTACTTGATATATCTATTATTTTTAAGGATTTTAGTAAAATCATAAGATTGAACAAGGTATAGGAATGTTTATTCTACTTTAAAGGCTGAATATTATTACTCTATGGAAAAGAGTTATAATGATTTTTTCATGGTTTTAGAGAAACCATGGGAGTTTTATTTTTACATTAATATTTCTTAGGAAATGTTTTATAAAATATTTTGGCCAAGGATGGTTATTCCTTGGAAAATAAAATTTTCATTTTGCGATGGAATTTAATTTTGAAAATGGAAATTTCTTATAATTATTCAGGTAAAAATGGTTTCTCAATTTTTTTGTCCCTAAAAAATCTTTTTTTCTTATTTGTCATTTTATATAAAAAATAATTGGGTTTAGGGATTAGTATGAGAAAAAATTAAGTCAAATTAATAGTCATTAATATTATTCAGTATAATAAAATGTGTTTTGTTTTAAAAGTTATTTTATGGGAAAACGTGATACTAATTATAAGTTTCAAATTCTCATATATGTGTTTGTTTTCTTAATGTTATAAACAAACATTCTGAAACTCTAAACCATCAAGATCATGTGGAATGTGATAAATTTAATTCTTGTATAGAGTCACTATAATATGTAAAAATTTATTTGGATCTATTAAGTTGGTATCAGAGTAAAAGAGTGGGTGTGATCCTTGGTATCTATCACATGTGAATATTAGGTGAAGCATGCCTCTATAGCCAAGGAAATCATGAGAAAAGGAACACCACTAGGATAATATTCCTACCTATAAGGTGTACCTTTCCGTTGGATGATCTTATAGGTATCATCTATATCCCATGGTGTATGGGTGTATTCTTTTAAAATATACTTTTTTAGAAACATCTTTGTCAGGTAGTCCTGAAAAATGAACCATTTCATTTCATGGAGACTATAGTTAGTGCATACATATAAATAATGATTTAGTTTTTATAATGGATAGGAAATAAATAAAATAAATATTATTTTACTTTTTAGGAATCATCAATATATTAAAAATGTAATATTTATTCATTAGTTATATCATATTGACTATCCTTATAAGGTAAAAATAAAAAATGAATCACATCACTTTGTAGAGGATGTATTTTCGACATACAACAAAATAATGTTTTAATTTTTAAATGGATGGAAAGGTAACAAAATATATTATCTATAAAATTTTTATATTGACAATTATTTCATTAATATCATATATATTTTTATTTTAGTTAATTTTAACAATACATATGATATTTTGATGAAAAAAAAATCGATCCCTTTTAAGAGATGGTAGTCTACACATACATACAAGAGTTCGATCAATTTCCCATAAAAAGAAATGATAAAAAATTATTATCCCAAAAAATAAAAAACAATTAGTGTATGGTACATACTAATGTTATTATATCACAATGTTTGATATATTTATGATTGTCGTAAAAGAAAAAACAAGAAAACACACGGTTAATAATTATACATCCTCTTCATACAACCTCATTAGGTTTATACATTAATACATAATAAGAAGGTATTATGATCAAAATAGGTCCTATAGTATGATAGAAGGGATTTATTAAGGAATTTTTTTGTAACTTTTTTATGCTAGGATAATTATGAAGTGTTGATTTGATAGGAGAGAGGGTTTCCTTTAATAAGTGAGGGAAAGGAAACATAAATAGTTTAAAAATACTAACATATATTACTCCCTCAATCAAGCTATATAGACCCAAAATAGAAATTTATTTAAATAATATAAAATATAAGGTCAAAATTTTACCATAACATTTGATTGGTATAAGTTTTTAGTTCATTTTAACCAATATAGTTTTTGTTTCAAACTTATTAACTTTTTTTAACTCTTAACATGATAAGTTCTTTTTTCATCAATGTTAACATTAATAATATAAAAAAATGAATGTGGAATCATTAAAAAAATTATTTTATAATTCCATGAAATTTAATACATTCAATCAAATTCCATTTTTATATGTGGAAGAAATTATATTTAATATAAACCCAAAAAATGTGATGAAAAATTATTTTTTAGAAAAAGGCATTTTTGAGTGTGAAAATTCTTTTATGCTAAAACAAACTCTAATATTTAATTAAATACAACGTTTTGTATTAAAAATAATGAAAATAAAGTAATAATATTTAAAAACAAATTTAAATATATTGTGACTTTTAAAATCTTTGAAATAATAAATACATTTCGTGAAAGTCAGTACTTTCAATTATTCACCAAAAAAATAATAAAAATACTAAAACTTTAAGTAATGTATAATAATATAATTTTTAATTGTTGATATCAACAATTAAATTTTTTTCTTTCAAAATAAAATTTCAGTGTTTTAAAATTATGAATTTAAATAAACCATATCATATATGTAAACAATTTTAGTATGAATAAAACTATTTCTTCTTTGATTGAAAATATAATTAATATTTTATTAGAATAAAACTAAATAAATACAATTTATGAATATTAATTTTTCATGAAATTTATTTTCTATTAATTTATCTGGGTTTTCATATTATTCCCCCATTTTGGAAATTTCAACATGGAAAATTTCTTCAGGACATAAATATGTGGGAAAAATTTCATTCATTTAATTTTCAAATTTCATGTTACATCATCAACCATGTCTGTTTTTCCCAAGAAAACATTACATAAAAAATAATATTTTTCTAAAACTAATTCTCTCTATAATAATGGATGTAAATATTTATTACATATACAATATATTCTATACTAACTATACTACTTCCGGGATAAAAACATTGGATGAGGCTAGAACATATTTCCCTATTAATGAAACATGAAACACAACAATCACCAGGATAAACATATAAGACTGGCCACTCGGTAGGAACCTGATCTATATTGTCTTAAATTTCAAAGTGTCTAATAAAAAATCGTTATAGAATTCTATCACTAAAAATACACATAACATTTTTTAATGGAGATACCTTAAGAAAATATAATTTTTACCTTGATTAAAATAAATTTCTTCTGGTTATTAGTATAAAAAATATGAATAATTTTATCTTCTATCATATAATGCTAAAACCTATTTATCATTGTTTCCCTCGAAATTTGGGGATGACCTCCTTGATTCAAGGTTCAAACATTCCAATCAGTTTCTAACGGGTTTGTTCATAGAACTAGAAACATCCAATGATTCCACATCCATTTGGACCTACTTTCCAAAGGTAGGCACTCATTAGTTTGTGGACTGATGAGGCTTAGGAATTTTCATAGGTCAAGAGGATGGGAGGTTGGACTCATCACACCTTTTTAGGGGAATTATTGTCTACTCCGGGACTCTCTTTATAGATTTAAGTTATGTTCGTGAATCCTTATTACATTACCATGTATAAAATGAGCTTTCCATCAGATCTGATAATCAATGATTAAAAATGTAGGAAATTTAGAGAATCTTTTATATGTATTCGAGGTCCTTCATCGATAGGGAATCATCTGTATTTATTATAGATTCTTGGTCAATGGTATCCTTCCACACATTTATATAGAAGTATCTCGGTAATTATGATGACCATGCTGGTTTTAAAGCCACTCAGTGGGGCACATGAAGTTTATTGTCATTCAGAAGGACATGGATTATTTCGGAGTTGGGATCGAACCCGCAGATGGGCTACCTACATATCCTTTGTTTAGAAAAGGAATCTGAACCCACGTAGTTCGAGTAAGGGAGTATGATGTTTATGATTGATGGAAAAAAGAAGGATGTCATAATTAATTTTACACTCTATGCTTACGTGAGTCATGCTCGGTGTAAGAAATAAGAGGTATTGGTAAAAACCAAACAATTGTGCCATGAAAGATGCAATCATAAGAAATAATGTGGGGCTTATGTATGTATGACTGCCCAGATAAATGAATATTAGGATTTACTTCAGGGATGAAATCTAGGAACAAGGTCCATAAAGGTATATGTGCTTCATGGAGATTTGAATACTCTAACTTGGGGCTTACTCTTGAAAATGAGGCCCAAATTAGGAGAGGACTTACGATTGGGTTTTACTCCTAAGAAGGAATCCCAGATCAAAGGTAAATTAGGACTTGTTAAGAGAAATTAAGACTGGAGCATACTCTTGAGAAGGAGGCCCGAGTTAAGGGATTTTAAAAATTAAGGGACTTGGGCCTTACTCCTAAGGAGGATGCCCATATTTGAGAATTATGACTGGGGATTATTCCTGAAAAGGAGGCCCAGGTTAAGAGAATTATGGTTGGGGCTTACTCCTAAGGAGGATTCCCATATTTGAGACTGGGGCTTACTCTTGAAAAGGAGGGCCAGGTTAAGAGAATTATGGTTGGGGCTTACTCCAAAGGAGGATGCCCATATTTTAGACTAGGGCTTACTCATGAAAAGGAGGCCTAGGTTAATAGAATTATGGTTTGGGCTTACTTCTAAAGAGGATTCCCATATTTGAGACTGGGTCTTACTCTTAAAAAGGAGGCCCAGGTTAAGAGAATTATGGTTGGGGATTACTCCTAAGGAGGACGCCCATATTTGAGACTGGGGCTTACTCCTGAAAAGGAGGATTCCCATATTTGAGATGGGGGCTTACTCCTGAAAAGGAGGCCCATATTTAAGACTGGGGCTTACTCCTAAAAAGGAGGCCCATGATAATAGAATTATGGTTGGGGCTTACTCCTAAGGAGGTTGCCCATATTTTAGACTGGGGATTACTCCTAGAAAAAAGGCCCCTATTTGAGACTGGGGCTTACTCTTGAAAATGAGGCCCAGGATAAGAGAATTATGGTTGGGGCTTACTCCTAATGAGGACGCCCATATTTGAGACTGGGGCTTACTCTTGAATAGGAGGCCCATATTTGAGACTGGGGCTTACTCTTGAAAAGGAGGCCCATATTTGAGAATGGGGCTTACTCCGGAAAAGGAGGCCCAGGTTAAGAGAATTATGGTTGGGGATTACTCCTAAAGAGAATTCCCATATTTGAGACTGGGGCTTACTCCTGAAAAGGAGGCCCATATTTGGGACTGGGGAATACTCCTAAAAAGGAGGCCCAGGTTAAGATAATTATGGTTAGGGCTTACTCATAAGGAGGATGCCCATATTTGAGACAGGGGCTTACTCTTGAAAAGGAGGTACAGGTTAAGAGAATTATGGTTGGGGCTTACTCCTAAAGAGGATGTCCATATTTGAGACTAGGGCTTACTTCTGAAAAGGAGTCCAAAATTTGAGACTGGGGATTACTCCTGAAAAGGATGCCCAGGTTAAGAGAATTATGAATGGGGCTTATTCCTGAAAAGGAGGCCCATATTTGAGACTGGGGCTTACTCCTGAAAAGGAGTCCCTGGTTAATGAGTTCTCTCATCTTAAAGGATGAGGTTGAATGAATGAACTCTCAATCTTTAGTGACATAAAGATGTGTAAATCACTAGGTTTTGAGAGATATTCCACATAATTTCTTTCAGATAAGAAGTCAAATCATGAAATCATGCCATAAATGGCTTTGAAGAGTGTCTTGAAGACTGAATCTTGAATAGGAGAGGCAGAATGGAATAAGAGGGGTGAAATGGGAAAGAAAGGCACCGAAAAAGCTAGGGGAACGCAAGTCCTGGCAGGCGCACAGGTACTGCGTGGGCGCGCAAGTACTGGACACGCAGGTATACCTGCATGAAACATGGGTACTTGTGCGATTCTCAGTCTTTGAGTCATACTTGGGCGAGCATTGGCTCAATCCATTGGTATTATCCCTAGAGGATTTCCAAAAGATGGCGCGCAAGTTCTGATGAAGAAGTTGGGCGACACGCAAGTGTGTTTATTTCCCTTAAGGGTAAAACATTTAGGCGCACAAGTGTTAGTGAATTCTAACACTTAGACCTTACTCCTCCTGTTTAGACCTTCCATTCTAGGTAAAGAATTACCTTAGAAGAGTTCGGAAGACCTGAGGAAGAGACTTGGGCGTTCAGAGCTCTGTTTTTGAATTCTGGAAAAAAAATCCTCTCGAGTGGGGGGCCCACAATGTCTATTTATAGGTTGGAGAAGACCCCGGGCAGTTATCCTTTAGGTCGCGTAAGTCACTTGCGCGACAATTAGGCATCGCACAAGTGGACTTGCGTGGAAGTGATGGAACTTGCGCGACACGTGTTCTTTTGAAGCTTTGTTCATGCCTTTGTCGATTTTTGATGTTTTCTTCAAAGGATGAATCAATTTGTGCTAAGTCATTTCCCTTTCTATTATTTTAGACAATGTAATGAAAAGTAGCATCAACAAAAGTCCCCCCTCAGAGTTGGATCTGAATGAAATGAGGATGTGACTCTGAAAAAAATAAGAAAACTAAAGGAAAGGTAGCGCCCATGGTCTGGCACGCAAATCAACTTCTGGAGCGCAGGATTTGGCGCACATGGGTACGGCCTTTGGTCGCGCATGGTATGGTGCGCAGGGTCACGACCTTGTCTATAAATAGAGGGCCTCACTTCCGTACAATGAATACGGATTTGAAACATTCGATCTCTCACCGTGCAAGTTGCATTTTCCACACAAGTTGCTCTGTTTCTCGCTATTTCCTTGATGTCGCGCTGCTATCAAGGTATTTGGGCCTGTGCGGTGATACTTGCGCACCAAATACTTTCCCGGCACATCCATACTTTTGAGCAAAGTTTTATACTTGCGCGCCTTAATGCCTTAGCCATTTTTATGAATTCCTTCACAAATTTTATGAAAAATAAACCCATTTAAGAGTTAGTTTATTAAACTTTTGTGCAGATTCAATGGCTCTCAGGAGAATCGGAATGGCTGATGAACTGGCGAGCAAGCAGATTGATGACATGATGAACATTTTTGGCCATGATTACTATGATATCTGTGACAACACTCTCCCAGATTTGCCTATGTACTTGAAGAAATATCATCTTAATTTCCCACAGAGAATCTACCTGTCCTTGTATGGTCATGGTTATCTTCAAGGAGTCAATGTTCTAGATGAAAAGAACTATACGCCATAAATGCAGCTGCACTGCTACTCTTCTATTTCGGTTATGCTATGCATTAAGAGCAACAACATTGGTGTGAACATTCAAATTTTTCCTCCATTCCATTTACTTGCAGATACGAAAATGGAAAACCCATGGACTGAAATGTTTTCCGCTGCCGGTTGGTGGAGAGAAGACAAACATGGCATTAGAGCAATGTCTAAAAAGAGTACTCTCTCCAAAAGGATCTTTACTTCCAATGCTCCATTATCAAATCCATGTATCCATCTTCCAAGTCTCTTGGACAGAAACAGAGTCACTGTTTGATCAGTAGAAAATTTTCTCAAACCGCACTCAAGAACATCCTTTTACTATTGTTCCAAGAAGAGCTGGTATCACTGCATCTATTATTGTATCCAATTGAATGATTTAATTCAAGGTGGTTTCAGATGAAGCTCGGGATGTCGTAAATCAAATGAAGAGTTATGTTGAAAGCCTTTTGTAATTCCTGAAAAAGGGAAGAGACTCCAGTCTGTGGATGTCCTTATATCTCCTGTGTATCAATGAAAAACACTTTTATCTTCAATCATATTTACTTGAATTCTTTTTCTACATGATTTAAATTTTACCTAAGCCAATGGGCCTATTAAGCATAGTTTGATTTTTACTAGGATTATTAAAAATTAACTATACAAACTTTTAATATTTTAATTGCTCAATATTACCTAAATCATACAAAATGTATGTTTAGTGAGCTGGAACTTGACTTTTAATAAGAGTTCCATTTTCTGTTGTGGGAAGTTTAAATTCATGCATGTCAGACATACAGAGGCTAATGTTTATGGTTAAAAATATCTTTGACTGAATGAATTATAATTGACTCAATTCTTGGACAATTTATCTGAAAACATATTACCATAATCAAGTACGAGGGAAAAAATGTAAACTATGGCTTAAGAATATTTGATTCTAAGGAATGATATGAAAAAGAGCTAAAAGGAATCAGAAGTAGTAGTTTCCAAGAATGAAGTTACTATTATTTAACAAACCCATTAGGGGGTTGAATTATGCAGGGCCACCTAAGGGCATTGGATGAATAGTCAAATAAATTGCATCTTTTGGCTAACAAGTCTGTTATGTAGACTGTTTATGCAAGGCCGCCTAAGGGCACGTGCTGCATAGTCAGGAAAAAGAACTCTCGGAATTTTACTTTCCTAGTGCTAAAAAGCCAGTGAAAGTTTATGGAAATTCAAATTTTCCAAAGTATAGAGTTTTCTGTATGGAAAGATGTACTTGAATATAGAAAAGATATTTCCAAACAAGATTATCGAAGAACTATATGGATATCACTCCTACGAAAGTCTGGCCCAAACGTAGGGAAGGATAATATAAACCCTATACTTGAGTACTTTCAGATCATGAAAAGGATATGGGACAAGTATGTTAAGGATGGCAATTTTTGCAGATCCCTACTTTCTGTTATTTTAGACCAATAAAGACAAAAGAGGCTTTCTTCCCAAGAATGAAGTTACTGATATCCGAAAAACCCGTTAGGAGGTTGAATTATGTAGGGCCACCTAAGGGCATTGGCTGCATAGTCAGATAATAATATCTTTTGGCTGACAAGTCTTTTATGTAGACTGTTTATGCAAGGCCGCCTAAGGGAACGTGTTGCATAGTCAGGTAAAAGAACACTTAGAAATTTTACATTTTTTGTGACTAAAAGTCAAGAAAAAGGTTATGAAGATCTTGAAATATTTAAGGTTAGGATTATGACACATAAAGATGGGTATTGTCCAATGTATACAAAGATACACAGATCAATGCTAACCATAATCATTTTGTGGATGGGTTCTGAATGGAAATGTTGGACTTCACTACGTATCCCATAAGGATGGGAATGAAGCCATACATAGTTCTTGAACTACAGTTTAACTTCGTGTGGGACGAAAGGATTAGAGGTCTTAGTTTAGGGTCATAGAGCTTGGACCATTATAAGAAATACACATTGTGTGTTTTCATGGGTACTTTTCAGCCAAGGGACTGGAAGTGGAATTTGGGGTTACACCCAAAAGACTTGGGGCTGGATTCGAGGGACACTCGAACGTTCCTACGTATCCCATAAGGATGGGAATCAAGACCACGCAGTTCTAGAAATACCCTCTGTACAAATTTGGTTCGTACATGTGAAGGGTGAAAGGGGGCTTTAGTACAATGATGGTTTAACCCAAGATAAAAGGTTTGGTAATTTCCATGTATGCATGTAGTCTTTGAAATGAAGCATGATTTAAAAATCAATGTAAATAATGGTTCCCTCTCAGGTGAGGCTATCAAAGAATATTCTAGTTTATTGTGATACTGGACAAAAGTGTTGTATTGTTTAATGTCGTATAACAAGGACGAAAGTGAACCAATGTAAAGATATTGATTCTAGGGGCGGTGTCATGAATCAACATCGTATGAGATGGAGGTGAATTGATGTGAAGAGATTGGTTTTGGGCTTGAACATTGGGAGGTTGCCAACATACCCAGCCTGGAAGGAAAGGATCAAAGTCTCCATAGTTCAATTAACGAATGATTTAATGATCAAGTCGTTCTTGTGGACAACAACCTTAAAAAATGATGTTGGGACTCACGCATGGTTAGCGTCCCAAAGAGGGTGTTATGGTTGAAGTTTTCTCTAAGATCATGTGAGTCATACTCGGTGTGAGAAACAATAGGTAGCAACAAACCTATTGATGCACAATTTAATGTCATGTAGGACATATGAAAGGACTATGCAGTTTTAAGGTCTTGTAGTTAGGACTACTGGTGCTGCACAATTTAATGTCATGTAGCAGGGGAAAAGTATAGTTTAATGTCATGTAGGACGTATTAAAAGATTTTCTATACAGTTTAGTGTCATGTAGTTAGGATGATATGGACAATACAGTTTAACGTCATGTTGGACAAAAGGGATTTCTATATAGTTTAACATCATATGGCAAGTACAATGATGGGGGACACAGTTTAATGTCATGTTGGACATATTAGGGACTTTTTCACAGTTTAACGTCATGTTGGACAAAAGCGCGAATAGTTTCAAGTCATATGCATGGACTGTGGATGGTGCAGTTTAACATCTTGTTGGATGGTGATGCAGTTTAAGGTCATACAGGACCATGATAATAATTTTGTTTTTATACAAAATACTTCTTCAAAAATCTGGCATTGATTGGTGCAGTGATGAGTTCTCCATCCATTTAAATTAAAGAATAATCTCTATTGGAGTAGACCCTATGTATTGAGTATGGTCCTTCCCATTTTGGCTCAAGCTTGGGAGGTTTCTTTCCTGGTATCATTGGATTTATGAGAACTAATACCAATTCTCCCTGAGTGAATGAACAAAGATGGACTTTTTTGTTAAAAGCTCATGCTATTCAATTCTGATAGACTTCCAAGTGGTGTAAAGTACACAATCTTATCTCATCTAACTGTTCCAATTCATTCAATCGCTTTTGAGATTGTTCATATTTAAATGATTGATCACAAATGGCAACTCTGAGTGAGGGTAGTTGAACTTCAATTGGCAAGACATCTTACGTTCCATATACCAATGAATCTGGAGTTGACCGCGTTGCAGTGCAGGTGGTAGTCCGATTAGCCCATAATGCATGAAAGAGTTTATCAGGCCATGACTTATTTACTTTATACACCATCTTTTGCAGTATATTTGAAAGATTCTTTTTGAAGGCTTCTATCTGGCCATTGGCCGCTGCATGATACCGAGAAGAAGGGTTAGTTTTGATGTTGTATTCTTGATACAACTTCTTCACCTCGGATGAATAGAAGTTGGTGCCATTGTCCATCAATATGGTATTAGGGACACCAAATCTGGTAACGATGTTAGACTTGAGAAGCTAACAACGCATTTAGAACTGACTTCCTTGAGAGGTATTGCCTCTTCCCATTTGGAAAAGATGTCAGTAGCAATAAGAATGTACTTAAACTGCTTAGCTGTAGCCGAAGGGTAAGGTCCCACCACATCCATTCCCCATGTGGAAAATGGCCATGAATATTTAGCTGTATGAAGAAACTCTGGAGGTTTATGAATAAAGTTGGAATGTATTTCGCATGAATGACTCCTCTTTGTGAAATAAACACAATCTTGTATCATTGAAGGCTAAAAGTATCCAAGTCATAGAATCTGATCAGATAGTCTATGCCCAGACTGGTGGCCACCACAGACTCCTGCATGCACTTCTTTCATGATAGCCATTGTCTCCTCACCATCAATTCATCTGAAGAGAACTCCATCAAAAACAAGTTTGTAGAGAATTTTCTCTATGTGATTTGGGCTACCATAAAGAGTAAAATTGACCAAACGTCTCCGGATTTGTTCTTTCTCAGCTCTCTGATGTGGAAGTGTTCCATTTTGAAGGTATTCCCTGATAGGTGATATCCATCCTGTGGTATGAGCATACAGTTCAGGAATGGGGCTAATTTCATTAATTTCCTCTGTTCTGATTCAAGCATAAGGTGAAATTGCATGACGGTGGGAAATATTGATGGTTGTCTCGTCCCAATTTGGATCTGCCAGAGCTGTGGCTATATTAGCCAGTGCATCAGCTTGAGCATTTTGTGATATTGAGACATAAGAAAATGTCTGTTCCTAAGAGAATTATTCCATTAAATCTCTGATGTAATCATACAAAGGGATTAGTTCTTCTATTCTGATGGAATAATCCACATTGATTTGTTTCATTACCAGGTCTGAATTACCTTTCACCTTTAAGTGATTCACTTGTACTTGAAGCGGTAATTCCAAGCTTGCGATGAGATCTTGGTATTCTGCTTAATTATTGGTGACACCTTCCCAAAATAAGAAGGAATAAGGTAATACTTCCTTTTCTAGAGAAATGAGCACAATTCCTAAGCCAACTTTGTTGAATTTTGGATTTTCCATTTTCCTCTCTGTTGGACTCCTGGAAGCACCATCAAAATACATTTCCCAAGCCTGAGGACATTCTTGAATAGAGAAGATATCCTCATCAGGGAGTTCAATATCTGATGATGTGTCATCCACTGAAGGGTGTTCAGCCAGGAAATTAGCCAGATCTTTGCCCTTTATCGCTTTTTTGAGACACATACTGAATGTCGAATTGCTGCAAAATAATTTCCCACCTTTCCAGACGTCCTGTAACCATTGGACGAATAAGGATGAATTTGAGCGGGTTATTACGAGTTTCCAATTGGTCCTCGTGATGTTGCAGGTAGTGTCTCAACTTCTGAACTACAAAGATTAATTCCAGGCAGCAATTCTCAATACTTGAATATCAGGTTTCTACTTCAAGCATAGTTCGACTGAGATAGTAGATACTGTTTTCATTCCCAGCATCATTCTTTTGAGTGATGAAGGCACCAAATGATCACTCTAGAGCTGTCACGTAGAGGATAAGTGATCTCCCTTCAACAGGTGGCATGAGTACTGGTGGACTCAAGAGGTATTTCTTGAGAATATCAATGATTCTTGACATTCTTCAGTCCACTGGTAAGTGACTCCTTTCTTCATCAATTTGGTGAAGGGTAAACTTTTGCCTGCCAAATTGGTGATGAAACACTGAATATAGGATAAGTGTCCTTGAAGTCCTCTTAATGCATTCAAATTTTGAGGAGGTGAAATACCAAGTATTGACTTGGTCTTCTCAAGATCGACTTCAATACCACGATGGCATATAACAAAGCCGAGAAATTTTCCTGAGGTTACCCCAAAAGCACATTTTAAGGGGTTCATCTTCAAATTATGTTGTCGAAGCTTGTGGAATATGAATTCCAAATCAGCCAAGTGATTACATTGTTTTTTGGATTTAACCACCAAATCATCTACATAGCATTCAAAAAACTTCCCTAAGAAGCATTTGAAGATACGATGCATGGCACACTGATATGTTGCACCTGCATTCTTTAACCCAAAGGGCATTACCCGATAGGAAAACACACCCTTAGGGGCTCTGAAGGCTATGGATTCCTCATCTTCTGGGGCCATTCATATCTGATTATATCTGGAATATCCATCCATGAAGGAATGTGATTCATATCCAGCTGTTTCATCAATTAGAAGTTCTGTAATGGGAACTAGGAAATCATCCTTGTGACAATGCCGATTAAGATCTCTAGAATCGATGAAAATTCTAATTTGTTCGTTCTTCTTCTTTATAGGGACAACATTAGCCAACCACTTGGGATATTGAACTTCTCTCATAAATATAGATTTGATAAGCTTATCCATTTCAGCTTCAATTTTGGAAGCATATGTTGGGTGTGTTCTTCTCGCGGCTTGCTTAAATCCTTGATGTTCTTCTGGTAAACCCAAATGATGGGTAGAAACATCAGGATCAAGAACGGGCATTTCTATATAGTTCCAAGCAAATATATCTCTATTTCACTTTAGAAAAGAAATATACATCTCTTGATCTTCAAGAGTCATGGACGCACTGATTAAAGTGGGGCGTGGATCTTCTTTTGTACCCAGATTTATTTCTCGGAGTTCATCAATAGTGGTAGAGATACCCTCTTCAAATTCTAGAGGAGCATCTCTGAGATCTTCCTCTTCTTCTTCATCATGTGTTATTTCTTCCATTTCCACTTTTAGAGTAGATGATAACGTAGAATTTTTATGATCAGAAGAGATTTCAAAATTTTCACATCGTGAAGAAGAAGCTTACATTTCCGGCCCGATTGATGATGAAGGATATTATTTGGGTAATAAAGAGGAGATGATGGATTGAGAATAAACATCATTGTTCAACTCCGATGTTTCTGTAACTTCTTCTAGCCTAATTGGAAAAGTATAGAATTGTTGGATTTCAGCAGTTGAAATGAAGACGTCACCATTTGTACTTTCATCACTGCTTGGTGGGTTACCAATTTCTCCCATGTTGTCCGGCTCGATTGCCGTAATTGACATTATGGATCTTTCCATAAGAGTATTTCAATTTGGGTCTATCTTGTCAATTTGACTGATAAGAAACACATAATCTGTAAACACATGTGTAAATGTATTTAGTGGAATATTCTCCAAACCATATGGAGCATTAAATTTGGTAATCTCCTTTGTTGTGGATTTCTCCAATCCCTTCATGTGATCGATTTCCGCCTCAATGTATTTAGACTCACATGTCTTGAATGGGGCCTTATCACCATACAATGTCCCAACCTGACCATCAAAACAATATTCGAGACACTGATGGTATGATGAAGGGATAACCGCATGTTGATGTATCCAGGGTCATCCAAGAATGATGTTGAAAGGTGAGTCTTGATCAACAACCATGACATCCAAATTGGATACAAGATCTCCAAACTGAGTTCTGAGTGGTACTTCGCCCAGTGGTTCTTGTTCATTTTTATCATATCCTTATAAAATCATGGTAAAAGGATATAAATCAGATTCTGTGAGGCCCAATTGAATTAGTGTATGAATGGGCATGAGGTTGACTCCTGAACCATTGTCAATGAAAGATATCTGGGCGTCTATGCCATTGACCATGCTAGATAAGTACAAAGGTCTAATATGACCATGCACAACATCATCTTCATCTTCATCAGTAAAAAATATTATTGCAAGGAATTCTGCAGGATTATTCTCTATGTGATAGACTTCAGCCGCAACAATTTCAGTTTCAAACTCCTAAGGACTTGACAAAGCCTCGATGAGTGCTTCAAGAAGATATTTTAACATATTCAAAGAATCCAGAATTGATAACTTGGCTGGTACTTGGGCCAAGTGATTCAATACATCATACTTTTGATCCAGAGGTCTGTGTTTCCCAACAGGAATATATGGTTTAGCAGGTACCTTGGAAGAAGATTCTTTGGAAGTTGATGCATCTTGTATTGGGATAGAAGTTGGGAATATTCTTGGTTTTAGAAGATTAGACCGATTATATCCATTTACTTTCTGAGAGGAAGAAGATGGAACCTTCAATCGGTCTTCCAAAATAACTATGCCAGGACTGAATTTTTTATTGGTAGAAGAACATTCTTGTACTTTCTGAGCTCGCTGAAGGGCTCTACCACGAGTTTCTGCTGCGTACACAGTTCTAGAAGGCGTAAAATTGGAATAGTGTCTTCTGAAAGATCCACGTCTTCCCCTGTATCCTATGCCTCTGTAACTTCCTCTGATTCCCCTATTTGATACATGGAATTCAGGCTCATCGAAATCGAAACTGCGACTGACATATCGGTCTGTTAATTGAATCATATTAACAGAACTGAAGATTAACTCTTCATCTAATGAAGACTCTGCCTGATTATCCTGTTTTAGGCTTTGCCATTTGGTTGGGAGGTTCCCGTGTCTTTGAAGTAGATGGCATGAAGTCTTCCAGTGTCAAAGACAACTTAGGCTTTGACACATACTCATCTTCTTATGACTATTTTTATTTCTTTGAATCTTGTCATTTCTTTGAGGAATTTCCCTCTGTTGAAGAGGGTTTTTCGGCAACATTCATGAGAGAAGACACAATCGGTTTCTTTAATTGTGTTCTCAAAATAGCATGAGTTCGGTTTATTGTCTTTCTGACCATCCAATCATCATAATTCTGTGCATTTTTGCTTTTGACTTCTTGTCATTCTCCTTCGTCCTCGGGAAATGTAGTAGTAACACATGCCACTTAAGCTGAAGAACCTTTCAGTTTGACTTGTCCCGAGTCGACCATCTTTTTCAGGAGGTCTTTAAAGACAAAAAACTCTTGTATGGGATTCCCCAACATTTGATGAAAAGGGTAATAATTGGGACGGTCTTCATCTCCTTCCTTTTTTTACCTCTTAGTCCTTAGAAATTGAACCAGTTTATTTTCCAGAGCGGAAATAAAGTAACCAGGAACTTGTTCATTTTGGAAAGAGTATATTTTTCTCTTCAGATCCTCAAATTGTTTTCTTTTTTTATATCTTTGATAATATAGATGAAACGGACTTTTTTGTTGGAGCTCAGGAGGTGGAGCCCTTCGAGAAGATGAAGGTTTTGAAGTAGAAACATGTATAGGTGCTTGTTTAAGCATAACTCTAGAAGTTTCTACATTACCCATTATCCTTCCTGGAGGTGATGGAATTACACAAGATTTAGCCTTAGCCTGTATAAGGGAATCTTCAATCTGCTGAGCAATTGAATTAAGGTCTCTAAACCCTCCTGTGTATTTCATAGGGATCAACGACGTGCGTAATTTGTCACGCAGATTTTCCACACAGATTGGCAACAATTCCTCTTGAGGGAGTGTTATGCTTAGGGAATATGTTAATCCCTTCAAGCAAGCAATGAAATATGAGACCCTTTCATTCTCTATTTGCTTACAGTTTGTAAGATCGAAAACTTTTGTCCTTCAAAAGGTTGAGATGAACTGTAGAAGTAATTTTTTGCGAAGATCCTCCCATCCGGTAATTGACTGAGATTGCAAGCTTGTATACCAGACAAAGGCTGGCCCGTGCAAGGTCCGTACGAAGCATCTGAGTTTTACGGATTCTTGCTGCTCTGGAGTTCCCATCATAGTATCACAACGAGACACGTAATTCGTCAAATGCTGTTCAGGGTCACCTGATCCATTGAAAATATGGAATACAGGGTTTCCAAAACTGGATGGAGGAGAGATTGAATACACCCATTCAGGGTAAACTTTCTTTTCTGGTTGAACATGCGCACGTTTCCCTTCCATAGTTTCTAACCGAGCTATTAATTAATCAATGGTTGTTATTAACTTTTGAGAAACATCCGGTTGAACATGGACTTGGCTAAGTGCAATTACTGGAGCTTGGAATGATGTGGTGGTTGGTGGTACAACTGATGGTACCACATTCAACTGTTGTATCACTTGACCCATAGGATTAGACATGTGAGGGTGTACTGATAGAGAAGGATATTCTTACTCCATCTCAGTAGCTGCAACAAATTTCCTTGGCTGACAGACTCCAGCATGATTAAGAAGGAGACTACCCTGAAGTAGTTCTTCATTCAACCTCCTCAATTCCTTCATTTCTTCTTCCTGTTGTGCAAACCTTTTCTCTAGTGAGAGCGATTGGCCTTCTCCAGAGGAAGGATATGTAAACTAATCCTTTCCCCTCCCTTTGTTGGATCCTTTTAGGAGAGGGGGAAGTGGGTTACTTGAAAGATTACCTAGGTTCTAAGTAATACTTTGATTTCATGTACGCACACCTTCTTCATTTGTGTCAGTGCGTACATCTTCTTGAGTAGGAACCTCTTCATCTGAGTCCCCTGAGTGAGCCTCATCTGGTGGATCAACAACAATGGAATTGATGAAATTGATTGATGCACAACACATCGCATCCCTTCTATCAGTGTTTATGTGATATTGTGTTCATCCTTGTCTTTGATGAGACATTGCCTTTTGTTGATTCAATCCCTCAGGAACTTCTTGACGAACAGTAATTTGGAGGGAATCTCCAGATAATTGGGCTCTTCGTTCCTCTTGAGGCTTATTCCCCAATCGAGAAAAGACCGAATTTTTATGAGGAGGGGATTGATGATTTGAAAAAGTCCCCAGTCAGGTGGATTGGGGCTGTTCCTGCTGTTCCTGCTCAACTCCTCGAATCCTATTTGTCGATTCCAAGGGTTGGTTTAAAAGAGTCCCCAGTCTGGCAATCTGGGGTGGCTCTTGATATGCTATGTCTGAGACTTCCTTAAAATCTCTCCTGATCTTGCGAACCATAGTCTAGAAATTAGCTGGATGCATTAACTTGTATCCACTTTTATCACCCAGTTTAAAAGACCTTTGGATTATTTCTGACACATCTGTCACTTGATGATGTGCTTGCTTCATATGAGAGGCATGTTCAATATTCTCGTTTGCTTGATGCAGGAGTTATTCAACAACCTTTTCTCTGTATGCTTGATTTTGAGAGGAACTAGTTGAAACCGGTTCTTGGGAATGCTTTTGATTACAAATAAAGCCCATTGACTTTGGCCGGCCATGAGAAATAACGTTGCATGAGACCATTTTCGGAGGGCTTTGCTGACTGTAGAGAACAGTGAAATATAGTGCTCCATGAACACCCCATCCTTTGACATGAATTCCAGATGGGGCATTGGACATTAACTGACACAATATTCTTAGTGCACTAAGGCATGAACATTGAAGGGCTCTCTGCTGCTTTTCATCCTTCGGATATCAAAGGACTGATAGAGATGCCAAATCAATCTGACGTTGTAATCATTCTATTATCTTATGATGATTTTAATATTCATCCTAAGATAATACTTTCTTCTTCAACTGAAAAAGAGGTTTCTATATGTTGAGACGAATATCATGAATTCCATCTTCTGTCAACATCTTTGGAATTTCATAATGAGAGTCAGCCAGAGGCCAAAACATGACTGGTACTTCACCTTTTGCCAGTTGTTTTCTCATGTTCATCATTTCCTATTTATCATTAAATGAATATTCTTCTACCTGATTTGACCAGAGCTGGTGCTTCCTTGTTACTTCATCAGATTCAAAAAGATTAGTAGAGAGATCACTTATTAGACTAGAAGATGCATGACTTAGGGGTGGTTTGGAGAATGACCTACACCCTGGGCTATCTTCTGATTGAGAAAGTATTTTACCTACTAGCGATGAAGCATCAGACATGAATAGTTTCTAATTTTCAAGTGCCTCAAGATAAGAGGGATTTCTCGGCACTACAATGTCCACTAGAGCATTTCTCGTGCAATGTGCATCACTACTGCGGAGATGACTTTCGTAGAGAAATTCATCATCATGGAGAGGACCACTGTGGTGGGTTACAGCGAAATATGAGATCTCTTGCTCCTTGGTCTTCTGGCCACACAGAGGGTTATTGTAGCTCTCATCTGAAGATGAAACTTCGAGATCGACCGAATTCTCATGAAGCAATCCTTCATGAGAAAGTGTCTATTGAAGACCTTCAGAATTAATGTTTCCACTATTGGGAAATGAGGGTGTAGAATCTTGGATTCCAACAGATAAGTGTCTGAGGGCTTCAAGAACTCTAGCATCGAGAAAGGCCTTGTTATATATTGGCTCTTGATCTTTTGATTGTTCTAGGCAGGTCTTCTTCTTATATGCCTTCTTAATCGCCTTGGAAACCACTTGTTGAAGAATGTGGCTTCTTTGAGCAGGTGTATGTGCCTGATCAGGAGAGATGGCCTGGTTAGGCTGACGATCTCCACCCAAATCAAGTGTATGTTCCTGACTTGGTTGTCCGTATGATAAGGGGGAGTATGCCCCACAACCCTCTTGGACTGGAACAGATGTGTGTATCTGTTATGGAGTGAACTGTTGATGTGTTACTCCACTGGTAGGGATAGATTTATGTGTCTTTCCCTGGGATGCTACTGAAGTTGTTATAATATCCTGGCAGGTATCCAGAATATGAGCAAGGATTTGCTTCTGCTCTTTCACCATTGATAGAATATTATTGGTGACATCATCTCCAGAAACAGGGATATATTTCCATTACATGATTGGAGTAGGTGTATGTGGCTGCTCCTGTCCTCCTTTTCCGGTCAGTGAATCCTGACAGTACTCAAGTGTGGGGGCAGAAAGTTGAGACTACAAATTGTTTGTTGTCGGGGATTTCCGACTATCTTCTACAAATGCTACCAACCGAGGCTGTTGGGAGGCTTGATTAATACTAGTAGGTGTATGTGGCTGGTGATTGCACTTGGCCAAACATGGTTGACGAGCTCCATCATATGTAGTCAGACGAGCCTACTGACTAGCTGATGATGTATAAACAGGTTTATGTTCCTACCTATAGTACTCCACCGGAATTTCCTGGCGGTATTGGCATGATGCTGCCAGATGAGTCTGCTAGATAGTGGAATTAAAACGGGCAGGTGTGTGTGCCTGCTCATTTCTTGCCACCAAGATAGGTTGGTGGACTTCTCCGGAGATGGCAGAGATGAGAACCTGCTCACTGTTAACCGGATTTCTCCTCTGGCGATTCGTCTTGCCTGCTCAGGATCAAGGAACCTGAGCTTAACGCCAAGAGTAAACACCCTCATCATGTTGAGGGCGCACTGCCGCACAAGTCCGGGGGAGATTGTTGATGGGATCCCTCGGGAAGGACTCATACTTCCTTGAATTATGGCCCTGAGGTACCTTCTCATTCACCTCCCCAGAATATGGGAGTGGATGGTGATTGCGTTCCTGGGATAAGGACCCGAAACGGTTGGATACAGTGGTTAGAACCGCCTACTTCTTGATCAATGGTCATCATTGTTCGGACGACCGGTGTGAGTTGTTCACTTGGAGGGCTTGCCGGGTAGCCTCCAGAGTTGGGATGGTACCGTGTTGATTGTGCTTCTTAACTAGCGCATTTGATACCCAGCATTGAAGATGCTGAGTAGGTTATGTCATCCTTATAACGGATGACGATCTAGCATGAGTAGCAGCAGTGGAATTTGCAGCAGCAGTATTCATAGGTGTGAAATTGAGAGTGGCCATTCTGGAAATGCAAAAGATCTTGGAAAAGAGTTCCTGTTTGATATAACATATGTAATAAAGATAAATTCATCCACTGCATCTTTTGGATGAGCACATATGTCAATGATTGTTTTTTTCGGCCCTCTCATTGAGTTTTAAATAGGGGCCTAACAAATAGGTAAAACATAATTTTAACTTGGTTAAGGATTCACGTCAATTTCACCATTTTTTGTTTCCCTTGGGATTTGGGGATGACCTCCTTGATTGAAGGTTCAAACATTCCAATCAGTTTCTAACGGGTTTTTTCATAGAACCATAAACATCCAATGATTCCACATCCATTTGGACCTACATTACAAAGGTAGGCACTCATTAGTTTGTGGGCTGATGAGGCTTAGGAATTTTCATTGGTCGAGAGGATGGGAGGTCGGACTCATCACACATTTTTGAGGATAATTATTGTCTACTCTGGGACTCTCTTTATAGATTTAAGTTATGTTCGTGAATCCTTATTACATTACCAAGTATAAAATGATCTTCCGTTCAGATATGACAATCAATCATTAAATAATTAGGAAATTCAGAGAATCTTTTATATGTATTGGAGGTTCTTCATCGATAGATAATCATCTGTATTTATTAGAGATTCTTGGTCAATGGTATCTTTCGACACATTTATATAGAAGTCTCTCAGTCATTATGATGACCATGCTGGTTTTAAAGCCACTCAGTGGGGCACTTGACGTTTATTTTCATTAAGAAGGACATGGATTATTTCAGAGTTGGGACCGAACCCGCTGATGGGCTACCTACATATCCTTTGTTTAGAAAAGGAATCAGAACCCACGTAGTTCGAGTAAGGGAGTATGATGTTAATGATTGATGGCTCAAAGAAGGATGTCATAATTAATTTTACACTCTAATCTTACTTGAGTCATGTTCGGTGTAAGAAACAAGAGGTATTGGTAAAAACCAGACAATTGTGCCATGAAATATGAAATAATAAGAAATAATGTGGGGCTTATGTATGTATGACTGCCCAGATAAAAGAAGATTAGGATTTACTTCAGGGAAGAAATCCGGGAAGAGGGTCCATAAAGGTATATGTGCTTCATAGAGATTTGAATACTCTAACATGGGGCTTCCTCCTTAAATGGAGGCCCAAATTTGGAGAGGACATATGATTGGGTTTTAATCCTGAGAAGGAATCACATATCAAAGGTAAATTTGGACTTGTTAAGAGAAATTAAGACTGGGGCTTACTCCTGAGAAGGAGACCCAGGTTAAGGGATTTGAAAAATTAAGGGACTTGGGGCTTACTCCTAAAGAGGATGCCCATATTTGAGAATTATGACTGGGGAATATTCAGGAAAAGGAGGCCCAAGTTAAGAGAATTATGGTTGGGGCTTACTCTTAAAGAGGACGCCCATATATGAGACTGGGGCTTACTCTTGAAAAGGAGGCCCAGGTTAAGAGAATTATGGTTGGGGCTTACTCCTAAGGAGGATGCCCATATTTGAGACTGAGGCTTAATCTTGAAAAGGAGGCAAAGATTAAGAGAATTATGGTTAGGGCTTACTTCTAAGGAGGATTCCCATATTTGAGACTGGGGCTTACTCCTGAAAAGGTGGCCCAGGTTAAGAGAATTATGGTTGGGGCTTACTCCTAAAGAGGACGCCCATATTTGAGACTGGGGCTTACTCCTGGAAAGGAGGAAGCCCATATTTGAGATTGGGGCTTACTCCGGAAAAGGAGGCCCATATTTGAGACTGGGGCTTACCCTTAAAATGGAGGCCTAGGTTAAGAGAATTATGGTTGGGGATTACTCCTAAGGAGGATACCCATATTTGAGACTGGGGCTTACTTTTGAAAAGGAGACCCATATTTGAGACTGGGGCTTACTCTTGAAAAGGAGGTCCAGGTTAAGAGAATTATGGTTGGGGCATACTCTTAAGGAGGATACCCATATTTGAGAATGGGGATTACTCCTAAAAAGGAGGCCCAGATTTGAGACTGGGGCTTACTCCTAAAAAGGAGGCCCATATTTGAGACATGGGCTTACTCATGAAAAGGAGTCCCGGGTTAAGAGAATTATGGTTGGGGCATACTCTTAAAGAGGATGCCCATATTTGAGACCATGGCTTACTCCTGAAAAGGAGGCCCATATTTGATACTAGGGATTACTCCTGAAAAGGGGGCCCAGTTTAAGAGAATTATGGTTGGGGATTACTCCTAAGGAGGTTGCCCATATTTGAGACTGGGGATTACTCTTGAAAAGGAGGCCCAGGTTATGAGAATTATGGTTGGGGCTTACTTCTAAGGAGGATTCCCATATTTGAGATTGGGGCTTACTCCTGAAAAGGAGACCCAGGTTAAGAGAATTATGACTGGGGATTATTCCTGAAAAGGAGGCCCATATTTGAGACTAGGGCTTACTCCTAAAAAGGAGGCCCAGGTTAATGAGTTTTCTCATCTTAAAGGATGAGGTTTAATGGCTGAAATCTCAATCTTTAGTGACATAAATATGTGTAAATCACTAGGTTTTGAGAGATATTACACATAATTCCTTTTAGATAAGGAAGTAAAATCAAGAATTCATGCCATAAATGGTTTTGAAGAGTTTCTTGAAGACATAATCTTGAATAGGAGAGGCAGAATGGCATAAGAGGGTGAAATGGGCAAGAAAGGAACCCAAAAAGGCAGGGGCGCACAAGTCCTAGCAGGCGCGCAGGTACTGCATGGGCACGCAAGTACTGGTCGTGCAGGTATACCTGCGCGACACATGGGTACTTGCGTGATTCTCATCCTGTGAGTCATACTTGTGCGAGACTTGGCTCAAACCCTTGGTATTATTCCTAGAGGCTTTCCAGAAGATGGCGCGCAAGTTCTAATGAAGAAGTAGGGCGGCACACAAGTGTGTTTATTTCCCTTGAGGGTAAAACATTTAGGCGCACAAGTGTTAGTGAATTCTAACACTTTGAGATTACTCCTCCTGTTTAGACCTTCCATTCTAGGTAAAGAATTAACTTATAAGAGTTCGAAAGACCTGAGGAAGAGACTTGGGCATTCAGAGCTCTGTCTGTGAATTCTGGAAAAACAATCCTCATGATTGGGGGCTCCACAGGGTCTATTTATAGGATGTAGAAGAACCCGGGCGGTTATCCTTCAGGGCTCACAAGTCACTTGCATGACCATTAGGCGTCGCACAAGTGGACTTGCACGACACTGATGAAACTTGCACGACACATGTTCTTTTGAAGCTTTGTTCATGCCTTTGTCGATTTTTATATTTTCTTCAAAGGATGAATCAATTTGTGCTATGTCATTTCCCTTTCCATTCTTTTAGACAATGTGATGAAAAGGAGCGTCAACAATCATATCAATTATATATTATTTTAATTTAAGATAAAAATATTAATTTTTACTTACCTTGTCTCAACATGATTAATTCTGAAACTATATTCTGAATAATATCAAAAAATGTATTATCTATATATTGTAATGAAAACTGTAATTATATATATATATATAATGAAATATGGTGAACCCAAATTCCCAAAAAATGCATCAAATAAGCTCAAATCATGTATTATGAATTCTAAATCATCCACTTTGACTATCTATTAGATTTATTAAAAAAATTTATATTGAAATTTAGTTCAGTTCAAAAAAAATTCTAGAGGCCTTTTTAAAAATTAGAAGAAAACTAGGGATTAGAGTCCAATACATTATATATATGAACTCCATGAAACCTAACTATCCCATTGTGATACATTATAGAAATATGACCTATGTAAATATCATCTCAAATAAGATGTAAATGTGTATATTTTTCCAATCCATCAATAATAACTCAGATCGTGTTATTATATAGAGATGTATGTACAAAATCCACCATGAAATCCATTGATATATTTTTACATTAAAACATGGTACTGAAAAAGGATGAAGAATCCCTTTTGGTAATATTTATTCTAATTTAACTTATTCAAAACATAAAAAAATCATTATAAAAACTATAATATATTACTTCATCCCATCCCACAAGTAAAGTCTTGAATCACTTTATATATATTTGTACATTCTTAATGAATAGAAAAGCGAAAGATTGTAAATTCACTCGACAATTACTTTTTAAACATAGATATAGTTAAAGCACACATACTATTCATAAATATAAAAAAATACATTTTAATGTTAAATTTATATATATTTCCTTTTATTATTAGTCCAACTGTTTTATATAAATTGAGGTCATCCTTTTATGCTTTCTTAAGTCTATCTAACAATGTTGATTTCACTATCACTTAAAAAACTAAGGATGTTCAAACAACCAAAATTCTGAATACAACATTAATCAAATCATTTACCAAGTTATCATCTCCAAAATGTATCATGGTTAATGAAGAATTATACTTTTTACTAAAATAATCAACTATATTGTTTATGTTTTTAGTATGGTAGTGAGTCATCCAATCACAATCCTTTATTATTTCAAGTCACCTTATATATGTCATGGTTAACTCTTTTTCACTGAAAATATATTTCTTCCTTTTTTGATATTTATATATTAAACATTTTAATCCATTATATGATGTTTCTATACTATTTAATAAAAAAACATAACATCCAGTTTGAGATCTTGTGTTAGATATTTTAGCTAATGGTGTTTCAATTGAAATGAAGCATAAACAATTTTGTAATCATTTTTAATCAAAACAAAACCGAATACCTTTAAGTAAAAAATATTTTGATGATAAATTAAAAAATTATAGAGGGTATACAAAACATTATCATTCAATAGTCCTATTATTGTTTCATGGAAACATTTATCACTCAATTTCACACTAATTAATTTAAATCATTTTATAGTTAACATAGTTAGTGGGCATGATAAATGGGAAACGTTTTTAATAAGATATCAATTGTAAAATTTTAATCTAATAAATATATGAATCTATCTGACATATATAGTTGTTTTACTTTCTTCGACCTCTTTATTTTTAATAGTGTCAAATGTTTTCCATCATTAGAATCAACAGGAACAATGATAGAAATCTAGTGGAACCAGAACTAACATTTATTAACTTTTCCATATAACATCAACCATTTTATGGATTTAAAAAATAAAAATGGTTTTATTTCATAATCCTTTTGAATATTATAATATAATAAATTATAAAAAATATACACAATAATAAACACATACAAATAGTCATGAAAATATCAATTCGTAAGATCAATGTTTATAGAGAGTGAAATAGACAACCAAGAGCGCATAACCTCAAATACATAATAACTATATCTATTTAAAAATGTATTAATTATTATAAAATCCCCATTCACCATCCACTAATGGTATTTTATGCTAATATCAATCTATTAAAATTTCTACAATCTCTATAGTTGATAAAACAAATCATTGATATGAGGTAAAAGAGATTTATTCTTAACATTTATTTTATTCATGGATTTATAATCAAATTAAATCCTTATTGAAAAATATTTATAATAAAAATATAAATTAGTAGAACCAAATAGAGAAGTTATAGTATTTATTTAAAATTTTATGAGAAATTTATAAACTCCATTTTCAATTAAAAAATATATTCTTGATCCATTCGATAAGGGTGTTTTGAAAATGTATTAGCCCCATGAACTAAGTCAACAGTAATATCAACCTCCCAAATACGAATTAAACCACATAAATCATAAAAAAATAAATCTATATATCCATTCACTACTAAAACAAAAATAATTTTAACATTTTTTCATTATCAATTATTTGAGCTAAGTAAATTTCACTACAACCATTAATTAGTTTATCTACTTCATGATATTTTATCAAATGTGTGAAATCATTGAATAAAAATTTCTTATATCAAAAATACATCATATCATGATAAAGTTAATTCCACATCATACCTAGGAACAAATAAAATGATAAAATATTTATTTTAACAATATTTTTATGAAAAGACTACAAACTGATTACAATATAAAGATTCTTATTAATATTAGTTTCTTTAATATTTATACCAAGATTTATAACCAAAATTGATATATTCTTTTCATGAGTTGATATTCAAATATTTCTTGATAATTTTTCAAAAATAAAATAATTAAAATATCCAGAGTCTAAAAATAAATCCGAATAATTCTAATAATATCACGACCCGTCCCTCGGGGCCCGTGTCGTGACTACCCGATGCCCACCTTCCATAGGTCTGGGGTTGGTGACTAGAAACAAACTGTAGATTCCCTATATTGGGAAGGAATTTCCTTCAAACCTTTACAAACACACAATCTAAGAATACAACAAGAAGCAACCACAAAGTAAACTGCTGAATTAATAATTGTACTGAAGGTAATGGGGTCGGAATACAAGCCCAACTAAAATGTACGAGTATAATTGAAAAGAGAAAGCAGCTCCTAGATCCTCAACTGAGGATCCTACTTGTAACTCCCCAAGATTTTATAGTAAGTTATTTCTTCAAAATAATCCAATAACTTGCACTACAAGGAACACTGAGTTCTAGCACACCACAACATGCCAAACTACCTATTCAAAAGCAGTTATGAATAGTATTAACGGAATTTTCAAATTTATATAATCCTTATAATTTTAGAGTCCATATTATAAGTTTCTTAGACATAATGTAAGAACAAATTCATTTTTTCAGATAAAAGAAGTATTTTTCAAAAAATGTAATTTTAACGCCTTTTAATGGAAAACCCTTTTTAAATCCAATATTTTATTCTTATATATATTCAATTTGAAAAAATAAACTTCTTCTATAGAATCGAGGCATAAGAGTTTAGTTTAAATAAATTTTTGGTGTTTTTTTGATAACTTTCATATATGGGGGAATAGTGAAAAATACCTTATTTTTACTGAAAACAACTTTTTTAATCATAATAATTTATTGTGTTAAATTATACATTTTAATGTTTTGGATGTATAAATAGATTATATTTTTACCATTTAATCCAATGCTGGTCATTATAATTAATTTCACTTTGAAATTGGCTATAAACAACTGTAAATCTTTTGATAGTTATTATTTCTTAAAAATACGCTTTTTGGTTTTGACAACGGGAATTAATTTTTTCGATTTCTATGTTTTGAATTTTGTAAAATAGAATTCAGTTTTGAAATCATAATATCAAAATTAGCATAGGAGGAATTTTTGGTATGTTTCTGAAATCATTCAAATTTTGATGAATATTGAAAAACACTACGTTATTAGTAAAAATTGACTTTTCATTTAAATAACTATTTATTTATTTTAAATTCATTTTATGTAAATATATATATATAATACCTATATAAGTTCAATGCAATTCATTGGAGTTATTTTATAACAAGTTTAGATATATAAAAATTTTATTGAAATTTTACCGTCTTTTAGCCACCTCATAGGAGCATTTTCCAATTTGCATAAAACATAATTTTACAGCTTCTGTGAATTGAATTTAAAAAATACGAGAGAAATAGTTGATATCAGTAAGTAAAAATTGGTTTAATAAGATAAAAATAGTTATAGGTGAATAGTAACTTTTGACTTTTATTTACCACGGTTAAAAGTAAATACGGTAGTTAAAGGTAAAAATTATATTATTATTACCCTAAAACATTTCATAATTAAATTGGATCAGTGTAATTCGACCAAAAACAACATTAGGGATAAAATATGATCCTTTAGGTCCTCTTGAATTAGATTAGGAAATTTATTATTATTTAATTCAATGAAGAGTTAAAAGTGTTAAATTCAAAGTTTAATAACTAAACCATTTTTAATATAGAGTTACACATAGGATAAATTAAACTATAAATATTAATTAGAAAGATAAAAATATTTTCTACATAATGGTATTTTATTTATATTTTTTAGATTTCAAATAATTTAATTTATTTATGACACAGTGATGATGTAGTAACTACCTTATTAATGAAATATTAAATTTAATGATAATATAAATACACAAATAAATTTAATTTGAGATTTTTTAGGAATTACACTAATTTTATAGGTTAATATGACATATTAATGTTGATTAAATGAATTTTATACTAAGTAATAATGCTTTTGTGAATTTGGAAAAACAAAATACAAAATAGTGTCAAAATTGAGATAAAAGAGTTTTTAAAACAAATATTTTATTATTAATTGGTATTCTATTCCTAATAATCTATGTTTCGGCCAAAGGGCTTAAATACTATTATATATGTAATTAATGAACCACTTGGGTTTCTCTTGGAAGATTATAGTATGTTTATTAACAATATAATATAAAAATACAAAGAGACATGGTAAATGTTAGGCCATCTAACTAAGAGTTAAATATAATGATAAGGTTAATATAGTGACACAAACCTATATAAAATAAATTGTTTGAGAGTTTCTCAAGACATAACCACCTTAGTCATTAAATAATTCATTTTGGATCAATTAGAAACCGAAAATAAATTTATTATAAAATAATATTTTATGCTTTTCCTAATGTGCCCCTCAATCCCTCTTATAAAAAGGAACTTTCCATTCTCTCAAATTCAAACCTCCAATGCCATTTGGCTCAGAAAACCCCTAAAACAATATCCTCCCAACTATCCTACCTTAATCCTATAGGCCTTTGTTTGGTTAGAAATCCAACCTAAGGAGTATTTTTGATCAAATCAAAAGGAAGAACCCGAAAAAGAGGTAATGATTTCACCACCCTCTTTCAAGTTCTTTTATTCTTCCACTTACTCTTTCTTTCTTATTACCATACCAAAATACTAAATATAGTACCTTATATATACTGTCATGTTATTGTAAATATGGCATAACCATATTAATTATTCTATCCATCCTATGAATTATAATGTCACTATGTGTGCGTACGTATGGCTTACCATCACCACACTGTGGTGTAATTTGTTATTCAACACTATGTTATTTGGATGGATATAATAATGATTAATATGTATATAAATAATGAAAATAACATGCTAATGTATCTGTAAAATTAATATACCATCCAATTCCACACCATTAAGGAAATTATATTGTCGCTCGTGCGTATGTACAGATTACCGTCTCCACGACGCGATGAGATTCATTTCCATGTTCACCATTCATCGACAATTTTAAAAATATATATTACTAATAAGTTTGCAATATATACCATAATTATTATAATATAAATATATATATCTATGTATGTATTTATTTATATACTTACATATATCTTATTCACTTACTTCCGTTCAATACGATATGAAAATCGAAACAACATTTACTCGTACGTACAACCTACCGTCTCCATAAACAGTGTTTTGCATTTCATATATATATCTACCATAAATATTTATATTCTAAATATATATGATATATTAATCAAGTTTTATATTCTGGAATTATTTAAATCATGATATAAATGATACGATCAAGAATAACAAGTTCAAATATTTACGATAAAGAAAGCGATTATTACTCGAAATGTTAATTTAACATGAAAAACATTATTAAATGGGTCTTATAAAGTCATAAATTAATCATGTATGATATAATAAATATGAAAATGGTTCTGGAATAATATAATAATATACAATGGTCATTATACAGGAGGTCAAACGTACCCTTGACCAAAGTAAAGTGCAAGGCAAGGGGTTTTCATCTCACTCCTTATTCCCATGATATTCATGCTATATTGCCACTATTTCCTTTTGTGTGGTGTATATACTACCCATAATTGTATTATTTGTGTAATAAAATATAATTTATGTTGATTTACATCTTTATTGTATGGTACTTTTTTCATGGGGTGTATGTTTCATAGGTTACCAAATCGGTAAGGGTTAATTCATCAATCTCATTATTATTCAAGATTGTTTATGTGTAAGTTTTTACCGGGACATATTTATTATACATGTTAATGTTTCATAAAATAATTTTCAAGGGGATTATTATTAAGGGACACGTTTACTAAAAAATAATTTTAAATGTTTTAAAATATTTATTCTTCTAAACCTTTCTTGTTAATGTCCATGTTTTTAAAATGGTTTTAAGGATTTATTTATACTAACATGAATGTTTTGACATGATGATTCTTTTAAAAAATTTCAAAGTGGTATGGGACACTTTGATTCAAAAATTTCTTTTAAATGAATACATTTATAAATTGTGATAATTTTAAACGATTTCATGAAAAGGTTGTATTTCTCTCAATGCATTTTACTGGTCATTTTCATCTATGTCCACATCCTTTAAATGATTTTAAACTTGTTTGAAGTATATATTTATTATGATACAAATATTTTATATTGTATTGAATGTTTTGTGATATGTTTGACTTTGTATGTGTTATTTTTATACAATTCACGGTTTGTTGATAAAGTATTGACATTTTGTATGCTAGTTTTAATACAAATGATTATCTTATATTTCAACCTTTTCTTATGATGAATGTATTGGACGAGTATGTTCCGAGTTGGGGACCAGTAAAAGTAAGCCCTCCGGGTTGGGGTCAAATTACAGAATACCCTTAATGTTGGATTTCGGTTATAGAGGCTCTCCGTGTTGGAGTCTGATTACAGAGGCTCTCCAAGATAGAGTCCCGTTACAGAGGCTCTCCAGGTTGGGGTCCGGTTATAGTTAGCCCATAGGTCCTGGTACGAGGCCTTGACAATGAAATTAAAGTCTTGTACTATACATTCCCTCATTATGAAATTAGTTATTACATGTGATTATTCAACTTGTAGAATATCCACGTGCATGTTTATATGGTAATGATTGATTTATTTTTTCCATATTATGTTCAAGTTTATGTTTGAAATGTTGTTGTTTTTATTACACAATTTTCCTTAACAGTTTATAGCTTCCGCTAAATTATTTACCCTTACTGAGCATCTGAGCTCACCACTTTCTTATGTTTTATTTTCCCAAGATATGAAGAAGTTAGTTATGAGTGACTTGAAGGCATAGTAGAGGAGGATTCAACATTTATAATGGAATAAATTACTGTTGGTTTTCATTTCAAGTTGTAATGTTGATCTTCATGTATGTAATCTATTTTCCAATAATAATAAACTGATCGGTCCTTCAAGACTTGATTCCTTGTTATCATGCCAATGTATAAAAATAATGGACTGACTCTGGGTAACTGGGGTCAGGGCATTATAGTTGGTATCAGAGGAAGTTCAGTACAAACCGTGGAAACTAGATTTAGATAAACTCTGATTATAACAAATTATCCTAAGATAGACATTGATAATTAGTATAGAAAAACTTCATAGAATTTTCTTACTATAGATATTTTGTGAGTTTTCCAAGCAATACATACCTGTATGGATATGAGTATGTAGAGGCGGATCTGGTACAGATGTACCGAGAGGCAAAACCCAAAAACACCTCTTTGAGTTAGACTAGAACAGGAACTGGTGAATGACAATGGGCCTTACTGCACTCTTGGTTACGAAACTTCCTAGGAATATGAATAGGATAATTCACATTTACATTACAAGACATTATGAAGGATTTAAGAGTATATACTTCCTTAAAGAAAACATTTTTATTATTATTGATTAATTCCATAAACCGTTCAATTTATGTTTGGTATTTTACAGGTTTTTAATTATTCATTGGGATTCATAAACTAACCTAGTGTGTTCCATTGTTTAGAAATGGAACCCAGTAGATGGAATGTGAACTCCAGTAATACATATGATCCAAAGAGTAATAAAGATCATATCTTTCATGGTATTAAGCAAACATTTTGAAGGGAAATAGTATCCCACGTATTCTCAACATATGAAGAAATAGTATCATGTGATAATAAGATAAGTAAAGGATTCTCTATGTCCTACGACATTGAAGGGAAGCCAAAGAAGAAAAGGATGGTAGAGAGAAAGATGGATAAAGGGAAGAAGGGAAAGAAATTTTTTCCCATATGTGATAATTGTGGAAATAATCACCTTGGTCAATTATTGAAGGGAATGAGAGTTTTTATGAATGTGGAGAAAAAGGACAACAAGTACGTGATTGAAAGGATAAAAAAAAGGTTTCATGTGTACAATTCTTCATCTGCAAGGAGTTGGCTCACTACGTGAATCGATGTATAAATCATCCGAGTATACCCCAAATGATGCTATGGGATAATAATCAAATTACGATACTATCTTAATTGAAGAGTAATGACTAGTGTTCTTATGTTGTTATTATAGAATTACTTCATTTGAGTGTTGTATCAACAATACACTTGTTATATGAATTATGGAGATAAATAAGGATTGTACTGCAGTACTATTTTATCAAGGATTTGGGATTATATGGATCTAAGAAAATTAACTTAATAGTAAGCTACACTTTTTGTAAAATACATAGTTGAAGGAAAGTTAATCCTTAATATGGTCTTGATAATGAGGTAGTGACTTTGGAATAAGATATGGTTTATTTGGATAAATTATATTGGATACTCTTGACTACCTTGAAACTGATTAATGGTTTATTTATTTAATCATTGTTGGAATATTCAAATTTTTTTTATATAAGGAATATATCCAGTATTATTTAAAGGATAAGGGAGCATGAATGTACTCAATAAGTTTTTATGGTAATTTAGTGTGTTACTATGTTTTAGAATAATACATGATGAAGGTGTTCAAATGTTATTACATGGACAAAAGGATCTTCATTGTGTTTAACTTCCTTATAAATTTTGGACTGTGAGTTTGGATAGAAGTATTTTGTATAAGTCTAAAGGTTGGAAAGGATTAAGTTTGAAATTGGATATTATTGTTAAGGTTATTTTTGGATTGTTATAAAAAGGACAGTAAGGAGACTGTTTGACAATCCGTCGCGTCAGACAAAGCTGCGGGAATCGAACCCACAACCATAGTGCGATTGGGATTTATCTCCTACCAATGGACTACATGAAGTCCCTAGATTTTATAATCTAGTTTTTTTTCAAAGGTTCTTATATGGGAATTATAAATTAATTATTTTTGGAACCCTATACGATTAGGATAAATTGAATATTTTTTTGAAATCTTTTGGAGTGAAAGATAAGCTTGTGTTAGGAATTAGTTGAAGGATGAAACTCTACTTAACATGTATATATATATATATAATTATTTTCCCAATTATTATATGGGTAAATTAATTGTTAAACTATAGGGACGGGATTTAAAACAAAAAATGTGTTATCCTAATACCGTATGTCTTGTTGAAAATATGGTATTTCAAATCATCATAGATTGATGTATTTCAGGCCCTAAATTTTACAATTGTTTGTGATTGATGACCTCAATCACTCCCTATAAATCTTTACATTTTTCCTCCAATTATGTGTCTCTAATTTCCTCCAATGATCTCTTAATCGAGATCATTATTTTGTGGGGACCCTTTCATTTCCTTTTTCCTCTTATTAAGTCAAAATTTTATTATCCCAATTTCCGATGTAGGTTTTCGCAAAAAATTATTATCTACTTTCAACATTTTATTTTCTAAAAACAATTTCAAATTGCGAGGAAGCAATTTATTGAAGGAGGGAAAAATGAAACTCCCCAATATTTCATAGTACGTTTTTTCTTCAAATTAATCCAATAACTTGCACCACATGAAACACCGAGTACATGCGCACGACAACTTACCAAAATAGCTGTTCAAAAGTGGTTATGAATATTATTAACTGAATTTTTAACTTTATATAATCCTTATAATTCTAGAATCCATATTATGAGTTTCTTAGACATAATGTAAGAACAAATTCATTTTTTCAGATAAAAGAAGTATTTTTCAAAAAATGAAATTTTACCGCCTTTAAATGACGAACCCTTTTTAAATCCAATATTTGAAACTGTTATATATTCAATTTGAAAAAAATAATATTCTTCTTTAGAATCGAGACATAAGAGTTTAGTTTCAATAATTTTTTTGGGTTTTTTTGATAACTTTAATATTTGGGTGAATAGTAAAAATACTTTATTTTATCTGAAACAAATTTTTTAATCAAAATAATATATAGTGTTAAATTATTAATTTTAATTGTTTGGATGTATAAATAGATTATATTTTCACCATTAAATCCAATTCTTGTCATTGTATGTAATTTCACTTTGAAATTGGATATAAACTAGTGTTAATGTTTTGATCATTATTATTTCGTAAAAATAAGCGTTTTGGTTTTGACAATGGGAAATAATTTTTTCAAATTATATGCTTTTAATTTTGTAAAATAGACTTAATTTTTGAATTCATAATATAAAAATTAGCTTTGGAGTAATTTTTGGTATGTTTCTAAAAACATTCATATTTTGATGAATATTGAAAAACAATGTGTTATTGGGTAATACCGACTTTTAATTTAAATAATTATTTAGTTCATTTAAATTTATTTTAGGTCAAAATAGATACATAATACCTATATATGTTCAATTTAATTAATTGGAGTCATTTTATTATAATTTTAGATATATAAAAAGTTTATTGAAATTTTAGCGTCTTCTACCCACCTCCTAGGAGCATTTGCAAATTGGCATAAAACATAATTTTACCGCTTCTGTGAATTGAATTTCAAAAATCTGAGAGACATGGTTGATATCAGTACATAAAATGTGGTTTAATAAAATAAAAATAATTATTAGTGAATAGTAACTTTTGACTTTTATTTACCGTGGTTAATAATAAATAGGGTAATTAAAGGTAAAGATGTTATTATTATTTCCCTAACACATGTTCTAATTCTATTAGATAAGTGTAATTCAACCAAAACAAACTTAGGAATAAAATATGATCCTTTTTTCCACTTGTATTAGATTAGAACATGTATTATTATTTAATTCAATGAACTGTTAAAAGTGTTAAATTCAAAGTTTAATAACTAAACCTTTTTTAATATAGGGATACACATAGGATAAATTAGACTATAAATACTCATTAGAAATATAAAAATATTTCATACATAATAGTATTTTATTTATAATTTTTAGGTATTAAATAATTTAATTTATTTAGGACACGATGATGATACAATAATGACTTTATTAATGAAATATTAAAATAATTGATAAAATAAATACCCAAATAAATAACATTTCAGACTTTTTTTTTAAATTACACTAATTTTATAGGTTAATATGACATATTAGGGTTGATTAAATGAAGTTTTTTTGAATTAATAATGTTGTTGTGAATTTAGAAAAAACAAAATACCAAATAGTGTCAAAATTGACATAAAAGTGTTTTTAGAACAAATATTATATTATTAAATGGTATTGTATTCCCAAAATTCTAAGGATCCAAAAAGGGATTAAAAACTATTATATATGTCATTAATGATTCACTTGTGGATCTCTTGGATGTTTATAGTCTGTTTATTAACCATAAAATATAAAAATAGAAAGAGACATGGTAAATGTCAAACTATTTAACTAAGAGTTAAATCTAAAAGATAAGGTTAATATAGTGACCCAAACCTATCTAAAAACTATTGGTTGAGTGGTATTCGACCCATACCCACCTTATCATTTTAATAATTAATTTTTCAGCCATTAGAAGCTAAAAATGAATTTATTATAAAATAATATTTTATGTTTTTCCTAAGGTACCTTTCACCCCTCTAATAATAGGGCACTTCCCCTTCTCTGAAATTCAGACTCCAAAGCCATTTGGCTCAGCCAAACCCTGCCCAAATATCCTCCCAACTATACTACCTTCATCCTATAGGCCTTCCTTTGGTCATAAATCCAACCTAATGAGATGTTTTGGTAAAATCAAACGGAAGAACATAAAGAAGAGGTAATGATTTCACCACCCTCTTTCATGTTCTTTTATTTTCCACATACTATTTCATTGTTATTACCATACCAAAATAATAAATCCATTACCTTATATATACTGTTATGTTATTATAAATATGGAATAACCATATTCATTATTCTATCTATCCTATGAAGGATAGTGTCACCATGCGTGCGTACGTACAGCTTACCGTCTCCACGCCATGGTGTAATTTGTTATTCAACACTGTGTTATTTGTATGGATATAATGATGAGTAATATGTATATAAATAATAAAAATAGCATGCTAATGTCTCGGTAAAATTAATATACCATCTAATTCCACACCTTTAAGGAAATGATATTGTCGCTCGTGCATACGTACGGATTACCATCTCCACAATACGATGAGATTCATTTCCATGTTCACCATTCATCGATGATTATAAAAATACATATTACTAATAATATGTAATATATAAAATAATAATTCTACTGGATATATATATATATATATGTATTTATTTACTTACATATATCTTATTCACTTACATCTATTCAATAAGATTGGAAAACAGAAACAACGTTTATACGTACGTACGGCCTACCGTCTCCATAAACGTTGTTTTCCATTTTATATATCTATATATTATAAATATTTATATTCTAAATATATATGATATATGAATAAATTTTTATTCTTGATGTATTTAAATCATGATCTGAATGATACGGTCAAGAAGAACAACTTAAAATACGTACGATATAGAAAGTGATTATTACTTAAAATGTTAATTTAACACGAAAATCATTATTAAATGGGTATTATAAAGGCATAAATGAATCATGTATGATATAATAAATATGAATATGGTTCTATCATAATCTAATAACATACAATGGTCATTATACTTGAGGTTAAACATACCCTCGGCCAAAGGAAAGTGCAAGGTAAGGGGTTTTCATCTCACTCCTTATTCCCATGAGATTCGTGCTATATTGCCACTATTTCCTTTTTTATGGTGTATGTACAGCCCATAAATGTATTATTTGTGTAATAAACTTCAATTTATTTTTATTTACATCTTCATTGTATGATACTTCTTTCATGGGGTGTATGTTTCATAGGTCACCAAATCGTTATGGTTTAATTCCTCAATCTCATTATTATTCAAGATTGTTTATGTGTATTTTATTTCTGGGACATATTTATTATAAATGTCCATGTTTCATAAAATAATTTTCAAAGGGATTATTTTTAAGGTATCCTTTAATAAAAAATCATTTTAAATGTTTTAAAAGATTTATTCTTCTAAACCTTTCTCATTAATGTCCATGTTTTTAAAATGATTTTAGTATTTATTTATATGTAGATGAATGTTTTGAAATGATAATTATTTTAAAAAGTTTCAAAGTGTTATGGTACACTTTTATTCAAAAATTACTTTTAAATAACTTCATTTATAAGTTGTGAGAATTTTAAATGACTCCATGAAAAAGGGGTATTTCTCACAAACCATTTTACTGATCATTTTCATCTATGTCAACATCCTTTAATAGATTTTAAAATTTTCTGAAGTTTATTTATTATGATACAAATCATCAATATTTTATTGAATGTTTTATGATATGCATGACTATGTGAGTTTTATTTTATACCATTCATAGTTTATTGATAAAGTATTGAAATTTCATATGATAGTTTTAATACGAATGTTTATGTTATATTTCAACCTTTTCTCATGATGAATGTATTGGAATAGTGTGATCTGGGTTGGGGACTGGTAAAAGTAAGCCCTCTAGGTTGGGGTCCGGTTACATTAGCCCTCCGGGTTGGAGTCCGGTTAAAGAGGCTCTATGGGTTGGAGTCCGGTTACAGAGGCTCTCCAGGATAGAGTCCGGTTACAGAGGCTCTCCATGTTTGGGTCCGGTTATAGTTAGCCCATAGGTCCTGGAACAAGGCCTTGACACAGAAATTAAAGTCTGGTACTATACATTCCCTCATTATGAAATTAGTTATTACATGTGATTATTTGAATAGTAGAATATCCATGTACGTGTTTATATGGTAATGTTTGATTTATTATTTCCATATTTTATTCATGTTTATGTTTGAAAGGCTGTTGTTCTTATTACACATCTTGACTAAACAGTTTATAACTTCTACTAAATTATTTACCCTTTATGATCATCTGAGCTCAACCATTTCTTATGTTTTATTTTCCTAGGATATGATGAAGTTAGTTATCAGTGACTTGCAGGCATAATCTAGGAGGCTTGGACATTTCTAATGGAATAAATTACTGTTGTTTTTATTTTCAAGTTGTAATGTTGAACATCAAGTATGTAATCTATTTTCCAAGACTAATAAACTGATCAGTATGTTGGGACTTGATTCCTTGTAATCATGCCAATGTATTAAAATAATGCACCGACTATAGGTAACTGGGGTCGGGGCGTTACACTAGCTGATGGGTGGGTACAAATCATCTCCACAGCACTCCACGTTAGGTTGTCTCCTCCTTGTCCTGCCTGATCCTGGATCCCTCAAGTCTCATCCCATCAGCTCGTTGTCTGCTCAAGACACAAAATGGTGTGGTCAAACCCCATGCAGGGGTGAGTATAACAATACTTAGTAAGGACCCCGAGTCCCCCAATGGTCTCCCAGAGTTCCAAAAAGGAAAAACAACAAAGTAAGACCTCAATCACAATGCACGAAGAAACAGTCAGCTCACACAAGGTATAGAAATTAGAGTTCAAGAATATATATGATTAGTCTTATGCTATATCATCATATTCCATTAGAAGTTCCACAACTGATCAATAAGAAGTTGTTCTATTATCGGGCCACTCTTGGACATAAGTCGTTTTTCCAGGATGAGCCGCTGTAAGGAGGGTCCTCATTGGGTCACGCTACTATTGTTCCACACATTGTCACTAGAATGGAGATCCAAATAGGGTCACTGAAATGTTAATCCACATAGGGTTTCTGAAATATTGATCCATAGAGGGTCTCTTGATGTAGATCCACACAACGTCGCTAGTTGCGGATCCTCAACGGGCCACTCTAAAACTAGTACTCATCAAGTAGCTACGATGCTAATCCACCCAGGGATGTTGTGATGCTGATATAAATAGGTTCTCTATGATTCTGATCCACACATAATCACTACTTCAAAGACAGTCAGCCAAAGGTTTCATTACACCCAGCGTGCTAGAGTTCAGTAGAATCTTCTCCCCAAGATATCGGTCGTACCTCGAATGCCACTAATCTCCACAAAGGAGTAATCCAAAGGAGTAACCCAAAGGACTTCCATGTTATAAGAGTTCAAAAGCGATAGACGACACATCAATTAGACGCCCAGTCTGTGAGTTATAAGTGTTTAAGTACAGAGGTCCTGATTGGATTCAGGTTCGATCCAACCAGGTTGTACTCCAAATTTCACCAAAACTTTAGTGGAGTATACCAAAAGATCTATCTAACTCCATGGATCTCAGCATCATAGATGGTTCATCAAACAGACATATGTATTTTAAGTTATAACCATTTATGAAAAACAAGGCCTAATTGGTTCTAGGTCCAATCCAACCCAGTCTGGCCGACCCGGTCTGGGGCGACCCGACCTGACCTGGGTACGTCCCAGCCTCGCCTGAATAGGCTTAGGCATATCCGATTGGGTTGGGACATGGCAGGCTCAGTCAGTTTGGCCGTGGGCCGGTTTGGCCCGTAGTGGGTGGGTCCAGGCCCGTAGGGGGCACGGCCCTACCAGGATGGGCGCGGCCTGGACCGTAGGGGGTGAGGCCCGGCCCGCAGGGGGCATGAACCTCCCGCAGAGGGCACAACCCAACCCACATCGGGGTGTGGCCTGACCCGCATTGGGGAATGGCCCAAGAGGCATGGTGGAGGAGCCTAGTTTGGAAAGGGGCACTGCACAGCCTGAAGGAGGCCCTTCACAACCCGTAGGGGGGTTGGATCATCCCGCTGGAGGGGCGGGGCCTACCCTAGTTGGCATAGGGGGAGGTGTTTTACCCTTGTATAATGAATGACACAGACATTCAGAATTAGAGGGATGGCGCCACGTGGTGCCACCTGGTCGCCTTAGGACCCACATGGGTGTGTCCCTATTCTTCCGTCGTCGCTTTGAGGTGCAGCCTTCTCCATTGGCACAGGACGGTGCGCCGCACTACCTCCATAGTCAGCCGGTGTCGGCCGCCCTACTCGACCGGCGCAGCTGAAAAGTCACGTCCTTCTCCTCCTGCAACGCGCACCGGCACGCCGCACCTCCTTCATAAACTTCTGGTGTTGGTCGCTCTGCTGAACACTACAGCCTTGTGCTGAGGCCTCTTCTTGTAGCGTGTGACGGCGTGCTACCTCCAATGCGGCTGTCTGATGCCGACCACTGCCCTCTCTCGCCGGCACCGGTCACTAGTGTCGCCACACCGGCGTCATGTCGGTGGTCTTCCGCAGTATTCTGGGTGAGCTCTGGTGGTCCAGTTTTCTAACAAATCACTCTAATGGTCTTGTCTGGTCGTTCCCTTCCCTGCTTGACCCTCAAAATTTGGTTCCATCCAACCCGAATAATTGACCCGTGACGAACACAATGATAAACAAGAGGTGGAGGGATCATGACTTGTTCATTTGGCCCATGCCCTCCATGTTAGATTCTTAACAGGGGAGTGGATAAATATTCGACAAGTACTATAATTTAGACAATATAATTTCATACATGGATTAGATGTCCACTGACAACAATCGACGGAACCTCTTTCATCAATTTCGTCGATCGGTGATTCAGTGGTGCTTGTCACTGCTTGCTGAAACCGGTCACATCCTCCAAGTGGTTCACGTTGCGGTACATTGACAGAGCTTCATCACTTGGGGAAGCCATTCCAACACCCCCAAGATTCATATAATTAAGAGGGGGAATTGATGGGTTACACTCTGAGGAATTTATGAGGTTCATTAATTAAGGGACCTCCTAAATTCCCAACTGTGCAGTTACAGGTAAAGGAGAGTCATGCCATTTATTGACTTGACATTTTTTTGGTCCTACCACCACCTATTTTCCCTTGGAGGAAAGGAAAAAGAGAAATAAAATAAAATATTTATTTTATTATTCCTTAAAATGTCCGAAAACAATATTTTTCTCCCGACCTTCTGAAGTTGAATTGAATCCTTCCTTAAGAAAATCCCGGAACTACGGATTCATTGGTGCCCTCAGTTTTTTAATTTGAGCACCAGTTTAAAATATTAAAACACCGCTCGCATGTTTACTGGATGTATCTTAAAAAAAAGTTTATAAATTCATTTCATACACAACGGATGTCAAAATAACATGCATCCAATTTTTGTAGACTTGTAATAATTTCATATAAAAAAATTACATCGAAAATCTAGTTCATTAAATTCTTCCTACCTTAGGGATTTTTATCCCCAAATTCCACAACATAGACTAAGGAAACAAGTGGTAGTACTATGCATGAATCTGAGCCTCCCGCTCCTACGTGCTCTCCTGGAGGATCCTATGCTACTATCGAATGTGCACCATTGATCATCCACAATGGACCCTCTCCTGTAGATCCTAAATCTTTTCTAGAACCTCCGTAAAAGTTGACCCATCATCAATGTGCATCTCTCCCCAGTCAATACAATGCAATGGATTATGCATGTACTACCTCAGCAATGACACAGGGAAAATGTCTTGCACCTGATTCATTTGTGGGAGAAGATCTAGGTGATATTTCAACTCGCCAACTCTGTTGAGAATCTGAATGTGTATGATGAACCTTGGAGATAACGTGCCACCATAGCCAAATCTCTACAAACCACATCGAGGCGAGACCTGTAAAAATACATGGTCTCCCTCCTCAAACTCCAAATGTCTTCATCTCTTGTCAGCATAATACTTCTGCTTGCTCTATACATTCTTCATTCACTCTTGGATGATTTTCACCTTCTCGGCAGTAGCCTATACCCACTCTAGACCTATATGTGATGAATCTCCTTGGTATGTCCATCACAGAGGTGATCTGCATGGTTGACCATACAAGGCCTCAAATTGTGTTATACTGATGGTGGACTGGTAGCTGTTGTTGTATGTGAACTCCTGGAAGAGAATGTGAATCCCCAAACTATGTCAAAAATCCTGGACGTAAGCACGAAGCTTTCCCTCAAGTGTCTAAATGTTTCGCTCCATCTGACCATTCGTCTGAGGGTGAAAGTTGGTGCTCATATGAAGCTAAGTCCCAAAAGCTTCCAGTTATCCCTTCCAAAACCAGTATGTAAAACATGTGTCACAGTCAGATACGATCATAGATAGAACCACATGAAGCCATAAAATCCCTTGTATGTAGAGGTGTCCCAAACCCTTTATTGATCCCTGCCCGTAGATGGGTATGAGGTGGGAAACTAGGCGAGTCATTCAATTATCACCCAAATAGAATCATGGCCCCTAGACATACGTGGAATCCCAATCACAAAATCCATGGAAATACCATCCCACTTCAACTCTAATACCTCTAATGGTTGTGTTAAGACTGCTGGAACCTATTACTCAGCCTTCACTTGATGAAAGTTGAGGCATCCAGAAAGAAAATCTGCCACTTCTTTATTTATCCTTGGACACCAGTGCTGATGTCGAAGGTCTAGGTACATCTTCTCTAGACCATGATGAACCACCAGAGGGGACGTATGGAACTCTCTCAACACCTCCTCTCATAGAACCACCGGTACCATGGTGCGTCCTATTAATAGGATAACATGCTCCACACCTTCAAAAAATATATCGGGTGCTTGTCTTGAGAATATCTGATCACATCAAGACTCATCGTTGTGCCTTCTGAACTCCCTAAAGAAATGGGGGCTTGAGAATCATAGACTGAAGGTAAGCTGCTCCATCTCGATCCACAAAGGATATCTGCAACACAACTATTTTTTCTCTCGCCTCACATAAAAAACTATAGACCAAACCTCCTACTGAGAGTATCTACTACTACGTTCCCCTTCCTAGGAGTGTAGAATATCTCAATGTCATAGTCCCAGTGGAACACTTTCCAATGTTGTTGTCTCAGGTTTAGGTCCTTCTGTGAGAAGATATACCTAGGACTCTTCTGATCAGAGTAAACAGTAAATCACTCACCCAAAAATTAGTGTCTCCACATATTCAAGGTAATGACCAATGATACTAACTCTAGGTCATGGGTATCATATTTCATCTAATTTCATTCTCAGTTTTCGTGAAACATAAGAGATCATGGATCACTCCTAAATCATGACACATCCCCATCCAGTCAATAATAAGTCATAGTAGACTACATACCAAACACCATATTCAGGTAGCCTCGAGATGGGGGAACTCTTCAGTCTCGACCTCAGCTCTTGAAAACTCTATTGGAATCTATCCATCGACATAAAAGAATGCCCCTTCTTAGTCAATGCTGACAAGGGTTCTGCAACTCTAGAAAATTCAAGTAAAAATCTCTGGTAGTACCCATCCAACCCTAGAAAACTATGTACCTCAGCCACACTCTTGGGTGGATCCCAAGCCAGCACAACCTCTATCTTTTCTGGATCCACTGGAACTCCAGCTTATGAGATAACATGTCCTAGAAAGTGGTCCTCCCGATTATAGAATTATAATTTTGAGTTCTTAAAATAAAGATGGTTCCCTATAAGTGTATCCAGAACTATCTACAGATGATAGGCTTTCTCCTCCTCCAATGCCAATTATATCAAGATGTCATCTGTGAGGACCACCACAAAGAGATCGAGGTATGGTTGAATGATCCTATTCATGAATCCCATCAACACTGCAGGGTAATTGGTCATGCTAAATTTCATTACCAAGAACTATTAGTGTCCATACCAACTTCGGAATTCCATCTTCTACATGTCCTCATCTCGTACCCTGAGCTGATGATAGATTGATATGAGGTCTATCATCGAAATCCAACAATCTCTCGTCAGCAGATAAAAAATATCATCAATCCTCTAAAGTGGAAACTTGTTCTTCATGGTCACCTATTTCAGGCACCGATAATCCACATATAGCCTCAAACTCCCATCAGCCTTCTTGGAGAACAAAATCATGCTAGCCATGGATAAACGCTGGGCCTTATGAACCCCTTCCTATAAAATTCCTCCAGCTGTACCCGTAACTCATGAATCTCCATAGGAGCCATCCTATATGTTGGAGTTGAAATCGGTGTCATCTCGGGGTACAAGTCAATGTAGAAGTATACCTCTCTATGAGGAGGTTGCCCAAAAACATCATCCAGGAAGAGATTGACATACTGGTCCACTACTACATGATAGCTCAGACTCTCAACATCAACTGCTCTGTGGGTAATGTGAGCCAAATGATGTGTGATTGGCTACACCCTCCTCCGAGTAAGCCCATATTGTGCTGTAAAGGTTCCTTTCTAACCAGTGAAGACAAATTGGGTCCCATCCTCACAGACACACCATACATTGAGCCTAATGTAGTCAATCTGAGCATGAACTGTGTATAACCAGTCCATACCCAATATGACACCATAAGAACTCGACTTTGCAACTAGAATATCTCAACAGAAGCTCTCTCCTCCTAGAGAAAGCTCACACTATCAGAACCAATGTGTAATCATCGAAACTTCTCCTTTAGGAGTCTCTAATTGCAGGGATCGAGGCAATGACTCCACTAGAATCTCTGAGCTCCAAACGAAAGTCAAGGCTATAAATTATTGACTGGAACCTATATCTATAAGTATTTCATCTAAGGTTGAGTAGACATAGATCGTACCTCATATCATATTTGGAGTTCTATGGTCGTAGGCCTCATATTCCTAGAGATGAGCTCATCCTCGCCCACCTACTCCCTACGTTCGGGGTGGACCACCTAGAGGTGGTGGCAGTATAACGTTGAACTGTCGTGCACCACCTATTGCAAGACCTGCTCCTCTTCCATGTCTGTGCCTTTTGGACCTCCTACCTCAAATCAACCCCTCTACCTCGGCGGTCTCTCGACCATCTTATGGTTGTCAATGCAGTTGGTCGGGTAGTCGAGATCCATGTGACCCTGCCCGACACACGTGAAGCATAGTCTGATCCCCTCCTAGCCTGCTTTACCTCATGAGCATCACACTATTGATGATACATCTCAAGGACATCCACCAAATGGTTTTGTCCTCTTGGAACTCTGTGTCATCTTCCTACAACCACCTATCAATAATACTACTATGTGTCGCACGGTGGTGGTTCTTGCCTTCAGTGTCAGCTCAGTAAGAAACTATCCTCCAAGAGTGAACTCTCCATCACTCCAGCATGCGTTGGGATGCGGAGAGATACCATAAAAGCTCTAATCTCCAATAAGATACCATACATGATGGTATGGGACCTAAATAAAGGGTCTTGCACCATGTCAGTAGAGTTGTGTGAGAGGTTGGTTATCCTCATCGAGTAATGGTCCATGGTCAGGCACCTCTACTGTAACAATAGAAACTTCGTTATATGCCCAGAGTGTAGAGATGATGGAACAAACTCTACCCTGAAAAGGCCCTCAAAATCTGCCCAGTTTAGGGTCATCTCTCCATGTGTCTGGAGTGTTAGGCTCCACTATTATCCTAATATTCCCTAGAAAAGACTTGTAGGTGGGATCACCATCTGGTCGGCTGGTGACCCAACCAGGGAAAAAACTCTGGCCACAACCTCCAGCCTGTCATTAGCTACCGAAAAATATGTCTCACCTCAGAACCTTAGTGGGGATGGTGGCAATGTCTACCCAATGATTAGTCATGATGCTAGTACACCCCCTGAGGGTACTATCGCTGTATGAGGGTCCTACACTGAAGCCTCATATCTCGGTGGTCCATCGTCCTGTATTCTCTCGGCAATCCAAGTTGGTTGTCTTCATGGCAGCATCCAGAAGGGAAACAGACACACAATAGTTAATAAGTTACAACTGGTGAGATGACTCAAATAGATCAAAAAATAAAACACTTCCAAAACACACGCAATAAGTGTCTTCGTACAAAGACTCAGAAATCAGAAATCAAGGTCCTGATGTATGGATATGTCAGCCACCACACCAACACCGGACTCCCCAAAATATAAACCACAATCAAAACACATAACACTATTTCTCTATAAAAATATCAGATTCCTATTTCTTCGGTAGAACCGACTCCTGTGATACCACTTTGTCATGACCCATCCCTCGGGGCCCATTCCATGACTACCCCAAGCCCTCTATCCAAGGCCTAAGGTTGGCAACTAGCTACAAAAATACGTAACACTATAACGGGAAGGAATTCCCTTTAAACCTATAAGAACACACAAAATAAGAACACAATAAGAAGCAACAACAAAGTAAACTACTATAGTAAAAAGTATACTAACATTAAAAGGGACGGAATAAAATCCAAATTGTAGAGTAGAAGTACTAATGAAAAGATAAAAAAACCCCTAGATCATCCACTGAGAATAATACCTGATAGATAGGTAGAGATCATATCCTCAACACTCCATGTCATCCCCTATCCTCCGTGTACCACCTGGTCCTGGATCCCTCAAGTCTCAACCCAACTACTCATCATCTGCACAAGACACAACATGGTGCAGGAGAAACCCATGCAGAGCTACATATAACAAAACCCAATTGGCACCTTGATACCCCCGAAGGTCTCACAGAGTTCCACAAAGGAAAAACGACAAAGAAATACTTCAATCACCAAGAAAGAATAAATTGTTGGATAACACCTGGTATATAACTCAGAGTTCAGGAATATAGATGATTAGTCTTAATATATACCATCTTATTCCATTAGAATCTCCATAACCGATACACAATAATTTTTTCTATTATCAATCCAGCCTTGGGCGTATGTCATTGTTCCCCGACAGAAAACTGTAAGGAGGGTCCACGTTGGGTCACACTATGGCCAGTCAACATGGGTCACTAGATTTCTCATTCACACAGGGTCACTGAACTATTGATCTACAGAGGGTCACTGAAATACTGATGCACACAGGGTCACTCAATGGTGATCCACACATGGTCACTAGTTGTTGATCCTCGACGAGCTGATCAAGAACTGGTCATCATCAGGTAGTTACGATGTTGATCCACAAAGGTTCTCTATGATGATGATCCTAAAAGGGTCGCTATTATGTTGATCCACGTAGGATCACTACTTCAATGATTTCCAGCCACAAGTTTCCTCGCACCCGGTGCGCTAGAGTTCTGTAAAATCTGATCCTCTTGATATCGGTCATACATAAACCACCAATAAGCTCCAATAAGGGGTATCCCAAAGGACTTGCATGTCGTAAGGGTTCAAATTTCACATAAAATGTGTCAATAAGACGACTAGTTTGTGAGTTATAAGAGTTTTAGTACTGAGGGCCAGATTGGATTTGGGTTCGATACAACCCAAACATACTCCAATTTTCACCAAAATTCGTGTGGAGTATACCAAAAGGTATGTGTTACTCAAAAGTTACCATCCTCACAAACAATTCATTAAATGGATGTCTAGATTACAAGTTACCATAATTTAAGCCAAATTGGGCCTCGTTGGGTATAGGCCGGGTCTGACCCGGTCAGACCGAGCCGACCCGACCTAGTTCAAGTCATCCCAACCTGACCTGGGTCCAGCTCGGGCTCGCCTAAACCGGCCTGGGCTATCTATTTTGGCTGGACCACAGTGATCTCAGCTTGTTGGGTCGTGGTCCAGCCTAGCCCGCAAGAAGTGTGGTTGAGTCCGCGGAGGGGGCGCTGCCCGGCCCGGCCCACAAGGGGGTCATGGCTCGGGCCGCAAGGGGGCGATTCCTTTCTGAAAAGGAGGGATTAGCCTAACCCGCATGGGGGAAGAACCTGGTCTGCAGGAGGGTGTAGTCCATCCTGCAGGGGTCGCGGATGAGCCCGCTGTAGGCGCAGGGCCCGCACTTACTCGCACAGGGGAGGCATTCCCGCCATAGTTTCTAAATGAAACAACCATTTGGAATTGGAGCGGCGGCGCCTCATGGGGCTTCCAAGTAACTATAGGACCCGCAAGGGTGGGTCCCTCTTCCTCCGCCGCGACCATCTTCAGCAGCATGCGATGGAGTGCCGCTCCACCTCTACGGCTGGCCAGTGCGAGCCGCCCTGCTCGACCGCCGCAACTGAAAAGCAACATCCTTCTCCACTAGCAGTTCATGACGGTGCACCGCAACACTTTCATAGACAGCTTGTGACAATTGCTCTGATGACTGCCGTAGCCTACTACCATGGCCTCCACCTATGGCGCGTGACAACGGGCCACCTCTACTATGATCGTCTTGTACCAATCATTTCCCTCTCTGGCCGACGTCGGTAGTCAGTGTCACCACACCGTCACCACATCGGTGGTCTTGCGTAGACCACTAAGTGAGCTCTGGTGGTCCATTTTTTCATCTAATTTCCCCTACGATCTTCCCGAGTCATTCCCTTCGCAGCTTGACCCTGTGATTTGGGTTCCGTCCAACCCGAATAATTTACCCGTGAAGAACGCAACGATAAACAAGTGGCAGAGGGACTAGGACTTTTTTGTTTGGCTCGCGCCCTCTACGTTATAATCTTTATAAGGGAGTGGATAATGATTCAAAAACACTTGTAATTTAAACAAGATAAATCCCTACTTTGATTATATGCTCGCTGGCGATGATCGACAGAACCTCCTTCGTCGTTCTCATCAGTTCGTGATTCAGTGTTGCTCGTCACCGCTAACTGAAACTAGTCTCGTCCCACAAGTGGTTGTTGTTGTGGAACTTTTATTAAGATTTGTCTCTTGGTGAATCTATTCCAACACCCCACCCCAAGCCACAAACAAATAGGAGGGGACGAGGTGGGTAACTCTATGGTATTTATGAGGATCATATAATTATTGGACCTCCCAAATTTCCAACGGCGCAGTTACAAGTAATGGAGAGTCAAGCCATTTAATGTCTTGACATGACGTCGGTCCCACCACCACTGCTTGACCATTAGAGGAGTGTAAAAATAGAAATAAAATAACATTGTTATTTTATTATTCTTTTAAATGTCCAAAGACTATTTTTTTCTCCCAACCCTCTACGGTCGAAGTGAAGCCTTCCATAAGAGAATCCCTGTGCTATGGATTTGACAGTGCCTATGAATTTTTAATCCAAGCACTTGTTCAAAAGATAGAAAAAGTCACCTGTGCCTTTACTGAAGAAACCTTAAAAATGTTTAAAAATTCATTATGGGAACATCAGGCCTCAGAATCACACACCATCAATTTTCACAGACTTGTAATAATTCCATATAAAAAAATTACATGGAAAATCTAGGCCTTTACAAATAAAGATGTAACATACCATTCAAAATTTCATTTGATGGACCAACATAAAATATATTATTATGAAGTGATTTTACACACCTTTTTGCTTAATATATTGATGATTTACAGCCTAATTAAATAACATTGGGAACAAGATTGAATAATTATTTAACTAATTGAAATTAAAAACTTCTCCATTCCCTATCTATGTATTACCCCATTCATGGATTGATCAAGACTCTTTTTAATATAGTCATTAGAAATATAACCATACATACCACATCGGTAATACTTTCTAGGTCCTATCAATCATTCCCAACAATTTATTTTACCAAACTTATAACATGCTGGGGGATTAACTCAAAATTTCTTAGTTGAATAATTCTTAATTTTTTACCACCTTGATTTATTCTTACTCTTTTCATCATAGTCACATAATAGATAGAGAACTCCTAAATATTAACAGCACAATGAAAATTTTCACAACTTTTTAATTACATTAATACCAACACACAAAATATACTTATGAATCAATCATGGGTAATATATATTTATTCTGTATTGAATGTCCCTAATACAATTCAGTGTAAATCTATAAGGTCCTGACCATAAATAATAAATAATCTAATAAATTCCATTAACATTCCCAAAGGTAGTTTTTTATTTGTAGTGTTATTGTATTATGACATAATTCATACATATCAACCCACAACAATACAAAGTGGTTAATTATAATAGAGTTTACAATTATTTCATAATATTATTTTTTTAGTAAAAACATTTAATCTTTTAATGAAATGTCTTCACCACATTCATCATGGCTTCTCATTTTCTCTTACACATCCTTAAACCCTATGAGAAACATTTTAACACATTTTATGTGCCCAAAAATCTCAGTAAGGGACCACAAAAAATTATAGAACCCATTATACCATGAATAATTATACACATTTAAAATTATTTTCACAATGGAAAACTTCTCGCCCAATAAGTATTATATAGTTACTTTTTGAAGAAAATGATATTTCCATAAATATTTGATTATATAAATAATCCCAGAAGCTTGACATGGGGATTTAATTACATATTTTTGTAAACATTGAGGCTACTATATAATTTTTAACCCTCATGAATATGTTAAAATGCATCCCTCAAATCTACCATATAATTTAATCCTCACAACTATCTTACAATGTAACCCCCATGGCTACCTTATGGTGTAACCATTGAAGTTACACTTAGAGTAACCACATAGTCAACATCTAACATAAACATACCCAATACATTGGAGGAAGATATATTTCCCATAATTCATAAATTTTTTTTTCTAATAACTATAATCATAAAATGATAATACATGTATAAAAAAATTACTTTTGATATTTGTAAAACTAGAAATTTAAAAGAGTATTTTTAAAGAAACCTCTATTACATGTATCATAAAAATTAAGTGAGAATTGATAAAAAAGAATAAAATATATATATACACTATAAATCCACATAATAAAACACAGTATAATCAAAATTAATTTAAAAACATCTTCATTACAACATAATCAGTGAAGTAGTATATTAACCCAATGAATGGGAATTGGGTTCTGAAATCCCTTCCCCTAGGTTTATCATACATAAAAAAGTGTTTAAAACTCATGAATAATTGTTTAAATAGTATTATTAATATATTATAGAACCATATTCATATTTATAATTACTTATATGATATTATTACAACATATTTTCACCCATTTATTAATAATATTTTGTTATTTTCATTGTTTTGGGTGCATTTATTTCATGGATTCCATGGTTGGTTCATTATGGTTTTTCATATAGAATGAAAGAAGAACTCAATAAGATGATTGAAATGGTGAAAAAATGTTTCTAGAATTTTTAATAATACCTTTTATCATATTTATCTAACACGAGGATGAATCATTAGATAGAATATTAATTAAAATGATTTAATTTATTTTTTCCATTTTCATGATCATCATGGACTCATATCATTTTTTTCAATGTCATGTTTATATATTTGTTATAGAACATTAAATAACATACTATATATATTATAAAATATTGTTTAATCCTAATAAGGGTTTTATAAACATACTTGATGGTTCTAATGAAAAATGAAAGTGTATCATACATGATAGCGGTAAATTGACACATCAAGGATAATACTTTCACTTTCAGTATAAAAGAGGATAAGAATAATTTTATGATGAGTTTTTCCAGAAAAATTAAAAAAAAAACACTGTTTATATAAGATACATTAATTTTAATTTGACTTGGGTATGTCTAATTTAAGATAGAAAAACAAATTAAGAGAAATTGGAATGAAAGTAAAAAATATAATGAATAAGGATTTCACATCTTGAATTCCTCTCCTTGAGAATCTCGTTAAGGCCCTTTGATTTGAATTTTTAGTGAGAAAAGTCTATATTGGTTGTGTGCAAAATGATTTGGATGGGAATTTGGATGAAATCAATCAAGATACAAGGATTTGATGTGTGAGGAGAAGAGGTTGTGTGGTTGGTACTTATAGTGGGGGAGAGGGGTGTTTTCTCACTATTATATTCATTAGTTTATTATTTCAGCTCAAGACTATGAATATGTTGATAATTATAACTAAACCTATAAAAATAAAAAATTAGGTTTTGAAATTACTATTATTACATCATAAATGACCCAGGAATCTTGTATTTAACTTATAATGTATATATATCACAAATTACGATATTTTACTATTCACACGAAATTCAAGTATATTTGTAAAATACAATAAAATAAACCTAACCGTTTTTCAATGCGTAGAATTAAAAAATTAAATAAATTTTTCAAAAATAATTTTATAAAAAATTAAAATATAGTTTTTTTAATTAAAATCCTCATTTTTATGAAAAATATCATTTTTAAAATTATAACTTCTTTTATGAACCTTTGAAAACTTAATTAATGTCTCATAAAATAATAGTATAATTATATAAAAACAAAATATTTATTAATTTATATTTTCTTTGAAATTATATTTTCATTTAATTCTTTATATAAATTATAAAATAATAATTAAATATTTATGATTTACAAAAATACAAAAACATAATTTATCATTTACAAAACATTTATTAACTCATTCCATGCTATAAATATTTCAAGATTACAATATAATAAAAAAATATTTAGACTCTCATATATGAGGTTGATGTTCTATTATTATAGATTTTTTAATTATAAAAACCACTTATTTTATTTTATATTTATAACAAATTTATTTATTTATTTCCAAAATGATAAAAAATTATTATATAAGTATATGGGTCATTGCATTATCCCCTCCATCTATAAATTACGTCCTTATAATTTTTATTTACTTACTAAATTTGTGGGTATACGTTTCCCTCATAGAATTTTTCTATTCCCATGTTGCTTCTTCAACCAAGTTGTTTTTTCAAGAAACAATAACCTGGTGAATTACCTTATTTTGCAATACCTACTCTATATGATCCAGAATCTAAATAGTTTTCACTTCATTAGAAATTTTATCTTATATATGAACTACTTCTGGGCTCAAAACATTAGTGGAATCTCTCACATACATTCGAACCAACAAAACCTGAAAAACATTGTGAACCGGAGATGAACTAGGAGGCAAAGAAACTCGGTAGGAGTTAGGTCCAACTTTATATAGGAATTTAGAAGGACCAAAGAACTGTGGACACAACTTTTCATTATTAACAAACACATAACAATTATCAATGGTGTTATTCTAAGAAAAAAATCATCACTTACCTCAAAAAATTCATATTATTATCATTATACATTTTTATCTTCTCTAAGCTGTCCTTATATGTTGCTTTATCATCTACACTATCACAACTAGTTCCTCCTCTAATTATGGTCCCATCAACTGCCATTCCCTGACTTCATCCCTAAGTGATGTAGTTAAACACCGCTTTCTATATAATACAACAAAAGGTTCGATATTTATACTAAAATGGATATAGTTATTTTAAGAAAACCCAACTAAAGATATATATTGATCGGAGCATCCCTAGTAATCTAGTGAACAAGCCTGTAGCATTTCCTCTGAGGTATGAATTTTTCACATGGGTTTTCCATCATATTAGGGATGAAAATAAGTTACAAAATCTATTTGTATGCCCAACAACTTATGAATGACTTCACAGAAGTTATAAATGATTTTGGGATCTTAGTCAGAAATAATCGGTAGAGAGACCCCATTTAACCTGACATTCTCATTGAGGTAAAATCGAGAAATTTAATCCAAAGACATATTAACTAGAGTAAAAAAGAAATGTGCTAATTTATTCATGTGGTCAAAAATTACCCAAATCACATTTTTCCCTTGATATTTCATTGGTACTCCTAGCATGAATTCCATGGATATATTATCCTATTTCAACATTGTCATTGGAAAATGATGAAGAATCCCCTTTAGTAGTTATTTCTCCACATTAAGCTACTGACATGTCAATAAATTCATAGTAAAATTTGGATTATATTTTTATTTCCATCCCACCATTAATACTCTCAAGGGTCTCTATAAATCTTTGTACTACTTGGATAAACTGAGAACAACAAAATATAAGCTTCACATAAAAATTCATTCTTCATATGGGAATCACAAGGCAACATAATATATTCCCATTTTACCAAATAAAATATTTATCAAAATTAAATTTAGGAAATTTTCCTTTTTTAATAAATTCTACCTTTTTCTATAATTCATAGTCTTCCTTCTTCACTTTCATAATTTTTCTGATAAAGATGAAAAAAAGAAACCTAAAAAAAGAGGAATACCCTACACCAACAAAATCCATGCCAAAATCCATTAAATCATTAATCAAGGGGTTATGTTCAAAACATAACATGGTTAATATAGTGTGTTGTTTTCGACTAAAGGTATCCCCCACATTTTTTTCTTTTCTATGATAGCAATTGAGCGTGAAATCATAATTCATTATCAGTTGAAGCTATCTTTTATGCCTCTTTTCCAATTCCTTCTGAGGAAATATATACTTCAAGATTTTATGGTCAAAATATATTTCACATTTGGATCTGTAGAAATGATGCATGAAAATTTTCAAACTGAATACCATATTTTCTAATTCTAAATCATGCGTGGCATAATTTAACTAATGTGGTATTAGTTTCCAAGAAGCATAATAAATTACCTGATTATTCTATATTTGAACACAAACGCGTCACTTCAAAGAAGCATCAATGTAGAAGATAATGTCTCTATTTCTTGGAGGATGGTAAAAAACTAAAGAATTCACCCATCACATATTCTGTTCCAAAATACAAAAATACCATTTTTCTATTCAAATAAATTTAAATCCTATTCATTATAACTTAGTTATTGAGATATATAATTATAAATTTTTTTCAAAAATGATTTCAATAATATCCCATTAAACTAAGAAAACTATGAATTTCAATAAAATTTGTAGGTCTTTTACAATCTTTAACAACTTTTGTTTTAGAGGTATCAACTAATAACTCATCATTGTATATAGTGTTCCTAAGAAAAGAAATCTCTTTTAACCAAAAAAAACATTTTCTATATTTTCCATGTAACAAATTATCTTTGAGAGATTTTAATAAAATCATTAAAAAAAATCACGATCGACAATTTTTTTTGGAAATATGTAAATATCATAAATAAAAACAACAGAAAATGATTCAAAATATTTATGGAATATTTCATTAATAATATCCATGAATACAGTAGATACATTTTTCAAACCAATGGGAATAAAAAAAATCATAATGCCCCTATCTAGTATAAAAATCTGTTTTTGGGATGTCATCCTCTTTCACCTTCAGCTAATGTTACCGGGATCTCAAGGAAATCTTGGTAAAATAATAAACTCCCTGTAGATGATTGAATAATTCGTTAATTTAAGGAAATGCATACATATTCATAACAGTGATGTTATTCGATGATATATAATCAAGGTAAAGACTCATTGAACAATCATTATTTTTAACAAACAAAATAGGATCATCCCATGGTGAACTACAAGGATGAATGAAACCTTTATCAAATAACTCCCATGATTTATTTTAAATTTCAAGAAACATATCATGATCCATTAGATAATGGGGTTTTGAAATTGGATTTTCATCATGAACTAAGTTAATAGTAATTAGAACTAATCAATAAATTATATCATCAGATAGTTCATCATCAAAAACATCAATGTATTCATTCACCATTAGAGCATAATTTATTAGAGTAGTTCCCTTTTACCAAAAAATATGTGCTAGATAACCTTTGTTTCTAGGTTTTATCAGATTCTTAGCTTCCTGATATGTTATCAATGGAAAAGGATAATTATTGTATAAAAACTAATAATATTTCTGAAAAATAACTTATGTAGCTCTATAATAAATCTAAAAATGATAAGTGAAACACAATAGATACTGATAATAACAACAAAGTCTGTAGGTATTGTATTTGCAAATACAATATCTGGAAGATTCTTATAATGGTTTTTGGAACAACATTTCCCCTAATGTTATAATAATAACTACATGCCTCACATTTTGAAGTGTACTTTCCAATTTACTAGAAAATTCTTCAGAAATATTGGATTATGTATACCTTCATCAAACAATACATTAGAAAAATCATAACAAACAAGAAATGTACCAAAAAACACTTCATTGGATGACCTGAAATCTTCTCATATAGTAGAAAATAAGGACACCACACCTTTCTGCTTATAATCTATCTTCATTTCATTATTTAGATCATTATTTGGTCATGTATTTCCATAATTCTCCATCTCACAAAATTTAATGAACATTTTAGTTGTCTTATCAGAATTAATCAAACTTTTATTAGGATCTCTTTTATTGAATACTCTGATCAGATGTCTAAACCTACCACATCAAAAACTCTAACTATATTTTTATGTCCTTCACCAATGATATTTTTACTAAACTTCCCAAAAATGATAAACTAAATTTTCTTCCCTTAATATTTCATTGATTGACTATTACCCATATCTAGAAATTTGGACTTCTTCTTCTACTTGATGTCAAAGTATACACGATCATTGGAAAAACCAATTTTTACCCTCTCAAAAAGTCAAAAAAGTGTCTCATTACTTTTGAATTCGTGTGAAAAAAATCTCTTCGGTGTAGTAGATTCAACACTAAGTTAAAACAATTTATATTACTATTATGATCTTGAATAATATTTAGATTACACATTTTCAATCTGTGAAATATTTCAATATACATGGCCATTTATTCTTCCACATTAGTTTCAATTCAAGGAATTTATTTCCCATCATATGTTGAAACACCTTAGGAAACCATTTTCCAAGGAAACCATTTTTAAATTCATCTCATTACAAGGCTTCAATATCGTCAATATCCTTGATATTATAGACCATTGACCACAACTGTTTATCTTCACATTCAAAAATATTATTATGAAAACTATCCTTTTGATTCTCCAAATACCACATGAAATTGAATATCTTTTTTGTGGCTTTAATCCACAATTTAGCTATCACTGGGATAGAATATCCACTAAAATAATAAGTGTGTTTCCTCATAAAATTTCCCACTATTGTCATTTTATTTTTTAGAAGCTCTTACTGTTCTTTTTAATGGATTCTATCACTATTTAGAAAATGTTTCAAATCAGCCATTTTTGTCAAATATTATTAAGTACCAATTCCCACCATTCCAGGTTCTGAATTCAAAAATATATCATTCTCTAAGTGCCTTTTTACATTAGATACCCTATTTCATTGGTGTAAAACCATTCTTATAGTCATATCCTAGATTAAGATACATTTGAATATTCTAATTATATATCATTTCAAATTTACCATAAGGTAAAAATAATTTATGGTATTCTATTAACATATTTGTAACCCCTAAATTTATATAAACCATGTTGTGATACCAACTATAAGGACCCAACCTTAAACAATAGAAAACCTAGTAAATTCATTTAAAATTCAATTCCTTACTTTCCAAAATATATTTTCTGATTGGAGTGTTACAAAATTTGGATGCAGTTCATACATATCATCCCATAGGCTTACAGAGTGGGTATTACTAAAATAATATCAATTTCTTCATATATATAGAATATTTTAATTAAAATATGAAATCTTTTCATGAGAAGTCTTCACCATATTCATTCATGGATTCTCCCTTTCCCTGCCCATACTTAAACCCTATGAGAAACATTTTAAAACATGAGATGAGTAAAAAATATCAATAAGGGATATAAAAATATGTAGACAAACTATTATTCTATGAATACTTATAAATATATGAAACCATTTTCACAAAAAACAGACTTATCACCCAATAAGTATCACATAGTTACTTTGTGAAAAAATGAAGTTTATATAAAACATAAAAAACATAAATAATACCATAAAGATAATGTGGGGAATTAATTAAATAATATTTTAAACCTCTTAGGTACCATATGATATGTAATACTTATGCATACCTTACAATGTAACCCCCATGGATACCTTATAATGTGACACCCATGAAAACATTATTGTGTAACCATCAAATCTATAATTAGGGTAACCATATGATAGACCTATAACATAAAATTACCCAATGAATTGGAGGTAAATATAGGCCCCACCATTCATCATATATAAGTCCTAATAATTATAATCATAAAATAAGAGTACTTTCATAAAAACAATACTTTTTATTTTTTCAATAATAGAAATTTAAAAGATGATATTTTCTGAAATTTCTAATAGAAATTAAATATAATAGAATTGAGAATTGATAAAAGGAATAAAATATGTGTATACACTATAAATTCACATAATAAAACAAAAAAAAATTAAAAAATCATTTTACAAAAAAAATTATTATAACATAATTAGTGAAGTAGAGGGTTAACCTAAGCAATGGAAATTTGGTTAAGAATTCCGTTGGCTATGGTTCATCTTACGTAAAACTTGTTCAAATATCTTGTATAATGGTTTCAAGAGTGTTATTAATATATTACAGAACCATAATAATATCTATAATTTCTTATATTATAATCTTATAACATCGTTCCACTCATTTATTAATAATTTTTTGTTGGTTTGATTGTTTCGGGTGCATTTACTTCATAGTTTCCACGGTTGGATCATTATGGATTTTCTTGTCAAATGGAAGTAAAAAAACATAATTGCAATGAAATGGTATTAATATTTTCCATAATATTAATTGATACCATATATCAATTTTCATATGAAGATAAATACTTGGTTAAAACATTAATGGAAATGATTTAATTTATTTTGGTGGTTTTTTATGATCATCATGAACTTATGTAATTTTATTCAATATACAATTTATATTTTGGTTACATAACATTAAATAGCATATAATATGTGTAATTAAATATTTCTTAACAATAATAATGGGGTTTTTTCATCCTTTATGTGATGATTAATAATTAATGTGTAATATCCATGATGCTGGTAAATCGACATACCACAGAAGTTGTTTTCATTTTTCAAATAAAATTAATGAGAATAAGTTTGATTATGAATTTTTCCATATACAATATAAATTTAAAGTATATATTTGATATTTTATTTTTCATGAAACTTGGATTATTGGAGGTGAAGAGAGAAAAGTTAATGAAGATAAATCAAAAATAAAATAAAATAAAATGATAGATGATTTTACCTCTTAAAGTATTCTCCCTGATAGCCTCCTTAAGGACATTGGTTTTGGAATTTTGGGGAGACTAGCTTATATAAGAAATAGAAATGGGGATTGGGATGGGAATAGATTAGAAATTATAAAAGCTACAAGGCTTTGATGAGTGAGGAGAATAAGTTGTGATAGGTGGTATTTATAGTGTAGGAGATTGATGTTTTATCATTATTATATTCATTATTTTTTTTTATTTTAGCCCAAGAATATGAATAGTTTATGAATTATCAGAAAAAATATTTAATAAATGATATAGGATTCGAGATTATGGTACTTACTTAAAAAATGACTCTGGGAATTGTGTATTTATCTTATAATGTATATAAAACTTAAATTTCTATATTTTTCAATTGACCAAAAATTAATGTATTTTAGAGAAGTACTAAACCTTCACCGTAAAAATTTATTTATGTGTATAATTCAATAATTAACTTCATTTTTGGATAATAATTATCTAAATATGAAAAATTTAATTTTTAAATAAAACAATCATTTATTCAAAAAATACCAATTTTGAATTTATATGTGATTATACATCACATTGAAAAAATAATTATGTTAACATAAAATTATTTTATAATCATAAGATAAAAAATATTTACAAAAATATTTATGAAAATATATTTTATTTTAAATAATTATATTAATTATGATATTTTAATTAAAAATTTATAAATGTCAAAAATACTGAAAATTAATTTATCATTTCTAAAACATTTATTTACTTATTACATCATTTAAATATATCATGATTACTAATATATACATATATTTTATTTATAATATCATATTTGAGGTTACGATTCTATTTGTATAGATTAGTTTATTATAAATACCACTTTTTATTGTACATTTATAATAAATTTTACTATTTAATTCCAAAAATAAAATAAATTATCATAAAGTACCTAAGTAATTATAATAACTACCCAATCTTGTTAAATTTTCTTCAAATAAGGCTACTCAATCTTCATTCATTTACATCAATCCCAAAAACTATTTCTCTATTTTGAGTTTATTAGCCCTATAGAAATATTTATATAGGAAAATAATATTAAATTTATCATATACCATGGCATCACGATCATCTATATCTCAAGTGTTCTTAACTAGTGAAATGAAGCAATCAACATCACCTTCAAATTTTTAAATAAAAAGGGTAACCTTTTGGCACTATTAACTTCATATGAATTCTAATATCTTTTAAAAAAATTGATATTTCCTTTATATACAACTGGATTTAGGGTTCAACTGAAATATGTGGGGTTTTTGATTTATGAAATTCTCTAAAATGGTGATGTTATTCAATAAAATAATTGGTTTCTCTATAACATAAATTCCACGAACATTTATATCCTATATTAATTAATCCACCAATACAAATAATAACTCATTATTTACAATTCCAACAATTTTAGGCTACTAATTTGTTAGATGATGTATTGTTGATACCATATAACTTTATCTTCTAGGAATACTCTATTAAATTGCATTATTAATATATTAAGATTAGATGAATCATTTTGGTAACATTAAATTTATATATACTATCTATATAAACATAATGCCTAATATCTCAAGGGTACTCTATTAACATTGTTATAACCACTAAAGTTGTGTAACAATTATGTTACAAACCAACAATGAGGTGCCATCTTTACATACCTATATAATCATGATATTTTAGTTAGGAATTTACATTCTTAAATATCTTAGGGCCATTTATGATTAGGGTTTTTCATAACTATGTTACCAAAATTACATAAAAACTAAATATTAAAATGTTATCAACTCCAATAAATATATATTATTCCAATAATATATACCTTGTAAAATAAAACATGTTTTCTTTTCATTAATAATCTTTATCGCATTGAATTTTATTTCATCTTTATTCTTTCAATTACATAAACCCCATAAAAAACATTGGAAGATTTGGGATGAGCATAAGGTTTTCAATAATTGAAATAGTTTTTTCATCAAACAAACCCTTCAAAACCCATAGTAATTAATATGAAACACATATAGGAAATTTCGAGTTTTATATTTATAACCCATGTCCACCCATGCCATAAATAACAAGATACTAGATCAATATATAGTATAAACCTCTTAATTCCAGCCAATATTTCTTACCTTTTATGTAATATATCATATCTTAATGTATTATAGAGATATATCGGGAATTCCTATCGTAAAATCTATATTAATATCACCCATCATAAAAGAAGTATCAGGTTCACCAATAATAATTTATATTGATTAAGTACAGTATCATAGTTAAAAAATATGGTTGTGTTTTTTAATCATAAATCCCTAAAAAACATTGTTTCTGATAATTACAAAAGTAGTTACCTCATAAATATGTCTAAAATATTATGTTTCCACTGAAAAAAATTCAAATTACTAATTCTAAAAATATTAAAATGATTTTTTTAAAAATAACTATGGAAAATTTTAAAGGATTATTGATAAAGAATAAAAAGTAATATAGCTTAATGAAATTTCTTCTAGATTTATAAATTAAAAACAGTGATTTCACTTCTATAAAAAGACTAAAGAATATAAAATATAAAAAATGAAAAGATTACTTTTTACACTATGGTAGTGAAATTAAAATCTTTTTAAAAATAAATTTTATAATACATGGATTCATAAATAAAAGAATCAAACAAACATTTAATAGAATGCAAATATGGGGAATAAAGACATTAAAAGACATTATACAATATTTTAAATCAAATGATCAATCAAAAAGTCATGTCTAGCAATGAGGATTCTTTAAAAACGGAATAATAAAATTATATTGGTTTTGTAATTTCTTAATAAAATTTTATATTTTATTATAATTCTTTTAAATATTACATTTACTTAATTTATTACCAAGTTTTGTTTTTTTAATAGAATGGTTAAATTCATGTTGGATGTTTTGAGGTTTTTCAATTTGTAATCTCCAAACCACATAGATGCACTGAACATGCACCGATGGTTTATCTTTAGATAATTTAAAAAATATAAAAAGATTATATTTATCAAATTTATAAATTATTTAAACTTTTCATACTAATAATGTATTGAAGTCATGAAAATTGTTTCATTTTGTATCATGGTGATGGTAGACCGTAAGCAAGCATGAATTCCATTTTCAATTTTCTAATGGAAGGAAAAGAAATCAATTAAATAATATATTAAATTTTAATAATCATTAATATATTATAATTATAATTTTTACTAATTATTTAAATATTTATAACCATAATTATAAGGATAAAATGAATACTGAATCACATCACTATGTGGATGTGGTATTCTACATATACACGATGACGACTTTATAATTTTATAATGAATGGAAATAGATTAAAATTTATGATATATTGTCTTTATAGAATGAAAATTATATTATAAATATCATATCTAATTTTACATTATCTAACCATCAATATGATCTAGGGATGAAAAATAAAACACATTACTTTATGGAGTTGCAGGTCCACATATCTGCCCAATCTATAATTCAATTTCATATAAAATAGAAAAGGAGATGATGAAGTGATATACTATCATCATAATAAAATTTTATAATACGTTAGGTATGTATTTTTTATCTTAAAGTGGATTGGATAGTCATAGAGGAGGAAAAATAAGAAATAAAATAGAAAACTCATGTTAAAGAGCTATACCACCTCTCTAGAAATTCTCCTTAAATTCATATGTAATGCATTTTTATGATTCTATTTAGATAACAATAATATACCTTGTAAATTTAAATTATGTCAATAATATATATGGTTAGGAATTTTTTGAGCAACGTGGAAGTTAAACTATTTATAATAGATAAGGTGTGTATTGCTTTATGTGATATAGATAAGACACTTGGAATTTATCAAATGATTAAAATATATTAATTTATTAATCTTAATAAATGACTCAAAAATTATTGATATTAAAATAATATAAGATATAGGGTATAAATATGATAAAAAAATTTAATTTTAAATGTTCTTAGGTCACTTAATCCTTTATCATTTTTACCATTTAAACTAGTTTTAACTTGTAATATGGCTACTAAATTATTACCAAAGATACTATTCATAATGAAGAATCTTCTAGTTGGATAAATTTTAAATTTTTAGTTGATGATTAAAAATTTATAATCCAATTTATAATTAAATTATATATAAGTTTCATAAATAAATTTTAAAATAAAACGGATAATCGATGTGATAAAAGTTTTTCCATATATCTTAATTTTTATGTATAAAAAGACTTCTATAAGAAAAACAAGTTGATTTTTGATTCAAGTGATATTATTTGACTATAGTTAAATAAAATATTCTAAAAAAATATTAAAACTAATCTATAAAATAAATTTACTTCATAAAGATGTAAAATAAAAGATAGTTTTCATAAAAAGAATTATATTTTACTATTCAACAAAAAATAACTTTTTCAAAAAAATTACAAATTTTCCTATAATTTAATTTTCATCGGGGATTTAAAAAATTATATCCTTTTTCAAATTTATAAGCTAATCTTTTTGAAATAAATATTTTAAAATTAAAACATACAATACATGTAATCATATTTAGTATGAATAAAACTCTTTCGTTTTTTAGTAAAAATTTCATAATTTTCTTCTTGTGAATATATCTCTATAAAATATGATACATGAATATTAATTATAAATTTCGTTCATTTACTATTAGAATTAAAATTATTTTTACCCAAACCTCCTATATAAAAAATTTGATTTATCATAATCACTAATTTCATAAGCATGTTCATAGTTTTTATCATTTATACACCACTTTTATAATAACTCTATAGGTATATTAATTACTTATTTTATATGTAATATATCGTGTATGAGAAACTATATTTGTTTTGATCTAGTTTTGGGATATAATTTATGATATTCATTCATCTCTAAAATTTTATAATTATTAGATTATTCATGAATCTTTAATTGATTTTTTATAATTATTTGTAAATATATAATTTCATTCTTCGAGATATTTGTTCATGGTCCCTCAAGATGAACTTGGTGATGATCATATTTCATAAATTTTTACTAAACGAGTTGTGGTATCTTTGTGAGTTATTGTAATTTTAGAATTTGTATTTTAGAACAAAAATAAAATATTTATTTTCTTATATCACATATTATTAATTTTCACAACATAGTTATCAATGGTATTATTTTATAACAATGTAAAATAAGGTGGGTAGACTAACCCAAAAATAAAAATTCCCTAAATAATTGTTGATAATGATTATATAATTAGATTATTTTGGAATAATATCGTTAATAAAAAATCATAATTACATTATTTTGATATTTATAATGTGGTTAATATTATTTTTGAGAGCATTTAAAAAATAACAAAGGAAGTATATGAAAAATGAGATATTTTTCTTTATGCATGCATCAAACCATATAAAGTATAAATAATTTATTAATGTATCAATGAATAAGAGAGAGACATCAGGAGTTAAAAATATTTATAATCATAATCATATTACATAATTCATATTTATTATTCAATTTCACTATTATATTCATGGAAAATTTGATGTGCTAAAAAAGAAAAGTTACCACTTCATGGAGACAACAACCTACACGATGCCTGAATATATATTGTGTTATTCATAATAGAAAATGGGAAAGAAGATGAATATTTATTAACATGTTATGATAAAATTACTTATAAAAAACAATTATTTCATTTTCTTATAACGAAAAAATTATATTTTAAAATGTATGATGGAATGTGAAGGATGTTTGGAAGAATGGGTACTCACATAGAAATCCTTTCATTTTCTATAGAGAATTCCTAATAAATGGAGGCATTAATGTAATCTCATGTGAATATATGTTCAGTTTAAAAGAGTATTACTATAATGGAAGGATAATGGGTATATTTTGAGGCCAGTCCCTTATTTTTTGAAGGGGTGTTGATAGGATCCATTTATAAATGGTGAAAATGGTATTTTCGTACATATTTCAACTTAATATATAGATTTCACTATTTTCACAAGTTAAGAATACTCCAAAATATTTAATAATGAACTATTCGATGAAATAATTATGATAATACCTCAAAAATAATTATCATAATATTTTCAACTAGGTTTTATATTTCGTACTATTAGACTTTTCACTTTTTCATTTTTTATTTTATCATGGTAAATAATAGAACCAATTAAAAAATTTAGACCTACAGAGTTACAATATGAAATAAATTTCATTAAATAAATTTTTTATGTGTATGTGAAGTTAGATATAATAATTTTTCATATAACATGTAAAACTGCATTTTATGAAAAAGGATGATTTTAAGCAAAAAATTTATCTATAAGATCATATTTTCTATTTATTTATTCTAATGAAATAAATTTCTTTATTAAAAAAATTTTAAATTGATTTTTATTTAATAGAAATACCAATAAAAATTATTAAAAAATTTATTAAATTAAATGATTAAAAATAGTTTTTACTGGAATATATTATTTGAGTTCGTAAAAAATTAATTCATTTAATTTATAAATTAATATATATATTTAAATAATAATAAATTTTCTTCCCTTAATAAATATTGAGATTTTTTTAAATTTTAACATCTATTTTATCTCATGATAATGTCATAAGAAATTAATTTTTTTAAAATTGTAATTTTTACTATTCACCATAAAATGAACTATTTCAGAAAATCCAAAAATAACCTAAAATAATGTTTATATTCTATGTCAAAAATTTATTAAATTTTGATAAGCTAAAATTTTAAAATTTATGAAAATATATTTTTAATAAAAAATTTGTTATAAGAAAGAGTCACATTTTTAAATATGATGTGTTTTAAATATTATTGCATAATAATTTTCATTTTAAATTACTTCATTATATTATTTCATATATAATATTATTTTAAATCTGGTCAATTTTAATTAATTTGGATAAAATGAACAACACTTAAAAAACATTTCTAGGAAAAAAATATTAATTTTATATCAATATTGATTAAAAAAATACGATTAAAAATTACTATTTATATTATAAATTTATTTATAATTATACATTGCTATTGATATATTTCTTTTAATTTTATAATTAAATGATATCATATTTTAATATTACCATTATCCTTAAAATTTAACACACACACACACTTATATATATTATATTTTTTATTAATTTTTTTATGAATTATATTAATTTTAATTTACTACTAAAAATACACAACATTAGTATAAGTATTGGATAATTATATATCCAATGACTATATTTCTAATGACCTGATATATAATGGATTTATTTTGTTCCTATATATAGAATTACTATAATCATGCATTTCATTCTCACTTATAACCCCACAAATCTTATTTCTAATGTTTTATTTTTTCGGATCACAATATGTGCTCTTTCCTTTCATGATATTCATTAATATTATGGATTTTTAGGGAATTTTTAATTTAAATTGTGTATATGTTCCAAATGGTCTGCTAATGTTGACATTTTTAGTCTTTCACATTTATTGTGCCCTTTTATTTATATAGTTTTAAATAATGTAATAATCCATGTTGTTAAATAATTTGTTTCTTGTTCTTATATTTTAATGTAGTACATTGAATGGATAATTTTATATTTGTTTAACTAATATATTTTTTGATTTATTACCAATACAATTTCAATTCTATATAATAAAAATATTTTTAATTACAAATATTTGGTTTATGTAAAGAATAAGCTTCCTAAAAACATATGGAATTATATTCTCCCCACCCTTATAAATAATACCATTATAGTTAATGTTACTAATCACTAAATAAATAAATATGGTTTTCCCTATGACATCCTCAACATAATTTATAATTTTTAAACAGATATAAACATCACAAACATAGAAATTATATATGTTTATCAGAGAGGGATCAACCCTAATATCGAGTATTTTTTAACCATTTGAGCAATGAGTATTTTGTTATTACTTATTTGTACCAACATTATATAATACATTATAATGGGTTATCATAATTTTCCTTATATTTATAGTCTATCATGGGATATTATAAAATGTGATTTATTTATTCAAACAAAAATATTCCCTCTACATAAGAAGAATAATATATTCCTAAAATAATATTAAATTTATTCAAAGGAATGATATTAATACTCTATTGAAACATAATCACCCAAAAATTTAATAAAATTCATATAACATTGATTTAATAACAAAAAAACCAGTTTTTTAGTTCATAAAAAAATATTTGGGGAAATCATACATGATATAAGATGTTAAAAAGTATATATTGATGAATTTATGTTACCAGAACTAATTAATTATCATTATCCTCTTAAATATTATTAATTAAAAAATCTTTTAAACATTCCCATATTCTAGGGAGTTGTTGGTGTTGATTTTTATATTAATACCTTGGATTACTACACTATTTTGGATTATACCGAAATTTCTCAATTCTAAAACATTGAATTGCTAACGGATCCTTGTAGAGGAAAATTATTTTTCAATATAGTTTTAACTAGAATATACCTTATTCAAATAAATAGTATTTCATAATTACCTCTTATTCCATAGATATTACATCTTTTTATTATCTTAACTAAATCCCTTGGGTTCCTTCTTTAGGTATTATAGGCTCAATTTAGTAATGATTTTCTGAACCCGGTTAGCCACATGGCCACAAGCATGCTTCATCCTACACAAATGACTACTGACTAGAAGTGAGGGTATACGATCATATAGTTGGGAGACTATACCCTTATATTTATAATGGGGCTTTGAGGATTACTAAAAATATACCAATAGATGACTTGTAATAATGATGAATGAGAACAAATGATGAAAATAATCCAGATAATATAATTAGACTAACCAATAATAATAAATATTACATAAATAATGGATTTAATTTCTTGATTATATAAAAAATAAATATATTATATACTATTAATGACTATCCAGATGACTAGAGACTAAATCTAACATGAATAACACCATGAGACAAAGTATGGTCACGTTCTCCATGCTCCCATGCTATAAAACAAATTAGGCATCAATGATCGAGTGATTTCCATTATCCCTATATTCATCCATGTAGCACTCTATGTATAAATTGGTTGTCTAAATATGGACTGAGATATACACAATAGTCCACCACCAATGATGTATATAACAATTCTAGTCCTTTTATATAAATGTAATAGTGTAAAGGTATGTAATTAATAAGTGGAATAAAATGCATGATTTAATAACCTTATTAATCTCAAAATCCTTAGGGGAAGCCCAATGGACTATACCTACATCATCCAATGTTAAATGTATCAAAATATGTTACCATTAAATTGCCATGTTCAAAATAAAATAACCAATGTGTCCAAGTAGATACAATAGTAATGTGATACAAAATATGTAAATTTGGTTTCCTTGAACGTAGAAGGTTGATCCAGATCACATTTATAAACCATAAAACCATTAAATAATGGACTAAGTGTAATCCATAGGTAAAACATGAGGAATTACAATGGGATAGTGTCTAAAAGAGTCCAAGTATCTTGTCTATAGTAAGTCCAAGGATAATCAGGACTAGGTCCCAATGTAATAATCCAAGTAACCTCTTGTTTGAGTATATCAAGAAAAATCCAAGGAGTATATCCAAGGCATTCTAATTTCCATATATGTATTGATTGAATCATTGGTAATATGATGATTCATTAAAATACTAATAATATAGTGGATAAATTTCAAGTTAGTTATATCCCTTGGAAATCATCCCAATGAATCAGTGTGAAATCCTCCGATTTTTCAAGGTATTTCTGTAGGAATACGATACTAAATCGTGTCTGACCACTCCATTAACATGAAAAAGGTCTATTGTTACATTTGGAACCCTATTTTAAAAAATAGAAAATTTTCATGTAAAAAAATTTATATTTATTTATTTATTAAATTATACCCATTATCTTCCCATTTATAAAAAATAAATTCTCATATGAGGTGTCATACCACTAAATGGCTCATTATTATTTAATAAGTTATGTGACCATGAATTTTATATCACAATAAAATAGTTAATCACTTTAGATTATTTGAATACCTTAGTGGGATAAATTCCAAACACACTAAAGGGTGTTTTGGTTAATATTATACAAAAGGACATGTAGTCATAAAGAAGTCTTACCATAGGGGAGGCTCATAATAAGGTCTTTGTCCACCAATGTTAAGAGGGGGTGAATTATGGTTTTTGGGTGTCTAACCGGGGAAAACATTTTAAATAGATTCATTTTAGGGGGGAAGAATGGGTAAAAACTATGCACTCTACAATGGTGAAAAATATAGAGGACATGACCTAGGAGAAATTAATACTTCACTAACCTTATGGATATTGGCAATCCCTCATATAGTGAAACCATCTGATTTGGGGAGGAATGGTAGGAAATAGATGTATAGAAAGAAAAACAAAAAATTAGTAGAATAATCTCATGTATAAATTACAATTAATATGGAGAGATAAATTGATTATGTAAGGTAACTTATCAAATAACAGAACATTGGATATCAAAAAAATACATTGATCTGATTGGATTCTAGTTAATGGAGAGGTCTTAATTCATAGGTCGTGTTTGGATAAATATCTCATGTAGGAAGTTGATATGTTTGTGGATATGAAATAAAAAGTGATTGTGATGTTAAAGTCTATTTTGGGATTAGGATAATTTTACCATTCATTAATGGTGTTTGTGTATTGGTCAAATGGTTCAATAATCGATGTGCTAGCTATACGCCAACACAATCCAAGGGGACCACACCCTCGCATTGTTTGGTTCAAGGTTTGACAATCCTAGTTCTAACTGTGTGTTCATTCATTTTAATAGGTTTTAATTTTCAGTTATGGGTGTGTGGACTTCCTTGAAACATTTTTGAAAACTGTGCACCTTCTCTTCTCGAAAATATTTTTAAGATTCATTTTTACTACTTACTCTTCCCGTGATTTTTTTTTATATTTTTCCTCTAAAAATAGTAGATCATGGATATGAAAAATCCAATGACACTATCTAACACATGATCAATCTCTCAAGAAATTACATTACTCTAAAAGAGATATTTAAACTCATAATTGAAGGTTACGTACCATCTATGAAAATCTAGAATCTTACAACATCTACTACATAAGAAAACTCATCACTGAATTTATATTTTGATGGTGGAAAAGGTACATAAGAGAATAAATCCTTATACAGAGCATGTATATCAACATCCATCTCATAGTTCTTATCCTATTGGCAGATGTGATACCATAACACCATGAATAAAGTAACTAACCTGTGTTGGAGATCCTTCATTACCCTATCAACAATATATAAAACATTATCCTCAAAAGAAGCAATTTTTCATCCAACATCATTAGGATAAAAATCAAGAGAAATATAGTATGATATCAGTGAAGATTTGATACATGGAAGACATTATGCATAGCTAGGTATCTCTATGATAACTATAAATGATATTCTACATGTCTGAATCTCACCAAAATATTGAAATTCCTAAAAAAGTGTTTCAAACATCCCTTGTATATGAATTAATTGATTCCCTTGTTTGAAAAAATATTTAGGAAGACATTATCCCAAACCTCAAACTATCATGGTAATGAATATCATTCGGTATAAAAATTATGTCTACACAGGGATGAAATCATTTACTTTTTTAAGTTTCACTTTCTCCAGTGTCTCTTAAATTATTTGATGTCATATTCCTGCTTCCTCTCTTTCCTATAAAATGTATAAGGTTGAATGGAATGACCTACGATATAAGGCCTCATAAGGATCCATATGTATAGATATTTGTAATTTGATATCCTAAAAGAACTCAGCGGTATGTTTTTTTCTAGAATGATTAAAATTAATGATGTATGGTCTAATAATTTCCTATAACACATAAATCTCGTTATATGACTATCTATCAGTATGATACAGGTATGTTTGAATCAAAAGAACCAATGAACTCAGAGCCTTCTATAACCGATACTAGAAATGTGATGTAAAGAAAGAATCTATAACTTATATGATATTATTAGGAACATGATGAATTATAAAAATCTCAGAGACATAAATTATACCATCTTCATCAACAAAGAACCAATGAACTCAGAGCCTTCTAATCATTGGTGTTCCACATTCACTTATTGATAGGTTGAACACCGAGTGACCAAACACATTATATATCTGTTCATCCCCATCAACCAATATAATAGGCATATGTCATAGAACATATTTGAATGATTGGGGTGTAAAACCCAACATTAAATATGTTATTCTTAAAAATATTCTACTTTTAGGTATATACAAACTCATATACATCCATGAATCAACAATATATCATCCCCTTCAATGATCCAGCCTAGAGGGGGGGTCCTCACCTTAAACGTGCTCCCATAGAACCAAGCCCTCGGGGCCTGAAAGTAGTCTCATGTACTCTCTATCTAGAAGTACAAATTTCACTAATAACATTTTGAGTATATGATTTCAATTCCATTTCTATATCTATATATGCTTCTATAAGTAGAGTTTCATCAACTTCTCTTCATTACTGGCCTTGTGAACAATTTATGTCTATGTCAGGCAGCTCAAAGCATCAGATTCATTACTACCTTTCCCATGTGTATATGAAAGAATAAAATAAAATGAATGTAGTTATTCCATCCATATTATATATATGAGAGTTAATTCATGATGGTTTAATTTATATGTAAGGATTTTGGTATTTATAAACACCACAAAGCATTCTCTATGAAATTAATACCTATAATAATGCATCGTTTGAACTACAATAGCAAGATCAAGAACATGTTTGGGTAAATTCTTCTCATGTGACAAACAAATAACCAGAAATTTATTCCAAAAATTTATCTCCCTGGACTAAAATTCAACCTTTCTCGATGTATGATGCATCAAAATAAACTATATCTATTTTTCATGTCTATAGGATAAACTGGATCAGACCTAAATATAGTTGTCCCTTCAACTACAAGGAGTCCCTCTCATAGGCTTTCTTAGCATGCATAATTGATTCAATTTCTAGTCAAACATGTAATAAGTGACACAAGAACTGAAAATACCTCTTTAAAGTTCCTATAACACGTCGATAACCCTAGGAAACATCATATATCAAAAATGTTATTGGGATGGTCTTATGAAACCATAAAACTCATTATTACACTGCAATATTTTAAATAGAGGAAATATGTTTTATGGAATATATGAAATGTCAGACATAGCCTAGATTAGAATATAACACCATAAAACATTATTATATATTGATTTTTTAATAAATTCAATTTTAACACTAGATTGTGATTCACGCAACATCAGGTTTAAACAAAACACAACACTCCATTAAAATATTATTATTTAAAGTGATCATTATAAACTAGTTGTTTAGTTGGGAGGTAGGAAAAATAATAACTAAATTATGAAAATTATATGGATTAACAATATATGAAATAAACTCAGTGGATACCCATGTATTATAAGTTATGAAATCATTTTCAATAAAAATAAATGTTTTCTGAAAAACAATATTTTTCTAAAAAATAGTTTAGTAATGCTTTTCATACATAATTATAACGTATTTTTTAGGAACATGATCATTATTTTTGAAAACAAACTTCATTTTTTGAATAAAAATTTCAAAATTATATTTTTATAAATTTTTTATAATTTTCATAAATGAATAATTTTTTGAAGAATAGTGTGAGTTACTAATTATTATTAATAACTTAATTTTGTGTGTTTAATTTTAAACTAAATTCTACCACCTCGGTGAATAAAATTTAGAAAATTTTAATTAATATATATATATATATTATCTAATAAAGTCAAATTTGTAGAAACTAAGGATTTTATAAAAGAATACTATATTCGATAGCATATTCAATAGGAAACATTGATCTTATAGGACACCTGAAACATATAAATATTATGTCATAGTTATTAACTTGGTGGGTATAAATAGTATTAACTAATTTATAATATATATATATATATATATGTATTTGATTATCGATATATATTATTGACAAATTCTTAGTAAATAATCCATTAATTATTAGTAAATTAATTATATTCATCAAAATTTATTTTTACTTATTTTGTTAGAAAAAATTATAATTATGGATTTATAACTTCTAGAAAAATGATTTTATAAGATGAAATTCATGTTTTAAATAAACATATAAAAATTTACATATAAGGAAATTTAATTATATTTAAAAAAATTATTATTTATTGAATAAAGATGAATACGTATAAATTATATTTATTTTCAATAAATTAAGTAATTTAACAGCCCCATTTCTCTTTTAATATTTTCTCAACCAATATTTTTATTATTTATTTATTTTTTTTACTTAATTAAATTTGATTGATATTTATGTTTTATTTAAGTCTATTATTGTTTTTGGGTTTAAAATATGTATTATTCTGAAAATAGTTTTAATGTGCATCAAGTTTTCCTATTATAATTAAATGAATAATAATCTATAATGATGAATTTCCTAAATGAAATATATATATATTTTATAAAAATAAAAATTAATATATATTTATAAAATTATTATTATTAGTACAAGACTATTTATAAATTCATCTTTTTATTAAAAAAATACAATTTTTTAAAGCTCACTTATTCATCTCATCACCATGTATAGTTTTAAATTTAATTTCCCCTCTTATATGAATCAGATTCAGAAAAATAAATTAAATATATATAATTAAAAACTATTATATAATAATTCAAACTTAATTTTAGACAATAATCAATAGTGAAAATGTAAAAATTAATTACTGTAGTTAAGGATAAAATAGTTTTACATGGGTGTTAAATTAAAATGAAGTGGTAAAAATGACTTATAAACATGATAAAAGATTATTTTATATCCATATTTATAACATAATATGTTTTATTCCAAATAATTTTCCAATTTTTATCATTTTTTCTTATGAAAAACAAGGTTACACATTTCTCTTACTAAAAAATAAAAAGTTTCCCACTCACATCACTAATAACAGGCAAGCCACTGTCCACTATTATTAACACCTTAAAATACCATTAGATAAAAGTAAAGCCAACCAAATGTATTCATAAATACGTTCTTAGATCATATAGATGTTTTTATGATAATATTTCTACCCTAGGAGATATTTTTCTTCTAACATATAGAGGTATCTCGAAGAAGAGGTATCAGGGTTAACTGAGCATCTTTATTTTATATCTTATTCTATATACTTTAAATAATCATTATATTTTAAAATATAATAACAGTAGAACATTTCATACAATGATATATTATTATGATAATTTAATAACATAAATACATCTAATATTCATCAAAATGGGATATAAAATTATCATTCATGTGTACGGTGGACTACCACCTCACAATCGAAAGCCTTTTGTTTTCCATCATTGCCTCCCACAGAATGTTTTAATGATGGATTTAAATTATATTTTTTATTTTAAACATATTTATTTATATTGAGTTATTATATTAGATATAACTTCTTACTTTATATTTTATGATGGATACAATAACATAGCTCATGTGTATGCCAGAGTACTGCCTCACATAGCGATGTGAATGGTTTTTCACTAATGATTTACATAAAAGATAAGATGGATATTTTTAATGTTATATATGTAATATTAGTTAAATAATAATGATAATTACAAAATTTTATAATTCTTAAGAGATAATGTTTCATTTTATATTATACACAGAACAATTATAAGGTTGTTCACATATGTGTGGACTACAACCTTCATGAAGCAATGCGACTTTTTTTTATTATCCATATAACAAGAATGATATATGTATGTATATTTAAAATATTAATATGCTATTTTTGATATTATTATAATTTTTTAATTATAAAATTATACGTACCTTCTTTCACTAGTTATTATTTAAGAATGGAAATGTTACTCATGCATATATAAAACCTACCATGTCCAGGATCATAACATAGGTCATTCATAAAACAAATACATGATTGGTTTCAAAATAATTGTTAATCAATAAATATGATAATTTTTTTATGATTATTATTCAATATATTTTAAATAGTGACTAATTTAACAACATTTAACTCAGCAAATCCATTTTGAAACAACAATCTGAGTAACCTGACAACACATCAAGTGGGATTAACTAATTAATTATTAAAATTTATCATTATAAATAAATAAAATAAATGATTTATGAATAAGTCTATAATCCAAAAAAAGTTATCAAAAAATAAAATAATTGATACAATCATATTATACAATTCTTGAAGTTCATGAATTGAAATTCTGGACTAGTGGTAAGGTTTTTTAATCATGTTTTTATTTATATGTGATATATTCTATATTAACCACCAATATATTTTTTTTGTGGAAAATATGATATCCATTTTATGTGTAATATATTTAATCTGTCATACATCATGGTGTTTTATGACTAAATTTTAATTATTGAATTCAATGAAATTTTACTTTAATGTTACAATGTAGTGAAGTGTTTCATAAGAGAAATTATTTTTATTGGGCTATATAACTTATTCATTTTGTTTTATATTATAGGATTATTTTTTACAAAATTTTTATTGTATTATGTTTCATTTAGGCATGTTTAATATTAATTTACATTTTATGTTGATAATATACACATTTTTTTAATTCTCAAATTCGATGGTATGATTTTTGTAATGGTTATTCATCTCAAAATATCTTTCTTTCAGGCATCATTTATGACATACACATATAATTATATATATGTTTATATAATTACCTTTAATGTTATATAATGAAAAAAATTATCCTGATATTTAAATTATCTTTCGATGTAATTCATTCATGGGTATTGTGATGAATGATTTATGAAAGTAGTAAAGCTGTTATGTTAAAATTTCATTCATTTAGAAATTATTTATATTCAAGTATACATTAGTGTAAATCATAGGCTATTTTTTTCTAGATCTAAATATCATTATTCTCCACTGGTTGTAGATGTGTATAACCTATTTGATCTATATTTCTTCACTTATTTTTTGAATAAATATCAATAATGTCATTTATAAGTGATAGTGATCTTTACTTATTTTATAGATTGAGAACATTTATCTTCTATAACCATGTTTTTAAAATGTTTCCAAAAATTATCCTTGAAAAAAAAAATTATTTTCAAAATCCATTTTACAATATATTTTTCCTTATTTTAAATGGTTTTGAAAAAAAATTCCTAACATTTCTCAAATAGGTTACTTTTAACTCCCTTATTTAAAAATGTTTGGAAAATAATGTTTATTTTTAACATATAATACATCAATGGATTTTCCCACCATTATGTGAATTATATTACTTGAATTTTAGATCATATATTTCCAAGGTTTTTTCAATGAAAATGAATATCTAAACTTTTTGTGACTTTTTTTAAAAAGTTATTTTCATGATTAAATGATTTTTATCCTCAAAAATGATTTTAGTGATATTTTAATGCTATTTTAAATCATCAAAATCAATATCCTTTTTTAATTATTCTTAAATGGGGATATATTGTAATGATATTACGTTTATATGGATGGATTTTATCTATTTCAAAGAGATTGATATGGAAGATGTATCTTTTCAACATGTTGATCTTTTTTCAAAGAAATTATTATGGAAACACTTTCTTTTATATGGGTTAATCTTGTTTCAAGAAGGTTTTTGTGGAAACTATTTATATTCCTTTGTTTAATCATAATTCTTAAAGATATTTACAGAAAAAATTTCTATTCTATTGGTTAATCGTGAATCGTTGTGGTTGCTATGGAACCCATTTGTTTTCCATTGGTGAATCATGTTTCATTGATATTCTCATGTAATCCAATTATTTTTAATGGTTAAATCAATTTATGATATGAATAATTATTGTTTTATATTTTTGTGAAGAAATGAAAGCTCTATATACTTTATTTATATTTTGTAGAGTTTTTTATATGATTGTAGCAACCATATAGCATTGTGTTAGCCCGATAGAGCTTATATGATGGGTGTGCATAGATAGAGCTCTAATTCCATGGGTAATGAATATTTTATAACAAGAATTTTATTGGAATTAAGAAGTGTAACTAATGTAATTATAGGGTATTTACGGGTTCTATGGTGATAATGTTCCGATCAAAAACCATGTTCCTTCTATGCATGTTATGGGTTTAAATTGATTACTTTGATCTTAGTTGATATCACATAGCTCCTGATTATTGATTTGTTTGATTTTTCCTTCATCAAAAACATATTCTATATTTCATGTTTGATGATTCAGGTACTGATGGGTTTGAGTTATTTTATGATTTATATATGCATTCTAATTACATTGTTGTACCCATATTCACTACTTATGATCACTGATAACATTAAATTTGTAATGCATGTGTGTTTTCCCTTCATAGGAATTTGAGCTCACCCTTATTTTGTTTCCTCCTCCCTATGTTTTCATGTATTATGTTTACTGAATTATTAATTTAAGTGTTTCATAAGGACAATGATAATGACTTAATGCGAAATAAAAAAATTGGGTTCAGTGGGATAAATTATGAATCCAAAAAATTGGAATTTTTTTAGTATCTTTTATTAATTTTATAAAATTATATACCTAAAAGGTCATTGGGTATGTAATTGATTTATTTTTTCCATTAGATTTTAAATTTTTTTATGGTGAAAATTGAGTTTATGTATATGTAAATATTTGGTTTAACATGAGGTATGACTTTACTTTTATACATTATTTTTAGGGTATTAGTAATCATTATGGTTTATAAAATATTTGATGATTAAGGTTAATTTGTAGATATTTTCATAATATTTTTAGGAATTTTATAAGGATAAAATTATATGAAAATGATAGAACATAGGTTAGGTGACAACCCATCATATCTTGTTAGGCCATGGTGGTTGAACCCATAAACGAAAGGGAAACATGGGTGAAACTCCTTCAACCGGACTACATGATGTCCAGGTTAGTATGAAATCATTTTTTAATTAAATATTTTTAATGATAATTATAAATTAATTTATAGGACATATTTTTTTATTACATATATGAACTTGGTACTGAAAAGTTATTTGGTGATATGTTGATAAATGTTATTTAGGAAGATGATCAATAATTTTTTTTGAACATCTTACCTTATGCCAAAAATTTTGGTTGTGGTTAATGTATAATGAAAGGTGTAATATATTATTATCCTTTTGGGGATTATTTGATATATTATAAGTTAGTTTTAGTTATTCAGGAAAGAAAGATTCATCTTGGATACTAATCTTTATATAAAATATGATATTATGGTGAAAATTGATTGAGTAATCTATAATATGAATATAGGTATATTCCCTTATGATTTTTGTCAATAATGTAATGTGATTCACAAAATATAGAAAATATATCATGAAATTGAATTTTTTCATATTACCATCAATTTCTGATGAAATATATGTCCTTTTCAATCTATATTGGATATGTTGTTGAGTTCCTCATCTTTATATTTATCATTAATTTTCTTTCCATAAATCATATATATGTCACTCTATAATTAATTGGAAATTATGAATTTATTACATTACCAAATATTAGCCTCACACCTATGTCATCCTATTTGGATAAAAAAAAATTAGCATCAGATAACTTTTGTACTTCCTTTTCTCTCTTATCTAGATAAAGTCTTATGTAAACATTTTAAGATGAGGGTTTCAAACATAGGAATATTCGAAATTTCTACCACTGATTACTAATAAAAAATACAAATAAAAAATAAACTATATTAAAAATGAAATTTATTAATGTAGAGGATGATATAACATCCCCCTATTTTTAAAATAAACAATATTTAAAGTGTATTCATCATGTAACAACATGCTTAAACGTCACTGAAAATATATAACCGTTATAACCTAGATGTAACATTGGAGGGTATGAATATTATTATCTTAGTTATGAAATATATATATATAAATTTCCAAATCAAAATAAATTAATTATAAATTCTAAATAATTAATCTATCAATTATAGTAAATTAATTTTAATCATTAAAAATATGTTTTACTCACAAATGAATTTTAATGTTATTGTTTGAAAATATAATAATTTTTTTAACACTTTTAGGAAATTTATTTCATAAAATTAACATAATTTATGATATCTAAATATATTATTTGACTTATGGTGAAATATTTGTACTTTTTAATGGATAGTGAAAAATATTGATTTTTATTAAAATATTATTTCTTTTCCATTAATTATGTAATTTAAAATTTACATTATGTTATAAATATTATTTATATAAAAATTATTTTCTTATTTGATCCACTAAATATTTTTTTAGTCAACTTTATATATTTCATTTTAGAATCTGTTTATTTTTTTGTTTAAAAGTGGATTTTTCTGAAAACTGCTTTAATGTGAAAAATGTTTCTTCATTTTAATTAAATAAAATAATCCCAAATTAAGAATTTTGTAAATGAAATTTATAGATTATTCATCATTATATATTAATTTATATCAAATCACTTATTTTTATTTTTCATATATTTAATATAAAATCATCATTTTGGGGGAAAATACACTTCATGAAAACCCACTTTTTCGTCTTGTCTTCAGGTTTTATAGTAATCTAAAATTTTCCTCTTCTAGAAATTCAATTTTGTAAAATTGATTCAGTATTTTTAATAATAATAATTAATATTATTGAATAATTTCAACATTTTATTTTAACATTTTTAATGGTGAAAACAATCAATATTAATTTAGCAGTTAAGGTCAAATGGTTCTATCGGGAGTTAAACTAAAAATTTGAGGGTAAAAATGACCAAAAATTTATAAAAAACTATTTTTAGACATATTTAGAATTCATCATGTTAATTATCTATAATTTTAAATTTATTATCCCTATTTCATTTGAAATTTGTGTGTATACCTCTTTTTCTAAAATATAGAAGTGTTTCACTCACATTACTTATAAAAGGCCACCCATATCCTCTCTTACTCACATATTCAAATATGTTTTGATCCAAAAATCCAGAAAAAAGTTCTTTAATTTACACCATCCCCATATTATGGACACCTTATAATGATAATAAATCACCCATAATAAGTATTTTGCCTCTTACATAAGAAGGATTCCAAAATAAGATGTATCATGCTTCACCAAGAATCTTTATTTTATTTATTCTTCAATATCCATCAAATAAATACAATTTTTTATTATATAATTGAAAATATATACCCCATGTACTTATATGTTATTTTTTAGTGGAATAAACCAAATCATTCTCCTCTTAAATCAAATGGAAAAGGAAAACAACATTCATGTGTACGGTAGACTACAACCTTGAGAACCCGTGTCATTATTTTACCAGCATTGACTCCCAAGAATTTTTAAAATGATGTATTTAATATATATCTATATATTTTTCAACATATTTATACTTATTTACTTGTGATATTTCATGTACCTTCTTACATTCTATTCATTGGTGGATACAATAACCTCACTCATGTGTATGGCGGACTACCACCTCATGAAGCGAAGTGATTCATTTTCTAGACGAACATTACACGGAAGTTAATAAGGATATATTTAATGAATATAACACATATTAATGAAATTATATTAATTATAATTAAAAAATATCATTATAGAAATTCAATATGTAATTTTCATTCACGCATTGAAAAATAATAATGTTGTTCTGGTCTATGTGGACTATCACCTACATTAAACTTTGTAATTTGTTTTCATCACAATTTCAAAATAATGATAATAATAAATAAATTTCAATAAATAATATGGAATTTATGGAATTTTTATATTTTATATGGATAAATTTATTAATATATTCTTTATATAATTATTACTAAAAATGGAGACGTTACTCATGTGTATGTATGGCCTACCGTCTCCATAACCTCTAGGTAGATCATTTTTCATAACCGTTTTCATGAATGGTTTTAAAATTATATTTTATGAATATATATGATATTAATTTATTTTTTATTATTCTATATTTTTTAGAAATATTGACCACTTTTTCCATAGACAACACACAGAATATGTTTTAAAATATTGAACTCAACAGCCTCAAAACACTTAACATGGAATTAACGGATTAATTATTCAAATATGTCATTATTAATAAATAAAATAAATTATTTATGTATAAGTTATTAAACCATTAAATTTTTATTAATAATTAAAATTATTAATATAGTCTTATTATACATTAGTTAATGTATATGCACGAAATGTATGGACTTGAAGTAAGGGTTTCTCCTCTCACTTTTTTATTTCTATGAAACATATGATATATTCACAACTTATTTATATTATATCGTATATATAATGACACATAAAAATGTAATAACAAGAACTGATCATACATTATGGTATTTTATGTTTTAATTTTTATTATTTAATCGATGGGGTTTTGACTTGAATGTTAAGAAATGGTAATTAAATTTATAACTTGATTTATTATCATCTAGTTATATTAAATATCCATTGTATTTAACCATAAATGGTTATAGTTTTAATAAATTTTGATAACATTTTGTTGTATTTATATTTTTTATATGGATTTACATTTTATCCATATAATCAATTCATCGATTAATTATAAAATTCAATGTTTTTATTTTTAAAAGGATTAATTGTCTAAAAATATCATTCATTGAGACATAAATTTATGATATGCACTAATATTCACTTTTTAGGTTTATATATGGAAATTCTAACATTATATATTATTAGAATACCTATTTTTATAATTTTTGAAGTATCATTTTATGTTACGAATTCTTAGAGATTAAAGTTGATGAGTTTCCAATTTGAAAAAAGTGTAATGTTAGAATCTCGGTCGTTTTGAAATTTTTTTGGTTCAAGGTTCCTTTATAAGAAATCATATTATGATATTTAGTTGAACCACATATCTTTCATACTGATATTTAATAAAATTTTTAACATTTTTATTTCTATTTCCATCATTAATTATTGAATAAATGTCAATTAATTCATTTCTCTGGGATATCAATATTTAATAGTCTTTTAAATCGGGTATTATTCCATTTTATTTCCATGTTTTCTAAAATGATTTAATAAATTCATTTTTATAAAAATAAATTGTTATATAAAGCTATTTTACATGATATTTTCTCTTATTTTAAAAAAACTAAATTTAATTTTTGGGATTGTTTCCAAGTATGTATCTTTTGAATCCATTTTATAAAATGTTTTAAAAATAAAGTTTATTTTTAACATTTACAAAATGAAAATATTTTTCAACTATCATGTACATTATTTTCAGCTTTGTTTATTTTATATATTTCAATGATTTTTTATTGAATGTATATGTAAAGTTTTTGTTGATTTTTTATTTTTTTTAAATTTCTTTTAAAATTGAAAATTAAATTTTCTTCATCATTTTTTATGGTATTTTAATGGTACATCCATTCATAAACATTAATTAGAATTTTTGTTACCCATTTTAAAATGGGAATATTTTTTTATCAATATCATTCTCATTCTTTATCAGGATGGATTATGATTTTTTAAAAGATATTTGTTTTGGAACATATTTTTGTTCCACATTTTAATCATGTTTCAAATAGATTATTATGGAACCCATTTAGTTTACAAGGGGTAATAATGTTTAAAAGAGATTATTAAGTAAATTATTTCTCTTCCACGAGTTAATCAAGTTTCAGTGATACTGTTATGAAATCCCTTTCATTTATACATTTTAATCAGGTTTTAGATGGATTGTTATCAAACCCATTTCTTTTATATGTGTAAATCACACTTTAAGAAGATCATTATAGAACTCATTTTGTTTCCATGTGTAAATCAATTTGTTAATGGAATAATGATTTATTATATGTTTTAAGATAAAAAGATTTATATATCATCTTTATTTATGGTTCATGGAAATATTTATATGATGGGTACACCAACATTTCTTTAGGTCTTCCTCATATAGCTTATATGATGGATGTTCCCAGATAGTTCTCCAATTAATTGGGTAATGATAATTTTCTGTAGAAAATTATATTATAAATAGGTTGTATGGTTATTCCCATTATAGGGGTTGTTTTAGGGTTCTATGATGATGTTTTTCCATGATGCCAAATTTTTTTATGTATTCTTTATTTGGGATTATAATTTTTACTTTAATAAATATTAATTTCAAATGGATTTCTATTATTGATTCTTAGTACTCTATCATTTTCTAAAGTCTTTTTATATATTTCATGATTGAGAATTCTAGTATTGATGAGTATGATTTATTTTATGTTCTTCTCAAATAAGTGGATGAAATATTAATACCATTATGGACTAGTTATTCTCACTAATAAGATTCAATTGTTAATTCATATATTTACCATTACAAATAATTTGATCTCACAATTCTTATATTTTATTTTTAACTTGGTTATCAAGAATGATGTTGAATGAATTATGTATTAAGGGGTTTTATATGGATAATGGGTATTAAATAATGTGAAATAATATAATATGGGTTAAATTATAAAAATTAACCATTAAGAACACATATATTGTTGTTGAAAGGGTTTTTCCTAATCATCTATTACTCTGAAGTTAAAAATCCTTGGACATTTATGCGATCCCAATTTTATTTTTGGTGTTGTATGTTTTAGAATTTAAAAACTAGGTATTAATTATTAGTTTAGTAGATATAAATTTATGTTTTTTTATGAACCAAATTGCATAGTGTTTGTTTAGTATCGAAATATAAATAATTTTTAGCCATTATAAATAGTAAACGTAGTAAAAATTATTTACCATTGTTAGGAAATAAATTGATTTATCGGGGGTTTATTTATAATGATAAGGGTTAACATGTCCTGAAAAATGGTCAAAACCCATTGGATTGACTTATTTGGATCATATATCAAAAATTATTACTAATGAACCATTTTGGAACATTTTGGAATGTGAAAAGAGTGGGTACACTTTATTATTTTCCAAAGTTCCATGTGCATCCTCTCCCAAACTTATAAAAGGATGAACACTCCACTAAATTATATACACCTATCAATATTTTTTTATTAACTATCCCATAATAAAATCACACCCCAATATCCTTATCTAAATTCTGGTTCTTCTAGTCCTACAAAAAGACAATCCATATAGTTTTTAGAGGATATCAAATAGTGTTTTCTCTTAGATAAGTTAATTTTCTAAAAAAAATATGCATCATTTTTTTCTAGTTTTTCTAACATCAATTAAGTTTTAACACATAAAATATAATGAAAAAAATATCACCCATATACTAAGATATTATCATGATGATGATATTACTTTTATCCATCAACTTCTCTATTAAATGGGAAAAGAAATAGTCGATCATGTGTACAGAATACTACCACTAAACGAACTGATGTAATTACTTTTCCAAAAAAAAATATCAAGTTTTTTTATAATGATGGATTTGAAGTATTTATAAAGTATTTATTATATTATTATTATTATTATTAAATTATAATATGTTATATACCTTCTTACATTCTTTTTTGTTTAAAATACCTTAACATTTCTCATGTGTACGACATGCTACCTCCACGTGAGGTGATGTGGTTTGTTTTTCACCTGTTATTGGATAGAAAGTAAAGAGGGTAGTTAAAAATAATAAATTTGAGACATGAAAAATGATATTTATTCTACAGAATTAATATATCATCCATTTCCGTATATATAAAATCATTAAGAGAATGATATTGTTAGTTGTGCATACATACAACCTACTGTATAGATAAAGCGATGTGATTCAATTTCCAATTACAACCAAAAAAATATTATAAAAATTTATATAATGAGTAATTATAATATTAATAATATTATTATAATTCATTATGTGATGTATCTATATCCTATAAACAATTAATGAAACAGTTATTAGAAAGCGTGCATGAGAATACAAGGCAATTAACAGCCAAAAGGTTGAATATATTGAAATATTATTAACAAAAAGGTGTTAAAAGTTAATAAAGGATCATATATGATATTATATATAACAACACGGTTATCTTATAACTTATGTAAAATTTTAAAACCACTATACAGTAGGTTAAAACATATTTACCTAAAAAATTTGTGTAAGGTAAGGTAATTCATCTCAATTTCCTTCCATTGAGGAATATTGTTATGTTATACACCAAATTTCATTTATATGGTATATATACTACCCCTTTTACATATTATATCATATTGTATTAATAATCTATTGTATTTTAAGTTTATATTTTAATTATTCCATCCACGGTGATTTACCTTAAATTTTACCAAGTGGTAATGAATTTCATATCTCAATTTCGTTTCATTATGTTATATTACATTTTCATTGAAGTTGATATTATAAGATTATATTTGTTGTAAGAATTTAATATATTATTTTTTATATCCACTTGATTTATTTGGATATTTATATTTGGTAATCATGATTGATTCATTGTTTCATTGTCAAATCAACATTATGATCTTTGTAACTCTTTATTTCAGATTCTCATTTTAATTAGGGATGTTTATGCTTGAATTTCCATTGATGGAAATTTTTTATCATTGGATAATAAAACCATTTAATTTTCTTATACTATTATTACTCATAATGTTTCTTGTGATATTACAATTTCCAATATTTGGTACATAAAATGATTGAGAAAATGGTTTAAATTAAATCTTACTTTGTTTGTCTTTTCTGTCGAAAATCCATCTTCATTCAAAACAATATTTTCTATAAAAAATAAAATATTATTAAATTATCAATATTATTTATTAAATAATGTTTTACCCATGTATTATTTTTTTAATAAAATTAAAATGAATCTTCATGTTGTTTTTCAAACAAGGCCTATTTTTCTTTTATCAAATACTTAAAAGGTATCTTTGTATTAAAATGCACATCACATATGGAATTTACCATTGACATGAACACAAAACGATTTAGAGCATACATTATATTTTTTAGAGATTATTTTCAAATATAATTGTTTTCTAGATATTTTCTAAAATATTAGTTTTTAAAATATTTTCAAAGTAAAACAATATTTTCCACAAAAATGTTTTTAATTAAATTATGATGGTACTTCTATTAATCAATTAGAATAATCCTTTATTTTTCTTATATTCAACTGGGTATATGTTTTATTAATTTCATCATGATTATTTATATAGATGATTTTTGATCATTTTTTCCATGTAATGTATTTACATTCACTTTAATGATTTCTTTTCGTATTCATTTACCTTCTCTTGAACTATTAACTTTCCTAGGATCATTAGACATCAAATTTCCTCTAAATATCTATATTATTTATCATGGATATTTTTATCACTTAAACCATATTTCATTTCTATATAATATTTTCAATGTTGAATATTATTTAATTTTCATGGAAAATATAAATAAATATGTTTTCTTTAAAAACTAGTGATGTTTGATGATAGGTTATGGTATTCATTAATTAAATCGATTATTCATTATATAAGGACTTATTTGGACATAATGATAATTATGGGTCCTAGTTATTGATATCCTATTGATTCTTCTGTGTTCCATTGAGGCAAATATATTGGCTAGCCTTAGTTAAATGGGTTTCTAGTGTATATCTACCCTCCAACTTATAAATTCCTTGTGAATGGTCTTGAGAGTAGTGGTATCAAGGTTTCTATGATCATGCCATCCAATATTTATGAATTTATTTATCCATTATTTTATACCATTGATATTATCTATGAATGAATTTCATTATCAGTTTATTGATTAAATTTCTCAGATTTAGCTGTTTATATATCCATATTGATTAAGACATATCGATTCATGATATTCAACTCTTTAAATTGAATTTTAATTTTTTATTTAACATTCTATATTTATTATTATTTTTTGATTCCAGTTAGAATTCATTTTAATTAAACATTACTATGTATTTAAGATCAACATTATTTTTTTATTTACCAAGAATACAGGATGTGTAATAAGAATGATATACAAGGATATATTATAGGGAATTATGGTATTCTAAAAAACAAATATGTTGTAATTTGTGTTTTCAAATGTACCGTGGGAATCATGAATGTATCTATTTACGAAGACTATTAAAAATCAATCCTTAGGTATGGGATACATTTTATTTCTTACCGAAGTATTAATTTAACCATTAGGTCTGGTATATTGGTGTTGAGTTCATTACAATTTGCATCAGATAAAATTTATTATAAAATTTGAGAGTAAAACATATATTACTTAACATGACCCAATAATATACATTGAGGATAACTATGTAAGAATATTCTAATGTTTTAAGGTATATATTATTATATTTTTCTTATAAATGCATCCAACTATTTATTTAATATGTGAACATGGTTCTAGAACTGATGTAACTATAGTTAATAACATCGAAAAATGTTTGTTAGGATTGAATAAATAATTACCCTGTACATGATAACGAGCCTTACTACACAACTAGGATGAAACTCCAGGGGAGATATTAAATGGATTATTCATATTTTCTTTACTATGTGTTATAAAGGATTTGGATATATAATGAAAATGAATGAACACCGATAAACCAAATGTGTCTTAGAATGAAAAGGAAGATTCATGATTTAGAAATTATATAATTGATTCTTATAGATTATGTGGTCTCTAACTATGATTAATGTTTCTCAAACTGTGATTTTTGGTCATATTCAATTGCATCCACACAAAGTAATCATGTTACTGAAGAATACGATTGACTATATACTGAATCTGATAAAAAAATTCACATAATTAAAACAGTGAATGATATAATAATTATGTCTAACCATTTATTGAAATATATGATTAAAAAATGATACATTTAACAAACTATTGTACATTCCAAATAATAGAATAATTGAGTTCCGTTAGAGCTCGAGTTGTATATGTCCTGGAGTGAAGACTGCTTTTTTCATTTGTCTACTAAATTTGGAAGGTGACACTGATGAAACTTTTCAATGGAATAAGAATATGCTTTAATTTTATAATGGAATATCATATATTAATGAATATTCAAGTAAAAGATAAAGAGTATAATATAAGGAACTATATTTCACCCTATATATCTATTTATAGTTTTTTGTATTAAATATGGGTAACCTGGGTATTATCTAAGTTAGTTTCCTACTATAAGGATAACCCCTAAAACATGGGAGGACAATTGTTGAAATAATATGGTTGATTTATTTATGTATTGGGATTACAGAACTATATTGTAACATTATTTTTATTAATGCTATTTTGATTATAAGAATAACGAAACATATAAGTATTGTGTTAAATTTTAGAAGCATATATGTCTTCATTAACTTAAGTGTTTTGGATAACATCATTGTTTTATGACTTTAAGATTGATCATAAATTAAATGTATTAAGAAATAATGTTCATGTTTAATATGATTAGATTCTACCCAGATGAAGGAAATTTTAAGAGACATTTATTGAAATACAACTCATTAATTTAGTATATTTTTTAGTAATAAAATTATTTAACGAAGTGTGCCCATAATATTTGTGGGAAATAGTATAATGTAATTATTAACCATAGAGTTTATTATATCATTGATGTTAAGTTAATTACAATTTATTACACTTCTGAAATTTAATAGGAATTATATTAATATGGGTTTGAAAAAAAGATAACCCACATTCTAGGTGAAAAACCAACGCATCTAATAGGGAAGTGAGGCTTAAACCCATTAATTAAGGGAGATAAGGGAGGTATTCATACCATTGGACTTTGTGATGTTCTGTTCAATATGTTATTATTTTTTGTAAAAAAACATCATGAGAAAATAATAATTAAAAAATAATGATGACAATATTATATTTTTTAGATTAATTTATTTTAATAGGGAATATTTCATACTATACGGGCCTTTGAAAATATTTATAAAGAGGAAAAAAATTATATTTCACTCTTTTATCGATTTTATGATCTGTTATAATTAAATTTTAGAGTTCCATGCATAAAAAATATTTTTTCTTTATTCCTTTCAAGGAGCAAGAGATGAAGTGGAAATTGATTAAGCCATAAAAAATATTGAAATTGGGCTTATAATGTATAATTAAATCAAGTAAGTGTATTTCATTATGTTGATAGTCAATATGGAAAAGGAATTTCAACAACATTAGGAAAAACGATCTTAAAACGCAATCTTTATTCTGATAACATCATATATTCGTAATCAAAAGGTATTTTAAATCATCACAAATTTATGTTTTCAATATTCTTAACTTTCCATTGATCATTAATTTTTATGCGATCAACATTCTCTATGAGTCTCTATAAATATTTATGTTTTTCTTTAAGGTCCATATCTTTATTTTCTCTAATGTTACCCTATTTTAGAATCCTAGTATGTTTTATTCTATATGACCAATATTTTTATTTGTACCATTCCTTAATAGGATGTTTTGTTAACCCTTTTCACAGTGTGGGTTTAAAACAAAAGTATTCTATAATTTTAAAACCTGGATTTCTTTGATAAATATTAAATTTTAGCTTTTCAATTTATTTAATAGAGTAGAATATAACAAACATAGTTTTAGAAATTATAATATTTGGTCCTATAATATTTATGAAATATGACAAAAATATTAGATGAAATAAAAAACCCCATGATTTTATGATATTTTTTTAATAAATGAAATATTTTCAATATATAGTGATGCATGGAACACTAGGGTTAAAAGAAACACAAAACCCTATTAAAATATTATAGCATAAAATATGACCATTATAACCTAGCCATTAAGTTGGCAAGCATAAATATTAATAAATAAATTAGGAAATTATATTTTTTACACATTTATAAAATAAAATAAATTCATATAATTTTATTTCTAATAAAACTAGAATCATTTGAATGAAAACAATTCTGTATGAATAATTTTATTTTTATAAAAGATGGTGCGGTCATGCTTTGCCCACATAATTTAAGAATATTTTTTAAATTTTTTTTAAATTTTTTGAGACAATTAAATATATTTTTAAAATATACATGTCAATGTTATCCTTGCATGAGTGTTTTTTAATTTTGGAAATATTAATTTTTTAATGAATAATAAAACACACTGATTTTTATTAAAAGATTCCTTTTCATTTAAATAATTTAAAACTTTAAATTATATAATATATTTGTTTTAAAATAAATATATTTCAATTATGTTACAATTTTTCTAGTTTATCTCATTGGAATCTATTTCATCTTACAATTTGATATATAGAATTCTTGAACTTTTGATTGTTTTTAAATTGGAAAACCACTTTTTTATCACGTATGTGGGTTTAATTTTAAAATAAATTCTACCACTTATATGAATTGAATTAAAAAAAATTGATTAAATATTTCAAATAATTATAATTTATATTATCTAATAAGGTAAATTCTTTCATAATCATGAATATTAAAATAATTTAGAATTAATTATGGTGGTTAAGGTAAAACATGTTTATCAATTATTTAAACTAAGAAGATATGGTTTAAAATGACATAAAACATTTCCAAATACCACTTTAACAAAATATTTAGACATTATAACCTATAAGTGTTGATATTTATCCATTTTAAAGAATATGTTCATGTGAAAAACCTAGGTACATGTTATTCATAAAATAAATTCCTTGTTTTTCATCTCCCACACATATAAATGGTCACTCTCTTTATTCCCTTATTCACTCTTATCAAGCCATTTTACTGTAAACCCCCCAAAAAATCACTCCCAAACATCATTATTAACATCATATTCCTATTGTTTCTTCTAAAAATTATATCCCCATTGTCTTTAAGAAGAGATCTAATTAAATATTATCTAATGGAAGGTAATTTTCTTAATGATGCTCTTTACTTTTATTTCATCCGATTCAAAAATAAATTAATCATTATAAAATTAAATGTAAAAAAATATATAATGTTTTGATTTTTTTATATTGATTTCATAATATTTATTCATCTTCTCATCCATCAAATGGGAAATGAAACCATTGATTGTGTGTACGGAAGACTACCACGTCACGAATCGATGTCACTTGTTTTCCATCTACAGATCTCATGATTGAATCTAATGACGTATATAAAGTATATATATCATATTAATGATATTATTGTATTGATTTAATTATATTCATTCATAAAAATTATTACATTACATGTTATTTAAAATATGATGACGTCCCTCATGTGTACAATGGACTACCGCCTCATGAATAAATATGATTCATTTGTCCATAATTTTATACTTGGAATATAAATGGATAAATTTAATTAATATATTATTAATATTTGAAATGCTTTCAGTTATGAAAAATTAATATACACTCCACTTACATACCATTTCACTCATTAAGGTAATGTTATTGACTCCCATGTGTATATATGACCTACTGGCTCCCTGAAGTGATGTGATTCATTTTCCATGTAAAGTCTTCAAGAATGTCTATAAAAATCTATGTAATGGGTAAATATTATGTTAATTTTTTTTATTTTTCTACATATGGTTTATCTATATCCTATTCATAATTAATGAATTATTATTAAGAAAGCATGCATGAGAAAATGAGACAATGAACACCTGAAATAATGAATATAAAGAAATATTATTAAAAAACATAGAAAAATGCTATAATAGGATGATATAAGATTTTATAAACATAAATAAGTTTCTGGTAACAATTTATAATATTCTTAAAACCATTATATATGCCTTACAATCACGTTCATCCAAAATTAATATGTAATGGAATTCATCTCAATTTTCCTCCATTCAAGTATATTGTAATGTTTTGAATCAAATTTATAATATATGGATTATATAATTAAATTTTGACATGAAATATCATGATAAATTAATAATTCATGGTATTTTAAGTATTAATTTAATTTTTTTTCATCTAAGGGGATTTGGATTAAATATTACCTGATTGTAAATAATTTCATAACTCTGTTTTCTTTCCATTTATTATATTACTTCTTTATTTTCTTTGATAATATATGATTTTCGGTGTAATGAATATTGAAAATTTTACTTTTTATGTCCTATTATTTTTATGGAATTACTTTTCATAAAAATAGTTTATTCATTGGTTTATTATCAATAAAATTTTATGATCTACGATAGAATTTATTTCACAATATTACTTTAATTTGGATGGTTTATTATTAAATTCCCATTGACAAAAATTTTCTAGTCATGGGGTAATAAAACCCTTTAATATTATTATCCAATGTTTATTCATTAAATTTTCAATTAATGTTTTCATTATTCCACTCTTTGGTGCATAAACTGATTTAAAAAATGTTTTAAATAAAATACAAGCTATTTTTCATTTGGTCAGAGATAATTTTTCTTTTAAAACCATGATTAAAAAAAATAAAGATTTTTTTCATTATAAAAATTATTTTTTAAATAAATTATTAACCATGTGGTCCTTTTTGATGTTTTTTTAAAGGAATGTTGATATAATTTTACAAAAAATTCATATTTATGTTCTTCTAAAAATGGGAATGGAATATTTGTTTTAGAATATAAATAATGTATAAAATATGCTACCATAATTAACACTTAATGTTTTAAATCATATTTTTAACTCTCAAAGGATATTTTCAGAAAAAAATTATTTTCAAATAAATTTATTTTCAAAATATTTTGTGAACATTTATTTTTAATAAGATATTTATTTTTAAAATTGATATTTTTCATGATAACTTTTTAATGATAATTTTATGGTATATCTATTCATAAATGACAATAACACTTTATTTTATTTATATTACACTGGGGTTATGATGTATTGATAACATACATATTATTTCTATGTATGATTTGTGATTATTTTGAACAAAGAATGTATATAAAATAACCTTTTTGATTTATTTTTATATTTATTAGAATTCTACTGAAATATTCACATACATAAGATCATTATACATTGAATTTAACCAAAATATCAATAATATTTATCATGGATATATTTATTTTTTAAATCATATATAATTTAGGCATGTGTTATTTTATATTGAGAGTTATTTGATTATTAGGGTTAATATTAATAAATCTATATTTTTACTCTATATAGATATTTGATGATATGGTGCACCACTCATTAACTAAATTAATTATTCTATATAGATATCCCTATGATTAATTATTATTCTCAAGAGATGATTCATTTGGAGAACATTGGTAAAATTGGTTTTTTTACATACCAAACCATCATTTTATATTATCGTGTCAAAGGTCATGATAATAGAGTTAACATGATTTCTAATTTCATTTCATTAAATAATTAATCATTTAATTCATTGAGAATTAATTTATTTTTATTATATAGGAGATTTAATCATTGATATTATCCATATATGAATTTATCTCTCAATTTATTTATTTAATGAAATGTGTAATCAGTAACATACATTTCCATATCGAGTAATCATTATATATTCATGATATTCATGTTTTCAAATGGGATGTGTTCTTAGTTACTTACTATTCCATGTTGATTATTATTATATATTCTAGATATATTACATTGTACATAACCATTACTCCTTATTTATCCTCACCCAAATATTATTTCATTTCCAACGAATTCAAAAAATCTACATATAATGATATGAAATGATATTATATAAGGAATAATGATATTCATGGAAAAATCATATTGTGTAATTTGTGTTTTAAAATGAACTGTGGGAATCATGTGGTTATCGAGTTTACCAAGTCTGCAAAATCATTTGGTCTATTGGGATGTGATCACATGTATATATTTCAAAAGTAGTAATACGACCATAATATCATAGCTACTAGGGTCAAGAAGTTTTAACTCGCATTACCTAGGTCAACAGATACTCCAATCTTCAAGATAATGTGATCCAAGAAGTGCACATTGTCGATTAAAATGCAGAATTTTGTGAGCTATGAAAATAGCTATGTTTCTCCCATTATTCCCAAGATGATATCAGTATGTTGGATATGTTTTTTTCTAGTATGTGAGTACACAAAGATGATTTCAATAAAGAAAATCAAAAAATGGATCTAGATGGGGTTAGAAAATATAATTCATTATAGATATAAAATTTATGGGTTCATTCATCAAATAAAAGGGAATAACTAGATATTAATAAAGGATATACCTTCTCTTAAACATTATAAGAGGTATTTAAAGAGTCCTTATAGGGATTAAATGAATTCCTAAAATCAATTAAATGTCCATGAAAACTAATACAACTCAAAGCTGGTCACAGATGTCATCTATACAGGGTTGGGAATATCCATTTTTAACGATGTAATAATTTATTTATTTATTTTATTACATGAAATTAATCATATTCACATAAAACATCTTATTGAAAAGATTAGAAGAACACCATGGATAATTCCTTTGTCATATAAACCCCTTGTCTTCCAATTCTATTAACTTCCTCTTGATTTTCATGAGTTGAATGAACTATCATGTTATGAGGGATAGACACTGGTGCTACTCTTGGAACCTACTCCGGTGAACACTCGACCTTTCACTCAATAGGTAGTATATAATATTCATTAGGGAACACAACCTTGAATCCCTCCTACACTATAATAAAAACAACATATCATACAACCTAATGATCTAGAGGGAGACTATAAATATAGGCTATCACTCCACTCTGAAAAAACTATGTAGGTCTATCTTGACTTTCTAGGACATCCAATTCAACCAAATAGACATAGATATTTCCATTGGGTAATGAGAATGACACCCTATAATGAATAAATTAATGATGAGAATGATAATTAATGAACTGATAAATCCTACTAATGTCATTTATGCCTTTCATCTAAAATAATATGAGGTCCCACAAAAAATTATAATCACCAAACTTAAGGGGACACTCCTTGAATTGGAAAGAATGATCCTATCATACTACCAATGAAGTATCATGAAACCTCACTCCATAGAACTACTAAATAATTCTCCCAAAACCAACCATGATAGTCATGAATATAAAATATTGTGAAATAAATCTATTAAAAAGGGAATATACTAATGCACGGGAATCTAAAAACAAAGCTCATATTGTAGATATATCAACACCATGCTCCAAAGGCATAGGTTGTACATCATATATATGTAAATATCCACATACATGAGTTGTAACCTGACTACCCATAGTTGGTCCACTCATCTAGTACAACATATCCAAAATTTAGAATCATGGACCATGTACACTGCTTTGGGATGTACAACCCGGGATAGTCTATCATCTAGTCTAGAATAGAGATAACAATCCTTCCCTGAAATTTTGATGTTGTATTGATCCTCATCCACTAGGAACATATAGAGTGGTCAGGAGAACCCTCTAGAGATTTAACATTCTATAATACGCTTGACACGCATGTGGGTCTCATTTGTAGTGAGGTTCAATGTGACCTAGACTTCAACACTGATGGAATGTCAATGAAGTACCATTGGAAATACTATATCCAAAACTACCATATCTATATCCGGTTAAAAAAACTCCTATTGTTGGATTAATTAATACCCAATATAGGAGATGAGATATTATTCTATATATATCTATCTTTCCTCAAATTACACTCAGTGATTAGGGACAAGTTAACAATCCCTAAAATGATATTCAACTAAAATTCATTTACCTGATACCAGATGTAATATTCAAGATAATTTTCATATAAACTCTCTATCTAAATCAATTCACTAGTGATATAAGTCAAATAATACACAGGCTTAGTAAATCGTGAAGAATAATAAAAAACTAACAGGGATTATTTCTCGATGTGTTTAAATTCCCTAGCTTGGTCATCTTTCAGCCTCTCCTGAAAGAAATATTCATAAAAGGAATCTTTAAATTCACCATAGAAAATATAATGATGATTGTTTTGGTAAAAATGTTATATTTTTATAAATATTTTTCTTTAAACAATTTAATTTCTTAGGTAGAATATATTGCATGCAATACTGGTTTTAAATGGACTGTAATATTCTATTATATAATCATTATTTTAACATGAATATTATAACCTATAAAATGAATTTTTTGGTTTTCATATTAATAACCATTTTAGGAAATATATTTTTTTATTAATTCTTTGTAAATAACAATTAATTTTTAGTAATTTCATTTTATTCATCAAAAAATATGTTTTCTTCAAAAAAAAACAGTATTGATTTTGATGTGAAAAGAAACATAATATTTTTTGAATAATTATATATAATTTATATGAAACATTAAATCCATTTTTGAGTGAATCATGTCATAATTATCTTAGGATGATTTTATGAACATTATAAATAGATTCAAATTGTAATGAATAGTAAAAAATATGATTTATAACGAGTGTTGTATTTTCTATTAACACATTTACAGAGTGAAATTATATTATTGATTAGTTTTAAAATTTAATTTTTTCATATTTATTATAAATATTAATATTTTTGTCTTTAAAAATAATTTTATACATAAATTTACTATAAAAAGTTTATCATAAGAGGCTATTTTTTACAAAATAATTTTTTACATTATGTTTTCGAGTTAAATTAAATTGATCAAAATCAATGATTTTATTTTTTAAAAATGGATTCTATATTTTGAATTCATATTTCAAAATTTAGTAAATATACCCCTATTAGTTTTTGTTCAATACTAGTAATAACCTAAGAATTCCCTTTTACTACTTTAAAGGAAGAATTATGTAATTAAGGGTAAAAATAAAATGTTAAGTTTTATGAAATGACTCAAAAAAATCCTAAATTGTTCTAGATTTTTTATTTTCATCCCAAATCATTCATGGATAAGTTATATAACCATTTTAAACCATTAAGATATGATTATAACCTTTATAATATTTCCTTTAATGGAAAGTCAAAGATTTCACACTATAATATTTAATAAGTATAAAATTTTAAATATATTGTTATACATAAAAAATGTTCAAATATAAATAGATTTTTTAAATGTAAAATATTTATCATCAAAATGGAATTTTATTTATAATTTTTAATGATGAAATAATTGACCATAATTCTTACACAATAATGATGTAGTTATTATTAAATTAATAGAAAAAAATGAGATTAAAAATATTTCAATAAATAAAATTTGAGATATTTATGGTGATCAAAAAATTATATTTATTATCATAAAATTCCCTTGATATAAAAAATAGTCAGTTCAAATTTAGTCACATTTTTTTAAATTCAATGTAATGAGTAGTATCAAAGTTGAAAATATTGATATTTAATGGGATTAATATTTTATTAAATTAATTAAAAATAGTAAAAAATTTAAATAATAAAAAATGTGATGTTATATGCTAGAAAATTTAATTCCATATGCATTCATAGTAAATTTAGATTCTTTTGTTTATAGAGTATACTTATTATATTTTTATATTTTCAGAAATTCTAAAAACACCCCTCACTACCGCTTAAAAATGCACCACTCTCCACCTCTTCTCCTCACATCATCCAATATATAAAGTTTACCAAAACGATTTAAAATACTCTCCTAACCACAATCCATGGGTCCCTATTCTCATTTTTACCCCAAAAAATAATTTCACATTACACATGGGGTCCATCAAGGAGGTGATATTTCAGAGGTAACATTCTCCAACTACTTCTATTAATTTCTTTTCTTCATACACCTTTCCCCACCTATTTCATCAATCAAATAATAATATATCCATTATTATTTATATACTATAATTCTAAGTTTCCAATGGAAAATCATCTATCCAACCATTTTTCATCTTCTTTTATTCAATGAATGGAAATCAATTACCAAATTATTATAGTTAATTGTCTCTATGGATAATGATTTTTCTTTTTTCACTACCACCTTCAATGATAGTCATAAAACTATCAGTATGGTTAAATCCTTTTTTGAATAAGTATATTTTAAATAATTTCATATTCTGGAATAAACATATATATAATATTAAATAGAATGACACAAATACATAACGGTTGAAAAATCATTAAAATAAATCAAACATTAATCACTAATGTTTTATTAAATTAATCATCCTCATGTAAGAAAAAATGAAATATGGGATAATTTAAAATTATTTGAGTTTATTAATACCATTTTTTATCACTTCTAAAATAGTTTTCACATTCGAAAAATAACACTATAATTATATATAATTGAACATACCAGGAAACTGTGAAATGAACACTCGCAGAAAGACGAAATTGAACCTTATGACTTTATGAAATGAAAATTATGAGTATAATAAATTATATTAAATTAAATAAATGTGTAAGAGGGAATTTATTAATCAATCAATTAATCTAACTTTATTATCTGTGAAATTATGTGTAACAAAAGAATGCAGTCAGTCATTAGGTAAGGGGTCTCTCAGAACCTCCATATTTCCTTTGGGTTACACTTTCTCTCTATTTGACAAAATATGTCACTTTTTTATTCTTATATGAATCTATTATATTCATTATATATGTATAATACATATTTATTTGTCATAAATTAGCCTTCTTTGATGGGTAATTACATGTTTTAAAATTTTCCTTCCCAATTCACCTCGATAAGATAACCCGATTTAAGAGAACATCACTATTTCTTACACATTTTCAAGTACACTTCATAAAATGATTTAATCCTGAATTTTTTAAAAAATAACATTATTTATCATGAAAAACTATTTTAATACATTTTATTATGGAAACAATTATTTTCAAATCCTCTTTAAGATCACAATATTGTTTTCCCTAAAATCGCACTTATGTGGGACAATTTATTGGTTTCAAAACTAATATTTTCTTGTTTTCAGTTTAGTTAAAAATAATTATTCATGAAATAATCAGATTATTATTTTATGAATTTATAATAATAATTTAAATTCGTTATATCGTGGATTGAAATACCGTGTCCCCTTTGGTTATGACTTATGAAAAGATTAGAATACCCATTTCATTCTATGGGTATCCGTTTTGTTGATTCCATATGTTTGATTATTTATATGGAACAAATGTGCATGAACATGTTATGATTAGTAAAACCAGACAGTAATTCGATGAATTGGGTATTTTTTTATCCTCATGATACATTATTTATGGGATTATGGAGTTATCCTAACATATTGTGGGACTATGTCTACAATGTGATATAGTCTTTGTTGTTGGCATTGACTCATATTTGTGTCATGATATATGTTACTGTAAAAATCCTATTTTTCTATGATCATATGATTTCATGTTCTAAATAATGTTCTTATATATGTTAATTTTTTATCCATGAATTTTTTTTATCATATTATTACTTCTACCTCATGTGTTATGATTTATTTCCATGTTTATTCCCTTATTAGGATTTTTAGCTCATCCTTTTTGTCTATGTATTCCTTAGGTTATCCTTTACTACTATTGGAGATAAAAGGGTGTCAGAAGCTAATTATGAAAACTAATAACTAGACGTTTTATTCTAGTTTTATATTTGTAAATTATGTATCTATTATTTTAAAAAACTATACTTTTTGATACTTGGTGTTAATTTTATGGATAATGATGCTTAAAATAATGTTATAATGTCTGTATAAGGATTATGTATCAATAGCTGTTATCAAAAAAATCTAGTTATTTTTGAAGATTATGACTAGAAAACATTAGTAAGAACCCTAGGATAATTATATTATAATGTATAACCTATATTTAATATTTGGGAATAAAATGTTTGGATATTTTATTATTATAATATTATCACTCTATGTTCATAGTGGCTTTTGTATAATCTCGTTAGATAATTATTTAAGACCCCTAAATCATATTTTTTTATTTCTAGTTAATTTATTCAAAAATGAGAACCTGTGATAACAACCAATATGATAGAAAATGTCATTATCTCACTAATGAGATGGCAAACAATATGGGAACAAGAACTCCTAAAATAATGAAATTACTAGCTCAATTGGGTCATGTTGTGAATTATTACTTGAAACTTGTGAAACTCCCTCATATAAAAAATATCATGTTATGGTTTAATATAATAAGTCAGTGTGAACCATGGGAAATCCCATGATTCTGAAATTTATAGCAAAAATATGAACAATATACAATATAAAATAGGGAATGAAAGAATGTGACATGTCACCTCACAACAAAAGAAAATTATTTATGAAATCACCCACAACCTCTAACTCTTGGTTTATGTCCCCTTTGCCATGTTTTATTCTGCTTCCATTTAGCATCATCAGTGTCAGATAGGGAAGTAGAATCCATTTAATCAAGGAATAATTCTGAATTTTCCACCATTATGTCTTTACCTCAATGAACATTCCCAAATTCGGTAGAAAAATCCTTTTTTCTATAAGACGTGTTCAACATGTCAATAAATATAAGTGTCCTTACCTGAGAACCCACAGTCATGTCATCCATGCTACTTTTTTCATTCATCATTCCTTGAATTTTGGAAACCATTTTCAAGGAAGTGATTTCCATCAATTAGTTGTCATTAAGTGACTCAGATGTTGTCAAACCAACACGTTTCTCCAGGGGAATTTCAAGGATAGTTCCTTTTTGGTGCATACATAAAATATTTGAGTCAATCTCAGATTGTTTCTTACCCTTATCGTTAAAATGATTAGCTCGACTGCTCTCATGTCACAACCGATCATCAATATTAGCCTATATAGTGGGTTCCTTTTTAGATTCATCGTGGTCAGAATCCATTCAATAACTTGATACCAAGATGTCCCAATAAGTGTCAGAATTTTAACCCTCAGGTATGATTGTCATATACCTATCAATGTTCAACACAAAGTCAGGATCATGCTCATTAATATCCTTCTCTTTTCATGTCTTATCACGCACATTACTCATACCACCTTTTGATACATGACACCCTAGTTTCCCACCAAAATAATTCACAGATACAATTGATGGCTCTGACACTAATGCATTATCCCTGGTTACCTCCATTTTCCAAGGTGGTTTTATTTTCGTCACCTGCAAGTTCCACACATGTCTAAAATAGGATACCAAATGGAAATCAACTTTGAAATAGTCACAAAATGGAAATAACATATTCATACTCAAAACTAATCTCAATCCTCTCCCCATTGACTACAAGGAAGGCATTGTGCTATAGAGGATTATGCAAATCAGCATCCACCATAACCCTTTCATAATAACTCATCTTGTAGTTAATGTTATTTTCATCAAGCTGTAACAAAGAACTAATACAGTTTTCAATATTAATGAGAATCAAAGGATTCCAAAATACCCAACTCGGGCCATGCATCTGCACCTATATTTAGGAATTTGAATGATTTTTATTAACAGTATTGAAGATGATATCCCAAATAAAAATTCTGAAAACACATAGATTGTGATTTTAGAAATTGAAATTCCATGAAACTGAGTGCTAATGGTAAGATTAAAAAACTAGGTGAAAATATCCCATACCAATTGGGATAATTTTTCATTCAACAAAGTTCCATATCTTAGAGAGCTTCATCTTTAGTTCATCACAATTGAGAGTCTTATCACCTTTTTTAGAATCAAATGTCCAATTAGAGATAATTGAAATAAATCTTTCCTCTCCTTTAATGCATCATGAACCACCTTAATATCATACCTTCCATCATCATATTTGGAGATCTGTAGATCAACAGAGGCTGATGTCAGCGCATCATTACCCTTTAAAAGTTGCTCCAAAAAGGTGAAACCTCTGCTAATAGATATGTTAGGTAAAGAAGGGGATGTATTGATTCCATATACAATAGACCAAGAGAAAAAATGGAATTCCCTGGATGAAAAGACACCTCTACCTTGACTAGAAACATGATCCATTAAAACCCAAAGCACCAGAAACCTACACCAAAATGTGACACAAGGGCCTTTCGAAATAGCTGATAACCCTTCTGAATCACCCACAATGACTACACTGTTGAAGCACCACTGTAAATTAAAAAAAAACCAAACAAAAGGGAACCAAATGCATAGATCTGGGAAGACCAAGCATCATTAGATAGATCTCAAGAAGAAATTTGAAGATCTATCATCTTTCTTCCTTACAAAACAACCAAAAGCATATTCAATGTTGTATTTCCATGGGATCACCATGACTATGCTCTTGACGAAAACCCTTCTCCCATATTATGGATTAAAATGTTATGTGACAAATTCCTCATATCTAAAATTGATTGTTTTATCCCCTCATATCATAATAATTGATTAACTCCAATGAGGATATATTTTTAGTCTGGCAGTGCTTAAAAGAAAGGAAGGTCATGATGGCATACTATAATTTTAATGGGGATGTAAATTAGTGGTAGAAACTAATAAATAACATGTATTATAAAGTGGAAATTGATTACATGGATTGGAACGATTTCATGAAAATATTTTTCAGTAAATATTCTCTAAGAAATCTCTATCTTAAGATTGAGAGGGAGTCCATTGGACTGATTCCAAAGGAAGATGAGTCCATTGGAGTATAAGAGGAAAGATATATAAGGATTTCACCATACTCATATAGGTTTTTCTTACACACTAAAATCAAGGGGGAACTTCTTTAATGGATTAATGTCGATTCAATAAAAATATTTGATAATTAGAGTCTTTGAAAACTATTAGGATATTGTCTATTAATCCATTATGTTTTAGATGGAAATTGGTGACACTTTGTGGTATATTGGGATTAGAGATAAGAAGAATAAGATAGTGTTTTATATGGGAGTAACAATTGAAAAACCATATAAAGGAATAAAACTCTAGCATTCCATGTGTAAAAAGTGTGGGAAGAAGAATCCTAGGAACTATCTAATGGGAAGTCAAAGTTTCTTCAAATGTTAAATAGGGGGCATCAAATAATTACTAAAGGAATTTTAAGAGGATTTTTAATTTAGATAAAGAAAGGAAGGTTCATATCAATACTTGTATTATAGTATAGAGATTAATGTTTAAGGAATATGGGTATATGAAATCCAATTCACACTGAACAATGTCGTCAGAGAACATTAATGGAAACAACCTCCAAATAAGAAACAAATCTCATATGGTATTACTACAAATAATGTGGATCATGGGAATGATGTGGTGACAGGTATGATGATTATTCATTCAATAATAGTGAACATTCTATTTTATTTTGGTTCTATGCATTCCTTCAAATATCGCATGTTTAGTAGAACTATTCCAACTTCACCTCAAAAAATATAAGTTGAGTTATCTATGAGAATATAAAATCAGAAAATTGTCACATCTACTGTATATAACTCCTCCCTCCTCAAATTGTGTGGGTTGAACCTCCTATAAATTCTCCTCTTACTTCTCTTGGTATATTTTGATGCTCTATTGGGCATCTATTGGAATCTTTATACAAATCCAACATTAAATGTTAGGATAGGGAGATCACTCTTAACATCCCGAATCATACGTTAATTTTGAACATGTTTAATATGGTGTATGAATATCTTTAAGAATTATCAACTCAAGTATGGATATTATTGCCTAATGAGAAATAATATTTTGTTCTATTTATTGACATAAGTGATAAGATCATGCTTGAAGACATTTCCATTTTAAGGGACATTGCTGATGTGTTCCTGGAATAATTTTTTGGTCTTCCTCCTCTCTGAGAGGTAGAGTTATCTATTAAACATATAATTGGATCTCTACCCATATAAAATAGACTTCATAGAATTGAAACTATTTAGTTGGAAGAACTATAGAAGCAATAATAGGAGAATCTAGTCAAGGGTGTCAAATGATTTTGTGCTTCACTATGCACAACACTAATCCTATTAGTGTATAAAAATGATGGATAAATTCCCCTATGAGTTTATTATCATGATCTCAAAAAAATAATTATAAAGGATTATTATCCCATTCCATATATAGATGACTTGATTGATCAACTATTTAGGGCCATGTATTTCTCTAGCGTAAACCTTTCGTCGAGATGTCACCAATTAAATGTGGAAAAATAAGATATCCCCAGTACTAATATTTATATAAGGTATGGATACAATGATTTCATAGTGATTTTCTTATAATCAATAATTATCCAAAATATTTCACAAACTTAATTAATATAGTCATTATAGATTACCCTAACAAATTTATCATAGAGTTTATATATGTTATTCTGATAAAATCCAAGTGAGAGAAGGATCATGAAGAGTATTTGAATACTATGATAAATGATTTTATAAGGGAGAAACTCTATAATATATAGTTTAAATGTGGTTTCAAGATTGAGGAAGTAGCATTCTTCAGTTATATTATCACTGGTAAAAGGATTTATGTGGACCCCTATAAGAAAAATGAAATTGGGGAGTCAAAAAAACTAGTATTTTTACTAGATTCCCATACATTCTGTTGTTCGGCTAGGTATTACCGTTGATTTCTGAGAAACTCATCTTTATTATAAAAACCACTGACCTTGCTAACTCAGAAGAGATAAATGTTTTTATAGACCAAAGAATGTGAAGACTTCTTTAAATAGTTGAATAAGAGGTTTATCACTGCCCTAATAATTACACTACACATAAGTGGGGAATTAATTGTGGAATACAATGATGAATTAGGGAAGGTTTTAGGATGTATAATAATTAAAAATTATCATTTAAAAGACTAATACTCAAGTAATCTTAAATATCCTGAGCAAAATTATCCCACACAAGAATTAGAGTTGATAGTTGAGATCTTGATGTTGAAAATCACATTCGTTATCTATTTAGGGAGAAGTGTGAGATATATAATGATCATAGAAACCTACAATATATATTTACATAGAATTATATTAATTTTATATGGAGTACGATATCATCAAAGATTATTACTTATCAATCAACTACCATTGTAGTAAATAAAATAAAGTGGTTAATGCTCTAATTTATAAGGATCTTAAAACATTATCAATGATGAGAATTTAGAAGGATAGAATCATCTTAGACTTACATAGGATGGAAATGGAAATAATAAGGGAATGAACATCATCATCCCATTCAAAAATGATTTCATAAAAACCCCTTATGGGTAAGATAAATGATGATAAATGAAATTACTAGGAAGTTCATATTGATTTAAATATATTTTTATTATTGATGAGGAATGATTCATGTGATTTTGGTTAAGACAATGTATACCATCAAATCCTAAGATAAATAGGGAGATTTGGAATAATGCACGTGGATCAACCTTCTCTATCCACCTAGGGGGCACAAAGATGTATTATGATCTCTGATAGAATTATTTCTGGGGAAATATAAAGAAGGATATCCTTTAATATACATTAAAGTTCTTGGTATTTCAGAATGTGAGGATGAGTGGAAGAAGTCTAAGGGGAAGATGAGACAATTTCATGTACATATAAATAAATGGGAAAAATATCATAATGGACTTTTTTCCTTGGACATAAAAATACATCCAATTGATGTAATTATATATCTATTGTCATGGATCATCTTTCAAAGACAACTCAAATAATTGAAAATTTTAAGGACTTATAACTCAATCAAATTTTATAGGTATACAAATAGTAGTGGAATGTGGTCGTGTAGTATCATTATCGATTTAATATGGTAGAGATCCAATATTTATCAGCAATTTCAGAAACATTTTCCAACATTCTCTAAACACTATATTGATGTTTTTCACAACTTCTCACCATCTAATTGATGTCCATTATAAGTTGACCATTCATACATTGAATGATTTGTTGAGAGAATGCTAAATGGACATCAATGGGGGGGATCAACATCTTAAACTTTTCATGTTATCTTAAAGGAATAGTTTCCACTTATGCATCCGAATTTCTCTATATGAAGACCCTCATGGGCTGACATGTAGAACACTGGAATAATGGGATGAAGTTGGTGAACGTAAGATATTGGGACCTGAAATGGTAGAGAGAATTCTAGAAAAGGTGAATGTCATTCAGAATCACATCAAGTCAACCAAAAGTCAATAGAAGATATATGCATATAATTCTTAATGAAATAATAGTTTGATGAAGGAGATAAGGTAGTCCTATACATATCTCTATAAAGGAAATTCATACAATTTATGACGAAAAGAAAGAAAATTCCCCCTTATATCATCCACTTTGATATTACTGATCACACAGGAGTTGTGTGATATTGAATAGCACTTCCAATAACCACGTCTCATTTACATGATGTATTCCATTTATCACTCTTATGAAAATAGCTACTAGATCCCAATAATTTACTAAATTCCAAGGTGGTACAATTATAAAATGATCTCTCATATGAGTAATAGAAAGTGATGACCATGGATTCTGTGTATAATATTTTATTCAACAATTCTATTGACCTGGTTAATGTACTATAGAGGAACCACAAATACGAAGAGGTGACATGAGAATTGAAGGAAGAGATGAAGGAGAATTACCCTCGCTTTCTTTCACCTAGGTACATAAAATAAAATTTTGAGTGAAATTTTTTATAAAGGTTGAATAATTTTACATCCTAATATTTTTTATTAAACATTTCACTTTGAATAATTTAATTTCTTTTGTATCATTTATTTCATCCGACACCAAGTTTAAATAAACTGGCATATATTATTAAGGTATAATTATTTTAAAATGACCATAATAAACACAATGAAGAATTATTGTGAATGGATATGAATAAAAATATTATGATAAATATTAATTTATTACATATTAGGTAATAAATAATTAATTTTTAGTAAATTCATATTATTTTTCAAAAAAACATTCTTTAGATATGAATTTCATTACATTCTATGATAAAATAAATATAAATAATTTTAATATATTATCAAATACATAAAAGAAAAATATTTTTCATTTCGAAATTATTAATTTCAAAATATTCTTATGATGGATTTTTAATAATTTTCTAAAGGGTTTAAAAATTTATGGAATAGTGAAAAATAATGATTTACATTGAAAAATGTTTTTTTTGTGAATTTAAGAAGTAAAATTCCATTTTGGTTTAGTTTTATACCTTAATTACATAAAATTTATGATAAATAATATAAATTTTTTGAATAGATTTTATCATTAATTTACTATAAAAACATTTTATACATAAAAATGCCATTTTAAAAAAACAAATTTTGTTCAGTTTTTCCGGTAAAAATTTCATGTAAATTTAAAAATAGTTTTTTTTTAAATTGTTTTACATGTTTAGAATCCTGAGGTAAATATTTATTAAATATACCCCATTTATGTTTTTCCAATATTAATAGTAACAATAGTAAATTGTTGACCACAATAAAGGCTAAATGAGGTAAGTAAGGGTAAAAATTAAAAGATATAGACTATAATATAACCTCAAAACTTAACGAAATTTTATTTTATGAGTAATGTTAGTACCTAATCATCAAATTTTTTAATATGGTCATTTTATTCCATTTATATATTAGTATAACCTTTAAAATATTTTCTTTTAGGAAAACTAAAAATTGTCACAATTTTTTAATAAGTATAGCATTTTTAATAAGTATTTATATAGATGATATGTTTGTATTAAAATACTATTTTTAGTGATAAAATATTTATTTTCATATGTTTATTTATTTTCTATTTTTATAGAATAATTAATTATAATAAATTCATATAGAACAATGATTCAATAATTATTAAATTATTATCAAAATCAAATAAATTATATTATAAATATTAAAATAAATATAATTTTAGTTATTTAAGGTCATCCAATAATTATCTATATGAACATATCATATTTAGGATATTATAAAATAATTTTTCATAATTTGATTTTTTATGGATGTTTTAATAGTTAATATTAATGAATAGTATAAATTATTACAACAATGATATATTGTTGGATTAATTTTATTTAATTTATTTAAATAAAATAAAAATATTAAATAACCACCAAATAAATGTAATATGATCTTAAATTTCATCCCATATGAATTTATATGACATTAGGATTCTTTTGTATCTATAATAGTCTTATTGTATTTAAATATTTTGGGAGATTCCAAAATTACCCCAACTCCACCCCTTATAAATACCTCCACTCACTAACCATTCTCCTCACACATTATAAGTCTTTATGGTTGATAAAATTATTAAAAAACACATTCCTCCCTTTTCTAACCATTTATTAGTGCTGATGGTCTCAAAAAAGGCCACTTTCAGGTTTTTCATGTGGTTCTTCAAGGAGGTGATATTCAAGAGGTTACATTCTCAAACTACAACTTTTTATTTCATTTCATCTCCTACCATATCCAAAAGACTCTCATACATTAATGAATAAAAATATATAATTTTCATAAAATAATTATACAATTCTAAAGAAATTTAATCAATATATTCATTTTTATCCTTACCTATTCTTCAATGAAAACAAACCATTATAAAAATTATGGAAGTTAGCTGTCTTCGTGGAAATGAGTTTTTATTTACCATTACCACCTTCAAGGATTCTCAAAACTATTATTATTAAAAAATAATATTTTAATGAGTATATTGAAACTCATTCCATGTTCTAGAACTAATATATAAACATTATAAGAAATAAATTGATACTAATGTGTGGTGGTTGAAATCCTTCCAAAATAACTTAAACATTTATCCTTAATGGTTTATCAAATGAATAATCCTAACATAAAAATAAAATGATATATGGGTCAATTTAAAATTATATAATTATATGAATACTATTATATTTTAATTCTATAATAGTATTCTAATTCAACAATATCTTCCATAATTATACCCAAGGGAACCAACCATGAAACCATGAAACAAACACTCCCTGAACAATGAAATAGTACCTTATAAATTAATAATTAGAAATAAATGAATTTATTTAAATTTTATTATGTAAAATAACTCTGTAATAGGTTTTGGATTAATATATTAATGAATATAGTCTTATTATCAATGTTATTAATTGTAAATATGGAATTAATTCAGACATAAGGTAAGGGATATTTGGGAACCTCCATATTTTCTTTGTGTTATGCTTTCTTAGTATTTTCCTCATTTATTTAGTTAAATATTATTATATACTTATCATAATTGTTTTATATATAATAAACATATCTAGGTCATTCAATTCATCTTTAATTGATGTGGAACTAAATTTTTTAATGGTTTCCCTTTTAAATTTTTCTTGATAGGCATACCCGATTAAAAGAAACATCTCTATTTCATGCCCATTTTCGAGTACACTGCATAGAATGATTTAAAAATAAAATATTTTTCAAAAATCACACAATTTATCACGAAAAAACTATCTTAGTTCTTTTCTATTCTTATGAAATTTTTTTCCATCATCCTCTCTAAAAACTCTTTATTCTTTTCCCTAAAATTGCACTTAAGTATTACATTTCTAATGTTACCAAACTGCACATTTTCATATTTTCAAACATACATGACATAATTATTCATGGTCTATTATTATGTTTCCATTATTAATGTACAATAATTATTTATATCCCTTCTTTCATGGACACCATTATTTTATGCCCATTGGTTATTCCTAATGATAAGATTTTGATACCAATTTCTTTCAATGGGTAACCCTTATGTTTATTCCTTATTTTTGATTCATTATGTGTCACACATATGCATGAAAATATTATTATGGGTGTTCCTAAAGATTAATACAATGTATAAATTAATTTATTAGTCTTATGAGAACTTATTAATGTGATTATAGAGTAAACTAATCCATTAAAGGACATTATCCCCCACGTGATATGGTTATTCCAATTATCATTGACTCATGTTTCTTTGATGATATATGTTTCTAACATATTATTTTATTTACATGGTCATATGATTCCTTCATCTATAATATATTTTTCAATATTTTTATTCATGGTCCATTAATTTTATGTTATCTTGTTATGCCTTCTAACTCATGTAATATGCTTCACATCCATGTTTATTCACTTACTGTGTTTTTTAGTTCATCACATTATCTAGGTATTGCCCATTTTATCCAATGATATTTTTGAGATCAAAGAGATTTATAATTTCATTATGAATATTACTAAAATATTATTTTATTCTAGTTTAATGATTCCTAATTATATACCTAGTACTCCATATACATTATAATTTTCAATCATTGGTTTTTATTTGATGTATAATTATTCTATTATATGATGTAATAAAATGTTTAATTGGATTTGGTATATACAGTATTCCTATTTAATAACTCCCCACCTACTCTTGGAAGAAACATGATTCGTATGAACATCGAGCTTGACCCTCCTCTCTGGAGGCATCTCCAGATGCTCTTATATGGAAATCATGGAATCTATCTATGTCTCACCATTATAGGGTCACCATGTACTGAGAAAGCAAGTAGATAAAACTATTGGAACTATCATGTCATGTCTCTTATAGTATTGTATGTTTGTGGGGATGCCTACATTATATTCTTAATCCATATGAAACCCTCCCAAAACTAGGTGTCTGCCCCCAAACAGGAATTGTAAGAGGTGTTGAAGAAGGAAATATTGATGGGTTTAGTCCCACTAATTTAGGATAATGGTATTAAACACCTTCTTAGAACTAAAAAAACCATTTTATATTAATATGTCAATAATTCCCATGAGCATTCTTTATAATTCGATAGAGAGAGAAAACATTTCTCATGAAAAATGATTGGTGTTAGGATTTACTACTGAAACATACTAACCCATCTACCTAAGATCTATGGTCAGTGTATTGGTCATGTAACATGTCTTAACCATATGGGTTCCTTCATGTGAATTTTAAGTTGTATGTTATATAGTAAAATGAAAATTACGTTTTAATTTTAACCCAAATTTGATGGTAACATGTTACCTTTATGTTTTGATCTCAATAGTTCTCAGGTGATCTTATATGTATATCTATATATTTATATATAAATATCATGTTATTTGTTACTTAAATTACAATGTTATAAATTCATATAATTTATAATTTGAATTTTTTACTATATATAAATAAAACCAAAATTTCAACATTGTTCAATTATATCGATATACATTTCCAATTTGAAGAGGCACACACTCTCTTTGAATTAAAATTGACATCTATGTGATTTTGACCAATTAATGTTTCATATCATTTGGCCTATGTTTCGTAGGTCAATATCATTATAATTTTATAATTAAGGTTCCACAATCATGATACGTCGGACAACACCATTTAAGTTTAGGTAGAAAATTTAATTATTCTAATTAAGTTAATCCAGTATAAAATGTTATCTTATTATACATAAAACTTTTAATGAGAATGAAATATATAGAAAGAAATATTCATATTAAGTAATCATTCCATTGAATAATGAATGTAATATCAACACTCTAGTTCTGATAATGATGCATGAGACACTTCCCCCTTGTCAAACATGACCATGGCTAAAGGTAAAATCCATAAAATAAATAAATTCCAAAATTCATGTGTGTCACCCATTTGTGAAATCATTATAAAAAGATCATGCATAATTTATAACATCAAATTACCTTCCCAGGAAACTTGGTTTCCCCCATATAGAGGCTTGATACTCCCAGACACATTCTTACTACCAAATTCCAACACTTACTTAGTCTCCTTTATACCAGCAAAATTTTATGAAAAAATTAACGAAAAATCACATATCAGTTAATGACATATCGGGTTCAGTATACTCATGAGTAATGAAACCCAGTTGTAAACATGACCTCAAGTTCTCCTCCTAGTATGCGAGAGGCTACAGACTGGTAGTGAGGGTATAAGTTAGTATTTCATGGATAATATAATCTCATGATCATATTGGTGCACATATGAATACTAATGAATAGATAAATAACATACTCATAATAATGATCAATGGAAATAGTGGGAAAAAATACATATCATATAAATATAATGAAAAATAATAATTGGTATTGTATAAAAAATGATGTTAATATCATGTTTCTATCCAAAAGGAAGAGGCTTACATATAATAAATGAGTATAGAATGATAAAAAGATGAAAACAACATCTAAAAGAATCATAATCATAAGCTACATATTATACTATATGCACCCATTCTATAATAAAAACATTTATCCTTGACTAGGAACTTTTATTTGTCCCTATAAACATTGATGAAGTATATAATAGTACAAGTTAGTGTCCCAAATATGGTGTGAGATATACTTAGTTGGCTACCACCAATGGTGTTTATAATAAGTCCATCATGTGTATATAAGTTTAATTATTTCCATTTTTTAAATAAGTAGTGGAATAACAAGTTTGAAGTAATAATCACGTTTGGGTAAAACTCCACCTGAAATTATCGTCCAACAAAAATTGCTTCTTCCAAAGACACATACATCTGAATAAGTGACCTATAAATTTTTTGACCCTAAATATCATAATAATGGAATTTATATAGAATAATTATTAATGTTGGATCCAAGGTGTAACAAAGGGTTCTATGACCTCATATGGTCATAAAATCTCACAAATATAAACCATGAAACCAAAATATAGAAGTACATGAGTAATCTAAGGGGAACACCCAAGGAATACCATTGAAACGGTATCTAACCATGTCCATAGAGCATGTCCCTAGTAAATCCCATGCTGAGCATTACTATAGCCTAAGGGAAGAATCCACGGAACCTCATGCTCGATTGCATGAAATGGTATCCAAGGAGTGTATCCCAAGAAATATAATTTTTGGATTAGATTCAATTGAAACATTAGTACTATATTTAGAAATTAACATGGTAAATAATAAATGGATAAAATTCCATGGTTATATCTCCCTTGGAAACCACCTCAATAAATTGGGGTGGCATCCTCTGAATTCTCAAAACATTCAGTTGGGAATCCAAGGCTGACTCAGGAATGACCATTAACTTAATAAGAAAAATTTTCATAGTTATAAAAGGAACCTTTAATTTAATAATTACTCTTTTTTTGTAATAAAAATTCTATTTTATTCCCATTATTTGATTATATCTAATACCATTTCATTTATAAATTATAAACAAGTAAAAGAGGAGTCATACCACTAAAGGATTAAACCACATTTAATAAGACATGTGTACATTTTTTCCACATCACAATGAATAATTCATCCCATTAAAATTAATTAAATTGCTTATTTTTTGTTGAAAAAAACTATAAGTATAGTTTATTGAGAAATATTATGAAAATTGGGCTTATAATTGTAACAATGGCCCACCTAATGGGTGGCTCAGGTTGGGGTTTTTAAACTCAATGACAATCAAGGGTGTATTTGGGAATTTGGGTGACAAATTTGGAAACTAATTTAAGTTATATTGATATTAGGGTCAAAGAATGGGTAAAAAAGAATTCATAAAACAATTAAGATAATTATAAACCTCAATACATAAGGGAAAGTTATGGAATAACTACCTTTTAGTTGATGATTATCCATCCTCTACTATTATCTTTCTATTTTGTATAGAATGGAAATAAAGTGGAAAATGGGAAAAATACATGAAAGTAAGCCATATTATCTCATATTGAAATAACACTACTGATGGAGAGATAAATCAAGAAATAAATGTAATGGATCATTGTACATATGGTTGGATAAAAAATATGACAGACAATTTTTCAATTAGAGTTGCATTAAAGGAGAGGCTTCAATAACTAGGTTGAGGTGGATGAATATCTAAAAAATTATAATGAGATATAAATTGATATATACTAAATATAGTGTCAAAGTTAATAAGTTTCCAATGGAATATTTTAATTTTACCCTTCTGGAAAGAGGACATTGTTTGGTCACAAACCTAACCACACCATGTTCTAACCATGCATAAGATCAGTCCATGAAAACCACCCCCTCACATGGTTAGGGACATGGTTAGACTAACTTTATGATGACATTGTATTTTATCTCTATAATATGTCTATAATTTCTCATATAGAAATTAAACCAACCTTTAATTGTTTTTCAAAACATGAACCTTCTCATTTTGGCCACATGGTTACTCTTAACTGTGGGCCAACCGTGTGCCCCATCAATTTCCTCAAAAAAATAGAGCTTTGGGATCCCAAAAATCTAAGGATTCTTATGAACCATTAATCAAGCCCTTAGTCAGTACCATTATCATTAAAATTATTATTTAAACAATTCATTAAATGATCAATTCTTCATATGTAATTTTTTGATCTTACACTCTTCCCACATATTTGACATTAATTATATTGAATCTTCCAAGATTCATCTTCTAAATTCCATGAACATCTATGAGACTCTATACTTATCTTGTTTGGAATTTATTGGAACAAAACCTAGTCTTATTTTCTATTCATAATTCTTAAAAACTAGTTTGGAATAATAAATATAATCCTACCACATCTCTTCTCACATTAGAATTATCATGGGGACACTATATATATTAAACATGGAATCCATAGTCAACATAGTTCTTTTAGGCATCATCCATTACTAAAACCAAAAGGATTCATTATGACTGTTAAAAATACAAGATAATTGATTTAATATAATTACATGATTAATTATACCTCAAAGTGTCTTACTCTTTAAAATTATTAAATTAAATATTTGTTCATCCTAAATTTCTCTTTATTAAATATATTTATCTTTATATTAGATTCTTTCATGTTCCATAACCAAATTACTTATATTAATAAATAAATAAATCCACCATTGTAGATTATAAATAAATTACTATTAATAAAATCAAGTCCCCTATGAGTTACTTGACAGGTTTTTTTTATCATAGGCCCACTGATCATGAACCCAAGTGAAGATTTAGTTAATACCCACCAAGCATTTTTCAAGGTGATTACACCAAGGTTCATATGAGTAATGTCCAGTAAATTTTGTGTATCTTTTTTAATTATAGAGAATTATTTTAAGACTATGAAATCTGACTACGTGCGATTCTGAGGCCCGGAGTGCCTGGAATGATCCATTGAAGTTTTGTTAAGCTTTAATTACCACGCATACACAGTTTTCTTAATAACATTGAATAAATCTTAAACTGTTACTCAGATATTAAATCCAAGGGCACCATTGTGCTCAGTATGGCAGGTTTACCCTAGGTGCACCATAAGTTTAGTCGGTGTGGGCCACTTGTGAAAAAAACCAGAAAATGGCCCAACTATTACTAAAATTATTTAATAAAATTATTTTATTTTTCAAATTCTTATAAATCACAAAGGGTTACCTGGACTAAAAATATGAGGCCACCATTTAACTCTTAATGATATTATCTTTTTAGGCAGATACTGAGATTGGTCGGTGTGGGCCACCAGTGAAAGTTAGTTTTTGGATGTAAATAAAATAATTTAATGACAATTTTTTTATTGTAAAATCTTTAACTTTTAAATGGTAACTCATATTGGAAATCTGAGAGAACCATTGGGTTATTTGGAGTTTTTTCACTTAGGAAGATCCTAACCTCAACCGGTGCGGGTCGAGGGTGACTGTTAATAATTTTATGAATTTTTATCGTGTTTGTTCTGTAAACACAAGAGCAGTGTTTTCTAACTTTTGAATCGTTGCTCGGATTCAAAATTTGAGGGCACCGTTATATCTGCAATGCAGGGATTCTCTTAAGGAAGGCATAAATTTGACCACAGTAGGTCGGGAAAAAATGTTATTTTTGTGGACTTTTGAAAGATTAATAAAATAACATGTTTTGTTACTTTATTTTCTTTCTTTCCTCCAACGGACGAATGAAGCTGGGGGGACTAGCGATATGTCATGCCAATAAATGGCTTGACTCTTCTTTTCCTATAACCACACCATTGGAAATTCGGGAGGTTCATTAATTATATGAACTTCATTAATTCCTTAATCATTACACTCTCTTTATCTTCTCCTATTTATATAAATCTCGGAGAGGGGTGTTGGCACGACATCACCAAGCGATAGAGACCTAGAAAGGTACCGTGACGCTAACCACCTAGAGGACGAGACTGGTTCCAACAAGCGGTGACGAGCACCACCGAGTTATTAACCAATTTCAATGATGAAAGAGGTTTCATCGACCATCATTAGCAGGCGTCTCTTCCTGGTAGGGGGTTATTTTCGTTTGTGCTTTTTGGATTCCCTCTTCCCCATTATTGAAATAGTATAAAGAACGTGGGTCAATCGGCTAATGGGTTGACCCGTGGTTCATTCGTCTTTGTGGGTGGTTATTGTGGGGAATATTTTGGGGTTAATCTTTGGCCCAATACAATATTTATTGAACTCCCTTAATATCCTTCATATTACTAGCTAACATGAAGGGTGTGAGCCAAAAAAACCCAACATGAATCCTCCACTATCTTTCTTTCCTTACGCCACCTCATAAGATCGCAAGCACGCCGACACACGCCGCAAGAGGAGGACAGCGGTGAGTCAGCCCCAATGAATGGAGGTGGCAGCTGACATGATGGTCGTCTGCAAGATTTATGGTGGCGTGACTGTTGCGCTGCCAATGAACGAAAGCCATAAATGAAGCCACGTCAGAGGCCAAACCCACCTATGGTGTGTTCCACGGTGACCGAGTAGTGCCCACATGGCACCACTGCCTCCCCAACCGAAAAACCTCTAGACCGTTACTGAATCCAAGTGAAAAGGGGGTTACGCCCCCCACATCAGACCAAATCAGGCCACTGCCCTCGGAACGAGCCGCCGCCCACGAGCCGGGATGCCACCCTCTAAGCGAGCCGCCGCCCTAGAACTAGGAAGACACCCTCAGACCGGGCCACTGCACACGTGGGATGCTGCCCTCGATCCGGGCCGACACCCTGGAACTGGGCCGCCGCCCTCGGACCGGGCCCCCGCCCTCACACTGGGCCACTTCCCTCACACCGGACCACCGCCCCAGACCTGGTTGCTGCCCTCGGAGTGGGCCTCCGCCCTCGGAGTGGGATTCCACCCCTGACTGGGCCACCACCCCACGCAGGCTGGGCTTCCCACTTGTGGGCCACCCTATTCTGGTTGGGCCGCCCTTACGGACCGCCCCCTTGCAGGCCACCCTATTCTGGTAGAGCCGCCCTTGTGGGACGACCCTTATAGACCACCCTATTCTAGTTGCGCCGCTCTTTCCAGTTGCCCCTCTTGCGGGACATATGAGACATCGGCGTAGCAGGTTGAGTCCACCCTGAATCAATGGGCTGAGTCCACCCCAGCGCCTCCAAAACAAAATCGGGTCGGGTCAGTCTGACCAGGTCGAACCGGACCCTGGACCCACCGGACCTAAGAACACTTGAAGAGGCATATCATGAGAATCAAACGTCTGTTTGAAGAACTGTCTAAAGGTAGGGATCCTTGTACCGAGATGGAAATTTTGGTATACTCCACTTGAGATTTGGAGAAAGTTGGAGTATGACTGGGTTCGATCGAAGAAGAATCCAATCAGGCCCTTAGAGCTAAAAATCTTATAACTCACAATCCTGGTGTACTATTGACGCACCATTTGTCTCGTTGGAACCGTTACGACATGGAAATATTTTTTATTTCTTCTTTATGGAGCTTAGTGGTGGTCGACATATGACTGATAACTCGAGGGGCAGATTCTATAGAACTCGAGCACACCGGGTGCGAGGAAACCTATGGCTAGCTGCAACGTGAAGAGAGAACATTGATCCTATGTGGGTCAGCATCTATCAATCCTTCTTGGGCCAAATCCAATGTGTTTCGTCCCTCAATGATCTTGTTTGGGTCAGGGCATACCGATCCTGTGTTGGTTAGATGTTGTGCGGGTCAGCGGTGGTTAGTTACTTATCAATCCTGTAGGGGTCAGCGGGGGTTAGTTTCCTATAAGTCATTTGGGGATCAGTGGGGCTAAGTTACCAATCGATCCTATGTGGGTCAACAATAGTGATTCATAATATAATTATATGATCAAGATTACAACTAATCATCTGTACATATGTACTTAAGTTATACCTAATTGTGAGATGAGTCTTTTACTTGTGTGGTTCTTTAATCTTTGTGTTGTTACCTATGTAGTACTTCTATCTTCGGGGTGTTACCTATCTGGTACTTCCGCCTTTGTGGTATTGTATTTGTGGTGTTATTTGTGTGGTACATGTATCTTCGTGGTCTTACCTCTATGGTACTTCTATCTTCATGGTGTTACCTGTGTGGTACTTCTATCTTCGTGGTGTTACATATGTGGTACTTCTAACTTTGTGGTATTGTATTTGCAGAGTTACATGTGTGGTACATCTATCTTTGTGGTGTTACCTGTGTGGTACTTCTATCTTCGAGGTGTTACCTTTGTGGTACTTCTATCTTCATGGTGTTACCTATGTAGTACTTCTTCCTTTGTGGTATTGTCTTTGTGGTGTTACATGTGTTGTACTTCTATCTTCGTGGTGATTCTCGTATGGTACTTCTAAATTCATGGAGTTACCTTCGTGGTGTTATATTCATGGTGTTACCTATGTGGTACTTCTACCATTGTGTTGTTACCTATGTGGTGTCCTTCCCTCATGTATGAGATGAGTATATATTGATAACTTAGGTATATTCATGGGCATATACATAAGTAGATTTGATTTTTTTGCATTGTTATTTTTCCTTTGTGGAACTCTAGGAGAGATATGGGGGTCTTGGGGTCCCTATAGAGTATTGTTATACTCACCCTAGCATAGTCTTCACCCGCACCATGTTGTGTCTGGTGCAGATGATGTACAACGTTGATCGAGGCTGAGGGAGCTAGGACAAGATAGTTCTTGGGGGTGGACCATTTGGCGCGACGTGACACAGAGGAGACAGAGGGATATAGAGTACCAATGAGGTGATATGTACCTAACCTTCAGTTAAGAACCTCAAGGGACGACCCAATATATGTTTTCCTTTTTATTTTAGTTGTATTTTACTTCCATTCGTACTTTTACTTTTACATTTGGACTTGTATTACGGACCCTTTTTACTTTCAACACTCTTTTACTACAGCTGTTTCCTTTGTGGTTGCATCTTATTTTGTTCTAGTATTTGTGGTTGCTTCTTGTTGGGTTCTTGGAATATGTGTCTATACAGGTTAAAAAATAAAATGCCTTCCCGTTTATGGGATACACCTTTCTGGTGCTAGTCGTCAGCCCCTGGCCTATGGAAGGCGGGCATGGGGTAGTCACGTCACGGGCCCAGAGGGACGAGTTGTAACAAGTGGTAACAGAGGAGTTTCATTCTAATGAAGAACTAGGACTCTGATCTTTTTATGAAGAAATGGTGTTAAGTGTTATGAGTGTGTTTTTAGTTCAGGGAGTCCAGTGTTGGTGTGGCGGCTGACGTATCCATACACCAGGACCCTTAATTCTGATTTTCGACATAGCGCACGAAAACACTGATTTTTTGTGTTTTTGAAAACTTTTTTTTTGATTTCCTTAGAGTCAGCTCACCATGTATAACTTAATGACCATGGAACACCTATTCCTTATCATGATTCCACCAAAAATACTGCCATAAAGGTTTCCCAAGAGAGTACATGATGAAAACCCATAGAGCGATGAGGCTCCAGTGTAGGGCCCACTTACTACGTTGGCACCTTTGGGTAGTATTGCAGTGGAACCACCACCCATTGGGCAATAGTTACAACTGGTGGTACTAGTAGAAGAAATAATTAGGCATAGTGCCTTACATGAGATTCAACATCAGATACCCCTCAGGTTCCAAGGTGAGACCGACTCAGAGGTAGTTGAGGACTAGCTTGAAGAGGTGGCTGAGAGTTCTCTAGCACTTCTACAGCTTGAACAGTATGACATGTTGGTAACTGAGTATTCATCAAGGCGTACTGACCATTCCATGTACTCTATGAATACAATATGATTAGTTCTTCAAGATTCGGACTTCTCAGTGTAGTGTGTTTAAGGACGTCTGAGTCAACACAATTCCTCTATGCATTCCAACCTATGTTAGGGTGCTAGAGTGAACCTTTGTAGTTTAATGTTCTTTGGATAAGCAGATACATCCAGTGAATGTTTGTTGTGGGAAAGCAGGAAACTGGCCCCAATCTTAGAGATTTGGGCACATAAAAATGTTTCACGAAGAAGAAGTGTTAGGGACAGATGAATCTGCAGGGCTGTAGACATGGAAGCAAAGCTAGGAGAGCATCACAAGGTATTATACATTTTGACCTATTACAAAAACCTCTCTTTTTGGTCCCCACTGGGGTCAGGGAGTTGGAGGATAGGGGAATCGAGTAGCTGCATATGGTCACGGTGTGCGACCTAAGGACTATAGGAATCATTCCATGAATGTTATGTGTCTAATACTAGCTACTGTATTAATAGACATAGGTACCAATAATTACTTCCACAAATCTTGTCCAAAATTTATAGTTTCCAGTTAAGTTGTAGACTTAAACCTCACGTATAGAGGTACCTTTGGGAGGAGACTCAATAATCACACTTATGCCAATGGTGTGATCCGACCCTTGTGGCGAGAGTTTCTGTTGGAACCTCTTAGAGGAAGTGTCGAGTCCTTACGACGTTAGTTTAGGTATGGACTGGACATTTAAAGTTCATACTCAGATTGATTGTATTAAGAAAAAAGGTTGTGGTTTACCTATAATTATTGAATAGGATTTTCCTTGGTTGGTGAAAAAGGAAACCCAGACAGTACAAGACAAACTCATGAAAAGGAGGGTGCAACCAATAACGCTTGATTCGGCTCGCCCTACCCTCGTGATAGTGGGAGTTTTGAGTTTTTAGTTCCCAATAGAAGTGGAAAAGTGTGTGGTAATCCTTTAAAAATATGTTTCCTGGTTTACCTCCCTGAAGGGGGGGGGGATACTTCTGTGGCTGGGTACTAACGGATTTTTGGACCAGACGTCTCCAGGGTAGCGGCACCCTTGTCAGTTTTGACAAAAAAGGGGGAGCCTTTCCTTTGGACGAAGAAGTGTCAGCAGAGCATTCTATAGAAGAGATAGAGACTGATCAGTAATACTATGCTACCCATTACTTGGAGTTGGTAGAAGTGGTATTTGCACTAAATATGGGGCAATACTACTTGATGAGAGAACATTATACAGTCTACTCTGATCACAAGAGTCTCAAGAATATATTCTTACAGAAAGACCATATCCCAAGACAATGGTGATAGCTAATGTTCCTCCTGGACTATGAATTTGAGATAGTCTATACTCCTAGGAAGGGGAAGGTCATAGAAAGTTCACTCAGTAAGAGGTCCAGTCTATAGTTTCTGGGTGAGGTGACAGAGCGGCTAGCCATGTTGCAGATATCCTTTGTGGATAGAGATAGAGAAGCATACCTCGAGTATATAATAGCCACTCCCCTTCTTGTTTAGAAATTTCCGGAGGCACAACTAGGGACATTGAATATGAGACATGATGGGCTCAGATATCCTCAGGACAGTGTCTGGACAGATTTTATAAAGGTGGGGTCACATATTTCTCTTCAAACGATGAACCATAGTACCAAAAACACTTTAGGAGGATGTCTTGAGGGAATTCCATAGATTCCCTTTAATTGTACATCTTGGAGTGGAAAATATGTACCCGGACCTCTGACGTTAGTACTGGTGGCTAAGGATGAAGAAAGCAGTGGTAGAGTTTGTATCATGATGTCTCACTTGTCAGTAAGTGAAGAATTCACAGAGCTAGAAGAACTCTTATGCCTACAAGAGATGATGACCTTTGGAGTTCCTGGACGGGGAACCACATTTTCTTTCAAGTCTCCCCTCAATAGGGACTATGAATATTTGGATTAGGTGGAAAGTTACCACCGGTGTTTATCATACCATTTCTGAAACTTCAATGGATTAGAAAGGTGACATACTGCTTGTCACTACAACCACAGTTGGAGTGGGTGCACTATGTCTTCCACGTATCCCAGTTGATGAGATACGTGCAAGACCCTTCTCAAGCCATCGACCATGTCGATCTGGATATAGATGATGGGGTGAATCTTATAGAGGTTCCATTAGAGATTGAGGATCAGAAGGAGTGGGTCCTTCGTGGGTGGTCGATACCTCTGGTGATCATTCGCTGGAAGCACATGAACCTTCCGGAAATAACATGGGAGAAGGAAGATCAGATCCATCCTCAGTACCCCCATTTGTTTCCTTAGTCTATATTGTGGATTTTAGGTATATAAATATATATGGTGGGGAGAATTTAATGTCCTGGAAATTCGGTATAATTTTTTTAGTTATATGGAATTATTTCGAGACCGCCAAATATAACAGCACGCGATTCTGAATCCCGTAGTGCCGAGAATGATCCTTCAAATTTTTGTTATGCTTTAACTAGTGTGTGTTAGAAGTTTTCTTGATAAAGTAGAATAAATCATAAGCATTTACTCTGATCAGAAATCCAATGTCACCACTGCACTCAAAATGGTAGGTTTAGCCTTCGTACAACTTACGTTTAGTCGGTGCGGGCCTCCTTTGAGAGAACCCAAAAATGGAATAACTATAAATTAAATAATTAAATAATTTTTTTTTATTTTTCATATTCTTATAACTCATGAAGGGTGACTAAGATGAAAAATTCGAGACCACCACAGAACACGTGAGGGTATGCTCTCTTTAGGCAGATACTAACATTGGTCAGTAAGGGCTACCAGTGAAAGTTAGTTTTTGTCCATAAATAAAATTATTAAGTGATAATTATTTTATTTTCAAATCCATAACATTTAAATGGTTTCTCGGATTGGAAATCTTATTGTACCATTAGGTTAGTTGGGGTGTCTTTTACATAGGCAGATCCTAACCTCGACTGGCACTGGTCGAGGGTGACTGTTAATAATTTTATGATCTTTTTTTCGGGTACATTAATTAAACGCGTGAGCAAGGTTTTCGGACTTTTGATCCATTGCTCGGATTAAAATTTTAGGGAACTATTGTATCCATAGTGCCAGGATCCACTTAAGGGAGGTATAACATCGACCGCAGTAGGTCGGAAGAAAAATTTATTTTTGTGGAGTGTTGATAGATTAATAAAATAACATGTTTTGTTATTTTATTTTCTTTCTTTTCTCCAATGGATGAACGACATCGGCTGGACCGACGACGTGTCAATCCAATAAATGGATTGACTCTTTTTTTCTTGTAACCGCACCATTGGGAATTTGGGAGGTTCATTAATAAAATTATCCTCATTACTTCCCCGAGCATTGCACACTCCTTCTCCTCTAATATTTATATGGAGCTCTGGGAGGGGTGTTAGAACAAATTCACCAAGCGACGATGCCCTGGGATAGTATGGTGAAACCAACCAACTAGAGGATGAGACAGGTTCCAACAAGTGGTGACGAGCACCAATGAGTCACGAATCGACGTTAACGATAAAGGAGGTTCGGTCGACTATCATCAGAGGATGTCTCTTCTAGGTAGGGGGTTATTTTCATTTGTTCATTTTTTATTCTCTCTTCCCCATTCATGAAATTATATAAAGAATGTGGGTCAATAGACTGATGGATTGAACCACGATTCATTCGTCATTGCAGGGGGTTAATTTGGAGAATCTTGTGGGGTTAATCTTGTTCCAAAAACAACAATTTATGAACTCCCTTAATATCCTCCATATTACTAGCTAACTTGGAGGGTGTGAACCTAAAAAACCCATCCCGAACTATCCACCATCTTTCTTTCCTTACACCACCTCAGAAAACCATGAGCACATCGACTCACGCAGCAAGAGGAGGGTCATGGCTCATCAACCATGATGAACATAAGAGGTGGCCAACACGACGGCCGATCATTAGAAGGAAGGCAGCATGAATAACACACCACCGACAAATGGAAGCCATAGCCAAAGATGCATTGGAGACCAAACCTTCCTCTAACGGGTTCTGCGGTGACCGAGCGACGCCCAAACTGCACCGCCACCTCGCCAACCGAACAGCCTCTGGGCCATTCAAGAATCCCGGTAACATGGGGGTTTCACTCCCCATGTTGGACCGAACCATGCTGCTTCCCTCTGACTAAGCCACTGCCCATGTGGGCCGCCACCCTCATGCTATGACGCCACCCTCGCACTGGGCCACTGACCTTAGACCGGGTCACCTCCCTCGGAGCGGGCCATCGCCTTAAGAGTGGGATTCCACCCCAAACTGAGCCACTATCCTAGTGGGCCGCCTCCCCCCATGGGATGGGACACCCCTTGTGAGCCGCCCTATTCAGGATGGGCCACCCTGCGGGCCTCCCTCTTGCATGCCACGCCCCCCCTTGCGGGCCGCCCTATTATTACTTCGTCGCCCTTGCAGAACGCCCATCTTGTGGGCTGAACTAGACTTTCGACCTGGTGGGCCAAGTCCACCACTTCTTAGCAGGCCGAGTCCACCACGACCCAGTCTAGACTGAGTTGTGCTAGGTGGGTCTGACTGCATCGGACCAGTCCCGGGGCCAACCAGACCCACGAACACTTAAAGGGGCATATCTTGAGAACTAGATTTCTATTAAATAAATTATTTGCTGTGTTGGGATCTTGGAATTGATATAGTAATTTTGTTATACACCACTTTAGATTTGGAGAAAGTTGGAATATGGCCAGATTGGATCAAACCTAAATCTAACCAGGACCTCGGAGCTAAAACGCTTATAACTCATAGACAGGTCATCTGATTAATGCACCGTCTATCATGTTGGAAGCCTTAAGACATGGAGGTTCTTTGGGTGAATCCATTGTGGTGCTTAGTGGTGGTCGAGGAACAACTGATATCATGAGGGAGAGATTATACAGAACTCGAGAGCACCGTGTGTGACGAAACCTGTGGCTAGCCACAACGTGAAGAATGAAAATCAATCCTATGTGGGTCAACCTCTATCGATCTTGTGTGGGTCAGATACTATGTGGGTCAGCTTTCAGCGATCCCGTGTGGGTCAGCTCATACTGATCCTATGTGGGTAAGATCTTTTGTGTGTCAACATGGGTTAGTTGCCTATCAATCCTATATGGTTCAACAAGGGTTCTTCTTTGTGGTGTTACCTGTGTGGTACTTTTATCTACGTGGTGTTACCTGTGTGGTAATTTGGCTTTGTGGTATCGTCTTCGTGGTGTAACCAGTTTTTTACTTTTATCTTCGTGTTGTTACCTGTGTGGTACTTCTATCTTTTTGGATTTACCTATGTGGTACTTCTAACATTGTGGTATCATCTTCGTGATGTTACCTATGTAGTGATTCTATTTCTGTGGTGTTACATGTGTGGTACTTCTACCTTTGTCATGTTACCAGTGTGGTACTTCATTCTTTGTGGTGTTACCAGGGTGGTACTTATACCTTCGTGGAGTTACCTTCGTGGTGTTATCTTCATGGTGTTACCTGTGTGGATCATCTGACTTTTTAGTGTTACTTATGTGGTTTCCTTCCCTCATGTATGATAGGACTATATCTTGATTACATAGGTATATGTATGGGCATATACCTAAGTAGAGTTGATGTCTTGCTTTGCGGTTTTTCCTTTATGGAACTCTAGATGACCTATGGGGGTCTTGGGGTCCCTATTGAGTTTTTTTATACTCACCCCTACATGGACTTCACTCACACCTTATTATATCTAGTACAGAAAACATATAGTATTGATAAAGGCTGACAGAGCGAGGATGGGATGGTGCTCCAGGGTGGACCATTCGGTGTGATGTGACAATGAGGAGACTGACGGATGTGGAGTGCTGAGGATGTGATCTGTACCTACCCTACATGTAGGAACCTCAGAGTATGACCCTATAGTTTTTTTCTTTTAGTTTTATTGTACTTCCAGTAATAATTTTACTTTTACAGTGGGGACCATATTCCTTCCCATTTTTACTTTCATCCCAATTTTACTATAGCAGTTTATATTGTGGTTGCATCTTATAAAATTCTAGTCTTTGTGTTTGCTTCTTGTGGTGTTCTTTTACTGTGTGTCTGTACATGTTAAAAAGTCAATGCCTTCCCATTAAGGGGATACGCCTTTCTGGGGATTGTTGCCAGCCCCTGGCCTATGGAAGGCGGCCTATGGTAGTCATGGCACATGCCTTGAAGGACCAGTCATGACAATATGGTCAAATACTTCAACAATTTTATAGTATTAATATAAGGATTTACTTTCACATAAAATAAATTAATCCAATCATTACCAAAACATCACGACATTATCCCACACATAGACTCAATATTATGATTTTCACTATTGTTCCTTGAACCTAATCCCCAAAATAAAAAAACTAAACCTAAAAAATTACATAACCTAAAATTGAAATAAATAATACCACCCAAAAATAAACATGTAGTTATTTTACATCACTTATATAATTTAAACATTTCATCTCACATAAAATTCTCACAATATCATCAATGAAATATTTATTCTCATAAAAGGCTAGTTATATAAGAAAATTATCTAAAACACCTATGAACAATAAAAAAAAATTGGGACACACTTAACCCCTTTATATAATTTATGTACACTATACTAATCTACAAAAAATAGGGATTAGAAATGTAATAAATGGTAGTCCTGAAATTTTCAATAAAGGAAAATATATCATAATGACATCATGGGTCAGAACATAATCATATGATAATAGATGATCTTGGGAAAATATATTATATATAATAACATCGATCCATAATAATTATCTATGAAACATGATATAATAAAATCTTTGTTCAATCATATAACATGTCCAGAAATTTTGGAAACATAATGTAAAAAAATGGCCTATTGAGTATAATCATAGAAATATGGCATGAAAATGTTACATGCTCTTGATTTATATTTTAAAAATGATCTTTATAATAAACACACACATTAGGAATCATAATATTTTGAGAATATCCCATATCACTCACTTTAAATTTATGAGCATATAAAAGAAGGCATACCCTTCATTTTTTGAGCATATCAATTATGTCCAACCCATAAGATTATGATCATATCCAAAACACTCGTTCTGCATTATCTGAAGACATATAAAACTTCAAAACATGCATTAGATGTGACATAGGATCCCACTCATCTTTATCAATACATATTTTCCATATAATATATCAATCACTAAATATATTTTATAACCTCATTAGAATAAGATCAGTTTTATACATCATGTTAACAAGATCCCAGTGAAATAAAAATTGTGTTCCAATTATTTCCAAATGAAAACCAAAAGATTTATATGAATAATATACATGTTTTATACCCAAAACATAATCACCCCAAAGGGTTTTTGATATGATCCTTTATAGTATGAATCTAGAAAAATAATTTCCACATAAATAAAGAATTTTATTCTATTAAGGATAATGTAATTGAAATAGTAAACCTTTTTTAGCAATGTTGTCATCAAATATATACTTTCATGTCACAGTGAATATTTATTTTCAAAAATTTGATGACAAATATTTTATAACAACATTTAATTTCAATAAATAAAATAAAAAGTAGATCCTTGAAATGATATAATTTTTATCAAATAGGTATGTGGGGTGAAATAAAATTATTCTATTATGAATTGATAGAAACCAATTTTAATTTTTTTGGGTATGACTTTGTAAAATAATCACATTAAAAATAGAGTAATAATTGGTTATCAAATAGGATAGGGAAAATATGGATTTTAGATGAGATAACACATAATTTCATTTCCAATTTTAAAGGGGTGTATTGATGGGAATAGAAAATATGGACAACGAGGGGAACCTATGATTAAAAATAATGGGAATTATTCTCAAAATGATATAATTGTTTTGAATAAAATTTTATCATGGTAAATGAAATGAATTATTAAGATATTTTACATTGGATAAGAAGATAATTACAATGAAATAAACTCAAAATGAGTATATATACAACCTTGGATGAATTATGTTCAATAGGAAACATTAGATCTCAATAGAGGGAGTTGAGTTAACAAAAACAATTACAACATCAGAACCTTTTCAGCTAATATAAATTTAAAAGTTGTTCATGGGATTTCCATTTAAAACTTCAGAATTCAATTAATATGATATGATATATTCAATAGATATTATATACACAATTTTAAAGAAAATATTATTTATAATTGGATGATTTTTCTAAGGGGTGAAACTTTTAGACAACAAAACCATAACTTGTATCTTTACTCCCTCTAATGCATAATAAAATACTGATAAAAACACAAAAATGTATTAATATCATATTTAAAAAAATAATCATCCTAACAATTTTCATTTATGATACTCAATTTTAATCAATCATTTTGTGAACAATATTTAATTAATATTTATTTTCAAAATGGAGTGTGAGTAACCATGATCGATTTCAAATACAATAGTGATACTATTTATTATATTCACTATTCTCCCAAAGTTTATAATTTTTATATTATTAAAGACACAATAATTAATTATTTATAATAAATTTTAGAGGTATAATTTCATTTTATGGTATTTTTTCAAGATCCATGTCGAAGAACATGGTGAAGAGCATGTTTCAAGTATTGTTAAAAAACTAGCGATGGTATATTAATAAATAAGATTAATTTTCATTTTACGGTTTCCAAACGAAAATAAAATATTAAATTTTTATATTATCATGTATTATTAATAGAATGTTTCTCAATTCCATCCATTATATTATTTTATATTATTTTTCTAATATGTGGTTAAACCTACCCCAACATAAACAGTGTGTAATTAATAGATTATTGTGATCATGAAAGTGGTTTATTTTAGATTCAATTCATTATTATAATTTAATTGTTTTATTATTTATATAATTGTTAGGTGGTGAATCATATTTTAAGATATTTTTTCGAGTCATAAAGAAACTATATGAAAAAAGAAATATGTTACATTATAGAGGTGGTAGTCCTCTAAATACACTGTTAACATTTTAATTTATCAATGAGTGATATGAAAAGAAGGTTTATTACAATTTTTATCATAATAAAAATTATCATATAACATATTTCAGATTTTTTTCATAAATTGCACTCTTATAATCAATGATGTTATGCAATGGGTAAAAAAGGAGGACCACACTCTATGGAGGTAGTAGTACATTCAATGTATGAATGGTAGTTTCTTTTTTCCTAACAGAAACAATGAATGTGGATTAATAGTTATTTCCTTATCATAATATACTTTTGAATAAAAAAATTATATACTATTTTATATTATAATGAGAAAAACAGATTTTGAAATGTATGATCAAATGGACAATAAGTTTGGAAGAATGAGTACTCACGCTAAAATCTATATATTATCCTTAGGGGATTCCTTAGAAATTGAGGTGTAAAGAAATTATAAAGGGAATATAGGATACCAGTAAATGAATAGGGTTATAATTAATAGATTCATTGCCCATTATTAGGTCTGAACTAAATTTTTTGAGGGTTCTTGAATGAATGGTTAGTTAACACATTTATAAGTATTAGAAATGATTTTTTTAAATATTTCGACTTAATAAAAATAGATAACATGATTCACATGTCAAAATACTAAAAAATGGATAATAATAGAGTGGGGTGATATAAAGTCTGTATTCCTTAATTATGTATATATTATTTTAAAAAACTATACTTTTGGATCCTTGGGGTTAATTTTATGTATAATGATGCTTAATATCATGTATCTATGTGTGTATAATGATTATGTATCTTTGGTTGTTATCAAAAGAAAATCTATTTATTTTTGGAGATTATGACTAGAAAACATTAGTAAGAACCCCATGATAATTCAATAAAAATGGATAACCTGTATTTAATATTTGGGAATCACATGTTAGGATATATTTATTTAATATAATACTATCACTCTATATTTATAGTGGATTTTTTATATTCTTATTAGATAATTTTTGAAGGACCCTAAATTTAATTTTTTCCTTTAATGATTATTTTTTTTAAATTGGAGAATCTTGATAACCAACAATATGATATGAAACATGATGATTTCACTAATGAGATGCCAAACCATATGGGAACAGGAGCTCAAAAAATAATGACATTACAAGCTCAATTGTATCATGTTTTGAATTATTATTTGAATCCGGTGAAAATCACTCCTATACGAATGATCATGTTATGATTTAATATAACAAGTAGGTGTGAAACATGAGAAATCCCATTATTCTGATATTTATTACAATAAGATGAACAATATAAAATATAAAATAGGGAATGAAATAATGTTACACGTCACCTCCCAATAAAAGAAAATTATTTTTGAAATCATCCACCGCCTCAAACTCTTGGGTGACATCCCCATCACCATGTTTTATTATACTTCCATTTGCCATCATCAACGTTAGATAGGGAAGGATCATCCACTTAATCAAGTCCCAATTTTGAATTTTCCAACTTTATGTCTTCACCTTGATGAACATTCCCAAATTCTATAGAAAACCCCTTTTTTATATGAACTGTTCAACTTTTTAATAAAGATAAGTTACCTTAACTGAGAACCATCAGGCATGTCTTCCATGCTACTTTGGTCATTCCTCTTTCCTTTCACGGCATCATACATTTTGGAGGAAGTGATTTCCTTCCATTAGTTGTCATTATGAGACTCAGATGTTGTCCATCCAACACTTTTCCCCATCGAAATTTTAGGTATAGTACCTTTTTGGTGGATACATAAAATATTTGAGTCAATCTCTGATTGTTTCTTATCCTTACGGCCAGAAGAATTATCTAGACTTCTCTCATGTCACAGTCGGTCATCAATATCAGCTTGCATAGTGGGTTCCCTTTTAGAATCACCATGGTCTGAATCCATTCCATCACATGATACATAGATGTCCCAATAAGTGTCAGACTTATACCCCTCAGGTATTCTTGCTGTATCCCCATACTTGTTCAACACCAAATCAGGATCAATCTCATTAATATACTTCTATTTCTAAGTCTTATCACCTACATTACTTACACTACCTATTGATCCTTGACACCCCGACGGCCCTACAAAATATTTCCAGGATATAATTGATGGCTCTCACACTAATTCATTAGCCCGGGTAACCTTTATTTTTCTAGGTGGTTCCATTTTCTTAACCTGGTAGTTTCACACATGTGAATAATAGGATACCAATTGGAAAATAACCTTGAAATAGTCACAAAAAGAAAGAACATATTCACACTCAAAACTAATCTCAATCCTCTTCCAATTGACCCCAAGGAAAGCATTTTTCTATAGAAGATTCATCGAATCAGTATCCAACATAACCCTTTCATAATAACTCATCTTGTAGTCAATGTTATTTTCATCTAACTTTATTGAAGAACCATTATAGGTGTCATTGTGATTGCGAATAAAAGGATTCCAAAATACCCTACCTAGGCCACGCATCTGCACCCATATTTGGGCATTGGTATGATTTTGATTAAGATTATCGAACCTGAGTTCCTAAGTAGAAATTCAAAAAACACATGGATTGAGATTATAAAAATTGAAATTCCATGAAGTTGAGTGCCAATGGTCAAATTAAAAAACTAGCTGAAAATATCTTTTACCAATTGGGATAACTTTTCATTCAGCAAAGTTCCATATCGTAGAGATATTTATCGTATGTTCATCGCAATTGAGAGTCTTATCGCGTTTTTTCATAATCAAATGACCAATTAGAGAGAATTGACAAAACTCTATCCTCTCCTTTAGTTCATCATGATCCAACTTGATAACATACCTCTCATCCTCATATTTCAAGGTCTGCGGATCAAGGGAGGTCGATGCCGGAGCATCATTACCCTTTAAAAGTTTCTCCGCAAAGATAAAACCCCAATTAATAGAGATTCTATGTAATGTAGGGGATTTTTTGATTCTATATAAAATGGACCAAGCATAAAAATGGAATTCCCCCGCTGAAAACATAGCTCTATCTCGTCTAGAAACATGATCCAATAAAACCACCTCACTATAAACTTGCACCAAAAAGTGACATGGGTGACACTCGAAATAGCCGACTACCCTTCTACATCCCCCACAATGACAAAAGTATAGAATCACCACTGTAGATCAACAAATTTAAAAAAAAAATGGAACCAAATGCCCAGATCTGGGAAGACCGAGCATCCATAGATAGATCTCTAGAACAAATGTGACGATCTGGCATCTTTCTTCCTCACGAAACAACTGGAAGCACAATCAATGTTGTATCACCATGGGAACAACCTCGCTATTCTCTTGATGAAACCCCTTATCACATATTATGGATTAAAAAATTATGTTACAAATGCCTCATATCTATAGTTGATTGTTTTGTGCCCTCATCTCATAACAATGGAGTAACTCCAATGAGGATATATTTTTATTCTCGCAGTGCTTAAAAGAAGGGAATGTCATGATGGAAGACTATAATTTTAATGGGGAAGCATATTAGTGGTAGAAACTAACAAAGAACATGTATTATAATATGTAAATTGATTACATTTATTGGGGAGGTTTCATGAAAATGATTTTTAATAAATAGTCTCTATGAACTCTCTATCTTATGATTGATTGGGTGTCCTTTAGATTGAATCCAAAGGAAGATGAGTCCATTGCAGTTTATGAGGAAGGATATATAAGGATTTCACCATACTCCTTTGGGATTTTATAACCACTAAAATCAATGGGGACACTTTTTTAATGGTTTAATGTCGAGTCAATGAAAACACTTGACAATTAGATTCTTTGAAGTCTATGAGGATATTTTCTGTTGATCTATTAATGGTGAGATGAAAATTGGAGAAACTTAGTGGTATATTGGGAATATAGATAAGAAGAATAATATAGTGTTTTATATAGAATGATCAATTGATAAATCCAATAATGGAAAGAAACTCCAGAATTCCATGTGTAAAAAGTGTGGTAAGAAGAATCCAAGTAACTATATAATGTGAACTAGAAGCTTATTAAAATGTTAAATAGGGGAATCAAATAATTACTAAATGAATATGAAGAATCCTTTTAATTTAGATGAATAATGGAAGGATCATATAAACACTTTTATTATAGTATAGAGATTTATGTTTAAGTAATATGGGTATATAAAATCCCATGCCCACTGGCCAATGTCATCAAAGAACATTAATGACAAAAACCTCAAAATAAAAAATGAATGTCACATGGTATCACTACATCTAATGTAGATCATGGGAATGATGTGGGGGTTGGTACAATGATTATTCATTCAATAATAGTGCACATAAAATTTGATTTTGGTTCAATGAATTCCTTCATATATTGCTTGTTTAGTAGAACTATTCAAACATCACATCGAAAATAGAGGTTGAGTTATCTATGAAATATAAAATCAAGAAATTGTCACATCTGTTTTATATAACTCCTCCCCCTCAATTGTTTGTGGGATTAACCTCCTATAAATTCTCCTCTAACATCCCTTGGTAGATTTTGATGCTCTATTAGGCATTGATTGTCTATCTTTATAAAAAGATAACATCAACTGTTAGGATAGGGAGATCACTCTTCACATCCTAAATCCACCTTCAATTTTGTTCATGTTTAATATGGTGTATGGATTTCTTTTAGAATTATAAACTCATGTGTAGATATTGTTTCAATACGGGAATGCATATTTGGTTCGAATGATTGAGATTAAGGATAGGATCACGCTTGAAGACATTCACGTTTTAAGGGACATTGCTGATGTATTCCTTGAAGAATTTCTTGGACTTCCTCATGTCTAAGAGGTTGAGTTATCCATTAAACATATAACTAGATCCCTAACCATATAAAATATTCCTTATAGATTTGACAATATTTCGTTGGAAGAACTATGGAAGCAATTATATGAGAATCATGTCATGGGTAGCATATGATTTAGTGCTTCACCATGCGGCACACTAAAACTATCAGTTAATAATAATGATGGGTACATGCTCCTATGAATTGATTATCATGATATCAAAGTAAATCACGATAAGATAAAATTAACCCATTCCATGGATCGATGACTTGATTGATCAACTATTTAGGGACATGTATTTCTCTAATGTAGACCTTTTGTTGAGATATCACTAATTAAATGTGATCAAAGAAGACATCCCCAATTCTACTATTCGAATGAGGTATGGATATAGTGATTTCATAGTGATTCCCTTATAATCACTAATTCTACAAAACATTTCATAGACTTAATTAATAGAGTCTTTAGATATTACCGTAACAAATTTCTCATAGTGTTTATATATGTTATTCTGATATAATGCAAGTGAAAGAATGATCACCGAGAGTATTTGAATACTATGATAAATGATTTTTGAAGGGATAAACTATATAACATGTAGTGTAAATGTTGTTTCTAGATGTAGGAAGTATCATTCTTCATGTATATTATCACTGGTAAAGGGATATATATGGATCCCTATAAGAAAATGAAACTGAGAAGTGTAAAAAACTAGTATTTTTACTGGAGATCCGTAGATTCTGTGGTTCGACTAGATATTACCGATGAATTTTGGGAAACTTATCTTGATTATAAAAACAACATACCATTCTAAATTAGAAGGTTGAAAAGTTTTTATAGACCCGGGAATGTTAATACTACTTCAAAGAGTTGAATAAGATGACTATCACTGCAACAACAATTACACTACACATATGTAGGGAATTAGTTGTGGAATATAATGATGAATCAGGGGAGGTATTAGGATATATAATAATTAAAAATAGTCATTTAAAAGAATAATCCTAAAAAAATCTTAAATTTCATGAGCAAAATTATCCCTCACAAGAATTAGAGTTGACGGCTGTGAACTTCCTGATGAAAATCACATTTATTATATATTTGGGGATTAGTGTGAGATATATACTTATCATAGGAACCTACAATATATATTCACATAGAAGGATATTAATATTATATAGAGTAAGATATCATTAATGATCATGAATTATCAATCAACTACCATTGTAGTAAATCAAATAGAGTGGTCATTCCTCTAATTTCAAAGGATCTTAAAACATTATCAATGAAGCGAATTTAGAAGGTTAAAATCTTTTTAGGCTTAAAAAGGAGGGAATTTAAATCATAAGGGAATGAACATCATCATTCCATTGAAAAATGATTTCATAACCATCCCTTATGGGTAAGAAAAAGGATGATCAATGAATTGACTTGGAAATTCATATTGAGGTAAATCTAATTTTAGTATTGAAGAGGAATGGGTCATGCGATTTTGGATAAGAAAATGTATACCATCAAATCCCGATATGAATAGGGTGATTTGGAATAATTCACATGGCTCAACCTTCTCCATAAAACCAAGGGGAACAAAGATGTATTAATATCTTTGATAGAATTATATCTAGGGAAATATGAAGAAGGATATCCCAAAAAATATGTTAAAGTGCTTCATATTTCAGAATGTGATGGATGAGTAAAAAATTTATAAGGGAAAGATGAAACCATTTCATATATGTAAATATAAATGGAAAAACCTCAAAATGGACCTTTTCATTGGAATTAAAAAGACACCCACTGGAAATAATTATATACCTAATATCATGGATCATCTTATAAAGACAACTCACATAATTGAAATTTTTTCGGAATTATAACTCGATCAACTTTCATTGATATACATAATAGTAGTAGAATGTTGTCAGGTAGTTAAATTATAAATTATATATGATAGAGATCCAATATATACCTGCAATTTTAGAAATAGTCTCCAACATGATCTAAACACTATTTTGATGTTTAGAAAAACATGTCATCATCAAATTGATGGCCATTCTCAGTGGACCGTTCATATGTTAAAAGATTTTTCGAGAGCTTGATAAATGGGCTTTAATGGGGGTGATCAACATCTTTCACATTTCATGTTCTCTTACAACAATAGTTTCCAATTATGCATCCAAATTTCTCCATATGAAGACCTTCATGGGAAGAGATGTAGAACACATACATGTTGGGATTAAGTTCGTGAACGTAAGATGTTTGGACTTGAAATGGTAGAGAAATTCTAGAAAAGGTGAAGATCATTCAGAAGCACACAAGTCATCCCAAATTCAATAGAAGATATATGCATATAATCGTTAATGAAAAATATAGTTTGATGAAGGATATAAGGTATTCCTCTACATATCTCTATACAGGAAAGTCATAATATTTAGGACGAAAAGAAAGAAAATTCCCAGTAACATCATCTTCTTTGATATTATTGATGACATAAGAGTTTTGTCATATCAACTAGCACTTTCACCAACTATGTCTTAATAACATGATGTATTCCACATATCACTCCTAAGAAAATACATACTAGATCCCAAAAATGGACTAAATTCATAGGTTGTACAACTAGAAAATGATCTCATATATGAGGATTATCTAGTGATGATCATGTAAAGTACATATAATTTTATATTTAACAATACCATTCACATGGTTAATGTACTATAGAGGAACCACAAATACAAAGAGGCGGCATGATAATTGGAGGAAGAGATGAAGGAGAATTACCCTTTCCTTCTTTCACCTACATAAGTAAAATGAAATTTTTTGTGAAAAGTTTTATAAAGGTTGAATGATGTAACACCCTAATATTTTTTATTAAATATTTCACTATAAATAATTTAATTTCTTTTGTATCATTTGTTTCATCCAACACCAAGTTTTAAAGAACAGGGATATTCTATTAAAATATTATTATTTTAAAATGAGCATTATAAACACAATGATAGATTATTATGAATGATTATGTATAACCATATTATGATATATATAAATTTATAATTTCTTGGTTAATAAATATTAATTTTTTAGAAAATTCAATTTATTTTTTTAAAAAATATTCATTAGATATCAATTTCATTACATTCTATGAGAAAATAAATCTAAATAATTTTAACATATTATAAAAATCATATATAAAAAATATATTTCATTTATAAATTATTCATGTCAAAATTATCGTAGGATAAATATTTTACAATTTACTAAAGGGTTTTAATGTTTATTGAATAATGAAAATAAATGATTTACATTGAAAAATGTGTTTTTTATGAATTTATGAGGTAAAATTATATTTTGGTTTAGTTTGAAACATTTATTACATAAAATTTATGATAGATAATATAATTTTTCCTTAATTTATTTTATAAATGAATTTACTATAAAAAAAATTATACATAAAAATGCCATTTAAAAAAACAAAATTCATACAATTTTCCTGGTTAAAATTTATTGTAAACTTTAAAATATTTTTTTTTATTTTAATTTTTTTTTCATGTTTAGAATACTGAGGAAAATATTTATTAAATAAAACCCTTTTATGTGTTGTCACTATTAATAGTAACCATAGTAAATTTTTGACCACAGTAGTGGGTAAATGAGGTAATTAAGTGTAAAAATTAAAAGATATAGAGTGTAAAATAACTTAAAAACTTAAAAAAAATTATTTTATGAGTAATTTTAGTCTTTAATCATTAAATGTATTTAATATGATCATTTTATTCTATTTAGATATTATTATATCATTTATAATATTTTCTTTAAAGAAAAGTTAAAAATTTCATATTTTTTAAATAAATATAACATTTTTATAAAGTCTTTATCTATATGAATTTTTTGTAACAAATTACTATTTTCATAGATAAAATATTTATTTTCATTTTTTTATTTATTTTATATTTTAATAGAAGAAGTAATTACCATAAATTCATTGAGAACAATGATTCAATAATTATTAAATTATTTTAAAAATCAAAACAATTATATTAAAAATATTAAAATAAATATAATTTATGTTATTTAAGGTGATAAAAAAATTATATATATGAACATAACAAGTTTATAATATAATAAAATAATATTTTATAATTTAACTTCTTTTTTTGGATGTTTTAAAAGTCAATTTAATGAACAATATAAATTATAAAAACAATGATACTTTAGGGGATTAATATTTTAATATTTTTTTTAAATATAATAAATATATTAAATAACAAAATAATTAAATATGATATGATATAAAATTTCATCCCCTATGAATTAATATGAAATTTGGAAGCTTTTTTATATATAATAGTGTTATTGTATTTTAAAATTTTGGGGGATTCCAAAATTACCCCAACTCTAACCCTTATAAATACCTCCACTAACTACCCATTATCCTCACACATTATAAGTCTTGATGGTTGAGAAATCATTATAAAACACATTCCTCCCTAGTATAACCATTTCTAAGTGCTGATGGTCTCAAAAAACTCCACTTCAATGCTTTTCAAGTGGGTTTTTAAGGAGGTGATATTCAAGAGGTTACATTCTCAACGTACCTCGTTTTATTTCATTTCATCTTCTACCTTCACCAAAATAATCCCATACATTAATTAAAAAAGAAAATAATATAATTTATATAATATAATTATATATATATAAATAAATTTCATCTATATATCCTTTTTTCTCATAACTTATTCTTCAATGAAAAGAAACCATTACCCATATTATGGAAGTTAACTGTCTTTGTGGAAACAAGTTTTCATTTTCCATTACAACCTTCAAGGATTCTCACAACTATTTCTATTGTAAAATAATATTTTAAAGAGTATATTATATCGCATTCAAGGTTTTGAAACTAATATATATAAATAATAAGAAATAAATTGAAACTAATGTGTGATGGATGAAATCTAACCAAAATAACATAAACATTTATCCTTACGGGTTTATCAAATGAATCATCCTAATATAAAACTAAAATGATATATGTGACCATTTAAAATTCTGAAATTATATGAATAATATTAAATCTTAATTCTATAATGGTATTCCAATTCAAAAATTACTTCCATAATTACACCTAAGTGAACCAACCACAAAACCATGAAACAAACACTCCCTGAATTATGAAACTGTACATTATGACTCATTAAATTGTAATAAATAAATTTTATTAAATTTTATTAATTAAAATAACTCTGTAATATGTTTTAGAATAATAAATTAATGAATGTATTCTTAATATAAAGGTTATTAATTTTCTAGTATTGAATGAACTGAGCCATAATGTAAGGGATATCTAGGAACCTCTATATTTCATTTGGGTTATGCTTTCTCTCTATTTTCCTCATTTTTCAATTAAATATTAATATATACTTATCATATTTTTTATATATACTGAACATATGTAGGTCTCTCAATTAACCTTTCATTTTTTTGGAACTAATTTTTTTAAAGGGTTCCCTTTTTAACTCTTCTTGATAACCATACCCAATTTAAAAGAACATCTCTATTTCATACCCATTTTCAAGTACACTGCATAAAATGATTTAAAAATACCATATTTTTCAAACATCACACAATTTATCACTAAAAAACTATTTTAGTTCATTTCTATTCTTTTGAAAACAATATTTCCATCATCCTCTCTAAAAACTCTTTATTATTTTCCCTAAAATTTCACTTAAGTAGAACATTTCAAATGGTACCTAACCGCAGTTTTTCCAGTTTTCAGTCATGTTGGACACCATTATTCATGATCTATTATTATTTTTCCATTATCAATGTACAATAATTATTTATATCCCTTCTTTCATGGATAAAATTATTGTATACCCATTTTTTGTTCCTTATGATAAGATTATTATACCGATTTCGTTCAATGGGTAACCCTTATGTTTATTCTTAATTTTTGATGCATTATGTGTCACACATATGAAAGAACATGTTGCTATGGGTGTTTCCAAATAGTAATCTAATGCATTAGGTAATGTATTAATCTCATGAGAGCTTATTAATGTGATTAGAGAGTAAGGTAATCTATTATAGGACATTATCCACCACGTGATATAGTCATTCTAATTATCATTGACTCATGTTTCTTTCATGATATATGTTTCTTCCATATTATTTTATTTACATGGTCCTATGTTTCCTTCATCTATAAGATATTATTCAATTTGTTTTTAATGGTCCATTCCATTTATGTTATCTTGTTATGCCTTCTACCTCATGTGATATGCTTCATTTCAATGTTTATTCCCTTACTATGTTTTTAGTTCATAAATTTATCTATGTATTCACCGTGTTATCCAATGCTATTTTTTGAGATCAAAGAGAGTTGTAATATCATTATTATATTAAAAAAAATACATTATTCTAGAATAATGATTTGTAATTATGTACCTAGTAATCTATATACATTATACTTTTCAATCATTGGTTTTTATTTTATGGATAATTATTCTCTTATATAATTTAATAATATGTATAAATGGGTTTGTTATATATAGTCTTTCAATGTAATAACTCCCCACCTACTATTGGAAGAAGCTTGATTCATATGAATAGCGAGCATGACCCTTCTCTCCGGAGGCATCTCCATATGCTCTTATATGGAAATCCTGAACTATATCTATGTCCCAACATCATGGGGCCACCATATCCTAAGAATGTAAGTAGTTAAAACTGTTGAAACCCTCTTGTCATGTCTACTATAGTAAGGGAATGTTTTGGGGATCCCTACAATGTATTTCTAATACATTAGAAACCCTCAAAAAACTATGTGTCGGTCCCCCAAACGGGAATTGTATGATGGATTGTAGGTGGAACTACTGATGGGTTAAGACCCACCAATTTAGGATAATGGTTGTCGCCACCTTCGTGAACTCAAAAAATACCATCTTATATGAATATATATTTAATTTCCATGAATATTCATTAGAACTCGATAGAAAGAGAAAAGAATTCTCATGAAAAATGATTATTGTTAGGGTTTACTACTAAACCATACAAACCCATCTACCCAAGAACTAAGGTCAGGGTATTAGTTGTGTAACATGTTTTAACCATATGGGTTCCTGAATGTGATGTTTACAATATATATTATATAGTAAAATTAACAGTATTTTTTAATTGTAACCCAAATATTATTGTAACAAATTACCTTTAACTTTCAAACTCAAAAATTCTATGATGATCTTATATACATATCTATATATTTATTTATCAAGGTCATGTTATTTGTGCCTTACAATACCATGTTATAAATCCATATACTTTATAAGTTTCAATTTTTACTTCATATTACTATAACCAAACTTGTTAGATCGTTCAATTATATCGATCTACATTACCAATTTAGAAAGGCACACACTATCTTTAAATTAAAACTGAAATCTATGTGATTTTGACCAATTAACGTTTCACCTCATTTGACCTATGTTTTGTAGGTCAATATCATTAATATTTTATAATTAAGGTACCACAATCATGATTTTTGGAACAACACCATTTAGGTTTAGGTAGACAATTTAATTAATCTAATTATGTCAATCCACTATAAAATTTGATCTTATCATACTTATAAATGTTAATGAGAATGAAATTTGTAGAAAGAAATGATCATTGTATGTACACATTACATGGAATAATTAATGAAATATCAACACTCTAGTTCTTATAATGATTAATAAGACATTTCCCCCTTGTCATACATTGCCACGACAAAAGGTAAAATCCCCAATATAAATAAATTCCAAAATTCTTGTGTGTCACCCATTGGTGGGATCGGTACAACCATATCATGCATAATTCATAACATCAATGTACCATCCCAAGAAACTTGGTTTCCCCCCAATATGGACCAGATAATCTCAAGAACATGATTAATAGAAAATTCCAACACATTCTTAGTCTTCTGTATACCAAACCAAAATAGTAAGACAAAATTAAAACAAATTTTCTCATATCACTTTGTGACATATTAGGCTCAGTTTACTCTTGAGTAACGAAACCCAGTTAGAAACATGACCTCATGTGCTTCTCTATATATTCCAAAGTCTACTGACTAGAAGTGAGGGTATAATTGGTATATTTTAGATACTATACTTTCATGGTCATATTGGTACACAGACAAATATTATTGAATAGATAAATTACATACTCATAATAACATGCTATTTTATTCACTTATTTAATTATTTCCATTACATTTTCCTTTATAAATGATAATGGATTACATGAGGTGTCATACAACTAAAGGGTTAAATCACATTTAATAAGGTAGGGGAACATGCTTTCCATAGCATGATGAACAATTTCTCCCATTAAAATAATGTTCCTTAAAGTTGGTTGAAAAAAACTGCATGTATGGTTTTTTGGTACATATTATTAAAATAAGGAATATAATTTTAATAATGGATAACCCAAGGGGTGTCTCATGTTGTGGTTATTTACCTCCAATGTTAATTGAGGGTGTATTTAGGAAATTGGGTGATGAATTAGGAAACTAATTTAAGGTATATTGATTACAGGGTCAAAGAATGTGTAAAATGAATTCATAACCCAATTAATACATATAAAAACCATGATACCTATGGGAAAGTTATGTAATAACAACCTTTTAGTGGTTGATGATCCCTACTCAACAATTAGCTTTCTATTTGGACTAGAGAAGAAATAAATAAAAAAATTGACAAAATCCTTGAATGTAAGTCATATTATCTCATATTGAAATAACACAACTGATGGAGAGATCAATATTGAAATGAATGTAATGGATCATTTTTCATATGGTTGGATAAAAATGTGACAAACAATGGTTCGATTGGAGTTCTATTAAAGGATTGGGTTCAATAACTACGTTGAGGTGGATGAATATCTAAAAACATATGATGAGATATAAGGGGATAGATACTAAATATAGTGTCAAAGGTTATAAGTTTGCAATGGAAAATTATAATTTAAACCTTTTTGAAAGGGGATATTGTTTGGTCATAGCCTTGAACACACTATATACTAGCCATGCATAATATTTGTCCCTGTGAACCACCTCCTAACTTGGTTAGGGACATGGTTTGACTAACTATATTCTGATTGTGTATTTTATCTCTCTAGTATGTCTACAATTTCATATATAGTATTAAACCAACCTTTAATAGTTTTTCATAACATAAAGCTTCACTTTTTGGCCACATGGTTACTACTAACTGTGTGCTGACCATTTAGACCATCAGTTTCCTCAAAAAACTAGATCTTTGGGATCGAAACAATTCTATAATGCATATGAACCATTAATCAAGCCCTCAGTTACTAAAATTATCATTAAAATTATTATGTAAACAATTAATTAAATTATCAATGCATCATAATAAATGTTTTGATCTTACACTCTTCCCACATATTTGACAAGAATGATATTGAATCTTCCAACCTTCATCTTCTAAATTCCACAAAAAACTATGGAACTCCATCAATCTCTTCTTTGACATTTCAAGAAACTAAACCTAGACCTATTTTCTAATTATAATTCTTAAAATCGTGTTTGGAATAATAAAAATAATCCTACCACATCTATTATCACATTAGATTGATCATGGGGATAATATATATATTAAACATTGAATCCATTGTCATAATAATTCCTTTAGGATTCATCTAATACAAAAACCAAAAGGATTTATAATGATTGTTGAAAATATAATATAATTGTTTTAATATAATTACATGATTAAATAAACCTCAAAGTGTCTTACTATTTGAAATTTTTACATAATTGTTTCAACTTAAATGCCTTTTTGTTCACTAACTTTTTCTTTATATTAGTTTCTTTCATGTTCCTTAACCAAATTAATTATATAAATAAAGAAAAAAATTACACCATAATAGATTATAAATAAATTATTATTAACCAAATCATGTCCTCTATGAGTTACTTGGTAGATGGTCTATCTTAGGCCCACTGATCATGAACCCAAGTAAAGATTTAGTTAATACTCACCCATCAGTTTTCAAGGTGATTACACCGATGTTCATATGGTCAAATGTTTCAGAAAATTTATTATATAAATATAAGGATTTAAATTATAGTAAAAAATTATAATTCTATATTTACCAAAACATCATAATGTTATCCTACACATAGACTCAATATTAGGTTTTTCACTAATCTTCCCTGAACCTAATTCCAAAAATAAAAAATACGCACTCTAAAAAATTACATAACCTAAAATTGAAACCAATACTATAACCAAAAAAGAAACATTTATTTATTTTACATCATTTCTATTATTTAAATATTATCTCACATAATAATCTCACAATTACATCAATGAAGGATTTATTCTCATAAAAGACATGTTATATAAGAAAATTTTCTAAAACAACTGTGAACAATCAACCCAAATTGGGACACACTAAACCCCACTCTATAATTTATATACGCTATAATAATATTCATAACTTAGGATGTAGAAATGTAATAAATAGTTGTCCTGGAATGTTTAATAAGTGAAAATATCTCACAATGACATCATGGGTTAGAACATAATCATATGATAATAGATGATCTACGAAAATATATCTTATATATAATAACATTAATCCATAATAATTATCTATGAGTCATGATATAAGAAAATGTATAATCAATCATATAACATTTCCTGAAAATTTTGGAAAATTAAGGTAATAAAAATGGTCTATTGAGTATAATCATAGAAATATGGCATGGAAATGTGACATGCTCTTGATATATATCATAATAATGATATTTATAATAAACACACACATTATGAATCATAATATTGTTAGAATATCCCATATCACTCACTATTTCATTTATAAACATATAGAAGAAGACCCACCCTTCATTTTGTGAGCATATTAATTATGTCCAACCCATATGATTATGATCATATCCAAAACCCTTGCGCTGAATTATCTCAAGACATATAAAACATTAACAATTGCATTGAATGTGACATAGGATCCCACTCATATTCATCCATACATATTTTCTCTATAATATATCAATCACTGACTATATTATAAAACCTCATTGCAATAGGATTAGTTTTATACATCATGTTATAAAGAACCCAGTGAAAAAAATTGTGTTCCTGTTATTTCAAAATGGAAACCATAATATTTATATGAAGAATATTCAAGTTTTATACCCAAAACATACTCACCACAAAGGGGTTTTTATAAGATATTTTATAGTGTGAATTATGAAAAATAATTTCCAAATAAATAAAGAATCTTATTGTTATGAGGAATATGTAATTAAAATCGTAAAATATTTTTTTAGCAAAGTTTCCTTCAAATATATACTTTCAAGTCACAATGAAAATTTATTATAAAAAAGGTAATGAAAAATTTTTGAAAAAAAAAATAAATTTCAAAAAATAAAATAAAAAATAGATCCTTGAAATGATATAATTTTCATCATATGGGTATGCGTTGTGAATGAAAAAATATTTTCTTATGAATTGATGGAAACCATTTTTAATTTTTGTTGGAATGAATTTGTTAAAAAATCACATTATAAAGAGAGTATAAATCTGTTTTCAAATAGGATAGGGAAAATATGGATTTCACATGAGATAGAATATAATTTCATTTCCGATTTTAAAGGTGAAAATTTATCGGAACATAAAATATGGAAATTGAGGGGAACTTATGATTAAAAATAATTGGAGTTATTCTCAAAATGATATACTTATTTTGAATAAAATTTTATCCTGGTAAATGATATGAATTAAAATGACATTTTAAACTAGATATTAAGATATTTATAATGATATAAACACAAACTATATAGGAATACAACCTTGGAAGAATTATGTTTAATAGGAAACATTAGATCTCAATGGAGGGAGTTGAGTAAACAAAAACCATTACAACATTTGTATCTTTTCAATTAATATAAATATTAAATTAGTTCATGGAATTTCCATTTAAAAAAACATAATTTAATTAATACGGTATGATATATTCTTTAGATATTATATAAACCATTTTAAATAAAACATTTTTTATAATTGGAAAAATTTTATAAGGGGTGAAAATTTGAGACAACAAAACCATAACTTGTTTAATTACATCCTCTAATGCTCACTAAAATATTAATAAAAAAATAAAAAATTATTAATATCATATTTAAAAAAATCATCATCATAAAAATTTTCATTTATGATACTCATTTGTAATCAATCATTTTGTGTACATTTAATAATTACTATATATTTTCAATATGAAGTGCGAGTAACCATGATCGATTTGAACTACAATAGTCATACTATTTATTATATTCATTATTATCCAAAAGTTCATAATTTTTATATTATTGAAGATATAGTAATTAATTATTTATAATAACTTTTAAAGGTATAATTTCATTTTATGGTATTTTATCATGTTCCTTGAAGATGAACTTGGTAACGAGCATGTTTCAGGAATTATTAAAAAACTAATAATGGTATATTAATGAATAAGATTAATTTTTTCATTACTGTTTCCAAACCAAAATGAAATATTAATTTTTTATTTATATCATGTATTATTAAAAAATAGTTTCTCAATTCTACCAATGATATTATTTTATATAATTTTTCTAATCGGTGGTTAAACCTACAAAAACATAAACATAGTATTATTAGTAGAAGATTATGATTATGAAAGTGGTTTATTTTGGATTCTAGTAACTATTGTAATATAATAATTTTATGATTTATATTACTTTTAGGTGATGAATCTTATTTTAAGGGATTTTAATAAGTTATAATGTAACTACATAATAAAAGAAATATGTTACATGATTGAGGTGGTAGTCCTCAAAATACATTGTTAACATTTTAATTCATAAATAAATGATATGGGAAGAAGTTGGATTACAATTTTTATCATAATAAAAATTATTATATTACTTATTTCATATTTTTTTCATCAATTTATCTTTTATAATCACTGATGTTATTCAATGGTGGGAAAAGGAGGACCACACTCTATGGATGCAGTAGTACATACAATGCATGAAGGGATGTTTCTTTTTTCTAGACAGAAAAGATGAAAGTTAATTAACATTTATTTTTTTATCATAATAAACTTTTGAATAAATAATTAAATAATTTTTTATATTGGAATGATAAAAACATATTTTGAAAAGTATGATTGAATGGAAAATAATATAGGAAGAATGAGTACTCATGTAGAAATCTACATGTTATCCTTAGAGGATTCCTTAAAAATTAAGGTGTAATGAAATTATTGTAGGATTATAGGATACCAATAAATGAATAGGGTTATAATTTAATGATACATTGTCGATTATTATTTCTAAACTAAATTTTTTGAGTGGTCTTGAATGGATGGTGAGATACCCCATTTATAAGTAGTGGAAATGAATTTTTTTTTGCAAATATTTTAACTTAATTAAAATAGATAACATGATTCACATGTCAAAAACTAAAAAATGGATAATAATGGCGTTGGGGTGATATAAGGTATGTATTTCTTAATCCATTAATTTTCACATTTGTTTTTAATAATTTTATAATTCATTACTCATAGAATTTTAACTTTTTATGATTTTTTGTGTTTTCATTGTAACTAGTCTCTAATTAGGTAAATATATTTTTTCTCCCCAAATTTACCATTATTACTTAATTATTAACTAATAATTCAGAATATGAAATCAGTTTTATTCAATAAAGTTTTAGTATTTAGGTAAACCATATTTTAACATTTGTGCATGTAGCGAGTTAACCCATTTCTAGAAATATTTTATTTTTTTGTTATAATTTTTATGTCGGGTAAAATTATTAATAAAAATTATTCTAATGATAAAATTTTGATTACTACCATAAAAAATATTTTGTTTTTCTTTTAAATAAATACAACAAAAATTTAACAAAATAATATTTATTTAAAATGAAATATCTAGAATACTTTTTGTTTGACAATATTACCTAAGTCAATGAAATTTTAATCACATGATTTATAAATAATACATAATATTTTAAAAACGCGTAATTGAAAATCCATAAAAAAGATTGAATTATTTATAAATTTATATTCCAATATTTTCATTGGATAATTTCATAATTTTTTTTAAAAAATGTATATTTTTACTATTCACAATCTGATTCATTTTGTTTAGAAAAATCCAAGAAAAATTATGAAGTTAATATTATTATTTTAATTCCAAATTTTTTATAATATTATTAAATTTTAATTATAAATATAATAAAATTATCTTTCTTGTGAAAATAATAAATATAAAAAATGATTTTAGTAAAAAATTATCGTTTTAAAGGTGAAGTGTTTTTAATTCCATTTCTTATAAATAGCCAATTTAAAATATTTTATTATAAGATTTCATATATAATAATTTTATAAAATTGGTCAAATTTATTAATTTATATAAAATATTAAAAATAATAATAAAGGAATTCATTTAAAAAATATACTCATTTATTATGGGCACCATAACAAAATACCATTAAATTTAATTATTTAAATAATAAATTATAATTTTAATAATCCTTTGAAATTAGTCTATTTCTTTCAATTTTATATTTATATAATATCATAATGAAATAATAATATTAATAATTATTATACTTAATGAATATTTATATATTATATTTTAATGGTATATTTTCATTTCATTATTTATTTTTTATAAAAATTATTTATTTAAATCTTCGATTATCGAAACATAACTTTAGTGTACATTTTGGATATTTTCATATTCAATGATAGTATTATTAAAGAACTTATTTTCTGTGACCATATTACATAAAGTGTATTTCATTCCTATATATTGTCTTGTTAGAATAATGCATTCCATTCTCACATCTTATCCCATAAATCTAATTTCCATGGTATTCATTTTTCGATCTTACTATATTCTATGTCCTTTTGTGATGTTCTTACACATTATAAATTTTATTTAGATTTATTTGATTCTCAAGGTTGCACATGACTAAAGATAACTCTAACTGTGGATAATTTTATTAATTTATATATATTTTCTTCTTTAAATTTATTCAGTTTTAATTGATGTAATAATATATTTTAAGTAAAAATAGATTTTGATTAGTATTCAGTATCATGTGAATTGTTTGAAAATTTTATCATTTAAAAATATTGTTTTAGTTTAATTATTATCTTTTATAAATTTTTACCTATATTTTCTGAATTCCTATGAACAAAATAATATGTTTAATTATAATTATATAGTTTATGCAATGAAAATGAATCCTCGAAATAATGAAAATATATTCTCTCCCTTATATACATTATTACTTCATGATTATAATTAATACTAATTGAGGAAATATATAAGGATTTCATTAAGTTAATATTTACTGATGATATAATTTATAGTGTGATATCAATCATACAAACATATGAAATATATTTTTTCTTCATAATATTCTAATCTATAATATTGAATTTTTTCTTCCTACTATTTGACTCAATAGTCCATATTTAATCATTATGATGACCCAAATTATATAATTTTCAAATAAATTGAGTCCATAATAATTATTTCATTCATAGACAATCACTGGATGATATTAAATGTAATTTTTTAATTCTAAATTTTTTTTACCATTATGTTGAAAGAAAAATTCATTCCCAAAATCACATTAAATTTATCAAATTGTAAGTAAATAAGTCATTCATGATCTATAATTCCAAAAAACCTTTGATAATGTTTATATATCATGGATATAATAATTATACCACAAGGTTTTTTAGTTTGGATGTTAATTGTCAGTGAAATCATACATAAAATAAGAAATATAAAAATCTAGAGTGATGAATATGTGAACATTACACCACTTATGTCACACTATAAAATTCAATATTTCTAGTTTCATAGGGATTTCATTTATCACCTGATGTTGATGGTTGTTTGTTTAGATTGAAATATACATCCTTTGTATTATCATACTTGTTTAAACAGTTCCCCAATTCCACACATATAAAACATTGAATTGTTAAAAAATAAATAAGAGGAATATTATTTTTCTCAATAGAATCAGTTGAACTCTTCCTTTTTCCAATGAAGTCTATTTATAAATCCAATCCATTAAAAAATATAAAAAATCTTCTAATTCCCAAGAGACAATACACTTGGCGCCTCTTCACATATATTTCACATGAAGAATATTAAAAAATCATTCCATCAACCTCATTATTACTAGAACATTCATGAGACATCATGCTTCTCTTCATTGGTGTGTTTAGAGACTCAATTAATTCCATAATAGTATGAAACATTTATGGTATCTGGTTTAGCATAATCACAATATTTCCCACTCCAACTCTTATATCATAATATTTCTTATGAGGACAATATCAATATTATATAGGGAAGCCAATTGTAACATGGTTAATTTACGATTCATCCCATAATAATGCAAAAAACAGTTATTAGGTGTGATTTACACCAAAATATAATTATTTTAAGTAAATTACCTAGAATATTTTGTATCAAAATTTCATACTGTGTGAAAATGTTTACATTAAATTTTAGTTCAACCTCAATCAGTTTAGTTTATTTTTTATTATGTTAGTTTCTCTCATATTTATTATCCTAATTAATTAAAGTAATTAAGAAATAAATTGTTCACAATAGGTTTTAAAGAGACTACAATTGATAATTTTGTATCCCTCATGAGTTTCTATATATTGATGTAGTGTTAAGCCCACTAATCATTCACTAGATTAATTACAGAGTTGATTCACAAGTAGATTATTTGGGTGATTACTCCTATGTTCATCTATGTCATTGGAGAAACCACTTTCCAGTATCTATAAAGAGATATAATTATTAAGAAACCTATAGAATCCCTAATTTATAAAAATTTATAGTTCTTATCCTAAACATATACTCATCTTTATTTTTTTCTCTATTTTTCTCTAAGAAAAATCAATAAATAACAAAACAAGTCTAGAAAAAATATAAATCCCACATGGAAACTAAATATAGAGATTCTAAATAAAAGAAACATTAATTATAGGTGATTTTCATAATATAAAAACTAAATCACATAAAATAATTCCACAATACTAGGATTGGATAGTTTGGTATCATTGAGGACATGCTATGCAATGAACACATTCAATAAAACTTGAGATCGTTCATCCATAGTTGGGTTATACTATACACATATATAAATTTAACATTAGCTATAATCATATTAATTATCAGAGGAAACAAGAATATAATAAAGGGATGAGCTCAAAATTTTATTAATAGAAAACATATAATCATCTAAAAAAGGTTTATATTATAAGAAAAAGATTGTAAATAAGAATGGGAGAAACAACTTATTCGGTTAAACACAAAACCATAATAAGTATCCACAAGTCCTAATAGATGAAAATGTAAGAGTGAAAGTATTCCATGGGAAAATATTATTGAATTTTTAGGTAACAATATCGATCTATAGAGCATAATCATAGGAATATGGAATTTAATAGTGACTAACACTTGAGACATTGAATAAGAGTGATCTTTGGAAAAAACATATTCATATGGTATCATATTATTTTGGTCTCATCAAACAAGGAAAATTATTTAGTTTAATATTATACCAATAAAGGACCGTCATTTAGTTTTTGATCATATCCAATAATTCACATCCATTTGTTTCTTATCATATCTAATAAGGGTCACACTACGTTATATCTACAGATCTAAAGCATTATATAATAATCCGGGCGTCAAATAAGACCCCACCCATCTTTATCAATACATATATGTGCCATAATAAATAAATAATTCTACAAATTATAAAACCCCATCGGAATAAAATGGGTTTTATACATCACATCGTAAATTACCCATGCATAGAAAAATAAGTTTTATGACAATTCACACTCATAACACCAAAATATACCTCAAGAATTCAAATGGTTGGAATCCAAAAATAAATCATTAAAAATTGTATTTAATATGAACATTAAAAATGGGATTTATGAAAAAGAGTTTTCCGGGAAATAATTCCATTTAATTTAAAGAGGAAAATGTTAGTGTAACTATAAAACTGTTTTAGAAGAAAAAAAATAAAATTTTCATAAAATAATTATTCCTATATACCATTCAAGAGTCATTTTTAAAAAATTACAGTCAAAAAAGTATTAAAAAAATGGATTTCAAAAAACCATACTTGAAAATATGTTAGGATTATCGAAATAATGTGGGGTGAGGAAGATTAAAAAATTTATTATAAAAGGATGTAAAAATGTTTTTTTATATTTTTAAAGTACTTTTTTGATAACCCACATCATAAAAATGTAAAATCATACATTTAAAAATATTATAGGGGAAATATTGAGTAATAATTAGATAATTAAATTAGGTATCCAATTATAATTTTAATCATTGGTGCGAATATAAATTTTGGAAAATGATGGGAATTTTCCTCAAAGATAATGTGAATTATTCTAAACAATGATATGTTTTTTTAAGAGGAATATTTATCAAGATAAAAAATAATAATTAAAAATTAATTTTCCACTATAGATGAAAAAAATATTCCATTAAATAACACATTTGTTGTAATTAACCATTCTTGTTTGGAAAATGTTTAAGAGGAATCCGTAGAACTCAAAAGAGGGAGTTTATTTTACAAAATACTTATAACATTTGTATCATTTGAAAAAAATTAAAATTAAAGTGATAATATGATGTGGCTCTTAAAAGATAATAAATTATGTTAATATGGTAAAATTAAATAATAATTAATTCGATACACTAATCTAATTAAAATGTAGTTTATAATTGGATGTATCTTAAGGGGAGAAATTTTTACAAAAAAAACTCTTACAATTTATCATGAATTCAATAAACGCACATTAAAAACCTAAGTAAAAAAATATAACAATATCAATCCATTAATTAATAATATTATTCATAAATATTTCTATTTATATTCCTAATTTATAATCACTATCTATTTTTATATTGATTATTTATTATCAATTTCTAATATCTGGTGTGGGTAACATTGATTGTTTTCAACTAGGCATTATCAATATGTGTTCCTCTTTAATGTACATCATTATTAGATCATAGAAGGTACTTTATTTGATAATTTATATTTAATTTTAGTTATATAATATCATTCAGTGAGATTTTTAGTTATTTTTATTGAATCTAAAATCAGTAATGAGCATGTTTTGGTTATTTTTAATAAACCAGTTGTGGTATATTAGTTATATTTTTTAATTTTATTACTATAATTTAGTACAAAAATAAATTTATTATTTATATCATATATTACCATTAATTATGTTTTTATAGTCATCTAAGGCATTATTTTAATAAATTTTTTATATATGTTGTAAGACCGACCCAAACATGAACAATATTTAATTAAATGATGATCATGATTTTGAAAGTGGATTATTTAGAACAATATCATTATTAAATTAGATTAATGATATTATTTATGTACTTTTAAGGTGGTGATTCATATTTTATGAGATATTCTTAAAAAATAAATATAATATATAAAAATTGAGATGTGTTACTTTATGGAGGCAGTTGTCCGTACCACCCTTGGTTAACAATTATATATCTTAATGAATGAGATGAAAATTAGGGGTATTATAATTTTTATCATCATAATAATAATTATATTAAATTAATAATATCAATTCTTCAATTTCTCTACAATTATCAGTGAATATATGTGTTGTGGAAAAAAGGAATTCATCACTTCATGGTTGCAGTATTTTGCACAGTGCACGAATAACTGTTTCATTTATTTCAAAATAATGGGAGAAATGTGATTTGTATTTATTAAATAGAATAAAAAAATTCCACATAAAAAACAATAATTATGTTAATTTATTTTAATAAGGAAACTATAATTCAGAATGTGTAATGGAATGAAAAATAAGTTCGGAAGAATGAGTACACACATGGAAATCTTTGGGTTTTCTAGAGAGGATTCCTCTAAAATATTGTTATCAAGACAATATCATGTGACTAAAGGATTATGTAAAATAAATATAATTGTAATAGAATATTAATAAAATTATTTTAATCAAGTAACCTAATTTATTTTGTGCTCTTAATGGGGTGGTGAGTGACCAATTTTCTAAGTGGTGATAATAATATTTTTTTTAAACAATTAACTTAATATAAAGACTACATATGATTCACAAGTCAATAAAACTCCAAAATCAACAATAATTTATTGAGAAATGATATGAGGTTAATAATTCCATTACCATTCATTCTACACATGTTTTAAATATGTGTTAATGTTTCTTACCCATTTATGTTTCACTTTTATCACTTTTGGGGGTTTATTGGAAAATGATTTTTTCCCAGTTAAATCATTTTGTTTGAATAAAGGATAATGGACCTTACTAAATAATTTTTTCCTAAGGATTTAAAATATTAAAACCAATTTATCATATAAATTCTATATTTTAATGTAAAAAAAAGGTTTATAGTAATACATGTATTGTGTAAGAGACAATTTTTAGAAAAAGTGTATTTTTTATAAAAATTCATGATTAGGTTAAAGTTAACAATTTATTTACATTCAAGATAATTATTATTTAACTATACCATAAAAAAATTATATGGATTTCAAATAATTCAAAATCAAAATTTTACCCAACAATATTAATTAAATTATAATTCCAAAAGTAGTTTTTATTGGAATATATTACGTATGTATTGAAAATGATAATCATAGGATTTCATATTTCATTCAATTATTTTAAAATTCATAATTATATTGTAATACAAACTTAATCAATGTTATATAATTCTCTAATTAAATATTATTTTTTTGTAATTTCATAAAAATTATTATTTTTGTATAAAAAATATTATATTCTATTCATATTGAAATTAGCTATTTTCGAAAAATCCAAAAAATTACCCAAAAATATTTTTTATTCTATGTATAAAAATGATGATACATTTTTTAATTAAAACTATATAATTTATATTTTTATCTATTATATGGATATATATAATATAATGAAAATTTCTTATATTAAAAATGATGTTTTTAAACATGATGTGTTCTTAATATTATTTCATATAAAATTTAAATTTTACATATTTTAATATATTTTTTCATATATAATAATATTTTTTAAAAATTAGATTTTATTTATTTTGAAAATATATACAACCCCTAAAAATAGTTCTTTTAAAAAATTTCTTTTTTATTAAATATTCTTTCACAAAATATAATTAAAATTATTTATCTAGATTATAGATTTTAATATTAATAATCCTTGGATATGAGTATTTTTCATTATGTTTTATAATTAAATAATATCTAAATATAATAATTTTTCTATTAATAATAATAATATGTGATGCTTATATATGTATATATAATTTTTAAATTTTATATTTTTATCTAAATATTTGTTATTTATGAATTATATTATATTGAATTTACTACTAAAAATAAACTTATTATGGATACCTATTGAATAATTGTATATCCAATGGCCATATTTTTAAAGATCATATTTATAACAACTTTAATTTTTTCCTATATATAGATGTGTCAGAATCATGTATTAAATTCCCACTTGTTACACCACACTTCTCTTTTTTGTATTTTTCATTTGTTGAATATCATTGCACAATTTTTCCATCAGTGATGTTCTTTCTCATTGCAATTATTCTTTGGATATGGGGGATTCTAAAAAAGAATATGATCTAACAGATTTCATAGTGTTTAATATTTTATTATTTTCTTATTATTTAACCATTTTAATTTATATATTATAGTGGATGGAATGATAAAAAGGGAGTTATAATACATGGTTTGTAATACGCAGTTTCATGGGATTTCGTTGTAAAATTTTACATTGAATGGGAAAAAGTAGTAATTTTAATTCATATCTTCTTTGACTTATTAGAAATTCTATTAAAAATCTATGAAAAAAATTCAAATTTTATAAATATATAGGTTATGGAGTGAATATACTTCTTAAAACATTAGTTGTTTCCAAATTTGGTGGGATGGGTGATCCAAATTGGTAGAAAAGAGAAAAATAAAAATACGAATAAATTATAAAGGAGCCATAAACAGTTAGAAATGAATATGAAAGAAGAATACCACTATTGGTTTTTATAATTTCAATTTTTAATCATATATATTTGTCCTATGATATAAAATGACGTGTGTAAGGGAGTGTCGAATAAAACATTTATCCATGTTATTATTCTTAGATCTTAGTAACTTATAATGGATATAGGAGGTGTGAATTATAAATTATAATTAATGAATTAAAATATAAAACCAATTTTTTAAAATTATTAGACCCATTTTTCATTTGATGGTTATATTACTTATATTTCATGCAAAGTTTATCCATTTAATCACTCTGTAGAAATGTTTGGAAAATTAAAATTTACTTTTAAATCCATATATGAAAATTATAACTTGTAAGAACAAGTAAAAATATACTTCACAATAATCTATAGTAATACTAATAGATAATTTCGAAATGGAATAAATACACTTTAAACATGAGTATAGAAAAATTCAATGTCCTTGAATTAAGGTATCCATAGTTTTAACTAAACTGTATGGGGTATATTTCTTTAAGAAGAAAACCCTCGATCAAAATGATTAGAGTAAACTATTTCTTCACGTTCTCAAGAGAACATGGTCCCCATAATGATAATAATCCATCTTCTTATCCCTATAATCCCTCTATTTAAACCCATATCAAACATATTATCAAAATAAAAATAATGTTTTTAAAAAATTTAAAATTATCACATGAATTCCTTAAAACAAAAACACTCTAAATGTTTAAAAGGAGTGTGTAATACATTATTACGATAGAGAAAACATAGTACATATCAATTTGAAAAGGACTCACATCCCAACACCTAAATTTAACCTCTATTTATAGGTACACTTCAAATAGTTTTTTCTATGATTATTAGAGTTGGTTTTAGTTGCATCAGATTAGCTACAGATTGTAAGATCAACAATTACATCTTCATCCAATGTCATTTAAGTGGCACCACTATAATTTTTTTGAAATTTTTTCCATTGGATATAAATAATTAAAACCATATCAGATCAATATATATTCCAATATATTGAATTATGCTTATTCCAATGAATTAAAATAGGTTAGTCTGATAGATCTGACTTGGTTAGTCCGATGGCCTAAAAAATTTCAATCTCACAGACTACACATTGTTAGTGTGATGTACTACACAGAGTCACTCTGATAGTCTATAAATAGTTTGTACCATGGAAAACACTTATTCATTGTGATATACCAAAAATTAATTAGTCCAATTGTTAATAATTTAGTTACTCCAATGTACAAAATTTTGTGTGGAAGATTTATAATTATTTATTTGGAAGATATTTACATCCTATATAATATTATTTTTCTACATTAACATTTTAAAGACATAAGAATTATAAATTTTCAAACATAGTATTTTATACAAATTGGTTTGTGATTTTCAAAACTAAGGAATGAAATTGAATAATGTAAAACTTTTTACTCAACAATATATAACTTTTTAAAAATAATCAAACACAATACATAAATATTAACTAATAGATTTTAAAAAAATATACAGACAATTATTTTGAATTTACAATGTTTATCCCTTTAACATTCTTATCTCTACATTAATTTTTAACTCCATTATTATTATAAGAACATTTTCCCAATGAAAAATATTAAATAAATTCATAATTAAATCTCCCTCTAAGTAATATCTTCATGAATAACTTCATTAAAAACTTCCCCCTCAAAAGATTCTGTAATAAATTATCCCCATTCATGCTTTTCAAACCAAAATATAGTAGGTACAAAGTACATAAAATGTCTTCAAAACTATTCTATGATTGTTTTTTAATAATAAATGGTCATTAATTAAAATATAAAAAACATTCAACCAAATAAAAATGTAAAATATTACTGCATAATATGCTTTGAAAAATTCATTAAGCTGCCCATTTAAAAAAATTATTTTAACATTAAGAATTCATAACGGGAAAAAATAATTCTTATGAAACATATAGAAAATTAATTTTATATTTTGGAACTCTTCATGGGACTTCTCAATTTCTTGTTTCATTTAATACAGTCTAGAGGTCTACTCTTCTAGAACTCAATATCATTGAACTTGATTCTTTTTTCTGTCAACTTCTTTATCAATGGGATAAATCATAGTATTATCACCAACATTTAAATAATTGAATTATTGTTCAAAAATTATTTTCTTATTATTTATTTTAGAAATATTTTTATCTGTATACTCTAAACAACATATTCCTTGTTTTAATATTTTGATCATTTCAACAAATTCAGAAGACAACTTTTGAAATGAATACTCAATCTCAAATGATGTCCTCTTAAAAACTTATATCATTTCATCATGAAACTTCATATCTATTTTTTTAATTTTATCTCTCTGATGATCTCCAAAACTCTTCTTATTTCTTAAATATATTAAAATTTGACATTTTTGAATTTGGACTCATTCTGAGCAACATTTTCATCTAATTAGTTTAGAAAATCATATAATTCTAACACATTCAACATCTCAGAATTGTATTTCACTAAGAATGTATACATGGTTGAAAACAAATCTCATCTACAATAATTTTAAAATATTCATTTAAAAATGTAAATCCAGCTTTACAACTTTTTTCAGATTGAGTTGGTTGAGAATCAGGTGAGTCTGCTGAAACATTGGAAACATGTCGCCTTAAAGGTTCAACACCAATATTTATTTTTACCTTTGTTCTGTTTTCCATTTCATCATTTGAGACTTCTATTTCTTAAAAATTGTTTTCATATTTATATTTTACTAATAATTTTTATTATGATTTATGATTTCTAATTTCATTTAAAAAAATTCATTTTTCTATGAAACTATCATTTCAGTATCTTTCTAGGATTGAGTACTGAATGATGACATTTCTAAATAAATTTATTCTTCTCCCTCTCCTTCCTCTTCCTCTTCTGATGATGACTTCTCATATCGTTAAAATTTACATTCTAATTGTCTATCTAACATTTCGTTAATTCTAAAATCAACATTTCAGTGATTATTCACACATTTTTAATCATCATCCAGGTCTATTTCTTAGAATTTATTTTCAAAAATCTTCAAAATTAGTTTTTCTTTTCTCAATAGAAATATGAACTTTTTATTTTCTAAAAATTTATGGTTTTAATGAAACTGTCATAGTAACAATTATCGAAGGAGTAATTTGTTGAACAACTGATATAGGAGAAATTGAAAGAAATCCTTTACCTTCTTATCTAGTGGGAGTATAAATATATTCATGTTCCATTTAAATAACATTTGTCAATATTTTTACTAATTTGGCCCCACAAAATATCTTCATATGTTTCCACTTATTCTATTGTACTTTGAAAACTTCTTCGGGTTTTTACTTCAAATTAAAGTCTCCTTCCTTATCAAGTGTGAATTTTGGATCACCATATTTATTTTCGATATTTATTTTCATAAATTCTTGATATTCCTCATTATACAAAGATTTGTATTTAATTATATCTATTGGTGATGATCCCACATTCCCCTTTTCCTTGAACCTTTTCCTTTAACTATTAATCTTTATCGATGGATACTACTTTATTATATTTATCTACTGATTCTAGTGGTCCAATATAAAAGCTAATTTCATTCATGAAATGTTTTTTTCTTATTAAGGAAACTTTTATCTCATTACAAAACCATTATCTTTTATCATCAATAAGAAATTAAAGAATATCAATATATTAATGATAAATAATGAAAAATGCAGAAATCATAATATTATTACACATTTTTAAATCAAATTTATTTAAAAGACCACGATCTACACTAAGTTCAATTTTCCCAAAATAATTAAAAATTTATACAAAATGATATGTAATACCATCAACGTATAGTTGTCTAATTTATATGGAATTATGTATCCATACATCCACAACACAACAACATGGTTTTTCAGTTTCAAATGACAAATCTTCCTTACTTTCTCATATGTATGAAATAAAGAAGTTTCATTCAAACATTTTTCAAAAGAATGATGTTTTTTTGGATGCATATGGGTTACATGATAGGCCTCTCCATCCAAAGTAACATAAATAATGTCTAAAACATTATGTATATTCATCATGTAGAATTAAAAAAATGATAAAATTTATTACATTATGATCCACTTCCACACTAATCTCAAATGATGAGTTAATATCCTTACTTACTTCTGGATAATAATGATCAAAATCATCATTTACAACATAGTGAATTTACCAACTATGAAATATAATATTTTCATTTAATAAATAGTATATTTATCATATTATTATATCTAAATTAAACTCTAATTGAAAAATTCATGGTGATAAATATCTCTTGATTGGAAATTTTGAAAATACTAATCAGTATAAGAAGATCTGATCAGACAAACAAACATCTGATTGGATGAATTGAAGAATATTAGACTGAAATAGGATTTGAGGGTTGAGATACAACATCCATACAATAAAAGGATATAGGATTTAGAGATGTACTCACTCGTTTATAGACATAGGGTTGAAATCACAAATTATAAAAATCTAATGGTTCATATTTATTTCTATAAAATAATATGACAATAAAAAATATCCTTACAAGATTTAAATATATAATCTGAACACATTATGGTCATAAAACGATTTATTAGCAATAATTTTTTTCATGAAAATAAAAAATTATTATTTTATAAAACATGTATATATATAATATTTTAAATGAATGTAGTGAATCAAGAGATATAAAAACTGAAGATTATAAAAAATCATTTAGAGTAAAACTGAATTATTTTTTTAGAAATTCTATCCAATAATTATTTTTAATTTTTTTATAAGAAATAGGCTATTTCAGTAAAACCATATTTTTAGAAAATCAAATGTATTTATTAAAAATACTGAATTATAGGAAAACTGAAAATTATAAAAATAATAATAATGTTTTCATGAAAATAAATAATTTAATGGAAACCAATGTTTTCTGTAGTTGTAATTTTTTTAGAAAATTAGAAAATTTTATCAAAAAAATTATTTTAGTAAAACCATGACATTTTTACTCCCTATTTGAAAATTAGTTCAATAATGTACAGATATTAATAAAAAAGAAGTAAATATAAATGATCACTTAGTATTGATAATTCCTAGATTGTTTTTAATATATTTAAATATATATGAACTAATGTGTTTAGTAAAGATATGAGTATGTAATTCTTTGGATCTAATGAATTATTAAATAATACCTCATTTCTGTTTGATCATGATGAAATTGATGTCTTATATTTTTTTTCTCATAACTGATTCATTGGAATTTTATATAATGTGATGGGATATGTTTTATTATACAAAATATCAGCTTTATTAAAACTCCTTTCAACATTATTGAGTGTGTGTTACATTAAAAATAATTGATCACAAAAACTTCTAGTTTCCATATTTTAATATTCTGAAAATAAAAGTGTCATTCAGTTTTGATTCTTAATATATTAAGACACTAAATCCTCTATAAATAAATGATGTGTTATGGTTGTTTTTTTCTATCCAATTTATAAACATCAATTCCAGCATCTGAAAAAAGTATATATTTAAATAATTTCTAGAAGAAGGAAATAACCATAAATCCATTAATCCCTTAAGTCAATGAAATATTAATTTGATATATTTGTAATCATACACTTTTGGATTTACTTGATATATTTGACATAAGAATATAGAAAAGATAAATATTAATGAATATTTGTTAAGTATATTAAACATGAAATCAGTAATCTAATGATCTTTTGATAATCTTGATTCCCAGATTCATCAATAACTAAGGTATTTGAGGTTCCAATAGGAGTGCTAATTTTTTTATTGTTGTAATAAACAAATTTATTAAGAATATATTTCTTATTCTTATTTTTATATATTATTTTTCAATCTGGTTTTTTGAAATTTGAAAACCTATAAAATAAGTATGTTCTCCCATCATAGTCATTTCAAACTCATATTTTACAAGATATGTAAAATAACTTGTAAGTGTTTTTCATGATGAAAAAAATATAGTGGAATCAATATTAATTTGAAAAATTAAGATGTTTTTATAAATTTATTTGAAAATAAGTGTTGTACATTAACACCATTATAAAAATTAGTTTGTGATAATAAAATAATTAATCAATAATTTAATATCTAAGGGATTAATTAATTCCATAAAGTTCCTTAGTAAGTTTAAAATGATGTTTGAGAGATTTTGTCTTTGAAAAACTAGGGGGTTTTCTAAGTAAAATTCATTTTATATATTTTCATTAGGAAAAGAAAACATCACATCCATTTGTAAAAGTTTGAAGATAAAAAATTCAATATAATCTAGAAAAAAAATTAATATAATCAATTCTTGGTACTTGATGAATTTTTTTTTCAAATTCTCTAACCTCGTATTGATTATATCCTTTAACTAATTTTATAGATTTTTTATTAATATAATTCCATTTTCTTGACTATTATGATGGAAACCCTATTTTATACCAATTATAGAAGTCTAATTAGGATATTTAACCAAATTCCAAACATGATTCCTCCAAAATTTGTTGAGTTCATCTTGCACAAATTTTATCCAATCTTCATCCAATAAAACATAATCATAAGTTTTAATGTTTAATTGTGATAAAAATTAACAATTTTAAACATAATTTTTGAAGGAACTTCTATTTCTAATATGTTTATCAACATCCCTAATTATATTATCAATATGATGATTCCTAAGGTTCAAATGACTCATTGGATTTAAAAAACTCTTTTTTTTCATGACATGTTCAAATTCTTCTTTTGGTAGATCTTTGGAAATATATTTTCATGTTTTCTCTCGTGAAAATAACATTCCACCATTGGTCGAAAATATTTCTTTTAAATAACATCTAAAGATGTGTTTTGAGTTTTTTTGAATATAAATGGATCAGCTTCATTAAATTTGACATGTCATGTTTTCTCAAAAGAAAATGGGGTTTTATTAAAAAAATTCCATAGTCTTTACTAGTAGTGTAATAACATAAAAAATAGTCCATGTAACGCCCCAAAACTAGTTACCCAAAGTCAGTGCATTACTACATAACATTGGCATGATCACAAAATATCATGCCTCGAAAGACCGATTAGTTTACTAGCCTTGGAAATACTAGATACATTAATAGGTTTTACATTACAATATAATATGAAAAACAAAAACATTATAGTATCTATAGGCCACAAAAATATCCCTTAGACTATCCCTGTAGGTCAGTTATAATATACTTCTTAGTATCCTGGAAAAAAAGAAACATAGAAAGGGTTGATCTCAAATTCTTAGTAAGGATAACAATATACCTAAAACTTTCATAAATAAGCATTAACAATTAAGGCAATGTAAGACTAAAAAAATCCTTTTAAACATGAAATTCATTATAATATGGCATAGATAAAATCAAATAATGTCATTTACTTATTCACGTGGATATTCTATTAGTCGAATAATCACATTCAATATCAATAGCCACCATCAAAATGATGAAATTCATAATGCAAGACCACATGACCACATAGTCAAGGACTTTTTCCAAGACTAAAAATAAGATTTTGTCAAGGCCTTGTGCCAAGACACTAGTTTGTCTCATGAGACCTATCGATTCATCAAAGAGATATAGCGGGCTCTATCAGTCACTAATTAAGTCCAATGCATTCCTCATATGAAAAGGTTTAAACATAGCAGAAACATTCATATAAAAACTAGAATATGAAATATCAATACTTTATACATAAACCATGGAAGGTGTAAAAATAACACATCGATAGTCAGGCATATCACATGACCTTCAATACAATATTAAAGTTCTATATCATAACAAATCAACATCAAATAGTCTTAAAATCCATCAAAGGATGTTGACAGAAATGAAATCAAAACTTTTTTTGAGAAATATCTCTTTCTATTTTGAAATCATTTAAATGTCATATAATTATAAAATAAAACACTTATTTTGGAAATATTCTAATAAACTTGTATAGGAAGCTTTTATGATGATATAATGACAGAAAATTGCCACACCCTTCGTATAAGTAAAAAAAGGACATTCTTACCTTAATTTTGTCGAAAAGGTCATAAAGTACCTTCTTTGGAAAATGACAGAAATACTCATTTCAAAACATATATGGTCAAATAAGAGTATATATGAATTTAATGCATATTATAGTAAATAGTAAAATGTTTTGAATTACATTTTAAAAAAACACGTATGGGGATGATAAAGAGGTTTCAGTAGATACTTACGTAAAAAACCCTCGGATAATAAAGATATTGTGGATTTAACCCCTACCATGTACTTTTCATTGTTCAGTGGTAATTTAACATCCTTTATAATAGTTAAATAATTGTTTTTAAATTATTAAAGAACCATAGAAGTAAATATGATATCATATATGATCTTATAATATTAGTTTGTTCTTAATATTTAAGTATTATCATCGTTTCGGGTGTTAACAGATTCATTTTTATTTATATGATTTGTAACATAAGTAATTTTTTTTATGGATACTATGTATCTTATTCATATTCATAATTATATTAAGAAATTAAACATTTTTTTAATCATCAAATGAATACTAATCTTGAATGGATACGATGGAGAATTAATCTCATTGTGTTTGTTGAGACAATAATCCATACATACGCACGAGAAATAATAATATTATTTTGATGTTAAAATCATTTATATTTGGATGGTATATCATATATACATAATCATTATCATGTTATATTTTTTATTTACATCATTTATACTCATTATTATACCAATACAAATAATGAAGTGTTTGAACAACAAACTACACCACAACGTGGAGACGGTAATCTGTACGTACACACGTATGGTGACTTTGTCATTTATAGGATGGATAGAATAATGAATATGTTTGTACCATTTTTATTATAACATCACAGTATACAAAATATACTGAAATTATTATTTTAGAATTTAAAAAACAAAGAAAGAGGAAGTGGAAGAAAAAAAGAACATGGAAGGGGTGATGAAATATTTACCTCTTCTTCGAGTTCTTCCTATTTATTTGATCAAAAGGTCTCCCTATGATGGATTTCTTACTAAAGGAAGGTCTTTAAGATGAAGGGAGGACATTTGGGAGGATATATGGGTATTGTTTGGCCAATCCAATTGACTTTGACGGTGTGAATTAGAGAGAATGGGAAGATTCATTTTTTAAGAGAGGTGAGGGTCACTTTAGGAAAACCTTGAAATATTATTTTATTATAAATTAATTTTCAGTTTATAATGGCTAAAAATGAATTATTTAAATTATAATGTGGGAATGGGTTGAAAAAATTTCAACTAAAAGGTTTTAGATATTTTTATGTCATAATATTAACTTTATCTTTGAGATTTAACTCTTAGTTAAATTTTTAGACATTTACAATGTCTCTTTGAATTTTTATATTATATGGTTAATAAACATAATATAAACATCCAAGAGAAAACCAATAGGGTTTTTAATCACATATATATTATTATTAATGCCCTTTGGATGAACCATAGAATTTTAGGAATACTAAATCAACCAATAATGTAGTATTTGTTTTAAAAACTCAATTATGTCAATTTTGACATTATTTAATAAGTTATTTTTTTAAAGTTCAAATAACTTTATTATTTCAAACCAAATTCATATGTTCAATAATAACATTTCAAATTAACCTATAAAATTAGTGTAATTCATCAAAAGTCTCAAACTACAATTATTTGGATATTTATAATATCAATTATTTTAATATTTTATTATTAAGGTAATTACTGCGTCATCATTGTGTTATAAATAAATTATATTATTTAATGTCTAAAAATTATAAATAAAATATTATTATGTAGAAAATATATTTATTATTCTAATGAATATTTATAGTGGAATTTATATTATGTTTAGACCAATATTAAAAATGGTTTATTTATTAAACTTTTAATTTAAATCTTTTGACTATATTTTAAATAAAATAATAATAAATGTTCTAATCTAATCCAAGTGGACCTAAAGGATCATATATTATTACTAAGGTAATTTTTGAATTAATAAAACTTATCCAATATAATTAGGACATGTGTTAGAGTAATAATAAAATCATTCTTACCTTTAATTACACTATTTACTTTTAACCGTGGTAAATAAAATTAAAAAGTTACTATTCACCAAAAATTATTTTAATATTATTAAACCAAATTGTTCTTACTGATATAAAATTATTTACTCTGATATTTTAAATTTCACTCACAGAAGCGGTAAAATTATGTTTGACAAAAATTTGCAAATGCTTCAAAGAGGAGGGTAAAAGACAGTAATAAGTTTCAAAAAAGATTTTATATATAATATTTTTTATAAAATGACATCGATGAATTACATTGAACATATATAGGTATTATATATCAATTATGTCCTAAAATAAATTAAAATAAACTAACTAATTATTTAAATAAAATGTTGGTTTTAACCAATAACATAGTGTTTTTTTCACTACTCATCATCAATTGAATGTTTTCATAAAAATAAAAAAAAAATCACCCTAAATTAATTTTGATATTCTGAATCCAAAAATGAAGTCCATTTTGAATGATAAAATATATAAAATTTCAAAATGTGGGTATTACTATTCATAACAGCTAGTTTTATTGGTTTTGGTGTGTTTAAACTTGAAGTTGCCAACAACAGAAGCTATTATATTATTCAAAGGGAAACATACCATGGAATCTTAGGGTGTTACATTATCCACTCCTTAAAATAATTCTGTCCTCAAAATTTATAGAATATTACTGCATAAAAATATTCAGGTGGTTATTCATCATAAGTTTCTCTGGTTCCCACGTTTCCTCTTCCATCTTATGGTTTCTCCATAGAAATTTTACCAGAGGAGTCGTCCGGTTTCTCAGCACTTGTTCTCTGGTATCAAAAATTCTGATAGGCTCTTCACAATAAGATAGATCGGGGTCCAGTTCTAATTCTTCATAGGTGAGTACAAGCATTGGGTCAGGCATGTATTTTCTCAACAGTGATACATGGAACACATCATGAACTTCAGAGGGACTTGGAGGCATTTCCAAATAATAAGCTAGAACTCCAATTCATTCTATAATTTCAAAAGGTCAGTTGTACATGGGACTCAATTTACACTTCTTACCGAAACATATAAGACCCTTCCATAGATATTCCTTCATGAAAACATGGTCTCCTACTTGTAATTCCAAATCCTTCCTTAGGTTATCAGCAAATCTCGTTTTCCTACATTGCGCTACTTTGATGTGGGTTTGGATAACAATCACCTTTTTCATTATTTCCTCAACATTTTCTAGGCCTAGATGTTTTCATTCACCAACATCATCCCAAAAAGTTGGCATGCGACATCTCTTTCCATATAACACTTCATATGGTTCCATCTTAGTACTTGAATAGAAGCTATTGTTATAGGAAAATTCTACTAGAGGTAAATATTGATCCCAAATAACTTGAATGTCATGTGAGAAGGATCTCAATATGTATTATAAGGTTTGAATAGTCCGTTCTGATTTTCCATCAGTTTGAGGGTGGTAGGCAGTGCTCAAATAATGTTTAGTATCAAAGGATTTCAGAAGACTCTTCCAAAATAGTGATGTAAAACGGGGATCAAGATCAGAAACAATCGATAAGAGTAATCCATGAAGTCTTACAACTTCACTAATATATAGTATTGATAGATGTTCAAGTGGTAAACCTTATCTTATAGCAAGAAAATTTTCTGACTTCGTAAGACGTTCAATAATGACCTATGTTGTATCATTACTTCTAGGAGTCCTTTGTATCCCGATGACGAAGTCGATCGTAATATTATCACATTTCCACTCAGGTTTGGTAAGAGGTTTCATGACTTTTCTAGGTTGTTGCCTTCAATGTATCACTTGTTGTCAAACCATACATCTTGACACAAAATCAGCAATCTCGCTCGTCATGTTGTCCCACAATAAATGTTCCTTCAAATCTCAATAAATCATAGTACTAATAGGGTGTATAGAGAAATTCGAGCTACGAGAAGCATCCAACAATTCCATTTTTAGATCCGGTATATTGGTAACAAAAAGTCTCTTCCCAAATCTCAAAATCCCATCTTCATATATAAAGTCACCCAATCTCCCATCATTCAGAGCTTTATTCTTCTTTTGAAACTCCTCATCATCAGCCTGAGAAACTTTTATCCTTTATAGTAATGATGGTTTTGAAACCATTTGAAATATTATTCATGTTTCAGCTTCCATGATTATTCCCATATCCATTTTCACTAGATCCATGAAAATAGGATCTATTTCAACTCTCATCATGTTCAAAACTCCATGATACTTTCTGATCAAAGCATCTGCCACCTTATTTTCCTTCCCCGGGTGTTAGTGTATTGTGAAATCATAATCCTTGAGTAGTTCAAGCCATATCCTTTTCCTCATGTTGAGATATTTCTATAATAAAATATAATTCAAACTCTTGTGATCGGTATATATATGACATTTTTCATCATAGAGATAATGTATCCATATCTTCAAAGAGAAGATTACAGCTGCTAACTGAAGATCATGGCTAGGATAGTTTTGTTCTGTAATTTTTAACTATCATGATGTATAGGAAATAACCCTATAATTCTGCATAAGGACACAACCAAGTTCTTTCATTGATGCATCACTATAAATAACAAACCCATCATTCCCTCATGGTAGATTCAAGATAGGATCATTGATTAATCTTATCTTCAATTCATAAAAACATTCTTCATACTATTTTGTCAAAAATATTTAACCCCTTTACGAGTGAGCTTGGTTAATGGGTTAGCAAATCAGGAAAAATCATGGATGAAATGCCAATAATAACCTACTAAACCCATAAAATTGCGTAACTTAGTTATACTCATTGGTGCTTGCCATTCTTGGATTGCTCTTGTCTTAGAATGATCAATATAGATTCCTTACTTAGAGACAATATAGTCTTGAAAATAAATCTCCTGAAACGGTAATTTACACTTTCTAAACTTCCCGTATAATTGATTTCATCTGAGGGTTTTCAGAATAGTGTGCAAGTGATTTTCATGATCTTCATAGCTTTTGGAGTATCCCAATAAATTATCAAGAAATACCACTAAAAATTCATCAAGATACTCTTTGAAAACTCTGTTTAGTAGATCCATGAAAATAGAGGGTTCATTAGTCAATCCAAAAGAAATTACAGTAAACTCATAATGTTTATACCTGGTTCAAAATGCAGTTTTCAAAATGAATTCTTTCTTTATACATAGTAGATGATATCCAGATCCTAGGTCCACCTTAGAAAAATATTGATCTCCATGAAGTTAGTCGAATAAATCATTAATATGAGGTAGGTGATACATGTTATTTATTGTTATAGCATTGATCTCACAGTAGCCAATAATCAACCTCATAGATCCATCTTTATTTTAAACAAAAAGGAAAGGGGCTCCCCATGGAGAAAAACTAGGGAAAATAAATCCCTTATAACTCAATTACTTGAGTTGTTTCTATAGTTACACAAATTACAAAATCGCCATTCAATAAGGGGTCTTCGATATGGGCCTTGAACTAGGAATTTAATCAATAGAAAACTCAATTTCTCGTTCTGGAGGATGTCCATGTAAATATTCTGGAAACTCATCAACATATTCTTGAACAATAGGTATGTCCTCTATTTGAACATTCCTTTCCACACCCACAATTATTTAATTCTCTTCCTCCCCAATAATTGAATTTATTTGAGCTACTAGGGATAGATCAAGATAAGAATCACATAGTTACGTTTCTTCTCAAAAGATAAATTACTCCATATCATCATCCCAAATCGTAACCTCCTTTTTCTTACAATAAATGTTTACATCATGGTCTGAAATCCAATCCATACTGAAGATTATATCAAACTGATTCATGGGTATGATGATGAGATCTGTAGATAAATAATGTTTATACTCCTTAAAGGGAACATATTCCCAAAACTTGGTTGCAATGATACATCCCTTAGAAGTTTTGACCAACAAATCCCTTGTTAAATCAAATTTGAAATATCAAATTTTTTTAGAAAACTGGTAGATATGAAAAAATTTGATGATCCAGAATCAAATAAATCATTTTCTAAACTTGAGGAAACCATTAAATTACCTTCCACCATGTCTTTCAGAGTTTCAATCTCAGCAGTAGTGATAGCATAATCTTGGTCTTGATCCCTTGGCCTTTTTTTAGGTAATTTTCATTAGTGCTTAGGACATTAATTTTTATAATGACCCATTTATCTAGAATTGTATCTTTCAACATTAATAGCCTCTTTCTTCCCCTTACAATCACGAGCTTGATGGCCTTTTTCCCCACACTTGTAATAAACTCTCATTCCCTTCAAGAAAGTACCAGGGTGTTTCTTAACACATTTACCATAGGGTGGATATTAAACTTTTACCATATTATCTTTATTTCTATTTACAGAGTGTTTAGAAGATATCTTTTTCTATTGCTTTTCTTTAAAGTCATATGGCTTAGAGAATTATTTTTCTCTCTTGATATAACATGAGAAAATAACTTCGTTTGATTAGAAGGATTGTGAGACTAATGATCGATGTAGAAATGGTTTTAACCCATCAAATAATCAATCAATCTTAATCCTTGGGTTACGTATATAATCTTCTTCATGCCTTGCTAACCTTGTAATGTTGTCCTCATATTTTGCGACATTCTCATCCTCATTTTGCCTCAGACTCAGAAATTTTCCTTCCATATCCACACAATGGTCACAAGTGAAGTATTTTTCTATGAAAATCTATTTAAACTCTAAACATTTCACATTTGATACTTCATCATCTTCCTTTGGGTTTGAATCATTGACCATAATTGATCTGAATCTCTAGTGAGGTGATAAACTACCATGACAACTTTTTCTTTTTTTCTATTCAACAAAGCATTAAATATTTTCTCTATGGAATTTATCCATTACTCAGCTACTAATGGATTTATACTCCCACTGAATGTTGGTGGTTGTTTCCTCATGAATCAGTATAACATTGATCCTCTCTGTGGTGGATCAAGGTGCTCTATACGGGTAAGGTTATTATTCATAACCTAATTGAGTTGTCCCAGTATGGTGATAAGTTGATCAGCACCCGTTGCTTCACAAGCTCCACTATAATTATCTTGAGTAAGAGGGAAATACCTACATGGATTATGTTTGTTGATATGGTTTCCATTTCTTCTACTAGGCTCCAATTCTAAACAATGGAACACACTAGATTAGTTTATGAATTGTAATACATAATTCCAAACATGTAAAATAGTTAACATATATTGAATAGTTTATAGATATAATCTATAATCATAAAAAAAATTTGCGGAAGTATATACTCATAAATGCTTCATTATGGTTTGTAATGAAAATTTGAATTATTCTAAGAAGATCACCAGGAGTGTCGTAACCAAGAGTGCATCAAGTCCCATTGTCATGAAACAATTCCCATTCAAGTCTAGCTCCAAGGGGGGTTTTTGGGTTTTCCACTTGGTACATTTGTGCCAGAGCAGCATCTACCTACTCATATATCGACATAGATTTATTGCTTGGAAAACTCACAAAATCTCTAGAGTACCAAAATTCTAGGAAGTTCTTCTATACTAATCCTCAAAGTATATCTTAGGGTAAAGTTCTCTAATTGGGGGGTTTTTCAAAATTTAGTTTCCATGGTTTGTACTTAACATCCTCTGATACCACCTATAATTCCCCGACCCTAGTTACCCAGAGTCGTTGCATTATTAGATAACATTGGCACGATTAAAAAAGATCAAGTCTCGAAAGACCGATAAGTTTAGTTGCCTTGGAAATACTAGATACATTTATAGGTTTTACATTACATTATAAAATGGATAACTACAACAACATAGTCTCCATAGGCCTCACTCATTTCCCTTAGACTATCCCTAGAGGTCAATCATAATATACTTTTTCGCATCCTGGAAAAAATAAAACATACAAAGGGGTGAGCTCAAATGCCCAGTAAGGATAACAATATAGCAGGAACATTCATAAATAAGAATAAACATTAAAGGTGATGTAAGACTAAAACAAAATAATTTTAAACTTGAACTTCAGAATAATAAGGTAATGATAGAATCAAATAATGCCATTTAATTATTCACATGGATATTCTACTAGTCGAATAATCACATGTAATATCAATAGCCACTTTCTTAATGATGGAATACATAATACCAGACTTCATAACCACATAGTCAAGGCCTTGTGCAAAGATTACAAATAAGATTTTGTCAAGGCCATGGGCCAAGACACCAGTTTGTATCATGAGACCTACCAATGCATCTAGGAGCTATAGCGGGCTCCACTCGTCACTTACTATGTCTAATGCATTCCTCATATGAATAGGTTTAAACATAACATAAACATTGGTATTAAAAGAGGCATATGAAATGTCAATACTTTTTCCATAAACCAGGGATGGTGTAAAAATAACACATCCACAGTCAAACATACCACATAACCTTCAATACAATATTGAATTTTTGTATCTTAATAAATCAACTTCAAACAAGCTTAAAATCCATCAAAGGATGTTGAGATAGACGAAATCAAAACATTTTTAGAGAAATATCTATTTCTATTTTGAAATCATTTAAAAGTAATTTTATTATAAAAGAAAAAGTTTATTTTGAAATATATTCTTATAAGCTTTCATGTAAATCTTTGACGATGATATAATGGCGGAAAATAGCCACACCTTCCACATAAGTTTAAAAAGGACATTCTAACCTTAATTTTGTCGAAAAGGTCATAAAGTACCTTGTTTGGAAAATGATGGAAATATTCCTTTCAAAACATATATAGTTAAATAAGGGTATAAATGAATTTAACACATAGTATTGCTAATAGTAAAAATGTTTCGAATCACATTTTTACGAAAAATGGATGTGGATGATAAAGTGGTCCCACACTATGAGAAAAATCACTATTTGTGATGGGTTATTTGTGACGGGAAGAAATCTCGTCGCAAATAACCCATCTAGGAAGCTATTCGTGATGGGAAAATTTCACCATCACAAATAACCATTTAATTGCGATAGGTTTTCGTCTCTCGTCACAAATAGTTTGGTGTGACATGCATGCCAAACCGTACAGGGGTATTTGCGACGAGATCCCGTTGCAAATACCCGGCAGTGGTTAATAAGTTTTTTGCGGCAGGATGTTGTCTCATCGCAAAAAGACTATCGGCAGGAACTATTTGCGACAGGTCCCGTCGTAAATAACCTTTTAACTGCAGACTGTAATTAATGCGGGCGTGGATATTTGTGATGGGTCCCGTCGCAAATACCACCATTTGCGATGAGAAACACGTCGCTAATAACCTCGTCACAACTAATCTAACCTATATATACCCACATCCATTTTTTTCCAAATCTTTTAGATCTTTCTCTCTCCCTCTTTTCTTTCTTCAATTTCAATGAAAAATTTTCTTTTTAGTTCAAATTTTGTATACGAGAGCAATCAGAGGGCGTCAATATCTTCAAAATATCAAAGTTTAAAGTATTTATATTTTATTTTTTATATTTATTTTATTTTTTTATGTTAATTTTAATTGTTGTTTATTAGTTGTAATTTAATTGGACTTCAATTGTATTTTATTTATATTTATTTTAACTAAGAAATTGATATTGTTAGTGAAAATTATAAATAATTAGTCATAATTAATATTAATTAGATATAATTAGATATAATTAGTAATAAATAGACATAATTAGCAATAAATAGAAATAATTAGAAATAAATAGATATAAATAGCAATAAATAGATATAATTAGCAATAAATAGATATAATTAGCAATAAAAAGATATAATTAGAAATAAATAGATATAATTAGCAATAAATATATAAAATTTGTAATAAATTGATATAATTAGATATAATTAGTAATAAATAGATATAATTAGTAATACTTAGATATAATTAGTAATATTTAAATATAATTAGTAATAGTTAGATATAATTAGTAATAGTTAGATATAATTTGTAATAAATAGATATAATTAGTAATAAATAGATATAATTAGTAATAGTTAGCAATAATTAGTAATAGTTAGTTAAAATTAGCAATAATTAGCAATAATTAGTAATAATTAGTAATATTTAGTAATAATTAGTAATAATTAGTAATTATTAGTAATAATTAGTAGTAATTAGTAATAATTAGTAACAATTATTAACAATTAGTAATAATTACTAATAATTAGTAATAATTACTAATAATTAGTAATAATTAGTAATAATTAGTAATAAATAAGAATAATTATCTATAATTATGAATAATTAAGAATAATTAGCTATAATTAGGAATAATTAGCTATAATTAGGAATAATTAGTTATAATTATGAATAATTAGCTATAATTAGCTACAATTAGATATAATTAGAAATAATTAGCTATAATTAGCTATAATTAGGAATAATTAGCTATAATTAGAAATAATTAGCTATAATTAGATATAATTAGCTATAATTATAAATAATTAGAAATAATTAGCTATAATTTGCTATAATTGGTAATAATTGGGAATAATTGGAAATAATCGGGAATAATTGGTAATAATTGGTAATAATTGGTAATAATCAGTAATAATTGGTAATAATTGTTAATAATTGGTAATAATTGGTAATAATTGGTAATAATTGGTAATAATTTGTAATAATTCGTAATAATTCGTAACAATTAGTAACAATTAGTAATAATTAGTAATAATTAGTAATAATTAGTAATAATTAGTAATAATTATTAATAATTTGTAATAATTAATAATAATTAGTATTAATTAGTATTAATTAGTAATAATTTGTAATAATTGGTAATAAATTGTAATAATTAGTAATATTTAGTAATAATTAGATATATTTAGTAATAATTAGTAATAATTATATATTATTAGAAATAATTAGATATAATTCATAATAATTAGATAGAATTACTAATAATTTGATATAATTATTAATAATTAGAAATAATTAGTAATAATTAGATATAATTAGTAATAATGAGAAATAATGATCAATAATTAGCAATAATTAGCAATAATTAGCAATAATTAGCAATAATTAGCAATAATTAGCAATAATTAGCAATAAATAAGAATAAAAAAAATATATTATCAATATTTACGAAAAAACAATATTAATATTATTAAAATAACAGAAAATTTAAAAAATATTAAAATTTTCAATATTCGCAATGGGAATTTCTCTATTATTAACATGTTCCAATCTCAAAGGGTCACCAATTGTCAGGTCATGCACAATAAAAAGTTTGTGTCAGCCATAACCAATGTAAACTCTATAATTGTCCTTGCTTGGTTGATCACCTTGCAAGTACTGTTGCAATAGGACAACCCAAGTTATGCCCTTCTTATCTATAAGAATTATCTCACATGAACCTTTACATAGACCATTCTTCCTTGAATATTTAAGGGAATGATACTGATATCCCCTCAGATATTTAAGGAATAATGACCTATGTATAGCGTCATGTGAGATGATTCTTAGAGATGAGAATGTCATTACTGATATCCCTACAAAAAAAAATTTTATTGCGCATGACTTGACATTTGAAGACCCATTGATATTTGAACATATTAAGAATTGAACAAAGTCTGTTGCGAAGATTGATAATTTTAATATTTTAAAAATATTTTATTATTTTATTAATATTAATATTGTTTTTTCTTAAATATTGATAATATAATTTTTTTATTAGTAATAATTAGTAAACGAAATATGTTTCGATAATGAAGGGAAAATTTGTAATCATATCCACAATGATGATTACCAAATTTCCTTTTATTATTCAAGTGGTATTCATTTTTCTACGTATTTCTGTGTATTGCTAAATTAGTAATAAATAGTAATAATTAGTAATAATTAGTAATAAATTGTAATAATTAGTAATAAATTGAAATAATTAGTAATAATTAGTACTAAGTAGTAACAATTATTAATAATTTATAAGAATTATTAATAATTCATAATAATTAGAAATAATTAGGAATAATTATTAATAATTAGCAATAATTAGCAATAATAAGTGTGAGATAGCTGCAATTAAATGAGCCATCGGACAAAATAGTAGTCATTAATCCACTGGAAATTTTGTCATACTTAATTAATGGTAATTATAAATTAGTTGTAATTATTTATCTTCTTATTTCAGATAGTGTTTTTATAATTTCAAATTATTCAAAAAATAGTGATGATATTATATTTTATGTAGAAAAATATGGAACAAGGAATTCAACATCGGTCATAATTAGATGATTGAGCTTGGATAAATCAGCGCAGAAATCCAAATGGTTCTAGTTTAAATCCTATATATATGGAGGGTGTTGAAGCTTTATTATCATTTGCATCATCAAAACCAGAATATGTTTCAGAAGACACAATTATGTTCCCTTGTAAAAAATGTCCTCTGAGAACATTTGACACATTTGATAAGGTTGGGGGACATCTCTTGCTGTTTGGTTTGCAACAAGATTGTGTTTTTTTGGTATCAACATGGTGAACGCAGTTCCATAGAAGATCCTAATAACTTGATTTTGGATCCATCATGGTTTCCAAATTTAGTACATAATGTTTCAAGTCCATCTGAACAATAAAATGAAACTCACAATGATATTGATTTAACTATTTAGTTGGCACCATCAGAATTTTATGAGTTGTTGAGGTATACTGAGGATGCATTATATCCTTGTTGCAAGATAAGAAAATTAGAAGCGGTTGCAAAATTTATGGCTATTAAATCAGATAATGCAATGTCAAACAACTGTTTTGATCAGATATTTTCTTTGGTTAAAACACTGTTACCTGAAAGAAATGTGTTTCCTACAAATTACTATGAGAGAAAGAGGCTGATTTGTAATTTAGTCCTTAGTTATCGGAAGATTCATGCATGTCCAAATGATTGCATCTTATATTTTAGAGAAAATGAGTAATTGGATAGTTGTACAACATGTGGACAATCGAGGTATAAAGATGCTCAACTAGGGAAGCCTAGATCAATTCTAGTAAAAAAATTGAGATATTTCCCCCTTACACCTAGGTTGCAGCATTTATTTATGTCTCAGAACACAGCTTCAATGATTTCATGGCACAAAACCAAGATTTCAACTGACAAAATCTTGAATCATCCATATAATGGTAATTCATGGAATCATTTTTACCATTTGCATCCGTATGTTTCTATAGAAGTCCAAAACATGTGATTGGGTCTTTGTACTGATGGTTTCTGTCCGTTTGGTTCTTATGGTTGTCAGTATTTATGTTGACTAATCTTTATAACTCCGTAAAATTTTCCTCCATGGATGTTGATGAAGGATCCTTATATCTCTTTAAATCTATTAATCCCAGGACATCCGAAAAACAATATTGATGTTTATTTGAAACCATTGATTGATGAGTTAAATGCATTGTGTAGTGATGGTGTTAATACATATGATGTTGCTGCGAAAAAAAATTTCATATTAAAAGCTGCATTGATGTGGACGATTAGTGACTTTCCAGCATATGGCATGTTATCTGGTTAGAGTACACACGATCCAAAATCATTTCCTTACTGTACGAATGAAATCAAAGCATTTATTATCATCAATGGAAAAAACCTTACTATTTTGATTATCACCGTAGATTTTTTTTCACCGATCATCCTTTTTAGAGGAACAAATCTCATTTTAGAAAAGTTACAATTGAAAGGGATGAACCTTCAAAGATGATCTCAGGTTCAAAGTTAAAATCAGTTGTATTTTCGTTATCCCCATCACATGTGGAGGTCCAGTATAGTTTCAATGGATATACCCATTCGAGATACGCACGCAGAAATTGAAAAAAAAAATTTGTAACAAAGCATTAGTTGAAGGCTCAATTGTCGAAGCTTATTTGCAAGAGGAAATTTCTTTTCTATACTCTCATTATTTTGAATCTCAATATCTCTCAAAACACAATCGCGTGGGAAAAAATGAAGGTAATGTTAATGAAGAAATGGGAAATCATGTAATAGTTTTTAATCTTCCAAATCATGGTTTTGGTGGAGTTCATGAACGATGGCTTTCAGATGATGAACATCATAGTGCTCATACATACGTTCTTCTCAACTGTGAAGAAATGACCTCATTTTTCTTGTGAGTTCTTCTATCACTTAGTATATAATTTATGTTATAGTATTTAAAATTATTTTTTTGTAGGTCATATGATAATCATATCAAGAAAAAACTTGCACAAATTACAGCAGCTACTCTTGAAGAAAGCAGACAAATTTTTTTTCAATGGTTTCAAAAACTTGTAACATAAATTATTGATTATTCAATATCGGTTTTTTTTATTATTTATTATATTTATAATTGTTTTACAAATTTTCAGGTGTCCCAATGTGTTGATAAACTTGATATGAGACTATGTATATTGAGTAAACCACCATCCAAAATGGTTAAATATTATAATGCATATGTGTTGAATGGTTTTCGATTTCGTACACATGCGTACGGGGAATAAAAAAACAATGAACAATGGAGTTTGATTGAGAGGATCACATCACAGAGAAACTGAATTTGACTTTTATGGAATTTTTGGATGAAATTATTCATCTATGTTATCTAGAACATAATTAAATAACAATGTTTAAAAGTGGTTGGATACTGAGAGAGGCTTGCGTGTTCATCCAACTCATGGAATCGTCGATATTAAATATAAAAGTCTTATTGCATTAAATGAACCATTTTTACTAGCTCAATAGGCACATAGAATTTGTTATGCCAAGTATTGTGCTACATCAAGAGACTTGAGCAATTGGTGGAGCATAATAAAAATGAAATCTCGGGAAAATAAGTTTACTCAAAATGAATGTGGTTCCACTGAAGTGGAAGGAATTGAAATTTTTCAAGAGACTGCTCAAAATCCATCTGATTCACAAAGAGACGTGAAAATCGATGATGACACCCCACAATTAAGAATCGATGGTGATGAAGATGTTAATGATGTTACAAATGAATTTGAAATGAAAAGAGATGCTGAAACTGGAACTCATATGGATATTGATGATGCTAAGGAGGAGGATGAAGACATTGACATTGACGTCTATGAAGAAGAGGATGAAGATGAAAATTTACATAGTTAAATGCTTATTATAATCATAAATAATATATATCTATATATAATAGTTATTTTCAAATATCTGCTAACAACAATCATTTTGTGTTTTAGATGGACCCTGAGCTATTTCTCGAGTTGCAGGAGGCTGACCTGCCGTTGGATGAGGGGCATTTTGGATCATATGACCCTCAGCCTAATGGCGGTTCAGGGGGTATGCGGAGGGGGTGCGGTCTTGCATGACTGATGATTCCTGGCTCTATCCCCGAGCGATGTCCACATCTTGGTTTCGATCCATGCACACTGAGGTATGGTAACCTGTATATTTTAGTTAGATTTCATTAATTTATTTATATATATAATAATTTTATGATTATTTATTCATTTTTCATAGTTTTGTGCATGTAGCTATTGGACAAGGGAGCACTATCTTGTACAATTATTTTTCTCAGCCATAGATCACATGGGAACATATTCCCATTGATGTGTGATGTGAAATCTTCCATCATTGGCTGGTACGTAAATAAATAATATTTATTTTGAAATTTATTTTATTAATAACTAGATATTATAAATTATTTGTAGGGTTTATGGTATCCTATCGATGATAGCATGCGCGATGTTATCCACCTGGCATGGCAGGTTTCTATGTGTGACCATTTCCATCATTTTTTGCACAATTTGAGAGGGATAACCATTAAAAAAGCAAGGGTGATAGAATTTGATGAGTCATGTATATACCACTAAACAGAGTACATTTCATCTCACGTTTTGGATGGATTATGTTTACACTGGTTGGGTGGTGGATTTCAGAAGAGATCTTTAGTGGGACGACAGAACCGGGGGAGACTGGAGGTGACACATCGAGCTGGTAGTCGTACATTCAGTTTACATAGAAAGAATCTGGTAAGTATATATTTTTTAAAAATTATATAACATTATATAGAAATAATTTATTTTATATTTCTATAGGTACTCAAGAATCCCGATATTATAGAGTTCAATGTTTATTGGAGGATGCATAGTGATCCAACAACTGGAGAGATTAGAGGTGATTTTCCAGCGTCAGATTATGGATTGTATTATTTTTTCAATTTTACAATTAACTGCATATAATATTTTCACAATATAAATTTTAAATTGGAATTGGAGGTGTCATATGAGGGTGCGACCTCCAAGACAATGGTTGAGGGTCACGATGAGACGACTGAGAAGACCAGTTCTCACCATTTCGATGAGGCGGCATGGACGCAGGTGACTCAGTATGGATTTGAGAAGGGAAGAGTAGTTTGTATCGGCTCTCCTTTGAATCCTGGTACTTATTATGGTATTGTTGCGATGTTAGCGTCCATCTCGAGAGGAGATAATGGAGAGGCATCATATTCTGGCTCACATTATCAGGAGCAGTTGCGAGCTCATGCTGAGCTTATAGAGACTTTGCAGAAGCAGCAAGAAGTGATGTATCGGAAGCAGAAGTAGCAGGAGTAGCATTACAAAGAGCAGATGCGTCGATGGTAGCAGTAGCAGCAGCTACAGTATGAGGAGGAGACTCATCAATTGCAGAAGCATCATCATGATCATATGTAGTAAATGTGACATCTGACTCGTACTTTAGGGTTGGAGTTTCCTCCACCACCTCTTTCAGCTCCTCTACCTCCTCTAGAAGATGACCCCCAGTGATTTTTTTATATTACAAACATTTGAATTTAGCATTGTAATATAAATTATTTACATTTTATATCTTTTATATCGGTGAAAATATTACAAAATTTAATTGTAAATATTTTATTATTATTTTTCTATTTTTTTGTGAATATTGAGAATTTTAATATTTTTTATTTTTTATTGTTCTAACAATAGTAATATTATTTTTTAATTAATTTTAATTTTATTAAATTTTATTTATTAAAAATTTAGTTTATTATTTATGACGGTACTGTTTGAGATGGGTTCCCATCGCAAAGAGTCTAACTAAATATTTTTAAAAACATATTTGCGACGGAACTACTTGGTCGTCGCAAATATTTTGTTGTGACCGGACCGTCGCAGAATGTTTTATATATATATATAATTTTTGCGATGGGACAAGGGCCCATCGCAAATATTTTTTTGCAACCGGCCAGTCGTGAAAATATTTATGTATATACAATACATATAATCGAAGGCTTATTTGTGACGGTGATGTTTCCCGTCGCAAATAATATTTTTTGCGACGGGCTCATCGCAAATAATTCTATTTGCAATAGCATTTTCTGCAACGGGCTTTTTGCAAGGGGGACCCATCACTAAAGCCTATTTGCGATGATATTCTGTCGCAAATAGGTTGTCTCAATTACCATGAATTCCAGTAGTGCCCGTAGGTACTTACATAAAAACAGCGTTGGATAATAAAGAGTTTGTGAAGTTAACCCTTACCTTGTAATTTTCCTTGTTTGATGGTACATAAAACTCCTGTTTAATTGTTAAATCATTGTTATTAAATTATACAAGAACCATATAAGTAAATATGATATCATATATGATCATCTAATATTACTTTGTTAATAATATTTTATTATTATCATCGTTTCAGGTGTTAACTGGTTCGTTTTCCTTTATAAGCATTGTTACAAAAGTAATGATTGTTATGGATAGGATGTAACTTATTCATATTCAGAATGATATTAATTATTTAAATATTATTTCTTAATCATCAAATGAAAATTAGTCTTCAATGGATATGATGGGGAATGAATCGCATTGCATTCATGGAGACGGTATTCCGTACGTACGGACGAGCCACAATATCATTCTTTTGATATTAAAATCATATATAATTGGATGGTATATCATATATAAAGAATAATAATCATGATATATTTCTTATTTACATAATTTATACTCATTATTATACCCATCCAAATGATGAAGTGTTCGAATAACAAACTACACCACGACGTGGAGACGGTAATTTGTATGTATGTGTGTATAGTGACTATGTCATTTATAGGATAGATCGAATAATGAATATGGTTGTAAAATTTTTATAATAACATCACATTATATATAAGATACTAAAATTATTTTTTTATAATGGAAACAACAAATAAATAAGAAGTGGAAGAAGAAAATAACATGAAAGGGGTGATGAAATATTTACCACTTCTTCGGGATCTTCCTTTTGATTTGATCAAAAGGGCTCCTTAAATTGGCTTTATAACTAAAGAAAGGCCTCTAGTATGAAGGGATGACATTTGGGAGGATATTTGGGCTAGGGTTGACCTATCCAAATGGCTATGAAGGTGTGAATTTGAGAGAAAGGGATGTTCCCTTTTGTAAGAGAGGTGAGGGTCACTTTAGGAAATGATTGAAATATTATTTTTTAATAGAATCATTTTCGGTTTATAATGGCTAAAAATTGAATTATTTAAATACTAAGGTGGGTATGGGTCACAAAAATCTCAACTAATTGGGTTTAGACAGGTTTAGGTCATAATATTAACCTTTTCTTTTAGATTAAACTATTAGTTAAATAGTTTGACATTTACAATATCTCATTGTATTTTTATAATAAATGGTTAATAAACTTACTATTAACTTCCAAGTGAACCCCAATAGGATCATTAATGACATATATAATATTATTAAGTCCCTTTGGCTGAACCTTATATTTTTAGGAATATTATATCAACCAATAATATAGTAATTGTTTTAAAAACTCCATTATGTCAATTTTGAAATTATTTATTAAGTTTTTTTTTGTTAAAATCATAACTACTTTATTACATTGAAGAAAATTCAGATGTTCAATCCTATATCAAAAATATATTAGTTATTAAAATTTTAATTTAACTCTTTTAACTCTTTTTTAAATAAAATAATAATAAATGTCCTAATCTAATCCAAGTGGACCTAAAGGAACATATTTTACTTCTAAGGTTGTTTTTGGTCAAATTACATTTATCCAATAGAAGTAGGACTTAAGTTAAGGTACTAATAATATAATTTTTACCCTTAATTACCCTATTTAATTTTAACTGTGGTAAATAAAAGTAAAAAGGTACTATCCACCAAAAATTATTTTCAGCTTATTGAACCACATTTTTTTTACTGATATCAACTGTGTCTCTCAGATTTTTGAAATTCTACTAACAGAAGCTGTAAAATTAAGTTTTATACAAATTTGCAGATGCTCCTAGTAGGTGGGTAAAATATGATACAAAAGTTCGATAAAATTTTATATGTCTAAAATTATTATAAAATGACTCCAATGAATTACATTGAACATATATAGGTATTATGTATCTTCTTTGAAATAAATTAAATTAAAATAAAATAACAAATTATTTAAATAAAATGTCGGGTTTAACCAATAACGTAGTGTTTTTTTCACTATTCAGAAATAATTGAATATATTCATAAAAATACCAAAAATTCACCCTAACCTAATTTAGATATTTTGAATCCAAAAATTAAGTATATTTTGAAAGATAAAATTTATAAAATTTCAGAAAGTGGGTATTACTATTTATAACAGCTAGTTTGATTGGTTGTGGTGTGTTTGAACTTGATGTTCTGTACAACACAAGCTATTGTATTATTCAAGGGGAAACATACCATGGAAGCATGCGGTGTTACAGTCCTTCAACATATTTTTGACAAGTTTTATGTTCATTTTATTTTAAATTCTGATGGAATACTTTTCATCCAAAAATTTGTAAAGTATAAATTTTTTTTTCATGTTCAAAATTCGTAAGTAGTATTATTAAGAAAAGGTCATATTAAAACATTATATATATTATAATAGGTAGTAAAAACTAATTCCATCAAAAAAATTTAAGAAATTTATTATTTACTTATCATGTTTATTGTTATCTCTTGAAGAATTCTATTTCTGTTTTCGACCACACCATTTTTATGTGGAGTTCTAGTTGTTGAATATTTATGTATTATATTATTTTTACAATAATTTATTTAAATAATAATTTATGAATTATTCAACATGATCCCTATGAGTAGTAATCAAGGAAATATATTTGAAAAATTTTAAATCATGATAATTTGTTTTTAAACAGAAATAAAATATTCAAATACCACTACTTGAATATAGACCCATGAATATATATTGTAATAATCAACTAACACATATACAATTTATTTTCCACCAATACATCACGTTTTTGTGAGAAAAAACAAACCCATGTTAACTAATGATAAATAATTAGTAGTTGATAATTCACTAATAGATTTATAAATTGACATATATTTTATTCTGTATTGACAAGGATCACAAGCTTCTGACGAATCAAACGTATGTTCTGGTAGATCTTTAAGAAGTCCTTTTATAGATAGTTTATATAACATTGTAACATTAATTATCATAATATTATATTCCATAACCAATTTTTTCTTCCATTGAACTATTTCTTGGAAGATCTTGACTCCTAATGACTACTATATGAAGTATTTATATATTATAATACCAATTAGTAGAATGAATAAATTCATCTAATGAAAAATGAACATTACATTTATCAATTGTAATGTTATAAAGATATAACTCATCACATAATTGGATTATGATAAAAAGTTTTTTCTTATTACCTAAATCAAACAAAACTTTCGAAATTAAATAATTAAAATGTAGAAAAATATTAAATTTTTTGATAATTTCTTCTGGCACATTGTTACCAAAGGTAACAGTTACACCTTTCAATTTGACAAAATTAGTGGATAAATATTTCTCTTCTATCATATTCCAAGAGAAAAACTATCCAAGTACCATATATTGTTTTTTGAACACTTTTTATTTTCCTAAAATCGATAATATTAGTATTTCATAACGCAAACGTACTTGGCTCCAGTATTATTATAAAATAAAATTTTTTGAATCCACATCTGTCAAAAATTAATTTGTTTAGAAAATTTTATTTATTTTGATAGTAAAATTAATGAAAACTTAAATCATGAACTCTATTAAAAGAAAAAAAAATTTACCATTTAAATCACAATGGAATTATGTACGAAATGGAGCACTTTTTTTGGAACAAATAATTTTTTTTCAAAAATTATTTTAGTATAGATTTAACCCATTCTAGAAACATCATTATGAGATTTAATTTTTGTATACATATTTTCAGAATATTCTATACCATTATTAAACTTTGAATGATGATTTTTGAAATATGATATTTTAGAATTTAGTTTTTTAGCAAAATTTTTATCCTCTATAGAATTTTTATTTGAATTAGGTTTTCCAAGAACTTTTGATAATATAGTATTTATGATATTAAATGTTTTTAACTATTTAAAAATATTAGTTTTCTCAAATTTAGTTTCTTATAATTATTTTGATACATTTTAAATCTCAGTAATAATACAACATATTCTCGAGTTTGGTGCATCCATTTTTTATTTTGTAATATATTTTTTTAATAATTTTAGAATTATTTATTTATAAAAGATTTGAAAATATAGATAATTCATAAAAACTACATAATGAATTATTTTCTTCTAATCATTCAAATTACACATAGAAATATTTAGAATTTTAATCATTGTTAGAATTCAAATGATATTCATTTAATGTAATATTGGTTAATTTTTTAAAAGTTACCTTACCCTTAAATAAATTTTTGTTCTTTAGAATCTCATTATATAAACTGATGTTCTTCATATAGTTACAATCACAATCAAATGAATTCTTTAATAAAAAATCACCACCACTTGCACTCCATGTGTCTGATATTTTCATATATTTCTTATTAACTTGTCTATATGTTTTGTTAGAGTTACAATATGAATTTTATCTTTATTTTCACTTCAATAAAGCTTGGTATAATCAATTATTATACAACAAGAACTCCTACATTCATAATATATAACTTCATAATAATTAAACTTATCACTTTTTCCTTTATTATTATTATTATAATTATATCATAAATATTTGATCCCAATAATATTTTATATCCTCTTAAAAATATTTTTTAAATCATTCTCACACTATTTTTAAGGTCGACTCTCAATTTCAACTATAACATTCATTTTCTTTTATGAAAATGAACCTTTTTCAACTGGATTAGAAATATTTGAATCATTTCATGTAGTATAAAAATAAACTCTTCAGTTAATTTTCTTCATTTTCTCAGTATATCTCTTCAGTATACCTTCATACTGATTAAGAGTACCGATCAAATAATCCAAGGAAATTTTTTTGTCACTGCTCATATTTTCTAAATCTATTTTTTTTATTCCTAATCTCTATTATTTATTTCAAGAATATTTTATATTAAATTTTTTCAGAAATCCCCTTCTCAAAAAAATATTTAACTCTATTTATGATCTTTATGAAACTATGAAGAATCATTACAATAGATTACCAAGGTAGATAATAAAATTCTTGAAAGTCCACTCTTAGAATTGTTCTTCTATTCTTAATTACTTCAGATGTTCCAAAATGTTTCACTTCACATTTCATCAAAATATTCTTAGATTCATCAAAAAACGAAATTTTACAATATATATTTATATTCATATAACATAGAAACATATTCTTTACTCAATAAAATGAATGATATTAATGATTATATTAGTCATTGAATATTTAGCACTCATTATCTGCAATATTATAATTTCTAGAAAACATTTCAATGTTATCAATAGAATTGTTAATAATGAAAGCATTTATTATATTACTTTAGCATTCAAAGTCATCACCTTCAAAAATTAGTGGTAGTTTAGGATTTAGATTTTCTAGTGTGTCAATATTTTTACAAGTTATCTTATGAAAGTAGAAACTCTTTCTACAATATAAATATTAGTATAAAAATATTTCATAGGAAATTATTTATAGAAAAAGTTTGCTAAAAATTTATAAATATTGTAAAATAAAAAAAAGTAGAAAACATAAATTAAAATAGTATAATGTCCTCTTATAAAAATTATTGGTTTAGATGAGTTTATAATGGCCACAAAATAGAATCAATTTTAGTTAAGAACATTAATTAACTAAAACCCAAACAACTTAATTATTTTTTATCAAACATTATTATCGTCTGAAGATCAAATTACATATATCAAACAGGAAGTTCATCTAGTTAATTAGAGTTTATAAATATTTATTAAAATTATCATTCCATATAAATACATAGAAGAAAATTATAACATTAGAATTTTGTAAAATGAAACATTACAATGTTCAACAGTAATACTAACAGAATCCTTATAAAATAATATGTACAACTTAACCTCAAGTGTATTGGATTTACATAGCTGTGACATATGGTATGTAGAGTTTTAACAAAACTGTATGGTCTATCATTATTCTATAAGAAATACCTCGATCAAAAAGATCAAAATCAATTCTATCTTCCTATACCTAGAATCCCTCGATCAGCAAATTAGAATCAATTATCTTCTTTATACGAAGAATACATCGATCTAAACCTAGATCAGACAAAAAATAATAATGCAAACAATTATTATGAATTTCCAAACCTCGCCTATATTCCATATAACAAAAACAATATAAATTATTATAAAGAGAATGTAATGAGTTAATACAATAGAGAAAACTTCATAAAAGTTAATTGGAAAATTCATCAACTTCTAGATCTTTGATTTCACATTTATTTATAAAAATATCTCCAGTAGTAATATTTCCATGATTTATGGAATTGGTTATAATGTCCATGAATGAAACCCAACTTTAAATCTCAGTAAGTTAATCTATATAATATTTCATTAATGTAGAACCATTATATTGATTTAAAATTTATTCTTTATTATATACCTAATATTTACCATACAAATGTAGAATTTATTCTTAATGAATAATTTTTTTAGTCCAATCAATTAAAATAGAGCAGTTTGATAGATCTGAATTGGTTTATCTAAGGGACTAAACTTTTTTATTCTAATGGTCGAGACATTTTTAGTCTGATGAACTATAATTATTCAGTTTGACAGAAAAGGCCTCCTCAGTATAGTGGAAAAATACTTATTCATATTGATGTATTCTACTTTTTTAGTCTAATAGATCTGGTCTTAGTAATTCCAAGGGACTAAACATTGTTTGTAAATGTTTTTATTATCATTTTATAAGGTATTAAATATATTTTAGAATAAATTTTTTATAACAAAAAATTATAATTGTTTGGGATATATAATGTTTCTAAAATATCATTCATAAGAAAGTGAGTTGTGATGTTCAAAAATAAAATAGAAAATTTAAAAAATAAATCATTTGACTCAATAATTATTTTTTTATTCATTGCATATATCATAACCAATATAAAAATATAAGGTTAGGAACAAATTTTAATTATACATGATTATTTTTATGTTTAATATAATAATGATCTTATAGTGTAAAAATAATGGTTAATTTTCAATTCTATATTTAATTACTAAAGTAATACATTAATATGGTTATTTAGATATATTTATTAGGGGATACCGATCATCGTATTTATAGAAAAATGTAGTATTTTTGTAATGGCTATGTAGTAACAACTATGAATATGCTGTAGTTATATATGAACAATTTTTTTTTGTCATTATATACAAAGGATTAAAATATATGTATGATTAAACTAGGAATTTAATGAAATATAAGTGCAAATAATTCCCTTGAATGGTTATAAAATATATCTTCATTAACCACATATGTGATGCTTAAATATAATTGAGAATAATAATGAAGGTTCAATGTATACTATACATTAAACTACACTCACATATGGTTGAATAATAAGTCAATTATTTACATAAATATATTCTAAATTTCCAATTAAATGATGTATAATATAGTATATGTAAGAATAAATTAAAATTTTTGAAGCCATCATATTATTAATTCAACCATAATATGAGTAACAATTCCTAGGTAAGTTTTTTCACAAGACTAAAAATAATTTAAATATATATAATGAAGAGAGCGTGGATCATGGATAATGATTGAGATATATGTGTCTTTATAAAATTCCATATAATGAAAAAGAATATTCGTATAAAATTATACTACAAAATTAGTTATACTTCTAACATTAAAAGGACATGAATATTGATCTTAGAAATAGAAGTTGGAAATAATTATGGATATTGAATCCTAAGATGAGTAATTTTTAATACTAATAAAAATGACTTCGTGAGAGTTTAGGTATGAGATAGATAATTTTTTCGGGGGTGCTATGAAATAGTGGTTCCCCAGTAGGGATTTTATTTATTATTTTCATCATTTTATCCTACTATATTGTTATGATTTTTTTCTTCATTGAAAGTATTTTTTATTTTGTGGCTATAATCACATAATTAATGATTATGGATTTGAAAACTATGGTTACTCTAAAATTGGAACATTTATTTTTTTTTGATTCTTTATGTATTGAAATTAATTGTCTAGTTATTGATCTATGAACTCAGAAAGTTTCATTGATGGGATATTTGACAAAATGTTTTCCATTATTGTATCATATATCTTTTATACTCCAGCCATTAGACTAAATTTTTCATTCCTATGTTTAGTACACATGAACATAATAGAACAACAAAATGTAATTTTTAATGGGTTTGATTTCATACTAGATTATTGGGTATGGAATGCTCTAAATTGCGGAGTTTCTGAATTTCTAAACCATGAATGTGGTAGATGTATAGTTCACTAGTGGACCTGTCTATGTATTTAAACTCACATAATATTTATACTAATATATGTTCATAAAAATGATGGTGTCCTCTAGGAATACAAATGTTATCAATATTATTAATCTTATGGGGTAACATGTTTTCTTCATTCTAATATGTTGGAGTCTACAATATAAATCACTTACTTTTTTTCACCGCATTATCACACATAACCCCCAATCAATCATTTCACTTATAGTATTCTTCTATATATTTTAATAATTTTAAATAATATCATTAGATAATAGAACAAATCTCTAAGGTACAATATTTTTGATCCATTACAACCACACAACATATTTAGAATTACATTAAGTGAGAGATCCAGACAAACACACATTATCAGTTTCATGTTTTTTCAATAAGAGAAGCTATAACATATTTATATTGGTAAATATATGAATATATTATTTTATTTCATTTTAAGAAAAATTAAAAAAATGTATAAATCACTAATAATAACTCACATTATATAATATTAACATGTGTGTTGTAAAAAACAACATATTTTATATATTCAAATATCATACCCAAAGATACAGGGATATGAAAATAAAATTTTATCACCATGTTTTGAGAGGATCATAAAATTGTACAATATACGTGATGGGAAAAGAGCCAAGGATATGAGTACATGTACTTCTTTCTCCCATACTAATAAGAAGTAATTCCATGAAGCGAAGATTTTTTTGGAAAGTTTCACATGGATAATGTGATAAGTATCCCAAATAGAGAAAATTAAATGATTAAATTGACGATTCAAAAAATAATTCCATGCTCCATGATATGAGAAAAAAATGATTTATTGAAACGAATTATATAATAGTAACTTATTAAGAGACTCTGATCATTATGCAAGATGATGAAGAAACGATGAAAAATATTTAAATATTCTGCAAATCATAAAAAATATATATTTAGGAAGTAAATGATAAGTAAAAAATACAGGGTAATAAAATTATGAATTATAATTGTTCATTGAATTCATTTTATTATGATATTATTATAACTCAAATATGAATTAACTCATATTATATTGAAGCTATTGAATTCTTCTATTGTGGGATGCCACCAAGGATTTGGATTTTTGTACTCCAGTTGAGTGATATATATTGGGAAACTAGAATTTCCACTACCTACTCAATTTTATGATTCTGTAGTTTATTTATATTAGGAAAATAATCCATATGATAAAAATGATGTGGGATAATGTAATATTCAACTAATTTTACTCTAATTTCACTGAAATATGAATAAAAATGGAACTCTCTTATTTTGTAAATGAAAATTCTACGATTGTATTAATATGTCTTGTTGGAAGAGATAAAATAATATTCTATAAAATTTGTGTCTAGGTTCATTGAAATAATAGAGGATCCCTCATTACAATCATTTCTTATTTATGGGGATGATAGAAATTAAACCAAAGCCAATGAACAAAAAAACATCAACCTAAAAAATATGATAATATACATCCTGATACAGAGAGGGAAACATTAGTAGACTATATAACTCATTTATAATAATTTTATTATCCATATCTCATCCTTCCCCAATCAATACATATTTTTTTACTATTAGGGGTTAGAACATGATTTACGCTGATAAAAGGTACCTCTAGACCAAATTAAAGTGGATGGTAATTAGGGGAATTTGGATGTGGTGGATTAAATTAAAAAATCACATTCAATATAATATGTAGGATATCTAAAACCATTTCCATGATTAAGGAAGAAGTAACATATCCTCAATCAATATGTTAATCCCCTGATTTTTTTTGAAATTCCTCTTAAAATTTATTTTGATTTTATTTCATAAGATAATTATGTTATTTTTTTAGATTACATAATGAATATTATTGATGATTAAATTAATATAATTGGGAAATTAGTCAGAATTTTATATCGTTTATACCTCCATGATTGATAATCATTACATTCTATTGTTCAAACTAACTAAACATAATTGATGAAACGAATAAATCTATGTGGGGGGTCTAAACTTATTGTTAAGTTTTATCTTTGCCTTTTATGGAATAATTTAAGAAAACAAAACAATAAAACAACACTAATCTAATTCAGAGGTCTTCATAGTTTCATTATTGATTACTCATGAACTCAATTAAAATAAATATCTAAAACATTGTGTATTTTGAATTTTTTTTAATTATTAATGTAATTTTTTAACATGCTAACGAATTTTATAGATTATGAAACTATATTCAGTAAACATTATCCAATTTTATTTTTCATATGATCAAGAGGATATGAAACCATTCACATGTCTTCATATAATTCATTATTTCTTGTGTGAACATTCATCATTCCATTCTAACCAGATAATTTTTTTTATATTTCATTATTTTTGGAAAAAAAAAATATGTCAAAATGAATGAAGAACGATTTTAAAATAATTTTAAAATAAAAATAATTTTTTGAGCCTACACACACATATGAGCCTCTTTATAACCCCCCAAAAATCTATGGATAAAAGTTAGGTATCCACAATAGAAGCCGAGAATCCTTACCTACCCAAATTAGAGGACTTCTTTTGGTTGTAATTTGGAAAATTTTCAAGATAAATAGTCATTTTTGGATCCCTCAGGGAGTATATTCACATCACCATGAAAAATTGGTGTATCATTATTTATAGGGTAGGACAATTCCCAATATTTTTTAAAATCAATTTCACTCTATTTTTCCAATGAAAGTAAAATAAAAATAATTTTTTAAAATAATGAAAAAATAAAAGAAAAATATTTTGAATAAACGAGGGTTATTTCACTATTACAACTATTTTGTTATCCTTTAAAAAGAATGGGATATCTTAATATAGAAATATAATAACAAAGGGGATTGAGTGAGGAATAATAATTTAGTGGGGAAACATGTTAAATAATTCATTTTGATCTTAAGATTCGAACATCTACATTTTTCTATTTTTCATATCTGAACTGCCCACCATACCCCACAAAACAACCCTTAAATTTCCTTATTATTTACATTAATATTTTATCATATGGTTTAGGAATAAAAAATATAGAAATACTTGTAAGATGCAATAATCATCATGATAATGAGATTAAATTTACATATTATACATTTAGTGATGTCGGAAACATGTCAAGGGTGGAAAGTGCATGTATTCTTGGTTGAAATTGATGTATTTAGTGAATTTTAATTGGATAAAAGGAAATCAGGGGAATGAATATCATAGAGAAATTTCATCATTAGTGATAAATATTTTTATTGAAACATTTTGTCATTATTTTTTTGTGGGAACGAAAAATATATGGGTATGCTATTTTTAATTGAATTCATTACCACCTATTTTCCTAGGAGTGTAAAAGCATAAGCATGGGGGAGTTAAAAATTAACAATTATAAATACTATTCTACTATTATTATATATCAATATCCTTATCATTTTGTAACTCTATATTAATTTAAATTATATTTTATTTATTATTATATTGTTGTATTTAATGTGAAAATAGCCTAAAATTTTAATTTCATTGATTTAATTTCTAATTAATTTTAATTTCATTAGAAAAATTGATATTTTATATTGTGATAATGAAATGGTATGAGAAAACAAACCATTAAACCAACAGATTAGTATGTTGGTTTTTAAACCAATCATGTCTAATATTCCAAGCATTTATCCCACCTATGCATATATAATTGGAATTTTATCCAAGAAAAAATTGATAGAATTAAGTTATATAAAAATACACCATGTGATGAAGTAGCTATGTAAAGTTTTATAGTTTTTCGGAACTCATTTAGCTGATGTGGTTATGTAATATATCACCATTGGTTGTGGGAGTAAAGTGTCAAACTATGTAAGATTTAACATGGTATTACCAGTTACACATAATATTAAATGAATTATAAATTTTATTATCACGGATTTATGATAGGATCAAGATAATTTTTTGGACACACACATAAAAATCATCCCTTAACAACGATATCGTAAAAAATATTGACACTATAAAAATTAAAGGATGGTACAGTTAATAAAAAAGAAATTGGAGTGAAATGGTGATATTTTCATTGATTATAATAAATTATAACCACATGAATATAATTGAATATAAAACAGGTAAATGGTAATATTTGAATGTAACTGTCTAACTAAATTTTGTAAGACGAAAAACAAACATGCCACATATAGATCGATCTCGAAAAATATAGAAAACAATTATTGTGGCTATTGAATCATATATGTAGATGAGTATTCTAAATAAAAAATAATTTAATCCCCATTATTTTCATATAATATTCTCAGGAGGATTTACTATCCACGTGAAAAAGATCTCAGTGCATGATGATTTTGTATTGTGTTATAAAATATAGAATGGTATCATTGAAAAAATATTTTGGGACTCTATGATTTTCTATATTATTTCAATTATACATTTTTATTTTCATTTTCATTTTTAACATTCTATAATCCTCTTTGATCTCTATATATTCGATATCATATAGAATTAACTCTTATATTGGTAGACCAAAGTGGAGGAACCAATGCCGTCTAGAAATGATTGAAAAAATAATTTATTTTTATTTTTTTTCTTGATTTGTTGAGGGGGTGAGTTATTTTAAGGGATTAATTAGATATTTTCCTTCATTTTCACTAATTCAATAATTTACATGATTTTTTCATTATATTTCAATCATTGTTCCCCTTGACTATATTTTCATTCATATAATTAAAAAGGGTAGTACAAGTGGGACAAGAATTATGATTGTTATCCATGAATTTTCGAGATCTCTTATTATAAAGCCCTTATGATATGAGTATATATGGTATGATAAAATATTTTTTAATATGTTTTATTCAACAAATTATAGGAAAATACAAGTGGAAGGTTCACATGTAATTTTATATTACTTCCTCCTAACATTTGAAAATTAAGAGACATTGTTTAATGAATAATATTATGTTATTCAAATTAGTTTCTATTATAGTGAGATAAGAATTATTAATAGTTTAATGAAACTAAAATCATGGGAAATTACTTAATTAATCTCCACCATTCATCACTAGAATTTTCATATTAATTTTTTTACATCATGTTTTATTTTCAGCATTGAAAAAACAACTAACACTTCTAATTTTTCATTTTTTTAATGAAAACAAAAATAACCCAAATACACTCATATAGAATAATGACAGTTAGGGTTTTTCATGATTTATAAATAAAACCACATAGTAACCAACCTTTTCCACATCCATGACTGATATAATATAATATTTTTGTTTTTAGTCCCCACAAAAATGTACTCATATGAAAAATCAACCATGTTAAAATAAACATTTCATAATTGAAGTTGACTGAGTTCTTGGTGTAATGACTCATATTTTCTCCAATTTTTTATAAATCTATTAAGAATATTCTGAGGCCATGTGTAGAGACTATGTGAAATTCTGAGCACCGGTGTGCACGAAACATTTCAATGAATAATGTTATGTTTTTAATAAATCACACGTATGGTTTTTCTTTAAAATGGTAATAGCATTTAAAAGGTTTCCTAGATCTAAAATATAAGGTCACCATTGCATTAATAGTAGATAATTTAACTTAGGTGAGGCCGAACATCGACTGGTGTGGGGCGACTACTAAATATTCAATTTTGATGTCACTATCAGTAAAACATTTTAATAAAAACATTTTATTGGATGCAACACCGTTTTTGTTTTTGATGAAGCATTTGTCAAGAATTCATAGATATTACTATAAAAATTGAATTCCTCGATGTCATTGAAGTAAACACACTCAATGAAGAACATAGAAAGATCGAAGATCAATGATGGCCCAAACCACTATACATAACCAATGAAAATCCAAACTCATGGTAGGATATCGATCTTTTTGTGATTTCATATTTACCTTATTTTATTTAAAGATGAAAAAATACTAACCAATGAATAGTTTGATTAGTGTTCTGGTAATTCTTTTGGGATTGTTAAATTCTATGGTATTTAAAAAAGTGAAATAATCTGAGTGATTTCTGGTAATTTTTGGTTCATTAGTCCTTTTATCTAGAAAGGATTGACACCGGATGAAATAAAATCTGAGATTCATTCTATATTCATTCTGGATGCCTTTCCCTCTTCCCTGTTCTTTGTGCTTTCTCTGTTGAACACCCATGGTCACTGGTCGATGTTGTTGGGTGTCTCTGAGTATGATATGTCATCAAATCAAACACAAATCAACTATAGAGGTTGCAAGAGTATAAACATGAACCCGATGGAACCAAATATTTTAATTCATGATTTTACTAGAATCAGAAGAGACCTAGTGGTTTTCCGAAGGGACCAATAGAGTGGGTCTATTGTGGCATTGGTAGAGCGAGGTGGTGGCTGGCTGAAGGTGGCAGTTGCAGCGACCATAGCCAGTGACAACAGCGGCGCGTCATAGCGGTTAGAGCCTGAGTGGGACAGAGTAGGCATTTCTGGTGGGCCCAACATAGAGCGGGTGTGGTAATCACAAAGATGTTGCACGATGAAGGGGTGAGACATGCAGGATAGGGTGACATTGGGCGAGACATGTGGTAAGTGTGGACCACACAGACTAAGGGACGCGGTCAGGGAGGGTCACGTCCAGTGAAGAAAACAGGCCCGTTGTATGCATGCTAGACTAGGATGGATTGGAATTTATAGTTTCCCTACGGTCTAGACCTAGTTTCTCAAAGGGATATACCAGTTAGGGCTAGACCAGATCGGATCAAGTCATGTCTGGAAGGTCAGGTTAGACACGGATCGGAACTGGGTCTGACTGTTTTACAAAAATGACCATATAATTCAAACCATGTGTCTATTTGATGATTCATTTACGGAGTTGGGACCATTTGGATGAGATGGTACTTTTGAGATAATCTATGTAGATATTTATGCAAGTTAGAATATGACATAATTGATTGAGGATTAGGTTCTCCTTGTTCAAGTACACTACAAGTAGAATTCGTCTGCTGGTTCTGTCAATGTGATCATTGTGACTATATTATCCTTGCGACATTTTGATCTTTGTGACTTTGTGATCTTTTTGAATTGGTGATCTTGGGGAATACATGACATGGTGGTTTTCTAATTCTTAGATAGTTCATTTGTTATCAAAACTCCAAGTGTTATCGACACTTTATGTGTTATTGGTACTATGTGTGTTATTGACTCTTAGTGTTCTGTGGACAACAATGGATAATCCTAATTTTTTGTTTTTGAATTATACCTATGTGATATGACTATGCATCATGTGTTTCCATTTTTGTATACCATGTATTTCATAATGGTAAACATCATTTATTTCTTATTAGAATACTTTATGTATTTATTTGTGGTGTACTTCATGTATTTCTTTGTGGTATTCCATTGTGGTTTCAGGGTGTCCTATAGAGTATTAATTTACTCATCCATGAATGGGTTTTTTCTAGCACATGTCATGTCTTGTTAATACGATCGATGCTTTGATGGAGTCCTATGTGGACCAGGACCGGGTGGTGCATAGTGTGATTCGAGGGACGTGTGGGGCTCCTTTGATTCATGAATTTTTCCTACAACTACCATTCAGGTAGGTTTTTTTGGGGATGAGTTCCATGAACTTGTGCATTCACATGATATACTCTTTCTTTCCGTGCACCTGTATTTTGGGACTATTTACTTTCCAGTATCCTTCTATCATACTCTATGGTTGATATATTAGTATATGCATGCATTGGTTACAAAGTGTTTATCCATTTAAATTTTTTTGGGCTAATAGATGTGTGCTTGTGTAGAGGTACATTGGTAAATAACTCCCATTTTAGAGATATGACTAATTAGTGATAGTCACTATCCCTTGGCCTATCAAAGGCTGGAATGGGGTAGTCATGGAATGGACCCCTCTGAGATGGTTCATGACAGAGTGTTATCAAAGGCAGTGAAGTTCTATATAAGGATTGGGAGTATGTGAAAATGGTTTGGGGAAATATTGTCAATTATTTTGAGTTTGGTTTTTTATTCAGGGAATCCAGTATTTGTAGGATGTCTGGCATATCCATACATGGGGAATTTGAATTTTTCTTTCTGATTTGGTACATGAAAACATTGGTTGTAGGGAAATTAATAGTTCATAAATCATATAGGATTTGTGTGTGTTCTCATGTACTTCCTGAGTCATCTCACTAGGTATACTCTATTAACCATGGTTCATCTTGATCATTGTTTATGATTCCCCCATGCATAAAGACATATAATATTTTGATGATTGATCATGATTTTGATCCTCCTATGGATGAGGCATTGCTACATGGACAATTACAAGGGATAATACCTCTAGGGAGTGTACCAGTGATACTACCACACATCAAGTAGTAGTAACTACCTGCCTTACCAGCAGAGGATGCAGGTAGGTTGAGTGCATTGCATGAGTTTCATAGGATGTGATATCCTCAGTTTTGGAGTGAGACTAAACAATAGTATGTAAAGGATTTGATAGAATAAGTTACATGTGTCTGCTTCCATGTGAGGATGCCTTCAGATCAAATGGACGTTATCACTGCAAACCTTCTTCAGGGCTCATTCAGGTGATGGTGGATCTTATTGATCCAGACACATGAAGAGATGAATCTCCCTTGGAATGAATTTGATAACCTCTTTAGGGAGGAGTTCATTATGGTGGTGTTATAATTTGTTCTCATACATGAGCTCCTACATCTATAGCATGTTATTCAGACACTAACAGAGTACTCGGTGAGATTTACAGATATTTCTTGCTACTCCATATATATAGTGAGGGACACATTATTGAGGTCCCAAACATTCAAGTAGGGGATATTCCAAGAGATGAAGGAATCAATTATATCCCTTAGAATCCCTATATATGGTGGGGTGGTAGAGAATACTGTAGTAGTAGAGAGATTTCATGAAGAGTACCCACCAGCAGTGGAAGCAACCAGTAGGCACCATGTGGATGAGTCTTCGACGGTGGGTAGCCATCAATAGACTCAAGAACCCAAGAGGGTCAAACACTACATTAGATGACCCCAAGACACTGGATCAGTGATGCGGGGCTCCCATGTAAGAGCGAGTCAGCTGAAGGATAGGTTGTGTTACTCATGCGTTATTTGGGGGGATCGGGGTAGAGATAGACCGACCTGTCCTATGACCGATTAGGAAATGGTTGAGGGAGTACCAAGAGATGTGAATATACATGATAAGGTTAATCCACAATGTAGAGGGCATGAAATAGGTGTAGGTCCAGTAGCAGGAGGTGGGTAGAGGTTTGAGGTACCACCACCACCGCCGCCAGGTGGTCTACCACAGGCTTAGGTATTCAGTGGAATGGGATGAGGCCAGCTTCCATGTGATAGAGGCATATGACCCTGAGGAACTATGGATGACTTGAGGTATGATATGTGTCTTTTAAAACTAATCTTTAGTTTTTATAGACACAGGTTCTAGTACACGTTTCTTTCCACAACCCTTGTTCAAAACATAGAGATTCTAGTTAAACCATTGACTCGATCACTACAATTAGAGACTCCAATGTGGGGTACTCGATGATCACACATTAGTGCCAATATTTTTCCTTTACAATGTGGGATGATATTTTAAATTGGGATATATTTGTGGCAACATCAAGGCCTTATAATTTCATTCTTGGTATGGACTGGTTATCTATATTTCATGACAAGATTGACTATTTTAGGAACAGTGTGCGGTGTGTCTGTAATGATGGGACCGTTTTTTATTTTCATGGAAAAAAGTAAACACATGATGTCCAGGAAGGACTCATACATAAGTGGGTGCACTAATTAATCAACTGTTGGTTATTCTCAGCCTTGGTGTAGTGGATGATAGAAGTCCTCAGTTTCTTATAGTTTTGGAGTAGTATGAGGACATCTTTCATGATGATGTCCCTAGATATCCTCATCATTGGGTGGTTGAAATAAAAATTGATATATACATAGGGATGGTGTCGATATATACACCTTAATATTAGATGTATCTCATAGAACATCATGATTTAAGGGTAGAACTAGAGCACATAAAGAGGAAGGGAATCATAAGACCCAGTGTTTCACCCAGGGTGGCCCCAGTTTTGTTTACAATGATGGAAGATGAGATCTTGAGATTATTTGTGGACTTATTGTTCTTGAATAAGGTAAAAATGAAGATAAAGTATCCACTAAAAATTATTGACAACCTAATAGATCTGCTAAGGGGAGTGAGGTGGTTCTAAATGATGGACATTAGATCTGGATATCAGTTTCTTAGTGAACTAAATGAGGACATCCCGAAGAAATCCTTTAAATGTAAGTACAACCACTAAAAGTACTTGGTGATTCAATTTGGCATAATTAATTCCCAAACAAAATCATGGGAATCATGAATAGAATCTTCAATCCATACTTAGACCGGTTTTTTGTGGTCATAATTTATGTCATCATAGATTACTCAGTGTCTAAGGAGGAGCATGAGATACACTTGATGATGGTCCTGGACATACACCAAGGGAACCATCTTTACAGAAATCTCTCAAAGTGTATGTTCTTGATACGAGTGGTCCACTTTCAAGGACATGTTTTTTCTGATGCTAGAGTTTCAGTGGATCCAGTGAAGAGAGATGTGGTATGTGCTTGGGACCCACTAAAGAGTGTTACTAAGGTGAAGAGTTCCCAGGGATTGGTTGGGTACTATCAGAGGTTTTTAACTAACATTTCTTTATTCGTAGAACCGTTGACATGTTTTACAAGATTGGGGATTCCCTTTCTATTGATAGAGAATTGAAAATATTGCTTTAAATTGATGAGGTAGAGGTTGACAAGCACTCCCATCTTGAGGCTACAAGACGAGGGAGTGAGGAATGAATTGGATTGCGATGCATTAGGGAATATGATTGGTTGTGTCCTGATTTAGTGTAAATTAGTGATTTCTTATGGTTAATGATAGTTGAGACAACATGAGTATAATTATGTGACCCATTACCTTAAGTATGCAATAGTACTTTTCACCAAGAAGATGTGGAAACACTGCCTTATGGGTGAGTAGTTTATCATCTACTCTGACTACAATAGTCTCAAGTATATCTTCAATCATATGGATTTGAATGTGATAAAGTGGTGATGTCTATTGTTCATATTGGATTATGACATTGAAAGTTTCTATACAACTGGGATGGTGAACATGGTGGAAAATTGTATTTGAAGGAGATCTAGCATGTATTTGATGAGCAGGGAATCAGAGTAGTTGTACATGTTGTAGATATACATTGTATATGGATATAAAGTATCTTACCTATAGTAGATTGTTTTCACCCCTCAAATCTTATAGGGAGTTAGGGAGGAAGAACATGGGGAGACCAATTGTGAGACATTACTTGCTCAAGTTTTCAAAAGGGATGACCATGATGGTTATTTGAAAGTTGGGGAGAACATCATTCACATTAGAGGACACAAAATAGTACCAATGATGTTGTGGGATTTGGTATTGAAGAAGTTCTATATATTACATTTAGTGGTACATCGATGAGTATTAAAGATGAATCAGAACCTCTGATGTTGGTTCTAGTGGCTGGGGATGAAGTAGGAAGTGGGAACAATCGTTTCGAGATGCCTCACTTTCTAGCTATTGGAGGTTGTGAACCATGTTTCTGTGGGTTTGAATGAACAACTAGATGTTCCAGAGTGGTAGTGGGATAGGATTTCGATGGAATTAAGGATGGGTATACCATTAATTTCTAGGAGAATGATACGGTCTGGGTGATCATTGACCGACTCACCAAGTCGGCCCACTTCTTACTGATCTATGAGAAGATTTCCATAGGGAACATGGGAAGCCTCTATATACAAGAGATAATTAGAATCCATGGATTCTCATTGTATATATACACTGATGGTGATGCGCGTTTTACATCATGATTCTCAATGGGATTGTATGACGCGATTGGGGCTCATTTGTGCTTGAGTACAACGTTCCATCCATATATGAATGCCCCGACGGAGTGGACCATACAGGTTCTGGAGGTTATTCTAAGTGATTTCATCCTATATTTTCCCATAGTTGGAAGGATCACCTACCACTGGTGGTGTTGTCCAATAAAAAACTACCACTCCACCATTTGTATGACATTGTTTCACCCCTTGTAAGGGTAACCATGCAGGTAACCACATTTCTAGACTAGCCCTGGTTAGTCAATACACATGGCCCTAGAGTTTGTGTGGGATACCATTTAGAAGGTGAAGATAATCCAAGAGTGTATGATGACTGCACAGAGCCAATAGAAGTCATATGTTGATAGGAGATGTAGTCCCTTGGGGTTCGAGGAGGGAGACGAGGTGTTCCTTCAGGTCTCACCTCGATAGGGAATGTAGAGATTGGGTTGGGCGAAATGATATCTCTGAGATACATATACCCTTTTTAGAATCTATGTACTGTCAGTGAAGTGGCGTACCACCTAGATTTTCCCCCGCATTTTCACAAGGTGTATAATGTCTTCCACATGTCAAATATGTGGAGGTGTGTGAATGAGACAATGGATGTTATCTACTAGGCAATGATTCATATTGACGATGGGGTGACATTTTCAAGTACCTAGTGGAGATCCAAAATCAACCTTAGAAGATAATTTATGGGTGATCGATTCCTCTAGTGCACATCAGGGGAAAATTGGGAATCTTTAATAGAGAAGTTGGGAGAGGGATGCTGAGATTCATTCATAGTACCCACATCGTTTTTTGGATTAGCCCTTGGTTTGTCTTTATGGGTTGTAAAACCTAAGGTGGGGAGAATTTAATGGCTTGTAATTTCTCTAGTTATATTTTAATAAATTAATTTTGAAAAATTACAAGACTTGGCTCTAAGAAGGCATGAGATTATGAGGATCAGTTCTCCCAAAAATACTCGATTAAAAATGTTATGTTTTTCATGAAGTGTGCATAATGTTTTTTAAACACGAATAACTACTATACAAATTCTTAGATAAAAAATCTGAGGTCATAGTTTCATCCATAGAATCAACTTTACCTTAGTTAGGGGCCAATATCGACCAATGTGGGTGAACTATGAATGTTATAATTGGATGTAGATGTCATTAAAATATTTTAATAAAAATATTTTATTGGAAGAAATTGATTTTTTATTTTTAATGACAACATTATCTAAAATTCAGGATTATCATCATAAACTTGGAAATATTCTGTGGTGTGGAAGGAAAATATTTTTATGATGAGTGTTGGTAGATCGAGGATCGATGATAAAAAAGACCTTTGTTCTTCCTCAATGACTGATCCAACCACGTGGTATGATGTTGTTCTCTTTGTGATTTCCTCTTTCTCTTCTTAGAATTAAGGATGAACGCAGACCAACTAATGAACAAGTTGATTTGTGATTCGATCATAATTGCGATATAGAAAAATTGTAAGGTTTTTAGAAAGGTGACATAATCTGGGGGATTTTTTTGTCCTCATTCTTCTTTCATTCACATAACAGTAATATATTGACACCAACAAGAAGAAAGTCTGAGATTCCTTCTCTTTGTGTTCATGGTGACTTTACGTATTCCCAATTATTCATGATTTCACTGGTGAACCCCTATTTTCATGTCTTGAAATTTCCTGGTGGGTCAGAGTATGATCATACCCTAGGATCGAAGGGATATCGACCACATAGGCCGCGGTTGTGTAGAGTATAACCTGAAAAAACCAAATCATTGACTGAAACATTTCACAGGATTCGGAGGAGCTCCGGTGGTAGGCAGAAGGGACCACCAGTGTCGGTCTGGTGCAGTTATCTAGCATGGTGTTGCATTAGCACCAGTGATGCGAGGCAGTAGTGGGCCAAAGCAGATAGATTGGCAGGATGTGGTGGCTGGAGCGTCCAGAGGCTTTGGCAAGAGTGGTGAGGCGTGATGGTCTGAGCCTGAGCAGGACCCGAGAGGTGGGTCGTGTGGGCACTGTGTGAAACGAAGGTGGTGAGAATGTGCCGGTCGTGGGCCATCGATGTCTGAAATGGGGGGAATGGGAAACACATGAGGGCACACAATCATGGAAAAACCACATGGACTAGGGCCATGACCAGTGCGGGTCACATCCGGTAGAGCAAACTGACCTGCTGTATTCGGGTTGGAATCGAGTGTCTAGGCCACTTTAGAGGGCCCATAGGCTGGACCAAGTGTAACAGAGGGCCAAAAAAGTTTGGACATGGCCAGTTTGGGTAGGCCGGATAGGGTGGGATCAGGTAGGACCCAGGTCAGACCGTTTTAAAAACACTCCCCTATCTTTCAATCCATGTGTCTATTTGACAATCTGTTTATGGTGTTGAGACCCTTTTGAGGATACTGTCTGTTCATGATATTCTATGTGAGTTTTTTGTAGGTTGGATTAAAAAATAATGTATTGAAAAGTATGTACTCTTAGTACAAGAGAGCTTGGAACAGAATCCTACAACTGGTTATGACTATGTGATCTTTGTGACTATGTGATCATTATGAATATATGATCTTTGTGACTATTTTATCTTGGTGAATACGGGACTTGGAGGTTTCCTCACTCATCGACCCTTCTTTTTCTATCAACACACCTTTCTTTATGAACACTCCCAATGTTATCGACAATCTGTGTGTTATCGACACTCCATGTGTTTTGGAATCTTGGTTTTCAATGGACTGCAACTAATAATAATATTTTTGTTCTCTAGACTTATACCTAGTGGACTATACTTCATTTTTTACTTTTTTGTGTACCATTTAATTATTTATGGTATATTTCATGTGTTTATTAGTGATATAATTCATGTTTTTCTATGTGTTGTGTTTAATGTATTTCTTAGTGGTATTACATTATGGATTCTAGTGTCCTAATGAGTATTGTTTTACTTACACATGCACGTGCTTTGCCTGCAAATTTCGTTTCTTGTACATTCAATCGATGATTTGATAGAGTCCAATGGATATCAGGACTTGTTGGTGCATATAGTGATCAGACAGATGTGTGGTGCTCCTACGAATTCAAGAATATGTTCTACACCTACCCTTCATGTAGGAGTTTCTGTAGACAAATATCAAGAACTTGTGAATTCACTTGACATACTCTTAATTTCGGTGGGCTTGTAATTTGGCCCTAGTTACTTTCTAGATTCCTACTATATTACTTTTTATTTAGTATATTAGTATATTAATAAATTGTTTACTTAGTATTTTTATATTTCAACATATTTTTTCTTGGATGTGTTTGTGATTGTGGGTGTCTAGGTACATAGAAAAATACCTCCCATTTTTGGGATTTTCCAAATTAGTGATAGTGTCCATCCCCTTTCCTATTTGAGGTGGGCTTGGGGTAGTTAGGGAATGATCCCCTCTAGGATGGGTCATGAAAATTTTATACACATTCTTGTGTTTTTATTCTTGCATACATTTATATAATGTGAAGAGTTATTAAATCAGGCCTTCTATGAAGAACTACAACCACTATTGGTTGTAGATCTAAATGTTATCAAAGAAAAATATCTTTATCTATTAGAATTCAATCATATCTTGAACATGAATAAATGGATTCTCATAAATCATTAATGAATTTTTTATAAACGTGAGGGTTTCCAAAATCAATATATGGTTTTATGGATCATATCAAACTACTAATAACAAAATCACTAAATAAGGGAATTAATTGTACCACATACCATAACATTTATAAAAATCTTATAGTATTTCTGACTGGGATATGAACAATGAAACCCCAATATGTTCTTATTATGTTTCAAAACATTATTTTATATAGCCTATTTATGCTGAGAATACTAAATATTATTCATACACCCAAAAAGATCTAAAGGTTTAGTTTGTTGAAAATTATTTAAAACAACATTTTATATCACCACCAATAAAAGTGTTTCATAGAAACATTATAGGGGAACATTAATTTATATTTGAGTTGTTATGTTCTACCTCTAATTTGGTTTTTGTTATTTCTACATCTGGTGACATAGAGAAATCTAGGTTTTATCTTTGTATAAATCATTTTACATGAAGATATTATTTCTTAATTTATTCTGTTGTTGTTATTACGTGATAAATTATGAAAAATATAATTTTATTCAATATTATAGGATTCCCTATCATTGAATAGAGAATTTCACATCATAGGAAGAATATTATATAACCTGGCCTTATTTCCCTTGGAATGAGTTTTCTTAACATTTCATTGATTATATTTTACACATTCTAAAAGGAACTTCCAATAAGTCAAATTTTTAAGAAAAATATTGAATATTATGTCAAGAATAACCTGCAGTTCTTTTCTACTATATAGATAATGAAATTTCCAGGTTTATCATAAGGAGAACTATAAAGTAAATTCTAGAAATACATCATAATATTTTGTAACAAAAATCTAAAGTGATGAACAGAACTCTAAAAACATGTCGAGGAAGGATATGATATGTGAACCTAGAAAAATATGGCTATATTGATTATTTATATCATAATATTAAAAGATATTAGGATGAATTGTTGTGTAATCAATAAAAAATTATACTATTCCACTATAAATAGGAATATGTTGACAATTATTCTTGTTTTATTTATATCAATGTACACTTATGTGAATTTTGATATATGAATAATCATTATCATGATGGCCTATATAGTATTATTAGATCTTATTATATGAGTAAGTTTAATGATTTCAAAAATAAAATCAAATGGAATAATTAAATTATTTAATATCCATACCTATGAAAATAAATCATAAGGAAAGAAGATATTTTATCTACTAATTTGGTAATAGATGGATAAAATAATAAAAATATTAGGAATATAATTTCTCCTACTATAAAAAACTTTATAAATTCTAAATTAAAATATAATTTAGAACATTATTTAATGTTTTCTATGTGTTCGTATTATACACATACCATGTTATTGTCCAAAAATGCGTTAATGAAAAGAGGATGATGGTTTTTCGAATAATGATAAAGACGATTCTAATGTAGAAAAAAATGTAGAAAAAATTTACAATTTAAATAACCACAATAAAAATTTAATAAAATAAAATATCATATAGAAAATTATATAATAAAATAATTAACAAAGATAAATTGAACAATTGAGACATTTATTTCAAAGAATTAGAAATAAAAGAAACTAATGAATATCAAAGACCATTTTTGGATGTCATTGAATAAAATTACGATGGTGTAAGAAATAAGGAAGATGAAAGGTTCTCATGAAATAGGAATAAAAATAATGAAGAATTCATTTATAATATATTTATGTTTAAAAATAATTTGTACCATTATAATATTTCAAAAATATTATGAATATAAAAAATATGTATAAGGATCTTGGGAACTTTAAAAGTATAAAATATCTTTTTTTAAGAGGATATGAAGACTATGTTTATGAAATTTGTTTCATAAATAGTTATAAATTTACATTGATATACTCAATAAATAAAAAGATTATAAGGAATATTTCATGGAGAAATATCCAAATAAAACAAGTTCAAGATGACATTCTCATAATAAAAAATTTAGAAATTTGAAAAAAGTTTAATTAAAGCAAAAAAAGCTCAATTTTAGTCCTCCCAGTCTACCAAGAAGCTAATTCTAGAAAAATATTGGTTAGTGGAATTGTTTAACATTAAAATAATATAATTTTTTGGAAATTTTGGTTTTCTATTTCAACTACTATTTTCCATTCAAGAACCTATATTAATATAGTTAATGACTACTTTTGAATCTTATCAAATTATTAAAAAAATATTTACTAATATTTTATGTTTGAAAACTAATAATTGAATACATTCAAGGATGAAAAATTAAAGTGTTTCTATTTATATAACACATACATGTGTATTCACTTATAATATTAATGTTTTCTCAAAAAATCTCAATTATTATAACATTTTATTCAGAAATATCAATTACAGAAAAAACATAGAAAAAATATAGTTAAATGGGGAATTAATTCCTTAAGGAAAAATATTATCTATTTAGATTATATGACTATAAATCATATATTTTATGGTACTATATTTGATTCCATTCATGTAAAAATAATCATAATATAATAAATTTTTAAATTATATAGATAAAAAAGAATTATATAATGAATCACATTATAAAAAACATAAATGAGTGAAGCGTGAGTATCTAAAACCTATTTTATTTTTAAAGGATTTTTATGGGCTGTAATCAAGATATAGATTATATTATATAATGTGACTATGTGATATTTGAAAAAAAAATTAATATAATTATGATTGTATATGAACACACAAATTAAAATAGAAATTAGAAGTAAATAATAACTTTAACATCAGAGATATATTAAATAACATGTATGAGATGACTTAACCTAAGATGGTTATGTGTCATGATTCTACAATGTGATAACTGATGAAAAAAATCATATTATGATTTTTTATTGAAGAAAAATCAATAATACGAGTTATTTAAAATATGTTGAAACCCATTGGGGATGGAAAAAATTATTATAATGAATAAATGTATCAATGATAGAAATTAATTTTATGTTTTTTAGAAAAACCTCTAACATTGATAAATCCATTTTGAGATATGAATATTTTTTAATTTATTAAATAATATTTGATCAATCAAGTCATGATGTTATAAAACATCATACTATTGATATTGAGTAATTATAATAGGTTTGAAATATTAATGATAAACTGGTTGATAAACCAGTTAAAACTATTATGTTAGAAGGGGATAATATTTAAGCGTTGTGAAAATATAAGAATACTGTAATTGGGAGGAACATATTTTTTAATAATAAAATTCTCTATAAAATTAATTTTACGTGTATGGAAATTAAATTTTTCATGATATTTATTTTCACACATAATTTTAAATAAAAAGAGGTTATGTTTGAGAAAATATTACAATTCACATTACTCAAGGTGAATAATTTATTGAAGAATTAAAATTTATACCTTATTTAGACTATATATCTAAGAAGGTATTATAATGATTCTTAGGTAATGAAATCTAAATATAGAAAGTAAGGAAATGTGATGTTAATTTAGTGAGAATAGTTTATAAGATGATGTGCATGGATTCACATATAGGTTATTTTTAACATGTCATTTATTCTTTGATAACAATAAAACACTAAAATATCAAATACCAAAGGATGAATATACTCCAATGATGGTTAAAATTTTATTTTTGATATTAAAAAATTTATGTTTAGAAAATCCATTTTTTCTATTACATTATGAAATACTAATTTTTGGCTATGAATTTATTTGGGAATAATATCATTATACATAATTAAAAACATTATATTTATATATAGTGTTTTACTATTTCTTATTAATTACTCTTGAGCGTTTAACTATTGAAATTTATACGAAATATATTTTTCCAAATTATGTTATGTTAATTTAAGTTCTAATATACATGGACAATATCATGCTAATGATTATAATACATTTAAAATAATATACTAATATACAATTTAGTATTTTTTAAAATTTTAGAAAAATCTATTGATGAAATATATTTTAAGTATCACCTTAATGAATTAAATTGACTTTTAATTTCAAATATTTTTTATATTAGATGACCGCCACTTCCCAAAAATTAAATTTAGTGAAAAATAATAAAAATAATGTAAATAATTGAATGTTTTGGAATTGAATGTTTTGTATATAATGGGTTATATATTAGAGAGTGATATGGGTTTCTTTGAAACTCTTAAATGATTTGGAATATAATAAATTTAAAAAATTTGTATTGATTAATTTATATAGTTTTCTATAATGATTTTTCCCATTTATGAAAATTTTTCTTGATTAAAATTACTTAGTTATGAATTGAATCATAATTATTTGAATTTGTATTATATTATATAATTTTTCTACATTGGGTATGAGTTCTCAATTGGAAGGAATGATTTTAAATTTATTGGGGAGAAAGTATGATAAGTTGTGATCAAATTAATTAGATTTTTTATTGACTTGTATATTGTGTTTTAAAAGAATAACTAATGAATCAACCCAAATTTATAGGGTATACAAGTGAAATATTTTGAATGACGAAAATGGGGAGAAAATATAATGGGAATGATTAATCCATAAGGGGATAAATGTATTTCAAATAATATATAAGGACTAAAAATTTACAATATAAACATTATTTCAAATGATCATTAAAATTGTGTATATATTGGTACCCTAAAAAAGAAACTCTGTTAATTATTTGATAGAAATTTGTAAAAGAATTTTAAATTTATAGGGGAAGAGGGTTAATATATTCAAAGTATTGGTATTTAATATTTAAGTTAATAATCTTATCAGAAGAAACAGTTAAAAGGATATAAATTGAATGATGAAAAAAATTAAAATGATTAAGGTTACCTTAATTGTTAAAGAGGGAGTTTAAAGTTCCCAATATGAAAAAACATATCGTTTAAATTATATATGTTTGTGAAATATTTATTATTAATTGACATTGTATTATTATTGTTAGGTAAAAATTAATTTTTGATGTAAATATATATTTTCAAAAATAATTATCAATACATATGCATGTAAGTTACATATGTCATAGAAGATGTTTGTATATTGTAATATGTGAACACATGTTGAAATAAAGTTTCACATTAATGGGGATTCAAATAGAATGAATATGAATCAAGGATTATTTAATATTTATTCTTGAAGGATCATTATGATGATTATAAGAAGAACAATATATTGTCACTAAACTACTCAAAAGGAAATTTTGAAATTTTTTACTTTATCTCTATAACATTATTAATTGAAGATGGTTATTATAGAATAAAAAGTGAGATTTATAATATTTTTAATTCCTAAAAAAAGATTTATGTTTTTTTCTATAATAATATATGTTAAAAAAATAATTTAAATAATATGTCTAATTTAACTGAAGCAAGAATTATAGTAATAAAATGGTTGAACCATCTATATAGTGGTAGACTAATATTATAAAATAGTTAGTAGATATTTATGTTATATTAAAATGTTATTCATATTGTTTGAATAAGGTTATATGAGTTGTTTTTTAAGTGTTTCTTAAGATAGTTTGTATGCATAAAAATGTCATATATTTTACAAAATTATGGGTTCATTTTAGTAGGGGTTTATGTTGAGTATATCTACGAATGTTATATATTGTAATCATGAATTTAAGGTTTTTGTTAGTCTTTTTATGTCTATAAATATGGGTGTTATTTATTATATTAGTTTCCCCTAGGTAATTTGATAAATTCTAATGGTCTTTCTGGGAAAATTTATTAATGATTTATCATGCGATTATTTAAATTTATATTAATTAAATGGATGTCGATATCATGAATATTATTAAGGATTTCCTATGTTATATTATTAAAGATAATAAAATTGGGCTTATAATACTCAGTTATTTTGGAAATAATTAGAGATACCCTTGAAATGTTTTTACTAATTTGTGTAATGAAATTGATATGTGGTTACCAATATTAATGGGATGGAAGAAAAACAATAACTCAACTGGGTATGAAAAATATTTTGATAGTTCATGGAGATTGAGTGATTGAATATATTATCTCATGTTCATATTCAAGAATGGATCGATGAATATATGATAATATTAATATTTTCACAAAATAACACTAAATATATCATTCCTATAAGAACCGTAACTATTTCTAGTTAACTGTTGAAAATTTATTTCATCCATTTTTCACCTGCCATTGTTGTTGCATATAATATTGAATATGGTTAGAGGAATTCCTATAACATTATCAAGATATTTCTTACAAAAATAGAGTATTGAAATAATTATAATCATTTAAGGATCATATCAACCATATTATAATTTTATATAAGAAATAATAATATAATAAATTTCATTGGCCTTAGTATGCATGCCAAATATCTCTTCATTCAAATTAGGATATGATCACTACAAAAATATTATGTTACCATTATGATTGCAATAATTATTCCACATGATGTTTTTGTGTGTTTATTAATGGAAAATTAAAATAAAATATTTTCGCCCTGTCAAGTTTATAGGTTATTTTGTTAAATAAATTTTGAAATACACAATTCAGATTCACCCCTCCCTCTTCTCAGTCTTGAATATACACCTTTTTGAGGCACATCGTCTTTTTCCCTTCTCTATTTAGATAATGATCTAGTTTTTTCATTCCATTAATGATGTTAATGAAGAAAATTGTTATATTAATTGTTATATATATTCAACTATAATTTATATTTTTTATAAATATTAAAATGGAATGAAATTTTAAAGGATGACATTATTTTAAGATAAAAAATTAATTTCTGAATGTTTATAAATTATAGTGGTGATCTATTAATACTTTATAAAAATATAATGTTTTATTTTTTTTATTTAAAATAATTTATATTATATTTTCAAGAATATTTCTAACTAAAATTATATTCATTTCATTAGTTATAAGGAAAGGTATTTTGGGTAAACTTTATTACAAGTGATATGACCAAAAAAATTATGGGAATTTTATCATTACGGATAATCCCTTATAAAATTCTCATTTATATTTACAAATAAAAATAAATAATACTCTATAAATCAAATATCAACTTATTAATGATAAAAAATTATTCAAAACACTCCAAATGTAGTGTACCTTTATTATTAGTCCATTCCATAAAAATAATGGGTTTTATTATTTTATAATAATTAACTAATCTAACTCAAGATTCATCTTGATTTATAATGATCCTATTCATTATGCAAAAATATTATATCGTTTATTTTAATTTTAATATGAATAAAATAATTTAATAGTGACCAATATTAATGTTTTGGGTTATTCCATTTTTTGATATTGTGAAATTTCTTTTGATTATAGTCCATTTTTTATGATATAAAAACAAATATGAACATTAAACTATAGAAAAAAATATTAATTAGATTCATTTTCATCTCTAAATTCATATAAAAATATATATAATTAAACTAAATATATCATTATTTAGAATTTAGATTTTTATTCTTATTATTGTGTAAAAAAATTGTTTAATAAATTTAAAAATTAAATACTATATTTTGTTTTTTATTTTTCTATGAAAAAATGTTATTAAATCCCTATTTTATTATATTAATACTATGTGAGTGTTTGGAGGTTGAATGTTTCCCTAGTTAAAGATAAAATGGATTTTCTATAATATATGTATTTCCACTTTATGTAATAAATATACTTCATAGAATTAATTTAGGTTATCAAAAGTTATTTCATAGAAAATTCATTTCCTAATAAACTACCATCTAATGGGCTACCAGGTTACCAAATATTATTTAGACAATTTATTTTACCATTGGTAACAAACTAAATTTGTAGGGAGATTGAATTTCATTAAAAAATAATATTTTAATTTTCCTTATCATATATTTCGTTCGGGAAATATAATCAGTGATTTAATGAATATTATCATATAGAAATTATGTTTAAATTCATTTTGATTAATTAATTAATGGTATTCTTCAAATGATGTTAGATAGGGCGTCATTTTTTTATGTTCCATTATATATTAATATATATGAATATTAACTAAATCCATGTTATAGGTTTCTAGAGTGGTGTGGGATATTATTCATGTTTATTACCCTTTTTATTTGGTATCTGTTCTAATTATAGAAAGCCCTTTAAAATTATTCAAATGTGAGGTATCCAAGGTTTTTCACTCCAAATTCCCTTATATAAATAGTTTTTCCTAGGTGTAGTCTTTTTCAATGTGGGTTTTTGAGGATTAATGATATCAATGTTGGAATTGACATGACATGGAGTTACCCGTAATAGAATTAATTTGTCTAGATGGATATTATTCCCTATATCAGTTGGTAAGGGATTTAGTTTTCCATGTCATGGGATTATCATTTCCTATATATAGAGAAAAATGTTGAAGAACATTGGATATTATGTAATGGAAATACTAATATATAATTATAGTAATATAACATAATATAATGTATGAATAATAGAGGGTTGGTTTTTGGATTAGAATGCTATTGGTGTTAATATTTTTTATAAAACATTGTACGTTTTATAATTTCATTGATCTGCGAACACTGGAAAAATTTATATCTTACCAAAAATTATCTGGCATGGCCTTTTGAATACAATTATTTAAATTGTTACTATAATAATTGATAATAACATATGTTTTTTTGTTAATCCTTATTATTCATTGAATCATATCTTAGAGATTTGTGTAATATTTTTCTCTTCATGTTCTATAAATAGAGCTATTTTGGGTTTTGTGGGCCTCTAATTATTATTGATTCAATAGAGTGTGCAAAAAATAAATAATTGAATATTTTTCCTAAATAAAATTCAAATAATTATGGTATGTGATATTTATTAAATCAGTTATATATTTAATTATAAATACAAATGTACACTTCTATAATAAATTGTTTCTATTATTTTCTTTTAACACACTATATTATGATAGTATTTCTCTTAAAATGTATATAAAATAAGATAAAATCAAGGAAAAAGATATCATAAAATTATAGATATTTATTTTAGTATATCATATACAATTCATTCATTTTGTTATTATATTGAGTGATTTCAATTGTTAGATATGACACCCATAATAACATTTATGACATGACACAAGAAATACTATATGTGATTCCATATTGATGTCTATGGAATATATTTTGGGGTTGTTAATCATGAATCATGTGACCGATTAATTAATTTTAATCTTTTCATTATTTAATTTATGTTTATACTTAAATTTTAATTTATTTTTTATAGTTAGATCTATGTACATGATATTTTGAGCATGTAAAATATAATTTATGGGATAATTCTCAAATTCATATTGAATTTGGCCTTATAATGGGTCATGTGGGACATCAAGATCTCTGATTCAATTATATAATAATATTTTATAGCCATTGTTAATATTTTATATCTTGTAATGTATTTATAAAATTAAATTATTCAATATATAAATATATACATGTAAAACAAAAAATATTTGATATGAATTATGTCACATGATGTTAATTAGTTTTTAAGAAAATTAATAATTGATATTTAATACATTTAGGTGACATGAAAATGGTGGTTAAGTCATATAAAATAATATATTAGAAAAAATAATTTATGAGTTAGATTCACTATTTATAATAATAAATTTGTATTGTTAAATGTTTGATAAAAGTGGCATCAAATAATAGTTTTTTTGTTTGAAGAGTTAAGACAATGTATGGATTAAAATATTTAATTATATATATGATAAATGAATTATCTATTTCAGTAGAACATAACATAATATTGATAAATAATATTTAATCTTCATCTATTTTTTAATATATTATATAAGAGTATCATTTGATTTAGAGACTTCATTATTCAGATATTCACTGGAGCTTTCAAGTCATCAAGAATGTTTTTTCACAATAATTTATAATTTTTTAATGATTTATTTATAGGGAAAAACATTTTTTTAACATAGTTACAAAAATGCCTTTATTTGGATCAACAATATCTCATTGTGCTCTACCAAAACTATATAATTTCTCAAGACAATAATCTATATTTCTCTGCCAATTTTATTAAAACAATTTACACATTCTCAGATATTGAGATATAATAGCTTTCAAAAAAAATGTCCAATATTTTCTTAACCATTTATTTCCCTTGATATTATATAAGTATCCACAAAAAATACATTTCTATCCATGATATTCAAGATTCCATAGGTTATCCTCCTTTACAGAGTATGTAAATTACTTTTAAGGATTAGAAAGTAATTAAATATAGTCATTATCTTACAGCACATATCATCAAAATTATTTTCCACAAATAGATTTAACTAATTGACATAGTTCAGAGATTCTTGAAAACACTCGAGATTTTTAAAGAACCCTATGTTTGACATTATATATAACCGACAACCCCTAGAATTAAGGAAATCATAGTATAATATTAAAATATAATTATTAAATACATAGCAGTTGGAATGTTGGATATATTTATGATTAACCACATTATAAGGAATATGTGTTAATGGTTTGTATAACGTATTTATTAATAAATTTTTGAATACATTCTTTTCAGAAAAATAATTTTACACTTGAAAATTATATTTTCATTAAAAATGGTTTTATTTTTTCTTTTTTGTGGAAACAATAATTTATCAATTCCACTTCCATAAAAAAATATATAAAAAGAACAAAAATAAAGTCATTATTTCAATTATTTCTTAGGGTGAAATTTTGGGATTTTTATGAAATTATTGATTTTTTGTCAATCATAAAAAATATTGATTATCAAGTATAATCATTTAACGTAATTAAATAAAATAATTTAAAATTACCATCATATATTTGATTTGGAATTAATTTAAAATATGATGTTTTATATTTTTAATAATTTAAATTTAATATATAATTGTATTTTGATATGAGTTAATATTTTTCTCAAAATACATCTACCTAAATAAAATATTTTCTATTGAATTTTACGCAATTATATTACAATAAATTTCTTCAACTAATTGAAAATTAATCATGAAAAACGGATACCATATTTTGAATCGAGATTTTCTAATTCAGTAAGTTGGTCCCATTTTTTTAAAGTCATTATAAATTTTAACCATCATAAAATTTATCACATCGATAAAGGGAAAATCAGGTAATTTAGGTTAAAAGGTTTTGATAGGGGTGAAAATTTTCCTAAAACTTGTATTTATCTTATTGGGTAAGTGTGTTTGGACATTTAATATTCTTTATTTGAGACTTTTGTGATTTTATCCACGTTCCTTTTATTATAATAAATATATTAATTTATCAAATATAAATTCAAAATTGAAAATCTCATGATTTTAATATATATAATATTTTATGATTTAGTTAAAACCATCATATGTTTGATTAAATGTTTTTATTTTAGGAATAAAGGATATATTTTAATTAGTGTAATTTATTTTCTATTATTAGTCATGAAATAGTTACCTTAAAAGTTTTTGCAATGCCCGCATAATTTTAAATTAATTGATAGAAAAATAAAATATATTTTTTGCTGGGTTATACGTACCCCATTAATTTTATAGAGAGATATGCCATATTAAATATTAGTTAAAACCGTATATTTGAGTTATTTATTTTTCTAGTTGTATTTAATGACAAATTAAATGAATATTATAAAGATTGAGATATTATTATTTTCTATAAAATTATATGTTATTAAATAATTTAAAAATATAAAAATCATAAAATATGAAAATATGATAAAAAATGGTTTATAATTTCATCCCTTCTCCATTTATTGGAAAATTATTACCTTATAAGTAAAATTGAAACCCTTTAAAGATGAAAAGGTTGTTATTGTGGTTGTGGTTGAAATTGTTTAATGAAACTGTTAAATTTGAAGATGAGGTTTTATATACCAATTAAACCTGTAAAAATTTTATTGGTTGAAATGATTTGAAGTTTACACTACATAATATTTTAAATTATTTCCACATTGCTCCACATTTACATAATAACTAATTTCAATTTTTAATCTTTATAATAATTTTATGTCTTCCATTTCATTCATAATAAATAGACACCACATCTCCTCTCTTGTAAACAACACATAAATCCTCTATGATAGGAAAACCCCTATAAAATTTCATATTACTTCCTTTTAAATTATTTTTTTGTGATTTTCTTCCGTAGATTGAAAACCAAGGTATCATAATGGATGATATAATGTAGCTCTTTTAGAGAAGAGGTAGTTTTCATTACTAACTCTTTCATAAAAAATTATTTTTAAAATTACTCAAAACATTTGTTTAAACATTCTAAAATAATAAATAAAGTATCCTAAATATGTTCAGGAATTATTATGAATATGGTAAAACTATTTTACATCTATTTTCAATATTATAAAAAGAGAAAAACACTGCTCGTGTGCACGCATGGCTTACCGTCTCGTAGTAGACCTATAATTCATTTTACCTAGAAATATTAAATGAATGTTGGTAATGATATAAATAATGAATATATATGTTTTTTTATAAAATAATTATTCATATAAACTATAATATCATATATATACCTTGTTAACATCAATTCCTTTGAAAAATTATAACATTGATCATGTGTACATGTCAAGTACCACCCCCATGAAGCGGTGTGATAGTTTTATATATACCAATTTACATGGGTGGTAATAAGGATATATTTAATAAATATATTTTATGATTATCATTTTGTAGATTATGGGACCATAATTAAATTACTTGCAGTGTCACTTCCATGAAAAAATAAGCATGGGAAAATAAAGTAGTTAACACTAAAAAATATTAATTATAAAAGTTTGTTGATGAACTTCTCATAAGATAATATAATATAGTCATATATAATATTAAAAATATTAATTTTTTTCAGTTATTAATTAATAACATGTTTAAAAATTATATTCATGATTATAAATCATGTCCAGTAAATCAAAATGTGAGGTAATAGGTTTATTAACTCAACATTTAGTCATTGGGATATATCTATTCTTCATTAATTCGATTATATATTGATATTGTCTGTAGAGACCTAGTTTATTCCTTGTAAAACATTAGAATATTTCTACATATATTTCTAGAGATAGAGCTGAGACAACATGCGATTCCAAGTCCCGGTGTGCCCAGAATAAATTTAATAAAAATATTAAGTGTTTTTATACTATGCACGTGGATGGGTTGTGTTTCCTCATAAACAGTAGATTGTACTGGATATCTGAGGGCATGGTTGCATCCGGAGCGTGCCATTTTCCATAGGTGGGGTGTAAAAGTTGTGGGCGTGGGCCTGTTGTGACAGATGTCACCCAGGGGTAAAATTCTTAATTTTGAAATAATGACTTAGTGATTTTTTAACAATGATTTTATTTTCAAATAACATTCAAACGATGTCTCAGAATTGAAATTTGAGACTTCCTTTGAGTTCGAGATGGGGAGTTCTTCCTAAGCGTGATATAAAATAAGCAGGTGAGGAGGTTTTGGAATCTGTGACCCTAGTTGGAGTTTCAGTGAGTATTTATAAATTCGCTTGAGATTTGGGGGAGAACCCATTCTTCTATCTCTCTCTCTCGTCTTCTCTCTCTCTCTCTCTTGTTCTTTGGTTTTCTTCACTGTTCTTCATCGAATCGAGGAAACACCTTTGCCAGAACCTTGGCAAATCGAAGCAGGAGCCTCGTGGACATGCCGCCAATGACGCACAACTGATTCGTGGGAGGATTTTTGTTGTTTATCCGCCCCTTCGTCAATTTATGGAGGTTTTCTCAGTTTTTTTCATTTTATCTATATAATTTGGGAATTGGTATGGTGGCCGACCAAACATGAACATCTTCCGAGCCCCGTTCTAAATCCCATTCTTGGGAATTTTTCATCTCAAGTTTCAGATGCACAAATATTGTCGAATCGACGATTAGGGGAAGGCATTGTGAAGGCCTCATCCTGAGGATCACGAACCCGCGTTCGGTTTTGAAATCAGGCCATTGGAGCGGTGCCGGCAGCCGTCGGAAGCCCTGACTCCGGCAAGGGTAGTGTCTAAAGGTCAGTGTGGTGCAGTGGGGTTCGGCCATTAGGTGGTAGGTGCGACCGGGAGCACAGTTCTCAGGTGACGTTCGACTGGGGGTTAGGACGAGGTGGTCGTGTCGGGTGTCGGCATTGCGAACGATAGGTGTCAGATAATGTCTTTGGCCAAAAGCGGCACGCTGGGGCGTGGTCGAGCGGTGGAGTACCATCAACTTTGGTCGGTGTAGTAGGGAGCACCGAGGAGGGTTTGTGTGGGTGGTCAAGCATGGGACGGTAGAGCGCAGAGGACCATGCGGCGCGGGCGCCGTCGAGCGGGCGGTGCATGGCCGAAGGAGCGGTGTGGAGTGTAGTCAGGGTAGCACGGAGGTGCGCTGCGGGAGGTGGAGGTTCCGGCATCCAGTAGTGGCCGGTTGCGCTTAGCAGGGGGCACCTGAGGCGCATACCTCAGGTGTGCGGAGAAGACAATGACTCGCGCTTTGTGGGACCCCCTAGGCGACGAAGACCAACTAAAGGGCCAGTCTACTTGAAGAACCAGACCCGAGGGGGTCTGGTGTTACTGGAGCGGGTCGCGGCCGACGGTCCTCGATGAGCCAGGCCGGACCCATGGCTGGGCCGCGGTGCAGCGGTTCAGACCAGGCTGGCCGGGGTGAACAGGGCCGGATGGGCCCCTTGCATTCCGAGGGCTGTAACTTCTATATGGCGCATCCGTTTGACATGTTGTCTGTGGTAATGGGTTCATGTCGGCAAGGTAAAATATTTGAAGTGGTTTGCGATGATTTTGGGTTCTTTAACCGAATGTAGGTAAGCCGGAATGCTTTAATTTAATACTATCAAATTATTATTAAAGCTCGCGGAGGATGTACTTCAAGATCCGGACATCTGTTTGACGTGTCGTTAGAGGCGATGCGGCCCTGGAGTTGAGGTGGTCCATAAAAAGTTGGCTAAGAACCTTTGTGTTTTGGTTTAGTTTCTCGGTGGCATGAAACACTTAATGAGAATAATTAATTAATTAATTAATTAATTAATTATTCTTGCGTTGGACCTAACCTGTGTTTGAGATATCTGATCGATGCACTATCTGCAGCAGCATGATCCTATTTCTTGTGCGGAAAATTTGAGATGATCCTTTGAGTGCTCAGGCTAAAGTCAAGGTGCGGGCCCTGTAGGGCCCGATTTGCACGTCTTACGAGGAAATGTCTCTTATTCATCAGACGTCCATTCGCGGCATTTGAGTAGTCATTACTGTGCATTTTTCCAAGGGTATCGCAATGGTGTGATCTTGTTGAGGAATTTTGGGAACATGGTGTGGTCCCCACACAAGCTCACTATGGTGAATAGTACCATGTTCACCAGTTGTCCATTTGGAGAGAGTGAATAGCTTGTCCTACGTGTTTTTCTGTGAGGATTGCAACGGTGTAATCTGTTTGGGAATGTAGATACTCATTTGAGATCTCATTAAATGTAGAAACATGAAAGAGAATTGGCCGGAGGTTCCATGGATGCACTCCGAACCAATGCATGGTAGAAATGTTGGTGACACCCCGTGATGTCAGTTTCAGTGCAGAGTTATCAGACCAATTCTTGGTTTACCCACCAGCAGAGCAGGGCAGTGGGTCACCGTCGAATTATTGGGGTTTACCCTTCAGCAGGGCTGGGCATTGGGTGACCCGATGTTTTATTAAGGTTTGGGTTGGGCAGTGGGTCTCTTTCGACTTATTGGGGTTTACGCTCTAGCAGGGCTGGGCAGTGGGTCACCCGATGATTAATTAAGGTTTACCCTCCAGTGGGGCTGGGCAGTAGGTCACCGTTGACTTATTTGGTTTTAACCTCTAGAAGGTCTTGGAAGTGGGTCACTCGATGATATATTAAGGATTACCCTCTAGCGGGGTTGGGCAGTGGGTCATCGTCGACTTATTGGTGTTCAGCATCCAACGGTGTTGGGAAGTGGGTCACCTGATGATTTATTAAGGTTTACCTTCCAGTGGGGCTGGGCAGTGGGTCACCGTCGACATAATGGGGTTTACCCTCCAGCAGGGCTAGGCACTAGGTCACACGTTCGCATTACAGACTCGACGCTTTCTCTGAGGCTAGTCAGTGACTTTTCTCTGTGATTACTGGTGAGGTAATCTTGTTGGACAGATCATCGGTGTGACAGCTTGACATTACCTAAGGACCCACAAAAAAGAGGGGAACCTTCCCCACTGAGACGCATCCTTGTGGCATGACCTAGAACCATGTGGGAAAGTCAGTGTCTCCCAAAGCGGATAGTGTCGAAGTGCGGTGATTTGTGACCCTTTGACTTGGGCTTCCTAGGCAGACGTGGCGAGGTGTTGGGATTTGCGGATGGCATTACATAGAAATATTGGTGACTTTTTATGGGCTGAGCTTGGATATGGAGATCCCCTTATACACTTGTTCGGGTTTCTTATTGAGCATATATATATACACCCTACTTTTTCCCCTTCCTGGGGTTCAGTTACTCTCCTTATAGGAGGGGCGAAGACGCGTGGGGTATGCCACATGGTTTTCGTGTCTAGATCCTCTTGGATTGTATGGGTCCACTTCCTTTATTTTGTTGGGTTGAGCTGTACTCTCACTATTATACTCTTACAGTGTTCTTTTTTATCTCCACTTCTCACCATTTTGGTACCTCCTTTTTTGCTCCCTCGAGCTTTCAGGGCATCCTACTGGGTATCTTTATACTCACCCCTGCTTGGGCTTTTCCCACACATGGTGTGCCCTTGAAGACAACAGACAGGTTGGTAGTGACTATAGAGGAGCGTGGAGGACACAAGAGCATCGGATGTGTTCAGTGGCCATAGTAGGACTTTCGGGTGAGAGACTCACTGGCGGTTTACTTTCGTTTTCTTGTTGCTAGGTTGTGGCAACTTTCTGGCTGGGCGCGTGTTTTCACCTTTTACTGTTATGTTTACTTGTCAGTCTAATTTTCAGCACATTACTTGTAATGGTTAGCGGTCGATGCATGTATGTTTGTCTCACTTCTGTAGCAGTGTTTTATCTTTCTTTCTTTTCTATACACTTTTTCATTGATTTAGGTGCTTGTGTGTGTACTGTTTCTTAGGTAAATGCCTCCCCTAGTTTGTTGTGCCTTCGGCGCTAGTCGCCAACCGCTAGCCTATGGAGGTGGGCTTGGGGTAGTTGTGGCTTGAGCCCGGTACAGGTCGGGTAATGACAATGTGGTATCAGAGGTGGTTTGTTCCTGGGGGCGTTGTTCAGACATCACTAAAATGGAATTGGTTGAGTTTTGGGGAAATAGTGTCAACCTGTCTCGAGAGCAGCTCTCAGGCCAGGGAGTCCAGTGATAGTGTGATGGCTGATGTATCCATTCACCAGGACCCCGATAACCTTCTTGTCGACTTGGCACACTAAGACACTTGTTGTAGGGAATTTGGTTTGTGCATCATATAGGATTGAGTCATTGACTGTCCTTCTTGAGTCAGCTCCCCATCGTTATTGATATATATATATGCTCATTTGACTATGGTACTCCTTGATTAGATTTAGGATGTCTCTGTGATGATAGCCATCCAGGATACTAGCTCTGGTTCGTGATGATGACTCCATGAGCGATGAGTCCTTAGTTCATGATGCATCCTACGATTACCATTTCTCTAGGAGGATAGGCAGTAGCACATCCACCTGTGGAGTAGCAGATAGTACCGGTAGCGAAGGCCAATGGAGAGCGCAGGCTGGGCGCACTACATGAGTTCTAGAATCAGAGATCACTGAGGTTCCATGGTGAACCATACCCTCAGACAGTGAAGTGTTGTCTAGAGTTAGTGGTTCACCTCTTTCGGCATGTTCGGGCAATGATAGGTTGATGGTGGCTTTGATTGCAGGTCTTTTTTCACCAAGCAGTTTGTCATTAGTAGAGCCAGGGTTACTCAGATGCACGATGAGTTGGTACTCTCGTGGGATGACTTCTAGTAGTTTTTTCATGAGGAGTACTACCCCTCCTATTTATGATTTATATGGTTTTAGGAGTTATTGGATTTTCAGCAGGGAGTGATGGTAGTGGCTCAGTATGTCACTAAGTTCACATAACTTACTCGGTAATCTTTGGACGTGGTCCATGACAGAAACTTCCGAGCACAGAAGTTTTAGCGAGGTATCTGTAGAGGAGATTCGTGCCAGCGTAGTGCCCCTGTGCATCCTCACCCATCTCCGTGTGCTGGAGAAGGTACTGGTGACAGAGAAATTTTTTGGTAGAGGGACGTCGATTGGCTCGGCCACGATGCCGGAGGTCTCCCCTTGATGAGACTCAGGCATATGGTCGGGGACATCAAAGAGCACCAAGACAGCCCAGGGAGGACTAGTTCTCTATTTGTGATGTGCGAGGTCACGTGGCGTGAGACTACTCAACCAAATGTTCTGATTTTTCTAGATAGTTGGTAGACTCCCCGCCATGACAAAGGCAGTGTCATGATAAGAGAACTCCTAGCTGAGGATATGGTGGTCCCAATGGAGGAAGTGTTTGGAAAAAATACAGAAGAACTGTGGATGGCAGATTACGTTTAGAGGTCCTTCCACCACCACTAGGTGGACCATGTCTGGATCATGGAGCTGACGGACGAGGCCGCGGGTGGCTGTGTGCTATTGATGTCTACAATCCTGAAACACATGAGATGATAAGAGGTACGCTCTATTTCTTTTTCTAATTATCTCAGTAGAACATGTTAGATGTTGTGTGAGGTACTCTTTTCGTCTAAATACTTGTTCGAGGGGTTTCCGAGGGTCACGCAGGGCGTCGGTGTAACCCTATGTTGGTGTTTTCCAAAATAGATTTGAATGCATGGGAAAGAGGGGTTTTCCCCCACTGAGACAAGTTTTTGTGATGCAATAAAAACCTTGAGGGAGATTCGGTACCACCCAAATTGGATAGTATTGAGGTTCGGTGGATGAGTCCCTCTCACATGTGCATTCATGGAGGGGTTGTGCGGTGGAGTGTCAGAGCATGTTCTGCGTTTTCCAGTGGGGGTTTTCTACATAACCACTCTTTTCATGAGGTGACACTAGTGGGATTGGAAGACTGTCCGTTTTTGGGATTACTCTCCATCCAAGAGGGGAAAGGAATGGGGGGTATTCCACATGCTTTCCGTGTCTAGCCTCTGGCGGTTGGATGAGTTTTCATGCCTGCCATGTTCGTTGGTACCTTTCCTGCTCAACGTCAATATTGATATAGTTATCAAGTACAGGTCAAGGTGATGGAAACCCCATAAACAGAACTATGCGCTTCACTATGTGGTGTTGGTAGTGGTAGTATTTTCCCTGAGAATGTAGATACACTATCTTCTGGGAGATCGCTTTGTTGTTTGCTCAGACCACCAGTCTCTCAGGTACGTCCTCCCCCAGAGAGACGTGAACCTAAGACGATGGTGTTGGTTGAAATTTATGCAGGACTATGATGTCGAGGTAGTCTATGTTTTGGGAAAATGGAAGTGTTGTAGCAGGTTCCCTTAGCAGAGATCCTCGGTTGTGATGCACCGAATGTGAAAACTTGTGTGACCAGATATCCTTGGGTGTTTCACCAGATGGTTATTATGAAGTAGGGAATCATGAGACCATGTTCCGGGAACAAATCCTGATTTTAGTCATGACATGGAAAGTAGGGGTTCAGCCGGTGAAGTCCCCAGAGTTTCTTTGGGCCGTTCGAGAATCGGGTAAGCGATTAAGAGGTTTTCTACCATCTTTCCCTACCCTCCGAATAGTAGAAGTGGGCGCACAGAGTCTTCCCCATGTTGCAGCTGATGAGGTGCGTGCATGTTCCTTTGTATGTAGTAGACCTTATGAGTAAGAACCAACCATGTGGTCCACGTGTTGTTCCAGCATGGTGTTGTGAATGTTTTATTGGGAGTGGGCGAGCTAGGTGTGAACTATGTATCCCGAGTTGTTTTTCCTAGTTTTTCTTTTCGAGGATGAAAATATTGAAGGATAGAATGATGTAGATACCATATTTTGACCTGTAAGACTTCATAATATTTCTCAATAAACTTCTAGAGCTAGGAGCTGAGACGACATATGATTTCGAGGCCCGGTGTGCCCGAAATAAATTTTATAAAAATATTAAGTGTTTTTATACTATGCATGTGGTGGGGTTGTGTTTCCTCGTAAATAGTAGCTCAGATAAGAGATTTGAAGGCACTGTTACGTCCAGGGCATGTCTCTTACCCTAGGAAGGGTGTAAAAGTTGCAGGCGCAGGCCTGCTGTTAGAGATGTCCCCTAGGGGTAAAAATTATCATTTTTAAATAATGACTTAGCGATTTTTTTAACACTAACATTATTTTCAAATAACATTCAAACGAAATCTCAGAATTGAAATCAGAGACTTCCTTTGAGTTCAGGATGGGGCATTTTTCCTAGGCATGATATAAAATAAGCAGGCACAGAGGTTTTGAAATCTGTGACTATGGGTGGCGTTTCATCAAGTTTTTATAAATTTGGTTGAGATAAGGGGGAGAACCCATTATTATTATTCTTCTCTCTCTCTCTCATCCTCTCTCTCTCTCTCTTGTTCTTCGTAATTCTTTTCCGTTCTTCCCCAAATCAAGGAGTGACCTCTATAGGAACCTTGGAGGATCAAAGCACGAGCGTTGTGGACATGCCGCCCATGACACACAACCGGTTTGAGGTAGGATTTTTTTGGCTGTCCACCCATTCGTCAATTTCTAGAGTTTTGGTCAGTTTTTGTCCTTTTAATTATATAATTTTGAAATTGGGATGACAGTCGAATGAACATGACCATCGTCTGAGCATCCTTCTAAATCACATTCTTGGGTATTCTTCGTCCCAATTTTCGGTCGTGCAAATCTTGTCGGATCAACGATCAGGGGCATGCACTGTGAAGGCCTCGTCCCGAGGATCCTGAACCCATGTTTTGTTTTTCAATCTGGCCACCAAAGAAAAGGTGGTGGCCTTCAGAAGCCCCGAATTCGACAAAGGTGGTGTCTAATGGTCGGGGTGGCGCACCGAGGTACGAGAATCAGGCATCAGGTGTGGCCGAGAGTGTGGTGCTCATGTGAGGTTCGGTCGGGGGTTCGGATAAGGGGGTGGTGTTGGGTGTCGCCTGTGCGGACGTCGGGTGCCAGCCGGCGACATCGTCCTGAAGCGGTAGGTTGGGGCATAGTCGAGCGGTAGAGCACCGGTGACATTGGTTGGTGCAGCAGGGAGCACTGAGGAGGGTTCATGTGGGAGGTGAAGCCTGGGACGGCGGAGCGCCGAGGACCAGGTGGCGCGGGCGACATCAAGTGGGTAGGGCACAGCCGGAGGAGCAGTGTGGTGTGGAGTCGGAGCAGCATGACAATGCGCTACTGGAGGCGGAGTAGTCGGCATCCAACGGTGGCCGGTCACACTCGGCTGGGGGGGGGGCTCCCAAGGTGCTGACCTCGGGTGTGCGCAGAAGACAAGGAACCGCCCTTTGCGGGTCCTGATGGGTGATGAATACCGGCCAAAGGGACGGTCTTCTTGAAGAACTGGACCCGAGGGGTTCTAGTGTTGCAGTAGCGGGCTGCGGCCAGCGGGCCGTGATGAGTTGGGCGGGACCAGTGGCTGGGCCACGGGCCGGCGGTTCGGACCGGCCGGGCCTGAGTGAACTAACCAGGTTGGGACCCTTGCGTTCGAGGGGGGAGGCGTAACATCTAAACGTCACGTCCATTTGATGCGCCCTCTATAGTTTCCAGTTAGTGTTGGTGAGGCAGACTATTTGAAGTGGGTTTCATGAATTTTTGGTTATGCGCTTGAAGGTGGGTAACCCGGAACACTTTAATTTAATATTAAGAAATTATTATTAGATCTCGCGACAGACGTACTTCGCTAGCTGAACGTCTGTTTGACGTGCTGTCAGAGGCACTCTATCCTTAGAGCTCAGAGGGTCCCTCCAAAGTTGGTTCAGAACTATTTCGAGTTGGATTCATTGCTCAGTGGCATGAAACACTTAATGTGAATCAATAAATAAATAAATAATTAATTAAATATTATTACATTGAACCTAACTCCTGTTTGGGATGTCTGATCGACGCGCTGTTAGCGGCAGCGTGATCCCAGTTCTCATGCGGAATTTTTGAGATTCTTCTTTGAGTTCTCATGCTAATGTCAAGGTGCGAGCCACATAGGTCTTGGTTTGCACATCTAACAAGGAAATGTCGCTTATTCATCAGACTTCTATTCGAGGCGTTTGAGTAGTCATTCCCATGTGTTTTTTCAAGGGGATCACAATGGTGTGATCTTCTTGACTAGTTTCTGGATCATGTTGTGGGCCAAACACAGGCTGGCTACGGTGAATTGTACCATGTTCACCGGTTGTCTATTTCGGGCAATTGAATAGTTTGTCCTGTGTGTTTTTCCGCAAGGATTGCAACAGTTTAATCTGTTTGGTCATGAAGTGCCTTATTCTAGATCACATTAAATGTGTATATATGAAAGGGCGTTGGTCAGAGGTTCCCTTGAAGAACTCCGAACCAACGCATGGTAGCAATGTTGGTGACACCCTGTGATGTCAGTTGCATGGTAGAGTTATCAGACCAATTCCGGGTTTCCCCTCTCGCAGGGATGGGCAGTGGGTCACCATCAACTTATTAGGGTTTACCCTCTAACAGGGCTAGGTAGTGGGTCACCCAATGATTTATTAAGGTTTACCCTCCAGCAGGGCTAGGCAGTGGGTCGCCGTCGACTTATTGGGGTTTACCCTCCAGCAGAGCTAGGAAGTGGGTCACCCGATGATTTATTAAGGTTTACCCTCCAACAGGGATGGGTAGTGGGTCACTGTCGAATTATTGGGGTTTAACCTCTAGCAGGGCAGGGCAGTGGGTCACACAATGATTTATTATGGTTTACCCTCCAGCGGGACTAGGTAGTGGGTCACTGTTTACTTATTGGGGTTTACCCTCCATTAGGGCTAGGTAGTGGGTCAACCGCTGATTTATTAAGGTTTACCCTCTGGTGGGGTTGGGAAGTGGGACACCGTCGACATAGTGGGGTTTACCCTCCAACATGGTTGTGCAGTTGGTCACCTATTGGAATTACAGACTCGACCCTTTCTATGAGGGAAGTCAGGGACTTTTCTCCGTGATTAATAGAGAGGGACTCTTGTTTTGTGGATCAGCGGTGTGACAACTTGATGTTACCTAAGGACCCACAAGGAAGGGGGGAACCTTCACCACTGAGACGCGTCCTTGTGGCACGACCTAAAACCGTGCGGGCTCGTTAGTGCTGCCCAAAGCAGAAAGTATCGAAATGTGGTGATTTTGGCCCCTTCTACTTGGGCTTCCTCAGAAGATGTGGCGAGGTGTTGGGCTTTGCAGATGGCATTACTTAGAACTATTGGTGACTTTTTCAGGAGATGAGATTGTAGACGGATATCCCCTTACACACTTTTTTATGTTTCTTCTTGAACATATATATATATACACCCTACTTTTGTTCCCACTCCTTGGGTTTAGTAACTCTCCTTCTAGGAGGGGCGAAGACGCGTGGGGTATGCCATATGCTTTCCATTTCTATATCCTCTTGGATTGGATGAGTCCACTTCCTTTCTTTTGTTGGTTTGAGCTGTACTCTCACTATTGTACTCTAACACTGTTCTTTGTTCTATCCACTGCTCACTATTTTTGTATGTCCTTTGTTTCACTCTATAGCTTTTGGGGCATCCTACTGAGTACCTATATACTCACCCCTTCTTAGGCTTTGCCCTCACTTGGTGTACCCTTGCAGATGATGGACAGGTCGGTCGAGACTACAAAGAAGCATAGATGAAACATCTGTTAGGGCTGTGTTCATTGGCTGTAATAGGAATTTAAGGTGAGAGACTCACCAGCGGTTTACTTTCATTTTACATGTTTCCAGGTTGTGGCACCTTTCTGGGTGGGCACCTATTTTTCCCCTTTTACTGTATAGTTTACTTGTCAGTCTACTTTTAAGCCCATCACTTGTACTGGTTAGAGGTCGATGCATGTGTGTTGGTGTCTATTTTGTAGCAGTGTTGTATCTTGATTTCATTTCTCTGTACTTTTTCATTGAGTTATCTGCGTGAGTGTGTGTACAGTTTCTTAGGAAAATGCCTCCCCTTATTTGTTGTTCCTTCGGCGCTAGTCCCCAGCCCCTGGCCTATGGGGGCAGGAATAGGGTAGTTGCGGCTCGGGCCTGGTACGGGTGGGGTCATGAAATATTGTATGAATTAAATTTTGATTATTTATAATATTTATACTCTTATCTTTGGTGTATTTTCATTTTACACATAATATCTTCGTTGGAAAATTTATACATTAATTATGTGATATTTATAATGGATCTGGTCTCAATTTCCACCCCATTGAGAAGAATTTTTTATTATACACCAGTTTACATATATATGGTGAGTAAAATAATACTTTTATGTGTTGAAAACGAGTATATATTTATTAATTTTGATTAATTTTACAATTAAATATACTCTTTCTTGAGGAATTTTGTTTAAAAAATTGATCATATTTCCCATTTTGATCGGGTATATTTTTCTTTATTGTCCATGTTTTCAAAATTGTTTTATAAAAGACCATTTTATTACCCAAATTATTTATTAAGAAAATATTAATTTATCCCAGACTTTTTAAATGGGTTTAATGAATCATTATAATTATTTCCCAAAAGGTTCATTTTAAACTATCTTTATAAAAAATAAAAAATAATGTTTTCAATTTATCATATATAGTGTTAATGTACTTTCATTCCAACGTAACTATTTTATACCCTTTATATTCTTATATAAGAGTTAAATGATTTTTAAAGAGAAAACTGTTATGAAAAAATATTTTAAATGTCTAATTTCTAATTTCATTCATTTATTAAAATTAGTTATCTTACTATAAAATCAACTTTTGTGATGATAATATCTCATATCTTGATTAATTTTGTAAACATTAAAATTTTCTTGAAACATTAATTTTCTTGTGATAATTGGACATTAAATATCAAATAAATATCCATATTCATAAAACATACACTATTTATATATTTTACATTTTACTTATAATGCAATTTTATTTATTATGGAAATATTTATTTTTCTATAATTTATTTAATACAGAACTATTTTTGGATGACATGTTTTTTACGAACTAAATTGATAATTCCCTAGATAAGTAATGATTTTGAAATATATTTACGAGTTGTGAGTAAAATTATATATCACTCTGATGCATTAATATGTATTATGAGAAAAATAATTTGATAGAAAAATATTAAATGGTTTTTTACAGTGGCCCAACACAAAGTTTAATAAATCGTGTCATAAGGAATTAATGGTAGACTTATCATGATATATGATATCATGATGTCCAAAATTATTCATATTCATAATTTGTAATTGAGTTGTTATTTTCCATGAAATTGATGCATTTACATTATCCTTTGATTCATTTCAACATCATATGATTGATTAAATAGAATGTGCTTCATGTTATTTACCATTCTGTATTCATTATACTGTATTTATTCAAAGTATCCTCTTTTTTAATCAACTATTACTAATAACTTGAGATATCCCTTATTTTTTCCTTTCATATGATATAAAGAAGAAATATTTTAATGAGTATTAAGTATTTCAAATAATTTATTTTTTTATATTTTATATTTTATTTTCAATTTAATATGTGTATCTTCTTTGTACCATATTTTTGAAGAATACAAACCTATTTTTTCCTTCTATATTAGAGACCTTAAATATATTACAATATTATAGAGGGGACCCTATATCTGGGTTTGTATATTTTATGTTGTTATAATTTCAATAATTATAAGTTGAATACATACCATGGGAACTAGATTAAAGAAAACATTAAATACGGGAATTAACCATATGACTAACTTTGAGGAAAGTTATATGTATAGGATAATATAATAAAAGGTTCTTGAGGAAGATATTAATTCATTTACCACTATAATTATTCTTTCTCATACTTTTCTTTTTGGCTTTATTCAATGTACGGAACTATGAAGAATCAAGTTAATAGTGAATGAGATGGGCTATGTAGGGACCGTGAGAAACAAAACGAAACTAGATTAAAACATAATATTATTATGCCTAATAAGATATCATGATGTATGATTAAATATATACACCTTTACCAACTCTATAACTCAAAAAAATAAAAAAATAATAGATATTTTGAAAGCTATGGTGGTGGGGAAAAAAGTGGAAGGAAGTCTCATTTCCCATTATATCTGAACTGTGGAAAGTAACACCCAAGATAATGTCTCAAAATAATGATAAATTTTTATAGAAAATAAAGACTTATATTAATAAATTATCCAGGGAAAATAAATATTTAGATTGAGGGATATGAATTTTATCCAAAACTACAATTTATAGTTGAGTATTTTATGTGTGGGTAATATGAGAAATATCCAATCTAATTCCCTAATCCATAGGTTAACACCTAGACAAAGGGAGGACCTAGTTTATGTCAATTACTTAAGTGTATGGAATGAAGTTCATATTTATTGGGATAATTGTTTGATTAACAACAATGATGTTATTGGGGTAGTTGAAGGTTCTGAGTTCAGCGGGAGCATGGTTGGGACGACACACAATTTTGATTTTTACCATGATCAAGGATTATTCGAGGATCAATACCATGATTAACTACCGAGTCCACATAATATAAAAAAATATTTAGATAAAGATGAATTAGTCCAGAGACCTTCAGATAGGATCATTCACATCTTGTTTATAATTAATTTAATTAATTTCATAAAGAAAAATAAAAAATGGATCTTTAGTAATTTTGTTCATTCATGATGTTGATCATCCTGAATGAAACTTCTAGATTATCTCGTTGCGCTTGTAAGGATCAAAAATAGAATCCCTCTAGTAGTGATCCACACGTGCTCGGATGGCCATCGATCGACACCGCTCGTTCTTCGAGTGCTAGAGCGGTGAAGCAAGTGTCTTGTGTCAGTCGTTCTTGATCTCTTATCCTTTGGCCTTGAAGAATGTATCTTCTTTATGATAGGGGGAGAAGAGGATTAAATAGAGAAATTGTTTTCCTAAGAAATTATCAATACACTAGGCGTGTGGTGTGGTGTTGTGTATGGAACAATAGGCCTACAAGTCTATTTATATACATATAATTTCAGTTACAATATTTAATTTCATTGCAATAATTAAATACATTCATAAACATAGAGAATACCCAATATTAAAACAATACTACCATGTTATTATTCATGGTGAGCCAACATGTGCAACACAGAATTATAAAAAAAAATTCTGTGTCACAAAATTATAGTAGTGTCATTATTATTTTAGCTTGTGCCAACTAGTTAAATAAATATTTACCACCTTGAATTAATTATTTTACTACTGGACCAACCATGGTCTGCTCGAACTCCACTTAAATTTATTGAACAGTTGATTAAATAAATAAATAATCTATTCTCTTAAATAAATATTTTATTTACAAACTATTAAATAACTATTTTTTAAATGTTCAATAAAATAAAAAAAATTATTTTATTTAAATTATGTTAAATTTTTAACTTGAATAAAATTATTCCACAGTCTTCAAAATAATATTTATTCCATTAATTATATTCAAATATAATTTAATAGAGACCAAAAAAACACTTAGGGTGTGACCCTCTTGGAAAATATCTTATTGGCATTAGGCGGGCTTACCTAAAGTCCAAGAGTACTGTCTAGAAATGGGTCAAGGTACCCAAGAGAAAGAACATAAAGTCACAACAATGACATCCACATACAAAGTCTCGCTGTGTTATATAATCCCTTTATCTCAATATCTCATCAATCAAGTTTCATGATAGTGTCATCAACTTTTATGCCTGATACGTCGTTCATTGAGTACCTGAAATAAACACATCATTACACCATGGACATTGAATTTTACATGATGGTTCTATTTCAATCAAAGGGATGAGATATCAACTTATATTAAAGGAAGTGACAAATCCTTGCTCAACTTATCCATTAAGAACAATCCACTTTTGATGTAGTCAATGTACCCTACAACACTCCAACTATTTTCATGATGGTCTTCATCAGTAAATCAAAGTGCATGAGTCGTGACATCTATTAATGATAATATTAATGTCTAAGTATCATTACACACACTCATAGGTTGAAATATCGAATGACAACAATACATGAGGAATTCCTACTAGCAGATCTGTTCTCACAATCTCCTACCCTGGAGATTACCAAGTGCGAACTTCATGAGAAGAAGTCTCATCTACTTACGAGTACATTCACCAGACAGTTCTCATGCCATGTGTCTGATCATAGTATGTCATTATACCACAGAACTATATTTATGAATACTGTTATAGTATTTCAAGGTTATTATCATAGTGGTGAACTGCCATGACCTAATCAATGTAAAAATTAATCGTGGAAATTATTACTTCATAGTCATGCAGAAATATAAAAAATATGCAATAATACATTAAATATCCATGTAATCAAAGTAAAAACCAGTTGGTTTTAGGACATATACTCTTACAAACTCCCACTTTTACTAGAAAAAAATGCCTGTTATTTTCAGTCTGCTAGACCTCACACAATGATCATGGTTCGGCTGAGTCAAGTCTTTAGTCAAGGGTTCTACCATGTTGTCATCTATGGAAATACAACTCACTGTAACTTCATCTCTCTAAGAAAAATCCATAAATAGATGATACTTCTGAAGTATGTGCTTCATCCACTAATGTGACCTTGGCACTATTGCGAGAGCCACCACTTTAGTATTATCATAGTATAGTGTGAAAGGATCATTACTGGTAAGTATCACATCTAGCTCCGGAATGATGCTTCACATCCAAACTGCTTCTTTATCTACAAAAGAAGCTAAAATATACTAAGACTCTGTTGTAGAATATGTGACCACACTCTACATTGAGCTCTTCCAGCTCACTGCTCCTCTATTCAAAGTGGCGATGTTTCCCTTTTTTACATCATGTCATCTTGATCAGTCTGGAAACTAGCATCTTCTTATTTTACAATGACTAGTTCATCATCTCCTCTATAAACTAGGAAAATATCCTTATTATGCCTCAGATACTTTAGGATAGTGTTGACTTCCATCCAATGGCGGTCACCTTGGTCATCTTGATATCTTCCTACCGCACTCAATGTGTATGAGACATCCAGACTAGTACATATCATAGAATACATGAATGACCCAATCACTGATGTGTATAGAGTCTTTTCCATTATCTTTCTTTCCTCATGTGTCTGAGGACACGTTTTCTTAGAAAGATGAATGCCATGTGACCCTATAAACAATCATTTCTAGGATTTTTCTATACTGAATCTCTTAAGTATCATATCAATGTGTGTACTTTGATTTAGGCCTAGAAATCTCTTGGATCTATCACGATGGATCATGTTGACAAGAATAAATTCTACCTCACCCAAGTCTTTCATGGAGAATTATTGTTTCAACCATCCCTTAATAGACTGTACGACAGGTATTTCATTTCTAATAAGTAATATGTCATCAACATATACTATTTGGAAAATGACTACACACCAACAAAAACATTTGTAAACACAAGGCTCACATTTATTGTTGATAAAACCAAATTATTTTATTGCTTCATGAATACGAATTTTCCATGACATCGATTCTTGCTTTAATCCATAAATGGATTTCTGCAACTTTCATGCCTTATTGGCATCCTTTGGAGTCACATACCCTTTAGGTTGTGTCATGTTGACATCTTTCTGAAGGTTTTTGTTAAGGAGTGTTGTTCTGATATCTATTTTCCAAATCTCATCATCAAGGTAAGCCACAATGGAAGGTATAATTATGATGGATTTCAGCATTGCAACTCTTGAGAAGGTTTCACTGTAGTCAATTCCTTGAAACGATTTAAACCGTTTCGCAACTAGTGGTGACTTATAGGTACTAACGTTTCCTTCCATTTCTATTTTCTTCATGAATACCAATTTGCAAGCAACATAATTTATATCAACTAGAGGATATACCAAAATCCATACTTGGTTTTTGTATATGTAATCCATTTTAGAATTCACGGATTCTTGCCACTTGGAAATGTCTATGCCACATAATTCTTCTTTATAGGTTAGAGGATCATTATTATCAACTAATAATGAGTCACCATTCTTAGTAACAGGAAAACCATGCCATTTCGGTTCCCTAACCTCTCTTGTACTCTTACATAGTACTTGTGTCTTTGGAAACGGGACTTCTTACATGGGGATGTGTAGAACTTGTTGCTATACCAACTTTTGTGTACCTTGAGCCTCGATTTCATCAAAGTCTTTCTTGATCTCACTATATCTTTTGGAGATGTGATCCCTCTCATGGAATATGGCATGTATTACCACTATATCTTTTTTTATGATGGGTTGTATATGAAATATCCCCATGTTTCCTTAGGGAATCATATTATTGTACACTTTGTTTCTCAGGGTAAGAGTTTGTTACATGAAGAGGCCTCAAAAACAATTCGCTACCCCACACTTGTAAATTCGATAACATGGATTTTCTTCCACTCCAGAACTCATACAGAATAAAATTTATCAATTTAGTTGGTACTTGGTTTATCATGTTTGTCGTTGTTTATAATGAATACCCCCAAAAGGATAATGGAAGATGTGCATGACCCATCATTGATCTCACCATGTCCAACAAGGTGTGGTTCCTCCTTTCACTTACACCATTCCATTGAGGTGTGCAAGTAGGAGTGAGTTTTTATAGGAACCTGAACTCTTGTAAGTAATCAATGAATTCCTAATTAAGAGATTCCCCACCTCGGTCAGAATGGAGTTTCTTAATCTTCATACCAAGATGGTTCCCAACCTCATTCTTGTATTCCATGAATTTATCAAAGTTATCTGACTTATACCACACTAAGTAGATATATCCAAATATACTAAAATAATTAGTATATGTTATGATGTATGAGCACCCACCCCCTGCTACAACTGGAAATGGTCCACACACATAGGTATGAACCCATTCATGAATCTATTTAGCCCTTTCACCTTTCCCACCAAATTGGGATTTTGTCATTTTTCCTTGTAAACATGAATGACATACGCCATGTGGTTTTAGTTTAAAAGAATCTAAATATCCATCTTGATGTAACTTTGTCAAACGTTTCTTGTTTACATGAACTAGCTAGTGATTCCAACAATGGGTGTGGTTTGAGTCATGTTATGTATCTTTGTCATCTATTGCTATTACTTGGTTTGTGTAATCCAACAAATATTGACTATTTTATAAATGTGTCCTACCAAAACGAAATATATCTTTAGAAAAGAAGCAAGACTCATTTCTAAACATTACAAAATTCCTTCTATATCTTGTATAGATATAGAAATTATGTTTTGGTTTATATAAGGCACTTAAAAATAACACTTTAAAACCGAGATCATCCTAGTTGAAAATCCGAGGAGGTAGTCCCCAATAGATATCGCAACAAGTATGGCTCTTTTGGATGCTTGTAGATCTTACTATACTATATCAATCTCCCTAAATCTATTTTTTCATGTATTTCGATACATATGTGAGCACCACAAGCTGTATCTAATACCCAATTTGTAGAAAAGATAGATTGAATTTGAAAAAAATGCACCTGAAGCTTCCCTTTGTTTCTTAGGATGGGTGGAGTTCTTCATCTAGTAGAAATTCTTGCCACATGTGAAACAAATAGACATATGTTCCATTGCCTCACCTTTGATCATCCTTTTCTCAGGAGGTTGTGAATAAGCGTTGGGGTTAATGCTATTTGCATTCCCTTTCCTCTTATTCACTATAAGTACAGAAGGATTTTCGTGCATCATGTATTTGTCCACTTTGTGAATGATGATAAAAAGATCAGATAGAGACTTCTCAAGGTTGTTCTTATTGAACTTGATAGCAGATTTAGAGACACTTTGAGGGAGTGATGTGAGAATGAGATCGGTGCCTAGTTCTATAGATAGTTTAAACCATAGAACCTCGTGGCGCTCAATGTAGCCAATGTGCGTGACTATATGAGGCCCAGCTGGTGAACCTTATCCAAGCTTACTCTGAAAGAGTGCCTTAGAGATCTCAAACCTTTCATATCATTATCTCTATAAGTAAAGACCACGAAGGTTCTCGATCATGCTATAAGAATCCATGTTTTCATGAGACTTCATGAGATCACTAGAAATTGATGATAGCATCAAACATTAAATGTCGATTGCATGGTTCATATGTTTTTCATAGACTAGGAAATCCTCATCAGTCGCCTCTTTGGTAGGCGGATTAGGTAATGCTAACTCCAGCATGGAAGACTTCTGTTCAAGGCATACCATAACCCAAAGTTATCTAAACCATTCCTAGAAGTTACTATTGGTGAGGATGTTTTCTTTATCCTTAATTGATCATAGGGATAGTGTGGTTGATGAGCTTTTCATTTTTATTCTACAATTTAAAAATCAAATCATTATTACTTTCTTGATTATATTTTATGAGAAATAATAAATTTTATTAAGTCTACTACAATTTTTCAAGTCCCAATATCCCGCACCATTGAACCCAGAAAGTCGAATTTCCATGACATTCTAGTGGAAAGGATCCATATTCCTCTTCTCATAACCCCAAAAGGGTTGTTCAAGCTATTTAAAGTTATTTATCTAGGCTGGGCTTTTCCCACTACGGGCTTGAAGCTCCATGATCTATTGAGTGGACTCCTCAATCCTGAAATAATTACTTTGTATTTCCTCAAATCTTACCTCTAATATTGCAACATGTCTATCAAGGGATACTCCTCTTAATGTAATATGATTAAGTCCACCAGAAACCATTCATAAGGGCTTACTGTATAATAGTAAGTTTCCTAATAAGGGTTTGTCAAACACATAATTTTATTGAGTTTTCCCCCTAATCAAGTAATTGAAGGCTTGGTCTGAGTTAATATTTTATTTGAGGGATTTTTATCTCTTATGCATGAATTGATTATTATCACATGCTTTTTAATATTAAGTGGAACTTACTTAAGTGATTAACCATGTCTTGATAATATTTACACATAAGTTCGGTTTATTTTACTTCCATCTTGAAATCTTGTTTAGTTTATTAATTATGTGATCAAAACAACACATCCATAATGATAAACCATGGAAATGATAGAACAAAAATAAAGTAAATGACATGATCATGAGGTTTTCTAATGGTTAGTTTATCTAGCAGTTTATAAACTAACCTTGTCATAGAGGAGAAACACCTTGAACCTTTCAGGGTCATGTTTACAACTTCCACCTGTCCACCTCTATATCTTTTGGGAGTGGTTTTATCTCGGTTCCAACATGAACCGCCTCTATTAGCTTGGTATTTACATCCATTACATATGACCTTTTTAAACCACATGGACGTGAGGGGTAAAAGGGGGTTTACATAAAAGAAACCTTGGGCATGCATGCCCTACATATTAATGAATATAAGGCTTTTAGGCCAAAAAAATTTAATTCAAATAAATAAATTAAAAAAACTATCCACAAACAAAGTAATTGGTTTAGATCATGATCATTGACACATGCAACAATATTTATACATAAATAAAACTATGATTCAATTCTTTAATCATTCTTGTTTAAGTTAAATCATTATCGAATCAATTAATTGTCATCTTTAATTAATCAATTATTTTATCTAAAATCATTTTCTGAATTTATTTGATATTATCATCCATCACAATTTAAAAAAATAAATTCATTTAAAATTATCTTTGTACGTAACATGTACCCTGGAGGAAGCCGGGTGAATTCCTATTCATAACAATCCAATAAGTAGAAAAGGAAATTATACAGATGTTAAATTAAATGTATATATATAAAACACCTATCATGTGTTGTGCCTTAAATTTACACCTATACGATGGTACACATCTTAAGGTTTTGTATAATAAAATAATAAATTGTAATAAATCTGCATAATTTCGATGAGTACACGATGTGTAGTTCTAACTGCATAGCGTGTAGTGTTGTTCACCATCCATCTAAAGTACACGCCCAGTGAAACGATGTGTGAGTGTTATTTGGAAATCTTCAGAATACACAGCATGTCCTGTTGGCCACATTCCATGTAGTTCCTCATTAAATGGTCTCTATTCAGGCTAGCCATGTATTGGGTAAATGGTCCAACAATAACCCGAAGGGTTTACAAGCCGTGTACATTTTGGCAACACGACGTGTAATCTAGAAACCACATTCCACTTATTCCTGGCCAACTCACAAAGACATTTAAGACTTAGAAAGACACCAATACATTGCTTGGTTTGGCAGACTAGACTGATGCATTGAATCTTTACTACACGGCGTGTACTACTGAATACACAACGTGTGTTCTGGTGTTGTTTGGCCAAAAACTTTTGGCACCTCTGGATGAGATCCTCTATTTTATTTTAATCAAAAGTAAAAAAAGATCATTTCTATAATGTGAATGAGAAGCAAAAGAGGAGGAATACATCTCAAGAATTAAATTTTCCAAATGACTAACTTGAATTGAAACAACTAAATTATTAAATTTCTAATTCATCAGTGAAATATTTAAATAATTATAAACTATTATGTAACTCTTTTGATAAGACTTGAAGGTTTCGATATAAGCGGACGGGTGGTTTGTACTGCACCAAATTATGATTTTTATCATGAAGAATGATTATTATGGGATCTATATGATGATGAAATCCAATATCCATAGAATATAATCAATGATTTAGGTAATGAAGAAAGAGGCCTGAATTATTTATATAGGATCGTTCACATCATGTTTATAATTAATTTAATTAATTTAATAAAGAAAAATAATACTTGAATCTTTTGTATTTTCTTCGTTTATGATTCTGATCGTTCGGAATGACCTCTCTAGATTATCTCGTTGTGCTTGTAAGGATCCAAACTAGAATCCCTCTAGTGGTGATCCATAGGTGCTCTAATGGCATCTAATCGACACCACTCATTCTATGGGTGCTAGAGCAGGGAAACAAGTGTCTTGAGCTAGTCGTTCTTGATTGCTTGTTCTTCGGCCTTAAAGAATGTCTCTCATTCCTGAGTGGGGAGAGAACAGGATTTCAGGGAGAAGTTTCATCGATCAATAATTCTTAATTCACTAGTTATGTGGTGTGGTGTGGTGTATGGAAAATATGACTACTTTTCTATTTATATACATGGAATTTCAATTACAATATTTCATTTCATAACAACAATTACATACATTCATGATCTTAGAGAAAAGCAATGCTCATAATAATAATATTGCATCATTATTCAGGGTGTGCCAACTTGCATAGAATATAATTATAAAAAAATTCAGCATCACAAAATAATAGCGTCATCATTATTATTTTAACTTGTTCTAACTAGTTAAATAATTATTTACAATATTGCAAAAAATTATTTTCAAACAGGACTGACATTGGTCCGTTCGAACTCCACTTCAATTTATAGAACAACCAAATAAATAATAATTTATTTATTTTATTAAATAAATTTTTTATTTACAAACTAGTAAATAAATATTTATTAAATGTTCAATAAAATAAATAAATATATTTTTATTTAGTTTAGGGGATCATTTTAACTTGAATAAAATTATTCCACAGACTTGATAATAATTTTTAATTCATTAATTAAATTAAAATATAATTTAATCAAGACCACCAGAAACACATAGTGTGTGAAACTCTAGATTATTTCTCATTGGAATTAGGCGGACTTGCCTAAAGTCCATGAGTACTGTCTAGAAATGGGTCATGGAACCCAAGAGTAAAAATGTAAAGTCACAACAATGACATACACATATGAACGCTCACTGTGTAATATATTCCCTTTGTCACAATATCTCATCAAGCAAGGTTCATGATAGTGACATCAACTTTTATGCTTGATATTTCATTATTTTACTACCAGAAATAAACACATCGTTAAAACATGGCCATTGAATTTCACACAGTGGTTCTATTTCAATCAAAGGTCTGAGATATCAACTTCAATTAATGGAAGGGACAAATCCTTCCACGACTTATCCATTAATAAATTGCCTCTCGTGAGGCACCTACCGTACCCAACATCCCACCAATAATATATGTGACAATTTTTATCAGTAAATCAATGTGCATGAGTCATGACACGTATTAATGATAATATCAATGTATAAGGATCATTACACATGCTCAAAGTTAGGAATACCGGATGACACCAAAACATGCAAAATTCTTACTAAAAGGCCAATTCCCATATTCTCATATCTTGTAGATTTCTAAGTGTGAACTTCATGAGAGGAAGTTTCATCTTCTTATGAGTACTCACACCTGAGGGTTTGAATGCTATGTGTCAGATCATAGTATGTCATCCAACCACAGAACAATATTTAAAAATATTTCTATAGAATTTCAAGGTTCTCATCATAGCAGGGAACTTACATGACCTTATCAATGTAACAAATACTCTAGGACATCATTACATCAATGTCTGGTAGAACATTAAACAATATATAATAATTAATTAAATATATATATAATAAAAGCAAAACTATTTGTTTATAGGAAACCAAATCTTATAGTAGTATTAGTTAATTTGAAGTTGGTTAGTTATTTCATGAAAAGTTTATTTATGTGAGATTTGATCATGATACCTAATATTTGGATTTATAGAAATTGTATGTGATTTTATTTGAAGAATAAGGATTGTGTTAATTTTTAGGAGCATAATTTTTTTTCTATTAGGTTTTTAATGAGAGGTATTAATATACTAATGGGTTTAAATGTTTAAATTTTCCATAAGTATGAAGGCATATTTTCACCTTTTGATGTTTTAACTGATGATATTTTGAAGGGATTTGAAACTTTTTTGGGGATTTTAAAGAGAATACGCTATTCATACTTAAATAACCCTTTGGGTTAGTATATGATATTTTTGGTCTTTTGAATAATGGTATATAGATAATCATGATGGTTAAAAAGTGGTTCATTGACAAGGTGATAATTTTAATTATATTTATGTCCAATATAAGGATTACACATTAGATTATTATAGAAATTTGATTCATGACATTTTTGTGAAGATCACTACCTTATGTCGTTATATAGTGATTCAGCATGGTGATTAATCATATTTTTCGATTCATCATTGTCTTAAAGAATATATAACATTTAGGTTTTTCATATGGTATAACACAAAATATTATTTTGAATGAATGTAATTAAATTTTGGGAATGTCTGTTAAAGTTTATAAGATTACAGTTGAGGATATAATGTACATTAATATTATTATTATTGATTTTAAATGGGAAGTACAACTATTTATTTTTTTAATAATGCAAGTTAATCCCTGGGTGTTATTTTGAACAATTTTATGTAAAATTTATTATTACATCATATTAAGGATCATATATTTTTTATATTATCTTAACTTGTTGTAACCATTTCAATTTAGGTTTAATTTTATATATATATGGAATATCTTGATATTATTTTTTGGATTATGTGACACAAATTTTTAATTTAGTTCTTCAAGCATGAAAAAATTACCTTGAATACTCATAATCTAGAGAAAGGATGGGATTATGGTTGAAATTAATTAAAGGTTAAAATTATAATTTTCAAGTAAGTATATTTCCATGTGTTCATATAATAGATGGTAATGGAATTACATAACTCTATGAAAATGATCATAAAACAATTTTTTTCATATTATGGTCATTTTTATAATTTGATGATCTTTTCAACCATTGAATATTTATGTTTTTTGTTCGTTTACATTCCCCTAACCATGTTCTATATCAATATTTATTTGTCCTTAATTCTTTTTTCTCCTCCACATCAATATTTCCACTTTCCATTAATGTTCACCTATTTGTAAACCCAGTATGTTTTTATTCCAGATGACCATCATTACTATATTTGTCTCATTTTAAGAATATCTTTTCATAACATATCTTATAATGTGGGTTTTCTATTATGGAATTTTCTATTTTCAAACCCTTGATTACCAATCATAAGTTAAAATAATGTGGATTAAATTTTTTTGAATATATGATAATATGAATCCAAATATTTTAAAATAATGATGATTTTTATAGGTTATACAACACACATAACATAACATTTAGAATAATGTAATACAAAATTATAATATTCTTATTTAATTTAATGGTTATCACATAGCCATTTGAATATAGGGTATGTATTAGATTAACCATATTAAGAAAGGACGTATAAAGTTTTTTCTATCATATATTTTTTAATAAGAAATAATAATTTATTTGTTTATTAAAATCATTTTATAACTCAAAAACAAATTTTCGTCAATATTGGTTTTATATTGAATTTTATATTTGGTAATAATAATTAATTTATTATACTTTTAGAAATTTAATTATGTATAATGAATAGAATATTTGAAAATATCAAATAAAAACACCCCTTAAGATGTTTTTATCTAAATGTAAAATGGATGATATTTTATTAAAAAAAATTCGAATTTTTCACTTTAATGATTTTTGTTATTATTAAATAATTTAACAGTGTAATATTTTTTATAAAATATCAATAATGTTATTTTGGACATAGTTAATTTAATATGACTTCAAAGACATAGACAAAATATTTAATTAAAATATATAATTTTGACATATCAAAAACATTTAATATATATCAAAAACATTGGAAATTTGTGTAACTCACCAACAAAAATATTACATATATAGTTTTTAAAATAATTAATATATTTTTTATTCAATTGAATAAATACTATGTAAGGATGGCATAAACATTTCATGTCATTATGACATCTCAAATAATTAAAAATAAATTTCAATGATAAACATAATATTTTTTCCCTAAAATAATTTTTTAATTGAATATATTCTATAATCATCCATTTTACATTTATTTGAAAATTATTTCCATGCAAGTAAAATCATGAATCATTTATATTGAAAAATTTGTTACTCTGTTAAAAGATAAAAGAATTTAACGAAGTGGTCAACCCAAGATATATGTTTTTAAATATGAAATATACCTCTAAATATTTTTATAAATGAAGGTATTTTAACTATATCATATATTATATTAAAAATTATGCCCTAATTATTCCACTTTTACATTTGAATTAATTTATTATATTTTTTTTCTTTGTGATCCCTTTCATCCACTATAGAATGGAACCACACCACCTCTGTACATTAAAAAACCTAAATAATCCTTTCCCAAACATAACCTATGTAAAAATCCATTTAAAAGTTCATTAGGTTACGGTCTTCCAAAAATATCATCAATGTGTCCCTTAAGAGGAGATCTAAAGGGACACTTTTGAAGAATTGTTAATAGTTTCAACTGTCCCTTTTAGATTTTTCACTTCATCAACATCCATTAAATATATTATAAGCATACCAAAATAATAAATACAATTTCATTAATATAAAAATATTTTATTATGATTATTATTTAACCATTTCCCTTCTCTTTTCATTTATAAAAAAATGAAAATATTTCTCATGTGTACATACGTTTTTCCATCATAATGTGTCGATGTAGTTCGTTTTTCATCCAAACATTACATGGATGAATTTTGATATAATATATATATACATATATATGATCTTTATGAAATAATTAATCTTATAGATCTATAATATCATATCTATGTTTTTACCATAAAATTTGTTGGAAGATGATAATGTTGCTCAAACATGTGTGTGGACTTCCACCACCGCAAAGTAATGTGATCATTTCTTCAATTAAAATTTCCTTAAATGGAAATAACGATATATTTAATGAATATATATATAATTTAAATCATTATTATAATTTTTTTATGATTTATCCATAATAAATATACAATTATTGGTATTTTTATGATAAAACAACTATGGGGAAATAATGTAGTTATCCCCAAAAATACTATAATTGTGAGATATTGATGAATAAAAGTTGATAAGATGTTATAAACATGTAATATATGATATTAAAACCAATAATATAGATCTTTTATAAATTATTTACAAGTTAAAAACCATTGTACCTTTGGTTAAATTAATTTTAACTAAGGGGGAATGTGAGGGTAGGGTTCTTAATTGAATATCCATTTATTTGGTTATAACACTCTATCAATGATTCTATTTTTTGAAGATTATGTTTGAAATTTAATTTTAATATTTCATTCTATAATTCAATTTATATTTTGCATATTTATATTTTTTACACCCAATCTTTTCATCACTAATTATCATTTCTATGAGATGACTTTTGTAAGGGATTTCCTCTCAATTCCCACTCCATTAAAAAATATGTGGTATTATGAACCTTTTTTCTTTTATGTGGTGAATATACTAAACCTATGATTTATTTTACATTAATATATATTTAATTATTATCAATAAATATATAAATAAATTTACACTTTTACGTGGAATGGTTAAAAAATCAATCTTATTTTTATTTTTGATCAGATATTCTTTCTTTCATGCCAATATTTTACAAAATTGTTTTCAAAAATACCTTTTGATTATAAAAAAAAAGATTCATTATTTTTATTTTATGTTATCCATGAATTTTTAAATGGTTTCAAATGAATCATTATATTGATTTCCCCAAACATTCATCTTCAAATTTCTTTATAAAAAAGACAAAAGGATTGTTTACATTTTAACATATATAGTGTTAACAAACTTTTCCCCCTCCTAGCAATTTTAATACCATTATCATAATCCATAATATATCAATGATTTAATAAAAGAATATTTTATTGAAAAATAATAATAAATTTTTCATTTCCATTTTTTATTCTATAAAATAATTGATTTTACAACAAAATCTACATTATTTATAGTAATCTCTCATCTCTTGATTAATTTTGTGGACATTTACAATCACCTGAAAATTTTATTTGCTTCTGAACATTAGATATTAAATTTCTCTTAAATATCCAAATTATTTTTATAATGGATTTTTTTATTTATGAAAAAAATAAAATTTCTATATTAGTGTTTTTTGTTGAAAGAAATTTTTTATACTAGGGAAATATTTTTATTATATTATTTTTATACAATATGGAAATTTTTGTATAATGAATATCATTTATGAAATAAAATTATAATTCAATGTATAATAATTTATTGGAAATAAAATTAAGGGTGGGGTAGAATTATATATCCCTCAGATGGATTGACAGGTCGTATAAGGCAAATTAATTGGAAAAAATTATTAAATTGGTTTTTGGTGTATGCCCGACCTTAGATTAAACTCTGTTGGAACAATTTACTTATGATAGATATATCATGATGTCTGAGATCATTAAATCATACATTGTGTATTTTCATAATTGAGAATTTATTTATTATTATCAATGAGATTATTTTACTAATATTATATATAGATGATTTCATGTCCATGTTATTGATTAAATGATAAGTGTTTTTGTTATTTATTTTTTCATATTGATTATTTATTATGTAATAATTATTGCTTCCATTGTACTCAACCATTATAGATAATTTTACCTCACACTTATTTATTTTCCTTTCAAATGATCTAAAGATGAAATATTTGAATGCGTTTCACGGATGAAAAATATTTTTTTTTGTTATTTTTATGTATTATTAAGATTGTAAAATGGGTATCATTTAGGTATCTAGTATTCTATGATTAAGAATGTGGTTGGTCCTTCTATATTGGATTCCTTTTATATATTCTAATGAAATTAACTTAAAATTGGCACTAGGTTACTAGATAAGAGGTTATTACAATCAGTATCAGAGTATTTTTTTTGAATGCATGGGAATTAGATTTTAAAAAACATATATTAGATCAAATAACCATATCACTGGCCTTGAGTAGAATTATATGTAGAGGATACAATAATAAAATATTGTTTTGTTAGAGAAAATATGTCTTCCGAGAGTTAATATTGTTGCCCATAATATGATTTTTTGTTTGATTCAATGGCTATAACTAAGAGGAATCTTGTCAACACTAAATGTTATGGTTAATAAAATGATTATGATAAACCAAATTAGATTATAGTGAAAGATATTGTGATTATTGCTAATAAATTTTTTCCATATATTATTAACAACCTACACCTTAACTAAATATTTGACTCACCAAATTCAGTATGGATAGTGATTTCTGAGATCCTTATTTGTGTATAGAGACACTGAAAATGGATCAATTTCATTTATGTCTAAAATTTTGAATGAGACAGCATGATGTATTTATCCATGGAATGGGAAAATATTTTTTGTGTGAAAAAATTTATTATGTTAATGAATTTTATAGGAATAAGAAATATTTATATGGATTTACATTAAGGTTATCCAAAACTAAAACTTATAGTATAATTTCTTTTGTATAGAGAATTTGGGAATAGTCGAGACCAATGTTCTAATATAAGGTTTTACTCCCTAACTATGGAACGAACAAATCTATTAAAATCATTGAAGTGTTGGGATTAAAGTAATTTTTATTGGGATAAATAGATGATTGACATTTATGAAGTAAATTTTATAGTACTAGTTATCTTGAAATTGGTTTGTGATTTGTGGATAAAGTGATTTATATCATCCTTGATGAAGTTAAGTTCATTTTTTAAAATATTTAAATCGTTTATGATTTGATTTTTGGAACCTGGATTTAATTAATTTTTTGAATAGTTAATTTTTTAATTTTGGGTTAAATTAAATGTTATGTATATCATCATGGTTTTATCATTTTAAATATTCCATAATTTCAAAGATATAAATATCGCTTTTGAGGTTTTACGTATTGATATTTTAAAGGGATTTTAAATGTTTATTTGGTTTTAATAAGAATACCTTATTATGGTTTAAATAGTTATTTTTTAGTATATGAATATTTATTTAGTATTAGATGGTTAAAGGGTCATTCATTGATGTTGTGATTTTTTAGAGATGTTTATGGTCAAGGTAAGGAGTACATTTCAAGTCAGGATCTAAATTTGATTCATGATATTTTGTTGAAATTAAATACATTATAAGATGTTATAGTTATTTATCATGGTGATCAATTATATATTTTGGATGATTCAACAGTTTTATTTATATACTACCATTAGGTTTAACATGGTTTTAAACATGAATGATTATTTGGGAAGAATGCAATCAAATTTTCTTTAATGTATGTCAAAATGTATGATATCTCTATTGAGGTTAAAATATTCTTTATGGAAAATGTTATTTTGGTTTATTGGGTTGTAAGGTTATTATTTGTGGAATTATATAAGCGGAATGTTTGGTCTTATTTTAAAATTTTGGTATTTCAACTAAATGATTGATTTTTCATTGAATAGTTAAACAAAACGATATTCAAATTGTATCATTTATTTTCATTAAATAATATATTTTAAAGGCCAAAACATATTTTTTATTTTTAATAATTTAACATATAATCCAATAGATTTAAAATAAGATAATTTGACTCAATTGTTTAGGTATTTTAATATGAGGTAACATTCATTTTTAAAATGCGTTTTTCTAAAAAAATTTGTTTCATTTTATGTATTTATATTAGAGTTAATATCTTCAAATTATAGAAAATTAATATAAATAAAAGTATTAAGTATTTTGAATCAGTAGGTTGAAATTTTGTATATACATCCCTTATATTATTAGGCATTATGAATAGAAATTGTGGTAAATTTTATCACATTGGTAGAGGATAAATCTTCTAATTATGGTTAAAATGTGATAATTTATTAAACACTACATAACACATTTATTTTCCTAGTGGGAAATTTTTGTTAAAACCATCACCATTTATCACTTGAAAATATATGAATTTTATCCACTTTCCATAGATTAAAACATTTATATTATTTTAGTAAACTGTAAAGTCAAATGTGTAACTCATTTGCTTTTAACATATATAATATTTATTTTCAAGGATAAAAACAACATATGATCGATTGAAATTATTATATTATGGTTTAAATTATTTTTTATCTATTTAATTTATGTTTTTTTAGAGAAGAAACAAAAATTATAAATAATTATGTAATGACAATAAGTTATTTATTTAATTTCTAGAAAAATAGAATAAATTATGTGAAAAACTATGAAAGTAATTTTTTTGTGAGTAACATTTACACATTAAATATATATATATATATATATTTGTGTGTGTGTGTGTGTGAAATATTATAGATGCATTAAAATGGTATATTTCAATTAAATATTTTTATTCTTGTCTTTAAATTCAAATCAACTAAATAGTGTCGAAATGACATTTTCAATTTTTTATAAAGCATAATATTTTATTAAATTATTTAAAAATAATAAAAATAACTAAATATGAATAGAATAATATTATTTTGTCAAAAAGTTACTCCCTTTTCCATTAACGATACATTTATTACCTAATATGTAAAATTTTAACTCTTTAAGATTGGAAAAATTCATTACTCTAGTAAATGTTAGAATTGTTTAATAAAGGGGTTCAACAAAAAGATAAGGTTTTAAATACAACATAAATATTTATAAATTTCATTATTAAAAGTTTTTTCGACCATATACTATTTAATAATAAAATTTATTTCAACATGGTTCAAATTTTATTAAATATTTTATGTATTATATTTAAATATTTTTGTTAATTAAATGTTTTTACTTTAATTCTACATAAAAATGCACCACACCTCCTATTTTCTACTAAAATACCATCCTAATTTCCCTTAAGATATGATCAAATAAAGATCTTTCGAAGAAGAGGTAATCCCCTTTACCAAATCATTCAAATTTCCTTATTCTTTGACTTCCTATAATTTTGTTGCAACCAAACACAAATAATAACACTAATTATAAATATAATTGTATTATTATTATTATTATTACTTGTATTATTATTATTTTACAACCATTTCTCTATATTTTTTATATCTTATGACATGAGAAAACATTACTCATGAAGATATACAACTTATCATCTCCACGTAGTTGAGAAATTTATTTTTCATCACCATTTTACATGGATAGTTATAAACATGGACCAAAGGAATATATATAATAGTTATGAAATATACATTATTATGTAATTATAATATCACATCTTATATCTTACCCTCCAATCTGTTGAAGAATTATAAGGTCTATCATGGATATGTGTGGACTATAACATCCACAAAAGGACATGATCCATTTTTAATTCCAAAATACATGTATGGAAATAAGATTTATTTATGGAATATAGAATATATATATATATATATCATTATTAACATTATGGACATCATTTAACCATAATACACCTTCAATGACTCGAACTTCCATGAAAAAACAAGTGTGAGAAAATAAAAGAGTCAATACAAAAATAAATGAAAATATTGAATGATTAATGATTATTGATGAATGGGTGATAAGATATTATGATCGGATCATATATGTTATTAAAAATATTAATATGGTTTTATTATAAATTAAAAAAATGTTTTAAACCATTATATATGAGGTTTAATAATAGTCAACTAAGGGGAAACAAGAGGTCAGAGGTTTCATTACTCAAATTCCATTCCTAGGATTAAATCACTCCATCATTGATTATATTAGGTTGGGAATATATGGGAAATTAACACTGATAATTATACTTTATATTTTTCACTTATAATTATTCGATTTAAATCTTGTACAAATAATCTCTTCAATGACTAATTATCATTTTAATTATATGATATTTTTAAGAAATTTCCCATCAATTTCAAACCCATTGAGAAATATTTATTATTATAAACCTATTTTATTTTATGTCACATATATATCTCACATTTTATATATTTAACATATATATCTATTTAATCATTCCTATTAATTACTCAATATAATTTAATATTTTGAGATGAATTTTTAAAACTAAACATAATATTATTTCCCTTTTTAATCTAGTATATTTTTATTCCTTTTTAATATATTCCAATTTTTTTTTACAAAAGTCATTTTTATTCATAATTTTTTTTAAGGAAATCACATTTTATCCTTGAATTTTAAAATGGTTTCAATTTGATAAATTAATTTTATCCTAAAAGGGTGGTATTTAACATTCATTATTAAAAAAGTCAAAAGAAATTTTTTTTATTATATTTAATGTAAAAAATATTTCGCACCAACAAAATTTATTCACATTCTCTATATTCTTCTACTAGATTTCAATTATTTTATTGAGAAAATTATTTATGAAAAAATATTTTAAATTTTTCATTCCCATATTCTTATATTCATTAACAGAATTGATTTTAATACTAAATATAATTTTTAGGGTCATCTCTCATTTATTGATTGTTTTTCAAAATCCAATTTAAATTGAATCATTCACATTCCTGAGATTATTGGATATAAAATATATTTTAAATATCCTTGTTAATTGTATCATGGATATGATAATTTTCCATGTGGTATACCATTTCAATATATGGTGCTTCACTTTAAATGATATTTGATATATTGGGGGAATGTTGCCATTTTTTATTCTTTATTCAACACAGATATTTATTGATAAGGAATATTGTTTGTGGATTGAATTTATAATTAAATATATAAGGAATTAATTATATATAAAATGATTATTGGGGATCCAAATTATGTATCCCATCTATTCTTCAAGAGGTCTCATAAGAAAAATCTATTGGGAAAAATTGTTAAAATATTTTTGGGGGAATTCATACTATATATTAAACTATGTTGTCATAGGTCTTTGAAAATGTAGTTATCTTGATGTATAAATTCATAAAGTAAAAAAATTATTCATTTTTATCATTGAGAATTCAGTTATTATTATCTATGAGTTGACTTCATTAACATTATCAATGGTTTCATTTAATGGTAATGTTATTCATTGAATGAAATGTGTCTAGAAGAATTTCATTTCCTATTGATTATTCCTTATTTACTCATAATATATTTAACTATACTGATTACTTATAGAGTATTTATGATTACCCTTATTCTACTTCCATTCCTAGAAAATGAATATGAAATATTTTAATGGGTTTCAAGGAATTAGAATATTTTATTTTGTTATATTTTAAATTGTATTGCAATTGTAATGTGGGTATCATTTATATATCTATTCCATTATGAATACTAATCTGACTAGCACAGTAGGATTAGATCCCTTTTTTAAATGATAATGTAATTAATTATATATTGGTTCTAGGTTACTAGAGTTGTGGTTGTTATATGAACAACTACTATAAGGGTGTGAAATAGTGTCCTAATATTGTCATGAAAACATTATTGAATATAAAATGCATGATCATTTTTCCAATAAATACATGAATCATTTTATAACCATAAAAATAATAATGATAGAAATAGGATATTTGAGATATTTGAGAGATATGAGAGATTACAAAATTAAATCAAACAACACAATGTATTTACAAGTATCTAGTACTATATATTGATAATTTTCCCATTTTATAATTCAATGACATATTTAAGTATATGAATGAATTTAAAGATAGATAATAAAGATGTTATGGAACTCCTACATGTATGAAAAGGCATTATAAATGGTATATATTGAAAATATGAACATCTATGTCATGCATGATCTTCCATTATCAATTTCAAGTACCTTAATGCTAATTTATTTTTTTCACTATTATTCCATTAAGAATAAAAATGTATAGTGGCCCTTTAGTGACATATTACATCAACTAATATTTCTATATCATAACTCATCACATAGAATTAATTATTAAAAATTTAACGAGGTTTTTTATATCTCTATATCTCTATCAATGATTGTGATCAATCTATGAGACCCATATTTTCATATTATATTCCATGGGTCATATCTATTAATTCTCAAGTTAATGTATTCAATATTTCTGTTTCTGTTTCATAATCAAAGACCTTATTACATCCCTAAAGGATAGGTAATTTAATATTATGATATTATATAATAATGATATCATATAGTGATTTATTATATTAAAATATAATATTCTAAATAAAAATATGATATAGTTCATCCTGGGAAAAATAATATATCAAATTTTCATATATTATATTTATATCTAAATACACAATAGTTCCATAATTATCATTTTTTCCTGGAAATCATTTATAGTGTGACTAGTTACATTAGGGAATGATCTATGTATCTCTTTAAATCCATTCACGTACAAATAATTCACAACTTGGTGGATATTAGGGTAACCCCCTCTATTGTGGAATTGAATCTTTCCTATGGTTTGACAGTCTCCAACATCAATTTATAGCCACACATAGAAAAATAAAAACCCTAATAAATTATTAATACCTATTTAGAAATGAAAAATTATTTCCTTAGAATAACATAGTGGTTTAAACCCAATATATGCTATGAAATTTTTCATAAATGTGGGAAAAGAACTCCAGCTTTAACTATTGTAATGTAAGGAACACCTAAATACAGTGTGATTTACCAATGAGAATATTTAGTAAAATATTTTATGAACAAATCATAGTGAGACATAAATACATTACTCAGTGTCTTTATCAACCATTTTTTTACTAAATTCTAATATATCCAATTTCCAGTTCTACACTAATATTCTCTATAATACATAATATATATAAAACACCATTATGATAATTATTCAATACCCTAAAATTGAACTCCATTAATGAGTATCATTACTCAAGATATTTCTAATTCATTAAAGTGATTATCATATAATATGAAATATTCTAAATTACACATACAGATATTTAAGATCACCCTATAAATGAACATCTAGATCTGGTGCTCAATATACATAATTTTCAAACATCACAAAAATTGTAACCAAATAACATGATCAAATGTTCAATGAACTATTTAATTAGAGATATATTACATAAAATTCCAATTTAAATCATTATAAATAATTTAATCTTTCATTGAATACCACTTAAAATCTTATCACGCACTCCATATTACTGACAATCACCTCTGGAAATTTGTAAACACAATAAAGGAGTGGTCTCAAATGAATAATAAGGGGTAATATATAATAAAAATGTGTAAAAGGGTAATCAATAGATGACTAACATGTGGGATATAGAATCATGGGTGAAATGGAATTATTAAAGGAATTAGATCATGAAATAATATGATGTAAAAATGAGGAATGATAGAATATAAATAAATTCAGGGCTCGATTATAAATAATCACAATGAAACATGGAATGTAACACCCCTATCCTATAACCAAAATATAGTGGTTATTTTACTACATAGAAATGAAATACAAGGGTTTATAACTGAAAATATCAAATAGAATAATAGTTAGGATATAAAAGGAACAAAAATTATTCCTACATTATATATGAAAGAAAGAATTAAGTCTTAAAAATTATAGTTAGATTTTTATAATTATATCCCTTTAAATATTGTAAATCTTTCATAAACCCATTCTTACTATCCCTGTGAATAAGAAACACAAAAATATAATTCATTTAGATGCTTTTTATTGTAAATAAATTAATATAAGGTATCATAGAATAAATAAATCATTAATAATATGAAAAATAAAAATAAAAAATAATTTTCCAAATAAATAATATCATTAATATGGAATATGTCAATGGATGTCCTAAAAACAAATATATTAAAATGGATATAAATAAATAGTTTCATGATTATAGGGTTCGTAATATAAAACATCATAATCTTACCACAAAGTACTTATGTTAGGGAATCATATATAAAAAGGTAAGGCATACACAAAATACCCAAACTAGTTCGTCTCATTAGACCAACCATTGCATTTAAAGGCCATTATGATCCCCACCAATCACTTAATAACTTCAATTAATTCATCATATAAATGGTGAGAATAAAAAATCAATATATAAGTAATTTAAACATTCAAAAAGAAAATCTAACATGTGAAATGTTTATATTTTCCCCAATTAATAAACATAAAAACATTACCATAATCCATCGATAAAAGTAAGGTTTATATTATAATTAGAGTATATCCCTAATAATGAATTACATTTATAAATGGATATAGATAAATATGAAAATAATTTAAAAATATCATTGAAACTTTTATTTGTTAAAATACACTTTTCATTTTTAAATAAAATTTTTAAAATCTAAAAAATTCAATAATATAAGGGGAAAAAATATTTTAAAGGATCCATTAAAAATTTTAATGGAATATTTATGGAATTTAATAGTCCTAATTGATATAATATAATTTTTTTCGGGTTTATATTAACACATATATTCAATTTAATCCTTGAGTAAAAAGTGTCTCATTTGGAAAACCAAAAAAATATTTCTTTTAATGATTTTTATAAAAGGTAAATAATATGTAAAATAAAATTAATTGATAATTTTATAATTTATAAAAATATTTTTTACAAGAATTTTTCAAAAATATTGACATAGAAGGAAAATATTCTCTATCGAATAGAAAAATAATTGTGGTTTTCATTAAAATTATTCTTTGATCTTCAGAGTACATAGAGAGAGGAAAATAAAAGGAAAAAATTAATTTCAAGAAATAAATAGTGTATAAGAATATATATGGGGTTTATGATAGAAGTATTATAAAATCCCCTCAATGTAAACCTAAACATAACAAATTGTGAATATAGATGAGATTTTTAAATAAAAACTTACCCCGGGTCTGACATTTCTTTATAAATTATTTTCTTTCTATATTTAAATTAAATTAAAATTCATTATAATTGTTAAAAAACCATATATATATACTTATATTATCATATATTACCTAATTCAACACCCCTTTGTCAATAATTTATTATTGACATCTTAAAATTTGATTTTAATTACTTTGGTTTTTATATAAGTTTCAATTTTGTATTTTTTTCTCTATATCATTATCATGGATCAATCATCACTATAATTTTTCATGATTTATATATCATATATATTTACTATATAAAAATTTTGAATCATCTTTTAATGTAATATATCAAAAATGATTCGCATCACCTTGTGGATGTGGTAGTTGGACCTATGCATGAGATGAGTTATAATTTTTTTATAGTAGAAAGGATAATAATGTCAGTGAAATTTTATTTTCAAATAATCGTTATTATGTTATAAATATTATATATATAAATTAGTTCATCCTTGAAAAAAATCCTGAAATCGGGTGATACCGAAACAATAATAGTATTATATATAGACGGTATGTCGAGCATACGAGTGATTAATGTTTTCTTTCAAGGTTGTTCCATAAATGACAACATAGGCTATATATATTTGGGTGGATTTTATTGGATGGTAATGGTTAGTATATGTGTTATTTTATGGAATAGATATGAAATACAAGGTTTTATAGCAGAAAATATCAAATAGAATAATAGTTAGGATATAAAAACAAAAAAAATTATTCTAACATTATATATGAAACCAATAATTAAATCTTAAAAAATCTAGTTAGATATTTAAAAAAATTTCCCATTAAATATTTTAAATCATTCACATACCCATTCTTACTATCCTTGTGAATTAAACACATTAAAATATAATAAATTTAGAAGCATTTTAATATAAATAATTCATTAGAATCTATAATAGAATAAATAAATCATTAATAATATAAATAATAATATTCAAAATGAAAAATATCATTAATAGGTAATATATCAATGGATGTCATAAAAACAATATAGTAAAATTGATATAAATAAATTTTTTAATGATTATAGGGTTTAGAATATCAAACATCCTAATCATACCGTAAAGTACTTATGTTAGGGCATCATATATAAAAAGGTAAGGCATAAACAAAATACCCAAACAAATTCATCTCATTAGACCTACAATTGCATTTAAAGGATTTTATGATCCCCACCCATCACATTCAAACATTAATTCATTCATCATATAAATGGTTAGAATAAAAATTCAATATATTAGAAATATAAACATTTAGAAATAAAATCTAACATGTGAAATGTTTATATTTTCTCCAATTAACAAACATAAAACATTACAATAATACATCGATAAAAGTAAGGTTTATATTATAATTAGAGTATATCCCTAATACTGAATTATATTTATGATTGGATTAAGATAAATATGAAATTATTTTAAAAATATCACTGAAACTTTTCTTTGTTATAACACACTTTTCATTTTTAAATAAAAATTTTAAAATCTAAAAAATTCAATAATATTAGAGGGAAAAATTATTTTAAATGAACCATTGAAAATTGTAATGGAATATTCATGGAATTTAATATTCTTTATTGATATAATATTATTTTATTCAGGTTTATGTAAACCCATAGATTCAATTCAATCCTTCAGTAAAAAGTGTCACATTTGGAAAACAATTAAAATATTTCATTTAATTATTTTAATGAAAAATCAATAATATGTAAAATAAAATTAATGGATAATTTTATAATTGAAAAAAATAACAATTTTTCAAAAATATAGTCATAGAAAGAAAATATTTTCTATTTAATTGAATCAAATGTCAGATCTCCTTAAAAGTATTCTTTTAATCTTCAGAGTACTTAAAGAGAGGAAAATAAAAGGAAAACTTTAATTTCTAGAAATAAATAGAGTATAAGAATATATATGGGGTGTATGATAGAATTATTATACAATCCCCTCAATGTAAACCCAAACATAAATAATTATCAATATAGACGATATTTTTAAATAAAAACATACCTCGGGTCTGACATTTCTTAATAAATGATGTTTTTCTACATTTAAATTAAATTAAAATTCATTATAATTGTAAAAGAAAACCATATATATATACTTATATAATCATATATTATATAATTAAAAATTCTCAACACCTCTTTGTTAATAATTCATTATTAAAATCATAATATTTGATTTTTAACTAATTTGGTTTTTATATAAGTTTCATTTTTGTATATTTTTTCTCTAGATCATTAGCATGGATCAATCATCACATGAATAGTTTTCATGATTTATATATCATATATATTTACTATATAAAAATTTAGAATCATTCTTTAATGTAATATATCAAAAATGATTCGCTTCACTTTGTGGATGTGGCAGTATAGACGTATGCATGAGATGAGTTATAATTTTTTATAGTATGAAGTGTAATAATATCAGTGACATTTTATATTCAAATAGTAATTTTTATGTTATAAATATTATATATATAAATTAGTTCATCCTTGAAAAAAAATCATGAAATCTGGGGACTCCAAAACAATTATCGTACTATAAATAGACGGTAGGTCAAGCAAATGAGTGATAAATGTTTTCTTTAAAGGTTGTTCCACAAATGAAATCATAGGATTTATATATTTCGGTGAAAATTTTTGGATGGGAATGGTTTGTATATATTATTATGAGGAGTAAACAAAATAAGAGGGATGCTTTTATTTTAGAAGATTTCAAACATGGGTAAAAATTATTTGAAAAAATCATTGGAAAATTGTATAAACCTTATCTGAAAAATATATAATACATTGATATTAAAGAAAATGTTTTTTTGATCAAATATATAATTGAATTATATTTTACCTAAAATATATTTTTAGTATCATGAGTACATAAGATGAAGAAAATGAAAGTAAAACATGTATTTTAATGAAAAATTTATGGTGATTAAAATTAATAAATTTTCTTGGGTAGTTGGTCATATTATTTAATTATTAGAGTAATATTCATAATCAATCCATGTAAATAATGATATTGTGAAATAAAACTCGTATCTCAATATTTACATTATATAAAAAAACTCTAACATATTGTATAATAAATATTACTTTATTATATTTCTATATAAGATTCATGTTCATACTTATAATGTCATATATTATACCTTAATAACATTTAATTAAACAATTTATCAGTAAATATTTTCTAAAATCGTCATTTTTGGGTGTTAACTAGTTAGATTATCATGAGTATTTCAGTTCAGTAGTTCTGATCCAAGTACATTTAAGATTATCCCATCATCTCAAAAAATATAAATCATGATATACATATAATATATATTAATTAAAAACATATTTCTACTCTTCCATAAATTTTAGAGATAGAAAAATAAATTACATCATTCCTGGAGATGGTAGGTCATACGTACGCATAAATGCTATTACAATTTTTCAATGGATGGATTGAAATAAAGGAAAATAATAATTAAATATTAAAAATTATTATATTCGTATATAAATCATATTTATTCATTTAATATATCCTTTTTTCTAACCAAGTAAAATGAAAAATGAATCATATCGCTTCTTAGAGGTGGTTGTCCACATGTATACACAAAAGACGTTATCGATTTCCATCAGTTTGGAGGGTAATATGGTAGATATTATATTATAATTATATATTTTTAATTATTTCATAATTATCATATATAAATAGTAAATGTTTCGTAATACCCATCCATTAATGATAGTGATGAGATATTAATTATATAACTATTTGGAAATGGAAAGCTCTATATACCCATGGGTGAGGTTTTCACTTCTCATTTGATATAAAATATGTTGTATAATGGTGTTTTAAAAATCACTATAACATTTATTAATATTGAGGATCATGAAGTATTTTTTTTACTATAAATTTAAAATATTTGTATTTGTTATATAAGTGTATCAATGAAATAGATTGGTTTAGGGTATCGACTCTTATTGGAAATGACTACTTTATATCTCTTCTAAAAGACCTTATAGTTAGACTTTTGGGAGGGACAAAACATTTAAGAAGTGGTTAAGGATGATTATAAGATAAATTGGAAGACATTGGTCAATCTATTACAGTCATATTAGTGTAAACAATTGAGGGATAAAGTTCCCTTTTATAATTGAGATGAGGGTACTTTTCGAATTTTTTAAATGATTATGTTATAAAAAATCATGCTCAATCCTAATGGTTCCAAATAGACAAAAATAGACAATTAATTAAATTATCATTCATATATTAATCCATTTGAATTATTTTAATATTTTTATGATTTTTAACTAATTTAATATTTTATTATTCACATAAATTTCATGGAACATATTAACTCACTCAAATTATATTTATTTTAATATATTCAAAATAATTAATTTTATTTTTTTAATTGAATTAATATTGTATTGGAATAGTTTAAAATTTTTGTAAATTAAATAATTATTATAAACTGTAATTAATTTTTCATTAGGAAAATAATTTCATTGTTTAAAAAATTACTATCAATAATTATTCATACTTATTTTTGGTACCTATGTGAACACATACTATATATTAAAAAATAGAGAGTGATGTTTTGTTACATTCATTAGTCTAAATGATAAATAATAAAATTTTGTGGAAAAGTGTCCATTAAACAAATCATTTTTGATACTAAGGTAAATATGGCCAAATTTATTTCACCCAATAAAAGTTTATCAGGTTTTTTACTATTTTATACCCTTTTCATTTTTTAAACACATTATTAACCCTTTCAATAATACAATGAAAAATAGTTTTTTTACACAATAAGGTACATATAGATACTATAAATTGATAAATGTCCTATAAATGGACCATGGTATAAATAGTAAACATTTTTATATAAATTTTTTTCTATGATTTTTTATAATTTTTTTTCATTTCAAACATATTATTTATAGTAAAATATCATTTGTGTCAATGTTGGAAATATTCATTACAATGAATTTAATAACATGATTTAACTAAGTAAAATTGGAACAAAATATATTAATACATTACAAAACCTTCATATTAGTCTATAAAATTTAATTTGAACATTAATTATCTCAAATTATGTTATCAATTTAAATTTTTAATATGTTTATTTCATTTATCAATTAATTTAATAATTATTTTGTTGGTGTTGTATATGCTATTAAAATCATTTATTTATTACTTAAAATTTATAAATAAGTTACCATTATTGAAATAAATTAATTATGATAAAATTTTGAATTTATAGACATTAAATATTTATATTTAAACTTTTATCTATGTCAAAAAAACTTATTTAATATATTATCTTTACTTTTATGACCTTGCTTAATTATTACAAAGAAAATTTTATAATCTAGTTTTTATATAACACTAAAATTAGTCTCTAACAATACTAATAATATAAAAAATTATTATTCAATATCCATGTAGAAAAAAGTCTTATTCAATCTTAAATATTATCTTTTGGATGCCACATTTTACTTTTCCAGCACTCTGAACGCTCTGCGTCGGCACTGGAAAGATTTTCATATTTATTATCGAATAAATTAAAATTTGTATATTTTAAATTATATTTTTATAATATTATTTTTATAATCATAATTATTTCATCCCATATGCTACATAAATTTCTATATCATTTTTGTATCTTGGAGATATCAAAAAATTTGTTGTATTTCATAAAAGTTTAATTTCTTTACTATTCACTAAAAAACTAAATTATTTATAAAGCTGTCAAAAACCTATCATAGGGTAAATTCAAATTTTTTCATGAAAAACTAAATTCTATGTAATTAAATTGAATTATTATAAGGGATATTAATTAATTTTAAAATAAATAAAACAAAAGCAATTATTTTTATTTAAATATACTTTTAAAGAATAATATGTTTTTATACCAAATTCAATAATAAAATTTATTAAAATGAATATAATAGGATGATTAGAAATATAATAAACCTAATTTGTCTTTGAAATCGTTTTAAACTAACGTTGTAATTTTAATATTTTTTTAAACAAAAATACAGTTTTGAATAATGTTTATTATTTTTCACTTTTCAATAAAAATTAAACATTTCCTAAAAATCCTAAAAAATGACATGAAATTATTATCCTCCTTATGATGAAATAATTGATAGTATTTTTTAAAATAATATTTTTAAATGTGTTAAAATTCAATTATAATATTTTATTTCAAAAAGAAATAAATTTATTTTTGATTAAGACTTATTTTTGAAATATAAAATTACTTTACTAAATATTTTAGGATTATTTACTAAGAATTAATAAAAAAATTATATTTAGTAGGAAATTTATGTAATTTTAATAAATTATTTTATCATATTCATCCCTCCAATTTAACATCAAGGTTGTAACTTTCACAATAAATTATAATATTTTAATAGTATACCACTGTTTAATAAAACTCAGTATCTTATGTAATCCAGCCTATAGAAAAAATAAAATTTTGTAATTTGAAATATTTTCTAAAATCTCAGGGTGGTACATTATCACCGCATTTAATAAATTTAGTCCTCTTGACTTGAACTTATTCTTGGTAATCATAGGATTGACATTTAAAAATTCATTTGTGGGAAACCACATCGTAAAAAGGGATAATAAAATATCTTCTTGATAAGTGAGAATGGGAAACATGAAGTTCATAAATAATAATATAAATCATGTATTCCAAAAAGTATAATACTTTTGGAAAGTGAAAACATAGATATATGGTAAAAACCTAACTCTGAGGAACTAATTTAGAGATATAGATAACATAGTAATGATAAATTTAACTTTCACAAAACCATAAATCTATAAAAGGTTTAAAGACCATTGATTTGATGGTGAGAAAAATAAATGATTAATATTTTATTTTATTATATAATCCTTTCCCTAATGTAAATGAATTATTTTACTGCTTATAAAAAGAACATAAAAAATTCATTTACTTTTCAAGAATAATTTTACCCTTACATAAATTTCTAGAAAAATATCATATATTTCTCAAAATAATGTGTATTCAACATGATTGTTTCCCCAAATTGCTAAAATAAAATTATATATATCACTTAATTCCATAATAGGATAACAAGATATTCTACATGTCCCTATAAATTATCTAAAAACCAAATTTTTTTCATAATTTAATCCCATTATCAAAATCAATAAACCTTGATATGAATAAATACTACATAAATCATAATTCAATAAAAATACTAAGAGTTTAAATTAAATAATTCCATAAATAATTATAAACATGTCATATTAAAATTATCTTGACTGAATTTGAAACCCAAAATCAAAAGGATTTGATCACATACTACTTTGAGATTAGTTTAAAATTTATCTATAATAATCATTAGTCACTCGTAAAGTCATATATCATGAATTATGTTCCCTAATCACATAGTATACAAGATATAATTAAGATTCTTGTAGGTAAATAACCCTATATCCCAAATAATAACAATGAACTCAATATTATTAATGAAAGTTTTAACCTCAAATTTGATCTTATAAATTTTATCTCACATACCAAAAGATTAATATATTTATTATGTAATAGTACTTCCCATTAAACCTAAGGGTTATATGCACCTCAACCCAGTACTTTATTTCCCAAAATAAAATTATTCACATAAAAATTCTTTAACATAAAAAATCATTTGGTTATAAGACTTTTATCTCACAATCAACCACAAACTTATACACCCATGATGGTATCCAAAAATATTATTCTATCCTCACATTAAATCATATATTATTATAAAAACTAACAAAATATTTATTTCTCAATTAAGTTTACATTCTAATGAATATATTCCATAAATAAAAAAATGAAATAGAAATCATTAAGGATAGTTAAACTAAATAACCTTCCCATCAAATCACTAACCAATTTCATCATATTTACTATTATCCCAACAATTTTAATCGTATATTTTTTCCAAATATAAATTTTCACCTTTTGGGGTTATTGGTACCATTAAATATATGTTCCAATCTAAAAAATGATCGAGGACAATCATTAGATGTTTCATTATTTTTATAACCATAATATCATTCGTTTAGCACCAATAAAACATAATCCCTGAAACAAATTACATAAAGAATCAATCATTATATTTCTTCCATAAACCATTAACTATGATTCATCATCTCATCCAATAATACTTAATTCCTATAATATGAAATATTAATCTTGTCTTAAGATTCATCAACCTTAAATTAGTCATGCTTTATACTTTTAACATAATAAATATTATTAAAATATCCCATTTGTTTTTCCACTGAATAAGGATAGTACTAAATGATTATATTTTAATATTCAAGTGTTTCAATGTCCAAAAACATCAATTTTAATGCATTTTATAAATTGGACATTGTTTCTAATCACATGTGCAATTCATGTTTAAAGATAAAATTTTGGCTCAATCAATCAATTATTTGTGGAAAACATTATATTAATTAATTTCATTTTATATTTCTAGATATTATTTATCACATTTATTGTATAATTATTTATTTTAGGATATATGGAAGAATACCAAAGAAATATGGATATCTTTGGCAATAAATGTATATATTTATGGAAAAAGAACAATTGGCCTTAGGCCCGTAAAAAAAGTGGGGCCAAAATAAAAGACCAATTAATTTGAAATATTAAATTTATAAATAGAAAATTATGGGAAAAATTTCATTAAACTCTGTAATAATAAAATTATGATGTTTTCATTATGATCAAGGGGGTCAACTATGAATATTAAATGTGTGACCAAATTTGAACACCAAAAATATTAGCCCACTATTTCAAGAATAACATCCGAATGACTAATCCAATTTTCCTAAAATGATTAAAAAATTAGAGGAAAACTATCAAAATATATTTCTCATCAACTCCCATCAAATATTAAGCCATATATAAAGAATTATTTTTATGCCAATATGGGGGATGAATCTTTTCATATTTGTTTTAACTATAAATCATCCAATTTCATCCATTCTCAGACACCATTAGACTATACTTATAGGGGGGGGGGGAATTTATTGTTGGGTGTTCAAAATAAGGCTCATTATATTCCTATATTTGGATATAGGGTTTATGGTATTTGTGGTGTGCATGTTTTTCTTTTAATTGTAATTTTATGCTTTCATTTTTTAGTCGCATCATCCCTTTCCCTCATGTACGTTTCTCAAATATATTTAATTTATTAATAATAGTTCATCTTCATATTCAACTTTTAAATTCTTATTCATCTAATTTTGATACTATTTCTCTAGGGATTGATTCCATTCACATTATTCTTTGTGAAAATTCTTCACATAATGGTGGAGTGATCATTATTTTAAGGATTTTCATTTTTAATTCCACCCCCATAAGCCTACTTTTACTTCCTTATATTTAATAGTATAAATAGATGGATACAAAACTTATGTGTCGTTAAAAGGGAGTATTATAGATATGGATTGGATGTTATTTCACGTTCTTAAATTCATAAATTAGTTCTATGAATTGAGAGTTCCTTTCTTTGACTTTTTTTCATCATCATCTTCACCAAATTTAATGATGACACATTTTGAGTGCAAATGAGTTCCAATTCCATTGAGTGATCATTATATTGATCGTATAAGTGCATCAATGATTAGCATTTAAATTTTATAAGGACTAAATTTTTGCACAATTTTGTGGAGATATGTCATTTTTTGGACATACATTGAATTACTAACCTGAATTTTTATAAGAAAAAAGTAAAATCAATCTACCGCAAGTGATAATATTGGATCCACACATTTTAATTAATTTTTTCAATTTAAATATTTATTTTTTTCATTATTAAATTCAATCCATTCCCTTAGGTATGTTATAATTCTTTTTAAATCAACGCCATTGTTTGACACTTCACATCCAATCGTCCATAAAATTTTAGTGTTTATAGGTTTCTTCTTTGGTCCCTATAGATTCAATCCATACATGTACTACATGGACTACACCTACCTATAGGGTAAATTTGGGTGCAACCAAATATTGGTAGTATTTCTAGGGACCCATGTAAGTACCTTACATTAAATCATTCTTTTCTCACCCCAAAATCTTAATTCTCACCCCTATTTCTTGAATCTCTCCCCCCTTGGTTTTTTCACTTCCCAAGGAATCTCAAATCTTCATTACAACCCACATTAATAGAGTTTCTCCTACATTACCCACTAATAAACCCATTCTATAATCAATTAATAAATCAATATTGGTATGAACCTAAATTATAGAATTTCTTTGACCAAACCATTAATGATTGACCCACACTAGGTGAGATGTACAATCAATGGGATGATGAATGTTTGAAGGAAAAATTTCCATCCCTCATAATGATGATAGTTGAAATGAATTATGGGGAAGTCCATGATGTCAAGAATCTAATCCAAGATGATCCCAAAGGTGTTTGAACAATTGTTTGATAAAATGGAGATAATTAATTAAGAGGTTTCAACATTGAGGTTATAACTAAAAAATATTAATACTTGTGAGGAACCCATTCCTACGCTCAATGTCACTTCCATAACATTATCCAGAGTTTCCAGTTTCCCACATACTTCTCATAAATTTTCCAAGGAAACAACTTTAGAATATATGAAATAAGAGTTGGATAATGAGGACAATTAGTTTCAGAATAATGAAATTCAAGCATAGGAATATGAGGATACTATTAATGAGAGTTTAAATTAGCTATAAATTCATTTTTATTATTTTCATAAGAGTGTATTCTCAAATCATATATTTATTTTTTTGAACATTATTCCATTATTAATTTTTTTGAAACACTAATCACTATACCATTGGAAGAAATCAAAAATATTAAGACCATACTGATTCCTAACACCGATCCGTCCAGTTTGGTCTGTTGAGCCATTTTAAAAATGAAAGAATGTCCAATTCTAATTCCCCACTAATTTTCTGAATGAGTTAACCAACCCATGCTCTAATTTATGGTCCATAAATCCTCTCAGAACACTTCCATTATAGGGGATAATAAAAAATCATTATTTCATCCTCTCTTGAAACTAGTAAATTATGAATGATCATTTATATCTTAGACAAGAGTACAAAATCAATTGAATCAACCATTTATCATATTCATAGGGTTTCCCCATTTATTATAGAATAAATGATTATACTTGGAAAATACTACAAACAATCAATCAATCTCAATATAGTACAAGTTGATAAATATTAGGTCTATAAAATGATGAATTTTGGTATTGGATATGTTGAGAGGTCCACATCAAGATATCAACTTTAAAATAAGATATTTCCAAGTGTGAACCCAACATTAGCATGTTGGTTTATTATTTATTTATCTTTATCAAGTTATTTTTTTGTAATTTTTATTAAGGAAACCCCCATGGGTTTTCTAGGGTTATATGATGTTTCATGTGTGTGAGAATTAACAGCTGAAAAATCCTATTATTTCTAAATAAAACACATTCATTAAGAAATTAAAAACATCATTCAGCTATCCTCACATAGTCCACTTGTGTCTTGAATCCAAAGTGGTTATTTTTCATTGATGGGTAATGAAATTTAAATGAGGTAACATCGTTCCATGATTTCATTTCAAATCACATCTCCCCCTCTTTCTTCCAAATTATGATCTCTCTCTTCTCTTCTATTTCAATGATATGGGTGGTTTAATTTTGTGTTGGGGGTATTGAATATCATATATTTTGAAAACAAATTATATTTTTTATAAATAATCAATTCAATGAAAAATAAGTCAATTCATTATCCTAGCATGTGTTAACGTACATTGTGAAACATGAAAAATGAATGTCAAATTATATTGAATGACTTGATTATGATTTTAATGCATGTTCATGTGTATAAGCATAATTTTTAGAATGCGTAGTTCTCTGATGTGATTTTTCAATGATTAACGATTCACCCTATTAATCAAAATTCCACAATTCACATTTATTGTATTTTTTGAGTAATTTTGATTTCATGGGTCCCTTTAATCATATCATGGGGTGTGGGGTCACTTGTATATTAATTTTAATATCCAACTAAAAATGTAAATAAAGACTTTCTAGAGAAATTTTTTGTCCCAATGTGTGTCATTAATCACTCGGAGATCATGACTCCATTGTTTTCATTCCCAGAGATAGTCTTAACATCTCTATTTTAGAGAATGTAATTTAAAAAAAGAGTGGATTTCCCCACCAGGGGATAATGACTCCATAGAATTCTAACTGAATGTATTTTTATCTCTATTCAGATTGACATATAAAAAAACATCAAACCACCAAATTAAAAAAAAATAAAAAGTGAAGAAAATGGATATAGATATTTATATTTAAGGTGATTCCCACCTAACACTTTCATTTTTTCCCTAGACTAAGAAAATGAGCCCGATGACTTTTTAGATACACAACACATCATCATGATTAATTTATATTAGAATAAATTTGGTTATTAATTCTAAAACATTAGTGGTCTAGTACTTGGAATATGATGTTGAACCTAGATTTTGGGTAATTATATTAATAAGTTTCATGATTTTAGGACATGATAAATTTCAGTGAGCATTTAATGTTAAACATGTTCTATAAAAGAGAATCAAATTTCTTATATTTAAGTTACATTTTTTTCATGACAAGGTTAACTCAAGACGGGGTTATGATTAGCCATGATAGGTGGATAATATTTATTTATTTTGTTTTAATATTCAATTGTTTTAGTTTCCACAAATATCAAATATAATTATTTTTAGAAATATAAATTCATTTCTCATAACATTTTCAATTCATATTTAAAGTAAGAATTTGGACATGGTCAATCATAAATTTGTTGAAAAAAATTTATTAACTATTTGAATTTGATATATTTGTATATTATATATAATTTTATTTGAATATTTTTTCATTTGGAAAATCTGTATGAATCACATGAGGAAATGGATATTTTTTATAATGAATGCAAATATTTCAAGACAAAGCATAATGGTCCTTAATCCCATCAAACAAAAGAGGGTCCCACATTACCAACCCAATGATGTTAATTTTTTATTTTTAAAATGAGAAAATTATGGGAGTCATTTAATTTTGTTAGTGCTGGATCAAATTTTAAATTCTTCATGGTGATCAAGGCGATCAAATATGATGATTAAATTTATGGCCAAATATGAACACCCAAAATATCATCCAACCATTTCAAGCATAACATATAAATATATGATCTCATTTTCAGGATAATGTTTAGATATTATATTGTACCTGGTGGAATATATTTTTATTAAATGACCATTTTTAATTCATCTATCTAAAATGACTTATTTTCATGCCAATAGGGGGATGAATCTTGTCCTGTTTGTGTGGTCAAGTTTGAATAATCTAATTTACATTATTCTCAACCACATTTTTACTATACTAATTAATGGGGTGGGAATTTATTATTAGGGGGTATAACTAAGGATCTTAATATGCCAATATAAAGAGCTAGTGGGGATGTTGTTTGGGTTGTGAACGTTTATATTTCATTAGTAATTCCATGCTTTCATTTTGTAATCACATCGTCAATTTTTCTAATTTAAATTTATCAAATTATTTATATTTATTAATAAATGGTCTTATTCTTAAAATTTTATATTCTTATTCATATCACATTGATACCATTTCTCTAGGTATTGAATCCTTTCACATTATCTTTTTAAAAATATATTCACTCAATGGTGGATTGATTGTTATTTTAATTTTTTCTTCTTTAATTATTCCCTCATAAGTATACTTATTGCATCCATTAATAGAAAAGTAATAATGGAGGGATAAACCTCTAATGTATTGATAATTTTTAGTATCACGAATAAGAATTATATTTTATTCTATGTTCTTAAATTCATAAATTAGTTCAATGGTTTAAGAGTTCCTCTCTTTGACTTGTTTTCTCCATCATCTTCACCAAAGTTAATGATGAGACAATCTGTCTACTAGTGAAATCCAATTACATGGAGTGATTATTTAATTGACCTTATATCTTAATTTATTATTATCCTTATATTGTGTAGGGACTAAATTGTTGAAATATTTTGGGGAGTTACATCATTTTTTTGATACATCTTGAATTAGTGATATGAAATTGTATAAGAAAACAAATATATCTAGTCTACCCCAAGTGACAATCTGGGATAAACTCATTTAAATTAATTATTTCCATTTAAATAATTTTTTTCATTCATATATTTAATACATTCTCTTATGTGTGTTAGAATAATTCTTATAATCAACCCCATAGTTTTCCACTTCATAGCCTATACATTATCAAATCTTAGTGTCAATAGGTTTCTTCTTCGGTCCCTGTGGATTCGATCCGTATTTGTACTATAATGGATTCCTCTACATAAAAATTAAATTTAGTAAAAAACAACATACCTATCATTTTTCATTTATAGTCTCTTCATCCTCCATTGAAAATCCATTACTCATAAAACATTGAATATTATCTTCCCAAGAATTACCACTTGGAAAAAGATTTTAATAATAGCCACAATATCCAAAATTAAAACATTAACCTCTCAATGATAACATAGGGAGACCATTATTAATATATGTTTCCTTATGAAAATATTTAATTTTTTCTCAATAATTAAATTCTTTTTGTACTTTCCTACAATCAAAACAAATTTCCAGTTTGTGGAAAAAACCACTTGAGTGTATATTACCACATTATACACATACTATAATCGTAATATTTTTCCCTCGATGGTCTTTTTAAAAATATTTACTTTTATTATTATATGTTTTATAGAAACTAACCAATGTCAATATTTTCAATCATACAATGATATATTTTATTAAGAATAAGAAAAAGGTTTCATATTACTTCTCTCATTTCATTTGGGTTCTCATGAGGAAAATAATTTTTTTTCAACATTAACATAAATCATCTTTATTCTAGAAATTAACTAAAACCAAGAAACATAGTTTTAGAAATATTAGTCATTGTGGGAAACTAAATAATCATGAAAAATAATTTATTGGATGTCTAAATCATGGTGCCTTATTTTATGACACCATTGTTATAATGTAAGTCATTAATTATTAACATTATAACATTAATATATTATCATATACATAGACTTATCCCCATAGATATTACTAATGTTTTCCCATCCTAGTAAAAATGTTTTAACTAAGACTATCTATTATACCAACTATATTGATCATAGTAATTTTTTATTAGAGGGAAAAAAAGAAACACGTGTTAAGGAAGCCTAAATAAATGAATATCGAGTGCATCACCTATAACATGAGCCACCCTACCTATTAGAAGGGATCCCTGGGTACAAAACTCTAAAAGGTGGTGTTTATGGTTACTAAAGGAAGTCAAGATGTCATCCACACAATTATCTTTTCTCCAAATATGATGAATATCCATGTCATTAGAAGAAATTTTCTTTCATTCATAGATCAAATAAGTGATTTTACATTGAGAGTATGATGTTATGATGAGAGAGCCCCACATAATTTTAGAATCTGTCTCCAAAGTGGAAAGGATGGTGTTCATTTATTTACATAGAGAGAGGGAACTAACCCTCAGTAACGACACTGCCTTAAGATATTTACATTTACAATAATAAAGGATCACTAATACCAAATCATAATAAAACACACCAACGTCGCACATGCCACAAAGACCACAAGCATCATTAAAATTGGGATTAAGATCCGATGAATGAGGAAACCATCAAACCCAAAGTCACTATTGTCTATGATGGGATTATTATAAAGAGAGCCTTCAAGAGAAGAAGAACCTGAGGGAGGGTGCTGCCTCCACTGATTCAATAATCCATTCTTCTTTGTAGTGAGGCATCTTTCCCTAACCACAAAAGCAAAGTACCAGTAGTAGGGGCCATGTTGAGCCTGGTTGTACAATTTCTAAATTCACCAAAAACCCTATTCCAAAATAATCACTCGATCCATATAATTATGATTATTGTTGTGATAGCTGAAAAACCAATTCATGAATAAACTCTCAGGAGAGGTCACCGAGGTAGCAAGTAGTGATAACTCACCAAGATCTCCCTAAATCAATCCATCCCATGCACTTTGGAAAAATAAATGTTTCATAGATTCATATAAGGAAGAGAATCATCCTTCACATATAAAAGAAATATGAACACACTTACCTTTAATATTAAACTCTTATGGTATAACATGGTAGAGTATTCTCTATAGTAGGATGGTGAATTAAATATGGATAACATTACACTAGAGGATCCACTATCATTGGTCACTCACTGAATGTACATTCAATGTATACAAGTAGGAATTAGCCTAAAACATTCCATTTGAGGTTAAAGTGATAAAAAATTGTTTAGGGGGCCCATCCTATCAAATAAGGCCTTCTAGATGGGGTTTAAAATCTATTGGATAATGGTGGGGTGCGAGCTGGCTTCCATAAATGATATGTTGTTCACTAGGAAACCTATGAAATCCAACAAACCCACCCCCCCCCCCCCCAATTACAATGGAAAAATTTGATATCTTCTTGTCCCAAAATTAACTATGAATGATCCATAGGAATAGGAATGTAAACATGAATGGAGATCCATATGTGTAAGAGATATCTTCCATTCTCTTGTGATCCGAAACAATATTTCTATCCAAAAAGTTGTCTCAACAAGGATTAGTCTTCAATAAACTCTCAATAAATCTTTAACTATATATGATCTATAGCCTACCCCACATAAATAACACCAATGTCTCCATTCACCTCCGACCTATTGATTTTAAATCAAGAAGCACACAATCATTTTCTTTTCCCTTTAGAATCCATTTAAAATACATTCCAAATGTTCTCAATCTGCCTGATAATGGCCTTATGGTCCTTGATGGGGGATAGGATATGCATTTTGATATATGATAAGAATTAATTATCTAGAGTGATTCACCCACCAAATGATAGGAACCTATTATACCAATTGTTGATATGATTGGTGATCTTGGTGACCAAACCTTCAAAATACCGTACATTAATTCTTCAACGGATTATGGGGTCACCAAGGTATATTATATAAAATTTCATGCTTCGGATACCAAGGATTGATTCAACATGGTCCTACAATTGGTCAGTCAGGAAGAGGGCTGATATACCCCACTTTTTTCTATATTACTAATTTTCCCACTCCAATAAGTTTACTCATATATGATGTTTGTGAATTCTGTGATAGTGTCACTATGAACATTGGTGAAGAACACAATTTCTTTAGTAAATAGGAGAAGAAAGACCCCAAGAACATGACCCCACAATGACAAGGGAGGACATGACCATGTCGAATAAATGATGTTACATACTAACTTACGACATCCTAGACCATGATTAAGATATTCGGATAAATAGGGTCACTTTGCATGTGCCCTCTAATTAGTTTCAAGAATCCGCATTGACTCCGCATTAAATAAACATTAAACCATCCTTTAAGGTATGCTGCTCGCCTTGGAATGTGGATGGAGTGATATTAGTGTTGAGTCTGATTACCTTATCGTTATCGATGCTATCACCCGTAATGATGGTGGGATCCAGTCTTTTGGCATCATCATCAGGAGAATCCTCTCACTTTTACAAAGCTTCTCTTCATGCACCTTCTCCATTACCAAAAGGGAAGGGAACAACGCGTCCCATCAGCTAGCGGCCTCTATCCCATTCGACTCCAACCAGCTCTAGCTAGACAATTTCTATTTATGGCTTCGTACATGTACTTCTGCTGATCTCAGTCATTAATGTTTCATGTTTTAATATAAAAAAATACACATTAAACTAGTAGAGTTGTAGAATAAAAATTCTATATTACTGACCAATTCAGAATATCCCATGATCTTTATGGACCCTATGATAAATCCCTACTCGATCATATCATATGACTTTTTCATATCCACCCTGATAACAATATTGGACCCTCAGACCTTCCTGTTGATCTCACCAATCATTTAGGTCTTGTATCCTTGGAAACATGGAAAAATAAATAAGTGTTTCCTAAAATATATACATATTCTCTGGGTTATTTTTCCATACCTAGTGAAATTCATTGTCATAGAACATATAAGTCCTTTTTATATGACCTATTGGAAGTGAAAATAAGAAAATTTTTAGCTCAGATACATATTAAAGGTGATCAATATATATAACAATGATCACATAAACATAATAGTAATATAAAGGAATAAGTACATTATCTATACATTTGAAAACCATTCAATTCATATAAAAGATCATAATCATACATCATGGCTTAAATAACATATTTTTATAATACATGAATCATAATTCAGTCAATGAACATGAGCCATGATTGAATAGCATGACCATAAGACTAGGAATTGAGGAAAACACTTAAGAATAGACAATCATTTCTTTAGTATATAGGGATCATTTCAATGACTGTAATAAATGAATGTGTTTACTCCATAAACTATCATTTTAGTCATGGTTCACTACAAATACTATTGTAGTGGACATAGTACCTTCATAAACAATTTTCACTCCCCTTTTCAGTCTTGTTTATTCCTTAAGATATAAATATTTACCGAATTAATTCAAGGGAGATATACGTCCCAAAATTCACATTATTAAAATTATATATATTTGTTCCAAAATATCATAAACCCTTCATCGTTATTGAACAAAACAAAATAAATGTATTTCTTTATCATTTTAACATAGCATAACATAAAAAAAGAAATGGGTTTCATAAAAATTTCACCATTTAATCATACGATAACCGAGGGAAAAAGAAAATATTTTCAAAATATTGAGTCTTTATGATCATAAATAAATATAGAATGAATAAGTATGTTATACATGGATCATATCTCAAATAAATCAAAAAGGAAATCAACAGTTTTTTCTTTGATGAATAGAAATACTGTTAAAGGAATATTAAAACATTCTAATGAAAATGAAATTTCAATCTCAAATCAATTATAACAAATCTACTAAAATATAATAAAAAACAAATTTATTTTAAAATAAATATGAATAATTTTAAATAAATATTCAAAAGAAAATATTTTCATGATTTTGGGAAAATCTATTCTTCAATATAATTTAAAAACATTATTTCCAATCTTTTTTTAGAAAAGTCACAAATTAATTTTTCTAGATAATGGAAAAAAATAATCATTGAAATCATTTTATAAAAGACAAACATGGGTAAAAATGACTTTAAAAATTCATATTTTAATGGTGAAAACCATTTTTATTTTAAAAAAACATGGATAGGAAGAAAAGGGTTTTTGGACCGAATAAAGAAATGATGTATGGTATACCTAAAATTATATTTAGTATATTCAGTACAGATAATGAGAAACATGAAAATAAATCGTGTATATTAAATAAATAAATATGGTAAAATAAATTTCATATCTTTTATTGATTATTAGATCATAATGTTTCGTCAGGGGTGGATTATCCATAGTTAATCTTTAGAAACAATCAGATTAAGACATAAAACCCTTACCACATGTTCACATTGATTCACAAGCACTCTAGAATCTAATATAATAAATTTAAAATAATTATAATTCTATACCAGAGTCATTTTCATAAATATAATATCAATATTTATCCCATTATTACACTTCCACACCCATTTTATCAATATTCCTTCTTAAAATATCTATTTCCAAGTGTTGACTATTTTTCTATCATGTGTATTTGAGTTCTGTAGTTTTGTTCCTTGTAAAAATTTTCTTGGTTAAATTATATCCATAATAAAAATAATGATATTATTAACAATTATATTAATTTTAAAATTATTTAGACTCATCCGTAAAAGTTAAAAATAAAAAAAATGAATTACATCGTTCATTGAGAAGGTAGGTCGTATGTATTCATAAATGATTTTTCTATATTTCAACAAATGAAATGAAAAATAGTTGAAAAATAATAAAAACATTAGAAATTACTTATTTATCATAAATATTAATTAAATCATTCTTTATTTCTATACAAGAAAAATAGAAATGAAAAGTGAGCCACATTGCTTCGTGGAAGAGGTAGTCCACAGTTTTACAGGAATGGCCATATTTTTTACATCAATTTGAAAGGTAATAAAGTAATAGTTATATAAGAATAAGTTAATTTTAAATTTGTAGTAATTATCATATAAAATAATAAAACCCATCATAATACCCATCCAAAATGGATAGTAATAAGAAATTAATTTTATCGTTATGTGGAGACAGTAAATTGTACGTACGCACAAGTGATAATTTCAATTCTAATTTGTAAACCAAGTGGGTTTGTAATGGTGATTTAATAATAATAATAATAAAATTTAATATTATTTAGGATAATGATTTTATTATTTTATTAACAATACCAAATATTTAGAGGAGGTAAAATGTTGTAGAAAAAAATTCTTGTTTTTGGAGATTATTTCTTCTTGGAAACAAACTCATTATATCCTCTCTAAATGGCTATATGGTTGGTCATTTTGGAATATTAAAACCTTTATAATGTGTAGAAGAAAATTTTGATGATAAATTAGCCTATTTTGGATAATCTATAATGCTAAAAGCATTTTAAATAAGTGAGTTGGGAGATGCCCATTTATAATTGAGGCGAGGGGCACTTTTAGAAATCTTTGAAAAATTATATTATATAAAATTCATTATCAGTAAAAATGGTTCCAAATGGATTATAAATGGAATCATCGGGGCCTTTCAGACCATATATTATCACCTTTTTCCTAATTTTATATAAATATTATTTATAAGTAACTTAGTAAATGTTATTCCCGTAAAATATCTTTACTGTGAATTTAGAAACTATTCACATAATTTTACTTAAAGTACATGGATACAATGTTTAAATTTGAAAAAAAATCAACACAACAAAAATATGTTATATTAACCTATAAAATTAATGTAACATACTACATCAATAATATTAGTTTCATTATATATTTCTAAAATCATTTATTATATTTTTTTCTAATTGATGAAATACTACATCAGTGTTCTGATAGAATTAATGGCAATTAAATAATTACAAAAAATATCTAAATATATTTCAATTATGAAATTAATTTCATTATTAAAAAATAATTATTAATAATATTCTTTCTTAATTTGTTTTTTTCATTATGTGAACACATAATATATATTACAAAAAATGAGAATAAATTTTTTAATCTTTTTTATTCAAATAATATATATGTCATTTTCATGGAAAAGTTTCTATTAAACTACTTATTTTAGAGAATAAGGTGATTATGTTGAAATAATCTTAGTCTAATAAAAAATTAACTTATTATCTTTTCATCCTTATATTTTTTTAACCCTTCATGAATCCATTCCAAACATACTATGTCAATAATATTTTTTACACATTAAAGGAAACTATAGAAACTATGGATGGATAAATATCTTGTTAATGGATCATAGATAATATTAAAAACTATATCATTTTCCTCTTGTATAAGTGTTAGATATATTGGAATTTTTCGACATTTAGTAAAATAGTTTTATTTTAAAATCTAATTAATATCAATTTTTAAAAGAATCCACTAGTTTGACATTATTAAAACAAATATAAAAACTAAAATTCAAAATAAATATTTTTATAAATTCAAAACATATAAAATTAATATGTAAAATTTTCATATCACATAAATTAAATCAAAATATAATACATTTTATATTTTTATATCATTTATTCTATTTTCCCATTAATTTAATATTTACCCTATATATATTATATATACATTTTAAGTATATATTTTGTACACTAAAATTATAAATAAATTAATATAATGAAAAAAGATTAGTATTATTAATTTTTTTATATACGTTGAATTTGTATTTTTACTCATATATATGTCATGAAACGTTATTTAATATGTTATTTTAAATTTTCTGGTGTTTTTCAAGCATTTTCCATGCATTCAGATAATACATTTGTTATGTAAATTAAAAATACATTTAGACCAATAAAAATATTCAATTATAAATAATATTTAATATACAAGGTTTGAAAAGAATTATTCAATCTCAAATATTTTTTTTACAGTACCAAATTTTACTTTTCCAATGTTATATAGGCTATACATTTTCTATGAAAATGATTTTGATATTTATAATGGAAAAAATATATTTTTCTCTATTTGAATTATTTTTTATTGGTATCTTTTTATTTTATCATAATTGACTCATTCCATATGTTTCAAAAATAGATAAATCATGTTTATCTTATTTTGAAATCATAAAACAAGTTTTATTTAAAACAAATTGTAATTTTTTACTATTCATAAAAAATTTACCTCAACAGAAAATTTTTAACCAATAATACAAAGTTCAATATTAAACTATGAATAAAAAAATTCTTCAAAAAAATTAAATTCCTATAAGTGATAGACATTAAATTTAATATTAATAAATAAAATGAAATTAAAAAATGATTTTTAGAAAATTCCTTATTATGTATAAAATGAAATGTATAAATTCACTGAGGGGTCCTTTGGGCCAGACAATGGGATTTCAAGCCTTGTATTCAGGGCACTGGGCCTTGGGCCTTTGGGATATGTAATGGGTCTCCCTCTACCCACACTAAAGAGGAATTTGCTTTAATAATAACTTGATACTTTGGCCCCAACCTTTTAAAAAATATAATATATAATAAAAAAATCCAACAAGCCTCTACCCAAGTTTTACAGGCTCCTTCCTGGCACCTAGAAGACCCGGGATCAAATCCTGGCAGGGACGAATTTCAGAGTGTTGTAGCAGTACTGTAGTATTGAACTGTAGCAGCGGAAACACTATAGCAGGGGAAAAACTATAGCAGGTACTATAGCGGTGGCTGTACTATAGCAGATACTGTAGCAGCATGGGTATTGTTCCAGTACTGTTCACTAAGGGTTCCATTGGGCCAAAAAATGGGATTTCCAGCCTTGTATTCGGGCCACTTGGCCTTGGGCCTTTAAGCTATGTAATGGGTCTCCCTCTACCCACACTAAATAGGTCTTAGCATTAATAATAAATTGAGGCTTCGCCGCCAAATGTTAAAATAATAATAATAATAATCTTTAGGACTAATTAATATTTTTTTCCATTTTAAAACAATGTGGCACATTTTAAATGTTTTAAATAAAAATATTCTTTTTAATAAAATTCATTATTTTTCACTATTCACTGAAAATAAATCTTTTTAGAAAAATATACAAAATTCACCCTAAGATAAATTGGACTTCACGATTTCAAAAATTATATTATTTTTATTATATTATATTTTAAATTTTTGAAAAATTAATTATAATATTTTCACACAAAATTAAATAAAATAATTTTTTAGGTAGGCATATATTTGAAAAATACAATAACATCACTAAACATTTTGTGATGATTTTATATTATTTTACCAATATATTTATACTAATTAGTAAAATTATATATATTTCATAAATTATTAAATTATATTCATACCCTCTAATTTAACAGCAACGTTATAATTATCACATTAAATAATAATATTTTAATAGTGTATCATTGTTTTTTTTAAACTCAGTGTTCCATGTATCGCAATATATTAAAAAATTAGAAATATTTAATGAAAATTATTTTTTAAATTCATGGGTTGGTATATTTTCATGTTATATTAAATCCATATCCCTTTATTTTTTACCCTTTTATCTAATTTTTCTTTTAACTGAGGTCATAAATATTTACGATGTGTTCTTTTCATAATGACCAATAAATATGTTGAACTTATCACCTAATATGAATTATATTAATTCAAAATATATAATCTATTTTTTCAAATTCAATTTATAGAAGTAGGAAATTTTAATATTAATATATCTGTGCATTACACACAGAAAACTCTATTTAGCAAAATGTTTTTTTAATATAAATATGATTTTACACATGAATAACATATTATGTTGAAATAAATGGAATTAATTATATTATGTTGAATAAAAAGAAATTTATTTTTCTTTATAAACAAACCAAAATGTTAATAAACCATGTATATTCATTATTATGAGAGAATTTTTAAATCAATTTTTATTTGAAAAAGAATAACACTTTGATTTATAAAATGATAAGAAAATATTCCAAATTAAAACATAATATTTTTAGATTATTTATATCACATATTAAATATATATTTTTTTATAAAAAAAATTCATCATAAATATTTAATTTATTATTTTATTATTTTATTTTCATAAAAGATACAGTTTCTAAAAAATAATTATATTTCACTTGTCCCCCAAAAATCTATTATTTATGAGGAAACTAAATAATTCACCATAATATAATTTTGATATGATGAATTCAAAAATATATTTTATTTTATTTAAATTTAATTATAAAAATTTCGTATTTAGTTATTATTCACTACCTTGGAAAGAGTTGTCTGCATTGTGTTGTTGTTTCTCTGGAAGGAAATGATTAAACAAATTAATCCTCAAGTTGTAAATTCTTACCTAATTTATAAATTTCAACATAAAATTTCAAAAATGATTCTTCATTAATATATGTGGGTAGATATTGATCATAACTCTTTCAGGTTCCAATGAATTCTCTTCGATCTAATGATTTCTTGAAATTGCATTAACTAGCTGAGTAATCGGATTCGGTAATAACATTTATAATGTGTAATAAATATGGACCAAAAATTCAATGTTAGAGAAATAATGTGCAATTATATTTCCTCATAGTTGAGAGATATAGAACACATCTAGGAATTTATAGCGTCTAGGTGAAATTTTCAAATGTAAGCCACAATTCAAATTATTTCTATAATTTCCAAAGTCCAATAATTCTTAAGAAATAATACCCCTTTAATGTCAATTCCAATAAATAGTTGGTGATACCCTTTTGAAAATACAATCTCCCACATTAAATTTAAAATCCTTCTTTTGGTTATCGATATGAATGTTTCTTATACTTTGAGCCACCAAAATGTTATTTCGGATAGTCTTCACATTCATAATTTTCTCCTTAATAATATTTGGACCAACATGATTTGTTTCACTAACATCATCCAAATAAGCTAGAGTAAGTCACCTCTTATAATACAATGCATTATAAGGTTCTCATTCAATGCTTGAATAAATGTTGTTATTTTTTAAAAATTCAACCTACATTAAATACCAATACGATATATCTTTAAACTCAATCGACGATGAACTCATCATATATTTTAATGTCTAAAATTCTTTGGGAAAACCCATATTTTATTGTATCATAGGGTGTTCGCAAATTTATCTCAGTGTCAAGATCCATCGGAATATACTAATAGAATATTGATGTAAACCACATATTACTAAAAAATATAATTAAAAGTGATTCACCATGAAGTATCACAACTACACTAATATAGATTCTTAAAAGTCACTCAAGAAGTATATCTTCCCTTATTGATAGTACATGTGAGGAATTTTTTAGGAAATAAATAATAAACCAAATATAATAATTATCTATATTAACACATGGAAATCTAGTGATAAAGTCTATAATAATATAATTACATTTCAAAACAGAAATAAGTAACAGTTTTATGAATCCTTTAGGATATTTTATTTCAGAAATTACCTATTAAAAAACCATGAATCATTATGCGTAGTCTCTAATTTCAAATTTTATATTATCCCCCCTAAAATATTCCTTCATATATGATACATCTAACTGAAACCATTATGTTTTATTATATTTGAGATATGAGAATCATCTCATAATTCTATTTTTGATATCAGGTATGGATGAACACATAAGATCATAATATTTTTTAATATATCATCTCCAATAATGATGTCTTAAGCTTATAACCATTATCAACATTAAATTTATTTTAAATATTCTCATAATTAAGTTATAGTCTTTTTATTTTCTCTAATAATGGTAGTTTAGAAATTATTTTTTTTAAATTTGATGCTCCCATCCTTAAAGATTCTCATATACAATTTTACTAAATTATGTAATATGGGATCCCTTAAAATCATTATTTTATTCAACCTATATCATATTTTCTACACAATACATAAAACTCCTTATTTTCCATTATTGGGTGGATGTTCATTTTGAAATGTTAATCCATGGGTTGGTAAAGCCATTGCATTTTCCCCATGTTGAGTTATTTCAATGAGAATATGTATTTTAAATTTGTTTTATCCAAATATATTTTACATATTTCACCATTAAGGTAATGTCTCCCTACATTAAATGAAAATATTATAGTTTCCAACTCAAGCTCATGGGTTTGAAAATTTTATTCATGAATCATTAACTACCTTATTTCATAGTAAACAGCTACAACATTCTGCACAAGTACACAACCAACTCAATTCATTGATGAAGAACAATATATCACAAATTCATCTCTTATCGATGGTAACTTCCATATCAATTAATCATCAAATCCCCTATTTATTTATTTGAAAAATTCGTTATGTTATTATAATAATATGAATATAACACCTTTTCAAGTTACCATTGTTAACAGGTAATATAAATTTTTTTTTTGAAAAAATCATCTATAGTAACCTGATACTCAATGGAAAATACAAACCTAAGATAAATTTGATTCTATTTAAAATTACATCACTATGTTTATCATATAAGGGTCTGCTAATATTTTATCCTTTGAGAAAATATTTCTTTGAAAAAAACATCTTAAATTCATAATTCACATTTTTTAAATATTCATATAACACATTTTCTATGAGAGTATTAATAATATTTCATAGATAAATCATATTTGAATTATATATTTTAGATGATATAAACATATCATCAATAAATACCACAATGAAATTGTCAATATAATCCATGAAAACTATGTTTTTCTGATCCATATAGGCATATTATAGATTAGTCAATCCAAAGGGTGTTACTCTAAATATAAAATTTTTGTACATCATATGAAATATTGTATTTGTAATGACTTCCTTCTTCACTTGTATTTGATCTCACATAGAACGAACATCAATTTTAAAAAAATACTGACCACCATTAATTTGATTAAATAATACATTAATGTGTCATATTGGATAATTATTCTTTTTTTAATAGTATTGATTTCAATATAATCAATTCACAACCTCATAGACACATCTTTCTTCTAAACAAAACGAATAGAGGCTCCCCTTTGTGAATAGTAGGTATGTATAAATCTATTTTCACACAATTTTTATAGATGTTTTTCATGAATGAGGCTCAGATTCCATTTGTCCAGACACCCAACCCGATTCTCCGCAAGGCCCAAAGGGTGTTCCCAATCCCCACAGGATGGAAATTAGTACCCGTCATCAAATGAAATCCATGTGGGAATGATTTTATCCCAAAAACCACGATAAATAAAATGAAACTAAGAAAGTAGATGAACCAAAAATGAATCTAAAATTAATGTATAAATAGATTCAGTTACAAGATACCACTAAACAAAAAAGAAACTATAAAAAATTTCAAATCACTACAAAAATGATCTCTATGTGACCTCAAAATCACCACTACATACAAGATCGAACCAATCCAATTTTCAACTGAAGTAGAAAAACCCTGAATAAGAAGTTGAACCTACAAAACAGATCAGGTCTTCTGATCCTAAATGGTACAAGTTGGGTGTGAGATAGACAGCTTAGTAGGAAACCACTATAGAATCCATACTTTTAAATTCCATGGAATAGTCCATTAACACTAGTTTTAAATACAATTATAAAAAAGGGTTTTCACACTTTATTAAAAAACATATCTTTCCATGATTTTAAAGTCCAACAAACCCCCCATTATATCTTCAAAATAAATTACCATTTTAAAATCCAAACCAAACAAAATAATTTATAAAAATTGTCTCGGGTTGTGCTAAAAATAAATAAATAGTACATGCTAAAAAACATATTTCAATAGAATTTAACCAAGAACATAAAAATAATAACCATGGGAATTTAAAAAAACATCCCTAGAGTGACCCCTAGATGTACACAGCTCGGAACCACCTACCGACATATGGTGAATCTCAATAGTTTATGACCAACTAGCCACCCTCAACTAAGAAATCCAATGGAATAACACACCTAGACTCTCTGAAAATCCCTAGGGTACCAACCATTCTAATCAGGGGAAGAAATCAACCGTCACTTGGTCCACTAAAAGTCTCACAAGAACCCATGGTGATAATATACTCATTAAGTAGGAGGCCCTCACATTCATGACTCATCTTACGTGTCACCACCGCACTTGCCTACACCAAATATGGAAGCCACCTATATGATAACCCATAAAGGGAAAACCCTACTATTAAGGTGCCTGCTATATGTACAAATATATATATATATATATATCAAATCTTTATGGTTTCAATAGGGTCTTCACATCATATAACATTCAGCCATTTCATCCAAAAATCTAGATTTAAAAATGGGACATTGTCTTTACACACCCAAAAGAATTATACCCAACACAATTCCAAAAATATTTCAAAAATATATATGAAAATCCATATTCAAAATGTTTCATATAATCAATACACAATTTTAATTTTGGATATCTATTGTCAAATGGCCCATTAAGTTCCAAACATACACCAAAATATATTTCATGTTCAAATGGGCCAAACCTTGAAGAATCATATTTTATTTTCATTTCAAAATTGATTGTAATCACACATTTCCTTTTGGAAAACAAGGGACCATTTTAAGAAAAATGGTAGGAATGAATGATGAGGAACATTGATGAGAAATGTGCTTGAATGTGTCATATTCATTTTATTATTCATCCATGAGTGTGCCTAGTGCACCCCAAGACGTGTCAACATCCAGTGGCCATCTCAAATGTCAATGAAAACACCCCAAATATAATATAAATATATTCCCTTTATTTTTAAATCAATCCCAACACTCCACATGACTCACAAATAATTATACAGGAATTTAAAATAAAATCAAGAAGTTATTCTTTGAAACATTCAAGCCACCATATAATGGTCACAATGTTATACACATAAAACCCAAATGTTGATTTTACCCATTTAATAAAATGTTTCAATGGGAAAAATTAGACTACCACACAATTTTATCCCCTAAAATCAATCAACACTTTATCAAACACATTTAATACACTCACACAAATCCATATATGAAAAATAACATTAAACCCCATTTTTATAAATTACTACCATAAATAATAACCATAATAAATTGACAATGTTCATTATAAAGGCGTTATTAAAGATTAAAAATCAATTTAGGACACCCAATAATCAAAGGAATGCATCGGAAATAAAAAACATGGAATCACCTTCATCTCTAGTGTGTGGGAGAGATGACACTTTAGGAGAAGATAGAGATATGACACACATAACATTTTCAAACCCTAGAATCCTAATAAATAAAACCCTTAAACAAACTCTAGTAATTAGGATTCATTGAAGATAGAAACCCACAATGAAAAACCAACTAATTAATAGATGACAATGGAAAAAATTAAAAATAGTGTAAAACCTTAATATACTCACCTTCAGACTCCAGGGAAGGATCCATGGAGGAGGAGGATCCAAGGATAAGGGGATACAGGCTCCCATCGTAAAACAAAAATGAGTAAGGGGGGAGGCATGAATTTGGATTAAGATAGAGAGACAAAGAGAGATAAATGAATATTAAGATTTCAATGATTTAGCATGACAACATGATATGGTTACACAATTTACTATACAATTCCCCAACCATGTGGTAGCCTCTACCTTAGTAGGAATTGACCACAAGACTAACCTGCATGGTTGGGGAAACCATGGAAAAAACACATAGTAGCTTTTGCCTAAATCCTATCATTACCACATGACCATGATGCACAGTTTGTGCGACTGTTCAAAAATTGGGTGGCAACTTCTAGTAAAGTACAAACCCTTTTTCACAAGTACCATGGTTGACCTACACATTTTCCACTAAACATGTTGTGCATGTGCCTCATCTAAAATCCACCCAAATTCCAAAAACTGAAAAACAAAATAACCAGATCCCAACTCAATGCACATCCTGAAATATCCATGGGCAATAAAAAGAATAAAATAAATGAGCATCTTAAGATATGGTGTAACACTCCCCTCCACCATAGACACTTTCTTCCCCCAGAATGTCTCCAATCCAATTTTTAATCAAAACATGATTCTATGATCGATAATAATAGAAATAAACCATAAGCCTTAGGCTAAACTTTCTCTCCACATTCCACAATAAATTTATAAAGAATGAAACAAAGTATAAGAATGAGTAGAGAACATTAATGGGGGTTCTCCCCACCATAAGAACTCAACGATCATGGAAACATCAAAACCAAAAATTACCACAAAAACATAAACAAGGAATATAATACGGAGAGGACAAGAAAACCTAGACCCTGGGAACTAACTAAACAAATCCAAACTAACTAGACAACACCCTTACCACGACTAGGAAATCAATAAATTACAACATGAACAAACCCAACATTCTTAGAAAAGCAAAGGAAAACCACCACCATAATAAGGAAATTTCCCATACAATATGGAACCCCAAAATTAAGGTAACCCCAAGAAATAACTCAAAAAAAAAAGGAAACCCCATCCATTAATTCCAGAAATACTCAAATATCTCAAAACGATCACTAAATAAACTAAACCAACCCTCACAAGGATTGATCACACGGCAAGAAAAATGAACAATTCTAAAAGCCAAATTTAGATGAAAAAACAAATTTAGAAAAAATAATACCATTGTGCATCTACAAACAAATGATGAATATACAAAAAAATCAAAAATTGGATGATTTTAAAATCTACACTTCAATATATGAGCCAAACTGCACTATGTTTTTCAACACACCCCAAGAAAATCCTGACACTATGTAAGCTTCACTCTGAGGCCTGTGGTTGGAGCCCTAATGAATAAAGCATCTACTTACTCATAGTCAGGAACTTAAATCGTCTGATCATGACGTCTTCTTCGAGATATGTTACATACAAAACTTCTCTAGATGACCCAATCTGCCACAAAAATGGTAGGTCTTCTGAGGGATGTGACCAGACGGCTTCGAGTTTGTAGAACGGTTGCACTGATGAAAAATATGAGAAGGGCCTGATGAACTAGAGCCTATAACCAACAAAGGAGACTCTTTAGAGACAAGATCATCCAGAACACCCTTCATTCTTGATAGAAACCATCATGAGCAACAAGATACACTATATTGACAACTATATCCACTCAAAAAATCAAATTATCTAAAAAATGATTCATCCACCAACTTCTCAAAACAAAGATCCTTGGCAGAGAAGACTCACTCCATGGTCTCTATGTGAAGATCACCAATAATAATAGAAGAATTAATCTAATCTTATAATTCCACCTCTGGAGGAAATTAGACCATATCCTTAAATGGGTCAACATAGGCATTCATCATCTGTTGGACTTACTAAATTCACACGAGCTCTTACCTCCTCTTCATATTCACCTCCTCGGGTATAAAACATCGAATAAAGATGGAATTGAACACATCCCAAATCATCCCAACATGCATCAATGGTGGGGAAAACTAGTCTCATTCATCCAAAGCAGCACCCTCAAACAACCCCAACATAGTACTAACTCAAACAACTGTGGGAGGTCCAAATTATCTGAAGACATGATCTCCCTATTAAGTCCACTCAAATACCTATAATGGACCTCAATCACCATGAATGATATAAAGTATCTTAGAAGAACACTAAATAGGGAATGACTCATCAGCAACAGTAGAAACCATTCTAGGTGGCAATTTACGAACAACATGAAAAATATGAAACCAAAACCAACATCAAACCGAATCAAAATAAAAAAATAACACCAAGATCCAAAACAATATGATACCAAATAAAACCAATTAAAACACATGAAGGATCATATTTTAAAAAAACATTTAAATTTTAAATTTCAAATACTCCTTCTTTCAATGTCACATTCAAGATACAGAACCCAACTTTTTAAACCGAATTCAATTTCCCAAATAATATTCTCTTTCAGTATCACCTTATAAAAACAAGTCCAAACCCATTGGATTCAATCCCCACCAATGGAATCTCATGAAATATCACATCAACATCCATTTGATTCTACTTACATCTTACATGAAAAAGACCCGCATGCACTTTCTGTACATACCCACTAAAATGTAGCCTTCGATAATGAGTACCAAGGGTCACACATCTCTTTTCCTTATCAGATCCAAAAAATATATCAAATTTTTTAGAACAAAACACTTTTTATTTTGAAACTTAATTTTCCAATTTCAAAAATAATTGAAAGAAATTCCCTTCCATTTTAAAACCATTTTATTTTCAAAAAAAACTCACCTCAACCAAAATAAAAAAGGAACTCAACCTCTACCAAACCTTAAAAAGGAGGAACAAGTGGTAATACCTAACCCAATGACATAGTAGTGGCCCATTCCCCAAATAGGAAATAATAACTATGAGGTTCTTAAATCATGTACTTGAACTCCACGTGGGTCACTACTATATGTGAAATCACGACATAACATTGTCTCACCACCATTTTCAGAGCTCCATCCAAAAAATGAAAAAGACACAAATACTAGAGTAACCCCAGTATATCAAGGAATAGAGCATGAAATAGTTAGCGACGCTATTCCCATACAAACCTATCAAGACCCGATTGTCCTATTATCAAAATACCTGACACACCAAATAATAAGTGTCTAATTTGATATAATTTTATCATGAATCAAAACTAGATTCCAAATAACACGATACCCAACCTAGTAGGCGGCTTGGCCTTAGGGGCATTCTCGGTCCCTACAGGAAGAAAAATAGTGTTGGACATCAATTGAAATCCAGGTGTGAAGGATTTTATCCCAAAAAAATGGTTCAATAAAATGAAACTGAACAAGTAGAAGAACCAAAAATTGAATCTCAAATAAAAATTTAAATAGATTCAGTTACAAGATAGAACTGAAAAAAAAATAAACTATAATAAACAAAAAATTATTACCAATGGGACCTTCATATGGATTCATGTCACTGCTATCCACAAGGACAAACCATTACAAGGTCCATATAAACTATAAATCCCCCAAACAATAAGATAAAAATTAAAAATAGATTTGGTCTACCGACACTGAATGACACAATTTAGGTGTGGTCTAGATATATGAGTAAGAAACCACCAAAGAATCTATACATTTAATTTCCCAGGAATAGTAAATTAACACTTGTTTTAAATACCCTTATAAAAATAGGGTTTTCAAAACTTATTAATCAAAATTATCTTTCCTCCATTTTAATATCTAACACATGTCTCATTCCTTCTTCGAAACATATTTGCATTTTAAAACAAAAACTAAAAAAACCCAAACAAGATAGTGTTGTGATGTGATGAATATAAATAAACAATACTAGCAAAAAACGAATTGCAATTGAAAAAACAATTAGATACATATAATAAGAATGGGAATCTTATAAACATCCCTATGGAGAACCATGGACATTCTTAGATCTGAACTACCTCTTAGAATTTTAGTGAAGCTCCCTAGTCTAAAACCAACTGGAATCCCTCAACTGACCAATCCTGTGGAACAACCCACCTGACCTCTTACAAAATCCATGGGGTACCAACCTGTCTAATTGGTGATGGAAAAAACCATCTCAAAATCATCTGAAGGAATCTGAGGAACCTCTGGTAATATTATATTCTTTAAATTGGTTTTCCTTGCATGCATGACTCATCTTACCTCTTGTCAGTGAACTTGACTACCCTGAACACAGACACCACTTATATGAAACCCATAAAAAAAATACCTCCTATAGAGGTTCTCAATATATATATATATCACATCATGAAGGATCCAACTGAGACATCACATCATATAAAATTCAACCATTTCTTTAAAACATTCTCATTTTCATAACATGAATTTTTCTTTAAATACCCAAATGAATATTACCCAAAACATTTCAAAAACCCCTTCCAAAAAATGTGAAATTAAACTTTCACAATACTTCCCAAATTCAATCGAAAATAATGAATTGAGATATCGAGCCCCTAATGGGGCCTTAAGTTTCAAACATTCACTAAAACATGTTTCATTTCCAAATGTCCCAAACTATGAAGAAGTAAATTTGATGTGTCAACATACAATGGACCATTTAAATATCAATGAAAACACCCTAAATCTATTTTATAATTTCCACTTTCTTTCAAACCAAATCAGAAAATTCACATGAATTAAAAAGATACAAACTACTATTTTTAAAAAAACCAATAAACCCTTCCAAGAAACAGTAAAACCAGCCTATAAAATTTACCATGTTCCACATGTAAAGGTCAAATCGTTATTTGAAAATTTTAATAAAATTATTCAAAGGGAAAACATCACACAACCACCCAATTATTCCCCATATGTTCAATCATGACATTATCAAACACATTTAGCACACACTCACTTAGGAATATATGACGAATCACGTCAAATCATCTTTTTTCATTTTTTACCATTAATAAATCACTATAATAAATTAACTATGTGGATTAAAAAGTTTTGAATAAATTTCTAAATTAATTAAACAAAACCAAGCATCCACATAATTCATCATTAAGGAAATGCATAATGGCACCTACCTCAATGGAGTGAGGGGGTGATAAAACCTTCTGAGAAGATATATCAAAGCTCCACCAACCATTTTCATGGTCTATAATCCAGTGAAACACAACCCACAAAAAAACCTAGTCATTAGGATTAATCCAAGAAAGAAACCCTGAAAGAAAATCATATGAATCAATTGAGGAGAAGGAAAAGAGAATAAAACATATACAAAACCCTATGAAACCCACCTTTGGACTTTGAGGATGGGTCCATGGAGGAGGAAGATCTAAGGAGAAGTATCTTGGGGATCCCTTCATGTGAATAAAATGACCAAGGTGGGAGGCCTGATTTGGGGTTAAAAAGGAGTGAGTGTGAAAAAGGATTTTTAAAATTTTAATGGTCTAGCACGACCCTAAGGTATGGCCACACTATTTAAAAAACTATGATCCAACTGTTTGTTAGCCTCTACGTAAGCAAGAGATGACCGTATGACCAACCCACATGATTTGTGTGACCATAAACATATCATTCAGTATATTCTACCTAAATTCCAGATCTACAGTATAACTAGGATGCATTGTTTGTGTGACCATACGAAAACCATGTTGTTACATCTAGCCGAGTGTAGAACATATTATACAGGTATGTGGGTGGATCAGCATGGTTCACACTAACTGTGTTGTTCCTTTGCAATGGAAAAAATCCACCCAAATTTGAAAAACTAAAAAATTTAACTAGATCCCAACTCGACTCTCAACTAAAATGTTTTATTTCCAATAAATGAGTATGTATGGATGGGGTGTGACACTGTTTCTTCAGTTCCCCTAATTTAACTATGTCCATCTTATAGGGGGTCTAACATATAGGTTTTTAATTAGGGATGATATAAAAGAAAAATTCAACATGAAGATGAAATGAGATTCTATATAGTTCTTCTGGAAATATATCATTCTATTCCTTCACAACAGGTATATCTTATAATTTATTGGTACATATCCCATTAATAGGATTGGTTTTCTCTTCTAATCCATGAATTAAAATAAGGACTTCTATATGAGGTGGATTTCTATATAATATAGATGATGTAGTCGCACCTCCAAATACAAGGGATTAAATATTTCCATTAAAAATCACAATCTCCTTCTCTTAGAAATAAATTTTCTCACTATAATTAAAAATCCAATCTATACGAATGATTATTTCAATGTCATCCAATAAAATAATACTTAATTTTCTATATAATATACACATATGTTTCATAGTGGGGATAAACAAACATATCATTGTTTTAGTAATATTTCTTCTAAGAGTCTAGATTGAAAACCCTCATCACATGGATCAATGGAAATATCTAATTTTATTAGACAAAATTTAGGATATTAAAAACTATGACCTTCAAAGTAAATTGGTGATGAAAAATGAATTACACCGCTATATATAGATAGTTGGTCTTACATACGAATGAATGATATATTTATTTTATCTGTGATAGAAAGAAGAAGAATAAGGATTGAGTTTCAATAATAATAAAATATACTAATTTATTATATACCAATTTCATTATATTTTCATATTTATTTAATATTATTTGTTGTACAAAAGAAAATAAAATTAAAAATCTTTTTTAAGAGTAATATCTATTCTTTATAAAACTACCTTTGGATTACACAACAAAACTTCTAGGATGGTCCTTTTATGAGACAAAAGACTCTATTGCATATGGACAAAATATGGGAAGGTATTTGGGTAGGTCATGGATGATTTAATCATCTTAAGATTTTCTCACAAGAGAGGATAATTAGTTCTTTTTTATAAGTGATGGAAATGATAAACTTGGAATTTTTTAAAAGGTTTTAATAATATAAATTCATTCTCTTATGAATATTGCATAAAATTAGCAGAGATCCAATTTTTGTAGGGTAAAGGTAAAAATTCACTCATCAAATGAGGTTTAATCATGTTTTTTTGTTATCTTATTTTCATATCCATTTATTTGTAACCCTTTTTCCCATTAACCGATATCATAAATATTTATCGTGGTTACAATTTATATTGTCCAAAAATTAATTTGAACATGTTACCTAATATTAGTTATTCTAAATCCAAATACGTTACACATTTATAATATTAAATTTTAATAAGAGGAAAAAAATTTTTATTATAAGTGTGGAAAAGTGAATGAAAACCATATTTACAAAAGATTTTTTTCCATAAAAATGATTTTTATTAAAAATAAAACATAAATTGTATCCCAATAGAGTTAATTGAATTATTTAAATAAATAGACTAATTTTTAATTAAAAAAAACAAAAACATAAAGGGACAATAATACAGTTGATTGATATATATAGAAAAAAATACGTTTTATTTGAATAAAAACATAACATTTATTTATAAAATGTAAATAAAATATTTACATATTAAAAATCATATAATTTTTTTCTTAATATTACTTATTGAATATATATTTATTATTGGAAAAAGTATCCAATAAAAATAAAATCTATTATTACATAATTATACATTCATAAAAGTGATATTTTTATAAATAAATATGTTTCACTATTGACCAAAAAAATAATTCCAATGAACTAAATAAATAATGGAAGATAATTTTGAAATGAATAATTCAATAACTAAATTCATTTTACAAAATACAAAAAAATTGAAAATTTTAATTTTTGTTTAAAATAGATTCATGAAAAAAGCTCTATGAATTAGGTTATCATTCATAGACAAATAAAATCTTACAATAATTGAATCTTGAGAATTATATTTCATAAGTGTCAATGTATCATATAAAAATAATAATCAGGAGTAATAATAATTTAACACAATCATAAACATATCATAAACAAGTTTCATTACACAATTCCATTATTGCATAACATTATGTTCAAAAATAACTTTCTGTATACCATACAATATATCTCATGAGATAAAAGAATTTCCAAATTGATTAGTGTAGTATGTAATTATAGTATCAATCATTACATCATAATACATCCTATATATATATGCCAAAAAATTTGAAAATAACAATGATTCATCAATATCGTAACATGATTTTTGGTGGACAAAAATAGGTATTTAATGATGTAATATAACCCCCTAGGTAAATTCCCATTAAGAAAGATCATGAATTAAATTGTATTTACAACATATAAATTGAGTATTATTTATTACATTCAATAATTTCCCCTATCAAACGAATGTAATGTAATCTTTGAAAATAATAATAAATCTAAAAAGGATGTAAGGGTATTCCCAAAGAAATGACATTGGGGGAAGTTTCAGGATTATGCATAGTTAATGGTATTAAGTGAAAAGATGGGGGTGGATCATTACTCTTATAGAAATTTCATTACTACTATAATGTATATAAATAGGTACATTGAGAAATAATCAAATAACTGTAATGATATAGAAACAATTTATGTTTAATTAGCATTCGAAGGAATAAAACAAAATAAAGGGCCAAAATTTTTAAATATACATTTATTAGAAAAATTAAAGAATATTTTATTGAATGATTATAAATCAATGATATTTTCATAAAATAAATTTATTTTATTTTGATGAAACATTTATGTATATGAAGTATATTTCATTTTCAAGGAACGATATATATATATATATATATATATATAATTTTTTACTTTAAAATAATAATAAAATAAAATAGTTGTTATAAAATATAATATAAATAAACAATTTGAAAAAAATATTAGTAATAATGGAGAGTAAATTAAAATTTATCTTTTGAAATTAGTTTCGAAAGAATTTAATTAATTTTTCATAAAATAGAATATGACTAGATTTAAATAATTATATTTAAATAAAGTGATAAATTTTTTTAAATGATTATTTTAGAAATAAAAATTCCCAATAATTGATATTTGAATATATATATATATATATCATATAATAAATATAAAGTAAATGGTATGAAAAATATAGGCATTTACTTTATAAAAATTATGGGATTTGACTTTGTTAAGGTGTTGGAAAGGAAATCATAATGTCATGAGTATAACTTGAAAAGGAAGGAGGGAAATATAAAACAAAATAATGGAATTAAATTAAAAAAACAAGACAAGGAATTATAAATAGTGGGTGATAGATAATATATCATCCAGTATAAGATAGAGTGGGAAAACCCCTTACAAATCATTGTTGTAATAAAATATGATTACATATTATAGAAAAGGTGGTAATTAGTACCAAAAAAGTAAATAGATTCCACAAAAATAATTTATTCTTTACTTTTTAAAAAATATAAAGTGTAAAATATATATTATAGAGAAATAATATATGAATATAAATAATACATGGAAATATAAAACCCCATACCTCATGTCTTTATTTATCTTAATACAATTTCATACTTGTAGAATAATGAAATAATATTTATTGAATAATTTATTTGAAAATATTTTCATGTTTAATTTAAAAAAATTAAAATTTTATGTTCATTTATAATCATGTTATTTAATATTTATGTTCATTTCAATCATATTGAGGTTTTTGTTGCAAGGTTTTATTTTCACCTTGGTTTATCAAAATTAATGAAAGATATTATCAAAATAATATAACCTAGAAAGTGTTATGATATGGATTTCATGTTGTCGAATAATTTTAAATAGTGAAAAATATCAAACGGTGTTCCATTTTATGAAAATATAAATTATTAAAAGTGTTATTGTATATTGTTGCATCTATATAGGCCCTCTAGAGACCATTATGTATATAATTTATTTCATTTAATTTTATAATATTTACAAATTCTAGAATTTGAATCATATAATATATAATTATTTAGTTTATATTTAATAAAAAAATGTATTATTGTAATTATCTATAATGGTGGGACATTTATTCCAAAAATTATCATTATATGTGTTCATACCAATAATGAACAGATATTTTCTTTCAAGAAAAAAATATTGTGATGATTTTATAATTTTAAAATTAGTATAACAGATTATTAATCATGTTATGATTTATTATATTTTATAATAATATCTTATTAAAACTATACAAGTAAGTGATGATAATAAATGGAATACATTTTCTGGGTAGGTGATGAACCCGCCATAATATTAGTGATTATTTCATTATGAAATTTAATAGAGGAAGTGGGATAAGTACTATTCTGTTAAAATAATGAAATGTAAATATACCATTAATAAAAATATCATTATATCATGATGTATATAAGATATTTTTAGTTTTATGTGAATAAAAAATCTAAAATTGATGGTTAATGATAATTTAACCCTTCTTTATAAGTCATACTTTGTTATAATATTTAGAATTTAATAGGGGTATTTTGTGAAGAAAATACTCTTTAGAAAATAATTAATATATATTCATTAGTTTATTGTTAGTTTTAGAAAAACACAAAAGCTCTAGTGTGAGGGGAAGTGGATTTTTGATGTGTGCTATTTACAAGGGGAGGAAAGGTGTGTTAGAGTAAAAAAAGGAAAAATATTATGTCTTCAAATACGTGTGAAACTCGTTATTCAATAGTAAGATGTGTAAAAGTGACATTTATTAATTTAGCTTCAAGAGAACTCAAATCATATTTTATATGAACTGTTTTAAAATATGGTACTTATATGGTATTATAATATTTAAAAATGTATTTAAAAACTTATACATTATTCCACAATGTCACTTCAAACAAATTTTATCTTTAAAATTTGAAAAAAAAAATTGTTTCCATTTTATCCTATAAATTTTTAAATACTAATTAATAAACATTTAATTAATATCATATAATATATAGAAAATTATTTATTTAGTAAAAAAATATTTCTTTCGTCATTAATTATTGAATTTATATTTTCTATTATTAGTTTAATGTTTTTTCCAATTAAAAATAATTTTATTAGAAATAATCAAAAGAGAACAGTGTATAACCAAGAATGATCACAATGATCTATAGAAATGGAGATTGATTTCATCCCCTATTATAATATTCGCACACTCCAGAGGTAGGGAACCCATGCTTTTATAAGTAAATAAAAGACTATCTGGGGAAGCCCTTGAGTTGAGAAAAATATATTTCATAGTTTTCCTTATTCAATTTATGTGATATCTAATAGACCATGGAGTGTATGTATTGTGAATAGGGTACTCAATAATGATTAATTACAAAACTATAATGATTATAATAATATAAAAATAAATTGTATAAATGAGTAATTATGATTTAAAATAAATATATTAAATATATTTTTCAATATAATAATTAATTCCCAGGCTTATTACATTTTAAGATGAGTTAGTATATATTTTAAAAGGAATTTGTAAAATTATCAAAAATATAATACAATCTTATAAACATCGTATGAAGTGTTATTTAAATTATAAATTCATCCGAAAATATTATTTTATTTTTATAAATATTAGTTATCCTTTTTTATTATAATATGAACACAAAATATTATTTGAAATTAATATTAATTAAATTAGCATCAATGGTCATATATTATAATTAAACAACTTTAAAAATGTAGAAATATATTTTAAAAATTATATTTCATTAAATAAATTAATATTTATGTGAGAATATGAAATTTAACTTTCAATAAGTGTAATATTGTAATATAATGAAACATTTTGGAAAAATAATCACGAATACATTAAGAGTGACTTCATTAAACCATTTTAATAAATAATTATTATTCTCAAAATTCTATTATAGTTGGAATAATATTTTAATGAAAAACTTATACAATTAAAGAAACTACATTGGTGAAAAATATATTTAAAAATGATTGGATTATATTAGTAAAAAAATCAATTATTAAATTAAACAATGATATGTAATTTAAGAATGAAATTTTTTAAAATAAGTATATTGGAAAATCAGGAAGTTATATTTTACCTTCCATAAAGAAAGTGAATCATCAGAATATTTTTTTAGTTAAATACACTTATAATTACCTATAAATTTTTTATAGATCCTGATACTAAACCCAAATGAAATAATAAGTAATATGGATGGAAATCAGTCATTATAAATACATAGAAAATATTAATCTCATGTGTTAATAATAATTATAATTAACATACAATTATAGGGATATTTATATCTATCATGGGATCTATACCAAATTTTCCATAATCCTTATTAATTAAAATAACATGACATTATTTTGATATAATATGAGTTACCTCTAGACCCACACTTATGGATTATATGATAAATATATATTATTTTCATGTGTCACATTAATTACTAACAACACTCAAGATCAATCTTTATGGTGAATTTTCTAACTATATATAGAATTTATCAATATCCAAAATAAGAACATAAAATAAAATTCAATCCTTTAATGTAGTAAAATTATAAACCAATCACACTATCTTCATTATATATGATCACCTAGGGATATAGAAAAATATAAGAAATGAGTGAGATAAAAATCATAGTGAGGGATAAAAAAAATAAATAAGGATTAGAGAAGTTATCAATGAATTAAAAAAAAGTGAGAGACGTGATCATAAGATAAATATAATGATTAAAGGAATGAGATCATAAAATCAAAGGAAGTGAAAATAAGGTAGGAATTGAAAATCATAAATCATATATAGGATCATAAACAATTGAATAGAATTATAGAACACGAGTCATGTTTCCATAGGGGCATGATAATATTTATAATTATATGCATATGTAATAGAAATAAATTATATCATAAACCAAAATATAGGCTCACAACGAAGATATAATAAAATAATGATATAAGACTACTTTTTTTACACAATATATAGTGTATCATGATATGAATGAATTTCCCAAATGATTTGGGGTTTATATTGTTCTGGTCTAACTCGTCACATCATAATACATCAAGCATATGAGTGACGTGATAATTTGATGGAAATCATAAATCAATTGAAATTCATAACATGATTTCATGTTGAAATAAAATATACAATAAGTGAAATTATGTAATTTTTTTGTAAATACAATTTTATCAATATAATAATGTATTATGTATTGAAACCAATTAAAAATATAGAATATGGTCTGGTTAATAATTTCCCCAGTCAATCAAATGTATTAGAGTCTATGTAAACACCATTAAATCAGATGACTAATGGGTATTGAAAACGAATTGACGTTGTTTGAACATTATGTTTATTTATAGTTGATTATATGATATGTAAATGGTATTGATGGGTTATTTCTATTAAAAATATTTCATTTCTACCACATGTATCATAAATAGTAATTTCTCTAATGAATTTGTCAACAATTTTGATATTGTCTTTTTTTATAAAAAATAATCATACAAGGGAATAAAACATAAAAAATTGTAAAATGGGGGGAATACAGAATATTATTAGCATTGATTATGAATATTTCATGGGAAAATTATAAGTCAAATAAGTTTTCAAGAATTTATTCATTAGTTATCACAAAACATTGAAGTAAATAAAGTTATTTCCATTTTGAAGGGAGGACATAAATACATGATTTATTAATATAACATTTTAAAAATAAATAATTGCCCGAAAATATACTCTAAATACTGTCTTTTAGAAAGATACAAGAAATTATTTTAGATGAGAATAAATGAGATGTCATATAATGGGTTTCTATAATGTTTGATGATGTTTTCATAAAAACATCAAAGAAGTTATTATTATTAATTATTTTCAAACAATGGGATAAAATAATTTTATATGATTATTTTAACAATAATAAAATACCAATAAGAGAATATTGATAATAAATAGATATAAATTAGAAGAATCTGTGAGTAGAAAATATGAAAAATAGAAAATTTTCCCCTATATACATCATATGGTTTGATTTAATGGAAGATTTGAGATGAAGGGTACCTTAAAATGGAAAGAGTAGGAACCCAATTTATCATAATGTGTTCATATTATAAATAGATCAAAAGGAAGTAGGTAATCTAGAAAGTGATATAGAATATATTATCAAGATCCATAAATAGTAGGAAAGAACCCGTACGTACCATGTGAGGTATGAATATTAAGTACATATGGGGGAAAAGAGAGAATAAATACATAAAATGTAAATGGATACCATTAACTAATACTTTATTTATTTTTTGGAATATTCATAGAAGGGAATATAGACAAAAAAGAAAAAATATATGAAAATAAAGAATCATCAAAAAATAAAACACCTTACCTTTAATCCTTACTCATCTTTCTATGTGTACAATACTCTTGAATAATAAAATTAAATTTATAAAATATGTGATTCATACCCTTAATCAATTCATTATTATTTTTATGATCATTTATAATCATATAATCTAAATCTTTTGGTTATTCCCTTCTCCTTGAGGTTATTTGTTTCACATTTCCATAGAAAAAACTATTTATTAGTATGATGTAAGTTCATATCTAATGATTCCACAACACCAAAAGTGTGATGATATGGATTCTATATCATTATTTACTTTACAATGGTTCTAACAATAAAATGGTTTCCAATGTATAATAAAATTATTTTGTAGTAGTGTTATTGTATATTAGTGTGTTCATTTTGACAGTTTACTAATAATTATAAACTTATATTGTTTTTTAATTTAATTATTATATAATAATTCCATAATATGAATCATATTTTAATATGTCAATGATTTTCATATTTATAAATAAAATTCCTTATTGTAACCATCTATGAAGGTATTGGATTTTTAAAAAAAATAACATCCTATATGTGTAATTCATTCTATGAACAAAATTTCATTATTATGAAAAAAATATTATTTAAACATTATGTATTTAAAAATTATATTATTGAAACAATATCATTTTTAAAAAATTTCAATTATACCATAATATCTTAATAAATTCATCCATGGATACAATGATGAAAAAAAGTTAGTACATCCTCCTTAGATGTGGTGAAGCAACCATAATATAGTCGATGATATCATTTTAGAAAAAAAAAATCGAGGTATAACAACAAATAATACATAAATATAATAAAATTTCATTACACATATGATAATGATATAATTATTTAATTATATATAGAATACATATGGAGGTGGTAGAAGAAGAGTAAATCTCAAAAGAGATCTGTATTGATAGTTTACATCTTCTTTTAGAAGGCCTACATTAATTTGTTACATGGGTTTACATGAATGGTTATTTGTGAAGACCATAACCTATAAATCATGGAGAAAATATTTTTTGTCACATTTTTAATGATTTTATACAATAATAAATTATTATGGTTTTTGATAATTGTGTTGGTGATGGGTGGTATTTATTACAGTGGGAGAGGGGTTTTTTAGAACAAAATATTATGTATCAAAATAGTGATCCAACGTGGGATTAAATATTAAAGTGATTGTGATTAAATAGTAATAGGGACATTAAATTAATAATATATTATTATAAACACCAAAAAATAATTTATATTCACTATTAAAAATTATAATACTTAAAAAGTATTTTATTATTCAGCTATATATTTTACTATATATGAAAATTCCAAAACATCACCATTATCAAATTTTAATGTCTTGGTTCAATAAATGAATTATTCTTTTTTAATTTTATTTTCCCATTATTATATTTTTAACATTATAATAAAATCATATAATACTGAGAAAAATAATTTATGTACCATAAAAAATATTTCTTTGTTATGATTGATTACATTTAATTTTTTTATTTTTCCTTAAGAACATTATTTTACTTCATCATAAATCAAAAAATTAAGAATATGAAATTGAAAACTATTTAAAAGAGGGTTACCTAGACACAAATTTATCCATATTTTTTATAACCATTTTATGTATACGGTGGGTTATACATGATGTTTACATACCATTTTATTGTAGATATATCTATGTCCACTATTAAATAGTAATGTAAAAATATTATTTTTCATGTTAGAAGGTTATAGAAGATCCTAATCTACAATAAGAACATTGATATAAAATTAAAATTATATTAAATATATGTCATGTGGTGTAGATACATCATACGGACTAGACACAGTAGATTTTGGACTATCAGGTGATATGGGATCATAAACATTGAGATAGGTTCTCATGAAGCTCTAACTTGTTTTTCTATATTAATTGAGATCAGGATTACATGTTTTCTAGTAGAAACACCACATGTTTTGGGTGTCAATGCATCTTCATATCTATGTACATGTGTATTAGTCTCCCAACATGAGATCATTGTCAATGTGTTACATTTTATCACATACATTGATTCCAAAAAAATAGGATAATGAAATCATTGCAATATAACCTTTATTGGTGCATCATTGGTTGTAAGGAATTAGTTGGATGATCAAGATAGAATTTTTTTCATCCATGTTAAGAAAGTAATATCTTGATCTAGGTCAATCAAGATGGTATTACCTTCATAAATCTATGACTATTGTTGTTGAGGGTAAATCTATCCAGTTACAAAAACAAATAATTAAGAAAGAAAGGATGATGAAAGAAGATTTTTTTCTTCTTTATGGGATTTCTAATAACAAATATATTATATTAAATTGGGAAATTTAAAAGTTTTTTATGTTGTTTCTATCAATACTCCATATCAATTTAAGGGCCTTTATGGGTTTCTAAACTCCTCTCTTGGTCTATGAATATTATCCATTACTATTGACATAAGGGTCTAGAGGTTCACATATAATATAATATTCAAAAATATCCCCTATTTGGCTGAATTGGTATATTGGACATTGTGGGACCCACCATAGGATCTAAGAGTTTTCCATGTCTTATTGATCACAGATAAATAAACAAATTCATTATTATTCATGGGAATAATAATTGAGTTGAATTTAATTATTAAACGTTTTTAAACATGATACATAAATAAAATGATTTATATTAAACAAAATATTATTATTTTTATGTTGTATGTTCATTTACTATTATAAGGAATTACGAGATTAGTTAATAACTTAGTTTTATCACATAATATATTTAATATATATTACATGTATTTGATATAATATAAATAATATTTATGATAATGATTTGTTTCTCATAATTAATTAATTATTACTTATATACTTTATTTTTAATAAAAAGGGTCTGGGTGACCCATTATATGTATTTGAGAAACTAGTATAAATATGAGTATAGAGGCTTTTGAATAATGATTATTCCATTCTAGTTTTTTGGATCCTCTATATTCTCTCCCACATTATTGAGAGAGATGCTCTTGTTCTATGTGATCTGATCAAGTTCGTCCCCATGCATCAAATGAAAAATGTTTCAGTGATCATCAAGACATTGAATACATCTTCATATTGTAGAACTTGAATTTGGAATTTGATGATTAGAAATCATGAAAAACTTTTATATGTGTGTGGATGATCTAGAGGGGTTCTTCTTTAGATCCTCAATGCGGTGATCCCTGACGATCGGAAAATTTTGACCAAAGCTTGATATCAAAATAATGTTTGTTCTATTTAGTATTTTGTACATTTTTTAATTCACATTAGATACTGAGAATGTATTATGGATCAGATCTCTAGAAACAAAAATTTACCTCAATCCATTGAAAAACTTTTAAATCGCCATGACCACCAGGTTATTCTATATTCCCCTGTACCATAAATTGGTATTAGAATGTTTCTGTTCATTTTATATGATAACAAAACAATAAATTGAGTAAAATTAGGTAGAGAGTTTTGATTTTGTCCAAACTGTGATGACTACACTGATATCTTCATGGGAGGAGAAACCATCAGATCCTAATGCTACCAATATTTGAGAATGATCCAACCTCATTTCCCCCACAAATACATGTTACCTCAACTTCAGATGATCGGTGTTGCCTCCCCTGAAATCCTAGTCAATATAAGGTCTTCCCCAGTGCCTATGTTAGCCCCTACCATAATTCCATCAGTTTTGATGGATTTGATCTTCCCCACAGTGGGTTTGGGAGGGTCTACCTGATCTAGAATAGATATGTTCATATATTCATATCCTAGAACATTACTTCATAGTCTTTATACAGCGCGGAATGGGCCTACATGGGTTTTTCTATACCTTCAGAGGCTCCACATGAGGTTTCGTGTCTAGAGTATTTATTAAATAATAAAGAAAATAATTTATTTAATTACATAAATTTTGGTATTAAATAAATTATTTTATTTGAATAATCTAATTTTGGTATTAAATAAAAATAATTTAAATTTAAATTTTCAATTTCAAAATATTTTATTTAATATTCCGAATATAAATTAATTACAGTTTTGTATTAAATTAAATTAATTGATGGTCTACATAATAATAAATATTTCAATATATTATCTGAATATAAAATTTCATTTAAATTATTTTAATTTCTGTTGTACATTAAATTTATTGAAAATTAATTTTCTTTAATTACATTACGACTAATACAGAGCCCATACTAGAAATGTATGAAGGTTTTGTATATTTAATTATTTATAATTGTGTGTGATGATTGTAAATATTTAAGACGGTCAGTGGATCATTATTTTTATCATTTGATATGTATATGGGTTTTTACATCCATCATTATCTATATTTATTACTCTCTAGACCCCCCCTCTATGAGTACGAGTATGTATGTATTATGATGTAGAAAAAGTAATATTTTGACCATACTGAGATGATGCAATATTCTGGATGAGATGATGTAACATTGGGCTGGGGTGTGAGCTGTAATGCGAGTAAGACCCTGACTAAGGTATTATACCCCTTGGTAATAGCTGGTCAATTGAGTTTAAATTTATCGACCAATAACAGATGCTCTAGATCAATCACATAGTATATTTAATTTACACATTTTATTTTTATTTTATTAAATATGCATGTTTAATAAATCACAAAAAAATAATAAACATTAAAAATTCATAAATTAAATCCATTTATTTTGTGATGAATTTTTATCTATTCATTTCATAGTCATCCATGAATTAAATCACACAGAATGTTCATATCAAGATAGAAAACTTTTTCATACATCGATGTATAATTTATCAAGAAACCTCTCTTTAATATTAAGTCATACACAACTTCCTTCATTTTAATTTAAACAATACCAAGTGTTTGGATATATTTGTATCCATTTTTTATGATGACTTTTACTACTAGTGAGTTCTTATGAGAGTGACATGTTGAATTAACTAAAATTGGTATCAACGAAGTAGCCAAATATATCTTTTTAAAACATTGGAGGTAGATGTTGAGTGAATCATATTTATTATTTTAATAGTTGTGACTTTAGTCAATCGTTTAATGACCCAGAAGTTAATGCGGTTGGATAGTCAAATTCTTTCCATAAAATCTCAAATTATTGGTGTATCTATATCTTATAGACAATCATGCGAAGTTCAAGGAACCTTGCACTAAAATACTCTAGTGTAAAAGTATTACAATTCTTGTATTGTTGGTTCCTATAATTCAATAAAATTGTGGGATACATTTAATAATATAAATTATTGGTAATGTATAAATTTGTAATCTACATGAAAGTAAAAATTTTGATCGATTTATTTCTTGTAAAAAATGTAATGAAATTCTACAAACATACTGTGATAAATTGGACAATTCTAGAGTCCTATGCAATATGAATTACCAAGGAGTAGTGAAGGATATTGCACATACTACTATGATATATGAAATTCGAGGCCCTATAGTCCCATATACTGATTAATCCACCTGAAGAATTAAGGGTGTAATAATTCTTAAAGAAAACTATTACATGACTCATATGATAGTTATTTCATAATTTATTAGCCAATAGTTTATGTTTTTGTGGAAATAACATCGGTAAATGGTTTATGTAACACATTTTCTCACCTCTAAGATGATTTCAAGGAGAAGGTGAAGCGGTAAATAAATGGATGATAGTATACTGGATATGTGTAAATTGAATGGTGGATCATGAACATATAATACATGTCATTATAATATTGTTACTAGCTATATTATCTTGTTTTTGTTAAGTTAAAAAAATGAATAGTATCGATGAAATGCTTCGCTAGCATATATTCAATGTTATCCGAGGAATAAGAATATTAACGGAATATTTGTCTATAGTTATTATGGAGAACAAGATGAAAGGAAAGGGGGAAATGCCATCGGCCTATGTAACACCAATAGAATATTTCCAATTTCTATCAATGAAATGATGTTGATTATTAAACAGGATTTTATTTACATTGCATGTCCTGAAATAATATTTATTGAAGTCTAAATGAAAAGGACTAAATCATAGAATCAATTAATCACTTCTTCTTCATTATATATTCATCAATTAATGTTTCTAACCTGCATATGGTGTATTACATACAACATTCCAATCCCATATTTTAATTTTAATATAGTAACCAAGTATGTATATGAACCTCACTAAAAATATGGTTTATTCTCTATGTGGATGAGAAAGTGTGGTTCCCACATCAGTGGTCAGAATCTAACAACATCTACATTTCCATGTTTAATGACTAGTAGAACATTAACTTAGTATTACCAAAACACTTGTCTCACTTGTAATTTGGAATCAATGAAGCATTATTCTAGTTTAATATGGAATGTTTTTTTGTGGTGTTAAATACTGATGAAATAGTTATGTGATACATGAATCATAGGAAATGCCTGATGAATATTAGAAGTAAGGATTAATTACATGTTGTGGAAAGATAAGTATTTTTCAAATAAAACTAAACATGAACATCATGTATATACCAATTATGGTATTAAAAATTAGTATAACTAAACACATTAGGTATTATCAACATTTAATTGTTTTTTGGCTAATGAAACATTTAGAAATAATGGTATGCCACAAATAATTTGTAATTAGTTTGGTTATAGAAAACGAACTATTTTAAGGGTATGCTTGGGGAAACCATACTTAATTAGGTTCATTTATGTGTTATTAAATAATGTGAATGTGAATTATAGTATATACTTGTTCAGGAGATATGAATTATTTTGGATGGTATACTAAAGAATATCTTGAATAAGCATTCATCGATCAATATAATGTAGCATGGAGTAATTATTAAACTTGAATTACCTTTTCCACCTCTAGGATATTATATGAATAATAAGGATTGATAAAACTCTTGAATTTTAGTTTTAATCAATAAAATGTAGCATGGAGAACTTTTCGAACACACATTTCATTATACACATCAAGAACATCACATTTGTAAAGGGAGTATCAAATGTTGAAACTAACAATAATAAGATAAACTTATACTATATTTCAAGAATATCATTGAAATAAATGGAGTTATACCAAAACCATATGGCTACTATAATGAAAAATGTGTATCAAATCAGTTTTATTATAATATAAATATATTTTTTTAACAACATTTGTTTAGATGCAAAGAGATTTTAAGTGTTTAAACAAACTTGCATCATAAAAAACACAGTGTGCATCTTAGTAATCATCCAAAAAATTTAATAGTATATTACATAAAACCCTATGATAGAAAATATATAGTCAATTTATTGACTATATAACTATAAAATTGTATACATCCCTATTTGAGATAGTGGGATCATGATTGACTTCCATTTATGAAATTCCTGTAATGCACAAGTAGTTTGAATATGAACAACTTCCATAAGAGCTAGTGGAAGCAGAATATCCCGAATACACTTACTTCGTAGGATGTTTATAAACATTAAGATGGTATTATATTCACTATGGATAGTGACATATCATTCATTAAGAATGATAATAATTCTTATATGTAAGAAATATATGGAATTTGTTTAGGAGTGACAAGACCAACTAAAATTCAATAATGGATTCCACGTATCAAAGTATATGAGGCATGTAATTTTGAATACTATGGTAGGTATTCAATTGAGATGATACATGGATTGTATAAAAATTTTAAAAATAAATATTGATTGTTATACCAAGTCATAATTCCAAAATATATAATGTAATACTTTTTATAGATATTACTATGATCACATTATTGATAACTGGATGTCATGACCAAAAATAAGGGAAGGTGTCATTATGATGGTACCATAATGGGAAAGTAAAATCCGAGAATTCTAATAAGTTTTTCAGTTACTAAAAACCAAGTTTAATATAAAAATTAGGCAACAAGATCTTATAACATTCATTTCTGATTAATGTTTTCCATTTGTCTACGAGATGTTAGTGGGTGTGCTATTTTTTCCATGTATACTATGTTTGGTAACCTATAGAAAACATGAATTGGTCTTGTAGTTATCTCAGAAAATATTGAAACATGTTCTGCATAGATTTACATAAAGTGGTATCCTAAGTTATAGGAAACATGATATAATAGGGTATATCTAATGGTTTTTTATACCTATTCAGTCGTACATATTATTACATATTACTAAAAAATGAAAGTATGAATAATTCAAGAGTGAATTTTTACCAATTTCGCATGATATAAATTTCTCTATGATGACATGTGTTGTATGCGGTAAGATATTAATGTGGTTAGTTAAATTATTTAGGATTTATTGATATATCAATAATGTATTCCATGATATGTATAAGTTATAATATTTCCAAAAAAAATTTATAGTAGGAATATATGAGATATATCTAGGAGAACTACAAGATATGCAATGTTTTATACATGGTATTTGGAGAGGAAGGGATACTAGTTATAAGGGGACACAAACTAGTTTCTCTATTAGATCAATGTGATCTAATATCATAGTCATGATAAGGGAATGATAGAAACAAGATCCAACAATCTAATCATACCCATACCTACAAATACTGAGTATATTGCACCTGTTGAGAAAGACATGAAGTGTTGTAAAAATATTCAACAATTTGTTCATGTTCATGAAATTGAACATAGTAAGTCAAGTATTGTCATTATGTAAATTATGATAACCTGAATATCCCCGATTTAACATTTTAATAATTGAAAAAAGTTATACAATTGGGTTTTACATATCATGATGAGTTTTACTCAAATAGATAAGGTTTCACAAAGTAGAATTTCTATGAATTTGAGATATGGAAACCCCGTTAACTAAAGTCATAACTTAGTAGAATCCCCATATAAATCATTTGATAGTTAACAAGTATGGATATCAAGTTGGATCTACTGTATGTGTGAGTGTTTTAAATGTTGGTTCCTTAAGCCCAACATTATCAGTACTTTTGATTATTATTTCATTAGTACAGTGAGATATGTGTAATATTTACATACCATTTTATTGTAGGAATGTATACATACACTACTAAATAATAATGTACATGATTTTTTTCATATGAAATGGTTATAGAATATCCATTTCAATAAAGAGAAACTCATTATGATATTACAATAATCTTAAATGTTTTTCATATGTTCAGGATACATCATACTAATTGGACACATTATAAGTTTGAATATCCAATGTTGGTGGCCCATATGCATAACAAATTCTTCTCATTAATTGATAAATTAGTGATCTCTAGTAGTTGAAATCATGAGGACATACCATCCAATAAGAACACCTTATGTTTTGGGATTCAATGGGGGTTCCAATATACAAACCTGTTTAGTTTCTCCTGAATTTATATCATTATCAATGTGTACCATTTGATCATGTAATTTAATGCATGGAAGTAATAAAGATAATGAAATCATGGTGATTTATCTTGTTTCTGTGATTCATTGTTGGTTTTGAATTCTTTGAATAATCAAGATATAATTTTTTTCTTATGAGTTGAAAAAATCAATATCTCGTTTCAAGTTGATCAGGAAGGTTGTACCTTCATAAATCCATTTCCATGGTAGTCAAGGGTAAAAATTTCTATTAGATAAATAAATAAAAAATCAATAAAGGATGACAACACAATTTTGAGTCCTAATTTATGATATATCTAATTACAATGATATTATATTACACATTCCATGTTCGTAGGTTGGTATAAATTTCTATTAATACTCCTTATCTATTCAAGGGGCCTTGATGGGTTCCTACACTCGACCCTTGGTAAATGAATATTATTCACTACTATTGAGATAAACACATAGAGAGTCACACACAATAAAATATTAAAGAATATACCTTATACATTTGAATAAGTATATAGAACATGGTGGGACACACCATGCGGTCTGAGTGTAGTCTATGTTTTACTGACCATTGATAAATAAATAAATTCATTTTAATTCAGGTAAATAATAAATAGGTTAAATTTATTTATTAAAATAATTTATAAGTGATAATAAAAAACACAGGTTAATATTAGAAAATGAAATTTTAATTTTTTACCTACATTTAATGTTAGTATGAATTATGAGTCAAGGATAATGAATCAGGTTTATCACATAATAAATTAAATATATATATAGCATGTTTGTGAAAAAAATATAAATAATATTTATAACACATATTCATTCTCCATAATAAGTTTTTTTTAACTTATTTAGTAGATGTTTAATTAATGGGGACTAGAGAACCCTTTCTGGGTATTTGAGTATCTACTATAAATAGGATGGGAGAGGCTCTCACACAATGGTTAGTTGCTGATATTTATTTAGAGAATATATCTCCTCCAACAATTCCTAGAGAAATAAGCTCTTGAGCTATGTGATTATATCAATATCATCTTCATGTATCAATATAATGATGATTTTTTGATCATCAAGATGTGAAATAAATATTTTTATTTCTACATTAGCACCTAGAATTTGACGATTGACATTTCAATAAATTTTTCAAGCACCTATGGATGATCTAGAGGGATTATTATTTCGATCCTTTAAGTAGTGATCATAAAAGACAAGAATATGTAAAACACATATTCTTATTGAATGATTTATTTTTTTGGTTTTTTGATTTATCTTCTTTTCATTCATGTGAAATCCTCAGACCGTAAAAGGGATCAAATCAACATATATGAAAAGTTTAATTGTTACGATGACAAAAATATTAAAATATCTAGACTATTGGATTATTCTTCATTCTCCATTACATTCAATAACATATATAAAATAGTATTTAACTCACATTATAATTCTATTTCCTCCATGGAGGACTCTTTCGTAAAACTACGAATACATCAATTTTAGTGATTTCACACATGTCATTGAGAATGAAGTGAATGCTTATTTTAATTTCAATAATTTTCTTATGTGGTAGGAAGGAATGAAAAATTGTTTTTTAGAGAAATGTATATCTTCAATGATTATAGTAACTCTATGTTCATTCAATACCTAAAATTATCTAGGAATTTCTAGAAACCCATATATATTCCAAAGTTTATGAAACTATTATGGATAACAGGAATTCCATTTTTGCGCATGGGATCTCCTACATAAAAAATCTATTTAATGGGCCTCCCACAAGTACTGATTTGATTGGTTGAATCAAACCCATTATGATTAACATTGATTTAAATTACCAGCTAATTTCAATTCAATTTAAATTATAATTCCATGAGGATATTTTTTTTTACTCAATTGGGACATCTCTCCTATCCCGAATAGATTCATGAACTGTTTTTCCATAAATATTGGGATATTATTTAATCTAATTGTTATATTCTTTTAATTAATTTCATTAAATTCTAATATCTTCCTAGAGTGGTCAATTCTCAATTGTATTATCTCATTATTATGGGGGGACATTCCAATTAAATCAATCTCTTCACGCCAGATACCTTAGTTAACAGAATATACCAAATAATAGGAAAAATTATTTTCAATAGGAAAATTATCATATCTAATAAGATCATCCAACCAAATATGTTTTCATTCATCAATGTAAGGACTGTTTAAAATTTTATCAATATATTATTTTATTGTGTAAACCACCACAAAAATCCCACCCTGGGAGAAAACATTTACTTAAATCTTGATGAAACAAATTCATTCAACATGTTTCATTGAAACTTTATATATAACATTCTAACTTGATTTGTTTCTGATAGTATTTCCATCAATTAGGTGAAAAAATATTCATTTCTGCTTAAAATATTTAATCTGATTAAATTTTCCCATGGATGATATTTTACATGCTCAAGATATGTTAGCAAACGTGTCCCTCTATAAATAGTTATTATCTCAATTACCGAGTATTATCTTAGTAGGATCATTTACATCATGGTTCAAAATTGAAAATTGAAGACCATACAACCATACAGATGTCTTTCAGCCCCCTCTCATCTCTTATATGTTGATGGAATCATCCTCTTTGCTCAATTGATTAAAAAAATCATTTTGTGGATTAATGTAATTAACAATTCATAATGAAAAGTTACCAAAATGGGAAATATCCTAGATAATGCATTTTATCTATTTTGGAGGGAATATTCAGGATTCTAGAAAAATTTACATCATCAATTAAATGATTATTAGAGATGTTTCATTTTAATTTCTCTATCTAGCTGTTCACATGTTCTTTGGGACACTATGGATCACACATTTTGATGTAATAATTTACAAATTAGAATTCAAATTACCACGTGGAAGGGAAAGTCTCTATTCATAATATAATTTTTCTGGTGAATTTAGTCATTATTAAAAAAATTACACTTTTATGGATTATAAGTTGTAATTTTTCCAGCCCATGTGCATTAACATGTCTCTATATAATTACATTTGGAGTGGGATTCTTCTTGAAGGTAGTCCCGTTATAGCCTATAAGAAAAAATGTTTCAATACTTATGATTATGGGGTCTTTTTCATCAAAAATAACTATAGATTTAATTAGTCCATGAAAGATTAATTTAGGTGGAGGCTCAATAATGGTGAATTCAAGACTGATTGATTTCTTAGAGTCAATTTATTGATAATGACTAAGAAATTGAGTCACCATTATATGGAGTCATCTATTTGGAATTCTCTGAAAGACTCTTTATCTAACATTTTCTCTCAATCCAGATGGCTCAATTGAAGGTAATCCTATATAAAAAAATTTAATTCCAAGTTAGATATACACCCTTTACTAAAATAAGCTCAAAATGTTTTCATAACCATGGACCTGAATTAATCTATAAAGGGTAACTGTAAATCCTTATATAGCCGACCTCATGTGACTAAATCCATATTGAGTAATTATTTATTCATGCATCATGTTGACCCAATGGTCTCATAGACATCCATTAAAAGAGTTTTATCATCCAATAATTTTTTACCACAACCTGATTATCTAGAATGACTATGGGTGATATTATTTTATCATGATGAACATGGTCTAGTTGAGACCATCTATATTTAAACTGGTTTGGAGGCATGTACATTATAGGCCACCAACAGACTCTTATCATCATGATTGGGTAATCCCACTATGTTCTAGATTTATCTTATTTCATCAGAATGAGGATTATTTATAAAATCCTTTTTCTATTATTCTAATTGATTTCCCTTCTAGAAGGTTCTTCTTTAGAAGTCTCATATTTATTCCATTCCAACCAACACTATCTTGGAGCTTCTCAAAAGATACATTGATCATTCTGTCTCACCACTACATGTAATTTTATTTTAGATTTATATTCATGAGATTTTATTTATATCTAAAAACCATATAATGGAGATATATATAATAGCATCTAATTAGAATTCCAACATTCAATTTCTCAGGTTCTTGTTGCATTCAAGAATGTAAATCCTTCAAGAAAGTATTTATATCTTATCTTTTTTTGGGACTTCTCAGTGCACAAGATACATTCCATCAATGGTATTTTAAACCACCCTCGGGTATTATGGACTTATTTTGGAATCATTATTTTGTAGTACGGATTAAAGTCAACAGTATGGATCATCAAGAGAAAAACCTGGGCCATCTGGTTATGAAGGTATCTTTAGAGATCATCATGGAGCGGTTATAGGCTTCCTTTATTGATCATACAATATTTCCATTTCTCTTGAAGTAGAGACTACTGTAGTTATTAGTTTGATAGAGAATGAAAAAATGGGGCTCTAACAATATATGATTGTAATGTGAATCCACAACCATCATCTAGGCCATTAGTTTGGGCTCCACCCAAAAATCATGGAAGATCACATCATGGTGGATGCTATGATTGGATCATATATCGTCATTGTTTTTTAAGTCATGCATACCTTTATGGGGGAAAATTAGTTTGGATGTTCCTGTAAAGAATTTTGTCAATTCAGTTTCAATTATCTGGTCTGGTGAGTTATTAGATAATATGATTCCTTTTTTCCAAAGGGTTCATTTTAAAACATATTTCTATAGTCTCTTATAACCTATTTCATTTTATTTTAATAAAATGGAATTTTTCATTTGGGAATGGTATCTCCTGTTCTAGTTGTGATGTATATATTTTTTAAAAGGGGATTTTAAACTACATAAAACATACACACCTATGAATCACATTGGTTTAGGTCACATAACTTCTTATAAGGAGTGACAAGCATCCACTAACCCTATAGTATCACATATTTTTATCATGAAGTCACATATTCTTGATGAACTTGAGTAATATATGTATTATTACCCAATATAAACTGAAATATATAAGTTGATTGCCGAAATTATCTTCTTCCATCATGAAAATTCACCACTATGTCCTCATGCCTCATTATTAGTATTCATCATACCATTTTACTAGTCAAAAAATTATTTTCCCCACCCCTCCCATTCTAAGAATGGTTTCTCTATACTAACCTCATGTTCACTATGGAAAATCACCCCATAATCCCAAGATAAATATCTATGTGGGAAGAGGATTTGATTATATGATTAGTACACTCAACCTTCTTTTTATCTTCACACACTAGCGATTCCTATGTGGCACACTGATATATTGTCTTGTCTATCCTTTCGCATCCTAATAGTAGTCCTATTCTGTTTATATTCAATTTTAAGGGAACCTCTTCAACTTAAATTAGAATTGCGTGGGGTTGAATGTAATATTAATAGGTTCTATCAGACTTATCAAACTTTTGAGGACACCCACTTGGAGGAACCTATATGTATATATGTTGCACCACCTATATTTTACAATGATCCATTCACCTAGTCCTAGGAACTATGTTCCAATCATGAAAGAACCCACTAGGGACAACGTTTCTTATATTAAGTTGAGTGGGACACCCAAATCCCACCTTTAATTGTCCAATAGTTGGTGAAAAACACCGATTAAGAATATCAAACACATGGGAGACTGTGACATAGAGTACTTATACACACATTCACATCTCTAAACCCCCAGTTTAATAAAGTAAGGTAAATAAAAATATTATAAAATAATTCATAAAATCTATACAACATTATATTTTAACGCAATTATGGAAAATCATAATAGGAATAACACAATCCCACCAAAAACTATATAATAATTATACCTACTAGAAACTCAGGGACTTATTTCTAATGAAAATCCTAGAACTAACCAATGTATCTATCTCAACTACACTAATCCCTCTCCTAGTCCACCTAGTACTCCATCAAAAGTCCTTTCATTCTAAAAATACATGAAAAATGAAAGGATATACCACGTAGGGGTGATTATAACAAACTCAGTAGGACACCCCAAAGACACTAAAAATAAAGAATCAATAGAGTAGTCATCCTACCATCACAAAGATGAGTTAATCAAAATATGAGACAATAAAAATAATAATCTTGATATTTTACATATAGGAAACAACTATCACGGTAAACTCAAAACCATAAGGCACACCTTGGATTTTTCTTGAGGATTTAAGGTAATGGTCATCGAAGATAACTAAATACATGAGACATTATTCCCCTAATGGAACATGTCAATGATGTCATGCTTATCGGGCCTCTCCATGAAGTGGGAACACACTTGAAATTAGAATATTTCAATAAATAGATAGGGGATCATACACATGCCTCGTGGGAAATTTGTAACCATAACTAGAAAAAATCATTAGGCGAGGCATCGAACACTCTTGTTTTTTGGTCATGTGATTCATGGCCCAACCTAATGAGAAAGAAAGGATATATCATCACATCTCAAGACGTGTTGATAGATTTATGACTCTATCTATGACTAATCATGCATAGTGGATCACATAAAATGCTTATAATGTGATGTATCATTGTACACTCAAATGGATGGACCCTGGTAAAACAACCTATAGATATTGGTCTACATTAAAGAGAACAAGATCCTTACACTACCTCGGTAAAAATACATGAGGTGTATAGTGTATACATTGAATTTCTTTGATACCCTATGTCTACTTGTGTATTCCATATCTACTTGTGTACTATGATTCATTCCCATTTTCTATGGTCACACATTTCAACCTAGTTGTGTCTTGGTACTACATCTATGTTTGTGTAGGTGTACTAATCCATGATCTGGTACCCCTGGTATACACTCCAAGACACTAGAATAGAGTTACATATTGTGTTGTGGGAGAACATGACATTCTATTTTTTAAATTCTATCTATCACAATATGGAATTAAATGATTTATATCCATCCTAACCACATATCATATAACTCAGGATTTTCTAAAATCCCACAGTCTTCAAATGATTCTACCTATACTAATTCATCTCTCAATTAAACCATCAAAACCACTATGAAACAAGGATCTAGGGTTTACTAAAAATGAATCATCACCAGTGGAAAGATATTAGCAACAAAATTTTCATGCATATCATCTTCATCGCACTAAATCACTTATTTTTCAAACCCAAAATTGATGAACACTTTATACAGTCTTTGATCCTCATTTGATCTCCTATCATACCGCATGATTCCTCATTTTTTTCTTCTAATCCCAAATTTATGCTCACAAAAATGATCTGTTGTTAAAAATATCTATTGTGCATTTATTAGTTTCTGAGTATTAATCGAACCACGAGACAAAAAACTACTAATGACGATGAACACATGAAAAAATGGGGAGAAATCATAAAAGAAAAACATGAGGAATTAACAATTAATTAGTACATAGGAATTAATTCACATTAAAACATCCGACCTAGAGTTTTGATTTATCACCAATAATGAAATATTTTATATTAATGTCATAGGTGAGATACGTGAACTCCATTAATGAAAGAATACTCCTTAGTAATGATCATTGAACAATGATCTAGTTGTCATCCACTAATTCTATCTTCTATGAGATTTATAAATCCCAAGGGTTATATGTTTAACCATAGTATATTCCCATTATAAAATTTAAATAGTGGTGCTCATGTCCATGGAAGATAAATAAAAATTATATTAATTAATTAATTAATTAATCTATCATCCACCCATGACCACAATAAATCCAAAAACCTAATGAACACATAGGTTATTTTATTCCCAATGTAATACCTCCTATCCAGAGTCAATTATGATATCATATTACCTATATGAGAATTTGTTTGGGATTTATTCAATTATTTTATTAAAATAGTGTGTGTGTGTGTGTGTGATATAATATATTTCATATTTTTATTATATCATTATTGAAGTATTCGAGACTAATAATCCTACGCTGAATCAGTGCCTGGATCAAAAAATATTTCTTAATATATTCAAATGTTTTAGGAGGAACAAACAGAGTCACTAAATTCTCCCCACCAAATATATTTTTTCCCTAAAAAATAACTTCTAAAAAATATTAGGGTACAGAGTTCATATCTGGGTCTCCTTCTCTCAATTTCTATCCTAACAATTCATGTACTATAATTTTATACACATAAATTGAAAATATCACTCATTATGGATCTTCCCTTTAAAATACACTATCTCTTCTGCAAACTCTATGAATATTGATTTATCCTCAATTACCAGTATCCCCAAGTTAACAACATTTGACAGGCCATGAAAAATCATCTTTACAAACAAAAATGGAAAAAAAATATACGTATTCTAACTATAGTAGTAGAGAAAAGTGGAATTCCACTTCACTGAAACTATATAATATCTATAATGGTCTGATAAATCATGGAGATTGATTTTAATCTTAGGAAAATACCACAATCCACACCAATGTGAGTCCTTCAGAAACATGTGGTATACATTATTGATCTTGAAATTCTCCCTTCATTAGTCTACATAACAAATTGGATAGATCGAGGTTTTTCTCATCCACTCATAGATAATATGAAACTTTTATTTTTTTAGTCAAACCAACTCTGGGACCATTAGTGTTGACTCCCCTTTATTTTTCCAACTTATTCCTCCCTTGTAAGTACTTCCATATAAGGCTTCAAATGGTGTTATTCCGATAGTGGAGTGGTAACTGTAGATATATGAAAACTCCCCCAAGGGTAGGAAATCCACCCAACTATGGCCAAATTTCAATAAGAAATTTTAAAGAATGTCCTCTAGACCATGAATGGTAACTTATTCTAAATTTCAATCTGGGGGGTGAAACACCATTCTCAAACACAACATATTCCCAAAGACTTCATGAATTACCCTTTATAATCATGACATAATGTGAGATCTATGGACTTTTTTTATCGTCAAAGGAGCTTTGTTAAGGGTAAATATCTCCTTAATTTAATGGAATCCAAGCCTCTCTACTGATCTTTATCCTTGGATGGCTATGAAGTGGGTAGACATGGTGAATTGGTATACAATCTCCCAAAAAACCACATGAAATATATATTATCATGGCAGCCCAATCATGATGTCCATATATATTTCATCCCACGTCCACTATAAAACCTCGAGGGGTTGATCCAAACCTTTTAGAACATTTAAATCATCCCCCACCTACTAACGAGTGAGGAATCAAGTGATAAACTCATATAGACACTACTTTAACTATATCCACTATAACTGAGAATAGAGGTGCTAGTACATTTTCACCAATTAGGGATAATACCTCTAATGGGGATGTTTGAAACATCCTTAATATATCCATTATTGTGTTACTCGTTCCATGGTCCTCCCTCATAAAATTATTATGTTCTACCCACGTTAATAAAATACATTTGGTGGATGTCTAGGGGATATCAAAACATTCCAGGTCTCATAATTGATTACTATATATTCTACCTTGCTAGCACACTATAGTAGTGGTGGTGTGACAATAATAAACTATAGGTAAGATGAATCACCCTCATCAACTATGGATAACTACATTGATACCAACTGCTCTAGCACCTCACTCAACAAATATGAACTAGAGCACCAGCTGAGAAATAATTCCATTGTGTTCCCCTTCACAGGTGTACAGACTATCTCAATTTAACAATCCAAAAGGTTCTCTAGTCACCACCACTTTATCGTGTTAATATACTTCTTCAAAAAGCTATACATGATAATTGTTTTGTCTGAATATAAGATAAATCAATCACCTAAAAGGTAGGTTTGCCTCGTCATTATGGAATATACCACTACTGTGAGATCAAGATTGGGAGCAGTGCAGTTCTTATCTAGGTTTATAGACTACCGGGATCCATAGTCAATCACCAACTGCATCTATATTAGAACACATCAAAGCCAATTTATATATGTATTTTAACACACTACATACTCAATTACCTCATCCATATATCTCACAATGGGGTTCCCAATGACATGTTCCAAAACCCATAAAATCCTCTATGTCTGCACTAAAGGCATACCCTTTTAGGTCCAAACGTCCATGGATAAAGATATCCTTGAGAAATAAGGTATTAAAATATAATTTTGCCCTAATAAACCAATTAATCTTTACACCTTAGTCACTCTTTTGCTTTCTTACCAACGTAGCACTACCTCAACATTAAAAGACTCCACTACTACTCACACTCCTTAGATAACATGTCCAATGAAGTTTATCTCTCAAATCTAGAACTGAATATTCAAGAGTGTCAGAAAAATATGGTGCCCTCATAATTTTTCCATTTTTATCCTCAAGTGACTCTCATGAAACTCATCTGACAGTAATTACAAAATGATTTAGATGAAAAAAAACTACCATAATATGATGAAATAAAATAATAAGAATTTGATTCCTAAGTCCCATAAATACCTTTTTGGAATTCTTCTAACTGATATGCATTAGTAATTACCTTTAGTGAATATACCAACATCATAATGTCGGCTTCGGTATAACCTAATAAAGAACATGAAGCTTGTGATAGCCCGACTTGAGGCCAATATTAAAAAACCATGTTTCGCATTTCAACTAGTCAAAGAGGTTGTTGATTCTTAGTAGTGTATACTTGATCATGATATCCACCAAGTTTAGGATATGGTAATCCAAACATAACCTATAGTATATATCCATATTCATATAGAAAACAATGGGGCTACCTAGAGAGATAAATTGTGTCTAAAAAATCCCTTTGTTTATAGATACTCCATTAACACATTCATCTCTTAATGCTCAATGTGATATATTGAGATGTAATCATATATATAGTGGTATTAAAAGAGTAAATTTCTATTAAAACATGATATCTCAATTTGGATGTAAGAAAGGAATATCTTTGGGGAAGATGTCATCATACTCTACCACCACATTAGCGAGTTTAAATCTCATTACATTTGTTACTCCAAGCATAATACTCTAAAACTATTGAGTAATCAATGGTATCCTCTAACTTATAATCGTATACATCTATTATAGGGTTTCCTTCTCACCAAAAAATTAAAAGCTCATTCCATAAACGTGTATGCACTAAATCCCATTCACAAATTAGTCAATAGGTGCATGAACCAAGGATAACCATCCCATAATGAAAATAAAATCATAATGCCTTGTTGTATCCATAAAATTTAGCCAATATAAACATCTCTGATAAAATAGAGTGATAAAACTATGGATAGAATTTTGTGATAACTCAATCTCACCAGGTAAGATTCTCCAAACACATGGTTCAATCGATATTCTCCACTGTAATCTCTGTATCTCAGACAAGTGATGTGTCAAGAAATTTATTTCTCATGCATGTGTTTATAAATAATTAATATAAAGTATAAATGTCAAATATTATAGCTCTAATCATATTTTGATCCACTGGGTCATAAGCCTCCAAAGACTGTAGCTTCCCCCATCTCATTCCATCAGCCACCTAAGCCTAGAATAGAACACCTGGTGTTTTTGGTGGAAAATAATAAAATCATCAGCCACCGCTTACTGATCTCACATCTCCTCTACTAAATATTCTACCATACAGAAAAACATGATCTTCTCACTACTTATTCCTATGTGTTCCATAGACTCTCTCCATATATGCCTCATGGTGTGTAAGAAAAATGATTCAAGATATGTATCTTCCCATCATAGGAGTAACACTACCTATCCCTTGGCTGAATAGAACCATCCATTGATCCCTAAAGTATAGACCCTCAAGACTAATACTTTGTCTGAAATCACATTACATTCATGGACACTAGATACTCATTTCACCTACCAGCTACCTAAGACTTCCATCTATACTTTCTACTGTCATCACCAACTCTTGGAGTTTGTTTGACCAGAATGGCCTTCACCACTATGTCTTGCTCAAGCACCCCATCATAAGTAGGAATGTATGGAGATATCACCCCATATATGACATCTTAGTGGTGGCATGAATCAAAGACTTGTTATTGTAAGAACTCTTAAGGAACCATATCTATGTAGTATCATATGAGTATTGTGATCCTTGAAAAGTATTATATCATTTTTTTTATACACATAGGAATCTCTAGAAACTTATGGATGTGCACTAAATTCAATATGGAAGGATAGAAATACTCTCTGAATAGACACTCAAACTCTATCCATTAAAGTGTCTCCTTTTGTATGTCAAAGTCAACAGACTCCACCATCTCCCTCTTGATCCATGGAGAAGGCTCATCGATAGGACAAACATTTGATCTAGATGGTTCTTAAAGAAGGTGAAAAATTGTGAAACTGCTTCAAGACAGTCCTCATCATCCTGGGGGTCCTATTTTCCCCAAAACCTAAGGATTAATTGTGTCTGAAACTCAAGAAGTACGCACACCATATTCACATCATCTTCTATTATTGTTGTTGTTACTTGTTTCTCAACGAGTGTTAATAAGGAAAGAAAAACACATTTATATATAACCATATAAAAATTAACCTCAAAATAATCCCAGTCACCAGGAGGATCATCCTAATGATACTACTAAAAATCTTAGCTAGTTGTTATAACATAAGCATCTAGAAAAATCATGAAACACAGTGGTCAAAGAGTATATCAAGAAGCTATCTCAATAAGTATATGGAAACAAAAACACGTTCCTATATGATGAATTTATTGATTCTTTTTTCCTTAAATAATTTCCTAAATGTATAGATTCAAAATTATGTTTTTCAGATTTTTGGTGAATGCTTATTTCACATTCATCTTGAACACTGCAATCACGACCTTAAGAAATGAACAGAAAACTCTTTATCAATATTACCCTAGATCTAAAAAAATCAACCCAACTATAAAATATCTAACTAAAGTTTTATGATGAACCACCTTTGATACCACTTTGTTATAAATAGACTCATTAGGGCCCACTTGTCTTTCATTAAGAAGATTTTGACACCCAAATCATGCCTCCAATAAGCCAGGGGATGGCGACAAGTTCCATGTAGACATATCACACATGTGGGATTACTTATCCAAAATACCTGTACACATAAACATCTACATACACAAGTATAATTCATTAAAATAAAAAATTGGAACAAAAATTTCTGTATAACTATTATCCCACAATAGAGTATGAAAAAAGTATGGGAAATAATAAAGGGTCAAATATAATCCCACCAAAAACTATAAAAGATTCCAAACTAGTATAAAATAGGGTATTTTTATCAAATATTACTCCTATAACCATCAATAATTCAATCTCATATATGCTCTTACAATTCCTAGTCTACCATGGAATCAATCAATAGGCATGTATTCTATATTAGGCATGAACTCATATGGGTAGATCCGATGCCTAGGGTGAGTAGAATATTCCCATAATGAAAAACCCAAAATCACAAAAAAACAATTAAGAGAGATGCCATCTATTCATTGTGAAGATATGTAAATTTGAAAAAGAAACCATATATACTAAAAATAAATACTAAGTATTAAAAAACAATCATAACAATACTATCAATTTTTATTTTTCGGTTGAGGTACCCAGGTAATTATTTTCTTAGATAACTCACTCCATGATTCATTTTACGTCTAATTTCACCCATCTGATAGGACATGACCATTGGGACTCCATATGAAAAAGATACACATTGTAACTGATAATATTTCAATACCCCTATAGAGGATCATACCCATGACAATTGGGGGACTCCCAACCCTCATTGGATTGACCTTTCAAGTAGGGGATCAAGGCCCTAGTACATTGGTCATGTAATTCCTAAACCTACCAAGGGATAATGAAATGATAAAGGATCAAAAAAAATTACACATTGGGATTACTAACTCAATATGAGAATAATAATGTAGACGGTATCAGATTCTATGTTGGGGATGTGAAGCCTCATTGTACCGCCATGTGAATGGATCCAATGAAACCCCCCTACAAATATTAGCCAACATTAAAGGGAAAAATGAACTCAGTTAACATTGGGATATGTAAATTATGTGTATCGGGTGTGGAAGTCATGTATTTTCTATATTGTGTCTTCTAATGTCCTCCATCTAGTTCATGTGTACTATGGTTGATGACCTTTTAGACTAGTTATGATGGTGCATTAGGTTGTGTTTAGGTACTCTAGATATTTATATACCATGTTTCAAGTTGTGCCCATGTACCCATAGGGTACTTACGGAGCCACTGGTACTGTGTCACAAATCCTATGGTAGGACCAAAAATTGTGTCATATTTTTTTTTGAAACCCTGGGTTAAAAATAAAGGGATGACACAGTGTGGGTCCATATATACTACATACCAGGTAACATTATATTTTCCAAAATAATTTAGTATCCATGAATTTGAACCTATAATGCTTCCCCCTTCTATTGATCCTGAAAAACATCTTAGAAACATTAGTATAAGGTTTTTATAACTTGAATCGTCATCAATGGTCATATTACAACCACCAAATTTTCGTGCGGATTATCCCATTCGCACCACATCAACGAAAACCCAAAACCATGAATCAAGAACACCAAAGCCAGTATCAGATCCATGCCTGATCTTTTACCAAATCACATCATGGATCAAACATGCATCTGATAAAAAATATAAACTCAGTAAAATTATCTGTTATTATAAATATTGATTTCATAATTACTATCTTCCTATTATTTTTTGTAACACGAGAAAAAAATAAAAACAGATGATAAATGAACAAAGAACATGGTAAGAAAGGAAAAAAACATAATCATGAGGAAATAACATCATAATTTTTTTATGTTTTTCTTAATCCACTGATAATGATAAATTTAATGAAGGGAATTACCAAAACATTATTTATTCTTAATTGTTGGGATATAAAATCCCACTAATCATTGATTATCCCATGAAACAATTTTTTATAACAAATTCATGTTTATAATAGGATAAAAATGTGTATAAAATGAAACTAAAAAATATAAAACCCTGAGTTTATATATATTAATTATGAATAACGAATCCAAATAGATTTATTTGTGGTGATCCATAAACTTATTTGGAGAAGGACAACTCCTCGATATAGACCACCAGTCCATGATCCAATTGACATTTACCAAATCTCTCCTCCATGATTTCTATAAATCTATAGGGTTATGTGGATAACCCTAATATTTTACCATAACTATATTTAAATTAAATGAATATAGTTCATGTGAAATTAATATCTAATAAATTTATTTATTTATTTATTTGTCATTGACCCATGACTACACTTCAACTAAACACTACTCTTTCACAATGGTTATATAACACCTTAGGTAAAACTACCATTCTAAAATCAATAGAGGTATCTTGTTTCCCATCTAAGACTCCATTAGATATTTATTCCATTATTTATAAAGAAACTATGTAAGCATGATATAATATATTTAATATTTTTATTATATCAACATCGATGCTCCTTTTTCCCTGGAATCTGATGCCTCCACACCAAACATGGAAAATAATTCTTAAAATATTCAAATTCTTTAAAATTAAAGAATAGTGTATTTATAATTTATTTGTACTGATGATGAACTAGATTTCATATAGCCTTAACACTATTGATTGTCTATAGTCCTTGTAGCATGATGGTCCAAACTTATGGCCTAAAAACATATTTACAATATAGGAAACTACATATTAGATATATATATCTATTTAGGGGACTTGTGTAAATTAGTTCTATTTATATCATCAAAAACAATAGATATAATTTCTTTAAAATTCATATATATTTATTAAAGATAAATTTATCATTTTAATTATTAAAAACTATATATTTTTTAATATCTCTTAAGATTACATTTAGGGCATAACTAAAAAAACACACTCCCTCTCTCTTATATACATTTATATAACATGTGAATAAAATTATTGTAATTTGATAAAGTCTATAGAATTTTTTTTCTAAGGTTTATCCCATCAAACCATCAATTTTGATACTATTTTTGAGACATCTTCATCCCTCAGTAGACATATTATCATGTGGCCAATTGAAACATTCTTTTAAAATAACAAAGAGTTTTAAGTGTCATATATTTATTAACACTACAGGTTACAATCTATCTTATAGAATTTAACTCATTTGATAGTCCATGAATATGTTCTTTAAATTGCATACTCACAAACAAGATCCAAATACCCCTCCATGAATCTCCTCCATGATTTAATAAAAATTTATATTTAAATCCAATATCATATTGATATATATTTATATAATTCAAAAACTCAATTAATTTTCACTAAATATATATTATCCTAGAATCTCTAATAATCGTCTTTCTATGTTAGCTTTCTTCATTCTAATTCATCTCATTATTATGATGATCTTAATATTTTCATCATCTCTAACAGATGTAAAACTTTAAGCAAGGAATATATCAATTAAAATGTAGATTTTATTTATTCCATTAGTATCATATACATATTTCATTGAATATGGTGAATTAAATAATAATGAATATAATTTAACCTGACATGTATTGGAAAATCAACCTCCCATTTTTTATTTTTCTGTCAATATGACTATCATAAATCTTTTCCATCAAAACTATTATTTCATTTAAAAAACATGAAAATTTATTATATAAATATTTATAAAAAAATAAATCAATTGAAATTTTTTTCCAGGATAACATTAAAATTTTAAAAAATCCCTTTAGATATACGTTTCTTCTCTCAAAATTTAATATCATAATTTAAATCAATAATTTTTTTAGAGAAATTATTCTTTCAAGAGAATAAATTAAATTTTTACTAATGATATATTTTTTCATTATTTATAAATAAATTTTAGATTAAATCATCCAATATCATCAATAAAATTTCCATTAATGTTTCTATATTGATTTATGGGAAGCAATTTCATCTATAGAAGAAGAGAATGGTGTCATATAATCTTTCTCTTTTCATAAAAATACATTTTCTCACTAATAATGTTGTACATATTGAAAATATTGGTACACCAAGTACATTGATTAAATTTAATAATGATGAATTAATTTTTTTAACATGAAATGGGTTACTCTCCTCCCCCTATGAGAATAAGTTGACCTAAGTGATGATTAAAAAAATAGTGATTGTAATTTTTTGAAAAGACCATGATATATAATAGAGTTAACTATGTAAAAGTGTCATGATTACAAGATTATAATTCTCTATTCATTGATATTAAAATGGCTGAAGATGATTTGGTTTATGAGTCTATTATGTAGGTGAATAATGATATTATCTTGGTAAAAAATTATGAATATTATAATGAGGATCCATTAATGAAGAAAATATTAATGTATATTCTTTCTGAAAATTTTGAAACTTTTATTTCTACGCTATACAATGTGGAATTTTATGAGTGGAATATTTTAATTCCTTAAAGTGTATTGATACCCTATGATATACACAAAAGGGTTGTTTATATGGAGGAAAATGAAATATTAAAAAATTATTACATTCAATGATTCAAATTTTTTGAAATACATTTAATGTATGTTTTTTAATGAGAAGGAAACTTTTTTTTGGAAAAGATACCATGAGATTAAATTAAATCCATAATAACCTTTTAATAGTAATTCGATGAGGTGATGGTAAATAGAATAATACAATTTATATTAATTTTTTTAATTATGGAAATTTTAGAATCATTTCAGTAACTTTTCTTTGAAAGTAAAAAAGAATATAAATAATATGATTGTCTTAAAATATATTCTTGAAGAAGAACATTGGAAGGTTTTCATAATCCATGAATGTCAGTTAAATTAAGAGGAAATGAAGGAATAATAATTAAGAGGAACCTACCCTCAAAATATGATTCCACGTCTTATAATAAAGAAATTGGTAAAGTAGTATGAAGACATAGAGGGTGAAGGTAAAATAATTTTCAAGGAAAAATCAAAATTGGTCAATGATCAAACTATAAAAGAATAATATTATAAGGAATAGTAGAGTATTAAAAAATATGACATAAAATAAGATATATGTAAAAATTGATATAAATAAAATATTCATATTCATATAAAAAGGAAATAACTAAAAAATATAATGAATTATGAAATAAATATCTTGATAAATCAGAATAAAAATATATTACTGTGATAGAAATATATGTTTTACTAAATAATGTATATTTTATTAAAATAAAATAATTAAGTGACAATATTCTTCATATTAATACTGAAAATATAACTACTAATAGTGTGAAAATAAGGGATCTTTTGGTGATGTTGGTTGATGTTAATATTTCCGTAAAAAATTAAATAATTGGAGTTCAAAAATTCAATAAAATAATTTGTATAGTGTTATAAATAAAGTAAAAAATTATTATTGAAATTGAAACTTTAATTATACAATTTTTCATAGAATTATTTTCTTAGGCATTAAAATATATATCCAAAATGGTGGAAGTATAAATTAGAAACATTTGAAGATGATTATTTCAACAAATAATGAGAAAAACACATTGTAAATTTAATAGGCAGTGATGAAATTCAAAAAAAAACTATGGATTGATTGAAGAATAATTACCGTGGTATTACTAAGAGTAAATAGAAGGAAAATTCATAATGAGTAAGTTTAATGAAATAAATATATTTTTAATTTGAATAAAAATTTCATAGAAAATTTTGACAAACCTTCCTTTTTAATTATGTAGGTTTCTCATTAAAGGAATATATTTGTATTGTTGAGTATATAAACATAAATGATAGGTATAATATTATAATTTTTCATTCCTCAATATTAATATATTAATTTAATTGAGGGGGATTAAATATGAAATTAATTGAATCCAATAGATACATATATTAAATAGAATGTAAAAATGAAAAATAATTTATATCCTCCTATGAGAACTTTTTGGATATTTTTTCTACATGGTAAAAACATTAATTATAGTATGAGAATAATATTTATTTGATTAAATAATAATTACATGACAAAATATTTAAATTTTATAAGTAATTAAGCAAACAATATTTGCGGTTTTGATGGATTATAAAAGAGTGAAAGGTCAGAAGATTTTTTTCATTTATATAATTTGAACATAATATAATAAAACTATTAATCTAATATTAAAAATAATATATTCAATGATATTTAATGGAATATTATATTTTCATAATTGATTGATCACTCAATGTAAAAAGATATGGAAGTGATAATAATGTGGATAATAAAATTGAATCTTCAAATTTTCACATTGTTTAAGGGTTTTGGAACAATTTCATAAATGTATTATATATTTTTGTTAATAAAAATAATTTGATGATTTTGAAGAATATAGGTTTATTATGTTTATTAAATAATATATCAATAATTAATTTCATAGTTAATAAGAAAAATATTAGTTCAAATCCAAAATATTATAATATTTGTATGAGCGTGAATTTGGTTAATCATATTTTGTACATAAGACTAATCCATTTGAGTCAAAAGAACATGGATAAGAAAAAAAAATTAAAAAACAGTAAACTATGAAATATTATCCTTGAATGACTCAATATAAGTGATGTTTATCATGAAAGAAAAATAGTGTAAAAGATTCACAGTATGATAGATATCAAAATAAAGAAACATATTGAGTTCATACGTATATATATATATACAAATTATTTAAAAATAAATGAATAAAAATATTTTATTTGTACCATTTATCAAATACCTTCCTTATATGACATATATCAACATCATTTTGAGTAAATAAAAATACCTTGAGATTAATTATCACTTTTAGACTAATAAAAATAAATTAGGATGTTTCAAAAAACGCATTAGATTGAAAATATATTTGAATAAAAGAATGAAAGAGCTGAGGTATATTTTGAGAATCATGAAATAATCAACTAATATAGATCTTCATTCATATGCCAACAAAATATAGAAGAAAAATAAAAACAGAAATATTGGTAGATATATGATGGACCATGTTATCAAAGCATTCTAAATCAAAATTATTTTCGTGAAAATATATATTAAAAGGTATATATATATATTGAATCAGTTCTTATATTAGAAAACGTTAGTGAATATGAATTATGAGATATTTTTTTAACACAAACCTACAATAAAAATATTTATGGATTTTGAAAATATATCTCAAATAATGATTGAAGGAAAATGTCTAGAAAATTTTCAATAAATATTAAATAAGGGGATATTACTTATATATAAACCTGATATAAGAATATATCGATGCTATAAAAAATTATATGAAAAAAGGCATTGATATCTTTTATGTTTTTTATGAAAATAAAAACTCATTATAACCATCATTTCCTATTGATAAATAGAATAAATAAGTGTAAGTATATGGTTTTTTATTTCATGGTTGATATTAAATTGTTGTATATTATTTTCAAATATCTCATTATGATTCATCAATTTCTAGTATTAAAGAAGGATCAGTGAAAGAAATTACTATGTTCTCAAGATTTAGAAAATATATTCATCTTATAAACATCCTTTGAGATTGAAAAGGGGTATAAAAACATGAAGAATGCTATGAATTTATAATCACATATGATTAATTTCAGTTATTATTCTAAAGAGTTTTGAGGAGGCATTGGAACTGTAGGATTTTGATTTAAATATGGAAGAATATATAAATTTTATTGGGAATGATGAAAACTAGGAATTTGTGTTTCATCCAAAAGATAATATTGTGGTATAGAACCGATGAGGTTTTAATGATAAAATTGTTTTAGCATGAAATGAGGATGATTCTTTATTCAAGTGATACTATCAAAATTTGTGAATAAATTTTAATTAGATTATTTCCCCAACCACAATGATTGAAATGATTTTCAATTTTTTAATATATACTCCAAAAATTATTTGTGTTATAAATATATATTCTATCAATATTCAAAAATTATAAACATGGAAACTATCTTTATATTAAAAAACTAGACTATTTCATACTTTATATTGATTTTTTACAAGACTGAAAGAAAAATAAATAAATTTATGGTATATAACAACTACCTTCAGAATAATATTCAAAATAATGTAGTATCGTAAAGAATATTAAATTTAAAAACTTTATGGTGGATTATAATTTCTATATTGAATGAGATAACACAAATTAACTCATTTTGATTGTGTGAGTTAATTTCATTACTCTTGATAGACAAAGTGTTCAAACTTGTGAGGACATTACTAACCATATTAGAAAACACTTTTAGATGAAAATTATTTGAGATATAACATATTTATTGGGATTTCATGTCACAAATACATAATGTTATATCTTTATTTAACATGTGAAATATATTTTTTATCTATTAATGAAGATAATAATGGTAGAACTTATAGATCTATCCACTCCTTCAAGACATGGGAATAAGTTATACTTGGATGAAAATGGAAGTTTTGTTGACAAAATAAAGATTTGGAGGTTGATTTGAGGCATTTTCTATTTCATAGAGTCAAGATTATATATTTTTTCTATGGTTAATCTCTATGAATGATTTCAATGTAGTCATAAAGAGTCTCATATGATGGAATAAAAAAAGATCATTTTGTTCATCAAAGTGACTCTTGATTATGGAATATGGTATAAAATTTATAAATCATTTTAGTTTTATATCTTTTTCAACATGTATTAAGAAAGTGACACTAATTATTAAAAGATGACTTATGGGGGTGCATTTATTGTTTAATGAATATGTGTTTCTTGAAACTTCAGAAATAAAAATAAAATCCCATAAAAAACAAATGAATTTAACAATTATTTAATAAAATAATAAATAATGAAAATGATATTGATAGACTCGTATATATAATTCATGATGTTTAATAATTCGTACCAATTGATTATTGGGTGTGATAATAAAAGTGTAATTATCAATTTTTTGAATCCATTATAACATTTAAGGTCAAACAAATGATTTCAAGTACCAATTCATGAAATAGAATGTGTACTGTTGAGAACATTCATTAGAACATGTTTTAATAATGGTCGAAGTTTCAAATATAAAAAAATACCATAACAAAGTATTCCTTCTATAAATGGAATGTTTTTTACTCTATTTTATGCCAAATTTCGTTTATTTTTTCTAGTTTTCTTTCTTTTATTAATTTTAATTTTATGAAAAAGGGGGATAATATATGGTTTCACTTCTTAAAGAGGTTTAGAAACTCAAATTATTTTTAGAGTTTTTTGTAAAGGTAAAAGGGGTGAATATTTTTTTATATTGTGTGAGACATGGGGAATTTATAAATGTGTTTTGGATAAGTGATCAAATATTGTTTCATATGTTACTATGAATAACATGACAGGAGTTTTAAGCACCTCAAATGATTTTCATGGTAAATAAGTCTTATAAATTAATTAGTCCTCAGGAATTGATTTAATAATAGGGGAACTATGAGTTAAAATCAATTAGTAAAAGATACATGTAACATTGATCTTAGTACATGGATTTGTAAGACTTTAAAAAATATCATGTCATCCTATGATATTGTTTTTGATTACATCCACATTGGTATAATTCCATGTCTTATTTCTAGACACATTTCATTAATGGGTTTTGAAAGTTGATATTTTATTTAATATATTGAAATCATTATGAAAGAATAATTTTTTGTTAATTGGTAATATGTGGAGTTCTATGTAATTATAATATCTTGATTTATAGGATACCATGTTGTGACTTTTTAATTGCTCTAACATTTCAATATCAAATTTCCTTCTATGTATATATGTGTATAAATATGTCATTTGTAACCCATAATAAAAATAGACACTATTTTTTTACACTATAACAAAAAATTACATATAAATTATAAATGTACTCTAAAAATTATTATATAAGACTATATAAAACAAATAAAAAACAATAGTTAAATTAGATCTAGAAATTCTTATGCATTGATATCTCTATGAATCTATAACAAATTTGAACATCCCTATAAATAAGAAAAAAAATTATGAAAAAAATTAGAATTTTTAAATGAATGTTAAATATACCGTGGATGAAATTTCTTGAATTTTGAATTATATAAATTAAATATTTTTATAATATTTGTAAATAATATGACTATTGAAAATTTTGAAATTAAAATAGTAACATTTATGCTTGAAAAGTAACCTGGTCATTAAAATAGAAAAATTACTGTTATGAAAAATTATTAGTCGACCATATAAAGAATGATTAAAATCCAATAAATAACTAACTATATATTTTAATATACCAAAAAATTACTCAGTCAATTTAACAAAATTTAATTAATATTATATATTTTTGGTAAATCATGTTTAAAATTATTCAATAAATAGACACTTTTGATAATATATTTAAATAATCAAATATCATAATTTAGAATTATATTCTTATGAAATATATCTAATTTTCAGAATAAAAACATCAATATTCGGTAAGGGTGTGTTTTAGTATTTTTCATGAATAATTAAATATATAAGTGAATATTAAAATTCAATGCAGATTCCCTATTTCAAAATAGTTTATATGAAATTTTATTTTATTTTTTGGGATGTTGGATGATTTTTTTAATATAATTTTTACTTTTCAATCACATGAACATTAATATTTAATTACATGTTTGATCACTATTTTGATATATAAAATAGTCAGTAAATTTTTTATCTAGAAAGTACTCTCTCATAACCTTATAAATAGCACCACTTATAAACCTATTTATCCTCATGTAAATGTCTTTCCATTTAGAACCACCATCCGTAAAACCATATACATGTTCTTGTAGTTATTCCCTTCACAAAATTCCCTTCATTAATACCAATCTAATATATTAATGTAGGATTTTCGAATAAGCATGTAAACTATCACAATCAATCTATTTTGAATTTAATTATTTTTTCTACCTCATAAAAATATCAATAAACCATTACAGTATAGTGAAATTAGTTTAATAGGTATACTAAAATTTTATTATATTAATTGAAAATACATTATCATACTCCCTATCAATTTTTCTAAAATAGAAACATCGCTAATATTGTGGTGTGTTGAATGCCTCAATAGATGATGATTTTCATTTTTCATCACTTCTTTGATGTAATTTTTTAAATCAATATTATTTTATTATTATAGTATAAATTTATAAATTAAAAAATGATTATATTTATTTAATATAAACGGTTAAATCATAAACTAAAAAAAAATTTAAATGAACACCAAATCATAGATTGTATAACTACCTATATGTATTTTTTAAATACCTATCATCACCTCTGTGGTTGATTTCTATTTAAAAAAATTAATCAATCTATATATTATAAATATTGATATTATAATATCATTCATATAATGGAATTGGTGAATAATAATAAATGAAAAAACTATTAAGCTCATCGCAGTTGGTAAAAGTGCCTAAATGAACACACCAACAAACAATAACACTTATAGAAATTTAATCTTGTATGCATTAGAAAACCATCTAAAATTTGAACCATTTGTAGTTATGGGAATACTTGAAATCAATTTCTATAAACTTTTAGAGATATAAACACCATGATTTTGGACATCGACTATTACCATTATACCAACGCGACCTTATAATAGGGAAATAAGAATTATTTGGGATGAAAGAATGAAACATAATGAATTGATAATTTTATTATAATGAACATTAAATAATAATAAATAAATAAATAAATATGCATATAATTATGAAACAAGTTATTAATAAATCTAATTTGATTATTTAAGAAACTGTGTGTGTATACTAAGTCAATTCATTTCCCGGTGAAGGGTGTTCCTTTCACTTATCCTAGTTTATTTAGGTCTCTGTTTTTCTATATCTTTCTCTCACTCCATATACTTCAAATATTCATACTCAATATTACATATATTTGTTTCCCCCATATATATATACTTTATTTTCTATTTCTTATTTTGGATATATACGTTTCTAATGTTCCTTTCATAGTATCAATTTCAATGAAAACCCAAATTTAGAGATATATTATATATATTTAATATATTACACTTTTGAGGTATTCCATATTCTATATTTTTTTATAAATTTATTATTTCATTAAAAAATTCATACATTGATTTTTTAAGGAAATGTTTATGCTTGTATATTCTTTAATGGTCCTTTACCAACATAAAAACACATTATCTAAGAAATACATTTATATACCTATGGATTCAACCTTATATATTATTTTTCCTTTAATTGAAATAATATTAATTACTTATAGTTCCAAAATTCCTTAATCCTGTTTTATGTTATGAAACTATACAATACATCATATAATTCTTCTTTATAAGATGAATTTTTCATTCATTTCCTTCTTACGGTTTTTAGTGCATATGTTTTCTATATTATTCTTTTACATTACTAATCACATATAAAAGTCATACGTTAAGGAAAATAGCGGGAATATAATTATAAACCCAAAACATATATTAGGTTACATGTTATAACTCATGTTTTCACTATACATGGGTCAAATTCAGTTACTCTTGTCCATAATATTTTGCGTGGTATATGTTTTTAGCCTCATCCACAATATTATGATGTCTTAGAAGAGATCATCAACCTATGTTTATGATGAAATGAATTATTAATGTGAATTATGTTATGATTATAAGGATATTTAATATCTTATATCTTTTTTCCTATTGGTAGTTTATAGTCCTTTTATTTTTTGATTTAATTCTATTTATTTTGACTCTTATGATATCTCACCCCATGATAATCCAGTTTTATCCACATAATGAGACTTATGGTACGAAACATATTTTATGTATGTCCCAGGGAAGACACATTTTGTGATTTGTGTTTTGAGAGCTTTAATAACTATCTATAATGATATAAATAAAGTATTTAATAGTTCGTTTAAAATGTGTTTTTATTATGTATCAACATTTATGAAGACATTAAATCTGTATATTTATTGGGTTTTTTAGGTATATGTTTGTTTAAAATGATAAAATATTATGAGTAAGAGATTTAGGGAATTATAATTTACATTAAAAGGACTTCTAGTTATTTTTTTGGGATAATGTTAAAGAACATGGTAAGAAATAAACCCTGAATAACATAAATTGGGGCTTATGAATTCATAAGGTATGATTTATAATTAATTTATTAGTACATATTTCAATGATAATAATTTATCTCATGAGTGGTATTTATTATTCTAATATAACCATCCTTCATATTTGTTTTTCTATTAAATGAATGTAAATGGGATAAATAATATGAACAACCAATTCTATGGGAATTGTAATCATTACTCAAATGAGATTCCTAATACGATGGGAGTGTGAGTGGAAAATGAAATGACCAATTTCGTAGATAATATAATTTTAATGGAATTTAATTATTCTCTCTAAATTTAATGGTTGGGGATGAAGCCTCATTTCATTCTAGTATGATGTGTACTATTAGAGTGTTTTCTTAATGAATTGCATGGTTTTTCAATTCAGATTTAATTTTTTTGGGAATACATTCTATTGAAACTAGAAATAGGTTTCACCTAAAGTATTTTATTGTATATATTACTAGGTACCTAGTTGTTGGTACCAGAAACCTAGGGATCTAGTTGAATAGTCAGTGTTTTAAGGGTGAAAAAGGGTACCCAATAGCATTATAATGAGTACCAAATAGTATTGTATTGACCCTTCATTTAATAAAGGCTATATCAGTCATTATACATACACTTATATTCCTCATTTTATGATTACTTTATGATAATATCTTGGAAGCATATTTGAGGACCTTCTAAGGACCCTATTAGGATCATATGTCCATTTCACCTTCCTTATTCAATTAATGAAACCTTGGTTTGGTATTCCATCACCAAATATATGATCAACGAGTTATCTCCTCTCCATATATAGTTAAACTGTATACATTATTCAATTAAACATATGTGTTTTAGATATTTTGGTTTATGATTTCACCAAGATATATTTAAATCAACTTTAAACTTGGGGATTCCTCTGCTCTTATTTATAACAACACATTTTAGTGTGTTTTCTATGTGTCTATCATTATTTTTAATGGAAGCAATTTGGGTTGGAGTATTTCCTAGAGTTTCATAATTTTAGTATAAATTGGTGTTAAATATTTCGATTTAATTAGGTATTCATACTATAATGACTATAAATATATTTTAGGGGTAAATTTCATGTGGTTTTCTCATGGTTTACATCATTTTAATTTTTTTATTGATTTAATTTATGTCATTTATACGGAATATTTATCCAATGTTTCCTAAAATAATTTAATCACCTTTGGGATATATTTCAGTGATTCTTTTTTGGGAAATACCCTTTCATACTAGGTAGGTGGTCTCTAATCTATGAGATGATTAATCCGAAATTCCTTGGATATAAATACATACGCCATAAAAAAAATAAGGATTCCGCAACTTTTTAAAAAATAAAAAATGAATGATTTTTTTTATTTTCATATCATAAACATAATAATTTAAAAGGATTATATTTTTCCCGAATCCATATATTGGATCAACATATGAAGCTTTTTTTCATAACACCTTGTTATAAATTATTTGATAGTTATTTATAGTGAAGAACATATTTTTATGTTAATATGAAAAATGGTCATATTAAACATATCATTCTTAAGTTAGTTTTCATAAATTGATGAAATATGTTATCCTTTTAAATTTATTCATTTAAAACATCAAACTTGATAATTTATTGTTATTTTTTATTTATTATATAATCATCAAAACATTCTCTCTATTACATGTAATTCTATTAAAAAGTTTCTCTTATTTTGTTTAATATAAGTTAAAAAGACCTTTCAGAAAATAAATTTTATGGTGTGGCCTTTACCCATTTGGATTATATGACAACCCTGCTTTTATTACAAACTTAAACATGATTTATTACACAAAACTTCACTTAATACAACAAAGAAGATCAGGAGGTGTAGTGTCTTTGGGGATTAGGATCATTACATAAAAACTTGAAACATGAAATACAACATCTTTATTGAAAACTTCCTTTACATGACCACTACATTCCCTCATACTTAGCATTGCATGGGATAACCTGAGGACATGCATAAGAAAAGGGTGACCTATAAATCCCATTAAGGGAATACACATGGAATAAAATGAGGATTACATTACTTGTTAGACATTAGGAATATCAATAGATCACAAGAGAAACATGAACATAAAGGCATGATAATGCATGGTAATCATAACATGGAAATGTGGCAACAACACTTAACATGGAATTAGCATGAGCCAAGGCTCATTGCACATGGAGCATGAGTAAATCCTCATTGCACATGAAGCATGAGTAAACCCTCATTGAGATTGATTTATCATGAGTCACCACTCATTGCAAATGACGTATCATGATACTATACTTTACCCAATGCATTGGATCACTATAAGGGTGCACCCTTCTTAACATTTCATTTCATGCATAAGTGTGCCACATGGATCATAAAACATGGATTCATAAAACATAATCATTTATTCCATTATAAAGGAATTTGGAATTCATATATGAAACTTTATAATCAATAGGTAAATTTGCATAATGTTTAATACCCTTGATGGAGAAATGGGCAAGGTATTCACTAAACAATGAGATTGGCTTAGAAAATCGGTGCGATTTCGGCAGCGTAACGGCATGACATAAAAATTCATAAAAATGGTTGATGAGAGAGAAAGGGGTTCCTCAACATATTTACATGTAATGGACAGTAATGAGTTCATATAGATACATGTCCAAACAATTGTAATGGAATTTAGATTCATGATACAAAAGTGTTGCTTGAATTTAAAAGAGGAGAGAGAAGTTCCTTTTGGAATTTCGGCATAGTGACGGGTGTACATGGGAGGCATTTAATGAGAGGGAAAGGGGTGTACCGTCATTCAAAAATAAAGAGGCCAGTATGAGTGAGGTGAGAAACCATACCCCAACATTCATAATTGAAATTAAAAGAAAAAAACAACTTAAAGAAAATTGGAAAAAAATGAGAAAGGAAGAAAAAACCATTACTTGGAAGTGTGCTTCCAAAGGCTAGAGAGAGGCTTGTGAGGGGCTTCTTGGGAGCTTGGGGCACCTTGTGAGGATTATAGAGAGATTAGGGCAGAGGTTGGACTAACTCCAAAGGCTTTGAGTGAAGAGGAAGTGGGAGCATGGGTGGGTCTATATAGGAAAGGTGAGGGAATTCTTTATTTTTTTTGGGACCCCTTATATTAAATTAATCCAAACCAAAAACCATCCCATGATTTTTGCCATTTGTTTTTGGAAAAATGAAGAGGAAAATAATATTTTATAAGGCCAAGGTCCAAACTTCTTAAAATAATGAGGTTGCTTATGTGGAGGTGAGTCACACTCCCATGGAAATTAATTTAAAAAGACAAGATGTTTAATAGGTCTTGAGGGGTACATTAATGCTTTGAAAAGTAAGCCAAATAAACCGAAAATCACATTATTTTAATGTTAAAACATATATTTTCTGAACATGAAGATTATAGTATTTTATTACATCACTATTGGGTCATTATGATGTCATAAATCACATTATATATTTAAACGGTATTTAATTTTTACTCAAAAAATTTACTGTCTCAGAAAATTATGAAAAATTCACCATTGGATAATTTTGACATCCTGATTCCAAAAAATAACATTTATTTTATATAAATAATTTTCTAAATATGTGAATATTCACTTTTAAAATAAAAACTGATATTTATCTAAAATTCACGGTTTTTGACAAAAATGGCTTTCAAACATTAATAAAAATTATAATTTAATTCATAGAATTATATAATCATTTATATATAATAAAATTAATCTGATAATAATAATAATATTTTATTAAAATATTATTTAATTCAAAAATACCTTATTTAAAAAAATATATTTCTTAATTAAATAATAACTAAAAACACCATTTGTACTTTAAAAACTATTTACAATGTATCAATAATGACAAGAAATTATATTCATTATTATATACAAAAAAATAGTGTACATGAACATAGTATTAGCGATTTGTTACATAACCCCTTAAAATAGCCGCATAAGACCTAAGGGTAAGGTGTGTGATGGTGACAGACTATTGGGGTGGCTCGGATAACATCGGTCGAGTGGTAATTTCTATCAACTTACACTTCTCCCATAGACGGTCCCGTTCGAGCTTGAAATGATGAAGCTCGGATTGGGCTTGGTCAAGAGCGAAGCCCAAGGACGCCACCTCTTTTCTGAGATCCGAAAAATGGGCTTCGTATGGGGCAATTCTACCAGATGAGGCCATCGCTTCTTTTGTCTAAGTAAATTTGGATTTTTTAAGGCCCTATATTTATACTAATCATGTGATCACTGTTCAAAGACTATGTTAACAATTGTCAAAATTCTAAACATAAAACCAATGAAGTTTAAATTTTATATAAACATAAAGATACATTTAATTAGATCAAGAGGGATTTCAATTAATGAATCTTTGGGTCGTTAAAATATTCCCCCCTTAAGAAATTTCACCCTCAAAATTTTCCTTTTCCCACACTAAAACAGATGTCGGTAACTCAGCTTCATCACTTCCTCCGATTCCCAAGTCGCTTTTTCAAACTTTTGGTTTCTCCACAACACCTTGACGAGGGGCATTGTTTTATTTCGTAGAACTTTTTCTATACAATCTATGATCTTCACTCGTTGCTCCTCATATGAAAGATCATTTTCCAATTGTACCACCTCAAAAGAGACTACATGTGAATGGTCCGGTATGTACATCCTTAAGATGGATACATGAAAGAAATCATGTACTTTGGACATGGTAGGTGGACGTTCTAGTCGATTGGCCACAACCCCGACACGATCAAGAATCTTGAAGGGGCCGATGTACCTTGGACTTAACATCCCTTTCTTTCCAAACCTCATTACCTTCTTCCACGGAGATATGAGTAGAAAAACCGTGTCTCCAACTTTAAACTCAAGGTCTCGTCGATGGTTATCTGCATAACTCTTCTGTCGACTTTGGGCTACCTTGATATGCTGATGAATGGTTTTCACCTTCTTCACCATTTCTTCGACCATTTCCTGTCCAAGTAGCTTACGTTAACCATCCTCATCCCAACACGACGGTGTTCTGCACATTTTCCCATAAAGAGATTCATATGGTGCCATTTGGATGCTTGGGTGGATACTATTATTATAAGAGAACTCAACCAGAAGAATATGTTGATCCCATCCTCCTTTAAAGTCCACTGAGCATGCTCTCAACATGTCCTCAAGTGTTTGGATAGTCCGCTCATATTAGCCATCAGTTTGAGGATGATAGGCCGTACTGAAGTTTAGTTCAGTATTCAGAGCATGTTGAAGACTCTTCCAAAACTTATAGGTGAATCATGGATCTCGGTCAGACACAATAGATAGTGGCACTCCATGCATCCTTACCACTTCCCTGATATATATCCATTCCAGTTGATCCAATGAGAAATACTCCTGAATAGCCATGAAGTTCGCAGTCATTGTAAGACAATCCATAATAACCCATATTGCATTGTTTCCATTGGATATCCCTGGATGTCCGGTGACAAATTCCCTGGTGATGTTCTCCCATTTCCATTCTGGTATGGGCAATAGTTCTATCATCCCCTTAGACTTCTGCCTCTCTGCCTTCACTTCCTGGAACACCATGAACTTTGATGAATATTCAGTGATCTCCTTCTTCATATAATCCTACCAAATGTTTTCTCGGAGATATCGATACATCTTTGTGCTCCCTGGGTGAATAGAGAAATTTTACCTATGTGCATCATCCAAATGTCCCTTCTTTAGCTCCGGACATGATGGAACACATAGTCTTTTCACAAATCACAAAATTCCATCTTCATTAACATTAAACTCTGAGGATTTCCCATTTTTTGAAAGCTTCCCCTTTTTCCTGAATTCCCACATCATCCTTTTGAGCATCCTTTATCCTTCCCAAAAGAGACAGTTTAGAATTCATTTGTGAAAGGATTGATGATGTTCCCTTCTCTATGATTCCCATGTCCATCTTCATCAAGTCTAAGAAGATTGGATCCTTCTCAATTCTCATCATCGATAGAATCACTAGATCCTTTTTACTTAGGGCATCTTCCACCTTGTTCGCTATCCCACGGTGGTAATGGATTGAATAGTCATAATCCTTGATGAGCTCTATCCATATTCTATGGAACATATTAAGCTCTATCTGTGTGAATATATGTTTAAGACTCTTGTGGTTAGTATATATCTCACATTTCTCTCCATAGAGATAATGTCGCTAGATTATCAAGGCAAAGATCACCGTCACCAACTCCAGATCATGCGTTGGATAGTTTCTCTCATGGATTTTCAACTACCTTGAGGCATAGGATATAAATTTATCATTCTGTATCAGTACACAGCCTAAGCCCTTCTTTGAAGCATTACTGAATACCACAAAAATTTAAGCAGTTGTGGGTAAAGTGAGCACGGGCGCAGTGATAAGCCTCCTTTTCAACTTCTTGAATCTTTCTTCACATTCATCACTCCAAGAAAACTTTACTCCCTTTCGAGTTAGCTTGGTAAGAGGGTTGGAAAATCGTGAGACATTTCTCACAAATCGTCGATAATATCCAGCTAACCCCAAGAAGCTACGGATATCCGTTACCTATGTTGGCCTCGCCCATCCCTCAATTGTGTCTGTTTTGGAAGGATCCACAGATATCCCACTGCTTGTGATGATATGGCCCAAGAATGAGACCTCCTTCTACCAGAACTCAAACTTGCTTTACTTTTCATAGTTCTTCTCCTTGCGCAAAGTCTGTAGTACAGTTCTTAAATGCTCCTCATCATCCTCCTTGGTTTTGGAGTATATTAGAATATAATCAATAAATACTTCCACAAATTTGTCGAGGTAATATCTAAAGACTCTATTCATTGGGTCCATAAATATTTCTAGAGCATTAGTGAGTCCGAAAGGCATTACTATGAATTCATAGTGCCCGTATCTTGTGCGAAAAGCAGTCTTGGGGATATCTTCCTTCTTCATCCTTACTTGATAATACCCGACCACAAATCCACCTTGTAGATGTATTATGCACCACACAGCTGATTGAACAATTCACCAATTCATTGGAGAGGATACTGGTTATTTATCGTGATTTTTTTAAGTTTGAGATAATCAATGTAAAGCCACATTGACCCATCCTTCTTCTTGACGAAGAGGACTGGTGCACCCCATGGTTAAGCAATTGGGTGTATAAACCCTTTATCCATATTCTCCTGTAGTTTTTTCTTCATCTCTACAACAGCCATTCTATATAGTGTCTTGGATATTGGTAATGCCTCGGGTATAAGTTCAATTGAGAATTCCACATCTCTTCTAGGAGGAAGACCAGGCAGTTCCTCGGGAAACACTTCAGCGAATTCCCTCGTAATAGGCATTTCTTCAAGGATGGTTTCTTCCATGGACTTAATCATCTGAGCCAGATACGCGTTCTCATAAGGCAGTAATATCCATGCTTGAGATGATGGAGATAACGGAGATTCATCTTCTTCCTGACAATTGTAAATAATTGGGGGTCGATTCTCCATTTGGTGTGTGATTTCCCTCTCTCGAAAATTTATGTTGGCTCTATATAAAGAAATCCAATCCATGACAAGAATTGCATAAAATTCCACCAGAGGGAGTATAATGAGGTTCGTTTGGAAATTCAATCCATAGATTATAATAGGGGAGGACTTATATTCATGGGATGCAATGATTGCCCCATTTTCCGTACTGACCGACATCTTCACTTCAATGATTTGTGGTGGTGCTGGGATTGTTCTACTAAACTATGGAGATAAAAAAGAATGCATAGAACATGAATAAAAAAGTATGTTCGCTATTCTTGAATGAATAACTAGCGTACATGTCACCACTTCGTCTCTGGGGTTCACTTCGGAAGAAGTGATGGAGAAAGCTCTTCCTTTCTACCTTGGAGGATGTTGGTTGCCTCCGAAAACCCTTGGATTAGGGCACTAATTTGAAAAATGCCCTGGTTCTTTGCATTTGTATCATTGAACGATGCATTGAGGTTCGAACAGAGCATTCCTCTCCTCTGTCGTAGCTACTGGTCTTTCTTGCCAACAGTTAACAGCTAGGTTCTCATCTCTTCCACACCTAAAGCATTTTGCCATCCCATTGAGGCAATTTACAGGGTGCTTCTTTACACACTTTTGGAAAGTGGGGTGATGGATCATCTTAGCAGCATTGGATTTATCCATCGGACCGCCAGCATTGATGTATACATTACGCTTCTTGTCCCCATGATACCCCTATGATTATCTGATCTCTATTTCGACCTAGAGGGCACATCGGAAAATTTCTTCATAGCTGTCGAAGTCACGAATTGCTAATGCTTTCCGTAGTCTAGGCTTCAACCCACCAAAGAAGCGGTCAACCTTGCATTCGGGGGTAACAAAAAAGCCGGAACGTTATCGTGCAATCCTTGTGAAGTTTTCCTCGTACGCTCCAACAGATTCTTCATTTTTTTCTTGAGGGAAAGGAAGTCCCTTTCCATATTAAGCTGGAGGGTGCGCGGAAAATATTTATCGAAAAACATCGTCTGGAATTCCTTTTATTCCAATGCCTCGATCTCCTCCGCAGGCTTCATATTTTTTATCAACGTCCACCATTGATCAGTTTCACCCTCCATACGATAATCCACCAGGAGAACCTTCTCTTGTTCAGAACATTGAAGGATGAATAAGATCTTTTCAATGGAGTTGATCCATTGTTCTTTGATCATGGGACCAGATGATCCACTAAAATTAGGAGGCCTTTGTCTCATGAAGCTCTCAATAGCGACTTGTCCTTTCTTGGGGGGGGGGGGGGGGGGTTCAACGTTCCTCTTGACCCATGGTTCTATTGAAAACATGAGTTTGTTGAGAGATAAGCGTGACAAAGTTCGTGATTCCCGCTCCCATTGGATTGGGAATCTTATTAGTACAGTCACCACACTGATCTTCACATCGATTATTAGCCAGAGTCCTCCTATTACTGGTCATTGGCTGGAATAAAAAGAAATTTAGGGGTAACACATAAAGGGTAATCCAAAGACAAAACTTGATGACTTATAAATAAACTTTTATTTCGTTAACTCATGAGTCTATAGGCTTCAATCTACTTTTCGTGATCTACTTTCAAACATACATTCTTCGGGGCATTTTTTTTAATTCCCTTAATAAGGGTTCATAATATGATTGTGAATTTATCAATACATATCCCACGGGAGTGTCGTAACCAAGAGTGCAAAAAGTCTCGTTTTCGTGCTCCAGTTCCCGTTCGAGTCTAGCTCAAAGCGGTGTTTTTGGGTCTTACCCCTAGGATAAATCTGTGCCAGAGCCACCTCTACCTTCTCATATCCAGACAGGGATGTATTTGCTTGATAAACCACATACTCAATACTCACAAATACTTAGGGATGTTTATATTATACTTAGTCTTGTCTCAAAAGCTTTACTAGGGTTTTCTAATCCTAATCCCAAAAATAACAAAACCTATCCTCTGATACCAACTATGACAACCCTTCTTTTATTACAAACTTAAACATGATTTATTACATAAAACATCACTTGATACAACAAAGAAGATCAGGAGGTTCAATGTATTTGGGATTATGATCATTACATAAAAACATGAAACATTAAATAGAACATCATTATTGAAAACATCCTTTACATGACCACTACATTCCCTCGTACTTAGCATTGCATGGGATAACCTGAGGACATGCATAAGAAAAGGGTGAGATATAAAGCCCAGTAAGGGAATACACATGGAATAACATGAGGATTATAATACATGTTAGACATTAGGCATATCAATATAGCACAAGAGAAACATGAACATAAAGGAATGATAAAGCATGATAATCATAACATGGAAATGTGGAAACATCACTTAACATGGAATTAGCATGAGCCAAGGCTCATTGCACATGGAGCATGAGTAAATTCTCATTGCACATGAACCATGAGTAAACCCTCGTTGAAATTGAATTAGCATGAGTCAACACCCATTGCACATGACTTATCATGATTATATACTTTACCCAATGCATTGGAATGCTATAAGGGCACACCCTTCTTAAACATTTCATTTCATGCATAAGTGTGCCACATGGATCAGAAAACATGGATTCATAAAACATAAAAATTTATTCCACGATAAAAGAATGTGGAATTAATATATGAGATTTTATAATCAATAGGTAAATGTGCATAAAGGTTAATACCCTTGATGGAGAAATGGGCATGGTATTCACTACACAATGACATTGGCTTAGAAAATCGTTGTGATTTCGGCAGCGTAACGGCGTGACATAAGAATTCATAAAAATGGTTGATGAGAGAGAAAGGGGTTCCTCATAATATTTAAATGTAATTGATAGTAAGGAGGTCATATAGATACATGTTCCAACGATTGTAACGGAATTTGGATTCATGATACAAAAGTATTGCTGGAATGTAAAAGATGAGAGAGAAGTTCCTTTCGGAATTTCAGCATAGTAACAGGTGTAGATGGGAGGAATTAAATGAGAGAAAAAGAGGTCTCCCATAATTAAAACATAAATAGGGATGTATGAGTGAGGTGAGAAACCATACCCCAACATTAATAATTGAATTTAAAAGGGCAAAACAACTTAAGGAATATTGGACAAAATGAGAAAGGAAGAAAAAACCCTTACTTGAATGTGTGCTTCCAAAGGCTAGAGAGATGCTTGTGAGAGGATTCTTGGGAGCTTGGGGCACCTTGGGAGGATTTTAGAGATAGTAGGGCAGAGGTTGGATGAAATCCAAAGGCTTTGAGTGAAGAGGAAGTGGGAGCTTGGGTGGGTTTATATAGGAAAGGTGAGGGAATTATTTATTATTTAGGATAGGGACACCTTATATTAAATTAATCCAAACCACAAACCATCCCATAGTTTTTGTAAAAGGGAAGAGGAAAATAATATTTTATAAGGCCAAGGTCCAAACTTCTTAAAATAATGAGGTTACTTATGTGGAGGTGTTTCACACTCCCATGGAAATTAATTTAAAAAGACAAGATATATAATATGTCTGGAGGGGTCCATTAATGATTTGAAAAGTAAGCCAAACAAACCCAAAATCCCACTATTTTAATGTTAAAACATATATTGGCCGATAAAAAAAGATTATTGTATTTTATTACATCACTATTGTGTCATTATGATGTCATAAATCACATTATATATTTAAACGGTATTTAATTTTTACTCAAAAATTTGACTATCTTAGAAAATAATGAAAAACTCACCGTTGGATAATTGCAATTGTCCTGATTACATAAATAACATTTATTTTATCTAAATAATTTTCTAAATATGTGAATTTTCACTTTTAAAATAAAAACTAACATTTATCGAAAATTCAGGGGTTTTGACAAAAATGGCTTTCAAACCTTAATAAAAATTATAATTGCATTCATAAAATTATATGATCATTTATATATAATAAAATTAATCTAATAATAATAATAATAATAATTTATTAAAATATTATTTAATTCAAAAATCCCTTAATTTAATAAAGTAGATTTCTTAATTAAATAATAACTAAAAACACCAATTGTACTTTAAAAACTATTTACAATGTATCAATAATGACAAGAAATTATATTCATTATTATAAAAAAATAATGTACATGAACATAGTATTAGATATTTGTTACATAACCCCTTAAAATAGCCATATAAGACCTATGGGTATGGTGTGCGATGGTGATAGACTCTTGGGGTGGCTCTGATAACATCGCTTGAGTGGTAATTTCTATCAACATACACTTCTTTTATAGACGGTCTCATTCGAGCTTGAAATGATGAAGCTCATCTTGGGATTGTTCAAGAGTGAAGCCCAAGGACTCCACCTCTTTTCCGAGCTATGACAAATGGGCTTCGTATGGGGCAATTCTACCGGATGAGGCCATCGCTTCTTTTGTCTGAGTAAATTTGGATTTTTTAAGGCCCAATTTTATACTAATCATGTGATCACTGTTCAACGACTATATTAGAAACGGTCAAAATTCTTAACATAAAACCAATGAAGATGACATTTTGTATAAACATAAAGAGACATTTAATGAGATCAAGCGGGATTTCCATTAATGAAACTTCCGGTCATTATAGATTACCACTCTTTCTGCCCTCAATTATTTTTGGATTATTAGGTTTAGTTAATTATAGTGTATATTTTTTGATAAATTATTCAAACATCAAAACATAACATAAGAAAAGTGTTCCATCAGTAGGGAGGAAATTTTGGTTTTATTAAGTGGAATGAACTGATGGATCTACACTTTTCTTGGTCTTTATAATTAGGATATTTTCAAAAGAATCATAATGTTTAAAAAAATTAACATTTTTTATATAATCTATAAATTGTTATGGTTATTTTTAAGTCATATAGGTGTATCATGATTTAAAAAAAACTAGTTCCTCCTCTCATATAAAGTTTAATTTTATTATAATAAAAAAAAATTAATTTTAAATGTTAGGATTTCCATGTACTTATATTTATAATTGTTTTTATTTTGATAAAAAAACATTATTCATTTTTTTTTAATTTCAAATGTTTCCACTCAAAAAAAACCCATCAATAAATTTAAATATAAAAACAAATTTAAAATGATCCTTACTTTTCTAATAATAGTTTAAACTCGATATATGTCTGTCATTGTATTATTAATTGGAATATTGTGATTATATATTCGTTATAATAAGAATTTTTCTTTAAATATTTCACAATTTTTTATTTGTGAACACTAGATATAAACCCAGAAATAAATAGAGCATTATATTCATTTTTTTAAATGATCCATGAATTGATACAACCAAAAAATATAAAATATTTTTTAAATGTACACTAGTGTGATTAAAAAAATATTGCACCATGGAATGTGAGATACATGGGCTTATATTTTTAATCGTGATTATTTTTATAACTTAGTCACAATGGATTCAAAAAGGGTTTATTTTATACTTATGTTTCATCTTGAATAATTTTAGGTTGGTAAAGTAGTTGATGTTTTATATTAGGGAAATCCTAAGTATTTTTATATTAATAACCATCATAATTATTATTTCTATGTTTATCTTGATTATTGATATCACATTGAAAAATAGTGAACATGATAAAATAATGTGTATATTTTTTTTGTGTGTCTGTGATTTTTTATATAATCTGTCATTATGTATTGCCAATCCTGGGTCTTTATTTTTTTTAGATCGTGTTCATTTAAGGGTTTTGGTTTTTCTCTCTGGAACCAGGTGTGACATATATAAATTTTTATTTAATCATTAAATTTATTCCTGGTTAAGCATTTCCCCTGGGGTTATCTCTGATTTTTTAGAGAGAAATGAGAAATTTGGGTCATGTACAATGAGACGCATGACTGACGCATGGTTAGTAGAAATCATGCCCCCTGACCCATGTAATTATGGGATAGGTGGGAGTTTTCAGATAGAAGCTACCACACGACTTGCAAATGGCTAGTCAGTTCATGTGGCCCAACTGTTCCTTAGGTACCTCCTTATTAGAAAGGGATGAAAGGTCCTCGAATGGTTTGAAAAACTGTGAGGCCTAACTGTGTGCTTGTACAGGTCATTAAAAATTCCAAAATACTGATTTTTTCCTTTCAGGATTTAACCCTATTTCGTCTCCCACTAGATCCCCAAAATAATTTCAGCCATGTGAGCCAACTCCGACCTCTACTAGGCTCCTTAAACACCTCTCCAAGGGTGGATCTAACCCAGATTCATTAAGGAATTTCCATGTAAGTGGTTCTTCCCCTTTTTCTTACCTCTATTATATGGTTTCCTCTCTTCTCCTGGGTTGTTTCATATGGGAAGTGGGTTGGGTGGTCTCTTATGAGTTGAATATTAATTATTAGGGTTTTATCTTGATGTTTTTTCTAGATCATGCCTTATTAGGGTCATGTAGTGGGGTGGTTGTGGTTTCACACAAATTTCCATATGTTTCTACACATAAAGTAGGTGGTTTAATGCTCTAATATATTTGGATGATTTTATATTATTTTTTGGTTAATTTTTACATGCTCTATGATTTACTTATATGGTGTAAAATGTGTTTTGGAGGGATTTTGAAAGACTATGTGATAGAAATGGATTTTATAAATGAAAATGGTTATGTTTTTATTTGTTCTTTATTTTGGTGTTTGGTGGAAATGGTTCATGGGTTTTTTGAAAAGTGTGAATCATTTTTCCAATGGAACATGAAGTGAAAATGTCCTTGGAAGTGAGTTTTTTCAAAAGAAGAAATGGATTTTTATGGAATTTTGGGTTCTTTGTTGTACATTTTTATCATGATATGTGAATTTTATAATGTTGTGATTCTTGTTTGAAAGTGAAATTGTTTTATTTTTGATTTTGAAAGGGGTTCCGTCCATGTAAAGGGTTAAATTTACTATTTATATTCTTTATGATGTTTTCAAGCATGTTTCATGGAATGTAAATGTAGTTTTCAATGTGTTTTTAATTTTTTTTGGAATTTTTGAAATTAATGTAGGTTGTTTATTGAAAATAGTTCTTTCTTAATAGTGATTTTTGAAATCAGTTATTTCCATGGAATGTTTGGAATTAATTTGTTAATTTGGTGATATGTGTAACATGTGAAAATGAATTACAGACCAACATAATACCCAGTGTCGTGGTGGGATGACTAGTTCTCGTATGTTTGTGATTTGAACGCGTCTTGTCCCAGTTTTTCATAGACGAATTGAAGATTACAACATTAACTAAACTATAATGATTATTATAGTACACAAGATCATTGTGGTGTCCCCTCCTAGCGGATCATGGATGATAATGCTATTATTCATGGTTACTATACCATATTTCACCGATGTACAAGGTTCTAGTGTCCAACCTGAGATATATTACCTTATGGAATTACCTATAGTCCTCTCTTGAGACATATGAAATGTTGTAACATCCGTTGGTATATGGTGGACCTTGGATTAAATTTATCATAAAGAAATCTTATAATAATAAATTTTTTCCATTGAAACATTACCTATAATAGTGTTTTCAATAAAAGTGGTATACTAAAAATAGTTTTCCTTTAAAATTATTTTTTGGAAGTTATTCAATTAATCTTACAAAAGTGAACATGTTTAATGGGTTTTAGATGTTATTTCATGGAATCCTTATTTTTATGTGGAATCCTACTAGAATTTGGATCAAAACCTATATATAGATTTGGGTGTATGTAGACTTTGTTTGAAATATGAATGGTGTGTTGTATGGGTGGATCCTAGTTTCTAGAGTTCCTCTTGTGAAAGTTTTCAGGTGGTGGATTCAGGTTGATGTACCTCTCATTATACGAAGGTATTTGGGTTATTTTTTCATTTTCATTTCCTTGTTGTATCTTGGGTTCTGGTAAATGTTGTAAATTTTTTATCTAAATATTTCAATTGCTTGTTTGGTTATGATTATTCCGCCTCCTTATGTTTATTTTCATGAGTTTCCACGATTATAAGATCCGGTAAAATCATTCCCACTGTATTTGTTGATAATAGGGAACTAGTTTCAATATCATGGCATTGGTAATGATGCTATGGTCAAGCCATAGACTAGGATGGGTGTCAGGTTAAATGGTACCCTTGTCTAGTTTATGAAAAATTGTTAGCAGTGTAGGCTACCCTCTATTTGGGTCATATTATTCAGGGATGAGTCTCAATATACCAGATCTAGGATTTTGGGGACTTGATTTCTTGGTAGTGAGTAAGGTGTCTGGACAACACACCTCATGAAAAGACTGTAGATTCCATGGGACGTTAGGTTTCTTTTTGTTCATTTTGTTGTTGAGGGATGTTTGTTTTTTGGAAATGAAAATAGAGTGAGGATAATAGTCTTAGGAAGACCACATGGACTAGAATGCGATGTTGTTGCGGGGAAACTATCTTAGAATAATCTCTATGATGGTGGTGTGATTACCGTATGGCCTCCAACCATATACCCAAGTAAAACATTGACCCTAGATTACCCTTATGAGTCATTTTGTGTCTTCCTGGGGTTTAAAAATTGTTTGAGAATCCTTATTTTTGAACAATGAAAACATAATTTAAATTATAAACAATTTTATTTTTTGAAATGGGACTTATATTTTCAGAATCACTTTTAAAGAAGCATTAGAATAGTTGATTTTTTTTAAATCCTCTCTTTGTGAAAAATTTATGATTTTAATGAGATCGGGTTTTTATGATGAAAATTTTGGAGTTATTGAAATGTGTTATTTGTGGAGAAGAAATATTATTCTTAAAATGGTTGTAGAAATATTATTTTGAGTAAGGGGGAAATTTTTAAATCAAATAGGATTTGGTGGAATGAGTTTTGTTGTGTTACTGAATTTTTTTTGAAATGGGGTTAATTGGATTTTTAGATGGGATCCATGGGATATTCTTTTGAGAAAAGATGATATGATATGATGTGTCAGATTTCAATTTGATTTTTTACTATGTGGAGAGTGAACTTTTGGAATGTTTTATGAATTCTTTAATGATGAAGTGTTGGATGGATATTTTTCTTCAAGAGGTGGAAGACTGTTTTTTTGGCCTTGGATAATTCTATATGTGAACACAGGAATAGAATATGTGTGGAAAGGTGGATGTGTTCTGATTTAGGAATGAGAATATGTTTTTTTGAGACTACATAGAACACCATTGGTGAATGAGAAACCCATAAATATCGTTTTATTTTCAATGGTTCTTCTAAGAAAAAATTTGTTGTTTTGATAACAAATAGTCATGCGCTGTGTCTTTATATTATTTGGAAATGTTTTCTATGAGGTGTTTTGAATATGGGAACTCTTCATTCTTCAATGGTGTTTCATGTTGGATGTATTTCAATGATTTAGTTTCGAGAAGATGTTTGGTTCATTATTTTAAAAAAATGTATTGGGAAGCTCTTCACTCGGTCCCTAGGTGTTTGATATTTGTTTATGGTGGGTTTTTTCAGATGAATTAGTTTGATCTGATTCTTTATTTACTGGCATCATAGTGAATTCCATGAACAATGTTTTTAGGTACATTTTGGAGCATCTTTGGGTGGATTAACATTATATTACCTTCATGTTTATCAACCCATGGAGCTCCTTCTCAATTTCAATAAGTTTAATCATCCTATCATTTGTGATCACACTGCTCCTCAAAATGTGGATGGGTGGATTTGGAAAGTTGAAGGATACTCAAGCTTCCATTAGATTTCTAAGTCACTGAAGGTGATGTTTTCCACATTGTGCTTAAAATTTCTGTATAGAATTGGTGAGGTGAAATTCCAGTAAAGGAAATTATCCCAATTTTATAGGTGCAGGATTAAATCATAAAATGTTTTTGTATTTTTCATTGGATTCACCTATGTGAGGGAGAATTTTGTGCCCTCGGTATGGAAAATCTGGATATAAGAATCCACTATGTCAAATTATAGAAATCATGTTTTGTTCTAGGTTTGTTTTCAATTAACTTCCCTTATAATTATTCTTGGGTTTTAATGGTCATGTCTAGTGATATTGGGTTCCAAATGATAGAGTTTTATTGTGACTCTTTCAATAACTTCTGTTTTAATAGAAACACGTTTAGCATTGGGAAATCCAAAATTTCTTCATCTAGATGGAGGATTGTTTTATGCATGTATTTATTCTATTGTTCTTCATTCGAGGTAAAAATGGGATGATTCATGTGAATTTAAAAACTCCTTATCTTGGTGAAAGTGTCATGTTGGATAAAATTGAGACTCATGGGGTGTTGGGATCCTTTGGTTCTCCTAGACTAATGTGTCGTCACACATAATTCCATGGAGGGTGTTCTGACAAAAAAATTTCAACTATTGGGTATGATCCATGAGATTCATCATCCATGAGGGATCCATCCCTAGGACCTAGCGTGATGGTCAGAGTCAGTTAGAAACCTTGAGGGTTATGAAGGACCTTAGCATTCCTTTTCCCCTAGTGCCATAATGGGGACAATTTGAGTTCCCTATGGTAGTTTCTTTATTGTGACCCTAACGATTTGAGAATTCTACATTTATTGTAAGAATTTGTGGTCATCAAATTTTCATGGGATTCTAGTGGTCGATCATTTTGATGTCAATCCTTGATCATTTTCTCTTGTGCTGTTGGTCTTGTGAAATGGTTTTTAGTTATAACTTCACTAATATGTGGGTGCTTCCCTCATAGAGTTTTCTTCCCCTTGAAGAAAGGTTTGTTTGCTCATTTTTTTTGTTTGTGTGAGAATTTTCTATATTGGCCCATTTTTTCTCATATAGATATGTTCTAGTTGGTTGAGTTTGTTTGTTCTAGGCATGGGGAGACCCACCGCGAGTCTTTTTTGGAATTCCTTCTCGAAGAAATCTATGATAGCTTGTTCATAATGGTGGAGAGTTCATTCTAGCCTATTGGTCATCTGTTTCAATTTCTAGTGCTATCTTGGGAATGAGTAGCCTAATTTGGGGATATCTAAGTATGAGTTCCTCCCTTGAGTAAATGGTGGGATTGGAGTTCACCTAGACTTTTTTTGAATCATGGTAGTAAAAATGTTTCTCAAGAGGTGGTTTGAGTTATTATATAGTTTTGAGTAAATGGTGTGAGTTGTTTTGTGAATGAATAAAGTGATATTGGATTTATGGTTTTGATTAGGCGATATTGAGAATTCAACTTCATTTTATTGATCAAAATAAGGTGTTTTAGCTTTTCAGGGCAGAAGGTGTATGATTAAGAGACCATTTTGGCCCCACAAATTAAAACTTGTAAATTATGTTTTCTATTAATGGTGTTCTATTTCCATATAATTTGATGTTTTTTTGGAATATCCTTGATATATGGAGTATCTATTTTTATTTTCAGATCATTCCATGTTGTTGATTCCCTGGAGCACAAAGAGTTATGCTGTGGATAATTGGCACACCTGAGTCTTTTTTTATTTTTTGGATCAGGATCATATATGAATACCTGTTTTCTCTTGAAAAACTAGTTTGAGGTGTCTAAATATTTGATGCAATCCTTCCATTTTTATTGTTATTTCTTTTCATCAAAGGTTCCCTTTGATTTTTAAGATTGAAATTGGATATTTGTGTTATACAGCTTAAGGCGCATGGTTGGCACATAGTTAGTAAAAAGTATGCACCCTAACCCAGGTAACCATGTTGTTGGTTGGATTTTTTTTGGAAAAATATACCACATGGATTGTGTGTGTCTAGTCAGGTTGTGTGGTCTAACCATGTGAAACGTACCTCTTATAATGAGAGGGGGGCATGGTCTCCACATGGTTTGACAAACTGTTCAAGATAACTATGCACCTATCTAGGTCAACAAAAATTACAAAATATTGATTGTTTTCTATTGGTATATAACTATAATTCTTCTTTTGAATGACATGCATGGGGTTTTCTTCCATGGGATCCTTCTCCAATATCTCATAGGATTCTTGGTCACTTCTCCTTGGGTGAATTCAACCTCAATTCATTAATGAATTTTTAACTAATTGGTTCTTCATCTTGTTCTTCCCTCTTTTCTAGGTTTTATTCTTTTCCCCTAGGGGTTTCGTATCGATAGCAGGTTGGGCGGTCTCTTTTGGGTTGAATCTTAATTATTAGGGTTCGCTCATTATTTTTTTGGTTGTATAATTCCTTTCTAGGTTCATGTGGTGGTACGGTTATAGTTTCATACCAATTTTGGGAAGTTTCTACACTTGATGTAGGTGGTTCCATGCTTTAACATCTTTAGATGATTTGATGTGATTTCATGGTTCATTTTTACATGCTCTATGATTTATGTATGTGGAGAGACTTATTTTTTGGATGTATTTGGAAATATTATTTCACGGAAAAGGATCTTATAACGTAGGATGGTTATTTTTGTGTGTGTTACTTATAGTGTTGTTTGGTGGAAGTGGTTCATGGGTTTTTTGAAAGCTAAAAATGAGGTTTTTAATGGAATATAAAGTGAAAATTTATTTATAAGTGGGTTTTTATAAAAATAAAGTGATTGTAAGGGAATGGTAGCTTTTTTATCTTTATATTATTAACTTGACATGCTAATTGTATGATGATTTGAAGCATGTTTTAAAGTCAAATTGATTTTTTTATTTTGATAGGGGTTTTACCAAACGAAATTGTTAAATATACTTTGTTTCTTCCTTGTGTTCTTGTAAAATGGGTTTAATTTTATTTTAATTTAGTTTGAAAATTTATTTTATATATTTCTTGGGTGTGTAAATTGAATGTAGGTTTTTTATAGAAAATGGTCATTTCCACGTATTGATTTTTGAAATATTTGAATACCTCGGAATGCTAGGAACTTATTTGTGAAAGAGGTGATATGTGTAACATGCAAACGTGAATTATAGTACAAGGGAATATCTTGTAACAATGTGGTCTTACTAGTTCTAGGATGCTAGTGATTGGGAAGGGGCTTTCTTCAGTTTCACTAAGCTAGATTGACGATTACAACACTAGCTAAACTAAAATGATGATTGCAGACCACAAGGCTATTGGGGTGTCCCTCCTAGAGTATTTTACATTAGATATTCCTTAGTCACTGTTATCAACCCACATTTCACTAAGGTATGAGGTTCTAGTGTCCCACTCAATCTATATTCCCTTAAGGAATTACCCATGATACCCTCTTGAGACTTAGGAAATTATGAACTATCTTTCATTATATGTTGGACCTTCAGTGCATTTTCTCTTAAATAATGTTTATAGTAATAAATGTTTCATTTTATATATTATCTATAAAATAATTTACATAATAGTGTTGTGATAAAAATGGGTTTCCATTAAACTTCTTTCTTGTAAATGTTTCAAATGCTTTTACATAAATGAACATGCTAAATTTCCTCTAATGTTATAGCATAGAATCCTTCTTTTTGGGTGGAATACAAATAGATTATTAATCACACCTTGCATACACCTTTGGTTGTCTTTAGACTTTTTTTATGACTCATGTAAATGGAAGGTGTATTGTATGGGTGGATATAAGTTTTCAGAGTTCTTCTTATGTAGGTTTGGTGGTGGTGGCCTGAGTGTGATGTCCCTCTCTTCATATGGATGTCTATTGGTTAATTTTTCATTTTCCTTTCCTTGATGTATATTGTGTTTTGGTTAATGTTGTAAATGATGAATATAATTTCTTTTCATTCATTGGTTATGATTATAAGCCTTGGGATGTTTATTTTCATGAGTTGTTCAAGATTATAAGAACGGGTAAAATTGATCATATAGATTTTTGTAGATACTCGAGCACTAGTTTCCATACAATGGGGATCTAGAACACCCCTCGATCCATGCCACATACTGGTTCATGTGTCATGTTAAATGGAACCCCCATCCTAGTTCATGACATGTATGAAAGAAAATTATATAAAAAGATTAATGGGATGGGTGTTGTACCATTCCTACATTATAACCCTTCTTGATTTTATTGGTACAAGATGTGGATGAACCAAAACATGGTATATACCTTCCCCTTCCTACGGGATGTGTCATTGGTCTTTAATGTAGTAACGACCCAAAATTTTGAATAAATTTTGTTTCTTAACATTGTGTGTTATTTTATTTTATACTCAAAAAAACTTTTTCATTTAATAAAATAAGTATAATTAAAATACGATTGTTGGGTTTCGACTGTTATATGAAAGTTGGTCAATAAGACCGTGGGAAACTAAATGTTATGATTATTGTCTATAAATAAATGGGATCTTGACTAATTAATATATAAAGAAGATTCAATGGCCCCATTCAGTAGTCTAGGGCCGATCGAATCCCATCTAACAGTACTCAGGAAGGAGGTAGCACCTTTGGGCTTTGCTCTGGACCAAACCCATGCCGAATTTCATCGTGTGAAGCTGGAACGGAATCGCCTTCGCAAGAATTTCAAGATGATAGAAATTTCTACTCGGGAAATGTTGGCTGAGCCAGCCCAATATTCTATCACACTAGCACACCTTACTCTTAAGTCATATGCTGGTGTTATAAGGTTCTATGTAATTAGATCATAACTGCATTGTGTAATCCTTTGATATAAATAAAAACTCTGATACCTTCTTATCATGAAGTTTGTGAATTTTCAAATATCCGGATAAATATATTATGCATATTATTGATGAATTTTAGAAAAATTACATTTTAAAAATATTTATGTGAACTTTAAATAATTAATAATATGTAATGACTTTCAAAAAATGGTCTTCTACAGTTATGTTTAGTAAGAAATTTAGCGTCTAATTAGATCAACTTAATTTTTGATGAACAATATTTTATCAATAGTGATTTTACTCTTAGGATTAGTAATATGTCCAAATGGATTAGTAATCTCACTTAAATATTGTATTAATATAATTTAGGCACCTTGATTAAGTAATTTGATTCAACAAAATAGATAAATAACTGTTTCTGAAATTATTGGTTAAGTATTAGTATTTTTGGGTGAATAGTGTTTTTATTTAAAAATTAAATTAAAATTATTTAAAAAATTATTTTCATAAAATGATGCTAATTTATGAAATTCGAGGATCGATATTTGGTTAAGGTGAATTTTTGGGATTTTTCTGAAACAGGTCAATTTTCGGTGAATAGTGAATTTTCGGTTTAGAGTTTCTGTGTTTAATGACATCATTGAGGACGTAATAATTATGTAATAATTCTGGTAGAATTATGAATAGTATAAATGGTAGGAGGTTTCCAAAGTGGCCAATACCATGGGAAAATACCATGGGCAAGCCCATGGTTTTGCCAATACCACCAAAGAGGTGTCCCTTGGCCATTAATGTCGTGTCCCCTCACATCCCCTATAAATACCAAGCCTTTCCCTCATTCCATTCCATTCCAAAATCCTCCTCAACTAATTATGGTATCATTACCTCCCATGGAGTCCTCCCAAGGTTCTCTGAAGTCTCCCAAGGTCCCAAACCTCAAGATTTGAAAGTTACTCTTCAAGGTAAGGGATCCTACCTCTCTCTTTCTTTTCATGTATTCTCCTTTATGTCATTTATTTTAAGATACATGTAATTTTGTTGGGGATGTTATTTTATATTCATCCTAATGTCCTTTTCATGTTCATATGATGATAAAACTCCCCTTTCTCTCATCAATTCATTTTACGAATGTTCAAGTGGCGTCGTTAAGCTGCTGAATGTTTGTAAGGGATTCTTTCACCTTCTCATTTTCAAGTTCTATTTTCATGTCTAGTCTTTCAAGTTCTTTTTAATTATTTTTTGGTATAATCTCTATATAAATCATACATTTATTTAATGTTCATATTATTATATACCCTATTTGATATCATCAATTCATTTTTTGAAGTTTTAAGTGACGTCGTTAGGCTGCCAAATTTCCGTAAGAGAAATCTTATTTTTGTCTTCGTTCCATGTTTTTCATTTCATATGGTATTTCATTCAAATTTCATTACCATGTTCTTATATACTTTATATTATATCCCTATATTGTTTTATGAATAATTTATGAGTGGTTGACCCATGCCCCCTCTCTTTTCAATGTTTTCTAAAACCGTGCAACATAGCCGTTATGCTGCCGAATTTCAATCTCAAAATGTGTCTCTCTTTTTCTGAAATTATTTTATTTTATTAAGTCAATACTCAAAAAATATTTATTCTATAGGGGTATTAAAATATATATCAAACTGATCTATTTTATATTCTGATATTTACATACATGAGTACCGCCACACTTTTCTGTGGGTTTAAAGTGACATAAAGATCACGTCTTCAAAGAAGTTTTTAAAATGCCATTACTATGAAATGATACCCATTTATTTTATGCTATATGGGTTATTTATGAAATGTTTGATAATGATATATGTGGCTCACATGATAATAAAGACAAATTAAGGGTGCGCTCTGATAGCGCTCCAATGCATTGGGTAATTGTAACAGCCCGAGATTTTATGAAAAATGTTCTTTTTAATTTTATTAATGTCTTGTGTTGTACGCTACACCAAAAGGAGCTTCCACAACACGCATCCTTGACTTGCCTTGCATTACACGCAATCACAACCTTCCTCGATAGCGTGTGTAGTACGCAATACTGAGTTTCACGAAACAACGATATGCTATTAAAATATTATTAAAACTAGCCGTTATGAATGGTAATAACCACTTTTTAAATTTTAGAAAATTTAGCTCTCAAAATGGACTTCATTTTTGGACTCGGAGTATCGAATTTAGCTTAAGGTGAAATTTTGGTACTTTTCGGATAACTTTCATATTCTGATGAATAGTGAAAATTAATAAATTATAATTAAAAACAACTTTTTTAATCGAAATAATTAATAGTGAAAATTTATTAATTTGAGTGGTTTTAAAGTATATTTAGAATATATTTTTACAATTTAATACAATTTTGGTCATTGGTTGTAATTTCACATTTAAACCAGACATAATCAAGTGTCAATCTTTTGATAGATATTGTTTCTTAAAAACACGCTATTTGTTTTAACAACGGGATTTAATTATAAAATTAATTAATGAAACTTCTATGTTATGAATTTGGTAAAATAGACTTCATTTTTGAATTTGGAATATGAAATATAGCTTAGGATGAAATTTTGGCATTGTTCTGAAAAACATCAATTTTTGATGAATAGTGAAACTACTAAGTGGTAGTTAAAAAACTGATTTTTTCATAAAACTTAATTTTACCGCTTCTGTGAAGGGAATTTCAAAAATCCGAGAGACACGGTTGATGTCAGTAAGTAAAATGTGGTTCAATGAGATGAAAATAATTTTTGGTGAATAGTAACTTTTTACTTTTATTTACCACAGTTAAAAGTAAATAGGGTAATTAAGGGTAAGAATGATATTAATATTACCCTAACACATGTCCTAATTCTATTGGATAAGTGTATCTCGACCAAAAACAACCTTAAGTGTAAAATATTATCATTTAGGACCACTTGGATTAGATTAGGACATTTATTATTATTTAATTCAAAGAAGAGTTAAAAGAGTTAAAATCAAAGTATATTTACTAAAACATTTTTAATATAGGGTTATACATAAGATAAATTCGATTGTAAATATGCATTAGAAATCTAAAACGATTTCATACATAATGGTATTTTATTTGTAATTTTTAGAAATCAAATAAGTTAATTTATTTATGACACAAAGATGATGCAGTAATTATCTTATTTATGAAATATTGACATAATTGATGTTATAAACACCAAAATAAATGTAATTTGAGACTTTTTATGAATTAAACTAATTTTCTAGGTTACTATGATATATTAGTGTTGGTTTAATCAACTTGGTTCGAACATATAATTCTGTTATGACTTTCACAAAAATCATATATCAAATAGTGTCAAAATTGACACAAAATAGTTTTTAAATCAAATATTATATTATTAATTGTTATTTTATTCCTAAAAATCTAAGGTTCGGCCAAATGACTTAGATAAATATATATATATTAATAATAAACAATTTGGGGTTCGTTTGTCCTGTTATAGTAAGTGTATTAACCATATAGTGAAAGAAAACAAAAATACAAGGTAAAAGTTAAATTATTTAACTTAGAGTTAAATCTAATTGATAAGGTAAAAATAATACCCTAAACTTGTCTAAATCCTATTGGTTGATATTATTTCTACCCATCCCCACTTTAGATTAGAAATAAGACCATTTGGAACCATTATAAACTGATTTTGACTTCAATATAAAATAATATTTTGAGATATTCCTAAGGTGCCCCTCTCCTCCCTTATAAAAGGGCTCCTCCTCCCCCTCCTCCTCACACCAATTTGAGCACTCAAGCTCGGCCAACCCCTGCCATTTTCTCCTCTCCACTTCCCTAGAATAATCCTAGATGTCCGGGTCTTCTTCAAAGACCAATATTAGTTCCCTAAGTGGAGGATTCAAAGAGGCGTTCCAAAGAAGAGGTAATATCCATTACCGATCTTTTCAATATCTTTTTTCTTCAACTTATTCTTCTTTAGTTGTTTCATGATAAAGTAATAACATCAGTATTACTTACATACTGATATGTCATTATAAATATGAAACAACCCTAATTCACCTTCTATCCATCCTACAGAAAAATGAAATCACCGCGCGTGCGTACGTACGGAATACCGTCTCCACGCTGTGGTGTAATCTATTTTCCACCACCACCTTACAAGGATGGGTATAATGGTGTAATGAGAAACTATTTATGATTATTATAAAGTAATATTGATACTGAAATAATATATATATACTCCAATACAATTCCACGATCATAGGAATGATATCATCACTCGTGCGTACGTACGGAATACCGTCTCCACGATGTGATGTGACTCGTTCTACATGATCATCATTAAATAGTAATTATATAAATGAATTGAATGAATAAATATGATATATGTTACACTAATAACATTCTGTATATAAGTTATCTATAACCTTAAAAGAATAATAAGAATTTATTCGGCAAAACACGCATAAGAACAAAAGGCAATAAAGACCCGAGTAACAAGTAACAATGAAATATTACTAACAAGAAGCTAAGAATACGACCATATATGATATCATATCAATATGTATGATTCTGTAATAAGTCAATAATATTATTTAAACCATTATACAGGAGCTTCAGACACGTACAAAGCAAATCGGACCTAAGGTAAGGGAAATATCACAATCTCATTTTTATCCGAGATTGTTTATACTTTAGTATTTACTGGGGTGTATTTTATCATCCACATCCATATTTCCTCAATATGTAATATTATTTCCATCCACCTAAAATTGTTTAAATCCAATTGTACCCTTCTGTGAGTTTTTAGTAAAAGATATGAAAGGAATCTTTTGTCGTTTTTCGTACGAGGTACTTTTTTTGACTTTTCCGACAAAAGTACGAGAAGAATGTTTTTTTAACTTATATGACATGAATGGATTTTTAAAAAATTATTTCCAAGAAGCTTCCTTTACATGTTTTAAAGTTTATTTTTAATTAACTTCTTTTAGTTTTAAATTTTAAGACATGTTAGGAAAGGAAAATGTTTTTTAAGTATAAAGGATATTTTCCTCAAGAATGGATTTCAAGTGTTTTATCAAAATTATTTTCCATATAAGATAATAAAGGGTTCTGTTTCTATCCCTATTATTACATGGATTTGATTATGTTGTGATGGAAATATTTAATGAATTCCTTTATCTTATATGAATTGTTTTATGATGTCATGTTGTTTAAGAATCCCATTTTTATTACATGGGTTATGCAATGATGTATGATTTATGATTTTGTGGCACACATAAGAATGGTATCATTATGAGATGGGTGGGACCTATATATCCCTCCAATGCATTGGGTAAAGATTTTATATCTCATGAGATAGACATGTCTGGAATGGTAGGTTACACCAGTTCAGTGAAATAGGACTGAAACGAGGGTCACTCGATTCAGAAATGGACTTTGTCCACTAAGATAGTCTTGGTAATGAGTCTTGACTAACAAGAAATGATTCTCTATGATTATGTGTGTATGCCACAAAGTTTAATGTTTTATGTTATGATTATTGTGAATACATTTCACTGCCATGAGTTATCCCAGGTTATGAAATTATGATCTCTTTTACAGGTTAATATTTCCAAAAGTTATGTTCTTATGTATATGATGTGATTTATATTTCTTTTGTTTACCCTTACTGAGCATTTGATCTCACCCTTTTATGTTTTCTTTTCCCCAGGATATAAAGAAAGGTTTTAGGTAAAAAAATGGAAGATCTTTAAGGGAGATATTGAAGATCTTTCACCAGGATTAGAAGATTATATTCCGAGTTTCCAAAGACACTAAACTATTACGGTCCTTGTGTGTGTGTTTTTGTAATGTACTAAGTATTCCGCAAATGTAATGTAATGTCCATGTACGTCAAGCTTCGAGTCTTTACAGTTGGTATCAAAGGAAAGGTTTAGTCAACCTTTGGAATCTAGGATGTGAGAACGTTAGTGAGATCCCTAGAGATATTTCTAAGGTATGTCTAGGGATGTCCCTAAGGATAAGTATACATATAGAATATAGTCCTATAACTACGGTAACGATCTTAGAATTTAACCTAAGATGTTAGATATTGAGGGTACTCCCCCTTTACTATGTTGTTTTCTCTAGCATGATTTTTGCCTCTCAACGAATTTGTTTTGTGTTTTAGTTAATGGAGAGAACCAGACAGAATTTGGTTAACATTGAATCCAATGGAAAAATTGGTGACTATAAGAAACAAAATTATGTAATGCCTAGAGAGAAAGATATTGTGATTATGCTGAATCAGTCATTGCGATATATGATTAATAAGGTGAAATTTAGTGGTATACCTAATTCATCAAAGAAGAGGAAGATAGACTATTATGCATGTTCGCATGTTGAGAAGCATAAAGAAAGGAAGATTGAGATTTCTAAAGAAGGGATGAAGAACCTTGAAGAATACCTCAAATGGAGGGACCGATGTTATTTGGGTGGAGATAAGGGTCATAGAGTGACAGACTGTTATGGAGTTCAATGTATTATTTTTGGAGAACATGAGCATTACCCAACTCAATGCCCTGACCTAAAAAGTTATTTCTAAATCATGGAAGGACTTATTCCAGGACAATAATTGAAGAGGATGGATTGAAGTGTTTATGTATTAGTATTCAAAAATAATGTTGTTGAGGTACTTTTATTGTTTATTATAATATTTTTGTATTATTGTGGTTTTCAATAATTTTAAGGTACCAGTAACCATGAAAAGTGATTCAAATATTTTGGAAAGTAGATGATATGCGCATAATGAAGGGATAAGGAGAAAATTAAATGTTTGACAGTATTCATGAGCTCATGATTGATATAAGGACTAAGTGATATCATGGTTTGAGTATATAGAATTTTGAGGATCTTGGTATATGGAAAGTGTTAAATTTTAACTGCATTCATGTTTTCACTAAGGTATTCAAGAGAATACATGATTAAAGACTTTGAATGATTGGAATGTGACCAACAAAACATATCTTATGATATATGGGGATCGACGATGGTGTTAAATCTATGGTAATCGTTTTCACTATGTTATGAGAGTGGACTGCAGTATTATGGATAAGCCTAAAGATTGGAATGGATTATGTTGGACATAAGTTAGTATTGTTTAAGGATATAAGTTTTCTCGATATTATTGATGGGATGTTATAGTAATATAGTTTTAGAAAAAGGACAACCTGCAGGATGGGCGACATCCCATCGCGTCGGACAAGGCTGTGGAAATTGAACCCACAACCGAAGTGTGACTGGCCTTTATCGCCTACCACTGGCCTACAGGAAGTCCCTGTTTAGTAGAAACTAGTTTTATTATATTAAGCTGTATGACATATGATGTGTAAGTCCATTTTAGGAACCATATATGATTAATCTCACTATAGATCGACTTATGTATATAATTTTTGCTAACCATTTGTTTGAGACAGATGGAATGACCTGTCATTCTATCACATGATCTGCTAACACTTCACGAATAACAAATTCAACTTCATTTATTTAAGAGATGAAGTGGAAATTGTTAAAGGCACAAACAATAGTGAGATTGTACCAAAATAAAGTAAGTATTTATTCTAATTCAAATTCTTTAACTTTAGGGAAACGATCTTGAAAACCAAAAATGTTGTCCTAGTGATCTTATATCTCATGAATCAGATGGTACCTTAGATCATCACAAATTTATGGCTTTGTGATTTCTGGATTTTCCATAGCCATGTTCTCTACCACTCTCCATCAGAACATGATGGTTAGATTTCTCTTCCATATCTATATTTTCACCTATGTGGAAACCCAGTGATTAGTTTATTTGGGAAACCGTTACGTTTCATACTTTTGTTTTTAAAGATTGGTTTTGATATTCCTTTTTACGATGTGGGTTTCTATTAAAGAAACTTTCTAATAGTAAGCCATTTATAACCCCGACGAATTTCGAGGGAGAAATTCATTTTAAGGGGGGTAGAATGTAACAGCCCGAGATTTTATGAAAAATGTTATTTTTAATTTTATTAATGTCTTGTGTTGTACGCTACACCAAAAGGATCTTTCACAACACGCATCCTTGACTTTCCTTGCATTACACGCAATCGCAACCTTCCTCGATAGCGTGTGTAGTACGCAATACTGAGTTTCACGAAACAACGATATGCTATTAAAATATTATTAAAACTAGCCGTTATGAATGGTAATAACCATTTTTTAAATTATAGAAAATTTATCTCTCAAAAAGGACTTCATTTTTGGACTCGGAGTATCGCATTTAGCCTAAGGTGAAATTTTGGTACTTTTCGGATAACTTTCATATTCTGAGGAATAGTGAAAATTACTAAATTATAATTAAAAACAACTTTTTTAATCTAAATAATTAATATTGATAAATTATTAATTTGAGTGGTTTTAAAGAATATTTAGAATATATTTTTACAATTTAATACAATGTTGGTCATTGGTTGTAATTTCACATTTAAACCAGACATAATCAAGTGTCAATCTTTTGATAGATAATGTTTCTTAAAAACACGCTATTTGTTTTAACAGCGGGATTTAATTATAAAATTAATTAATTCAACTTCTATGTTATGAATTTGGTAAAATAGACTTCATTTTTGAATTCGGAATATGAAATATAGCTTAGGATGAAATTTTGGCATTGTTCTGGAAAACATCAATTTTTGATGAATAGTGAAACTACTAAGTTGTAGTTAAAAAACATAATTTTTCATAAAACTTAATTTTACCGCTTCTGTGAATGGAATTTCAAAAATCCGAGAGACACGGTTGATGTCAGTAAGTAAAATGTTGTTCAATGAGATGAAAATAATTTTTGGTGAATAGTAACTTTTTACTTTTATTTACCACAGTTAAAAGTAAATAGGGTAATTAAGGGTAAGAATGATATTAATATTATCCTAAAACATGTTCTAATTCTATTGGATAAGTTTATCTCGACCAAAAACAACCTTAAGTGTAAAATATTATCATTTAGGCCCACTTGGATTAGATTAGGACATTTATTATTATTTAATTCAAAGAAGAGTTAAAAGAGTTAAAATCAAAGTATATTTACTAAAACATTTTTAATATAGGGTTTTGCATAATATAAATTCGATTTTAAATATTCATTAGAAAGCTAAAACGATTTCCTACATAATGGTATTTTATTTGTAATTTTTAGACATCAAATAATTTAATTTATTTATGACACAATGATGATGCAGTAATTATCTTATTTATGAAATATTGACATAATTGATGTTATAAACACCAAAATAAATGTAATTTCAGACTTTTTATTAATTCCACTAATTTTCTAGGTTACTATGATATATTAGTGTTGGTTTAATCAACTTGGTTTGAACATATAATTCTGTTATGACTTTCAAAAAAATCATATATCAAATAGTGTCAAAATTGACACAAAATAGTTTTTAAATCAAATATTATATTATTAATTGTTATTTTATTCCTAAAAATATAAGGTTCGGCCAAATGACGTAGATAAATATATATATATTAATAATAAACAATTTGGGTTTCGTTTGGCCTGTTATTGTAAGTGTATTAACCATATAGTGAAAGAAAACAAAAATACACGGTAAATGTTAAATTATTTAACTTAGAGTTAAATCTAATTGATAAGGTTAAAATAATACTCTAAACTTGTCTAAATCCTATTGGTTGAAATGATTTCGACCCATCCCCACTTTAGCTTCGAAATAAGACCCTTTGGAACCATTATAAACCTATTTTGACTTTAATATAAAATAATATTTTGAGATATTCCTAAGGTGCCCCTCTCCTCCCTTATAAAATGGAACCTCCTCCCCCTCCTCCTCACACCAATTTGATCACTCAAGCTCAGCCAAACCCTTCCATTTTCTCCTCTCCACTTCCCTAGAATAATCCTAGAGGTCATGGTCTTCTTCAAAGACCAATATTAGTTCCCTAAGTGGAGGATTCAAAGAGGCATTCCAAAGAAGAGGTAATATCCATTACCGATCTTTTCAATTTCTTTCTTCTTCAACTTCTTCTTCTTTAGTTGTTTCATGATAAAGTAATAACATCAGTATTAATTACATACTGATATGTTATTATAAATATGAAACAACCCTAATTCACCTTCTATCCATCCTACGGAAAAATGAAATCACCGCGCGTGCGTACGTACGGAATACCGTCTCCACGCCGTGGTGTAATCTATTTTCCACCACCACCTTACAAAGATGGGTATAATGGTGTAATGAGTAACTATTTATGATTATTATAAAGTAATATTGATACTGAAATAATATATATATACTCTAATACAATTCCACGATCATAGGAACGATATCATCACTCGTGCGTACGTACGGAATACCGTCTCCACGATTTGATGCGACTCGTTCTACATGATCATCATTACATAGTAATTATATAAATGAATTGAATGAATAAATATGATATATGTTACACTAATAACATTATTTATATAAGTTATCTATAACCTTAAAAAAAGAATAAGAATTTATTCGGCAAAACACGCATAAGAACAAAAGGCAATAAAGACCCGAGTAACAAGTAACAATGAAATATTACTAACAAGAAGCTAAGAATACGGACATATATGATATCATATCAATATGTATGATTCTGTAATAAGTCAATAACATTATTTAAACCATTATACAGGAGATTCGGACACGTACAAAGCAAATCGGACCTAAGGTAAGGGAAATATCACAATCTCATTTTTATCAGAGATTGTTTATACTTTAGTATTTACTGGGGTGTATTTTATCATCCACATCCATATTTCCTCAATATGTAATATTATTTCTATCCACATACAATTTTTTAAATCCAATTGTACCCTTCGGTGAGTTTTTAGTAAAATATATGAAAGGAATCTTTTGTCGTTTTTCGTACGAGGTACTTTTTTTGACTTTTCCGACAAAAGTACGAGAAGAATGTTTTTTTTAACTTATATGACATGAATGGATTTTTAAAAAATTATTTCCAAGAAGCTTCCTTTACATGTTTTAAAGTTTATTTTTAATTAAATTCTTTTAGTTTTAAATTTTAAGACATTTTAAGAAAGGAAAATGTTTTTGAAGTAGAAAGGATATTTTCCTCAAGAATGGATTTCAAGTGTTTTATCAAAATTATCTTCCATCTAAGATAATAAAGGGTTATGTTTCTATCCCTATTATTACATGGATTTTATTATGTTGTGATGGAAATATTTTTATGAATTACTTTATCTGATATGAATTGTTTTATGATGTCATGTTGTTTAAGAATCCCATTTTTATTACATGGGTTATGCAATGATGTATGATTTATGATTTTGTGGCACACATAAGAATGGTATCATTATGAGATGGGTGGGACCTATATATCCCTCCAATGCATTGGGTAAAGATTTTATATCTCATGAGATAGACATGGCTGGAATGGTAGGTTATACCAGTTCAGTGAAACATGACTGAAACGAGGGTCACTCGATTCAGAAATGGACTTTGTCCACTAAGATAGTCTTGGCAATGAGTCTTGACTAACAAGAAATGATTCTCTATGATTATGTTTGTATGACACAAAGTTTAATGTTTTATGTTATGATTATTGTGAATACATTTCACTGCCATGAGTTATCCCAGGTTATGAAATTATGATCTCTTTTGCAGGTTAAGATTTCCAAAAGTTATGTTCTTATGTATATGATGTGATTTATATTTCTTTTGTTTACCCTTACTGAGCATTTGAGCTCACCCTTTTATGTTTTCTTTTCCCCAGGATATAAAGAAAGGTTTTAGGTAAAAAAAAGGGAAGATCTTTATGGGAGATATTGAAGATCTTTCACCAGGATTAGAAGATTATATTCTGAGTTTCCAAAGACACTAAACTATTACGGTCCTTGTGTGTGTGTTTTTGTAATGTACTAAGTATTCCGCAAATGTAATGTAATGTCCATGTACGTCAAGCTTCGGGTCTTTACAGTAATTATGTAATCTCTGGGGATTACAATTTTAACGATACCTTGGTGAATAACCTTGGTAATTTTTTTAATGACACCTTGAGGATGGACCGTGGTGAAACTGAAATGATTGTCTATGTTAAATGTTGTAGCCACATCTTCTAGTTATGAAACAATTTATTTTTATTATTATATGCCTCATGATCTATTTCTCATTCCTTAAAGTTATTTATCATGACTTTATTGGTTTATCTCAAGTTCACATGTAAACTGTTTCTCTTGTTTCCCTTACTGGGCCTTTTGCTCACCCTTTCCTTTAATTTATGCTCCCAGGTTATGAGATGTTGTAATATGATCATATAAAAATCAAAACCCAAGTGATCCTGATTAATTAATATAAAAAATTATTCAATGGCCCCATCCAGTAGTCTCGGGCCAATCAAAGCCCATCTAATAGAAATCGGTAAGGAGGTAGCACCTTTGGAATTTTCTCTGGACCAAACCCAAGCCGAACATCATCATGTGAAGTTGGAACGGAATCAACTTCATGAGAAGTTCAAGCTTATAGAAATCACTACTCGGGTAATGTTGGTCGAGTCGCCCCAAGATTCTATCACCCTAGCACACCTTACTCTTAGGTCATATGCTAGTGTAATAAGGGGCAATGTAACGAGATTGTAACAGCATTGTGTAATCCTTTGATTTAAATAAAAATTGTGATTTCTTCTTATCATGAAGTTTGTGAATTTTCAAATGTCCAGATAAATATTGTACACATATTATGGATGAATTTTAGAAAAAATAAATTTTGAAAATATTTATGTAAACTTTAAATAATTAATAATGTGTAATGATTTTCAAAAAATGGTCTTCTACAGTTATTTTTAGTACGAAATTTAGAGTCTAATAAGATCAACTTAATTTTTGATGAATAGTAATTTATGAATAGTGATTTTATGCTTAAAATTATTAATGTGACAAAATGAATTAGTAATCTCACTTAAAGAAAGTATTAATATAATTTAGGCACGTTGATTAAGTAATGTGATTCAATAAAATAGGTAAATAACTGTTTCAGAAATTATAAGTCAAGTATTAGTTTTTTTCAAGTGAATAGTGTTTTTTATTTAAAAATTAAATTAAAATATTTAGAAAATTATTTTCATAAAATGGAGCTCATTTTTTAAATCAGATCATTGATATTTGGTTCAGGTGAATTTTTGGGATTTTTCTGAAAAAGTAGAATTTTCGGTGAATAGTGAATTTTTAGTTTAGAGTTTTGGGTGTTTAATGACATCATTAATGATGTAATAATTATGTAATAATTATGGTAGACTTATAAATAGTAATATAACTAATTAGGTGTCCCAAGTGTCCAATACCATGGGAAAATACTATGGGAAAGCCCATGGTTTTTCCAATACCACCAATGAGGTGTCCCTTGGCCATTAATGCCTTGTCCCCTCACTTCCCCTATAAATACCAATAATTTCCCTTATTCCTTTCCATTTAAAAATCCTCATCCACGAAGTTATGGTCTCATTACCTCTCAAGGAGTCCTCCCAAGGTGCCTTCAAGCCTCCCAAGGTCCCAAACTTCAAGATTTCAAAGTTACTCTACAAGATAATGGATCATACCTCTCTATTTCTTTTCTTGTATTCTCCTTTATGTCATTTATTTTAACCTCCATGTTATTATGTTGGGGATGTTCTTTTATATTCATAACACTATCCTTTTCGTGTTCAAATGATGATAAAACCCCTCTTTATCTTATAAATTCATTTTAAGAATGTTTAAGTGACGTCGTTAGGATGCCGAATTTTCATAAGAGAAATCTTATTTTTGTCTTCCTTCCATGTTTTTCATTTCATATGGTATGTAATTAAAATTTCATTACCATGTTATTATATACTTTATATTCTATCCCTCTAATGTTTTATGGATCATTCATGAGTGGGTCACCCATGTCCCCTCTCTTTTCAAGGTTTTCTAAAACCCTGCAACATAGTCATTATGCTGCCGAATTTTCGTCTCAAAATGTCTCTCTCTTTTTCTGAAATTATTTTATTTTATTAAGTGAATACTCAAAAAAATATTTATTCTATAAGGGTATTCACATATATATATATATATATATATAAGATCTATTTTAAATTCTGTTATTTTCATACATGAGACCCGCCTCACTTTTCCGTGGGTTTAAAGTGACATAAAGATCACATCTTGAAAGCAGTTTTTAAAATGTTATGACTATGAAATGAAACACATTTCTTTTATGATATATGGTTTATTTATGAAATTTTTGATGATGATATATGTGGATCACATGATAATAAATAAAAATTAATGGTGTTCCCAGATAGTGCTCCAATTCATTGGGTAATGATGTAATCTCTAGGGATTAAAATTTTAACGATACCTTGGTGAATAACCTTGGTAATTTTTTTTAATGACGCCTTGGGGATGGACCATGGTGAAACCGAAATTATTGTCTAAGTTAAATGTTGTAGCCACATCTTCAAGTTATGAAACATGTTATTTTTATTATGATATGCCTCATGATCTATTTCTCATTCCTTAAAGTTACTTATCATGAATTTATTGATGTATCTCAAGTTTACATGTAAAATGTTTCTCTTGTTTCCCTTACTGGGCCTTTTTCTCACCCTTTCCTTTAAGGTATGCTCCCAGGTTATGAGATGCTATAATGAACATAGGAAGAACAATGAAGAATCCATTCAAGTGTTTAGAAGAATATTTTTGTTTTTTTCATGAATTATGTTCCCGATTTCCAAGACACTAGACTTTAAAGATCCTCTGTTTGTAAAATGTAATGAAAAGTTATGTTTTAAAAAGGCGGGATTCCATAGTTGATATCAAAGGATATTTTAGTTATTTATGGAAATTAGGATATGAAATCTTTAGGAAGAACCCTATAGAAAAGTTCAAATATAGAAAATCATCATAGTATTTTTGTGAGTATTGAGTAAAATGGTTTATCAAGATAATACATCCCTGTCTGGATACGAGCAGGTAGAGGTGGATCTGGCATAGATGTACATAGGGGTAAAACCTAAAAACACCACTTTGATCTAGACTCAAACAGAAACTGGTACACAACAACTGGCCTTACTGCAATCTTGGTTACAACACTCTCGAGGGATATGTTTAGTTAATCGCAAGCTTTTTATGAATCATTATAATGGAATTATAGAAAAAATTTAATTTTCAAAGCTTGAATTTTTACGACATAAAATCATTTTAAGTTAAAATATTCATAAATGAAATAAGTATCTCATGAAGGATTTATTCTTTTTAGAAAATGGCCCCATCATCTAGAAATACATTGACGTATTTCCTAAGGACTTACCCGGACCTCCCCAGAAAGAGAGGTAGAGTTCTCCATTGTACTCATACCTGGATTTCATCTGATGTCATATACCCCCTATAGGAAGGAAATGTGAAGCTAGAGTAATTAAAGAAACAACTCCAAGATATTTTAGAGAATGGGTTTATCCCACCATGTGTGTCTCCTTGGGGAGCACCAGTTCTCTTTGTAAAGAAGAAGGATTGATCGATGAAGCTATGCATTGATTATAGAGAACTGAATGGGATCATAGTGAAGAACAAATACGCTCTTCCAAGAATTGATGACTTATTTGACCAACTTCATAGGACTCAATTATTCTCTAAGATTGATCTTTCTTCTAGTTATCATCAATTGAGGGTGAAGAATGATGATATCCCAAAACCTTCCATCCAATGAATATATAGGCATTATGAGTTTTTTGGTTTTGCCCTTCAGATTGACTAATGCACCTGCTATTTTTATGGATCAAGAAAAAGTTGATTTTGGAAACTTATTTTTTATCTAATGGATATCCTCTGTAAAGGAAAATTATTTAGTGATTAAATGATAATGGTTATTTTGAATGATGTTTTCTCTTTTGTAGTACTATATTCCTAAGGGAAATAAAATACTACATGATTTAAATTGAGGGGGAATGGTTGAATTTTTTCAAGAAGTTATGTAATTATTGTAGACATATGGTGATTTGGGTTATTTCTAGAAAATGAAGAACCTAGCATAGAGAATATGTGAATAGGTTAATTACACTTTAGTGTGATACATTAATAGTAGTCAATGCTATTTGGAGATAAATGTTAAGATTTATTGGGGAAGACTATGTTATTAAATCCTTCTGAGTTTTGGGTTCCAATATTTTTTTGGATTATCTGTTGATTTTTAAGGATGGTTGGGTATTTAAGGGTCTTTTTGGAAATTTGGGTACTTTTTGTTGAAATTTGGAGATTAATAGTCATATTTATTTTTATAAAGGATTGTCCTTTTTCTGGATTATATGATATCGTAATAATATTTTTAGTTTTTGTTGATTAGTAAAGTTAAGGGAAAAATATAGTTATTCATTTGTGGATTATGTGATTCTCTAGAAGATTATTCTTGTGCTTTTGATGAGCCCAAGTCTTTTTGAATTTGGTGAAAAGATTAGTCTTGGTGGAAACTTGTTAAGGGATGAAACTCCACCTTAAGGTATGTATATTTCCTTGTGTTTTTATTCTATGTAGTAAATGAATTCCTCAAAATTATGAAAAGGAACTTAAAACAAAAAAGTTGTTGGTTTACATTTCCTACTCAGTAATCAAAGATCGTTTAACATATATTATGTTTTTGATCTACTTGTGGTTAATTTTCTCCTAATAATGTTTTCTATCACTCTCCACCAGAACTTGATCCTTTGCTTTCTCTTCCATAACCTTGTTTTCCTACATGGAATCCAAGTATGGGTTAATTAAGGTGACCTTTGTACTTTCCTTTCTTTCTTTTAATGTAATAGTTTTATTGACTCTTTTACGTTGTGGGACATTAAACAAAATTTCCAAGCCCAATTTTAAAATTTCGAGGATGCAATTTTTTAATGGGGAATATTGTAACAACCCAAAATTTTGAATAAATTTTGTTTCCTAAATTTGTGTGTTATTTTATTTTATACTCAACAAAACTTATTCATTTAATAAAATAAGTATAATTAAAATAATACTATTGGGTTTCGACTGTTATATAACTGTTGGTCAATAAGACGTGGGAAACTAAATGTTATGATTATTGTTTATAAATAAAAGTGGTCTTGATTAATTAATATAGAAAGAAGATTCAATGACCCCATCCAGAATTCTCGGGCAGATCGAAGCCCATCTAATGGATCTTGGGAAGGAGATAGAACCTTTGGGATTTACTCCTGACCAAACCCAAGCCGAACTTCATCGGGTGAAGCTGGAACGGAATCGCCATCACGAGAAATTGAAGCTGATAGAAATCACTATTCGGGAAATTTTGGCCGAGCCACCCCATGATTCTATCACCATAGCACACCTTAATCTTCGGTCCTATGATTGGGTTATAAGGGGCTATGTAACAAGATCATAATTGCATTGTGTAATCCATTGATTTAAATAAAAATTGTGATTTCTTCTTATCCTGACATTTGTGAATTTTCAAATGTCCGAATAAATATAGTATGCATATTATAGATGAATTTTAGAAAAAGGAAATTTTAAAAATATTTATGTAAACTTTAAATAACTAATAATGTTTAATTATTTTCAAAAAATGGTATTCTAATGTTATGTTCAGTAAGAAATTTAGTGTCTAATAAGATCAACTTAATTTTTGATGAATCATAATTTATGAATAGTGATTTTACGCTTAGGATTAGTAATGTGAACAAATGGATTAGTAATCTCAATTAAATAAAGTATTAATATAATTTAGGCACCTTTATTAAGTAATGGGATTCAATAAAATAGGTAAATAACTGTTTCAGAAATTATTAGTTAAGTATTAGTTTTTTTCGAGTGAATAGTGTTTTTTATTTAAAAATTAAATTAAAAATATTTAGAAAATTATATTCATCAAATGGAGCTCATTATTGAAATTAGAGTATTGATATTTGGTTAGGGTGAATTTTTGGGATTTTTCTAAAAAAGTTTAATTTTTAGTGAATAGTGAATTTTCAGTTTAGAGTTTCGGGTGTTTAATGACATCATTAAGGATGTAATAACTATGTAATAATTCTTCTCGACTTATTAATAGTAATATATGGTTTTAGGTTCCCCAATTGGCTAATACCATAGGGAAATACCATGGGCAAGCTCATGGTTTTTCCAATACCACCAATGAGGTGTCCCTTGGGCATTAATGCCTTGTCCCCTCACTTCCCCTATAAATACAAAGCCTTTCCCTCATTAATTTCCATTCCAGAATCCTCATCAACGAAGTTCTGGTCTACATACACCCCAAGGAGTTATCCCAAGGTCCTCTCTAGACTCCCAAGGTCCCAAACATCAATATTTCGAAGTTACTCTTCAAGGTAAGGGATCCCACCTCTCTCTTTCTTTTCATGTATTCTCCTTTATGTCATTTATTTTAAGCTCCATGTTCTTATGTTGGGGATGTTCTTTTATATTAATCATTCTGTAATTGTCATGTTAATATGATTATATAACCCCTCTTTCTCTCATTAATTCATTTTAGGAATGTTTAAGTGGCACCGTTAAGCTGCAGAATTTTTGTAAGGGATTCTTTCACCTTCTCATTTTCAAGTTCTATTTTCGAGTCAAGTCTTTCAAGTTCCATTTTATTGTGTTTGGGAAGGATCTATATATCCATCATACTGTTCTTTTATGTTAATATTATGAGAGATCCTATTTTATCTCATCAATTCATTTTTTTATGTTTTAAGTGACGCCGTTAGGCTGCCGAATTTTCATAAGAGAAATCTTATTTTTGTCTTCCTTCCATGATTTTCATTTCATATGGTATGTCTTTCAAATTTCATTACCATGTTCTTATATCCTTTATATTTTTTCCCTAAACTATTTTATGGATCATTTATGAGGGTTTGACCCATTTCCCCTCTCTTTTCAATGTTTCTTAAAACCCTGCAACATAGCTGTTATGCTGCCGAATTTTCATCTCAAAATGTCTCTCTCTTTTTTCTTAAATTATTTTATTTTATTAAGTTAATACTAAAAAAATCTATATTCTGTTTGTGTATTCACATATATATCAAAATGATCTATTTTAAATTCTGGTATTTACATACCAGAGACCCGCCTCACTTTTCTGTGGGTTTAAAGTGACATAAAGATCGCATCTTTAAAGCAGTTTTTAAAATGTTATGACTATGAAATGAAACCCATTTATTTTATACTATATGGGTTGTTTAAGAAATTTTTGATGATGATATATTTGGCTCACATGATAATAAATAAAAATTAATGGTTCTCCCTGATAGCGCTCCAATGCATTGGGTAATGATGTAATCTCCAGGGATTACAATTTTAATGATATCTTGGTGAATAACCATGTTAATTTTTTTAATGAGACCTTGGGGATGGACCTTGGTGAAACTGAAATGATTTTATAAGTTAAATGTTGTAACCACATCTTCAGGTTATGAATCGGGTTATTTTTATTATGATATTCCTCATTATCTATTTCTCATGCCTTAAAGTTATTTATCATGACTTTATTTATGTATCTCAAGTTCACATGTAAAATGTTTCTCTTATTTCCCTTACTGGGCATTTTTATCACCCTTTACTTTAATGTATACTCACAGGTTATGAGAAACTATAATGAACTTAGGATGAACAATAAAGAATCCTTTCAAGTGTTTAGAAGAATGTTTTTGTTTCTTTCATGTATTATGTTCCTGATTTCCAAGACACTAGACTTTAAAGATCCTCTATTTGAAAAATGTATGAAACGTTATGTCTTTAAAAGGTGGGATGCCATAAATGTAGTATAAATATATATGCCCACTGTATCATTCTTATGAATAAATATTGGAATCATCTCAGATCGTGGGAAATCTTAGAAGAATGTAATGTGGGTATGGTATTTCCTTGTATTGGAAATTATGTGTTATATTCTTTAATTATCTAATTAATTACATGTTTTTATTACTATCAGTTGAGTGATGAATAGTGGAATAACTATTTTATCATTTATGTCTATGAATGAGTAGACATCTTCAAGACACACTACGTTATTCACTATATTGTAATGGAACATTGGTGGTTCCCTGATGTGTATTATATGCTCAAGTTGTATAGACAATGTAGTGTACATGAAAATTAACTATCTAAATTTGAGGTATCAGGAGTATTAGGTTAGTTATGGGATAATAAATAAAAATTTTGGTATCTACTATGAGTTCATGAATTTAGACCCCATGTGGTATTAGAGCTATAGGATTAGTTTATTCGGAGTATCTTCTGAAACAGCTCTTATTCTTCATTAGTTTCGATATTTTTTATGTATTAGGGCCTTTTTTGACCTTGAATTTAGTTTCTTCACTGTTTTTATATATTAGAATTCCACTTTTATTATTATTTTCATTTATGTAGTCTAATCACTAATTTTATTGAGTTCATAAATTTTCATATAGGTTTTACATTTCATTTATAAATGTCTAACATAGGGATGATTTATGATGATAAGCTTATGGATACAAGTTGTGACTTATTAAACTACCCAATTTTTGTAAATAATTATCACAATATTAAACTCGGACCCATAGTGCCAGTCCCCAGTCTATGGGGACCAGGAAAAGTTCCTAATCCAGTATATACCTGGTCCTATTACCATATGAGTATTACTGTTAGGGAAGATAAAAATTGGTATTATAGTTATGTCAGGTTTATTTAAATTTTTTATTTTCTAATATAATATATAGTTCAATCATGTCATTAGATACAACACATACACAGACCCAATCAACCTATTTATGGTGAATTCTCATACTACAAGGTGATTTATGGATAGTGATACAACCCTATAGGATTCAGTGATTTTTTAATTTTAATATATAAAATAGTATGTCATGAAACTATATATATGTATAATGCATGATAGAGATCCAAATCCATAATGGAATCATGTTTTATATTGTTTAGTTCCATGGTAGGAAATGTGAATCTTGTTTATATTAGGATTAATATATTCATAAGGAGTTAATTGGTTTAATAACATCTAGAAAAGTAAACAAAATTTTCCTTCATCACTTATTTGGTGTTATCTAATTAGTTAAGTTTACTCACATATACACCTATGTTTAGATCAATGATTTTATCGATATTAAATAATGTATTGTGGAATTTTAAGTCATTTAGATTATCAACATGTTACTTGGTTTTTATGTATGATATCTAATGACCATATTATAAATTCATCTTTTTAATATTTGATTGATAATTTATTTTTAAACTTCATCAGATAATAAGTTCTGTATTTCTAATTTTAATAAATTTTTTATATAAATTCAATACCAATTATTGACCATCTTCCTTAGGTGGTGTTTATTTAAAAAAATCTATCATTTGATGCACACGATTTTCCTACTTAGAATACAATATATATTTTTTTCATTTTTTCATTTACAAATTTTGATAATTTATGTACCAAATTATGTAATTTATTTCTTGATTAAAAAGTTCTTATAGTATCCTTGACTAAATTGTCTTTTGAAACATATTGTATGTTTTATATTAAAAGCATTACATTGTAAAATAGTATCATATTTGTAATGTGATATTATAATTTTCTAAAATATAATTTTTACAAAATTTACATATGGTTTCTATGTACAAGTTTTATGTAAATGGTTTTACGATTTTTAATTGTTTGAAAATGTTTTACTAGATAATGATTAATAACTGTAGTGTTATTCTAACATGAAATTTATATAAGGAAATTGTTATTATTATTTAATTATTTTTTAAATTAAATATCTTTTATAATATGAAATTGAGAAGAAATCCTAAAATTTTATTTTTGAGGTGATAATATTTTCAAAAATTTAGTGTTTATTATAAATGGAGTAATCTATGATTTTGAAATGAGAAATTGAAAACTATAAAAAAAACGTTTTCATGGGAAAAAATCTCAATTTAAATGTAGTGGAATGACTATCATGACCCCTTAACTTTGAAGATATTGTAATAAAGTAATAGAGATAATGACCCTTAAGTGCCACCTCTAGTATGACCCATGTAGGAGACTAGCACCAAGGGAATAAAAACACATAAATGAGAGGAATTACATTGTATATAAAAATTAGACCAGGAGATAGGATAAATCACCCAAAAGAAGATCAATTACATAATATAAAAAGGAAATAAAAACCATTCCACAATGCATATATAAATAAAAAATATAGAGATAAACTTCTCTAATGTAAATACCCTAATTTAAAGTCAAACTAGTGACACAACAACTATTAAAAGTTATGAGCAATAAATGTCCAACATGGTACACAATGTCCTCTGAGAAAATTAAAAATATCTTTTATATATATAGGTTGATCATACAATTATACTAAGTATGAAGACCAAATTTTCTCATCATAGTATAAAATAATCATACTGATGCACCTATGAGAAAATAGGAGAACCAATATCACCTAAAAAGGTCAACTAACCATTCACATCCTCACTATGGAATGATCACCAAATACATCATCCAAGTATAATAACATGATAATTATCATAACATTAATAAATATACCCACACCACTTTTTAATTGATTTCCCACACTCAGACTCCAAATTCATACATCTTGGTGCTCACATCACTTATGTATATGACATATTTCCACCACACAGTACGATCACATCACATCTCTCCGAAACACATCTACACCAACACATATCAGCACCCCACTTCAATATCATATCACATATTGGCTGATGATACAAAGTCCAACACATCTCACTTCCTCACAATAAAATCACATCACATCATGCTCAAAGACACTAGGGACGACACAATTAATTGATAAACAGAGTGTTGGGTATCATAAATATGCACGACCCCACCATAAGATTCCACATAGCACATCCATGTCACATCACACCCGCAGACACCTTCTCCATCACATAGTGCATTATCTAACCACCGACCATCATAGAATGTGCAAATCTACTCACCTTGAAGAGAGAGAAGGAATGAGTGGATATACATCCATCCATAATCACCACCAAGATGATTGAAAAATAACCCCAATGTGTGTGTATATATATATATGTATATATGAGGGTGTTAATACATGGATATAGATGTGGGTGGGGTGTATATAGAGAATCAAAAGGAATATGAAAAGTAAATATAAATATATACATATCCACAGACACGAAAATCCTCTTGGTTCGCAACGGGAACTAGAGAACTCAAAATTTCACCGCTTTTACTGCAACCACTATATTAATAAAACCACATAAAAATCAAAAGGCACAAGACCCTTTCCAAATAACATTTAAATAAAAGCCAATTATTAATAATAATTTATTCGTTAACCATTTCTATCTGATTACCAAAACCAACCTAAGACTTTTCCATCATTATTAGCTAGTTATTCCATCCCAACTGAGGCATCTAGAATGACTCAATCATTCTCTTATAATCATTCATGAAACACAACCAGAAAACACTACCCCATTGCACAACATCATACCAAACATACATCACCTCATTCTACATAGAAAACACACATCACCACCCCAAAGCATGACCTCATATATTAGACACCTCACCCCATATCTCATTGTAACCACAAATCACGTCCCCCATCAAAACCTCATATCATCAGCACATCTCCCCATACCACATCACAAAAAAAACATCAGTACCCCACAACATGAACTCATACCATCTACACATCACCTCCCCATAACAAAACCTCATAAAAACCATACATCACACCATAATTCCACAAATCACATCCCAACCATATCATATCCATAAAACATTTACAAAATTTTGTAATGGGTCCTTTAATCAATTTAAACTATTTATTTTAGGCGAACTATCACATAATCCATAAATCAATGGTAAATAATATTATTCTATAAACATAATTGGTTATCAAATTTACATTTTTGTGATACCTAACAATAACAAAAAACATTTTCCCGTAAAACATATCAAACTAGGACTTGTAAAGGCTCTGGTAAAACATGATTTCCAGTAATATAGAAATCCCATCAATTAATAATATCATGATAACCAAATAACGTGTTAAAAAATGATAATCAAACCTATTTCCCCTTAAAATTCAATTATAATTTTACTTATATTTATTAGAATATTCCATACAATCCCCAATATATAAAAAATAGTAAACCTTTCTTTTATGATACAAAAAAATGAGAAATGGGAGATTCCCTATATCAAGTGGAGCTTTACTGACTCTTTACAGACCATAGGGTCAAGAAGAAATACTCGGAACCACAAATTCAAGGGGAACCAATCGATTAACCTACACCACACCCAATTTTTATTAAAACACATCTCAAATCTCCCCCAAAAGAGAAGCCATGATTTTATTGTGGATCCATCGAAAGAAGAATGGAAGTAACATCACTATGAAGATAAGAGAACACAACACCAATAGATAATGACCAACCACCAAAACCAATATAATAATGAAAGTGAAAATGTTCTAGATGATCTTATAAAGTATCCAAGTATTTCCAATGAAATTAGATGATGAAAATGGAAAATGGGGTAAAAATTCACCCGACCAAAAGATATTAAAACATGGAAAATTCCACCTTCACATTGTGAATTATATTCACAACATGAAATCCATGGGGTCCCAAAAATTAAAATTTATGAATCTGGTATAATGAATTAAACCAACATATATTCAGATTCTTGTGAAAATTTTGTATCCTAGGATCATGTTAAATACACGTCATGAAATAAACATTAAAAATGTGAATCTGTTTCACAAATTCCTCTACCTCCACACACATCCTATGAAACTAGCTGCCATCATAGTCTATGAACCCCCAACCCATGATGGGAATCCAGTTCAGGTTACAAACAATCATCAACAGTACTCATGTAGCTCTAACCTATACCGAACTGTCTAGTTGTTTTTCCAAACACTGCAACCAATAAAACATTTAATGTAATAGGTCAGGAAGGCATGGGATGTTATGTAAAGAGTAGTAAAATTCAAGGGAAATTTTTTCTTAATTCTCTTTGGGATTTTACAAGAACGCAGTTTTTGATGGCACCTGATTCTGAGACCCGGTGTGGCCGAAATCATTTTCTGAAGTTTAGCTCGGGTACGTTCAATGAACGAACGAGTGGGTTTTTCTAACTTTTAAACTAGTGCTCGGAATCAAATTCTGAGGGCACCGATGGAATCATAGCACCGGTAATTTCTTAGAAACACCTTCTTTGGAGTTGAGTTTGCTCAGGTGTGGTTTTTAATTTTTGGGGCTAAGTTAAGAAATAAAATAAAAGTGCTGCAACCGGTTTTTATTTTATTTTGCTTATGTTAAGTGGATGATGTGGGGCCCACAATATCCTACCCACATGGTAGGATATTTGTGAGGTGGGCCCCACACGAGCCCGACTATTTCTTTTCTTCTAATTAACGCACCCACACCCCCTTTTTAATGAAGTCAACTCGTGCATTTAATCTGGATATTGAACACCTCATTAATTGGGCAGTTTTAAACTCCTCGATTAATTGTTCGTTTCGTTTCTTTTTGAAATTCAAACGTTGTCTTGTGCGTTTATAAAATAAGACAACTTTTATTTTTTTTCTGTTGGAACTTGTTGAGTGGAGAGGATTTGGAGAAAAGCCTTCTTCTTCGACGAAGAACGCGAAGAACACGCCGACCTCCGATGAAGAACGCCAAACCCTCAGAGATCGACTACGCGACACCGTGTACCGCAACGCCAGCGACGCTTCTTCCATGACGCTTCTTCTGTAATGTTCCTTCTCTATGACGTGATGATCCTCCCTCTGCGACGACTTCTTCCACGATAGTTATTTCCGTGACGAATCCTCACTCATCGAATTCGAAGAGGTAGGGATTTATTTTAATTGTTTTTTGTGTTGCCTTTCATCTAATTTATTGGAGCCGTCTATTACCTCAATAACAGGAGGGGGTCGAACCGCATGAACACAACCGAACCTCCTCTCCCTTTTGGTTGTTTGATATTTTTTCGGCACGAGCAAGGCAACGCGGTGCCAAAGCACCGCGTGGGAATTGTTAAGTAAGGGCGGAGAAGCGTAGCGCCATCGTGCCACGCCGTTGAAGATGAACCAAAGATGCGGCGTCGTCGCACCGCGCCATTGAAGAAGAAACCGCGACGCGGCGCCGTTGCGCCGCGCCAGTGAACCACAAAAGTACCGCGGCCGGAGTGGGGCCGCGGCTGAGGGGAACAGCGCCGTCGCGCAGCGCCTGATGGACGAAGGTCGCGGCTGGTTCCGAGCCACGGCGGAGCAGGGGAACCGGTGGCCGGTTCCGGGCCGCCGGCATCAGAGCAAGGGGAATGGCCCTTTCCGGTCCAATAGAGGAAGCAGCCGGTAGGCCGATGCGGGTCGGCTGGTCATGGGAAACCGTCGGGGGTTGTAACCCCCGGCTGGCCAATAGGAGCAGACCCCCCCCCCCCCCCGCATGGGGGCCATGGTTTCTCCACGCGGGGGCAGCGGGCGCCCCGCCCTTTTTGCTCGGCCGTAACGGCCGAGTCGGCCACCTGGCCACCCGGCCAGCGCCCAAGCGAGCTGGAACTGGACCTGGTTCGGGTCGAACCGGCACGGGTCGAACCGATTTTGGCCGACCCTAGGGGTATCGGGCCGGGTCGGTCCACGCCCGAACCCCCTAATACCGAACCTCTTTCAGTCTGTTGCCCATAACGTGAACTACGAGCCTCCGATTGACACACTATCAGTTGTGTAGAGATCCTTGGATCAAGAAGGTCGTTTTGGTATATTACACTCAGGGTTTCGGAGATCTTTGGGTTCGGCCGGGTTGGTTCGTAAACGAAACCAACCGGGCCCTCTGAGCGGAAATGCTTATAACATAAGCTCCGGATGTCCGATTGACGTTCCATCGACTTTGTTGGATTCATCTAAGTGAGACGAACCTTTTTGCTTACTCTGCTCGAGGTTTGGACGCATTTGGAGTATGGTCGAGTTGCTTTTGACTTAAAATCCAACTGGGCCCCTGGGACGAAAAAGCCAATAACTCTCAGACCGGGCGTCCGATTGACGCGCTATCTGTGACGTTGAGTTCTTATTGACGATACAGAACTTTTGGATACACCAAATCCGAACTATGTGTCAGTTGATGTATCATCCCTTCAGCTCATGGAGCGGACCCTCCCGAACGAGCTTGCTGTGTGCGGGAACCCTAGAGCTGGCTACGACTGCGACGATGATGACGACTATGCAGAAATCCTCCGTGGATTCGACGGTGATGACTACAGTACTCAGCGATCTCACGTGGATCTGTGTCACCGATCTTATGTGGGTCCGTGCTCAGCGGTCCTGTGTGGGCCAGCACCTACAGATCCTGTGTGGGTCCAATCCTGTGTGGGTCATTACTGGGGTTAGTTACCTATCGAACCTTTGTGGGTCATTGTGGGGGTTAGATACCTATCGATCCTTTGTGGGTCATTGAAGGGGTTAGTTACCTATCGATCATGTGTGGGTTAGATCCTTTGTGGTTCATTTCGGGGGTTAGTACCTATCGATCCCTTGTGGGTCCGACGACTTAGATGAATCAGTGGCAATATCTAATCATCTCCATCGTCATACGAAGTAGTATACCTGTGTGATCTGAATCTTCTTTTGCTTTCCTATATGGATTGTGTTGTGCTATCCTGTGTGGATTACATTATGCTTTCTTGTGTATATTTGGTTGTGTTTTCCTGTGTGAACTGGGATGTACTTGAGGTCAGATGTTGGAGCTGATCGAGAATTGGTAACTTATGTATATATATATGGGCATATACCTAAGTAGTGTTGGATGTTACTTCGTGATTGTATCTTTCATTTGTGGATTATCATTTATGGATTCTGAGAGACCTTCGGGGGTCTCGGGGTCCCTACTGAGTATCCTATACTCATCCTTGCATGGGCTATGCCTACACTACATTGTGTTGGTTGCAGACGACGGACAGCGCTGATCGCGGTTGAGGCTTGCGGAGCAGGTCGGTACCCAGAGGTGGACCACTGGGTGGGACATACACGGAGCGGATGGAATGGACCCGAGGAGCTGTGGAGGCTATCTGTATCCACCATTCAGGTGGGAATTCTAGTGGACAACTCGAGGCTGCGGCTTTACTTTCAGTTGTTGTTTTTCCTTTCCAGTTGTACTTTACTTTCAGTTTGGGTTTGTATTCTGGCCCACTTACTTTTCCGCACATACTGTTGTACCCAATTTTTACCTAGTGTTTACTTATGTTTGTTTGATATGTGGTGTTTGTTTAATTTGAAAAGGCAATTCCTTCCCTTTTTACCGTGAATTACGCCTTGGTGCTAGTTGTCAGCCCCTGGCCTATGGAAGGCGGGCTTGGGGTAGTCGCGGCACGGGCCTCGAGGACGGGTCGTGACAAATTGGTATGAGGGGAGTTCGGTTCTACCACAGAACTCAGGACTCTGATCTTTTTCTATGTGAAACAATAGTGTTAATTGTATTGAGTGTGGTTATCAGTACAGGGAGTCCAGTGTTGGTGCGGCGGCCGACGTATCTGTACACCAGGACTCTGACTTCTCATTTCCGACTTAATGCATGAAAACATTGATTACATGTGTGTTTCATGTTTTCATTGTGATTACTTTATGTTAGCCCACTAGGTATACTGTTTGACCATGGCACACCTATTTCCTTTCAGGATGGCCCCATGAAGGCCACCCGCTAGGGTTCCGAGAGTTGTACGTGACGACAGCCCACCGAGCGACGAGGCCTCGGTACAGGGCCCTTTGACAGCAGAGGCACCAGCGATACCTCTACCTGCCGAGCCACTGATGCTACCAGCCCCAACCACTGACGATGCACGTTGCCTTAGTGCACTGCATGAGTTTCAGCGCCTGCGTCCACCCAGGTTCAGCGGGGAGACGAACCCCCAGGCAGCCGAGGATTGGCGGGAGGCAGTTGTACGGGTTTTCAGGTTAGTGAGGACACCAGCAGACCTCATGATGATCCTCGCAGTGAGCCTACTTCAAGTGGCAGCAGGCAGATGGTGGAGCTTGATGCTTCTGGTGCACGATGAGGCATCTCTCCTCTGGACGAACTTTGATAGCCTCTTCCGCTCGGAGTTCATCCCAGCCACCCTCCATGCGGTACGCATCCAGGAGCTTATACAACTACGGTAGGGCAGCTTGAATGTCGCCCAGTACTCGACAAGATTTACCGATCTCTCGCGCTACTAAAAAGACATGGTACGAGACCCATTCTTTCGGGCCCGGAACATTGAGCAGGGATTGAGGAAGAAGATCAGGGCATCGCTGATCTCCCTCAGCATTCCGACATAGGCAGGGGCACTGGAGCGAGCCCTTCTGATCGAGAGCTTTCTTGCTGAGTCTACATCAGCAGTGAGACCTACCGTAGGGCGGCACGTAGTAGAGTCTTCTGCTGCAGGCAGTCGACGGATGACTCATGGGTCCAGGCAGACCAGACCCTCAGGTAGATGACCTCAGGACACTGGCTCAGTGATGCGGGGAACACAACGTATAGCTAGTCTTTCGAGAGGCAGACAGTGCTACGCATGCGGCGGGTAGGGCCACATGGCTCGTGGCTGCCCGACCCTCCATACCGAGCAGTATCAGACAGTTGAGGGGACACCCAGGTAGAGTCAGAGGGTCGACCTTGGTGGTCGAAAGGGAGCTGGTGGATGAGGCAGAGGAGTTGGCCGAGCAGCAGGTGGTGGGCGACGCTTTGAGGCTCTACCACCACCACAACCAGGAGGTCCACCCCGACCATAGGGAGCTGGCGGGTCGAGACAACCACAACTTCATGCAACAGAGTCCTACGACCACAACACACCCGATATGATTCGAGGTAATATCTGTGTCTATTCCACACTTGCTGCAGTTCTTATAGACACAGGAGCAAGACATTCTTTCATAGCCGCTGCCCTTGTTTGGAGCTCGGAGATTTCGATGGAGCCATTGGCTCGATCCTTACGGCTAGAGACTCCTACAGGAGTAGACTCGATGATTACGCACTGGTGCCGGCAGTGTGAGCTTACCCTAGGAGGCGAGAGTTTTGGCTGGGATCTTCTTGTAGTGGCGTCGAGGCCTTACGAAGTCATCTTTGTCATGGATTGGTTATCTACAGTCCATGCTTAGATTGACTATATTAGGTGCAAGCTGTGATGTGTATGCACCGACGGGAGCAGGTTCACCTTCACCAGTGAGAAGGGACCCTTCGCAGCACAGGATGGACTCCTGCAGAGGATCGGAAAGCCCACCACTCATCAGTTGTCTAGCCTCATCCTAGGAGCAGTTGACGTGCGGAGTCCTAGTTTTCCTACAGTGGTGGATCAGTATGCAGACGTTTTCCCCGATGACGTTCCTGGACTACCTCCTCGCAGAGAGGTAGACATTTATATTGACCTGTATCACGGGACAGCCCCGATATCCACTCTAGCATATCAGATGGCCCCTGATGAGCTTCGAGAGCTACGGGTACAGTTGGAGGACTTGTAGGGCAAGGGATTCATCCGACCTAGTGTTTCACCCTGGCCTTCCCCGATATTGTTCGCCAAGAAGGCGGATGGGAGCTTGCGACTTTGTGTCGACTATCATCACCTGAACCATGTGATGGTGAGGAACAAGTATCCTCTTCCAATGATTTACGACCTCTTTGATCAGCTCAAGGGATCACGGTGGTTCTCAAAGATAGACCTCAGGTCAGGCTATCATCAGCTCAGAGTTCGGGATGAGGACGTGCAGAAGACGACCTTCAGATGTTGGTATGGCCACTATGAGTTCTTGGTTATGAAATTTGGCATAACCAATGCTCTAGTAGTGTTCATGGGCCTCATGAACAGGATCTTTCAGCCATACCTCGATCGATTTGACGTAGTCTTCATTGATGACATTTTGATTTACTCGACGACTAAGGAGGAGCACGCCTACCACTTGCGGGTTGTACTGGACACACTCCGAGAGCACCAGCTTTATGGTAAGCTCTCTAAGTGTCATTTATGGATACACAAGGTCCACTTCTTGGGACACGTCATCTCTGAGGCGGGAATTGTGGTGGATCCTGTGAAGATCGAGGCAGTGCTAGCTTGGGAGCCACCCAGGAGCGCGACGGAGGTGTGGAGTTTTCTGGGACTAGATGGGTACTACCGAAGATTTGTGCCGGACGTCTCTAGAGTTTAGGCACCACTCTCATCCTTGACGAAGAAGGGGAAATCCTTTGTGTGGTCAGACATTTGTCAGCTGAGCTTCTAGGAGCTGAGACAGCGATTGACCAGCGCACCTATCTTGAGGCTACCAGAGGAGGGAGTTGGGTAGGTAGTTTACTATGATGCATCAGGGACCGGACTCATATGTTTCCTGATTTAGGAGCAGGCCGTGATCGCCTATGGATCACATTAGTTGAGGCAGCATGAGAAGAACTATGCTACCCATGACCTGGAGTTAGCAGTAGTGGTCTACGCTCTGAAGATGTGGCGACATTATCTGATGGGCGAGCACTTTACAGTCTATTCTGACCACCAGAGTCTCAGGTACACCTTCTCTCAGAAGGAACTAAACCTGAGATAGTGGTGATGGATCAAGTACCTCCAGGACTATGACTTTGAGATAGTATACACTCCTGGAAAGGGGAATCTGGTAGCTGATTCTCTCAGCAGGAGGACGGGCATTCAAATACTTGGGGAAGCGACAGAGCAGCTAGCCGCTTTGCAGATATCCTTCTTAGATAGAGATGGAGCAGCCATCTTTCAGTCACTCACAGTCACTCCTACACTAATGCAGTGGGTCAGAGAGGCACAACGTGGGGACGCTGACTGTGAGACACGGCGTGTGGAGATATCCTTAGGATGGGCACCTGATTGTTTCTATATAGGAGGAGAGCACGACGTACTTTTCAGAGGACGTACTTTGGTACCAGTTGCTTTATGGGAGGACGTCCTAAGATAGTTTCACAGTTCTTCTTTGGTGGTACATCCTGGAGTGGCGAAGATGTACCGGGATCTCAGATGACCGCACTGGTGGCCGGGCATGAAAAAGGTTGTGGAAGAGTTCGTTTCTCGATGCCTCATCTTCCAGTAGGTGAAGGCAGAGCACCAGGTACCAGCAGGCTTGGTACAGCCCTTGGAGGTCCCAAAGTAGAAATGGGACAGCATATCTATGGACTTCGTGACTGGACTTCCATGCACTTCTAGAGGTCACGACTCTATTTGGGTGATTGTCGACCGACTCACCATGTTGGCTCACTTCTTACCCATTAGAGAGCAGGGCTTAGTGGAGATCTTGGGACATATATACGTTCAGGAGATTGTATGGATTCATAGAGTGCCATCATCAATCGTCTCCGATCGTGATGCTCGCTTTACTTCCCGGCTTTGGAAGGGGTTGTAGGAGGCATTCAGGACGCAGCTACGTCTAAGTACCGCCTTTCACCCTCAGACAGATGGTCAGACGGAGAGGACCATTCAGACTCTCGAGGACATGCTCCGTGGATGTGTCCTCGACTTTGGTCACAGCTGGGAGCACCACCTACCCTTGGTGGAGTTCGCGTACAACAACAAATACCACCCCACCATTGGGATGGAACCATACATGGCGTTGTACGGCCAACCTTGCATATCACCGCTATACTGGACAGACCCTGGGGAGTCAGCACTTGTAGGACCGGAGACGGTCCAAGCCATGACAGAGAAGGTCCAGATCATCCAGGAGTGGATGAGGACAGCTCAGAGCCGACAGAAGTCTTATGCTGATAGGAGGCAGAGGCCACTGGAGTTCGAGGGTGGCGACTACGTCTTCTTGAGGGTCTCACCTCGGTGTGGATTACAGAGATTTGGCCGAGGCGGAAATTTTTCTCCACGCTTCATCGGACAATTCTAGGTCCTTAGCAGGATTGGTGAGGTGGCTTATCGCCTGTCTCTACAACCTCAGTTGCATCGGGTGCACGACGTCTTCCACGTATCTCAGCTAAGGAGATGCATGCACAACCCGATGCATATCATTGACCAGGGGGAGCTGGACGTTGATGATGGGACGACTTTTGCAGAGGTCCCAATAGAGATCGAGGATCGATAGGAGCGGGTCCTACGTGGACTGTCGATTCCTCTAGTGCGCATTAGATGGCAGCACGGGAACCTCCAGGAGAGCACTTGGGAGCGGGAGGCTCAGATGGGTGCTTAGTACCCACATTTGTTTCCCTAGTTTTGATGTATCTTTACGGGGTTGTAAATCCCTAAGGTGGGAGTAATGTAAATACCCGTAAAATTCAATGAAATTTTTTTCTTAATTTTATTTGGGATTTTAAAATAACGTAGTTTCTGACAGAACCTGATTCCGAGGCCCGGTGTTCCCGGAATCATTTTCCAAAGTTTAGCTCGGGTACGTTCAGTGAACGAATGAGTGGGTTTTTCTAACTTTTCAACCGGTGCTCGGAATCGAATTCCGAGGGACCGATGGAAACGCAGCACTGGTAATTGCTTAGAAACACCTTTTCCGGAGTTTCTTTTGCTTGGGTGTGGTTTTTGATTTTTAGGGTTAAGATAAGAAATAAAATAAAAGTGGTGCAACCAGTTTTTATTTTATTTTTCTTAAGTTAAGTTGATTATGTGGGGCCCACAATATCCTACCCACTTGGTAGAATATTTGTGATGTGGGGCCCACACGAGCCCCATCATTTCTTTTCTTCTAAGTAACGCACCCGCACCCCCTTTTTAATGAAGTCAAATTGTGCATGTAATCTGGATATTAAATGCCTCCTTAATTGGGCGGTTTTAAACTCCTCAATTAATTGTTCATTTTGTTTCTTTCTGAAATTCAAACGTTAGCTAGTGCGTTAATAAAATAAGACAACTCTTATTTTATTTCTACTGTAACTTGTTGCGTGGAAAGGATTTGGAAAAATCCTTCTTCTTCGATGAAGAATGCGAAGAACGCGCCGACCTTCGACGAAGAACGCCAAACCCTCGGAGATTGACTACGTGACGCCGTGTACCGCGACGCCAGCAATGCTTCTTCCGTGACGCTTCTTCCACTACGCTTCTTCCATAACGTTCTTTCTCCACGACGCAACGATCCTCCCTTCTCGATGCCTTATTCCACGACGGTTATTTCTGCGAAGAATCCTCTTTCATCGAATTCGGCGAGGTAGGGATTTATTTTAATTGTTGTTCGTGTTTCTTTTCTTCTCTTTTATTGGAGCCGCCTGTTACCGCAATAACGGGAGGGGGTCGGACCGCACGAACACGGCCGACCCTCCTCTCCCTTTTGGTTGTTTGATATTGTTGCGGCACAAGAAAGGCAACATAGTGCCGAAGCACCACGCGGGAATTGTTAAGGAAGGGGGAGAAGCACAGCGTCGTCAAGCCGCGCCATTGAAGATGAACCAAAGATGTGGCGCCGTCGCGCCGCGCCGTTGAAGACGAACCAGAGACGTCGCACCGTCGCGCCGCGACGGTGAACCACAAAAGCACTGCGGCCGGAGCGGGGCCACGACGGAGGGTCGCGGTGCCTTCCCACCATGCCGGACGAACGAAGGTCGCGGCCGGTTCCGGGCCACGGCGGACCAGGGGAACCGGTGGCCGGTTCCAAGCCGCCGGCATCGGAGAAGGGGGACCGGCCCTTGCCGGTTCCGTTGCGGCAACAGCCGGACTGTGCGGGCCGGCCGGTCATGGGAAAGTGCCGGGGGTCGTAACCCCCAGCTGGCCAGCAGGTGCCCCCCCCCCTCGCATGGGGGGCCGCGGTTTCTCCACCCGGGGGCAGCGCGCCCCCGCCCTCTTCGCTCGGCCGTAACGGCCGAGTCGGCCGCCTGGCCACACGGCCAATGCCAGTGTGTCGGGCCAAGCCGCCCAGGCCGGGCCAGGCCGCGCCCAAGCAGGCCAGACTCGGACCCTTTCGGGTTGACCCGGTTCGGGCCGACCCTGGAGGTATCGGGTCGGGTTGGACCGGACCCGAATCCCCTAATACCGAACCTCTTTCGGTCTGTTGCCCATAACATGATCTACGTGCCTTCGAACGATACACCGTTAGTTGAGTAGAGATCCTTGGATGGATACGGTCGTTTTGGTATATTACACTTAGGGTTTCGGAGAACTTTGGGTTCGGCCGGGTGGGTTCGTACACGAAACCAACAGGGCCCTCGGAGCAGAAACACTTATAACATGATCTCCTGACATCCGATTGACGTTCTGTCACCTTTTTTGGATTCCTCTAAGTGAGACGGACCTTTTGGATTACTCCTCTCGAGGTTTGGATGCAGCTAGAGTACGTTTGGGTTGGTTTTGACTTAAAAACCAACTGGCCCCCTAGGACGAAAAAGCTAATAGCTCTCAGAACGGGCGTCCGATTGATGCGCCGTCTGTGAACTTGAGTTCCTGTTGACGATACATAACTTTTGGATACCTCAACTCCGGACTATGTGTCAGTTGATGTATCAGCCCTTCGGCTCATGGAGCGGACCCTGCTGAACGAGCTTGCTGTGTGCGGGAACCCTAGAGTTGGCTGCCACTGCGACGCCGATGACGACTGTGCAGAAAGCCTCCGTGGATTCGACGACGACGACTACATCACTCAGCGATCCTACATGGATTAGTGCCACCGATTCTGTGTGGGTCAGATCCTGTGTGGGTCAGTGCTCAGCGGTCCTATGTGGGGCAGCGACTACAGATTCTGTGTGGGTCTGATCCTGTGTAGGTCATTGTAGGTGATAGTTACCTATCGATCCATTGTGGGTCATTTCGGGTGTTAGTTACCTATCGATCCGTTGTGGGTCATTGCGGTGGTTAGTTACCTATCGATCCTGTGTGGGTCAGATCCTTTGTGGGTCATTGCGGGGGTTAGTACCTATCGATCCTTTGTGGGTCCGACGGCTTAGATGAATTGGTGGCAATATCTGGTCATCTCTATCGTCATACGAAGTAGTATACCTGTGTGAGCTGAATCTTATTTTGCATTCCTATGTGGATTGTGATGTGATATCCGATGTGTATTACGTTATGATTTCCTGTGTTGATTTGGTTTTGTTTTCATGTGTTTATTGGGGTGTACTTGAGGTTGGATGTTGGAGCCGATCGAGAATTGGTAACTTAGGTATATGTATGGGCATATACCTAAGTAGTGTCGTATGTTACTTCGTGATTGTATATTTCCTTTTTGGATTATCCTTTTTGGATTCTGGGAGACCTTCAGGGGTATCAGGGTCCCTACTGAGTAGCTTATACTCACCCCTGCATGGGATATGCCTGCACTACGTTGTGTTGGTTGCAGATGACAGACAGCGCTGATCACGGTTGAGGCTTGCGGAGCAGGTCGGTACCCAGAGGGGGACCACTGGGCGGGACGTACGCGGAGCGGACGGCTAGACCCGAGGAGCTGTGGAGGCTATCTGTATCCACCCTTCAGGTGGGACTTCCAATGGATGGCTCGAGGCTGCGGCTTTACTTTCAGTTGTTGTATTTCCTTTACAGTTGTACTTTACTTTCAGTTTGGGTTTGTATTCTGGCCCACTTACTTTTCCGCACTTACTGTTGTACCCAGTTTTTACATAATTTTTACATATGCTTTCTTGCTTTGTGGTGTTTGTTTACTTTGTAAAGGCAGTGCCTTCCCTTTTTACCAGAAATTACACCTTGGTGCTAGTCGCCACCCCCTGGCCTATGGAAGGCGGGCTTGGGGTAGTCACGGCACGGGCCCCGAGGACAGGTCGTGACATGTTACAACATGTATTTTTCCAAATATTCTCATACACAATAATCAAAACACAACCTAGATGAAAAATTAAATGGTTTTGGAAAGCCACCCTAGGAGATGCCTCTTAAGGATACTCTTATACCTAAAATATTACCACTAGACAATCATTCCAAACCAAAATATTCGTGAAACAAACCAAAAAGAAACTTGACTATCTCCCACTGTGAACAAAACTAAACATATGATACTATGATTTATCAGACATGATTTCACCCACATGCATATAAAAAACCATCTCAACCTCTGCATATCCCTTTCCAACCACAACCACTACCATCCCACTACCCCGACCTAATCACACAAATCAAGGAATTTCATCCTATATTTTGAGAAACTATTTTATTTGGATAGAAATGACTCACCCAAATGGATTTAATCATATATAAGTATAAAATTACCTAATTATTATTCATGTCCTCCCATATTCATATGTCAATATATTTATCACATGTCACTTAATAAGGAAACAAAAAAACACATAAAACATTATAATCTGTCACCACTTCAAAATGAAAAAATATAGCTATGAAAAACTAAAAACATCTCTATGTATTAGGAACACATTTTTGTCTTGAACTCCCAAATTATCTCCTCTAAGCCACCATTCCCCCACAGTACAATAATTAAGGGAATAGTCCTCTCATGCCACACCTTCTCCTAATGATATTATATCTCTACTAGTATTTTCACATGTGTTGTGTCATCCTCAATATCTTACTCATATTAATCAAGACATCATAAAGATAACAATAAAGATGAGAGATGATATGGATGTCTTGGATCCTCTCCCATAATAATGGCAATGAGAACGTATATTAATTCTCACAAAATCACCCCAACATCTTAAAGGTACCAACAACCCTCACTGAAATCTGACTCCCCTTCCAAAAAATTGAAGTCCATGATGATGAGAGACATTCCAAAGCATGTGGTATCAAACCTCAAACTCTAGGAGTATCCTCTTAGTATATGCATATGTCTTGTTCTGATCTTGAACAACTTTCATACTCTCATGAACAATATAAACCTTCTCCATCATTCTCTACACCCCATATGGACCAAGAACTACTACTTTAAAAACCTCCATCCAACACAACGGTGAATGATGGGGCCTCTCATAAAAAGCATAAAATTTTTCCATGTAGATGGACGAGTGATAGTTTTAGTTAAAAGAAAACTGAATAAAAGAAATTTTGGGTGCCATGATCTATTATAGTCTAAGACACACACAGACATCATATCCTATAACATCTACATAGTTCACTACGTATACCTATTTTAATAAGGGAGGAAAGTAGTAGTAAGGTTTAAGGGATTTCCAAAGTAGTATCCAATCTCGCATAGAATCACATGGTAAACTTTGAATCCTAATATGATATAATGGATCTCAAAATCAATGAAATTGCCCCACCTCATTTACATACCTATTCACCAAAATATCCATGGTAATAGACTCCCTAATCACTAGTAAGTTAGATGATTTCATTAAAAAAATCCATGATTTCCCATATATAATTAAAATCCCACTAATTTTGGGGTAACAATGTGATTAAATATAAAAAATATGTCTTTCCATTTCCACTCGAAAACATCTAATGTCTATAAAAAACAATATTTAACATGATACTTATGCTGTACCCACTAAAAACCTAGACAAATAGCCACAAACTCCACTACATCCTTATTTATATTTGGACACCAAAACTATATACTAATGCCATGTTACGTCTTTGATTATCCAAGTTGAACTACCAAAAGGTGATCTGTGAAACTCATGAAGGAATCCATTATGTATCACTTACTCAACAAATAGTCTCCTCCAAAGCATCATCTAGTTCTGAACATCCCTTTGAAGGATCACCATGGCCAATATAGACATCCATAAACTCTTTTTATGAGTCCCCCGCTAATAATTATCCACCTAAAATATTATATATGATTACACTATCATATTATATAAAAATCCTCAATAGTCGACCACTCATGCATCTATGTGAAGGGCTGGAAAGTCCCCAATTTCTTTCCAAGAATCTACAAACTCTTCAACAACATCATTCAATGAAATAATTCTCAAATAATCATACAAAAAAATCCCCTTCCCCAATATTTATAAATCCTAAAAATTATAATTCTAAATAAACTCCACCAACCACCATTATCATAGATTCATATCACACTAATAAAATATATACCAAAATATATTATGATCTGTGAAGACCACAAGGTTCTTCCCAATGAGGTAATACCACCACAACTTCAATGAAAACAGAACCACTACTAGATCCAGACCATATGCAGAAAAGTTACCTTCATATGGATTTAACTTCCCTAAAACATAAGAGATAATTTCCCTCCTCCACATCAACATTAATCCCACTCCAATATCAAAAACATAATAGAAAGAATAAAATAACACCCCCTATATAGGAAACTGAAATACTAGATATATTACTAACATCATTTTAGATATTCAAACACTGCCTAGATTTGGTCATTCCACACAAAATCCTTGTCCTTCCTAATTAAAACTGCCAATGTGGATAAAAATAAAGAGAAATCAAACACAATCCTAGGATAATTTCCAATAATACCTAGGAAAATGTGAACCTATTCAATGATATTGGGTTCTACCCAACAAAAACATTCCTCAACCATTGATGGATCTACTCCAACGCCTTACTGCGATACCACATGCTTGAAAAAAAATCATTTATGATGTCAAAAACTTACACTTAGTCAAATTTCGATAGAGATAGTGGTATTAAAGAATCTATATGATCGTTATATGATGATCATCATGCTCTTCTTATAAATTTGATTACACCAAAATGTCATTAATGAAAAATATGTCTAGTAATTCATAGACCATAAATTGCCTAATCCACATGAACCTGGATAGTGCATTCATGACACTGAATGAAATGAATATGAAATCAAATTTCCCATTATAACATATGAAGGAAGTTTTCAATAAATCGACATTTTTAAACTTAAAATGGTGATACCTAGATAGTTTATCAATCACAGAAAACAAACTTGATCCTCTAAGTAGGTCAAAAGAATCATCTATCCTCAGAAGATGGTAATGATTCTTGAACATAACCTCTTTTAGTCTGTACATGACCTCATATTACTATCTTCCTTCTTGGAAAATAACTTTGGAGTGAAAAATAATGAAACATTGGTATTGATTAAACTATTTTATATGAAATCATTTTTCTTAATTCTCAACTCCCATAACAAATTATATTCCATATTATAAGGAGCTATCAATATGGGTGATTCTCCGTGAAGTACATTTATCCAGAACTCTACATCACACAAAGGGGGTACCATCACAGCCTCCTTAAGAAAACATATAAAAAGTCCTTTTTAGGTATGGGACACTCCTCAAACCTATAATCCACTAATTTCATAGAAAACCCATCCCTAATAGAAATTATTTTCTCCATACGCTGACTGCCCACTTTAAAACATTGCTTTACAATGAAAATAAAAATCTTGACATCCATATCTAAGAACAGGACTCTCTTACAAAGGTACATGATAACATAATGAATGGAAAAAAACTAGAAAAAGCCTAATATTTTATTTAAAGGATATATCTGTTGCTAGAAAATTTTTCTACAGGAATGATGTGATACCTTCATCATCTTACTCCTCTGTCAAACATCAAACAAGATTGTATGAACTCTAAATAGTGTAGTCAACACTATTGGAAAGGGAAGTGTCTCTATGTATAGTCCCAAATCACATACTATAGAAGGTCAAAAAAGGATTGTGAATATCCTGAATCAAACAAGACCTAAACAAGGGTGTATGAAAAGATGAGCATACCTAAAATGATCTCTCATCCCTCAGGTGAAAATTTCTCCACTTCATGTAACTAAACACACCAAACTCCTCTACTTCTCTAATAATGTGGACTTATATGGACATGTTGAGGTTAGGGTCCCTGAATACAATGAAAAACCTATGCTCAAGCCCTGCCTTCTTTATCTCCACCTAGCATACCAGAAGACTACTTCCCTTACTACTGAAATTCACTAAATGGAAGTTTCTTCTAAGGCTAAAGCTAAGCATGTACACCTCTACCAAATTGATCTTGCCAAACCACTAGTCACTGTTTATTGAAATGACCAAAAACCATGTATAAAAAAATTTATGGCCCCATTCCTCCTAGTAAATCATGAAACCCACTATCTGCAGAAGGCCATAAAGGAATCCGCTGAGGTTGATTCTCTGCTGGTTGAAACTTCAATGGTCCAGACAACTAAGACCTGTAAATAAAAAATATTCTACTCAAGGAACACATTTATATCCCCTCTCATGATAATAATCCTGGTGATTTCATACACATGATAACTTCTACATTCTTCTGAACTACCAGTTACATCAGAAGCATAATGGGAGCAACGAAATACTGGATCAAAGGATGGAGTTCCTCATCAATATTTCTCGCATGAGACTCCTTATTGAGAAAATGGTGTTGTGAAAAATTCATAGGTTCCATGAACATGATATCCAACTCCCATTCTAGTATACTCTCCCAATTAAGAGAAAAATAAGTACCCACCTCTTCCCTACCGTCATGGTCATCAAAAGGAACTTTATTGGAAACTTGTTTTGAAATTTGACATGTGAAACATCTAACTCCTTCTTATCACAAAGGTACAACATCCACCAATGATGTGTAACTACCCACATATGAATAACTACTTTTGGGACCTATTACTCCACAAAGGCCTAGAAAAAATGGAAGATAATCTAGATATCCTCCAAATATTTCTCTCTCTATATGTTGGAATCACTTCTCCCATACTTCCCCAAAGCCTTCCACTTATAATACCATAACTCTCTCTTAAACATATAATCCTAGCCAAATGTATTTTATATTTTTAATCATCCACATTAGCCATCTAAACTACCACTGCCAAAACCACTCCAAAAAAATGGCATGGGTCCATAGTTGAAAGGGAAAATGGATTTCTTAATCCGGTTAGTATGAAGTTATATTAAAATTTATTTAATTCATTTAAAATTATATTAACCAAAACCAACCATCTCAATAATAAATCAAGTCATTTGTGATTCATATACCTATCCTAGGAATCTACCATACTAGCTTTTCACCTCACTTCACCATTTAATAAGCTCATAACACATTCAATGAATCATGGTGGGACTTAAGATCCCCTATCGTACACGGTCTCCAAATCCTAGGTCACACACCAAGGACAAATGAAACCATTTTCATACCAAACCATGAAATCCTCATAATCCCTAAATCGAAAATCCATCTTATATCTTTACAATCACTTATGATGTTAGTATATCATAAACCCCTCTATCTATTGAATAAAAAATGAGGAATGTACGATAATGCCCCTTAATTCAGGACTCTAGCATGCCCCAAGTATGAAAATAACACTGAGGGGATAAAAAATCCTAAATGGGATCATTATGTACTATATAAAAATAAGATGGGGATATATGAGTAATAAACAACAAGAAAATACATGAAATAATATAAAAATGATATAGAAAACATCTATAATGAATGTATTAATAAAACAGATGATGAAAAATGAATTGAAATTAAATACCTAAATGTTATGATAAGAAAATTACAGAATAATTATCCCAAGTTATATATGTTATTAATTTCAACCATGTTCCATATAATCCTCATTGAAACAAAAACATTAGTTTTAAATAAATAAGGTGAAAATACAAGTATAGTTAGTAGGAAAACCAAATTCTCTAATAGACAAGTGAAATAAGCATACTAATTCCCCTATGAGAAAATAGTATGACCAACAACACCAAAAAATTCCAACTAACTGTGAATATTCTCACCATGGCAAGCTCACCAAATAAGATACCCATATATAATAAAATAATAAGAATCATACTAATAAAATGGTACCACATACTGATTCCCCATTGATTTTTCACTCTCACACTACAATATCATACATCATAGTAATCCAATAACTCCCATAAATCACATAATAATTCTTCACACTATGGTCACAACACATCCTCCATAGAGAAAATTGGGCCAACCCATATCACTACCCCACAACACAGTCGCATCACATCTTACATAAAGACACTTAAGATAACACTTCTCACAACCCTATAACATAGTCACATTACATCTCTCCAGAAGAAACATGGTTCAATACACCTCATACATAACCAGAATTTTAGTATATCATGAAAAAGACGACACCTACTAATTTACCCTCTTTTTCCTTGAATGAACCCCATGATAAGCCTCTACATAGCATGGTAAAATAACATCTCACTTATATACACCTAGGATATAACCTAGTGTACTATATGGCCTCCATCTATCACAATATTTGAAGATCTACAAACCTAGAAGATAGAGAGGTAAAGATAAGGAATCTATCCATCAATCATCACCATAAAGATCATTAGAGCACACCTCCCATATATATATATATATGGGTTTCAGTACATGGTTCTCGATAAGGGTGGGGTGTGTATGTAATTTCACAATTAATATAAAACGTGTATATATATATATAATTCCACCCACAAGACTGTCCTATGGGTTCCCAACAACCACTAACCAACTCACAACATCACCATTTTCACTGTAACCACTAAATATATAGAACTATATAACAATCACAATCCAAAATACACTTCACAATTTTCATAATAAGTCAATAAAATTACCTTTATTAATTCATTTAGTATCCATTTTCATCCCATTAACCAAACTATCATAATATATTTTAATCCTTTTTGTCTAGTTATTACATCACTACCTAAGAATATAACAAAAGATAAGCATTCATGACCCATCCTAATAAATAGTACCCATCATAGTCTAGAAATGAGATAACTTCTATGTTTATTGCCCATGTCTTTCTTCTAGTAGTCTCTGAGTTGGTAACTGGCATTGAGGGTATAATAAGAATACTTATGTACGGCATTACCCTCTACGAGAACATGAGAATGGTAGAGATACAAATGTTTCACCTATCAACAAAAACATAGATATATAATATAATCCCATGTCCATATATGAAATTTCATATAGTACTAAAACAACTGAAATTAAAAATATAAGTATTGAAAAGGAAAAGACAGTAGTGACAATAATTCCTAAACATCACATGAATTCTAGGAGATAGTAATATCTAACTAAATCTCTAACCTACTCTTCTGGACCTCAAAACCAACACACACACACACATATATATATATATATATATATATCTGTGTGTGTGTGTGTGTGTCTGTGTGTGTGGGGTGATTATAACATTATACTCAGTAGGATCCTCTCTAGATCCACTCATGAAAAAGTAAAAATAAGCATACTAAAGCATACTGAATTATAATTAAACTTATTAATCACCTAAAAGGTATAGTATGATCCCTAACTCACCATGGATAAATCTTAAAATATATCAAATTCTAGAAATCAATCAACATATTAATAAATTATCAAGGATATCTCACTCTTGATTCCCCACTGCTTTACCACTCTTCCACATAATTTCAGGTCCTAATGCATATCTCTTTAAAATAAGCCATCCCATAGACACCTAGGGAAAGTTCCATAACAAGTACCTTGAAAATAGCATCATCACATAATAATATGTCACATATATACATAGTAACTAATTATCTTATGGGATTTGTGACTTCCCATATAATTTGTATCATATATCGAGTATTATACGATTATCCATCACATCCAATACAGTGTGTAAGGTAACTAAATCCGTCCCAACCTATACACATCATACCTATAATAACCATTTCGACACTATATCTAGAAATAATTGTTTATAAAATAACCACAATACATAATCTCCCTCTACACAAATATATTTATGGAAACTAAGCTCCATGCATACCAGCAATTGAAACAACCAAGATAAGAGAGAGGCTAGAGTGGGTGTTCAACCATCAATCCTCTCACCATGATGTTAGGGAAAATATCCTCCCATAGTACATTACATGTTAGGTAACCAAACCAATATGGGTGGGGTTGAATATGAAATCACAAAATGTACCAAATATAATATAGCTCGCAAAAACATTGTGGACTTAACCTAAGCCTAAGAAAAACTATAGCTATCATCACTCAAAAACCTATATACCATTTCTAGGGATTATATATCCATTATAAATATATTTTCATTCAAAGTGATACATTCATTAATTATTTCCTTCTAATAATTTCATTAATTAATTAATTATTTATCCATTAATGAACCATTAACATTATTCCACATTGAACATTATTATAAATCAATTCAATGTCCATATCCTCCAAGAATAATCCAAACTGAGACTGTGGTTTCTCAAGAGTAACATATTATCATCATTTGTATTCAATCATAACCAACCCCATGGGTTAATCATTATTAAACATTATTAAATTTCATAATATAGGTACTTTATGAAAACATTCTAAGCTACTATACTGATATGTAGCTTAGACATCCTACGACCTTAAGTAGTGGGGAAAGGAATACTTATAAATAATAAACCTTAACATAAATAATTAAACAACTTCATATTATCTAAGAATGATGTTTCATCACATAAATGGGTAAGCCCAACATCATCCAATTACATTTTCTATGGTGTCATACTTGATATCTCATGAATATACCCATGCATCTGCCTGTCATATGAGTCAATTTTGTCAATATAATCTTGGACTCCCTGAACCATATCACAAATTATATCCCACACTCATCCATACTAGACTCATGAAAAATAACATGGAAAATATAGTATATATATAGAATATTACAAGGAAGTAATAAAAAACATATTCAAAATGCAAAACTAGACCCTTAAAGCATGGAATTTAGCCTTCAATTGAAAAATAATTATCATGGTCCACAAAACATTTCATTGATCATTTATAACCAATATTAACCCTCTTCCCCTAAACATTATATTAATTAATCAACTAGTTTTATTCTGTATTTATTTGAAGGATTAATTTATTTAGAGTTGTAACTATTGTAAACCTATGGAATCGGCTATAATAAGCTATCAATCTATTAGACATTCCCTCAAGTATCAAGACGGTTTTAATAAAATTGTGAGAAGAAAAAATCTCATTTAATATGAATTATTATTTTTTTCAACAACTATCATCAACATGATCCATATTATTTTTCAATAAAATAAGCACATGGAGGATCCTTTTCAAGAAAAACCTACATATTGCATCAATTTTATTGACATAAAATTCAACAACAAAGTGGATTAAAACAACCATATTCTTTAATTTTTAATAAAAATTATCTATTAATTATTTATTTTTGTTATTTACTATTTTCCCTAAAAACATTTTAAACCATATCTTAAGAAAATATGTTAACAAGAATAACATATAATGAATACTATTTAGGAAAAAAAGCATCAGACCATTATCATGGTATGAAACATTGATAACATGTGATCATTCTCTATTTATTTATTAATCAGGTTAAATATTTATTAGGTTAATTCCATTTACATCAAAAGGTTTAATCCATGATAAAAGTAAAATCTCTCATAAAAATAGGTTATCCAACAAATACCCTACTTCGAAGGCTTCAATGTACATCACACAATAATGGAACAACATTATTGATATTCGATAACCTCTTCCATAAGGAACTACATTCACCTAAATAATTCATTCCAAGAACACACCCGAAAAAAAGAAGAAACCCTAAAAGATTATTTAATTCAAAGCTCCATATATTATCAAGGAGAAAAGGAGGGAAAATGAAAACAAATATGAAGAAACTTCTAGAGAAAATTGGTTGAAGACACCTCTGATCACCTTACATCTGTCTTGATAAGTCGATGATAAATACCTATCATAAATGGGATATAAATACTTTTAAAACCATATCTATAAAATTTTATGGTCAAGTCAAATGGGCGGAAAAGAATAGGGTTTTGGGTTCTCAGATAATTTATAGACCCACTAAAATATTTAATACCATAGAAGAACCCCTTAGACCATGTGACACCACTATCTGACATAAGGAATTAATAGATGCTTCTTAAGGGGACACAATGTATCCACCTTCAGTCAATGGTGGTTCTATGAATCAAATAAATATCTTATAAAATCTAATATATGGTTTAAGTAATAGCTATATGAACCTCACTATAGGACCCCCCCAACCATGAAATGGACCACATCACAACCTATATCCCATGATGCAGTTACCCCTTGAAAGGCATTAGCCCTGAACACCCCTAAACAGTATCCTACAATTGTGGCATAGTTATTCTTGAAAAGGTAGTATCCATGAAATCCTCCATTGTCCTCCCAAACAACACATATGTAATTTACTATTCCACATCCACATTCACAATAGTATAGAAAACACCTCTATGATACAACCATTCAATATTTGGTAGTGGTTCTCCCCCATTCCAATAGGCACCCTCTAAACACCCCTAAATCACTTCTAAGTTCTACTAACACCAAAAATTTAAAAAGGGAATGCATATCAAGATATATGCCCATAAAACATATACCTATCAAACCATTCTCATCCTAGGGAATATAAACCCATACATATAGATAGATAAGAAAATGTGGTCATCCAAATAGCCACTATGTGAGATATATCTCAAAGGAATATCAATCAAAGGATGTCAACGACCACAACATATTAACATGTTCAAAACCATGCAACAAAAATAAAAATCATTGAACCACTCCCTTAGGGAATATTCATCCAACATGAGAGAAAAGTACAAAAACAAGGAAATAGATAAAACTATATCCTACACCAGAGAGAGGATAAACCACAACTATATTTATAGAAATACAGGAGATAAAAATAAAACACCTCAAGGAAATTAGTTTCTATCTATGTCTCATAATCCTTGGTACTCTCCTATATGAAAACATGTATCCTGAAGAGACAATCCGAGGGAATAAAATTCCCATGAAAAACCTTCTCTTAGAAAACATGGATCTCAATAGGCCTCTCCTCAAAAGGCCACATTATTATTAACATTAATATGACCCCAAAAGATGATATATGAAACATCATGAGAATAAAGATGGATCTAAGACATGTAAAAAATGTTGTGCATCTAGTTCATCTTTAAGGGAAGTTTTTTCTGATATGTCATGGATCCAACATGATCCAGCACCCTGAAAGGCGTAGTAACCAAGTGATAAATCTTAATCCCATAATTTAACCATCACTTCCCTTGATGAGGTGTCACCTTTAAAAACACATGATATCCAATATCATGCTCTAGAGGTTTCCTCCTATGATTGGTAACGGATTTTTAGAGATATTTTTTTTCCTTTAACCTTTCACGAATAACCTAAACCATATTTGTTTTATTCTACACTTGTTATAGCTAGATAATTTCTACCTCTATGAACATAGTCTATCATAATGGAGAACATCATGGTTTCCATACAAAGATTAAAGTGGTACTATAAAAATAGTAGAGTAAAGGATATTTTTTTAAAAACACTCAACCAAGGGAAGGGGTCTAAACCATGATCCTCAAATATCCAATACATAAGAATAAAACATTTCTTTTATAGTATAGATGGTATGCTCTATCTGACCATAAGTATATGGACAAAAATAAGTTATAGGGAATAACTGGTAGCCAAAATATTGAGGGATACCTCTCTAACACCTAAAGGTAAAATTAGGATCACGATCAATGTTGATAAGCCTTGATACTCAATATAGTATCCCCACATCCTCCAGATACATCCATTAAATAATCTCTACTAATCTTGACTCCCTAATCTCTATAAAGTAGTTTTATTTCATCAAATGATCCATTATCACCCATATAACATTCCAGAATTCTTGATATCATGGTAAACCAGTTAAATAGTTCATTAATATCTCCTAAACCTTCCATGGAAGAACATATAATGGATGGAGTAAATCATTTGGAACATGGTTCTTGACATTAAACATCTAGTAGACCAAAAACTTATACACTAACTCAGTGACTCCACACTTCAACATAAGCGGCCAAAACTGAACTCTAAGGGCTTCATACATCTTTATTAACAAATTAATGTACTGCTAATGGTGAGCTATGTAGCTCATAAATAACCATATAATTCATATATAAAGGGATAAATAAGAATCCCATGATACAAAACTTGATGTTTTCCTTCCCTATATAAACTTTTTGGAGTATCCTCAAAAACAACTAAGTCTCTCCAATACACCACCTCAGAATCCCTCAATAGGGACTCCTCTAAAAGTTTTACTAAGAGAAATAAAATCTCATCTATAAAATAAAAACTCTATCATAAGCCTCTCTCATATCTAGATTTATCATCGATATATCATTCATCACCCTTCATGAATCATCTTATTCCCACCAAATATCACAAGGTGACTTCCTACTCATGGACTTGAACAAAATTGTTCCCTTTCTTAGTGTATTTGAAAACACAAATTCGTAATACTATATTAATTGAACCACATTCACTACCATAATCCCAAGTCACATCCATAGAATACATACATTAGTCTTTTATGATAAGTGAAAACCTAAAAACACACACAAATGAGGTAATGTTTCCACAAATTTAAGGCAAAAAACTACTTCCAACTTTAGAAAATTGGTGGAATAGATATTCTTTTAGGTATTTAACTTTAGAAAAACGTAAACAAAATTGATATCAGATACATTAAAATGGATCCAAAAACAATATGTGAAGCATTAGTGAAAACCTCAAACCAAACTCCTTCAACTAGAAAACAATGAACTATAATGCTAACCAACTTATCCATTAGATACTTAAAATCCTCCTGACATTAGTCATCCTACAAAAAATCCATATACTACTAGGTCAAGGCTATTGTAGATATTACAAACCAATAAAAAATAATTAAAACCCTCCTATAATATATTGTAAGATAATGAAATGCCACACGTTGGCACTATACTTGGGGGAAGTCCAAGAACCGACTGCCTCTATCTTTAAAGGGTCTATAACCACACATGGTTAGTACATGACATGTCCCATAAATCATACGTCACAATCCAAAATTTCACACATTTATAACCACCCAAATAGTTTTTGATTATAAAGAACACCCAAAACCACATGATGATGCTCTACATGCTCTCCATCATATGTCGAGTACATAATGATTTAGTTGATGAAAACAACCATGAACATATCTAGGAACTCTATGATGACTACATTTATCAGATCCATGAACAGTACAAGTGATTTTTTCAGAAAAAATATGATCATAAAGAACTCATAATTCCCATGAAAACATTATAAAATAGTATTTGGAATATTTTTATCCTTTAACCATATATGGTGATATTATGACCACTAATCCATATCCAGAAACCAACTTTCTCCTTCCAGCTCATCAAATAAATCATCGATCTAAGGAATATGATAGCATTATTTCACCTTCACCAGGTTAAATTGATTATAATTGTTAATATAACACAAAATTCCATCATCATTCTTCATGATAAAAACTGGTGCACCCTACAGTGACATGCTCATTAAAAAAACCACACTGTAAGATAAGACCGAGTTACAACAAAAGCTATCTCAGCTCAGAAGGTGAAGTCATATACAATGACATTGACATTGGAGACACTTCCTTCTAGAGATTAGTCCCAAAATTGTTCTCTCATTGAGGTGGTAACACAATAAAATTCTTAGGAAAGGAATCAGTGTACTCTTATACAACCCCAGTAAACAATGATAGTTGAACCACTAATGGATTCAACATCAACTACTCCATCAGGGATGAAAATATTGGGACATTACTCTGACCCATATAATGGAATCTCTCACCAACAAAAACTTTTATGTCTCTTTCAGAATCATTTTAAACAACCTAAATCCAAAGTCAATCCATAAAATCCTATACTAAAATTAATAAATCCATGCTCACAATGATGTTGTAAGGTTTTATTATTAGACATAGGAAGTCTCCCCAAGAGAGGTGCTACCATAGAACCAGATCACAGTCAGAGGGTACATTACGAATATAATCTCAAGCACCAACAGGTGTAGTCAACACCAATTTCACTATAAGACTCTCCACCTCATCCCCAAGATAATGAAAATATAAGGTGATATAATGGAGTGTGTCACTCCGTAATTAAAAAAAATTATCCTAGTAGAAACAATCATTAGGTTCCTTGAATGAAATATAACTCACCCTGTGATGAAATAGATAAATCATGAAGCTGGACATGGAATTTTCAATTTCCTCACTGACCCAATTGAAAACTATCTCCATGGCCACACTATGACCTCTGAGGATAATGATCATATTAGGGTTTTCCTATTCCTGTCTTATCTCCTCTCTGTTGATCGAAAAATGGAACCCCCTAATATTGCTACCATGGTTTAAACTTCCTCATTGGAGGAACCTAAATTGGAACACCACTTCTATGATGACTTCTTTGAAAGGTCATGCTCTTTTTCTATTGATGAAATTGGAAAAGAGTAGATAAAAATTTGTCTAATCCCATTGAATAGGTCTAAGAAATGACACCTCTGAAAAAAAAATATGAGGATGAATGGGACCTACCACTAACTAACTAAAAATACTAATGAAAATGAAAATGGGAACCACATCCCACATCTCAACTTCAGGAAATTTTATTAAAACTCCCCTCTCATGAAAATTAAGTAAGGCCCATAGTCCTATCAATGAACTCCTCTCTTACCATCACCTAAAGATAAGTAAAAAAAATATAAATTAGGTGACATGGAACTAGATATCTAGGTAAAAATCCCATTAAAAATGTCTCACCCTCGATTTATCATATTCCAACAAGTGTGAATAACGTAGGATACATTTACTAAAATAGATCCTAGTCTCCCACACATTAGAACTACTATTTAGATGAGTAAGAATACTCAGGTGAGTGGTCAGCTTCAATGTTGAAAAAAAATTAACATTAAACTATTCTCAGAACTTTTTCCATGAGACCATCAACTCTTCACAACAACCAATGATCAAGAATCACCATTTCCTCACTACGCCATGTAAAAATGACATATTCAATGAAACACAGTGCTCATTCTAAGAAAAAATTGAATTTAACATTAACTCCACATCCTCTAACCGGTCTCCTATGAATGAGTCTCAAATGGATCCCTCAAACATATGTGGAATTTAGCACATAAACTCTCGAAGTATCCTCTTATAAATTTCATTAAAAACATCCTATACTCTTTGGTGATTTTTTCCACATTCTCATGAACATCTTGGGTATAGAACTGGTGAAAACATCAAACATGTACCGTGCCTATAAAAAAATTGATAAATCCCCAAAACCAAAAATATGTCATATTAAACATTAATTAATTAATTATTTGTTAATATTTTATATGGCTTTAACCAATCCCATAGTCTACCTATAATATCCTAAGTAAATAAAGAATAATACATTTTCATAATTATTAATATTTTTGAATTAAATATTAATTTTACTTTAAAAGGATTACTATGTTTGATGGCATACCCGATATGCGAAAACGAGTTTATTTGAAATATTACGTTACACACAAGGCTGAGTCATAAAATAATAATAATAATATAATATTATAAATTAAAATTGTAGTTAACACCTAGCTGTTGTAATGGTTGGAATGAATAGAACTAACTAAAATATGATTATACATGTTTGTTAAATGTTTTTACAATTATCCAATAAATTTTAGAGTCTTAAAATGTGAATTTATCTAATTTTAAGCATAAATACTCTAATATTCTTTAAAAGATTGATTTACAAAATTTTAATGGAGAACCCTATTTAAATATAGTTTTGGTCACTTTTATATAATCTATTTGACAAAATAATGTTCTTATTTAGAATCAGGACATAAAAATTTAGTTAGGGTAAATTTTTTGTATTTTCTGATAAAATTCATTTTTTAATGACTAGTGAAAATATTATATTTTAATTCAAAACTGCCTTTTAATCTAATTTATTTATATAGTTATAATATATTTTTAATTTTTTTTAAGGTGTAATTAGATTATATTTTTACAATTTAATCCATTATTGGTCATTGTATGTAATTTCACTTTGAAATTGGACATAAACAAGTGTCAATCTTCTGATAGTTATTATTTCATAAAAACAAGCTTTTTTGACAATGGGAATTAATTTAAATTTAATTAATGCAACATCTATGAATTGAATTTGGTAAAATAGACAACATTTTTTAATTCAGAATATCAAATATAGCTAAGGCTGAATTTTTGGTATTTTTCTGAAAAGCATCAATTTTTTATGAAGAGTAAAAACAATGAGTAGTAGTTAAAAAGATGACATTTTTATTTAAATGAAAATTTAAAACTTCTATGAATTGAATTTCAAAAATCTGACATACATGGTTGTTATTAATAAGTAAAATTTGGTTCCATAACATGAAAATACTTTTTTATTAATAGAAAATTTTGAGTTTTATTTACCGTAGTTAAAGGTAAATAGGGTAATTCAAGGTAAAAACAATTTTATAATAATATAAAATTAACATAAAACTTGTATTAAAATTATTGGATGTGTAATTTCCGACCCATAAAATCCTTGGGTGAGACTTTCGGCCTTTGAAAGCCACATGGGTAAGATAATGATATTAATAACTTTTTATTTAAAGTAAAAATAAAAATATCATAAACAAGTATTGTTTTTATATAAAAATTTTGTTGTGGGGTTATATAATTGATATATTGGAGTATAAATATTTGTTAGAAAGATAAGTATATTTCTTAAATTATGGTAATTTTTTATAATTTTTAGACAATAAATAAATTATATTATATATGACACAATAATGATGTAGTGTTTACCTCATTAATAAATAATTTAAATAAATATGATTATAAATATTAAAATAATATCCAAAACATGTCCATTTCTTATTTGATGATTTTATTTCAACCATGAGTCATCGTATCTCTTAATTTAATAAGTTGTGGACCTTTTGAAACCAAATATAATTATATAATAATATAATATTTTCAAACTTTCCAAAAGAGCCCCTCATCCCACTTATAAAAATCTCTCAACTCTAACCCATTACTAACACCTCTCAAGCGCCTTGGGATTCCCAAACTCTTCCCAAATAATCTCAAAATATCCCTATCTTCCTTTAAGAATCATTTCATTAGGCAAAATGCACTTCAAGAAAACCTTTTGGTTCAAACCAAAGGGAGTTACCCGATTTAAATGTAGCGTCTTCTATTAAGTTCATTTGTTTTATTTTACTTTTCCAACCACCTAAACTCATTTTATTACTTTCTATTATAACAAAACCAGATTCCTAAATATACTAGGTTGTTGTTATGATAATTATTTGAAATACACTTACACACACATCCATCTAATGGGTAAAGAACATATTGTTTCCGTGGATGGAAAACTAACGCCTCCTGAAATGATGGTTGTTCAATCTTATCCTACCACCTCTAATGGTGATCATTATGATGGAACTATATTTATATATAATATATATTACATTTTTGTTTTCTCAATTCTTCTGTAATTTTTATTTACAAAAATACCTTTATGCATTCCAATATGGGTATATAAAATAATTTCAACGGAGGAAGTATGGACTATCGCCCCCTCAAGGTGATATGATTCATTCATAAAATACATGGAATGTATAAAGGATGGAGTTAATGAAATTATGTAACATATATATCCTATGATATTATCCTAAAATTATAATATACCTATGAATCATTAAGTTTTCATTCCATTAAATATGAAATCGAAATTAAAGTGGCATTCATGCGTACGTACAGCTTACCGTCTCCATGAACGAAACATTTAATTTCTTATCTCCAAAAGTTATGTAATATTATAAATACATAAATATACTATATATATACGATATATATTATATATAAATCATAAATATCATTCTGGAGATAATGGACCTTTGAACACAAGAACAACATGTAATTATAAGAAGTTCATTTTTAACTCTAGTACCAAATATCAACAAAACACCCATAGTTAACATAAATGATTTCATAAAGTTTATAATGTGGTAATAAGTTATATAAAAGTAATAATAAACTTTAAATCATTCTTAAGAAATTTTTAATTAAATTTATCTTATTATTCGGGAGATCAAAGAATGAACGGGTTATGTCCGACACGAGGAAAGGGTTTCTTATCTCACTTTTAATTTTGTGAGATTTCCATTATTCACCACTTTTTATTTCATGTGGTGTATTTTGTACTACCATTTGATATATATTATAATAATTATATTTATATTCACTATATTTTTTGATTAATTTGGTGGTTATTAACTTTTGGTCATACGACTCGATTGATTACAATGTGGAAAATGGTTTCTTATCTCACTTTTAATTTTGTGAGATTTTCATTATTCGCCAGTTATTTGTTGCATTTTTTGTGATGTGTACTTATATTTGATATATATTATAATTATTACCTTTATATTAATGGTATTATTTGATTAATTTTGTGGTTATTAACTTTTGGTCTTATGACTCGATTGATTACAACGTGGTAAGGGGGTTTCATCTCACTTTTTATTCCCATGAGATTCATGCTATGTTTTCTACTATTTATTTTTGTGTGGTGTATGTACTGCCCAAGATTGTATTATTTGTATAATATAATTAAATATATGTGTATTTCCTGCTTAGTTATATGATTTTTCTTTCATGTGGTGTATGTTTCGTAAATCACCAAATCGGTAAGGGAACTTTTTAACCCCATTTCCATTCATTGTGTTAGTCTTATAATTCTTAATTATGTCATGATATGATTATGTATGGAAACATTGTTTTTTTATTTATGTTTTAATTTCCACTACACTTTGTGTAGATAAACTTCTGATACACATAATCACTCAATTGATAAATTCTCTGTTCCTCGATATGAACTTGATAAGAGTAATTTTAACTCAATTTCTATTCATTGAGTTAAAAATCCAAGTCATTTGTGTTGTTTTGAAAAAAATTTGTGTGAATGTTATTTTATTGATTGAAATTGAATATCCTATCATATTTAGTGTATTTATATTTTACATATATTATTTTGTAATATATTTGTCTTTAATTTAAGGATATAGTTTTTATAAGGGATTTCGTCTCAATTTACATTCCATTTAGACATCATTGTTGTTATGCAACAATTCACTCTTATATTGTGTATATACTATCCTTTGGAATATTATATCATGAATCACATTATTCTAATGATATTATAAAGTTATAATTAAATTTTATTCCTCAATTATTTGTATTTAAGAATCTATTATTTTTTAAAAATATCTTTAACTAAAATATCGGTTAAACTGTATTAAAGAATTATTTTTCTAAATATTTCTCATTAATGTCCATGTTTCAAAAAAGATTTTTAGGATTTACTTATATGTACATTAATGTTTTCAAATTATTATTCATTTAAATGCTTCAAATAGGTATGGGACAATTTGATTAAAAAATCTCTTTATTAAATGTTTTAAATGGTTTTTGAAAATGGTTTGTTAAAGAATTGACTATTTCAATATCTTGACATGATATATTATGATTGTAATGTGGAAATGTCATCCTTCCTTTATTATTATGTTGATTATGTTATGGTTATTAGGAATTTTTTACATATATGGTTAGATCCATGATAAACCTAGGGTGGGGAGCCTGATATATCTCTCCAATACATTGGGAAATGTAACGGAGGTAAACGTGAATGTTTCTCCTAAGAGATTTAGGGAATATAATTTGATGGGTATTCCAAATGTAACTCCCTACATAGCTAGGAAAGCTATAATGTAATTATGTTATGAATTCTACAAGTCTCCTTTATGATTTTTATTTACTATATAAATCTTATGATTACATATGGTATGTTAAAGAACTAATGTTATGTATATATTGATGAACTAATGTTTTCTTTCTTTGTTTTATAACCCTTAATGAGCTTTTTATGCTCATCCCATGTTTTGAAAAGTTTTTCCCAGGAGTTAAAGATGAATAGGGTCAAGGATGGGACCAAGTAAAATTCATGCTATCTAAAACATGGGACTAGACATGAAACTTTTTTTTCAAGAGTTAATGCTTTATGAAAAAATGGAAACTGAGTAGAAGTGTCTACCTTGTAATTTTTGAGATTTAATGTAATAGTTACTTCCTACTTCTCTAAAACTATAAACCTGAAAATATCTTCAATGTGAATTGTTCGTTTAATTCAAGATTATGTAATGTTTAATGTCAGGTCCTTATAGTTTGTATCAAAGGTCGGTTTACTCAAATTTTGGGATTAGGAGTTTTTGTTAAACACATGGTTAGTCAATGTGTCTATTATTTAAAATAAGTCCTTGTTTTATAAGTTTTTCAGATCAAAGAAATTCATTTACAAATGGAAGGAGGAGGATCTCAAATGACATTCCTAACTCTTCCTGATGATTTATTTCAATAATTATTGCAAAGTGATGTTCTGATGATTGTAAAATATTTCTTGTATATAACTCACTAGCAAGTAGTTGGTTGAGATATCAAACACCTCCACTATACCTCAATATAATCATTGATCATGGGTTGTATTTAATTAAATATTTGTTTTTTAGTATTCTAATATATTCAAGAAATATAAATATTATCAAGGAACTTTCAAATATTTTACATTATCACGAGATTTTGAAGGAAATTATGATTTTGAAAAAGGTTCAAAAGAATGAGTCCCTAGAGAAACCTATTTATATTTTCATTTACAGTATAGTTTTTCTTACCATGATTATGGTATTTTTAATGGACCATTTATTGAAAGTTTCAACTCAAATTCGATCTGAAAGTTTTATAAAAATCATGTTTTATTAGATGTTTTGAAATTATATGTCATACATGATTATTTTCCGAAACTGTTTTTCTATGAACAGAAATATGACCCAAGTTGTACAAGGTGTATTTGGATGAAAGAAGAAAATTATTTTGAAGAATATCTTAATCCTCGTTGAATGAATGGACCTTTTTAATATGTGAACAAGATGATGATGAAACCATATGGACACCATGATCAAGGTATGATGTTCTTTCTATTGGGAATAGTTTTATTTTACTATATAGAGGTGAAAAAATGAAAATATATCATATGTTGAGGAATTAATGTATTGGGATGAAAATGAATGGTATAATAAACCCTTTTAGGTTAAAATATGTTAGAGTTATTTTTTAGTTTTATACAAAAGAAAATATGTAGGATTGGTGACAACTCGTCACATCCTGAAAGGCCGCAGGAATCAATCCAACAGCTGAATGGTGATAAGGGTGAATCACCAACCACTTTCCTACGTGAAGTACCTGGTTAGTATGACTTATTATTTTAAGTTAAATGATTTTATAGATCATTAATAAGTTTATTTTTGGAACTTATGTTTTATCAAATGGATATCCTTAATATATGAAACTGATTTGGTGATTAATAGATAGAGGTTATTTTAGAAGATAATTGCTCTTCACGAAACATTATATTCTTAAGAAAAATATAATACTATGGGATCTCATTTGGGGAGTAAAGATTGAAATTTTATTTTGGAAGAATATATTTTTTTATTATAGACACATGACGATTTGGTTTATTTATAGAAATGATTAACCAATCATGGAGAATATGTGATAAGGTTAATTAATTTTTAGTATGAAACATTAAGAGTAAATAATGTTATTTGGAGATAATTGTAATGATTTATCTTGGAAGACAATGTGAATAATCCTTCTATGTTTTGGGTTTCAATCTTATTTTGGATTACTTTGAATAATTTTATGGACAATTGTTTATTAAATGATCTTTGTTGAACTTTGGGAATTGTTTGACAAATTTTGGAGATTAACAGTAGTTTTTCATTTTTTTAAAAGATTATCCTATTTGGGGTTTATCTGATATTGTACTAACCGTTTTGGTTTTGGTTAATGTCTAAAGACATGGGAAAAATAAAGTTCAACTTTTGTGTATTATGTGATTCTATAGAAGTTTATTATAGTGCATTTAATGTGAACAAGTCATCTTGAATACTCATCGTCTCGATAAAAGATAAGGTTGTGGTAGAAATCTTGTAATGGATGAATGTATGCATTAAAAGTATGTATGTATCCTTATGTAATTATTCAAGATATTAATTAAATTTCTTAACTATGTGAAAAGTAACTTAACACAAAAACATTGTCTGTTAACTTTTCCTACTGGGGAATCAAATATTGTTTAACCCATCACAAGTTTGTGATTTTATAGTGGTTAAATTTCACCTAATCATGTTTTCTACAACTTTCCATCAAACCTTAATGGTTTTTTTCTCTTCCATATCCATGTTTTCCTACATGGAATCCTAGTATGGGATATATCATGTGATCGTTGTATTTCTCTTTCTTTTATTTTAGTGACATTCTTATTAACCCTTTTCTAATGTGGGAATTTCAATGATGTTTCCAAGCCCAATTTTAAAATTGCGAGTACACTATTTCCAAAAGGGGGGAAGGTTGTAACATCCCAAGTAAATAAATAATAATAAATTTTCATAATTAATAATATTTGTGAATTAAATATTAATTTTACTTTAATGGGTATTCTATGTTCGATGGCGTACCCGATACGCAACAATGGGTTACTTTGAAATCTTACATTGCACACAAGGCTAGGTCATACTAAAAAACTAATATTATAAAAATATTAATTTAAGTAGTAGTTATTTCCTAGACGTTTTAATGGAGATAATGAATAAAACTAACTAAAATATAATTATACATGTTTGTTAAATGTCTTTACATATATCCAATAAATGGTAGACACTTAAAATGTGAAATAATCCAATATTAAGCATAAATATTCTAATATTCTTTAAAAGGCTGATTTACCACCTTTTAATGAAGAACCATCATTAAATCTTTTTATTCTAACTTTTATATATTATATATGACAAAATACATTTTTTATTTAGAATCAGTCGATCAAAATTTACATTGGGTAAATTTTTGGTATTTTTCTGGTAAAATCCTTTTTAAAGAATAATAAAAAACACTGTATTTTAATTCAACACTGCATTTTAATTTAATTTATTTATGTCATTATATAATCTTTTTAATTTGTTTTAAGTTGTAATTAGATTTTATTTTTACCATTTAATCCAATGATGGTCATTGGAATTAAATTCACTTTGAAATTGAACATAAACAAGTGTCAATCTTTTGATAATAATTATTTCTTAAAAATGCTCTTTTTGTTTTGAAAACGGGAATTAATTTTAAATTAATTAATTCAACATCAATGTATTGAATTTGGTAAAATATAAATTGGTTTTTAATCTGTAATATCAAATATATCTTAGGCTGAATTGATGGTATTTTTCTGAAAAACATCAATTTTTTATGAATAGTGAAAACACTGAGAAGTAGTTAAAAAGATGACTTTTTCATTTAAAAGGAAATTTACCACTTCAATGAACTGAATTTAAAATATACAACATACTTGGTTTTTATTAGTAAGTAAAATTTGGTATAATAAGATGATAATTTTTTTGGTGAATAGTAACTTTTGACTTTTATTTACCGCCGTTAAAGGTAAATAGGGTAATTCAAGGTAAATACGATATTATAATAATATAAAATTACCTTAACACTTGGCCAACCCTTATTGGATGAGTAAGGTCCGACCAAGACAATCTTTGTGTGAGACTTTTGGTCTTTGAAAGAAACTTGGGTAATATAATTATATTAATAACTTTATATTTAAAGTAAAAATAAAAATATCATAAACATGTATTATTTTTCTAAAACAATTTAAATGTGGGGTTATATAATGGATATATTTGACTATAAATATTAATTATAAAGCTAAAGGTATTTCCTACATTGTGGTATTTTTTTATAATTTTTAGATATCAAATAAATTAAATTATATATGACACCATAATGATGCAGGTTTACCTCGTTAATAAATAATTTAAATAAATATGATTATAAAGATTAAAATAATATCCAAAACCTTTCCAATTCTTATTTGATTACTTTTTTTGACCATGAGTCATCTTATCTTCATCTTTAAATATTTTTGGACCTTTATAACCCGAAAACCATTATATAATAAAATAATATTTTTACACTTTCCTAAAGAGCCCCTCCTCCCCCTTATAAAAATACCTCACCTATAACTCATTAATCACACCTCTCAAGCCCCTTGACTCATCCAAAATATGTTCAAATGGGATCTAAAAATCCCTCTCTCCCACTTAGATTACTTACCTTAAGTAGAAGACACTTCAAGAAACCCTTTTGGTTCAAACCAAAGGGAGTTTCCGGATTTGAAGGTAACGTCTTCTCTTATGTTTTTTTTATATTACTTCTCCAACCCCCTATAATACTTTTATTACTATCATTTATAACAACACCAGTATCCTAAATATAATAGGTTGTTTTTATGTGAATTATTTGAACTACACTTACACACACCTCCATCTAATGGGTAAAGAACATATTGTTTCTGTGGACTTCAAACTAACGCCTCACGAAACGATGATTGTTCAATCTTGTCCTACCACCTCTTATAGTGGCCATTATGATGGAACTATATTTATTTAATATATATATTATGTTTATGTTTTCTCTATTATTTTTTAATTTTTATTTACAAAAATACCTTTATTCTTTCCAATATGTGTATATATGATAATTTCATTTGAGGAATTGCGGACTACCACCCCCACAAGGTGATATGATTCGTTCATGACATACATGGAAGGTATAAAGGATGGTGTTAATGAAATTATGTAACATATATATATCATATTATATTATACTAGAATTATAATAAACCTATGTATCATTATTTTTCCATTCAATTAAATATGAAATAGAAATGAAAGTATCGTTCATGCGTACGTACGGCTTACCATCTCCATGAATGGTGCATTTAATTTCTTATCTCAAAATGTTATGTAATATTATAAATACATAAAAATAATTTATATATTTTATATACTTTATATCTAAATCATGAATATAATTCGGGATATAATGGAAATTTTACGACATGAACAACTTGTAATTATAAGAAGTTCATTTTTGACTCAACTAAAAAATATCGATAGAACGACCATTATTAACATAAATTATTGAATAATGTTTATAACAAGGTAATAAGTGATATAAAAATAATTATTAACTAGAAAAATTTTCCTAATAAATTTGAAATTAACTTTAGATTATTATTCAGGAGATCAATGAACGAACGGGTCAAGTTAGACACAATGTAAGGGGTTTCTTATCACACTTTTAATTCTGTGAGATTTCCATTGTTCACCACTTTTTTATTGGATGTGTTGTATTGTGTACTTCCATTTGATATATATTATCATGATTCTATTTTTATTCATGATATTTTGGAATTTATTTTTTGGTTATTAACTTTTTGTCTTATTACTCGTTAGATTACAACGTGGTAAGGGGTTTTTATCTCACTCTTAATTCGGTGAAATTTCCATTGTTCACCACTTATTTATTGCATGGGGTGTATTGGGTACTTGTACTTGATATATATTATCATGATTCTATTTATATTTTTTTATTATGTGATTAATTTTGTGGTTATTAACTTTTGGCCTTATGACTCAATTGATTACAACGTGGTAAGGTATTTTCATCTCACTTTTTATTCCCGTGACATTCATTCTATGTTTGCCACTATTTCCTTTTGTGTGGTGTATGTACTGCCCACGATTATATTATTTGTATAATATACATTAATTTATGGGTTTTTAATTCTTCATTTTATGATCTTTCTTTCAAGTGGTTTATGTTTTGTATGTCACCAAATCGGTAAGGGAACTTTTTAACCCAATTTCCATTCCATGGGTTATTATTCTAATTCTTAATTATGTCATGCAATGATTATGTGTGTAATCACTTTTCATTTATTTATATTGTAATTTTCACCCACCTTTGTGTGTATATACTTTTGATACAGATAATCACTCCATTGATAAATTCTCAAGTCCTCGATATGAACTTGATAATAGTAATTTTAACTCAATTTCCATTCATTTTGTAAAACATCCAAGTCATTGGTATTGTTTTTAAAAAAATATGAGTGAATGTTCTCTGATTGTTTTACACTAAATATCCAATCCAATTGAGTGAATTTATATTTTTCAAACATTATTATGTAATAGATTTATCCTTAATCTAATGTTATAGTTTTTATAAGGGATTTCTTCTCAATTTACATTACATTGAGACTTTATTGTTGTTAAGCACCAATTCACTCTTATAAGGTGTTTATACTGTACTTTGGAATATTACATCAGGAATCCCTTTATTCTAATGATATTATAATGTTCTGAATATATTTTATTCCTCAATTACTTGTATTCAAGCGTCTCTCATTTTGTTAAAAACCCTTTAACTAAAATATCAGTTAAAATGTTTTGAAGATTTAATCATAAAAATATTTCTCATTATTATCCATGTTCCCAAAATGGTTTTTATGATTTATTTATATGGACATTAATTTTTGAAATTATGATTCAATTAGAAATTTTAATGTGGCATTGGACACTATTATTAAAAAATTGTCTAATTAAATGTTTTAAATGGTTTTTGAAAATGGTTTGATAAAGAATTTTTTATTTCAATATCTTGATATGATATATAATGATTGGAATGTGGAAATGATATATTTCCTTTATTATTATGTTATATGTTATGATTATGTTATGGTTATTAGGAATTGTTTACATATATGGCTGGTTTCGTGCTAAACATAGGGTGGGTGACCCCGAGATGGCTCTGCAATGCATTGGGTAATGTGATGAAGGTAAACGTGAATGTTTCTCCTAAGAGATTTCAGGAATATATTGTGATGGGTATTCCAAATAAAACTCCCTATATAGATGTGAATGATACTATGTAAGTATGTTATGGATGTCACAAGTTACCTTTATGATTTCCATTTACTATATAAATCTTATGATTCCATGAGGTATGTTAAAGAGATTATGTTAAGTATGTTTTAATGAAAAAAATTTGTATTTCTTTGTTTTATAACCCTTAATTAGGTTTTTATTCTCATCCAAAGTTTTGAAATGATTTTCACTTGACTTAAAGATGAATAGGGTCAAGTATGGGATCATGGAAAAGTCATGTTGTCTAAAACATGGTGCTAGACATGTCTTTTTTTCATGAGGTTTTATTTTATGAAAAAATTTGAAACTAGGTAGAAGTGTCTATCTTGTATTTTTTTGAGATGTAATGTAATAGTTATGGCCTAATTCTCTAAAACTCTAAACCTGAAAATATCCTCAATGTGAATTATTAATTTAATTCAAGATTATGTAATGTTTAAGGTCGGGTCCTTACAATACCCTTTTTAAACATTGGTTAAAAGAAGAATTATTCATGATTTTCTCCTTATATTTTACTTAGAAACTGGAATCACATCATTTAGTAGGCTCAATAAACATATACATCATTGGATAATATTATATGTGGCCCTAAATACCTATGTATCTGCATGTATCCCATGTTCACATTTCATACTAAACATAGCTGACACCATTTCACAACCAACCCATGAAATGTCATATTTTCCTACCTCTAAACTACATCCTAACCCTCAAAATAAACCATTGATACAACAATTTCATGACCTCATCCCCCAATACTATCCTATTTATTGTTTCAAGATGAGGGAGAAGGTGACTGATTGAGCCCATCTCCAATTGGCTCTGGGTTAGTGACTGACACTGACAGTGTAATAACCCTACATATGGGAGGAATTTTCTTTCTAAGAGAACATGAAAAAGATGGAGGTAATATGGATACACCAATCAGCACCAGCTCAAATATATAAAATTATATCTTGTACATACATATAATTAGATAAAATATTTAAACAACAGAAATGAAAACTAAAATTACCAAAAGGATAAATACATAAGTGACCATGAATCCCAAATAGCTCCTGTAAAATCATGAGATAATAATATCCATACTAATATCCAACATGATCCTACAAATACAAAAAATATTTTATATATACACAGGGTGTGAATAATTATACACTCCGTAGGATCCTCCTTATATCCACACATGAAAAATATGAAATAATAATGTTAACGAATAGGGAACAATAGTGAATATAACTCATCATGAATAAAGGTTACTATGTTCCCAGCCTCACCATGCCTAACTCTCACAAAGTATCAGTTCAACACCCGAGTTTTTATGGACATTTTTATGAACAAATTATATGTTAATTTATTTCTTATAATTAACTAATTCAAACATTAATTTCTCATTGAATATACTAAGAATACATTACACAGAACATGTACTTGGCATACATTACCTGGAACATCGACTTGGCGTACATTACAAAGAACATTGACTTAGCGTACGTTACACACAACACTGATGTTTCTACAAACTACATTTTTCTATTGTAATTAAATAAATGAGACAATTATAAACTTGAAGTTAAAATATTTTTTATGAATAGTATTTCTTAATTTATTAAAATACATGGTTTACACAAATATATTATGAATTCAATGATTATTAGTTAATTTGAAATGAATATGAAAACTGATTGAATATAAAAGAAAATATTTCTATTTTTATGGACAAAAAGTTGTTTTATAATAATAAATTAAAATTATTGGGTGATATTAATGTAATATATATAATATATATTCTACCAATTTTTTTTGTAGTCATCAAATTTATTGGTTAAAAATAAGATAAGAACAACCCTAATTTTATTCATAAAAACCTATATTTTTTAAAAATGTAGTTTTAACGCGTTTTCATGGAGAACCCATATTAAAAGATTTTTTTTAGAAAATTTATAGATTTAATATGTAAAAATAAAAATTATATTTGGAATTAAAACATAAAATATAGGATGTTATAATTTTGTGGTATTTTTTTGTAAGGTTTCATTTTTTATGAAAAATTAAAAATACTATATTTTAATTTAAAAGTTATTTTCATATAATTTATTTATAAGGATATACTATATTCTAAATTTATTTGAATATTTTATTAGATAGATTTTTTATCAATTAATCCAATTTCTGTAATTGGAACTAATTTCACATTGAAATTAGATATAAAAAACTTATCAAATGTTTGAATGTTTTTACTTTAAAAACCAGTATTGTCAACCTGAATGTGGGATTATTTTATAATTAATATTATCCAAATATATGATTTTAATTTTGAAAAATGGAATAAATATTTGGAATCATCATAATTTATCATTTCTAATAATTTCAATATAATTTTTCAACAAAAATATTAGATAATGTAATTAAAATTGATTACATTGATTAAGGTGAAATGAAGCTTAATGAGGGACTAAACCAGAACCCTATGGCCCAAAATGACCTATAAACTTTTCCAAAATACAATAGGTGTACTTATTTTGACTCTATACTCCATTTAATTGGGTGTATATTATTATTGGATAAACATGGAACATGAAAAACATGGGTGAATTCTCTCTTCAAATATTTACAAGAGTGCCACTCCTCATTCTCTATAAAAGGACACCACCTCTCCCTATTTTTCACAACTATAAAACCTATTAATTGTATCCATTATATTCCAAATAAACTTTCCATCATCCCTCACTTACACCATGAAACATCCCCCAGTATATAAAGTCATCCAAGGAAGAATTTTGGAACAAACCAAAAGGAGTTACCCGATTTAGAGGTAACACCTTTTCTAAAGATCCTTTCTTTTATATTCCTTCTCAAACCCATACAATATCTTTAATACATGATAGTATAAAAACATAATGCTCAATATAATATAATTTTTATGATAAGGGTCCTACCTACAGTCACACACATCCATTTAATCGGTAACGAACATATTGTTTATGTGTACGGTGAACTACAACTTCACTAAATAATGATTGTTCTTTTTCGTTTACTACCTATCATTGTGGAAATTATGATGAAAAATGTATTTATATTTTATTATATTATATTTATTATTTATTTAATCTTATTTATTCCTTTTTACAAAACATATATTTTTACATTCAATTTTGTGCTAATATGATAATTTTATTTGGGGAACTGTGGACTATTACCCTTCAAAGCGATATTATTCATTAATACACTACATGTATTGTATTAAAGATAATTTTAGTGAATATTTATGAAATATATTATATCATAAACTAATTTAACAATTAAATATATATATATATATTCACCCATATATATGTATTCTACTTCCATTCATTCAACATAACAACTAAACAGAAATAACATTCATGTGTATGTGTAGTCGATCGTCTCCATGAAAGGTGTGTTAAATTTCATAATTAAATATTAAAAATATTATTTTAATACAAATATAAATAATATTAATTATATTTATATCATTTTTTTCATTATGTAATCAGGATATATTTATAAATACCAATGATATAACAATTTAAGGCATGTGTGAATAATAAAGCAAATATTCCTTGAAGTGAAACCTTAACATAAGATTGTCAACATGCGAGAAATATAAGGTTGTAATAAAAAAATGTATTTATTAGATATAATATTATGGTTCTATAAAATATTCTTAATAAATTTATATTTATTATACTGGTATTTTGAACAAGTACGACGAGAGTCAAGACACATGGTAAGAGGATTTCTTCTAATTTTTTATTTTTGTGAGATACATGCTTTATACCCAACCCATTCATTTTTTGTGGTGTGTTTACTACCCATAAATGGTATAAATTATTCATATAGTTAAATTTTGGTTAATTTAAATTTCCATTATATTATCTTTATTTCATTGGGATTATGCTTCATAAGATACTGAATCAGTAAAATAGTTTTGTCTCAATTTTCTTTCTTTGAGATTCATATTTTATTATGATCCGAAATTCATTTTGAGGTGTGTATACTTCCATTTTACATGACATATCACGACTCTCCATATTTTTAATAAATTATAAGATTAATTATATTTTATTTTCTTACATGTAGAGCATGATCCCACGTTACCAAGTGATAAGAGTTTATTGAAATAATCTCTGTGTTTTTCAAGATTATTTATGTTTATGATTCATTCGATGAAATATTACAACCCATATCTCAATACATTATTGAATTTTTTCCCCTATGAATATTAATGATATAATCATGTATTTGTACTAAATTTCTAATATTTACTACATATGATAGTTTATAAAGTGTTTTGAATAAAGCCTAACTTTACCCGCTCTTCGATCGAAAGACTGTGTTTTCTAAAAATGGTTTCCAAGTATATTCTACGAATCTCATGTGATCATTAAAAGACATTTTTACCTGTTTTTATTTTCATAAATGATTTCAACTTATTCTTCTTGTCTATTTTGGTTGATAAATTATTATAACCATTTTACCATGAAAAAGGAATATTATTTTTACCTCATATGACATGTACAGATTTATCCACCACCAATCCATTGACACATTATTTTCATCTTTAAAGGTTAATTTTTGAGAGAAATTTTAAATAAGATATTCAAAGAATTTTTTTAAAAAAAAACACAAGCCCATTTTATAATTTTTTAAGGAAAATGATTTTCAATTTTTTTTTCATATATCTTATTATATGTTTTCAAATAAAAAGGACTCATAACGGTTTTCAAAGAAATATTCGTGTAATTTAATGTTTATTTTTATGAAACTGGTTTTCAAAAGGTATTATGTTTTAAAGATAATTTTGAAATATTATAGGATATTTACATCTATAAATATCTTAAAAATATTATTTCAAGTTCTTTTACATCTATAATGACATCTGTTGATGTTACTCAGTCCCTTCTATGAAATGATCAAATGATTCCATTAATATTCTATCTTGAATGGTTCTGTGTTTTGATGCAATTATTCTTATAAAACCTATTTATCTTCCATATGTTATATTACTTTGAAAACTACAAGTTTTCATGGGTTATTATTTGATCAAATGATTATGAAAATTATCTCTATTCCACAGGTAATGATGTGATGAAATGTTAAAGATACTGATTTCATTTCGTGGGTTGGGATTTGATATTTATAAAACTTATGTATTTTTGTGGGTCATGATATAATGATTTCTTTATCATCTTCTAAAAAATTTATGAATAATTTTATTATGAAAGAGGTGGGACCTATATCACACTCCAATTCATTAGGTCACGATTTATTTCTCATTAGTATAAATGTTATTTTTGATCTTGATTCCACATTCACAATGTTATCCACCGACCAATTTTTATGTTCATATGTTTATGTGTAAACATGATTACATGTTCAAAATGATATCAATGAACCTTATTACATGTTCAAAATATTATTGAATGACTTGGATTAATTTCCCTAAGTTTATGTGTGAACCTGATTACATGTTCAGAATGTTATACATGAACCAGATTACATGTTCACAATGTTATGCACGGACCTAGTTTCACATCGATAATTTTATGTGTGAACCAGATTACACATTCAAACTTTTAGGCATGGATATTAATGCATGTCTATAAGTTGATTTAGGGGATTGATTTCATGTTCATATGTCAATGAGTGAACCTTTTTATACTTATTCATATTTACAATGTTATTAACCAATGTGTATTCCATAAATCCCATTTATTATTCCTTTGTTTTTCTTTCATGACTTGTGATCTTAATTATCTTATGATCTGTGTCTTATAAACAAAAAATATTTATTAAGATCTATAATATGTAGGTTATGATCTTCCAACATTATTCTCAAGTTCTATACCCTTTTGTTCATGTTATTCTTATTAAATTTCCTTATTTACCCTTAATAAGCATCCCAGCTCAAACATTTATTTTTTTCCTTTCCCCATGTTATGATGAATGGTTCCACTATAAGTAATAAATGTGTATATCGTCATGGGATAAGTTGAAGATATTTCTCTAGGATAAAAGATTTGTTTTCTATGATTCTTAATACACTAAACTTTTATGGCCCTCATGCAAGTATTTTTTTAATTTACGGAATATTCATATAAAATGATGTAATATCCATGTATGTTATGAATAGTCACTATAGTTGGTACCAAAAGAATTGTTAAATCAACCTTTGGAAATAGTAGTTGAAAACATTAGGGAGATCCCTAGTTATATTTCAAAGGATATGTCAAGGGATGCCTCTATGTGTAGAGACTCGTATCTTGACGTACATGTACATTACATTACTTTTGCGGAATACTTAGTACAATACAAAAACACACACACAAGGACCGTAATAGTTTAGTGTCTTTGGAAACTTGGAACGTAATCTTCTAATCGTGGTGAAAGATCTTCAATATCTCTCATAAAGATCTTCCCTTTTTTTCTTACCTAAAACCTTTCTTTATATCCTGGGGAAAAGAAAACATAAAAGGGTGAGCTCAAATGCTCAGTAAGGGTAAGAAAAAGAAAATTCAATCACATCATATTCATAAGAACATAACTTTTGGAAATCTTAACCTGAAAAAGAGAGCATAATTTCATATCATGGGATAAATCATAGTAGTGAAATGAAATCCAAATAAGCATAAATTAAAACATGGAACTTTGTGGCATAAACACATAATCATATAGAATCATTTCTTGATAGTCAAGACTCATTGCCAAGACTATCTTAGTGGACAAAGTCCCTTTCTGAACCGAGTCACCCTCGTTCCAGTCCTGTTTCACTGAACCGGTATATATTACCGTTCCAGCCATGTCTATCTCATGAGATATAAAATCTTTACCCAATGCATTGGAGGGAGATATAGGTCCCACCCATCTTATAATGAATCCTTTCTTATGTGTGCCACATAATCATAAACCATACATCATAGTGTAACCCATGTAATAAAAATGGAATTCTTAAACAACATGACATCATAAAACAATTCATATAAGATAAAGGAATTCATAAAAATATTTCCATCACAACATAATCAAACCAATGTAATAATAGGGATAAAAACAGAACCCTTTTATTATCTTATATGGAAAATAATTTTGATAAAATACTTGAACTCCATTCTTGAGGAAAATATCCTTTCTACTTCAAAAACATTTTTCCTTTCATAACATGTCATACGACTTTAAAATAAAAGAAGTTGATTAAAAATAAACTTGAAAACTTGTAAAGGAAGTTTCTTGGAAATAATTTTTTAAAAATCCATTCATTCCGTATAAGTTAAAAAACATTCTTCGTACTTTTGTCGGAAAAGTCAAAAAGTACCTCCTACGAAAAACGACAAAAGATTCCTTTCATACATATTACTAAAAACTCGCCGAAGGGTAAAAATGGATTTAAACAATTGTAGGTGGATGGAAATAATATTACATATTGATGAAACATGGATGTGGATGATAAAATACACCCCGGTAAATACTTATGAATAAACAATCTCGGATAAAAATGAGATTGTGATATTTCCCTTACCTTAGGTCCGATTTGCTTTGTACGTGTCCGAAGATCCTGTATAATGGTTTAAATAATGTTATTGACTTATTCCAGAATCATACATATTGATATGATATCATATATGGTCATATTCTTAGCTTCTTGTTAGTAATATTTCATTGTTACTTGTTACTCGGGTCTTTATTGCCTTTTGTTCTGATGCGTGTTTTGCGGAATAAATTCTTATTCTTCTTTTAAGGTTATAGATACCTTATATCCGGAATTTTATTAGTGTAACATATATCATATTTATTCATTCAATTCATTTATATAATTACTATGTAATGATGATCATGTAGAACAAGTCGCATCACATCGTGGAGACGGTATTCCGTACGTACGCACAAGTGATGATATCGTTCCTATGATCGTGAAATTGTATTGGAGTGTATATATATTATTTCAGTATCAATATTACTTTATAATAATCATAAATAGTTTCTCATTACACCATTATACCCATCCTTGTAAGCTGATGGTGGAAAATAGATTACACCACGGCGTGGAGACGGTATTCCGTACGTAGGCACGCGCGGTGATTTCATTTTTCCGTAGGATGGATAGAAGGTGAATTAGGGTTGTTTCATATTTATAATAACATATCAGTATGTAAGTAATACTGATGTTATTACTTTATAATGAAACAACTAAAGAAGAAGAAGTTGAAGAAGAAAGAAATTGAAAAGATCGGTAATGGATATTACCTCTTCTTTGGAACGCCTCTTTGAATCCTCCAATTAGGGAACTAAGATTGGTCTTTGAAGAAGACCAGGACCTCTAAGATTATTCTAGGGAAGTGTAGAGGAGAAAATGGCAGGGGTTGGCCGAGCTTGAGTGCTCAAATTGGTGTGAGGAAGAGAGGGAGGAGGTTCCCTTTTATAAGGGAGGAGAGGGGCACCTTAGGAAAATATTATTTTATATTAAAGTCAAAATCGGTTTATAATGGTTCCAAAGGGTCTTATTTCGAATGTAAAGTGGGAATGGGTATAAATACTATCAACCAATAGGATTTAGACATGTTTAGGGTTTTATTTTAACCTTATCAATTTGATTTAACTCTAAGTTAAATAATTTAACTCTTACCGTGTCTTTTTGTTTTCTTTCACTATATGGTTAATACACTTACTATAACATGCCAAACGAACCCCAAATTGTTTATTATTAATATATATATCCTTATCTAAGTCATTTTGCCGAACCTTAGATTTTTAAGAATAAAATAACAATTAGTAATATAATATTTGATTTAAAAACTATTTTGTGTCAATTTTGACACTATTTGATATATGATTTTTTTGAAAGTCATAACAGAATTATATGTTCTAACCAAGTTTCTTAAATCAACACTAATATATCATAGTAACCTAGAAAATTAGTGGAATTCATAAAAAATCTCAAATTACATTTATTTTGGTGTTTATAACATCAATTATGTCAATATTTCATTAATAAGATAATTACTGCATCATCATTGTGTCATAAATAAATTAAATTATTTAATGTCTAAAAATTATAAATAAAATACCATTATGTAGGAAATCTTTTGAGATTTCTAATGAATATTTATAGTCGAATTTATCTTATGTATAACTCCATATTAAAAATGATTTACTTATTAAACTTTGATTTTAACTATTTCAACCCTTCTTTAAATAAATTAATAATAAATGTCCTAATCTAATCCAAGTGGGCCTAAATGATAATATTTTACACTTAAGGTTGTTTTTGGTCGAGATACACTTGTCCAATAGAATTAGGACATGTGTTAGGGTAATATTAATATCATTCTTACCCTTAATTACCCTATTTACTTTTAACCGTGGTAAATAAAACTAAAAAGTTACTATTCACCAAAAATTATTTTCATCTCATTGAACCACATTTTACTTACTGACATCAACCGTGTCTCTCGGATTTTTGAAATTCCATTCACAGAAGTGGTAAAATTAAGTTTTATGAAAAATTCAGTTTTTTAACTACCACTTAGTAGTTTCACTATTCATCAAAAATTGATGTTTTTCAGAACAATGCCAAAATTTCATCTTATGCTATATATCATATTCCGAATTCAAAAATGAAGTCTATTTTGCCAAATTCATAACATAGAAGTTTCATTAATTAATTTTATAATTAAATCCCGCTGTTAAAACTAATAGCGTGTTTTTAAGAAACAATATCTATCAAAAGATTGACACTTGATTATGTCTGGTTTAAATGTGAAATTACAACCAATGAACAACATTGTATTAAATTGTGAAAATATATTCTAAATATACTTTAAAACCACTCAAATTAATAATTTATCACTATTAATTATTTCGATTAAAAAAGTTGTTTTTAATTATAATTTAGTAATTTTCACTATTCATCAGAATATGAAAGTTATCCGAAAAGTACCAAAATTTCACCTTAGGCTAAATTCGATACTCCGAATCCAAAACTGAAGTCCAATTTGAGAGCTAAATTTTCTAAAATTTAAAAAGTGGTTATTACTATTCATAACGGCTAGTTTTAATAATATTTTAATAGCATATCGTTGTTTCGTGAAACTCAGTATTGCGTACTACACACGCTATCGAGGAAGGTTGTGATTGTGTGTAATGCAAGGAAAGTCTAGGATACGTGTTGTGCAAGATCCTTTTGGTGTAGCGTACAACAAAAGACATTAATAAAATTAAAAAGAATATTTTTCATAAAATCTCGGGCTGTTACATTCTACCCACCTTAAAATGAATTTCGCCCTCAAAATTCGTCGGGGTTATAAATGGTTTACTATTCGAAAGTTTCTTTAATAGAAAACCACATCGTAAAAAGGAATATCAAAACAAATCTTTAAAAACAAAAGTATGAAACGTAACGGTTACCCAAATAAACCAATCACTGGGTTTCCACATAGGTGAAAATATGGATATGGAAGAGAAATCTTACCATCATGTTCTGATGGAGAGTGGTAGAGAACATGGCTATGGAAAAGCCAGTAATCACAAATCCATAGATTTGTGATGATATAAGGTACCATCTGATTCATCAGTTATAAGATCAGTAGGACAATATTTTTAGTTTTCAAGATCGTTTCCCTAAAGTTAAATAATTAGAATAAATAATTACTTTATTTTGGTACAATCTCACTATTGTTTGTGCCTTTATCAATTTCCACTTCATCTCTTAAATAAATGAAGTTGAATTTGTTATTCGTGAAGTGTTAGCAGATCATGTGATAGAATGACGGGTCATTCCATCTGTCTCAAACAAAAGGTTAGCAAAAATTATATACATAAGTTGATCTATAGTGAGATTAATCATATATGGTTCCTAAAATGGACTTTATACTTCATATATCATACTGCTTAATATAATAAAACTAGTTTCTACTAAACAGGGACTTCCTGTAGGCCAGTGGTAGGCAATAAAGGCCAGTCGCACTTCGGTTGTGGGTTCGATTCCCACAGCCTTGTCCGACGCGATGGGCTGTCGCCCGTCCTACAGGTTGTCCTTTTTCTAAAACTATATTACTATAACATCTCATCAATAATATCACAAAACTTCTATCCTTAAACAATACTAACTTATTTTTAACATAATCCATTCCAATCTTTAGGTTTATCCATAATACTGCAGTCCACTCTTATAACATAGTGAAAACGATTACCAGATATTTAACACCATCGTCGATCCCCATATATCATAAGATATGTTTTGTTGGTCACATTCCAAACATTCAAAGTCCTTAATCATGTATTCTCTTGAATACCTTAGTGAAAACATGAATGCAGTTAAAAGTTAACACTTTCCACATACCAAAATCCTCATAATTCTATATACTCAAACCATGATATCACTTAGTACTTATATCAATCATGAGCTCATGAATACTGTCAAATATTTAATTTTCTCGTTTTCCCTTCATTATGCGCATATCATTCTTCTTCCAAAAATATCTCAATCACTTTCCATGGTTACTGATACCATAAAATTATTGAAAACCCCAATAGACCAATACATAAATATTCCAATATTCCATGATACTATATACAACACTATTTTCTAATCCCATTAAATAAACACTTAATCATTCCACCACATCATTGTCATATTCAAAATCGCCAATAGGGATCGCATGTGACTTCCCTTTGTCCTTTTCCTTAAGTGGTTGCTCATTTTGATCATCACTAACCCTTGGATTAGGGAATTTATTGGCATAATGTCCCATCTCCTTGCACTTGAAACATTGAAGTGTTGGTGGTGCGTTCTCAGCAGTGTTTGCTTTCTTCACATCATTAGAAACCCTTTTTCCATTACTTCGACACTCAGATACTCGATGACCTTCTTTTCCACACTTAAAACATTTTCTAGTCCCTTTAAGACAATCTTCTCCATGCTTCTTTCCACACTTTGAGCATAAGGAAACATTCATTTTCTTTTCACCATTCTTCTAAGATTTCTCCTTGAACTCCATATTTCGTTTCTTTTCAAAACCATGAGATGGATATGTAACACCAACTTCCATTTCTACCTTCATAGCACAACGCACAATTTCTTCATAGTTACTGAAGTCTCGTATAGCGAATGCCCTTCTAAGACTTGGTTTTAAGCCACTGAAAAATCGATCAACTTTACTTTCAGGTTGGATGATAATGCCAGATGCATACCTTGCAAGTCTTGTAGAATTTGCTTCATAGGTACCAACAGATTCATCATCCCTTTGCTTCAGTTCAAGTAACTCTTTCTCCATCTTTGTTCGGAGAATACGAGGGAAGTACTTACTGAAAAACATGTTCTTGAACTCGTCCCATTCCATGGAATCAATTTCATCTCTTTGCCTCGTATTCTTGATAAGATTCCACCATTGATCAGCTTCACCTTCCTAACGATATACTGCTAAGATGACTTTATCATGCTCAGAACATTGAAGAACTGAAAATGTCTTTTCAGTGGTACTGATCCATTATTCAGCAACAAGTGGATCAGAAGACCCACTGAAAGAAGGTGGACATTGCCTCATGAAGGACTCAATAGAATATTGTTCCCTTCTCTGCTCATTTGGAAGTCCAGAATGATTCATAGCTTGTGTAAGTATAGCAATAAGATTTTGCACTCCATCTCCCAGAACATTTGTTTGTTCAGGAGGGCAATCATTGCATTGTCCATTGCATTGATCAACACTGTTCCTTCGGGTTCCAGCCATCGTCTAAAACCCAAAAAGAATAGTGTGAGAGGCAAAAATCATGCTAAGGAAAACAACATAATAAAGGGGGAGTACCTTCAATATCTAACAACTTAGGTTTAATTCTATGATCGTTAGCGTAATTCTGGTACTATAACGTATACGTATACTTAACCTTAGGGACATCCCTAGACATACCTTAGTAATATCTCTAGGGATCTCACTAATGTTCTCACATCCTAGTTTCCAAAGGTTGACTAAACCTTTCCTCTGATACCAACTGTAGAGACCCGAAGCTTAACGTACATGTACATTACATTACTTTTGCGGAATACTTAGTACAATACAAAAACACACACACAAGGACCGTAATAGTTTAGTGTATTTGGAAACTTGGAACGTAATCGTCTAATCGTGGTGAAAGATCTTCAATATCTCCCATAAAGATCTTCCCTTTTTTTGCTACCTAAAACCTTTCTTTATATCCTAGGGAAAAGAAAACATAAAAGGGTGAGCTCAAATTCTCAGTAAGGGTAAGAAAAAGAAAAATCAATCACATCATATTCATAAGAACATAACTTTTGGAAATCTTAACCTTCAAAAGAGAGCATAATTTCATATCATGGGATAAATCATAGTAGTGAAATGAAATCCCAATAAGCATAACTTAAAACATGGAACTTTGTGGCATACACACATAATCATATAGAATCATTTCTTGTTAGTCAAGACTCATTGCCAAGACTATCTTAGTGGACAAAGTCCCTTTCTGAACTGAGTCACCCTCGTTCCAGTCCCGTGTCACTGAACCGGTATAACCTACCGGTCCAGCCATGTCTATCTCATGAGATATAAATTCATTACCCAATGCATTGGAGGGAGATATAGGTCCCACCCATCTTATAATGAATCCTTTCTTATGTGTGCCACATAATCATAAACCATACATCATAGCATAACCCATGTAATAAAAATGGAATTCTTAAACAACATGACATCATAAAACAATTCATATAAGATAAAGGAATTCATAAAAATATTTCCATCACAACATAATCTAACCAATGTAATAATAGGGATAAAAACAGAACCCTTTTATTATCTTAGATGGAAAATAATTTTGATAAAATATTTGAACTCCATTCTTGAGGAAAATATCCTTTCTACTTCAAAAACATTTTTCCTTTCATAACATGTCATACGACTTTAAAATAAAAGAAGTTGATTAAAAATAAACTTGAAAACTTGTAAAGGAAGTTTCCTGGAAATAATGTTTTAAAAATCCATTCATACCGTATAAGTTAAAAAAACATTCTTCGTACTTTTTTCGTAAAAGTCAAAAAGTACCTCGTACGAAAAACGACAAAAGATTCCTTTCATACATATTACTAAAAACTCACCGAAGGGTAAAAATGGATTTAAAAAATTGTAGGTGGATGGAAATAATATTACATATTGATGAAACATCAATGTGGATGATAAAATACACCCCAGTAAATACTTACGAATAAACAATCTCGGATAAAAATGAGATTGTGATATTTCCCTTACCTTAGGTCCGATTTTCTTTGTACGTGTCCGAAGCTCCTGTATAATGGTTTAAATAATGTTATTGACTTATTACAGAATCATAAATATTGATATGATATCAAATATGGTCATATTCTTAGCTTCTTGTTAGCAATATTTAATTGTTACTTGTTACTCGGGTCTTTATTGCCTTTTGTTCTGATGCGTGTTTTGCGGAATAAATTCTTATTCTTCTTTTAAGGTTATAGATACCTTATATCCAGAATTTTATTAGTGTAACATATATCATATTTATTCATTCAATTCATTTATATAATTACTATGTAATGATGATCATGTAGAACGAGTCGCATCACATCGTGGAGACGGTATTCCGTACGTACGCACGAGTGATGATATCGTTCCTATGATCGTGAAATTGTATTGGAGTATATATATATTATTTCAGTATCAATATTACTTTATAATAATCATAAATAGTTTCTCATTACACCATTATACCCATCCTTGTAAAGTGATGGTGGAAAATAGATTACACCACGGTGTGGAGACGGTATTCCGTACGTACGCACGCGTGGTGATTTCATTTTTCCATAGGATGGATAGAAGGTGAATTAGGGTTGTTTCATATTTATAATAACATATAAGTATGTTAGTAATACTGATGTTATTACTTTATAATGAAACAACTAAAGAAGAAGAAGTTGAAGAAGAAAGAAATTGAAAAGATCGGTAATGGATATTACCTCTTCTTTGGAACGCCTCTTTGAATCCTCCACTTAGGGAACTAAGATTGGTCTTTGAAGAAGACCAGGACCTCTAATATTATTCTAGGGAAGTGGAGAGGAGAAAATGGCAGGGGTTGGCCGAGCTTGAGGGCTCAAATTGGTGTGAGGAAGAGAGGGAGGAGGTGCCCTTTTATAAGGGAGGAGAGGGGCACCTTAGGAAAATATTATTTTATATTAAAGTCAAAATCGGTTTATAATGGTTCCAAAGGGTCTTATTTCGAAGGTAAAGTGGGAATGGGTCGAAATCCTATCAACCAATAGGATTTAGACAAGTTTAGGGTATTATTTTAACCTTATCAATTAGATTTAACTCTATGTTAAATAATTTAACTCTTACCGTGTCTTTTTGTTTTCTTTCACTATATGGTTAATACACTTACTATAACATGACAAAAGAACCCCAAATTGTTTATTAATAATATATATATCCTTATATAAGTCATTTGGCCGAACCTTAGATTTTTAGGAATAAAATAACAATTAGTAATATAATATTTGATTTAAAAACTATTTTGTGTCAATTTTGACACTATTTGATATATGATTTTTGTGAAAGTCATAATAGAATTATATGTTCGAACCAAGTTGATTAAATCAACACTAATATATCATAGTAACCTAGAAAATTATTGGAATTCATAAAAAATCTCAAATTACATTTATTTAGGTGTTTATAACATCAATTATGTCAATATTTCATTAATAAGATAATTACTGCATCATCATTCTGTCATAAATAAATTTAATTATTTAATGTCTAAAAATTATAAATAAAATACCATTAGGTATGAAATCGTTTTATCTTTCTAATGAATATTTATAGTCGAATTTATCTTATGCATAACCCCATATTAAAAATGATTTACTTATTAAACTTTGATTTTAACTATTTTAACCCTTCTTTAAATAAATTAATAATAAATGTCCTAATCTAATCCAAGTGGGCCTAAATGATAATATTTTACACTTAAGGTTGTTTTTGGTCGAGATACACTTGTCCAATAGAATTAGGACATGTGTTAGGGTAATATTAATATCATTCTTACCCTTAATTACCCTATTTACTTTTAACCGTGGTAAATAAAACTAAAAAGTTACTATTCACCAAAAATTATTTTCATCTCATTGAACCACATTTTACTTACTGACATCAACCGTGTCTCTCGGATTTTTGAAATTCCATTCACAGAAGCGGTAAAATTAAGTTTTATGAAAAATTCAGTTTTTTAACTACCACTTAGTAGTTTCACTATTCATCAAAAATTGATGTTTTTCAGAATAATGCCAAAATTTCATCCTATGCTATATTTCATATTCCGAATTCAAAAATGAAGTCTATTTTACCACATTCATAACATATAAGTTGCATTAATTAATTTTATAATTAAATCCCGCTGTTAAAACAAATAGCGTGTTTTTAAGAAACAATATCTATCAAAAGATTGACACTTGATTATGTCTGGTTTAAATGTGAAATTACAACCAATGACCAAAATTGTTTTAAATTGTAAAAATATATTCTAAATATAATTTAAAACCACTCAATTAATAATTTATCACTATTAATTATTTCAATTAAAAAAGTTGTTTTTAATTAAAATTTAGTAATTTTCACTATTCATCAGAATATGAAAGTTATCCGAAAAGTACCAAAATTTCACCATAGGCTAAATTCGATACTCCGAATCCAAAAATGAAGTCCATTTTGAGAGCTAAATTTTCTAAAATTTAAAAAGTTGTTATTACTATTCATAACGGCTAGTTTTAATAATATTTTAATAGCATATCGTTGTTTCGTGAAACTCAGTATTGCGTACTACACATGCTATCGAGGAAGGTTGTGATTGCGTGTAATGGAAGGCAAGTCAAGGATGCGTGTTGTGAAAGCTTCTTTTGGTGTAGCGTACAACACAAGACATTAATAAAATTAAAAAGAATATGTTTCATAAAATCTCGGGCTGTTACACTATGTATAAGTATAAGGATGAGTTAACATATAAGAGAATGTCCTAGAATTTTTTAAAGGATAGAGTATGTGATATCCTGTAAATATATCCATGTCAGGATACTTCAAATGAATATAGAATTGGAATAGATGTACGTAGTTGTAGAAACTCTGATAATATGTTTCTGGACGAACTCGGTGTAATTTGGTACACGACAACCGGCCCGGCTGCACACCTGGTTTGACACTCCTAGAGGATAAGCTTTGGGAATTCGCTAACACATCAAGAACCACAATAAAGGATTCAAATATAAGTAAGCTATAAATAACCTGTGATAAACCTAGGTTGTAATAGATTATGTATGATTTCATAATTTATACATCTTAAAAGTGACTTTTCAGGATTATGAGGTTCCTCGTTATGATAACTGTTTTTACTCTATGCTTTTGGTTTTATCCAGTGGCTAGAACCAGAAGGAAATGCGTTAATGGTGACTATGATAGAAAATGAAAAAAATTTCCTCCTAAATATCTAAATTACATGGGTGATAGAATACAAAACCTCATTCATATACTCTCAGGACTTTCCCAAGCAATGAATCATCATGACTTTCAAAACAAGAAAAGCAGGGAAAAACGTATTGTTTATTCATTCATGAGGAATAATCCACCTTTTTCAGATGGTCATCTAATATAGTTTCTTCTGAACACTATAACAGTACCACTGAAAAGATATTCTCTATTCTCAAGTGTTCATACCGTTATAAATTCATTTTAGATTTTTATCAGTTAGAAGGTGAAGCAAAGTAGTGGTGGACTCTAAACAAGAATACAAGGAAGTGAGATGAAATTAAATCAGTGTATTGGGTTGAGTTCAATAACTTATTCTTTGATAAGTATATTACTAATGTTCTTTGTAAAATGTTGTAAAATGTGTTTTTTGAGTTGAATTAAAAGGATTATGAATCTATCGATACATGTGAGGATAATTTCATAAGACTTGTGAGGTGCACTTTTGTTATTATCATCCATCCCGAAAGTAGAGTTGATAAGTTCTTCAATTTCCTACAACCAATTATCATAAGGGGATTTTACATAAGATAAATTAGTATATATGGAGATATTGAGGGTTTTAAAATCAGTGTAGAAATAGAGTTTGGATTTACTTATCAATCTCATGGTTTTAACAAAAAGTGGAGGATAGTGTTCTAAGTTGAATCTAAAAAACTTGGAGAGAAGAAAAAATTGCATAATCCTACTTTCCAAAACTATAGAAAAGATCAATTAAGAGTGTGCTTGAGAGGAACAAGAATGTACTTCATGTCTGTAAATCATGGCCACTGAGAAAAAGGATGTAGAAGCAATGATAAGAGGAAAATAAATGAAATGAGTGGAGATAAAGCTCAAAATAATAATCTAAATACACTTTAGTGTTTCTAGTTCATGGAGTTTGGGCATTATGAAAATAAATTCCCCAATACATGGGATAATATATATGATATGAAACAACAAAATCTAGGGAAAAATGACAAATTGAAAGCTGATGCAATCAAAATGGATGAAGTGAATAACGAAAATTAGTGGAAAAATTATCATTTGCCCCATTATATGGGAAGTTACTGTTTGATTTTGTGTGAATAATCACTGTGATAATATTCTTTATTATCCAGTAGTTAAAACTAGTCTTATACTACCTATAAAACTGACTTGAGGTACATTACACTGAACATCAACTTGGCGTTTTTTACACGCAACACTGAGGTTTCTACGAAACATCATTTTCTTTTTATAATTTTTTAAATGAGATAATTATAAACTAGAAATTAAATTATCTATTAGGAAGAGTATTAAATAATTTGTGAAAATATATGGTTTGAAAAAATATAATATTAATTTATAGGTTATCAGTTAATTAGGAATGAATATGATAACAGACTGAATATAATGGAAAATATTGATATTTTTATGGTCAAAAAGTATTTTTTACAATAATAAATAATAATTAGAGAGTTATATGATTTTAATATATATGTTTTATATTCAATAAAATATATTTGGTACTAATCCAATATATTTTATCAACATAAGATAAGAAAAACCTAATTTTACACCTAAAAACTAATATTTTTAAAAATGTAGTTTTCACAACTTTTAATGGAAAACCCATTTGAAATTCAACTTTTGGAACTTTTATATATTTAATATGTCAGAATATACATTATATTTGGATAAAAAACTTTAAAATCAGGTAAGGATAATTTTTTGGTATTTTTCTATATGGGTTATTTTTTAATGAATAGTTAAAAATACTAGATTTTAATTAAAAATATTTTTTAATCGAATTTATTTATACAATTAAATTATATTTTAAATTAGATTAAAAGTTTATTTCGATACAAGTTTTACCAATTAATCTAATTTGGGTAATTTAAAAAAATTTCACAGAGAAATTGGATATAAAAACTTATCAATCTTTTGAATGTTTTTACTTAAAAACCCATATTATCAACCCAACCACGAGATTAATTTTAAATTAATTTCTTCTTATTTTATAATTTTTAATTTTAAAAATTAAATTACTATTTGGAATAATACTAATTTTTAATTTCTAATATTGTAAAAATATTTTTTGACAAAAAATATTATTGAATGCAATTAATATTAATTACATTAATTAAGTTAAAATTAATCTTAATAAGGACTAAAACAAAACCATATGGGCCAAAAAGACCTATAAATTTATAAAAAATACATTGGATTTCCATATGTAGACCCTGTCCTCACTTGTTTTGATATTTGGATCATTATTGGATCCACTAGTAACATTGAAAACGTGGATGGAATTATGGCTTCAAATATTTAAAACTGTGCCACTCCTCCTTCCCAATAAAAGGCCACAAAATCTCCCTCTTATTCACACATCTAAAACATATTAATTTCGGTCATGATCTACCCGATTTACTTCCCAAAATCCCTACCTTTCCACATGAATCCTTCCTTTAGTCATAATGTATTCCAACTAATTTATTGGGCACCAACCTAAAGGATTTAAATGATTAAGAGTTAATTCCTTCTCTCAAGCTCCTTTTTTATTTTCCTTCTCCACCCCTCCACTCACATTATTCTGCCCTCATTTAAAAAAACACTATCTGAAATTTAATAGGATTTTATTATGCTATGTGTTATATATATGCTCACACAAAACTCCATTTAATGGGTAACAAACTTAATGTTTATGTATACGGTGAACTACCGCATCACTTAACGTTGGTTGTTAAGTTTTCCATTACTGCCTCTCATAGTGGACATTATAATTGAAACACTATTTATATATTTAATATATTATATTTATTATGTATTTAATCTTATTTATTCCTTTTTAAAACACATATCTTTTTTTTATAATTTTGATTTTGTGTTAATACGATAATTTTATTTGAGGAAGTGTGGACAACCGCCCCTCAAAGTGAATTGATTTGTTCATAAACTAAATGGATTGTATTAAGGATGGATTTAGTGAATATATATGAAATATAAAATATAATAAAAATAATTTAATAAATATATATATACACATATATAAGCCTATATTTCTTTGACTTTCTTTCATTCAACATGACAATTAAACGGAAAGAGAATTCTTGTGTACGTACAGCTGACCGTCTCTATGAATGGTGTAATCCATTTAATAATTCAACTTTATATAGACTATTATAAAAAAAATAAACTGAATATAAATTATATTCATATAATTGTTTTCATTATGTAATCATGATATATGTATAGGGAACAATTATAAAAAAAATTAAGACATGTGTGAAGAATAATGCGTATATTACCTAATGTGAAACCTTAACATATGATTGTTAACAAATGGGTAATATAATGTGATAATCAAACAATATATGGTATTAGATATAAGAATTTGGTTCTATAAAATATTTATAATAAATTTATATTTATTATATAGGTGATTTTAATGAGTAGTATGAGATTCAAAACACAAAGTAAGGGAATTTATTCTAACATTTTGTTTCTGCAAGATATGTGATTTACACATTCCTCTTATGTGGTGAGTATAATTCACATAAATGTAATAAATGATTATTATAGATAATTTTTTGGGTATTTGAATATCCATTATTGGACCTTTATTTTATTGGGTTTATGTTTCATAAGTTATCTAATTTGTAAAATAATTTTGTCCCAATTTTCCTTGTTTGAGACTCATGTTTTATTATGCCCTAAATTTCATTTTGACGTGGGCATACATTAATTTTACAAGGTATATCATTAATATCCATAATTTTATGATTTTATATGCTTCATGAAATTTCCTTTTCTTACATGGATAGAATGATTCCATGTTACCAAGTGGTAAGAGCTTATTGAAACAATCTCAACGCTTTTCAAGATTGATTATTTTTACTATCCCTTTGATGAAATCTTATAACCCATATCTCAAGACATTCATGAATATTATTACCCTATATTGACTCATTATATAATCACGTATTGGTACAATATTTATACTTTTTTTCATAATATAGTTAATCATGTTTTTTTATGAATGCCTGACTTTACCCCCCTCTTCCATTGGAAAACCATGTTTTCTAAAACGACATTACAGTTATATTCTATTAATCTTCTATGGTCAATAAAATTAATTTTTACAATTTTTTCCCCAATTATTTCAATGGAATCATCTTATCTATTTTCATATGTGGAATTTTATACCCTTTTTACCATGAAAAAAATGTTTTTTTACCACGTACAACATGTACGGATTTATTTTTTGTCATTACTTTAAAGGATAACTTTTATGTTCAAAGGTTATTTTTTAAGAAAATGTTTCTAAATGAAATTTTTTAAAAAATGGTTTTCAAAACATTTTAAAGCTCCTTTTATATTATTTTGATGTAAAATGGTTTTCAAAGCGTTTTCAAAGATATATCTATATATTTTCAGAAAATAATGTTTACTAATTGTTTGAGATATTTATTTATAAATTTTAAATATTAATTTCAAGAAAATGGTTTCCAAAAAGATTTTTTTTAAAGATTCGTTTCAAAAAAATAAATGATAATTTCTAAATAAGTGTTTTAAAAATATCATTCAATTTTATTTTTCATTAATGATGGCATCCATTATTATAACTCAATACCTTCATTGGAATGATCCAAAGGATCAATTCATATTATATCTTGAATGGTTTTTTGTTTTGATGGAATTATGCTTATGATACTGATTTCTATTACATATATTATATTCTTTTGAAACCCACTTCTTTTCATGGGTTGTTCTTTGATGAAATGATTTTTAAACCTATCTCTTTTCCATAGGTTACGATGCGATGAAATGTTAATGAAACCCATTTAATTTCCTGGGTTATGATTTCATTTTTTTTAAAATTATAACTTTTTCCAAATCAAGATATGGTGAATGTTTTATTATCTTATTTCAAATGTATAAATAATTTTATTATGAGATGGGTGGGACTTATATCTCCCTCAAGTCTATTGGGTAACGATTTATTAATCATGATTATAAATGTTTTGTATTAGCCTAGATACATATTCACAATGTTATTTATGGACCCAGTTTCATGTCTATAAATTAATGAAAGAACATGATTAAATGTTCACAATGTTATGAGTGATCCTTAATACGTGTTCAAAAAAAATTCTTGGACCCAGTTGCATGTCTATAAGTTTATGAGGAACCTGATTAAATTTTCGTAATATTATGTGTGAACTTTATTATATGTTCACAGTTTTATTTATGGACCTTTTTTCATGTCCATAAGGTTTTTCTTGAACCTGAATTCTTGTTAAAAATAATATGCATGGACCTATTTTCATGTCCATAAGATGATATTGGGTCCTAATATCATGTCCATAACTTGATGAGTGAACTTATTCCTACATAAACATGTTTATAATGTTATAAACTCATTTTCATCCCACAAATCCCATGTCTTATTCATATGTTATGATTTCATGACTTATGCTCTTAATTCTCTATTGTTCTGTGTCTTAAGAACATCCAATCATTATTGTGATCTCTAATATAGAGGTTATGATTTTCAAACATCATGCTTATGTTCTATACCCTTTTGTTCATGTTATGCTTATAGATTTACTTTATTTACCCTTACTAAGAATATGAGCTCATCCTTTTCTTATGTTTCATTTCCAAAAGTTATGAAGAAATGTTTTAGGTAGATGTACTAAAGGTATAGATCTTCATGGGAGATGTTGAAGATATTTAATCAAGATAGAATTTTTTTCCAAGTTTCCATGGACAATAAAATCATAGAATCCTTAGGAATGTATTTTTGTAATGTACTGATTATTAATATAAAAGTATGTAATATATATATATATGTTAATCATGGATTTATATAATCAAATAAAATAAATCATTTATTATATTAATAAATCATTATAAGCATCCTAATCCTGCTTCCCCACTAATTTTCGACTCCACCCAAAATCAAATATCCAGATCCATCTCTCTCCAAAATAAGGTATCCTAAAGATATCTAGGTTAAGTACCACAACTTGAAACTCATTCATCACACAATCATGTCATGTAATCTTACATCTCCATATAGTAACCCTATAGTTACTAGGATCCACCATATCACATATGATTTCTGTCAGACATTGGGTATTATACCTTTATTCATCACAGCCCACACACCAAAACAGGTAACTATTGACATAAAAGCATATATAAACCATACCTGTAATACATTTTTTGTTATAATATCAAGAGATACATGTGTTTCAAATAACATAAATCTATCACATACCTCTACACACACTTTTAAAATAAAAATAATTTCTCTGTATACCAACACATGAAACTACCAAGAGAAGATAGTGGGGTAGATGAGGTAGTCATAAATCCATCCTCCCACTATGATGTTGGTGAAAACACCTTCATAGAGTCTACTGGGTATTAATATCCCTACCAGACATGGGTGGGTAGCATATGAAATCAAATAAAAATACTTGATAAAATATATCTCACAACCACTCTATGGACATAACTTAATCATATGCCCAATTGTTATTACCATCGATCTAACTCCTACCATTATAATTAGGGGATAGTTATCCTATTGAACACAAACATTTTTTAGATCTACTTTAATTAGTTATTTAATTTTTATAAATTCAATCATTAATTAATTGATTATCCATTATTTAACAATGATCATTATTCTACATAAAACATTATTATCCATCAAATACATGTCCATGCCTTCTATGATTAATCCTAAATGTGTCGACAGTTTCTCAAGGGTAAAATCTATTATTCATTTTCATTACATAATCACAAAACCCTAGGGTTTAGAATTATTAAAAATTAATAAACAGAAAAATCTTGGTACTCCGTGAAAAAAATCCTAAACTACCATCAAGAGATAAAACCAAGAACATCTAGCTAACACCAGTGGTGAGAAAGGAAATGTAATAAATAAGAAACATTCCATTCATCCATTGAATAATTTTTTATCTTGAAAACATCCATATCTATCAAAAAAAAGGTAATCCCTAATTTAACATGTTTTATTATCACTAGAATCATCCATAACATCTTCATGCATATCCCCATGTGTCACATTATCATAGATTTAAGTTGTTGTCATGTCATCTAGGCCACCCTTCCTCATATCACATCAACCATTAACATATCATCACACATCACTTAGAAAATATCACATTGAGTGAAGATCACAAGGAAGAAATAGCAAAATAAAATAGAAAGGGGAAAATATACCCTAATAAAGGCATTTAGCATTCACATGCAAACAGGTTCTCACAACCCCCTACTCAAGGCATTCAACCATTATAAATAATGGATACTCTTGGACCCTATTCATTTTATTAATCAAAATATAGTTTTATTTTTCTTCAATTAACTGATTCATTTAATAAATTTTTCAACTATATAAAACCTAATTCATCAGCTATAAAAATCTATCAAACTATTAAATAACTTATCAAAAATTATGAAACTTTATATCAACCTATGTGAAGAAAAAATATCATTTATCATGCATTAATATTCATTACATAAACTATCATTAACATTCTCTACATACCATATTAATTCCATTAGTATATGGAAGATCGTATTCAATTAAATTCCCAAATTAAATAAATTGGATTAACATAAAATAACATGAAACACTGGAATAAAAACATTCCAATTGATTAATTCTTAATCCAACTAATTATTTTGTTAAGAAATTATGTTATTTGCCATTTTATATAAATATCAACCATAAAAACCATATATTAACAAAAAATTCTAGAAAACATTACATAAATATCACACAATCATTCAATATAATAGAAGAACATATAATATCAAACATCGACAACATGTGATCACTATAAAATTGTATACATATCTATTTAAATATTTATTAGGTTAATTATGTTTCCTTAAAATGGTATAAACCCCAAATAATATATGATTTCACTTAAATAAATAGGATACGTAATGAATCCCCAACACCAAATGAGTCAACATTCTTCATAGAAGAACGGACCAACATTTCATATCTATAAACACCTTTCCCTTAAGGAATACGACATCCTAAAGATGTTGTTCCCTGGAAAGTTTGGTAACCAAATAAAAATACCCCATAATAATAGTTAATATCAAGATATACAACGTGTAAAAAAGTAATAATAAGAAAATAAAACCAAAAAGAGAAAACCCACTAAAGAGAAGAGGTTGAACTCACCTTAGGTCACCTTGAATTGATATTTGGATGCAGGAGATTAATCCCTATCGGAATGGGATTCAAATATATCAAAAACCCACATTTGTTGACCTTGGGTTCTCGTGTATGGAGTGGAAAGTAATGGTGTTTGAGGGTCTCTTGTTATTCATAGAACCAATTAAAAACTAAATACCATAGAGAAACACTCAGTACCACGGCGTAGTACTGTCTAACATAGTTCATTCCCTGAGGAAACCTTAGGGACTATTCTGAACCAACACATTGTCATGGGAAATTTCAAGAATCATAGTAAAATAATATAAATATATATCTATGGTTTTCTGCACATCCAAAAGTTCCATGCCACATACCACCCTCTCAAGAGAGGGACCACATCATAGTCTACAACCCACAATATAGCTACCCCAGAAAAGGATGTATCATTGAAAACCCGTACACAATATCCTACCTTATCTACATACATATTCTCAAAAATACATTATCCGATTAATAATTTACAAATTCCACTATGCTGCATCCAAAATCAACCACACCATATCCACTAACACAATTGTGAAATGAAAACCTTGATTTATTATCCCTTCCATATTTAGAATTAGTTTTCCTCCTTTATTCTAAACACCCTTTAAAATGTCCAGAACCACCACTGGGTGAGTCTAACAACCATGAATCACATAGGGTTGGGATACTAGAATCAGAAACCTTATACATATATTATAATCTCATCTACCACATAAAAAACCATGCACGTCTTCCCCACAACATGACATAATACCAACCACACATCACCCCATACCACAAAATAACCACACACTGCCCCCATAAAATATGGCCTCATAAGAAGCACACATTTCCCCACACCTCATCACAACTGCAACTCTTCTCCACATAGCATATCCTCATACCAACCACACGTCACCCAATACCCCATCGAAACCACACATATCATGCCCACAACATATCCTCATCAAAACCGCACATCACCTCCCCATAGTATGGCCTTATACCCAGCACACATCACCCATACCTCCCCACAACACGACCACATCACAACATATTATTAATAATTATAATATTTAGTAAGGTGGATTTCATCAACACTACTAATTTATTTAAGGGGAATTATCATACAAGTCGTAAATCCTAAGGAAACCATTTTATTTTATAAATATATGTGGTTTAAAAATGTATATTTTTGGGTAATTCTAAAATATCATGAAAAACATGGTTCCAAATCACATATAAATCCTGTGTAAGAAAAATATCCACATAGTTATGATTTCCTGAAAAAATGTCAACTTTATTAATTGATAAAATCAAGTATGTAATATAAAAGTTATAAAAATAAAAAGATCAATCCCCATTACCCATCAATTTCAATTAAAATTTTAATTGTCTTTATTATGATAGTGAAATCCATATATTATATTTATACATGAGTAATCCATTTCTAAATGAAATAAAAAATTATAAATAATAGATTCATATCTCAAGTGGAGCTTTGCAGAATTACTGTGTACCACATAGAAAATAAGAAATTTATACAAGTACAAAAACTCAGAGGAAACCACATATCAACTTACATGGAAATTTTTGATCATTAAGACACATCCCAACTAACCGAGAATCCTAAAAAAATATCGAATTCATCCCCTAAAAGAAGTATGTATGGAAAACCATAACGAAGTGAGGAGAAATCACCATTCATTTCAAACAAAAAAACATAGAAAAACATATATCAAAGTAAGAGAATATGGGATGGATGAACATATTAATGCTCCTAGAGATTATCTAAAAATCAGAGGGATAAAGTGAAAAAATATGTAGAAAATTTGGATGAAGAAAAAAGATATAAAACCATGAAAACACCCCTTTCACATCATGAATTCTATTTAAGACATGAATTCCACGGAGTCCCCTGGATTATATCCATTGAATCTGGATCATGTATTGAATCATTTATATCTTTATTTTCTACAAAAAATTACATCTCTAAAGATTGAATTAAATTCACATTATTAATTACACATTCAAAAAAAGAATCTATTTTAAATTTACCCACATCGCCTCTTACAGGATTTGAAACTATCCAGTTATACATGATATGACCCGCCAACACATAACATGATTCTAGTTTACATAATAAATCACAGACAATAGCACTCATACATCTATAACCTCCATATAACCTTCTAAAAATTCCTTATTCCACCAAAAATGTAAATGTAATGGAATGAGAATGAATATGTTATTAAAAAGATAGGAATATTAGTTCTTTGGAAACTTTTATAGTGGATAGTGTATGGTCCTGGGTATTTGGAATAGTGATTGGGGTTAGGTATCAGATCAAATGTGTGAAATTGTACCCATATAGGTGTTTCGAGTGTCATTATAGACCAAAGAATATTCCATGGGAGTATTCCTGGGATTGAGGGTTAAATTTTTAAATGTTAATGTTGGGGTTTTATAGCATTATTTTTTATTCAATTGTGGGATTGGAGATGTTTATAAGGAATAAAAATTAATTTTTGGAGTTCTAGGGGTTTTTGGGGACAGTAACATAATTTTGAAATTTTGGTTATGTCTATAATGACCCCAAATTATAAAATTATTAGTTTTTTATAACTGATTCTAATGTGTGTATGAATCATTTGATAACTCAATGCGATGTGAATATGATTCATTCGATTGGTCACTCTGATGTGAGTATGAGTCATTCGATGGAACACTCTGAAGTGTGTATGTTTCATTTGATACCCCACTCAGATGTGTGTATTATTCATTTAATTAATAACTCTTAATTGAGTTTTAATCATTAGATGAATCACTTGTGACTGATTATGTGTCATTCTATAGTGTTCCAAATTTGGGTCGCAACAATTTTTTTAATTTTCTTAAAATTATTTTAATATAAATATAAACATATGAAATTACTTAAAAAATGAGAGGGTTTATTTCAACAAATAAGGTGTCAATTTGATCCCTAAATATTTTCATTCATACATTAGGGTTTTATCATTCGATTCAAACTAGAATATCAATCCATAAAATGTATAAGGGACATGTGGGTAAAGTTAACAATTTTTATAATCTCATTATCTATATTTATGTTTATTTTATCATCCCTCTATAAAAATAGTTATTTAAGGAATTTTTACATATTCAAATGAATCATCTGATTAAAGATAAACTATATACATATTCATAATATGTAGATTCTTATAAAATCTAGTTTAGTGGTCCATGATGTGTTCATATTATATATATGAGTTATGCGATGTGTAGTAAATGGGTGTGAGTGGGGTGGTTTGTGTGAGACTGGGAATGAAACCACTTATGTTTTTTTTCTATGATGTAATAAGTTTAGTCTTATATGGTAAATTATGGGTCTAAACCTTGTATGGAATGATATCTTGGTTGTGTCATTAAATGTTTTTGTGGGCGTTATGTCACTAGTTTTTTGTATTGATTTTTATTATGTGGTTCCTTGAGAATGTGATGGTTATATCTTGTATATTTTGAGATAGTGTTAATCAGTAGGGATAGGGAATCAAGGTTATTAGAATGATTTGGATGGTATTTAATGTTATCATGGGTGTTGGTGTTGATTCACTGATGTGTGTTCATAGGATATTGATGATGATTCTCACTATGGGGGATGAGGCCGTTAGGGTTGTGTGATTAAAGGATAAGACCTATGAGTTATTTTTCACCATGCTTTATGGGTTGTACATATATAGATTGTGGAATATTGGGTGATGGGGTTGGCCATCGATGTGGAGGATGGGATGTAGTGTTGAAGTCCACTAGAGGTTGTGTGTGAACTCGTCGAATAGGGGAATGATGCTGGATTGATTTATTGAGAATCATGGGTTAATTTTGAGAGGAGGGGTATCATTGTGCCTTTAGTTTTTCATTAAATTTAGTTGGCATTTGGTGTATGGGGTAAAAAATATTGTGATTACTTTTAAATGGGTCATTGATATCTCTTTGGGTAATCACAGAAACTTGAAATAGATATATCGGTGTGTGAAACCACATGAAATAGAATTGTTTAGAAAGTCAATGGATCTTTTGTTATGATAGTCCATGGTTGTTTCTTTCCACCCTAGAACTCGTTATATTATGTAAAGTATTATTGATACAATTAAATCATAAGTAGATCATGTTTTGGGATATATATGTGTTTTGTTTATATTTGATTATATTTTTTATACACTTATATATGGATATAATTTATAGACACACACAGTGGTGGCCTAATGAGTTCATACTCACACCCTTTATGAGAACTTTGGGACGCAAGTAAATTTTATAGTTCTTGGAACATAAAATGGCAAATCTTATATCACTTTTGATTGGTAAAAAGGGGTGACTGGATTGTAAACTGGTCATATAGCACGGCATATCATGTTGGTTAGGTGGATCCTCAATGTCGATATAGGTAATATTTTTCATTATATTGTGGACTATGTATATGAGTAGAACATAGGTGATCTTGTCTACTAGTGTTTTAATATAATTCCATGGTAGATTTTTTTCACTGGTTTTATATATATTTTGATGGTGTTTCAATTATTATTTATATTTTTTCTATTGTAGAGTGTTGAATTGATATAATTATTTGTCACAAAAATGTATAGTATCACAAATATTAACATATTGTTCATTACAGACAGTCTCAAACCATTAGAATATGATTAAAAATTCCTAAGGTCATGTGTTGAACAATTATAGACACCAAAGAGTGGGGTTCACTAGATGGGGGCGTTACAATGTGGTATCAGAGTAAGGTAATTCAAAATTTTATCATCATGTGGATTAATTTTTGTTTATAATGAGTAGTTTTTATTTGGATTGTGGTGGAAAAGAAGTATAATAATGTTTTGGAGATTTTTCAGATTTCATATAGTGTATTTGGATAGAACCTACATGTACTGAAGTCCATGTTACTTGGGAAATGAGGAAGTGTTTTTTTCATGGTCATAATTATATTATTTGATTTGGATTAAGTCGGAATTTGATATTATTTATTTATAGTTTTCTAATTATTATCCCATAATGGTAAGTGGTGTACTCAAGCATCATGTTAGTCCCATAGTGCTCACAGGAAATATGTGTGTCCCTTATAATTTTTGTCAGGAACATGAAATAAAAAATGAATTTAGTGGCTGTAAGTGTTAAAAATGACTAAATATTGTTTTTTGACAAATTAACTTTGTGTAATTATACAAATCTAACAAAGGAAGGGTATTCGTTCATGAAATTAAGTGTTTTTTGATTATTTAATGGTTTATCAATAACCCATATTATTTTTAACATAATACTTCTTATGGTAATTATATTCATCTATCCCAGATATCTGATCCTGTGTGGGTATAGTGTGTGTGTAAGAACCCAGACCCCTGTTTACTAGAGCTGGTTCCTTATATTAATAGATTGGCATGATTAAAATAAAATTCTATCTCAAATTAATAAATAGTTTAGTAGTTTTGGAAAACTAGATACATATATAAGTTCAACATTACAAATTGAAAGGAAATACAATATATAAAATCCATTATAAACGTCCATAAATTCCATATTAACCATAAAATTCATTCATATAATACTTCTTCACATACTGGGTAAATATAAAACATAATAAGGGGTGATATTATATTCTCAGTAATGGTATGTAATATTATGGAATTAATCATAAAAATAAACACGAGACAAAATGAATTTCAAAGAAACACTTGCCTTTAAAATAAACATGACAATAATATGGTAGGAATAAAAACTTATTACATAATCTCACAAATCATAACCATGGATATTATACTAGTTGAATAATCACAAGGACTACAAATATATAGTTTCACAATGATGGAAATCATAATGTTGGATATACTTATCATCATGTCAAATCCTCATTCCAAGACCCAACATAAATGGGTAAATTCCCAAACTAGTTTATATCATTAGACCTATAAAAGAATCAAGGGAATATCGTGGGACCCACTAATCACATTATAAGTCCAATTAATTACAAATATTTATGGGCATAAACATAACAACATATACAATAATATTGAAACTAACATATGAATTGTAAATAACTTTCCACAATCATTAAATATGAACACTGACCATTCAGAGTAATATGGTGAATGGTATCAAGATAAAACATCAACAATAAAAATAATAATAACCCATTAAAACAAATATGGTAGATTATATCATAAAATATTAATCCCAATTAACCATAATAGTCCACAAGTGTGTTGAAATATATGAAAATAATTATACAAAATCATTGATTATTTCTTAACATAAATACTATTTTACATGGAAAAGAATAAATATTTTGGAAAAATGTTTTCAAACAACCATAATTAAATTAGTGTTGTTTTTTCTTTATAATTTTTTTTTTGTTTTTAAAAAAATAATGGTGGATAAAAATAGATTATATTGTGAAATTAAAAATAGGTAAGAATTCAAGAAGTTCCTTTTAAATGGGCTAGTTTTTCGTGAATTGTTTTTAAAAGATCCCTTTAAAACATGTAACTCCCCATTAAAGATAGTAGTATTGTTTTTCGTCGATATATATATATATAACATTAAAATAGATTTAATTTTGAAAAAATAATAATAATTAATAATTTTATTAAAGTAAGTTGGGAATAAGAGTAACCCGGAAGAAAATAGAGGTTCGGGCATAAAACTCATACCTTATATCCAAATTTGTTCTGCACATGAATTTAAATACAAAGATAATCAAATTAAATCCATTAATTAACTAAATTATAAGATTATATAAAAATATTATATCTATTAATATTATATTATGTTTATTTATTTACTTATTGATGAGTTTTAAGATTGAATTCCTTCATTCTGGAGTGTTCGTTATTTGATTTCATAATTGGTTCACTTGATTATAAGTAATAGAATTCATGTGGAATAGATATAATTATTCAAAATTGGAATTACTTATTATTAATGAAACTTTAGATGAGTAAATTTTTATATATATTATTTTTTTATATATTATGAAGATAAATCATTAGATAATACATTTATTGATAATTGTTTGAATTATTATGGTGGTTATTGATCATAATGAACTCATTTGGTTTTATTGTTTTGTTTTTTATAAATATGATCCTTTTAGAACATAAAAAGGGTTATATTATAAATTTTAAAATTTTTATCCACCATTAAAATGGTTTCATGAACATCCATGAAGAATAATTTGAAGAATGAAACCTTGTCATCCATGAAGGTTGTAAATCGGCACCTCCTGGATGATGATTTCATTTATAAAATAAAAGATATATATGTATATATATAGTATTTTAAGGAAGGATATTCCATTCACATGAAATCATTCAATCATATAGAGGATATTATATTTATCATGATCATTTGGACATAGGAGGTAAAGAGATGGTAAAAATTTAAAGGAACCTGATATGAAAATAATAGAAAAAGGAAGTGGATTTTGCCTCTTGAATACACCTCCTTGATAATCTCCTTAAGGGAAGGTGTTTTGGTCTCTTCTAAAGACCATTATCTCCTAGATTTTGGGAGATACAAAGGATGAGTATATGACAGAAAGTATTCACGGCACAAATCTTGATAGGTGTGAGAGTAAGTGGGGTGGAGGGTGGTACTTATTGTGTAGGAGAGGAGGGGTTTTCCATTATTTTAATCATTATTTTATTATTTTGGCTCAAGAGTATGAATAGTCAGTATTTTTCAGACAAAAAAAGTAATAATTTATTGTTACATTGAATTAATGTCCATTTAAATCATCAATGACTCATGTAAAATTAAAATAAAATCATTTATATAGCATATTTCGTAAATTTTTTGAATTTCACTATTCACCAAAAATTCAAGTATTTCATAAAATCCCCTACACTTTTTTAATGTGTAGAATTTAAAAATTTTCTCTATTCTATCAAAATAATCTTATATATAAGATAAATTTAATTTTTTTAAAAATCATTTTAACTTGAAAAATTCATATTTTAAATTAAAATTTGATTTTATAATACATTCAAAAATTAAATAAGGTCTCATTAAATTATTGTTAAATAATATGAAAACAAAATTTTTATTTATTAATATAATTCATGAAAATTAATTTAATTAATTTATTAATTTAAAATTGTAATTAAATTATTATTACTCATAAAAATACCAATACTTAATTATTAATTTTTAAATATTCACTCTCATTTATAAGATGCGTAAATTGTATTTATACTTACATTGGTGTGTTTTCTATTCATAGAGGGCATATTACTATTCATAATGATCCATTACAATTTATAATGGTGTGTTAATATTCTAAGGGGAAGTTACTATTCACCAAAATTAAGTTGATTCTATTAGACTCTAAATATCTTTTTGAATGCAACTATGTATGTATGTTTATTGAAATTTGAAACACATAAGTAGATAAATTATGTCAAAAAGTTAGGTTATGACTATCTTCTCTAATAACAAAGTATTTGTTTCATAGAGACTCGGTGTTTCATGCATTCTATATTAAATTTATTTTTAAATCTTTATTTTGTTACATTCTCTCGTCCATACAAAAACATCGACCTCAAAATTCCAAAATTTTACCTCGTAAAAATATTTGGGTTGTTATTCATCATAATTTCCTCAAGCTTCCATGTTTCCTCTTCAATTATATGATTTATCCAAAGTAAAATTACCAATAGAGTTGTCAAATTTCTCAAAACATATTCTTGAATGTCTAGAATCCAGATAAGATCATTATAATAAGATAATTTAGGTTCCAATTATATACCTTCATATGTGAGGACATGTGTTAGGTATGGCATGTACATTCTCAATAATGAGACATGGAATGCATTGTGTACTTTTTAAAGGCTAGGCCTCATCTGCAAACAATAATCCACAACTGAAATTCCCTTCATAATTTCAAAAGGTCCAATGTAACTAGGGCTCAGTTTCCCATACTTCCCAAATCATACAACACCCTTCCATAGAGATTCTTTAAAGAAAACATGATCTTCCACTTGAAATTCTAAATCATTCCTTTGATTATAAGCATATCCCATTTTCCTACAGTGAGATACATTAATAGGGGTTTGAATGGTCTTTACCTTTACTATTGTTTCCTCTACAATCTCTGGTCCCACAAGCTTCCTTACACCAAATTCATCTCAACATGTCGGTTTATGAAATAACTTTCCATACAATGCCTCATATGGTTCTATTTCATTACATGAATGGAGAATATTATTGTAAGAAAACTCCACTAATGTTAAATAATAATCATACACACCTAAATTATCTAGTGGAATTTATCTCAATATGTCTTATAATGTTTGCATCATCCTTTCGGATTTCCTATCTTTTTAAGGGTGATTTTCAGTACTCAACCAAAGTTTAGTGTCCAAAGATTTTTCTATCCTTTTCCTGAATTTCGATGTAAATTATGGATCATTACTAGACATGATTTATAAAGTTTCTCCCTTATGTCTCTTAACTTCATTGATATAGAGTCGTGCACGGCACTCAAGTGGAAAATACACTCTTATAGAGAGGAAGTGTGAAGATTTCATAATTCAATCAAAAATTACCAATATTGCAGCATTATTTCATGGATTTTTCAGTAATCATGTGAAAAAATACATAGTGATGTCATGCCATTTTCATGTACTCGTAATTATAGGTTTCATGGCTCATGTTGGATACTATCATATGGACTTCACTTGTTGACAGTATAAACTTCTTCATAATTAATCATCAATTTCGCACATCAAGTTATCCCACCAGGAATGTTCCTCTAAATCTTTATACATTTTAGTGATACCAGGGTGTATAAAAAATTTGAGCTATGGGAATAATCCAATAACTCTATTTTTAGCTCATGTATAGAGGGACACATAGCCTCTTCACAAATTTCATAACTCCATCCCCACCAAAAGAGTCAGCCAAATTCCCATCATTCACACCATTAATTTTCAATTAATGATTCTCATCATCAGACTGAGAAGTATTAATCCTTTATAATAAAAATTATTGTGAAACCAATTGAAAAAGTAATAATGCTTCACCTTATTTGATAATTCACATATCCATGTTTATATTATCCATGAATGTAGGGTCATTCCCAATTCTAATTTTGTTTATAACTCCATGATCTTCCTACTCAATGCATCAAATGCCTTATTTTCCTTTCCTGGGTAGTAGTGTATGAAAAAATCATAATCCTTCAGTAGAACAATCCATCTCCTTTACCACATGTCAATTTGTTTCTGTGATAAGGTCGATTTTAAGCTCTTTTGATCTGTATATATCTTAGATATTTCTCCATAGAGATAGTGTCTACATATCTTAAGCGAAAATATTACAGCTGAAATCTCAAGATCTTGAAACAGATAGTTTTTTTCATAATTTTAACTTCCTTCATGAATATGAAATAACTCTATCATTATATATAAGGAAATAGCCAAGTTATTTCATTGATGCGTCACTATAAATCACAAATCCACCATTTCTCGATAGTAGAGTCAAGATCAAAGAATTCAATAATATCTTCCAAAATTATTCAAAACATTATTCAAATTATTTTTTCTATATGAACGTAACCCATTTACATGTACGATTGTTAAACTGTTTGGATAAATGGGAGAAGTTTTAAAAGAAACACTGATAATAACATGCTAAAACAATAAAACTGTGTTTCTCGGCTGTGTTTGTTGGAGCTGACCATTACTAAATTTCCCTTTTCATCACATGATTTACTAAAATTCGACCCTTAGAGACAAAATGACCCATAAAAAACTACATGCTGTCGAAATTCACTCTTCATAACTTCTCAAATAATTTTTTTCTTCTAAGAGTCTTCAGAATCATATGCAAGTGATTCACATGATCTTCATATCTTTTGGAGCATACCAAGATATGATCAATAAATACCACAAAAGGTCAACCAGATATTCCTTGAAAATTATTTTCATTATATACATGAAAACAAAGGGTAAATTAGATAGTCTAGATAGAATTACTCTAAAGTCAAAATTCCCATACCTGGTTTGAAATTTTGTCTTTGGAAATATCTTATTTCCCCATAAAAAACTGGCGATATCCATACCGAAGGTTGATCAATAAAAAATATTGGGCTCTATAAAGTTGATCAAATGAATCATCAATGTGTGGTAGAGGATACTTTTTCTATATTGGAATATTATTTTTCTCTCTGTATTCAATGCACAACTTCATAGATCTACATTTATTCTTAATGAAAAGAATAGGGGATTCCCATGGATAAACACTAGAGAAAATAAATCCTTTATCACTCAATTCCTCTAATGGTTTCTACAGTTATAATAATTTTACAATGTCCATTCATTAAGGAGTATTTGATATAGATTTTCGAAATAGGAATTAAACCAATAGTGAACTCAACTTCCCTATCTAGAGGATTTCTAGGTAAATCCTCTGAAAAAACATCAATTTATTCTAAGACAACAGGAACACCCTCAATTTGAATATTTCTTCCCACATCCATATATATTTCATTATCATCATCCCCAATAATTTCATTTAGTAGAGCTACTAGGTGGGGATATTGATACGAATGAGATTTTTATTCTTCTACTCAAAATGATAAGGGATTCTATATCATTCTCAAAAATTATAACCTCCTTATTCTTGCAATAGATTCTCGAATCAAAGTTTGAAGGAAAATTTATAAAAATAATTATTTCATAGTCAACAAGGGATATGATGATTAGGTCAGCAATGAAATCACATTTTTGCATCATAAGGGGAACTAATTGACACATCTTTGTTTCAATGATACTTACCTTAGGAGTTTTGACTGATGAATTATGACAACCCTGCTTTTTATTACAACTTAAGCATGCTTTATTACATAAAATTTCACTTGATACAACAACGAAGATCGAGAGGTTTAGTGTCTTTGGGGCTTAGGATCATTACATAAAAACTTTAAACTTGAAATAAAACATCTTTATTGAAAACGTCCTTTACATGACCACTACATTCCTTCGTACTTAGCATTGCATGGGATAACCTGAGGACATGCATAAGAAAAGGGTGAGCTATAAAGCCCAGTAAGGGAGTACACAATGAATAACATGAGGAGTACAATACATGTTAGGAAATAGGAACATCAATAGAGAATTAGAGTAACATGAACATAAAGGCATGATAAAGCATGATAACCATAACATGGAAATGTGGTAACAACACTTTACATTTAATTAGCATGAGCCAAGGCTCATTGCACATGGAGCATGAGTAAACCCTCATTGCACTTGAAGCAAGAGTAAACCCTCATTGCACTTGAAGCACGAGTAAACCCTCATTGCACTTGAATTAGCATGATTCAACACTCATTACACATGACGTATCATGATACTATACTTTACCCAATGCATTGGAGCGCTATAAAGGGTGAACCCTTCTTAAACATTTCATTTCATGCATAAGTGTGCCACATGGATAATAAAACATGGATTCATAAAACATAATCATGTATTCTAAGATAAAGGAATGTGGAATTCATACATGAAACTTTATAATCAATAAGTAAATGTGCATAAAGGTGAATACCCTTGATGGAGAAATGGGCATGGTATTCACTACACAATGATATTGTCTTAGAAAATCGGTGTGATTTTGGCTGCGTAACGGCGTGACATAAGAATTCATAAAAAAGGTTGATGGGAGAGAAAGGGGTTACTCCTCATATTTACATGTAATGGAAAATAATGAGGTCATATAGATACATATCTTAACAATTGAAAAGGAATTTAGATTCATGATACAAAAGTATTGCTTGAATATAAAAGAGGAGAAAAAGGTTTCTTTCAGAATTTCGGCATAGTAACGGGTGTACATGGGAGGATTTTAATGAAAGAGAAAGGGGTCTCCCATAATTCAAACAATAAGAGGGAAGTATCGGAGAGGTGAGAAACCATACCCCAACATTCATAATTGAAATTAAAAGGGCAATACAACTTAAAAAAATTTGACAAAAATGAAAAAGGAAGAAAAAACCCTTACTTGGAAGTGTGCTTCCAAAGGCTAGAGAGAGGCTTGTAAGAGGCTTCTTGGGAGCTTGGGCCACCTTGAGAGGATTCTAGATAGATTAGGGCAGAGGTTGGACGAACTCCAAGGGATTTTAGTGAGGAGGAAGTGGGAGCTTGGGTGGGTTTATATAGGAAAGGTGAGAGAATTGTTTATTATTTAGGTTTGGGACCCCTTATATTAAAATAATCCAAACCACAAACCATCCCATGGTATTTGCCAATGGTTTCTGGAAAAGGAAAGAGGAAAAAAATATTTTACAAGGCCAAGGTCCGAACTTATTAAAAAATTAGGGTTTCTTATGTGGAGGTGAGTCAGACTCCCATGGAAATTAATTTATAAAGGAAAAGTGTTGAATAAGTCTTGAGGGCTCCACTAATGCTTTGAAAAGTAAGTCAAACAAACCCAAAACCACATTATTTTAATGATAAAACACATATTGGCCGAATATAAGGATTATTTTATTTTATTACATCACCATTGGGTCATTATGATGTCATAAAACACATTATATATTTAAATGGTATTTATTTTTTACCCAAAAATTTGACTGTCTAGGAAAATTATGAAAAAATCACCGTTGGATAATTTCGACGTCCTGATTCCAAAAATAATATTTATTTTTATCTAAATAATTTTTTAAATATGTGAATTTTCACTTTTAATATAAAAACCGACATTTATAAAAAAATTCACTGGTTTTGACAGAAATGGCTTTCAAACCTTAATAAAAATTTTAATTGCATTCATAAAATTATAAGATCATTTATACATAAAAAACATTAATTTAATATTAATAATAATATTTTATTAAAATATTATTTAATTCAAAAATCCTTTAATTTAATAAAATATAATTCTTTATTAAATAATAACTAAAAACACCATTTGTACTTTAAAAACTGATTACAATGTATCAAAAATGACTAGAAATTATATTCATTATTATATAAAAAAATAATTTACATGAACATGGTGCTACTTATTTGTTACATAACCCCTTAAAATAGCCACATAAGACCTAAGGGTAAGGTGTGCGATGGTGACAGACTCTTGGGGTGGCTCGGATAACATCGCTCGAGTGGTAATTTCAATCAACTTCTACTTTTCCCGTAGATGATCACGTTCGAGCTTGACTTGATGAAGCTCAGCTTGGGCTTGGTCAAGGGCGAAGCCCAAATACGCCACCTCTTTTCCGAGCTCCGAAAAATGGGCTTTGTATGGGGCAATTCTACTGGATGAGGCCATCGCTTCCTTTGTCTGAGTAGAAATGGGTTCGTTAAAGCCTTATATTTATACTACTCAGATGATCACTGTTCAACGGCTATAAAAGTAACGATCACAAATCTTAACGTAAAACTAAAGAAGTTGACATATTATAAAAACATTTTTCATAAAGAAACATTTAACTAGATCAAGAGGGATTTTCTATTAATGAATCTTTGGGTCGTTACAATATTCCCCCCTTAAGAAATTTCGCCCTCGAAATTTTCCTTTTCCCACACTAAAACAAATGTGGGTAACTCAGCTTCATCATATCCTCTGACTCCCAAGTTTCTTCTTCAAACTTGTGGTTTCTCCACAACACCATGATGAGGGGCATTGTCTTATTTCGTAGAACTTTTTCTCTATGATATAAGATCTTCACTGGTTGCTCCTCATAAGAAAGATCATCTTCTAATTGTACCATCTCGGAAGAGAGTACATGTGATGGGTCTGGTATGTACTTCCTTAAGAGGGATACATGGAAGACATCATTCACCTTGTCCATAGTAGGTGGAAGTTCTAGTAGATAGGCCACAGCCCCAACACGATCAAGAATTTCGAAGGGGTCGATGTACCTTGGACTTATCTTCCCTTTCTTTCCAAACCTCATGACCTTATTCCACGGAGATATGCATAAAAACACCATGTCTCCGACTTTAAACTCAAGGTCTCATCGACGATTATCTACATAACTCTTCTGTCGACTTTGGGCTGCCTTGATATGCTGCTGAATGGTTTTCACCTTCTCCACCATTTCTTCGACCATTTCTGGTCCAAGCAGCTTACGTTCACCGACCTCATCCCAACATGCCGGTGTTCTACACCTTTTCCCATGCAGGGCTTCATATGGTGCCATTTGGATGCTCAAGTGTAAACTATTATTATAAGAGAACTCAACTAGAGGAAGATGTTGATCCCATCCTCCTTTAAAGTCCATTGAGAACGCTCTCAACATATCCTCAAGTGTTTGGATAGTCCGCTCGGATTGGACATCAGTTTGAGGATGATAGGGCGTACTGAAGTTTAGTACAGTATTCAGAGCATGTCGAAGACTCTTCCAAAACATAGAGGTTAATCTTGGATCTCAGTCAGACACAATAGATAGTGGTACTCCATGAAACCGTACCACTTCCCTGATATATATCCGTGCTAGTTGATCCAAATAGAAATCCTCTCGAATAGCAATGAAGTGTGCAGTCTTTGTAAGACGATCCGCAACAACCCAGATTGCATTGTTGCCTTTGGATGTCCTTGGAAGTCTGGTGACAAAGTCCATGGTGATGTTCTCCCATTTCCATTCTGGTATGGGCAATGGTTGCATCATCCCCTTAGACTTCTACCTCTCTGCCTTCACTTTCTGACACACCAGGCACTTTGAGGTATATCCAGCGATCTCCTTCTTCATATTATCCCACCGAAAGTGTTCTCGGAGATCTCGATACATCTTTGTGCTCCCTGGGTGAATAGATAAATTTGAACTATATGCATCATCCAAAAGTTCCTTCTTCAGCTCGGAACTTGATGGAACACATATTCTTTTCCCAATCCGCACAATTACTTCTTCATTAACATTAAACTCTGAGGATTTTCCCTTTTTGATAGCTTCCACTTTTTCTTGGATTCCCGCATCATCCTTTTGAGCATCCTTTAACCTTTCCAAAAGAGATGGTTGAGCAATCATTTGTGAAAGGATTGATGATGTTCCCTTCTTTATGATTCCCACATCCATCTTCATTAAGTCAAAGAAGATTGGATCCTTCTCAATTCTCATCATTAATAGAATCGCTGGATCCTTTCTACTTAGGGCATCTGCCACCTTGTTCGCTTTCCCAGGGTGGTAATGTTTTGAACAATCATAATCCTTGATGAGCTCTATCCATATTCTCTGGCGCATATTAAGATCTTTCTTTGTGAATATATATTTAAGACTCTTGTGGTCAGTATATATCTCACATTTCTGTCCATAGAGATAATGCCGCCAGATTTTCAAGGCAAAGATCACCGCCGCCAACTCCAGATCATGCGTTGGATAGTTTCGCTCATGGATTTTCAACTGCCTTAAGGCATAGGATATCACATTATCATTCTGCATCAGCACACATCCTAAGCCCTTCTTCGAAGCATCACTGAATACCTCAAAAAGCTCCCCACTTGTGGGTAAAGTGAGCACGGGTGCAGTGATAAGCCTCCTTTTCAACTCCTTGAAGCTTTCTTCGCATTCATCACTCCAAGAAAACTTTACTCCCTTTAGAGTTAGCTTGGTAAGAGGGTTGGACAATCATGAGAAATTTCTCACAAATCGTCGATAATATCCAGCTAACCCCAAGAAGCTACGGATATCAGTTACTGATGTTGGCCCCGACCATCCCTCAATTGCATCTGTTTTGGAGGGGTCCACAGATATCCCATTGCTTGTGATGATATGGCCAAAGAATGAGACCTCCTTCAACCAAAACTCACACTTTCTGTACTTTGCATAGAGCTTCTCCTTGCGCAAAGTCTCTAGTACAGTTTTTAAATGCTCCTCATGGTCCTCCTTGGTTTTGGAGTATATTAGAATATCATCTATAAAGACTACCACAAATTTGTCAAGGTAATCTCTAAAGACTCTATTCATCAAGTCCATGAATATTTCTGGAGCATTGGTGAGTCCAAAAGGCATTACTATGAATTCATAGTGCCTGTACCTTGTACGAAAAGCAATCTTGGGGATATCTTCCTTCTTCACCCTTACTTGATAATATCTCGACCGCAAGTCCACCTTGGAGAAGTATTGTGCTCCACGCAGCTGATCAAACAAGTCATCCATTCTTGGGAGAGGATACTTTTTCTTTATCGTGATTTTCTTAAGTTCACGATAATCGATGCAAAGCCGCATTGACCCATACTTCTTCTTGACGAAGAGGACTAGTGCACCCCATGGTGATGCACTTGGGCATAAAAACCCTTTATCCCAATTATCCTATAGTTGTTTCTTCAGCTCTTAGATCTCAACAACAGCCATTCTATATGGAGTCTTGGATATTGGTAGCACCCCAGGTATAAGTTCAATTGAGAACTCAACATCTCTTCTTGGAGGAAGACCAAGATGTTCCTTGGGAAATACTTCAGAGAATTCCCTAAAAATAGACATTTTTTCAAGGGTGGTTTCTTCCTTGGACTCAATCATCTGAGCCAGATATGCGTGCTCATAAGGCAGTAATATCCATGCTTGAGATGATGGAGCTAATGGAGATTCATCTTCCTCCTGACACTTGTAAAGAATCGGGGGTCGATTCTCCATATGGAGTGTGATTTCCCTCTCCCAACAATTTATGTTGGCTCTATATAAGGAAAGCCAATCCATGCCAAGAATTGCATCAAATTCCACCAAAGGGATTATGACGAGGTTAGCCGGGAAATTCAATCCACAGATTATAACAGGGGAGGACTTATATTCATGGGATGCAATGATTGCCCCATTTTCCATACTCACCGACATCTTTACTTCCAGGATTTGTGGTGGTGCTGGGATTGTTCTACTAAACATTCGATATATAAAAGAATGCGTAGAACCTGAATCAAAATGTATGTTCGCTATTCTTGAATGAATAACTAGCGTACCTTTCACCACTTTGTTGTCGGGGTTCACTTCGGCAGAAGTGATGGCAAAAGCTCTTCCTTGTTGTCTTGGAGGTTGTTGGTTGCCTCCGATAACCCTTGGATTAGGGCACTGATTCGCAAAATGACCCGGTTCTTTGCATTTATAGCATTCAACAACGCGTAGAGGTTCGAACGAGGCGTTCCTCTCCTCTATCGCAGCCGTGGGTCCTTCTTTCCGACAGTTAATCGCTAGGTGCCCTTCTCTTCCACACCTAAAGCATTTTCTTGTCCCCCTAAGGCAATTTCCAGGGTGCTTCTTTCCGCACTTTTGGCAAATGGGGTGCTGGAACTTCTTAGCACCATTGGATTTATCCATCGGACCACCAACATTGAAGCCCACCTTAGGCATCTTGTCCCCATGATACCCCTGTGATTATCTGATCTCCATTTCATCCTTGAGGGCACATCGGACAATTTCCTCATAGCTGTCGAAGTCACGGATCGCTAATGCTTTCCGCAAGCTAGGCTTCAGCCCACCAAAGAAGCGGTTAACCTTGCATTCGGGGGTAACGACAAAGCCAGAAGCGTATCGTGAAAGCCTTGTGAAGTTTGCCCCGTATGCTCCCACAGATTGTTCATCTTTCTGCTTGAGGGAAAGGAAGTCCCTTTCCATCTTAAGATGGAGGGTGCGCGGAAAATATTTATCGAAAAACATCTTCCAGAATTCCTTCCATTCCAAAGCCTCGATCTCCTCCTCAAGCTTCGTATTTTTGATCAACGTCCACCATTGATCAGCTTCACCCTCCATATGATAATCCGCCAGGAGAACCTTCTCTTGTTCAGAACATTGAAGGATAGAGAAGATCTTTTCAATGGAGTTGATCCATTGCTCAGCGATCGTGGGATCAGATGATCCACTAAAAGTAGGAGGCCTTTGTCTCATGAAGCTGTCGATAGTGACTTGTTCTTTCTTAGGGGGGTTGAACGTTCCTCTTGACCTGTGTTTCTATTAAAAACTTGAGTTAGCTGAGAGATAAGCGTGACAAAGTTCGCGATTCCCGCTCCCTGTGGATTGGGCATCTCATTAGTACAATCGTCACACTGATCTTCAGAACGGTTGTTAGCCCGAGTTCTCCTATTACCGGCCATTGGCTGGAATAAAAGGAAATTTAGGGGTAACACATAAAGGGTAATCCAAAGATAAAATTTGATGACTTATAAATAAACTGTAATCTCTTTAACTCATGAGTCTATAGGATTCAATCCAGGCTTTTCCTGATCTTCCTTCTAACATATATTATTAGGGGCATTTTTTCCTTAATAAGGGTTCACACTAAGATTGTGAATTTATCAAAACATATCCCCCGGAAGTGTCATAACCAAGAGTGCAGCAAGGCCCGTTGTCGTGCACCAGTTCCCGTTCGAGTCTCGTTCAAAGCGGTGTTTCTAGGTTTTACTCCTAGGATACATCTGTGCCAGAGCCGCCTCTACCTGCTCGTATCCAGACAGGGATGTATTTGTTTGATAAACCACTTACTTAGTATTTAACAGAACTTAGGGATGTTTTTATTATGCTTAGTCTTGTATCTAAGGCTTTACTAGGGTTTCCTAATCCCAAAAATAACTAAACCTATCCTCTGATACCAACTATGACAACCCTTCTTTTTATTACAACTTAAGCATGCTTTATTACATAAAACTTCACTTGATACAACAAAGAAGATCGAGAGGTTTAGTGTCTTTGGGGCTTAGGATCATTACATAAAAACTTTAAACTTGAAATACAACATCTTTATTGAAAACTTCCTTTACATGACCACTACATTCCTTCGTACTTAGAATTTCATGGGATAACCTGAGGACATGCATAAGAAAAGGGTGAGATATAAAGCCCAGTAAGGGAGTACAAAATGAATAACATGAGGATTACAATACATGTTAGGAAATAGGAACATCAATAGATAATTATAGTAACATGAACATAAAGGCATGATAAAGCATGATAACCATAACATGGAAATGTGGCAACAACACTTTACATTGAATTAGCATGAGCCAAGGCTCATTGCACATGGAGCATGAGTAAACCCTCATTGCACTTGAAGCACGAGTAAACCCTCATTGCACTTGAATTAGCATGAGTCAACACTCATTGCACATGAAGTATCATGATACTATACTTTACCCATTGCATTGGAGCGCTATAAAGGTCTCACCCTTCTTAAACATTTCATTTCATGCATAAGTGTGCCACATGGATCATAAAACATGGATTCATAAAACGTAATCATTTATTCCACGATAAAGGAATGTGGAATTCATACATAAAACTTTATAATCAATAAGTAAATGTGCATAAAGGTGAATACCCTTGATGGAGAAATGGTCATGGTATTCACTATACAATGATATTGGCTTAGAAAATCGGTGTTATTTCGGCAGCGTAACGGCGTGACATAAGAATTCATAAAAAAGGTTGATGAGAGAGAAAGGGGTTCCTACTCATATTTACATGTAATGGACAGTAAGGAGGTCATATAGATACATGTCCCAACAATTGAAAAGGAATTTAGATTCATGATACAAAAGTATTGCTTGAATATAAAAGAGGAGAAAAAGGTTTTTTCGGAATTTCGGCATAGTAACGGGTGTACATGGGAGGCTTTTAATGAGAGAGAAAGGGGTCTCCCATAATTCAAACAATAAGAGGGCAGTATGGGAGAGGTGAGAAACCATACCCCAACATTCATAATTGAAATTAAAAGGTTAATACAACTTAAAGAAAATTGACAAAAATGAGAAAGGAAGAAAAAACCCTTACTTGGAAGTGTGCTTCCAAAGGCTAGAGAGAGGCTTGTGAGAGGCTTCTTGGGAGCTTGGGGCACCTTGGGAGGATTATATAAAGATTAGGGCATAGTTTGGACGAACTCCAAGGGATTTTAGTGAGGAGGAAGTGGGATCTTGGGTGGGTTTATATAGGAAAGGTGAGAGAATTGTTTATTATTTAGGTTTGGGACCCCTTATATTAAAATAATCCAAACCACAAACCATACCATGGTATTTGCCCATGGTTTCTGGAAAAGGAAAGAGGAAAACAGTATTTTACAAGGACAAGGTCCGAACGTATTAAAAAATTAGGGTTGCTTATGTCGAGGTGAGTCACACTCCCATGGAAATTAATTTAAAAAGGCAAAGTGTTGAATAAGTCTTGAGGGCTCCATTAATGCTTTGAAAAGTAAGTGAAACAAACCCAAAACCTCATTATTTTAATGATAAAAGACATATTGGCCGAATATAAGGATTATGTTATTTTATTACATCACCATTGGGTCATTATGATGTCATAAAACACATTATATATTTAAATGGTATTTAATTTTTATCCAAAAATTTGACTGTCTCAGAAAATTATGAAAAATTCACCGTTGGATAATTTCGACGTCCTGATTCCAAAAATAATATTTATTTTATCTAAATAATTTTTTTAAATATGTGAATTTTTACTTTTAAAATAAAAACCGACATTTATAAAAAAATTCACGGGTTTTGACAGAAATGGCTTTCAAACCTTAATAAAAATTTTAATTGCATTCATAAAATTATAAGATCATTTATAATTAAAAAAAATTAATTTAATATTAATAATAATATTTTATTAAAATATTATTTAATTTAAAAATCCTTTAATTTAATAAAATATAATTCTTAATTAAATAATAACTAAAAACACCATTTGTACTTTAAAAACTAATTACAATGTATCAAAAATGACTAGATATTATATTCATTATTATATACAAAAATAATGTACATGAACATGGTGCTACTTATTTGTTACATAACCTCTTAAAATAGCCGCATAAGACCTAAGGGTAATGTGTGCGATGGTGACAGACTCTTGGGGAGCTCGGATAACATCGCTCGAGTGGTAATTTCAATCAACTTCCACTTTTCCCGTAGACGATCACGTTCGAGCTTGACTTGATGAAGCTCAGCTTGGGCTTGGTCAAGGGAGAAGCCCAAAGACGCCACCTCTTTTCCGAGCTCTGACAAATGGGCTTCGTATGGGGAAATTCTACTGGATGAGGCCATCGCTTCCTTTGTCTGAGTAGAAATGGGTTCGTTAAAGCCTTATATTTATACTACTCAGATGATCACTGTTCAACAACTATAAAAGTAACAGTGACAAATCTTAACGTAAAACTAAAGAAGTTGACATAATATAAAAACATTTTTCATAAAGAAACATTTAACTGGATCAAGAGGGATTTTCTATTAATGAACCTTTGGGTCGTTACAAGAATACATTATTATATCAAATTCTAAATGTCTATTTTAATCGGAAAACTAAGACGATATAAAAGAATGTGATTATCAGTAATCAAATAATGAATTGGATTATTTCAAGGAAACAACTAATGTACCTTCCATCACGTCATTAGTAACTTTAAACTCCGTAGTTTTGATTGCATAATACTGGCCTTTCTTCTTTTTTCCTTTTCTAAAGAAAGTATCCTTGATTATTTGGTCAATCGTTTTTATATTGTATCATCTATTTAAAATTGTATCATTGAACATTGGTAGCTTCTTACAGTCCCTTGCAATCAAAAGATTAGTGGAATTTTCCTCCACACTTGTTACAAACACCTGTACCCTTTAGGAAAGTACCAGGGTGTTTCTTCACACAATTATCGTAGGATGAAAAATCAATTTTCCCTTCTTCCCAGTTTCCTTATTTACCTTTCTAGAGTGTTCAACAGCCATCTTCTTTTTTTTCATTCCTATAAAGTCATAAGGCATGGATAATTATCTTTCTCTCTTTATAGCACATGATACTATATCTCTGTATAATTAGTTACATTGGGAGACTAGTTCCATTTGGGGGAATGGTTTTAATCCATCGAAGAATCGATCAATATTTCTCCTCATATTTTGTAAGTTGTTTTCAACATGCCTTACTAACCCTATGATGTTAGCTTCTTACATTGCAACATTCTCATCCTATTTTTGTCTCAGATTAAAAAACTGACATTTTCTATCTGCTCGCTATATAAAAGGGGTGTATTTTTCGAAGAAATTTTTCCTTAAAATCCCTCCATTCTCTATTTTCATTCTCTTACTCATCCTTGTCTTTTTTAGTCAAAGACCATCATTGATCATCATCTCCTGATAGATTATAAACTACCATGACAACCTTATTCATTTCGGTACATCCAATGTAAGAAATATATTCCCTAAGAAACTTATCCACTCCTCTACTACTAATGTGTTTTTAGTCACTTTAAATGATTTAGGTTCTTGTCACAAAAAGTGTTTTAACATTTCTACTCCATGTTTTGGATGAAGATGCTCCATACAGGTAATGTTATTATTCATAACCTATGGCAGTTTTCCAAGTATAGTTATAAGTTTCTGAGCACCAGTCACAACTTCAATATCTTGCATATGATGGAAATCCCTACATGGGATACAGGTGTTAATTTGGTTTCCATTCTTTCCAGTAGTAACCATTTCTAAATATTGGAATACACAAGATTAGATTACGAATCATATTTCATAATCTCAACTAAGATTATACTTAACATAAATAGAAATCATATACATGACTAATCCCATAATCATAAACATGGTTTATTTGAAGAAAAAATTGAATTTTAATTCCTTTATAATGGATTGTAAAGAAGATATAAATTATCCTAAGCATATCCACCAAGAGTGTCAAACCAGGTGCTCAATAAGGCCCATTTTTGTCTACCATGTTACCCCAGGTGAATCCTAGAATGCCTTGTCAGAGTTATTAATCCAAGGTACATCTGTTCCAGAATTGTGTCCACTTGTAATATCCAGATAGGGATGTATTTTCTATTAATATCCACAGAATATCGTTCATACAAAAATTCTATTATGTTCTTATATTCTTATCCTCAAATTCTACATTATGTATTTTCCCTAATCTATGTTTTCCATATGTTCTTTCAAATGTTTCTACTAATCATACTTTGATACCAACTGTAAGGACCTAGAACCTAGTTTCCCTGATTTAGTTACTTATATTAATACATTTCAATGATTACATGAAATTAATATCCTGAAAGACCAAGTATTTTTGTAGTTTTTGTAAACTAGATACATTCATAATTTTAACATTACAACTTGTAAGTAAATAATATTTTTAAAATACGTTATAAATATCCATAACATTCAGATTATCCCTATAATCCATTCATATACACTTATTCACATGCTGGGAAAAAGGAAAGGTGTGATCTTAGATGCTCGGTAAAGGTAAGTAATATCATGGAAGTAATGGTAAACATAAACACTAGGCATGATGAATATCTAAAAAACACATTCCTTTAAAATAAACTTTAGAATAATATGGAAGGAATAGAAACAAATTAGATAATTCTAAAATATATAATCATGGATATTATATTATTCGAATGATAACAAGTACTATCAATCTGTAGTTTCATAATGATGAAATTCATAATTCCAAACATCAAAATCATTCAGTCATGGCCTCATTCCAAGGCCATACATAAACAGGTAGAAATCCAAACTAGTTTGTCTCATGAGACCTACTAATGCAGCGAGGGGCTATAGAGGGGCCTACTCATCATGTAATTAGTCTAATGAATTCCTCATATGAATGGTTATAAACATAACAACATATAAATTCGCATTGAAACTAACATATTAATTATAAATTACATTCCCCAATCATTAAGTATGAACACTAAATGTTCAGAGTAATATGTTGAATGGTATCAAGATAGGACGTACACATTCAAAATAATAATAAATCATTCAATAAAATATTTTAGATTACACCATAAAATATTCAGCATAATTATTCAGAATAATCATTAATAGTGACTAAATAAATGAAAATACTCATATAAAATCATCAAGTAATTCTTAAAAGAAATACTATTTTACATTAAAAAGAAGAGTTCTTTTGGAAAATTCTTTTCGTAAAACCAAAATTGAATTAATGTAGTTTTTTCATAATAAAATGAGCGATTTAATGAAAATAATGGTGGTTAGAAAAATTATGGAGTTGATTTGAAAATATATTTAAATTCATGAAGTTCCATTGAAACGATTTTGTTTTTCGGGATGAATTTTTGAATGATCCTTTTAAAACATATAACTACCCATAATGAAAGAAGGATTATGATTGATAAAAATATTCAGAACATTAAAACAGAATTTATGACTAGTAAAAAATAATGATTAATAATTTTATTGATGTAAGTTGTGAATAAGAGTAGCCTGAAAGAAAATGGAGATTCAGGAAGAAAACCCTTACCTTATGTCTGAATATTTTCTGTACTTGACCATAACATTTTTTATAATAAAATTTAATACATTAACTAACTTATTAAGAAAATTATTTATATATATTTGTCATATTATAATTATTTTATGTTCATTTATTACCTTATAGATGAGCTACAATGTTTAATTCTATTGTTTGGGGTGTTCATTGTTTGATTTCCTCGCCAGTTTACTTGATAAGTAATGAAATTCATGTGGATTGGATAAAATTCACCAAGATTGGAATTAAATGTTATTAATGAATATAAATAAGTTTAAACGGTTATTTTTATCATTTTTTAGATATTATATGGATGAATCATTAGATAATATATTTAGTGATAATCAGTTGGATTATTACGGTGGTTAATGATCATAACGAACTCATTTTGTTTTATCGTTTAGTAGTATGTAAATATGTAACATAAAGAACATGAAAAGGGTTATATTATAAATTTTAAAATTTGTCTGAACCATTAATATTGTTTCATGAATATCCTTGAATAATTATTTTAAGAATGAAACTTAATTATCCACGAAGGTTGTAAATCGGTACATCCAGGACGATGATTTCATTTTTAAAATAAAAGAGAGAGATAAAGAGAGTAGTTTGAGGAAGGATATTCCACTAACATGATATCATTACAATATAGAGGTTATACAAGAGTTATCATTATCATTTTGAAAGAGGAGGTGATGATAGGATAATACATTAAAGGAACTTGAAATGAAAATAAAATAAAGAGGAAGTGGATTTTACATCTTTAATACACCTCCCTAAGAATCTCCTTAGGTGAATGGGTTTTGGTCTATTATAAAGAAGAAGATCTATTGAATGTGTTGACATACTAGTTGTTATTATCTTCCATAACATAGGAAAGGCTCAAAGAATGAGAGGTGTGAGATAAAGAGGGGGTTAAGTTTAGTATTTATACTGGAGGGGAGGAGATTTTTCTGTTATTTTAATCATTATCTTATTATTTTGGATCAAGACCACGAATAGTCATGATTATTGTGACTAAAACTATAATAATATCCTATGGATTCCATCTAATTTTAATGTACATCATTCTTGACTCAATAATGATGAAGATATTCATTTATTTATCATTCTTCAAAAATTATCAAATTTCACTATTCACAAAAATTCATGTATTTCAGAAAAATCCAAAAAAATCACCCAAACCATTTGTTGATGTGTAGAATTCAAAAATAAACTCATTTTATCAAAATAATTTTCTAAATAAGTTAAATTTAATTTTTTATTAAAATCAGTTTTTACTTTAAAAATAATGATTTTAAATTTAAAATTGATTTTATAATACTTTTAAAAATTTACTGAGGTCTCGAGAAATTTAACTAAAATAATAGGAAAACAAATATTTATTTAGGAATTCATTTTACGAATCGAATTTTATTAATTTGTTAATTAAAAGTAATAATTAAATATTTATTACTCATAAAAAACCAACCCATTATTATTAGTTTTTAAATTTTTCACTCTCATTTATAAGGGGCCTAAATTTTATTTACACTTACATGGGTGAGAGTAAAATTCATGGGGGTCATATTACAATTCATAATACTACATTACTCTTCATAAGGGGAAGTTAACTATTCATAAGGGTATGTTACTATTCACCGAAAAGTATGTTGATTCTACTAGACACTAAATATCTTACTGAAAAAAATCATGTATGTCTGAATTTATAAATTCAAAATAAAAAGGTGTAAAATTTACTTCTAACAACTTGGTTATAAATATATTCTATAATAAAAAAGTCTTTGTTTTTCAAAGACATAGTTTTTCATGCATTCTATATTAAATTTATTTTTAAATCCTTGTGGTTTTACAATGTGTGGTACATAACCCTAACATAGGTATGTGGGGAAATAAGGTGAGATGATATGTGACTTGGGTGTGGATGGAAAGTGTAAAAGTTATTTTACTACAATAGATTTTATAGCTTTTCCTATCTTTAACATCAATCTAATGATATCTATATTTATTATGGTATTTTTTTCTCAATTAAATTTTACCTGAACATCCTTCTACGGAATGTTAGTAGGGCGTAAATGTTGTTCCCCCAAGGAATGAATGGTATAATTCCCTAGAGGGTGAGAGGACATTAGTCATGGGTATAGGATATAATGTTAGAAGAAAATACTATGGAAAGAGGATATGGAGAAACTATTTTATGGGAATCTAAGGGAGGTCGTAGTTTGCGTGTTCCAACTTTTTTTTAGGGAACTCAAGGAGTAATGTTATCTAAGACATATTATACATGGGAGTGTTGGTCATTTCATCCTAATTTTCTCTACGTATAGGCTGGATCATATGTGGTATAATATTTTATAGAGTTAGTAAATATTGTATTTGAATGTTTTGAGAAACCCAAAGGATGATGGGGTAATTTGGACACATATATACTCAGAGAATTTAAAAAATGTTGGCGGGGTAATATAAGTATAGGAAATGAGACACATGGGGTTTATGTGGATGAAAATTAAGGAAATTGTTTTTAAAAACATTCTACCTATGCTGTTGAGTTTAGATCTACCACGACATTCCATGGACTTATAGAATAGAGAAACCTAAATTATGGAATATTATTTAATGTCTACTTTCAAAATATTTCATCAATTAGGTTGGGAGATGAGGTCATCATGGTAGGATGGTTTGAGGAATTAGGGTATAGGTAATTATCATCAAGATTGCTTCATTATTCAGGGTAGTTAATTGGGAAATTATATAAGATCATAAATTGATGGACGAAACCCCATCTAACAAGAAAATTAGTACTTGAGAGGTATGTGGTTGATCTATTGGAAACAAACATTTGTGTAATTAGGATATAGAACATGGAATAAAAAGTGTATGTGGCTGAAATCACTGTAGATAAGATCATAAATAATGTTTTTATATTATGGATAAAGGGGATATGTTCAGTCCTAGTGTGATTGGCCATAGAAACAGTTCATGTCATGAAATTATATAGGGAATTTGTAATGTTTTTGTAAGTGGATGTCATAGGATGATGATATTCATAGACTGGGTGACATTTCCTGATCTGAGGTAATATTGAGAGTGGAACTAGTATATAGTAACAAAGATTCATATGTAATTATGGAAAAACGTAGTAGGAAAGATACCATGCAATTGAGGTAGTGGTCAGTGGAACGTAGACCTCTGTAGGGGGACATGTATTGGATCATTGGTATTCATGTCAATGGCTATAAATTGTTTCATAATATTCAGATCAATAAAAAATACTCTAATATTTATTTTTCTTATTTAGGAAAATGATGATGCTTTTTATCTCTTTAAAATAGATATGGCTGCATGATGTCAAAATATGAAAAATACATTAACCAAGTGATGGTTAATTTTAAAATATTATAGGTTTGTAATAATTAAGGGATCTACTGGCATTATGGATTAAAATAAATAATCATGTATGTTTCTAGATAAAAGTGTTCATCAAGTATGATGTGGAAATAGATATAAGGAATGAGATGATGCAGACTGACAATTGATGGTGACTAATGGCTATAAGGGGAAAGTTGATGTGTACAGTAGGGATGGATATAAGACCATCACTGTATTAGTTAGTTTGTTTGAGAGTAAACCATGTACATGATTCTTATAGTGCGCAGTTCCACTATAAGAAATTAGTTAGTTATGTTGGGTATTTAGTGTACCTTGATTATGGGTGGAATAATCTGTTGTATTTGATTTCTTATCAGTATTGTGAGAGTATATAGAGAGGGATGATCAGGTGATGTTAATAGTCGGTCGGTAAGTGGAAAGATAAATTTATGATGTTATATTTGATGGTGGGAATGGTTTATGGTCACTATTATTTTGAATAGTGGTTTGGATCCTTTCTATGATAGACCATGTGACCTTGGACCTTAATGAAATATTGTAATTTACAGTATTGGATGAATAATGAGCCTTTGTCTTTAGTAAAGGATCAAGAGTTTATTTTTTTAAAATATTGTGACACTTATATAATAAATTTTTTTATTATTTGTGACTTTATATTTTTTTTTGTCCTAAACATTATTTTTTAAAATTTTCTGGGACTTTCAAACTTGTAGTAGATTTTCTAAAAATTTTAGAAGTCTAGGATGACTATGTATAATGTGAGTACGATTTATTTAGTGAATAAATCTACCTTGATTTTTGATTCATTTGATGACTCACTATAAAGTGATTTTTATTCATTCATTGAATTAATAATAAGTATGTATCAGTCATTCAATTATTAACAATGAAGTGAGTATGAGTATTTTGATGACTAAATCGAAAGTGAGTATGAGTTATTGCTTTTTTTTCAAAAAAAATCTATAGATAAATTTTTTATATATTTTTTCAAAAATATTAAAAATATATTATTTAAAATGGATATTTATGTAAAAATATGGAGGGGTATTTCGACCCTTGTAGTTTAATTTTAATCCATAGAACATTAATTTATTCCGAGTGGGAATTATTTTTCGATATTTTCTAGAGTCTAATTTTTTTAAAAGTGGGTAATATTGATGGTTAACAATAACTATATGTGTGATTCCTCTTTCATATTTATCTTCATTTCTCTATCCCTCATTGAAAATAACTAATTTCAATTCTTTTTTAGATTCAATTGAATCTTATTATTGTAGAAAACTACAATAATATTCCTAATGAGTGTATTCATACAATATCTAGGAAGATTGTGTGTTTATTTTTTATAATTTTTATGTGTGTTATGTGATTAATTATAAATAAACATGAGAGGGTTGGTATGGGTGAGACCATAAAAGGAACAACTTGGTTAGTTTTTTTTCTAGGGAATAATAAGGGTAGACTCGGGTGGTGAATGATGAGTATTTCATGGCATGGCAAGATTGGTTGTTTGTGTGGTTTCAACTCTCAGTGGCCATGATGTCACATGTTTTTGGTTTTTATATTCAAGATATTATTACTTGAGAATACAATGGTTGTAGCACATTAATATTTCTATGATGTTGATCACCCAAAATGGGGTATTAGGTTATCTATATGATGGAAATGGTGTTGACCACTATAGAGGGTATAGATGGTGGGTCACCAAGGAGCAGTCATAGGATATTAGTAATTACACAAAACAAGGAAATTTTGTTTTTGGGTCATATACAATGAGGATAAGAATTGTGTGGTGGTTTTTAATACTCATTGTGGGTTTGACCTGTTAGGACTAAGCATCATAAAGATATAGTGTTTACCATAAATAGGGATAATGGAACACACTATAGATGGTCACATGTAAAGGTGTGTGAGACCATTAGATGGGGGATGAAGCATACCATATATTTTAGGGTTGATGATCTAGGATTGGTAGGACATGAGTTATTACATATAGGTTTCAAGAATGACTAGTTAACATTATCTCTCATGTCATTGAGAGCTAGGGTTCTGATGGCATATTGATTCGATGGTTGTCGCATAGGTCCCTCTCCCCTCACCGGGGGAGGGACCTCTGTCTTTTCCTCATGGGGCATTATGATCCTTCACACTATTCTCCAACCCCAATTTCATCCCTCTTTTTCCCTAGATCTCATTCAGCATGAAATTTCTAGAGCAGTTTGAAAATTTTCAAAACCTTTCAATCTATACTATAGATATTTCTAAATTAGTGTCTCTCTTAAATCACACTCTCATTCCTCTATTCAATCAGTGATGACCTTCATTGGGCATATTAAACATGAATTTTTTCTGTTTTTTGGGCTTACAAGATCACATAGTCATTGTTTTAATGGATATAAAGCACATCATAATTGATTTTTAAATAGAGATTGACCTAATCTAGGAATGGTCTGATGCTCCTCGTTTTGGCAAAGGGGTTTGTTTCTCTCCTCTCAAGTGGTCCTTCAATTTTATTATTAAGTGTGACACCCTGAAAATAAAAATTTGGGTTAGTCTCTCTGAACTACCATTACCATTCCAAAATCCTTCAACTTTTAGTCGTGTATTGACTTCTGTCATTCATGAAAGAAATTGGGTCACTGCATGTTAGTCTATAATCACGGAAGGATAATGGATACTGGTTCTGGGGGTCATGACAGTAGATCATCTTCTAGTTCTGGCGATGTTCGGATAGATAGACCATCTATTTGAAAAGAATATATGGTTCAAGGATATTAAACATAGGGTGACCTAAAGGTGGAAGATGTTTTTAATCACATGAGGTGGGATCTTGGAGGCACCCTTGCTAATGAAAATGCTCTTCTGGTGTTCATTTGGAGTTGGTGTTTCCAATTATAATGAGGAAATGATTTCAAAATCATTCTACTATGTGATGGAAGTGCAGGGAATAAGTAGTAAAAATTCCGAATGGGTTCTTCAATCAACTGAGGAGTTGAGTTCTAAGCATGTAAAAAGTGTGAGGGGCCAAGGCATGGTGGTCGTAGCAAGATGAATCCAAGGACATTGTCCTATTTCAACATGAACAACCACATTGACGGAATGTGTGCTGATAGAGGGGTAGAAAATATAAATTTTTACTCCTAAAAAGAGTCTGATGGAGAACCATGAGGGTACAGTAATGGTTTTTATAGTCCAATGAGGAATAAGGAAAATAAAGAAAAATAGGGACCCATAGAGCTGCACTGTCTATCCGAAGATGAAATCCACGGGATGAAAAGACTACTCACATCTACATAGGGAAATGGAGACATGTTTAGATAAAAAATGTTGTAAATATATGGAACAGGATCCCCAGATAGTGGAAGGTGATAAAGAGGATTAAATAATAGGAGATACTAGGTCCCTAGATAACAACAGGGTGGTTTCACATTTTGAGACTATCTTAGTGGCTTTAGAGACTCTTTATGGAGATTCTGAAGAGATAACTGATGATCATCATGTGGAGAGTCACCCATAATTAAAGGATGTGAAGCTGGAAAAGGTTACACATCCTCCTAAACAAAAGTCTGAGGAGGGATCTCCCGAAGTCCATCAACGATAAGAATCTTTGGTTTTGGAAAACATGGAATTTCTCATGCACTCGAGTGAAGCAATTGTGGAGGAAATTCTAAAGATTAAGGTAAAGTAGTTATAGGTTGACCAAATGATGGTAAGAGCTCTCCAAATGAGCACTAAAAAGGACCTAGGTGAGTGGATTGATAAAAAGAACCACATATTAGTTAGAGGCTTTGACCTGGGGAAGATTAACAAGGAGGAATACATGAAATATTAGGACTACATGGGAAATATTTTTCAAGACATCTTAGAGGATGATGCTGACACTTTGATAAATTCTCTTCCTAGGAAATTTTTTTGGGAGATTGATTCCAATAATCTCAAACATTAGTTTAACATATTTGTAGTCTCTTTTGGTGTTTGATGTGGTTAGGTGGGGGGGGGGGGGGTTCTCACTTTTCTTGAAAAAGTGTTTGAAAATAAAATAGTTACATGCAATAAGATATATAGGGTTCATTGGGATATTTAGTCGAAAACTGAAAAAATTTGATTATTAGAGGGGCACATAACATGGGACATGGAGGTGCATTTTGGTCATCATGGATACTTTGAATGGTTATTTTGGTGATTTAACCTTAATTTCCTGGATTTTTTTGGAAGACTAAGGGGTCATCAAGAATAATTGTAGTTGATGAATCATTTCACCCTAAAACTAGATGATGTCCTTAATAACTTACTCAGGGATGGTTTTTTATAGTTATATCTGGTTTTGTTGTCTAATTTATGTTTTTTTACCTAAATTCATTCATACTCTAGTAAATGTATTGATATAAGATTGAGAAACTATTATTTTTGGCCTAATTAGTTCATACTCACACCCTATATATGACCACCATGACACATATAGACTTTATGGTACTTCATACATGAATGGGAAAATTGCTGACATTTTGAGATTAATATACAAGGGTGTGTGGATGGTGTAAAGTACACATTCCATTATTTTTTGATTTCCAGGGTAGATTGTCTGTGTTAGTAACGTGGATATTTTTTATTATTTTGTATATGTATATATATAAGTTAACCATGGGTCATCCTTTATACTCTTATGTAATTAGAATTACATGGTGTATGTTTATTATACTAGTCATATTTATAATGTTATTTTTTATTCTTATTATTTAAATTTCATTCATTATTGTATATTGATATGATATTATTTCTATCACTATAGGATACAGACTCTCCACTATCACCATTTAGTCCCTTGCTACTAGTAAAAATCCTTTGCGTATAAGGAGGTACGCATAAGGTTTTTTGGTCACCCGATCATGACATCGATGATTGGTGGTCCAATTATGGGGACAATGATTGGAATACTGTAGAGAAATGGGTAATGTTATAGTGATATTTCAAGAATTAGTGTATAATAGAGTGGTTTGGGGTGTTTATAGTTTTTATTGAATAATTTCCATTGTATTAGGAGTCATTTATAGGAATAATACAGATTATTTTTAATGAGTAATAGAATTTTAATTTGGGAATTGATTATTTTTAGCTAGAATAGATATTTGAATTTATATTTTATCCAATAATATTAGAGGTTTTTTAAGGTATTAAATATATACATGTATGTGATATGTAATTTGGGTTAAATATGAATATTTTAAATCTCTATGTTCCTTCTATATTTTTATATTTGGTGGGATTTTATGATATTAGTTAAATTTTAGAGTAGAATGTCATGAATGTGATTGAGAGTTTTTTACTAGTGTCCGTGATTTATCCATGGATCAAGGATTGTGTTAGGTAGTAACTATTTGAGTGGAGTGTATCCTTATACATTTCTGGGATGATAATTTTTATCTTATGGATCTTGTAATGAACCATATCCTCTATTATATAATTTGAATTAAATTTCAGTCCTCTTTGGGTTTTTAGGGTTATGAAAACACATCTAATTTTAATATATTATTTTGGATAAATATTTTCTTTCATTAGAGGATCATGAGTGGAATTTGTGCTCACATGCATTCAATTACAAATTTTTTTATGTTTTTAATTTTATTTGTTTTCAAAATTATAGGTTTTGGGTAAACTAGAAGAATGTTTCCCGTATAGAGTTTTATGGCATGTACAAATGGTTTCCTAGTTAGATTTAACTAGTATTTATTGATCATGGAATAACTGTGTGTCTTATGGGGTTTATAGGATTATATTGTGGCTCTATATCAATTATAGATAGACCTTGGTTTAGTTTTTATTTATTTAAGTCCACTTTATACATTTTACCTACCCCTATTTACCCTGCCCCTCCCACACCCCCATAATACCTCTTTTGATCCCATTTCTCTCTATCCTTTCATAAGGACCTCATTGTTCCCTATTGGTTTACATTATCCATTAATAATTCCCTATTAAATAAAAGTAACCTCGGTCTGTTATTATAACACAAAATATATGGTTAACCTGTTTGCTCCACCTTTTCATTCCTTTAACCTTATTCATTTCTATTTCAACTTACATGGGTTGGATATTTTAGAAGGTAATCTCACCAAGGCATGATAAAATAACCTCTGAATCTAGTAATTACTCTTATACTAATGGAATCCTGAATAGGGTGTCATTATTATGTATATCACAATTTTCAATGAATTTTATTAGCGGGGGGGGGGGGGGTTCATGGGTTCCTATGTTATTAGTATTAATTGGTAGGTGAATAATTTTTTATAATTGGTGTGTTAGACTACTGTTTTTATAGATGGATTTTATGGATTGTTTTTAAATATTTTCCTTGTGGTTTAGCACATGTTAATTTCATTTATTTATTTATTTAAATTATTTTTTACTTAAATTTTTGTACAATGGTTCATAGGAACTTTTATGACAATTTTCCTATGGATTTTATGGATTGTTTTTAAATAGTTTCCTTGTGGTTTAGCACATATTAAAAAATTAAAATTATTTAGCGGTCTTCCATACATCTTGTTCCTCCAAAAATTGTATATTTTAATTAAAAGGTAGTATATAGTGTAAATATTGACATAAATGGTTTTTTACATGTGTATTGGTAATTTTCCCCGTTAAGTTAAATTTTAACCACTAATTAGACAAGTTTTTACCTTATTTTTTGTTATTAAATTTAATTACTTTAAATAAAAGTTTTCATCAAAACATTGTTTTATTTACCATAATTATAAATAATCTTTATTCCAAATATGTAGTAAATTTTTCCAAATTCTAAACACATAATTTAAAGAAATTAATTGAACATTAATCTTGTATAAGGGATTGAACAATGGGGTTTTAAAGTGGAAATATTCAAAGTTTTGAAATGTTTTTATATTAAATTTCAAAGATAAATTGATACCAATAACCTATATAATATTAATATATGTATAATTGTTATTAATATTATATAAAACCAAATTTAAAAATAATTTAACTATATAAACAAATTACAATAAATTTTTTTTATCAATTAAAATTCTGTATTTTTCACTATTCATAAAAATGAATATTCTCTGAAAAATAAAAAAAATTAACACAAAGTAATTTTTGATATTTTAAATTACAAAAAGATATGTTTTTTCAAATTAAAATTTTCAAAATTTTAAAAATGATATTTAAAACAATTCTTCCATTAAACGGTGGAAAACTACATCTTAAAAATTGCTTTTATGACTAAAATTGGATTTTGTCTTATTCTAATCCAATAAAACATATTGGATTAATTTAGAAAAATTGAATTTAAAATATATAAATTACAATAATATCACTCACTAATTGTGATAAATTTAATTTTATAAGGTAAAACGCCATTAGTGGTGTAAAAATTGTTTTTCAAAAAATCACTTCCTTTATATTTAATTGGTTTTTTTTATTAATAATTATTTCATAACCATGTAATTAATTTTATAAACATTCCTAAAAAATATTTTCATAATTTATTTAATCTTATTCATATATTCCATTCCAATGACTATGTTATAACTTTATCAATTCTCAAATCATAATTTAATATTGTTGTTTTGTAAAATATGGTATTATGTGTAATGAAACAGTCAAAAGAACAAGGAATTGTGTGTATCAAAAGTAAAACACAGTATTAAACATATCACAATATAATCTAATTGTTTCTTGTATCATAAGTTCAACTTAGTGTTTTATACAGAGAAGTAATAACACTATACTTTTATATAAAAAAAGTTGTATTCACTGTTGCATGAAATAAAAAATATCAAAAAGATTAAATTATTTAAAATATATATATCAGAAAATATAATAGTTTTACATTATAACCCCTATTAAAATGAATTTCATCATCTAAATTATTCTTGTTCATCAAAGGTTACCTAAAAGTTCTTTTCATAGAAACATGCATCATAAAAATGAATACTGAAACTTCTTTTAAAAGGGGAGTGTTAGAAACATAATAGTTACCCAATGTAACTAATAACTATGTTTAAAAATAAGATAACATATGTGTCAAGTGAAAACATAGACTTTTAATAGAAATATAACTATAACGTTTTTATGGAGAGTTATAGAGTACATGTTTTGGTGATTTTTAACGTTCAAAAATCTATATACCAATGAGTCTTGAAATTGGTCAGTCATATCATAAAAATTAGATAATGGGAAAAAAATTATTTCAAATTTTTTTATTAAGTTGAATAATTTTCATTATAAGATATAAATTCATGATTTCAACACAATATCATTCTTTTTTTCATTGATCAATTTCCACATTATCTCTTATTCTAAAAAATGAATGTGAATTTTTCATTACATAATAATTAATATATAATTAGATTCATAAATATAATACTAGTTAATTACATCTATCTTTTATTAAAATCCTAAAAATGGTTATAACATGTTATCCGAAGTGAATAATTCTATATGTGGTATGGTGATACATTAATCTTTAAAAAAATAATCTATTGTTTTAACATAAATTATTCCATAAATGGTAAACCATGAAACCCTTATTAATGATGAATATATAAAACTTTATAAATAAGGTCAATACATTTCTCAAAATCAACTTAACATTGATCCCCATATATCATAATGTATCTATCAATTTTCACAAACATGTTAATAACTTTGTTGTTTATTCTATTACAACATTATAAAAACATTAATTTCCATAAATACTTATTGAAAACATGAATGTGTTAATATTCCTAAGATTAGTGGATATATTACTTATGTAAAATAATAGTGTAAACTCCATTTGTGAAAGCATAAACCATTTTTTCAAAAATTTATTAATCAGTTCCAATGTAATCATTATTATCCGATTTACTTATTCATATCTTACACATCATTATCAAAACATCGGTATCTCAACATTAGTAACATATTAAGTGTTTTCATTCTCTATATCATTTGTTTCCGATGAATATCACCTTCCCATTAAATCAATTTTCTAGTCCACCAGAACCATTCAACATATACTTGTAAATCCGTAGAGAAAAAGAAAAAATAAATAATCCTTATATATTTCATAATTAATATAACATAGTTTTTGAATAAAATCACATAAACACTTTTATTATTAAAATTCATCGTTAAGAAATTTAAAAGGCAACCTCATCATGTTACTTAATTCCTCTTTCCATTAACATTTCACTGGTAGTCTCATCATCGTCATCAATATATCTATTACTCATTCCACCTTGTTGAATCACTTTCAGGAGATTTCCACTTTGTATAAATAATTTCATAATTCAAATTCATTATACATGTAAAGAATTTAACTATAAATGGTGTATTAGGGAGGCCATTATATTATTTCATTTTATTAACCTAACTATTCACATTCAATTTATAGTTATTTTCTTTGTGTCTTTCCTTACTAAAGTCAAAACATATTCCTTTTCTTATAAGAGATTCACTTGGGTTCTTATTTATACATTATTAACACAAAGTAAACTAATTCTTATTCCACTATGGTCTCAATTATCTGAGCTATCATTTAACTCCTTCCATCCCATTATTGGGATGTTTGGGTATTGGTTAAGGAACACTTAGTTAATCATGTTTTATGAAAACTGATCAGTAATTTTCATTACATCCTTCACCCTAGTTATCATCCCATTTGACATCACATTATAAATTTTTCCATAACATTCAACATTAACCCAGTTCCTTCTGGTAACCTCCATTAATTAAAACTTGAAAGAATTGTGCGAGATGAAATTTGCATGGCATAAAACCACATAATCATTACTAATCACTTATATGATGTATAAATAATGACTCTGACTTATTTAGTTTGTGAAACCTTATATTCTTCCTACATTATTAGTATTCATTTCTTATTTAAATCCTACACGGTGTTTCATGAAGAGATCATGATTTTTCAAATCATATCCCCAGTGAGTGTTAAACCAGGTGTGTAGTAAGGACCATTATTATTCACCGGTTCTCAATTGAGTCTAGTTCTATATAAAGTTTTCAATGTTATTACCCTTAAATACAACTATTCTAGAGCCACATCTACATGTAGTTTTGCAAATATATATGTATTTCTATGAAAACACTCACCCTATATGTTACAAAAAATCTTGAACATTTTCTGTACTTTGACTCATAATTAGACGTATCATTAGAAACAACCCTAAAAGTATCATTGGAACTGTTCCTAAGGATCTTACTGATGTTTTATCATCCTTTATTCCAAATATTTGTACAAACTTTCCTTCGATACCAACTATAGTGAATCAAACATAACATACATGATAATTAAATAATTTTATGTTAATATTATTGACATTATAAAAATACGTGCATGTGGACCGTAATAGTTTAGTATATTTGGAGTCTTGGATCACATTATTATAACTTGGTGAAAGATATTCAATGTTTCATAAAAATATATTACCATTGTGTACTCCTACTTAAAACCATTATTCCGTTCCTAGAATAAGGAAATATAAGAAATGGTGATCTGAGATTCTCAGTAAGGTTAAAAATAAAGGAGATATATATGAATAAAATAGAAATAATTGTATAAGATATATACTTGTGGAATATATATAATCATATAAAATAATTCCATGTAATACATGTCTCATTAAAAAACCTAATAAGGCCACTTCATGGGGGTAAACCTATTGGGTAGGACACACCACCATCTCTAGCCATTTTCATTTCCTTATGTGGATCTAGTTATAACTCCCTAAATTGATGATCAATCCTACGAACTTATTCTCCTAATTCTATTATGATATTTAAATCTTTAACCAATGCATTGGGGAACTATCTGGTCCATCCCATCATATAATATATAATGTCATTACTTGAAGCTATTTGGGCCACCCCTTCGTATAATATATAACTAACTTACTCAGAGCAATATGGGCCACCCCATCATATAAGATCTAACGGGATTACCCAGTTCTGTCTATTCCACAACGGTATATATGATATAACAGGCTTACTTGGCACTATCTACGTTACCCTATCATATAATAAATAATAGTCTTACCTGATTCTATGTGTATACACCATTATAAAATCTACAATGTCCTCAACAAACACTATCTAGGCCACCCCATCAAAAAGGCCATAATGGGCTTACCCGTCGCTATCTGAGACACCATATCATAAAACTATAATGGTCGTACCCAGAAAAATCTTGGACACCCCATCATATGAGTAATTTACATGAACAAAATCATGAATAAAGTAAAAATTGCTTTCATATCATTATAAAAACACATAAAAACAGTTTTCCATTCATATATCGAATAACCTATGGAAAATAAATGGGCTTTATAGTAAATTATTTGAAACGTGATTATCCCATGTAAAAGAAACAATATTCATAACAATTTAATTGTAAGGTGATTTACTTGTGGAAAATAAATTAGTTCTATAAACATCTTCCCATCAAAACATAAATCATTCATATAAAGGATATTAATGGTAGACTTGGTTCATATCACTAGTAAAGAATAAACTATATCAAAGGATGTAATCATAGAAATAGAAGGATTTTTAATGGTCACTTGGAAATATTCTTAATAAAAATAACATTTCATTCAAAATCATTTTTTTAATACATAATACATTTTCAAAATATTTTTCTTTGAAATCCACGTTGAAAACATATGAACACAGATTTGAAAATCATTCAAAACCTCTCTTTAAGATAATATAATTTCCTCTTATAAAAAATGATATTTAAAAAAGAAAACAAATTGAAGACCTTTTTCATTGAAAATAACCTTAAAACATATAAAACAAGGTTCAATGAAATTAAGGTCAATATGGTGGATAATTCTGTATATTTTGAACATTCCTTTTGCACCGTAAAAAGTGTATAAAAGTGCATCAATCAGAGAAAGACAAGAAGACACCTTTTCAGAAAACATTTTTACAAAAGTTAAATCTTGGGTAAAAATGAATTTTAAATATAATAGGATAACATTATATTATTTTCATAAATCATTATTAAAAAACATGGTTTTAAAAACCCATAGATTTCTGACCGAAGAGAGAGATAAAGACATATTTTATTAAAAACACATTCTTAATTATCTTAAGTACCGAAGAGTGAAAAATGGTAAAATTACTTAATGATATCACAAATAATCATAGGTTAAAAAACTTCATGATATTTATTTATAGATTTATCATAATGTTTCATAAATGTAAGTGTAATTATAAAAAATCCTGATAAATGATGAGAATGTTGCAATAAACAATTACAACTTTGGAAACTATAAAATGTAGTACCAAAAAATTAATAACATTAAACTAAGCATAAAATATAATTAAAATATGTATTTCACGAAATAAAATATAAAATATTAATATATTCACCTTGTAAACGAATATAGGTGCATAAAAAGGCATTTGTCTAAAAGATGGCAATTTGAGACAAAATTACTTTACCGATTTCGTAATTTTTGAACCATAAAGCCCCTAGAAGAGGGAAAATAAAATACAAATGTAAATACATATAATTTTATGATTATTAATCATATAATAGATTAATTGGAAAGATATACACAACCAAAAATAAATTAATGGTGAATAAGGCCTAAGTCTCGCAGAAATAAAAGTGAGACTAGAAAACCTCTTACTACTTGAGTAACTTTTAGATCATGAGATCCATGAAATAATATTATAAAATAAAAAATAAAATATCATAAAATAAATAAATTTCATGATATATCATTTCATATTTCATTATATACACCACACAACATGAATTAGTTGTTAATATTGGAAATATCTCAAATAAATAAAAGTGGGATGAGAAAACTATTTCCATAAGTCATGCCTTTCATTATAAACATTCAAACCTCATATATGATAAATATAAGCCTTTATACATATACCAAAGAAACATATTCTTATATATCATACCATAAATTAGTTCATTATGACTATATATTATCTGTTAATCAATAATTTCAGGTTAAAGCTACATTTTGAGTAATATCCTCTTTGTTTTTCATATATGTTTTGACTGGTTATTTTTTCCCTTTTTTTGATCATGATTTAATTATCTCTAGAATTTAAAACATGATATAAATATCATATATATTAATTATATATTTATTTATAATAATTTTAAAAATATAGAAATATAAAATTATAAACATCGTTCATGGAGACGGTAGGTCATACGTATGCATGAATGATGTTTCCATTTTATTATCATATTGATGAAAATAAATTAAATGAAATAAATGAATATATATATATATTACCATATCAATATAAATTCATATATTTAAAATAGTATTTTTATAATCATCCTTAATACATTCCATGTATAGTTCGAATGATTCACATTTCTTTGAGGAGGTGGTAGTCCACACTTCTACAAATGATGTTATCATATTCTCAAAAAATGAAAATAATGAATTTATGTTTTATATAATAATTCAAAAATTATAAATAAATCATATATAGATATATTATATATTTGAAAAATAGTACTTCCATCATTATTACCAACCCTGATAAGTGGAAATGGAAGAACAAATGACATTAGTTCGTGAGGTGGTAGTCCGCCATACACACAAACGATGATTACATATCCCATTTGATGGAAGTGTGTGTAATATTAGTTTATAATATTAACATAAAAAATATCATTATATATGGGATAAAATTTTATTTTATAATCATTTCATAACAGGATTTTTGGTAGTGTAGAAAGAATGAAAACAAAATTACTCGTCGAAGAACATTACCACTTCTTTGGGTGACTCCTTTTAGTTTGCAAAAATGACATCCATGGTTCTATTTCTGACCAAATGGAGGATTATAAGGTGAGAATATTTATTTTGGGAGATTATTTGGCTAGGTTTTGGATGATCCAAAATGATTGATAGTGCTGAATAATTGATAGGTTAGTTCCCTTTTATAGTGGATGAGGAGTGGTGTTCTTCTAAATAACCAAAGGTAAATAATAGAGAGAGGTCTCCCTTATATCATGTGCCACCATTAATGGTATATTTTTTGATAAAATATAGATTTTTTAAAAAATATTTTCATACATTTTCTTTGTTACATTTTTCTATTTTATTTGGCCCTTTATGTTAATGTTTAACGACTAATTAAACTCATTTTTATCATAAATGATGTAATTAATTTTAATTAAATTCAATAAAAAATTTGGTCAAAAACTAATTTTACCTTAATTTAATTTATATATTATTCCAATTAATCATATTTAATCATTTTTTTTGAAATTCAAAACATATAAGTTTCAAAAATTAATTAAAAATTAATCCCACAGATGGGACGAGACAACGGGTTTTTAGAGAGAAAATGTTAAAATGTTTGAAATGATTTATATCCAATATTAATATAGAGTTGATTAAAATTGAATAAATTGTATTTATAGATGTATAATTTATCTAGATATACTTTAAAATCAATTTTAAATGTAATTTAACTATATAAGTAAATTTTAAGATAAGTAAGTTTTCAACTAAAATTCTGTTTCTTTCACTAATCATCAAAAATCAAAAATTCTCAGAAAAATAACAAAATTTCACCCAGAGTAAATTATTTTATTAAAATTCCAAAAATAAATTTTATTTTTTCAAATAAATATTATAAATGTGAAAAAAAAATTATTTTTATTACAAGTTTGACATTAAAAGGTGGAAGAACTTCCTTTTAGAAAAATATATCCCTTTTATGCCAATAATTTGAGTTGTTCTTTTTTTATTCCGATAAACATATTGGATAATTTTAAAACATTTTTAATATATAATTTATTAATATCAATAATATCTCTCACTGATATTGATTAATTAACATTTTTACGATAAAATTCCTTTGTGAGCTAAAAATTATTTTTTTATAAAATCACTTCCTTAATATTAAATTGTTTTTTATTTTCATTTATAATTAATTGAAAACTAAATAATTAATTTTATAAACATTTTTAAACCATGTTTTCAAAAAAAAATTAATAAACTTCATATATGTCATTCAAACTACTAGGTTATAAATATAACTATATTTTAATATTAATATATTGTATTTAAGTAAAAATATGTCTTCTGTATAATGAAATATATCAAAGGGACTTCAAATTTTATGTAAAAAAGAAAAAAATAGTGTTGTATTTATCTAAATATAATCTATTTGTTTTTTTTGTAGTAAAATATCATCTTGGGGTTGTGTAAAATGCAAGAATTACTTTGTTCATTCATATAAAAAAACTATATTCAGTGTTGCATGAAATTGAAAATATCCAAAGGATTAAATTAATTAAAATAAAATATTAGAAAATACCGAGGTCACTTAAGAATGAAACTATATAAATATGAAACTCATAATTGGTATAATTACCACAAAACTCTTCCTTCCTCAGTGTTTTCAAACAAATTATCATATGAACCTCATGGTCTTCATTACTCTTAAAAAAAATATATGAATATTATCTATAAATACAAACATGAACTAATAAATTTAATCTCTTCAGACTCAATTCATTACATATATCACCGTATTAGGGGATTTTGTAAGTCCAAATGACATCAATATAAATTCATAATGACAAAACCTTGTATTGAAACTTTTCTTGGATATATCCTCCTTCTAGAGCCTAAATTGATGATATTCATAATGAATTTCAATCATGGAAAAATATTGAGATCCTCACAATTGATCAAATAGGTCATCAATACATAGTACTGGATACATTTCTAGATTTATATCTTATCATGTTCTTAAGAAATAATGAAATGATTCACTGATCCATCTTTCTTATTAAAAAAAGTACAATTTCACCCCTTGGTGATGTAATAGAGTCTATTAAACTCTTATCAAAATTTTATGGGATTTTCTTGTCAATTATAGAAAATAAATTATGGATATTCTATATAGAGTCTCTAAAAAAGTGTTATCACCTTGTGTTATTTCTAATATAAAATAAACATTATAGTTTTTTCAAATATAGTGAAGGTATTTTGGAAACACAAATGTATAATCCTGAACAATGGAAATATTAGTGATTTTGAGTTTCTTCCAAACAATTTGAGATAAATATCCCCCATAAATTGGCATTAAGACCGATATAATGAATGTAACATCAATTGGAAATAGATATTCATACCTACACTAAATGACGATCATAGTTCGATTTGGAATATCAAATTTTGATTCCCATTATCGGTGTTTGAGATAGGATCTATATAGAGAGAGCCCAAAAATTCCCCAAATAAGGTTTGATTATACTAGAGGAGAATCATAATATTTTCAAGAAGCACACTCCCATAAACTTATATCATATTGGATATATATACATATGATGTGATCATCATACCATTTTAAGTTTTTAAGGATTACATAACAACTAATAATTGTGGTTAGGAATGAACTTACCTATATACATTTCATGATGTAAATGAATTCATATAACTATTCCAAAATATTATACTCCAATATTGGAGTCTTCCTCTCAACATCACATCTTCTTAGTTCTATATTCAATTGTTTAATAAAATCAAAATCGTTACTGAGTCCATAATGAAATTTAAATCAGAGAGTTCAATCATATAATTATAAAACCATTTCTATAATGTTCTGAATTAGAACCCATTATTTTAACCCCTGAATATTTTATTTTATCATATATTTCTATATAATATCAAAAAAATCATTTGTTTTATCCTATCATACCTAATAATGGTTCATAAATATAATTTGAATTAACACATGAATATCCCTCAGGTGTATCCAGACATGTTTGAAGTATTAATCCCAATCATTGTAAACTAGTGATGATCATGTTAATTTCTAATATAACAATTTTATAGTTATTAACCCTAGGTACATTTTTCACATAGCTGCATTCAATTTTTATTATCTATAAAATGATGTAATTTCTTAGAAAACAGAAAAATATCTAATTTACCAAATCTTTCTAATCTTATCATATACTTAGTAATATCCCTATAGTTTTCAAAAGAATTCATAACCCTAATATCCAAAAATTAACTACCATACTCTAATAAAAAAATATTTATATTGAAGCATAACAAGAATAGATATTATATCATAATGATTAATATTCAATATATCTCCCAAATAAATATGCTTGAGAACCATAATGGTTTATTGTAATTTGAGATAATATACATAAAAATATTCTTTAAGTAAAATATTCATCATCTAAAACAAAATTCCTTTCATAAGGTACCCTTTTAGACTACACTTACTTAGTAACCTTCTTCATAACCCGGGGAAAAATTAATTCTTATTAAGGAGTGAGCTCAGATGTCCAATAAGGATAAATGTGGGAGTTTTTATAAAACATTTTTCTATCACATGGATGGGGAATCATCAAAAAAATCAATCACGAGTCATGAGTTCGAATCATTAGGATATCAATATTTCATAAGTGTGGGGCTCCATCAAAGAAATTGAAACCCTATTATGTGTCAAGGATAACAAAAAATACCAACATATCATATTTGGTTGGTAATAACAACTTGTTTCTCATGTCATTGGGGAGCATACATCCCTACATATTTCCCATAGTCTGTCAACCACATCCACGTATTTCTTCAAAATATATCTTGAGATATAATTATTTATCCAATGAATTTGAGGGATATTTAATTCCACTCTGACCTATCACATGATGAAAACTATAAAAACATTCCATAATAATACAAAACAGTCATAATATTTTATCCTATGGAAAGGAATAATTTATCATAAAACTTTTATCATTTCAAAATATTATAACTCATGTAAAATATATTGGTTTGATAATGGTTTCATCATAACAAAATTTACCCATGGAAAAAAGTTTAATTCATAAAATACTACTTAAATTATCATCATTATAATCCATTTAGAGAAAAAAAGGTTTATGGTATTAAAATAACAATTCCTTGGAGAAAAACATAAATCCTTAAATAATGTTGATAGAGATAAAAATAACTTTAAAAGTAAATTCAAAATATTATTTGAAAACCTGGAAAAAAATAATTTTATTTTCAAAACATTAATACTCAAAATTCAAAGAATATTGAGAAAATCCACATCATTGAAAAAAACAAAAAATTTAATGGATGGTTCAAATAAACTTTCAATCGTGATGGTAGGAAAATACTTTCACTTCGTATATATTAAAACAACACATTCATTTCACTCCTTAAAGTAAATTAAAAAACAAATTTTTTTGATTAATATTATTAAGATTCATATTTAATCTATTTTAAATAATTTCAATGTTAGAGAAAATATAAATTTTATAAAATTATATAAAAACATTAACATTTAGAAAGAAATTTTTGTGACTATGGAAATGGTTGAAAATGTATGTCGGCCAAAGTGGAAATATTCATAGCATTGCAATAAACATTTATTCTTCGAAATTATACATACCTATGAGATAAAAATTAAACTAATATGAAAAAAAATATGGGTAAATAGAAGAAAATAAAACATATGGTATTTAAATACTAGTGTCCATAAATTTCGTTTAATAGAGATTTAGTATAGACAATCCTGAAAAAGATGAGATTGTAACATAAACATATACCTCAAGTATATAATTATTTGTAAGAACTCTATAACATTGAATAATAGATTTAAATTTATTATAATTATATAATATAACAACATAAATACTTGTAATACCATATATTATCCATATATAATGTTTTAACACTGATTTATTAAAATATCTTTTTTTAAATCATCATTGTTTCGTGTAAATTGTTCTTCCTTTAATTTTAGTTTTGGTCTTGTATTTAGGTTAAGGGAATCATAATCATGGTTACATAATATTAAAATAATTACCATAGTATAAATATAATATATATTAATTATATAAATATTTATAACCAACCATAAAATTTAGAGATAGAAAAATGAATTACAACCTTCACGGAGACGGTAATCTTTATGTACACATGAAGTTTGTTTTATTCTTTTAACCAAAAATACTGAAAGAAAGATAAATAATATTTTTTAATTATATATTAACTATTACAACATAAATATCATAAATATTTATTAAATATATACTTATTAAATTCCATGTAATGAATAAATTAAAATTGAATCACATAGCTTCATCTATATGGTAGTCCACACGTACGCACAAGAAAGGTTATCCATTTTCAATAGATAGAAAGGTAAGAAGATATATAATATATTATGAATAAAAAATAATAAAAATTCCATAAATATCATATATAACTATTAAATCAATGAAAATAATTATCCAAGAAATGTGATCATGGAAAATGAGGCATATCCCTACGTGGAGGTTATAGTCTACACGTACTCATGATTGATACTTTAATTTATCAATTGATGGAGAGGTGGAGGAAATGGTTGTGAAATAATTATAATATAATTTATTTATTTTTAATATATTATATAAATAATTTAATGAAAGATACAATAGGTTCAGATAAGGTAAGAGTATATCATTAAGAGTTCCCCCACCCTTCATTCAAAAACCTCCATTAGCTTAGACTTCCAGCCTTGAATGATTGGTGTTAAGAGAAGACCAGGGGATATTGGAGTAAGGTAATAAATATAGGAAATTATTTGGATAGGAAATTTATAATCTTATATTATATTTAACTGTGTACAAGTGATGATAGGGGTGACAATTTTATAAGCGAGGTAGAGGATACACTTGGAATATTTTAAATGAGTAAAATATATTAATGACTTAATCAAGACAAAAGGATAAAAACTTACTCATATTAAATGAGAACATGATAAATAGTTGAATTATGACCATATAATTGGACTAAAATAATTTTTAAGTTATTGTAACCTGTATAATTTTAGTTTTAACCCTTTTAAAATGTTTTAATTCTTACTGTGGTAACTAATATTTCATAAAAAAAACTATTCATAATGACTAAAATTTAAAGTGGAATCATTACTAAATTTTTACACGATTATTAAAAATATTTATTCCATTTTATAAAATTAAATTTTTTTATGTCTATTATATTAATATAAATATAAGCACACAAAACACAACAAAAATGATTTTCTAGAAAAATATCTTTTAAGTTTAAATTTTTTTTTATAAAAACATCAAGTTTAAAACTAATTAAAAAGAATATATTGGACAATTAATAATAAAAAGGATATATAAAATTTTAAAACCAACACATACTATATTGTGACTTTATAAATACGTGAAAATAAAAGAATATTTCCGTATAAAAATGGCATTTTCTACTATTCACCAAAAAAAACTTTTTTATAAAAGACAACATATTTTACCCTTAGTTAATATTAAAATGATTGTTTATAATATTAAATTCAATTTAAAAAATAAAATATAATAAAATTATATAAATTTATTATAATATTCATCCATAAAATTCAATAAAACCCATTTTTAAGAAAAAATATTTTTTCAACCAAAAAATAAATTTACTGCAATGTATTTATTTATTATGAATTAATCAATACATTTATAATACTACGAATGTTATACATATTTTCATTATGTTTTTATTATTCTTCATACCCATTATTTAATAGGTAGGTTATATGTAAATAATAATAATTCTTTAGTATATCCTGGTTCATTTAAACTCTTTGTTGCGTATTAAGAAAACTATCAGACAAATTATATTTATTTAAATATAAATATAACATAAATTCAATGGGTGTAAAATTATTTAACTTGTTTACAATTTTTAATGATTTCAAATTTAGGTTTTATGATAAATACAAAATTATTACATTGTTCCTTGTTTAATTACTATTTATGAAAATTCCATTTTTATTATAGAACCTCTTGTAACTAGTATAAAAAAATAAAGACATTTATTTATTAAAAATATTTTTTTTAATATTGATTAAATTTTATAATAAATCATGTTATAAATTTTCCATTATAATCCATATACTACTAATGATTTACCTATTAGTAATGTGGTATTATATGTTTTCAAAATTTTACATGCAACATGTTACCTGGTGATTCTTTATTTTCTTTTTATGTCATAGGTTTTATTCTCATTCAAAGTAAAAAATCTCTTTATAATATACATTTTAAGAAATTAAATTGTTTTAAAGAATTATTTTTATTGAAATTTGTTTGTTGAAATAAGGTAAGGGTTATTGGTAGAATAGAAATTTTTAAAAATTGAAAACTGGAAGAATTTTCACATTGATTCTTTTTTAAAAGAGACAATTCTGTAAAATAAAGTGACTTATAAATGGGATTTCCTATGATTTTTACAAGGTAATTTTTGTGTTATAAAAAAATATTGTAATAGTAATACATTTTGTTAAAATGGAATTCAGTGTTAGGATAGCCATGGTAGACCATAGGTGACTCTTATAGTGGGGAGTACTATATAATTAAGGATAATATGGTAGTGATATTTGAGTAATTATTGTATAATATAGTTTATTTTGGGTTTTTATAACGTTTTTGTGTTAGATAATAACCATGAATTTATGATTCATGCATCCAAAGCGTAGTGATTGATGGAAATGAGTAATATTGTTAGGATTTAGGAATTGATCATTTGGATAATTAATGGATTTTAGAATCAAAGTTTGATCAAATAATATTAGTTGTTATATTGATTTTTACAGATTATATATGGATATAATGACAAGGTGTTAGGGATAATTGTGATTATTTTAGATATAATTATTCTTTAAGAATGATGAAACACTGTGATATTTTATGATTTTATTTAACTTATCTTTATTTATGTCATGACTGCGACAAATGAATTACTAGTTATATGGGATAATCTATTATGGATTGAGGTTTTTGTGGGTCAAATAGTATTTTCGATGAGTGCATCTAGGTAATTATCAAGGATATGAAATTATATAATGGGTAGCTTTTAGTATCCTTTGTCATTGGTGATATAGTATGATCAAAATTTTGATCTTCATTAGGAATTTAGAATGATTAAAACGGGGTCCATTTTCAATTTTTGTTCGTTTTGTGTGATAGATTTTACTTCTAACGTCCTAAGTGGTATTTAGGTGGTTACTGATTGAATCTAAATGTTGATTCGGTTTAGTTATAGGTTTCTTATGAATTTTAGGTGTCTTGATAGATTGGAAGTGGGTGTCACCAGAAGTATTTTTCTATAGATGGTTCCTAGTACTAAGTGGGTCGTATCGGTTTATCCATGATCCTATAAGAATAGTGGGAGTTATAAGGGTGATAAAGGGCACACAATGGCACTATAATAGGAACCAAGTAGTCTAAGAAATTGTTTTCATTTAAGTAAGTCCATTTTCTTCAGTTTACTCTTTTGTATTATCCTCTACCCTTAACCACCGACCATATACCTCCTTCGATCTCATTTTTATTTATCCATTTATAAGTCCCTCTGAATTATTATCATTGGTTGATTTATAAATTCATGTTTCCTTATACCATAAATGACACTAAGGGATGGTATTCAATCACTAAATATTTCATAAACCCCTTTTATCCTCTCTTTCTCCCCGTTGCAATTATTTTTTTGGTTGGGGACTTTTATGGGTGATTACCCCAAGACATAGTGGAACACCTATTATCAATTTTATTCCGATCCTATTACTAAAATTAATCAGTAGTGGGGTGTTTTATTTTTCTTCATCATTTTTTTAATAGAATTTGATTTAGGATGTGATTGTTTTAAGGGTTACAATGATTTTAGAGTAAATTATAGGTGAAGTTTTATTTTTTTTAGAATACAGTGATTATAAATTGATTTTATGAATCTTTTTCAAATATTTTATCATATGGTTTGTTTATTTTTATTTTGGTTATTAATTTATATAAATTACTTTTTTTTAAATTTCTCTAATGTTTATTGAGGTTTTTGATTAGGAATGCACAACTAAAATTAATAAATAGGGTCTCAACAATATAAATTAATTTATAAGATATGTCATGGATATTCCTACAACTTTCCTTTATAAACTATAAATAATGGATGGTAAAATATTTTCATAATTTCAAATGAATGGTCTTTTAAGTATATTTTTTTATGATCAATTAGAAGTTTTATAAGAGAATTATTTTTATGAATCCATTATTGGATGAAATCATCATTATTATTCCATAATACCCCATTATTTACCTTTTGGAAGATATTTCTACTAAGGTTCTTATTATTTATAATATTTCGCATCCTAAACTCGTTAAACTCATCGTGAATTAGATAGTTTTGTTACATTTATTTACAAATTTTTCTTTATAAATTTTTATATAGTAATAGAGAACATGCTAATATGTTTTTATTTAAGATTTATCTTTTAATTATTTGAATAATACAATATTATTATATAAGTAAACTAATAATGGTATTTCATTTTATTACCATGAGATGAAGTGTCCCTTTAAATCGTAGTGTTTATTTATTTTTTACCTTAATATATTAAGAATAACCTTTTCCACTTCCTAAAACGGGCTTCACTAAGTTGGATTATTTCCCTCTTCTAACTATTCATAATGTTATAACTCAATAATCAAAACTTCACATAAGTCACGAGTATCATTTGTGAAAAGGTATCCATGGTGTTAGTCAAGAGGACTGAAATGATTATTATTATACATGTTCGGTCATTATAACTAATTTTGTTTATACACAAAGATAATTTTTTTAATCTATAAACTATGTTTCTTATATGATGTGTAATGTTATACATGGTTATTTTTTATTGCAACACTTGTATCATCATTTTATGAAAACACTTATTATTCATTGAAAAAAATAAAATAAAATTAAACATAAGAAATTTAAATTTAAATTTAATGGTTTTTTTATTTCTAAATATAAAAATTTATAATCTAAAAAATTTGAATTTATTTTTTTCAAAATTTAAAAAATTTCAAAAAAATTTTGTTTTCCTTTCATTAAATATTAATATGAATGACATAATTTAAGTGAAAAAATAATATTTTAATTCCCATTTAAATACATCTTTGGTGTGTCTCTTTATTCATATATAGGTTACTATGAGTATTTGTTGTTCTTTAAGAAATGATATACTTAAAATATAAAACAATTTATTATTTACAAACATTGGATTTCAACTATCTAAAAACTATATCTATGAATTCATATGTTTTAAATGAAACATCTTATTTTATTCAAAAAATTTATAATATATAGTAGAAATATCCACTAGAGTTCCTAAATAACATATTATACTATAAATTGTGATATTTTTGGTCTTATCTTATTAATATTGCATATTATTATATCACCTCGACCTGATTCACAACCTCAATTATTATACGGGCCAATTGGTCACTCAGCTTTAAGCATGCCTCCCCACATGCCAAAGGCATCCAACTAGCGACGAGGGTGTATAGAGGTGACATTGGGGAGACTATACCACTTTGTTGGGATAATAAAAATGGTCTATATAAATATAACATAGTATAGGAATAAACCATAATAAAAGAGATCCATTAATATACCATAAAAAAGGCATAATAATATAGTAGAAGTTTTGATAAATAATCTCAAACATACTAAATGAATAATAAAATACCATTTACATAGAATCTATACATGTCTATTCATTCAAGATAATAGATAAATAGGAAGGGTCCCCCATGGATAATAATAAGTACATACATATATAAGCATACTAATACAGAAAAGGACTAAGAGTAAACTCCAGCTGATGTGGGAACCTCCATGGTCATGATCTATCCAAACCATTAAAAAGGTATGACATGATCACTATGGTCTATATCATTATCCCAATTCATTTATTGATCTCAAAATCATAAATTCAACATGCATCCCAAAGAGCCCAAGTACGGTGTGACGATAAATCATAGTGGGCCACCAGCAATGGGTGTCTAACATATATATTTCAAAAATTAGGTGTGTGTATATATATAAAATTCTCATCAAAATCATATATATATAACTTATATCCCTTGTTCTTAGTATCCATGTGGAAAAAATTACATTCTTTGATAATTGTTGGTAAAACTATAGTGGATTGGATCTTTATCATAAATCTCAAGGCATCCCCTAATGTATTACAAGCTGGAGAGAAATCTGGAAGCTCCTATAGAAGTATCCCAAAACCAAATTTCATAAAAAAATAATTGATTTCCTTTAGGGGGTTCCAATAAAGTACCTAGTTCCATGGACCATAGCTCAGAAGTATCCATGTTAACCTGCAGCCTGATGTACCAAGGAATAGTGGTATCTATCCTCCAAATAATAACATTGTTTTCTCAATAAATGAAACCACGATAAATGTTTATGTCTATCCTCCCAAATAATCCTTGACCAATATCCTAAATATTTGATTCCATGGTCTTAAACATTACATAATCATGAGTTTTAGTCAAGAAATTACTCTCATTCATATTAAGGATCTTTTCTGGTTTATGGTTTTAATTAATTATCCCATAACAAAACCATATAAAACAAAGTTGAAAATTACAAATAGAATCTATTTTCCTATAATATAAAACATTTAAAATAAATCCTGATCTTTTTTATGAAAACTCTTTATGAATTTCAACTTTACCTCCCACAATCCCTTACTCATCCTTATATCCTGTGAAACTTTTTATAAATGTGGGATGATCATAAAATTCTATTTAATCGATTCAAAAAGAAGTAAATCATTATTCAATTTATAAAAATTAAAAATAATGAAAATATGTCTCTTTATAACATACCATTTTACCCAAAAATAGAAATATTTTTCCTTTAAAAATTAATTTATTTTACCTTATGAAAACAAATGATTTCCATTAAAAATCATTAGAAAACATAGAAAATTCATGTAGGTGCCTTGGTAAATAATCACTTAGAACCGTTATGGAACCCTTATATATTTTAATAACCATATGGATAACTTCAATATAATTCTCTAGAGAATAAAATCATTACCAAATGCTTTAGAGTGATATATGGGTGTTCCTGTTAATTAAGTTATAACGGTATCACCCGATGTCATCTGGGTAAACCCATCTATATAATTTCCTTAAACCCTGACATGAAATAATTTTGTGAATCATTATAAAATATCTTTTAAGATCACCAGAAAATCATTTTTGAAATATTAAAATAAAATTTTCTTTCAAAATCTCATTTTCAATACAAAATACAACATTTCTTTGAAAACCCATTTTCAATGGAAAAATAAAAAAAAATTATAAATAGGGATTTTCATTTAAATAAAAATAAAATGTTGAGAAGGTATCCAAAAAAAATATTATTTCCATGGCGGTGGAAAATTCATTGTCACCATGTGCATTAAGAATAGAAAATTATGTTTTCTGTTTGTCAAAACATTACGTATAAAACACAGAAAAATATTACTCTTTGAATAAACGTTGAATAAAATTAAAAATATTAATAATTTGTCTTCAATAATAGTATTATATAAATATATATATATAAATTACTATGGAAAAAATATATTAAATTAAATCATTAAACACTAAAAAGAGATTTATAAAATCAATGTGTTCCTATACCACTTTGAAACATTCGAATCACAATCCCCATGAAAAAATAACAATTAAAAAGAATTAAATAAAATTATAATTAAAAAATTATTGTTTTAGATTTTTAGAGTGGTTTTATATACATCATATAATAAAATAAGGGTGTATAACATCATGAACTACATTAATGAAAGGATGTCAAGACGAAACCCCTTACCATTAGTCTGACTTGTAACGTGTGACTTTATCGTCCTAAAAAATTGACATATGCTAATTATATACTTTCTAAAGAACTATTTTCATGTGTATCATTAATTTTATTTTAGTTATGAAATTTTTTTATACAAATACAAAAACAATTTAGTTTACATCGGGTTTTTTGACCATATTATATTTGTGTTTCCAAAATGATATTGGCTGGTCAACTAAAGTCAATGGGTAATAATTAATACATATAAAAAATAATAACAAAAACATAATTATAATATTTATTAATTAATTATAATTTTATAACTATTCATGAAATGTAGCTATAAAAAATTAACCAATGTACACTCTTTGAGACTGGAGATTGTCTGTATGCATGACTAATGTTCCCATTTTTCAATGATAATTGTGGAAATAAGTTGAATAACATTTGTCTTGGAAGAATTATAATTATATAATAAATACCAAGTTATATAATAATATAAACATATATATGTACTTATTTTTGTTTTAAATGAATCTCATTATTTCTTGGAGGTTGTAGTCCGCACGTCCATGAATGACGTTATCAGTTTTTATTCAGTGTGTGAAAAGGTAATAAAAAGTATTCCATATTCTATTTATATAAATGCACTTATTTGGTGAATATAAAATATATTTTTTTCCATATCACATATTTTTATTAAACCAATTCTCAATTCACCTTGTGTAATAGGTGACTGAATCACATCTCTTTAAGGAGGCGGTAGTCCACACGTCCACAAATGATGTTATCATTTTCCCCCGTAAAATAAATCTGGAAGGTATCTTTTATATAAAAATTAAATAAATTTAAGACATTATAAATATACTATATATCATATTAAAACTATATTTCCAAAAAAACTAACAACCATAAGAGGTGGTAAACGAAAAAAGGAATAATATTGTTTCTAGAGGCGGTAGTCCTTCGTACACAAGAATGGTAAGTTCGTTGCACATTTGGTGGATATGTCTATATGTGTGGGTTGAAAAATTAGAATGAAATAATAATTGTTTATTTAGTATACTTATGTTTTATTTAATCATGGAATAATAATAATTGAATTGGTGGATAACCAATTAATATTGAAATGCATGTTGCAAAACATTATGTCATTTTCGGGTAACTCCTTTTGGTTTACACCAAAGGGATTCATTGGTTCATTTTCATCCAAAAATGAGGATTTTAGGATTAGGGAAGTGATGTTGAGAGATATTTTGTATAGGTTTTATATGACAAAAAATTCCTGAGAGGTTTGAATGAGTGAGGTGTGAGTGTCTCTGTATAGTGGAGGAGTGTAATTCTTGTAAATATAAAGAAGTAAACACTATTGAGAGGTTTAACTTATATCATGTGAATCAATAGTAATACATTTTCTATGAAAAATAGTATATGTTTTAATAATTTTTATAAAATGGGTTTTGGATATGTTTCTATATTATTTTGTACATAATACTAATGTTTAACCACTAAGTAAACATAGTTTTACCTTAATCACTATAATTAATTTTAATTACATTAATTAATATTTTTGGTCAAAAACAAAGTTGACCTTACAATAAATTATAAATTATTATAATTAAAAATATTTTATACATGTTTCCAAGTTATTATCAAATAAGTTTCATTAATAAATTTAAAATTAATTCCATGGACGGGACAACAAAGTGGGGTTTTAAAGTTAATATGTAAAAAAGTTTTCTATATTTTTATATCCAATTTTAATATAAAAATACTAAAAATACCCAAATTGGATTAATATATGTAAAATTGAACTACTAATACTTTAAAAACAATTATAAACATAATTTAACTATATAAATAAACTACATGAAATTATAGATTTGGATTAAAATTCGGTATTATTCATTATTCACCAAAATATGAAAATTCAGAGAACAATTCCAAAAATTCACCCAAAGAAAATTTTTATATCATTATATTAAAAATAATGTTTAATTTTTCTTATAAAATTTAAAAATGATTCAAAAATTTATTTTTAATATAGTTTCACCACTATAAGGCGGTAAAAATTCTTTTTAGGAAAATAAAATTTTTAATCATAAAAATAGTTTTATTATTCATTATACATATAAAAACTATTTGAAAAATTTTATAAATTTTATAAAATTTTATAATCATGATATATTAAGACTATTTTTACCCTCTATTATAATTTCTAGGAGGTAGATGCATTTTTTTAAGAAATATTAACTATATATTATTATTCGGTATAACTCAGTCTTCCATACCATGAAAGATTTTGAAGAACTAATTTTTTTATGTAGGGTATGAAATTGTAAATAGCATAACCTTTAAAGAAAAATTAATAACTAATTCCTAAATATTAAAAAAATATGAAAATTTATTATTATTTCATTGTTTGGGATGTTACATCCTTCTCCCTTTTATAAATTGCATCCTTCCTATTTTTTAAATTATTAAATAAGTGGGATATCATTCCATATTAACATTTTTATACTCCCATGTTTCCTCTTAAACCATATGGTTTAAAAAACAACATTATATTTATTAATAACCTTATTATACAACACTTTATTTCTATGTTCATGAACCTAAACTATTTGTTCCCCATAAGAAATATTCTCTTCCAACTGAACAACTTCATGGATCAAATCATGAGTTGAATATGGTACATAAATCCTTAAAATTTAAAAAAGATATACACTTTTTACCTAGGATAAACTTATAGGTAAATCCACTTGTTAAAGAACTAATCCAACATTTTCTAAGATTTAATTTGGTCTAATTAACTGTGGAATCTGCTTCATATTCTTACCAAAACACATCAAAACTTTCTATGGGGAATATTATGGAAAGACATGATAACCAACCTTGAATGAATGATATTTCCTTTTATAATCCACATAACTTTTCTACCATCTCTAATATTCTCTCATGTGTCATTGAATCAACTTTATATATCATTTATTCTACTAAATATGGTCCTATCAACTTCATTTCTCATACTTCATCACAAAATGCTTGTGTCTGACACTATTTTCCATATAACACCTCAAATTGATACATCTATATACTGGATTTAAAATTTTCATTATAATAAAATTAACAAAATAAAGGCATTTATTCCAACTTTCCAAGTAATCTATTAACCAAAATTGAAGCATATCTTCCAGGTTCTGAATTATCCGCTCACACTTTCCATCAGATTGAAGATGAAAAGTAGTACTAAAATTTAATTCAATACCAAACAACATCTGAATTTGTTTCCAAAAATTGCATGGGAACTGAGGATATCAGTCACATATAATAGAGAGAGCCACTCCATGTAACAATAAATTATCCTTTACATACAGTCTAGAATGATTTTCTAATGACGAAATATCTTGAATGTGAAGGAAATGTATAGAGTTAGTTAATCGATAAAAAATAACCCAGATCATGTTATTACCTTGAAAAGTATTTTAAATCCATCCATAAAATCCTTTGATATATTTTTCTATTTACACTATTTTACTAGAAATGGTTGATACATCCACTTCGATAATTATCACCCTTATTTAACCTACATACATGTCAAACACTACAAGGTAAATTCAAAAAATCCGTTTTTCTTTCATCCCACTAGTAATACTCTATAATATATCTTTATATCTTAGTGATGGATGAAAGAATGGAAAATATAGAACTATAATCATTACACAATAAACCTTTCCTCAAATATGAATCATAAGACACATAATATATTTCCAAATCATAAAACATCTTCTTCATAAATTTTTAAATCGGGAACCATACCTTTATTAATGGATTCCACTATTTAGTATAAATATTGTTCCACCTTTTAAGATATATTAATTATTTATGACAATGTCAATTGAACCAAAACGAGAAAAAAAAGGATTCCCCTGTATCCACAACATATTGGACAAAATTCATCAAATAACTAATCAAATGGTCATATTACCAATGTAACAAGGTAACATGCATTATTTGTTCGACTCAAAGAGTGGCACACCATGTATTATTTTTTCATGTTGATAATGAATCGAAAAATCATAATTCTTGATTAGTTCAATCCATATTGTCTTTCTCATGTTCAATTATATTTTATGTTAACAAAAATTAATTTTTTTTGTGATCAGAATATATTTCACAATTTACTCTAAACAAATGATGCCTCCATTTTTAAAAAAAAGATATAATCAGCTCACTCCCAATCATGTGTAGGGTAATTAAACTCATGAGGTTTCAAATAACATAAATCATAATAAATAACCCAATCATTCAACATTAGGACCCAACCAATTCCTTTAAATTAATCATCATTATAGAAGACGAATTCATCATTCCTATATGAACGATAAACATTAGAGAATTCACCAATCATATCTTCAGTTCCTAAGGAAATCATAACATTCTTTGGTATAAATGAATTTAACTCCTTTTATAGTTAATGAGTTGGTGGTCTAGAAAATGGTGAAATGTTTTTAACAGTACTCTGTTAGTAACTCACTAACACATAATGAAAAAAAATAATCTCTATAACATTGGTAGGTCTTGTCCACTCTTCACTACTATTTTAGTAGGGTCGATGATTATTCTATATTTATGAACATTATGTCTATGGAAGGAAATTTTCATCAACTAATATCCATTATTACTAAACATTCTATATATTTTATTTTATTTTAAGGTTTTAAAAACAATCATTGAGTTCTTATCACAAACCATCCCGGGTCGACCATGAACCGGTCACCCGAGTTGGCCAACGACATGTCCCAAAGACAATTCACGATCACCATAGGCTGAAATCAATTGTCGGGATTCAAAATTAAATAGGTGGTAATGATTTGGCTCATAAAAAAAAGGAAAATAATGAAACAAAAACTAAACTATGAAAATGAATACTATCATCAGCGAAAAGGTAAAGTTCTACGTACCTCCATGTGTTTCTATGGATCACCACAGACCTCAAACCAATGTCACACTATGGAGACAAAATCCAAGAAAAGAATATCACCTAAAGATAAAATCAAATATAAAACTATAGGTGTGAGTCTAATCACCCAGTAGGTGTGCACAAACAATCTATTCTCATATCAATTTTTTTTAATAAAAGATCGATCAATTTAAAGTTTGAAATACAATGTAAAAATATTGATTTTCACACTTTTTATTCTTTAAAAAAGTCATGGTATATTGACCTTTTTCAATTAAAAAACCTTTTCCATTTTTAAGAATCAGGAATTAGCAATTTAAAGGAGGTGATTATTATAGTAAAAAAAGAAGAAAGTGTAATAAAATTTCAAAACATTTTCCATTAACACTGGAAACCATTTTATCCCCTTTATCATGAATCTATAATATGCAAGAAAACAAGATCAACAAAAATAAAACATGGGAAATGGAAAAACACCACAAGAGAAAGCAACCAGCACAAGAATCTAAACCATCTACCATAGAATACTATGTACCAAATAACATGGGAGAACCTAGGAGCTTGTTAATAATCTAGAATGTATTATACATGTGACTCATCCCAAAGTCATGTCCTACCCAATCATTTCATAACACCCAAATGCCCAATTGTCACCCTAATTGGACTAATCAAGGGTCTCAATCTCATAGAAGTGATAACAAAATAAACCCATGCTATGGGATACTAACATAATCTAAACTAGTGTAGAAATTATTCATCAAAAATATGTTTCTTATGCTAGGTTTCAATGATTATACTAAAAAAGGGGTGAGTCAATAAATACCAACCAGGAAATCTAACACATGCGTTTTCATCTTACACCATCAATAGACACACAAAAAATCACTTGTGGATCACTCTAAGGTATTTTCCCCCTCTTCATTTTAACCATCAAAACATAAAGGATGTCCCATCCAAGGACCACCAATTCCCATTAAAATCTTAAAATGTAAGAGGTGAATCCCAAAGAGGGTTTTTGAAGTTATTAATTTTACCAAAGTACCAAACATTCCTCAAGAAACAATTTAATACTAAATAATTTACAAAAGAAGCATCATATTTCACTTTCCAAAACCAATATTCACATAGACACTCATTTAAGAGACCCAAGCCACCCTCTTAAATCTAAAACACATTTATAAAGGCCAAATGAGTATTTCACCAAGCACTTTTTATGCACATTTAAAAAAAATTCATGAAATTCAAGTACAAAGATGGAATCACTCAATTTCACAAGAAAAATTTCTTATAAAACTATACACTACTAACTAACATTAAATAAAGGTGTGAAAAGCATGAAATCAATAATTCGTTAAATTTTATGTCTAGTTCATAGGGAAACCTACCTCAGAGTGGAACTAAACTGAACATTCAGCCCTTGGTGCTTTATAACTAAGAGATTATTCTCCACCCCAATGAGGATATCCATTTTCACATACATATAAGGATAACTAACAACTATGAACACACCTGTATTGCCATAAACGTGGGTAAGGGGATCCTAATATATATTCTAATATGCATATACCTGTCTCTACTCACCTATGTATGAATTTCCATATATATACATAGTAACACCTAGCACTATACATGTATATTGACTGCCATGAATGAATATACACAAAATGTGAGAATCTAATCATATATATATATATATATATAAACTTACCTATGAATACGCAGGTGAATCTCCTTAGGCATGAAAACTCAAAAGCATAAAAGTAGTGACCAATATACCTTAATATAATAAATATGAATCCATAAACATCATATTACCATAAAATAAAATTAAGCCATGAAAGGAACCCAGATACGATTCAAAAACCAACAAAACTTTTAAGAAAGACAATTTTAAAAGAAACACATTTTTGAAGGTAAAAGGTTCTATGTGGGCCTTTAAGTTTTTCACACCTTGAATTCATTTATCAAAAAAAATACAAAAACCATTTTTCCAAACAATGTGACATATCCTTTTCTCTCATAATTGGAAAGTATCCCACTATTTTCCACAAACAAGGAACCATCCATTTTACACACACCAAGACCATTTCAAAACAAACTTCTAAATGACATTTACATTTCATAAAGAACCTGTTTAGAAATTTCCTAAGAAAAACACATAATTAAATCTAATATATTTTCATATATCATGAATATTTCAAATCCATCCATAAGCCACATTCATTTCACAACATGTTTCACATTACTTACACAATTCTTAAATCATATTCCAATGTGAACAACATGGATAACATTCCCTATATAATTCATTTAATTTCAAAACACCATTTTTGATACATTTTCACAAAAACTACATTGAAAACAAACATTAAATTTCCCAAAAAATTCATAAAATACATTAAAAAAGAACCACAAAAAATAAAAACATAGCCATTTTCCCTTATTAAAACCATTTTAATCACTTAAGCATGCCAAAATAATTTCATAACACTTTTCTCACAACAAAATAAATCCATAAAACACATTTATAAAGAAACACAAGAATATTAATAACATCTAAAAATAATCCATAGAAATAGTAATCAGTTGAGTGAGAATACAATAAAGCCTCGAGAGAAGAGAATATATACCCCTAGAAACAATATGCAATCCCTAAAACCCCAAAAAATATGTTACACATCAACCTTGGATTTAGGGACCATCCAATTTTAAGAAAACTGAAAAAATTGGTAAAACAATCACATCAGAGGAATTGGCCACTAGGGAGGGAGGCACGACCATAGTAGGGAGGACACCGGAATGGGAAATACAAGCCGGAGAAGAGGTGGAATAGGCGAGGTAGTGGGGTCAGTTGTCTGAGTTTCACGCACTAGGTAGGGAGGCCAGAGGGCTGCATGCCAATAGAGGGGAGGATGAAGGAGGGTTGTGAGCTAGTTGAGGGGAGATCTCAGGAGGGTCGTATGCCAGTGGAGTTTAGTTCATCGACATAATGGGAGGGATTTGTTTGGGCGGTCATGCGAGGAAAGGGGAAACGGGGGGTCGCCTCGCACCGCACAAGGAATATGGGTTAGTGATTATTGTTTTTTTACTGAACTAACATATGTAAATTAATAATAAAATCATTAATAAAAAATTGATAATAATTATAATAAAAATCATAATCATAATATTAATATTATTCATTTAATTTTTAATGATGTTATTATAAATGAAAATTTAATAATAATGATTTTAACAATAATTTTAATAATAAAAATATTATGATCTACAACAATAATATTACTATAATTATGCATTTAACATTTACATTATTTTATTTTCATAAAAAAATTATTTTATATATTGAGAAGCCAGTCAAACAGTCACCTCGGTTGATGACATGATTACCACTAACCGTGTGGTGCCTATGCACCAGCCTGAAACCCATTGAAATTTTCAAACATAAAAAAAATTAAAACTACGACCCGAACACTAACATAAAAAAAATAGTCAATTAGGAATTTTTTTCTAAAAAAATAAGAGAAACTCATGGTCAGGGTGTGACTATTTTCTCCACCACAAACACTTTCTACCCTGAGAAAATCTCCCAAACAAAGGATGACCTAAAACTCAAGTCCATACCCAAACATAACCATAGGAACCTAGGAATTATAATTTGACTATTTATTATCCATATCACACTAGGGAGATCTAGATGAAACGATATCCCAAAATAAGGGGAGAACATGAGAGATTTCTCCCCACCACAAGAATTCAACTAACTCATAAATATTAAAATCCAAACACACCACACAAGGGAGGGGCTAACATAGGAAATCCCAACCCAAAACTTAACAAACATCAGCCTTACCACAACTAGAAACTAAGGATCTATTAAACTGAACTCAACCAACTTCCTTAACACTAAAAGAAAAACTCCATGGGAAGGCTTTAAATAAGAGGCATGTTACATGGTAAACCAGCATACCAGAATGCCAGAACATGGTATATCTCCTATATGAACTAAAATCCATCTACACAAGGGTGAACAACAACACTCTTGAACCTACAAAAAGAAACCTAAACATGATAGTGAACCAAAAACATCTTCCACCCATCTCACAGCAGCCAAACATCTCCAAACTAATACAGTTATATCCAAAACAAAAAAGGACATGATCACCCATAAGCCAAACACCCCTCAAGGAAAATGAACGATTTACATATGCCACACATAGAATTGACACAACTTCTTGGATTACAACAAAGTAAGTCCATCACGTCACTCTAAAAATGGATGAACTTATAATTGAAACTAGACTAAATAAAATAAATTTCAGATATTTCCAACAGAAAGATAGAAACATAACCCAAGACAAAGCTTCACACATCCTTAGAAAATTCTAACTCTGCGCGAGCTTCACCCCGAGACATGTGGATCGGTCTATGATGCCCGAATCATCTCTTGCCTCACAGTCTTCCACTATCTTCCCCATATGAACTCCTTCCTCGAATGATTATTCCTACAAAACTTCCCCAAGTGACCTGAAAGGCCACAATGATGGAAATACATTAGAGGGATGTGAAAAGACATCTTGGAATATCTGAACTGACCATATCGATGGCACACAAAAAATTGTTCTGACAAACTAGATGCCAAACCAACAAGGATATCTTCTTATAGATACATTAACATGTCATGCACTCCTCACTAGATAGGGAACCCACATGAAATAATCCCACCATTAACTACACCCCACGAACAGACCCCACTAAAAATTTCATATCCACTAACCTGTCAGAGTAGGTTTCAATAGATGGGATCAAAATTCTCATAATATATGGGTGATAACTCGAAATGAAAAGAGAAACCAGCTCTTCAAATTGGTCACTATAGACTTTTATTGATCGTTGTCCCTACAGAGCATCCCACAACTCATCTACCTTCCTTAACATCAACTCCTCAGGTATAACCCTTAGAGGAAGATGTCCTATGAAATTTTCCATGTCACCCAAAATTCCAATAATGATGAGACATCCAACATCCACTAGTCCAAAATAAGGTTCTCAAACAATCCCCTGATGGCACAAACTTTTACAACCTCAAGAGTTCCCAACAACCCAAAGACACACTATGCTTCCTTCAAACCACTTCATTACCTATAACTGTCCTCTACAACTTTATATAGTAGATGAAACTAAAAAAGAACTAGAACTATGAATGAATCATTGGAAACATTAGGGACCTTTTTGGTTTGTATACATTGAGCAACATGAGAAACAAAAAAAAAACTGGCATCAAGCCAAAACATAATAAAAAAGAACACCCCGAGTCAAGAAAAATGGATCAGAAGCCAAAAAAATACAAACACAACCAAAAAATTATTTTTAAACACCACTATTTTTCTTTATATTTCAAAAAAATGCTTTAATTCAAGGCCATTTAGGAGAAAACATTTCAATTTCAATGTTCACATTAATTTTCAAAAGAAAACTTACCCAAACTACTGCCAAAAGGAATATAACTTACAACGGAACACCAGAATGATGAACTAGTAGTTATGATTAACCCTTCAACATGGTAGTGAGACACTCCCCAAGTAGGCATCAACAACTTGGAAGAACATAAACATTGTAACCAGAATCAACATGGGTCACTAATCCATGTGAGGTCCTGACGTGACTCTGACTCACCTCCATTTTCATTTATCAATCCAAAATTATTTTAGAAGTCTCAAACCCTAGAACACCCTTGGAAACTCAAGTATTAGTGTAAGAAAGAGTATGTGACACTCTTCCTTCCCCTACCTCACAAGTCCCAATAGTCATAATATCTATCTACTAGACACCACAAATATCAAGGGTCTCCTTTGATACCATTTTTTCATGAACCAACCCAGGTCGAACATAAACCAATCACATGAGCCAGCCCACAACATGGTCTAAAGGGGGTACTCAATCCCCACAGGCTGGAAACTAGTGTCGGTCATCATTATTAAATAGGTGGGAATGATTTTCCCCATAAATTGATGAAAAATAAATAAGAAAAACCTAAAAAATTAAAAGAAAACTTGTAGTGTTGAGAAAAAAAATATTTACATACATCTGTGTGACCCTACGGGCCACCACTGACCACAAACCAACGTCATACTATAGATACAAAATACAACAAACGCACAACACCCAAATATGATAAAAATCTAAAACTATAGGTGTGAGTAATAAAACATAGTAGGCATTCCCAAACAATCTATTATCATTTTCATTTAGTTCAAATAAAAGATCCATCAATTAAAAGTTTGAAATAAAATGTATAAAACAAGGATTTCACACATTTTCTTCATAAACCAAATCATTTCCCATGGTCCTTTTTCAATTAAAATCCTGATTCCCTTTTTAAGAAGTTGGAATTAGAATTTTAAAAGAGGTGATGTTTACACTAAAAAAAGAATGAAGTGTAAGACCTTTGTAAAAACTTTTTCCAAAAACACTTGAAACCATTTTATCACCTTTAGCAAGAAGCTGCACTAAGCAAGGAAAAAATACCAACAAACATGCAACATGGGAAATGACAACACCACAAGAGAATCCATCCAACTCATATGGAAATAATTCCCTTCCTGATGAGGTTATAATGCCCAAATTCCTGGTCTTCACCCTACCTGGCCTGATTGAGGGGCCAAATACTATAACAATGATAACAAAATAATCCCATGCTATGGGCCACTAGTGTAATCAAAAATATTGTAGCAGTCGTTCATCAAATGTTTGTTCACTATGAAAGGTTCCATGTTCAAACAAAAAATGTGGGTTGAGTCAAAAAATACCAACCAACCAATCTAACAAATGCATTTTCATCTTACACCATCAACACACACACACACACAAAAATCACCCCTAAATCACTCCAAGGGACTTTCACTCTCTATTCTTCAACCATCAACACATGAGGGAAGTCCCATCTAAGGACCACCCATTCTAATCAATATCTCACAAGAAAAGAGGTGCATCCCAAAAAGGGTTTTCAAAGTAATTAATTTTACAAAAGCACCAAACAAGCCTCAGGTAATCATTTAACACTAAATAATTTCCAAAAGAACCAGTATATACCACATTCCAAAACCAAAATCCACTTAGACACTCATTTTAGAAACCCAAGTAACCCTTTTAAATCTAAAACACATTCATAATGTCCAAAGCGGCATTCCACTAGGCACCTAATATGCACATTTAAGAAACTATTTCTTGAAATTCATTTATGAAGATAGAATCAAACAATTTCTTAATAAACATTTATTATAAAAACTATACACTACAAACTAACATTAAATAATGGTGCAAAAATATAGAATTCAATTATTCTTTAAATATACAGGATAATTCATAGGGAAACCTACATCCGAGTGGAACCAAACCGAACATCCAGACCGTGGAACTTTCTAACTAAGAGCTACTAATCCCCCCTGCGCATATGCATCTTTACATACATATAAGGACACCTAACCCCTTTTCACACACCCGCATGGACATGAACATGTGCGAGGGGATCCTTACATATATTCATATATGTATATACCTTTATTCACTCACCTATGTATGCATTTCTATATATACACATAGAAACACCTAGCCCCATACATGTATATTCACTACCATGGATGAATATACACATCATGGGGGAACCTACATATAAAGATATATATATATATACTTACCTATGCATATGCAGGTGAGTCGCCTTAGGCTCGGCAACTCAAAAGAAAAAATGAGTGCCCAACACACCTTAATAAAAAATTTAAAAATCCATAAAAATCATATTACCCTAAAATAAATTACCCCAAATAAAGTAACCTATATACAATTCAAAAAGAAACGAAACATTGAAGAAAGACAATGTTAAAATAAAACACTATTTTTAAAGTAATCAGTTCCAAATGGGATATTAAATTTTTTACACCCTGAATGAATTTATCACAAGCAATTGAAAACCCATTTTCCAAACAATGTGAAATCTCCTTTTCACTAAGCATTTCCATGTATCCCACTCTTTCCACAAACAAAGAACCTACCACTTTACACACATAAAAACCATTTCATGAAACGCTTTTGCATGACATGGAAATTTCATAATGAAATCCTTTAGAAATATTATAAGAAAAACACACAATTAAATCCAACAGCATTTCATAGGCCAATCACATTTCAAATCCACCCATAAGCCACATTAATTTCACAACATGTTTTACATTATTTTATCAATTCTAAATTCATATTACATAGTTCACAACAAGTCTAACATTCCCCTTATAATTCATTTTATTTGAAAACCCCATTTTTGATACATTTTAACCACAAGTGTCCTTGATAACATCCTTCACATTTCCCAAACAATTCATAAAATACTTTCAATAAGAACGATGAAAGAAATAAAAATATATCCATTATCCCTTATGAAACCTATTTTCATCACTTAAGAATGCCAAAATACTTTCATAAAACATTTCACACCACACAATAAATCAATAAAACACATTTATAAAGTCAAACTAGCATTTTAAGAACATATAAAAATGACAATCCATGGAAAAACCTACCAATTGTGTGAAAATTCAATAATGCCTCGACTGAAGAGATGAAAACACCCCATAAATGATCTACAATCCCTAAAACCTCAAGAAAATTAGTTTTGTATCAACCAAGGATTTAGGGCCCTTCCAATTTGAAGAATATATGATCAAAATAATGATTTAGAAGCTCAATATACAAGAGGGGTGAATTTTATATTTTAAAAAATTTCTTTGGAACTTTTAATGATAGTAATGTTTAACAATGTTAAACAAAGTAAATTCACAAGACCTCTTAGTTCTACAAACTTCCTTGATTCCAAAAATATGGTTCCAAAAATGAAACATAAGAAAAGTTTACAAGGAAAAAATATTCTACCTTAATGAGTATAGAATCTCAATAATCCGAGTTTACAAGTACAAGAAAGTATATGATAGTTATACGTTCATTATCAATCAAAATGCAGCAGAAAAAAACTTGAAACAATATAAGTAACATGTAGTAAATATTTTAACCCAAAGAGTAGGGTATCCAACAACCTCGGATAAAGGTCCCTTGATTTATTCTTTCAAGAAAATCTGTCTTACCCATACCAAGGTAAGCCCTCGATACAAATATCGGATTCTGTCTTACTATCCCCGCAAGCCCTAGAACATCAAGGTAGTTGTAACCAATATAATCCTATCCCTGGAAGCCCTCGAATTTACTCATTAACATTTGAAGTCGCACGAAGAAATTCTAAACAAGATGTTCAGTAGGCACAAAGCATTAAAGTCTCTCTCTCTATAAATCACCTCAGCAGCATGTAATCTCTAGATTGATCAACTTTTTCGAGCTCGTTCAAATGAGCTCCTATTTATAGGCCCATCTTCAATGGTTGTCTCCCTCATCCAATGGTCATATTTTTCCTTGAATTTCAGAGGGACATGTACACGTGTCACTCAAACAATGGTTGGTTAGAAACAGAATGCACGACATTGTTTTATAACTCAAACAAGAGTAAGTAAAATATTGTTTCTCAACCAAATTCAAATTTTCGGAGTCTAAGGAAAAAAATAGAATTCAGAGACTAAGAAAGATAACCTTCAAAGTCTATATTACAAGGATATTCGGATTCTTTTTTTCATGGAATTCAGAGTCTAAATTATGAGGAATTCGGATTCTGAATTCTAAGGAATTCGAAACCTGAATTCTGAGGAATTTGGAACCTGAATTTTGTGGAATTCAGAACCTGAATTCTGAGGAATTCGGAGTAATAATTATGAGGAATTCAGTTTCTTAATTCTGTGGAATTCAGAGTCCGAATTTGGAGGAATTCAGAGTCTTAATTCTGAGGAATTCAGAGTCCAAATTCTTAGGAATTCAATGTCTAAATTCTGAGGAATTCCTAGTCGGAATTCTGAGGAATTTAGAACCTTAATTATAAGGAATTTAGATTCTTAATTTTAGAGAGAATTTTGATTCTGAATTTCAGAGAAAATTTTGATTCTGAATTTTAGAGAATTTAGATTCTGAATTTTAGATAATTCGGATTCTGAATTTAAGAGAATTTGGATTCCAAATTTCAGAGAATTCAGATTCTGAATTTTAGAGAATTTGGAACCTGAATTTGGATCCTGAAAACATAATACTCTATATCTAATTATTTATAGAATTCCGAGGTTTTAGATCTCAAAACTGTTTTACACTTAGGAATAAAAAGAGTAAGGTTAAGAGAGACTATAAAAATGAACAATGAAAACAAGGTAAGTATAAATTTCCTTGGGGAAGGAAAATTTTCCTTATCAAGAATAATCTTATGGAAAATAAAATTTTCCTTAAGATAGAGTGTTTGTGATTTTTAAAACATAATGGAATAGAAAAGTCATATGGAAACCTTATTGACTCAAAAATCTCCACCATTTTCGAATGCACCAACATCCTTACAAAAAGGAATATAAGGACTTATAAATGTTATGGACTTGTAAATAAAATTTATCTCCCTTTACTTATGGATCAAGTTGAATATGAATAACTCCCCCTTAGGCCATGGAAACCATAAGGATGGTATTCTGAACTTCCTTAATAAGGTTTTTCATTTTCTTGCATATGAAAATCTTCATGATGAAAACTCCCCCTTATATGAACCCCTGCTTACATAGGGAAATTTATTTATACTAATTATTCTTTTTTGTCAATACTTTCTCCCCATTTGTGATTTTTTAAAAAAAATACAGGGAATGGAAAAGAAAATATGGTACCTGAACGATTAGTATTGAACAACCAAAAAATATGAAGAGAAACAATAATTTTATTAGGATTGAAATAATTTTTACAATAAGGAAATACAAAAAAATATTGGATTTAGAATGAAATTATCCTTCCTTATCCTTCGGTATTAGCTTATTTACTATTTTTTTTAACTTCTTTATCTCCTTGTGATCCTGTTCTGCATGCTCAAGCAACTGATCATGTTCTACTACTTTCTTCTCTAAGTATTTTATTTTTTTCTCCCTGATCCTTAAGAGATTATTCTTGACCCTTCAAAACGTCTTCTTTCTTAACTATCTTCTCCTCTATCTCAATTCTTAGATCCCTTTCTCTTGTCCAACTCTGAGCAACTAAATTCAATTTTCCATTTAGATCTTTCACTTCGTGCTTCCGAGAAGTCTATTGCAGAGTTATCTTTTCCTCAAAAATATTAGTGAGATCCTTGATCTTCACATATTTGGTGTCAAAATAATCCTTGAAACTTTATTGGAATTCATCAAGGATTATAATATCTTAAAATATCTTCCTCAAACATCTTGTCATCTTTTTTCCTGAACTTTTATGAGCTGCATAGCTAATAAGAAAATTCTTGAGGTTTTCCTCGAGGCTAACACACTTATCCATCACCATGGATACTGAATCCAATTTTTTATTTAATTTATGCTAAAGTATCTAGAATCTTGAGTCTATGGTTGGAAATAGAGGGATAGTTCCAACATGATTTTTCAAAGACAGGACTACAAAATCATGTCTAAGAGAGGATGATTCTGAATCTGAGACTTTGGTTGGTGAGGATTATTTTTTTAACTCAGTAGCTTTTCACTTCGATGAACCACCAACTTCTTTCTTCATTACCACAACCTATCTAGGTGTATCAACTACCACCTATTTTCCCTTATCATCCTTTGGAATGACATCCTCTTGATCTAGAGATTCATGTTCACTATCATATAGCTGAAAATTTTTGTCTTCATCAATTTCTTCCTTCTCAGCTCTTGCCTCAACATCCTCTCAGTGAATGAAATATTTATTGATTATTTCTTCCCTAGATTGTTTATTTACTTCATATTCACCCTTCTCTTCATACTTCCAAGGATTATCAAGATTTTATGATTCAGCTTGAGAGGTTCAGAATGATAATTTCTCAGAAGGGATTTCTTTCTCATGATATTACTCTACATGCTTTAAAACATCATCGAAGTCACTATTTACATCTTCTTCCTCTCCTTCTACATCTTCATCTTCAACTACTTCTTCTTGACATTTTTTCGAAATTACAAGCTTCTTTTCCAGGAGTCTTAGGAAGTGGTTCTTGAAGAAATGACTCCAGTACCTGAATATTCTCAAAGGCTTTCTCAGCAGCCTTCATAAGGGATTGCACTATCTCAGCTTCAGAAAACTTCATCCTTAGCTTCTATTCTTTTTCTTCCTTTTCTTGATTATTAGTAGTATTTACCTTCAATTATTTTCCCTCATCAGGGTCAAGTCCAAACATAGGTTCCCCTTCATTCCTTTTCTTCTTATCTTCCCTCCATTTACCCACAAATTCATCAGGATATGCATTTTTTTATTCTTTGGAATTGGAGGTGCGGATTGAGTTTCCTTTTCCACTAGGGTTTTTCCTTATCTTGTAGTTACTTCACCTTCCTCTTTATTCCTCCCTTCTTAGAAGATTCAGTGACTTTCAGATTCTTTGAAAAAGAATCAATTTTTACTTCTGATAAATCATGAAATTCTCCAGATAGACTATTAAAGCTAATATTCATCCTCCTCAGAGTATCATCACTCAAAATCATCACCTGACATTTATTCGGCCTAGAAATGAAAGGGATCTTGAAATACTGAAGAAATAGAACAATGATTTTTAAAGGAATGTCCGGATACATAATAATATGAGCCTTCAGATTTCCATCCTTTATATTCTTAATCATAACAAAGATATGCTTAATAATATTTACCTTTCTTAGATTCACCAGGAAATCAAGAAAATACATATCGCTTTTCTTTAGGGTATACTTTCCCCTTTTATCAAAATTAGAAAAACTTGAAACCATAGTTGAAGAATCCGAATATATGTAGAGAGATGAATAATTTTAAGAGTCTTCACTTCCTCAAGACCAAGACCAGATAAAGTCTTTTTCTTATTGAAGGTTCCTATCTCATCTGGTTGCTTGTGAGATAAAAACTCAGCTTCTCCCTCATAAGGAATTCCAATCAGATTTTCTAACATGTTATAAGAAAGATAATACGTCTTTCCATAGCTTTTGAATGAAAACTTATCTCTTCCTCCTTCATTGAAAAATCTTACTGTCTTGTAGAATTCAACTAGAAACTATGGATACATCGGATCCTGTGATTTCGGTTTCGATATGAAATAACTCTCCCACCCATTCATCTTTATATTCTTAGGGATAATTGAATCATACTTAGCAAAGAAATTCGGATGAACCAACCTTTCTATGTAAATATTCCATTCAGAGATTTACTTTATAGATGACATTTATTTTTGAGACAAAGCTTTAGCCGACATTCAGAACTAAGGAAAACTTGAAGATCGTGAACGACCTTATGTAGGAGGGGTAGAGCTTTAGCACACAAAGACATGATTTTCGATGTGGGACAACCATTAGGGGTCCTTTATATAGGTGATCGAAGTGACGGTTAAGCTTCACAGATTAATCCAACGGTTGAACACTTTCTGATTAGATCTGACAGTTGAAAAAATAACCGCATAAGGAAATTTGGTCCAATCCGATCTTTTGAGGTTTTTTAAAAAATCATATTTAAGAAAAATCAAAATGAATACGAAAAGTTTTTCTTAAAACAGAATGAAATACCAATAAGTAAAATGGATGATTACAAAAACATAGGGAAAGAAATTATACATTTCATATTTATTAGGGAAATTATTCATAATAAGAAAAAAATTTCTTGAAGAACTTTATATTTCAAAAAATTAAATTATGAAAAAAAATTAGATAATGAAAAATTTAACTACAAAAATTTAACTACAAAGATTTTAACTACGAAAATTTTAACTGTGAATATTTTGACTATGAAATTTTTTTATCTATAATAAATATAAACAACTATGAAATATTTCTATAATAAAACATTTTTATTATGTAAAATTTCAATTATGAAAAAATTTCATTATGACAAATTTTCATTACAAAAAAAATTCATTCTAACTAATTAGCAGATGTACTCCCCCTATGAAAATGAGTTTCTTACTGTAAGGAGATATGTTTCAACAAGAAGTTAATATGGAACATTACCTTATGGTTGTCATTCCTAACTTCTTTTTGATGTATTCAAATCTATCAAATGCTAAAGATTTTGTGAAAATATCATCAAGTTGATCTTGCGTTCTGATAAATTGAAAAATGATATCTTCTTTTTATGTATGATCCCTAAGAAGTTGATGTCGAATATCTATGTGTTTTTTACCAGAGTGATGTGCAGGGTTTTTACTTAAGGAAATGGAAATAGTATTATAACACAATATATTTGTTTTGGTAAAACTCATACCATAGTTTGTGAGTGTGTGTTGCATCCACAACACTTGAGCACAACAACTTCCAGCTGCTACATATTCAGCTTCAGTAGTGGAAAGTGCTACTGAGTGTTGTTTTTTGCATAACCAATAAACTAATGAATCTCATATGAAATGAAAAGTTCCAGATTTACTTTTCCTATCCATTCTTCATCCATCAAATTCATCATCTGATAAACTTTTTAAAACAAAATCATTTCCAGAAATATAAAAGAGTCCTAGATCTGTGGTTCCCTTTAGGTAGAAAAAAATTCTTTTCACTAAGTGATATTACTTAGGATTGGATTGATATCATGCACATAAGTGTAATAAAATCATTAAGACTCGACAATAAGCTATCAAGTAAAGTAGACTTCCTATCATACCTCTAAAATATGTTAGATCTACTTGTTTCCCAGCTTCATCAAGATCGAGTGAATTTGATGTACAAATGGGAGTACTTATACTCATAGTGTTTTCATATCCATAACTTTTAAAAAGAACTTAAATATAATTATTTTGGGATATAGAGATTCCTTCTGGTTTTTGAGAAATTTTAAAACCATAGAAAAATGTTAACTCACCCATCATACTCATTTCAAACTCAGATTTCATTATAATTTCCATGTAATAAGTTTAAGAATGCTGAGCTGAACCAAATATAATGTCGTCAACATAAATGGAAACAATAAAAAAATTCTTATTATCTTTCTTTATAAAAATGTTTGGATCAACATTTCCTTTAACATGGTTATTTTAAAGCAAAAAACCCGTTAGTCTATCATACCGGGCTCTTGGGGCTTACATGAGTCCATACAAAGCTTTGGTAAGTTTAAAAACATGTTCAGGATGTTTCCTTTCTTCAAAACCAAGAGTTTGTTTAACAAAAAATTCATGTTGAACAAAACCATTAATGTAAGCACATTTAACATCCATTTGATAAAGTTTGAAATTTTAGAATGCTGCAAAGCCAAGTAGAATATGAATAGATTCAAGTCTAGCTACTATAGTGTTTGTTTCTTCATAGTCTATTCCTTTTTGTTGATTATATCCTTTAGCAACCAATCTAGCTTTACTTCTTACTATGATACCATTTTCATCATATTTATTTCTGAAGACCCATTTTACTCTAATAACATAAGTTTCCTTAGGTCTTTCAACCATTGTATAGACTTTATTCCATTCGAATTTATTTAGCTCATCTTGCATAGCTTTTATCCAATCATCATCACCTAAAGCTTCATTAGTAAATTTTGGTTCTAATTGGGAAAGAAATGCTAGAAGTTCTACTTCATTCTATAAACAACTTCTAGTCCTTACAGGTTAATTTACATCACCAATGATTCTATTACTAGGACGATTCTTAAGAAACTAGTAATTTGGGTTTTGTAAAACATGTTCATCAACGTAGTGTAGGAAATATTATGTGGTAAATGTTTCCAAAATACCTTATTAAACATTTTCCTTATCAGAAGTTTCTGCTATCAAGGGTTGATAATTAGTTTTTGAAAACACAACTGAAGATGTAGGTTGAGGTCGTTTAAAGACAATCGGATTAGTTTCATCAAATTTGATATGTATTGTTTCCTCGATAGTAAAAGTATTTTTATTAAATACTCTATAATCCTTAGAAGTTATGGAGTAGCCTAAGAAAATTCCATCATCAGATTTTGGTGTGAATTTTTGCAGATTATCTTTACTTTTCAGAATGAATACCTTGCAACCAAAAACCTTGAAGTCGGAAAATCTATGTTTTCTACTATTCCATAACTCATAAACAGTTTTATTAAGAAAAGTTCTAATCAAAACAAGATTTATAGTATACAAAGCAGTACATATAGCTTCGTCTACAAAATATCTGGATACCTGATATTCACTCAAGATGGTTCCTGTTATCTCTTAATGAATTCCCTTTCTTCATTTAGCAACATCATTTTGTTGAGGGGTTCATGGTGGTGAGAAGTTATGAGTAATTCCCTTTCTACTAAAAAAAGATTCAAAACCATAATTTTGAAATTCACCTCCATGATCACTATGAATACTTATTGACAGAATGTTTTTTTCATTTTTAACGTGGGCTCTAAATGTTTTGAAATAAGAAATAGCCTTAGATTTCATTGCTAGAAAATAGACCCACGTAAATCTAGTGTAATCATCAACTAAAACAAATATATAATATTTTTCTCCAAAGAATCCAGTTTGTGTTGGACAAAAAAGATCCATATAAACTAAATTTAATGAATCAGTAGTTGAGACTTCACTGACTAATTTGAAAATTGATTTATGTTTCTTTCCATATTGACATTGATCACATTCTTTTGAAGAATCAAATCTATGATCTAGTAGATCCTTAACTAGTCTTTTCATAGAGAGTTTGTGTAGGTTCCTAAGGTTACAGTGTACTAACCTTTTATTCCACAACCAATAATGATCTTGTATTTCACTAAGGAAAGGTAGATCGTGTCTCCTAAGGTCTTCTAAGTTTAATGTGTAAATATTCTCTACCCTATTATAAGAAAGAATAAACTATTCCTTGGAATTCTGTACTAAGAACTTATCATTTCTAAAACTCAGAAGGTAACCCTCATCGCAGAATTGACATATGCTAATGAGGTTGTTCTTAAGACCATTAAAAAATATAACATTTGAAATAAATGTTATTCCAAGAAGAACAATGTTACCTATACTAATAATTTCTCCCTTAGCATTATCTTTGAATGTTACTTTTCCTCCTTTCAGATAGATAATATTTTTAAAGAAGTTTTTTTTACCAGTAATATGCTGTGAATATCCACTATCCATGTACCATGTATTACTATTGGTACTATCTTTATTTTCTTGAAAATAAGAGTGTTAGACTTTCAGAACACAAAATATCATGGATCTGAAAACTTCAAAAAGAAAAATTTTAGGAATCCACATTTTCATTGAAAAATAATCTTTATGAGAACCTAAAGATGTATTTTTGTTTAAGGAACAATTATTTTCCCAATGCCCACCACACTGAAACTTAGTTCAGAATGGAGCACTTTATGGGACAAAATAATTGTTACTAAAAATCAGTTTTGAACAAGTATAACCAAAAGCAGAATTCTTCCTTAAAGATAGAATTTGGGAATACATCTTATCAAAATTTTCCTTACCTGAGGTAAAGTTTGACAAACACTACTTCATGTAAAATATTTTAGAATTTATTTTAATAACTAAGTTCTTATCCTTAAAAACATCAGTTTTAGCACTAGAGTTAGGCTCGAAAAATTTTTCTTAGAAATTACTTTTTCTAGATCCTTAGAATATTTATCCTTCTTAGAATTAAATTCCTCAAGGTTTTTTTGAAATACTTTCCAAATCTAGGGTTTTATTATCATGATATTTAGAAAGATCTAATATTTCCATTATAATAATATAAATCCAAGAATATTCCCTATCAAGATTATTCTTGACATTAGAATTTTCATTCCCAAGGAGCTTAGCAAGCCTAGAAACTTCGTCATAGGTAGGTAAAATATTATCTTCACCAGAAGAAGATTATTTATCCAAGGATATATAGTATTTACTAACACTATAATATGAATTATAGGATACATTGGTTTGAGATTCATCATTGGGTACCTTAGCAATTAAACAATAATTTTCAATAGGTAACATGCAAAGTAAACAAAGATTCTTCTGTCCAGAAGATTCATAACATGAGGATTCATCAGGAGAGTCTCCATCGCTGGCACTCCAGGTGTAATTATATTTTAAAACATTGTTATCTTTATCTTTATAGTACTTCTTTATATTCCTTTCAGAATGCTTTTCCTTTCTATCTTTTCTCTTAAGCATAGGACAATATGGCCTTATATGTCCCACTCTTTTGCATTCATAACAAGTGACTTTAGAGTCTTTCTTATCCTTTCTTTCATTCTTTATATATATATATATATTGAAAGTCTTTATTTCCAACTATCTTTTTCATCATTCGAGAAAGATTAACTAGTTTTTTATCAGAATGATCACTTTCACTTGATTCAAATAAAATAGTGGCATTCTTAGATTTAGATCTTGTAACTCTCTCAGGAGTCTCGGCTTTCATATGATTTGAATTAGTTGTAAAAGCAACACTTCCATTCCCATTATTTTTCATAATATTGTCAGCATCTCTTTTCATTATAGTCCCATGTTAATGAAGATATCCAAAAATCTCATCAAGGGTAATATGTGAGAATTTCCTATTCTCATCTATAGTTATCCTCTTGGATTCCCACTCATTAGGCATGATGTCTATAATATTGTCTATAAGTGCCTCATCATCCAAAAAATTTTCACCCATTCATTGTAAGCTATTGATAATAGTCATAAATCTCTGTTGTACCTTATATATAGGTTATCCATAAGGAATGAAAAAACCATGGTACTTGTCTCTTATCATAGCTCTTCTAGTTTCAATAACTTTGGAAGTTCCAAAATGAGTTACTTAAAGCTTTTTGCAAATACAATTTCTAGCTTCACTTGAAGAAGTCTAGCTATATATATACCTCGTCATGTAACATAAAAATGTATGGAATAACTTACAGTTTAGTTGAAATTCTAACTTCTCTTGATTAGTAAATGTTCTAACTTCCTTATCAAGAATTTTATAATCTACATTAAGAAAAAAAGATTTCCAATCTAGTATTAATGAAAAAAGTATTAATGCAATATCTCCAATATTTATAATCATTCCCATCAAATATAGGTGGTATAGTAGGATTAATATTTTCAATTGAACCAACATTTATTCCTACCATCTTAATGAAAAAAATATTTCCACACAAACTTGTTAGTAATAAAAGTTTTTAAACAAGAATAAAAATATCCTAAGCAAGGAAAATATAGAACAAGGAAAAACTTGAGAAAGAAAACTTATATTTGAATATAATTATTTTAGAGACCTCCTCTGATACCAATTGTAGGATTAAAGTAAAGATTTAGATGATCACTATACAAGAGGGGGTGAATTTTTTTCTTTAAAAAATTCCTTTGGAACTTTTAAAGATGGTAATGTTTAAAAAATTCAAACATGGTAAATTCACAAGACCTCTTAGTTCTACAATTTTGCTTGATTCTAGAAATATGCTTCTGGAAATGAAACATAAGAAAATTTTACATGGAAAAAGATTCTACCTTAAAGTGAATAAGAACTCACTAATAATAGTATATAAGTACAAGAAAGTATAAGATAGTTATAGTTTCCTTATCAATCAAAATATAGTGGAAAACAAACCTGAAACAATACTTGTAACAAGTAGTAAATCTTTTAAACAAAAGAGTAGGGTATCCAACAAATATAGATAAATGTCCCTAGATTTATACTTTAAGAAAGTATGTCTTAACCACACCAAGTTAATCCCTCGATAGAAATATCGGAATATGTCTTGTTATCCCTACAAGCCCTCGAACATCAAGGTATTCGGCACCTCTGTCTTCCAATCCTTGGAATCCCTTGAATGTAATCAGCAACATTCAGAGTCACATGAAGAAATTATGAACAAGATGTTTAGTATGCAAAATGCATTAAAGTGTCTCTCTCTTTAGAAATCACCTCAGCATAATGTAATCTCTAGAATGATCAGTGTTTTCGAGCTTGCACAAATGAGCTCCTTTTTATTGGTACATCTTCAATGGTCAGCTTCCTCCAACAATAGTCATATTTTTATTTGAATTTTAGAGGGACCTGTAAACGTGTCACTTAAACAATGGTTGGTTAGAAACAGAATACACGACACCGTTTTATAAATCAAACAAGAGTAAGTAAAATATTGTTTCTCAACAAAATTAAAATTTTCAGAGTCTGAAGAAAAAAATAGAATTCAGAGACTAAGAAAGTTAACCACCAGAGTCTATATTTAAAGTATTTTCAGATTCTGTTTTTTAAGGAATTCATAATATAATTCTATAAGCATCATATTCTGAATTTTGAGGAATTCATATTCTGAATTCTATAGAATTCAGAACCTAAATTTTGAGGAATTAAGAGTTTTAATTCAGAGGAATTCAGAGTCTAAATTATAAGGAATTCGGAGTCTGAATTCTAAGGAATTTGGAGTCTGAGTTCTGAGGAATTCAGAGTCTCAATTTTTAGAAATTCATAGTCTAAATTCTAAAGAATTTGGAGTTTAAATTCTGAGGGATTCGAAGTCTGAATTCTGAGGAATTCAGAACCTGAATACTAAGGAATTCAGATTCTAAATTTTAGAGAGAATTCAGATTCTAAATTTCTAGGATAATTTGGATTCTGAATTTCAGAGAATTCAGATTTTTAATTTCAAAGAATTCATATTCTGAATTTTAGAGAATTCATATTCTAAATTTCATGGAATTTGGATTCTGAATTTCAAGGAATTCTGACCCAAGATTCATATCCTAAAAACAGAATACTCTATATCTATGTATTTATAGAATTCTGAGGATTTACATGTGAAACTAAATTTTACACATAGGAATAAAAATAGTCAGATAAAAAGAGACTGAAAAATGAACAATGAAAACAAGGTAAGTATAAATTTCCATAGGGATGGAAAATATTCTTTATCAAGATGAAACTTATGGAAAATGAAATTTTCATTATGAAAGAGTGTTTGTGATTTTCAAAACATAATGGAATAGAAAATTCATAAGGAAACCTTATTTAATCTACAATGAAAACCCCAAAAATTTATAAAATAAGAAGACCAGAGGATTTGGGAACTGGTTTAGTAGGCATGGTTGGAGCATGTAGGACACCGGTGAGGGAAACACTGGTCATAGAGGAGGCTATTACAGTGAGGAATAGGGTCATATTTCTGAGTTGTGTGCACCAGGAACGGTGGCTGAAGGGACACACACAGATGGAGGGGAGGCCGGAGGAGGGATGTGAGCTAGTGGACGGGAGGTTGTAAGAGGGTCATTCACTGGTGGAGGGGAGGTCATCGTCATAACGGGGGGTGAGCTGGCTTGGTGGCTATGAGAGGCAAGCGAAAATGGGGGTGGTATCGCGCTGCACTGGAATAGGGGGGTTAGAGATTATGGTTTTTTAACCTACTAACTTCAATTATTTAATAATAATATTTTTAATAACAGACTGATAATAATAATAATAATAATCATCATCATCATCATCATCATCAGAATATTAATAACACTCATTTTATTTTTAATAACAATGCTATTAATAAAAATTTCATAATAATGATATTGACAACAATATTAAAAAATATTATGATATACTATAATATTATTTTTATAATTATGTTTTAAACATTTAATTTATTTTATTTTCATAAAAATGTATTATTTTAAGTATTGGGAGGCCATCTTCATAGTCATCGGGGTCGACCGCATGGTTGCTGTTAAATATGTGTTGCCCGTGCACCAGCTCAAAACCCACCGAAATTATCAAACTTAAAAAAATATTAATAAAAACTTATGGTTGGGTGTGACAGTTACTTTCATGTTCCAAATAACTTCTATAATAGAAAAAATATCTTCTATAAACACATCCACAAAAATAACCAATTTTTTTCATCCTAAGTAAAATATCAATAGCAAAACTTTTCTAGCTAAAATTTTCTTAAATTCATCCCATTCCAAGGAATCAGTCTCCTTACTTTATCTAATATTCATAACCATTGACCACCACTAATTTTATTCACCTATAGAATGCGAAATAGAAATATTTACTATTTGGTGATATAAACATCTCGTGAAATAAAATATCTTTTCCAGAACATTGATCCATAATTTGGCTAGGACTAGGTTAGATGATCCACTAAATGATGGAGGGATGTTGCCTCATAAAATAATCCACAAAAAAAGTGTTCATAGTATATTGGGTTCCTCTATAACATGGATACCATTTCCATTTATCACATGATTCAACTAATCCATCATTGAAACAAACTATTTTGTTTTCATTCCAACCATCTCGGGATGTTGATTTGTAAGGATATATTCCACTTTGGGCTTTCCTAATATGGTATACATATTTCTTCTATGGAAAAAAATTATGAAAAAAATAAAATATCGATGAAGAAACATGGTAATATTAAAATTTTGTAACATTATAACTTAATCATTAAGTAACCTATTCTAAGGGAATTATATTGACATTATCCTAACCTCTAAAATTATCTAAACCCTTCCTTAGATAAAAACTAAAATCCACCAACTTTAAACATTACATAATCTTGTTTTTAGTTCATAAATTACTTTATTTCACACTAAGGATCATTCCATGTTTATATTTTTATAGAATTATTCCATAACTAATAAAAAACCATATAATACAAAGTGGATACTTTCAAACAATAACCAGTTTTCCCACATTATAAAATTATTAAAAGAAATTACAATCTCTTTTATGAAAACTCTTCACGACTTTCAACTTGAACACATCTAATTCCATACTCATCCTTAAATCCTATTTAATATATTTAAAAATGTGTGACGAGAATAAAATTCTTAATAAGGGTTGCCACCAATATGCATTAGAGCTCATCTGGGTGAACCCAATGTTTAAAATATAACTAACCCACCCAGAGCTATATAGGTATGCCCATCATTTATAATCTCCATGAATGAATTAAAGAAATAACACATATCATAATTTCGAAAACTAGGTTAAAATCATATGCAAATCACATTTAGATACTAAAATACGATTTCCTTCAAAATCTATTTTTCAACACAAAACATACCTTTTCATTGAAACCTCATTTTCAATACAAAAATACCCAAAATGATAATGATGGTATTTCATTTAAGGAAACATTGAATATTTCAATGGAATCAAAATAATGGAAACAATGGTGGAAAATTCATTATCTTCTTGCACATTAAGAATAGAACATTCCTTTTCACATTTATCAAAAATTTCTTTATAAACATGTAAAAATATTACTTTTTGAAAAATCATTGAATAAAATCAAAAATGTGCATAATATATCCCCTAAAATTTTTCAATATAAATATAAATATAAATCAATATCATAGAGAAAAATATTTGAAACTAAATCATTAAAAAATAAAAAATAGATTTTTAAAATTAAAGTGTCCCATATCACATTGAAGTATTTGAATCATGATCCCCATGATGGAATAGAATTTAACAAAACAATAAATAAAATGATAATAGATAAATTAATTAAATATAATTTTAAAGGGTATGTATTTACACATTATAAAATAATAATGGCACCCACTATCAAGAAATGCCTCAATGAAATTAAATTGAGATGAAGTCCCTTACCTTTAGTCTGACTTTCCACGTGTTTCATTATATTTTGGAATTAAAAAATTATGTAATTATTTAAATTCATACGAACCTTTTTAAGGTTTATCATTAATTTTTTTCACATGTAACAATATTATATTCTACTAAATATAAAATTTAGTTGATGTCCGGTGTTTTGACCATATTCAGTTTGAGTATCAAAAACAACATTGGTAGGTCCACTAAGGTTAAATGGGGAATTCATAAAAAAAATAATTATATTAATTAAATAATTATTATATTTATACATAAATTATAATTTTATAACCAATTGTGAAATATGGCTATGAAAAATAAACCAATGATACAATCCAGGTGATGTCAGGTCCTATGTACGCATGAGTAATGTTCTCATTTTTCAATGATCATTCCAGAAATAAGGTGAAATTGATTTATCTTTCAAAAATTATCATTTTACAATAAATATAATATTATTTGATAATATATACTTATGTATATATGTCTTTTGATGTAAAATGAATCACATCAATTTGAGGAGGGGGTCGTCCACACATCCACGAACGATGTAATCACTATTTTCCAGTGTTTGAAATGGTCATATAGAAAATGATATGTTATATTTAATAAAAGATAATTATTCCATGAATATCATATATATTTAATTTATATCATATATTTTTATTAAAAACATCTTAATACATACCATGTAAATTGTGAAGGAATAACATCACTTTGAGGTGGAAGTAGTCCCCACATTCACAACTAATTTTTTCATATTACTACAAAAAAAGTATGAAGGTATGAGTTCTGTAAAAATTAAATAAGTGTTAAGACGTTATAAATATAATATATAACATATATAAAAAGTATGTAAATCATAATTTCCAATCATAAAATGAGGTAAAGGAGAAAATAATGACATCATTTCGCGAATTGGTAGTTTGTCTTAAACATAAACGATAAGTTTGTTACCCATTTGATGGAAGTGTGTGTAGGTGTTAGTATAACCATTAGAATAAAAACATATACGTATAATTAGTATACATATTTTATTACATAATATTTTAATAAGAATAATTTAATGGGTGTAGACATAATTAATACTTAAATGAATGTTAAAGAATGTTACCTCTTTTTAGGGTAACTCCTTTTGGTTTTCACAAAAAAGTGATTACTTGGTTGGCCTTGTTCACAAATTGAGGATTCTAGGATGAGTGTAGGGATGTTGTGAGATTATTATGGTTGGTTTTAGATGATACAAAATTTATTATATGTGTAGAGAAGATAGGGGTGAGTTCTTTTTTATAGTGGATATGAGTGGAATTATTGTAAATATAAAAAGGTAAAGAATATTGAGAGGTCTTTCTTACATCATGTATCTCAAAAATGGTTTGTGTTCGAGAAAATGGAAAATATGGTCAAATAATTTCTATTATATGTGTTTTTAACATTTTTATAGGTCATTTTTTCCATAAGATTAATTTTTAACCATTAAGGATAAACATTTTTAACTTAATCATTATAATTAATATTAATTTATTTCACTAATGTTTTTACTCAAAAACAATGTTTACCTAAATATAGGTAAATAAATTATTCTGATTAGAATTATTAATTATATTTTTCATAAATCCAATCCAATAAATGCAAATAAAATAATTTAATATTTATTCTATAGATGGAATGAGAAAGTAGTTTTTTAAAGTGAATATATTCAAAATATTGATATGTTTTTATATCTAAATTCAATAAAAACAATTTAAATGGACTAAATTGGGTTAATAAATGTAAATTTTCACTAATTATAACTTAAAAAATTATAAACATAACTTAACTCTATAAATAAATTAAATGAAAATTTAGTTTTGAATTAAATTCATTTTTATTCACTATTTATGAAAATATGAATGTTTTCAAAAAAATCCCAAAATTCACACAAAGTACATTTTGATATCCCACTTTCAAAAATGTAGTTTATTTTTAATATAATAGTTTTAAAATTTTAAATTTTAGCCTTAAAATAGGATCACCACTAAAATTTGGTAAAACTAATTTTTAGAAAAATAGAGTTTTAAAGCATAAAACTGAACTCATTCTTATCTTAAACCTACAAAATATATTTGACGAATTTCAAAAAAAATTATAAATGTTTGAAAAAATAATATAGTTTTTACTATTCATATATGAAAATAAAATGGTTAAGTGATAACTCAATTTTGAAATAATAATATTAACTATATCATCCTGCCTTTTTATCACATAAACTTCCATTACATTTTACAAAACTGAGGATCTTTAAGGTTTAGTGTCTTGGAAACCAGGAACTTAAAACATGAAAACATAAAACATTATTGTTAAACACTTGAAAGGCTTCTCCTAATTTTCATCCTAGGTTCATTACTTCATCTCAAACCTGGGGACATACATCAAAAGAAAAGGGTGAGCAGAAGGCCCAGTAAGGGAAACAAGGGGAAACATTCAACATGTGAACTTGGGATACATCAACAATGTCATGAATAGAACTTTAAGTAATGAGAAAGAAATCATGAGATATATCATAATATAAATAACATTTTTCATAGCTTTAATATGTGGCTATAGAATTTAATATTGACAATCATTTTGTTTCACCAAGGTCCATCCCCGAGGTGTCATTAAAAATTACCAACGTTATTCACCAAGGTATCAGTCTAAAAGGCCATCTCTAGAGATTAAGTCTTTACCCAATGCATTGGAGCACTATCTGGGCGTACCCTTGACATGTCTTTATTATCATGTGAGCCACATATATCATTATCAATCATTTCATAAAAACCCATATATCATAAAATAAATGGGTTTCTTTTCATAATAATAATGTATTAAAAACAGCTTTAAAGACATGATCTTTATGTCACTTTAAACCCACGGAAAAGGGAAAACGGGTTTCATGTATGTAAATCCCAGAATTTAAAATATAAAATTTTCATATATATGTGAATACCCCTGTAGAAATAAGAGCTTTGAGTATTCACTTAATAATATAAAATAATTTTGAGATAAAGAGGGAGGCATTTTGAGACGAAAATTATGCAGCATAACGTCTATAACACATGGTTTTAGAAAACATTGAAAAGAGAGGGGACATGGGTCTCCCACTAAAAAATGATAAATAAAATAGTAGGGGAACAAAATATATGGTATTTAAGAACATGGTAATGAAATTTTAATGATATACCATATGAAATGAAGAACTTGAAAGGAAGAAAAAAAATAAGATTTCTCTTATGAAAATTTGGCAGCCTAACGGCGTAACTTAAAACATCCAAAAATGGATTGACGAGATCAAACAGGGTCTCTCATCATATGAAAATAAATGATCATTATTATAGATATAGATATCATACCCCAAAATAATAAAAAGGAACTTGAAAGACTTGAAATGAAAGTAGATCTTGAAAATGGGAAGGGTGAAAGAACCCCTTAGAAATTCGGCAGCCTAACAGTGCCACTTAAAATTCAAAAAAAATGAATTGATGAGATCAAATAGGGTCTCTCATAATATTAATATAAAAGATCAGTATGATAGATTTATAGATAATACCCCAACATAATAAAAAAGAACTTGCACGACTTGACATGGAATTAGAACTCTGAAAAAGGAGAAAGGTGAAGGAACCACTTAAATATTTGGCAGCCTAACGGCGCCCCTTAAAACTTCAAAATACTGAATTGAAGAGATCAAATGGGGTATCTCATCATATGATCATAAAAGATTAGTATGATAAATTTAGAGATCATACCCCAACATAATAAAAAGGAACTTGAAATACTTTACATGAAAATAGATCTTGAAAAATGAGAAGGGAGAAAGAATCCGTTACAAAAATTTTGGCAGCCTAACGGTGCCACTTAAAACATCATAAAACGAAATAATGAGAGTAAGAGGGGATATATCATTATATTAACATGAAAAGGGAATTAATAGGAGTATAAAATAACATACTTTAACATAAGAACATGGAGCATAAAAGAAATTACATAAAAGATATTTCTTGAAAAGAAAGAGAGAGGTCGGATCCCTTACCTTAAAACGTAACTCTTAAAACTCAAAGTTTGGGACCTTGAGGGCTTGGGGGCACCTTGGGAGGACTCCTTGGGAGGTAATGAGATGTGAACATCGTTGGGGGAGTGTGGGGAGTCGAAATGGATGAGAGGATGGCTTGGTATTTATAGGGAAAGTGAGGGGACAGGGCATTAATGGCCAAGGGACACCTCAAAAGTGGTTTTCTCAAAACCATGTGCTCTCCCATGGTATTTCCCATGGAGTTAGGCCACATGGGTCCCCCATACAATAATTCATCACCTTTGGTCAGCCAACCCATAAAATATCTCATGACATCATCATGACACAGTTATGATGTCATTTAACATACCGAAACCCTAAAACTATATTTTTACTATTCACTGAAAATTCAACTTTCTCAGAAAAATCCCAAAATTTCACCTTAACCAAATATCAATGCTTTGATTTAAAAAATGAACTCCATTTTATAAAAATATTTTTCTAAATATTTTTAATTTATTTTTTAAATAAATACACTATTCACCGAAAATTCATTTTTTCAGAAAAATCACCAAAAATTACCTTAACATAATATCGATGCTCTGAGTTCAAAAATGAAATCCATTTTATAAAAATAATTTTCTAAATATTTTTAATTTAATTAGTAATTAAAAAAACACTATTCACCCAAAAAAACTAATACTTGATTAATAATTTATGAAACCATTATTTAACCATTTTATTGAATCACATTACTTAATCAAGGTGCCTAGATTATATTAATACTTTCATTAAGTGAGATTACTAATCCATTTGGTCACATTACTAATCCTAAGAATAAAATCACTATTCATAATTTACTATTCATCAAAAATCATCTTGATCTAATTAGACTCTAAATTTCGTACAGAACATAACTGTAGAAGACCATTTTTTGAAAATCATTACACATTTTTAATTATTTAAGGTTTACCTAAACATTTTTAAAATATCATTTTTCTAAAATTCATCAAAAATATGCATACTATATTTATCCGGACATTTGAAAATTCATAAACGTCATCATAATAAGAAATCAAAATTTTTATTTAAAACAAAGGGTTACACAAGGCAGTTACGGTCTCCTTACACAGCCCCTTATCACACCAGCATAGGACCTACGTTTAAGGTGTGCTAAGTTGAGAGAATCCTAGGGAGGCTCGGCCAATATCGCACGAGTAGTAATTTCTATCAGGTTGAACTTCTCGCGAAAGAGATTCCGTTCTAGCTTCACACGATGAAGTTTGGCTTGGGTTTGGTCCAGAGCAAATCCCAGTGGTGCTACCTCCTTCCCAAGTTCTATTAGATGGGCTTCGATCGGTCCAAGACTACTGGGTGAGGCCATCAAATCTCCTTTCTATAATAATTAACAATGATTACTTGTATTTGAAGATAATAATCAAAACGTTTAGTTTCCAGTTGTCATATTGACCAATGGTCATATAGCAGTCAAAACCCAACGGTCTCATTTTAATTATACTCATGTTATCCACTGAAACATTTTTGTTGAGTATAAAAATAAAATAAAATAACACATAAAATTAGGAAACAAGAATTATTCAAAAATTCAGGTCGTTAAAATCTTCCCCCCTTAATAAATTGCGTCCTCTCAATTTTTAAAATTGTGTTTTGAAATTTCATTAAAAGTCCCACATGGAAAAAGGAGTCAGTAAAACTATTACATTAAAAGAAAGAAAGGGAAGTATAAAGGTCACCCTGGTTAACCCACACTAGGATTCTATGTAGGAAAACATGGAAATGGAGGAGAAAACAAAGGGTCAAGTTCTGAGGGAGAGTGATAAAAAATGATTATGAGAAAGTTAACCATAAGAAAATCCCAAACATATGATGTTTATAAATGGTCTTTGATTACCAAGTAGGAAATGTAAACCAACAACATTTTTGTTTTACGTTCCTTTTCATAATTTTGATGAATTCATTTACTACAAAGAAAATATACCTACCTTTATGTAGAGTTTCATCCTTTAATAAGATTTTACCCAAAACAAATATTTTCTCCAAATGATGAGAATTCAAAACTACTTGGTCTCATCAAAACACAAGAATCATCTTCTAGAGAGTCACATAATCCAAAAAAGATTAACTATCTTTTTCTTCTATCTTTAAACATTATTCCAATAATAGAAAGAGTAAAGTACCACAACTCTTCAAAAAGAAAGAATCCCATAGGAATGGAAACTACTTTTAAATCTTTAAAGTTCTATGGTACTTCCCAAAGTTCATCATAGACCATTCAATAAATAACGGTCCTTAAAATTCCTCAAAATAAACCAAACTATGATTGAAACCCAAATACAAGAATGATTTGATAACATAGTCTTCCAAAATAAACTTCATTGTTCATCTCCAAAAAAAATCAACCACACCCAAAATCTTATAACAAAAGTAGCTAACCTAAACATAGTCTACCCAAGATAGGTTAATCATTCCCATAAGTAACCTAAATTACTATAAGTCCACCTTAAATTCATTGATTCTTCAAAATATAAGTCAAACTTACTCCTCAATGAAAATACCGTAGTAATCTATTTACATCGATCATATAGAGTCCCCAAAATAGTGAACGTCTTCCAAAATAATAATCATCTTTTAATCCCCTAATCATCTATGTCATATTAATACGGAAATCATCGCATTTCCTATCACATTGGTTTTTGGGACATGTTTTTCCATTTCCAGCCATTAACTAAGAAAAGAAACTATAATTAGGGGCTTAAATACTTAGCCAATAATCATGAAAAGGAAACTTTAAGCATAAAAGGATAAACTTGTAGAATAAAATTAAATCCTAACTTGTGATCCCCTAGGTTCCAATATAGGTTATCCATGATCATATATTCTTATGTGAATCTTTATTTTATTTTATCTTTGTTCCTTTAATAATGGTTCATACTAAGCTTATGAATTTACCAAAGCATATCCCCCAGGAGTGTCATAACCAAGAGTGCAGCAAGGCCCGTTGTCGTGTACCAGTTCCCGTTTGAGTCTAGCTCAAGCGGTGTTTTTGGATTTTACCCCTATGTACATCTGTTCCAGAGACACCTCTACCTACTCGTATCCAGACAGGGATGTATTTCCTTGGCAACCCCTTACTCAATACTCACCAAAATACCAGGAAGATTTCCTATATTTAAACTTTTCTATAGGTTTCTTCCTAAAGTTTTCATATCCTAATTTCCAAAAATAACTAAACCATCCTTTGATACCAACTATAGCATCCCGCCTTTTTATCACATAAACTTTCATTACATTTTACAAAACTGAGGATCTTTAAGGTTTAGTGTCTTGGAAACCAGGAACATAAAACATAAAAACATAAAACATTCTTGTTAAACACATGAAAGGCTTCTCCTCATGTTCATCCTAGGTTCATTACTGCATCTAAAACCTGGGGACATACATCAAAAGAAAGGATGAGTAGAAGGCCCAGTAATGGAAACAAGGGGAAACATTTAACATGTGTACTTTGGATACATCAAAAATGTCATGAAAAGAACTTTAAGGCATGAGAAAGAAATAATGAGATATATCATAATAAAAATAACATTTTTAATAACTTGAAGATGTGGCTACAAAATTTAATATTGAAAATCATTTCATTTAACCAAGTTACATCCCCAAGTTGTCATTAAAAATTACCAAGCTTATTCACCAAGGTATCAGTCTAAAAGGTCATCTCTAGAGATTAAGTTTTTACCCAATGATTTAGAGCGCTATCTAGGAGCACCCTTGGCATGTCTTTATTATCATGTGATCCACATATATCATCATCAATCATTTCATAAACAATCCATATAGCATAAAATAAATGGGTTTCATTTCATAATCAAAATGTTTTAAAAACTGCTTTAAAGACATGATCTTTATGTCACTTTAAACCCACGGAAAAGGGAAAACGGGTTTCATCTATGTAAATCCCAGAATTTAAAATAGAAAATTTTCATATATATGTGAATACCCCTTTATAAATAAGATCTTTGAGTATTCACTTAATAACATAAAATAATTTTGAGATAAAGGGGGAGGCATTTTGAGATGAAAACTATGCAGCATAACGTCTACAATACATGGTTTTAGAAAACATTGAAAAGAGAGGGGACATGGGTCAACCACTCAAAAATGATACATAAAACAATATGGGAACAAAATATATAGTATTTAAGAACATGGTAATAAAATTTGAATGATATACCATATAAAATGAATAACTTGAAAGGAAGACAAAAAATAAGATTTATCTTATAAGAATTCGGCATCCTAACTACGTCACTTAAAACTTCCAAAAATGGATTGACAAGATCAAATAGGGTCTCTCATCCTATGAAAATAAATGATCAATATGATAGATATAGATATAATACCCCAAAAAAATAAAAAGGAACATTAAATACTTGACATGAATGTAGATCTTGAAAACGTGAAGGGTGAAAGAACCCCATAGAAATTCGGCAGCCTAACGGCGCCACTTAAAATTCAACAAAAATGAATTGATGAGATCAAATAGGGTCTCTCATCATATGAACATAAAATATCAGTATGATATATTTAGAGATTATACCCCAACATAATAAAAAGTAACTTGCAGGACTTGACATGGAATTAGAACTTTGAAAAAGGAGAAAGGTGAAGGAACCACTTAAAAATTCGGCAGCCTAACGGCGCCCCTTAAAACTTCAAAATACTGAATTGGAGAGATCAAATGGGGTCTCTCATCATATGATCATAAAATATCAGTATGATAAATTTAGAGATCATACCCCGACATAATAAAAAGGAACTTGAAATACTTTACATGAAAATAGATCTTGAAAAATGAGAAGGGAGAAAGAATCTGTTACAAAAATTTTGGCAGCCTAACGGTGCCACTTAAAACTTCATAAAACGAAATAATGACAGTAAGAGAGGATCTCTCATTATATGAACATGAAAATTTAAGTAAGAGGAGTATAAAAGAACATCCTTTAACATAAGAACATTGAGCATAAAAGAAATTATATAAAGGAGATTTCTTGAAAACAAAGAGAGAGTTTGGATCCCTTACATTAAAATGTAACTCCTAAAACTCAATGGTTGGAACCTTGAGGGCATGGGGGCACCTTGGGAGGACTCCTTGGTAGGTAATGAGACCAGAACTTCGTTGGGGGAGAGTGGGGAGTTGAAATGGATGAGAGGATGGCTTGGTATTTATAGGGAAATTGAGGGGACAAGGCATTAATGGCCAAGGGACACCTCAAAAGTGGTTTTCTCAAAACCATGTGCTCTCCCATGGTATTTCCCATGGAGTTAGGCCACATGGGGCCCCCATACAATAATTCATCACCTTTGGTTTGCCAACCCATAAAATATCTCATGACATCATCATGACCCAGTTATGATGTCATTAAACATACCGAAACCCTAAAACTGTATTTTTACTATTCACTGAAAATTCAACTTTCTCAGGGAAAATCCCAAAATTTCACCTTAACCAAATATCAATGCTCTGATTTCAAAAATGAACTCCATTTTATAAAAATATTTTTCAAAATATTTTTAATTTATTTTTTAAATAAATACACTATTCACTGAAAATTCATTTTTTTAAGAAAATCCCCAAAAATTACCTTAACATAATACCGATGTTCTGAGTTCAAAAATGAAATCCATTTTATAAAAATAATTTTCTAAATATTTTTAATTTAATTTTAAATTAAAAAAACACTATTCACCCAAAAAACTAATACTTGAATAATAATTTATGAAACCATTATTTAACCATTTTATTGAATCACATTACTTAATCAAGGTGCCTAGATTATATTAATACTTTCATTAAGTGAGATTACTAATCCATTTGGTCACATTACAAATCCTAAGCATAAAATCACTATTCATAATTTACTATTCATCAAAAATCAAGTTGATCTTATTAGACTCTAAATTTCGTACTGAACATAATTGTAGAAGACCATTTTTTGAAAATCATTACCCGTTATTAATTATTTAAGGTTTACCTAAACATTTTCAAAATATCATTTTTCTAAAATTCATCAAAAATATGCATACTATATTTATCCGGACATTTGAAAATTCATAAACTTCATCATAAGAAGAAATCAAAATTTTTATTTAAAACAAAGGGTTACACAAGGAAGTTACGGTCTCCTTACATAGCCCCTTATCACACCAGCATAGGACCTAAGTGTAAGGTGTGCTAAGGTGAGAGAATCCGAGGGAGGCTCGACCAACATCGCACGAGTAGTAATTTCTATCAGGTTGAACTTCTCGCGAAGGCGATTCCATTCTAACTTCACACGATGAAGTTAGGCTTGGGTTTGGTCTAGAAAAAAGCCCAGTGGTGCTACCTCCTTCCCAAGTTCTGTTAGATGGGCTTCGATCGGTCCAAGACTACTATGTGAGGCTATCGAATCTTCTTTCTATAATAATTAACCAAGATTACTTGTATTTAGAGATAATAATCAAAACGTTTAGTTTCCAGTTGTCATATTGACCAATGGTTATATAGCAGTCAAAACCCAACGGTCTCATTTTAATTATACTCATGTTATCAAATGAAACATTTTTGTTGAGTATAAAAATAAAATAAAATAACACATAAAATTAGGAAACAAGATTTATTCAAAATTTGATGTCGTTTCATTAACAATGTATTATTGTTCGATATAACTTAGTCTTGCTTGGAACACAAGAATTTTAAGAACACATTGTTGTGTGTCTGGTACTCTATTGTAGAGAGAATACCTTTTAATGTAAAATTACATTATAACTCATAAATATTAATAAATAACAAAAGGACTTAATCTATCATTACCTGGGATGTTACACAATATATGGATTGCCTTAACCCTTTTCTGAAAGTATCGACAATTTCAATCGATGGATCATCACCAAACATGTGGATTTCTACGGAAATCCCCTCCATCCTTACTGATGGAAAACACCTCCCTAAGGTGCATCTGATAGATGCCTCTTCCAACATTATTGGTCAACACCACATCTTCATCTGAGTCCCATCTATGTTTACCCAAATCCAATGTTGTGTTGGCTAATCACATTGAGTGGTAATCACAAAAATTGTACCTAAGACACATCATCACATACCCTCATGATCATATTATTTTTTCACACATCTCAATTGTCAACGACCTTAAAATTTTACATGTTTCATGCCTGTATCAGGGTGACCACATTTCTATAATCGGACGACTACGTTTCCCAACCTATGACCAATGTCACTCATAGAATCTATGCCAAGCCCAACCTGACGAATCACATCTCCTTTTCTAGATAGCCAACACCTCTCAATCCTTCATCCAAGATCTTTGTGTCCCCTAAAAACCAAAAAAGGTTCATAGAAAATTCAACCTAAATAGGTAAACACTATAGCCTAATCATTCCAAGGCCATAAGCCTCCAACCAGACTTAACCAATTTTTATTCTTGGGAAGGAAATCTTGTAGGAATCCCATTTGATCAATTAATTAAAAATGAAACCACAAATTATTAGGGTCCTTCTAGAACCACCCAACATAATTCTCAAAAATTAATCCCCAGAACATGATTGAAATCAAAGATAAATCTAGGCACCACCTACCTTGTTTTGGTAGATGGTTGTCCATATTTTATTGTCCTCAAACTAAATCCGATTTGGAAGAAATTGTCATTTTAGATTAACACCCAGAAAAGATGGTAAAATGGATCACATGTACTTAGCAAACCATATTTTAAATAAATAGAAAAGATAATAAATTAGAGTTGATTCCTTATTTTTATGGTTCAAATGAAACCATCGGTTGGAAAATAAGAGCTAGGAAAAATATTAGAGGCCAAAACCTATGGAAGGGAGAGGAGGATCCACGAATGCCTGATGTAAAACCCACATGAGTGGTAAATAATGAGGGGAATACTTCTTAATAAAATCAGGGAAAAATCTTAATTTCATCCCTTTTAATAGGCCTCAAAGTTATGGCATGGTTTAGAAAACCTTGCGCAAACCATATAATATCCATTGTCAAAGCACCACACCTTGAACAGTTGGCATGTCGATAATTAAAACTGTGCACCAACCATGCATGAAACTATGTTAAAAATTTTATGTTTCTTCAAAAAATTATTAACCCCAACCTATAAGATTTTTCAAACTTTTTCTAGTGAAATTGGCGGGTCGTACAATTTCCCATGGGGCCACACAGTTTTATAAAATTGTGCGCCCCAGTCTACACAGCCAGAAATATTGGTCATTCATCCTCAAATGCACCCAAAATCTAATCAAAACCCCAATGTAGTTTTTTTCATTATTAATATTCTAAAATTAATTACATAGGTCAATAGAACCCTTAGAATTGGATTTTTGTGCCGAAGAAGTAGTCAAATCACTTACCAAACTCCAAAAATTCAAACGTGTTGAGTTTTTTTATCCCCTCCAAAATCAAAATTCATTTCTAGATCTCCACCATATCATGTATCAGACCATAGATATAATTAATTTCTATAATATGGTTCCTAACATTCCCATCTCATTAAAATTCACCCTAGTCTACCATGTTCATCAATTCATGTGACAATTCTCTCAAGGTTCTTCCCACCTTAGTAGTTACCTAACCGATTGCTTCCTAAAAAAATAAAGTAATCTGGTGGTCCATAAACCATCCCAGGAATAACAATTCATCATTTGGAATGACTTCAATAATTTACCTCATTATGTTATCAAATCATGTCATGACACATCTAACCCCTATCAAGCACAACCCCTCATCAAATTCCCACCTCATGCCAATGTCAAACATGGAACCTATGAGGTCATGCATCTCATATGATGTCAATAAGAAGTCGCAGTTCCCTACACATCACATAGAGACTACATCATAGAGATTCCTAGATTCCAATGTGTCGCAAGTAATTATTCATTATATCAATTCCAAGATGCCAATTCCCCTCAATTAACATCTCAATGCATTAATCCCCATATGCAATCTTTGTGCCATGAAACTCATATATATATATATATATAATGAATATGATCCATTTCTAAAATATAAACTAGCACCAAATCAGTCCAAAATAAATCATGTTTACCTCATGCACCCAAAACATTACATGCCTAATGAAATATCCATCCAAATGTAAAAACAATACGGTCATGCCCACGACATACCTTAAACCAAAATCATCTCATGAGCCTTCTATAAACCAAGTAGAACAATGTAATATACCTATCCAAAATCTCGACTATCTAAGGCATATCCTCTATAGATAGATTCATGATTTAATGGACACTGACTCAATTATTACATCCTACTATCTCTACCATGTCCTCTAATGAAACTAAATATAAGATACCAGTTAATGGTACTTCTCTCGATCTAATCTCATAACTCAATGTCTACCCTGATCCCTAGATCTTGGCTATATGAGAATAATTCATGTAAAAAATCATGAGATAGACAACTTGAGTCCATTATTAGAACTGCTTTGGTTCCAAATCACATTGTGCCCGCGTATGTCCTAGGTGCCCACATTGGAAGAACACTGTCAATGAACCACACCACGGTGGACTTCTGGAGCCTCTATCCTAAACACCCTTTTGAGAATACTCTCATACATTCTTCTTGACATACATATAATCACCGTTGTAATCACCAGACATCATAACCCAACTCAAATATGACTGGTCTATCAATTTTCCCTTGACATCAGCACCTAATTCATATCCTTCAAGAACGAGGATAACCTAAAGATATTTACCTACACTCTAATGGAATCCCTTAAGTAATCCTCGAAATGACTCTCTCTTGAGGTGTCATCACGAATCCTATAAAGCGGGGAATGAGAAAACTCTGTTAATGTAACTACATAGTTTACGATGAACATGTTCCGCTACTGTTGGCCCAAGAACTCATGATCTCTCTCTATTATAAGCATCTTTGGTAAGAATTTCTGAAATAATTTATCCTCAAAATACTTCCAAGATAGTCCCTCATATATTCCTATATGAACATATACATCCCACCATAATTTATTTATTCATCTGATCATGTATGTTTCAAACATCACCCTCATACCTTGGGGTGTCTCAAGGTACGTGAAGATAGTATTGACCGACTCGATCTTTTTCTCGGCAACATGTTCTCCAAAATCTCCCAAAAAATGTGGTGGGTGCTGGGAATATAGATCCTATTTTAAGTACAAAATTGAGTCTCTAAACGCTGATATCCCATATCAATCCCATAGATGACCCAAACCGAGCTCTACCTAAGCCTCTCATCAAGGAACATATGAAAATATATCAAATATGGTAGTTGGCCTTCCTGTACATGAGATTGTAATTGTTCTAGTATTACATATCATGATCATCCCAACCCTACAGAGCCTCACTTCCCCATAATGGAATCAACCTGTGCATGCTCATACAACACCAAATCACTTTCCTCCTAATTCTCCACTAACGTATGTCTTGGTGGCTTCCAACTGAATACCAATACATTGGTAAGACAACCATAATAGCACATATATATATATATGGATGATAGGGAAATTTGAAACCAAATAGTGTTATATCATATTTTTACACTCCCCCATTACAACCATGTCACATGATATCCATCCTCTTGTCCCCTTACCTACCCATATTATAATCAGGTATCACATATAAATCTATCCTCATATCCCCACTCTACCCACATTGGAGTTAGGTGCCACATATTGATCTAAGGTAGATGACTAAACAATTCACCCCCTTTCATCATCCATTCTTGATCCTATCAAATCTAGTCCCATATATATGTATATATATTTTACATCACATCCAGATATCATTGGAACCACATGCTTGAGTTGGATAAGTAGAATTCCACCAAAGAGTGTCTTGGAAGTAATACACTTCCTAGAATCCTTTATTAACACTTTAAACACCCCAACCCATCTGATTGAAATCTAGTGTCCTAATAAATATTACAAGTAAATTATCACCCAAAAGTGGGAAAACATCCTTTGATACCATTTATATTTCCATGACCTGATTCTCTACCTGAATAGTGCTATAGACTGGTTGTCCACTCATCCTTAGGTGTGTCTCCCTATATACGAATGGAATTCGACTAAAAATGACAGTGTAAATAGGTTGTAGTGGGGTTATTATACCCTCTAGTGGTGATAATAATAATAGTCAATATAAGTATAACATAGTAGAAGAAAATACTATAAAAATATAACCTGTAACCTATCGTATAGAAATCCCAACCAGACAACAAAAGTAATGACAAATAATTTAAAACATATCAAATGTAGAATGAAATGTCATTGGTTGAAAATAAACATCACAGAACACCATTTAATATGCATACATACAAGTCTGGTCATACAATATATTAGAAAAATAGAAAGGGTTACTCGTCGCTTACCACAAGTGCATACATATATAAACATATTGATATAAAAATAAAGACTGAAGAGTAAACTCTAGATATTACAGGATCCTCCAAGGTCCCCTTCCATCCATCCCATGAAAAAGATCTAACATTATCACAAAGGTCTAGATCCATACCCAAAAGCATACCTGATCCCAAAATCAAAAATTCTACATGTGTACTAAAGGACGCATGTAGTGTGTGAGAATAAATATCAATAGGCCAACACAAACACATTTTTAACATACATATATCCTATAGAAGGTGTAACTAAATATAAAAAAAGATGCATTCACATAATGAACACACACACACAGATATATATATATATATATCCTTCTTCCCTTGTTCATAAAAGCTATATGGAACAGTTACCTACTTCGGCCATCGCCAGTATAACTGTTGTAGATAGGATCCTTAGCATAAATTCCAAGGCATATCCTGAAGTATGTCCAGATTGAGAGACCTCTAGAACCTCATATAGAAGTATCACTAGCACCTCATTCAATCTAAAACCTTTTTTCACAATAAATAACTTATTTTCCAAAGGAACCCCCAATCAAGTAACTTGTTTCATGGACCTCAGCTCAGAAGAATAGACATCGGATGGAAGCGTGATGTCCCAAGGAACAATGATGTATATCCTCAAAATTAATTGATCTATCGAATCAATAGTTGAAATATTGTGGAATAGTTATGTTTTTCCTCCCAAATATTCTTTTACCAACATATTTAATATACGGAGAGCCACATCCCTCAACTTATGGTCTCGACACAACAACTGATGGATCTTCACTGCCAATGTAGATTTCTATAAGATGGCACCTCAACCTTTCTAATGGTCAACACCATTCTATGGAATATCTAATGGAGACCTCTTCCCACACATTTGGTCAATACCACCCCCTCTTCTTATTTTTTTTATTTGTACACACGACTCCAATGGTTCATCAACCAATAACAATGAGTAGAAATCACTTACACAATTCCAAATCCACATCATATTGGAACCTCATGACCCTAGAACTATGTTTATCACCTATACGGTTAACAATATCCAATATCTCATGAGCCATTCTCATAACCGGATGACCTCATCACCTTAATCTGTTTTCCAAGTCACCCAAGCTATGATAAACATTACCCATATAATCTAGGCCTAGCCAACCCCGATGATTTGCATTACCGTGTCCATATTGTCAAAACTATCCCCATACAAGGACCATAACCATAATGTTCTCTTGGAACCAATAAATAATATTAAAAAATCAATTTAAATTATTAAACACCCTGACCTAGTCTTCCTATGTTCTAAATCCTCTCACCAGGATTAACCTATTTGTGGTTTGAGAAATTCCTACCCATAGGCATTCCATACAATAAATCCAATAATTAAAATAAAACAAAGAAATTATTACTATTTCTATCAAAAAACCGAATAGAATTTTCAAGAAAATTCATGAGAAATCAAATAAAAAAATTGGAACCACCTACCTCTTATTTATAGATCCACTCTCATCTATTATATTACTCATATAGGTACAGATTTTGAAGAAATCAGTGTTTTAGATGAATGACTTGGAAATATGGAAAAATATCTCAAATATATTTAGTGTAATGTATGGTGATAGAAAATGAGAATATAGGCAAGAGTACTCGATTCCTTACTAATAAATTTCCAATGTGACTGAAGTCTAGAGACCAGGGCCCAAATGAAGGGTGGATTTCGACACCTTTGGATGGGAAGGGAAAGCTCCCAAAACCATTGTAGCACCCCTAGTTTCAAGTATGTAATGCTTTATTTATTATTTTTAATTATGTATAATTATTTGGTGAATTTTTGGATGGTTTTGAAGACATCTGGAATGTTGTGGGGATTTTAAAAATGATCATGATTTGATCACGATTTTTGGAGACTCTACAACTCCTACAGGATACTATACACTATGAAATAAGGTCATGTGGGAAGGCACATAGTTTTTCAAACCCATGCAACCACCTTGGAGAAACTGTTCAAAGTGGGACAATAATATTTTCTGTAGTTGGTGCATGGTTTTTCTAACTATAAAAGCCAATTGTGTGAGGTCCTCCTTGAGGAAAATGTTAGTGCATGGTTAGTGTATGGCTTACCAAGCCAATGAGTAACCGTCCATGGTTTAAAAAATTGATCAAAAATCTGGATCATGGTTGGGATTAACTTTCAACCCCTCGTTTTTTCTTCCATTTCACCTCTTACTTAATAATTCTAACTCACAAATGTTGTGAAAACTTTACCCATCGAATCATAAGTGATAGAGAGTTGTTTCGTACTGTGATGAATCCTGATTCCCTTTTTAAGTCCTTATTTTTGTAGTTTTTCATTGATTTTCTTAGATTTAAATTTATTCCACTATTGGTTTCTTAAATCTACTCAACTGTGAACAGATCTAAGGTGGTTGATTCGAATCGTGGTTATATTTTTCTTTACTGATGTTAGGGAAAGATATCTAATGTGTGTTTTTGGAGATTCGTCCTTGTTTTGTTTTCATTTCTATTTCATTCTTCATTTCTTCCAAAATTCATTAGGTAGGTGTCTTTTCTCTCAAATCATCTTATTCTAACTTGAAGGGTTTTCTTGAATTTTTGGAATTGACTAAACTTGACTGTGAAAATGGTGTGAAAATCATGGTAGAACCCAATTTAATGATGTTTTAATAATTTTTGGAAATTTTAGAGTTGATGAGGAAGGTAACTGATTGTTTGATTTTAAAATATGGATTTTTCGGTTTATTGAAAAAATATTTTTTTTAGAAACATTTTCAATAAAAGTTATTTTTTAGAAGGATTGAAATGGCTTGTTGGCATTGGTTTTGTATACATGGTTTGTGTGACTTCATGATTTCTATGTGACCCTAAATAAGGTTTGTTTAACATTGGGGTATATAGGGATGTGACCCTAGAGAAGGGTTTAGTGTCATTTATACACAAGTTTATTGGACTCATAGTGATGACATATTGGATGGATGAGAAACCGCTCATGAGTACGGAAATATAAGAGAAACATGCATGTGTGGGTGTGTGGGTGTGTGTGAATATGGAAGAGTATGAAAAAAGGAATTTGAAATGGTTTAGAGAAATGATTGTTTTCATTACTTAAAAACTATTTTGTTTTGAAATAGTTTGGATTTTTTATAGATTGTTGAATTGTTTAAAAAAATATATAAAATATTTTATATAAATGTTCTAACTTGTTCTATCCTAGTGGCATGAGTAGGGATGTCATTTAGGGAAACGAAATGAGTTTAATTATTCACCCTTTCTTTGTCACATTAGTTATTTTATAGATATTTTTTTATCAAGACAGAGGTAAAGGGAAAGTATCTTGTTTCATTGGTGGTGCCTCTTGATATATGGGATGTATTGTGGATTTGGAGCTTGGATAATGTTTAGAGCTATAGATTTATGTCTTTGGGAATTTTTTCATTTTTTTGGTCTTGTCTTCCACTTTTTATTTTATGTTAATATTCTTTTGTAGTTCTACTCTATTGTAGTTTTGTTTTGATATCAATGGAATATCATTTTTTAGTTTGACATTTTTATAATTAATCATGTAGTAATATTTTTTTAATAAAGTATCTTGGGGTTTTTTATTTTCTCAAAGGTAAAATTGTCCATTGATTATATTGAAGAACTTGGGATTAATTTCATGCATTTTTCACCTTAGGGATGCCTCATAAGGCCACATAGAAATTCTACCTTGAATCAAGACAATGTGGAGGGACATGATATTATAGGTCTTATCATCTTATTTGTTCCTTAACATTCTTGTTTTGTTAGTCCTGGATGGTCTTTGACTTGGTAATCATTTTTTTCTCTGTCTTGGAGGTGAAATTCATTCTAGTATATTCCTTATGTTAGGTTGATAGAATGGTTTAGGATTTTTGGGACTTCAAATTTAGAAAATAAAAATACATATCCAACCTTTTTATGCTAAACTTCATGTTACATGGGATTTTGGAAAATACATGTTTTTTATACAATTTTAGAATTTTAAATCTCATTTTCATGGGTTTATATAATGAGACGATCGTGATATTAATTTTATAAATGACTTCCAATCAGGGTTGACTTTTGAAAATGGTCTTAAAACATGGGAAATGATGAATTTTGGAAAGAAATGATGTGATTTTTAATGTGCTATAATTTGAAAATGTTAAACCATTAGTTTCTAAATAGTGAGACTTATGTAATTTGTTGTGTTTATAGAAAATGGAACCTAGTAGGCATTATAGACACCAATCGGAAGAACTTGTTGATAATATAGTTTTACCTAATCCATAGGTGAACCAAAAACTGATTAAGTGTATATTTCATGCCTTTCTGGACATCAAAAATGGAAACATGAGGGAATTATTATGTAAAGTGGATCATTCCATCCAGTTCCATAAGTAGAATCTACTCATATTTCGGGGTGATTTAGAACCAAAAAAGGTATTGGTGTGGTTGAATTGGATAAGTTGTCTCTTCAATTTCCATTGCACACTATCAGAGTTCAAAGTAATGACATCAATGTGTATGTTGGAGGATCGTTCATGCCAATGGTGGGATTTACTAGTTTAGGATAAATTTGAGCAAGTCCTTTCATTGGAGGATTTTCAGTACTTGTTTAACAAACAATTATATCATTATACATTCAAATTTTCATTAAAAATAGAAATTTACATCTTCAAATAGGAGATCCTAATAGTGAAAGAGTATGAAGATAAATTTATGATTTTAGCATGATTTTCACCCGAATTTATTGTTAGCACATCCTTCAAGGAACAGATTTTTTAATCATTATTAAGGCAGGAGATTCTATGAAAGATTTTCTTACCCGTATAACTGATTATATAGAGATGGTCAATAGAGTGATAGTGGTAGAAATGGACATCTCAAGAGCTACATGTCTAGGATTCATGTTGATAGCAATAGGTAATAGTGAGAACTATAATGTTGGCAACTAGTGGAAGAGGGAAAAATATTACCATGATAGTGGGATGAATCAGAATCAAATAGTTGGATCAATAAATCTTCATTAAAGAAACAAATGTAAAGCTGGATATTTTTGGTGTGGATCATTCAAACACATGAAGAGAGAGTGTATGAAACCACATAGATCCTGCCACAATTTCAATCATATGGGGAATATTCAGATCTATCATCAAAATACTCTGAGGTCTGATGTTTGGGACACATATCATGTGTTGTTGATATTGTGTGATTTGATTAGATGAAGGAAGTATAATACCTCTCATCAACAAATCCATGCTATCCATGGTGATTACAAGAATACTATGAATCTTTAGAAAGGGAATCATCAACAAGTCAATAATGAACAATGTGCATTGAGTAATAACTTGTATGGAGATGATCAAGTTATCATGTATGATAAAATTAGGTTATAAATTGTGAAATGTAATCTTCTTTTCAATCATAAAGATATGATATATTTATTTTATATGTTCCCATATCATTCCTTTATTGATTCTCATGTTGTTGATTTTATGAGTTTCAATTTAGATATGATCCCTTATATGTTAAAAAGTAAATATCCTCTTTGAAAAAGAGAATGTTGACCCTCTATGTGTAGAACAGGTTTGATAACTATTGATTGAGATGAGTTGAAGTGAAATTTCCATTCAATCGATATGGATGTCTATGACATAATTATAGGTATAGATTAGTTGACTATGTTCAAGGCTCACGTCAACTGTTATACATGAAGGGTCTGTTACACAATTGACGATGGCATGGAGCATCTCCTTAATGGTTATTGGAATGAAAATGTTGTTTCAATAGGCTTTTGGCCCCAGAAGTTGTGAAGATCATGTACTAGTTAGTAGTTTTGAATTTTGAATCAATGGAAGAGAGAGAGAATAATAGTTTTCAATGTGTGTTGATTAGTTTTGTGATTCATTTATTGAAATATTCTCAGGGTTTCTACACATAAGAGAAGTGGAGTTTAAGATTGATATCCTTCTAGGTACTAACCCTAATTCCATTTCATCATATATGATGGTACCAATATAGTAAATGGAATTGAAATTCCAGTTGGATGAGCTGGAAAGCAAATGGTTCATTTGGCCAAGAAAGTCTCTATGGTAAGCAATAATCTTGTTTGTCAAAAGGACGATGAACACTTATGTTTTTTTGGATTATAAAAAGACTAACCATGTTATGGTAATGAATAGGTATCCACTTCCATGCATTAATGAAATGTCTGATCAATTGAGGGGATCTTTTTGGTACTCTAAAATTGACCTGCAATCAAGATATCACCAATTGTAGGTTTGGAAAGCGGATATTACAAAGATATATTTCATGATTTGATATGGCCCTTATTAGTATGTATTAATGCCTCTCAATCTTAAAAAGACACCAAATATTTTTATAGAATTGATTAATTGGATATTTTAGAGATATCTGGATTTTTGGTGGAGCTGTTTGTCGATGATATATTGGTCTATTCAAGGAAAATGGTTGTGTATGAGAAACAGATGGCCGTAGTGTTGGGAATCATGCAGGACTATAGTGTATTTTACAAATTTTCTATCATTTTTTATAAAATACATTTGTTTACATGGCCATGTAATCTCATAAAGATGTGTTTCTATAGATCCATAAAATATAGAGGATTTTATCTCTTGGAAACTACCAAAAATGTATTCTAGAACCACAATTTCCATTTTGTATCTAGTTATTTCGGATGCATTGTTCATTATTTTTCAATATTCGCATCACCAATGACAACATTGACTAGGATATGATTAATTCCAAAATAATGATGTATTTTATTAGTCTTTTCAAGAGCTTAATGTTTGCATTACAGTAGAAGAAATCTTGTTTTTTTTCTGAATCCGGTCAAGGGTACATGGTGTATTGGGTTGCTTTAGGATCATGATTGGGATGTATTCTCATACATAGAGATCATGTCGTTTCATATGGATCAATGAATTTATGGTTTCATGGGAAGAACTACTCAACACATGATTTAGAGTTAGTTGTTGTAGTCCATGATTTGAAAAGATGGTATCATTACCTTCTTGGAATGAAATTTGTAGTGTTTATAGATCATAATATCTTGAAACATATTTTATCAAAAAGGGATTTTAATCTAAAATAATGAGTATAGGTGGACTGTCTCCAAATGATTGACTTTAACTTGATATATACGCTGGGTAAAGGCAATACAGTGGTAAATTCCTTAAGCATAAATTTATTTGATCAGTTAAAAAAAGAGGCTTCAGATTAGTGTAAGTTGATGTCAGTAAAAGAATATATAAACATGGAATGTGAAGAATGAATTTGTTTTGTAGTTTTATTTCTTGTTTTTTATCTTTATTGGGTCGAGATAGTTAATGATTCACATATATCTAATTCTGAATGTGTTACGATAACATCAAAACTCAATGGTGGGGAGAAAATTGTGGGATTGAATCTTTATGGGAGTTTGGTTTTGTGGTTTCAAAATTAGAATTTTGCTTCTAATGGATTGATAGGAATAACATCTTCTTGCATACCACCATTAAATATGGGATTTTTATCCTGAAACAAAAAATATTTCTAGGGAATTTAAAGTTAAATTTTTTAGATTAGTATGAAAAAGAAGGTGGTTGAATTTGTTTTGATATTCTTAACTTTTAAAAAAGTTAATGTAGAGTATATGTAACTAGTGGGTATGTTTTAGTGTTTACCTATTACTAATTGAAAATGGGAATATATAGTTATGGATTTTGTAATAGGTCTCTTATTAATGGTTTAGAAACAAGATTCCATACGGGTGATAGTGGATTGGCTCAAACAATGGCTCATTTCATCTCTATTTGTAAATCTCATAGTGTGGTGGACTTGTAAAAAATCTATATTTGAGATGTGTTAAAGAGGTATAGAGTACCAGTTTTGATAGTATTGGATAGAGACCCGAGGATTAGATCTCATTTCAAGAATCTGGTACAATATTCCATTAAGACATAGTGGACTACAAGTAAGTTTTTCATCCTTAGATGGATGTAAAATCTTAATGGAAGAAAAAAAATGTTGGAAAACATGTTGGTGGCTTCTATAATGAATTTACATGCCTCATGAGAGGAGAATAAGCCATTATAGGAGTTCTCATATAACAATAGTTATCAAGCATCCATACATATGGATCCTTTAGAATCATTGTATAATCATCATTGTCTCTCTCCACTTTTTTCGTGGAAATAGTTAAGACTTCACTGGATGGGTCTAGCCTTATCCAAGAGACAATGTAGAAGATTCATTTGATCATGAAGAGAATGGAGACATCTCAGAGTCATCATCAGAAATCGTTTGTGGATCATCATCAATGGTCATTGTCATTTTTGGTAAGTTATAATGTGTTTTTGAGGTGGTCTCCCAGGCATGGGCATTGTCATTTTTTGAATTTGTTCAAGATATATCCTTGATATATATAGCCTATTCAGATACTTGAATGAGTTGTTGAGGTGGCATATCGATTGGGTTTCCCCCAGAGTTCAGTGCGGTGCATAATGTGTTTCATGTATCTCACATGAAAAAGTTTCACCCTAATCTAGACCATGTGACTCAATGGGGTCACATTGACCTAGATCTTGATGCTACATTAGTTAATATTTAGTATAGATTTTGGATTGGCAAGAAAATGTATAGCAAGGGGAAAGCATTTTTCTAGTACAGTTTTTTTGACAGCATGGTCAGATTTTGTAAGAAAATTAGGAATAATATAAATAAGTTGTCCTGTAATGGACCGTAATATTTCAAGAAAATATTTTTTTTCCATTCTAGGGATTGAAATGCCAATGATGGGGAAAATATAGCACCACCAGTTTTAATTATGTAACCATTCCTTGCTAAAATTCAAGAATATAATGTTTTTGGGTGAATATTGGGAGGGTTTGGAAGAATTTTGGAATATTTTTCTAGATTATATGAAGGTTTATTGTTGGAGTATGGTTTAATGAAACCATGGAACTTCTATATGAAATCGTACAAAGTGAAACAAGGGGATAGTGAGAAGGAAGACGATTAGGCGACCTGTCTATCCAAACAATGCAGCCACCTAGGAGAAACCCTGAAAAGTGGGGTAGATATATTTTTCTCAATTGGAACATTATATTTCAAATAGTGTGGAAAAACCCTGAATGTTTCTCCTTGAGGTAGAGGCTGGCACATGGTTCGCACATACTTTTTCCTAACCATGTGACTAACCATGAATGGTTGAAAAACTATATCCAAAAAAGTTGATCTTGGTTGTGATAAAATTCATACCCCTCATCATTCCTTTATTTCTTCCATAACAGGACAATTCTTCCTCCAAAATGATTAGGAACCTTTCACCTTCTAATCAGAAGTAATCTGGAGGCATTTCATAATTTTTTGAAGCCCAACTCCCATGGCATGTCCTGGTTTGTGGTAGTGTTTATAGGTTTTCTTAGATATACATTCTCCCCTCTCTCTATTTATTTGATCTAGTTTATTTCGGATAGATTAAAATTTTTTTATACTAATCTTGGTCTGAATTGGAGTTATTGATGTTATTTGAATTTATATAAGGTTGGATTTAAGATATTAAACCTAGTTTTGTTGGAATTTTTATGTCACCCTTGATTTCCTACATAATTTTAGAGGTAGTAAGCTTTACTCTCAACACCTCTTATTATAAATTGAAGTCTTAGATTCAAATGGTATTAATTGAATGAAATATATTGTGAAATTGGTTTGAAAATCATGGGAGAAACCACCTTTTGTGATGGTTTGTAAATTTCATGATATTCTGAAATTTTTTTAGAAAATGCCATGTTGTTTGATTTTAATATAGTGATATTAAAATATGGATTTTTTTGGTTTATGCAAAAATGGGATTTTTTGTAAAGTTTTAAATAAAAATTATTTTTATTAAAATTAATTGAAATGTCTATTTTGTCGTAGTTATGGAATACCTGGTTTGTGTGATTTCATGCTTTTTACATGAAACTGAATAAGGGATGTGTGACATTGTGGTAAGAAGGGACATGACCTGAGATAAGGGGAATGTGAAATTGGGAAACAAGGTGATTTCCACTTAGTGAATACTTAGTGGATGGATGAGAAATAGATCTTGAATATGGTACTATCAGAGAAGCATGTATGTGTGGGTGTGTTTGTGAGTGTAAATCTTGAATGGTATACTAAAAAAAATGTCAAATAATTCAAATAAATGTTTTTATTTATTCTTTGGACATTGTTTTTATATAAAATTGATTGGATTTTCTATAGATTGATGAAATGTTTTAAAGGGGTTTATATAAATTTTTATATATAAATGTTATAGCTTATTCTATCGTAGTGGTGTGAGTAGGGAATTAATTTAGGGAAAACCTAATGAGTTTCATTAATTACCCTCAGTTTGGAACGTTGGTACTTTTTTAGATGTTGTTTATTAATACACATATAAAAAATAAATTATATCATTTCTTTATTTTTTATTTATGGTACTTGGGTTGTTTTGTGGATTTAGTGCATAGAGAATGTTTGGATCTATAGACTTGTGTCTTTAGATTCTTTGGGTTTAGTTGGTATTTCTTTCCCCCTTTTACTTTGATGTTAGTAGTCTTTTATCATGGTAGTATATTTAAGTTTTGTTTTGATATCAATTGTATTACTATGTATTGTTTTAAATTTTAACCAGGCATCTTGTTGTAGTATTTTTTATGGAATTTTTGTTTGTTTAGTATTATTTTCTCAATTTGATAACCATCTACCAATTGTATTGAAGCTCTTGACATTAATTGTTTGCCTTTGGAACCTTGGGGATGTCACCTAAGGCCTAGAATAAATTCCTCATCGACTCAAGCCAATGAGGAGGGATGGGATGTTACAACTACTAGAGGAGAGACCCAAACAAGGGTAAAAGAAATATAGGAATCCCTATTAAAGAAATTTGGAAACATATGGGATTTTTTTCCCTTAAAATAGGTTTCCTGGTTACCTCGCAATTTGTAAAATTGTGCACAAACCATATGGAAACAACTATCTAGGCACCACACCTCTCACAGTTGGACCACATGATTTCCAAAACAATACACCAATCGTTTGTGCTCATCTTTTGAAAACAACAGAGTTCCCTATAGGGCCATGAACCCCCTCATTAAAGTTCTTTAGAACCATTTCCAGTGACACCAGAGGTCCGTATGGTTTCTCCAAAGAACTGCACGGTGTGTCCAAAGTGTGCACCCCAGTCTACACCCACTAAAAATATAGTATTTCGTCCTCCAAATAATGCTAATCCCACATGGAAAACCAAATAAGTTTATAATCACTAAAACCCATCTAAAACATTTCTTGGGTCAAAGTAAAAATTATTATTAGGTTCCAATAATCAAGAAAAGTGTGCGAATCCTCACCAAAATCTAAAAATTCAAATGGGTTGAGGATTTTGACTCACCCAAGTAACCTTATAATTTATATTTATAATAATTTTCATTCCACGGATTCACATATGGTTTATTTTAATTCATTGTATGATATTTAATCTTGTTATGTTGGAAAAATAATTTGTTTTTATAATTTGACCAAAATTATTTCATTTTATGTTATTGACCATGATAATTATAGTGATTTAATTGTTCTTCGGCATGGATGATACATTAATACATTGTGATCATGCTTGAAAAGGTTATTAATATATATATATATATATATATATATATATAGTTTCAATATAGTCTGTTAGAAGGTGTGTTAGCCAATAATATATAGGGTTGATTGTGTCACGACCCGACCCAATGGTGCTCGAGACGAAACTCCCCAAGCCCGCCTCCAATAGGCCAGGGGCTGGCGTCTAGCATCGAGTAGCCTATGACCAACAAGGGAGGAATTAGCATAAGGTACCTGTACACATGCACCCACATACACCTCCATGCAATAGTGCAGAGATATATATAACTGGAAAGAAAATGCATGTGTACAACTATCCCAAACCAGAGTGCAACAGAAGTACAAAAAGGGACAAATAGGGCCCACCAAAAGAAAACTACAAAAGATTCCAACTTGCTCAGGGGGAAAACACTGGCAAAACACCTACTGGTAAGCTCCTCAGCACAGCTCTGGTAAACACCCCGTTCAAACCTACTCACTAAGCTCTACCTGCTTTGGGTCCTCCTGGGACTCCGTCGAAAGGCCTGTGGTCTGCACAAGAAACAAACATGTGCAAGAAAATCCCGTGTAGGGGTGAGTATAACAATACTCAGTAGGCACCCCAAAAACCCAAAACAAAAGAGAGAAACTGAAATATAACAATCCGCTCATCCCAGTCAGAAGGAACACAGATGAGAGAGAAACTTCATCTCGTGACCATCCTCATCTAAACACAACTAGAAAGCTCAAATCAGATGTATTCCCATACATATACCATGAACATCCAGATCTACCCAGCTCACGTACCAAGCGACATTATGTACCGACCTCATCACTAGAAATGGTTCATAACCAGGAGAACACACTCCATGATCACTATCATCCCATATGACACTCGTCCGAGAGATACACTCCACCGGGTCCCACAAAAATGCATCAGACTCTCACCCGAGAGATCATGCTTGTTGGATACCATCACTAAGAAAACCTCTCTAAAACAACAAAAACCCCAAACTCCTCAGATAGGGGATTGCTCCTAGTGTCCGGTAGGGAATACCAGAACCCACCCCAGTATACTAAGATCTCACAGATAGGGGATCACAACTAAGGTCTGCTAGGGGATACCACAACCCGATCTGGCATTCGTAGAGCTCATAGATAGGGGATCACTCCCAGGATCCACTGGGGGATACCACAACCCGATCTGGCGCTTGACAGAAACACGTCACTCAGATAGAAGATCTCCACCCATGTCACGACGGGCACAACGATACTGAAACCCAACCTGGTACATCACATGCTGTAGGTGGTCGAACTGATGATGTCGCAACCCTACAGAAACCAAACGCTGAGTATGGGATTATATAACCAATGATACTGCAACCCTTATATAAACCTCATGTTGAGTAAGTGATCATATACCCGATGATACCGCAAACCTATTGAGCACAACCCACTGTGTAGGGGATCATATTCCTGATGATGCCACAAACCTCAGAGGGATAATCTGCTAAATATAGGATTACTCCCCATAGATGAGTAGTCACAGCGATACTGAGAACCCGATCTAGGGAAATGATGCTAGAGGATCCTGCTCCAGGCCCACCGGAGGGATTCCGCAACTCTAACAGATAAAACATCCCATCGAGAGGATCACAAACCTATACGAAGGTTGTGATGCCACACAAACCCTCATAGGAACGAACCAAGGGAGTACCCTCAACCATTGTTGGTCCAAACGTCGCTAACCCTAGAAACCCACCACAAATCCACACCGCACACCTCCAAGGCCAATACCGAGTCCACCATCGCGATCCACGCATAAAAACACATAGGATAGGCTGTTTACTCGCCCAAAACGAACAACCGGTGAAAAAGGCACTATTCACCATAGCTATCCCGTGTGGGGCCCTCACAACAATCACGAAACTCATCATGCGGATCATACCACTATGATCACATCATAAAAACACATGAGATCCACTACTCTGTAATAGCCCGAGATTTTATGAAAAATATTCTTTTTAATTTCATTAATGTCTTGTGTTGTACGCTACACCAAAAGGAGCATGCACAACACACATCCTTGACATGCCTTGCATTACACGCAATCGCGACCTTCCTTGATAGCATGTGTCGTACGCAATAACGAGTTTCACTAAACAACAATATGCTATTAAAATATTATTAAAACTATCCGTTATGAATAGTAATAACCACTTTTTTTGAAATTTTGTTAATTTTATTTTTCAAAATGGAATTCATTTTTGGATTCGTAATATCGAAATTAGATTAGGGTGAAATTTTGGTACTTTTCGGATAACTTTCATTTTCTAATGAATAGTGAAAATTACTAAATTTTAATTAAAAACAACCTTTTTAATAGAAATAATTAATAGTGATAAATTATTAATTTGATTGGTTTTAAAGTATATTTAGAATATATTTTTACAATTTACTACAATGTTGGTTATTGGATGTAATTTCACATTTAAACCAGTTATAAACAAGTGTCAATCTTTTGATAGTTATTATCTTTTAAAAACACGCCATTTGTTTTGATGACGGAAATTAATTTTTAAATTAGTTAATTTAACTGATATGTTTTGAATTTGGTAAAATAGACATCATTTTTGAGTTCATAATATCAAATATAGCTTAGGCCTAATTTTTGGTATTTTTCTGAAAACTTTCAATTTTTGAAGAATAGTGAAACCACTAAGTGGTAGTTAAAAAACTGAATTTTTCATAAAACTTAATTTTACCGCTTCTGTGAGTGGAATTTAGAAAATCTGAGAGACACGGTTGATGTCAGTAAGTAAAATGTGGTTCAATGAGATGAAAATAATTTTTTGGTGAATAGTAACTTTTTACTTTTTTTACTACGGTTAAAAGTAAATAGGGTAATTAAGGGTAAAAATGATATTATTATTACCCTAACACATGTCCTAATTATATTTTATAAGTTTAATTCGACCAAAAACAACCTTATGAATAAAATATGACCATTTAGGCCCACTTGGATTAGATTAGGACATTTATTATTAATTTATTTAAAGAAGGGTTAAAATAGGTAAAATAAAAGTTTAATAAGTAAATGATTTTTAAAATGGGGTTATACATAAGATAAATTAGAATATAAATATTCATTAGATATATAAAAAGATTTCCTACATAATGGTATTTTATTTGTAATTTTTAGACATTAAATAATTTAATTTATTTATGACACAACGATGATGCAGAAATTATCTTATTAATAAAATATTGACATAATTGATGTTATAAATACCCAAATAAATATAATTTGAGACTTTTTATGAATTCCACTAATTTTCTAGGTTAATATGAAATGATAGTATTGATTTAATTAACTTTTTTCGAACTAATCATTCTGTTATGATTTTCAAAAAAAATCAATTACTAAATAGTGTCAAAATTGACATAAAATAGTTTTTAAAAGAAATATTATATTAGTAATTGTTATTTTATTCCTAAAAAACTAAGGTTCGGCAAAATGACTTAGATAAGGTTATATATATTAATAATAAACAACTTGGGGTTCGTTTGGCTTCTTATAGTAAGTTTATTAACCTTATAGTAGAAGAGCACAAGAAGACACGGTAAAAGTAAACTTATTTAACATAATGTTAAATCTAAATGATAAGGTTAAAATAGGAACCTAAACTTGTCTAAATTCTATTGGATGAGAGGATTCCGACCCATCGCCACATTAGCTTCGAAATATATCAATATGGATCTATTTAAAACCGAACCTGACTTTATAATAAAATAATATTTTTAGTTATTCCAAAGGTGCCCCTCTCCTCCGTTATAAAAGGGAACCTCCTCCCTCTCTTCCTCACACAACTTTGAGCCTTCAAGCTCAGCCAAACCCTGCCAAATTCTCTTCTCCACTTCCCTCAAAACATCCTAGAGGTTCTGGTCTTTTTCAAAGACCCATTTTAGTGCCCTAAAAGGAGGTCTCAAAGAAGCACTTCAAAGAAGAGGTAATGTCCGTTACCGATTCTTTCATCTTTATTTCTTCTTCCACTTCTTCTTCTTAGGTTGTTTCATTATTAAGTAATAACATCAGTATCACTCATATACTGATATGTTATTATAAGTATGAAACAACCCTATTTCACCATCTATCCATCCTACACAAAAAAAATCACCGCGCGTGCGTACGTACGGAATACCGTCTCCACACCGTGGTGTAATCTATTTTCCACCACCACCTTACATGGATGGGTATAATGGTGTAAAGAATAACTATACATAGTTATTAGAACATCATGTTTATTCTGATATATTTTATTATCCACTCCAATTAAATTCAATAATTATGGAAATGATATCATCGCTCGTGCGTACGTACGGACTACCGTCTCCACGATGCGATGAGATTCATTCTCCATGTTAACCATTTAAGAATGATTATAAAGTATATATAAGAAATAATAATGAAATATATGACATTATAAAGCTACTGGATTTATCTATATATGTATTTCATCTACTTAATTCCATTCAACTCAATAAGGAAACGAAAACAGCGTTCATGCGTACGTACGTCCTACCGTCTCCATGAACGGTGTATTTCTTTCCATTTATCGATTCATTATATATATGTATATTCTGAATATATATTATATATAAATCATGTTTTATATTCTGGAATTAAGTAATCATTATCTAATTAATCATTATCTAAGTAATCATATGAATAATTACAAGTTAAAACATGAACGACAAATGAGACGATTTTACCCAAAACGCTACTTTAACATTAATTTACAAAAGAACGGGTAATATAAAGTCATAAGTGAACCATATATGATATAATAACAATTAATATGATTCTGTAATAAGTCAATGACATTATTTAAATCATTATACAGGAGGTTCGGACACTTACGAAGCAAATCGGACCTAAGGTAAGGGAAATATCAAAATCTCATTTTTATCCGAGATTGTTTATACTTTGGTATTTACTGGGGTGTATTTTATCATCCACATCCATGTTTATTCAATATTAAATTTTATTTCCATCCACCTACAATTATTTAAATCCAATTTTACCCTTCGGTGAGTTTTTAATAAAGGATATGAAAGGAATCTTTTGTCGTTTTTTTGTACGAGGTACTTTTTGACTTTTCCGACAAAAGTACGAAGAATGTTTTTTTAACTTATACGGCATGAATGGATTTTTAAAAAATTATTTCCAAAAAGATTCCTTTACAATTTTTCAAGTTTATTTTTAAGCAACTTCTTTTAGTTTAAAATTGTATGACATGTTAAGAAAGGAAAAGTGTTTTTGAAGTAGAAAGGATATTTTCCTCGAGAATGGAGTTCAAGTGTTTTATCAAAATTATTTTCCATCTAAGATAATATAGGGTTCTGTTTCTATCCCTATTATTACATTGATTTGATTATGTTGTGATGGAATTATTTTTATGAATTCCTTTATCTTATATGAATTGTTTTATAATGTTTAAGATTCCCATTTTTATTACATGGGTTATGAAATGATGTATGATTTATGATTTTGTGGCACACATAAGAATGGTATAATTATGAGATAGGTGAGACCTATATCTCCCTCCAAGGCATTGGGTAAAGATTTTATATCTCATGAGATAGACATGGCTGGAATGGTAGGTTATACCGGTTCAGTGAAATAGGACTGAAACGAGGGTGACTTAGTTTAGAAAGGGACTTTGTCCACTAAGATAGTCTTGGCAATGAGTCTTGACTAATAAGAAATGATTCTCTATGATTATGTGTGTATGCCACAAAGTTTAATGTTTTAGGTTTTGATTATTGTGATTACATTTCACTGCCATGAGTTATCCCAGGTTATGAAATTTTGATCTCTTTTACAGGTTAAGATTTCCAAAAGTTATGTGCTTATGTATATGATGTGATTGATATTTATTTTGTTTACCCTTATTGAGAATTTCAGCTCACCCTTTTATGTTTTCTTTTCCCCATGATATAAAGAAAGGTTTTAGGTATAAGAAAAAGGAAGATCTTTATGGGAGATGTTGAAGATCTTTCACAAGGATTAGAAGATTATATTCCGAGTTTCCAAAGACACTAAACTATTACGATCCTTGTGTGTGTGTTTTTGTTATGTACTAAGTATTCCGCAAATGTAATGTAATGTCAATGTACTTCAATATTCGGGTCTCTACAGTTGGTATCATAGGAAAGGTTTAGTCAAACTTTGGAAACTAGGATGCGAAAACGTTAGTGAGATCCGTAGAGATATTTCTAAGGTATGTCTAGGGATGTCCCTAAGGTCAAGTATACGTATAGGTTATAGTACTAGAATTACGCTAACGATCCTAGAATTAAACCTAAGATGTTAGATATTGAAGGTACTCCACCTTTATTATGTTGTTTTCCCTAGCATGATTTTTGTCTCTCACACTAATCTTTTTGAGTTTTAGAAAATGGCTGGAAACAAGATGATTCACGATAATGGAGGATATGATGGACAATGGAATGATATTCTTCATGAGCAGCCAAATGAAATGGGATTTGGAAGTCCAAACATCATTATTATACCGCATCAGCAATCTCATAATATGATCAATAAAGTAAAATTTGTTAAGTTTCCTGACTCGGCTAATAAGAGAAAGATGGAGTTTCATGATGATCATAGAGGAAAGAATGTTCAATTTCCCCTATGTAAATCATGTGGGAAGAGGCATCAAGGAGAATGTTTCAAAGGAACTAGAAGATTCTTTGGGTGTGGAAAAGAAGGAAACAAAGCTAGTAAGTGGAAAGGAAAAGGTTCAGTTAACACCAGGGATGAGGATAATGGTATTGTTACGACATCAACAATGGTTAAATGTTTTAAATGTGGAATGTATTGGCATTATGCAAACCAATGTCCTAAGGGAATGTCTCATGAAGAAAATCAGTATGGTCGTATGGGTAGTATTTATGTTGATGATGATGAAGAGACTACAAATGATATGTGAGATGAAAGAATTTTTGAAGTTCGGTCAATGGTTTAAGAATATAGTGGAATGATTACATGTTTATCATGTGTAATGTTGTGTAAGTAATCTCATGGTACTATGGAATAAAGAGACATCTAAGGATTGTTACACTGTTGTCTTTCCTTGAGTTTTGAAAGTGTATGATTAATGGCACCAGTATCCATGAAAGGTTATTCATATATTTTTGGAAATAAGATGATATGCGCATAATGAAGGGAAAACGAGAAAACGAAATGTTTAACAGTATTCATGAGCTCATGATTGATATAAGGACTAAGTGATATCATGGTTTGAGTATATAGAATTTTGAGGATTTTGGTATGTGAAAAGTGTTAACTTTTAACTGCATTCAAGTTGTCACTATGGTTCAATACATATTCAAGAGAATACATGATTAAGGCCTTTGAATGTTTAGAATGTGTCCAACAAGAAATATCTTATAATATATGGGGATCAACGATGGTATTAAATCTCTGGTAATCGTTTTCACTATATTATGAGAGTGGACTGAAGTATTATGGATAAGCCTAATGATTGGAATGGATTATGTTGGACATTAGTTAGTATTGTCTAAGGACAAAAGTTTTTTCGATATTATTGATGGGATGTTATAGTAATATAGTTTTAGAAAAAGGAAAACCTGTAGGACGGGCGACAGCCCATCGCGTCGGACAAGGCTGTGGGAATCGAACCCACAACCGAAGTGCGACTGGCCTTTATCGCCTACCACTGGCCTACAGGAAGTCCCTGTTTAGTAGAAACTAGTTTCATTATATTAAGCAGTATGATATATGAAGTATAAGTCCATTTTAGGAACCATATATGATTAATCTCACTATAGATGGACCTATGTCTTTTTTGATAACTTTTCTAACCTTTTGTTTGAGACAGATGAAATGACCCATCATTTTATCACATGATCTTCTAACAGGTCACGAATGAAAAATTCAACTTCATTTCATTAAGAGATGAAGTGGAAATTGTCCAAAGAATGACAAATGAAGAGACTATACCAAAATCACGAAAGTCTTTCTTCTAATTCCAATTTCATCAACATTAGGGAAATGATCTTGAAAAACCCAAAATGTTGTCCTACTGCTCTTATATCCGATGAATCAGATGGTACCTTAGATAATCACAAATCTATGGATTTGTGATTTTTGGCTTTTTCATAGCCATGTTCTCTACCACTCTCCATCAGAACATGATGGTTATATTTCTCTTCCATATCCATATTTTCACCTATGTGGAAACCCAGTGATTAGTTTATTTGGGTAACCGTTGCGTTTCATACTTTTGTTTTTAAATATTGGTTTTGGTATTCCTTTTTACGATTTGGGTTTCTATTAAAGAAACTTCCGAATAGTAAACCATTTATAACCCTGAAGAATTTCGAGGGTGAAATTCATTTTAAGGGGGGTAGAATGTAACAGCCCGAGATTTTATGAAAAATATTCTTTTTAATTTCATTAATGTCTTGTGTTGTATGCTACACCAAAAGGAGCATGCACAACACGCATCCTTGACTTGCCTTGCATTACACGCAATCGCGACCTTCCTTGATAGCATGTGTAGTACGCAATAACGAGTTTCACTAAACAACAATATGCTATTAAAATATTATTAAAACTAGCTGTTATGAATAGTAACAACCACTTTTTGAAATTTTGTAAATTTTATTTTTCAAAATGGAAATCATTTTTGGATTCGCAATATCGAAATTAGATTAGGGTGAAATTTTGGTACTTTTCGGATAACTTTCATTTTCTGATGAATAGTGAAAATTACTAAATTTTAATTAAAAACAACCTTTTTAATAGAAATAATTAATAGTGATAAATTATTAATTTGATTGGTTTTAAAGTATATTTAGAATATATTTTTACAATTTAATACAATGTTGGTTATTGGATGTAATTTCACATTTAAACCAGTTATAAACAAGTGTCAATCTTTTGATAGTTATTATCTCTTAAAAACACGCCATTTGTTTTGACGATGGAAATTAATTTTTAAATTAGTTAATGTAACTGATATGTTTTGAATTTGATAAAATAGACATCATTTTTGAGTTCATAATATCAAATATAGCTTAGGCCTAATTTTTGGTATTTTTTTGAAAACTTTCAATTTTTGATGAATAGTGAAACCACTAAGTGGTAGTTAAAAAACTAAATTTTTCATAAAACTTAATTTTAACGCTTTTGTGAGTGGAATTTCGAAAATCCGAGAGACACGGTTGATATCAGTAAGTAAAATGTAGTTCAATGATATTAAAATAATTTTTTGGTGAATAGTAACTTTTTACTTTTTTTACCACGGTTAAAAGTAAATAAGGTAATTAAGGGTAAAAATCATATTCTTATTAGCCTAACACATGTCCTAATTCTATTGGATAAGTGTAATTCGACCATAAACAACCTTAGGAATAAAATATGACCATTTAGGCCATCTTGGATTAGATTTGGACATTTATTATTAATTTATTTAAAGAAGGGTTAAAATAGTTAAAATCAAAGTTTAATAAGTAAATCATTTTTAATATGGGGTTATACATAAGATAAATTAGACTATAAATATTCATTAGAAAGATAAAAATAGTTCCTATATAATGGTATTTTATTTGTAATTTTTTGACATTAAATAATTTGATTTATTTATGACACAACGATGATGCAGAAATTATCTTATTAATGAAATATTAACATAATTGATGTTATAAATACCCAAATAAATATAATTTGAGACTTTTTATGAATTCCACTAATTTTATAGGTTAATATGACATGTTATTATTGATTTAATAAACTTTGTTCGAACTAATCATTCTGTTATGATTTTCACAAATATCAATTACTAAATAGTGTCAAAATTGACATAAAATAGTTTTTAAAACAAATATTATATTAGTAATTGTTATTTTATTCCTAAAAATATAAGGTTCTGCCAAATGACTTAGATAAGGTTATATATATTAATAATAAACAACTTGGGGTTCGTTTGGCTGCTTATAGTAAGTTTATTAACTTTATAGTATAAGAACAGAAGAAGACACGGTAAAAGTAAACTTATTTAACTTAATGTTAAATCTAAATGATAAGGTTAAAATAGGAACCTAAACTTGTATAAATTATATTGGATGACAGGATTTCGACCCATCCCAATCTTAGCTTTGAAATATATCAATTTGGAGCTATTTAAAACCGAACTTGACTTTATAATAATATAATATTTTTAGTTATTCCAAAGGTGCCCCTCTGCTCCCTTATAAAAGGGCACCTCCTCCCTCTCTTCCTCACACAACTTTGAGCCTTCAAGCTTGGCCAACCCCGGAAAAATTCTCTTCTCCACTTCCCTAGAAACATACTAGAGGTTCTGGTCTTCTTCAAAGACCCATTTTATTTCCCTAAAAGGCGGTCTCAAAGAAGCACTTCAAAGAAGAGGTAATGTCCGTTACCGATTCTTTCATCTTTATTTCTTCTTCCAATTCTTCTTCTTATGTTGTTTCATTATGAAGTAATCACATAAGTATCAATCATATACTGATATGTTATTATAAGTATGAAACAACCCTATTTCACCATCTATCCATCCTACGGAAAAATAAATCACCGCGCGTGCGTACGTACGGAATACCGTCTCCACGCCGTGGTGTAATCTATTTTCCACCACCACCTTACATGGATGGGTATAATGGTGTAAAGAATAACTATACATAGTTATTAGAACATCATGTTTATTCTTATATATTGTATCATCCACTCCAATTCAATTCAATAATTATGGAAACGATATCATCGCTCGTGCGTACGTACGGACTACCGTCTCCACGACGCGATGAGATTCATTCTCCATGTAAACCATTTAAGAATGATTATAAAGTATATATAAGAAATAATAATGAAATATATGACATTATAAAGCTACTGGATTTATGTATATTTGTATTTCATCTACTTAATTCCATTCAACTCAATAAGGAAATGAAAACAGCTTTCATGTGTACGTACGGCCTACCGTCTCCATGAACGGTGTATTTCTTTCCATTTATCGATTCATTATATATATGTATATTCTGAATATATATTATATATAAATCATTTTTTATATTCTGTAATTAATTAATCATTATCTAAGTAATCATATGAATAATTACAAGTTAAAACACGAACGACAAATGAGACGATTTTACCCAAAACGCTACTTTAACATGAATTTACAAAAGAACGGGTAATATAAAGTCATAAGTGAACCATATATGATATAATAACAATTCATATGATTCTGTAATAAGCCAATGACATTATTTAAATCATTATACAGGAGGTTTGGACACTTACGAAGCAAATCTGACCTAAGGTAAGGGAAATATCACAATCTCATTTTTATCCGAGATTGATTATACTTTGGTATTTACTGGGGTGTATTTTATCATCCACATCCATGTTTCTTCAATATGAAATTTTATTTCCATCCACCTAAAATTGTTTAAATCCAATTTTACCCTTCGGTGAGTTTTTAGTAAAGGATATGAAAGGAATCTTTTGTCGTTTTTTTGTACGAGGTACTTTTTGACTTTTCCGACAAAAGTACGAAGAATGTTTTTTTTAACTTATACGGCATGAATGGATTTTTAAAACATTATTTCCAAAAATATTCCTTTACAAGTTTTCATGTTTATTTTAAATCAACTTCTTTTAGTTTAAAATTGTATGACATGTTAAGAAAGGAAAAGTGTTTTTGAAGTAGAAAGGATATTTTCCTCAAGAATGGAGTTCAAGTGTTTTATCAAAATTATTTTCCATCTAAGATAATATAGGGTTCTGTTTCTATCCCTATTATTACATTGATTTGATTATGTTGTGATGGAATTATTTTTATGAATTCCTTTATCTTATATGAATTTTTTTATGATGTTTAAGATTCCCATTTTTATATCATGGGTTATGAAATGATGTATGATTTATGATTTTGTGGCACACATAAGAATGGTATCATTATGAGATGGGTGGGACCTACATCTCCCTCCAATGCATTGGGTAAAGATTTTATATCTCATGAGATAGACATGGCTGGAATGGTAGGTTATACCGGTTCAGTGAAACAGGACTGAATCGAGGGTGACTCGGTTCAGAAAGGGACTTTATCCACTAAGATAGTCTTGGAAATGAGTCTTGACTAATAAGAAATGATTCTCTATGATTATGTTTGTATTCCACAAAGTTTAATGTTTTAAGTTATGATTATTGTGATTACATTTCACTGCCATGAGTTATCCCAGGTAATGAAATTATGATCTCTTTTACAGGTTAAGATTTCCAAAAGTTATGTTCTTATGTATATGATGTGATTGATATTTCTTTTGTTTACCCTTACTGAGCATTTGAGCTCACCCTTTTATGTTTTCTTTTCCCCAGGATATAAAGAAAGGTTTTAGGTATAAAAAAAGGAAGATCATTATGGGATATGTTGAAGATCTTTCACCAGGAGTAGAAGATTATATTCCGAGTTTCCAAAGACACTAAACTATTACGATCCTTGTGTGTGTGTTTTTGTTATGTACTAAGTATTCCGAAAATGTAATGTAATGTCAATGTACGTCAAGCTTCGGGTCTCTACATACTCGTTCGTCCTAAACAGACACCTAGTGAAAAAAGGTACTATTCACTAAAGCTTGATCGGGTGGGGTCCATGCCTTAGTCCTGAAACTCATCGAACAGATTGCACCATTGCGATCCTCTCAGAAAAACACACAAGATCGACTATTCATCTGCCAAAACCAGACTCATGGTGAGAAAGTTGTGTTTCTCCGCAAATGCCAAAACCCAGCCTCATGGGGTGCGCACCCCGAACTCAGCACCGACTCCCGAATTCCAACAAGAAAAGTCTGGCATACCATCAGTTCCTTAACGCCATTGACAGCACATCAATTGGACACTACGGGTAGAAGATACAATGGCCCGATGCCGAATAATAATAAAATATTAATATTTTATTCGACGTTTCAAGCTCCCGGGCCATGACCCCAAAACATAAAACTCCCAAAGTAAATCCAAAAGGTTTGTCTCGACGCAAGGAACACGTTGCCACAAATGGATCGGGATTTGAACTCATGATATGAATTTTATGGGGGTTTTAAGAGCTCCCGGAATATTCTGGTCGGACAACCGCTAGCTCACTAGAAAACTGACCGAACCGCCATGCCAATCTTGCTAGACTGCCGCATCGCCACGCCGCATGATGGATTCCGCCGTGCCGCTGCCGCCCTCACCAGATTCCACCATGGCCCCTGCCAGAATCCGGGTTTTCCACCGGAAAACTTCCCGAAACCCCCGAGAGCACCCCGGTGCTCCAAAATCAGATCTGAAACATGTTTCGGAAATATCAGTACCCAAACTATACAACCCTTATGAAGATTTGAAGAGTAAAACACATAAACCGGGTAGTGGATTTTAAAACTCAAATTGCATACCTTTTGGCAGACTGCCGAAGCTTTGCACGATCCGCTGCTACTGTTGCACGACCCAAGAACATCCACCGTCATGATCCGAGACTGATGCTGCTTCGTTTGCTCGATTTGGCCAGTTCGTCACTTTAAGGAGGAGGAAGAGGGGGAATCCTTTTGGGTGCGCAATGAAGAAGAGGGGGTGGGGATATTTATTGATAATATTTTTTTAATTAATCCATTCATTAATTCAACAACCATCTACACCCCCGACCAAAACTCCTAGCGCAGAAATGATTTGGCCGCCCCTAGGGTAAACGCGCCATTCTGAATGCAACGGATGACTTAGAATTGCAATCTGAGACTCCGTTCAGAAGTTATTCGATCCGACACTCCTAAATAAACTTTTCCATTTATTTACAAAAATGCCCTTTTGTGACTTTTCTCACAGCAGGTCCGCGCCCGCAAGGTTTACACACCGCCTAGGGTAAACGAGACGATCCGGACGCAACTCTGTCCTCATATTCCCATTCTTAGCTACCGTTAAGGAGATATCACGCCCCCACCACGTGCATAGTATAAAAATACTTAATATTTTTATAAAATTAATTTGGGGCACACCAGACCTCGGAATCACATGTCATCTTCACGCCTAGCTCTGGAATTATTCGTAGAATATTCTAAAGTCTGACACGGCCAAAACCCGAGTTGCTACATCCTCCACACCATATAAATTTTCGTCCCTGAAAAGCCCTAAGAATAATGGAAGCAAGTGGACTCTCAACTGGGTCTCCCACACCAGTTATTTTTTCAACAAACTCCCATGCCCGAACACATAAGTCTGAGGGACTCATCCCCACACCTCAATAATATCTGCTTTGGGCGGCACTGACTCACCTGCACAGTTTTGATTGTATCGCAAAATCACATCTCAGTGGGGGAATGATCCTTCTTCCTTAGGAAATCGATCCACACCAATCAACACCAACACAGGTTCTTACCAACTCCCTGAACAAAACTCGAGCAAGCAACGATAAGGGAAGAGTACCGCTAAACAATGTGTATCAAACTACTGCAGAAAGTAGAAAGGACAAAAGGTGTACCTCTATCCATCTGCGGAGACTTTGCGTCTAAATCCTCTAGGAAATACAGCTGACCTCACCCTCATCCTCCAGCTCCTTGAGCCTGGCGTGGACCACTTGGGGGTGGGGTTGGTGGCAATTGATACCGCCTACCACCACCTGCTGCTACCCAAGCTCTGTTGCTACGTCTGCCGCCCTGCGTATCTCCTTTCTCGAGACACTGCCTCTACCAAGGCGGTCTGTCGACTGGCTCCCTCTCAGAATCACGACGGGTCGGGAAATATCTAGCAAGATGTCCCCGACCGTCGCAAGTATATCACCGCCTCTCCTGCAGATGACCAAAACTAGCCATTGAGCCCTGTGATCCCTGAGCCTTAGATCCTCCATCCTGGGGTCACCTCCTGAAACGTCGCCCACTTCTGGGCCCCTATGTCTGTCGTCGGCTACCAGTTGCTGATCTGACTGACTATGTCTCAACTCTCGCATTCCATACACTAACAGGAGGGATCTTCTCAGCCAGAAATCTCTCCACCACCAACGCTCGCTCCAGCACTCCAGCATTGGTGGGCAGACACAAAGAAGCCACACCTACCCGGATGTCCCTGCGTAGGCCCTACTCGAAAGTTCGAGCCCTAAATAATGGGTATCAAACCATATCCAGGGAGTAGCACGCCAGGACTGTAAACCTCATTGAGTACTCCGACATTTTCATGCCCTCCTGTCGAAGCAGCAGAATCTCCTAGATCCGCACCGACCACAACGTCACTGGATAGAACTCTTTCTTGAAGAGCCGCTCAAAATCTGCCCACGTGAGTGTTTCCTCATCATGGGACTGCATCACCAAACTCCACCATCGCCCGACCGAACCATGCATAAGGCTCGCCTCTAGGAACATCATCTGATCTGGAGGTGTCCTCACTGGGAAAAAAACACGGGTGACCGCTTCGAGCCAGTCATCAGCTGCCTGAGGGTCTGGATCACCCCAGAACCTCAGAGGTTGCTTCCTCTAGAACTCGTGCAGCACAATAAGCCTGTGAAAAACCTCATCCTACACTCCTGGAACCACCATCTACTCAACAGGTGGTGGATCAATTGGTAGATCACCTCGAGGTGCTTCCTCAGAATCTGCACCCTGGACTACAGCCTCTATATGGGGTGGATCGTCACCACAATCCTACTGCAGAACCCTCACTGGCTATCGTCGTGGAGGCATCTTGAAATACAATCAATACGCTCCTGATTCAAAGAGTATATCTAGAGAGATGACTCAAGAAGAACAAGGGAAACCCAAAAACCCAGTATTATATGATGCGCATACCGTTATGTCCCTGCGACTAGTGTCCAAACGTCCCGAGTCAAAAGGCATGTTATCAGAGTCCTGGTATATGGATACATCGGCCGTCGCACCAACACTAGAGTCCCTAGCTTGAAATCCGAACTCGAAACACCCTAACACTGCCGCTATGTAACCCAAACCAAACTCACAGCTAGACCAGCTACACTCTGAGATCCGAAAGGTGTAACCTCCTTTGATACAACTCTGTCACGACCCAAACCAATGGGGCTCGAGCCACGACTCCCCAAGACCACCTCCATTAGTCCAAGGGATGGAATCTAGCACCGAGTAGGCTATCACATACAAGGGAGGCATTAGCCTAAGGTACCAGTACACATGCACCCACATATACCTCCATGTAACAGTGTAGATATATATAAAACTGAAAAGAAAATTCATGCGTACAACTACCCCAAACCAGAGTGCAACAGAAGTACAAAAAGGGAAAAACAGGGCCCACCAAAATAAAACTACAAAAGTGTCCAGCTTTCTCAGTAGGGAAAACACTGCCAAAACACCTGCCGGTAAGTTCCTCGGCACAGCTCCGGTAAACACCACAGTCATGCCCCCTCACTAAACTCTTCCTGCTCTGGGTCCTCCTGGGACTCCGTTGAAAGGCCTGTGATCTGCACAGGACACAAACATGTTCGGGAATAGCCCATGTAGGGGTGAGTATAACAATACTCAGTAAGCACCAAAACAATCAAAAACAAAAGAGAGAAACTGAATGAAAATAGTCCACTCGTCCCATCCAGAGGGAACCAAGATGAGAGGGAAACTCCATCTCGTGACCATACTTGAAAAAACGCAACTAGTCAGCTCAAATCAGGTGTATTCCCATACATATACCATGAGAATCTAGATATACCCAGCTCACGCACCAAGCCACATGAGGTAACAACCTCATCACCAGCAATAGTTCAAAACTAGGATAACACACTCCATGATCACTATCATCACAGATGACACTCAACTGAGAGATACACTTTATCAGGTCCCACAAAAACACCTCATATGCTCACCCGAGAGATCATGCTCGTCGGATACCGTCACTAAGGAAACCTCACTAAAACAACAAAAACCCCAAACTACTCCGATAGGGGATCTCTCCTAGGGTCCTTTAGGGGATACCAGAACCCACACTGATATACGAAGTTCTCACAGATAGAGGATCACACATAGGGTCCGCTATGGGATACCACAACTCTATCTGGCATTTGTAGAGATCATAGATAGGGTATCACTCCCAGGATCCACTGGGGGATCCCACAACCCAATCTGGCGCTCGATAGAAACACGTCACTCAGATAAAGGATTGTCACCCATGTCACGACGGTCATGACGATAGAAAAACCCTACCTGGTACATCTCACATTGTAGGGGATCAAGCTAACAATGTCGAAACCCTACAGAAACCACGCACTGAGTAGGGGATCCTATAACCAACAATATCGCAACCCTTCTATAAACCTCATGCTGAGTAGGGGATCGTATACCCAACAATATCACAACCCTACTAAGCATGGCCCACTACGTAGTGGATCATATTCCCGATGATAGTACAATCCCTACGGGGATAATCTGCTAGATAGGGTATTGCCGCCCGTGGATAAGTGGTCACAACGATACTAAGAACCCGATCTAGGGAAAGGATGCTAGAGGATCCCGCTTCGGGCCCACCGGTGGGATGACGTAACTCTAACAGATCAAACATCCCTTCGAGAGGATAACAAACCTATATGAAGGTTATGATGCCACGCGAACCCTCGTAGGAATGAACCAAGGGATTACCCTCAACCACTACTGGTCCAAACATTGCTAAACCAAGTAACCCGCCACAGCGCTACACTGTGCACCTCTAAGGCCGATACCGAAGCCACAATCGCGATCCACGGGGAAAACACGCAGGATAGGCTGTTTACTTTCCCGAAAAGGAAAACCAGGGAAAAAGTCACTATTCAGCATTGCTAGCTCGTGTGGGTCCCACACAACAATCCTGAAACTCATCATGCGGATCGTACCACTGCAATCCCCTCGGAAAAACACATGAGATCCACTACTCCTTCGTCCCAAACGGACACCCAGTGAAAAAGGAACAATTCATCGAAGCCAACTCAGGTGGGTCCCGTGACTCGATCCTAAAAATCATCGAATAGATCGCACCATTGCGATCCTCTCGAAAAAGCACACAGGATCGACTATTCATCTCCCAAATCGGGATCCTGGTGAGAAAGTTGTGTTTCTCGGCAAACGCCAAAACATGGCCTCATAGGCCCGCAACCTGAACTCATCCCCAACACCCTAAAACCAACACGAAAAGCCTTTCGTACCATCAGGACCCCAAATCCACTGACGAAACGTCAATCAAACGCTCTGGGTAGAATATACAACGGCCCGAAGTTGAATAATAATAAAATATAAATATTTTATTCAACATTTCAAGCTCCCGGGCCCCGATACCAAAAAATAAAACTCCAAAAGTAAACCCAAAAGGTCTGTCTTGACGCAAGGAACGCATTTCCGCAAACGGATAATGATTTGGACTCCCAATATTCATTTTACGGGGGTTTTAAGAGCTCTCGGAATATTCTGTCCGGAACACTGCTGGCTCGCCGGAAAACTGACCAGACGGTCGCGCCGACCTTGCCGGACCGCCATGCTGCCACGCCACCTTCCAGATTCAGTTGTGCTGCCATTTTTCCATGGCCGCCCTTATCGGATTCCGCCATGGCCACCACCAGAATCCATTTTTTCCGCCGTAAAACTTCCTAGAACCCCCCGGAGCACCCCGGTGCCCCAAAATCAAATCCGAAACAAGTTTTCGAAACCTCGAGACCCGAACTATACAACCCTTATGATTATTTGAAGAGAAAAAACACATAAACGGGGTCTGAGATTTTAAAACTCAAACCGCCTACTTTTTGGCAGACCGCCAAAGCTTCGCACGCTCCGCTGCTGCTGCTGCACGACCCAGGAAAGTCCGCCGTCAAGATCTGAGACAGATGACGCTTCGTTTACTAGATTTGGCCAATTCGTCACTTGAAGGAGGAGGGAGGAGGAGGCTTCCTTCTAGGTGCACAATGAGGAAGAGGGGGTGGGTATATTGATTGATAATATTTCTTTTTAATTAATTAATTCATTAATTCAACAACCATCTACGCCCCCAACCAAAACTCCGGGTGCAGAAAAGATTAGGTCGTCCCTAGGGTAAACACGTCGTTCTGAAGGCAACAGTGGACTCAGAATTGCGATCTAATACTCCGTTCAGATGTTATTTGAGCCGATTATCCTAAATAAACTTTTCCATTTTTTTACGAAAATTCCCTTGGGGGCTTTTCTCACAGCAGGCCCGCACCCCACAAGGTTTCCACCCCACCTAGGGTAAACGGCTCGCTACGGACGCATATGTGACCTCCGATTCTTTTTCTGAGCTACAGTTTAAGAGATATGACACCCCCTCCACGTGCATAGTATAAAAATACTTAATATTTTTATAAAATTAATTTCGGGCACACCGGGCCTCGGAATCGCACGCTGTCTTTGCACCTAGCTCTGGATTTATTCGTAGGAATATTACAAAGTCTGACGGGGCCATAACATGAGTCACTATAGATTGGATTATTGTCTCACCATGACTATTATGTTCCCCCTTACCACTTTTCACATTATGGGATTTGTATGTTCCCCAATATATCATATACCTACCACTCCCCTTGATAGGAATATTTTGTCTATAACATAGTATAAATATATATTCCCACTATCTTCTTGTGAGAATTACATTGACAAATCATCTAATATTATTGGTTGAGTGGAAATAAAGTCGGTATATGGAGTTACATGTAATACTATTTGATTATTGTTTTTACTTGTTAGCTATTATTTCTATGTATTAATGGATGACTATATGAAGAAAAATTTTACCATATTTGTATATAAGTTATTAGACTTATTCATGTATAAACCTAATTATTCATCAATAATTTGTTGCAAATTTATAGTTCCTTGGTGATTATGTATATGATAACACCCTATATATACACTTTATTGTACCTACAACTTCAGTTTCAATATTTATATTAAAATAAGTATGCATTAAGTTTTAAGTTTTCATATTGGAATTTTTAGATCTAGAAAAGTTCTTATATTCATAACATAGGGGGTAGTGTAGTTTTAGACAATGATCAGTTATAGAATAATTGGATCCTACAAAAAATGATCTAATTATAGTATAAACATATATTTGAAAACAAAATCCCTCATTTGGTATATCCTTCAATTAATTAATCATGGAGAAATGGGTAAAATCCATTAAGAAAATATTCACCATGGTCTAATGTGATAATAAATAAATGGTGATCTAGATTATTTATCACTTGTAGGTAGAATATGATTAACATTGGACGATGGTCATGAATATTAATCCATAGAATCATATTAACTCAATAGAGTGGGTTGTATTTGGGAAAATAATTTTCAGGAAAACTTTTCCTCACTCTCTTTGTATTAGAATAGAGATAAAATTTTGTTGGATGAAGAAAAGTGAGGATGAATTAACTAGTTCATATGATATCCACAAGGATTACATTGTAATCCTATGGATTTTTCATTAACCTTAATGAAATGTTGAAATATTATTGTTTTTGTCCTCTATCCGAGTACTCAAAATGATTTAGTAATTTAAGACTTTAATAACTAACTGGAAAAACCATATTTTCCAATAGTGTAATGATGGTGATCAAAGGATCCTAGTGGTGTATTTTTACTATAGATAATTAAATAAAAATTTAGTTTCACTCACGGGTTTCAATTGGTAAACCACTTAGAGGAAAGAATATTTAATTACAAACATGTCCAAATTATTCGAAAATGGTTTGTGGAAACTACCTCCAAAGAAGAAAGGGATTATTCACGTGAGGAAAATAATTTCATAATGATAAGATACATGAAGAAGATAGTCAATTTAATAGATGAAAATATGGTTCCTATCAATCCTCTCACCATATTCTAATGATAGAACTATATAAAACATTGACACCATGTAACATAATAAACTAAGCCAAGGGGTGTTGGGGATAATTGATGAACACTACATTTAATGATATTATAAGAGTAATGTTTTTTTATTATGATTATCATTGAGAAATAGTAAGAAACGAAAATGGCAATAGGTTTAATTTTTATCATCTCAATAAAAGTAAATGCCTTATTTTATTTTGGATCAACTCATTCATTTATATCATGAATGTTCCCTATAAATATTAAAACACCCCCTTTAGACATGGAGGATAAATTATCATAAAAAACATATAGTCTTGAAATCTTCTCATCTCATGCATGTACCTCTTCTTGAATTAGCATTTATGGGGATAATATTCTTCTGAATCTTGTTGTGATTCCTTTAGAATATTTTTATTAGATGTTTTTAATGGAGTGGTTGTCATTATATAGAGATGATATTTACTATTAAGAGAAATAAATCACGTTTTATATCCCAAAATATTGTCTAAACCTTTAGAAGTATTGGTAAATTATGAATATTCTATGGAAAAATATTCTCAAGTTTTTTTTACTTACATTAAATAACATCTTTCTCAAATGAATGGGGGGATGGAAAGTATTTCGATTGAAATCATTCTCACTGTAATTGAATATATTTATTTATTCTTATAATAATTACACAAACTTTCCCCCAGTTAAGAGGTGGAGTTCAAAATAGAACATATACTTATATCTCCACCCATATCCAAGAATTCATATGCAATTTCCCCAAATTATTCTAAAGTGTTAAATAATAAACTATAATAAACAATTGGTTTTTTTACCTTAGAGATTATTCAGTGGGTAGCCCAATCATTATTATCAAGAATACTGATGGTTCAATTTGTTTATGAATTGATTTTCTTGATCTTAACAAGATCATGAAAATAAAAGAGTATATAATTTCATGGATTAATGTCTTATTTCATAAGTTACATAGGTATTAGTACTTCTCGATGGTTTAACATTGAATGGGTTATTATTAATCAAAGGAGAAAAGGAGGATACATTAAACAAAACCTTTGAAAAAAAAATATGGAAACTCATGCTGATTCCATTAAGAATCAGTACTTCCAAATAAATATTTGTGTACTAGATTAATAGAGTATTTAGATATTACCTCAATAAATTAATGTGGTATTTATATATGATATTCTCATTTAATCAAAAATAAAGGTGATAAGTTATGTGATTTTTTGTATCATACTAATAACTACGGGAAATGAGAATTTCTATACAAAATTTAGTATATATAAATTATATACTGGTAAAGTTACATTCTTGGGGTGTATTATCACATGGAAAGAAGATATCATTTTATCCTTCAAAGATAAAAGAAAAGTGGAATTTCCTAGACCTATGTTTGTAATAGATATCGATATTTTTCATACTTTATCTAGTTACTAGCAATGTTTTTTGAAACATCTCATGGTTTTCAATCTCATTAACCATGCTGACGTAGAAAGGTATGATGATACTTTTTATGGGTGAACATAAATTGAAATTAAAGTTGTTAAATAATTCACTAATAACTCCATAAATACCTATGACACATCATGTGTGGAATGATTTTTGATATATAGTGATGCATCAAATAAAGGATGGCATGTTTAATAATGAAAACTAATAAAGTGATTTAATATTTCTCAAAATATTTTATGGTAAAAAAGAAAATACAACCAAATAATTATGTATAATCGAAAAGAGTAATATTTACTATGATGATTTGGTGGTTTTCTCTCTATGGATAGAAGAATGAAATACTTATTTATCATAAAATAATAAACTATATATTCACCCCAAAGGATCTCAACATACACCAATAATGGTGGTTAGATCTGGTCATATACTATAAAATTCAATCCATTATAATCCTAGAATAGAAAAAAGGTGTATGATGCTCTACACATAAATTATAATGCCTCATATTTCCTACTGATGATTAAAAGGATTCCAATCTCCATATACATAAAAAAGATGTAAATATTAATTTTAGAGGAACATTAAATATCCTATATTACTAAAATAAATTTTTAACCACCTATTTTGTGAAATATTAAGAAATATCAAAGGTAATATATAAATCTATAACTGAATTTTGATATAATAAAGAAGGGGGATTCTAAGAGTTCGAAATTGAAAAATTGGGTTCTATAAGATTTGGGCATAATTTTTTGTATCATCAAAGGCTAACATAAATATAGATCAGTTAGAAGATATTCATTATTCAACATTCTATATCCACTAGTAAGGCTCAAATATTTATATAATTCTCTAAGAGAACCTATAATATGAATTAAAAATAAATAATACATGATAATGTTTTTGGTATGAAACAAAAATTTGAAAAAATGATATAAGTTCCGGAGGATAATGAAACCATTAGCCATACCAATATAGAATTTTTGGAATTTTGATAAGGATTTTACCATAGGCCATTCAAATACTTCTAGAGTAAATAATTACATAAAATTTGGGTCATATTATCTTTTAACTAATGCTCACTTAATCACCATTTTATTTGTCTTATCACTTATCCAACCTAAAAAATATAAATTAGAGAAGTTGTGAGGCTGCATGGAGCACCAATATAGATTGAATCTAATCAATATGTGAGGATCACCTTAATAAAATAAATATTTTTTTAGTAAACTTAAAACACATGTTTTTATTTTTTTAGTGTGTCTCCCTCAGGTATATGACCAAAAAAAGGATCATTTTTACTCTAGAATATATTTCTTGATCAAATTCCATGAACATTAAAATAGGCTCGAATCAACAGATTATTCAATTTGGGGTGTCCTATAATAACAGAATCCACTCAATAATTCAAGTGGATCTATATGAATCCCAATATAGAAGGAAATGTACCACTACAATTCATTGAGATAAAGCTGGAGAAAGGAAGTAACTAGGGGGAAACTAGTATAAGAGATGACTGATAGGGTCCAAATCATTTAGTGACACATGAGAGATTCATAGAATCAGAAAAATCACTTTGGTGATAATTGATTGTGTGAATATGAATTTGATATTAGGGATAAATTAATTTCTAGAGTATCTCTATAGAATATATTTGTGAGTATTATGATGAATGGAAGGTTGTTTATTAGTTATATAGGCCACTATGATATTCCTGATCATGTTTGGGTGCGGGCTATCAACGTTCATTTTCCCTAAACATGTCTCACATAGATAATGTGTTCCATATATCTATTTTGAGGTTTTACATTCCATACCCCTCATATGTATTGATTGTGGACCTACTACAGATTAAATTCAATATTTTTTTAGGATAATATTTTGAATATCTTGGATCATAAAAAATTATTATGTAAAATAGAAGTACTAACCTTATCAAAGTAATTCAGTGAACACATCAGTATGAAGAACAAACATGGGGACATAAAGATTAACGGAAATGGAAGTACCTTTATTTGTTTTAATCTTACTTTTGTGTTAAAATTTCAAGATTAAAATTTAAAATGGTGAAATAATTAATAACCTAGCCTTTTCTATAGTAAATTTTTATCCAATATATATAGTTTTATAAAAATTTCATACTTTCCCTGACAAAAAAAACAAAAAATACTTTTCTGCATTAAAATATAACATTATAAATAAATGTAGACTACAATTCATAAAATTTATCATAATATAATTTTATAATAAAAATAAGATGATAAAAAACCAGATAAAGAAATTTACGTGAATTATAGTCTCCTAGAACACTCTGAGACATGATAAATACTATGAAAAAGAAAAAAAATTGCAACATATTTTAATTAGGAAAATACAGTTTTAATAACATTGGGGGCCAATTGACCGAATGTAGAATGATATAATTAAAGGTATTTAAAGATGTGTAAAATTTTCTAAATATCGAAAATATTATTGTTATAACATAACATAACCGTTTTAATTATAATCTAGAAACTAGAATAAGAACTTGAGCGTTTAAATATAAAGATCCTTTCATTAAATGATGAATTAATATTATGAATAATTTTTAACATTAATTAAATTGGATTAGATAGGTTTAAAAATTACATGGAATAATTATGTAATCAATGAAACAAGATATTTTCAATAGTATATATTTTTTAAAAATAATGATTCTCTATAACAAAATGACCTAGTAAAACCTAACAGAATACCTAGTTTGGTCTACTAATGGGCTCGAAGGGCACTCCCGATCCCTACGGGCTAGAAAATATTGTTGGGATATTAATCCTATTTCATTGGGAATGATTTTTTTTAATAAATCAAAAAAAGGTAATACCAACTATAAATATTTTCTGAAAATTTTATATATCAAAGGAATCAACCATAAAAATAAGTACACTTATTAAGTATAGAAAAATTTAAGAAAACAAAGTAAATTATAAAGAACAAAAAATTATAATGCACACTTCCAATACATTCAAAACCTAAATAAATAATATCTATAATTCAAATAAATTATTACCAATTAATAATGATAGAATAGAAATTCTTATATTGAATTATACAAGAAGAGAACATTGTATCAAAAATATAAGAAAAAATAACACCTCCTTACTCCATGCACTAAGTGAATCACCCCCACTTGTCTTTACCAAAATACCAGAATGAAAACACAATAATTTAATAGAAAAATAAAACTAGAATATACTCTAAACTTGTAATCATATGCTTAAGAATCAATTCATAGTATATATCTTACCTAATCCTTATTAATGATATTTGAAAATGAATCTAATCCATGAAAACTATAAATTAAAATAAAAATGAATAATTTCAACCATTAATAATAAAAAATAGATTTTAATTTGTAGTTGAATTTTTTTTAAAATCAAGGAAAATATACATTTCAAAATATATTTTTTACTAAATGGAGGACTCCAAAATTTAAAATATATATTTGAGATAATAAGGTATTATATTTAAAAAATTTAATGAAATCATGCTAAGAAGTTTCTCTTTTCAATGGGTTTTACAAAAATAATCCATTTCAATAGAATTTGAAAGTAATTCCCAACCATTAATGAAAGAAATAATATGAAATTAAATCCTCACCCCCCTCCAAATAAATTGAAAAAGTGATGGGATGTATTAGTTATAGAATATCTTTAATGAATGAATATAAAAGTATTAAGATAACAATAAGCCATAAATAAGGTAAATATTGAATTAGAACATCCAAATATATGAATAATGGTGTGGAAAATAAGAAATAACATATCTAAAATGGATATAAAATATTCAGCATGGGGCTCTAACTTGTGGGTCTAGGGAAACAGAGCCTCGCTACGAGAACACTAGTCAGTAATGTTTAACATGTTATCATCATAGTAATCCACTTGTATTAATAGATACATATCCAAATAGTCTTATTACATGGAATAAGAATAAAAATAATGTCTATTGGGAAATACAGTGTATCCCATTAACCTACATGGTTGAATAAATCAATATTCCCATGTTTCTGCATAACATACTCTAGGGATGCTTTAGTCTAGTTTAACGATTCACCCATATTAACTCATGTGAATTCAACAATGAATGAAATAAATATAAATACAATAATAAATTCAGTCATGTCTATATTCAAAAACCATTCAACCAAGTAAAATCACTTTTGGAGGCACCCATTGAAACCATTTTAGAGTCAAAATCACATTTAAACACATTGTTAAAGATGTTATATGTTAAAAATTAATTTTTATCAGAATTATATATATAATAAGCCTTTAAATGAAAACATTTCGTGAAAAAATTAAAAATTAGTTATCTGGTCTTAATAAATCATCATAATAAAAAATAAAAAAATCCCATAAGAAATATCCATTATGAATTCAATGCATTAAAAAAGAAAACTAACCATTAAGAAACACCTTAAACTACTTTCAAGATTCCATATAACACATTTTACTTTGAAGGTAAAAACCGTAAACAAAATTTCAAACGCAAACATCTCTCTATAGGTTTGAAATCATTTTAAACGATCATTTTTGAATTAAAATGAACACTCATTGTTCACATTCTCTTAAAAATTGATATAATCCCTATAATCAAAGGGAACCCCCTTCTCATTTTATAAAATTCAATTCAAACAAACATTTTTTATCAAACCACATCTATAATTCCAAGTATTGTTAATAAAATACTCATAACAAAAAATTGGAAGTGCAATAAATCATGTTTTTTATATTAACTAATCATTCTTGGAGAAAACCCACCTCAATCATATAACATTAACAATTCTAAGTGACAATCCATATTATCTAGGCCAAAGAAACGTTTATAGGTCTATATATCCAAAAAAACATCACAAACCCCAAATAAAATAATGGAAAGGTAATCTTTAGGTCTTTAATAGAAAATAAGGGAATGAAAAAGAATAAATATGTATGAGAGAGGAGAGGATAAGGTTCAAAGGATGATACCATGATTAATTTAATTCAAATGATAAATACAACACATGAAATTTATATGAGAATATAAATTTATGGGGATAGTTACTTGAGACCCCAAGGTTGAGAGGGGTAAGAGGTATGCCCCAAAGGGGTTATATTAGATGATAGTCAACATGCTTATTTAAAATATATAATGATTTGGACAGCCTCATGGATTGGTTTCATGGATTTTCAAAATCATTCACCCACTATGTGTATTCTAATAAAAAAATCTAGTCACCTCACAAGGCTATGGTTCACTATTAAAAAATCCATTCCCCAAAAATGAAAATATTTCTACAAAAATCTATATGAACTCTCGTATGTCTATCATAGTGCTTTCACTAACCATGTGTTAACAATAAAATTATAAAAATACACCCCTTTCTCAAGATTTATAATGATAAATGGACTAAAATGTAGAAAAATTATAATAATTGATAAATTAATAAATAAAGTATGAAAAATAAAAGTCAGAGAGTCAAAATTCATCCCACATAATTCATTGTTCCACAAGAAATCATCTAAAATATTATTTTAGTCAAAATATGGATAATTTTTAACATCATCAAGATCATATGACCTCTAAAAACCATATGATTCTATGAAACAAACCTCGTAAATGAAATAATTTGATTCAGTTAAATTTATTTTAATACATAGAGAAAAAATATATAACTAATGATAAATATAGCCTAAAAATAAATGTTGAGGAAACCATAGAACTAAAATTCTCTATATATGCCAATAAAATACTATAGATCACATTAGAAAAATAAATCAAATCTAATAGATAAATAATCCAAAATAAGTAGGTGTCATTTGGGGAAATGGTAAATCTTACACAACATCCTTACACTACTACCACTACAATAGAAATGGAAAATGATCAATCAAAAAAAGCATCTGTTGAACCAAGTTTTTGTTGTGTACTATTTTTTTCAATGTGTTTCAATATTTTGTAGAATAATTGGAATGAATAATTAGAGTGCTTTGAAGTATTTCTAATTTCCCAAGCATGTCGAGGAATTTTACGAGATTTCAATTAAATAATAATGATTTATATAGTTATAAATTATATTATATAATTCAATCTTGGATTTATATGATTCTTCAATAAGTTATTCTTATAGGATAACTCATATATGAAAAAGAAATATTTCATGGGGATTTTGTTTTTTAAGTGTTCCATCCACGTGAATATCTATGTTCATATGACAAATATACATGGATAAATTTGGAGTTAATTGTGATGATTGGTGATCTAATTTTTAAGGACCAAAAACATGTAATAATTATTCTTGTATATTTTTCATTATTTTTCATCAATTATGAATCCATACAAGAAGTATCCATATGAAAATTATTACACTATTTTATGAGAATCACTTGGTTGAAGTTTGAACAAGTGAGAAAAGGTTAATTAAAATTGTGGATCCATCCATGTGAAAGAATATATAAGTTAATGTAAGATTAAAAATATTAATTAGATAAAGTAATACTTATATTGATAATTTGAGGAGAAAGTTATAGAAACTCTATGTGAAGTTATGGGAGTTATTTTAAAAAAACTAGCACGCCAATGGAGATTGATCAACATAAAAAAATAATCTAACTCTACCCAAGCTGTCTTGGCCTATAATAATTGATTTATTAATTACTACACATATGCATTCATGAGAAATTTTATGGATAGAAGGGGTTCAATAAATAGTTCTTGGAGTAGAAGTAGTGGTCTAGAATGGAGAGGCGTAACATGTGATCCCAGTTTGTGAGGTGTGAAAGGAATCTTGGGGTAGACCTGATTACCTGTATTCAGAAAGGTGTACTGGTTCTAATTATTATTAAGAAGTTGTTAGCTATAGAATTATTCTATGTGATATAGATATAACAGGGGTATTATTGCTAAATTAAAAAATTGATGTATATAAGTAGGTCCATTCTATCATTATGATTAACACCATCTAATAATATTGTGGTATTTTCGTCTTCCACGTGACAATGACCAACTATTAAAATAGCATTGAGTTATTATTTACCATAAATATTGGTCTTAATCAACCCCAAGGTACTTACTTGACATGAATTTGTAAAATCGTGAGTTCAAATCTTGATCGACCATAAGAAGAATTGAAAATTGATTGTGTGTGAAAGATACCTTTTCGGGGAAATCTTTTAAGAGTTAGTAAGTGGTTCTTCCATGAGTGTAAGGATCATCTACATGATGATAAAAGATATTCCATGAAGTATAGATTTTTCTTCTATGATATGAGATCCACATGGATATTCAATGACTATTGAGTTACTCTTCCTTTGAAAACAAATGGAAGCATGAATCGTCCATGGGCATGTTTCCAGGTGAACTCAAAGTTGTGGTTTTCTCCAATGAAAAAGATTTGATTTGTAAACTTTTTTTTATCAAAATGGTACAAACCTGAAGCTTCAAATTTCTTTCATATAAACAAAATGATAAAAAATAGACATGAATCGCAATGAAATTATGAAAATAGTTCAGTGATCATGTTTGTTGTCTTACACTTGAAGAGCAAGAAAATATCATTGGAAAAAGAGTAAATCATGAATAAATGTGGAATGCTTGATTTAGAAATATAACAAGAAGTACCATGAATGAAATATTCATGATTTTTGGTAATGTGTGAGATGATAAATAAAAAATAATGATAATGAATTTCAGGGAGAAAACAATAGAATCCAAAATAAAAGTTTCATTAATGAGATATTTTGTTAGTGTTAAGATTAAGGTATGTTTCAGAAACATGCATACAATATGTGGTGCATACGATATGAATACATCCATAAATGATTAAATATATAACATTTATTGATTTATTATAGAGGCATGAGAGATCATTATTTATAAGTTTTATTCACACATCCAGGAACTCATGCATTTGGATGATTCATGCATGAGGTTACTAACAACACAGGTGAAGAAATTTTTTTGAGACTTGTGGGGTTTTACCAAGCAGTATCATACCTATTTTTTAAGACATAATGATGTCTATTGAAGGTTAATAAAAAATAATGGCCACATTAGTTTAAATAATGGAATGGGCTAAATTCTATATTCCTGAAATAATTTTACAAGATATTCCATGAGTTTTAATAATTGATGAGATATAATGAATAACTTATCAAAGTAGAAAGAGATAAGATTCCATGGGTCACTAAATGGGTCTATACACAAGGACTGATTAAAAGAAATTAATTAAAAAGATTTCTATTTTTATAAGATTGAAATAATATAATATATAATCCAATAATTATTGAATTGTTTTTCATGATATCTTAAATTAGATAATATCTCACATGATATGCCATGCATGATACATTCATAAACTTGAGTAGTATTGCATTTTTTACACTGCATTATAAAATGAGATGATTTGAATAAGTTATATGTATTTTTAAAAAATAAATTAGATGAGTTTTTTATAAAATTCAATTGTCATAAGAAATTAAATGTAGATATTTTAGGATCATTTGTAGTGAATAACTATTGTGATATAAATGAGAATTGAAGACTTAGTCTGGATGATTGTTGAGGAAAATTTAATGGTGGATCATCATTATATTTAATTGATATATTAAGCATGAGTAGATTATAAATGAATACTAATTTAGTGTAATGATTTATGGGAATTAAAATATTTAAAATTAAATTCACATATAGTGAATATAAATATTAGGTTGGTAATGAAAATTGTATTGTTTAAAATTAAAAAATATGTCACATGATATGGCATGCATGATACATTCATAAACACGAGGAGTAACACATTTTTTAAACTATATTATAAAGTGAGAATATTTGAATGAGTTATATGTATTTTTAACAAATAAATGAGTTGATTTTTTTATAATATTAAATTATCATAAGAAATAAAATACATATATTTTAGGATCATTTATACTAAATAACTATAGTGATATAAATGAGAATTGAAGACTTAGGTTGGATGAGTATTGAGGAAAATGTAATGTGGGATCATCAGTATATTTAATTGATATATTATTCCTAAGTAAATTGTAAATTAATACTACTTTAGTGTATATATTTATGGTAATTCAAATATTGATAATTATATTCACATAAAATGAATATAAATATAAGAATGATAATGAAAATTGTAATGTTCAACACTGTTGTTATAGAAAGAGAAATTCACGCACCACAAAATATATCAGCTAATGTATCTATTACAAAAATTACTATATCAATGAGTGAGAAAGTGAAGAACTAGTGTTTTAAATAAAATATACATTCCATTCATTAAATAACAAGAGAGTAAATAAGATAAAACAGAAGAATATTGGGAGTGGTATACTATACTTTATCTACCACATGCCAAATATTTTGAGTATCTATCCTAAACCAAACACATATTTTATAGAATAATGTAGTACATCAATGTATCCTATATTATTATTATATGATGAGGAGTAAGATTAAATCATTGAGTCAAAAGAAGACTAACACTTTTTTTTCTTACCATACTTCCTAATGATAATGTCAAATAATGAAATTTTTTATAAATAAAGAATTTTGGTCGGTGTAATAAATTGTATATTTGGTTATAGTAAAAGTATTTCAAGTTTATACTCATATTCATACATTTCTTGAGGACAAGAACATTTTTTGATGTGTGTAGGAAAAAACACCATGCATTGAATACATAGTCATCCATAGAGAGGAAAACATCATCAATAAATCCTTATATTCCCTCATGTTTCTTTCCTATTTTATAAATCAACCAAATGTAATCTAAATAAAATGAAATAGAAATCCAATTACTAAAGTGATGGGTAAAAATGTAATAAAATTAAAATATTGTTTAGTTCACATCAAATATTGATTCATCTCCGGTCTCATTGTGGTCACACAATGAGGTGTTAATTTGAAAATTCCTTGGAATTCTCTACTATGTAACCATTGATAAAATGTATTCTATGACAATGAATATCACGAAGAAGTGAGAGTAAAAAATTTAACAAAGGTATCAACAATGAAAAAAGAAACCCCAATATTTGAAGTTAATTAAAATGGAATTAATTAAGATACATACATTTATTAGTCTCTTCTTGATGATTATGAAAACATATCCCTCTTTTGAAAATATGGTATCAACAATTCTTCCTCATACATTAAATTGTGATATCAAATCCATGATTGGAAGACTAATATCTGGTGGTTTAGTGTACTACCAAAGAAGTGGAAAATAGCATAGTATCATATATACAAGTATAAAAAATTCAAAAATATATATATTGTTAAAATTATCCTATAGAAGAAACATGAATCAGTGGTGAGGGTCACAATTCTAAGGACTCGCAATGTGAATCAATCGATGTTATAAAAGATATCATATATAACATCCCCATGTAAATTATTTCATATATTTTAAAAAATTATATAATTATTTAATATGAGATTACTCACTATAAAAATTTGAATGAATTTATATAAAATTATTTTAAGGAAGAAGTATAAATAAGTGTAATTCTCTCTATACAGTTCGGAATAAAAATTTTAACCAAGATAGAGATTGAGGAAAGATTATCAACATTTAAATATGAGGGCCTCCATATAATAAAATAAAATGATAAATCAAATAAAATCCTTCAGAAGAAGTATCAGGATGTAAAATAAGTAACTTTTATAAGATATGCTCAACAATGTATTAAAGAGCAGGATTATCTAATAAAATAAAATTTATAATGAATTAAGATCAAATTGAAAAGATGATAAATTTGAGTGCAAACAAATTAAAATAAGTGTAGAATGTGAAAATAATCCTTAATATTAAATTATTAGAGAATTTATGAAAACAAAAAAAATCTAGAAATAACACATGATATATCTTCATAACAAATTAAAAAAAATTTACTACCAAGAAAACTATATGGGAGGAATTTTGGTGGAACTTTTTTGAAAAAAATCATCTAATAATCCAATTGCATTATCAAATGGAAAGATATCATTCAATTCTATAAATTTTGTTAATGTTGAGTCTTTTTCATGTGTAGTGAGAGTCAAAATCAACACTCTGTAAAATTAAGTATGAATAAAGTTAATGAGAAGCCTACATTAATAAAAAATTTAGGTATAAGAGGTTATATAAGATCAATTTCCCTAAATGAATCCTAACTAGTTGATGAAAAGGGTAAAAATAGAAAGCTAAAAGTTCAAAAAAAATTGAAGTACCAAGTTAGAAAAAACACAATTCTGTTTGTTATTGTTTTTTCTATAGTATATATTTTTTTAGGGTGTTAGATTTTTTATGCAATCCATCAATTACAAAGGAATTAATGAATCCCATTTTGAGGTAGAGAAGGGCTCAAATGAAACAACATATATTAACCATGCTGAAAAATCTATCAAACTAATATTAAATTTAAATACTTGGAAATATATGTGGGGTTTTTATTGTAAGTTTTCATAGATAAGACTCCATAGAGTACAAATCAATCTAGTATGAAACAATAAAAAATATGGGGAAAACACCGAAATATATGAATAACAGAGACAAGCCTAACATGTAAAATAATTATAAAAAACATGTTAAAAAATTTCTCATAAAGTATTTATAGATTCCATTTGAGTTATCATAGGGTAAAAAGTAGAAGGAAAATAGTAATGTTCACAAAAATCCCAGGAAGTCAAAGATTTAAGTTGCACCAAAATAGAAGAAATTTGTTTCTTTTTGGGAGAAATGTGGAACATAAAGAACACTTTTTTATAGATGAATAGTTTTTGGGTTTAATATAAAATTCCTAATCTAAATGAATGAATAGTACAAGGGATAAATGAAATGATTAAGTTGGAGAAGACAACATCTTAAAAAGACAACTCAAAAATCTATAAAAATGTCAACCCCTGTAACTAGGAGCCAATGAATTTATTACATTTTCATAGATACAATGGGTTGAATCCCGAAGGTCATGTCATTTTAGTATATTTTGATAACTAGATACCCACATGATTGCCATTTTACATTGGAAAATAAAATAAAACATAATACAAAATAATATAAAATAAATTGTGTCCTTGGAAACTCATTCAAAGAACTATTATTCATATCCTTTGGAAAGGAAAGAAAATAAGGGTGATCTAAAATGGTTAGTATGGGTTATTTACATTGAAGGATTTTATAAATCATTAAAGAACAATCAACAATTAAAGGTAAATAAATTAACATATGTTCCATTTCAATAACATGACTACCTGAATAGATAAGGCATAGTCAATATAGAAAGCTATATAACTAGAAACACATGTCATTTAATCAGTAAATTGAGAATGAAATGAATTAAAATGTAATATGATTATGAAAATATCATGGATAATAATGAATATATTCTTAATCAAGGTAATGCTTAATAATTGGACTCCATGATCTCGGGCATCATGATAGCTCTACTATCAAGACTTTTCACAACATATTTTAAATACTATAGGAAGAAAACCATTTAATTTGGACAACATATTTTGTCTCATGGGACCTAATGACTCATTAAGGGGATATATTATAAAATGACTCACCCTATACTTCATGTCCTAATAATTTCATTAATATTCAATAATTTCTGTAATTCAGGAAGCAATATGACTTATTACAAAATATTTGTATTGAGTAAAGGCTAGGGATTTTTCAATATTTCTCTACTTAATCAAATAAATTTCTAAGTAAACACCATATGTAAAAATGGTAAACAATTTGATAAATAACCATATCTATCATTCAATAATATTTATATTTAAAGAAAATAAATTTTTAATGAAAAATAATGACAAAAATGTTATTATGTCAAGAGAAAGTTAATAATCACAAAAGAATGTTGGATTTTACAATAAACTTTACCATTAGGTTATTTTCAAGTCAAATCCACTTAGATGAAATAATTATAATTAAAACTTAAAGTACCATGAATTATTATGTATTAATTCTATTACATGTGAAATGGGGAGTGTATTCACCATATAAAAGAAATTAGTTCATAACATACAATTATGCCACAATAAGTGGAACTTGAGAAAAAATCACTAAACTCTTACTTCCTTCTGAATGAACATTATTTTACAACCTATGAAGTGGTTTTTAAGAATTCATTTAGTTACAAAAAACCATATTAAAAATTATAATATCATACATGATCCTTTAATAACAGCATATCACCTTTTCATTAATAATTTTTCATTAATTCATTGTTTTGGGTTTTTTAGGACATAATAGGAAAATATTTTGTATTTTTATTAAAAATAGAAGAGATGAGATGTACATAATGGGGGCCTATAAAATTGTAGTCTGAGATAATCCCTAGTAACAATACCCACACCTCCGTAGTGAAGGGATACTTAGTTGGAAAAGTCTATAAGGGGTAATTCATGTGTAGCTATAGAGGCCAAGAAGCCTTACACATAGTTCCCCTCATGCTAAATATATAGAGGATCAATGTCATCCGATTAGAGTCCCTTTCACTTCAAAATATAGTATATAATTGGTTTGGGAGTTGATGAGGATCCATTGAGATAACTCCAGACATTTTTTGAGTTTGTCTCCACTATAGAAAACTTTATTTTCTGAGTTTGGAAAGTCTCAAGGTAGTTAAGGAATTCCATAGCCACTACCCTTAAGAAATCATTGGTCCCATAGTATCATATGAAGGCATACAACACTGATCTAGTATTACAAAGAATCACTCCTCCCACCCACATTCCCACTGTTTTTATGATCCAGCTATGTCAAGTTTGAGGTCATGGGGGGAGGGATCCAATGCACCTAGTGACCCAACTATGGGAGGCTAGGTAAGATAGATAAACTCCTCCTTGCAATGTACCACCTAAGAAAGGGAGAATCCTCTTGTAGCTTCATAATACCATTGATATTTGAAAGGATACACTTTTCCCTTTCCACTAATGTCATGCCCGATGGGGGATATTCAGTGTGTCATTCCTAATTGTGTCCCACCCTAAAAACCATCATCTAACTACAATAAGGACCATATAGGTAGCCTCCTCTTTCTTATTCTTACTATTACCGATATACCACTATTGAGAAAAATCCATAATGGCTCCTACCATCCCTATTCAACCTGTGAATTCACCCAACTCCTTCAATAATATACCCACACACTAACATTTTATAAATACAGTCAACATGGTATCTACATTATAATATAGTCAACAAGTACATTTCAAATAATTTTGTACTCCCTTACCCTTCATCGCCTCATTCATTGGAACCACCTGCTGTCAAATACTCTAGATCAGGAAGTTATATTTATATGGGATGACTCTGCACCAAAGAAGGAATCCCCATGTATATTATTAGGATTCATGAAGATCAATTTATTATAGGCCATGGAAGGGAACTTACTAGTTTAATAGCCTATGAAAATGCAATGTTTTGTGGATTCTTCAAGCTGGATACTTACAAAAAGCCCTTACTGGGAGGTGTTGAGAATCACCTATGTAAATGGGGGGGAAAGATAGGGTTTTTTAAAGTTAGTTTGAGTAATAGGGCGCCATGGATACCCTAATATCCAACCTCCCTAGTTACACTACCCAAAATTGATGTCACTATGACCTATAATCCACCATGTGTGTTCTTAAATCACTCAAATGTGACCCCGTAGTGAAGTATAGATGGTTGAATAACTAATTTTTTTTCCCTTGGACAGTAACCATACTCACATTTGATTAACCTACTCCATTGAGATCATCCCTCTATAACCTCCCATGAATTTTACTCTAAAGACAATACATATCCTCCCCCATGTTCCTTGTGTTGATGCCTCCTTGCTCCACTGGTTTGTTCAGTTTACTCCAAGAAGCCCAATGGAATCTTCCCTCTACTTGGGAATCCTTATTTTTGAATTAACATGTTAACCATTAGAACTAACAGTGTTTCCATATGAACTTATGATAACACATAGTGAAAAAGGGCGATCCTCTCTCTAAACGAAAGTAAACAGTTCATTGATTTGCATATTCAATTAATAATTTTAGTTACTATAACTTCAAATTACTTAATGCATACCTTTCTAAGGAAATGAGTGTTCTTATATAATTTTTGTAAAGCTCTTATAGTGAATACCTTTTCTGGATTTAATGGTGTTTTTGTACCAATCGAGGAAAGATAGTGGGATGAAGAACCAACTCATTTCATGATTAATGGATTACAAACTCCATTTTGTGTACTCCCTCATTATATTCCTAATGTTACTGACTAATGTGATTCATCCATTGATAAATAATACTAATTAATATGCAAAGAGGATATTAGACACCAGGGAGAAGTGATCCTCATAATAATAATATATAGGAAGACCGTTCTGTATTTGGAGGAAACATATCTATTGAGGGAATATTGATCCATAATGAAGATGTATAGTGATAGAGGATCACCTTGTCTAAGTCCCATCACCAATTTTAAGAAGCCACAATACCTTCCCATGAACACAATAATGATCAAGGGATAACTATAGTACTGAAATATAAAGTCAATGACCTATTCCATGAATCTCACGTCTCTCATAACCTAGATGATAAAGCTCTATTCTATAGATTTATATGCTTTATCCACATCCAACTTCATGATTTTGTAAGATCCCACCACCTTTATTTGGATTTTTCCAACCATATCTTGGGAAATCCCCAATGAACCATGGATGGTCATGCCTTAAATAAAAACATGCTCCTCATATGATATTCTATTGTGAATAAACTGATAAAGACATCTATTGATAATGGAGGGCATCACATTATATGAATATTTGTATATACTGATGGGTTGAGAGTGGTTTGTGGATGATGGGTCTTTCAGCTTGGTAATGAGGATCATAGTAGTGGGGAAATTGACATGAGTACGTGCCCCTCCATGAAAAATTTCCTATATATCAGTATAGATATCAATCTTGATAATATCCCAAAACAAACATTGAAATCCCCTAACAACCCATAGGGGATAGATTCACTCTCCCATTTGCAAGAAGTGACGGATTCCCACACCTCTTTCTCCTCTAGAACCATTTTAAAAATGTTATACTGATGACCAGAGATCATTTTCGGGATAGATTCAAAAATAACATCTTGGCAGCCTAGAGATACATTCTGCATACATGGGTTATGCTTTCACAAAATGGTGTTAAAGGGGGAATTCACCTAACTATTGATCACCTCTACGTCGCTAATATATGAACCATATTCAAGACTTATATTCTGGGCTTGCGCATGAAATTTTTTATTTCAAATAGTCACGGAATAAAATAGTGTTCCATTCACCTTCTTTGATCCAGGAAATCCAAGATCTCTCTCTAAGGCACCTCTCTTTTTCCAGTTTCAATTTGTTATGTTGTTTCTTCTTATTCCCCTATGATACTAGAAGCTCGTCAACCCATGACTCCTCCGACCTTACTTCACCATTTTTATGTTCCTCATGATATCATCCAAGATCAAATGAAAAAAGGGGTTAGATTTCATCCAATCCATGGGGGGTTATTTCGGTCGATATATCATATTATGATTAAAAATCCATCTGCCCCCTAACAAGGGGACTCCAAAAATTTTGGTGTTAAATTTCTTATTTTCTCATGAATGTTTCATCATTAAAGATCTATTCCTTGGTCATATTATATAGATATATCATATCTATATTAATATTCATCACATAATTATCATATTTAGACATAAATTATACTTCCAAAACAAATCATGAAATATTGTTGTGAAAAAATGAGGTGTGTTATGATCATGAAACAGTAGGTCATACGTACACTTTAGTAGCCCATCCGTGTTTCAATTATCATTATGGAAAGAAATTAAGTAATATAATATCATTATATCATAATACTAATATAATATATACAATATTATAGAATTATTTATATCATCCATTTAGTGTGCTGATGAAAAGAGAGTCACAACATTTCGTGAAGGTGGCAGTCCACACATACATGATCTATGTTATCATCATTTTGTGAGTGAAATGGAAAAAAAAGAAAATGATATATATTATATTTTTATAATGATTATTATATAATTAATATAATAATGATTTCATTTATATAACATATAATCATTAACATTAATCATATGACATTACATTTTAAGCGTTACTGAAAGAAGAATCACACCACTTCATGAGGCTGTAGATTGCCGTACACATGAGCGATGTTATCGTACACCCTAAGGAATTTAAATTAGAAAAAAGATATATATATATATATATATATATATTATAACTACTATATATCAATAATTATGTTAAAAATAGTATACATATACTTTATATCCATCAACATACCCAACTGAGAAAGATTTTAATATTTAAAAAATGACATCAGTTTGCGAGGAAGTAGTCCATCAAACACATGAAAAATGATTTCTTAACCCATTTGATGTAGGTGAAGATAGTTTTATTCCCTGAACTTTTTATAAAAACATCTCATTATATGTATGATACTGAGGTTATTATATTATCATTGTAAAATAATAATTGAATTATTTGAAGAACGAAGTAAAATAAATACTCGTGTTGAAGAACATCACCTCTTCTTCAAGTATCCTCCTTATATGTTTGATAAATCCATAATATTCTGTATTTACATCCAAAATAAGTATTTTATGAATATGGTATGAAAAATGGAATTTATTTGTGTAGGTCTTTGTTGATCAAAAGGGATTTAGAGGTGCGAGTTACAAAAATGATTCATGCATGAGTATGTTACCCAACACATACCCAAAATATTTTATGAAATAAAACTGAAACCTCAAATTGATTACATAATGTGTAATTTATTTGAAGCAAATAGAAATCAGTATATTAAAAACTGTGTGTTAGAAAATAAAGCTCATCTATTTCTGTATGCAAGGTAGTGATAATACAATATATTTTAACCTCCTATCCAATTTGGTTGCATTCAGCATCTGCCAACATTATTTCCAATGAAACCCATTAAATAAATTTTTATTTATATATCTAGTGATGAAATACCTTATTCAAGGTCTTAAAAATAGATTCATGCCTTATATATTATAGAGTCAGCAACTGGTTGATAATACATTGTTGGAGATCCACTATTTATCCATCTTAATTGTATATGAATGAAATCATGTTTTTATCCATAATTTGTTGGAAATTTATGTCTCACTCTTCAATAATGACCCATAATTCATGAATTTAATAAAAAAAATTGCCCTGTAAGAACCAAAAAAATGGGTAATGCATAAGTACTAGTAGAGTGCGATATGTGACATAATTGTTTGACCAAAACATTCATCACCTACCTCAATAACATGGCCTCTTCCATGTAATATAGAACTCAAAAAACTCAATATCATCCAAAAAATCCATCAATATAGTCAATAAGAAACTATACACTATTTTATAATTTTGCATCACCAATTGTAGGTCAAACACATTCATCAATAGAAATTATAATCTCCCAAAATGTTAGTAAAAAAATCTCTCAGCATGCAAATGAGAGCTGGTAATAGCATAATAGCTGCATATCAAGAAATAAATTCAGAACCACATCCAAGGATCCACTCCCCTTTAAAGATCTATGATGGGAGATAAGGACTAGGGACCATCATGAAAGTAAAAAATTCATTCTATCCAAGTACAACTATTCTCAAGGATGTTGTGAAAAATCAGAATATGGATTTATATCAAGTTAGAATATCACTATATCAAACATCCACTCTCTGATACATAGAAACTCATCTATAGTTATCTATTTGGAAATATATCTTCAAAAGGACAACCTCTCCTTTTCCTTAATATAGTGTTATAATTCCACTTTATAGCCCTCCTTAATAACCGGGATGCAATTCATAATCTTAATGTTATCCTCTGACTCATCTTCATCCAATGAAGAAGAGGAATCCAAATAATCTTACGAGGAGGAGGGAAACATGAAAACTTATGGCTTAGGAGAGATCACATATATTTCAATTTTATTCCCTATGGATCAAGTGATAATAGTTCTGTCCAACTTTGAGTGATGTATACATTTTCTGGTCTTTTGGCGTGGAGAAATAATTCTAACTTTTTCAACAATTGGATTATTACATTTTTTGGCACTATAGTGTATGTATTCATCCTCAATTTTTCATAATTTATTAATGCATCATGGTTAGATTCACTATAGTAATATTGAGTTTCATGTTTTTTCTTCTAAGTAGAAGGTGAAGATTATAAGGAAACAGAAATGGGTCGAGCATTATTAACAGCATCCATAAATCTTGAGAAGCAATAGAAAATATGATTCAAAGGTCAAAAATATTTATAAGGAATATCCACATCCCTATTGGGTGCGAGCCCCATTGGAGTCCCTTTAGTTATCACCTCAATGCCTAATTGCGAATTATCCATCAACACAATATCCTGAGGGGGGTTGGGTATCAATAGGTCCATCACATGTCATAGGTTTCCCTGAGTTCCTATCATCATGGTCCTTAAATTCATTGGTAATTAATTTTTACTTACCGTTTTACACCCATTATAACTTATTACGGGTAAAACGGTATATAATAGTTTCTTCGTGGCATAAATATTTTGAGGAATTCCCATTTTGTGATATTTTTCACAATTGGTTGGTAGATATTCATTAGTTACCACTGTATAAATTAAACAATATCCTTTTTATTCGAAACCTAGAATGAAATATGTGGAGAGTTGTCAATTTCGGTGAAACACCTTGCAACTGAGGGTCTAGAAAGATTTTTGGTAGCATAGTGCATTTTTAGTGGTTGGGCAATTTAGTTGGAAATTAGAAATAGGGTAGGTCATTTGAATAGATGAAGTGAAAGTCTAGTGAATCCCAATTTGATTGGAGTAATGGGAGGTTAAAACTTAGGGTTGATATATGAAGTTTGTTTAATGGATTTAATGGATAATCTCCCAAACACCCATGATCTCCCCACATAGAAATCAATATAATTGTTATCAGATGAAAAATGAAAGACATAACTCGAGGAGTTCATCAATCCAATGTGAAAACTAATGAACCCAATGGCCTCAAGAATCTTTATTACGTAGTTAAAAGATAGAATACACTTGAAAAAATTCCCAATAGGAAAGAATCATATATTATAGGAGAGGATGTGCACCTCATTCTTAGAAAATGGTATTTTTTAGTATCTTCGATGTCGAAATGTTTTTGGTTCAGTGCAATGATCAACATTTGGGTCATCGTGTGGCTTCTTCAACTCAACTACTAATCCAACAATAAAAATATCTACACAGTTTCTAACTTCAGGGAAAATGTTTCTTGAATTATCACTCGATTTTCCCTCTCCAGATCCATCTAAATATGTTTCCATGAGGTTTGAGTAAGGTAGAGGAGTAAGTTCCCTTTTATAGTCAAGGGGTGATGGAGTTTTTGTAAATACTAAAAATTATTCACCATTTAGAGTCCACTCTAACAACATTTCCCTCCAAAATAATTTAATAATGGAGTAGAGGGATTATTTGGTTGATGAAAACCACCACCACAAGAGAAAAACAAATTTTTTATCATGTTATTCCTTATCCTTTATGTTTACTCCATTAAACCCTTTTAGTTTTTTTACCATTGTATATAAGATTTTAAACATAGTTAATTCATACATTAAGAATTAAATAAAATGATCCTTATCAGATAATTTGGACCCACTAATTATAAATATGAAATAAAACTTATCAAATTAAAATTCTATGTGAGTTCAAAATTATTTCTAACAAAAGCGCATGTAACGTGCAAAAAATATCATTTTAACCTTAACCATGTAAATGGAGTTTTTACTATTTTGTGGTCAATTTAGTAATTAGAAAAGAAAAATTTGTCCAAAAAAATAAACTATTGGATATTTATTAAAATTTAAAAATAACTTGGAAGAAAATAGAATTTTTATAAATTTTAAATCATTTTAAAAAATAAAATTTATTATAAAATAACATTAATGTCACTTCTGTCATTAATAATTTAATTGAATTTAAAAATATAAAGAACATAATATTAAAAAAATATATCTCTTTAACACCAATGTAACATGATTTAATCATCTAAAAAATTAACTTAAAAAATAATTCATTCAAATTACATCACTTTAAATAATTTTACTGACATTTATTTAATTTAATTGTTAACTTAATTATTCATCTATTAGTGTTTATTAATAATTTAATTTAATTATTTCACCTCTAAAAATTTAAAATAAATTATCATGATAAAAAGTCAATTATATATTCATATAATTTTTATAACCGATCACATAATTTTTTTCCTATCTCATATCTATATATATATTAGAGGCAACGTTCCTTTTTGTCTTTTCATTACCTAATTTATTATATATTCCACATTCAACGAAAAGTGTCTCAAAAAATCATAAAAATATAAAATAATATGATAAGGGTCATTATATTTATATAAAACATTTTTTACATGTTTATAGGTAATTTTTCACCTTATCTATTAATTTTAAACCCAAGGTAAACTTGTTTTTACCTTAATTGTGTTAATTAATATTAACACTTTTCACTAATCATTATGTTAAAAAAAATTAGTTAAAATTTTTTCATAGTAAATATTATTATTATTAAAAATGTGGAATCTATTTTTTCAAATTAAATTCAAATCTGTGGCTAAATTTAATTTAAAACTAATCCTACATACCTTATGAGAATGTTGTTTTTTACATAAAAAATGTTTAGCAGTTTTAAACAAATTATATAAAAATACAATATTAAAATTAATCAAATGACATAAATTAGATTAATTTTTAATTGATCTAATATTACCTTAAAAACTAATTAAAATATTTTTCATCTTTATAAATTAGTTAAGTGAAAAGGATGTTTTAAATTAAAATTCAGTGTTTTCTACAATAATCCAAAAATGATACTTTTCAAAAAATCCAAAAAAATCACACTAATATAATGTTGATATAATAGTATAAAAAATTAAGTATATGTTATCAAATATATTTTTTAATAGTTTTATAATTAATTTTATATTATATGTGTGAAGCGTGACTAAATAATCTTGTAGAAAAAAATGCATTTTTTAAAACATTTCTCTTTTTTACAAACGAATGTTACTTAATTTATAATAAATAGAATAAAATAATTTTAATAATTTATTTAGAACTATGAATAACTTCCAATTTAATTGATTTTCTATAATATTATACTCTGTTGTAGTTTATTTAGGCTTCTGGTTGTGTGTTCCTCAAGCATAAAATATATTAAATTTATATCAAAATAAATATATCATAAACTCATAGGATGTTGTATACCTTTCTACACCTGGTGTTATATGACATAAATTATATCTAAAACAATTTTTTTAGAATCATGGGTTTTTACATTCTACCCACTTTAAATAAATTGTATCCTCACAATTTAAACTTGATCTCGGTTATCAAGGGTTTGATATTTGAAAATACCATTGTTGAAAGACCCACATCCTAATATGTAAAATAAAAAAAATCCACTTATGAAAATATAATGGGGAGTTTTAAGGTCATATATAGTAACACATAACCGGGTTTAAAATTATAATAACATAGGTGAGAAAAGAAAACATGGACATAGAAAAGAACAATATCACTCAAATACTGATAGAGTGAATGAGAACCTTGATCCAAAGAAATTGGGAGATCTCGAGAAGGGTAATGACCATAATTCTGCAAACTAAAGAGGAGTGAAAATGTCATTGATTTCATAAAAATTATTATTATAGGATAACATATTATATCAGTTTACTCTTCCAAAATTTGTGGAATTATTTTTTTGTCCCGACTGAGTACATTTAAAAAAGTACATACTTGATATATCTCTATATCATAGGCAAGTTTTCATATTTTGGTTTTTCTTACAGAATTTTTCACTTTATTTATTATAATAATATATAAATTTCCAAGAATGAATTATTTATTCATGATGTAGTAAATTTTACTTCTAATAGATCATAATATACACAATATAATGGTAAGTCATTCCATTGATATCTAGTTACTATTATAACAAAATTCTTAGTATAGGTCATCGAATATGAATAAATCATCCTTTAAGGATGTAATGAATTAACCCTTAAAACATCATGCAAAGGTCAAATTTAACAATCTCATAAATGGTTAAAAATTTTGACACATGAAACTGATTCACATCCAAATAATTAGAAATAAGGTTACTAAATTTCCAAAATAAAATTATCATTAATATCTCATGATGTTACAATTAATCTTCACATACTAATCATGTTACTTACTTCATCATATATTTTCTATAAATAGTTTAATAACCTAAATTACAATAAACCCTGACTGAAAAAATTCATGCTTTCTTAGTTCTTAATTAACATAATTATTATAGGTTATATTGCATAAATTTAATAAATTTTTAAACTCCGTTAATGATATCTTAAAACAATTTGTCAAAAAATCATTAATCAGTTCCATGTTAGTAAGTGTTATCTAATTTAATTTATCCATATTGATTATCTCATTATCCCAACATCATTATCTCAACATCAGAAACATATTATGGGTCCACAACCATGTGTTTTCTATGAATTTCAACTTTCCAATAAATCATTTTTATTGGTCCTTAGTACAATTGAACACATGATTTAAAATCTTTGACAAAATAATATTATAGTACAATATTTATATATTTCATAATTCATATAACCATGAAATAATATATATAATAAAAAAATGATATAATTATTTTTTCTAAAGAAAAAAAAATTAATCATTCATCTTCATATTTGGTAATAGAATAAGCTTGACCATGATACATTCACTTTTTTAGTTATTTTTCTTATACACTTGGGAAATTGATTTGTGTATTTCCCCTTCACCTTATAGATGAATAATTGTTTATTGAAAGATTTTTCCCTTTAAATCAATATAATGGTTGACTTTCTCTCCACACATTAATAAAACATCAATTCCTTTCAAGAAAGTACCAAGGTGTTTATTTCCAAAATTATCACATGTAGTAAAACCCTTAATTTCATTTTTTCCTTTATACATCCTTTTTTTATGACATAATCTTCTTCTATTTCTTGCTTTAGAATCCATAATACTTATATAACACTTTCTATGAATTTTTATCACAAGATACTTTGTCCTCAAATGATGAGAATTCTTGGTAAATTAGTTCCCTTTGATGGATTGTCTTAGAATCATCAACAAAACTATAATTCTTTTCATTGGATTACAAGAGTAGATGTGGTTCTCATTCCCTCTTCTATGAGTCAATTATTAATAATGGAATAAAAAATATAAGTCAATTTCAATTTTGACTATACATTATAATTCCATAGATTGTGAAATATTAAAAAATTGAAAATTTTATACATAGTTAATCTCATAATCATAAACATGGATTCTTTGGGTATATTTCTATTTCAAATCCTTTATAATGGCTTGTAAATAAAATTTTTAATTATCCTAATCATATCCAGCATGAATTTCAAACTAGATGAATATTAATCCCCATTTTCATCTACCATGTGATGATCGGGTCTTACCGAATGCAACCATTTCAATGTTATTACAACTTGTTACATATATGCCCAAACCACATCCACTTGTAAAGTCTAAAAAGGTATATCTTTCTAGGTAAAACCACATAGTCTATACCTAACAAAAACATTATGGCGTTATTCAATAATTATTCTCAATGTCTATCATTGGGTTATGTTCAATAATTTATGTTATCATAATCCAAGTACCTAAAGTATCTACTAGACATCCTCTCATAAAAACTATAACAACCCTAGCCCCAATAACCTGATGCGAGTTTCTAAAAAAATTACTTTGGCATAGATATAATGGGTTAAATGCAAAATTATTTACCATTTTGATGTTTTAGATAACCAGAAACATAAATTATACCCATTTTACATTGATTAATAAAATAAAACATAATAAATAAAAATATTAAATAAATGGAATCCATGAAAACACATTTAGTGATTACTTAATCATACCCCGGGGAAAGAAAACAAAAAAAGGGTGAGATCGAATTCTCAATAATGTTTATGTACATCGGAATATTTCATGAATCGTTATTCAATAATAAATATATTAAGGTAAATAATTAAACACACATTCCATTTAAATAACATTAATTTTTGAATACATAATACATAATCAATATTTTATGATAAATAAAAGAAAACACATGTAATTTTATCATCAAACTAAGAATAAAATTATTCTAGATATAATATCATTTTGAAAATATCATATAAAATAATAAATAAATTCATAAGGAATGAAATGATTAATAATTAGTCACCATGATCTTAGGACTCATGATATATTTACTTTCATGACTATTCATAAAGCAGTTTAAATACTACAGGTAGAAACTCATTTAATTTGGAAAAATTATTTTATCTCATGATATTTATTGATGCAACGAGAGGAAATATTATACTAGGCCCCACCCATCACTATATGTCCAAGTGATTCCTCTAATATCGAGTAATCTATTTAATTCATGAATCAATATGACTTATAATCAAATATATGTATTGTGTAAATGAACAATATTTATCAATATTTCCCCAATAAATCAAAAACCATTCAGATTACAAACTATATACAAAATATCATAAAATTTAGGAAATAATCATATACATAATTGAGAAATATTTATATTTAAAATAAATGAATTTTAAAATGAAAAATGATACCAATAAGGTGATTTTTTCAAGAGAAAGTTAACAATCACAAAAGTAAGTGAGGATTAGGAAATAACAGTTACAACTTGGTAATTCTTAAGAAAACTCCCCTTATATAAAATAATTCAAATTTAAACTCAAAATACCCAAAATTTTAACATGTTAATGATATTAAATGTGAAATGGTTATTTAATAAACCATATAATATAAATTATTGCATAACATACAAATGTACCTAATTAAAAGGAATTTGAGATAGAATCACTTACCTCATGCTTCCTTCTGATATAATATTATTTTAATTCATGTGTAGTAATTTTAAAAATATTATAAAATTACAATAGAACTATATTAATATTTATAATATCATATATGATCTTTTTATAACATGTTATCATCTGTTCATTAATTATATTTCATTATTTTCAATATGTTGGGAGTTAATTGCCTTGATTTCTCATGCATGTTTCATCATAAAAGATCTTGTTCTTGAAAAATTTTTAATGTTCTATCAACTATATAATAATAATCATGACATAATAATAATATTTATAAATCAATTATACATTTAAAACTATTAATGAAAAGTGGTATGGAAAATGATTTACATTACGATCATGGAGACAGTAGGTCATACGTACGCATGTGTAATGCTTCCATTTTTCAGTGATCATTATAGAAAGAAGGTAAGTAGTATATTATCTTTAAATAATTATCATTATGTAATATAAACCATAATTTATAATTATATATCATCTATGTGTAGTGGTGATAAAAAGAGAGTTGCATCACTTTATGAAGGTGGTAGTCCACACATACATGAACAATGTTATCAAATTAAAGTGAGTGAAAAGGTAAGAAACAAAATAAAATAGATTATATTCCGAAAATGATAAATATTTCATGAATAACATAATTATTTTAGTCATACCACATTAAATAATTAACTTCAACCTTATTACATCCCATGAAAAGTGTTAGTGAAGGATGAATCACATCGCATCACGATGTGGTAATTCGTCGTTCACACGAGCGAAATTATCATGTCCCTTATGGAAAAGAAAGTAATAAATTTATATATTGTATAATAAATATATATGAATGAATATTTTATAAATCTATTGTGTATAATTTATATACATCATCATTTCAACTTTGAAACGTGGTAATGGAGGAACGAATGACATCAGTTCACAGGGCGGTAGTCTGTTGTATGTATGAATAAGGATTTCGTAACCAATTTGATGGATTTCAATATGGTTTTAGTTAATGAAACTATTGTAACAATATCCCATTATATAGAATGTATTTATGTTATTTATCACCATGGTTTAATAATAGTTAAAGGATGTGGAGAAATTTGTAAAATAAAGAAGCTCGTTGAAGAACATTACCTTTTCTTGGGGTATGGTCCTTAGGATTTCACTAAATACCTCACAAGTTCGATATAAACCCAATATAAGGCTTTTAGGTTAAGGGGATAAAATTTGGGAAGTTATTTGGGTATGTTCTGATAAAACCAAATGTCTTGAGATGTTTGATTAAGTGAGAGGAGTTAGTTCCCTTTTATAATTAAGGAGGGGTGGGAATTTTGTAAATACTCAAAAGTGTTCACTATTGGGAGAAAACTCTTACCTAATGTGCCAAAAAAATATTAATAATGTATTATAGGTACTATGTTTCCATAAAACACCACTTACACACAAAATAAGCACATTTTTTATCATGTTATCCCTTAGTCTGTATATTTAATCTGTTTACCCTTTTAATTGGTCTACCACTTTAACCAATCTTCTAAACCTAATTAATTTATCCATTAAGACTAAAATAAAATGACCATTATAAAATAATATAGAACCACTAATTATATTTATGAAAATAAATTTCTGAATTAAAAACATATGTGTGTTGAAAATTAATTTTAAAACAAGCGCATTTAAGGTGCAAAGATATCTTTTTAACCTTAACCATGCTAATATATATTTACTATTTAGTGATTAATATAGTCATTATAAAATAAATATTGGTCCATTTATGGAACATATTCAATATTTTTAAATATTTAATAGTCACTTTTCATAATATAGTAGTTTTATTAATTTTGAATCATTTAATCAAATATCATTTTTTATAGAATAACATTAATGTCAATTTTGACATTATTCATTTAATTTGAATTTAAAATTATCTAGAAAATGATAGAATTAAAATATATTATGTTAAATCCTATTTGACATGATATAATTAACTTAAAAATTAACAAAACATTATAATTAATTCAATTTACTTCACTTTTAATATTTTAACATTCTTTTATTTTTTTTGGAAACTAACTAAATAATTTGTGCATTTCAGTTAATTAAGAATTATGATTATTTATTTCATCTATAAAAATTTAACATAAATGATCATGATACAGAATATTATTTATATTTACAAATAATATTTTTAACATAACATATGTTGCTTTTCCCAATTCCAAAGATTTATTGATATTAAAGGAAATGGAGGTTCTATTTTTTATCTTTTCATTAGTTAACTTATTATATATGACACATTCATGGAAACATGTCCACAAAACTGATAGAAATCGATAAAAACGTGATAAGGTTTAATATATGTCCATAAATTAAGTTTTTTATATATTGGTAGATCATTTTAACCCTTATCTGTAAAGTTTAACCCCTAATAAAGTCGTTTTTCCTTAATCGTGATAATTAATTTTAAGTGTTTTCACTTATCATTATATTCTAAAATTAATTTTACATTATTGTATATAAATAATTATTATGATTCCTAAATATTTAATCCATTTTTCCATGTTTAATTAATATTATTTAAATAATTAAATTTAAAATTAGTCTCATAGACGTGACAAGAAGGTGGATTTTCAATGAAAAAATGTTCAAAGTATTACAATGTTTTTATATAATGATTTAGTATGAAAATGATTTCAATGACTTGAATTAGATTAATGAATATATTTTTTATATATTTTTACTTTAAAACTAATTTATAATATAATATAACTTTTTAAATAATTCAAACAAAAAGATAGTTTTCAATAAAAATTTAATATTTTTTCAGAAGACATCAAAAAGTGAAACTTTCAAGAAAAATCCCCAAAATACACTCTAAGATAAATTTGATATAATTATATAAAAAATTTATTTTTCCAATTAAATTTTCTAAAAGTGTTAAAAATTAATTTTAAATTAATTTCTCAAATGGAGATTATACCGTCTTTTAGAAAGAATATAGTATTTTAGAAAACATTTCTTTTTAATTCAAATGAATCTTAAATTATTTATAATCAATAAATTAAAAAAATCATAATTTATATAGTAGATTTAATACAAAAAAAATTTAAAATCTAGCTTATAGTTTTATACTATTGTACTGTTCATTTAAAATCTAGGTTGTGTGTTCCATAAGCTATCAAAGAGATTAAAATTACTTAAATATAAATATATAATAATGTTTCAGGATATTAAATCCATTTCTAAATGTGGTTTTTAATTCCATTCACACAATTGAAAATAATGATCTTCTACTAAAATCATAGGGGGTTACAAAATCCAATATTTTGAAGCATATTTTTAAAGTATGTATGAAAGTCTAGAGAGCTGATTTTGAAAAACCAAGAAAATTATAATCCAAATAAAATTAGAAATAAAATGGAAAATAAAAGATTGTGAATGAAAAAAAATTGAATTTCTTGAGAGGTTGTCAAAATGGGATAATATAAGTTCTCATGAGTAGTTGTGTAGACTGTGCAAGTTGGTTAGACACAATTGTAACAATTGTGTAAAATTTATGACATACCAAAAGGAATCCTTGAATAACATGAAATGTTATCCAAGAGATGCATGTTCTATAATTTATTATACTAAAAGTAAATTCCCCCAATATGACTAAAATAAATTTACCTTGTTTTCTAATGAAAAACACAATCTTAAATATGATTATCCAAGCATGAATATTTTATAAGTACATGAGGATAATTTTAAAAGGAAAAAATCGTTTAGAAGAAATTCTCAATCCAACTACTCCTACTGATGAAAAATAAAGTTCCTCCATATTCCCTATTTTTAGTATTATATTTTTTTCTAAACAAAAGGGGAATTGATTATGGGGGTGGGTCTCACAATGGGAACTAAAGAAGAAAATTAAGATGGAATAATTATTCCATATCCAAATATGTTTCATATAGACATGATTTATTACAAGCCCTGACCCTAACCGAAGCTAAAGATTCTACAACCCCAATCCCACCACAAAAGGCTAAGGGATAGCGGCTAGCGTATAAGGCTTAACTAATATGGGGAGGTATTTCCTTAAGTACATATACATCCACACATACCCTTTTCAATTTAGAATTGTAGAAAAATAATAATTAGAAGATGAAACATCTAGAATGTAATCCAAGCCTGAAAAACTGCTAAGGTATACAAGAGTACGATACTGAAAAGATAAAATTAAAGGGGAAAAAACAATCACACCAAGAAAATTTCCCAACAAGAAAAACCAGAAAAGTAAACTGTAGAGAAGGAGCTCATATCTTGATCTCCAATCTAAGACCACCATACACTATCCAAGTCACTTAGTATACCTAAGATCCTCTAAAGTAAACTATGAATTTTTCTTCCTCGGCATAATACATGACAATTCTAGGAAAATCTCATGTAGGTGTGAGTATATACATACCAAGTAAGATGCTTATAAATATGAAATGGGGATAACTAAGAGACAAAAAATTGAAAAGAAATGTTGTTGATATTAAACATGATATAGCTCGACCCAAAGAAAGATAATTATTGACCTTGTCCAAGACAAAGGTTCTCAACACAGTGTTTATATAGAATACACATTTAGTCTTTTCCACCTATATTTGGAAAGTAACCTCATCCAACCATGAGAATCTAAACATGGAAAGAAAATGGAATACCACATGTGTCTTTTTAGTCCATAGAATGAATGTAACTAAATCCATATTAATTTATATATATATATATGCTCAGAAAATATAATCCCAAATGAGATATTAAGGGGATCTCCATCTCACAAATCTAACAATGAAATGAGTCACCAATATTTCAAGAAGTCCACCAATGATTCCCCACATCTAATGTATCTCCCCAACAGAAAACATTCAATTCAATCTATGACTCATTATTATATCTCCTATTCAATGGGAAACAATATCTAAGTTGATGACCCATACCATCATAAAATTGGAGGGTTCCACTACGTGGATAGATAGAGGACCCACAGCATGCCCAGTATGAGAGTTCCACTCTGATAGGAAATATAGGACCCATGTCCATCCCAGCAAGAGTGTTCCACACTGGTGCTAGAGGACCCATTACATCTTTCCACTGAAGGGTTCCTCGCAAGTAGTCAATAGATAACCCATGAACAACCCAATTAGAGTGTTCCACTCTGGTCCTAGGGGACACATTCTTGGAATCCGTAGGAGGGATCAACTCTACTATGCTAGAGGACCCATGACCTGACTCTACAGGATGGTTCCACTCACTGATTCTGTAGAGTATTCATTCACATCCTGGTTAGAGGGTTCAACTCCATTCATCGAGGACCCATGACCAGACATTCTGGAGGGTTTCACTAGGGATTCCTCTAGTGATCCTACATGAACACTTCCATCATCGGGCTTCGTTTAAATAAGAACCATAAATATAAAATTTTCTATCATATATCAAAAGACACAACGTAGAAAACCATCATGTTCTACCCCAAAAAACACTTTTTATAGGCTACTCACGGACTAAAATCTGAGTTCAAATGATGTAAATATGAGAGATTGAAGTTTAATCAAATGGAACAAACTGGTAAACATTGTGTGAGGTGAACCACATTGCATGTGGTCCCGCTACATCACCTGGCCATGCCCCTGAATTTACATGGATCATTGTCAATGTATTTGTACATAGTGTGTAGGGAGTATATATGGCATGCTCATTCCACTTGGGGTCCCCAACTATGCACTTTGGTTGTGTATCAGTACTCAAGATGTGTATGTTACATTGGTACACAAAATGTCACTTCACATGAGGTGTCACCCATATCTTTATCCATGTATGTGTACTCACCACATGGTATATAACAAGCCATACTCATGCCCATATAATCTAGGAGAACACATCAGGACACCAACACAAGGCCACATAGTTTATGGGACTCCCACATGGTTCTTTATACTTATAAATCCATGAATCCATTAATATAAAAACATAGATTCTACACGCAGTGTGTTCACCGAACTACATTACGTGGAGTGTAGTTTTTCACAAAATATCATATAAAAACACTTCACTCCAAATTTAACTTATTACCTTGGAATCATGCTTCTCCATCACCAAAATTCCATGCATCTAGTCCCAATCCATCATTTATGTCCATTTAGTGGAAAGAAATCTATTTCTTCGACCTATGGGGGCTCACTATATGCATCACACACCTCTGGTTCATTTTCTGTTGAAAATTTGATTTTTTGATCATCACAACGATCACCCACAACATAAAATATAACCAAAAAAATCCTTGGGTTTTCTCTCTAACTCCCACATGTAAATCCTTAATGATTATGGAATTATAGTCATGGTTAATGTCACTCAACAATGTAAAACTGGGACCATGAGGTCCAATCAGTGAAGAATGAGAAAAAATTATGGGATAAAATAACATTCAAAAACATTTTACCAATGATTGGACTATATTACTAGGATAATAAACAAAATTTGGATATTTGGGTTATAATGAAAAAAACCAATTAAAAATTTTAATTCATGTGGGTGTGAAAAGGCCATGATTGCAGTATATTAAATATAAGAAGATGATCCCGAACAATAAATTTAATCAACAAGGGAATAAACCTTGAATTGAAAATACGTTCCTATAGATATGGATCTTTCATCATCAAATATAATTCTCACCAAAAAATGAAATATTTCATTTCATTTTAGGTACACTGATTTTTCCCAGACTAGAGATTTGTCATCATCATATGTGATTCTCCAACGGAAGGGGGAAGGAATAGCTCTCAATTCTCCCAGGAAAAAACAACTAAACCTGGATAATTGTTTATAATTATGTACTAATATAAGTGTATAATTGGTTAATAAAATTAATATAAATAATTTTAATTATTTATTTTAACTAAATTCACCCTCCAATAGTCTCTATATCTGAATGTCCCACGCAGACCTATTTTTGGTCACGCCAAGGGTAAATGTCGCATTCCAGATTACACCACGGTCTAAAATTATTTATCCTAATTTTTATTTAATTGTTATTCTATTTTATTTGAGAAATTGTACCTGTGTAATATAAAATATTTTTGATATTTTTATAAAAATAATTATGGGAACACCAATCATCGTAATCGCACCCCATTTCAGCTCATGGCTCTAAAACTATATGTCGAAATATTTAAAAGTGTTATAATAAAAAATGGGGACTCTAAATCATTCCCTACTTCAATATTTTCATCCCTAAAAATAAAATCTAAATAAATAACTCAAGATATAGAGCTTTCATATGGATCTCCCACTCCTACAAACACTCCTACATATTCCCGTGTTTCCACAAAATGTGCATCAAGGGGAGGGTCTATCCAAATAGGGTCCTCTACTACCAATCATCCAAAGAAATCGGTGATCAAAAAACATAACTCCATCCTCAATTCATATCTCTCCCCAATCAATAATGTTCATAGAGTCCTTCACTTATCTCCTCATCTATGAGACGTAAAATACTTCATGCATCTTTTCTAGCTATGGGGGTAGGGTGAGGAGGTATGAAACCTCAAAAACCATATACATCATGTTAAGTGTCTCGATTAACCTCAGAGATGGCATTAATCCCCAACCAAACCTTTGAAACATTCATCGTAATGAGACCCTTATGAAAACATGGTCAACCCTATTAAAATCCAAGGTCCTAGGATGGTGATTTGCGTAATATTTATGTCTGATTTGGGTTTTCCTCATCTTCTCACAGATAACCTAGACCTTCACAATTGTAACCAGAACTGACTTATGACCAACAAGATATTTCATCCCAATCTCTATATAGCATAAGGGTGACCAGTAGGGTCTCCCATATAGGGCCTCAAATGGTTTCATACCAATATTAGAGTGGTAGATGTTGTTGTATGTAAACTCTACCAAGGAAAAGTGATCCTCCCAACATCAGTTGAATTATAACATGAAAGACCATAGTATGTCATCTAACACCTAGATAGAGGGATTATTCTTCCCATATATCTAGGAGTGAAAGTTCGTACCCATCCTCATCTAGGTTCTGAATTCCTCATGGGGACCTCTCCAAAACTGTTATGTGAACTATGCATCACAGTCAGAAAAAATCATCGGGGGAATCCCATGAAAGGGAAAAATATCTCATATGTATAGATATCACAATCTATCCACCAAAATATGATCAATAAATGAAATGAAGTTTTATCACTTTCTGAGTTGGTTAACAATCACCCCGAAGGAATAATGGACCTTCACTATGAATGGATGCCCTATCACAAAGTCAATGGATATTCCATCCCATTGCAACTCCATAATATCAAGGGGCTACATCAAAAACAGCTGGAACCAGGTGCTCAACCTCTTTATTTTGATAGTTGAGGAACAAAAGGATAAACATGGAAACACTTCAACTCATTCCAAACCACCAAACTACAACAAAAGGTATCTCCAAATCTTCCCTATATCGGGATGTACAACCAAAGGATAATTGTGGAACTCTCATATCACCTCCTCTCACATCATGTCAGGAACCACCATTCATACCAATAAAATGATGATGTGTTTCCATCCTCCAGAATATCCATATAGTGAATCTAAATGGATATATGATCATGTACAAACTCACAATTGATGTATCCCAATTGGGAATCTCTTACATGCACGAGAAGGGGAAGATTTAACACTATTGATAGAAGAAACGTTGCACCCTCCTACTCCACCAGGTTTAGTTATAAGGAATAAAACTACTTATAAGACTTATAAACCAAGAGAGTGTGGGAATTCTTGATAATATAATCTTCTATTATTATTCCCTTGCCTTGGTTATAACCTATCTTGAATTCATAGCCCAACAAAAAGTCTAACAAGTGAAACTTTCTTAGGTTCAAGTTTCTTTATGTGAAGATTTAAATGAGACTCTAATGGTATGAGTAAAGAAAAAAGTTATCCCTTAGAATACAGACCTCTATATCATCTAGGTGAAGGTGACCAATTCCATCTCTAAGTCAGGAGTCACATAGTTCTACTCATGTTCTCTCAACTACTTCAACTTGTATGATATAACCTCCTACCTCAACTTCAACACGTCGTCAATCCCATCTCCTAATGGATTGAAATACACTAGATAATCTACTCCAACCAATGGTAGTATCAAAAAACTAGTACTTTCCATCCATAGCTTCAACTCGTCGAAGTCCATTAAGAACTTATCAGTCTAACAAACTGGATATCCTTTTCGTGTCAGGCTGATCAAAGGGGTTGCAATCCATGAGAGGTCTACCACAAACCTCTTATAGTACCCTACCATGCGAAAAAAAACTCCACACCTATGATACACACTTTATATTGTCCAATGAAATCACTACATTGATCTTCATTAGGTCCACAGATAAACCATTCTCTGAAATTACATGCCACATAAAGTGAATCTCATGAATCCAGAACTAGAACAACGAGAGTATTCTGTAAAACTGGTTCTCTTGAATATTGTCTATGAACACCATTATGTTTTCCGCATGATGATCTTATGAAGCAAAGTACATGAGTATTTTATCAATGAATATAACTAAAAATTGGTCTAAGTACAACTATAAAACCTTTTTTTATCAAAGACATAAACATGGAAGGGGCATTCATCACAGCAAAGAGAATCACCAAAAACACATAATTTCTGTTGCAACATAGAAATTCCATATTTGGAATATCATCCTCAAAAAACCTCAACTGATGGTAGAAGGAATGGATCCCAATATTCAAAATTCATATCATGACTCACAACTAGTCAAATATGTCATCAATTCTCAGCAAGGGGTTATTTTTCTTTTTCATGGTCTAGTTCAGTCAATGATAATCCCTAAAAAGCCACAACCTTATGTCTGTATTCTTTAAGAAGAACACTTGAGATTCCCAAAGGGGACACACTAGGGTTAATTAAACCCTTATCTCAAAGGTCCTACAACTATAACTGCCCCTCCTAGATCTTTCTAAGTGCCATCCGATGTTCCTAAAATTATATCAGTGTGGTCACGAGATGCACATCGATATAATACTCCATCTCCCACCTCTAACGTTGTCCCAAAACATCCTCAAGGATGATCACCATATAATCCTCCATGACTGAAGGAATTTATATTAAAAAATATCCTAGTACTCCAAGGGATATACTTTTAAATTGATGGGTTATGGGATATAGCCTCTTGATCATAGTTCCCACTTATCCCTCCATGATATCTCTCTTACTTACAAAAGATATTCTCTCCCCATAATTGTGTAGAAAGATGACTTGTTTGTGGTTATAGTAAATCTAGGATCAATCCATGGAAAACCAACCCATAACCAAGATAATTTCATAGGGTTTCATTATGATTATTAAAAGGTCCCTCCTAAACCTCTCCCCAAAATTAAATATCTCACAGTTCTAGAAAATAAAATATAGATAATTTGTTGCCCATAGAAACCTTAAAAATAAGTTTCTAGGATAAATAATCTACTGGGAGATCCATATTTAACAACAAGAGTATAAAGATGAACGAATTATAGGAACCTATTTCTAATAATTGAGAAGAAATATTAGAAAATACACTGATGATACCTTGAATAATCTTGTGTTTCATCATGTAATACACCTCCAAAGCATGTAGATATCAGTGACCATGACTACCAGCAGCATGATCTCGATGTGGACAACCTAGTGGTGGTGGTTGAAGGATCTCATATAATTTTCCACCATCCATAGTTTATCCTACTCTTATTATATCTCCTCCGCCATAAGAAACACCATACCCTTTTCTGGTTGGTTTTTAATATTAGTTATTTCTATCTCATGGCCTTATGTTTGATATATGTTTTTGATCCTTAACACGTCTAGTTGGGTAGTCACTTTCTCTGTGACCATTCCCATCACAAGGAAAGAATATCCCATCTATGTGATTACATAGTACTTTGTGTTATCCATATGCTACACGACAATGTGTCTATGTCTAATTATGATAGGATCTCTGGTTTTGAGATCATGTTGATCGGTGCCTACTCACTGTTGTACACGACTCATCTCTATGGCACCCACTTCTTGCTCCATATATATGGATTACCTCTGAAAGGAATATCTCTATAAATAGTTCCCTCTCCACATCCGTGGAATATCTGGGAATTCACAAGGGTAATATGCTAGCACGAATCTGTCAGTGGATTCCCAGCTCAAACTTATGCGATCAGAAGTATCCCTCCCAGATCATTATAAGGGAGTACTTCATAAGGTCTTTGAACCATTTTGGGTGGTCAGAAACCATCATCCCTCTATTTTTCAACTCTAAAAACTTCTTAATCTAAACCAAGATCAAGAAGGATGGGTAGTAATTCTCACAGGTAGGATTATATTAAAACAACCGAATCTATTGGTTTCATGATGATCATGAAAAGACAGACCACTAAATCTAGTCAATCTTTTGATACCTGAGGATCTAGCTCACCATAGAACCTCAATAGTCTCCGGCACTGAATATCATCGAGTGATTTAAGCATTCATGCATCCTTATCCTTCTCTATTGGGAAGATATATTATTAGACATGTGGTGTTTCTACTATCTATCCCCCTGGAGGAAGAATCTCATGGGATGGACCCTAAACCGAGGCCTCATTTCTCATCAGGTTATTCTCACAATCTGGAACTAGTATCTCAGTTGGTTGTCATCATGGAGGAATCCTAGAAGTCATCAAAATGTTCCACAATCATATTACATTATATATATACACACAATGGTAAGATGACTCAAGAAGGACATTGAAATACTTAATCCTCTATGATGCATGTACCTTTGATCCCTATAACCAATGTCTCAGTATTCATAGTTGACAATCAAGTAGACAAGGACATGGTGAATGGATATGTCAGCCTCTCATACCATCACTGTATTCCCTAGAATAAGAGGCACACACACAAAAACATTTACATTGTTTCTTTAATCCCCACTAAAACTTCAGAAGGGGACTACTCCAAAAACCATCCCAAGGATTGAACCACCTTTGATACCAATCATTCATGACCCAAATCTAACTGGATCTCAATCCACAACTACCACATGCCTGCCTCCATAGGCTAAGGGCTTGCAAACAATGGCAGAGTACTAAATAACAGGGGTATCATTTTACTATGTACCTATATGAAAACACATTTCCATCTCAATGAAGATGTTTACAGGAATGATAGTAAAAACAAGAAACATTAGAATGTAATCCAATCGTTAAAATCCTCTAAGATGTACAAGAGTATGATAGTGAAAATTTAAAATTAAAGGGTAAAAATACATGCCTAACATGAATGATGTCCCAACCTATAAAATTGTAAAGTAAACTGCATAGTTATCCCATCACCTAATCTCCAAGAATTGACCACCTTACATTTTCCAAGGATCAAAGTATCCCTAATATCCTATGAAGTCATTACTCACCAATCCATCATCATTTTATGACAAGAAATATGTAAGAAATTCCCATACAAGGGTGATTACATACATACCTATTAGGACACCACAAAATTTAAATGGGGGAGTTGTAAGAGGATAAAAAGGTATAAAAATACAACATATAGTAAATTGAATTAATATTAACCCAAATAAAGATAAATTGTAAAACTATATAAGAACAATGGGATTAACATAGTGTGTAGATTCACTACTTATAGAGGATTTTTTAGCCATAGTAAGAGTGTAACCTCATCCAACCATGAGAAGCTAAACATGAAAATCATGTGTCATACCCCATGGATCTTTGCAGCCCATGGTAGGAGAGTAAATGAATCCGATGAAATAGATACAGATATATATATATATATATATATTCACTGAAAAAAGAATCCCAAATGAGAGAGTAAGGGGACATCCATCTCAGAGCCCAACCTATGAAAAGAGTCTCCAAATGATTTATATGTCCATAAATGATGTGAAGAATTTTTTTATCATCCCAACATAAAACATCTAATTCAACCCATGCCTCTTCACTATATCACACAGTTGAGGTGTAAAAATCACTAGGTAGAAGAACCATGCCATATTACAACCGAAGGGTTCCACTTAGTGTATAGATAGAGGAATCATGCCATGACCATTAGGTGGGTTCCAATCTGATATGAAGTAGAGGATCCATGCCCATCCTAGCTGGAGGGTTCAACTCTGGTGCTTCAAGACCCATGCCTTGACTCCGTTGGAGGGTTCCACTCTGGTAGTCAATATATGTCACGAACCTGCCCGAGTCAACCCTGAACTGGTCACCCAGGCCAGCCTGCGAAAAGTCCCGAGAGGTGTTCCTGATCCTCCTAAGATGGAGGCAAGCACCACGGGAAAAAATAGAGTAAACACGGGAACGATTTTTCCCATATATAAACAATTAAACAAATATCAGAATGAAATGGACAGCCCAAAATACATTTATATAAAAATTAAACTGCACATTATTTGTATAGGAAACTGAAATTACAACTAAACTGACAACTCAACCGAACAAACCCAATAACCCGCTAACTTTATGTGACCTCTCTGTTCACTCTCTAACACAATTATCACATGTCTCCCATGGCGATCAAACTCAATCAAAAACCTATACAAGGGATAAAAAAAATAAGAAGACTATATGCGTTAGTATTAGAACTCAGTAGGTTAGCTCGATATTCTATTTCGAAATCACATCCATTAAAAGAAAAGAAACATCAATTTTAATTTTTAAATTCAAGATATAAATGTATGTTTTCTAAATGAGGTCCCATGCTATAAAAATTTACAAAAAAAACTTTCATGTTTTATAAAAAAGAATGATAGTAATACTTTTCAAAGAGGTGCAACTTCAAAATGAAAATAGTTTTCAAGAGGGATTTTTTAATGAATGTATATTTTTAAATAAATAAAAAACACTATTGAATTTGTCAACCAAACACACCGTATACCGACGGTGAGTACAAAATAGCCAATGAGCACAACTCACAGGAACAACTGTAGGCACTACTCAGTTATGAGCCCCAGTGACCTCATATCTCTGTGAAAGTATCCATAATAAATATCCATTATCATGCACATGAGCCACTAATAGGGAAAAAACCATAAATTAGTGGTCCCCAAACATCATCATAATCATAGATTAGTGATTGTTTTCAATGTCAATCTTTCTACATGAAGCAGGGGCCAAACCCCACGAGATCACTAGAATTCTAGTACACGTTTTCCCACCTAGATACTCAAAATTTCCTTTAGTGCTCAATGAAGTTATAAATATTATCAAAAATGAATTTCACCTAGAAATTACATTAAAAAACCATAAACACAAAAACAGCCAAAAAACATGCTTCACATTTCTTTCATGAATAAATAAACCATTGGAAATTTTGGAAAAACAATTTCAAGGAGTGTATTGAGGCTTTTCACATAAAACTCATTCAAAAACACACTTTCAAGTATTAAAATGAAACAAAACCATACCCAAAAATATTTGGAAGCCATAAAAATATTTAATAAAATCATTTCAGGTACCATAAAACAATTCCAATTGACACAACATGGTATATACATGTAAAACACTCAATCTTCATTTTTAGGATTAGCCAAACTGGCCTTTAAACAATTTCTCAAAACATTCATTTGACAAAGTTATGCATTTACATTTTATTAAAAAGGTGTATACACACCATTTGAAGTAGAAAAACACAATCATAAACCCCTTAAAACACTCAGGTTACATATTCAAAACAAAATCATTTTTATAAGGATGTGAAATTGGTCGTTTTCCAGCAACCTGTGCCAAAACATGTGGTTAGCCAAATCCGATATGTTTGTAAAACCAAATCTAAATTGGAAATCCATAAAAGGATCCCAAAGTAATTTTTTAATGATTATTATGTATTTATAAATCCAAAAAAACATTTTAAATTGCACTAGACATATAAAAGCAAATCATGCTATTTACCAAACACATGGCATGCACTCTTTAACAAAACAACTTATTTTTAGTACTTAAAAAGGTATAAAATACCATTTTCAATCCATAAATTTATTTAATCTACTGAAACATAGTCCAAATACCATAATCCAAGTGTGAAAGCTCATATAAAAGTTTACCAAACAAGATTAGTGCACATTTCTACGAAAACAACTATATTTTTCACAAAAATAAGGCATAAAACATCATTTTCACACAAAACGTCATTTGCACACAAAACAGTTAAAACCAAGGTTTTAAATCAGAACATATAGTATAAATGTGGTTATAGAATCTTTATAATGATGTAATGTAAATGATAATGGCTTGGGCAGGGTATATCCTAACTAAAATCCTTGGCGTAATGGAAATACACACCCAAAATCACCATTAGAGGGTTTACAAACCCTAAACCTATGATGACCATCCATAAACAAACAAAACCCAATAAAAAATTATGGGATAACATTACCCTAGGTCTATAATGACTAGAGTGTATTATAAAACAAAGAAATAATGGAAGGATGAAAAAGAGGGAGGATAAAGGAGAAATAATATCACCTTTTAAACTAGAAAACTCTTCGTATTCCATTTGATCTTCACAATTATGTGAAATTTAATATGTTGAAACTTTTTAGAGAGGATACTATGGTTTTTAAGAATTAGGTAAAGAATATTTGTGGGAAAAGAGAAAGAATTTAATGATTTATGTATAAAACAATTTACCTTTTCAATTATGGATGATTTGAGGAAACTTGAGAACATTCGCCCAAATATTCAAATCAAATGAGCTCCAAAAAGGTAAAATAGATAAAGTAGGCGATTCTAGGTTTTTTGTATTCGGGTGGACGTTGTAATCACCTAAAGATATTTAAAAATGAAAAAGATATAAAAGAAAGAAATTATATTTTAAAATATAAAAATGGGCCCACGGGCTGACCCAATACCAAAATTAGTAACACAAATTCACCATGCTTATTAATTATTAAAGGGTAAAAAATGATATTGAGATTTGAATATTTCGTTGGAGGAAATTTATCAAGTGTAATGGGTGAAAAATATTGAAAAACAATGGAGTTATAAAAGAAACAATTTTGATTTTTAAAACTGGAAATGGGTTCACAGTTGACCCAAATCATGAAGTAACAACCATCTCTTCAAAAACACCTAAAAACAATAGGGAAACAAAATTAGGGTTATTAGACTTATATGGTAGGTCAATGCACCAAATTAATCTCACCCAACACCCAAGAAAAGTATCGGGATTATCAATGAACTGGATCAAAACCATGACATGAAAAGAAAAAAAATCGAGTGTGACAATTCCCCCCACCATTAATGCTTTCCGCCACCGGAAAGCCATAACACTTTTAAACTGATAGAACAACACCCAAGGATTCCTTATAAACATAATAAATACTCTTAATCTATTGAAATATCATTCACCAGCAATATAACTTTATACACATTCCCAAACAAAACACCAACTCATAACCACTTCAGGAGAATCACCGAAAAGATCAAGCCATCACCTCTACAACCAAGCCCTGAACTAGATTTTTTGACCTACTCTCATTAAAACCAATGATCGATCGAACCATAGTTCACTGAAAAAATCCAATTACTTGGGGTGGGTGATGTAATGGGATCCCCACCATTAATTTGCAACTACCATCTGACAAATCTTAATTGAAAGATCATTGAGACCCGTAGTGGGTCTACCCACCATTAGAGACCAACTAAAAATGAACAAAAAAAGGAATTCAAAACGAACTATAATTGGGACTCATCTGAACGTGACCACCAACACTCTCCCACAACAACCTACAAACCCATGTTAATAGGGTTACAACATGAACATCTAAACCACCGACTTCTAAACTGAGGGGCCAAGAACTGGGCTAACACTTTCGGCACGGATATGGACCCCCACCACTCAGGGAGGGGAGGGAAGGGGATCCAATAATTTGGACAATGAAACTACAAAATAAACATTGGAACTACCCAATAGCCTCCACCTATGAATAGGTAACACTAAGATTGCACCTTATTTTAAAAGGAGTTCTATAAAAGGACATTGATCAAAAACCTACATCCATGAAGGTGTAATCATAGACATTGAGTGAGGGTTAAGTCCACCACCCTTGTTGTGAAAAAGGGAAATTCACAGTAATGAGTAACCACAATAGATACATAGAAACAACTATACCACAATAGTGTAGGTAGGATCCTGGTCAAGCTCCCCACACCTCTATAGATTTCCTAACTGTGTGAAAAGCTTTAGTCTAAGGCCCGTGGCTGGAGCACTGAATCTTGAAGCATCTGGTGCACCATAGTCAGGTTTAAAGGATTACACCACTCAAAAAACTCACTTACTCAATAAAACACCTTCATCTAAATAAAAAATCTTAGATACATATTAAAATTCTATCTCACTCTGAACGAGGAGGATAATGGACAAGGAATACGGTGAAACGCATCAACATCATCGAACACAACTGCTATGTCCAGAAGAATTGTCACAACCTTGACGCACTTTAAATCGATACCAAACATATCTCTATTTCAACTGATGAGAAAGGGAATTATTTGAGGAGGTGGATCTAGATTGTGAAACAATAGAATTGATCCTTATGTTTATCAATTTGAAATCTTGAAAACATAGAACTATATATGGCAACATCATAACATCCAACATATCCTTAGAAACCCATTGAACATTACTCCAAAACCGAGCTTCCAACAAGATCTCATCTCAAGATACAACAATATTATGACTTCTAAATCACAAGGAATCTTACTGAATAAAAAACCTTTTAATATATAGAAAAAACTATCCACATAAACATTGGTTTATAACAAAAGGCCACAGTTTTTTAGCTCAAAACACTTTTGAAAAACAAATTAATTTGGTGGGTTTCAACATTCACCAATGGTGTTTCATGAAGTCTCACACACATGAACACTTCCATGCCACCCAGTAACCCAACCACCATGCCATATAGTCCATCCTTCCAGATATCAATAAAACCATGCATGTGAGAACCCCTTTACAAAGGAACACTAACCACTAAGTCAAAAACACTTTTCATATTTCACATACCAAACCACACATTATCAAGATACATTTTCTTTAAAAAATTTACCCCTTTTCATTTTTATCAACTTTTTAAACAACCAAGATACTCCAAACAACTGCTTCCTTTTTTCTAAAATTCATCAAGTTATATTTTCATAATCTTATGTCCATTGAGACCAATACCCTTTCAAAGAAAACACCAACCTCTCAAAAACAAATTTCCAAAACTAATTTATCAGATTCAAATACTTTTCAACATCAAAAAACACACAATTTAAAACAATGATTCATAATCACCTTAAAATGATTCACACTTTCAAAACAATGTATTCCAACAAACCAGAATTTTTGATTATGGGTAATCCAATCCCGTTAAATCATTTCCACATCCTCTAAAAAAATTTTAAAAAAAACTTCTCAAACCATTCTTATATTTAATTTTTAAAACACCCTTTTTAAACTTATCAAAATCCAATCCTTAAATTAAAAACCATTAACACAATTCTCACACAGGTATTTTGAAAACAAAACATTTGAATTCAAGAAAGTTCCAAGAGACACAAAAAGGGAAATGTTGTTGATGGGTGACGTGACTATATGGATGGGGGCCATATGTCAAACACAACACCAACACATAGAGAATTATTATGACTATTCCCCAGCTCCCCATGGCTTTCCAGGCCTTGTAAGCTCACAGAGGCCATTATTCATACTCCCCTTGTCATATCCCAACACCAAATAATCAACAAGAACAAAATGCACTAATAAAACCAGACGTCATGTGAAAATCTAAGGATCAGAATGAGAAAGAGTCTGTGATGCTCTTCCCACACTTTCTCCTCAAGTCCCAAAAAACCTAATACATCTACCTTGACATTCCCCAAATAACAATTGATGTTTAAAAAGAAATTTATGCTAAGATCTAACCTCATCTGATACCATTTTGTCAAGAACAAGCCCGAGTCGACACTAAACCAGTCACCTATGCCAGCCCGTGACAAGTCCCGAGAGGCATTACTAATCCTCACAGGATGGAAACAACCACCAAGGTAATCAATAGAGTACACAAGGGAACTATTTCTCCCATATATGTAAAATCAAACAAATAGTGAAAGAAATGAACAGCCCAAAATACATTTACATAAAAATTGAATTGAACATTATTTGTACAAGAAACTAAAAGTACAACTAAAGCAAAAAATCAACTGACCAAACCAGATAAATAAATAACTCCATCTGAAACCACTGGTAACTCTCCAACACAATTATCACATTTCACCCATGGTGATTGAACTCAAGCTGAAACCTCCACAAGGGCTAAAAACAGAAAAAAGACTATAGGCACGAATATTTAAAATCATTAGGTTAGATAGATATTCTATTCTTAATGCACATCCATTAAATTAAAAGAAACACCAATTTCAAGTTTTAAATATAACATATTAAGTTATTTTTCCTAAATGAGGGCTCGGGTTATGAAAAAAAATTACCAAACAAAAACTTCCATGTTTTATAAACAGGAATGCTAGTAACAATATTCAAAGAGGTGCAACATAAAAATGAAAATAGTTTTCAATAAGGATACTTTAAAGAATGTACACTTTTAAATAAATCACACACACTAATGAATTTAACAACCAAACACACCGTATACCAATGGTGAGTACAAAATATCCAATTAGCACAACTCATGGGAACACCTGTAGGCACTAGTCAGTTGTGGGCCCTAGGTACCTTGTATCTCAATCAAAGTATCCAAAATAAATATATATTCTCATGAACATGAGTCAATATTAAGGAGAATACCCATAACCATGTAGTCCAACAACATCATCATCATTATAGTTTAGTTAGTTTTGTCATCATCAAACACGATAAATGAAAGAAGGGCCAAACCCCATGAGATCACTAACATTCTAGTACACGTCTACCCACCTAGATACTCAAAATTCCCTTCAGTGCTCAATTAAGTTAAAAATATTGTCAAATACACATTTCACATAAAAATTACATTCTCAAATCATAAACACACAAATATCCCAATAACATGCTTCACATTTAGTTCATGAATCAATAAACCACTGAAAATATTTGTAAAACAATTTCAAAGCATGTATTGTGGCTTTTCACATAAAACTCATTCAGAAACACTATTTTATGTTTAAACACATAAAAAAACCATACCCAACCATATTTTTCATCCATAAAACATTTAATAAAATCATTACATGTACCATAAAACTATAACAATTTTAACCACATGGTATATACATGTAAAACACACAATTTTCATTTTTTGGAAAGGACAAACGGGCCTTTAAACATTTTCTCAAAACTAAAATTTGAAAAAGTTGTTGATTTCAATTTTATTAAGGAGGTGTATAAACACCATATACAGTAGAAAACCACATTCATAAATCCCTTAAAATACGTAGGTTACATATTCAAAACACAACCATTTTCATAAGGATATGAAATGGGCCATTTTTTGGCAACCCAGGCCAAAACATGTTGTAAACCAAAACCCATTTGTTTGTAAAAAAAATCCAAATTTTAAACACATAAAAGGATCCCGAAATAATTTTTTTTAACACTGCCAATGTATTTATAAATCCAAAAAAATCATTTTAAATTTCACTAGGCACATAAAAACCAACCGGGCAATTTACCAAACACAAGGAATGCACTCTTTAACAAAAAAAACTTATTATAAGCACATTGAAAGGGTTAAAATACCATTTTCATGAAACTAATTTATTCATTATACTGAAACATATTCCAAATACAATAATATAAGTGCTAAAGCATGTGGAATTATTTTTTAAACAAGAGGAGTGTACATTTCTACCAAAACAACAATATTTTTAACAAAATAAGGCATAAAACATCATTTGCACACAAAAAAATTAAAACCAATGTTTCAAAGTAGCACATATCATATAAATAAGGTTATAATAGAATGATAATGTTTAAACCTAAATGATAATGGCATGTTAATGGGATATCTTACCTCAAATCCTTAGTGTAATCGAAACTCCCACACAATATCACAATCTGAGGGTTTACAAACCCGAAACCAATGACGAAAAACCCCAAACAAACAAAAACCCCATCAAAAATCATCGTATAACATAACCTAAGGTCTATAATTACTAGTTTATATTATAAAACAAATAAATAATGAAAGGAGGAACAAGAGGAAGGATAAAGGAGAAGAAATCTCACCTTTTCAACTAGAAAGCTTTTCATCTTCCATTAGCTCTTCACCCTTAGAGAAAATATAATGGGTTGGAACATATTGGAGAGGCTCCTAAGGTCTGAAAGAACCAAGTAAAGAAGATTTGTTGAAAAAATAGTAGTAAGTGAATTATTTATGAATGAAAAATTTACCTTTACAATTCTGGATGATTTGAGGAAACCTAAGAACTTTTGCTGTAATATTCAATTCAAATGATCTCCAAAAAGGTAAACTCGATTAATGAGGTGATTCAAGGTCTTTTGGAATTAGTTGGGTGGTGTAATCATAGAAAAATATTTAAAAATGTAAAACATATAATAGAAACAAATTATTTTTTTAAAACTGGAAATGGGCCCACGAGTTGGCCCAATACCTAAATAAGCAACCCAAATTCACCATGATTATGAATTATTAAGGGGTCCAAAAAGATATGAAGGTTTTAATATGTCAGTGGAGGAAATGTATGAAGTGGAATTGGTGAAAAATTATGAAAAGAGAAATATAAAAGAAACAAATTTGGTTTCTAAAACTGGAAATGGGCTCATTGTTGGCCCAAATCATGAAGTAACCACAATCTCTCCAAAAACTCCTAAACAACAATAGGGAACCCAAATTAGGTTGATTATACATATATGGTAGTTCAAAACTCAAAATAAATCTCACAAAACACACAAGAAAAATATCAGGATTCTCAATGAACCGGATAAAAAACATGACATGTAAAGAAAAAAACCAAGCGAGGCAATAGAGTACCAATTCCTAGCCTAAATGAGGGGTTCCACTTTGGTTCTAGAGGACCCATGACCTAAATCTGTAGTAGGGCTCTGCACTATGATTTTAGATGACTGAATCTCTAACCACACAGGGGCCTTACACTTTTTGAGTCTATAGAAGACCCATTCCTAGACCTGCTAGTGGGTTCCACTCAAGTAATCATTGTACCATGCCTATCCCAGAAGGATTGTTCCACTTGGGATGTCAATAGTGATCCTACATGATCACTTATATCACTGACTATCTATTAAAAAAGATCTAATATTGAAACATCTCTTATGATATCTCAAAATCTTTAACAGAGGACATAATTGGGTTATGTGTGGAAAAACACCCTTGATGGGATACTCAGAGGCAAAATCCAAGATCAAATGAAGGATAAAACAGAGAGGTATGTTTCCTCAATTGGAAATAAGGAGAACATGGTGTGTAAGGGGACCCAGATGGCATTTGGTATGAATCCATCACTTCATCGTGTCCCTATAGGTACACAGGTAATGGGAAATATAGGTATAATTTGTGTGTATAGAGTATACATGGCATGCCCAATCCACTCAAGTCCCTGCCTGTGTACCTTGGTCATGTCCATGTAATCAACATATGTCCATTTACTTTGGTTACTGAAGTGTAACTTCACATGGGGTGTTTAATGTGTCTCTAGTTGTGCATGTGTACTCAACACATGGGGTGTGTTTGGTCATGCCCATTCTTGTGTACTCTAAGAGTACACCAAAGCCACCAAAACAAGGTCACATAATGTGTGGGGCTCCCATTCGGTGTGTAATACTTATAAATCTGAGAAACACTATCCTCTACATCATAAGATAAATATGTCATTTGTTCATCGAGCTATATGTCATGAAGACATATTTTTTGAAAAATATCATATTTGTACTCCTCGCCCCAATCCCGACTTCACCACTTTGAAACTTGCCTCTCCAACACTTGATATTAGTGGATCTAATCTCAATTCATTATTTTAGGCCATTTGGTGGCTGGAAATTGGTTTTGTCAACTTGTGGGGGTTCATCATAAGCACTTCTTTCCTTGGGTTCTTTTTTCATTGAATATGTGGTTTCCAATCATCAAACTAATCAACCACAACCTAAAATCTATATGAAAGCATCTCTGGTTCTTAGATGCATCTCTCTAACATGAATATTTCATGATTTCAAGGGTTTTACCAGTCTCTGAACCCCCTAGAAATGTTAAATCAGGACCATGAGGTCCAATCGATAAATACAATGAAGAAATAATGAAATAAAGGAACAATAAAAATAGGTTTATTGTTTATTTCCCATGTATTCTTTCTCAAAGAAAAAAATTGGTAGATTCGGGTTAGAAAAAAATAACAACCAATTAAAATGATTGATTCGTGGGCCATATCGATGGCCAAAATTGGTGCATATCAAATGTTATAAGATAATATTTCTCAAAAAATATAATCAACATCATAATATACCAAAAATTGAAGAGTCCTTATAGATTTTGATCATTCTCTTATGAATAAAATTATAACCAATGAATTGAATAATTCATTATGTCCACTACGCTCTGATCTTCTCTGATCCAGATATTTTTCATCATCAATTGTGATTCACCAATGGAAGGAGGAAAGAGAATCTCTCAATTATCCTAGGTGAAAAAAGATAAACCTGGAGAATTTTATATGATGATATACATATAGAAGTTTTTAATAGGTAAATATAATTATAATAAAAAAACATAATTACTTATTTTAACTAAATTCACATTCCAACAGTCTCAATATTCGATGGACCACACCGACCTATTTTTGGTCAAGACTAGGGTAAATGTCTTATTCCAGACTCAACCATGGTCTCATATTTCTGATTTTATATTATATTTATGATTTATCCAATTTAATTTAAGAAAATACTAGCATGTATTATAAAATTAGTTCAATTTTTGTATAAAATTAATTTTGGGAACATAGGGCCTCAAAATCACATGTCGTCTTAGTGTGTAACACATAATAAATATGTACAAATTTTTCAATATATTGTAAGTAAAATACTATATCTCTATAATTCACCATATTAGACCATCAATGTAAATGTTAAGAATTTTTTTCCCATTGATGACTCAATGGATAAAATCCCATACTAGGATGTTTTTTGAGATGTTTTTAGAGTTTATAATTAACACACATTTGAATTCTGGAATGTTCTAATCAATTTTTCATTGAAATGGAATGAAAATTAATTTTCCCATACTCTAAATTCCTTAATTTATCATAACAATAAGTGGGAAAATTTGTTTTCATCAATGAAAAGAAATTGAGAATATTTTGAGAAGTTTTATGGTTTTATGAAATATACCCCACAGTTATACATGAATGCTTTTAATATTTTTGTTGTGTGGTGTAAACCTTTTAGGTTAAAATCCATAGAAATAATTACAAGAATTGAAAAAAGTATTTTTTATCTAGAATACATGTGAACAAAATATTTTGGTAATAATTAGAAAATGGTAATAAGTATAAATTGGCAACATTTTCAGTTTTGAAATGAAAATATTTCTTGGCTAACTCAAACACTCTTTTTTCAATACCAACAATGAATCACATAGAATTTGAGTGGGTTGAATGATGTATAATTTATAACAGTGAAATTATACCATCAACTATTTTATTATTACTTATATTAATGATCAATAATTTGGAGATAATAAAATTAGAATTAGAAAAAGGGATACAAGATAAATACTATGTATAAATGGGAAGATCATTTTATCATGGCATATTCTGGTTAGTATTGAAAAAAAAATATAAAGGTTATATATCTTTGGACCTAATATTTGTTCAATTGCCTTTTTGGTCATCATGATTTAATATGTTTAAGAAAATCTTTAATTAATAATAAGAATTATAAGAATTATTTTATACTTCCAAAAAATGTTGATGAATGGTATGAGATCCCAAGTAAAGAAACATGATTTATTTACTTCATAAATGATTTATAGATTTAAAACATTGAATTATTGATTGTATCCATTTTATATTCTTGGAGATTAATTAATATATATGTATATTATATTTCAAGGATGTGATTTCTATAAATATTTTCATCATTTTGATGGTTAATTCCTATTTAGGAAATTTACTAGGATGATGTTTCTATTAATTATGACAATTGATGAACATGTCATTAATTTCCAAAAAAACATGTGTTATTTATGCTTAGAGAGTTCACATATTTTCATCAATTATGTATCGATTCTAGATTTATTAGTATATAATTTTTCATAATATACGAAGATAATCTCTTCGATGGTGTTTAAAAAATTTAGAAGTGGTTAATGAAGGTGGATTATCCATCCTTCGGTAAAAATAAATAAAATGATGTTAGATTAAAAATATTAATTGGATGAATTAATCTGTATATTAAGAATTTTAGGAGAATGGTAAGGAAATTATAAGTCAATTTATTGGAATTATGTTTTTTAAAATGTCCAAGGGAGATGACTCACCTACACAAGAAGAGTCCACCTCTACCCAAGCCATCCAGGACAGATTGAGGTGATTTAGGTATTCATGTTTCTGAGTCCACACATTGAGAGTAGGGGTCATGTACTATTGTGCATAGGGTTACAATTTAACTAGAATTGGTATGTTATTCATGTGATCCTAGTGTGTGAGGTGTGAAATTATTTCCAAAGAAGACCATGTTACATTCATCTGCAGACGTGTAAAGGAACTGATTATTATTAAGTAGTGGATCCCTGAAGTATTATTTGATGAAAAATATTTGTGATTTTGGTCATGCTAACTCATTAAAAAACTGATTCTTATAATTGGTTTCATTAAATATTAGAAATTATAATATTCTGACCATTATGTGGAATTATATTATTCATTATTCCAATTCCGAACTGTTGAATCTTCTTTGAGTTCTGATCTACAGTGATATTTGATCTTAACATACTGTAAAGTTTTTCAATAAGAAAAATTTGTACTACCATGTGTTTAGTTATTGATCAAGAAAAATAATAATTTAATATCAACATGTTGTTGAGGATTCCTTCAAGGATATATCTCCCTTGAGTTATGAAGTAGGGATTTCATAAGTATAAAGATATTCTGTATGATGAAAATAGACATTATGTGATGTTGAGCTATTGCTACTATGATATATGATTTAAATGTATCTTTTCACAGTTTTGATTTAATCCTTACATGATAATGAACACAATGATAGATATTTCATGAAAATGATATCATTTTACATAAAGTTTCATTTTATTATATGATGAGTGTAACGCCCTGACCCCAGTTTCCCAGAGTCGGTGCATTAATTACATAACATTGGCATGATCACAAGAAAGATCAAATCTCGAAAGACCGATTGGTTTAGTAGCCTTGGAAACACTAGATATATTCATAAGTTTTACATTACATCATAAAATCGAAAACTACTACAACAACATAATGTTTCCACAGTCCACACTGCAATCCCCTCATAATATCCCTGCAGGTCATTCATAACTTACATCTTCACTTCCTGGGAAAAATAAAACATAGAAAAGGGGTGAGCTCAAATGCCCAGTAAGGATAACAATATAGCGGAAACTTTCATCAATAAGAATAAACATTTAAGGCAATGTATAACTAAAACAAAAGCCTTTTAAACATGAACTTTCAACATGGTATGGCATAAATAAAATGAAATAATTCCATTTACTTATTCACATGGATATTCCACTAATCGAATAATCACATGCAAAAATAAATAACCACTTTCATAATGTTGGAATGCATAATGCCAGACTATCATAACCACATAGCCAAGGCCTCGTGCCAAGACTACAAATAAGATTTTGTCAAGGCCTTGTGCCAAGACACTAGTTTGTCTCATGAGACCTACCGATGCATCGAGGAGCTATAGCGGGCTCCACCCGTCACTTATTAAGTCCAATGCATTCCCATATGAAAAGGTTTAAACATAACATAAACATTCGTATTAAAACTAGCATACGAAATGTCAATACTTTCACAATAAAATATGAATGGTATAAAAATAGCACATCCACAGTCAAACATATCACAAAACCTCCAATACAATATAGAAGTTTTGTATCATAATAAATCAACTTCAAATAATCTTAAAATCCATCAAAGGATGTTGACATAGATGAAATCAAAATTCTTTTTAAAGAAATATCTCCTTTTATTTTGAAATCATTTAAGATCCATATAAAATAAAACATTTTCTTTGAAAATATTCTTATAAGCTTGTAAGGAAAGCTTTGAAGATTTTATAACGGCGTAAAATAACCGCACCCGCCGTATAAGTTAAAAAAACATTTTTACCTCAATTCTGTCGAAAAGGTTAAAAAGGACATTGTTTTGAAAACGACGGAAAGATTCCTTTATAAACCTCTTATAAAAAGTCAAACAAGGGTATAAATGACTTTAACCCATATTCTTGTAAATAGTAAAAATGTTTTGAAATAATTTTTTAAGAAACATGGATGTGGATGATAAAGATATCCCAGTAGATTATTACGTATAAACATCCTCGGATAATGAAGAGATTGTGAAATAACCCTTAACTTGTACATTTCCTTTGTTGGGGTAGGTTAACCTCTTGTATAATGGTGAAATAATTGTTATTAAATTATACAAGAATCATATATATTAATATGATATCATATATGATCTTTTAACATTGATTTGTTAATAATATCTTAGAATTATCGTCGTTTCGGGTGTTAACTTACTCATTTTCTTTATATGTTTTGTTACATAAGCCATGGTTGTTGTATATTATTCATATCCAGAATGATATCTAGTCCTTAAACATCATTTTTAAATCATCAAATGATAATTATACTTGAATGGTTACGATGGAGAATGAATCTCATCACGTTCGTGGAGACGGTAGTCCGTACGTACGCACGAGCAACAATATCATTCTTTTGATATTAAAATAATATATAAATGAATGGTATATCATATATACAGAATCATTAACATGTTATATTTATTATTTACATGAGTTACACATCATTATTATACCCATCCAAATAATATTATATTGAATAACAATTACACCACGACGTGGAGACGGTAAGCCGTGCGTACGCACGTATGGTGACATGTTATTCAAAGGGTGGATAGAATACTGAATATGGTTGTACCATACTTATAATAACATCACAGTATATGTGAGATACTGGAGTTATTATTTTAGAATGGTAAGAACAAAGGAAGAAGAAGTGGAAGAAGAAATGAACTTAGAAAAGGGTGGTGAAATCATTACCTCTTTTTCGGGTTCTTCCTTTTGATTTGATCAAAAGGGCTCCTTAGGTTGGCTTTCTGATCAAACTAAGGCCTCTAGGTTGTAGTGAGGGATGTTGGGAGATTATTTGGGCAGAGTTTGGCCGAACCAAAAGGCTTTGAAGGTGTGAAGAAATGAGAAGGAGGAGTGCCCTTTTATAAGAGGGGTGAGGGGTACCTTTGGAAAAGCTAGAAATATTAATTTACAATAAATTCATATTCGGTTTCTAATGGATCCAAAGTTGATTATTCAATGTTTAAGGTGGGGATAGGTCGAAAACCACTTAACCAATAGAATTTAGACAGGTTTGGGTACTTATATTAACCTTATCTTTAAGTATTAACTCTAAGTTAATTAGTTTCACTTTTACAATGTCTCTTTGTATTTTTATATAATATGGTTAATAAACTTTCTATATACATCCAATCGACCCCCAAGTGGTCCATTAATGAGGAACCTATCATAATATAAGTCTCTTGGCCGAACCGTAGATTTTTAGGAATTTAATATCAATTAATAATATAATATTTGTTTTAAAAACTCTTTTATGTCAATTTTGACACTATTCAATAGTTGATTTTTGTGAAACTCATAACAGATTGATTACTTCGAACAAAGTCCATTAAATCAATCCTAATATATCATATTAGCCTAGAAAATTAGTTTAATTCATTAAAAGTTTCATATTATAATTATTTGGGTATTTATAATATCAATTATTTTAATTTTTCACTATTATAGTAATTACTGCATCATCATTGTGTCATAAATAAAATAAATTATTCAATGTCTAAAAATTATAAATAAAATATCATTATGTAGGAAATCGTTTTAGCTTTCTAATTAATATTTATAATCTAAAATCCAACATGTATAACCCTATGTAAAAATTGTTGTTCTAAAGGATATATGCTTGTGTCATTTTTGTATTCATTTTGACTTAATTAAAATAAAGTGTCATTATCACTTACAAGTGGATCCATGGGGTCCCAAAATAGACCCAAAGATTCCCATGGTCGACTATGTATCAACCAATAGGGTTAAGACACGTTTTAGGGTAATTTAGTATTATTATAATATTATTTTTTTAACCCTTATTTACCGGATTTACCCTTAACCATGGTAAATAAAATATTTACCGCAGTAATTATTCAAAATGTCTAAAAATAAAAGTTACCTATTTACACAATTTGAAAATCCTGATTCCAAATATGGAATCCATTTTCCTAAATTCAAAACACAGAAGTGGCAGAAATTAATTTAAAATTAATTCCCGCTGTCAAAACAAAAAGCGTGTTTTTAAGAGATAATAACTATCAAAAGATTGACACTTGTTTATGTTCGGTTTAATTGTAAAATTATGTCCAATGACCAACATTATATTAAATGGTAAAAATATATTCTAAATATACTTTAAAACTACTAAAATTCATAATTTATCACTATTAATTATTTTGATTAAAAAAGTTGTTTTTAATTAAAATTTAGTAATTTTCACTATTCATCAAAATATGAAAGTTATCCGAAAAGTACCAAAATTTCACCTTTGGCTAAATTCGATATTCCGAATCCAAAAATGAAGTCCATTTTGAAATATAAAATATATATATTTTCAAAAAGTAGGTATTACTATTTATAACGGCTAGTTTGATTGGTTATGGTGTGTTAGAACTCGGTGTTGCGTACAACACACGCTATCACATTATTCAAAGGGAAACGTACCGTGGAAGATTGGGGTGTTTCATTTTAAATTTTTGATGTCCCCATTTAGTCAAAAAGTTTAAAATATTGTATTTAAAAAGGTTTCACTATTAGAAGTTGATAAAAGTGAAATACTGAAAATGAATCTGTTCTTGCATTATGACTAAGAAACTCATAATAGGGATTCTAAAATTATAAGGATTATATAAAGTTCAAAATGTAGTTAATACTATTCATGACCTCTTTTAATGGTGTGATTGAACTCGGTGTTGCGTGTAGTGAAAGTTATTGAATTATTTTTAAGAAATAACACACTCTGAAATCCTGGGGTGTTACATTCTCCCCTCCTTCAATAAATTGCGTCCTCGCAATTTGAAATTGTTCTTCGAAAATAAAAGGTTGAAAGTAGAAAATATATTTGTGGGAAAACCCACATTGGAAATTGGGTTACTAAAATTTAGTCTTAATATGAGGAAAAGATAAATTAAAGGGTCACCACCAAATTATGATCTCGATTAGGAGAACATTGGTGGCAATTAGAGACATATAATTGGAGGAAAAACGTAAATATTTATAGGTAGTGATTGAGGTCATCAATCACAAACAAGTATAAAATTGAGGTCCTTAAACTCATCAATCCATGATGATTTGAAGTACCATCGGTTCAACAAAATATATGGTATTGGGACAACACATTTTTGACATTTCAAAATATCTTAGTTGAAATCCCACATCGAAAAATGAATTAATGAGGCCTCTATTTAAAATAAAGAGTGGAAAGTATGAAGATTACCGAAAATAACACATACTAGGGTTACATGTAGGAAAATATGGATATGGAAGAGAAATCTAACCATCAATTATCTGATGGAGAGTGGTAGAGAACATGGCTATGAAAAGGCCAACAATCCCAAAGCTATAAATTTGTGATGATTTAAGGTACCATCTAGGACAACATTTTTGTTCTAAGTTTCTATTATTAATGTTGTGGAATTTATTTATGAGATTGGATAAGATAATAAGGAGATATACTTACTTTATAATTAGAATTTTACCCATTAATAAATTTCTACCACAAACTCATCTTTCATTCTAAAAGATAATAGAACGTAATTTTTTTTTCTATTTATACTATTCGTACAGGGTTCCAAAATAAATGAATTATAATTCATCTACCAGATCTTTTAAAAAAACTACATTATTTAATTCAGGACATCTCATGGGACAGTGGTAGGTGATACACCCTTGTCGCCCTTCGGTTGCGGGTTCAAGTCTCGCAGCCTTGCCAGACGCGACGGGTTGCCGCCTGACCTCCGGGTTGTCCTTTTATGGCAATCCAAAATAATCCAAACTAGAACTATCCAAAATACTTCTGTCTAAACTCACAGTCCAACATTTATAAGGAAGGTAAACATAATATAGATCCTTTTTACCCCGTAATAGAATATGAATACCTTCATCATGTATTACCATATTCCTTATTGATTACATTCATGCTCCCTTATTCCATATAGAATGCTGGATATACTTCATTAATCCAAAAATGTTTTAAACCCCAACAATGATGGAATATACAAATCATTAATCAGTTCCAAGGTAGTCAAGAATATCCAATATAATTTATCCAAAACAATCACATATTATTCCAAATTCACTACCTCAATATCAGAACTATATTATGATTTATCATTCTCTCAACCATACATTTTCCAAAAATTTATCCTGCTATTGAGTCACTTTTCTTTGTTCCACACAATCTCAAGTCCTTAATGAAATAGTACTGCAGTACAATCCTTATATACTCCATGATTATTGTAAGAAGTACATTGTTGATACAACACTCAATTGACATAATCAACATAAGAACTCTAATCATCCCTCTATGGTAGTATCATAACATGATTATTATCCAATAACATCATTTGCGGCATAGTCTGATGACTGGGACATAGGTTCGCGTAGTGTCCAAACTCCTTGCAAATAAAGCATTGTACATTTGAAACCATTTTCTAAACCTTGCAGTCACGTACTTTGTGCCCTTTTCCTCCACACTTATAACAAACTCCCATTCCTTTCAGGCAAGTTCCAGGGTGTTTCTTTCCACAGTTACCACATATGGGAAAATTCTTCTTTTCCCTCTTCCCTTTATCCATCTTTCTCTCTTCCATCCTTTTCTTCTCTTGCTTCCCTTCAAAGCCATAGGACTCAGTAAACTCTTTACTTATCTTATCAACACATGATATTATTTCTTCATATGATGATAATACATGGGATACTATTTCTCTTATAAATTCTAGCTTAAGACCATGAGAGATATGATCCTTCCTTCTCTTTGAACAATGTGCATTTCTGGAGTTATCATTCCTTCTACTGGGCGCCATTTCTAAACAATGGCATAAACTAGATCAGTTTATGAATCAAAATACATAATCCCATACTTATAAAACACTAAACATAAATTGAACTATCTATGGATATAATCCATAATCATAAATATGTTTTCTTTGAGGAAGTATATACTCATAAACCCTTCATAATGATTTGTAAAGAAAATGAGAGTTATCCTAAGCATATCCCCCGGGAGTGTCGTAACCAAGAGTGCAGCAAGGCCCGTTGTCGTGCACCAGTTCCCGTTTGAGTCTAGCTCAAAGCGGTGTTTTCGGGTTTTACCCCTAGGTACATCTGTGCCAGAGCCACCTCTACCTGCTCGTATCCAGACAGGGATGTATTGCTCGGAAAACTCACAAAATCTCTACAATACCAAAATTCTAGGAAGTTCTTCTATACTAATCCTCAAAGTTCATCTTAGGTCTACGTTCTCTAATCAGAGTTTATCTAAATCTAGTTTCCAAGGTTTGTACTAAACTTCCTCTGATACCAACTGTAACGCCCTGACCCCAGTTGCCCAGAGTCGGTGCATTAATTACATAACATTGGCATGATCACAAGAAAGATCAAATCTCGAAAGACCGATTGGTTTAGTAGCCTTGGAAACACTAGATATATTCATAAGTTTTACATTACATCATAAAATCGAAAACTACTACAACAACATAATGTTTCCACAGTCCACACTGCAATCCCCTCATAATATCCCTGCAGGTCATTCATAACTTACATCTTCACTTCCTGGGAAAAATAAAACATAGAAAAGGGGTGAGCTCAAATTCCCAATAAGGATAACAGTATAGCGGAAACTTTTATCAATAAGAATAAACATTTAAGGCAATGTATAACTAAAACAAAAGCCTTTTAAACATGAACTTTCAACATGGTATGGCATAAATAAAATGAAATAATGCCATTTACTTATTCACATGGATATTCCACTAATCGAATAATCACATGCAAAAATAAATAACCACTTTCATAATGTTGGAATGCATAATGCCAGACTATCATAACCACATAGCCAAGGCCTCGTGCCAAGACTACAAATAAGATTTTGTCAAGGACTTGTGCCAAGACACTAGTTTGTCTCATGAGACCTACCGATGCATCGAGGAGCTATAGCGGGCTCCACCCGTCACTTATTAAGTCCAATGCATTCCCATATGAAAAGGTTTAAACACAACATAAACATTCGTATTAAAACTAGCATACGAAATGTCAATACTTTCACAATAAACTATGAATGGTATAAAAATAGCACATCCACAGTCAAACATATCACAAAACCTTCAATACAATATAGAAGTTTTGTATCATAATAAATCAACTTCAAATAATCTTAAAATCCATCAAAGGATGTTGACATAGATGAAATCAAAATTATTTTTAAAGAAATATCTCCTTTTATTTTGAAATCATTTAAGATCCATATAAAATAAAACATTTTCTTTGAAAATATTCTTATAAGCTTGTAAGGAAAGCTTTGAAGATTTTATAACGGCGTAAAATAAACGCACCCGCCGTATAAGTTAAAAAAACATTCTTACCTCAATTCTGTCGAAAAGGTTAAAAAGGACCTTGTTTTGAAAACGACGGAAAGATTCCTTTATAAACCTCTTATAAAAAGTCAAACAAGGGTATAAATGACTATAAACCCATATTCTTGTAAATAGTAAAAATGTTTTGAAATACATTTTTAAGAAACATGGATGTGGATGATAAAGATATCCCAGTAGATTATTACGTATAAACAACCTCGGATAATGAAGAGATTGTGAAATAACCCTTACCTTGTGCTTTTCCTTTGTTGGGGTAGGTTAAACTCCTGTATAATGGTGAAATAATTGTTATTAAATTATACAATAATCATATATATTAATATGATATCATATATGATCTTTTAACATTGATTTGTTAATAATATCTTAGAATTATCGTCGTTTTGGGTGTTAACTTACTCATTTTCTTTATATGTTTTGTTACATAAGCCATGGTTGTTGTATATTATTCATATCCAGAATGATATCTAGTCCTTAAAAATCATTTTTAAATCATCAAATGATAATTATACTTGAATGGTTACGATGGAGAATGAATCTCATCACGTTCGTGGAGACGGTAGTCCGTACGTACGCACGAGCAACAATATCATTCTTTTGATATTAAAATAATATATAAATGAATGGTATATCATATATACAGAATCATTAACATGTTATATTTATTATTTACATGAGTTACACATCATTATTATACCCATCCAAATAATATTATATTGAATAACAATTACACCACGACGTGGAGACGGTAAGCCGTGCGTACGCACGTATGGTGACATGTTATTCAAAGGGTGGATAGAATACTGAATATGGTTGTACCATACTTATAATAACATCACAGTATATGTGAGATACTTGAGTTATTATTTTAGAATGGTAAGAACAAAGGAAGAAGAAGTGGAAGAAGAAATGAACTTAGAAAAGGGTGGTGAAATCATTACCTCTTCTTCGGGTTCTTCCTTTTGATTTGATCAAAAGGGCTCCTTAGGTTGGCTTTCTGATCAAACTAAGGCCTCTAGGTTGTATTGAGGGATGTTGGGAGATTATTTGGGCAGAGTTTGGCCGAACCAAAAGGCTTTGAAGGTGTGAAGAAATGAGAAGGAGGAGTGCCCTTTTATAAGAGGGGTGAGGGGTACCTTTGGAAAAGCTAGAAATATCAATTTATAATAAATTCATATTCGGTTTCTAATGGCTCCAAAGTTGATTATTCAAAGGTTAAGGTGGGGATAGGTCGAACACCACTTAACCAATAGAATTTAGACAGGTTTGGGTACTTATATTAACCTTATCTTTAAGTATTAACTCTAAGTTAATTAGTTTCACTTTTACAATGTCTCTTTGTATTTTTATATAATATGGTTAATAAACTTACTATATACATCCAATCGACCCCCAAGTGGTCCATTAATGAGGAACCTATCATAATATAAGTCTCTTGGCCGAACCTTAGATTTTTAGGAATTTAATATCAATTAATAATATAATATTTGTTTTAAGAACTCTTTTATGTCAATTTTGACACTATTCAATAGTTGATTTTTGTGAAACTCATAACAGATTGATTACTTCGAACAAAGTCCATTAAATCAATCCTAATATATCATATTAGCCTAGAAAATTAGTTTAATTCATTAAAAGTTTCATATTATAATTATTTGGGTATTTATAATATCAATTATTTTAATTTTTCACTATTATAGTAATTACTGCATCATCATTGTGTCATAAATAAAATAAATTATTCAATGTCTAAAAATTATAAATAAAATATCATTATGTAGGAAAGCTTTTTATCTTTCTAATGAATATTTATAATCTAAAATCCAACATGTATAACCCTATGTAAAAATTGTTGTTCTAAAGGATATATGCTTGTGTCATTTTTGTATTCATTTTGACTTAATTAAAATAAAGTGTCATTATCACTTACAAGTGGATCCATGGGGTCCCAAAATAGACCCAAAGATTCCCATGGTCGACTATGTATCAACCAATAGGGTTAAGACACGTTTTAGGGTAATTTAGTATTATTATAATATTATTTTTTTAACCCTTATTTACCGGATTTACCCTTAACCATGGTAAATAAAATATTTACCGCAGTAATTATTCAAAATGTCTAAAAATAAAAGTTACCTATTTACACAATTTGAACATCATGATTCCAAATATGGAATCCATTTTCCTAAATTCAAAACACAGAAGTGGCAGAAATTAATTTAAAATTAATTCCCGCTGTCAAAACAAAAAGCGTGTTTTTAAGAGATAATAACTATCAAAAGATTGACACTTGTTTATGTTCGGTTTAATTGTAAAATTATATCCAATGACCAACATTATATTAAATGGTAAAAATATATTCTAAATATACTTTAAAACTACTAAAATTCATAATTTATCACTATTAATTATTTTGATTAAAAAAGTTGTTTTTAATTAAAATTTAGTAATTTTCACTATTCATCAAAATATGAAAGTTATCCGAAAAGTACCAAAATTTCACCTTAGGCTAAATTCGATATTCCGAATCCAAAAATGAAGTCCATTTTGAAATATAAAATATATATATTTTCAAAAAGTAGGTATTACTATTTATAACGGCTAGTTTGATTGGTTATGGTGTGTTAGAACTCGGTGTTGCGTACAACACACGCTATCACATTATTCAAAGGGAAACGTACCGTGGAAGATTGGGGTGTTTCATTTTAAATTTTTGATGTCCCCATTTAGTCAAAAAGTTTAAAATATTTTATTTAAAAAGGTTTCACTATTAGAAGTTGATAAAAGTGAAATACTGAAAATGAATCTGTTCTTGCATTATGACTAAGAAACTCATAATAGGGATTCTAAAATTATAAGGATTATATAAAGTTCAAAATGTAGTTAATACTATTCATGACCTCTTTTAATGGTGTGATTGAACTCGGTGTTGCGTGTAGTGAAAGTTATTGAATTATTTTTAAGAAATAACACACTCTGAAATCCTGGGGTGTTACAATGAGGCTCAAATTTATACATCATGTTGGTCAAAGTAGAAGAATCAATAGGGGTCGAATTGAGTTTCCAATTAAAATTTCTATTTAAGGATATTTAAAACTAAATATTACTATTTAGAAAAATATAACAATTAACAAAAATAGTAGAAAAATATAATTTTATATTTTTTTATAGTTTCTCAAGAGATCAGTAACAATTCAGTAAAAATAATATTTGGATACACTTTTTCTTTTGGAAAAAAATGTACTTATATCAAACATGGTATATAGGATACATATTAAATATAATTATCAATATAAAATTTTTAAATATAATTTTGAAAACTAAAACTGAATTGTTTTATTAAAATAAGTGTTAAATAAAAAAATAATCCCAAAATTGAATATAAACATGAGGATTGGTCTCAATTGGAGATCAAGTCCCCTCTACAAGGAAGTCACCCACTTCCAATAAGTTTATTAAAAAAATAAACCGATCCATAACCTATATCTAGTTATTACATAAAGAAATTACAGAGAGGACGTTCAAGATACACACAGCCTCCTCCACTATTATTCTTGGGATTACAGAAGTAAGAAGAATTAGTATAAAGTATCTGAGTACTCTCTAATACAGAATAATAGATTGTGTCGTTATGTTTAAAAATTTAATTAGGTGTATATTAAATGAAAAAAAACATAGAATGTAGATATATAGATAGTAGAGATATTTTAGTTGATCATTTTTCTCTAATCAAGCAGAAGATGATCGTAGATATTCTTTTTGTTCTATCATGTTGTCTTTAAAACTATCATTGATGACACACAAAACATTCTCTTCGGAATAACTATTTTTGTAAAAAAATATAGTGTTGTATGAAGAACTAAAAAATCCTCCATTTTTTAGTAGTCCCTAAACCATCCAAATGGTAATAAGAGAGTTTAATCGATCAGATAGCCAACCAGTTAGCCCTTTTGCATGAGTGGTTCTTCTAACTTTATAACATCTATAAGTATCCATAATGCAAGATAATAATAAGATAATTCCTTGTTATGAAACAGAACTTAAGAATGTATAAATATTTATTTAATGCCTCTGTATATTTTAAGGAATAATAATTTTTAGATCGACTTTTTTACATATTTGAATTTAATGCTATAATCTAGCCATTGTTACAATTAAATTTCAATTTAATTTAAGAAAGATATTATAACTACCCAAACTTTATAATTATATTTGTTTCCTAAATTTGAGTGGTATTCAATTTTATACTCAACAAAACTCTATCCTTTAATTAACAAAGTGGGTATAATTAAAATGATATTGTTGGGTTTCGACTGTTATATGACCGTTGGTCAATATGACAGTTGGAAACTATAATCTTAACATTGTGTTTTTATAAATATAGTTATCTTGGTTAATTAATACAGAAAGAAGATTGAATGGCCTCATCCAGTAGACTCAGGCCATATGAATCTCATCTGTCAGAGATTGGGAAGGAGGTAGCATCACTGGGCTTTTCTCTGGACCAAGCCCAAGCCGAACTTCAACATATGATGCTTGAACGGAATCGCCTAAGGGATAAGTTCAATCTGATATAAATCACCACTCCGACAATGTTGTCTAAGCCACCCCAAGATTCTATCACAATAGCACACTTTACACTTCGGTCTAATGATAGTTTTATAAGGGGCTATTTAACAAGACCTTAGCTGCTTTTTGTAATCCTTTTATATAAATAAAATTGTTATTTATTATTATGGAAAAGTTTGTGAATTTAAAATATCTGAATAAATATAGAATGTGTATTATTGATGAATTTATAGAAAATTAGGGCTATTTAAAAAAATTGTATTCTTTAAAAAATTAATAATGTGAAATGATTTTCAAAAAATGGTCTTCTACAGTTTTGATCAGCGAGAGTTTTAGAGTCTAATAAGATCAACTTGATTTTTAGTGAATAGTAAAGTATGAATAGTTACATACTCGTATGAATAGTAATGAATAGTAATGAATTGTAAATTGGCCAAAAAAATTGAAACTTCACCCATGAATTTATAAATACAATTTAAAAATCTTAAAAGTAAAAAAAACGATCATAATATAAGTTTTAGTATTTTTGTATGTCATAAATATTTTATTTACAATTTTATAATTAATTTAATAATTTAAAATGGAAATATATTTTCATAAACTGTAATCAGAAATTTTTACTTTATTTTATTATGGTTATACGATAATTTTATGGGACCTTGATTACTTTTTTATGGTGTTACAAAATGAGTTATAGTTTTAAAGTTGTATTTTTGGAATAAATAATCATTTTATTTAAAAATTAATTTAAAAATATTTATAAAATTATTTTAATAAAATGGAGTTCATTTTTGAAATCAAAGTGTTAATATTAGTTTAGAGTGAATTTTTGGGATTTTTTTGAAAAGGCTGAATTTTTAGTGAATAGTAAAAAATACAGTTTTGAGTTTCGGGTGATTAATGACACCATAGATGATGTAATAATGATGTAAGATTTCTGGTAAACTTATGAATAGTGATATATGCTATGATTTGTTACAAGTTTCCAATACCATGGGAAAATACCATGGGAAAGCCCATGGTCTTTCAAATACCACCGATGAGGTGTCCCTTGGAAATTAATAACTTATTCCCTCACATTACCAATAAAAAACATGCCATTTCCTGCATTCATTTCATTCCAAAATCCTTCTCAACGAATTTCTGGTCTTCTTATGTCCCAAGGAGTCCTCCCAAGGTTCCCTCAAGCCTCCCAAGGTTCTGACCATCATGATTTCGAATTTATTCTTCAAAGTAAGGGAACCATTCACCCTCCTCTTTTAAGTCATGACTTCCTTTATGTTATGTCTTATAGATCCATTTTATTATGGGGAGGATTTTTAATCTATATAATTCTTACTTTCCATTTCATGTTAAATTTATTAGAGATCCTTTTTTCTCTCATCAAATTATTTTTTTAATTTTTAAGTGACGCCTTTAGGCTGCCGAATTTTCGTAAAAAAAATCACATCTTCTCTTTTCCTTCGAGTTTCATTTTCATATAGTATTTCATTCAAATATCCATACCATGATATTATTTCTTTTTATTTTGTACCCATACTGTATTATGAGTTATTTATGATTTTGTGACCCTTGTCCCCTCTCTTTTCAATGTTTTCTAAAACCATGCTATATAGCCGTTATGCAGCAAAAAATTCATCTCAAATTTTCTCTCTTTTTGTCAAGGATTTTTCTTGTTTTATTTGTGTGAATACCCATAACTATTTCCTTTCTATGGGTGTTCATAGAAACAAAAAAAATTATATATTTGATTTTTGAATTGACATACATATAACCCTTAATCCCTTTCCATGGTTTATAAATGACACAATAACCTTTTTTAGCTTTTAAAACATCGCAATTTTGAAATGAAACCCATTTGTTTTATTCTTTATTGGTTATTTATGGAATGTTTTATTATGATCTATTTGGATAACATGTAAAAAAATACATATCAAGGGTTTTCCCAGATAGATCTCCAATACATTTGGTAAATAATTAATCTTTAAAGATGACAAGTTTTATGATACCTTGGTGAATAACCTTGGTGATTTTTATGATAGCTTGAGGATAAACCTTGGTGATATATTCATGAATGTCTAAATGAAATGTTGTAGCCACATATTAAAGTTATGATTCAAGTTATTTTTATTATGATATTCCTATTCTTCCATTGCTCTTGCCTTTATGAATTTTAGCTTGTTCTTATTTATATTGCTCAAGATCACATGTAAACTATTTCACTTGTATTCCTTACAGAGCCTTCCACTCACCCTTTACTTTGATATATGACTCCAGGATATTAGATGTAGTAATTATTCATAGAATTAACCTTTGATGAAGCCTTACGAGTGGTTTATAAGAATGTTTTATGTTGTTTTCATGTATTATGTTCCTCATTTCCAAGACCCTATACTTTAAATATCATCTGTTTGTAGAATGTAATGACAAGTTATATAATAAAAATTCGGGATTCCATACTTGGTATTAGAGGATAGTTTAGTTATTTGTGGAAATTAGGATATGAAAACTATAATAATAATCATATAGAAAAGTTTTAATATAGGAAAACTTCATGGTATTTTGGTGATTATTTAGTAAGTGGTTTATCTTGCAAATACATCCCTGTCTGGATATGAGTAGGTAGAAGCGGCTCTACCACAGAGATACCTAGGAGTGAAAACTCTGACAAGGTGTTTCGGGCATGACCTGGGATATCTTGGTACATGACAATGGTCCTTGCTTCACTCTTGGTTACGACACTCCTAGGATATATGTTTGGTTAATCACAAGATTTTTATGAATCAATATGATGGAATTATAGATAAATGTAATTGTTTGTGCATGAAGTTTTAAGGAATATTATCTTTTATAATTAAATGATTCATAAATGAAATAAGTTTCTCACAAAGGTTTTATTCCTTTAGAAAATGGATGGAAATGGGAGGAACTATGTTAATGGTGAGCGCAATGGGCCATGCACTGACGACCCTCTGATGGAAGCCAGAATGGAAACATTCATGCGAATGATGAACCAACTGACTCATGTTTTGGGAAATAACTTGAATCAAGTTGAGAGACCAATCTCACCATGAAGGGAACACCATTATGTTGAGTCCTTTATGCATCAACAACCACCAAACTTTCACGGATCGACTGAACCATTGATTGATGAATAGTGGATCATCTCTACAGTGAATATCGTTTTTGGGCTCCACTGTTCAAAGCAATAGAAGGCCACCCTAGTTGTCTACCTCGTAGAGGGAGAAGCTGGTCAGTGGTAGGAACTGAATAAAAACATGAGGCAAAGAGTGGATCTTGAAGTTATGGAGTGGGAAGAGTTTAGAGGGATCTTCTTAAGTAAGTATTTCCCTCATTCCATGAGAACAAGAATGGAGAAGGGGTATCTCGAGCTGAAACAGAAGCAGATTGAATCTGTGGGAATCTACAAGATGAAATTTACATGACGTTCCCATTATACCTCTATCTTTTTAATGGATCCTAATGGTAAGGTTGATAGATTTTTCAGTGGACTGAGACCTCATCTATGGAAGAATCTAGCCAACCGAAACTATGACATCTATCAGGAGATCATATAGAGTACAATAAAAGTCGAACTGGAGTTCGGTGAGACGCAGTGATCTCATAAATCAAACGAAAAAAAGAGATTGATGGAGCCTAGCTTAGGGGGGACCTTTGATCAGGGAAGAGGAGGCAAGAAAGTGCAATGTCCCACATGTAATAAATATGGGAAGAAGCATTTGGGGAACTCTATTCTCGGGATCAGGAAATGCTATAAGTGTGGAAGAGATGGCCATATTGTGAGGAATTCTTGTAGTGAGGTGAAAACCCAACATCCAAACACTAACGACAAGGGGAAGATGGTGCAGGACATACCTGATGTTCAGTGCATTAAGTGTGGACGACTTGGGCACTTTGACAATCACTATCCAAATCTGTGGGCAGTGGAGGGGAACAACCATCAGCCTGAGAAAAGGACAAGGGAGAAAGGCCATGCTTTTACTATCATGATTGCTAAAGTTGATACTCCAAATGATGTATTAGTAGGTACTCTTGTTACTCCCTCAAATCTAGTAAGTAATTTTTTTGATTCTAGTTCTACGCATTCTTTTATTTCCTCCAATTTTGCAAAGAATTTGGAATCAACCCCCGACATGCTAAAACTAGAGTTATCATTCAAGACTCTTGGTGGGATTATCAAAGCATCATCAGTGTTTAGAAACTCTAGTATTTACTTTGGTGTGAACAATATTATCACAAATCTAATAGTCATTCCCATGCTAGAATTCTACATTATACTAGGGATGGACTAGCTCTCAAAGTATAAGGCTAACATGAAATGTAGAAGTAAGGAAATCTCAGTAGTCTTGAATGGAAAACCTATAGTCATATTACAAGGAGAGATATCTTAACCTGATCTTTTTCTAGAAGAACCTATTATATCCTTATTTATGTAATTGATCGGTGAAGAAGAATAATGAAATGAGAGTTTGAGGAATGAAAATGTTCCCATCGCCTAGGAATATGTTGATGTATTTCCTAAGGAGTTGCCTGGAACTCCCCCAAAAAGAGAGGTAGAGTTCATTATTGAACTCATACCTATATCTCATCCAATATCAAAGACCCCATATAGGATGGAAAATGTGGAGCTGGACGAATTAAAGAAACAACTGCAAGATCTTTTGGAGAAGGGGTTTATGCAACTGAGTGTGTCTCCTTTGGGAGCACCTATTCTCTTTATGAAGAATAAGGATGGATCAATGTGGCTATGCATTAATTATAGAGAACTGGATGAGATCATAGTAAAGAAAAAATATCCTCTTCTAAGAATTCAAAACTTATTTGAACAACTTTGTAGGGCTCAATTCATCTTTAATATTGATCTTCGGTCTATTTTTCATCAATTGAGGGTGAAGAAAGAAGATATTCCCAAAACTGCCTTCCGATCAATATATGGGCATTATGAGTTTGTTGTTATTCCTTTTTTGAATGACTAATGTACCTGCTATTTTTATGGATTTGATGAATAGAGACTTTAAGGACTTCCTTTATAACTTTGTGGTAGTTTTTTTATGATATTCTGATATATTCCAAAAGACATGAGGACCATGAGGATCATCTAAGGGTTATTTTTCTATCTTTATGGAAGGAGAGGATTTCTGGAAATTTCAGTATATGTAAATTCTAGTTACAACAAGTTTATTTCTTGGGGCACATTGTTACTAATGAAGGAATCATAGTTGACCCCACAAAGACAAATATTTTAGAGGAGTGGCCTCAGCCTACAATAATAACTGAGATCCATAGTTTCCTTGGATTAGCGGGATATTATTGGAGGTTTGTGAAAAACTGTTCACGACTTTCTAATCAATTAACCATGTTAACTCGAAAAGGGGTCACATTCATATTGACCAAGGAGTGTGAGAAAAGTTCCCTAGAGCCGGATAAGATATTGGTTACTGGACCCATTTTAACTCTTCCCTCAAGTGGATAAGGTTTTTTTATTTTTAGTGATGCATCTCTGAATGGCCTTTGGTGATTCCTCATAATAAATGGAAAGTTCATTTCTTATTCATCTTGATAGTTGAAGCCTCATGAGTAGAACTATCCTACGCATGATCTGGAGCAGGATGCGGTCATTTTTTCTCCAAAGATATGAAGACACAATATTTATAGGGAGAAATGTGATATGTACAAAGACCATCAAACATTGATGTATATTTTCACACAAAAGGAATTGAACATGAGACAAAAGAAATGGTTGAATCTTATTAAATACTATGATTGTTCAATTCATTATCATCCTAGAAGAGTAAACAAAGTTGTTGATGCATTAAGCAGGAAATCCCCAGTTGTTTTACCCATTATAAGGATTCAAAGAGATCCTTTGACCAATGAACTAGTAAAACTGGACATCGGAATTATAATGGAAGGGACATCATCAACCCTAACCCAAATGATTTCTCTACCGTCATTTCTAGAGAAGATCACGAATGCTTATAAAGAATATCCATTGTTACAGAAGAAGTTTGAGGTTGTGAACGATGGGAAGTTTCCTAAGTTCAATACTGATCAAGAAGGTGTACAAAAATTTTGTACAAGACTATGTGTTCCATATATTTCATAAATAAAGAAGAAGCAGATGGATGAAGCTCATAGTTATACTTTCTCTATACATCATGGTAGCACGAAAATGTATAGGGACCTTTGTGATCATTATCGGTAGGATAATATGAAGAAGCAGATTGATGAATACACATCAATGTACCTAGTATGTCAGCAAGTGAAGTCAGAGTGACAACTTCATAAAGGGGTATTGCAACCACTACCCATACCAGCATGGAAGTGGGACAATATCACTATGGACTTTGTAACAGTTCTCCTGATAACTTCCAAAGGAAACAACGTGATATGGGTTATTGTGGACAATGTCACAAGACTGCCCATTTTATCTCTATCCAAGAAGATTTCTCTCCTGATCAACATTCCAGGATTTATGTGAAGGAAGTGGTAAGGCTACATGGAGTTCCAGTTTCTATCATAACTGATCGTGATCCAAGGTTCACATAAAAATTTTGGAGTAGTCTTCAACAAGCTATGAGCACTGAATTGAATTTTAGTATGGCCTATCACCCCCAAACATATGGTCAATCTAAAAGGACTATTAAAACACTCGAGTACATTCTATGAACATCCTCAGTGGAATTTAAATGTGGATGGGATCAACATATCCCTTTAGTTGAGTTCCTTTACAACAACAGCTTCCACTCGAGCATTAAAATGGCACCCTATGAATCTCAATATGGGAATCGATGTAAAACTCCTACTTGTTAGGATGAAGATGGTGAGAGAAAGCTTCGTGGGCCTAATCTAGTGAAAGAGATGACAGAAAAGGTCCATTCCATCCAGCAACACATTAAGGCTGCTCAGATTCGAAAAAAGAGCTATGCCGACAACTGTCGAAGGGACTTGTAGTTTGATATTTCTAACAAAGTATTTCTTTAGATTTTACCTTAGAAAAGAGTCATGTGGTTTGGGAAGAAAGGTAAGCTCAGCCCTAGTTACATTATCCCCTATGAAATCATTGATCGTGTGGGAGAAGTGGCATATCGACTTCCACTTCCTCCAAATCTAGCACAAGTTCATGATGTCTTCCACATATCCCTCTTGAAGAAGTACATACTTGATCCTTCAAATGTACTAAATCTAGAGGTGGTACAACTAAAACATGACCTCTCTTATGAGGAGTAGCTAGTCGAGATCCTGGATCGTAGACACAAGGTTCCACGTAATAAGACTGCCCACCTTTTTAAGGTTTTGTGGAGGAACCACAAATGTGAAGAAGCCATGTGGGAACCAGAGGAGTCTATGAGAGATAAGTACCCACACCTTTTCTCATCAGAGTGTACGAGATAAAATTTCGAGGATGAAATTTCTTAAGGGGGGAAGAATGTAACGATGCAAACTTTTTAATTATATTTTGTTTCCTAAATTTGTGTGTTATTTTACTTTATACTTAATAAAACTATATCCATTAATTAATGAAGTGGGTATAATTAAAACGAGACCATTAGGTTTCGACTGTTATATGACAGTTGGCCAATATGACAGTTGCAAACTATAATCTTACCACTGTGTTTTTATAAATATAGTTATCTCGGTTAATTAATATAGAAAGAAGATCGAATGGCAACATCTAGTAGACGCGGGCCATATGAAGCCCATATGTCGGAGCTTGGGAAGGAGGTAGCATCACTGGGCTTTTCTCTAGATCAATCCCAAGCCTAACTTCAACATATGAATCTTGAACAGAATCTCCTAAGAGAGATGTTCATGCTGATAGAAATCCCCACTCTGGCAATGTTGTCTGAGCAACCCCAACATTCTTTCACCATAGCACACCTTACACTTAGGTCCTGTGTTGGGGTTACAAGGGGCTATGTAACAAGACTTTAGCTGCTTTGTGTAATCCTTTAATATAAATATAATTATTATTTGTTATTATGGAAAAGTTTGTGAATTTTAATTATCCGAATAAATATAGGTTGTGTATTATTGATGAATTTAGGGAAAAAAATTGGTATTTTAAAATACTTTTTTTATTCATTAAATAATTAATAATGTGAAATGATTTTCAAAAATGGTCTTCTACAGTTGTGATCAGTGATAATTTTAGAGTCTAATAAGATCAACATGATTTTTAGTGAATAGTAATGTATGAATAGTAACATGCCCGTATAAATAGTAGTGAATAGTAAATTGGCCAAAAAAATAGAAACATCACCCATTAATGTATAACATCAATTTAAACATCTTAAAAGTGAAAAAATGATCATAGTATAAGTTTTCGTGTTTTTTATGTCATAAATATTTTCTTTACAATTTTATACATAATTTAATAATTTAAAAGAGAAATATATTTTTATAAAATGTAATCATAAATTTTTAATTTATTGTATTATGGTTATACGATAATTTTATGGGTCCTTGATTACTTTTTTTTGGTTTTACAAAATGAGTTATAGTTTTAAAGTTGTATTTTTGGAATAAATAATGATTTTAAAAAAAATTAAATTAAAAATATTTAAAAAATTATTTTCATAAAATGGAGTTCATTTTTGAATTCAGAGCATCTATATTAGGTCTGAGTGAATTTTGGGGATTTTTCTGAAAAAATTGAATTTTTTGGTGAATAGTAAAAATATAGTTTTGAGTTTGGGGTGTTTAATGACATCATTAATGATTTAATAATGATGTATGCTTTCTGGTAGACTATTTAATAATGATATATTCTATGAGGTGTTCCAAGTGGACAATACCATGGGAACACACCATGGGAAAGCCCATAGTCTTCCAAATACCACCGATTAGGTGTCCCTTGGAAATTAATAATTTATTCGCTCACTTTTCTTATTAATACCAAGCCATTTCCCTCATTAATTTCATTATAAAATCCTTCAAAACAAAGTTATGGTCTTCTTAACTCCCATTTATTCCTCTCAAGGTGCCCTTAAGCCTCCCAAGGTCCGGACCTTCAAGCATTTGAAAATACTCTTCAAGTTAAGGGAACCTTTCACCCTCCTCTTTTAAATCATGACTTCCTTAATGTTATGTCTTATAGTTCCATTTTATTTTGATGGGTATTGTTCTAATATATCAATCATACTTTCCATTTCAATTTAAATTGATGAGATAACCTTTTATATCTCATCAAGGGATTTTCTAAATTTTAATGTGATGTCGTTAGGCTGCCGAATTTTCGTAAAAGAAATCGCATCTTCTCTTTTCCTTCGAGTTTCATTTTCATATGGTATTTCTTTCAAATATCCATACCATGATCTTATTTATTTTTATTCTATACCCATACTATATTATTATTTATTTATGAGTGGGTGACCCTTGTCCCCTCTCTTTTCAATGTTTTATAAAACCATGTTATATAGTCGATATGCTGCAAACATTTCGTCTCAAAATTTCTCTCTCTTTTTCTCAAGAAATTCCCTTTTTTTATTTATGTGAATACCCTGGACTATTTTGTTTCTATGGGTGTTAATAGATACAAAAACAATTATATATTTTATTCTGTAATTTAATTACATATAACCCTCACTCCCTTTCCATGGGTTATAAATTCCATAATGACCTTTTTTACTTTTAAAATGTCAAAATTTTGAATTGAAACCCATTTCTTTTGTTATCTATGTGTCATTTATGAAATATTTTTTTATGATCTATTTGGATCACATTTAAATAAAGACATATTTATGGTTCTCCCAGATAGAGATCCAATGCATTGGGTAAAGAATTAATCTCTAGAGATGACATGTTTCATGATACCTTGGTGAATAACCTTGGTAATTTATAGGACACTTCGGGGATCAACCTTGGTGATATGTTCATGAATGTATAAATGAAATGTTTTAACCACATATTCAAGTTATGATTCAAGTTATTTTTATTATGATATTCATATTCTTCAATTTCTCATGAATTTATGACTTTTATCATGTTCTTATTAATATTTCTCAAGATCACATGTCAACTATTTCACATGTTTTCCTTACTAAGCCTTATACTCACCCTTTCCTTTGATGTATGTCACAAAGATATGAGATGAAGTAATTGTACAAATAATGGCCCTTTTATGAAGACTTAAGAGTGGTTTAGAATAATTTTTATGTGGTTTTCTTGTATTGTGTTACGGATTTCCAAGACACTAGACTGTATAGATCCTTTGTTTGTAAAATATAATGAAAAGTTATGTAATAGAATGGTAGGATGCCATAGATATGGTAGTAGAAAACATCTTGTTGTACAAATTTCATAGGGAGAACAGAGATTACTCTTAATAATAGGTAATTTCACTAGAAAGTTTGATATAATAATTGGCATGGTGGTTAGAAAGATGAACTATCAGTAGTAACATCAACTAGTGTTACCATGTTATAACTAGTTGTAAAAGAACTATACTGGTGGTATAATCCTTGAACTAGCAGTCTTGGTATCATCTTTTTCTAGTGTTAACACACCTCATCTCATGGTAAAATGTTTCTTCTTTTTTTTATCATGATTTATATAATTTAAGAACATTTGAACAGAGGAAAAAAAAGTTGATATAACTGGAAGTAGTGGATTTTTCTTGATTGTAGCATTGTTTCACTAATGGGAAAAAAGTTCAATTAATGGTATTATAAATAATATGGCAGTATAATCAACACTACTTTTGGAAGATGCTTCTTTATAATATTAATAACATTAACATATATAGATTTATCAATGTACCTTACATAAGAATACAAAAATTAAAAAACATTCATAAGGTTTAATTAATAGATTCCTATAGATAAATCTCATTTTAATATGCATGGATTTTATAAATAAAACAAAATTTCATTGATAAGGGAAACTAGATCTATATGAATAAAAATATAAAAATTGATGAATAATATTTTATTGAATAACATGATTTATGAACATTAAAATAATAAAACAAATAATTTCTTGGACTAAGTGAAAAATATCCCCCTTTTGATGATAAAAAATCATAATATGAAAATTAAATTCATGTTCACTGAATTTCATGAAATTTCAAAAAAAAAAGGTTTCACAAGCCTATTCAATTTTCCATGTACAATCTCATTTATTTTTATAACTGAACATTCTAATTTCTCATTATAATTATTTCTCCCCATTTTAGGATTATCAAATAGATGAAAATTTGAAGAAAATAATTGAATCAAAAAAGTATTAATAAATAGAAAGTATTTTTATTGAACATTAATATCATAAGGATACATCATGATAGATAAAAAATTTAAGACCTTATCAAAGCCTAGTCTAATTCTAGTAAATCATCCTCATTGTGGGTAGAGGTGGGAGTAATGGGGTCCCTTCCCTTTCCAACAAAATAAGTGGATGAAGAAAGAGGTGTAGAATCTCTAAATACAATATTTGATGCAACTATCCTCGGATTTCATACTACCTCGATTGAGTTAAGTCTAAAAGGAAGAACAATGATATAGGTGTTTTGAATAGCTTTTGAGATTAGTGTAGATATCAAGGTTTTCATGGGAATGTCTAGAGGTGAAACACATATTGTCCTAGTGGTGTAGATAAATGGTTCAATCATCTCCAAAAAATGAGGGGTGAATTAAACATCATGCTCCATGTTTCTAAATTGGAATTTCTTCTCCTTTATAAATATCTTGAGAAAGGGGTATAAGGTCTTCTATAGAGATTATTTCTCCTTGAATTCTCATATGGATGGAGTAATTTAAAAATTTTAATCCAATAAATTTTAGTTAGAGTTATAAAAATTCTTAGATAAAATACAAGAATGATAATACTTAATGGATTTTATTATGGTGTCCCTCTCCTCCATATAATAATTCCAAAACTCACTCACAAACTTATAGATATGCTATCCATGAGAATTTATCTAATGATGATCATCTTGGGGAGAGGTAGAAGAGTCACCCAACATAGCTTGCAACTCTTCTATAATAGAAGATATGAACATATCATATTTCATATGGGAAGGAACAAAGGAATATAGAACACTTGATGAAAATATGTAGTTTTAGAACTTTATTCTACCCTCCCTAGAAAAGATATTCCTCTCCATGTGAATTCAATTATCATTTACTCAAAGGTGTAATATACAACACCAATAAACTCAACTATATTTTTTTATCCAATTATATATTTCCAATCCTAATAAATAGTTTGTATTGATGGTTATCCATAACCAAGGAAAAAAAACATTTATTTTTTACCCACATGGATTGTCCTATTTTAGAAGGTAGATTATTTGAGAAAACATTTGAGATTTGATAAAATAATCCTCCCCAAAGGAACCGAGGTCGGCTCTAGTCAGATAAAAAGTTTGAGGATGAGTTGGAGGATGAGATAAAGTCCTCTTTATACTTGGAAAAAGAAAAGTCTCATTAATGATTTATATAACATGCACTTTGTAATGAAAAGGTTTTAAGATATCTAACTCATTTATCTTTTCCAATAAATATCCCTTAATATTTATTTGAGAAACTATGATGGAATCCATACCATGCATTCATGGACAAACAATACCATCATAATCTCTATCATCTAAGTAAAAATATTTCAAGACAAGTATTTTAGATCTTAAGGACTTCTCACCCTTAGATAGTTTATCACTTTCACCTTTATTTGAAACATCTTCCTCAACTTGGATTCCAACATACTGACTAACTAAATCATTTAAGGAATGTTTGTACACTTCTCTACATGCAATACCATTAGATTCAAAAACTATCACGAAGGGATTATGCTTCTCGTTCTAATCTCCACATTCAATATCATTCTCATTATCATTAGATAAAATAAAAAACTTTAGAAGAATCTATGAAGTATAACCCTCAAACCAAGAACCATTAGAAACATTAGTATCATCATATTAATCACCCTCTAATGGGAATTATTTATAAGGAAGGTAAATAGGCAAGTGGATAGGTCCATTTGAAACATTTGGACTCTTGGAAATTTTTTTGGAACTTCTTACTTCAACAAAAAAAGGTGTATAGTCTCAATTTCCTTCATCCTAAATATCATCCCAAACATTAATAATTTTCTCTTCAACATACTAATATAAAGAATAAACCAAAAACCTATTTGCATCCAAGACAATATCAATCATGTCACTTGGTTATGAAAGGATCTCTAAAGGGTTAAATTTATCATATACTATTTCATTTTAAATTACCCATCTCTTCAACCAATGATTCCCATTCACCGTCAGTATTTTACAAGTGACTTTACTAAGATAGAACCCATCCTATCTTATTATTATTTATTATCCTTTTGGAGCAAGTCCTCTAACTTAAAATATGGAAGATATTATATTATGGTATTCAAAAGAATTAGATCACAAGGTTTGCTTACACAATTCATTTATGTAGACCATAAAATACCTACTTAGATTGATCTTATCTAATTTTTTCATCAGATAAATAATAAATTTTTCTTAGTGCCTCATAAAAAAATTCATTTATGAGGACACACCATGTGTTGAATGAATTTTAAGAGAATTATACACTTTCCATGTAGTTAAATTGCAATAATTAAATCTCATAAGAACATTCCCAATAATCTCAATAATAGAATCCTCAAATAAAAAGTACACATGGTCAATAGGATATGTACCCTAGTCATCCAAAAATACTATATCAGGAGGTGCATCCAAAAATTCTCCAAATGTTTTTAAGAAAACATTATCCCTTTTATATTTATTATTGTTTTGATAAAATATTCATTGTCTTCAAACTGTAACATGGAAAATATATATGTCACAAATCATCCAATGAAACAATAGTTTATTATTCCTTAGAACCCATTATGTACATCCTGACTCTTTGATCACTTTCAAAATGCGTGACTTTTCAAAGGTAACAAATTATAATCAATTAATGTTTTTGGAAACAATAACTCCGGATGAAAGCTGAGGATTGAATTTATTTACAAGGAATTTATATTCCTATTTAAATTTATTTTGAGGATGTAAGTCATCAAAAGTGAGAGGAGTATGCATCACTCTCACCATTGCAGTGTAGATGCGACTGTAGAAGGCTGAAGGTAATGTGTTGTAAGTTTGAGAAAAAAAGAGGCTTTATAGGGTTTATGAAAAAGATGGATCTTAATTAGACTCTAACTATATATTGTTATTATTTAGGGTTTTAATATTTTTTTAATGTATAAGCATTCTAACTACAAAATTTAATGTTTTAAAAAAGAATTAGTAATGGACGAATAAACACCTAAAATTTTTCATATAGTAGTATAAGAAAATAATGTTAGAAACCAACAATATTAGATAATTGTAGTTTATAAAAGGTATCAATTGGTTGGTAGTACCAGATGGTCTTAGTGAACTGTACCACACTACAATTTTATCCAATGGATAAAAAATTGTGGTAGAAATAAATGGTTGAAAACCATAGTAGAAAAACATTTTAGTAAATATCATGATAGAAAGTTATGGTAGCACCATACATTTTAACATAACATTTTCAAAAACCATGTAAGTAATGAAATAAAATACTAAATGAAAATTTTCTTTCTTAGTTCATGTTTGATATAGCTCATTCACTCCATTTTCAGTTCACTTGTAAATATATCAATAAGATTATATTAAATACCAATGATTACAAATCATATGTCAATTTTTTGAAAATGGTCTCTCAAAAATTAATTTTTTATATCAATATGTTTTGTCTTTGAATGATACATTAGATTATAATTTTTTTTATAGAATTTTTATTTTCATAGTTCATAGGGGAATTCATATACTAATATCCATAATCCATTAATGTTTGTTTTGTTTATTGAAAATATTCATTAAAAATTCCCATAGTTATGTACTCGTCTTAAATAATATATAATGAAATAGATTTTAATTTCTTACTACACCATAAACCGTGAGATTTGGAATAATGTGACATATTCCAGAGGTTCTTTTCTATATTACTTGAATCCACCAGAATCATCAACTAAATAACTATGTCAAATCATTTTCCTCCATAATAAAATAATCAAATATTTGATGTACTTTATAGGAATTTGAAAATAGTTTTGATTGCATTTAAATGGGATTCTTTTATGTTTTCATGAAATTATACACACATGCACAAACAAAACATAATATTAGGATGGATAGATATTAAGTAATATAGACTATCTATCATACCTCTATATATGGGTTTTTCAACTCGTTTCACATTCATCAAGATTCATTTTACATGTGGTAATCATTAGACTATCACTTCCTTTTGATTTATCCACTCCAAAAAGATTGAAAGGATCCTTTGTGTATTTTATTTGATTTAAAATTATTAAATTATTTTTTTAATATGAAATACAATGAAAATTTTTAACTCATCTACTAAATCCATTTCAACTTCATTTGGCCTATTTTTATAAAATTCAATGCACATGGAGTTTTTGGATGATCCAAAAATAATAGCATCCATATAAATTTGAACTACAAAAAATTATTTGGAAATCCTTTTTATGAATAATTTTAGATGCAATATTCCTTATTAAAATCCTATAGAAATAAAAAATATATTTGATCATATAATATCATGATCTAAGATCTTTTTTAAACCATAAATATATTTATTCAATTGGAAAACCTGATTTAGAAAATGATGATTTTAAAATTTGTGGGGTTTTCAACAAAAGAATCCTCGATAAAATAATCATTTAGAAAATAAAACTTCACATCCAATTGATATAGTTTAAAATTAAAATGTTCTATATAGGAAAGAAACATTATAATACCCCCAATTATTTCTACTTGTGTAAATATTTCTTTATAGTAAATTTCGTCTTCTTAATTTTATCCCTATGCAACTTGTCTATCTTTATTTAAAATTATTGTACTGGAACTATCAAACTTGTTCATAAACACCAATTTAGTTCAAATGTCCTAGAATTCCATAAGTATTTCTTCGAGTTACTAGAATTTATTACTTTCAAACTAATTTAACTATTCTTCAGTACCCTTTTCCCAAAATTCATCGTCTCGAACTTTAGTGTTGTTTTTTAGTTTAATCTTTGACAAGAATGCTTATTTATCAACCTGATTTCAAAGAGAATCTCTATTCTAAGTACCTATATCTATATATAATAAAATAGTATCTAAATTATAGTCTTTATGAGTTCTAATTGATCGTATTATAGAAGTATGTTGTACTTGATTTTCTGTAGTAGGGTCTTTTTTTTACATTTCATCAAAACTGGGTGATTTATTTATGCTTATATTTACATAAAAATATGTATGATTGGTGGATGTATTGATATGAAAGTTAGAAATATCATCCTCAAGGATTTCTAAATAAATTGTATGTTCATGTGGATGTTTTTCATCATATTTTCTTTTTGTGTATTCTTCCACAAGTATGGTTCCTATAATGAAAACTTTATAAGATTTACTAGAGGTTTAATAACCATGGAATATTCCTTTATCCCTTCTAAATGAAATTATCTAAAATTTCATTTTATAGAATAAAGACCTTATAATGAAAAAATTTAATGTAATTAAACATTTTTCCTCCCATTTTATAACTCATATGGATTATTCTTTAATGGTGGACTGATAAGAAACCTATTAATTATATTGTAGGTTGTACTGATTTCTTCTACCCAAAAATGAAAGGGTAGTTCATACTCATTCATCATGATTTGGGAAATCTCTTTGTACAACACCATTATATTAGATATTCTTAGTAGCAAGAAGTTGTGATTGTGGCCATGTTTTGTGCATAAATTTTCAAAGTCATGATTTTCAAACACGTCACAATGAATACTCTATATGGTATTAATAGTAAGTCTACTACAATTTTATAGAGATTACTCATTATTTAAAAAAGTAGTAACATGCTTCAATTTTTTGAGATAAAAATAATATCGAGGTATATCTAGAATATTCACCTACAAGATCCTTGGCATAATGCTTCCCATTTAATCTTTAAACAATTAATGGTCCAAAACAATCCATGTGAACCAACTCTTGAGGTTGCTAAATTGAAACTTATTTATTTGGTTTGAATGAGATCATATGTTTTTTACCTTTTTAAAAAGGGTTACATACTTTAAATGACATGACACAACCCAATGGGGCTCATGCCATGACTCCCCAAGCCCACCTCCAATAGGCTAGAGGCTAGCGTCTAGCACCGAGTAGGCTATCACACACAATGGATGAATTATCCTAAGGTACCTGTACACACGCACCCTCAGAAACCTCTATGAAACAGTGCAAAGATATATAAAACTGAAAAGAAAATGCATGCATACATCTATCCCATACTAGAGTGAAACAACAGTACAAAAATAGAAAAATAGGGCCCACCAAAAGAAAACTACAAAGTGACCAACATGCTTAGAAGGAGGGAAAACAATGCCAAAAAAACACCTTCCGGTAAGCTCCTCATCACAGATCTGGTAAACACCCCAGTCAAACCCGCTCACTAAACATCCCCTGCTCTGAGTCCTCCTGGGACACCATTGACAGAAATGTGGTCTGCACAAGACACAAACATGTGCGGGAAAATCCCGTGCAGGGGTTAGTATAACAATACTCAGTAGGCACCCCAAAAACCCCAAAACAAAAGAGAGAAACTGAAAGACAATATTCTGCTCAATCCAGTAAGAGGGAACCCAGACAAGAGAGAAAATCCATCTCGTGACCGTACTCACCTAAACACAACTAGTCAGCTCAATCCAGGTGAATGCCCATACATACACCCTGAATATCCAGATATACTCAGCTCACACACCAAGCCACATGAGGTACAAACATCATCACCAACAATGGATCACAACCAATAGAACACATTCCATGATCACTGTCAACCCATATGACACTCGTCCGAGAGATATGCTTCATTAGGTCCCACACAAACATCTAATATGATCACCTGAAAGATCATGCTCGTCAGATATCGTCACTGAGGAAACTTCACTGAAACAACATAAACACCAAACTCCACAGATAGGGGATCGCTCCTAGGGTCCTCTAAGGGATACCAAAACCCAAACCAGTATATGAAGATATCACATATAGGGGATCACTCCCAGGGTCTGCTGGGGGATACTGCAACCCGATATGGCATACATAGATCTCACAGATAGGGGCTCACTCCCAGGATCTTCTCGGGGATACCACAACCCGATCTTGAATTCCTACAGAAACATGTCACCCAGATAGAGGATTGTCACCCGATTCAAGATGGTCATGATGATACCAAAACCCTATCTGGTACATCTCGCATTGTAGGGGATCGAACTGATGATTATTCAACCCTATAGAAACCATGCGCTAAGTAGGGGATCGTATAACCAACGACACCAAGACCCTAATATAATCCTTATGCTGAGTAGGGGATCGTATACCCGATGATGCCAAAACCCTACTGAGCATGACCCACCGCATAGGGGATCATATTCCTGATGATTCCACAAACCCTACACGGTTAACCTTCTAGATAGGGGATCGCCTCCCGTGGATAAGTGGTCACAGTGATACCAAGAACCCGAACTAGGGAAACAATGCTAGAGGATCCCGGTCTGGGCCCACCAGAGGGATTCCATAACTCCAACAGATTAAAAATTTCATCACGAGGATCACAAACCTATACTAGGGTTGTGATGTCGTGCGAACCCTCGTAGGATCTAACTGAGGGAGTACCCTCAACCACTGCTGATCCAAACGTCGCTAACCCACGCGACCCACTACAACACCGCCCAACGCACCTCCAAGGCCAATACTGAGGCCTCCATCACGATCCATGTGGAAAAACATGTAGGATACGCTGTTTACTCACCTGAAATAGACAACTGGTAAAAATGAACTATTCACCATAGCTAGCCCGTGTGGGGCTCACACAATGATCCCGAAACTCATCAAGTGGATCATACCACTACGATACCCTCGAAAAAACACACGGGATCGACTACTCAATTGTCCAAAATGGAAACTTGGTGAAGATGTTATTATTCACTAAAGCTAGCCCGGGTGGGGCCCATACCTCAAACCTGAAACTAATCGAATGGATCGCACCATTGCGATCCTATCGGAAAAACACACAGGATCTACTATTCATCCTCCGAAATCGGACTCTGGGTGAGAATGTTGCGTTTCCCCGAAAATACCCAAACCCGGCCTCATGGGGACCGCACCCCAAACTCGGTCCCAACACCCAGAAACCATTAAGAAAATTCCGTCGTACCATTAGGGTCTCAACGCCACTGGCGACACGTCAATCGGACGCTCCAGGTAGAAGATTCAACGGCCCATAGACGAATAATAATAATATATTATTATTTTATTCGACGTTTCAAGCTCTTGGGCCACGATCCCAAAACGTAAAACTATCAAACCCACACTGAAGTGTTCTCCTCATTGATAGGTTTGCGGCATCATAGACGACACGCAAAACGGACTTCCAGGGAGCAAGATACATGGGTTTTAAAACCCCTGTGTATTTAAAAGAGGGTCGGACCGGCATGAATTGGCCGGCGGCCCTCCACCGCACTGCAGACCATGCTGCTGTGCCTGAGGCGGCCTCTGCCACCTCACTGTGCTGGCCCATCGTGGCCGGACTCCCCTAGCTGGCACTGGTGCTGCTGCACCGGGGCCGCACGGGCGAGGCTTTCGCGGACCGTCGGGACCACCCCGGTGGTCCGTTTTTCGATCCGAAGGTGCCTCCATGACCCTCGGGACCCGATCTTTCCTGATGAAACAAGAAAACGAAGAAATTCGATGCAAAAAACAGGATCGGGGAATTTAAACTCAACCCGCCTACCTCACAAGAGAAACACCAAAGCTTCGGGTGCATAAAGACACCCTGAAGCTCGATACGCTGACGATCGACGCTGAAAACAGACACCCCTGGCTCCACTCAATGAAGAAACGGTGGAGGGGGAGGGTTTTATTGAACCTACGTGATGGAGGCGGGAGAGAAGAATCTTGATTGATTTTTATTTATTTATTTTAAATAAAAACTTCATCTTCACTCCCCGCCAACACGCCTACGACCCGACACCTGGCGCCGACTAAAATTATATCCCGCCTAGGGTAAACACGGTGTTTGGAACACAACGGAAGACACAGAATTGAAATATGAGACTCCGTTCAAGAGTTATTCGAGCTAATGCTCTAAATTAAACTTTTCAATTTGTTTATAAAAAGGCCTCTAATGGCTTTTCTCACAGTTGGACCATGCCCGCAAAGTTTACATCCTTCCTAGGGTAAACGACACGCTCTGGATGAAACCCTTCCATCAGATTCCCATTCTAAGTTACCGTTAAAGAGATATCACACCCCCGCCATGTGTATAGTATGAAACTACTTAATATTTTTATAAAATTAATCTCGGGCACACCGGGCCTCGAAAATCTCATGCCGTATTCGTGCCCTGCTCTGGAATTATTCATTAAAATATTCCAAAGTCTGAAAGGGCCAAAACCCAAGTCTCTACATCCTTCCCCCTAAGAAAATTTCCTCCCTGAGAATCCATAAGCACAAAGAAAGCCACTGGACTCTCAACTGGGTCTCCCACATCAGTGAGTTCACCAAAAAACACCCCTGCCTAAACACATAAGTCGGAGGGACTCATCCACCACACCTCAAGACTATCCGCTTTGGGCAGCACTAACTCTCCAGCATGGTTTAAATCGCGTCACAAAAATGCCTCTCGGTGGGGGAAGGATCCCTCTTCCTCACACATTCGAAGCACATCGAACAACACCCACACAGGGTCTTACCAACGCCCTTAAAAAAATGAGCAAGCAATGGAGAGGAAGGGTACCGCTAAATAGTGTCTAACAAGCTACTGTAGAAAGTAGAAAGGACACAAGGCGTACCTCTATCCATCCGTGGAGCCTTTGGGTCAATAGCCTCCAGGGCATGCATCTTTCCTTGCCCTTGTTCACCAGCTCCCTGAGCCTGGCGTGGACAACCTGGGGGTGGGGGTGGTGGAAATTGATACTGCCTACCACCTTCTGCTATTGCACCAGCTCCGTCTCCACGTCTGCCACCCTTCGGACCTCCTTACTTGAGATGCTACCTCTGCCAAGGTAGTCTGTTGACCGACTCCCTCTCAGCAACACGACGGGTCGGACAATCCCTAGAAAGATGTCCCCGACCATTGCAAGCGTAACATCACCTTCCCTGTAGCTGACACAAACTGGCCTATAAGCCCTGTGAGCCTTGAGCCTCAGATCCTCCATCCCGGGGTCACCTCCAGAAACATCAGCCACATCCAGCCCTTTGTGCCTGCCGCCAGCTACCAGCTGTCGATTCGACTGACGAAGTCTCAGCTCTCACGTTCCCAGCACTAACAGGTTGGATCTGCTAGGCCAGAAATTTCTCCACCACCAACGCTCGCTCCAGCACTCCAGCATATTTGGGAAGACACAAGGAAACCACACCTGCCCGGATGTCTCTGTGTAGTCCCTGCTAGAAGGTCTGATCCCTAAAGAATGGGTCTCTAACCATATCCATGGAGTAGCAACATAGGTCTGTAAACCTCACTGAGTACTCCGACATAGTCATGCCCTCCTACTGAAGTTGTAGAAGCTCTTGAATCTTCACTGACCTCAGCATCACCAGATAGAACTCTTCCCTGAAGAGCTGCTCAAACTCTGCCCACATGAGCGTCTCCTAATCAGGGGAATGTGTCACTAGTCTCCACCATCTCCAGAACAAACCATGTAGAAGGCTCGCCTCTAGGACAACCATCTGATCTGGATGTGTCCTCACCAGGCGAAAAACTTGGGTGACTGCGTCGAGCCCGTCATCAACTGCCTGAGGGTCTGGATCACCCTGGATCCTCAGAGTTTGCTGCCTCTGGAACTCGTGCAGTGCACTCATCCTGCGTGCTACCTCATCCTGCACTCACGACACAACCAACTGCTCGACAGGTCGTGGATCAACTAGCAAACCACCTGGAGGTGCAACCTCAGAACCTACACCCTAGTCCAGAACCTCAACACGGGGCGGATCGTCACCACAATCCTGCAGTGGAACTCTCGCTGGCTGTCGTTGTGGAGGCATCCTGAAATAAAATCAAGACGTACCATAGTCAAATAATATTTCTAGAGAGATGACTCAAGAAGGACAAGAAAAAACCAAAAACCCAGACTAATATGATGCATGTCCCATTATGTCCCTACTACTTGTGTCCAAACAACCCGAGTTGAAAGGAATGTTGTTAGAGTCCTCGTGAATGGATATGTTGGCCGCCGCACCAACACTGGATTCCCTGGCCTGAAATCCAAACTCGAAACACCTTGACACTGTCGCTATGAAACCCAAATGAAACTCACAGCTAGACCAGCTATGCTCTGAGATACCAATGGTGGAACCTACATTGATACCACACTGTCACGACCTGACCCAACGGGCCTCAAGCCGCGACTCCCAAAGCCTGCCTCCAATAGGTCAGGGACTGGCGTCTAGCGATGGGTTGGCTATCACACACAAGGGAGGAATTAGCCTAAGGTACCTATACACACGCACCCACATACACCTCTATGAAAAGTTCTTAGATATATAAAACTGAAAAGAAAATACATGTATACATCTATCCAAAACCACAGTGCAACAACAGTACAAAAATGGAAAAACGATGCCTACCAAATGAAAACTACAAATTGACCAACTTAATCAGAAGGAGGGAAAACAATGCCAGAAAAAACACCTATCGGTAAGCGCCAGTAAACACCCTGGTCAAACCCGCTCACTAAGCTCCACCTGCTCCAGGTCATCCTAGGAAACCATCATAAGGCCTGTGGTCTACACAATACACAAACGTGTTCGGAAAAAGACCGTGCAGGGGTGAGTATAACAATACTCATTAGTCACCCCAAAAAACCCAAAACAAAAGAGAGAAACTGAATGGAAACAGTCCTCTCAACCCAGCTAGAGGGAACCTAGACAACGAGAAACTCTATCTCATGACCATCCTTAGCTAAACACAACTATCTAGATCAATCCAGTTGAATGCCCATAAATTCACCCTGAACCTTCAGATATATTCAACTCACACACCAAGCCACATGGGGTACCAACCTCATCATCGACAACGGTTCAAAACCAGGAGAACACACTCCATGATCACTATCATCCCAAACAACACTCGTCCGAGAGATACACTTCATTGGGTCCCACGAAAACATCTTATTTTCTCACCCAAGAGATCATGCTCGTCGGATATTGTCACTGAGGAAACCTTGCTGAAAGAACATAAACACAGACTCCTCAGATTGGGGATCACACCAAGGGTCTGCTAGGGGATACCAGAACCCACACATGTATACGAAGATCTCACAGATAGGGGATCACTCCTAGGATCCGCTGGGGGATACCATAACCTGATCTGTCATACGTATATCACACAGATCGGGGATCACTCCCACGATCCGCTGGAGGTTACCACAACTCGATTTGGAATTTGTACAGAAACATGTCACTCATATAGAGGATCGTCACCTATTTCACGATGGTCACTACAACACCGAAACCCTATCTGGTACATCTCACGCTGTAGGGGATCTAACTGACAATGCCTCAACCCTACAGAAACCACACGTTAAGTAGGGGATCGAATTACTAATGACACCGCAACACTAATATATTTCTCATGCTGAGTAGGGGATCGTATACCCGACGATGCCACAACCCTACTGAGAATGTCCCACTGCATAGGGGATCATATTCTCGATGATGCGACAAACCCTGTGGGGTTAACCTTCTAGATAGGGGATCACCGCCCATGGATAAGCGGTCACAACTATAACAAGAACCCAAACTAGGGAAATAATACTAGAGGATCCCACTCCGGGCGCACCAGATGGACGCCACAACTCTAACAGATTAAACATCTCATCGAGAGGATCACAAACTTATACTAGGTTTGTGATGTCGCATGATCCCTCGTAGGATCTAACCAAGGTAGCTCCCTCCACCACTACTGTTCCGAACATCGCTAACCCGAGGGACCCACCCAAACGCCACCTCGTGCACCTCTGAGGCCAATATCGAGGCCTCCATCACGATCCACAGAGACAAACACGTAGGATAGGCTATTTACTCACCTGAAATGGACAAATAGTGAAAAAGGCATTATTCACTATAGCTAGCATGTGCAGGGCCCTCACAACAATCCCAAAACTCATCAAGAGGATCATACCACTATGATCCCCTCAAAAAACACACGGGATTGACTACTCGATCATCCCAAACGGACACCCAGGAAAAAATGTACTATTCACCAAAGCTATCTTAGGTGGGGACCATGCCTCAAACACAAAACTCATCGAATAGATAGAACCATTTCGATCCTCTTGGAAAAACACACAGGATCGACTATTCATCCTCTAAAATTGGACTCCTGGTGAGAAAGTTGCGTTTCTCCGAAAACACCCAAACCCGACCTCATGGGGCCCGCACCCCAAACTCAGTCCCAACACCCAGAAACCATCAAGAAAATTCATCCGTACCATCAGGGTCTCAAAGCCACTGACGTCACATCAATTAGACACTCCGGGTAGAAGATACAACGGCCCGAAGTCGAATAATAATAAAATATTATTATTTTATTCAAGGTTTCAAGCTCCCGGGCCATGATCCTAAAACTTAAAACTCCCAAACCTACACTGAAGGGTTTGCCTTGTCTCTAGGGTCGCGTTTCCATAGATATCATGTGAAACAGGCTTCCAGGGAGCAAGATACAATGGTTTTAAGACCCCGGTGTATTTAAAAGAGGGTCGGACCGGCCTGAACCGGCCTATCCGGCCGGCCTGGGCCGGCCCGCGCCGGCTGACCAGGCCGCCGCTACGGAACCGCGGCCTCTGCCGCACTAGGCAGTGTGCCACCGTCTTGCTTCGGCTACCCACCATGGCCGGCCACCCCTTGCCAGCGCCGCCGCCGCCGTGCCGGCGAGGCTTCCGTGGATCGCCGGGACCACCCCGTTGGTCCATTTTTCGATCAGAAGGTTCCTGCGTGACCCTCGGGACCCGATCTTCCCTACTAAAACAACAAAACAAAAAAATAAGAAGAAAAAACAGAATCAGGGAGTTTAAACTCAAACCTCCTACCTCACCGGTGAAACGCCGAAGCTTCGGGTACAGCACGACGCTCGCGACGCCCTGAAGCTCGATCCACTGATGATCGGCTCTGAAAACAGATGCTCGAGGCTCGATTCAACAAAGAAACATAGGGGGGGATTGTTTTGTTCCACCTGGGAATAGGAGTAGGGGAGAAGAAGCTTGATTGGATTTTATTTTTTATTTTTTAAAATAAAAACTTCATCTTCATTCCCCGCCAACACGCCTCCGACCCGGCACCCGGTGCCGACTAAAATTATGTCGCGCCTAGGGTAAACATGGCGTTCTAAATGCAACGAGACACACAGAATTGAGATCTAAACTCTGTTCAAGAGTTATTCGAGATGACACTCAAAATTAAACTTTTCAATTTATTTATGAAAACGCCCCTGGTGGATTTTCTCACAGCAGGCTCGCGCCCTTAAAGTTTTAACCCCTCCTAGGGTAAACAACATGCTCTGGATGAAACAGTGCCCTCAAATTCCCATTCTGAACTACCGTTTAGGAGATATCACAGCCTCTCCATGTGAATAGTATAAAAATACTTTATATTTTTATAAGATTAATTCTGGGCACACCGTGCCTCAGAATCGAACACCGTCTTCGCGCCCAGCTCTGGAATTATTCATAGAAATATTCCAATGTCTGACAGGTCCAAAAAATGAGTTTGTACATTATATATTAGGAATTATAGTTCAGTAAGATCCATTAAAAAAACCTTTCCTCGTTAGATTTATAAGAGAGTTATGGTTTCTATGGACTAGTCTCCTATACCATAGTAAAGATTCTTTTTTATAGGTAATTAGTCATGAAATTTTTCTAAAAAACAAAGAATCTAAAGTATCTACATAATAATATTTATTATTTAATGAATTAAAGGCTAAACAATTGTTATATTTTTGTATTTCTCAACTATTTCTTTGTAACATGACATGATTACCTTCATCACGTAATTGTTATATTCTAAGCATATTATTATTCAATTCATTAAAAAAATAATTTAAAAATTAATAATGAATTTGAGTTACAAATTTTACCGAGTCTTATTATTCTACCATTGTCATTTTCACCAAAAGTGATATCTCCACTATCCAGATTTATAATGATCTTATAGATTGATAAGTCTCCAGTCATGTGTCTAGGGAATCCAGAGTCAAAATACCATAAATTCTTATTGTTTCCCTTCATGAATTTTTCATAAAACAAACTCATATATCAAATTACTTTGGTACCTACACTTTCTTGGGTCCCAAAAACATAGAAATAATATATTTTTGAATAAAAATATGTTCAATATGTTTACTATAATCATATTTAATAATTTAATAAATAAAACCATAATATTCTTACAATAATATGGAATATTTATATAATTAAGATGAATTTAAATGAGGAATGCACTTATTTATGTTGATTCTCCTCCGGTTCGGATGATATCCAATCACGATTGTGTATGTGTGGGTGGTCTACTTACCAATAATTGTGGTCAAGGATTCTCTTACATTTCTAAACCTTTCTATATCCTTTATCAGTTTATATTTTTTCAATTTATGTTTATTTTTCCCCTTTAATAAATGAGCATTCATTTTTTTTAGCAAATAGATAATTTTTATCAGTGGACCAAAAGATTTGAAACCTCTTAAAAATTTTGTAATTATCATTTAGTTCATTCAAAATTTCTTATAACATAACATAATATTCATCTATTTAATTAATATTAATATATCATTTTAAATGATTATCATTAAATTAATTATATGAAGTTACCTCTAGTGTTATTTCTATAAATTACATGATTTATGTCACGACCCGTCCTCGGGGCCCGTGCCGTGACTACCCCAAGCCCACCTTCCATAGGCCAGGGGCTGGCGACTAGCACCAAGGCGTAAATCCCAACAAAAAGGGAAGGCGTTGCCTTTGAAAAGTAAACAAGCACCATAGAGTAAGCAAGCGGAAAAGTAAACACTAAGTAAAAACTGTACAAATTGTGCTGAAAGTAAAAGGGTTCGGAAATACAAGCCCAACTGTAAAGTACAACTGAAAGGAAAAACAGCAACTGAAAGGAAAAGCCACAGCGTCGAGCCGTCCTCTGGAAATCCCACCTGAAGGGTGGGTATAGATAGCCTCCACTGCTCCTCGGGTCCACCTGACCGCTCCGAGTATGTCTCGACCAGTGGTCCACCTCCAGGTACCGTCCTACTCCGCACGCCTCCACCACGATCAACGCTGTCCGTCGTCTGCAACCAACACAACGTAGTGCGGGCATAGCCCGTGCAGGGGTGAGTATAAGCTACTCAGTAGGGACCCCGCGACCCCCGATGGTCTCCCGAAATCCACAAAGGATAATCCACAAAGGAAAGATACAATCACGAAGTAACATCCGACACGGCTTAGGTATATGCCCATACATATACCTAAGTCATCAATTCCCGTTCGGATCCAACGTCCGAGCCCAAGCACAACTCAGTCCACACTGGAAAGCAAAACATATACCTACACAGGATAGCTCAACACAATCCACAAAGGAGAGTAAATAGTAAATCCACACAGGATAGCTCAACACAGTCCACAAAGGAGAGTAAACAGTAAATCCACACAGGACAGCTCAGCACAATCCACAAAGGAGAGTAACACAAGATTCAGCTCACACAGGTATACTTCTTCGGATGACGATAAAGATGATCACTGATCCATCTAAGTCGTCGGACCCATGAAGGATCGATGGGTAACTAACCCCCGCAATGACCCACATAGGATCAGGCCCACACAGGACTTGTAGGTGCTGGCTCACACAGAACCGCTGAGCGCTGACCCACACAGGATTGGACCCATATAGAATCGGGCCCACACAGGACCTGTAGCACTAATCCATGTAGGATCGCTGAGTGCTGTAGTCGTCACAGTCCACTGAGGATCTCTGCACAGTCGTCGTCGCAGTCCACTGAGGATCTCTGCACAGTCGTCGCGCAGTCCACTGGGGATCTCTGCACGGTCGTCGCCGCAGTCCACTGAGGATCTCTGCACGGTCGTCGCTGTCGAAGTAGCAGTCACAGCCAGCTCTAGGGTTCCCGCACACAGCAAGCTTGTTCGGGAGGGTCCGCTCCACGAGCCGAGAGGCCAATACATCAACTGTCACAAAGTCCGATGTTGATGTATCCAAAAGTTCCGAATCGTCAATAGGAACTCAACGTCGCAGACGGCGCGTCGATCGGACGCTCGGTCTGAGAGTTATTGGCTTTTTCGTCCCAGGGGCCCGGTTGGTTTTTAAGGAAAAACCAACCCAACTGTACTCCTCCTGCGTCCAAATCTCGGGCAGAGTATGCCAACAGATCCATCTCACTTAGAGGAACTCAACAAAGCCGACGTCATGTCAATTGGACGTTCGTAGCTCAAGATATGAGCGTTTCCGCTCCGAGGGCCCGGTTCGTTTCGTGTACGAACCAACCCGGCCGAACTCAAAGTATTCCGAAACCTTAAGTGCGATATACCGAAATGACCGTCTCGATCCAAGGATCGCGTTGCCGCTGACGACGAGTGGTTTGGAGGCCCGTAGCTCAAGATACAGGCATTTGAACGAAAACCGTCCGAAGACGGGGGGTCCGGGCCCGGGCCGACCCGGCCCGCCCCCCCTGGGTCGGCCGAACCTGGTCCGACCCGGTCCGACCCAATCGGACCCGGTCTGGCCTGGCCTGTCGGACCGGCCTGGCTCGGCCAGCCCGGCTCGGCTCGGCCGAGCGGCCAACGCGGGGGGAGCCGCCGCCCCGCGTGACACCCCCGCGGCACCCGCGGGGTTTCGGCCAGAAAGCCAGACGCGGTTGAAGCCGCGTCCCGAGTGACGCGGGGGGAGCCGCCGCCCACGTGTGACACCCCCGCGACACCGGCGGGGTGTCTCCCTGGCGGACGGACGCGGCTTCAGCCGCGTCCCGCGCGCGCCGGACCCGTGCGGCCGCGGGTCCGCGAGCGCCGCCACCGCGGCCAGTGCTGCGGCGGTCTCATCCGGCGGAGTGCCGGCGCCGCCGTGCCGGCGACCCGCGCCGCCGGAGCCGCTCCGGTGGCCCGTTTTTCTTTCCGTCTACGCCATTGCTCCTCCCGGGTTTCGTTCTTCACTGCGGGATCGTCAGATCGCCCTTGCGTCACGATTTGTCGTCGCCCGCCAAATCCGCACAACCACGAATATCGGCGGAGAATTGTCAGGCCGTGTTCATTTGGCCCGCACCCTCCGCGTTAGATATAAACAATGGGAGAAACAAAATCAACATATGAATCAACAATTTTTAATGGAATAAAAATTGTTTATGAATCGGGTTCTTCATTCTTGAAAGGAAACAACATGGAAAAGTAAGGGAAATTCCAAAAAATAAAATCCCTACCTCGTTGGTCGTCGTCGTACGCACGTTCTTCGCGGAATTGCTCATCGCGGAAGGAGGGGATCGTCGCGTCGTCGTGGAAGGCATCGTGTCGTCGCGGAAACTGGCGTTGAGTCGGCGAACTCAACGGACCAAGAAACAGCAGATTTAATTTATTTATAAATAATTAAATCCGTGTTTTGGTAAAAACCACAAAGGAGATTAAAAAGAAAGTCCGAGACTCTTACCTCAAGCAGCTGATCGAAGATTTCGTTGCGGAGGAAGAGACGTCACAGAAGAACGTTGCAGGAAGAGAACGTCGGCATCGCGGAACACGGCGTCGCATCGTCGACTTCCACGGGTTCAGTGTTCTTCGTCGGAGTCTGGCGTTCTTCGCGTTCTTCGCGTTCTTCGCGTTCTTCGCGTTCTTCGCGTTTTTCACGAAGGAGGATGAAGGTTCAAGAACTCAGACAAACCTCTCAATGAGTAATCCTCCAAAAAGACTAGTTGGTCTAATATTATTATTACGCCAAAAAACGAAAAAGGGTATGTAACGACCCATCAATACGTTGTATTAATTCAACGAAAGTAACAGATCATTTAATTCATGAAATAAACCTCCCAATTAAATGGTCTGTTAAGAATTTAAAAAAATGCGTCAGTTGACTTTCATAATGACGGGTTTTCGCTGGTGCGTTACTTAGCGGAAAGAAACGGCGGGACTCGTGCGGGCCCCACCTCACAAATATCCTTCCAAGAGGGTAGGATATTTCTGGATAGTACCCTATCTGGTTCAACTCAGTTTAAGCCACTTTTTAGTGGCTTCAAGTGGATTCCAAGTGGCTTAAGTGAAATAAAATAAATTTGTCGAAAAATTATTTTATTTCTTAACTTTAAGCCCGAAAATTAAAAACCACACCCGAGCAAACGCAACTCCGGAAGAGGCGTTTCTAAGCGAATACCGGTGCTGCGATTTCTTCGGGGCCCTCAGAATTCGATTCCGGGCACCGGTTCAAAAGTTAGAAAAACCCGCTCGTCCGTTAACTGAACGTACCCGAGCCAAACTTCGGAAAATGATTCCGGGCACACCGGGCCTCGGAATCAGGTGCCGTCAGAAACTGCGCTCCTGTAAAATTCCAAAAAATATTAAGAAAAAAAATTCTTGAAATTTACGGGTCTTTACATTACTACCACCTCAAGGCTTTACGTCCCCGTAAAGATACATCATAAACTAGGGAAACAAATGTGGGTACTGAGCATGCATCTGAGCCTCCCTCTCCCATGTGCTCTCCTGGAGGTTTCCGTGCTGCCATCTGATGCACACAAGAGGAATCGATCGCCCATATAGGACCCACTCCTATCGATCCTCTATCTCCACCGAGACCTCCGCAAAAGTCGCCCCATCATCCACGTCTAGCTCCCCATGGTCAATGATGTGCGTCGGGTCGTGCACGTATCTTCTCAGCTGAGATACGTGGAAGACGTCGTGCACCCGGTGCAACTGAGGTGGCAGAGCCAGGCAATAAGCCACCTCACCAATCCTGCTGAGGACCTGGAAAGGCCCGATGAAGCGTGAAGACAACTTGCCGCCTCGGCCAAATCTCCGCAAACCACATCGAGGTGAGACACGCAAGAAGACGTGGTCGCCATCCTCGAACTCTAGTGGCCTCCGCCTCCTGTCAGCATATGACTTCTGCCAGCTCTGAGCTGTCCTCATCCACTCCTGGATAACCTAGACCTTCTCTGTCGTGGACCGGACCATCTCTGGTCCCACGAGTTCTGACTCCCCAGGGAATGTCCAGCACAAAGGAGATCTGCAAGGCCTGTCGTACAATGCCTCGTATGGTGCCATCCCGATGGTGGAGTGGTAGCTGTTGTTGTACGCGAACTCCACCAAGGGTAGGTGGTCCTCCCAGCTGCGACCAAAGTCGAGGACACATGCGTGGAGCATGTCCTCAAGAGTCTGAATGGTCCTCTCCGTCTGACCATCCGTCTGAGGGTGAAAGGCGGTGCTCAGACGTAGCCGCGTCCCGAACGCACCCTGCAACCCCTTCCAAAGCCGGGAAGTAAAGCGAGCGTCCCGATCTGAGATGATAGTCGATGGCACGCCGTGAAGCCGTACAATCTCCTGAACGTAGAGACGCCCCAAGATCTCCACTGAGCCCTACTCTCGGATGGGTAAAAAGTGTGCTGACTTGGTGAGTCGGTCAACAATCACCCAAATGGAGTCGTGACCTCTGGAAGTGCGTTGAAGTCCAGTCACGAAGTCCATAGATATCCCGTCCCACTTCCACTCCAGGACCTCCAAGGGCTATACCAAGCCTGCTGGTACCTGATGCTCTGCCTTCACCTGCTGGCAGGTGAGGCACCGTGAAACGAACTCTACCACAGCCTTCTTTATGCCTGACCACCAGTGATGTCGCCTGAGATCCTGGTACGTCTTCGCCACTCCAGGATGTACCGCCAAAGGAGAAGTGTGAAACTATCTCAGCACCTCCTCCCGTAAAGCGACTGGTACCAGGGTACGTCCTCTGAAAAGGACATCGTGATCTGCTCCAAGGGAGAAACCATCAGGTGCCTGTCCCGAGGATATCTGTGCACGCTGTGTCTCACAGTCAGCGTCCCCACGCTGAGCCTCTCTGGCCCGCTGCAGTAGTGGAGGGGTGACTGTGAGAGACTGAAGGAAGACTGATCCGTCTCTATCCACGAAGGATATCTGCAAAGCGGCTAGCTGCTCTATCGCCTCCTCAAGTAGCTGGATTCCCGTCCTCCTGCTGAGGGCATCGGCTACCACGTTCCCCTTCCCAGGAGTATAGATTATCTCAAAGTCATAGTCCTGGAGGAACTCGAGCCATCGCCGCTGTCTCAGGTTCAGGTCCTTCTGAGAGAAGATGTACCTGAGACTCTGGTGGTCAGAAAAGACTGTAAAGTGCTCGCCCATCAGATAGTTCCACCATGTCTTCAGGGCGAAGACCACTACTGCTAACTCCAGGTCATGGGTAGCGTAGTTCTACTCATGCGGCCTCAACTGACGTGATCCATAGGCAATCACGGCCCGCTCCTGCATCAGGACACACCGGAGTCTGGTCCCTGATGAATCGCAGTAGACTACGTATCCAACTCCCTCCTCAGGCAACCTCAAGATAGGTGCGCTGGTCAATCTCTGCCTCAGCTCTTGGAAGCTCTGCTGACATCTGTCTGACCACACAAATGGTTTCCCCTTCTTCGTCAAGGCTGAGAGTGGTGCCGCAACTCTGTAGAAGTCTGGCATGAATCTCCGATAGTATCCGGCTAGGCCCAAGAAACTCCGCACCTCCGTCACGCACCTGGGTGGCTCCCAAGCTAGCACTACCTCGATCTTCGCGGGATCCACTGCAACTCCCGCCTCAGAAATGACGTGCCCCAAGAAGTGGACCTCACTTAACCAGAACTGGCACTTCGAGAGCTTGCCATAAAGTTGGTGCTCTCGGAGTGTGTCTAGTACAACCCGCAAGTGGTAGGCGTGCTCCTCCTCCGTGGTCGAGTAAACAAAAATGTCGTCAATGAAGACCATGACAAATCGATCGAGGTATGGCTGGAAGATCCTGTTCATGAGGTTCATGAACACTGAAGAAGCATTGGATACGCCGAAAGGCATAACCAAGAACTCATAGTGGCTATATCGACACCTGAAGGCCGTCTTCTGCACGTCCTCGTCTCGAACTCTGAGCTGATGATAGTCTGACCTGAGGTCTATCTTCAAGAACCACCGTGATCCCTTGAGCTGATCGAAGAGGTCATCAATCCTGGGTAGCGGATACTTGTTCCTCACTGTCACCTGGTTCAGGCGACGATAATCAACACACAGTCGCAAGCTCCCGTCCGCCTTCTTGGCGAACAATATCAGGGAAGCCCAGGGTGAAACACTGGGTCAGATGAACCCCATTCTCTGCAAGTCCTCCAACTGTACATGTAGCTCTCGAAGCTTGGTGGGGGCCATCCGATATGCTGGAGTGGATATCGGGGCTATCCCGTGGTACAGGTCAATATAAAATTCTACCTCTCTGCGAGGAGGTAGCCCTGGAACGTCGTCGGGGAAGACGTCCGCATACTGATCCACCACTGTAGGAAAACTAGGACTCTGCATGCCAACTTCTCCAAAGATGAGGCTAGCCAACTGATGTGGGATGGGCTGCCCTCTCCTCTGCGTGAGTCCATCCTGTGCTGCGAAGGCTCCCTTCTCGCCGGTGAAGGTGAACCTGCTCCCATCGGTGCGCACACATCGCACCTTGCGCCTAATGCAGTCAATCTGTGCATGGACCGTAGATAACCAATCCATGCCCAAAATGACGTCGTAAGGCCTTGACGCCGCTACAAGAAGATCCCAGCCGAAGCTCTCTCCTCCTAGAGTAAGCTCAAACTGTCGGCACCAGTGCGTAATTGTCGAGTCTTCTCCCGTAGGAGTCTCTAGCCGTAAGGATCGAGCCAACGACTCTGTCGGAATCTCCGAGCTCCGAACAAGGGCAGTGGCTATGAAAGAGTGTCTCGCTCCTCTGTCTATAATAACTGCAGCAAGGGTGGAATTGACACAGATCGTACCTTGAATCATCTCTGGTGCACCATGGTCGTAGGCCTCCGTTGCCTGGAGCTGATCCTGTCTCTTCCCACCAGCTCCCTGTGGTCGGGGCGGACCTCTTGGTGGTGGCGGTGGAAGAGCCTCAAAGCGTCACCCACCACCTTCTGCTCGGCCAGCTCCTCTGCCTCATCCGCCTCCTCCCTGCGGACCGCCCCGGTCGACCCTCTGCCTCTGCCTGGGTGGCCCCTCCACCGTCTGCTGCTCCTCGGTACGGCGGGTCGGGCAGTCACGAGCCATGTGGCCCTGCCCGCCGCACGCGTAGCACTTCCTGCCTCTCGGAAGACTGGCTCCGCACTGTGTGCCCCGCACTGCTGAGCCAGTGTCCTGACATCGTCTGCTGGAAGGTCTGGTCCTCTTGGAACCCTGATTCATCCGTCGGCTACCCGCTGCCGATGACTCTGCTACCTGCCGCCCTGCGGTAGGTCTCGCTGTGGACTCATCCAGAAAGCTCTCGATCAGAAGGGCTCGCTCCAGCACTCCTGCCTGGGTCGGGATGATGAGGGAGATCAGTGATTCCCTGATCTCGTGTCTCAAACCCTGCTCGAAAGTCTGGGCCCGGAATAAGGGGTCACGTACCATGTCTTTCAAGTAGCGAGAAAGGTCGGTGAACCTCGCCGCGTACTGGGAGACCGTCAAGCTGCCCTGCCGCAGCTAAAGAAGCTCCAGAATACGCACCGCACGGAGGGTGGCCGGGAAGAACTCTGAGCGGAAGAGGCTCTTGAAGTCCATCCAGATGAGGGTGGCCTCATCGTGTACCTGGAGCATCAAGCTCCACCATCGTCCTGCTGCTGCGTGCAGTAGGCTCGCCGCGAGGATCACCATGAGGTCTGCTAGTGTCCTCACTAGCCTGAAAACTCTGACGACCGCCTCCAGCTATTCCTCAGCTGGTTGGGGGTCCGTCTCCCCACGGAACCTGGGTGGTCGCTGGCGCTGGAACACGTGCAGAGCTCCGAGGCATCGTGCATCGTCAGCGATCGGCGCTGGAAGCATCGGGGACTCAGCAGGTAAAGGTACCGCTGGTGCCTCCGCTGTCAATGGGCCATATACCGAGGCCTCGTCGCTCGGCAGGCTGTCGTCGCGCTCTACTCTCAGAACCCTAGCTGGCTGCTGTCGTGGGACCATCCTGAAAAGGAAACAAGTGCGCCATGGTCAGAACAGTATACCTGGTGAGCTGACACAAGTAATCACAAAGAAAACTTGAAACACACATGCAATCAGTGTTTTCGTGCATTAAGTCGGAAATCAGAAGTCAGGGTCCTGGTGTACGGATACATCGGCCGCCGCACCAACACTCGATTCCCTGGACTGATAACCACACTCAATACGCTAAACACTATTGCTTCACATAGAAGAAAGGTCAGAGTCTGCGGTAGAACCGACCACCTCTGATACCAATTTGTCACGACCCGTCCTCGGGGCTCGTGCCGTGACTACCCCAAGCCCGCCTTCCATAGGCCAGGGGCTGGCAACTAGCACCAAGGCATAAATCCCAACAAAAAGGGAAGGCATTGCCTTTGAAAAGTAAACAAGCACCACAGAGTAAGAAAGCGGAAAAGTAAACACTATGTAAAAACTATACAAGCTGTGCTGAAAGTAAAAGGGGCCAGAAATACAAGCCCAACTGTAAAGTACAACTGAAAGGAAAAACAGCAACTGAAAGGAAAAGCCGCAGCGTCGAGCCGTCCTCTGGAAATCCCACCTGAAGGGTGGGTACAGATAGCCTCCCCTGCTCCTCGGGTCCACCTGACCACTCCGAGTACGTCCCGGCCAGTGGTCCACCTCCAGGTACCGTCCTGCTTTGCACGCCTCCACCACGATCAGCGCTGTCCTTCGTCTGCAACCAACACAATGTAGTGTGGGCATAGCCCGTGCAGGGGTGAGTATAAGCTACTCAGTAGGGACCCCGAGACCCTCGAAGGTATCCCGAAATCCACAAAGGATAATCCACAAAGGAAACATAAAATCACAACGTAACATCCGAAACGGCTTAGGTATATTCCCATACATATACCTAAGTCATCAATTCCCGTTCGGCTCCAACGTCCGAGCCCAAGCACAACTCAGTTCACATAGGAAAGAAAAACGTATACCCACACAGGATAGCTCAACACAATCAACAAAGGAGAGTAAACAGTAAATCCACACAGGATAGCTCAACACAATCCACAAAGGAGAGTAAACAGTAAATCCACACAGGATAGCTCAGCACAATCCACAAAGGAGAGTAACAGAAGATTCAGCTCACACAGGTATACTTATTTGGATGACGATAAAGATGATCACTGATCCATCTAAGTCTTCGGACCAAAGAAGGATCGATAGGTAACTAACCCCCGCAATGACCCACACAGGATCGGGCCCACACAGGACCTGTAGGCACTGGCTCACACAGAACCGCTGAGCGCTGACCCACACAGGATCAGACCCACACAGGATCGGTCCCACATAGGACCTGTAGCACTAATCCACGTAGGATCGCTGAGTGTTGTAGTTGTCGTAGTCCACTGAGGATCTCTGCACAGTCGTCGTCGCAGTCCACTGAGGATCTCTGCACATTCGTCGACGTAGTACACTTAGGATCTCTGCACGGTCGTCGCCGCAGTCCACTGAGGATCTCTGCACGGTCGTCGCTGTCGAAGTAGCAGTCGCAGCCAGCTCTAGGGTTCCTGCACACAACAAGCTCGTTTGGGAGGGTCCGCTCCACGAGCCGAGAGACCGATACATCAACTGTCACAAAGTCCGAAGATGATGTATCCAAAAGTTCTGTATCATCAACAGGAACTCAACATCGCAGACGGCGCGTCGATCGGACGCCCGGTCTGAGAGTTATTGGCTTTTTCGTCCCAGGGGCCCAGTTGGTTTTAAGGAAAAACCAACCTGACCGTACTCCACCTGCATCCAAACCTCAGGCGGAGTATGTCAAAAGTTCCTTCTCACTTAGAGGAACTCAACAAAGCCGACGGCACGTCAATCGGACGTCCGTAGCACAAGATATGAGTGTTTCCGCTCCGAGGGCCCGGTTGGTTTCGTGTACGAACCAACCCGGCCGAACTCAAAGTATTCCAAAACCTTGAGTGTGATATACCGAAATGACCGTCTCGATCCAAGGATCGCGTTTCCACTAACGGAGAGTCGTTTGGAGGCACGTAGCTCAAGATACGGGCATTTGAACGAAAACCGTCCGAAGACGGGGGGTCCGGGCCCGGGCCGACCCGGTCCGACCCGGTCGGACCCGGTCCGGCCAGGCGCGGCCCGCCCGGCTCGGGTCGGCCGGGCGGCCGACGCGGGGGGAGCCGCCGCCCCGCGTGACACCCCCGCGGCACCCGCGGTGTGTCGGCCAGACAGCCGGACGTTGCTGAAGCCGCGTCCCGAGTGACGCGGGGGGAGCTGCCGCCCCCGCGTGACACCCCCGCAACACCCACGGGGTGTCTCCCTGGCAGCCGGACGCGGCTTCAGCCGCGTCCCGCGCGCGCCGGATCCACGCGACCGCGGGTCCGCGAGCGCCGCCGCCTCCGTCGGCTTCCGCAGGCCGCCGGAGTCGCTTTAGTGGCCCGTTTTTCTTCCCGTCTGCACCGTTGCTCCTCCCGGGTTCCGTTCTTCTCTGCGGGATCGTCAGATCGCCATTACGTCACGATTTTTCATCGCCCGCCAAATCATTACAACCACGAAGATCGGCGGATGGTTGTCGGGCCGTGTTCATTTGGCCCGCACCCTCCGCGTTAGATATAAACAACGGGAGAAACAAATTCAACATATGAATCAACAATTTTTAATGGAATAAAAACTGTTTATGAATCAGGTTCTTCATTCTTGAAAGGAAACAACACGGAAAAGTTAGGGCAATTCCAAAAAATAAAATCCCTACCTCGTTGGTCGTCGTCGTACGCACGTTCTTCGCGGAATTGCTCGTCACGGAAGGAGGGGATCGTCGCATCGTCGCAGAAGGCGTCGCGTCGTCGCGGAAACTGGCGTTGAGTCGGCGAACTGAACGGACCAAGAAACATCAGATTTAATTTAATTATAAATAATTAAATCCATGTTTTGGTAAAAACCACAAAGGAGATAAAAAAGAAAGTCCGAGACTCTTACCTCAAGCAGCTGATCGAAGATTTCTTTGCGGAGGAAGAGACGTCACAGAAGAACGTTGCAGGAAGGGAACGTCGGCGTCGCGGAACACGGCGTCGCGTCTTCGACTTCCACATGTTCGGTGTTCTTCATCGGAGACCGGCGTTCTTCGCGTGCTTCGCGTTCTTTGTGTTCTTCGCGAAGGATGATGAAGGTTCAAGAACTCTGACAAACCTCTCAACGAGTAATCCTCCAAAAAGACTAGTTGGACTTATTTTATTATTACGCCAACAAACGAAAAAGGGTAAGTAACGACCCATAAATTAGTTGTATTAATTCAACGAAAGTAACAGCCCATTTAATTCATGAAATAAACCGCCCAATTAAATGGTCTGTTAAGAATTTATGAAAACGCGTCAGTTGACTTTCATAATGACGGGTTTTCGCGGGTGCGTTACATAGCGGAAAGAAACGGCGGGGCTCGTGCGGGCCCCACCTCACAAATATCCTACCAAGAGGTTAGGATATTTCTGGATAGTATCCTATCTGGTTCAACTCAGTTAAAGCCGCTTTTAAGTGGCTTCAAGTGGATTCCAAGTGGCTTAAGTGAAATAAAATAAAGTTGCCGAAAAATTATTTTATTTCTTAACTTTAAGCCCAAAAATTAAAAACCACACCCGAGCAAACGCAACTCCGGAAGAGGCATTTCTAAGAGAATACCGGCACTGCGATTTCATCGGTGCCCTCAGAATTCGATTCCCGGCACCAGTTCAAAAGTTAGAAAAACCCGCTCGTCCATTCACTGAACGTACCCAAGCCAAACTTCAGAAAATGATTCCGGGCACACCGGGCCTCGGAATCAGGTGCCGTCAGAAACTGCGCTCTTGTAAAATTCAAAAGAAAATTAAGAAAAAAAAAATTCTTGAAATTTACGGGTCTTTACAATTTCCCTTTCTGGCATGTCCTCGTATCTTGAATGGGACTAAGCAAAATAGTCCTCAAAGGAACTTTGTGTTGGTTTCATAACTTTCATTGGTATTTTTCCATTTCCCAAATACTTTTTATTATACATTAATTTTGGACATTCATATTTGATATTCCCTTTCCTCTTGCATCCATAACAATTCACTTCTCTTTTTGGGTTTTCACTCTTCATATTTCCTTTTTTGTCATACATTCCTAAAAAAAATTATTTTTTGATGGATTTAATCATCATATAGAACATCTAAAATCTTTTGTCTAGATGATAAATTTACTCACCCCTATTGGAGGGTTAATCGTTATCTCTTAAACTATCTTATTTGATTTTTTCTTTTATATTTGATACAAAAGTTTTGAAATCAATTGATTTTACCATGGTTAATCGATATATTTATTTACATTAAAGTTTTAATAAAACATCATGGGTTTTCCAATCACCTCATTTACTAGAATATTTCTTATATTTAATGATTCTTAAAGGGAAATAGATGTTCCTCTTGATCGATCTTGTTAGAACTGTCGGAGTCTAATAACTTGATCATTGTCCTTTCGTTTATTTTGAAATGCATGCATTATATTGAGTATTTCATTAAACATGATATACATGTTAGAAATTGATTCATCGGGTTTTATTTTGAAAGTAACATATTAAATAGTATTGTTATTCAGGTTAATTTCATCTGAATTTTATGTTCCTTCATGAGATATTATATGTGTTTCCCAAATTTCATAAGTAGTAGAATATTCATAACTACTGTTGAATTCATATTATCCTCATTCACAATACAAGGAATTCATAGATTTGTAATTTCAATCATATGTGGACCTTGTGGGATCACTACAATCAACACGTGCACCTTTATATTTTTTAAATGTGTCCCTATACTGTAGTCAAAATACTAAATCACAAGCTCTCAATATACATTTTCATATTAATATTACACTAAACTTATGTTCTCAAAAGATCTAATACAACATAGTTAAACCACATTTTCGATAAACTTTGACTTCTGAAACTAATTTACACATATCAAAAAATGTTATATAAAACACTTATTAAATCTATCTATCAAAGTAATATTTTTCTCTATAGTTTTAAAAAATAAAACTAATTTAAAAAAGAGATAAGAAAACTAGAATCACATGATGGAATAAAAATAAATGTCAATGTATAAAATATTTATTAAAGAATATCTACAAAGATTTCACCTATTTACAATATGTTTATCAAATAAATAAATCGATTCATGACCTAGATCAGTTTTCTCTTAAAAAATTAAACATAGGTAGTCCAAGATACACTTCACGTCTTCCATAGTACTTAATGGGATAACAAAAGTAAGAATAATAAGTAGAGGATATATAAGTAATCTCTTTTACTATGTAGTAACATATGATATTATGTGTACAATGTGATGCAGTCACTACTTAAGAGAAAATAAAAAGAGACAAAAAAGAATAGATAATAGAGGTGTTCGAATAAAATTTATTTCTCTGATCAAGAAGCCAATGATCAAGGATTTTCTTCTTTTTATTTTAGATTGTTTTTAAATATTTACTTGAGGATACATTGAAAATTCATCTATAGATCACTTTTTTGGGAAAATATAATGTGTTATGAAGCACTGCACAATCCTCTATTTTTTCAGTATGCATAGAACTAGACTAAACATATAAGGAAAGTGTAATCGATGATACCTCTAATTTCTAAACCTTTTTTCATGAATTTCTATTCTATTTTTTCACATTTATTATCCTCAAATTATCCATTTTATGTTAATAATAAGATAACTCCTTATACTAACCTATACTGTAATAAATTATGACATTATCTTTGGTTTCTCACATTGGTAGCTAAAGAATAACCATTTCTAAATCCAATTGTGTTTTATTTTAATTAAACTCATAATCTACATATTATATAAATTATATTTGAATTTCATTTTGGAAATCAGTGGTAGAAAAAACCATCTATAAGCAGAGAAATAATCTTATAGTAGTAGATTCCATCTAATAGTAGCCTGATTTTTTTTAGTGGCAGTCGTACTATAACATACCTAGAAGTAGAAAATTTAAACTAGAATTATCATAATCGTCTACTTCTAGTACATATAAACTAGTGGTAGAAAAAACTTTTAGGTTGTATCTTTCTTAAAATATCTTAGTGGTAGCATATTTTTTAGTGCTAGCATGCCACTTCTTTCAAAAACAAGTTTCTTCTAGAGGTATCATGACTAATCTGACAGTATCACAATAGATTTGGCAATTTTTAAGTATCTATAAATAGTTATAGGGATATATTCATTATAGTAAAACTATTTCATAAGTGATAGAAATTTTGAACTAAGGGTAACATAGATAAACTAGTATTAACATCAACTCTTCTTATGGGGGTAGAATCCCTCTAATGGTTGCCGCATTGAATTCTAGGTATTTTAAAATATACATTTCATGAGAGTAAAAACAAATATTCATATTCTTGAGAAAGGGTTAGTTAAAAATTACTAAGGATATATCAAATTTTCATATGCATATATTTTATAAAGGAAACAATATTTCATTAACAAAGGAAGCATGATCAACATGAATAAAAATACTAACATGAATGAACATGATTTGTATGAATATCATGATTTCAGAATATTAAAATAATAAAATTATTATTTTTATGGACTATTCCAACACTTTAGTTGGACCAAAATTCCACATACAAGAAACTTTTCATTACATGAATTTAATAAAAATGATGAAGAAAAACATAGGATCTATGTGATGAGATAAAGAATAGAATGTAGTGATATTTCATGTTCTTAATCATGTGAAGAAGAAGATAAGATCAGTTGAATAAGAATAAGAATAAATTGTACAAAAATGTTTCAAGATCGACTGAGATATATCCTAGGTACTAACTTTCACAAAATATCCATGATTTTATACCATGGTTGATATGAGAAATAGGAAATAATGATAATTATATTTCATGAAAAAAACACCTCATTTTAATTAAAGATTCATGAATGAAATATTTTTTGGGTGTTGAAATCATGGTGAATTTTATAAACATGAATAAAATATGTAGTGCATACGGTATGCGTAATTCCATGTAGGATAAATAATAGAAATATACATGATTGATTACAGTGGCACATGAAATCATTGTTCGTAATTTCTATGTGAACTTATATGAATTGAATATTGAGGATAATACATGGGTAATTTTATTCACAACTGATGTGATTAAAAAATTATTTTACATGAGGTGTTTTGGGAATTTTACTCAAATATGTTTTGTAGGGATTAAAGATCCATATGAAGATTAATGATAAACAAAGGCCACGTGAGTTTAAATGAGGGAATATTATTCATGAGATAATCATGAAATAATATAAAGAGATATTCCATAAGTTTTAATGCTCCATGACATATCATGAATATAATATCAAGGAATAATATTATAAGAATCCATGTGTTACTATATGGTTCCACATATGTGGAAGAATTGAAAGTAATAAATGATAAGAATTTATATTTATCTAAGGTTGTGACAATTTAATAAAATTTAAAAACTCATTGGCTAAGTCTTTGGGTTTAATTAAATGAAATTATATGTCACATGAAATGTTATGATTGATATATGAATAAACTTATGGAGTTTTACTTTTTAACTATATTATCACAAGAAAATTTATGAATGCATCTTATATATTTTGAAGAACTCATTGAATGAATATTGTGATATTTTTTATTTATTTTATGAAATAAAATGTTGAGTTTATAGGAAAATTTATAGTAAATGACTTCAATTATGTAAATGATATTTAAAGATTGACTCTGAAGGAATATTGAAAAAAAAAAAATTCTATACCATCCAGAGATTTAATTGACATATTATTTGTTAGTAAATAAGAAGTGAAGAATACATCAATATTGGTATTTAGGGTAATTCATATATGAAGAATAATATTCTCAAAAAATAAATATAACTATAAAAAAATGAAAAAGGGAAAGGTCTTGTTTGAAATTATTATTTGGAAAAGTGACATTTTTATGTCAAGACAAGGATTTGATACAGAATCTGTTGAAAATTTTGATATATTGAGGAGATGTAAATTGAAGAAATAATTTGGAATATACAATATTCATTCTATGCATGGAAGAAGATAGAAATTAATAAAAAGAAAAATATTGTGAGTATCATAAAATAATTGATCCACCATAGGCCAAATATTTAGAGTATATAGCATATAGTATACCCATATATTACAGAAGAGTTGAGTTTATCAAGGAAAACAATCTGATTACTACAAGATCATAATGAAGATCAAATTATTGTGGCAAAAAAATATTTTATCATTATTTTTTTATCATACAACATATGGATTAGGTTGAATCCTATAATTCAATAGAAATAATAAAGTTTGGATGGTTCCAAAAATTATCGTTGGTCGGTTCTAGGATAACAATTTCAAGGTGATGCCATTTATCAAACTTATTTTGATGATTAGAAGGAAGATATGTGTGAGTTGGATAAAAAAACCACACATTGGGGATGTAGTCATACTTAGGGAGTTAACCCTTATAATATAATTTTTTTTTTCACTGATATTTATTTCGTATTCTAAAAAATCATTCATACGATAAAAAATATGACCTGAAGGAAAAAAAGAGAAATCCAATAAATTAAAAAATGAGGAGGAAACAGATGGGTTAATTTAAAAATATGGTTAAAAATTCATGACAAGAAGATTCACCAACCCCAACACTATGTGGTGACTTCCTTATGTAATCCTTTTTAGCATCCATAGTGTTCTTCCACCATTTAATTATTCAACGAAAATCATAATCCTCCAAAATAATCAATAATTCTCTCAATCTTATAAAATAAAGAATCTCAACAAAAATGTAAGATCACAAAATATAAAATTGATTCTAAAGGAATTAACCAACTACCAAACATGATGAAAAGATAATAACAAATGTATCAATGATACTTCAATAAGGCACTACTCCTAGTTAAACATTATGAATTCCATTAGAATTAAAATCACAAAAAACTACAACCACATGAAATAAAATTAAGGAACACCAAAAATAAGAAGACCATATTCATTTAAAAGTATCTCCAACCTTAATATTCCTCAACCAGAACAACATAGATCTAAATTTAGGTTAATAAAGAGAAATATATGACCTTTCTATCAGAACACCATATCCCAGAGAACCCCACAAAATAGTAAATATCCCACCAATGAAAGATCTATTCTAGGAGGATCCCTTGTCACATTTACCCAAACATATATACAATACCTCCCATGTACAAGACTTCATAAAAAGAACATCATGAAAAGGATAACATACCATCAAAGCTATAAAGTTGGTTACTAAACACTAAATCAAGGCCATTATTAAAACAACCAATATTCCATGTGGAATAATAAAGGAAATACCTATGGAGGTACATTAAGAAAGAAACATTCTGAAATCTTACAATATGAAATTTTAATAAGGATATACTTGAAAATAGATATCCTTCATTAATTCCAAGATTGTATCACATACAAACAATGTGAAAAACCCTAGACACTAACATCCCACGTTTCATTGGGAGTTTTTTTAGACATACAAGAAATATCAAATAAAATTAAACATCTATTTATGTTTCCTAATTCAAGTCAAATTCCCTTGATCTAAGCCCGTCTAAGAAAAATGAGAATGCATAAATCCACTAAATTAAATCACTTATAAAAATATTCCTTTTAAACAAATTAATATATAAATATATTATAAAAAATAATTTTACAAAACTAACATAACTTGAAAACATTTCAATATCCCACTAGGAGTTTCAAAATTCTCACAAAAAATAACCTCCCATTTTCAAAACATCTTATAGATTGTGTAATAAAACCAACCAATTCCAAAAACACTTGATGAGATGAAAACTCATTTTTGAAGGCTACATAAATGGTTTAAAACATACACTAGCATTATTTGAAATCCTTCTCTCTTATTTTCTATAAAAAGTATGATTTTCTTTACATTTTACTATAAAATAAAATCTTTATGCCCCTCTAGGGTATTTAAAACCCTTATTATGGGGTCACATTACATATAAAAAATTAACTATATATTATATTAAAGTTAATACTATTATGAGTAACTATACAAAAACATTCATAAATTGAATCTATTTAATTGATCATAAATTATTTTATAAAAACCATCCATAGTTAATCCTTTAATAAATTTCATTAATTTCAATATTTTGTGTAAAAACACTTCATAGGTTTTTCATCAATTTGAATTAAAAAATTTAAATAAATTTTTGAGATTATTCAAAAATAAAAACTTATAAAGAAACTAAATTTGTCTATATAACTAATCATGAAATCTCTTAAAATATTATACACATATTATTGAGAACTAAAACCTTTAAAAAAAGATTAATCAACTTGATCACATTTATTTTAAATTTAAAAAACCCCTTATTCCTTTCATAGAATTAAATTAATGTTTTATTTATTAAAATTTTAACTTTGACCCTCTCAAAATTTTTCAATAAACCCAGAAATTTGATCCATTTTATCTTTAATTCAAAATTAAACTAAATGAAAATAACATAAAAACTCAAGAATCAAGACTCAAAAATAAAGAAAATTCACATTTATGAATTTTTTTGATAAAAATATATAAAACCAGGATATATATAAGTTAATCTCAATGGAAACATCTTAGGATTAGATTCTAAATTATTGCATGGTTTTTGAACCCAAGTATACTAAGTTTTCACCCCATGGGTTCATCCAAAATTATACTCTAAATTGTATAGCTTCTCCAAATATACTATAATTTATTGATAATGAATAGTAAATACTCCAATGAGGATAAAACTATCATGTAAATAATAAAAAATAATGATATAATATATGACTCTCACATCCAAATATCCCTAGTAATGCATGCAATTCCCAGATAGGTACTAATAAGCCACCAACTCATAACCGACTACTTGAATTTTGAAAATCCAATACCCAAATAGTCGGGATTCCATGATAAAAAAAGAGTTCAATATTATTTTTAATAGATCAGTCTCAGTTGAACCAACATGTCAGTCGACCTATTAAACCACTATTCCCAAAGGGTGCTCTCAATTCCCATAGGATGGAAACTATTGTTGGGGAATGTAACATAGATTATTGGGAATGATTTTTCCTATTAAATTAATAAAAAAACTAAGATAATAACATAAGGAAATATGGATTTATCATTACATATGTATTAGGTACCTCTATATATAATCAAACATAATAAGTGATCAAATCCAAATAAATCGTAAAAAATAGCATTCCTCCTAAAAATATAGAAGGCCAACGAACACTTCCAATACCTAAAAAACCAAAATAAGACTAAAATACAATAAAATTAAAACATAAAAAATTATTTATGCCTACAATATAAATTTCAACATGTAATAATACAACTATAGAACTAGTCACAATAAAAAATCATGAAATAAAACGTACCATCTTCATGAGACAAGTGAATCACCCTCACTTATCACCACCAAAATACCCAAACCAAAACCAAGAAGATGATTGAATCGTCCTACCAAAACCATATTTAAACCATTAATTATGGTAATGAGACCAATGGATAGTAGATATCCTAATGACACCGCATGATTTATTATTAAAAATAAATTCATTCCATTCTATTTTGAAATACACAAAAAAATATAATTTTTACAGATAATAAAAATAAATGAAAATTTATTTAAAATTTGAATCATTTAATTTAAGACATTGAAATCCTTGTTTTCAAAGTCTCTTTCTCACTAATCTTTATAATTAATCTTTTAAAATTTGTTAATAAATTGAAATCATAAAGAGGTGGACTTACAAAATTTAAAGAAATCAAGAAAATCCATATCTCCTAATTCCAAAAAATCATTACAAAAATACTCCCTTTCAAAACAAGTTTAAAAGAATAAAAAATATAAATGAAAGAAGGAATAACCAAAAATATAATCCCTCCAAACCAATAGAAAAATGGATACAATGTAAACATAAATATATTATCATTAAAAATTCATATAAAATGAAAAATATAACAAAAAAACATATATAAAAGAAAAATGGCAAGAAGAACATTCAAAAATAAGAAGTGAGAGAAAAAAAATAATAAATCTCAACCAAATATAACATAAAAACATAGGGATATAACCTATAGGTATTAGTAGACTGAGACTTTATATAGAAACACTATCAGTACAGATGAACCAATTACCATCTATGTTGTCCTTTTAGACTAATCGATCCACATCATAATACTCCTATTATAATAATAGGGAAATATAATTCATCCTCATTAGGAAATATAGATCATCACATTATCCAACTAAGTATAAATCTATTGCAATATCCACACTAGGTTTTATTTTTTCAAATTTACTCAATCTATAAAGGTCTTCCATGAAATTTAAATAAAATTAAATTATAGTGAAAAAAAGAGAATTATAATCTAATATCCCATACATTATGGTGGTATTTTATTGAATAAATGTTGGTTTAAATATCTTAATTTTTCATAATATAATGTTTATTTGATGTATGATGAGGTTCAAATGTGCTCCTGGGATTTGAAACAGGAATGAAAAATAATATTTTGGCCATCCAATGCATGTTGCACGGTTGGAAAATGATTAGAGATAAATGTGCACCCAAACTGTGCTAGCCCAGACGATGGGTTCATGGTAATGAAAAACCATGTGAGGGGATATCTAAACTGTTAAACCTTGTATAGAAGATTTAGGTATGTTTGGTTCATGGTTTTTCAAACTATGTGAATAAACCATGCACCCCATTAAAAAGTGTCAATTTACCAAACTACCCCCTTCAGATATTAATTCTCACATTTTTTTCTCCCTATTTCTTCCTCCTCTATCCATAGTGATGAAAAAATCCCTGAAATCATTATAAGGGTCAATATCATTTTATTCTATGTTTTTTAGAGTATCGTTAGGTGTGGATTGAGGATCTAGGTAATTATAATGCTCCTCTATCTTCTTTTTTCTGGATTAGGGCTTATTATTTCATTATTTTTCTAATAAAGCCATAAGACCCTATTTCTCAAAATATCATTGGTTGGGGATACAATAGATGCTTGAATTTGGATATAATGTGAAGGTTAAAAATGTGTTATAATCCAAAATCATGTTTTTTGTTCCATAAGTTATATCACATAGTCTCGTTGTCATTTTGTGCATGTGTGGTTGTGTTGTTGCTTCCCTCTTGTTGTTCTTATGATTCCTTTAGTTAATTTTGTTAAATTGGTTGGCTAAATGGTGAATTTAACCCTCTTTTTCCTCATGGGATGCATTGAGTTTGATTTAACCAGTTTAGGGCTACCCATTGGGTGTCCCGGTATTCCCATACATGGAAAATGATAATGTTAAGCAGAGTGTGGTTTATGTTGAAATAGATCCCATTGTAAATATGTTGACATGTCAGTTTGAATGATAAAGAGACACTAATGATAGTTGTGCTCAGACTTGTTAATTGAATATGGGATTGTTTGTCATGATCTAAAAAGGTTTAAGTGGATTAATTTCAATGTGTCAAATGAGTTATAAATCCTAATGGGAAAGCATAAAGGAGTTATGGAACATGAATCAGTAAACATGTTAAATGGGATAATGTATGGAAATAGATGAATATTTTAATGAGATAATGTAGTACAATTGTTTATTATACTAAATGGGTTAGGTTATAAAAATGGTAAATGTGTTAATGGGTTAATGCTTGATGATGATTCATGATTTTAATAAAATGATAATTTTAAGTGTTCTGTGTATTTATTTTCAAGGATTTTGACATGGTATATGTGGTAAGAGTGTATAAAAATTTTCACATGGCTTGGAAGTTGTGCATAGTGACTAATGCTCTACTTCCAAGGGTCGGGTTGGACTGATTCTCTAATCCCTTCCATGATAATTCATAGGATATAGAGTTAGACTCATGCTCAAGGCCCCTATGGATGCATGGTAATGTTACCTAGATTAATGCTCCAAGGTAAGTAACATTAATCAGTTTGATTACTTAACCATATTCTCCATCTTAAGTGTGATGAAATTGGTTAAGGATACCTAGACTAACACTCCAAGATTTGTGTATTGGTTTTGTTGTGTAATATTTACCTTAGTGAGATAGGGAGCTTGTTTATTATTATTTTATTCATGATTGATCATCATAAGTTATTGTTAATTGAATAGACTATTAAAACCATGTAATTAAATAATGATAGTGGTTATTTAAACAATGGTTTATAATTGGGATATTATCATTCCATGTTCACTTGTTATATTTTTCATTATTTTATACACTATATATTTGGACTAGATATTTTAAATACATCATTGGTGTTAGAATACTATGTTGTAATCACACCCTATTAAGACCACCATTTTCCACCAGAGCATATTTCATAGTTGCATGCCATGAAAATGGAAAAGGCCTTATGCTAGGGTGTTGAGTTGGTCTTTGAATGTGCATAGATGAGGATCCCTACATGGAGTCAGGATCTATTATATGGATTCATATGATTGTCTTTATTTAGGGGTTTCTTCACATTGATTATAGTTAGCATGAAATGTCATATTTACATTTTGTTTGTGTTTTGTACCCTATTTTGTTAAATGGTTGGTAATGCATATTTCTATGTTATTGTTTAGTGTTTCATTTATTTTATGTGTTATCTTTTGTGGATTACTCTGGTCAGGAGGGTATAGTCTCTAGATATAATCCATTAGATCCTCACTACTAGTCATTAACCTCAGGCATATAGAGAGGCACACTTGAGTTTATGTGAAAACTCGGATCAGGGTAATGATTTAGTGGATCCTAGGTTAGGGACATTACAAAGTGGTATTAGAGGTATGTTTTCTTCTATTTAATGTTTTGTAATGGAATATAAGATATTAGGATGTTTTGGACTTTGAAATAATCTCATATATGGGAGTATCTTACCCATGTATGCGGGAAAACCCATGTTCTTATGTGTGTTAATTTTTGTTCATGTTGTGTGTTGTTACAGTTGGATGACATTTCACCATTTAGGTGATTCACATTTTGTGTGATGTGATTTTTTTATGATACATTAATCATATTCAGAATGTAATGTGGTTTTTAATTCATGTATCATGTAAATGAACCTTGGGATATAGGTGACATGCATCATGATGGAACACATAGGATCTGTGTGTGGGACATAAATGGGAAAATGTATTTTAGTTCCTGGAAAAGTTATGGAAAATGGTGTCTAATAAGAATAAATAAAATGATTAAGTGAAAATTATTTGATGTAAGGAGTAAATAAATGTTCTTGATTAAGGGTTTTAAATTATCCAAACCTTGGTTGTGACAAGTTTTAAACGAAAAGGGTGACAAAATAAAATGTTTTGTGTTGTGGAGGTGAATTTTTTTAAAAAGTGTTCCCAAATAAAGGACCAATAATATGTTAGTTGGTTTACACCATGTTTTCCATGGACCAAGGTAGGGATGGTTGAGGGTTGTGTGCTAAATGTGAGGGTATCTATTGTGATAGTGTATGTGAAATGGGAGGCATATGGATAGTAGAGAGACATATACTGTGTAAATTTTGGAATATTTATATTATGTGTTCTAAGACTCGTCTTTGGAGATGTAGATAAATGACAGAAAGAAGACATGTACTGATTGGGTAACAAGATGATATCTCTAAGAGAGATCCCTCAGAGGTGGAGTAAGAGACCCTTGTGGACCAAGGAAATAGAATAGGGGAGTAGTTCTGGGAGAACTTCTCTAATTTTATATAGATGATAGAACGAGACCAAGGGAAGGTTTCACAAAGTATGCTTGAGATGACTCAAGAGTATAAAATGATGAAATCTATGACCTTTACCATAGAGGGTGGTTCAAAGGCATCCGAGGTCCAGATAGAGTCCATCCATACAATTCTTGACCACATACAGACTCCTCCTGAGAAGTGGTTTAAGCTAGAATCCTACATGTTTTGAGCTCACAAAAATAGTTAGTTGGAAATCTTAGTTCAAACAGAGAAGGTGGATGTGATTAGATTGAAGATTTTCCAGGATACTTTTATGGAACATTACCATTCAAAGACCTTGAGGCTGGTATAGAATGTGGAGTTGTTTAGGTTGAACCAGGGGTTATGCTAGTAATGGATTTTGTTGGTCACTTCATGAACTTGCAGAATTTTATTCCCACATTGGTGGGATATGAGGAAACTATGGAGAAACATATCCTAGATGGCATTTGATATAAGATTAAGTCCCAGGTAATTTTTTCATTTAGATAAGTTTTTGGAGGTAATTGATTATTCCCTTATCACATAGAGAAATATATAAGAGGCTTCAGGTTATGAACATGTGATTTCAATTAGGTGATCCAATGGTGCGATCTATGATGGTAAGAAGTGCCATTTTGAGTCCATCCACTATGGTAAAAGTGGATAGAGTAGATATAAAATGGAACCAGTGTCCAAGGGTAGTGACTGAGTCTTTTTTTCATTGTGGTGGACTGGGACATGTGTGGAGTCAGTGTTCCCATTCCCCAATAGAGTTTAGATCATTGGGAAGGTTGGGCCATGTGAAAAGGTATTGTAGGAACCCTTGATAGATAGGAATAGATGGAGGATTGAGGTAGATGTTGAGTTCATGAAGTAATTGGTTACCCCATATAAGGAAGGTAATTGGAGCTCAACCGGTCATATCGGTTGAGGTAGCAGACATGGAACTCTAGCACGAGAGCATCCATATCAGTAGGTAAATATTTCACCAAGAACTAAAACTACATCCGAAGGTCGAGGGGTAGGTCAACATCATGTATTTCATTCTTCACCTATATGTGGAAAGGCATGTCCATCGATTCATTGTGGTATGATTCTTGTAGATTCCACGCTTTTTAGTTCATTATTTTTCAAAGGTATCATGTACACTTTCTTCCCTACATAGTTTTTGGTTGTGTTCAGTATAGTAGTGGAACAAATCTGTGAGTTCATATTTATTGATACACCATTAGGGGTGTGAATAGAAAATATTAGGTGATATAAGGGATGTTCACTCAAGTTTGGTGGGAATTGTTTACTATGGGACTTGTTTTTGGTAGAGAGGTCAGATTTTGATCTGATTTTGGGTATGAATTTTATATAATTATACCATTCCCATATTGATTGTTATCTCCACAGGGAAAGGTTCACATATCTCGAGGGTGACATGTATGTCCATCATTGTTAATTAGACATTCAGGAAGGCCATGAAAGGGAAATTTGTTAACAATTGGGTGAACTCATGGGCCAAGTAGCTTCTCTTTTTCTAAATGACATAGATGTAATATAGCTTATCTTTCCTCCAGTGATGGATCACTTCAAGTATGTGTTTCTTGAGGATATATAAAGTCTTCAACCTGAGAGAGATATGGAGTTCACAATAGTGTTTCTTCCAAGGGAAGAACAAATTTCCATGCATCCATATATAACGAAATTAGTATAACTCCCTGAACATAAATCTCAGTTGGATAAATTATAGAATAAGAGAAATATACATCAGAGAACGTCACCTTAGGGATATATAGTGTTTTTTACAAGAAGGCTGACAGATGCTTTCTACTATGTGTCGATTATAAGAAGCTGGATTAGATGAAATTTAAAAATAGACACCCTCTTCCTCAAATCGATATCCTTTCCAAATAGCTTATGGGTGGAGTACTGTCCCTGAAGATTGATCTGAGATCAAGGTATCATCAGTTATGGATGAGATCTTATGATATACCATGGATTGACATTATGGGTAGGAATGGTTTATATGAGTCTGTTGTGATGTCATTTGGGTTATTCAATGCACCAGTAGTGTTTAGGGACCTAATGATATGAACCATTAAGCCATATCTTGATCAATTTGAGGTTGTCTTTGTTGATGACATATTTGTGTACTCCAAAAATCATGAAATTCTTTTTAAAAAATCTTAGCATCTTCCAAAGTACACTGAGAGGGTGTAGGTTATATGCCATTCTATCCAAATTTCATTTATGGATAGACAAGGTGAATTTATCAGGGAACATCATCTCAGATGACGGTGTGTTCACAGACCTAGATAAGGTAAATGCAAATGTGTCTTTGAAATTTCCCAAGAATGTTTCTGATATCTATAGTATCCTTAGCATAGTAGGATATTACCAAATGTTCATCAAATATTTATCCCATTTAGATATATTGATTTTAGGGTTAACCAAGAAAGGTATCTTGTTGGAGTGGTATGTGGCATGTTAGAATACCTTTTAAGAGTTAAAGAAGTGGCTAACTACCACACCAATTCGGATCCTACTTGACCTAGCTAAGGGATATACCTTGTTTTTTGATGCATCTGATGTTGAGAAAGGGTGGTGTTGATACATTATAATCAAGTAGTTTCATATGGTTCTAAAATAGTGAGGGATCATGAATGAAACTACCTTATGCATGATTTTAGATTGGCCATGGTGGTTCTTGCCAAAAAATTGTGGCAATATTATTTATTGGTAGAATGGTTCATGGTGTATACAAATCATAAAATCCTACAGAAAATATTATCTCAACATGATATGAATATTCACAAAAAATATGGGTTGAATGAATGAATCCCTTTTACTTTGATTTGGTTTACACTCTGGGGGAGAGAAATAGTACTACGGGTGACTTGAGTCTGAAGACTAAAAATTAGGTGGTTCAAGTTTCATGTTAAGAATAGAAGATGATGGTGTTGTTTATTGAGATACACCTTGAGGTATAGAATGACCAAGGGAATACGAACCTTTCATCCATGATAGTGGATTCTATGCTTTTAATTGAGAAAGTAAAGGCATTATGTGGATATTGAATTTATTTCCTTGATGGAGTGTTTTAATGGTGGGGATCACCTTCTAGTTGGACTGTTGGTGAAGATGGGATCATTTGGGGGGGCAATTTGTTGTGACATTATATATATGAGAATATTTGATTCATGAGTTTTATGCATCAAAGTGGGTAGTACATCTTATTTTCACAAAAAATGTATCATACTCTTTTTATGAAGTATTGTTGGAAAGGGATGACGAAAGAGGTTGTAGGTTTTATGGTGAGATGCCTTAACTTCCAACAAGTGAATGATGAGCATCAATGGCGAGATGGTATGTTTCATCCATTACCCACTCTAGAATAGAAATTGTATGATGTGATGCTAGATTTATTGTGGGTCTTCCAAGGATGCATCATAAGAACGATGTGATTTGCTAAGCATTTTATCAGTTGACTAAGGTGGCTTATTTTCTAATGATTTGATAGAAATTCACTATGGATTGGTTAGGAGAGTTGTATATTCAAGTGGAGTGTGGTTAAATATTGTACAATAGACTATAGTTTTATGTTTTGATTCACATTTTACATTGATCTTCTAGTAGGGATTCAAGTGGGTTCAGGATACCAGGGTGTTTTTATGTATGGATTCTCACCCACAGATGTACAAGCAATTGGAGAATACTATTCAAGTACTTGAGTACATGATAAGGGAAGTTTTCTTATATTTTCGTAGATTATGGGAAAAACACATGTCACTTGTTGGGTTTTCTTACAACAATAGTTCCAGGCTATGGTTCATATAGAACCACTTGAGGAACTCTATGGAAGACCATATAGATCTCTATATTATTAGATGGAAGATGGGGAATCAGAACTATTTGGATCGAGACTCGTACCAAAAATTTCAGAAACATTTTAGTTGATTGAGAAACATTTTTCAATAGCTCATATTAGGAATAAATTGTATGTTGATTTATATCATAGACCTCTTGAGTTTGCAGTGGGTTATTTTGCAATTCATGGTGTATCTCTAAGGTTGGGACACCATCGAATTCGAAAAAATGGTAAGTTGGCACCCATGTATGTGTGGTTGTTTGATATTTTAAAGAAGATTGAACCAGTTTAAAACCAATTGGATCTTCCACAGTAGTATAGTGTCATGTAAGATGTATTTTTTATGTCTTAGATTCGGTAGTATAACCTTAACCCATCTCACATAATTGATTTTGATAATTTTAATATTGCGGATGATGCATCATTTTAAGAGCATCTAGACCGTATTGTGGATCATAGTAATAAATTATTACTATGAAACAATATGCCCTTGGTTGGAGTTTTATGGAAACATTTAAATTTTCAGGATGAAACATGGGAATGGGAGTCGATGTGTAGGTGTTGTGGTCTGATTTCTTTTCTTCATATAACTGGTGATGCAAGGAAGCCCAACTTGAGGATGATCCAATATATGGTGGGGATGTTGAATGTTCTCAGACATTATGGAGGTATGTAACTTCTTAAATTCGGGTTTAAATATATTTATTTTGGATAATAGAGTTTTTATCATATGTACGAGGAGATTATTAGGTGTTCTAGAGGTTTGGTACATGAAATAAAAAGTATTTTTTCCATCTAGTGCATGTTACAAGCTGACACATAGTTATAGATAGTGGTGCACGTAAATTATGTTATCCCAGAGGAGGGTAAAATAGTTAATAAATATGTGCAAAGGGGATAGAAAAATCATGAAACCATGGTCACATGTGTTCATTACGATTTACATATTGTTTTTCAAACCATGTGGGCCTCCCCAGGTAACCGTTCGATTTGACCCCTCTTGTATGGAGGTAGGAACACAGTTTGTGCATGGTTTCATCAGTCGTGTAGAAAAACCATAAACCCCATTAAAAATATTGATTTTACCAAACTTCCCCCCATATATTTTAATTCTCCCACTTTACATTCTTCCCATTTCTACTTCTTATACCCCTAGTGATGATCAAATGCTCCCAAATCTTTGTAAGGTTTGACCTAATTCGATTCTATGTAGTTTTCAATGTCATTTGGGGGGGGGATCAATGATCTGAGTAATTCTAAAAATCCTATTACTTCTCTTTTCTGTGTTTGGCTTGTGATTTCATTATTCTACTTTTGAAGCCCTAAAACCCTAGTTTTTTATCAGATCATAGGTAGGGGGTTTAAGGGATTTGGGAATCTTAATCTAGGGTGAAGGTAAAATGTTTTTTATCTATGGAATTGAGGTATGTATTCTATAAGTTATATACCATAGTCTTGTTGTCATTTTTTTCATTTGTGGTTTTTCTATTGCTTCCATATTTTTTTCATTTTTATTTTTTTTGTGTTTTTTGTTATATTTTTTTGCTAAATGATTAATTGAACTCCTCGTGATCCTTGTGTGATGCATTGAGGTTGATTTGACTGGTTTTGGGCCTCCTATGGGGTGTGTGGATATTATCTAACATGGAAAGTGATAATGTTAAGCATGGAGTTGTTTATGTTGAAATAGATCCCATGATAAAAATTTTAAAATGATATTTCGAATGATAAAGTTACACTAATGATAGTTGTGTTTGTACATGATAACATAATAAGGGATTTTTTGGCATGATGTGAAAAAGCGTCAAGTGGATTAATGTGAATGTGTCAACTGAATTATAAATCATAATGGGAAAGAGAAAACAAGTTATGTAACATGAATCATTGAGTGTGTTAAAAGGGTTAATGTGGGGAAATTGATGAATATTTGAATGGTCTACTATAGGGGAATTGTTGATTATGCTAAATGTGTTATGCTATGTAAATAGTAAATGGGTTAATGGGTTAAGGCTCAATGATGATTTATGGGTTGAATGAAATGAGACTTGAAAATGTTGTGTGTATTTATTGAGAATGGTTGTGATAAGGTATTTGTGGTAAATGAGTATAATCATGTGCACATGTCTTGGAAGTTTTTGGTAGTGACTAATGCAATACTCTCACAGGTCGGGTTGGACTACTACACTAAACCACACAATGATAATTCAAAGGTCAGGGATTCAAATTGTTGTGTTAGGCCCCTAAAGTTTAACTGTAAGAATACCTGGACTAATGCTTCTAGGTAATAAAGATTAAATGGATTGACTACTTTAATTTATTCTCTAGGGTAAGTGTGATGAAATTAGATAATACTACCTAAACTGATTCTTTAAGGTATGTTTATTGTTTTTTTAATCTTTAACCTAGTGACATAGAGAGATTTTTTATTACTTTGTTTATAGTGGTTGACTTGCTTAGGCTATTGGGAAATGAATAGAACACTAGAATTATATAATTAAATGATGATATTGGTTAGTTAAACTATGGTTTACTAATGCGAGCTTATCATTCCTTCTTCACTATTTATATTTTTCATACTTTCATGAACTATTTTTTTAGACTGGATATTTTGTTGACAACATTAGTAGTTCCCTATTGAGTTATAATCACACCCTTATCTCGGTGCCATTGGGAACCCATGTATATTTCACAGTTGAAATTCAGAACATGGGAAAAGCCATATGTTGTGGAGTTAACTTTTCCTTGGGATTTGCAAGGATGAGGATCCCAACATCGAGTCAAGATACATTTTTGGGATTTATATATTTGTCTTTAGTTTGTGTTATCTTCACATTTTGAATGGTTATCATGACATGGAATATTTATTGTTGGGTTGTGTTTTCTACCATGTCTTGGGAAATGTATAATAATACTTGTTTCTTGGTAATTTTTTATTTTTTCCATTATTTTGCATGTTATCTATTGTGGGTTAATCTGTGAAATAGTGTTTGGTCTCTACACATAATATGCTATACCCTCATTACAAGTAGAAAACCTTTGAATTTGGGGAGGTTCGCTTTAGGTCATGTGAAGACCCAGTTCGGGGCACGAGATTAGATTCTCCTAGTTCAAGGATGTTACATATCATTAGGTTTAATAATAAATATATATAACATCATATAAATCATAATGAATCACAGGTTTAATTTTAAACACTCATGCATTTGTGAAACCTTCTCAATTATGTTGATCTCACTCTTACTAATGGTAATCATATTAAATGGATATAGAAACCTTTAAAGTCCACGTCGATCCATAAAACCATAAAAACCCAAATCAAATCTATCAAGGTATTCCCAAGATCACTGAGACCAAATAAAAGAATGAGGAAAAAAAATAAAGAGGAAAAATAGAAATAAGAAGTACCATATGATAATTCCCTACAGAATCCAACTCAAATAAAAAATAAAATGCATGAAATTACTATGAAGAATATTAAAATTGTCCTGGATAGGAACCAAAAGCCACTACAGTAGAGAGGGAGAGGGAGGAGGCCACTAAGGGGTTAAATTCCAAGAGTTGAAACATGTTTATTTCACATTTTTTATGACTTGGATTGTATAAATGGTTTGTTTACATGCTACACCAAACCTTATGCCCACTAAGTAATGTCTACTGAAAAACCTGGGAACTTCAAACAATTTGGCTTCATTGTTGGAAAAATCATCTTCCAACCATGTGAAAATCACTTATATAAACAACAGGAACTCTAAAATGCTTTTCTATAACCATGAAATTATAATAAAAAAATCATTTATTAGAAAATTTGAGGTAAATAGACTAAAATTAAAAAGCAAAACAATAATACAATAATTAATAAACAAATCAAGAAAAATATGTGTCAGAGTTTCACATTCACATTATCTAATTAATATTAATTTTTATACTATAATTAAATTTTTAAATTAAAACAATTAGGAAAATACTTTTCAGAAGTGGATTCTACTCATTGAATTATCATTTTCAAACTTTGTAAGGATGAATTTTTTGATATTTTTATGAATAGTAACATATATACATGTGAATAGTAAAATATTATGTATGTAATCTATATTTATATTATTTTTTAATAGTGTATATGAATTAATTTATATTTCTTTAAGAATTTATAAAAATATTTTAAAATCCCATTTACTATTAATTAATAATCTCATTACTATATAATCACACATCTGATCACTATTTAGAGAAATAATATTATATTCTCATATTTTATTCAAAACATATATCTCAACTCCTTATAAATACTACCCCTCACAACCTTATTTCCCATCACAGAAAACTTCTTATTTTTATAAATCCATTAAAATATTCCTTTCCAACTCACATATCTAGGGTTTTTATGTTTTTGTGTTCAGAAAAGGCAATTCTGTAAGCCCCAAATTGTATATCAATGGAGGACTTCAAAATGAAGAGGTAAACTATATCAACCAAAATATTATGTGTTTTCTTTAAATTTTACCACCTCAAAATACCATTAAAACATAATTTAATAACAAAACAATTTTAACAAGCATACTAAAAATTTAATATATTAATTTAAAATCAAGTATCATAATTCTTATCATTTATTCTAAAATCATAACATCAACTATATTATAGTCAGTTCCCAGCCTCCGTAGCGGATGTATTTCATTTATCATCACTGATCCCATTACTAGTATTGATATTAAATTCATGTTTAATTTTTAGTAAATGAATAAATTAAAATACTATTAATATTCTATAATATAAATGGTAAAAATTTTAATTGAGTATAGTAGTCATTTTTTATAAAACAATCATCTATTCATGGGTGGTAAAATAAACCATAGTGATATTTTTTTCAAAGAACTATCATCTCATTCACTAAAAGATATAATAAACAATTTTATTATTAAATATATATATATATCATAATAATAATAGTATTAAGTGAATCGTTTTCTATAATGTGTGAAAAAATAAAAATTTAAAAACTAATTTATGTAATTCATGTCCTACAAAACTATCAAAATGAACACATCACAATATAGTAACACCTATAGCAATTGAATCATGCATATATGGTAAAACATTGGTATATTAAGAACCATATTAACTTCTTGAAGTAAAAAAACTATATATTAGTGAACTTATAAATTTATGGACTGTATGATCATGAATATAAACCAACATAATTATATCAATGTGACATTGGAAGAGTGAAACAAACATCCTGAGGATGATGGACATGAAGAACATTTTTTTATAATGTCACTATAATGAACATAAATGAATAATAATAAAAAAGTAAAAATTATAATGATCTAAAAGAATTAATTAGTAAATTTAATTTGATTATTTGTGATTTTAGGCATGCATACTAATCTAACTCTAACTCGTGTTAATGGGTTCCTTTTACTTGAAATTTTTTATTTTAGTTATTCTCCCTATCTCTATAATATATTCCCCTTTACCTCTCTCTTATTCATATATTATTATTCTATATTCTATATATATTTTCCACTATATATTCATAGTTTATTTTCTCTCTTTTTATTTGGGATATAAAATGTTTTAAAGTTCCCTTCTCAATCACTTTTTTATGGAAAATCATTTTAAGGGACATTTTCTATATTTTATTTCTTTTTCACATATATCCATTTTAAAGTATTACACCTTCCATGATTTCAAAAAATATATCATTATTTTAAGAAAATATATATGTATTAAATTATTCATTTATGGAAAACTGTATTCCCTTCTCATATTCAATGGTACCTTTCCCTTTTATTAAATTATAGTTTGAGAGGTTTATTTTTATACATATATATTCACCCATTATTCTGATTTCTTTTCACTTCAATTGAGATATATATTCATTACTATTGATTATATATTCAAATATGAACATCTAAAATTCATTAATACTTTCTTTTCCAAAGAATCTTATTTATATATTTTTTTTATTTTTCATTTTGACATGATTTTGTATCTAATTTCCTTATCATGAATTTTTTGATACTTATTATTAATATACATTTTTATATACATGGAAGATATATTTATGAAATATTATGATGATATTTGTGATCTTGTAATTATAAATCCCATAAATTAATTAGGTAATGCTTTATATCTCATAAGATCGTTATACATGGGACAAATGTGGATAATATTTTTTGTAATGTTATACATGGGCCAAGTGCAGTAATCGTCATACAAAATGTTATGATGTATTCATAATCAGACCTAAATTATGATTATGATGAAAATAAAAATTATTTTTGGAACATTTTATCTTTCTATGGATATTTTATAAATCTTTCCATTCTTGCATGTGATGGACCAGGATCCTTTTTTTATAATTCCATGCAATGAATTTTAATTCTTATGATATCTCACCCCATGATTGTATTTTTTTTAACCGTATATGGAATTATATCTCACAAATTATTTTATGTATATCTATTGGATATCCCATGTTGCGATATAAGTTTAGTGATCTTCAGGATCAACTTATGATGATGCAATTAAAAGATTACATGGTTCATTTTATAATTATATTATGATCCTAATTTTCCAAAGAAACTAGACCTATTAATGTGTGGTATTATTTAGGGATATTTATTTTAAAAATGTTGTAATATTTTTTTAACAGATATGGATCACTATAAATGGAGTTCACATTATATCATGATTTATTCAATCAAAATACTAGTTTACTCTTACATATAAATCATGAATCAAAATATAGACATTATTCAATGGAGATTTTTATCTAAGGAACCATGGGAGAAATATCACTCTATAAAAAAGATATCATTTTTTAGTATATGTATACTTTTAGAGATGAAGACTATCACAGTGTAATCTAGAGGTTATATCTCAATAGAGTAATTCATACCACAAATCACCTAGCCTAGAAATATATATGTGTGTATATTAATGAATACATATGGTGGTCACACCGTAACAAATACTATCATTCCATGATAAAAATATTATTTCTTTTTTGAATTTTATAATTATTCTTAATGATATATAGATTGATAATATTTGATCTAAGAAGTATGTCATAATGAATTGATCCAAACTGTGAGAAAAGTGAAGTATATATAAGAGGTGGTTTGATTGGTGGAAGTGTATAATGAATCATTGAGATATCCTGTGGTGCATTCAATATAGAGTTACAATGGTGATTTATATAGGATTATGGATAATATAAAGGTATCACACTTGATCCAATGTTCTAATGAACTTGACCCTGCATAGTGAGATTGATCGACATATTGAAAATCATGTAGATCGTTCTTATACTCATATATTGGGACTGACTTTCAAATTTAATGCCCTATTTATGTGTATAATAAGATAATGATAATGATATTTTCATTTTGTTTTTTTTGTTTACAAGGACCGATGTCAATAACTTTTCCTTGAAAAACTTTTTTGATTGGTCTTTTTAATTAATCATCATTTGATCCACATGATTCATTGTATGTTTTACCCTCTTAAATACATAATTTTATGGAATTATCATCATTAAAATATTTTTCTTTATTCATGATTCTCATGATAATCCAACACTTGGATATTATTAAATTTTTTACTATTTTTGGCATAAAATTTCAATGATTCACATCCAAACATCGCCTTTAATAATCTGTAATAAGGATTTATATAACTCAAAAACTTATATTTCTGAGAAATAAATATGGAAAATATAAATATTATATAATTAATTATATTTAGAACATATTACTTATTTAGAATAGTGGATATTGAGGAAATTGTCACAAAAACATTAACTTGCACAAATTCCAGTAGCCCAACCAACCTCGTGACTTTTCTACTGTAAGTATGCTAAATGGACATTAATGTCTAAAAATTGTCACATGTATAAGAAAAATAATGTGTAATAATAGGGATATCATATTATAATTTATGTTTCACAAGTTATTATTTGTGATATGATATTAATTAGACACAAAACTTATGCCAAAACGTTTTTTTCTTATTCCTTATATAGAAATAAAATATCTTTTTTTCAAATAACAAGGTAGAAATTCCATTTAGTGTGGTTTTTATACATTAAAATTTCACCATTAATTAAATTTATAGTATATTTTTTCTTGTGGAAATTTATTACATTCCCAAATTAAAATAATTGGCTTATAATATGTAAATTATAACCATTGTCTTAAATAACCAACACATCCATTATCATCATGTCTTTGCCTGTAATTTTTTATTTCACAAAGCCAATTATCATTAAACTATTATCATTATTGAAAAATGTAACACCTTATTTTATTTCTTTAATACCTTTTCAAAGTTATTTTATTCTTATTGTATTAAAAGTGCATCTATTATCAAAATTTCACAATCTATCCTAGTCTGATTCATTCAAGAAAATATCATAACCTTAATCCTTAAAATCACTTTTATTTTTTACCAAATATTTCTAATTCTTAATTTTTACTAGTATATGTGCTTTTTCAACACCTACATATGATGGTTTATCCTCATGTTATACTAATATGAATCACAATTTTATTTTTCATCCAACTTAATGGTTCCTTGAGCTATAAATTTCCAATATATTGATTCTTTCAGGACACATTCCTTCATATGAATATTAATAAATATATGGTTTTCTATTCAAATTATTCAGGATAAAAATATCAAGCATAAAAAACATGAAAATAATGATATATAAAAATCCGAATTGATTATTATTCGATTCTGAGTACCTATTCTAAATGAAACAAAAATCAAAACTGTAACCCATATTTTGAAAACCTTAATTCCATCTTTTTAATGTATTATTCATGGTGTTAATATATTTTATATTATCCCTTTTTTCTTATCTGAAATAAAAAATCATCGTGGGAGTGAGTTCATATGTCCTAGCCCTAACTATGATTGAAATTACTTTCAAATAAATCCACACATGTATTGTACCATTATATTGTTAAATTTGTTGTTATAGGAAATATACTAACTCATTTTTTCAATCTCTAGAGTTATATTTTATATTATCTATACCCCACATGATTTTTCATCCTAATTTAATCTCAACAATAATTTATATTTTTTATTCCTTGGTCTTTTTCCTTATTTTCTTAACTTCTCATTCATGTTTATCTTTAATTTTGACCATATCTTTCACATTTGTAGTCAACACATCAATTATCCATGCATTATCTTATACATTGAGCTTTATATCAATGATATTATTTGAGTTTTATGAAATATGAGTTTTAATCTTTTCAATCTCATTCTTCTACTCATATTTCTCATCCTATTTAAATTTTATATTGAGTTTGGAATCTGGTAATAAACTATTATATTTATTAGTTTTACATATATCCAAATATTTATCTATTTTAGAGCACCCTCAATCTCCACCTTAAATATTAAAACACCATATATGTCAATAACGTCAAAATTTATATGCTCATTTGTTTTTTGTTTTCATATGTTAGAAAAATAACATCTTCATTGATTTCATCATAATCCTCATTTTACACTTATATTTCTTCCATGTTTTTTTATTATAAAATTTTTATTTATCTACTTTAATAAACTATTATTAGTAAACTTGTTTATATTCACCTCATAAAACTATTTCCTTATGGATGTTTCATCTTATTCTTCTTCTCAGAACTTCTTGGACATATAGCTTTATTATTCTAAAAATTTCCATATCCAAAGAATATGACTACAATCCTTGTTCTTACCTTTCATTTCCACATTTTAAATTTTAGTAAATTAATTACATGGCCTCATCAACCACATTTCATATTGTTATCTTTAAGAAAGATATTCTATGTTTCTTTGAACACTATTTTTTGAGACATCACATTTTCCAATATATCATTATCATTTGGATTAATATCATATGAAATAATAATTCTATTACACTTTTACAATGAGAATTGTTTTATCATTTTCATCAATCATCAAAACCATTATATTTATGTGAGGTGTAAATATTCTATTGATGTGCTTCAAAATTTTGATTCCATCAATGGTTTGTTTGAGTTTATACATATCCTCCACAAATCTATTCATAAAATTAAATAATACATCAATGTATTCATTTGAGAGCATCTTCTAATACTTGTACTTATTAAAAAAACATCAATTATGCTTCTCATACCATTATTTCACCATCAAATATATTTATCCACTATTTACAAATAGAATTTTATTATTTACCCAACATCAACATAATTTATATTTCATTACACATTGCTCCCCCCAATTTTTTGATTCATTTGAAATCATTATCCACCTCTTTATGGTATCTTTTTGGAAATCACCATTGTCCCTGTTGGAAATAATTTCATATATGATATTTGTGTGTGTGTGTGTGTGTAGGTGTATATATATATAACTAATGGTCATATGTTATGTTGTATCAGATTCATTAATAGATGAATCTCATTACTATCAAATATTAGACATACCTTATTATTCACTTGTGTTTCCCTATCTTACAAAGAGATTAAAACTCCATTAAAAGGATATTTCAACACTAATTCCACTTATTGGTCCCATTTAAGTAAAAATACCTTGTGAGGGAAGTGAATATTTTTATAATGATTTAAAACATAACTTTTTAAAAACCTTGTTATATGGTTAGTTATAACACAACTCTCTCATAAATTGAATAAAAATAATAAATCACAAAGATACACATGTGGTTTTGAAATTGTTCACATTCACTAGGATACATCCATGGAGCATACACTTTATGATGATTCTGTATGTATTTATAATTAAAATAAGACTCACTATCCCATTAACTCAATGACTCTCTTGAAGATAATAACTCATAGTACTCTTCACTCTGGAAAAACTCACTTCTCCACAAATTTATCTCTAGGATCATCACAAACCAAAATGTGACTTTACACCATTATTTGGGTATAAAAATTCCCCATCCATATCAACATTATGACATTTTAATACTTTTAGTAAGAATGAACTCCTAAAATTAACTTTATCTCTTTTTGAATAATCACTCCCCAGGAACATTCTTCTCCTACCTCTCTAGAAATATCCACTAAAGAATTTATTTCTATAATCACCCATTAAAATTTCAATATTACTAATGATTAAAGTTTTCAATTTTATATGAGTTTCATAGAAAATTAATCCATCAATTGCCTCCAAATCTATGTAATAAACATCCCATTTTAATTAAAAATATCTTCCAAAATATAAGAAATGAAAAAGAAAAAAAATTAACTCAGTACAACTCAACATAGTTCTCGCCACCATAAAGTTTTTTTATTTTAGTTATCCTTTTAAATCCATATATCATGGCTTCAAAAATATTCATATCCCTAAATCCCATCATTTTTTCATTTAAAACTTTTATATATGGTTATTACTATAACATGGTGTTGAGGTTTTATGATATAGATAATTATATTTAATCCCCCAAATGAGATTTGATGCATAATTTCCACATTACTCCTTAGTTTTATATTTCCCCTCTAGATCATGATGAGAATTACATCTATTTTGGGCTTCCTCATGTCATATAAGTACATTTATGAGGTCATTTATAACCAAAAATGACCCAAAAACCTTTATCCATGTAATGTTTGCCCATTTTTTCATAATTATAAAACCAGATATGTTTTTTCAACTATATCACATTCTCTATCATGATATATCACACTATATTAGAGACCATGGGATCCTCCATGTAATAGTACAACCAATATTTATTTTTTTCATATCATAAAGTCAACCATGAGGAATCCTCCCCAGTTTATATGTATTCAAAAATCGTAGACACCACCATGATACAAATATCACAGAACTATGGAAAGGTTCTGTTCATATTTCCAGACTTCAACCCTATTCAATTCAAGAATCCTATAAGGATTAAATCACTCAATATACAGAATATTTAATGATATAATGGTTAATTTATATTATTTCATGATATCATTAATAATAATGTAATCCTAAAAATATGTATTAGGATTTTATTTCTAATATGTATTAGGTTTCCCAACATAGCGTATGGGTTGGGATTCATTATTTATCTTTTATTCATTATTAATGTTTATATATAACATCGTTAATAAATATTTTTCTAATTGAACTCCCTATTCTGTTATAACCCCTAAAAATATGAAGAACCCCTCTTGTATACACACATGTAAGTATTCATTATTATGTTTATGTAGTTCTTTAGTCCAACATTGGTGGAGGTGCCAATGTTTACTATTTGGGTATCACATATTAATTTTTTTTTCTGGATTCATGCATTTTTATATATATATAAATAATATATAATGTTTATATTTTAAATTAAATTTTAATTTACATTATGGTCTTGCATTTGTTATTTTGTGTTTTTTTCATCAATAAAATTTCATTATTTATTTTTTCTGGATACATGGAATATGTGAACATTACCTATGATATTATCCTTGGTTAACTATGATTTACAAATTTTGGAATATTCTTTTAGTGTTTTTATTATTTTTTATCTTCCTTATAGTATAATTCCAGAAAAAAAAATTACACCAATGATTCTAGTTACTAACCAATGTTATATTGGGGGTGAATGTGGGGATTCAAATACTAAGTATCATAGCTAGCATGATTATAGTCTCTACATGTTTGGTTCATGTCATCACACTAGATATATAAAAATATAATACTAATCATATAACATTCTCATATGAAGAACTCATAATGTGTTTTAAATCTAATGAAATTATATTAATTAAATCCAAACTCATATACACATTTGGGTTGTGGTGTCATATCATATTGTAATTTATTAATTGGAGTAATTAATTTTCTTAATTCATATTGATACTTCTAAGTTACACACTATTCATTTATGAATTTCATAACACAAAAATATGGTATAAATAAAAAAGAAAAATACCTTAACTACTACACCATGGTGTTCTAGATTCCAAAAACATTATGTCATGTACCTCCCCTAGATCCATTAAAATTACATGAATAACATTCTAATGGTTTCTTATAAAAAAACACAATATGAGTTCTTATATAAAACATTTATGAGTGAATTATGACAAGACATGGAATAATATCATAATAGAGAGTTAGAAATAAATGAACCTATAATAGTTCTGTATTTTACCCATGAATAAATTTTCATTTACTTTGAATTTGATAAAGATTATAGCTTCATAAAATTTATTTGAAATAGTTTTAATAAAATAGGGTATTTTATGTTTTAGTTAAACATCAAAGGGATGATTTAAAAAGAAATAATAAATTTTAGTAAAAAAGAATAAAATTTATATTTCTTCTTGACTTTGAAATCATATTGAGAAATACGCATCACCATTGACTATGGAAGAAGATGTATCATTTTGGATAAATTTTTACAATTATCAATTTTTTTTAAAAAACACAGTGTTGGTAGAGAGGTTGTTAAAATAAATCACATTTATAAAAATTTATCTTTAAACAAGAAATTATTTCTTTTATATTTGTATTTTAGGAAATTTAGAGGTATATGGGGCTTAAATAAATTTATCTTGATATAATTTCAACCACTAGAGTCAAAGATTTTAGCATAGACTAAACAATTCAAAGAGAAATAAAAGGGTTTATTGATTTAATGCGCCATTTTTTATCATCAATAAAGGCATCAAATTACTCTACATGTTCTATATGTAATTGATCTATTCTTGATATGAAATTTATATATGATATTATATAAATAAAAAATAATATAAAAAAAATTGAATAGTGATATACTAAAAACTATATTTTGAATAAACCAAGAGAGAAGTTTTCATTACCAAAACATATATCTGTTTTAATGGCTAAAATATTAAATTCACAAGGCTTTATTAATATATATTATTCATTTAACAATATTTTCTTAATGATAAAATAATCATGGAAATCCAATGCATGGATTAAGAGATATCATAAATAGAACTTGAAATGAACAAATTTTCTCTATAAAATTCAAAATCCCATGTTATTGAATAAATACACACTATTATATAAACACACTCAATCGATCAAGATGAATCCAATGCCTTTAAATTTTTTGAAATAAAATAAATTAATTTCATGAAATATTTTATATAAGTTTATAATTATTCTAATGAAAATTAATATAGGATCATTATAATGAGGAATCGTAGTGAAAAATAAGTATCTCTATAGTGACATTAAGAAGATGATGCTAATGAAATTTAAATAACATCGATTATGTTTATGGTTTGAGGGAAAATCTAGAAATATATATCAAATATTTACAAATAATATATTCTATTTGGAATAAATAATTCAGCATTATTTGGAAAAATTATCCATATTTATGATCCTATGACTAAGAAGATATTTCTGGTGAAATTTGGAATCCAATGGACATGTTAGATCTCAGTTATAGTGTTCATTTCAGCAAAACGATGATTGGGGTCTAGTCTACATGACATCCCTCAAATTTAAATTTGACATAGCTCTATATTCATTGTATACAAATATTGAGTGGGGGTATGTTCTAACATAAATCAGAGTATAACTATCTTATAGTTATTAAATCAATTGATATAATAATTGGGGAAGCCCCACTCATGGAATTGCATTTAATGGACCATCTCGATTCAACCTACCACATGAACCAAGACATCATACCATAGGGCCTAAAGTGTATTCCAAACTATCATGGGCTAATGAAAATAACTAAGGGTACAAAATATAATCAATTGGGAATGATTCCACCCACAAATACTGATAAATTAGAAACAAAATATAATAGAAAATTAGACATGGTGCCTCTATAACCAAGACTTCCACATATATCAAAATAATTATTTCTAAATAAAAATAGAAACCAAATAGGGAATAACCAATAAATAAGTTAAAAACTACTATATAGTATACAGTATCAAGATAATTCAATAATAATTTCTAAAAATATAAACTCAAGTGGAGAAGATGTCTAAATTGTATGTTATATAAATAACCTGAGATGAACTAAATGATCAATAAAATCACATGATAATCCTGATGTTATCAAAGGCCACCAATTCATCCATCAATGGGATCATCATGGTTTCATAACTTCCTTATAATCACATTATGAATAAATACAAGAAACATAAGGGAAACATACACACCAAGGCATATATATAGGGTATGTTTGTAACATATCGTCCCAAATGAACACTAAAATGGTAAAAGGACTGGACACCACATGGGCTCCAGTGTGCCTTCCCATTTAGTAGAGGTTTTTGACTAGTAAAGAGAATATAGAGGTGGTATGGTGGGGAAACTATACCCTCATGGTCAGAGTCACAACGTGGTATAATAGGTGAAAATACATAAAAAATAGTAATCAATAATACCTAACAATGAATTTAAAGATGAATATAATAACCTAGTGAAGATATTCATCACCAATATACATCAATTCATGAATGTCTAGATAATCATACATAAACTAAAACAAGTAACACACAGTTGGTAGTATAGTAAAATATAACAAAATAAATAAATGGTATAACGAATCCTCATGGGTGGTCTCCAAGAGCATCTTGAGTACTAGCACAGTCTTATTCTCCTAAATCCTTTTTATAATGCACAACACAAAAATTAAAAATTATCAAGAGCCTGTAACCAATGATATTTTTTTGGCTACCTAAGTGTAATGGTTTCCCGAATATGGTGTGAGATATACTAAGTAGGCCACCCCAAATATTGTCTAAGAAAAATCCAGTTAGTGCATATAAAATAAGCAGTGTTCATGTATATCAAAATAAAGAAGAAATGAAGAATAAATAAATAAACAAGTCAGATCTGGTTCATCAAGGACACGAGGGTGACCATACCATCTTCAGCCTAATCCAGATATGTCTGAACCATGAGAAGCCAATACCAAGAGAAAAGGGAAAATAATAGTGGAATTTTCATACAATAGTTACAATGAGATTAAAAAACCCCAAGTATGGGAGTTTTCTTAGCGGTATCCTCCCATTGATATCAAATATAAACCATTGGCCTTTTCAAAAAAAATTAAATACCAATTTTATATAAGCATCGTTCTAGGCGCATCCAAGGTGAACCCTAATAAGAAACCTATGTACTCACTTGGAGTGTCACATGGATAACTACTATTGAATTCTATCCAATATGATCTTTGAAAGTCATCTCAAGTATCACTCGTGGAAAAGTCTGAGAATGCAACCTATGAGTACATACCAAGTATCTCACATAGCGGACCAAGTCTCACCTATATCCTGGTATAACCATCTCAATGATTATCCCATTCAACTTGTATCCCTTGTAGAATTTGTATCAATCATAATTAGGTAAGATGAATGCATGGTGAGTTCATCCTAACATACCAGTATCACCCCCCAGGGTACACAAAACTCAAAAACAGAAACTAATCACAAGAACAATGATCCCATCCATGTAATTACTTTTAAGGAAAACCAAGTATCACTAATGGAATTAAAAATTATTTTAATTAATTAAATTAATAATACAAGGTTCCATACTAGTAATAATTCCTCAGAATGAATCAATCACACCTCAAAAACGACCACCTATTTTCATTTTCATTTTAGAAGAAAAAGGGTCCACATAACATCTCAAATCCATTTAATATGAAGGATTTCAATTAAAACAAGGCCTCTCACATATAAAATTTTTCAATTGAAGATAGTTCCTCTCATTGAGGGTTTTTATGAGAAAATGTTACATTGTTTAAAAAAATTCATTTTTCTCAAACAAACATCACATTCCAGTGGAATAGCTTAATTCTTTCCAAAGAATCATTTTAGGAAGCTATAAAATATGGAAATTAAAATTCATGATTCAACGATGCACTTAAAAAGGGTTCCATGATCAATGAGAACACTTCTTACAAGGGAATAACCATTAATAGGTTGGGCTAGGAACTTAAGAGGTGCCTTAGTTTCATTGTACATCTATATAAAAGAGGTAAAGTCTATTTACAAGCCAATCTGAACAGTTGATTACTGTTACGAGTATTATATCATTCTATTATACAGGGTAAAATCATGTCTCCGCACCAAAGGTATGTCCATTATTAGGGTAAACGTACTCTAATTACTAAAAATAGATCATTAGAATCATATCATGGTGCATATATCAATTTATGCTAAATAAAACCATTTTAAGGGGATACACAGAGAGATCCGATGTGCGGAACAATGGAATCATTTTATAAAGTAATGATATTTTTAGGGGAAATGTATAATTCACCTACCTTATACAAAAAATGACCCATATGTCGAATATCGAAACATAATTTGGTATGGTTAAAAAGAAATTGAAGAAACCACCCAACTCCTTGAAAATAGTGGAAAAGGGTTCACACCTAAATAGTGAAACATTGGATGGAAGAAACTTTAAAGATATAGGAGAGGATGATATATCTTACTAATTTCTTTTTATTTCTTTCAACGGTGAGAAAAATGAAGGAGAAATGATGGAGATCTCTTGATCCCTAAGTTGAAGGGGAGGAGAGATCCATGCATAGATTGAGGAGTATCCAACAATAAAGGAAGAGGAGGATAAGGATGGTTTTAAATTTTACATCATTAATGGTGGAATCATCATACCATGCAAATAGAATAGTTCACACAGTTTGGATGCATGGTTAGCCAAATCATGGGCCAACCATATGCTAAGTCACTTCCCAAGGAAATTCCCACATGATTAAGGTGCACAATTTTCTCTATGTGTGTGAAAATAATGAAAAACCAAACTTTGGGAAACCTGAAATAGTATGTACATGTATGTTCAAAATTAATAATGATTTTACCAAACATTGTGGCACTTCCTGATCTACTAGATCAGGCTTCACAATTTTCCCTTGGGGATGCATGGATTCAAACAAATGATGTTCCCCAGATATTTCCATCCAATTTTGATATTTTCAGGGTTTGAAACCCCTAAAACAAGATAAAACACTAGAGGGACCCCTTGGGACTTCAACCACCTCTAATAGAAACACATTTAAGTGTTCCATCTCTCAATATTCCATTTTAATGCTTGGTTTACAAAATATATTGTCCACCAAATGAAAAAATTCAAATTCCATTTGAATTTTTTCCATTCCAAAAACATGGGTTTCCACAATCTCCCCTCCTTGGGACTTCTAATCCCTAATAAGCCTTGGGAAAATTATAAGAACATCACTTGACATACTTTTTCCATTATTTATTATTCAAATGGATGGGTTTCATTTACAAATACCCAACGCACCTTCAAGTGTCACCTAAACATATGGTACAATAGTTGTAATAACTCAAGCCAACACATGTTTTTCATAAATTAAACTCAAGGTAGAAGCTTACAGGAGCCTGTCAAACAAGATACATGATCTATAGGTTGTCTCTATAACTATCCACCTATGGTTCTTCCACTATGGGTTCTTGCATTTAGGGTCCATTTTTGAAACACGGTTTCTCTACCATCATAATTTTCTTTTAAAAAATGTCTGTAGCATTCCAATGATTCTCAAAAAATGAGACATGATACAATTGAATGGTAGATTCCAAAACAACCTTATTTAATGGAACTAGATGAATAAATTTCAATCCAATACCATCTGAACTATATCTAAATGATAATCTTAGATAAACGATGTAATAAAAAAAGATGAACCTGAAGAATTTGAACAAATGTAACTCAGAAATTTATCAGAGCATAATCATTGATTCTCATAATAGGATTTTGGTGACATCTTTATCCAAACTCCCACTTTAAGTTGTTGTCTCTCAACACTAACATAGGTGTAAACCCAATTCATCGCACCAGTAATGTTACCCTTTTAAACCTCATTTTCAAGACTGTTTCGGTTTGGGAAACATTTGATCATCAACAAGAGTTTATGGTGCTCAACTAAGGGAAAAATACCCCTGATCTTTCAAGGGAGAAGCTAACATAAGAACAAACTTCCATGTTTCACAGACAATATCTGACCCCAAAGTGGAATCCTCCTAATAAATCTGGTCAAAATAAATGGCAGGTGTCCAAGAGTCTATCCGAGGCATTCCTGCTCGAGAACCCATCTATCACTCGGGATTAACAACACCTCGAAAAAACGATACTTCCATACAACACTCTGACGGAAACCACCCAAGAAAGACCAACTACTTTTAAAACTATACCATGGAATGATACCAATTCTCTCTTAGTATTCCCTGAGGATACCATGATAGGGGTCATGGTCTTCCATAAGCTGGGAGTACAATAAGAAGATTTAGAAGATCTCTAAAAGGAATATGAGACACTTTCTCCACAAAGAGGGTGAAGTGATAAGTCTATTTTCAACCCAACCATTATAAACTAAAATGGGAGGGACTTATTGAACTGTTATTGTTAAACATCCTTAGATTTTATCAGCTACTTATTCTGACATATTGAAATCAAATTATCAAAAATACCATACTACTCAAGGAATCTCATCACACATAAATAAAATCACTGATGTCCCTTCCTGAAAAACGGTTTTTACGAAGGTTGGATACAGATCTAACCATTTGTCATTGTGTTTCTTCAAATTACTAACCTGATCTTAGCTTTCCATCCTTGAGGGATACTAAGAGAATCTCTTACCATTCAATAAGGTCCTTCTTGGTTATTTTCCTCCTACCTAGAAGGACACATTTAACTAGAATTCAGGTGACACACCCCACCATAGGAGTTTCCTTATCATCATGTTCTATAATAGGGGAATTTATCCCATGGAATATGCTACATCGAGCCCTACAACAATTACTAGATGTTTCCAACATGATTTGGACAGTTTTAATCTAAAGAGAAAGAAACTAACTGCTTAAAAGCACCCTTGGACCAGGTCTAAAAAAGGAATACCCATAATGCTCTCCATGTCAAGCTTCCCTACCTCATGGAATTATGCATAAAATATCAAAAATTACCAGAATAATAAAACACCTGATATCTTTAATAAATCATCTAAAACAATTATAAGATTTAGGGTCTTTTATAAATCCCATGTAAATCTACTCTAGATCTGACTAATGTTCAAGTCATAACAGTTTGTTGGTCAAAGATTCCACCGAACTGAAACGGTTCATTATTTGATTTAACAGAATGACAGGTACCATTTATATCAATTCATACTACAATAAGATTAAAAGAGAAAAAATAACATCCACAATACTACCCATAGTCATATTAGCAATATTTATTTGAGTCTCGGATGTCCCACACAACAGAACTAACCCTAAGTCGCATTACTTTGTATGTTTGAAGAAAAATATGATGACATGTCCAATCATCCAACACTGAAAGGGAGGATTGGAAGGATCACACGACCTAATAAGAGACTAACCATTCCCAATACAAGTCCAACCCACTCAAATTGAGTGTTTAATAATGCTCTCACTTGGATAAAAGGCCAAACAACTCAAGACCACGATAAATAAAATTGTGACTCTTTTGAAACTAAAATTCCTACATAGACAATGGAACCCAAAAGGAACATCACAATGGAAACTACTCAAAAGAAAATAGAAAAGGTTTTGAGATCTGAGGGAACTACCTACAATGATCTGTCCCCTTACTAAAGTGTACAACATTGACCCAAAATGAAGATAAACCTACGAGTTGTAACAAGTATTAGGGGAATGTCATTTAGATTCATATTTTTGAATGACGAATCCTAAAGAAGATTCTCCTGTTTATTTTTCATAGGACCTATACAAGTAGCATTCATAAAATATTTAAATTTCCCTTACATGATGTTCAGGATAAAACACCACTAAATGATTCTTTTAAGGAATTTAACAAAAAATCATTTAACACATTTAACATTTCAATGCATAGTTTTAAAGAAAAAATCAATCTAACCATAAGGAAAAGTTTTAAAGTCTTTTTAAACTACCATTTTAAAAATTATTATTTAGTAACATCCTGTTATAATTGGGCCATCTTATAACATACATCCATTTTAAACACCACTCATTTATGTATATGTCCTCGCATAAAATAGATCAAACAAATTAAAAGTTATTCTATTAATTAAAGGGGTATTATACAGAAAAGAATCCCTATAAAAAGAGAACGCATTAAATAACCTCCTTTTTATAAAATAACATATCCCCACTGGGTTATGAATGATCGCATATCAAAATAATGTTTACCTACTAGAGTCCCATTAAGAAATTTTGGGATCATAAAAAACAACCCAAATGATTTAATCATTTAGGTTTTGAAAAAATCCTTAGAGGTTTTATTTTATTTACAACATTCCCCAACATACCCACTTAGGTCCAGTTGTGCCTTTAGAATTTTAACCACATGGGTCGTTAAACCCAAGGAAAAGGGTTCAAGCATTAATAAGAAAACCAAAAAATTTAAGGTCAAGATTCAATAGATTTTACATTTATTGCAGTTCCCAGATAGAAGGATTATATCAAATGAATATTTTTTATAGGTTAACACCTCTAAAATTATAAAGTTCCCATACACTTTACAAGTTTCAAGCAGTTCCCATCTTACCACAACCATTTTATCTTGGACAAAAGAAAATTAAACCTCATAAATATTTATATGTAAGAATTTAAATATATAAGTTACATAAACAATGGTTGGATTATATTGGTCACCATCTTTCAATTCATACAGCACTGATACACATTACATATTGAACAAATTGGATCCCATTTCACCACAAACAAAATGTTCCAACCCATTCTATACAACCATAAAAGCATGGAAATTGGAAAAATCCAATTATTTAATTACCTAAACATGGTAATAATGGAACTAAAACAAAAAAACACTCAAACATGGAATATAAGTAAAGAATGACAATTAGATTATAGAATATTACTAATCAAATACCCAATCCGACATAAATCTTAATATGTTTTTGAAATTCTTAGGATGGGATTTAAAAAGGTAGACAAATAACACACAAAGAACATCAATAATTTCAAATAGCCTAACAATGAAACCTACAAGGTATGGAATATGCATGGAATGTGAAATCACTAGGAGCCTATAAGGATACATGAAATGCTTCCACCTTTCTATACAAAAAGGGTAAATTCTATAAATCTCATAAATTGGTAATCAATGAAAGTCAACCAATCACTCAAGGTGAAATTATAATCAATTTTAACATCAAACGGATTAAATAATAGTTACATCCCTAGACACTTAGATTTTTCCCATACATAGGTTGATCATTCCTAGACATGGCTAATTACCAAGCATCATCACATTCCTAGTCTCCTTTCTACCAGACCAAAAAAGTAATATAAAGGAAAAAAGAGAGCCTATTGTACCACTTTTTATGATTCCAATCTGACTAAATGCTAAAATAGTAGTCAGACCGGTCGCCACATGGCCTCAAACATGCCTCCCCATATTCCATAGGCTACTGGATATTAGTGATGGTGTAATGGAGGTATGGTGGTTAGACTATACCTTCATAGTCAGAGTTTCAATATGGTAATAAAGGTAAAAATACATAACGAATAACTGAATAAATAATAAATGAATAGGAAATGAAAGATGAATATAAAAACAGAGTAAAGATAGACGGTTCCAATATATAAAATGGATGCTAGTATAAATGATGATACAAAAACAAAAACTTGTAACACACAATAGGTAGTATAGTATAGTAAAACCAAATAAATGAATCGAAAAAATAAAACCCAATGGGAAGTCTCCACAAGAAACCTGAATACTAGGTCATTCATGTACTCATAACTCCCATATAAAATGCACAACACAAGAAATAAATCAAGGATCCTTATCCTACAACCAAGGAGATCTATTTGGGTAACCCAATGTAATGGAAGCCCGAACTGGGTGTGATATTTACTCGGTAGGCCACCATCAATGTTGTTTAAGCATAATTAAGTTCATGTATATAGAATAATAATTGTTTCTATATAGGAAAGTAAATCAACAATGAGGGATAAATAAATAACCACTTCAGACTTGGTTCCCCATGGACATCAAGCTGATCATACCTACATTGGCCTAAGCTGTAAATATATGAACCATGAGCAACATTCACCAATATATAAGCGGAAATAATAGTTGAATCCTTATATAACAGGTATAATGAGATGGACTAAACCAAAGAATGTGATTTGGCTCAATCATAACCACATAGGATCATCAAATATAAACTACTATGCTTTTCTATAAAAGTAACAGCCAATTTTAACTAAGAATAATTTTATGATTATCTAAGGCGAACCCTAAAAATGAACTCATCTGTCACACTAGGATTGTTGTAAGGATTATTTCCATTAGAGTCCTCCCAATATGATCTACGAAAGGCCTCGAAAGTATCACTCCAAGTCCTCTATGATAAGAAAACCAATCATCTCATACTTATAATCTCATATAGGGGACCAAGTCACAATCATGGCCTGGTATGACCATCTCACTAACAAGATTATCCAAGGTGTATCCCCTAGGGAACTAGTATCGCTAATAATGAGGTATGAAGAATGCACGATGATCCCATCCAAGAATTCCAGTATCTCTCCCAATGTATACACAACTAGAACAATGAAACTAATAATAGGCATGATGATCATATCATTGGAATTACTGGGAAGGAATCCCAAGTATCACCTATGGTGTAAATAACTTGTTTAATTAATTAAATTAACAATACAAGGCTACATGCAATAAAGTAGGCCTTCGCATGAATCAATCAGACATCAAAAAGGAATACTACCATTTTATATTTCATTTTTTAAAGAACAAGGGGACACATAACATCCCAAATTAATTAAGTGTTAAGGCCTTAAATTCAAAAAAGTCCTGGAATGCCTCATTTTTTAATTGATGATAGTGCACCTCATTGAGACGTTTTATTTGAAAACATGAAATTGTTTAAAAAATAATTAATTTGTCTCTAAAAAACATCACATTCAAGAGGAATATATCAATTATCCAAAAATTATCATTTTATAAAGTTTTCAACCATGGAAATAAATATTCATGGTTTAAAGAGCCACTTAAAAAGGGTGCCCTAATAAAAAAGGAAACTACATACATGGGAAGAATTATTTATAGGTCATGAAAATGACTTAGAAGGTGCATTAGGTTAATTAAACATTTTTTTAAAAGGGGTAAATATAATTTATTAACCGATATGAACACTTGGGATATGTTCTTGGTATTTTACCATTCAATTATAAAAGGGAAAAGCATACCAACACACTCAAGGGGTGTCCATGATCATTTTTAATGTACTATAATTACTATAAATTGATCATCAGAAGCATAACATGGTGTGTATATAAATTTAGGATAAATAAAACCATTTTAAGGTGTTGAATGTCATGATCTGGTCTAAGGAACAATGGAAAAATTTTATAAATCAAAGAAACATTGGGGGAAAAGTTATATACCACCTACCTTATAACAAGGAGGACCCCATGCATTTGATATCAAAGGTTAATTTGGTCTAGATAGAATGAAACACAAGAATCCTTTCAACACACAAAAATTAGGGGGAAATGCATCTCACCTAAATAGTGTAATAAAGGATGGAATAAACATGAAATAGATGGAAGATGATGATATATCTTACTGAGAGATTTTGATTAATACTGATTGAGAGAGAAATAAAGGAGATACGGGGGTGATATCATTTTTTCTTGTATTGAAAGGGAGGATAGCTCCACATGTACAGGGAGGAAGAACCTACTGGAAAATAATAAGAGGGGTAGATGGATTTGAAATTTAAGATCATTAAGTGTAGAATCATAATTTAACCTAGATAGAATATAATGCATGGTTTGGATGCATGGTTGGAGAAAACATGTTCCAACCTTGTGCAAATTCACTTCATAGGGAGATCCCCATTTAGTTATGGCCCACGATTCCTTTAATCATGTACAAACCGTGCAAAAAAAATTATCAAGAACCTTCAGTAGGTATCAAAACCATGAATCCCATTATACATGGTTCTGCAAAACCATTCATCACTTAATACTCTACTAGAATAGGCAACCCAGTTTTCCCTAGGGCCACACAATTTCAAAAAAAACATGCACCCCTAATAGTTCTCTCCAATTTTGATTTTTTTGTCCAACACCCTTAAAACTCGACGAAGTAGCCGAGGGACCCCTTGGGTCTTGAAAAACATCTAAAATCAACACATTGAAGTGTTATGACTCTCAGAATAACATTTTGAATCTTAGTTTACAAGAAATATTGTCCACAAAATTAACAAAATTATAAATCCCTTGGAATTTCATTCTCTCTGAAAATATAGTATACTAAAATATTCTTCTCACATCCAAGAAAATTTATGAAAATAATTAATGTAATTATATTTTTAATACATTTCAAAAATTATATTTTCAACTAAATATATATGATAGTATTCATCATTCAAGGGTGTATAATGAAAGAAAATAAAATTTTAATTCCTTTTCAAAGAATGTTTTTTCCAACAATATTAAATCCAATGTTATATTATTCATTAGGAATAAAACATTGGTAACTTGGAATAGAACACACAATGTTAAAACAGGGTGATCAAATACATACTCAGGTAGAACTAATTGTTATCTTATGTTTAATTACTATCAAATTTACCTCCAAACATACTCTTAACAAGACACAGTAGGGGATCTACCCTATATAATTTGAAATCCTAACCAAGGGATACTAGCTAGTGTGTAGTCTAAAATAGTGTATCATAAAAATTGATCTCTGAATTTTTCCACTAGGTTTCCCATGATGAAATCCAAATATATGTGAGGAATGAAATATCTAGGATATCAACACATATTAACAATATATCAAATAAATACATCACATATCTCACCTCCGACCATCCTATCAAGAAAATATCTGCATACATATTTGAATTTATTTCAAATAATAATCCATTTCATAAAAACGTAAATCAAAAAATCATATGAATCACAACACCGAGAGCCCAAATAAAGGGTGTGTCATAATACTTTAAGAACAATATTTATATAGTTCAAAACTATCCTTTAGAACATATTATGTAACCAAGGTATGAAAAATTCTTCTAAAATCAGTCAAGATCCAAAACATTTCATGAAACATCATTAAACACAAAATAAAAATCAATTAATAAATAAATATCATAAAATATTATAAAAATGACTATTAAGGATAAAAGTTGAACAAAATTGAGAAAACTACTCTAATGGATTGAAATGAATTCATTTAAAGTATTACTATCACATTTTGAGAAAAATAAAGGCTCAAAAACAAAATATTTATTCAAAAATTACTTTGTAAATACCGAACTAAAATTTCATCAAACACTTGGAGTGATTTTCTTTTATAATTAGAAATAAATAAATTACCCCATTTAAACTCCACTTATGTAAAATCTAAAAACCATAAGAAAAAGGTGAATATTTTTAATTGCACCAATAGTATCACATATAAATATAATTTTTTAGGAAGTAGATTAATAAATCTCATTATTCACATGAAATGTAAGTCAAAAGTAATTTCTTGAAAGCACCAACCTCAAGTTATTGAAATCATGTCACCATCAACAGTGTCAGAAAGATCATGGAATAAAATAACATATAAATGACATAAAAAACCAAACCTTGAGGATTATGAATACCATAGGAAAGGGTTTATCCCCTGTAGCCACTAGGGTCCACATAAGGGAAATCAGAATAGGGGAAAAGGATAAAATTGATATATTATAAGGATAAGATGAAGAAATCTAAAGGTTTAACTTGGACATACACATGAGAATGATAGATAAATAGAATTGAAACCATGAAAATGGAAAAGGAATCTCACATTAGAGATCTCCAGATGCATAGAACTATAGTGGTGTGAAAAAGAGTCCAAATTAGTAAAAAATCGTGTAAGGTAATAAAGGTAATCTCATAATACTATTTTCGGAGTAGCACACATGTTTTGGATATAGGGTTTAGTAAATTGTGAATTTACTATGTGGTAACCAATGGACTCAAGATACAACACTTTCACAATTAGTACACAATTTACTCATAAATATGAACAAACCATGCATTATCTAATGGGATGGAATCCCCCCCAATAAAATATTATTATTCATAGTTACTCCTAGTAGTGTGATATCCAACAAATAGGTTTCAAACTATTTAATATAATGACACATAGTTACAAATAATAATGTGATAATCATGTGGCAAATATAATTCATAAGAAAAAAAGACTCTAAAACAAAAAAAATCAAAATTACCTAAAATAAATAAACAAAAATAACAATGGATTGTCATAATTATCCCTAACATCCCACTTTCTTCCCCCAAAAAATTTCAAAAAATGGAATGTTTAAATATAACACCTAAACATTCATTATAATTATTTTGAAGAGCACAATATGTTGTCTAAAATTCTATTTATATGTTATTCATACTATTTTTGAGAATTAACATCATTCTATGGTGAATATTGGGTGATGTAGAAGAATCCAATAAATATATAATGAATAATAAGATACTCTCTATAAAAAATGAGCAATAATAAATGAATAAGGTATGAATAGTTTTTTCTCATAAATAAATGGTTATATCGAGTTTCTATATTTTTATAAGCAGTCAAAGAAGATTGAAGATTCTCCTTGAAAATGATAGATTTTTCAGGATTTTCTTGAATACAAAGATCTATATCACTATCCCTTAATTCATTTGATTATTATGCTGGTTTGGAATTATTCATTGTCAAGTCATTATGAATAGTGCATGAAATGAATACAATAGTTGATAAATTATTATTTTTATTATATAGACAATGCGGAGGTTGAATACATGAAATTAAACAAAACTAAAGTTTTCTACAGTGTTTGAGAAACTATACAATGGTTATTATGATTAAAAACTATTGTGATCATTAAAAAAAGTCTATTGGAATATTTTTTTAATGTTAATTAGATCTATGAAAATTTGAATATTATTTGAGTGGATTTAAGGGAATTGTAGATATTCTATGATGGGATAGGATAACTAATAGCTATAAGATGGATATCAAAAGGGAATCTTATATTTCAGAAGGGTATGATGATTTTTTGAAGGGTGACTTCATTTTGGAGGGATATATTTTATATTTTAGAAATTTACAATTATTTAAAAAGATTTTGTTGTGATTTTAAAAGTTTAAAGATCTATTAAAAATATTATTCCCATACATTGGATAGCTACTGGAACATATTAAGATTCACACACTTAATGAGCATTCATATATTTATAGACATTAAAAAAATTCCAAGAAACTTTTTTGGGATCCAAAACATAATAGGGTTCATTAATTCATAAGTTTCCACACATTAATTTATAAGGTTCTATTCCTTTGTGAGAAAATTGTACATCAAATTAAAAAAAACATATATGGGGGACATTATAAGGTTCTATGGATTTTTGAAATATCAATGAAATATGAAATTTTATAGGTAAAAAATATCAAAAAATCCTAAAGTAAAATATCATAAGGAAAGTTGGAACATAATATTTTATGATCTATTTTTAGTGGAAATAAACATCATAATAAGAGATTATTATTATTCAACCTACTTGAGATTGAAGAACTTGATAAAAATGAATTGGTAACTGAGATATATCTATGATATAAGAATAAAAACAACTTTTTGGTGTTTCGTGATGCTGTAACCATGTTGAAGAACATTAAAATTAAATTTTATAGTTTTTATAGAGGCTTTGAAGATGAAAATAACCCAAGTATCTTGGTAGATTAAAAAAATAAATTGACTAATACATTAATAGTATTTCAATGAGAATTCAAAATAAAAAGAACTGTAATATTTTAATGATAATATCACTTCCCCTTGAGAATTAATAAGTTTATATATCTGAAATATGGAAATAATATTCCTGAAATTATGTGAAAATAAATAATAAAATAGTGAAAGAATAAATCGACGGAAATGAATAAATGAATAAGAGAATATTATATTAGTGTTATCATGAAACCAAATTAGTATTAAAGGAAGGATCTAAATGCCTCTACAAATTTCATATGTTTCATCGATGAAGAAAGGTGCTGAGAAAAGAAAAATACACCTTAAAAAGATCAAGACATGTGAAATTAAAGGAGATAAACACCAGTGAGCTTACTACATCAGAAGGTAGGATTTTTTGAAGAATTGATAATGGTGGTTTTGGATGTCAATTAAATAATTAGTAGTTCTATTATAAATAACTACATTTTAATTATGAGGACCAAAAAATGTACATGGAAATATAAACTAGAATATGTTTGTATCATTAATTTCTGTTGTAATATAATGATTTTGTTGAAACATTGGAAGTAATGGTGTCATTTCATATAGATTCATTAAAGGATATTTTTTATGTGATACATTTTATGTTATATGTTTATTACGTCCCATTTTAATAAACTTAATTTTATAGAGGAGAATTTGTGATCTGGGTGAATAACTGATCATTGTAAGGGGTAGTCCATCCATGAAGGGGACAAACCTTGTAAAATTAAAATGTGTCTTATTCCATTAATTTTTTTCAATATTCAATCAAGGATAATAGAAACGTGTTTACATGGATGTAATTTAATTTGAATGAGAGGTTAATTTGATATGCATAATTTCTTAAATAAAATCACTAATCCTCTATCTCCATCTTATAGTGATATAATAAGAATTAAGTACTTCATGTTATAAAATATCTAACTCGGTGTCCACAAATTGGATCTAATACTATGAGGTAGTTATATTATCAAATTTATAAAAAGAGAATATTTAATGAATTTAATAAGATGTCTCAAGTGGATGAAAGGGAATGTACTTCTACAAGTGTTAATATAATGGTTTCATCTAAAATGATTAAATGTTGAAATAAAATATATCCTAAAAACAGTGGAAAATATCCAAAGTAAAAGAGGATCTGTAACTAATTAAAGCTGGTCGAAGTGTAAATTGTTTCATCACTTAAATATATTGATAATGATCCTTTATGGATATTTTTTTATCAATATATAAAATCTATGAGGAGAATAAGTACATTGAAATAGTTAAAGACCTCAATTCTAAAGACAAAAAAATTAAATACAGTTTCTAAGGAAGTAGTGATTTATATATTTTGATTTATTAATATATTTATTGATGAAAAATAATATACGACATTATAAGATGTTGATATGGAGAAATATTTGGCTAAAAATATCCAAACATATTAAAATCTCACCGTAAATGTTGAATCTAAATAGAAAACTATGTTTCATTTCAATAAAAATCCATCCATAGTTATAGAGTAATATTAAATAAATTTTTATGGAATGATTAATGTTATGAATGCTATTTTTTTAATCATTTTTTTCCATTTTCAAAAGGCCGGTTTAAGGGTTGCCGGTACCCAATACAAAACTTCTTCACATCCACATCACTACTACAATACCTTCAATTCAAACTTAAAATTCAAAACACCCAAACCAAAAATCAATGAGACGGGCCCTCGAGTCGTGAACCTTCCATTATACCACACCTCTGTCTGCACATCACCAGCCATCAGTTCGTGGTCCTTCTCTACGCACCACCATTCACAGCAGAACGATGGCAGTAATTCGCCGTCGTCGTCGCCGAAGCATAGTCAATACCAAAAAACCGTCCACTGGAGAAACAGACATTTTTTTCCACAGTGAAAACCCCCTCAAAATTCATACAACACATCCAAAAAACTCAATGAAAAAACTGCAAAAACTTCACAAATTTGACCAACTAGGAGCTTCCGCCACTGCAACACCAAAGCAAGCTTACCGCAAATCACGAACCCTATTCCAAAACAATAACTAGAATCGCATCCAACCGCACGACTAAAACAAACCCAAAAAAACATTCAAGAAAGCAGTAGCTAAAAAAATCAATGAAATACATCACCTGAACAGATCCGCTGCAAGCAGGAAGCACAAATCCGATCGCCGCCTTCAAACCGCACACAACGACCAGATCCGCCAAATGTACCCATAGCCGATGGAGAAATGTGGCGACAAGCTTCGTCGTAGTGGCTGTAACATCTAGTAAACAACCAGAAACAGAGAACGCCCGATTTTTCGGGACCACAAATCCACACTGCTAGAAGAAGAGACATCGCACGCCACGAAATCGACATCCAAAGCGTTGAGGGGAGGAACACAGCCGAGTCACGACAAGAGAGATGAAGGCAGCAGCGGGGAGAGAAAATCCCTAACGCGAAGAATTGAAAAAAAGTTTTTTATCAGTTAGGGAATAAAACAATTACCTTAATATGATATTACTTGAACTTGAGGTGAAATATGGAAATATAGAATTAAGAAAAGCTAGAACTTCCTAAAAAACCAAGATTAAAATTTATACCACAAAAACTATAAACGTGTTGTATCCCCAAAAAGGACTCTTATTTATGGAAAAATAATCATGAAATCATCTCCTGGTTAACCTATAATAAGCTCTTGTAAAATTTAAACCCATATCCCAATTAATTATTTTTTTTACTAATATTGGTTTGTATGTTAATATATGTTTTAAGTGAAAAATTGAAAATATGGGTGGATAAAAATGATAATAAATTCACCAAATAATCAAGAATATATGATAAAATATCTAAGAGGTGTAGATATTAGAGAATATCCCAAAATAATTGTGTTTCCTCCCATAAACAATAATGTGTAAAATCATCCATTTTTTTAATACTTCATCTACATGGAAGAGAAGTAGATTCATTTTCCAATGTTTGTATTTCTAAAGGTTTGGGAACAATTTAATTATTTTTTTTATATTATTTTACCCTTAAAATTATATACGGCTGAGATTAAATGGAGGAAATCTATATATAATAGAATATCTATTAATAAAACAACAAATATCACTAGAAAATAAAAATATAACCACTAAGCACTGATTTGGATTCTTGGAATAATTTCATGATTTCTGAAATAGAAGTGGTCACAAAAATGATGAGTACTAGGAGAGATTAAATAATAATTGTGAAATATAGTGAAAAGATAATCCAGGTAACCTCTTCAAGGAATATGTTCTCCTTTGGTAAGGAATTGATGACTTGGGGTTAAGAACCTCTATAATATACCTGAGGGTAATGATAAACTTAGAAGATAGATAATGGGTAGATATTGGGATTTAAGAAGTGAAAGGAATGTTATTTTTGATGGAAAAGGATAATAATAATTTAGATATTAAGATAGAGGAATTTTTTGGGTTAAAATATTGATTATTTTATTACTTAAGAAAACTTTTTTTATAATATTTAATCTAATAAATTTTTTCATTATTATAAAAAAAGTAGGGTTATTGGATATTTATATCTATTCATAATTGAATTGAACCTTCAAATAACGCTATTAAATTTAAAGAGAAAAAATCTAATTTTTTTTACTATAATGTATAATTTATATTCCAAAATTTCAAATATAAAATTTACAAATACAACTACATGTTTTAAAATAAATTATGTTACATTGTAAATAAATTATTGTTAGAGAAAATTTCTTCTTAAAATTTTAACTCTTTCTTACATCCGAATGATGTCATAAATATTATGGAATTTGTAATGAAATAATTTTTTACTATTCAAGAAATAAAAAAAACTTATTTAGAAAAATTATAAAAATTAATCCTAAAATAAACTCAACTTTATAAATCAAAAAATGAAGTTAATTTGATAAAATTAAAAATATAAATTTTATTAAATTAACCTTCAAAGGATAATGAAAATAATTTTTTATATAAAAATAAATATTAATAATTTTTTCATTCTTAATCTTATTTCATATGAATTGTAAATTAAATGTGTGTCAATATAGTCATTTATACATTGAAAATTAGAATAATCCATAAAATTGATACTTATTTTATATAAAAAGAAATATTATATTTTGAAAAATAATATTTATTATTTCAATAATATAACCTTTTAAAATTAAATGGATTATTCCAAATTGATTACTTATTTAGAAAGAATTAATTTTATTTTATTAATATTTTTTTAATACACTATTTATTATTTAATTTAATTTATTCATTAAAAAATAAATTTCTTAAAAACGCCTAATGTATATAAGTACATGTAAATTTATTACACTAATATTTACAACTTATATCATCCTAAATGATACATTCAAAGCACCTCAACAACTCTGCATAAGTCCAAAGGGTTAGATAACTAGTTGTAGGAGTCGCGAGTGGTTATTCATATTACCCAGATCTCATAGTGATTTACATGATCTTGAGCCAATATCACAGATGATTTTACTCAAGTTGTACATATTTATGTTCAACATGTGCTTGGTGTATGAAAAATAACTAGTGAGGTTATCACCTTTCTAATCTCAAATAAATTATTCTCATAAGTTATATCCCGACTACTTGATTCCATTTCATTACATTTCTACATTAATTTTATAAAAAGGTTTCTTCTATTTAGACCCACTGATCCAATGGATATAGTATAATAGTATTATTTTATAATTTCATATCATTAACATCTAATGGTAAATTTTATTTTGGTGTTAATGGTAAAGAAAACTATTCAATCAAAATATTTAGGTATATGTAAAATGAATAGTAGAATTATAGGGTGTTTCATTCTTCCCCAATTAAAATAATTTCATCAATGAAATTTCATAACTCTAATAGAAACAGTGAGTGTACATTTCTCTATCACATATTCAAGATCCCACGTATCTTCCACAATATTATAATTTCACCGCTAAACATTAAACAGGAGAGTAGTCTTTTTCGATAATAATATATCTCTTCGATCCAGGATGTCAAAATATTATTTCTCATTAGTGAGATTATATTCCAATTATACATATTCCATGTTTAGTACATGTAATAAATCTGGTATGTACTTACTTAAAGAGATATGTGGAACACATCATGTAAAACCCCAGGTAAATAAATAATATGACATTTTTATATTTATCCATATTTGTGAATAAAATATTAATATTACTTTAAAGGGCATGTTATGCTCGATGGCGTACCCAATACGCAACAACGAGTTTCTTCAGAATCTTACGTTGCACTCTAATAATAAAATAATATTATTTTAAATGGTAGTTAACGCCTAGCTATTGTGATGGTGGGAATGAATAGAACTAACGACAAAATGATTATATAGGTTTGTCAAATATTTTTACTTTTTATAATAAATGTTAGAGGATTAAAAATGCGAATGAATCCAATTTTAAGCGTAAACATTCTAATATATTTTAAATGGTTGATTAACCACCTTTTGATGGAGAACCTCTTTTAAATCCACTATTTGACAATATTATGTGTTATATTTGACAAAATAAAATTCTTATTTAGAATCGGGACATCAAAATTTACTTTGTGTAAATTTTTTGTATTTTTCTGAAAAAGTTCAATTTTTAATGAATAGTGAAAAATGTTGTATTTTAATTCAAAACCTCTTTTTAATCTAATTTATTTATATGATTAGATTATCTTTTTAATTGGTTTTAAAGTGAAATTAGAATATATTTTTACCATTTAATCCAATAGTGGTCGTTGGATTTAATTTCACTTTGAAATCGGACTAAAACTAGTGTCAATCTTTTGATACATTTTGTTTCATAAAAACACGTTATTTGTTTTGACAGCGGGAATTAATTATTAAATTAATTAATGAAAATTATATGTTTTGAATTTTTTAAAATAGAAATCATTTTTGAATTCAGAATATCAAATATAGCTTAGGGTGAATTTTTGGAAATTTTCTGAAAAACTTCAATTTTTGATGAATAGTGAAACCACTAAGTGGTACTTATAAAAACAAATTTTCCGTTTAAATGAAATTTTGTCATCTTTGTGTTTTGATTTTCAAAAATCCGACATATATGGTTGTCATTAGGAAGTAAAATGTGGTTCAATGGGATTAAATTAATTTTTTGTTGAATAGTAACTTATTAAGTTTTTAATTGCGATTATAGGTAATTAGTGTAGTTTAAGGTAAGAATAATGTTTTAATAAACTGAAATGACCTATAAACATGTCCTACCCTCATTGGATGAGTCATGGTCGACCAATACAATCCATGGGTAAACTTGGGGACCCCATGGGGCCACTTTGGTTGAAAAATGACATAAATACCTTTTTATTTAATGTTAAAGTAAAAATGACACAAACATGAGTTGTTTTACTAAAACAAGTTTTACATGGGGTTATACAAGTCCGATGTTTGACTATAAATATTAATTGGAAAGATAAAAAGATTCCATACATCATAGTAGTTTTTTTTATAATTTTTATGCATTAAATAAATTAAATTATTTATGACATCATGGTGATGCAGCGATGACCTCATTAATAAAGGATTTAAATAAAATGAAAAGATAATGTAAAATATATGACCTACACATGTCCAAAACCTATTGGATGTGTGTATTTCGATCCCTTATCGCCTTACCCTTGAATTATTTTTATGTGGGACCTTTTAAATCCGAAAATCATTTTAAAATAAAGTAACATTTCTTTACTTTCCAAGAGTGCCCCTCCTCTCCTCTTATAAAAGGCCCCCACCTCTACCTCATTACCCACACTTCCAAAGCATTTGGCTCGGCCAACCCTTGCCCATTTTCTCTCTCCACATCACTCTATAACTCCTTGAAGTCTCACTTTGTGCAGAAGTCTTCCCAAGGAAGCCTTTGAGCTCAAACCAAAGGGAGTTACCCGATTTTAAGGTAATGTCTTCACTTGTGTCCTTTTGTTTTATTTTGCTTCTCCAACCCACTAAACTCTTTTTATTAATTTATTTTGAAACAAATACAGTATATTAAATATACTAGGATGTTTTTATAAGAAATATTCAAGATACACTTACACACACCTACATCTAATGGTTAAAGAACATACTGTTTCTGTGGATGGGGAATTTTTGCCTCACGAAACTATGATTGTTCAACATTCATCTAACACCTTCAAAGGTGGCCATTAAGATGACACTATATTTATATATGATATAAAATATGTTTATGTTTTACTTAAGCTTCTGTATTTTTCATTTATGGCATACCTTTATGGTTTCCATTATGGGTAAACACGATATCTTCATTTAAGGAAGTGCGGACTACCGCCCCCTCAAAGTGATTTGATTCGTAATACCATATGTGGTACGTATAAAGGATATATTTAATGATATTATATATGATACCATACTGGAATTAAAATAATATTATGTATCATTATGTTTTATTTCCAATAAAATATGAAATAGAAATGGAAGTAGCGTTCATGCGTACGTACGGCTTACCGTCTCCATGAATGGTACATTTCATTTCTTATCTAAAAATTTTATGTACTATTATAAGTACATATATATAATGGATATATATGAAATATATTAAATATAAATTATGGATATCATTCTGGAATTATAACATATATATATATATCTCATTTTGTTTTAATTCCATTAATATGACAAAAATAGAATGTAGCGTTCATGCGTACGTACGGCCTACCATCTCCATGAACGGTGCTTTTAATTTTTATCTCCAAATGATATGGAATAGTATAAATTGAATATATACTGGATATATTTGATATTTAAAACATCAATACTATTCTGGATATGATGTACCTAAAACTACATGGAAAATTATTTTCCAACAAGTTCAATTTTTGACTCATGTACCAAACATCGACAAAAACGACTGATATGAACTCATATTATTAACAAATTACTATAAAATTAAAATATGTGATATGAACTGAATAATAATATTTATAGGAGGTCCTTAAGAAATTATAAATTGACCAAAGTTTATTATTCATGAATATAAATAAATGAACAAAACAAGTTGGACTTGAGGTAGGGGATCTGACTCCTCTCTTTCTTTTAAAGTACACTCTTTTATGTCATTCCTTTTAAAGATCATATTTCTTGTTATTGGGATATTATTTTATATTACTCATACTGTAATTTTTATTTTCATATGATGAGAGACACTATTCTCTCTCATCAATCCATTTTGGATGTTTTGAGTGGCGCCGTTAGGCTGCCGAATTTTCGTAAGAGATCCAACCTCTCTCTTTCTTTTTAAGTACTCTCCTTTATGTCACTTCTTTTAAGATCCTCTTTGTTATTTTCGGGGATGTTCTTTTATATTCCTCTTTCTGTAAACTTTATTTTGATATTATGAGTGATCCTATTTACTCTCATCAATCCATTTTGGAAGTTTTAAGTGGCGCTGTTAGGCTGCCTAGTTTTCGTAAGAGATTTTTCATCTCACTTTTATTCCCGTGAGATTTATGCCACATTTGCCACAATTTCCTTTGAGTGGTGTATTTACCGCCCATTATTTTACTCATTGTGTAATATACTTTCATTTATGAGTATTTACATCAATTTTGTATTGTCCTTCTTTCACGGGGTGTATGTTTCGAAAGATACCCATGTCGGTAAGGGAACCTTTCACCCTCCTCTTTTTAAAAGACTTCTTTTGTTATGTCTTTTAATTCACATAATATTATGTTGGGATATGTTCTTCTATATCCTTATTGATTTAAATTTTATTTCCATGTGATGAGATAACCTTTTTATCTCTCATCAACTCATTTTCTTAATTTTTTAGTGACACCGTTAGGCTGTCAAATTTTTGCAAAGGAACTTCTTAACCCAAATTTGATTCTTTGGGATAAACATGTACACCATGAATATGTAGTTATATGAATATGTGTGAATAACCTCTGATTGTTTTACACTTAATATCCACTTATATTTGGTGTATTCGTTTGTCGCACATAATTATGTAATTGATTTGTCCTTAAACCAAGGATACCGTCTTTGTAAGTTACTTCGTCTCAATCTCCTTTCATTGAGGCATATTTTTTTTATACACAACTTTCTTTTATATGGTGTATAAACCACTTTTACTTTTACGTTTATCCAAAAGGAATCTTTGTTATACGAAGCATTTTACAAAACGACAAAAGGGAATGTTTTTGTCATATGTATGCGGCGACAACGACTTCTCCGCCGCCATGACCATTATTTGAGTTTCGGCTTCCTCTACAAGCCATACCTTCTTTTTAAAAGAAAAATAAATACCATGTTTTACTTTTCTTTTATTTTGGTATTGAAAATGGTTTTCATAAGTTTTTTTATATCAATGTGTTTTATTGATATCTTGTGATTAAAATGTGGAAATGTTATGTTTCCTTTATGCATGTTTTATCTGATACAATTATGTTATGGTTCTTGGGCATTGTTATGAAGATGGGTGGTTCTGTGATAAACTAAGGGTGGGTGAGCCCGATATAGTTCTCCAATGCATTGTGTAACGTGAAGGAGTGAAACATTAAGGTTTCTCCGAAGAGATTTACGGAATATACTGTGGTGGGTATTCCAAACATAACCAAGAGGGTTACTCCCTACGTAAGAATGTTATTAATGCCTCAAGTTACCTTTTATGTCTTATGATTTTTATGATTTATTCATGATTTGATGATGTATGTTAAAGTGCCTATGTTTTATGGGTAAAGTATGATTTCATTATTATGTATATATGAACTCATGTTTCCTTTCCATTTTTTTATAACCCTTACTGAGCTTTTTATGCTCATCCCAAGTTTTTTGAAATGTTTTTCACAGGTCAAGGGAAAGGTACATGATATGATGATAGTGTCAAGGAAGTGTCAAGAAAGAATCCATGTTTTATTTTAAATATGTTTCCATTGATGGGAAAAATGAATATTATCTTTTATGTAACCACTTTGTTTAAATGTGGAATGTAATGCAAGTTTTATGATCTAATTCTCTAAAACTCTAAACCTGAAAAGATCCTCAATGTGTAATCTTGTAATAACTCAAGATTAAGTAAGGTTTAAGGCTGGGGCCTTATAGTTGGTATTAGAGGTCGGTTTAGATTACTTTAGAGGTTAGGGTATCCTCTAAGCATAAGTGACATTACCATAATGGTTAGGATTTCAGAAAGAGTCCTAGTTTTAGATAAAGTGAATGAGTAAGTATATCTTAGTGGTTATCTTCCTCATTAGTACATGATGGTTTTGTTGATATACTCACACTGACATTTCTGGTTTTAGTGAATGGATAGATCTAGCAGGCACCAAAGTGACAATAGGTTTGAAGGAAACTGTGGTGGTTCTCTGATTAATAGACTGGATGAAATGGGGTTTTCAATAAGGAAACTCATGGTTGTTCTAAACCAAATATCAAGGAGTCATGATCAACCACTTATACCTTGGTAATTTATATAATGCATCATGTACGAGATGGCCAACTCGATGTGGAAGTTCAGGTAATAATTATTAAGGTAACCATTAGGGTTTATATGATCCTTACTTTTTAGGTAATTATGGGTTACTCTATGATATGATGGAAAATGAAAGGAATGAGATAAACTTGAGGTTAAAATATGTTATGATAATTTTTGAAGAATTTATCTCGTTTTGGGGAATGTTTTAAGAATTATATAGTTTTGGAAAAAGGACAACACACAGACCGTGTGACAACCCGTCGCATCGGACAAAGATGTGGGAATCGAACCCACAACCAAAGTGCGACTGGTATTTATCGCCTACCATTGGACTACGTGAAGTCCCTAGTTAGTTTGACCAATTCTTTTTAGTTAGATGATTTTAGGAATCAAGAGTATGTTTATTTTGGGTTATCTATGGAAATGATTAACCTATCATCGAGGATATCTGATTAGGTTAATTACTTTTCAATACGAGACTTTAAGAGTAACTGATGTTGTTTGGAGATAAATGTTACGATTTAACTTGGAAGACTATGTGACTAAATCCTTCAAATATTTGGTTTTCAATCTTTGTTTGGTTTATTTTGAAGTATTTTATGGACAATTTGTTTATTGAATGGTCTTTTTTGAACTTTGGGTGTTGTTTGATAAATTTTGGAGATTAAGAATAGATTTGTTTTTTTAAGGATTATACTTTTTTGGTATTATCTGATCTTATACTAACCTTTTTGCTTTTTTGTTTTGGTTAAAGTCTAAAGATATGGGAAGTATATAGTTCTCTTTTTTGGATTAGTTGATCCTCTATAAGTTGATTATAGTACTCTTAATGTGATCAAGTCTTCCTAAATACTCATCTTTTGGGGAAAGTAAGAGTTTGTGTCAGAAATCTAATAAAAGTTGAAAGTCAACATGATAAGTAATTATGTTTCCTTATGAATAAATTCCTCAATAAAAATTAACTTAAAACAAACATTTTGTCTGTTAACTTTTCCTACTGGGGAATCGAATACCGTTTATCCCATCACAAGTTTGTGATTTTCTTATGGTTAACTTTCTTCTAGACATGTTTACTATCACTCTCCATCAGAAAATGACCCTTTATTTTTTCCTCCATGTCCATATATTCATACTTGGAATCCTATTATGGGTTAACTCGGGTGACCATTGTACTTATCTTTCTTTATTTTAATGTGATTGTTTTACCGACTCTAGTTCCAATTTCAAGGATGTTTCCAAGCTCAATTTTAAAATTGCAAGGATGCAATTCCCAAAAGGGGGAAAGGATGTAACACCCCAGGTAAATAAATAATATGACATTTTTATATTTATCCATATTTGTGAATAAAATATTAATATTACTTTAACGGGGATGTTATGCTCGATGGCATACCCAATACGCAACAACGAGTTTCTTGGTAATCTTACGTTGCACTATAATAATAAAATAATATTATTTTAAATGGTAGTTAACGCCTAGATGTTGTGATGGAGGGAATGAATAGAACAATCTACAAAATGATTATATATTTTTGTCAAATATTTTTACTTTTTACAATAAATGTTTGATGATTAAAAATGCGAATGAATCCAATTTTAAATATAAACATTCTAATATTCTTTAAAAGGTCGATTAACCACCTTTTGATGGAGAACCTCTTTTAAATCCACTTTTTGACAATTGTATGTGTTATATTTGACAAAATAAAATTCTTCTTTAGAATCAGGACATCAAAATTTACTTTGTGTAAATTTTTGGTATTTTTCCGAAAAAAGTTCAATTTTTAATGAATAGTGAAAAATGTTGTATTTTAATTCAAAACCTCTTTTTAATAAAATTTATTTATATGATTAGATTATATTTTGAATTAGTTTTAATGTGAAATTAGAATATATTTTTACCATTTAATCCAATAGTGGTCGTTGGATTTAATTTCACTTTGAAATCGGACTAAAACTAGTGTCAATCTTTTGATACATTTTGTTTCATAAAAACACGCTATTTGTTTTGACAGCGGGAATTAATTATTAAATTAATTAATGCAACATATATGTTTTGAATTTTGTAAAATAGACATCATTTTTGAATTCGGAAAATCAAATATAGCTTAGGGTGATTTTTTGGAAATTTTCTGAAAAACATCAATTTTTGATGAATAGTGAAACCACTAAGTAGTACTTATAAAAACGGATTTTCCGTTTAAATGAAATTTTGTCATCTTTGTGTTTTGAATTTCAAAAATCCTACATACATGGTTGTCATTAATAAGTAAAATGTGGTTCAATGGGATTAAAATTTTTTTTGGTGAATAGTAACTTATTAAGTTTTTAATCGCATTTAGAGGTAATTGGTGTAGTTTAAGGTAAGAATAATGTTTTAATAAAATAAAATGACCTAGACACATGTCCTACCCTCATTGAAGGAGTCAGGGACGACCAATACAATCCATGGGTCAACTTGGGGACCCCATGGAGCCACTTTGGTTGGAAAATTACATAAATACATTTTTATTTAATGTTAAAGTAAAAATGACACAAACATGAGTTGTTTTACTAAACCCATTTTTACATGGGGTTATACAAGTCAGATGTTTGTCTATAAATAGTCATTGGAAATATAAAAAGAGTTCCTACATCATAGTAGTTTTTTTATAATTTTTAGACATTAATTAAATTAAATTATTTATGACATAATGATGATGCAGCGATGACCTCATTAATAAAGGATTTAAATAAAATGAAAAGATAATGTAAAATCTATAACCTACAAATGTCGAAAACCTATTGGATTGGTGGATATCGAACCCATATCACCATACCCTCCAATTATTTAAATGTGGGACCTTTTAAATCTGAAACACATTTTAAAAGAAAGTAACATTTCTTTACTTTCCAAGAGTGCCCCTCCTCTCCTCTTATAAAAGGCCCCACCTCTACCTCCTTAACCACACTTCCAATGCCTTTGGATCGGCCAACCCCTGCCCATTTTGTCTCTCCACATCCCTCTATAACTCCTTGAATCGTCACTTTGGGCATAAGTCTTACCAAGGAATCCTTTGAGCTCAAACCAAAGGGAGTTACCCGATTTTAAGGTAATGTCTTCACTTGTGTCCTTTTGTTTTATTTTGCTTCTACAACCCCCTAAACTCATTTTATTCATTTATTTTGTAACAAATACAGTATCTTAAATATACTAGTATATTTTTATAAGATTTATTCGAGCTACACTTACACACACCTACATCTAATGGTTAAAGAACATACTGTTTCTGTGGATGACGAATTTCTGCCTCACGAAACAATGATTGTTCAACATTCTTCTAACACCTTCAAAGGTGGCCATTAATATGACAATATATTTATATATGATATATAATATGTTTATGTTTTACTTATGCTTCTTTATTTTTCATTTATTTCATACCTTTATGGTTTCCATTATTGGTAAACGTGATATCTTCATTTAAGGAAGTGCGGACTACCGCCCCCTCAAAGTGATTTGATTCGTAATACCATATGTGGTACGTATAAAGGATATATTTAATGATATTATATATGATACCATACTATAATTAAAATACTATTATGTATAATTATGTTTTATTTCCATTAAATATGAAATAGAAATGGAAGTAGCGTTCATGCGTACGTATGGCTTACCGTCTCCATGAACGGTACATTTCATTTCTTATCTCAAAATGTTATGTACTATTATAAGTACATATATATAATGGATATATATGAAATATATTACATCTAAATTATGGATATCATTCTGGAATTACAACATATATATATATATATATATCTCATTTTGTTTTAATTCCATTAATATGACAAAAAATGAAAGTAGCGTTCATGCGTACGTACGGCCTACCGTCTCCATGAACGATGATTTTAATTTTTATCTCCAAATGATATGGAATAGTATAAAATGAATATATACTGGATATATATGATATTTAAAACATTAATACTATTCTGGATATTATGTACCTATGACTACATGGAAAATTATTTTCCAACAAGTACAATTTTTGACTCATGTACCAAACATCGACAAAAACGTCTGATATGAACTCATATTATTAACCAATTACTATAAAATTAAAATATTTGATATGAACTGAATAATAATCTTTATTGGAGGTCCTTAAGCAATTATAAATTGACCAATGTTTATTATTCAGTAATATAAAGAAATGAACAAGGCAAGTAGGACTTGAGGTAAGGGATATGACTCCTCTCTTTCTTTTAAAGTACACTCTTTTATGTCATTCCTTTTAAAGCTCATATTTCTTGTTATTGGGATATTATTTTATATTACTCTTACTGTAATTTTTATGTTCATATGATGAGAGACCCTATTCTCTCTCATCAATCCATTTTTGAAGTTTTGAGTGGCGTCGTTAGGCTGCCGAATTTTCATAAGAGATCCAACCTCTCTCTTTCTTTTTAAGTACTCTCCTTTATGTAACTTATTTTAAGCTCCTATTTGTTATGTTGGGGGATGTTCTTTTATATTAATCTTTCTGTAAACTTTATGTTGATATCATGAGAGACCCTATTTACTCTCATCAATCCATTTTGGAAGTTTTAAGTGGGGCAGTTAGGCTGCCGAGTTTTCGTAAGAGATTTTTCATCTCACTTTTATTCCCGTGAGATTTATGCTACATTTGCCAAAATTGCCTTTGAGTGGTGTATGTACTGCCCATTATTTTACTCATTGTGTAATATACTTTCATTTATGAGTATTTACATCAATGTTGTATTGTCCTTCTTTCACGGGGCGTATGTTTCGAAAGATACCCATGTCGGTAAGGGAACCTTTCACCCTCTTCTTTTTAAAAGACTTCTTTTGTTATGTCTTTTAATTCACATACTATTATGTTGGGATATGTTATTATATATCCTTATTGATGTAAATTTTATGTCCATGTGATGAGATACCCTTTTTATCTCTCATCAACTCATTTTCTGAATTTTGTAGTGAAGCTGTTAGGCTGTCAAATTTTTGCAAGGGAACTTCTTAACCCAAATTTGATTCTTTGGGATAAACATGTACTCCTTGAATATGTCGTTCTATGAATATGTGTGAATAACCTCTAATTGTTTTACACTTAATATCCACTTATATTTGGTGTATTCGTTTGTCACACATAATTATGTAATTTATTTTTCCTTAAACCAAGGATACCGTCTTTGTAAGGGACTTCGTCTCAATCTCCTTTCATTGAGGCATATTTTGTTTTATACACAACATTCTTTTTTACGGTGTATAAACCCCTTTGACTTTTACTTTTATCCAAAATTAATCTTTGTTATATGAATAATTTTACAAAATGACAAAAGGGAATGTTTTTGTCATACGTATGCGGCGACAATGACTTCTCTGCCGTTGTGACCATTATTTGAGTTTCGGATTCCTCTACAAGCCATAACTTCTTTTTAAAAGAAAAATAAATACCATGTTTTAATTTTCTTATATTTTGGTATTGAAAATGGTTTTCATAAGGTTTTTTTATATCAATGTGTTTTATTAATATCTTGTGATTGAAATGTGGAAATGTTATGTTTCCTTTATGCATGTTTTATGTGATACGATTATGTTATGGTTCTTGGGAATTGTTATGAAGATGGGTGGTTCCGTGATAAACTAAGGGCGGGTGAGCCCGATATAGCTCTCCAATGCATTGGGTAATGTGAAGGAGTAAAAAATTAAGGTTTATCCGAAGAGATTTAGGGAATATACTGTGGTGGGTATTCCAAACATAACCAAGAGGGTTACTCCCTACGTAAGAATGTTATTAATGCCTCAAGTTACCTTTTATGTCTTATGATTTCTATGATTTATTCATGATTTGATGAGGTATGTTAAAGTGCCTATGTTTTATGGGTAAAGTATGATTTCATTCTTATGTATATATGAACTCATGTTTCCTTTCCATTTTTTTTATAACCCTTACTGAGCTTTTTATGCTCATCCCAAGTTATTTGAAATGTTTTTCACTGGTCAAGGGAAAGGTACATGATATGATGATAGTGTCAAGGAAGTGTCAAGAAAGAATCCATGTTTTATTTTAAATATGTTTATGTTGATGGGAAAAATGAACACTATCTTTTATGTAACCACTTTGTTTAAATGTGGAATTTAATGCATGTTTTATGATCTAATTATCTAAAACTCTAAACCTGAAAAGATCCTCAATGTGTAATCATGTAATAACTCAAGATTAAGTAAGGTTTAAGGTTGGGGCCTTATACATCATGTACCTGAGAGAGGTTTGGTGGAAATTAAAAACATTAAGAAAATGTCCCTACATGACCAATATTCTAAAAGGGACTAATGTGTCTAGGGATTGGCTTCCTCCTTTACATAAACGACATATCCATCTTCAAATAATAATTTCAAAAGAAAAATTAATCACCAAATTCAAACTCAATGTTTCATAAATGATTATTATAATAGATATTCTATTGAATTTTTATACTCTCATATTTCTTTGAATGGTTTAAACGATCACTTTCATTTCTAGGATATGATCAGGCCTTAATAACTTGAATTCTTTGAATTCGTCAAAAAATGTTATAATTTCATACCTTTTTTAATATATTTCCTTATATGCTTCCATTTTAATTATATAGTAGAAGAAGTTATTATATGAGAACTCAACTATAGGAATATACTAGTCCTAACATCCAGTATAATCCATCATGAAATACCATAGAATATTATTCAATATTTGAGTAGTTATTTTTGATTTTATATTGGTTTTGGGATGATAATTCATGATAAAGAATTTTTTTTATCAAATTACTATTGTAGACTCTTGTAGAATTTTATTTCAATCTAGAATCACAATCAGATAAAGTTGAATGTGGTATTCCATGTAGCCTTACAACTTACTTTCTATATAACATGGTAAATTTATTGAGTGGGAAACTATTACGAATATAAATTAAGTGAACTAACTTCATTAGGATATCACCTATTACTCAGATTTCATTATGGACATTAGAGGTAATACTAATACCAATAATAAAATCCATAGTGACGTTTTACGATTTATATATTGGTATGGGAAATGCTCTCAACATCCCTTTATACATTTTCATTATTCCTTAACGTGTTGATATACTGAGAATCAAGATACATATTATGTAATATACATTTTATGTTGTCCCACAAGAATTGTTTATTAATATCTATACACATCTATGTACATCCTAAGTGAATGCATAAGGATGAGATATGTTCGTCGTTTAGAAAGAATTTTATTAATTATGGATTTTATAGGACACATATTTGATTCCCAAATCATATAACTCTATTGTTGGTAAGACTCTCCCTTTAATAAATAAACATTTAAAAGAACATTCTTAGAATCAGATCACTGTAAAATTAAATATAGCTTCTCTATTTTTGTGATCTATATCAAAGAAATTAGTTGTTTAGAATACTCGCAAATGGAGGGTGGAAATTGTTTCTTTAAAGACTCAATAAACATTTTCTCCTTCCTCGGAGGATTTAAAAACTGGGCATGGTTCTCATTATTGCTCATTATTTGAGAGAGTAGGGTGAGCATTAAAATAAAAATTTTCACGTTGACTCTTATCCTTTTGGCTGCTTATTAGGACAGTCATTTCATTGTCCATCACACTCATTATTTACTTTATTCCTCTTATCTACAACCATTTACAAAAATGAAGGAACATTAAGGATGAGAAAATATAATTTTAAAACAATATAATTAGAAAATTTTTTAAAATAAATAGATTATATAATAAATGTAATAAATCATAAATGGAATTCAATACAAAACTTATGAGTTTCTAGGCCCTAGTCTAGGTTATCCACATTATCTTTCCCACCTAAATAGTAATATATTAAAGCATAAAATTATACAATATATTCCAAACCTACATAATGGTTCATAAAGAGTATGTGAATCAAAAAAATCATATCCCCTAAGTGTATTAAACCATGTGTAATGTTAGACCAATTTGTTGTGTATAAAATGAAGTTTAAGTTAGTACCCAACTAAAATTTTTCACTGTTATTACCCCTACATGCATTTGACCTAGAGCCTATATCCACTTGTTCATATCCATATTGGTATGTCATTACTAAGAAACTAAACACTCTACAATTTACATAATTTTTATTATGTTTTCCTATATTTATTCATTTATTTAGTCTTTTAGTGATATTTTATAGTCTTAATCCCTATAAATATCAATTTCATTCCTTGATACCAACTAAGATGACCAAATCTAAATAAATATAAATTTTACATCTATTATATAATTTATTTATTCTCATAATGATCATAAATTTCCTTAACCCAAAGGATAATTTTAATTAGATATTGGAATCATAAAAATATTATTACAATTTATTACTCCAACATCTCACAAAAATTTCTTGATATTAAACGTTCATCTACACATATTCTTGTATATAATTTCCTTGAAAATAGAAAATAAAATTAGAGAACTCAGACACTTCCTAAGGGAATACTTATCAACATTTCACTAAGGGGTGGTTCATAACAATGTGAGAAAACATCATCATGTGAGAAATATTTAATTAAAAATATCCAAAAATAATAACAGATAATCATAAGATATAATATAACATCATAGATCATTGAATAATAGAAATATATCATAAAAGAATCATTATAGAAGAATAATACATATTCTAATTCATTGAAACATTTGAAAACAATTAAAATCCATTGAAAAACAATAATGATATAGGGATTAACATGAATATGTTACACAAACATAAACATAAAAACCATATTATATATTTTGTTTATCTATAAATAAAAACATAACATAATTTATTACGCATCAATACCAATTTTCTATAATATCATGGATCATATTTCACAAGCTATTTCTCGTAGTGGATAGAGAATTAAAACTCATTTCTCATAATTATTTCATGTGATATAAACTATTAACCAATTCATTATAAGTATATATAAGGTAAACATGTCACGCAATGATATATTATACATATGTGATCCACATAAAATAAAACATTCATTATATAATGAATAAATCGTGGAAATAAAATTGGATTCTTATCATTTCCAAATGGTATCGCATAAAACGAAATCAATATTATTTTTTTGACACTAAAAATGAAAACACCAAAAATAAGAATGAAATCATTAATAATATTATTGTAAAAACTACTCCATAATAGGTAAATCCTTTGGAGATATATAGAAAAATATAATGGAAATCATTATAAGGTTTTCAATAAATCTATTCAAAAATGGATGTAAAAAATTTTAAGTTAATTTTAAAATTAATTTTAAGTGGTGTGAAGAAGACATTGAAAGCCATAATTTTATAATAATTATTAATACTTAAACCTTTAAAATAAATAAGGCTAAATATTATAATTTAGTGGTGAATGATAAAATAAATTCATCGGTGGAATGAAATCCCATTATTTATTCTTCGGAAACATTACCCGATATATTTAAAATGAGTAATTCAAAAATGTGAATACTAATTTATTTAAAAACAAATGTAAAATTATAATAACATTAATTATGAATAATTCTTATGATGGTAAGAAAAATGGTTCACACAGAAGACTTTAAAAAATTATTTTCCCATATTAGAGAAACAAGTCAAAATGGATCGTGTAGAATATGGTTAAAAGATTCATTTAAAAACATTTGAAAAGAAGTATGAACATAATGAAAAATGACGTTAAAATATTCATTTTATAATATTGAATAACATTATTTAATAAATAAAAAATTTGATATGGAAGGAAAATATATTTTCTAAATTATGGGGTTATTTATTAACTTTGATATATTTTTATGGATAAGGGAAATAATCATGTAGGAAAATCTTTATGAGAAAATGTAAATTCCCCATAGAGACTAAAATAACTATATGAAAAAAATAAATCTTTTAATAAAAGAAAATTATAACTTCAGATTTGGTGAATGGTGTTTTTGACCTCATGAAAATGGAATTGGGTTGACCAAACAATTATGACATTGGTATCAAATGAAACATATTCCCTTCAAAGAGAAAAAATAAAATAGAACTTTATATATCATGAATAAAAATATAATCAAGAAATAATATGACAATAAGATATTTCATTCACAATATAAGAAGAAATATGTTCATAAAACAAAAAATTTCTCAAATAAGGAAATTTTCTGATAAGAAACCCTTACCTTAGTTTACAATTTTTCATTACATTTGAGCCTCATGTATGATAAAAATGGGTTTATTAAAAGATAAATATATAATTGAACTATATTACTTTTATCATTCTTGATTATTTATGAAAATTTAAATTTTTTATTTAAATTTCATTTAAATATAAAAATTCTTAAAGACATAATTTCTTTTTTATTTTCTTATTTTGTTTCTAATTTCTGATTTTGATTGTTTATTATTTATCATTTTGTAAAATAATTTATAGAATTTTATAAAATTTTAAAAAAAAATTACACTACCTAATATACACTATATATATGTGGTGATAAGTAAAGATTTGATAATGTCTTCATAGGTAGACAAAACCTATCATTATCTAGATTTTTTAAATGAGTGGTGGAGAGAGTATATACTAAAATATAAAAAATAGTATAAAATATATAATGATAACAATATTTTTTTATATACATATATATGAAATATTTTAGAAATAAATAAAATGGTAAGATGACTAGGGATGTATAAATATGGACATGGAGAAACCATGAAAAGAGAGTCGGAGTTACATCTTCATTGAAGATTTTCTCCATTACAGAAGACTTCAGCTAATTACCTTCAAAAAACTCTTAAGGGTAGTAAGAAACTTATTAAAGTGAGAATGGTTAAATTTTTATTATATTCTAAGTAAATAGAAAGATATTTTCAATGTGAAAGGATATAAGGGTTTTTTTCTTAGGGGGAAGGGTATTTTACGATTGAAATAAGGATTATTTTATCATTTAGGCCAACTAATTTTGAATAGTTTTGAAATCTATGATTTTTGTTTATATTTTTTATTAAATAAATGAGTGTTATTTAAATTCTAAATCAAGAAAAATACAATGGTACCTTCCTACCACTAAATTATATGAAAATAACTAAATATAGTTCTTTCTTTTGATAAAATATAGTTTAGGTTCCAAAGTATAAAATAAATTTTCCACATTCAACTAAATATTTTTTAATACCATATTGTACTACTAAAATATTTTTTTATTCAAGGAAAAGTTTTATAAATTTTTTTCAGTCAAGTTTAAGGTTGTAGTATTTGTAAAAATTGTACTTTTTACTATTCAATAATATATCAAATTCTTAAAAAATACCAAAAAAAATCCCTAAAATTTGAATTCAATGTACTAAATAAAAAAATGAACTTATTTTTATCAAATTAAAATACCAAAATTTATAAATTTAATAATTAAATAAAAATGTAAATTAAAATGAAAACAATTTTATATAAAAAAAACTATTACAAATGTTATGTGTTATTAATATTATTTCATCATAAAAACTAATTAAACGAGGGTATAATACATTTATTTATAAATTGAATAAATTGTATTATAATAACCCATTAAACAAGATAATTTTTTTATTAAAATAAATATTGTACTTAACATTCATTTCTTAAAAAATATGATATTTTAATATTAAATCATTCTAGTCCAAATTTATTTTTTATTTATAAAGCCTTAATTGAATATTATTAGTATATTTTTTTAAATGAAATTTTTATTGTTTAATTAAATTCATTATTTAAAATTATATTTTATAAAAATACCTATTGTATATTAATATATGCAAATTTATTACATAAATAGTTACATGTTTATATTATCTTATATTCTAATTTTGAAATCCCTCAAGATATCTAAATTAAACCTAAGGGTAAGATAACTGGTGTTAGTTTTTATAGGTGGTCATTCAACTATCATGGATCTCACAGTTACTTCTATGAGCTCAAAATTATCATGTAGATGATTTTCCTCAAGTTGTACTTGATGAAGTTGAGCTTGTTCTTGGTTTACATCAAACCCTATTTACTCTACCACCTTTCTAATATAAAATAATTAATAATAATATCGAATAATCGTGCTAATTGATTTCATTCCTTCTCTTTTCTATATATATTTCATAATTTTGTAACTTTTATTTATACCCACCAATTTATCATATATTTTATAACACTAATATTTGTTAATTGTATATCATTAATTGATAACAGTTCATTTTAGTTTGGTGTTTAATGTGAATCAAGATATTAAATCACAATATATATTTAAAGTTAAAATAAAAAGTATAATCATATAGTTTTACCTGATTTAAGAACGAATAGAAGAAGGTTCTAGAGTCTAAGAGTTCTCCACAACATAAGAAAAATAATTGCATCATGGAATTTTATGATACCTTGCACATGTGGATGAAGATATAAATTAAATACCATGGATTTGGGAAGATTATGAAGAAGAATAAATCATTAGTATATTAGTGGTTTCAATTGAGATATTAACATGGATTTTAATGATATTTTAATGAAAATGTAAAATATAATGTTCTATAAGATAACAATTACATCTATAAATAAGACATTTTCCATATATGAATTATGTAAAAAATATTCATGATATTTTATTAATATTAAATAGAGGGTGGGGAAGAAAAGAAAATAATTTGAAGAGATAAGAGATTGCGAGAACCTGATACTCCAGCTAATGATAGATCATATGTGTATTAGGGAAGGATCTAACTACATCTTTTGGTGACATCATGTTCATAAAATAATAAAATAAGTGGGAAATAATAGTGATCCTTAAAAAGATCAGGACACGTTAACATGAAATAGACCTAGACCAACGAGAAAATTGTATAAAAAAGAAGGTGCATTTGAAGACTTTTTAGTGGTACTTATCAAAGAAATTTGAAGAACCACTGGATCAAGTATAATGAACTCAAATCTAGACTTGAGGATTAAATACAATACCTTTTTTTATAAATATATAGGTTGATGTACTTTTCATGAAGAATGTACACTGTGTGATGAGGTATAATGAGTCTAGTGCAATACTTTAAGACATGGTGGGATGTCTTATAGAATTGTGCATTTTTCGGGTGTGTTATTTCCTTTATGGTTCAGAGTGATTCAGGTTCATTTGTAACCACTTTCATTTATCCTTGATAAAATGTGATTGGGGAGAATAATCCAATATTGAAAATAGATGTATTTTAGTAAAGGGTTTAAAAATTATTAAATTAAATTTGGTATTGTTCTATTTATATTGAATAATGTTTAGGTAATTCTAAAAGACACACATTGAGAGTATCACACTTTTACTAGTCTCTAATTATTATTTTAAAAGAATAAATCACAAAATAATATCATTCATTCACCCATCCCCTTCTTAGTGATAATTCATAAACAAGGAACCTCAGATTCATTTTTATATCATGATAATCAACCTAGTGATATGAATATAAATAATTAAACTCATGAATGAAATGATTATCTTGATTCTATATTTAATAGTTTATATAGATAAGGGTTCGATACAATGATCATAAAATTTTAAATATAAAGATGAAAACATGAATATCTTCTAAGAAAATGGTCCATAAAATGGATATAATTATCTACACCATAACATAATTAAGATTATCAGTATATCATGATTCCAATATATTTTTAATATAATTTCATATGTTCTAAAAATACAATCCTCATAGTTACTGGATGGCTTTGTGATATTTCAAAATTTCTAGCTAACAACATAAGAAACACGTGGGGTTGATTCTATTAAATTACTGGTCAAATATGACTCAACAAAATTCATACTAAAATATAAGAAAAATGATATTAAAATGAATGTTTTAGAACACCCAGTATAAACATTTTGGAGGAAACAAAAATAACTATTTTTTATGATCCTTTATTTATCATATTCCACTAACAATAATTTTTTATATGGGATTACATACTAGGAAAATCTAAGAGAAAGGTCCTATTTAAAGAAATAATATATAGGATGGATATTTATTAGAAATAAAAAAACTAATATAGATCTCCCCATCATTTAATTATTAACATATAATGGTGAAATTGACAATAATATACTATTATAAAAAAACTACAACCATATGGATTGCATCCCCTGATCCAGGATACCAAATATTAAATAGTGGACTTTAAATAAGTGATTTTTCACAATCACAAAAGTAATTACTTAAAAATAGCCAAAATATGAAAATGAGAAGTAGATTTTTCCAAATACCTTGATATTTGATAAAATAGTTTAATTTCATCCTATAAATATGGAGGGTAAAAGATACCCAAAAGTGATATTCTAAATATGATTTATCTATAGTGGTCTTTGACTTTCCTTATGCCAATTAAGTATATTCCCTTCATATTCAGGATATATCACATACTTATTCAACATAAATTCATAATTGAATTTATAGAATTTCTGAAATAGAAAATAGATACATTATCAATATATATTTGATCTTTTTAATAGAGGTTTTAGAGTTTCTAGGATTTCTAAATCAAAAGAATAAAAAAGGACATCTTTTTTAGATGCAACTGTTTTTTATAATAAGACTACCCTAATAAAACCTATATTAATTTCATAGGATAATCTGGATTTTGTGATGCATTCCATTCATATGGCATGGAAAAACAATTTTTATTTCCTTGGTAAAGTCAAGTGGCTAACCCTACGTTTTCTCTCAAATAGGACAACACACAAAATGAGGTTATCAAATTTTTTATTGAATAGAAAAATTTATTTAAATTATTTATTTGAAATTAAAGATTCAAAAAATAGATTAAATGGTTAATTTTAAATAGCGATGAAAAGTAGTGACTGGGTTGTTTTTTTATAGACCTAATGGAATGCTATCCTAATTTACAATTTTTATAACTTTTTATTCTACTAGCTGGTAGATGATAGATTAATCAATTTTTTCCTCTCTCTCCCTTTCTCGTATGGTTATGGTGACAATATTTCTATCTAAAACCTTAGGTATGCTTACAAAACGTCCTATGTGTACAAGAATTTCAACAGTTAAATTGATTAATTAGTTCAATACTTATATTTTTCTTCCATAACAAACTAATAGGTCTAGCTTATAATTCCCAAAATGTGGGGATGAATATTGATCACTCACCACAAGAGATTTATTTTTCCCCCATATATGGATATAAAATTGTGGAAGGAGATATAGATCATTTTAAAAGTAAATTTAACTAAACAGAGTGAAACTATAATGCAACCACACTTTAAAATCTGAATAAGAATTAAAATAAGAAATATGAAATAATGAATGAATTTGTTTATTTACAAGAAAAAATTAAACACTTTAATTGGTTCATTCTACCCTTTTGAGATCATTTAAAAGAACAACCACTCTGGGGATGGGTAGTCGAGTTGATGTGGGGGAAAGATGGTATAACAAGAGTGAAAAATGATACTAAACAAGAATAAAAATTAAATTAAATAATTTCAAATGCTTCTCCAATATATGTAATCACTCTCATCGAACTCTCTTATCAGTGTGCGGCCTCCTCTATTTATAGAGAGTTTTATTACTTTGGTCTTTTCAAAATTACCAGATAAAATCATATATCTATGTATATCTTCAAATGAATCCATGATGCCTATGTGTGTTGTATTAAAAACACTAAAAGATATCTAGTATTTATATTCTTTTTCATGTACTTAATCTATGGTGTGGTATCTTTCACACAATAATGGTTGTATGGATCATGCAATATTATAATGGTAATGAAATTATGGGCTTCCTCACATAGAAAACATCTCAAACCGCATTTGGCCTTCACAGTGCTAGGATGGATCAAGATATACATTATGACGGTCATTATTGGTGCCATCTGGGATCATATAGGTGATCATTGGAGGTCTATAATTTTGGAAGTAGTGATGTGGGCCTTTAGAAAACCCACTAACCTTTATAGTGGCCAGATCAAGCTCCTACGAGAGGAAGGTAATCATTTTCTTCTAAATGTGGTTCACTAAGATTGATCGAGACATAAGAAGATTATTTATTGTGATTCAGACCTCATTATCATCCATTTGGATCAAGATCGAGCTACATTGATGATTTTCATTATGACTACAGTGAGGTAGAAGGTGTCCTCATGTGATGTTGAGTGGTTTACAACAATGGAGTAGGGGTGTAAGAGGATGGGGTAGGGAAGATAGAGAATAACAGTATCATTATACAATGTGTGAAAATTATTTATAAAAATTTCATCCCAAATTGATTCATACTTTTTTTGGTGAGAACGTTTATCTAAAATCAAGTGCTATCCCAGACTCAGAAGTCATCTCTGGGTATGGGATCCCAGTACACTGCACACACACTGAATGGGACCTGCTACACAACACGACATGTGCAGGAATAGGCCCAAATGTATACCCATGGGTTTCTCCCCCTGGGTCACATGCTCCATGGGCCTCGTCCCCCATGCATCTCACAACCTCTACTACTAGAAGACCCTCCCAAGGGGCCTCCTTAGCAGGTCGTCCAACCATTTGTTTGGAAAAGTGGATTGGATCCTTCTTGGTTGAGGGCTAGTGAGTTGGATAATTTTTTAACTAAAATAAATTAAACAATCATAACAAATTCAACTATCCAATTTTTAAAATATAATTCATTTTAACCAAAATTAATTATTTAATATGAACTCCCTTTATATTGAAAAAGAAAAGAGTTCTTTGTGAGATTTTACTATTAATCATCTAAAAACATTATAATTTATATAAAAATATACATGAAATTATGAGTGCATAAAATACATTCACACTTTAAATATCCATGTATTCAAGTATTAAACCTCAACATTGAATTTAATAGGACATCAATGTTACTAGTATTTAAATTTAAAGAAATAAATTTAAACAATTATAAATAAAAAACCAAAATTTAAAATTCTACATAAAATATCAATTTAACCTCTCAATTTTTTAAATAACAATCAAACCAATAATATTTCATTCTCCCTTTTGAAAAATGATGGAAATTATTCTTTTATTAATTCAATTTTTAAAAATTATTATTATTAAAAATTCCTTGTCAGTACTTACTTCTGTTTCTAATCTTTTCACTTAACACTATTGATAGAAATTTAAGTAGAGTTATGTTCTGTATCCATAGGTTTTCAAAGGAAATAATTTCTTCACCTTGTAAAAAAAGTCACATAAAATCATGATGAATTTTCAATCATAATTTTAATGATTCTGAGGTTTATGGTAGGTTGTAATTGATTTTTAAAATAGTATGGGTCATGTTATAGGATTATTTTTAAATTTAAAAAAAATAAAAAAAAGTGTAATGATATTCTGGCCTTCAAAATAAAAAATCTCATTTCCCTAATCATAAAGTATATTTAAGATACATAAAATCATAGTCAATGATTTATAAACCCTCTTGAATTTTTCATTGATTTTTTTTAATTCATGATTGGAATAAACCTCGCATCAATTACCTAACCACATATGATCAAAATAATTTGTATGGTAATGAATAATTTTTATCTTCCCAAGTCAAAAATCAATTGTTTATTTTTTATTCAATAGGGAAAATAACAAAAAGTAAAATTCGTGAATTAATAACCTTTCTCAATTACCAATACACAATATTACACTACCATAGTTTCCCTTACAATGAAAATCATTCTTTACACCATGTCTACCTTCACTCCCACACCTCAAATTTAAAATATCATGAAATATTCTAAGAGGATGGTAGAAATGAATAAAAATGGATTTAAATGTCTCATTCCTAACATGATCATTCATGATATCTATTGGATAAATAAGGATAAATGAATAAGGTTGTATCAATAATAAGGGATTATAAAAAAATGTGCCAATCATTTTAAATTTGGTATTATGTAGTCATATCTTTGAAAAGATCCAATACCAGTTCTATTTTGTTTAATATTGAAATATCACTCATTAAATTTTCTTTAGAGAAAATATGAAGTACTGCTCTAGAAATACTCTCAGTAGTGGACATAAAAATATGAAAAATCATTCATGGAATGACTAATAATAAAAAATCAATTCACATGAATTTTATAAATATAAAGTTTGAAAAATGGTAATAAATTTCATTTACTTGAATCAACCAATTACCTTAAATTAGGATACATCATTTCAACATCCATTCATTACTATAATAATTAAATTGTCCATTTTAATCATTCAATATCATTATCATTGAAATCTAAAACAAGGAATAACAGGGTTCTTAAGTAACTCATGTCTCCTAGATAAGTTACGTAAAGAATAAAAATCTAGAATGGGAATGTAATTTCTATTTTAAATAAAAAAACATATTTTTAAAGAAAAAAATAGAGAGAGGAAAAGATAAACATAAAAGTTGGAATCATTTTTTCTCAAGAATCTTTGTTCATATTCAAACACCTTTTGGGGGAATACTTGTACAATAATCGACATGAAAAAAATAATGAAAAAAATGATATTGTAAGCCATTTCAATTAAACAAAAATGGGAATTATGGGAAGAGTATATTAAGGAAAAAATGGCTTCCCACCCAACTGATTGTTTTTTTATAATTGTTTTATTGGAAAAATTATTAATAGAAAAATAAAATACAATACTATAAGATTACATCCCCATAAATTAATTAATGACATGTCTAAAATTCATTCAAATTGAATTTTCATGTTATTATGCATTTAATCCATAGTGAAGTACAGGTATGACCTGGTGGGTCTTCATTGGTAATCTAAGTAAAGGAGTGTAAGATCCTCCATTGGATCTTGCTGTATGGTTCCATAGTGATTTATCAGCTTTTCCTGTTTTCTTGAAATTATTTTTTCTATATGATCCTTTAAATCTGTATGACAACAAAGTGGTAAAAATTAATTATAGTAAAAGGACTTCTGATATGGGATGAATTTTACATTGAATTAGTTTAATTCTTGATTTTCATAATAGAACTTGATATCCACGGTTAAATTTTTTTGGTTGAATTATCTAATCATATGTCATCTATGTTATCTCTTTACATATATTTTCATTTTTAAAAGATCCATCCTAATTTCTATTTTCTTATATAGCTCCAATCTCCTATCGTTTTCAGTTATTTTAGGGTCTAGATTCATCTCTCTTACTACCCAGTAGGCTTTCTGTTCCAATTCAATAGGGAAGTGGAATATCATTCCCTAAATTAATCTACAGGGAAACATCCTAATGATTGTCTTATAGATAGAACTATTAGATTAAAAGGTAACATCCAACCTTTGTATCCAATAATTCCTGTTGGGTTTAATAGTATTTCAAAGAATGCATTTGATTTCTCTATATTAGAATTCTTCTTTACCATTTGTTTGTATATGGTATTGTATTTATATTTTATAATGTACCCCATACTTCATCATAAATTCATCTATATTCCTTATATAAAAATGTGTTCTTTGTTCACCAATAATTTCTCATGGTACTCTAGACCTTGATAATATGTTATACATGAGAAAATAATATAAAAGTTAGCACCACCAGTCCTGGTGGACATTACATCCACCCATTTTGAAACAAAATCTAAAAATAGAGGAATATATGAATTACCAAATGGATTTTTCAATGGTCCCATTAAGTCTATCCCCCATCACAAAATTCACAAAATGTAATTTTGTGTGTGGAATTTCATATATTTCTGATGTATTACCTGAAAACTAAAATTTTCACATTTTTGACAAAATTCATTGGCATCATCAAATAATGTGAGCTAATAACATTCAGAAGTTAAAACACTTATAGTAATCCTCTAGGATTAAAAGTTTCTTCAATAAGATAATGTATCAAAAAATTGAAAAACTGATTCAATTTCACTTCCTGGAAAACATAATCAAATTACATTATTAGTGAATATATTCTAGAGGAATGGGTCTTCCCAATTATATAGAGTCAAATTAAATATTTCTATTCTGATTAGATTTTTCACAACTTGGTACTTGATTAGTCACCAAATAATTGACAATACAAGAATATCATATTTCTATAACTTCGATATTGTAATGTTGTTATATAAATCTAATTTTTGAGTGGTCTCTGAGTTGGAATTTCCACTTTACCAGTTTTGGGTAGGCAACTCAGATGCTTATCCACAAGATATTCAAGACCCTTTTATCTTTATTTTCGAGTTTGAACACATATAATAGAATAATATTTATTATTATTCCAAAAGGATAATCCGATTTTGGTTGTTTCATTATTATTGGTGTGATCAACTATATATTTCATTCATCAAATTCTTTTCTACCCCATCATCTAAATCAAATTCAGAATCCATTACAAGTAATCTTTATAGAATAATAGAAATCATATTGAAAACATTTATGAATCTTTTGTAAAATCATGCATTTTATAAAATAGAACTGACATCATTTAAGAATGTTGGGTACGATAAGGAATTTATTAGTTCAAATTTATATTTATCACATAAATGATATTATTGGAAATCAATATCCCCAATTCTATACCTTTTATGACCATAAAATGGATTTTTTCATATTTTAAGACAACATTTTCTCAATGCATATTTTATTCCCTTTTTTCAAATTCCATAAGAAATTATAAATTTAATTACCGAAAATAGAGAAATCATCAAGAAATATCTATTGTAAGTCCCCAATATGATTTCAGAAAATACTGAACGTACACTATTGAAATTCACCTATGGTAATGAATATCCAAAATGGAATCATCTTGTATGTAAATGTGACAAAAGGATAGTTGAAGATCATATTTTTTGGGTCTTATGGTGCAGTTGATACCTGAAAGTATCCTAACAAAACAATTAAAAATAAGTTATGAGATTTTCCATCTAATATTTCAAAAAAATTATCAATAAATAAGATAGGTCAGTGGTCTTTAGGAGTAACATGATTCATATTTCAATAATTTATGTACACACTCTATATTTTTTCACTCTAATAGAGATCATTTCGTTGTGTTCATTTTTTTATAGTGGTTATACAGGTTTTACTTGGGACAATGTGGATGGGGTTGACCCACAGTGAATTAGAGATCAGGTAAACAGTGGAAACCGCTATCATTTTTTATCTATTTACCAACAACATCCATGATGGAGGGATTATTTAATATTTTTGGGTATTCCACTCGGTTTGAATAACTTTCTAAAAGGATTCTATTATATCACAGCTCGGTGTTAATGGCCAGGATGTCACATAAACTCCATCCAATGGCTTGGATATTTATTTTGAGAATGTTAGATAGATTTTATTCTTTATTCTCAGAATGATTATTGGAAATGATTAATAACATTTTATCTCCTTCCATAATGTGGGAATATTTTAAATCACTTGGTACTATATTTAAATCCATGCTTATTTATTTTTCATGGGGTGATATTAAGCTGAGGTTCCCTACTTCTAAGATTATATCTCTTATATCATGAATGTGTCTTTTGGTACGTCATCAAAAAAAATAAAAGTATCCTTTTTTCTAATAATAAGTTTATATTCTTGGGTTTTTTCTTATTAGTATTTTAAAAATAATAATTCTATTTTATTCTAATAATATTTTAAGAATACTTAAATCATCAGATAGGTGTGTACCATCATCATTAGAGATCACATTGAGTGATCAACTGCTTGATGGAATATTTATTTTATTGTGTATTTTGAAGTGTATTATACTACCTATATGTTCCATTTTAAGTGTTCCATAATGTACATTAATGATGGTTTTTTATGAGTAATGTCTTCCCTAGTTTGATGGGTGAATGACCTTGTGTTATTTCCTCTTCTATTATAAGGACATAGAATTATGATGGAAAGAATAAGTCCTCTTACTAATAAATGTATATATTCTATGACTGTATCTGGGATAAACATGGATTTATTCATTAATTATACAAAAAATTGTTTTTCATAATTCCTCAATCGTCAAAGAAGAAAAAATTGAGTGAGGAATACCACTAATTCAATCCCCTGGATAATATAAATCATCAATAAAATTTAATGTACCAATAATAAAGGGAATAGAGAATGTCTTTGGATCTTAAAATTATTGTTTTTTCAAATGTCTGATCAATTATAAGATTCTTATCCCTAATCTAATTCTCTAATTTCCATCTAGCTGCCTTATTTGGGTACATAGCTCTTTTAGAAAACTATCATACCACATAAATAATCAGATTTCCTCTAGTAGAGGGATGCAGATTTTGAATTACTGAAAGACCTATTTTATCTCCCTTTTTGTGTGAAAATTATTTCCATATCTTCTACTCAGATAATGAAGAGTGTAACAATGCACTGATATATTTATTTTCTATTTTATTCCTCTATAAGTTTTTTATGATTTTTCTTTTTTGAAATTAGTATTGAAATATACATACATCTTATCCACTTATATTGTCTTTATGGATTGATCTTTGACATTATTATAATATTATAAATCCTTTCTTTAATCCAGTGGAAGAATCTCATTCCATATTTGTAATGTAATTGAACTGATATTCTCCTTAGGATTTGGAACTATCTATGATGGTAGCCTTCTTGGATTAATGGATATAAATTCCATCAATGTTATAAACTAGCTAGATAAATCTTTACTATTTATTTTCAACCCCTCAACATTGGACTATAGTTTTTTGTTCTTAGTTGATGTTGTACTAGTTGATGGATACTCAATATCCGTCTACTATAAAGTTGGTTGTTTGAAGCATTGATGTTGGAAGGGAGACCAGTATATTTGTTGGAATAGTGTATTTTTTTTGATATTTTGTTGCTGTAATTAAGGTTTTTATGTGTATTGATTTTGATAGATGGGTTTTTCCTGATTCTTTTGGAATTTTCTTGGCTGAAATATTATCATACAAAGTTCATCCTCCTACACTTCTAGACATTGGTCAGTGTAATGATTGGAAGAGGAGTATAAACCACAAACTTAGGGTGATTCCTCTTGTGAAATTCATTGTGTCACGACCATTTGTCTCAGTACACTATCAATTTCCTTATATTTTTCATTATGTAATGGTAATGAAGAAAAAAAAGTCATTACATCATGGATACCTCTAGTTCCAGAACCCTTAAATCAAAATTGTGGTGAGTTCTGTGAAATCATTTCAGTCATACCTCTAGCATCTAGTGGTGAATATTCAATAAAGGATCCTCTATATGAGGCTTCAACAATATTTATATCCTTACTAAGTAGGCCTCTGTAGATGAAAATGACGAAGTGGTCTTCCTACATAGTCTAATGTTGGAACCTGGCATAGAGATTCTTGAATACCCCTCTATACTCATAAAGAGCCTCTTCAAATTATAGAAGAATAGCTTAGATGTAATTTAGGATAATTGGGCTCCTGGATGTGGGAAAAAATATTTTCATGAAGAATATATAGAGATATAAATTTTAATAGAAAACTTTGGGTTGCAAAATATACAACCATTCCTTTAAATCTACCATATGTGATAAAGCGAATTCCCCCTGCATTACATGTTCTTCCATGACTCCTTAGGGTTTTAAATAAGAGTATATATTTGTGAATTTATGAATATGTATATTTGGGCCTTCTCCAACAAGACCATGTAATTTAAAAAGAATTTGATTCATTTTAATTCATATCTTAAAATCATTCCCTAAAGAACATGAAACCAGTTTGTTCTATTTATTTGAAAAATATGGTGCACAGAGATTACACTGAGTTTGGATGGGATTTCCAGGAATTTTTACATGTCAAAAGTGTAACTAGAAGTCTTGATTGAATCTGTTTGGTGTATTTTCTCAAATCCATATTACACAGTTTGTTCTTAATTTATTTAGTGTTCTTTAAAATTATGGATTGAAGTTAATTAATTGATTATTTTTCTTGTATTCATTCAATGTATATTGGTTTTAAAAAAATTTATGTTTTGAGACACTTCATACTTGAAAAGGGAACCAAGTTTGATTAAAACATGACATGAAGAATGGGGAAACAATTTTTAATACCTAGGTAAAGTCTAATGGTTAACCCTAGGTTATATCTAGAAGAGGAGTAAAAAAATGAATTTTTCACTTTTTATGTTGACTAGAAAAATTTATTCAAAATTTTTATGTGAAATTAATGATTCAAAAGGTATATCAGATGATTTATTTAAAATAGATGTGAGAAGTGGTGATCTATTTGGGTTTGGCTATACCAAATGAAATGTTTTCATTGTTTCTAATATTTATCAAAAAAAATTCTTCTAACTGGTAGTGGAGATATTCATCTATAGATTTCAACTCTCCCCTAGTCAAACAGTTATGGTGAGAATATTTATATGTAAAATTTTAGGTAGTCTTACCCTCCTTCTTATGTGTGTGAGTCTTTTAGTAGTTATATTGATTAATTAGGGAAATCCCATACCATGTATTTTTGTTCCCTAATAAACCAACAATTCTAAATTAAATTTTTTTACATGTTTTGACGACCGTTGATCACTCACCAACCAAACATTGTATTTTCCACATTATACAAGATATAGTTGGGATGAGGGACATATAGATCATTTACCAAGGAAATTTAAAAAAAACATTGTGAAAGTATAATCCAATTTTAGTTGGAATTTTAAACTATGAATAATAATTGAATCCAAAAAGAAGAAGAATGAATGAATTTATTCATTTAGTTCAAGAAATGATACAAGGAAATTGGTCTATTCCTCCCTTTCCCAATAACTCAAAAGAATTATCCATCCATGTACAAGGATGTTGAGTTAATGTAGGTGAAAGAAGGCATCATATTATTTATAAATAAAACTAATAAGAATAAAAAAATAGTTTCAACTCCTTATCGAGTATATATCCTACCTCACGTATATCTCTCTTATATGTCTACAACCTCCTCTATTTATAGAGGTGATAATACCATAGGTATTCTCAAAATCTATCAATAAAATCCAATATATACGGTTATCAAATAAAAAATCTCCTAAACCCACATTTGAAACATTCCAAACACCCAAAGATATTAGGTGTTCCTATTTTTTATCACAGGAACAAATTATGGCATCACGGCATCTACACATGCATTATTGCATGGATTGTGTATTGTTGTTATAAGAAATAAATAATGGGGTTAGTCAGCATATACAACATCATTAATATCATCTATTCCACTCAATTACCATATAAATCAAGCACCATGACATTAGGGTCTTCAAGGGTGCCTTTTGGGGTCCCATAGGTGATCCTAGGAGGTTTAGTGTTACGACAGTGGCAATGGGGACCTTTATCAAACCCTCCAACCTTTATAGTGGATAGATGAAGCTTCTATGGAATTAAATGTGTAGTATTTATTGAAATATGGATCACTAACGTTGATTAGAGTGGATAAGATGATTCATGCTGGTTTGTACTTCAGAATCATCTATTTTTCTTGAGGTCGAGCTTCATTAATGGCTTTTATAGTGACTCCAGTGATGTTATAGATAATGGTCGGTGATGTCCAATCGTGGAAGTGGTGTTGAGAGGCAGAGTGAGGGTGTCTAATGAAGGGGTTGAAGAGATGGATTAGGACAACAACATTTTTAAATGTTAATAGTAACTGTAAAAATCTCGTACCACATCGATTATTATCACATGGGGTGATAAGAAATCAAGAGCCATCCTCACCTCAGAATCCTTCTCCAGAGATGGGATCCCGATAAATTACAGACACCCGAAATGGATCACACTTCATTACTAGGAAAATGTGGGATTAATCCAATATATTCAAATTTGGGTTACTCCCCAAAGGCTATAGGTTGCATGCGTTGAATCCCCCATGTAGCTCACATCCTCTGGCGCTAGTAGGCCCTCCTAAGGGGCCTCCTTGGCCAGTTGGCCCTCCATTTCACTACCTATGTGGCTTGGATCCTTTTTAGTATAGTGTTATCTTGTGGGATAATTATTTACATTAAGTAAATTAAATAATAATATTAAATTCATGTATCAAAATTACAATATATAATCCATTTTAACCAATATTAATTATTTAATTGGAATTAAATTTTTTTAATAAATAATTGAATAAATAATTTGACTATTTATCATTTAAAATCATACAATTTTTTATAAATATATTCCTAAAATTATGAGTCCGTAATTCTAACCCTCAAAAAATAGATCATATTTACCCATACAAGACATAATAAAAGTAACATTCATCACAACTCATCTAGACTGATTTAATTCCAAAATTTGGTCCCCGCTAATAAATTCATTATTAGTTTATAGTCCATTTTATGAAATTATAATCTATGGTCCAGGTGGATACCAAATTCAATTAATCGGCATTTTAAAGTGTTATTATCATTTGGAATATGAGTGAATAAAACCAACCCATTCAAATGGTCAACATACTCTTTCATTGTTTGATTATCAAACTGGAAACTCAAAAACTCTATCTCTAACTCTCTAAAATTTTAAATTTTGGGATGGTACCATTAGTTGAATGGATATTTAAGAACTCACATTTCATTCCATCATACAGTTCATGTGGAACAGTAGACTCTCACTTTTCTTGACTTGGTGAATCAAACATACCTGAAACTACTTTCATTTTTTACTATTCATGAATTCATAAATAGTTAATTTTTTTCTCAATTATTCCTAGGGTTCTCCTAAGGTTCCTCTACCAATATGTAGTATGGAATAATCCCCAATGGGCTCTTTCAAATCATACAAATTACAAACACAAATACGCCCAGAAGTTATGGGAACACACTAGATAATGACACCCAATCTTGAGTGAAATAAATCCCACATCTTTGATCATTGGTCTTTTTCAATAAAATAATCTCAAAGTAAATCATAAAATCTAAAGTAATATATCTTTTCCTTCATATTTTATCAACAATAGTGAATAAACCTATTAAGTAATCATGCATGACTATTGGAACTCCTAATTTGATTAAAAACATCACTTTTCATTATTTATTCGAATGTACCTATAGTAGAATTCATATAATGTTATTTGATTACATTCCATTCATAATAGGAATCCATTTCCTCTTATAAAATCTAATAATAGTAAAAGATAAGTGTATATTGATCCTGAAATTCTTGAATGTGATCCAAATGTAGTGAATAACTCCACTCTACAACTATATTCACACTCTGGGAAGATTCTACACTCGGAAATACCATAATAAAACAAATAGAAATACTAATCTAAGATAAATCCCAAAATATGATCTTTTCTCACTTCCATGAGACTTTTGTGGGAGGAATTCTCTTGATAACATAAAATAATAAATCCAATCAACACACATTTCAAACTATAATTCATATATTCTAAAAATAAAACAATAAATTGAATCCCAAATCAAAAACACACCAAATCATACTATATATATATATATATTCCTTGATAAAAACATCCTTTTTATAACATAATCACATGATAAGAAATTAATTTTCATTTTTTATAAATATTTAAACATTGAAAATATCTAATTTATTTGGTAAAATGAGAAGAATTTATTATATTTAAACACCCCATAGTGGATAAAAAAAATCCATTTCTCCTAAAACAACCAAATTTCCTTTTTAAAGTTAATGATAATTCAAAAATTCACTAAAACATAAAATTAATCTCTAATAAAGGTTAAAAACATTATATAATAATATAAATAATTGGTTTGTAAATTTAATGAAACTATGAAAAGAATCTAAAGAAATCAGTCATAAAAATAATATTTCTTGAAAAAGACATTATAAATTCCATTGAAATTTAGACAATATTTTTTAATTTCTTTGTGAAACTATTTTATTTTCATGAATAAGATAAAAAATTATTAGAATAACAAAAAAAACTTCATAATATTCCATTTCTATATGTAACTAACCACTCTAATATGAAATCATGAAATATATCACGAAATATCCTACACAATTTATCATAATACAATCTAATAATCACAAAAATACCTTTATTCATCTCAAATAATTGAGAATTACTTTGGAAAAAATTTATACAGAAATGGGTGGATGAAAATAAAATAATGTGTAGGGGTTTTATTATTATTTAGGGTTTAGTCATATGTTTTCCCTACGTGGTTTGGAAGACAATTTTCCAACGATGTAAGAGCCACTAGAAATTCTCCATAAGCATATATACAATTTATTCTTGGTTTAATGGGATATTTAAAATCATTTCCCTATTTTTTATTCTTAAATTTCCACCCCATAAATAATATAATTCAAAAAACCTATATTTTATCATTGTAGATCAAAATATCATCACATTGGATCAATATACACCAAAAGTAATTCAAAATAAAGCTTAAATTTGAGACTATCATACTGAGTGACCATAACAGTTCATGTTTTGTCATGAAAGGTCGTGATAATCACCCACTAATTACCTACCACTTATTATGGTAATACCCTATATCCAAACAACATTTACTCTTGAAATAAAAAAAATGTTCTCAAACTATTTTTGTAATGAACTGACTTCGGTAAATGAGCTATGTCACCCAAATCAACTCACCACAAAGACTAAAGAACATTCCAAATCACTATGAACTGGTGAAAAGTGTTGAGGGTATAAAATATAACCATATCAGAACAATTTATCCACTCAATTCCAATAAATAAGAATTAGACTCTAACTAAGAATATTGAATGGTGGGTGCACACAATGCACATTAATGCATACCAAAATAAGTTTATCTAAATAAAAAACAAAATGGAAAATAGATAATAAAAATATTAAATACCAATTTATGGTATATAAAATAAGTATAGTAATATAAATATTTATGAATAATGAGAATATCAAGTGAAACGATGTCTAAAGTGTCTAATACATAAACCATTTCTTATGAACCAAAACACTCAAACCATCACAGGAGTATCTCCATTTGACCAGAGGTCCCCACTACATACCAAGAATTAATTCAACTAGATAAAAATTTTATACCAACCAGTCCATGATTATATTATAATTACTATCATGAAACTTAATATCAATATATATATTGGGGTGTGTGTGTAGGGTGTAATATTCATATAGTAGTATATCATATAAGATTTTATTTAATTTACTTTTTGAGATATTTCATAAAATCTAGTGTTAATAACATATATGAAATAATTTTCCTTGTGAATGTGTATGTAATGAAATCATATAACATGTTATCCTTTTACAAAGAAAGTACTGCCCAAACATTGGGAGTCCAATTTGATTTTATTGATTAGGAATAAATCATTGCATCATTTGAAGAAAGAAATTTTTGTTTATGAGGAAAACAATATTCATTATATTTCATTTAAAAACATTCATTTCATCTTTTGAATGAAAATTGAGTGAATACTAAACCAAAAGGGAGGAAATATGAAATAGTATTCAAAAAACAATTATAATAAAATGTGTTAAAGGTAAGTCCATAACAACACTATAAATACAATTAAAATAATTTAATGAATATAATGTATAAGAAATAAAATATTACATGAATAGTATTATGAAAATCTTTATGGTGAACATAAGGTAACACAATAAGTATCATAGTAAACTCAACCAGTCCTGATGGGACAATCCTAGACATGGAGAGAAGAATTAATTATTAGTCTATGTTGTTTTACAAATAATATTACCTCAAGAAAAACACTAAACTAGAGAAAAATAATAATCTGAACACCCATTCAAGAAAATAGAACATTATATATTTTCACAAATTTCAACTAATATTCCAATTTAAAAAAAATAAAACACAAGATCAAGTGAATCATTATAAAAGGGACTCAAATCAAGGGTGTAACATAATTTATGAAAAATTATTTTATAAATTTGAAAATGTTCCCATAAAATAAGTTTCTAAACCAAGGTATAAATAATATTCTATATTAATAACCATCACATTCTAAGAAAAATAAATCAATCATTCCATCTTTTAATCACTTTTTTTATTATATACTTTTCATGTTAAGTGTGAACCCTAATAAAATATAGAGCCACCACATAAAATGAATTAAAACCATGTATAAGAAAAATAATAAAAATTTAAAAAATAAAATTTAAAATGACATGAAACTCATGATCTATATTTTTATCTGATAAAAACATATTTCAAATTACTATAATTCCACATCAATCATATTCCATTCATATAGATTCAAGATGATATATAACACTTCAACCTCTTCCCTTCAATAATTTTCAGAGGATGTATCACTTGAATTAACATTGTATGTTATATGTTCTCGCCACTGATGACCTTCTTTCCTTTAAACATATCTACAAATGAATCTTCAAATAATACCAAAAATACTGAACCCTACATTAAAACTCACTTCCTTAAGATCGAAATACATCAACAAATATAAAAATAAAATACCAAAAATGTTTATAAAAATTTATCCCTTATATAACTATTATGAAACTACTTAAACCACTCCAAAACACCAATTTGGTTAACTAAAACGAGGTCTTTCACATTGGAAATATCTAGCAGAACATAATTGAAAGAGAAGAAGATTAGACCACTATTGGAGTATGGAACCAAATAGATAATAATCTTCAATAAAAAAGATGATAATTATAGAAAAAAGTGAAACAATAAAAAGTCACTAACCCAACAAAATGAATGAAACACACAAATATTCCCACTTGCATTTCCCTACCAGACAACCATGATCTTACCAGATAACCGTGTCACTATCTAGTCCATGTAACTAGACCGGTTCAATTATCAGTGAGACGGACAAGTGACATAAGAAAATAATTTATAATGTTTTTTAATATTCCATTATTTTTATTCCATGAAATTAATTAATTAATTATGTTTTAAGAAATTTTTTAATTTAAAAAAATATACATTATTTAAATATTACTAAAATAGATGATATCTAATAGATTTATAATTTTTAAATTATTTTAGAATACTCAAAAGACTAATTTTTTACTTTTCAAATGATTTTGGTGAGTTTCACTTTGATTGAATTGGTTGAAGAACATTAAAATGGGTGTCTGAATGATTTAAAGTGTTGTTTTGTGGTTATATAGTAGAAAAATGGGTTTTCTAATTTAATTGCGTGATTAAATATATAAAAATATCATTATATAATATTAATTATAGATCATGTTAGAATAATCTGTTTCATATACTATTATATAGGAATAAACATCAACTAACACACACATATGAATAATCATCCATAATATAGAGTCATGCTAGATTAATTCATGTGAAAAAATTATATAATTTAGTGTTCCCCATTAGATAATTCAAGTTCTAGTGTCAAATTAATTCAATCATCCATTTAAGATTAATTAATGTTCTCATAATAGATTAAGTGAATTTTCATGTCATAATAAAAGGAATTCATGACTTATTAAATATGGGAAATATAAGAACATGTGGAATTAAATTAAACCCATAGAAGAATAATTTTTTGTTATATTAATCTAGTTTTGTGCCCCTCGCATCTGATTAATCACCTAATTTATTCATTCCCTGAGACTAACACAAACTGAAAAATGCACTATATTTTTTCCACTATGAAAGATCCCATACGATTTATAGAAAATTAAAATGTATCTATGTGGGATAAACACTAAATTATGGGGCTTATGATAGAATGATTTTTTTAGCATAACTATAAATGTCTAATAAAGATCATCCTGACACTTTAGGGTACTCTTGGATGATTAAGGGATTATAGTGAGGTCTTCATTCTAAAATGATTTTCAATAAATTCAAAAAGAATAAGACTCATGGTCCAGAAATCATCTTATCAAAGGGATAAGGGATTAAAAAATGATGATCTTAAGAGAAATTTGTTTCTCAAAGGAGAAATTCAAAATCTACATAGAACTATTCCCATGAATCACATTTCACATAGAATATTCCCTGATGTTAATAAAATAATGAAGAGGGCTATTTAAAGAGCCTGAGAATGCTATAAGGATGATCAAAGTGGGAGTTTTGTCTTTTACTATTATATTATTATTTTATTTCTTCTTAGACTATTCTATGTATGTTAATATTATCATGCAGGTGCAAAATATCTTTCTATGACTGATGGATGGTGTATGAGGGCTGTTTTATAATTATTGTGTTTTAATTTAATTGCATAATTTTTTTTATAATATCTATTTAATTAGTAGATTATTTTTTTGAGTGTGATTATATTCATTTTACTATTTCTATTCACTTTCACTTACTTTAGTTTATTATCATATTTCCCCCTCACTTAAATTTTCTTATATATGATGGAATTTTTATATTTTTGGGTTAAAGCCTATAGAAATTGTTTATATGTGTGTATAAGGAAATGAATCATTCTTAATTTAATTAGAAGTACCTTATCCAAATTTATATTTTATGTAGTAGTTATGTAATAATTTATTGTTGAGATATCCAGGACATTTTCTCATAACATATCACCGACATAGGGAGGTGTATTTTTTAAGCACTGATTTTTAGTTGATCAATACTACAATACTCTATAAACCTCAGAAAAAGAATAATTGTTCAAGGATTATTTTATTGATCAATTAAAAATAATAATAATTAATCATTTTGAGATAATGATATCATTATAAATGGTGAATTAATACCATATACAAACACTAATAATCATCAAAATAATCTTAACATGTATTAAATTTCTTTTTCAGTTTTCAAAAATTAAAAAATTGAAGTTTCTATAAAATGATTATGATAATATATTATATTTACTTTCCATATTTTGGGGAAATTCAATGAGTATGATGAACTAGGAGAAGTTTCTTTAGGGTATTCTAGAATAGATCCACTGGAGAAACATACTCATGGTGGAGGAACCATCAAAATAATGAACATTGTATATAAAAGATCTACTTACTTAAGGTTATCATAAGTAATGAAAATGAGAAAGTTCTACTAATGAGATAAGGAAAATACATGGAAATATTTATATCCAGAATAAGTGAAAAATACTAGATAATAGTATAACCATTCTTAATTGTATTTATTACTAGTTTTTAAGGGGGAATGTGTATGGTCAATAACATTAAGATTTGAATAAGTATATTTCCATGATATATTGATCGATAATATTAAAGAATGAAGAAAATTAATTGGGAGATTGAATACCCTAAGAAAGAATTAATATAAAATATATTGAAGAATGGAATCCCAAAGGTAAATCCATTCGAAGGACGAAATCGGGTTGATTGGAAGGATGGAACTCAATAAAGAATTGATAAATTCCCTACGATTTATTCCTAAGTAATGTTAGGTGAACATCACATTATTAATAGAATTCATACCATTATAATTGGAAAAGTATGAAGTGAATGTCTACCAGAAGATGTATTGAACAAAATATGTTGAATGGTCTCTAGAATATTGAGTGATAAAAGTATATTGACATACCAAACCAATAGAAATGTTTCGAATTATGAAAGGATATTCCAGAATGACTGTTTAGGAATAGTTATTATAACTTCACCAATGAAATTTTTTTATTATGTGTGGAATAAATTTAAAAGTCTCCATAAGTACATGTTGAGAAACATAATCAACTAAAGGTTTCTGAAGAACTATGTTAGATGATTTTATGTTATTGATTCCTCATAATTACATAACATTGGTGAAAGAATAATAATGATCCATGATGATTTTAATTAAAAAATATATTTCTCAATGGACATTTAAGAATCATGTAAATCATAAGGAAATTTTGAAGTTACTATAAGATGGATCAATGAAAGAATATATCATTGAATGAATGAATAATTTCCAAAGAAGAGTTATAAGATCATGAGAGTCAAAAGATTAATCCTAAGTAAATAAATGATAAAGAATCTAATATATATATATATATCTCTCTCTGTGTGTGTGTGTGTGGATGTAGGAAATTGATACTGAAGGTAGAATTGATTACAAGGCTAGTAAAATTCTGGGTTGATCAGAAGAAGATGTCGAATATTAAGTTTAGTCTAGATAACTATATTGTTAGAACATCAGAAGTCAGAGGCTCATTCGATCGAAATCAGGAAAAGATGAAGTGATTAGATGAAGAAATTACAATAATAGTTTGAAATAATTGATGTTTCATTGATTGGGAACCACTAAAAGCACAATAATTAATCTGGATAATGTTCTAGGTTTTAAAGGTTGTTGAAGATTTAGTTAAAGAAAAGGTATAACCATAAAGAGTTGATTTTATTCTATAGTTTGAAATATTCTTGATAGACATTACATTATTATAATTTCAAACATTATGATGATTTTGAGATGAAAAATCATAAGGAAATTTTCAATAAATTAACCTTCAGTATTCAAGTTAATATTTAAGGAATAGTTGATTATTTTTTACTCAAAATTATCTCTAATTGATAACTAATTCAAATATTGATATCCTAAAAAGATATTATAGGTGTCCAATTGAAATTTTTAGATAGAGGGAAGATCAGTTTGGCGCCATCATGTTCCCTATATCTATTAGAGGAAGATTTCTAATATAAAGGGTAAAATGACTTGAGTTGATTATGATGAATTTTAAAAAATTAATAGATCATAATTATAAAGATATATAAATGGATGAAGTTTTAATCCAATAACTTCAATATAAATAATAAAGGGTTAATTTTTAAGATACCAAAACCTGATGTTATAAATTATAGAGTAAGATCCCTATATCAAGATACACTGAATAAAAAGATCCATACCAACATCAATCATTGACTTTCATAACTTTCTAACATCGAAGAAATTGGATTTGAGAGTTATAAAATAAATTTATTAAGGAATTATAATGACAGGTTAACCTTGAAAGTTGATTACTATAGAATATAGACATTATTAAATGAATATTCTATATGCATGTTTAATAATATTACTCAAAAACTAGTTTTTCCATTATAAATAGTTCCTCATTTCATACTGCATAGGCAGAATGAGATTTCAGGAGTTGTCTTAATCACATGTGTAATATTATAGTTTTAAATTTTTTTATGTTGCATGCTATGGGTTAAGGGTGATTCCTTCCTATGCCACTTGTTATTTTTTATGTCTATTAGAGTATAAAATATGTGTCATGGGTGTTTTCAGATGGAATTAGAAGTAGGTACCCACATTATGAACAAGCCTTGTGAAAATCTAAATATTCTATTTACTTTACATTATGTTCATACTAGAAGGGAAAAGTATTGAGGAATAATTTTTAAAGACCCATACATCCAAAATATTAATAGATATTTGATCAAGTGAAATTAATTAATAAATTAATTGAACATAATTAGTAAAACTTTTCTACCCCTGATTCACCCCCTGTCAATGTGACAACACAATCGGCTTGAAAACTATATTCATATCAGAGTGAGGTTTCTAATATTTTGATCTATAATATTTTCCCCATTTTAATTTAAATATATTATATGAATTAAATATTTTTATAATATATATAGATACCTCCACTGAAATATAATTGTAAGATGTGGAAAAAGTGATATATTCTTAATAGAAGAAACATGAAGTCTTTAGCAAAAACACTGAAAAACTAGATAAGGAAAGTGGCTCATAAATAGTGTAAGTTATCCTATCAAGAGAAAAAAAATGTAGAATCTACCAAAAATGGAAGTTAGTGTGATTTATAAGAAGTCATCAATATTTGATAATCATTGATCCATTGCAAGAATCTTTCTCTATCTGTGGTATGTTTGAGCTTATTGATTCTGTTGAACACTTTTACTTGAAAACTATTAACACATGAAAAATGACCTTGTTAAAGTTGTTACATATATACTTGCATATATCAACAGACTGTGTAAAAAAATCATAACTAGAAATGGATCTTGATGAAATAGGGAATAAATTATGAAACAATTTTTGAGTGTGTAAAAAATTTACTAAACCTAGTTAATAAAAGGAATAATGTGTATAAATTACTAATAAAATTTTAACCTTACAGAAGAATATTGTAAATTTATTTTTTGTTGAAAATAAATATTTAACTAGTTTTTAGAAGAACTTTTCAATGGAAGAAAATCTACCATTAAATTTAATAACTCTTAGTTATAAATTAAATCTATATGAATAAATGATCTTGAGAATTCTAAAAAAATTAAAGGTAGATTCGTAATGAAATGTTTGTGAAGATGAATAATATATCTTCAAAAATTATAGTTCATAGATAACTAAAGTAACACATTAAACATAAAGTGGATTGAGTTGAAAACAAAACATAAAAAACATGGAAGTCACTAAAGTTGAATATTTACATAAAAATAATAAAATATACATTGTAGAAATTATTAAAGATTTAATTATTTCTAAAAAACCCCAGTCTAACATTAGGAAGAATATGTGATCATAAAAGTTTTCATCTTTTGATAATTTTAAGTAAAAGTTAAACCTATATTCCAATAAATATGTAAGCACTAAATCCCTAGAATTGAATAGTGCATGTTATAGTTACAAATGTATATGAGTGAAGAAATATTTAGATAAGCCCACCTATTCTAAAATTGGGGAAGTAAGAGAAGAAAAATCAAGGTGTTACCCTCAAGATTTTTCATAGAAAAAATTTAACATCATGAAGAAAAAATTTAATAAGAAGTCTCTACTACCTGTAATTAAACACAGTATAAGAACCAAGTGTTATTTTCCTCTATTGATGTTGTGGAATATTTAGATACATGGATACTGATTATTGTCATAATATTCCATGATATGAAAAAAATAAAACATTAAGGAAATGAAGGGAATGGAAAACTCCAATAAGTACACCAAACCCTTATAGGAGAATAATATTTTATTATCATCTAATAGATTTAAACATATTGAAAAAAATGGATTTTATAGAAGAAGTTTTCATGGTTAGTTAATTTTTACTTCTATCAATCACTACTAAACAAAATTTAATAGGAGTATATGAGATATTAAGGGAAATTAATGTTATATAGAAATTAATTCTACCTCATATTAAAAATATTTATAATCAAACATGAATGTTACACCAAAGAAGATACTATTATATGATGTTATGTACAATATAATATGCTACATATATAAAAGAAAAGTCCTCTTTATTTAGAGGTTTAATCACTAAATTAATGTTTAAGATAATGAAAGTAATATTAAGAAAAAAATATACAATCAATCTGATAAATATAGAAGTGGATTTAAATGGTTGAAGACATCTTTGATAAAGAATTTTATGTTCATTAGAAGTTACCACTAAAAAAGAAATATAATAAAAGATACAATTTAATGTGGATCGTGTATATCGGATGAAAATACAGTAACAAAATCATGAAAATCTTACCAAAACAAGATAAGTTAATAAATGAAAAAACAAATCATCTAAAGAAATAAATTTTGTTATGAGATAAAATTCTCTACTAAAAAATAAATCTAAACATATATTGAAGGATCACATGATTATATAGCTAAAACAGTTGGAGGAAGAAAGGTGGCTAGAAGAAGAATAAAATGTGAATATTTATTCTTTACTAGATGAAGCTAAGATAAAATCCCAATATAAGTTATAAATACATAGAAAAAAGAATAAATTCATGCCACCCATTAGGATTAATTCTTATAAAACCAAGGTTGAAAGAATTAAGAAATGGGGGGAATGAGAAAAAAGTGAAGGGAATTTGTGTGTTGAGAAAAAATTCTTAGACTCATTTATCTCATAAATAAAATAAAATATCCAACTTATTGTCTCATATGTTCAAGAGATACTACTTTCAAAATGGAATTGAAGTTGATGTAATTCATAGGGGTCCATAAACTGAATATGAAGTTTCTTTTTCCTAAATATTTATAATATTAAATAAGAAAATACATATTCAGGAAGTCTAAGCTATTCCAAATTCAGATAATAAAGAATATGGTATATTTAAGATTTAAGTTCATATTGACAGATGGCTTGTATTATAATGATGTTCTGGATACCAAATGTCTAGAGAATCAAAGTCTCTATCATATTTTTGGAATGTATTTTATAGTCACCCATTCTAATGTAAAAAATGATGTTTAAAGGTAATGAGAGAAAATTTATTTATTAAAAAGTAATATTTATCTTGTAAAGGGGAAGAAACATACTGATTTTAATTCTTGAAATTTTTTACTGTTTGTTTATGTGGATGTTAGGTAGTAAGTTGAATAAATATCTGATGATCATTCCCTAAAAACATTTTATAAGATTTGGAATCACTTAGTGTTTTGTAGGAAACATTAATATGCAAGTTAATAACTTTTATTGTTTACACTGTGGAAGGATCACAGAGACTTAGAGTTAGTGAATTCTTAGGCTATTTATTTTTGAAAAGTGATAGAATCCTACTCACAAATAAATCAAGGATTATATTGATTTTAACCAAAGAAAAAAGGATAATATGTAAAACTGATGATATCCCCTCATTTAAAGTTCTCATATGATGGAGATAAAAAGGATTTTGAATTTACTTATAAAAAGGGGGAAACATCATTGACAATAATTTTGGAATGGTTATTTAAAAAAATATGGATGGGGATATGTAACTTCTGATAGGATGATGATCATGATATATTTTATTTTATTTCAATAGATTATATAAAATTCAATTAGTAAGTATATAGATAATAATTATTCTATAGTTTTTCTAGAATAAATCCACTGGAATAACATTCTCGAAAAAGAGGATTTATCAGAAGAAATCACATGGTAGATGAAAGGACTACATTAGTAGTATGATCAAAAGTAATGAAAATGAGTTATTTATACTGAGTGATTAAGTAAAAATGCATGGAAATTTTTATATAAAAAATTATCCAACAATATAATATGATTGTAGAAATGATCATCATTATATTTTTGACTGGTGTTGAAGGATAATGATGCAAGGTCAACAAAATTTAGAGATAACAAGGTAAGTTTCCCTAATATGTTGATCCATAATATTAAATAATAGATAAATAAAATGTATAGATTCAAGAAACTGATATATATTTAGAAGAATATTTTCCAAATAATGTAATATTGAAGGTAAATCCATCAGAAAGAATGATTTAGAAAAATTGGAAGGACAATGAAAATTAAATAATTGATAAGGTATATATGATTTATTCTAAAGGAATTTAATTTCACATTCACCTTATAGTGTGATTTTCTTCTATAAATATGGAAAGTTCATGAATTTCCTCACAATCGGAAGATATTTTAAACAAAATATTTTTAATGGTCTTTGAAATATTATTCTGAAAATTTAACTTTATAAACTCAAACTGGTGAAATGTTTGTATTCTTAGACGGTGATTCCAAAATGAGTTTTTATAATGGGATTTTATAAGTTTCTGAAATATAAATGATATAGTTGGGGTAGTATAAAGTTAAAATTCACCAGAAGTACAAGGTAAAAAACCAAACCAATTATTTTTTAAGAATATATAAATCAATCAGTTCTATATTTTTCATTCATTAGAAGAATATCACTTTCGAAAAAGAACAATAGTTATCCAAGATAAGTTCACTAAACAAAAACCCTACTTTAAAAAAGTTAAGGCTTCATGAAAATAATCATAATGTTTTGAAGTTATTGTAATGTATTGAAATGTTAGCAAATAATATTATAAGAATGAGGAGGTTACAATGAATAGTTATAAGATTAGTACGATTGAAATATTGATCCTGAGTAAGGACCATATAATGAATCTATTGAAGATAGATATCCAGATGAAGGAATCAAATGGTGAATATGTAGTTGACTAAAATTATTATTTGGAGTTTAGTTTATTTAAAGAAGAAGTTGAAGCTTTAGTTTATCCTTGATTAATGGAATTTCAACAGCTCAAAAGTTGGAGGATGAGTCGATCAAAAGTAGGAAGACATTGAGTTGAAGAAATGGAAAAATTAGGAGACAATTTCCTTCTATGTAAAAATATTTTCCGGAATATAAAATATAGACTTTACATAATTATAAAGTCAAATAATATGATGATGTTGAACTAGATGTTCAAATGGAACTATTTATAAAAGTAAAATTATTGATTCCTCTTTTGAATTAAAGTGGAGTAGAATATTGTTGATGACATGTTTTTCAAGATCTCTAGTGAAGTGAAATCCTACTATCCTCATAAGATATTAGAGGTAATTAATTAAAAAGTAGATATGGTTAGAAGTTCAAGTTGAATCTCAAACATTCTCTGTATATATGAAAATAATATTCCCTATATAAAGGGGGAACATAATGTATGTCTGATGAAGTAAAAGAAAAAGTGATATTTGTTGATTATAAATAAATAGAAAATTGAGGATGTAGTCGACCGAGCAATTCCATCAGAAGAAAATATGTGTAAATGTTGAGAAGTCTAGAAGATTATATTATAAAGTTCTGATAGGGTTCCCTTGATCTAGAAACTATATGGATAAGATTCATACTAACATCAACCATAGAATTTTAGATGTTCAAAATATTGAAGATCTAGCTTTTAGAGTTCCTGGAGAACGCTCTTCTTGAAGTATAAGGACAGCGTCAGATTGCATGTTGAGTACAGTGTAATAAAGAAGTTATTCTAAGAGCCATACGTCAGGAAGATTAAAAATATTACTCAAATATTGGTGGTTCTAATTTAAAAAATTCAATCATTCCTACAATAGAGGTTGAAATAACTATGAGGGGTTAGCTCAACCACATATGTAAAACTGTTATTTTGAATGTGTTTGTGATGAATGCCAGTGGGGTAAGGGAGATTATTTAACACGCCACATATAATTTGTTTTTGGATATTATAGTGGATTATCTATTTTATAGGTTATTATATATGAAATAAAGAGTAGTTACCCACATAGGGAAAAAACCCTGAAAAATCTATCTGTGTTGTTTTCATTACATTATCTGGATAGTAAAAGGAAAATTTGTGAGGGAAAATTTATATGGATTCATATATCTAAAATATTAATATACGTCTTTAAAAAATAAATAATGGAATAATTTTAATCAAACATAGTTGGTAAAATTTGGTCACCCTAAATTCAACCCACCCCGCACCACCTACTCCCAATATCATGGTGACTACACTATTATTTAGAAATCTCTCTAAAACCCCTTTTGGTCTAATTATGACCACATTCCTTTTCACCCCTATTTGGATGGAGACTTTATCAATATTATAAAATATAATAACCTATGGACTTATATTTATTTTTCTATTCAAATGATAGTTGTGTCAACTAGAATGAAAAACTAAGAGGACCACCAAAGTCACTGCCTGAAAAGGAAAAGAACATATGATATCACAAAGATATTTCTTCCATATATAAAAAATTGGAATGATATAGTTAGTTGATATAGAAAGGGTTGAATCACACAATTTAGGCGGTAATAGGAAAAATGGCAAAAAAGATATTTATATGAATTGATAAAGGTAATTGAATACATCAATGGAGAAAACAAACCAAAAAAACAAGTATAAAAACATAAATTATGGTCAAAACAGAACTCATAAAATATATAAATACAAGGGGAAAACATACCATTAATCATGATAATTAGGGGAGAAATACAATGGAATCTCTAGGATTGAAAATAATTCATTAAAAATATTTTATAATTTTTTTTAACAAAACATTACTTTTATTTTCAAATCACTTATAAAATACCAGACTATCATATCTTTAGTGTCTATAACTATTAGTTTTATATTTAAAGATCCAAACCCCCATAGAAAACCCAATTAATAATGGAAATCCTCAAAAATATTGTTAAAATTTGTAATGTCACTAAAGGTGTCATGAATAAATGTTATCATGTTAGTAAATTGATTTTAAAATCCCAAGAATCACATGAAAGGCTAAATTAAAATAATTTCATAAAAACATCTACCATAAGTTATTGAATTCAAGTTACCTTATATAGATAATAAAATATCATTTATAAAGATAGTATCAATAATGTATAAACAACCAAACCAATGTGATCAGTAAAACCCTATACAAGTGCACAACCACTATGGACACAAGTGTCCATAAAAGAGAAAGAAAGACATCGGATAAAGATAAATGAAAAATATAATTAGAATAAGAGGAATGAAATAATGTGTTTAACTTGTAAATACACTTTAGAATCACAAATAAAGATCCTTACGACCATTAATAAAGAAAAATAAACTCCCCTTAGATCCCTCTAGAGACATCAAAAAATATGGAGAAAAAAATTGAGGTAAAATATGTATAAATTCATGTATGGGTATAAAGTTAATTTCAAAATTTTAATTTTTTATTAGCTCAAATATTTTTAATATATGGTTTTGTAAATAATGTTCCAATAATGTATAAAAAACAAGACTTCAGCTATATCACTCATATAATTAAGCCACGTAGTTATGCATAACCGAGAACAAATCATATGGTTGATACTGGGATGGAATTTCACCCTATAAATTATTATACTACTTGGTTACTCATAAATATGTGAAAACAAAGTGGCAGCCATTAAAATGGCTTTCACACAATGAAAGATAAATTTTTATGATAATTATCACCATGTTATAATTATTTACTAATTGTTTAACCTAAAGAATCAAATAAAAATTAAAACCTGAAACTCCTTAAAATTCAACATGTTTTATAATTTTACAAAAGAAATATAAAAAAATTGAAATTGTGGTGTCTCATGCTAGAGTAATTTAAATATATGATCTTGGCCTCCTCATTAGATGGTCAATCAATGTTGATGTGGCACATTGTTAAAAAGAGACTATGCTCATGTCCCATAACATGGAGGTTCTAGGTGGAACCCATTGGTATCAAAGAGGGCAGGTCGTAAGTGGTGTCCCTTGGGCCAAGGTATTTTAGAACTAAAAACATAATTGGTCTCATGTCACATTTATTCAAGTGATAATTAGGTTGAAACCTAGTAGAGTTAATTAACATAACTGTCTTTGTGTACTTTATTAAGGTGAACTAATATAATTAAATGTGATCAGTTAATTTATATTAATTTTTTCAAATGTTGAAAATTGGAATTATGAAAGTTAATAATCGATGATCTTATTGATAAAAGAATAATAAAATGATTTATATAATATGTCCTTGATGAATTTAGGAAATCTTAATTGTTAAAAAGATATTTCTTGGGATAGAAATAAATAATTATAAATTAATCCAAGTTAATTAAAGAAATGGAATCTATTTGATAAAGAGTTAGGAAATCCTTGAGAATTTTGGGAAACATATTGGTGATAATTTGGGTTGTTTATTATGAGGTTAGTATGAAGTAGGATGTGGATATTGATATTAGTAATGTTATTTAGGGGTTAGTTGAATAATTTTATAACTAATATTTAGCTATTATGGAATAGTTCTTACTATCTTTTAATTAGAAAAAGATGTGTGAATTTATTATAGAGTATATGATTGGTTTGGATCATTATATAGATGGAATTTTATGTTATTTAAATAAGATTTCTGATTGATTGAAGTGATCAGTTTTTCTATAAATATTTAGGTTTGTGTGTGACAATTACATTTAGAATTCCCATTCAAATTTCTAGGTAAAGGCTCGTGAGAACCTATTTGTCTATTTTTTTCCATTCACCAAAGAGTTAGGTTAGGGGATATTAAAAATTACAGAATTATAGTAAATAATTATTCCCCTACATTTTTAAACACATTTTATCCCACATCATTGGGTTTTTGAAGGATATATAAGTACAATATCATGAAAGTTTACTACCAACATCTCTAGTTTAAAATAAATTTAAGTATCAGATTAGACTTCCACTACAATTTATTACATGATCAAAACTAATTAAATTTTATTGATCTATTGTGAGATAGGTATAGTGGTGGGCTAATTTCATCTCAATACTATTCATCTAGAGTGAATCATCAGGTGGGATCTTATGAAGGGATATTAGATAATATCGTATCCTATTTTTTTGAATCAATGGGTAGCTAGAGTTTCCTAATAGCTACCACTCTTCAGATAGTAGAGGATTGGATTTTAGTATAGTGGGGCTTAGAGTCTAGGTATAGGTGACCTTTAACTGTTTGTATTCCATAGAGATCCTATCATTTTAGGTATATTATATGTGTTTGTGTAAATTGGTTACTATAATGAATGTAGTTTTTTAAAAGATTAAAAATAAATGATCATGAACATTATTATTAATAAGGATTATTTGTTGAGTTTTTGTTCTATTTTTACTTTCTTATTCATGATTCATATAAATGCAAGTTGTTCATGGGTTATATCACTATTTTGGATAACCATATATAGTTTTATTTTTCACCCCAATATGTGTAATAAATTATTGACCACTCTTATATTTTTAAATATTAGTAGATATAGAAAGATTATGATCTCAATGTCTGGATATGGGTGATATAAATTTTTGTTATTGGTGTGAATTTTTCATCATAACTACGACGCATATTTTATTGTTATTTGGGATCTCATTTTTTCTGATTTATTCATAGTATATAAAAAAAATTCACATAATTCAATGTATTACAGATTTATTTTTACATATATGTGTGTTAAATTTAATTAATGTTGATTCTTTTATATCATATAGTATGATGTTTCATGATTGAAAGTGGAATTTAATATTTTGAGTTAATGTTTCCCATTGTTTGTGTGGATACCCAAGCAATGGTCAATAACCCCTAGAATATTCTTGGTTGGAATAGGTAGATAACTTACTTGTATATCAAGATGTGATAGATTGGTATAATTTCATGTTTTTAGTTTAGAGTTATGAAATTTTTTGTTTTGTTATGGACAGTTTATAATGAATCCTATAAGGAACTCTAGTTTATATCATAATAGATAACATAGAAATGTTATGGGAGTGAAATAATTTTGAGAAAAATTCTTATAGATGACACTTGACTGAGAGACTTTTGTATAAGAGGTCTTTTAACAGTACAAGCTTCCATGGTACATTTCCCTTTGAATAATACATTTGTGTGTTTTGTACGCAACTTCGATTTCTAACACACACCACAACCAATCAAACTAGCTGTTATGAACAGTAATACCCACTTTTTTAAATTTTATAAATTTGATCTTTCAAAATGGACTTCATTCATGGATTTGGAATATTTAAATTATCTTAGGGTGAATTTCATGTATTTTTCTGAAAACTTTTAATTTTTGATGAATAGTGAAAAACACTCAGTTATAGTTTAAAGCCAAATTTTTATTTAAATAATTATTTATTTTATTTAAATTTATTTTAGGTCAAAATAGATACATAATACCTATATAAGTTTAATTTAATTCATTGGAGTCAGATTACAATAATTTTAGATATATAAAATTTTTATTGAACTTTTCACCGTCTTTTACCCATCTCCTAGGAGAATTTACAAATTCACATAAAACATAATTTTACTGCTTCTTTGAGTGGAATTTCCAAACTCCAAGAGACATAGTTAATATCCAAGATTAAAATGTGGTTCAATATGATAAAAATAATTTTTGGTGAATAGTAACATTGTACTTTTATTTACCACGGTTAAAAGTAAACAGGGTAATTAAGGGTAAAATGATATTATTATTACCCAAACACATGTATTAATATTATTGGATAAGTATAATTCGACAAAAAACAACCTTAGGAATAGAATATGAACCTTTTTGGTCCACTTGGATTAGATTGTGACATTTATTATTATTTAATTCAAAGAAAAGATAAAAGAGTTAAAATCAAAGTTTAATAACTAAAATATTTTTAATATAGAGTTATACATAAGAAAAAATCGATTATAATTATTCATTAGAAAGATAAAAATATTTATTACATAATGGTATTTTATTTATAATTTTTAGACATTAAATAATTTAATTTATTTATGACACAATGGTGATGCAGTAATTACCTAATTAATGAAATTTTAAAATAATTGATATTATAAATATCCAAATAAATGTTATTTGAGACTTTTTATGCATTCCACTAATTTTATAGGTTAATATAGAATATTAGGGTTGGTTAGAAGAATTGTTTTCGAAGTAATAATGTTGATATGAATTTAGAAAAAAATACCAAATAGTGTCAAAATTGACATAAAAGAGTTTTTAAAACAAATATTATATTATTAATTTATATTCTATTCTTGAAAATCTAAGGTTCGGCCAAAAGTCTTATATAATGATAGGTTAATCATTAATTAACCACTTGGGGTTATCTTGGAAGTATATATTATGTTTATTAACCATATAATGTAAAAATACAAAGAGACATGGTAGATGTGAAACTATTTAACTAAGAGTTAAATATAAAAGAAAAAGTTCATATAGTGCCCCAAACCTGTCTAAAACATATTGGTTGAGTGGTTTTCGACCCATCCAAAACTTTTCCTCTAAATAATCTATTTCGGAGACATTATAAACCGAAAATTATTTAATTATAAAATAATATTTCTAGCTTTTACTAAGGTGCCCCTCACCCCTCTTATAAAAGGGCACTACACCTTCTCTCTAATTTACACCTTCAAAGCCTTTTGGCTCAGCCAAACCCTGACCAAAATTCTTCTCAACTTCTCTAAATTCATCCTGTAGGCCTTAATTTAGTCAAAATTCCAACTTAAGGAGCCCTTTTGATCAAATCAAAAGGAAGAACCCGAAGAAGAGGTAATAATTTCACCACCCTTTTTCAAGTTCTTTTCTTCTTCCACTTCTTCTTTCTTTCTTATTTCCATTCTAAAATAATAACTCTAGTATCTTATATATATTGTGATATTATTATAAATATTTTACATCCATATTAATTATTCTATACATCCTTTGAATGACATTTCACCATACGTGTGTACGTACAGATTACCGTCTCCACATCGTGGTGTAATTTTTATTCAATACATTATTATATGGATGGGTATTATAATAATGTGTAATTATTGTAAATAAAAAATATAACATGATAATGATTCACTATATATGATATAACATCCAATTATATATTATTTTAATATCTAAAGAATGATATTTTTGCTCGGGTGTACGTACGGATTATCGTCTCCACGAACGCGATGAGATTCATTCTCCATCGTATCCATTCAAGACTAATTTTCATTAGATGATTAAAAATAATGTTTAAATACTTGATATCATTTTGGATAATAAATAGATACATCCCATCTATAACAAATATGACTCATAAAACAAATAATATAACGGAAAACGAATCTTTTAAAACCCCAAATGATGATAATACTAAGATATTATCAACAAAACAATGTTAAAAGATCATACATGATATCATATTAATGTATATCACTCATTTATAATTTAATAAAAATTATTTCACCATTATACAGGAGGTTAAACAACCCTCGACCAAGGAAAAGTACAAGTTAAGGGTTAATTGTACAATCTCTTCATTATCTGAGGTTGTTTATACGTAATTATTGTTGAGAAAAGTATTGTTTTCAACAATACATATTAATATTATTTAGAGGGGGAGATTATTGAAAATAATACTCTATCTCTTTATGATAATTTTGATTCTCACAAATACCCTTAGTTATTTTCTAATGATTTCATTTAGTATTTTTCAGGAATTTATTAATTTATTTTACTCTTGAAATAACTAAAATTTATTAATTATTCGGAATCAGCTTTAAGAGCATTCTTGAATAACTGTTCATACCTTACGTAGATAAATATAACACAGAATCTACATTAAGCATGTTTTTGAATCACTGTTCATACCCTACGCGGATAAATGTAGCGTAAGGATGAAGAGCGTGTATACTTTTTGAGATAAGAGAAAAGTATGGATAAACAACCATATTTGTTCAGCAAAGTAATGAAGAAGAACCTTACGTTAGGAAGGAACCTTTCATTTTGGTTATCAGCAAAGTATGGAAGGAGAACCATATGTTAATACTAAACGTTATGTTTGTTTCTCAAAAGTATGGTTCATCAACCTTACTTTTGTAAACAACCATATGTTCTTGGAAATGTATGGATCAAGTAAAAGTATGGATCATTTACCGTACGTTTGAGAGTTGATGAAAAAGTATGGATGATCAACCCTACGTTTATGTTCAACCTTACATTGTCAACCTTAAATTTGAAGACTATGTCATCAACCTTATGTTTGGAGGCCACATCATCAACCTTACGTTTGGCATCAGAAATTTTGAAAGACGATATTTTTATGCAGCGGTCAACAAGTTGATTATTGGGCGGATTTCATGCCAGATTTAAAGTCGTTTTTTAAAATATGACTTTTACTGATTCAAAACCGTTTTATCAATGGATTTAAGATCGAATTAAAAGGAGCTTTTTATGCCGAGTCTTAAAGAAAGTTATGACTTCCCTGTAAATTCAAATTTTTGAATATGGCGAATCAAAAAGGAAACTTTTGTGGATCTAAATGTGCAGGATATTAGCTCAGCTTTATTATATATGTTCTCTCTAAAACACCAGGTATGTATGTGTATGGTGATCGATCTGTTTTTAAGAAGGTGAAAAATAGAGACTGCAGAAATTCATGATTGATCTGCGGATTCAAAAAGGAGTTTCAAAGATCTATTTAATTAAGAAGAAGGAACTAAATTGAAGATTCACTTATTCTTCATCGAATATCTACTATGGATCTACTACTGCTGAAGTTGTGATCTATATCTGTATATCTATTGCAACCGAATCAACTCAGAACTGCTTCATCTTGAAGATCAATATTTCTAGAGAATTTGATCCATCTGCTGTCAATTACATTTTGTTGCAATTGTGAATATCAACTGGAAAAATTCTTTTTGAAATTATTTTTATTCTTGAGTAACTAGATTCCCGTTCTAAGCTGTGTAGGTTCGTGTTTGAACCATAAGTATCTGGTAGCCTGAAGACTGTAAAGGTGTCAAATGCATGTACTCAGTTTCGAACCGGTCTGTGGAAATGAGGACCAGATAGTGAAAATCACCAGGCTCGTGGAGTTGATCATTGGTGGAGTGGACTAGGGGCCTTCTGTTCCCTGAACCACTATACATCTTTGTGTTCTTGTTTTTACATATTTCACTGCACGATGAAATATGATAAAGTATAAAGGATAGAACTTGATCAATCAAAGAGTTATCGGAAAACTGTAAAAGATACAATTCAACCCCCTCCCCCTTCTTGTGTATAATCAGTAGATTTAGATCCAACAATTGGTATCAGAGGAGGAGCTTCTGATAGTGCCTTATTAAGCTAGAAGAATTTGAGTAATATACAACAGAGCATCATGACAGATAGAAAAGAAGGGATGACAGTGGTAGTAGCACCATATTTTAATGGAGATAACTATGGTTGCTGGAAATCGCGCATGATAATATCTCTAAAAAACCTCGGATATAAAGTCTATTCAAAGATTCTGACTCCTTATGAAATTCTGAAAATCCCGAGACATGGAGTGCAGCTACAGGGGAAGAGTATGATATGATTTTGAAGGTTATTAATGCAATTATCTACGGTCTAGGACCAGATGAATTTAATAGAGTATCTCAGTTCCCCACAGCATATGAGATGTGGCAAACAATAGTCATGGCATATGAAGGAACAGAAAATGTGAGACAAATGAGGTATGCAACTGAAAAACTAAAATTTGATACTTTCAGAATGATTGAAGGTGAATGAATTACCCAAATGAATGGGAGATTGATAAAAATTGTCAATAATATAACAGCTCTATGAGAACCTATCAAGGAGGATGATCAAACATTAAAAGTACTGAGGGTACTTCATACTCGAGGGAATAGTATACCGGTTGCAATCATACAATCAACTCATGTCACAGATCTAACCATGAGAGAGCTGATTGTTACACTGATGATGTATGAAGCTGAAATTCAAGATGAGGCCAATGAACATAAAGTGCTTATCAAAAGAGAAGATACTGCCTTGAAGGTAACTTCACAACAAAAGAATAGAAATATGAAGAACAAAGAAGTCAAATCTAAATCAGAAATCTCTGACTCATCTAACTCAGATGAAGAACTGGCTCAGCTAGGTAGGAAATTTAGAAAGTTCTATAGTAAGAAAAGGTGCTTCAAAAAATCTTTTAAAAAATATGATAAGGAAGTAAGATATTTGGAATGCAAGAAGATGGGGCATATCAGACCAGATTTCCCACAATTGAAAGATGCAAAGAAGAAGAAATTCTTAAAAGTAAATGACTTTGAGCAGAAAGACAAGAAAGATATGAAACCCACATGGAGTGTATCTGAAGACTCGAGTAGCTCTCATGAATAAAGCTTAGAGAAAGAAGAAGTCAATCTAAAAGAAAATATGTGTTTTATGGCAGAAACTGATGAGGTACACTCATATTACTCTGACTCAAATAGTGAATCAAATTCTGAATCAAGCTACAAAAATGAAAAACATACAACCTACTGCAATATGCTTGAAGAAAGATATGACTCGCTATTTAGAAAACATAAATCACTAAAGAACATACATAAAGCCATTTTAGATGAAAGAGATACAATATTGAAACAAAATAATGAATTAACTGATAAATACAATTCGATTAACACTAACTATATTAATTTTGAATCAAGAATAAAAACACTACAAGATGAAGTAGAATCTTACAAACAGGCTGCATTGGTTTTTACAAAAGGAGAGAATTCATTAAATGAAATTCTTGGAAAACTGTCATTAAAAAGGAGATATTTGGAATTGGCAATAAAGGAGAAAACCCAAAGCTATATAAAAATTATTTTATTCCTAGCTCTAAGAAGGTTAATAGTAACTTTTGTGGGACAAAGGCACATAAAGATAAAATCTGTTTCTTAAGACAACCTCAAATTTGTGGTATTATGAAAGCCTATGTTTCAAAAGACTTATATGATTCAGCTGATTTTTAAAGAACAAATCAAGTCTGGATACCCAGATCATTGCTAGATAACACCCCTGGACCCAACAAAATATGGGTACCAAAGAAATTTGTTTGAATGTCTTTGCAGGTAGCAGGTCACCTGAGAAGAAAAGATATATGGTACATGGAATGTGGCTTCTCAAGACATATGAGTGGAAACTCATTGAATTTTTCTCCACTCACTCAAAATGAAGGAGTACTTGTCACATTTAGTGACAATTCCAAAGGAAACATTATTGGCATTGGAACTGTTGGAGATCCAAAAACAGTCTCAATCAACAAAGTACTTTATGTACTAAGATTAAAATACAATCTGATAAGTATTTCTCAACTTTTTGATGATGGATATACTGATTATTTTACTAACAATTTTTGTACTATTTCTAAAGATAAACTATTTAAATTTAAAGCACCATGAACTAAAAATGTTTGTACTTTGGATTTAAATTCCTTGTGTAAACAACAAGTAAACTACTTGACTGAAAAAGTAAGTGAATCCTGGATTTGGCATAGGAGACTTGGAAATTTCAATGTATATTTTTTAAATAAATTATCTAAGAAACATTTAGTTTTTGATTTACCTTGTCTCAAATTTGAAAGTGACATATTTTGTGATGCATGTCAACTTGGTAAGCAACACAAATAATCCTTCAAATCTGTTAATAAGGTTTCTACATCTAAACCTCTAGAACTTATTCATATGGATTTGTTCGCACCCTCAAAAGTAGCAAGCTTAACTGGTAAATTATATGTATATGTTTCAGTTGATGACTATTCAAGATTTACATGGATTTTTTTTTGAAATTTAAATATGATGCTTTTACTTTATTTGAACGTTTCTGCAAATCTGTTCAAAATGAAAAAGGGTTCAACATAATCTCATTGAGAAGTGATCATGGTAGAAAATTTGAGAATCTAGAATTTAATTCCTTTTTCTCAAACATGGGTATTAAACACACCTTCTCTAAACCAAGAACACCTCAACAGGATGGGATTGTAGAAAGATGAAATAGAACTATTCAAGAAATGGCTAGAACTATGTTAAATGAATATAGCCTACCTATATATTTCTGAGCCGAAGCTGTGAATATAGCTTGTTATATAATTAATAGAGTTTTAATTAGACCTATTTTGAAAAATACACCCTATGAACTATGGAATAATAAAAAACCTAAAATAAATTACTTTAATGTTTTTGGATGCATGGTTTACATCTTAAACACCAAGGATAATCTTGGTAAGTTCGATCCAAAATTTGATGAAGGTATTTTCTTAGGATATTCTTCTACCTCTAAAGCTTATAAAGTTTATAAAAAGAAGTCAAGGATTGTTGAAGAATCAGTTCATCTAAAATTTGATGAAACTGATCCCTTTGAGAAAAGGACAGAATAAATGGATGAACTTGACTCTAATGATAACATGAGACTTGAGAACTTAAAGAATGATTTTGAAAATGGTATAAAAGAAATTCAGTCTAGTTTAGAGGAACATGATACTGAAGAACCTTTAAATATATTACCTATACAGTCTATAACCCTAAAGAATCACACTTTAGAAACTGTAATATGTAACCTAGAAACTGGTGTTCAAACTAGAAGAAACATAGAAAACCTAATGGAATTCTCTACCTTCCTATCTCAACAAGGACCCAAAACTATAGAAGAAGCTTTAGATGATGAAAGCTGGGTAATAGTAATACAAGATGAATTAAATCATTTTAAAAGAAATGATGTTTAGGAATTACTGTAAAGACATAAGAATTATCCTGTAATAGGAACCAAATTGGCCTTTAGAAATAAATAAGATGACCAAGGCACAATAACTAGAAATAAATCAAGATTTGTAGCTAAAGGATATAATCAAGAAAAAGGAATACATTATGATGAGACTTTTGCACCTGTAGCTATGTTAGAAGATATTAGAATTCTTTTATCCTATGCATCTTATATGAATTTTAAAATATTTTAGATGGATGTTAAATATGCCTTTTTAAATGGTTATTTAATGGAGGAAGTATATGTTGAGCAACCTCCTAGTTTTGAATACTCTCAAAAACCTGATTCTGTTTTTAAATTTACTAAGGCTCTTTATGGCCTTAAACAAGCACCTAGATCTTGGTATGAAAGATTAAGTTCTTTTCTTTTGAAAAATGATTTTTCTGTTGGAATGGTAGACCCAACACTCTTTAAGAAAACTGTGAAAAATAATGTTTTATTGGTTCATATTTATGTTGATGATGTAATATTTGGATCAACTAATAAAACTCTTTGTCGTGAATTTTCAAAATTAATGCAATAAGAATTGTAAATGAGTATGATGGGAGAATTAAATTTTTTTGGGTCTTCAAATATTTCAAAAATATTTTGGAAATATTTTAAATCAAAGCAAATACATTACTGATTTACTTAAAGAATTTTTGACTTGAACACAGCAAGTCATTTAAAACTCCTATGTGTACTAATATAAAACTTGATTTGGATGAAACTAGAAAATCAGTTGACAACAAGTTATATAGAGGTATGATTGGTTTTTTGTTATATCTTACTGCTAGAAGGTCAGATATAATGTATTTAGTATGTCTTTGTGTTATATTTAAATCAAATCCTAAAGAATCTCATTTAACTGCTATTAAAAGAATTTTTAGATATTTAAAAGGAACTATTTTTCAGTCTCTTCTTTATCCTAAAACATCTAATTTCAATTTGATTTCATATTCAGATTCTGACTTTGGAAGTTGTAGATTAGATAGAAAAAGTACATCAGGAACATGTCACTTTTTAGGAAAGTCATTAGTATCGTGGTGTAGTAAGAAACAACATTCAGTCGCCCTGTAAATAGCTAAGGCAGAATATGTTTCTGCTGGGAGTTTCTGTGCACAAGTGTTGTGGATGAAAAACACTCTTATGTACTTTGGATTGAATTTTAATTATACATCTATTTTATGTTAAAATACAAGTGCACTTAATATTTCAAAAAATCCTATTAGTCATTCTTGAACTAAGCACATTGATATAAGGAATCACTTTTTAAGAGATCATGTTATTAAGAAGGATATATTTTTAGAATTTATAAATACAGAAATTCAATTATCAGATATTTTTACTAAAACACTTCCCACAACAAGGTTTGATTTTATTAAGGGGGAGCTAGGTTTATTTAATTTTAAATAATTTTTTATTTTTTTTTCTTTTATTTATTTTTTGTAAAAAAAATTTAATACTGTTTCATTTTTTTCTACCATATGAAAATTTTATTTGTTTTAAATATATGTAATGATTAGTGATTACGTAGGAATCAAGGCTGTCAGAGCATTTTCGACTTCTAAACCATTTCACTTCTATCGAAACCCTTTCGAAATCCGAAAATCGCACTTCTTCTTCTAAACCCTAATCATCAAACCTCTAAAACCCTAACCTTCAAACCTTCAGAGATTCTCTCAAAGATTGTTAGAACTAAAAGAGCCAGTGAAGTCGAGCCAAGAAATGCCAAGCGACAATGCACTGAGGGAAGAAAAATCTAACAGGGCAAGGTAATCGATCTCGAATGGTTATTTCAGACAAATCTGTTGTTGAAGCAAGCGCTGTCATTTCAGAATCTTGAATAGATGTTCAACAGTGAAAATACGGAATTTCTGTATGATGTAGAACTTAGATACTTCTTCAAATCTATATAGTTTAGTCTGGGAGATACCGAGGATAATATGATGGCTAAGGTAGAGGATACGGATTTCTCAATCTCATCAGCAGAGATTGGTCAGATTATCAACTTCCCTCATGAGGGAGTTTTTCATTTCGATTTGAAAAATATTGAAGATTCTGTGCATAAATCTGAAGACAAAATGTCTCTACTTTTTGGTACTAAAACTATAAAGAAAATATTTATCAAGGATTTGGATCCTGATCAGAAAATTTTGGTCAAATTTATTCAGACTAGAATAGCTCCAATAATGGGAGAGATGGAGAAGATTTTGTACCCTGATATGTATATAATGTTTCTTCTGTTAAGGGACATTAAGTTAAACTTCCCAAGGTACATGGTAAGTTATCTCACTTAATGCTATCAAAGCAATGCCCGAATGAATTTCTACCCTTTCGGTCGATTTATTTCTAAACTGCTACTTAAGAAAGACATCGAGAGATTAATGGATGCCCGAGTTACCTGTCATCACAGTAATACATTTAATGCTGGAACTTTAAGGAAGGTTGGATATTTCTGAAGCACAATTAAAGGAAAACTTTTTCCAGTAGGAGATGAGGAAGACTCAGAGAGTGCTTAGGCTCAACCTGCTAAGTCCAAGAAGGGACAAGCTGAATCCAGAGTTATCAATGTAGCAAGAATGATTCAGTTTGAAGCAGAAGATGTTGAGGAAGACAGAAGTCAGTAGGGACTTCAATCAAAAAGAAAAATACCTGTTAATGAGGAAGTTACTTCCCCTTCTTTGGAAACAACAATAGAAAAATTATTTTCTTATAATTTTGTAAGAGAGGCTGTTTTTTATAATATAATGGAAGATGATAGTGAAAGGAAAGCACCAGTAGCATAATTAGGAGCTCAAGAAGAAGATCAAAGGGAGAATCAGGAACAGATTGTAGCTGATGTTGAAGTTGTACTTCAACAGGAATAAGAGATGGAGGTAGTGCCTGGTGAAGAAGTGGCCAGACCTCAGGAAACCACTGAAGATATTGTTCTTGAAAACCTAGTGGATGTCCTAGATACTGATGTTTGGGTTAAGCATGCTTTTGACCCTCACACATCGGTACTTCAAGGGGATTTTTCTGTTGAGGAGTTTTAGAACTCTAAGGAAAAATTTGTGGACTAACCTTCTCAAGAAAGAGAAAATGAAAAATATGATGATGAATCATTACCTTTGGTACTGCTGCATCAACCAGAGCATGTGAATATGAATCTAGCACAAGGTGAATCTGATTCAAGGAAAGAAGAAACTGAAGAACTGTACATAAAAGTATCTCAGTTGGAATTTGAGAATGTCATTCTGAGAAATGCCTTAGACTTAGAACATTTGAAGTTTCAAAATCTAAAGGAGTGTAAAGTCTCAAGGAAATAAGTTGAAATGTTTAAAAAGGATATGCTAACTGCTATTGCCCAATTGAAATCTAAAATGGTTATGAAGTCAGATTTGTCAGATCTGAAGTCTTTTATGGAGAACCAATTTGCATCAGATTCAAATAATGTTGTTAGTGGATCAGGTACTTCACCTGATTTAATCAGAAGGTTTTAATCTATCACAACTGTGATGAGCAACATGAATGATAGGTTACAAGATCATCAATTTAACAGTGCTCCTTTATCAGTGTTGCTGGACAATCAGAAGTTTATAGTGGATCAACTAACATCTAGTGATCCATCGGTCAGAATCCAGTTAAATCAGTTATCAGAGAAGCTGTCAGTGTTTGTCAAAAAAGAGGAAACGATGCATGAGTTTTTCATAGTCAATTTAATTGAGGATATTCATATGACTCAAAAGAACAGAGAGCTCATTATTAAACTTGGAGATGGGGTGATGAAGAGACTTTGGGAACAGTTTACCGAAATCAAGTCTGCAATCCAGAGGAGATAGAACCTATTTCCTATCTTACCCAAACCTTGATTACTGTGTATATCAATGTCATGTATATACTACTGTTTTTGAATGAAAATTTCCTTAATTGATTTTTTTTTCTCTATTTGTTTTACTGACTTTATTTTTGATATGCCAATACTCTAGATTTATTTATTGATATACATTTAATAATAAGCATTTACCTACAGTTCAGTGCAACATTAAAGGTGTTAAAATCCATGATTTTTCATTCTTTTTTGATATCACAAAAAGGTGGAGAATTTGGATAAACACCAACATTTTATTTAGGGGGAGAATTAAATGAGAATTTGGATAACCAACAATATTTTATTTTTATAAAACTTTATTTCAATAGTTTTCTGTATATTTATTGTTTATTCAGAAGGATAAATTTTTCTAAACATAAATATTGTTTCAACCTCTCAAAATTCTAAAACATTATGTAAATAGGTTTGAAATTTAATTTTGTTTAAACAATTTTATTATATTTTGGGTTTTGTGATCATCAAAAAGGGGGAGATTATTGAGAAAAGTATGGTTTTCATCAATACGTATTAATGTTATTTAAAGGGGGAGATTATTGAAAATAATACTTTGTCTCTTTATGATAATTTTTATTCTCAAAAATACCCTTAGTTATTTTCTAATGATTTCATTTAGTATTTTTTAGAAATTTATTAATTTATTTTACTCTTGAAATAACAAGAATTTATTACTTATTCAGAATCTTCTTTAAGCGCGTTCTGGAATCACTATTCATACTCTACGTGGATAAACGTAGTGTAAGGATGAAGAGCGTGTATACTTTTTGGGATAAGAGAAAAGTATGGTTAAACAACCATACGTTTTCAGCAAAGTATTAAAGAAGAACCTTACGTTAGGAAGGAACCTTACATTTTGGTTATCAGCAAAGTATGGAAGGAGAACCATATGTAAATACTAAATGTTACGTTTGTTTCTCAAAAGTATGGTTCATCAACCTTACTTTTGTGAACAACCATACGTTCTTGGAAATTTATGGATCAAGTAAAACTATGCATCTTTTACCATACATTTTAGAGTTGAAGAAAAAGTGTGGATGATCAACCCTACGTTTATGTTCAACCTTACGTTTTCAACCTTATATTTGAAGACTATGTCATCAACCTTACGTTTCGAGGCCACATCATCAACCTTACATTTGGCTTCAGAAATTTTGAAAGACGATATTTTTATGCAGTGGTCAAAAAGATGATTATTGGCCGGATTTCAAGCCGGATTTAAAGTCATTTTTAAAATACGACTTTGACTGATTCAAATCCGTTTTATCAATGGATTTAAGATTGAATTAAAAGGATCTTTTTATGTCACGTCTTAACAGAAGTTTCGACTTATCTGTAAATTCAAATTTTTGAATATCGTGAATTTGAAGGCGACTTTTGTGGATCTAAATGTGCAGGAGATTTGCTCAGCTTTATTATATATGTTCTCTCTGAAACACGAGGTATGCATGTGTATGGTGATCGATATATTTTTAAAAAGGTGGAAAACAGAGACTGCAGAAATTCACGATTGATCTGCTGATTCTAAAAAGAGTATCAAAGATCTGTTTAATTAAGAAGAATGAACTTGATAGAAGATTCACTTGTTCTGCATCGAATATCTACTATGTATCTACTACTAATGAATTTGTGAACTATATCTCTATATCTATTGCAACCGGATCAACTCAGAACTTCTTCATCTTGAAGATCAATATTTCAATAGAATTTGATCCATCTTCTATCAATTGCATTCTGTTGTAATTGTGAAGATCAACTGGAAAACAACTTTTTGAAATTCTTTTTATTCTTGAGTAACCAGCTTCTCGTTCTAAGCTGTGTAGGTTTTTGTTTGAACCAGAAGGCTTGGTTAGCCTGAATATTGTAATGGTGTCAACTTCCTGTACTCATTTGTGAACCGGTCTGTGGAAACGGGGACCAGATAGAGAAAATCACCAAGCTCGTGGAGTTGAGCGTTGGTGGGGTGGACTAGGGGCCTTTTGTTTCCTGAACCACTATACATCTTTGTGTTCTTGTTTTTACTTATCCCGCTGCATGATCAAATTTGATAAAGTATAAAGGACAGAACTCATTCAATCAAAGAGTTATCGAAAAATTGCAAAAGAAGCAATTCACTCCCCTCTTGTGTATAATCTGTTGATTCAGATCCAACAATTATCTACTCGGACCTCTTTATCATCCACATCCATGTTTCTCAAAAATGTATTTCAAATCATATTTACTATTTACAAGACAATGGGTTAATGTCATTTATACCCTTATGTGTTTTGAATGGAATCTTTCTGTTGTTTTTGAAACAAGGCACTTTTTGACCTTTTCAACAAATTTAAGGTAAGAATGTTTTTTTAACTTATACGGCGGGTGCTGCTATTTTACGCTATTATAACATCATCAAAACATCACTTAAAAGCTTATAAGTATATTTTCAAAATAAATGTTTTCTTAATAATTATGTGACTCTTAAATGATTTCAAAATAGAAAGAGATATTTCCCTAAAAAGGGTTTTGATTTCATCTATGTCAACATCCTTTGATGGATCTTAAGATTATTTGAAGTTGATTTATTATGATACAAAACGTCCATATTGTATTGAAGGTTTTGTGATATGTTTGACAATGAATATGCTATTTTTATACCATTCATGGTTTATGGTTAAAGTATTGACATTTCTTATGCTAGTTTTAATATGAATGTTTATGATATAGGTCATCGATGCATCGGTAGGTCTCATGAGACAACTAGACGTGGAATTGGCCGAGGCCTTTCCCAATTTGATATATTGTTTTGGCTGAGGCCTTAATCATTTTTAGACATCTTGGTCGAGGCCTTGAAAAAATGTTTTAGAATGTCCGGCATTATACATTCCCTCATTATGAAAATAATATTGATGGTTCATGTGGTCATTCGACTAGTAGAATACCCATGATTATGTTTTATTATGGCATTATTTACTCAGCTCATATTCCTTCCATAAAAGTATTCATGTTTATTATTGGTAAAGGCATGTGGTTTCAATTATTCACCATGCTTAATATTTATGTCATTTTCCGTTGTATTGCTTACCCTTACTGAGTGTTTGAGCTCACCTCTTTCTTATGTTTCATTTTCCTAGGATATGAAGAAGTTAGTTATCAGTGACATGTAGGCATAATGTAGGGGGATTGGATATTTCTAATAAAATATATTCATGTTGTATTTATCTTCAAGCTGAAAAGTTGAACTTATGTATGAATCTTGTTTCCAAAAATACTTACCTTGTTGGTCTTTCGAGACGAGATTTCCTTGTGATCATTCCAATGTTAGGTAATAATTCACAAACTCTGGGTAACTGGGGTCGGGGCATTACAGTTGGTATCAGAGGAAGTTTAGTACAAACCTTAAAAGCTAGATTTAGTTAAACTCTAATTAGAGCACATAGACCTAAGATGGACTTTGAGGATTAGTATAGAAGATCTTCCTAGAATTTTGGTATTGTAAAGATTTTGTGAGTTTTCTTAGAAATACATCCATTTCTAGATATGGGCAGGTAGAGGCGGCTCTAGCAGAGATGTACCTAGGGGTAAAACCCGAAAACACCGCTTTGAGCTAGACTCGAACGAGAACATGTGCGCGACAATGGGCCTTGCTGCACTCTTGGTTACGACACTCCTTGGGGATATGATTTAGATAATTCTAATTTTCTTTACAAACCATTATGAAAAGTTTATGTGTATATACTTCCTCAAAGAAAACTTTTTTTTTATGATTATGGATTATATCCACAAACTGTTCAATTTATGTTAAGTGTTTTACATGTTTGGAATTACATATTTCGATTCATAAACTGATCTATTTTATGCCATTGTTTAGAAATGGAACCTAGTGGAAGGAATGGAAATAGTATCAATGCACGCACTCCATGTAGGTATTTCCCTCCTACTCAAGATAATTATAGTGGAGCTGGTTATACAACTGGTGTTGATTATCATATCACCATACTGGGAAAACTCACTCAGGTTATGAATAATAACCTTAGCCGTATGGAGCACCCTAATCCATAGCGTGGAGGATCAATGTTAGATCGCTTCTTGAGGCAACAACCACCAACATTAAATGGGAGTACAAGTCCATTAGTGGCTGAGCAATGGATAAATTCCTTAGAGAAAATATTCCATGCCTTGGGGAGTAGTGAAAGGGAAAAAGTTATCATGGTAGTTTACCGCCTCACTAAAGATGTTGATCAACGGCGCTCATTGATTCAAAACACAAAGGATGATGATGAAGTATCAAATATGGAATGGAGGGATTTTAAAGAGATTTTCATAGAAAAATACATTCCTCATGACCATCGAGCAGATATGGATATGAAATTTCTGAGTCTGAGGCAAAAGGAGGATGAGAATGTTGCAAAGTATGAAGCTAACTTTACAAGGTTAGCGAGGCATGTTGCAGATTATATATGTAACCCAAGAAGTAAGATTGATAGTTTGTTTTATGGGTTAAAACCATTTCTTCATCGAGCATTAGTTTCACAATATTTCTCGTCATATGAAGATATTGTCTTAAGTGCTATCAAGACAGAAAAGGAATTTTATAAGTCTTATGACTTTAAGTCAAATCATGAGAAGAAGATATCTGCTGAATACTCTCGGAAAGAAAATAAAGAAATAGGGAAGAAGGGAAGAATTGAATTTCCACCTTGTGATAATTGCAGAAGGAAGCACCATGGTGCCAATCTAAAAGGAAAAGGAGTATGCTTCAAATGTGAACAGAATGTCCATATTGTTTGTGATTGTAAGGGAAAGAAAGATGCTTCCAATGTTCAATGCTACAATTGCAAGGAGATGGGACATTATGCAAATGAATGTCCTAAGCGTCTGGGAAACATACCTCAGAAAAGGACAAGGGATCAAGTCTAAGCTTATATGATCACTACTACGGAGGTTGAAGCTCTGAAATACATATTTGCATGTAATTTAATGGTTTCATCAAGTTTAGAAAATACATTATTTGATTCTAGATCATCGCATTGTTTCATATCTTCCCAGTTTTCTATGAAAATTAGATATTTCCAATTTTTTTTAACAAGGGAGTTGCCAGTCCAAACTCCGAAGGGAAGTATCATTGGAACAAAGTTTTGAGAATCAGTCTCCATTAGAGCACATAAATTTTCTTTATCTACTGATCTCATCTTCATACCCATGATTGAATTTGATATAATCCTTAGAATGGATTGGATTTCGGACCATGATGCAAAAAATGATTGTAAAAAGAAGGAGGCCATGATTTTTTATAACGATGATAAATAACACATTATCTTTAGAGAAAAATCATCACCACATGATTCTTATCTAGATCTACCCCCAGTACCTCAACTAAATTCAATTATTGGAGAGGAAGATAATGAAATAACTCTAGGTGAGGAAAAAAATGTTCAAATAGAGGATGTACCTATTGTGAAAGAATATGTTGATGTGTTTCCTAAAGATTTACCTAAACATCCCCCAGAACGAGAAATTGAGTTTTCCATTAATTTAATTCATGGATCAAGGCCCATATCGAAGACTCTTATAGAATGGTAACTGTGGAATTAGTGGAACTAAAAAACAACTAGAGGAATTGATTAATAAGGGATTTATTCACCCTCGTGTTTCTACATGGGGGGCCCCTATCCTTTTTGTGAAGAAGAAATATGGATCTATGAGGTTGTGCATTGACTACAGGGAGATCAATGATATAACAATTAAGAACAAGTATCCCTTACCTTTCATTGATGATTTATTCGACCAGCTTCATGGAGATCAATACGTTTCAAAGATTGACCTTCGATCTGGATATCATGAGTTGTGTGTAAAGAAGGATGACATTCCGAAGATAGCATTTCAAACCAGGTACGGGCATTACGATTTTACAGTAATGCCTTTTGGGCTGACTAATGCACCCTCTATTTTCATGGATCTAATGAACAGAGTTTTCAAAGAATATCTTGATGACTTTGTAGTGGTATTTATTGATGATATATTGGAATACTCCACAAGCTACTAAGATCATGAAAATCACTTGCACATTATCCTGAAGACTCTAAGAAGACATGAATTATATGGGAAGTTTAGAAAGTGTGAATTCTGGATTCAGGAGATTTATTTTCTTAGCCATATTGTCTCTAACGATGGAATCTATTTTGATCCTTCTAAGACAAGGGAAATCCAAGAATGTCCAGCACCAATGAGTATAACCGAGGTATGTAGTTTTATTGGTTTAGAAGGTTTTCATCGACGTTTTGTCTATAATTTTGCCGGATTGGCTAACCCATTAATGAAGCTCACACGTAAAGGTGTTAAATTTGTTTGTACAAAAGAGTGTGAAGAATGTTTGAAGAAATTAAGAGAAGATTATTCAATGCTCTTATTTTGATGTTACCATCTGGGAATGATGAGTTTGTTATTTATAGTAATGCATCGAAGAAAGGACTTGGTCGTGTCCTTATGTAGAATGATAGAGTTACTGCCTACGCATCACGACAGCTGAAAATTCATGAGCAAAACTATCCTACTCATGATCTTTAGTTATCAGCTCTAATATTTTCTTTGAATATTTGGAGACACTATCTATGTGGTAAAAAATTTGAGATATATACCGATCACAAGAGTTTGAAGTATATTTTCTCACAAAAAGAACTCAACATGAGGAAAATGCGATGGCTTGAACTACTCAAGGATTATTATTGCACTATACACTACCACCCGGGGAAGGCAAATAAGGTGGAAGATGCTTTGAGTAGAAAGGATCATGGAGTTTTGAACAAGATGAGAGTTGAAAAGGATCCTATATATATGGATCTAGTAAATATGGAAATGGGAATCACCATGGAAGGTGAAACATCAATAAATTTTCAAATGGTTGCAAAACCATCTTTACTAGAAAAGATAAAGAGTTCTCAGACTGGTGATGAAGAGTTTCAAAAGAAGACTAAAGCTGTGAATGATGGGAGACTGAGTGACTTTATGTATGAAGATGGAATTTTGAAATTTGGGAAGAGACGTTGTGTTCCTGATATACCTGATTTACTAAGGGAATTGTTAGATGATTCTCATAGCTCCAATTTCTCTATAAACCCTAGGAGCACCAAAATGTATAGAGATTTGAATGAACATTTTTGGTGGGACAACATGAAGAGGGAGACTACTAATTTTGTGTCAAGATGTATGGTTTTTCAACAAGTTAAAGCTAGAAGGCAACAGCCTGGAGGAGTCTTGAAACTAGTTCCCATAACTGAGTGGAAATGGGATAATATTACAATGGATTTTGTCATGGGACTACCAAAGACTCCTAGAAGGAACGATGCAATATGGGTCATTGTTGACCGTCTTACCAAGTCAGCACATTTTATTACTATAAGAGAAGATTTAACACATGAACTATTGGCAAGACTATATATTAATGAAGTTTTTAGACTTCATGGATTACCACTATTGATTTTTTCTGATCGTGATCCACATTTTACATCATGATTCTAGAAAAGTCTTCAGAAAGCCCTAGATACTGAACTTCGTTTGAGCACTGCCTACCACCCCCAAATTTATGGACAATCCAAACAGACTATTCAAACCTTAGAAGACATGTTGAGATCTTACTCACAAGACTTTTAGGGTATGTGGGATCAATATTTACCTCTGGTAGAATTTTCCTATAACAATAGCTTCCATTCAAGTATTCAGATGGCACCATATGAAGCATTATACGGAAAGAGATGTCACACACCAACCTGTTGGGATGATGTTGGTGAAATAAAACTCATGGGCCCAGAAATGGGGGAGGAAACAATAGGAAAGGTGATGGTAATACAAAACCACATCAAAGAAAATCAAAGTAGGAAGAAGAGCGATGCAGATAACCAAAGGAAGGATTTCGAATTTCAGGTAGGAGATCATGTTTTCTTGAAGGTATCTCCATGGAAGGCTGTTATACGTTTTGGTAAGAAGGAAAATTGAGTCCTAGGTACATTGGACCTTTTGAAATTCTAGAACAAATTGGTTTTTTAGATTATCGTTTGGAAATGCCGCCAAATATCTCCAAAGTTCACGATGTGTTCCACATATCACTATTGAGAAAATACATGTCTGACCCAACGCATGTACTCGCCTATGAGGAATTAAAACTGGAACCCAATCTGTCTTATTGTGAAGATCCCATCAGGATTCTTGATACCATAGAACAAGTGTTGAGAAACCGGATGACTCATCTGGTAAAAGTTCTATGGAGATACCATAAGATGGAAAAGGCAACGTGGGAACCCGAGGAACTTATGATGAAGAACCACCCGAGTCTATTCATGTGGTAGTATTCTATAAATTTCGAGCACGAAATTATATTAAGGAGGGTATAATGTAACACCAAAATCTTCCTTGGTATGTTTCCCTTCGAACAATACAGTAGAGTGTGTTATACGCAACTTCGAGTTCTAAAACACACCACAACAAATCAAACTAGCTGTTATGAATAGTAATACCCACTTTTGAAATTTTATAAATTTTATCTTTCAAAAAGGACTTTGTTTTTTGGTTTGAAATATCAAAATTATCTTAGGGTGAATTTTTGGTATTTTTCTGAAAACATTCAATTTTTTATGAATAGTGAAAAACACTGAGTTATAGTTTAAAACCAATTTTTTCTGTAAATATTTATTTATTTTATTTAAATTTATTTTTGGCCAAATTAGATACAAAATACCTATATAAGATCAATGTAATTCATTGGAGTCAGTTTATAATAATTTTAGATATATAAAAATTTTATTGAACTTTTCACCGTCTTTTACCCATCTTTTCGGAGAATTTGCAAATTCACATTAAAATTAATTTTACCACTTTTATGAATGGAATTTCGAAAATCCAAGAGACACGGTTAATATCAAGGAGTATAATGTGGTTCAATAAGATAAAAATAATTTTTTATGAATAGTATCTTTTACTTTTATTTACCACGGTTAAAAGTAAATAGGGTAATTAAGGGTAAAATGATATTATTATTACCCTAAAACCTGTCTTAATTCTATTGGATAAGTATAATTCGACCAAAAACAACCTTAGAAATAAAATTTTAACCTCTTTGGTCCACTTGGAGTAGATTAGTACAATTATTATTATTTAATTCAAATAATAGTTAAAAGAGTTAAAATCAATGTTTAATAACTAAAACATTTTTAATATAGGGTTATTCAAAATATAAATTTTATTATCAATATTCATTAGAAATATAAAATTATTTCCTACATAATTGTATTTTATTTATTATTTTTAGACATTAAATAATTTATTTTATTTATGACACAATGGTGATGCAGTAATTACCTAATTAATGAAATATTAAAATAATTGATATTATAAATATACAAATAAATGTAATTTGAGACCATTTATGAATTAAACTAACTTTATAGGTTAATATGAAATATTAGGGATGGTTAGATGAATTTTTTTCAAAGTAATAATATTGTTATGAATTTAAAAAAACAAAATACCAAATAGTGTCAAAATTGACATAAAAGAGTTTATAAAAGAAATATTTTATTATTAATTGATATTCTATTCCTAAAAATCTAAGGCTCGGCCAAAAGACTTATATAATGATAGGTCTATCATTAATGAACCACTTGGGGTTATCTTGGAAGTATATAGTAAGTTTATTAACCATATAATATAAAAATACAAACAGACATGGTAAATGTAAAACTATTTAACTAAGAGTTAAATCGAAAAGATAAAGTTAATATAGTAACCCAAACCTGTATAAAACCTATTGGTTGAGTGGTTTTAGACCCATCCCCACATTGGCCTTTAAATAATCCATTTTGGATCCATTATAAACCGAATATTATTTTATTATAAAATAATATTCCTAGCATTTCTTAAGGTGCCCCTCACCCCTCTTATAAAAGGGCACCCACCCTTCTCTCTAATTCACACCTTCAAAGCCTTTTGTATCATTAAAACCCTTCCCAAATAACCATTAAACATCCCTCAACTCATTCTAGAGTCCCTCATTTAGTCAGAATGTCAGCATAAGAAGCCCTTTTGATCAAATCAAAAGGAAGAACCCGAAAACAAGGTAACAATTTCACCACCATCTTTGAAGTTATTTTCTTCTTCCACTTCTTATTTCTTTGTTATTTCCATTATAAAATAATAACTCCCATATCTTCTATATATTGTTATGTTATTATAAATATGGTAAAACAATATTCATTATTTTATCCATCCTTTGAATGACATGTCACCATACGTGTGTACGTACAGATTACTGTCTCCACATCGTGGTGTAATTGTTATTCAATACATTATTATTTGGATGCGTATAATAACGATGTGTAATTCATGTAAATAATATATATAACATGATAAAGATTATATATATGTGTGTTATACTATCCAATTATATATTATTTTAATATCAAATGAATGATATTGTCGCTCGTGCGTACGTACGAATTACTGTCTCCACGAACGCGATGAGATTCATTCTCCGTCGTATCCATTCAAGACTAATTTTCATTAGATGATTAAAAATAATGTGTAAAGACTTGATATAATTCTAGATATGAATAAGATACATCCCATCCATAACAAATATAACTCACATAACAAATCATATAAAGGAAAATGAATTCGTTAACAACTGAAACAATGATAATACAAAGATATTATCAACAAAACAATGATAAAAGATCATATATGATATCATATTAATGTATATGATTATTTTATAATTTAATAAAAATTATTTCATGATTTTACATGAGGTTAAACTACCCTTGATTAAATAAATGTACAAGGTAAGGGTTATTTCTACAGTCTCTTTATTATCAAAGGTTGTTTATACCTAATTATCTATTGGGACCTCTTTATCATCCACATCCATGTTTCTTAAAATTGTATTTAAAAACATATTTTATATTTAATAGACAATGGGTTAAAGTCATTTATACCATTATGTGTTTTGAAAGGAATATTTCTGTCATTTTCCAAACAAGGTACTTTTTTTCCTTTTTGACAAATTTAAGGTAAGATTGTTTTTTTAACTTATACAGCAGGTGCGACTATTTTATGCCATTATAACATCATAAAAGCTTACCTTAAAATATTATAAGAATATTTTCAAAATAAATGTTTTATTTATAATTATGTGACTCTTAAATGATTTCAAAATAGAATGATATATTTCCCTAAAAAGGGTTTTGATTTCATCTATGTCAACATCCTTTGATGGATCTTAAGTTTATTTCAAGTTGATTTATTATGATACAAAACTTCCATATTGTGTTGAACGTCTTTTGATATATTTGACTATGGATGTGATATTTTTATACCATTCATGTTTCATGGTTAAAGTATTGACATTTCATATGCTAGTTTTAATACAAATGTTTATGATATGTTTAAACCTTTTCATGTGAGAATTGTATTGGACTTAGTAAGTAATGGGTGGAGCCCGCTATAGCTCCTCGATGCATTGGTAGGTATCATGAGAAAAATAGATGTGGAATTGGCCGAGGCCTTTCCTGATTTGATATATGGTTTTGTCTAAGGCCTTAATCGTTTTTAGATGTCTTCGCTGAGGCCTTAACAAAATGTTTCAGAATGTCCGACATTATACATTCCCTCATTATGAAAATAATATTGATGGTTCATGTGGTTATTCAACTAGTAGAATACCCATGATTATATTTTACTGTGGAATTATTTACTCATCTCATATTCCTTCCATAAAAGTATTTATGTTTATTATTGTTAAAGGCATGTGGTTTCAATTATTCACCATGCTTAATATTTATGTCATTTTCCACTGTATTGTTTACCCTTACTGAGCGTTTGATCTCACCCCTTTATTATGTTTCATTTTCCCAGGATTTAAAGAAGTTAGTTATAAGTGACTTGCAGGCATGATCTAGGAGGCTTGGACGTTTCTAATGAAATATATTCGTGTTGTATTTCTCTTCAAGCTGTAAAGTTGAACTTATGTATGAATATTGTTTCCAATAATACTAAATCGATCGGTCTTTCGAGACATTATTTCCTTGTGATCATGACAATGTTATGTAATAATGCACCGACTCTGGGTAACTGGGGTTGGGGCATTACAGGTCTTATGTATAAATAATGAGATACATGTCATAAATATTTAGGTTAAGATTATATGATTATATGTTTACAAGATTTGATTGAAATTGCTGATATAATTAATGGATTATATTTATCAGTAATCTATTAATATATATATCATATACTTTGATATCAATATTTTTATGTTATCGTAGAGATTATGGATAGTGTTAGATGAGATAGGGATTTTACATTGAACATTATTTATTATAATGTTCAACTAAGATAGATATAACTAATGTTGTATTATGGAAGTAATTGAGATATAAACTTTCATAATGCCAAAGTGGACTCATATAATAGTCACTGTATATGGTGGTACTCATTTTATAAGAGATGATATATATATATATATTTATCTATATCTAATGAATTTATTCATATTTATGATATGATTTAAAATTAAAATTCCATTGTTTTTTAGTTGATGATTAAAAATTATATGTAATTTTCTTTTTATTCAAGTGTTTGTAACACTGAGATTGCACCAATTGTAGAGCCACATGTGGTTTTATATGATGTAATGACTCTTTCTTATCAAAAGTGGTGTAGTAATATTGTGGTTGAAACTGTAATATTTTCTTATATCAATATATATATATATATATATACAATAAATTCATTCCATATTGGAATTTCATGTGGATAATATAAAAGTGAAATTGTATTAAAGAGAATAAATAATTGTTGTTATTCCTAGTTTCTAGATAATAAGACTCTATGAGATGCATTGTAATGCTTCTTATTAATGTGGAGAATTTCTATTGATTTTTTATTTTTCCATCAATTTTGAATTTACAATAAATATTAGTGTGAGGTTAATAAGAAGATGAGTTTGGAGTATTTTAATGTTATTTTTAGTTTTGCTCTACTTTTGTTAGGAGTTATTCTAGGTACTTGACCAAACCACCAGTGGTTATCTATAGATGGAAATTGATTCCTGCTTCATATGTAGTAATATATTTCATGATCAAATGATAACGATTGTATAAAACAATTAAAAGAGGTTGTATAAAATTTTGATACTTCTTCGATAAAATCTTAAGATGTAGAGATACAATTTGTTGTAAATATCTTTTTCCAGAAATTATAGAAATTATAATTGATCATGGTCGGTATTAATTAATTGTTTAGATATTTATATTGGATTTAAAAGTTGTGATATCCTTAGTTATCAATTCTTACAATAATAATTGATTGTAAAATTGTTGGTCAGTTCTTCCCTTTAGTGGGTGAATATTTTAATGAAAATGGATGAATATTGGTATCATATTTGAATAATGAAATATTTTAATGTCCTATTCATTATCAAATAATGGTATGGACTATTGAGTAGATAAAAATTATATTTTTATGTGGTCATTATATATATAATAGTGATGATCTATAGATATAAAAATAATAATGGGTGCAAGAAATTATAGAATTGAGTGATAATCTAGGAAATAAGTTTCACATGGTATGATGTGAATAAAGTAATGAAATAGGGAAAGTGAGTTTTTGTGATTATTTTATTAATTAATTTCATCTAAAATTTAATTATTCATCAAAATTGTTTCATATTTAATATTATTAAAATTAATTGTTTTAATTTTCAACCTATCAAAAAACATTTCTGGTTATATTAAAAAGGATAATATATTATTTCCATTATTCAATTAACATACCAATAAATTGATATCGCTATAAGTGGATGGGAGTTTTAAGTGTTTCTTTAAGATGAACTGATATAGTTTTAACCCATTATTGTGATCTTATTCAATTTCAGTTAATCTTTGGACTTCTCATATGAAAAATTTAATTATTAAATGAACTTTTTGTGTTAGATTAGTGATATTTTCTATAGATAATATTGTGAGGTTAAAAAAAGTTTGGAATAATTAGGGATTGATGTTTATCAAGTTCTATTGTGATATATTGGGATATGTTTGGTAAGGATATTTTCTAAGACCCACATCTTTCAGTGGAATCCATGGTTATTTTTTTAAATGTGAGTATCTTAATGCTCTTTTCAATTTCTAAACAGTGAATTTTGAATAGATGTGAGAGAAAGTGTTAAAAATTTACATTTTAAGATATATTATGGATTTTTTTAGTATAGGTTTCTTGAATTTTAATAATTATGAAGTTATGAATGTTGGTTTCTTTCAGTCAATCGTTTTGGAATTCCAATGTGAATAAATTATATTATAGATATAAATTCTATTTTTCTCCAGGTATATTAAATATTAATGCTTTTAAAGAATGGATGTTTTTATAATGTTGTATATGGTTTATTATATTTTCAAGCATAAAAAGTTTAAAGATATGGAAAATGTACCATCATAGGTAATCGTCTTGGAATGATTTTCATAAACTCTGTTTTTACACCAAATTTAGTATCATTGCATTTATTATCACTAATTTTAAGTAAATTAGTCCTTGTAGTGGTTTAGTTGAACACTACTAGATGTTTTAAAATGTAATTCCCATCCATTAGGTTTAATACTCTGATATATCAGTAAATTAGGGTATGAAAAATTAAAACACTCCCATGTTTTGATGTATTTTCATCATTAAAAAACAAACTTCTCTAAACTTAACTTGGTAGTGTTATAGTAGAAATGGAAACATGCATGAGACATAGATATTTTAAAGGGTTCACCCAAGTCTGGGATATGATAAGAATAATAAAAAAGGAAATGTTTCAATGTAGAAAATCTGCTATACCAATCTGATGCTATAATGATTAGAGTTGTCCCATTATCCCCTTTGGTTTATAACCATTCACACATGATAAATCACAACTCTATTTTATACGGTTTCAGAACTAGTCCTTCATAAGATAGTTTTTTGTCCTGGATTAGTATGGATTTAATTTGGCACATATGTTTCTTTATCATGAACCGCTATTTTAATCTAAGAGATAAAACCATCCTTTTCATGTAATATTTTATTCATGTAAAAATTATGCATAAAATATCTTTCCCCTTATATTTTTCACTATTCACAAGATGGTTCTACTGCATGATTCCCATGACATGATTTCCACCAAGTGATTCTTCCCCAGTATATCCATACATAATCCCCCTCGCCCACTTCTTCTCTCATTAACACTCAAATGTGGTTGGTTATTACCACATAATACCTTATATGATCATACTCATATACATAATCTCTATCAAAATACCATACATTGGGAATGTTCATCATGTAATGCCTTTCAAGACTTGATTTTGTGTAATCCCTTTCATGACTACTACATTTCATGAAATCCATTTCAACCTAGTAGAAATTAATGGGCAATAAATTTTCTTATAATTTTTGTTTGCTTATCAAGGATAATTAAGTGATTAGAAGGTCCTTATTTAGGAAAGGGATCCAAAAAACCTTCTAATCGCCAAAAAAACCACTCCTTTAGTAAAAAACACATCTGTTTAAATCATTTTTTCTTACAATAATGAATGAAAACTTCCACACATCGTCATGTGACCCTCTTTCCTAGTATACAAGAATCATATGCTATAGAATAAAATATCATCACTCCATCATAAATGATGGCCTCCTAATGTGATTTGGTGATCAAATTCCATGGTTCACATGATTCTTATGTGGTCGACCAAAACTACATCACTCCATTGTGAATAGTGGCATCCTCATGTGCACGCACAATGCTCTTCTGTGGTCCATGTTAATATTATGTGGTTGTGAACTCCTCATACAATAAACATAAATCCTACATGGTGAAAATAATCTTTATATAGAAACCACCCGTTTCTCTAGATTTTTGTCCCTAAAAATTAGGCAAACATTAGGAATAGTCACCATCATTAAAATCATCTTTTAGGAAACCTCAATATCTTTGTCAACCAACTTTTTTCAATAAACACAACTACCCGAAATCTCAAAAGTTTCATAGTGAGGTATATTTTACTATTTAATTTTTATTTTTTAGTTAATAAGGGATGAAAATATTAATTTATTCCAAATAAAGTTGATTGGTTGAGTAAAGAACTCCTACACTAATTCTGTAATGGGGTTTTTTCCATTGGGATATAATTTTAGTAACTCTCTGTAACACCCCAAGATTTCATAGTGTGTTATTTCTTCAAAATAATTCAATAACTTGCACTACACGCAACACTGAGTTCAATTGCACCATGACTTACAAAAAAAAAGCCATTAAAAGAGGTCATGAATAGTATTAACTAAATTTTAAACTTTATATAATCCTTATAATTTTAGAATCCATATTATGAGTTTCTTAGTCATAATGCAAGAACAGATTCATTTTCAGTATTGCACTTTTATCAACTTTTGAAAGTGAAACCTTTTTAAATACAATATTTTAAACATTTTGACTAAATGGAGACATCAAAAAAATTTAAAATGAAACATCCCAAGCTTCCACGGTACGCTTTCCTTTGAATAAAACAGTAGCGTGTGTTGTACGCAACTTCGAGTTCTAACACACCGTAACCAATCAAACTAGCTGTTATGAATAGTAATACCTACTTTTTGAAATTATATATATTTTATATTTTAAAATGGACTTCATTTTTGGATTCGTAATATCAAATTTAGCCTAAGGTGAAATTTTGGTACTTTTCTGATAACTTTCATATTTTAATGAATAGTGAAAATTACTAAATTTTAATTAAAAACAACTTTTTTAATCAAAATAATTAATAGTGATAAATTATGAATTCGAGTGGTTTTAAAGTATATTTAGAATATATTTTTACATTTTAATATAATGTTGGTCATTGGACATAATTTTACAATTAAACCGAACATAAACAAGTGTCAATCTTTTGATAGTTATTATCTCTTAAGAACACGCTTTTTGTTTTGACAGCGGGAATTAATTTTAAATTAATTTCTGCCACTTCTGTGTTTTGAATTTAGAAAAATGGATTCCATATTTGGAATCAGGATGTTCAAATTGTGTAAATAGTTAACTTTTATTTTTAGACATTTTGAATAATTACTGCGGTAAATATTTTATTTACCATGGTTAAGGGTAAATCCGGTAAATAAGGGTTAAAAAATAATATTATAATAATACTAAATTACCCTAAAACGTGTCTTAACCCTATTGGTTGATACATGGTCGACCATGGGAATCTTTGGGTCGATTTTGGGACCCCATGGATCCACTTGTAAGTGATAATGACACTTTATTTTAATTAAGTCAAAATGAATACAAAAATGACACAAGCATATATCTTTTAGAAAAACAATTGTTACATAGGGTTATATAAATTGGATTTTAGATTATAAATATTCATTAGAAAGCTAAACAAATTTCCTACATAATGATATTTTATTTATAATTTTTAGACATTAAATAATTTATTTTATTTATGACACAATAATGATGCAGTAATTACTATAATAGTGAAAAATTAAAATAATTGATATTATAAATACCCAAATAAATATAATATGAAACTTCTAATGAATTAAACTAATTTTCTAGGATAATATGATATATTAGGATTTATTTAATTGACTTTTTTCGAAGTAATCAATCTTTTATGAGTTTCACAAAAATCAACTATTGAATAGTATCAAAATTGACATAAAAGAGTTCTTAAAACAAATATTATATTATTAATTGATATTAAATTCCTAAAAATCTAAGGTTCGGCCAAGATACTTATATCATGATAGGTTCATCATTAATGTTCCACTTGGGGGTCTCTTGGATGTATATAGTAATTTTATTAACCATATTATATAAAAATACAAAGAGACATTGTAAAAGTGAAACTAATTAACTTAGAGTTAATACTTAAAGATAAGGTTTATATAAGTACCCAAAACTGTCTAAATTCTATTGGTTGAGTGGTTTTCGACCTATCCCCACCTTAAACTTTGAATAATATGCTTTGGAGCCATTATAAACCGAATATGAATTTATTATAAATTAATATTTCTAGCTTTTCCAAAGGTGCCCCTCACCCCTCTTATAAAAGGGCACTCCTCCTTCTCATTTCTTCACACCTTCAAAGACTTTTTGTTCCGCCAAACTCTGACCAAATACTCTCCCAACATCCCTCACTACAACCTAGAGGCCTTAGTTTGATCAGAAATCCAACCTAAGGATCCCTTTTGATCAAATCAAAAGGAAGAACCCGAAGAAGAGGTAATGATTTCACCACCCTTTTCCAAGTTCCTTTCTTCTTCCACTTCCTCTTTCTTTGTTCTTACCATTCTAAAATAATAACTCCAGTATCTTACATATACTGTGATGTTATTATAAATATGGTACAACCATATTCAGTATTCTATCCACCCTTTGAATAACATGTCACCATACGTGCGTACGTACGGCTTACCGTCTCCACGTCGTGGTGTAATTGTTATTCAATATATTATTATTTGGATGGGTATAATAATGATGTGTAACTCATGTAAATAATAAATATAACATGTTAATGATTCTTTATATATGATATACCATCCATTTATATATTATTTTAATATCAAAAGAATGATATTGTCGCTCGTGCGTACGTACGGACTACCGTCTCCACGAACGCGATGAGATTCATTCTCCATCGTATCCATTCAAGTATAATTATCATTTGATGATTTAAAAATGATGTTTAAGGACTTGATATCATTCTGGATATGAATAATATACAACCTATCCTTTACAAACATGTCTTACGTAACAAAACATATAAAAGAAAACAAGTAAGTTAACACCCGAAACGACGATAATTCTAAGATATTATTAACAAATCAATGTTAAAAGATCATATATGATATCATATTAATATATATGATTCTTGTATAATTTAATAACAATTATTTCACCATTATACAGGAGGTTAACCTACCCCAACCAAGGAAAAGTACAAGGTAAGGGTTATTTCACAATCTCTTCATTATCCGAGGTTGTTTATACGTAATAATCTACTGGGATATCTTTATCATCCACATCCATGTTTCTTAAAAATGTATTTCAAAACATTTTTACTATTTACAAGAATATGGGTTAAAGTAATTTATACCCTTGTTTGACTTTTTATAAGAGGTTTATAAAGGAATCTTTCCGTCGTTTTCAAAACAAGGTCCTTTTTAACCTTTTCGACAGAATTGAGGTAAGAATGTTTTTTTTAACTTATACGGCGGGTGCGGTTATTTTACGCCGTTATAAAATCTTCAAAGCTTTCCTTACAAGCTTATAAGAATATTTTCAAAGAAAATGTTTTATTTTATATGGATCTTAAATGATTTCAAAATAAAAGGAGATATTTCTTTAAAAAGAATTTTGATTTCATCTACGTCAACATCCTTTGATGGATTTTAAGATTATTTGAAGTTGATTTATTATGATACAAAACTTCTATATTGTATTGAAGGTTTTGTGATATGTTTGACTATGGATGTGCTATTTTTATACCATTCATAGTTTATGGTGAAATTATTGACATTTCGTATGCTAGTTTTAATACGAATGTTTATGTTATGTTTAAACCTTTTCATATGGGAATGCATTGGACTTAATAAGTGACGGGTGGAGCCCGCTATAGCTCCTCGATGCATCGGTAGGTCTCATGAGACAAACTAGTGTCTTGGCACAAGGCCTTGACAAAATCTTATTTGTAGTCTTGGCACGAGGCCTTGACTATGTGGTTATGATAGTCTGGCATTATGCATTCCAACATTATGAAAGTGGTTATTGATTTTTGCATGTGATTATTCGATTAGTAGAATATCCATGTGAATAAGTAAATGGCATTATTTCATTTTATTTATGCCATACCATGTTGAAAGTTCATGTTTGAAAGGCTTTTGTTTTAGTTATACATTGCCTTAAAAGTTTATTCTTATTTATGAAAGTTTCCGCTATTTTGTTATCCTTACTGGGCATTTGAGCTCACCCCTTTTATATGTTTTATTTTTCCCAGGAAGTGAAGAAGTAAATTATGAATGACCTGCAGGGATATTATGTGGGGATATGAGTGTGGATTATGGAGACATTATGTTGTTGTAGTAGTTTTTCATTTTATGATGTAATGTAAAACCTATGAATATATCTAGTGTTTCCAAGGCTACTAAACCAATCGGTCTTTCGAGATTTGATCTTTCTTGTGATCATTCCAATGTTATGTAGTAATGCACCGACTCTGGGTAACTGGGTTCGGGGCGTTACAGTTGGTATCAGAGGATGTTTAGTACAAACCTTGGAAGCTAGATTTAGATAAACTCTGATTAGAGCACGTAGACCTAAGATGAACTTTGAGGATTAGTATAGAAGAACTTCCTAGAATTTTGGTATTGTAGAGATTTTGTGAGTTTTCTGAGCAATACATCCCTGTCTGGATACGAGCAGGTAGAGGCGGCTCTGGCACAGATGTACCTAGGGGTAAAACCCGAAAACACCGCTTTGAGCTAGACTCGAATGGGAACTGGTGCACGACAACGGGCATTTCTGCACTCTTGGTTACGACACTCCCGGGGGATATGCTTAGGATAACTCTCATTTTCTTTACAAATCATTATGAAGGGTTTATGAGTATATACTTCCTCAAAGAAAACATTTTTATGATTATGGATTATATCCATAAATAGTTCAATTTATGTTAAGTGTTTTATAAGTATGGGATTATGTGTTTTGATTCATAAACTGATCTAGTTTATTCCATGGTATAGAAATGGCACCCAGTAGAAGGAATGAGAACTCCAGAAATGCACATGATCCAAAGAGAAGAAAGGATCATATCTTTCATGGTCTTAAGCTAGAATTTATAAGAGAAATAGTCTCCCATGTATTATCATCATATGAAGAAATAATATCATGTGTTGATAAGATAAGTAAAGAGTTTACTGAGTCCTATGGCTTTGAAGGGAAGCAAGAGAATAAAAGGATGGAAGAGAGAAAAATGGATAAAGGGAAGAGGGAAAAGAAGAATTTTCCCATATGTGGTAACTGTGGAAAGAAACACCCTGGAAATTGCCTGAAAGGAATGGGAGTTTGTTATAAGTGCGGAGGAAAAGGGCACAAAGTACATGACTGCAAGGGTAAGAAAATGGTTTCAAATGTACAATGCTTCATTTGCAAGGAGTTTGGACACTACGCGAACCTATGTCCCAGTCATCAGACTATGCCACAAATGATGCTATTGGATAATAATCAAGTTATGATACTACCACAGATGAAGAAGAATGATTAGAGTTCTTATGTTGATTATGTCAATTGAGTGTTGTATCAACAATGTACTTGTTATAATAATTATGGAGTATATAAGGATTGTACTGCAGTACTATTTCATTAAGGACTTGAGATTGTGTGGAACAAAGAAAAGTGACTCAATATCAGGATAAATTTTTGGAAAATATATGGTTGAGAGAATGATAAACCATAATATAGTTCTGATACCGAGGTAGTGATTTTCGAATAATACATGATTATTTTGGAAAAATTATATTGGATATTCTTGACTACCTTGGAACTGATTAATGATTTGTATATTCCATCATTGTTGGGGTTTAAAACATTTTTGGATTGATGAAGTATATCCAGCATTCAATATGGAATAAGGGAGCATGAATGTAATCAATAAAAAATATGGTAATTCAGGATGTTTCAGTGTATTAAAAGAATACACGATGAAGGTATTCATATGCTATTACGTGTTAAAAAGGATCTACATTATGTTTACCCTCCTTATAAAAGTTGGACTGTGAGTTTGGATAGAATTATTTTGGATAGTTCTTGTTTGGATTATTTTGGATTGCCATAAAAGGACAACCCGGAGGTCGGGCGGCAACCCGTCGCGTCCGGCAAGGCTGCGAGACTTGAACCCGCAACCGAAGGGCGACAAGGGTGTATCACCTACCACTGGCCCACGAGATGTCCTGGATTAAATAATGTAGTTTTTATTAAAAGATCCTTTAGATGAATTATAAATTCTTTTATTTTGGAACCCTATACGAATAGTGTAAATAGAATTTTTTTTACATTCTATTATCTTTTAGAGTGAAAGATGAGTTTGTGGTAGAAATTTATTAATGGATAAAATACTAATTATAAAGCAAGTATATCTCCTTATGATCTTAGCCAATCTCATAAATAAATTCCTCAATATTAAGAAAAGAAACTTAGAACAAAAATGTTATCCTAGATGGTACCTTAAATCATCACTAATTTATGGCTTTGGGATTGTTGGCCTTTTCATAGCCATGTTCTCTACCACTCTCCATCAGATAATTGATGGTTAGATTTCTCTTCCATATCCATATTTTCCTACATGGAACCCTAGTATGTGTTATTTTCGGTAATCTTCATACTTTCCACTCTTTATTTTAAATAGAGGCCTCATTAATTCATTTTTCGATGTGGGATTTCAACTAAGATATTTTGAAACGTCAAAAATGTGTTATCCTAATACCCTATGTTTTGTAGAACCGATGGTATTTCAAATCATCATAGATTGATGAATTTAAGGACCTCAATTATACACTTGTTTTTGATTGATGACCTCAATCACTACCTATAAATATTTATGTTTTTCCTCCGATTATATGTCTCTAATTTCCACCAATGTTCTCCTAATCGAGATCATAATTTGGTGGTGACCCTTTGATTTCTCTTTTCCTCATATTAATACTAAATTTTAGTAACCCAATTTCCGATGTGGGTTTTCCCACAAATATATTTTCTACTTTCAACCTTTTATTTTTGAAGAGCAATTTCAAATTGCGAGGACGCAATTTATTGAAGGAGGGGAGAATGTAACACCCCAAGATTTCATAGTGTGTTATTTCTTCAAAATAATTCAATAACTTGCACTACACGCAACACTGAGTTCAATTGCACCATGACTTACAAAAAAAAAGCCATTAAAAGAGGTCATGAATAGTATTAACTAAATTTTAAACTTTATATAATCCTTATAATTTTAGAATCCATATTATGAGTTTCTTAGTCATAATGCAAGAACAGATTCATTTTCAGTATTGCACTTTTATCAACTTTTGATAGTGAAACCTTTTTAAATACAATATTTTAAACTTTTTGACTAAATGGAGACATCAAAAAAATTTAAAATGAAACATCCCAAGCTTCCACGGTATGCTTTCCTTTGAATAAAACAGTAGCGTGTGTTGTACGCAACTTCGAGTTCTAACACACCGTAACCAATCAAACTAGCTGTTATGAATAGTAATACCTACTTTTTGAAATTATATATATTTTATATTTTAAAATGGACTTCATTTTTGGATTCGGAATATCAAATTTAGCCTAAGGTGAAATTTTGGTACTTTTCTGATAACTTTCATATTTTGATGAATAGTGAAAATTACTAAATTTTAATTAAAAACAACTTTTTTAATCAAAATAATTAATAGTGATAAATTATGAATTTGAGTGGTTTTAAAGTATATTTAGAATATATTTTTACATTTTAATATAATGTTGGTCATTGGACATAATTTTACAATTAAACCGAACATAAACAAGTGTCAATCTTTTGATAGTTATTATCTCTTAAAAACACGCTTTTTGTTTTGACAGCGGGAATTAATTTTAAATTAATTTCTGCCACTTCTGTGTTTTGAATTTAGAAAAATGGATTCCATATTTGGAATCAGGATGTTCAAATTGTGTAAATAGTTAACTTTTATTTTTAGACATTTTGAATAATTACTGCGGTAAATATTTTATTTACCATGGTTAAGGGTAAATCCGGTAAATAAGGGTTAAAAAATAATATTATAATAATACTAAATTACCCTAAAACGTGTCTTAACCCTATTGGTTGATACATGGTCGACCATGGGAATCTTTGGGTCGATTTTGGGACCCCATGGATCCACTTGTAAGTGATAATGACACTTTATTTTAATTAAGTCAAAATGAATACAAAAATGACACAAGCATATATCTTTTAGAAAAACAATTGTTACATAGGGTTATATAAATTAGATTTTAGATTATAAATATTCATTAGAAAGCTAAAACAATTTCCTACATAATGATATTTTATTTATAATTTTTAGACATTAAATAATTTATTTTATTTATGACACAATAATGATGCAGTAATTACTATAATAGTGAAAAATTAAAATAATTGATATTATAAATACCCAAATAAATATAATATGAAACTTTTAATGAATTAAACTAATTTTCTAGGATAATATGATATATTAGGATTTATTTAATTGACTTTTTTCGAAGTAATCAATCTTTTATGAGTTTCAAAAAAATCAACTATTGAATAGTATCAAAATTGACATAAAAGAGTTCTTAAAACAAATATTATATTATTAATTGATATTAAATTCCTAAAAATCTAAGGTTCGGCCAAGATACTTATATCATGATAGGTTCATAATTAATGTTCCACTCGGGGGTCTCTTGGATGTATATAGTAAGTTTATTAACCATATTATATAAAAATACAAAGAGACATTGTAAAAGTGAAACTAATTAACTTAGAGTTAATACTTAAAGATAAGGTTAATATAAGTACCCAAACCTGTCTAAATTCTATTGGTTGAGTGGTTTTAGACCTATCCCCACCTTAAACTTTGAATAATATGCTTTGGAGCCATTATAAACCGAATATGAATTTATTATAAATTAATATTTCTAGCTTTTCCAAAGGTGCCCCTCACCCCTCTTATAAAAGGGCACTCCTCCTTCTCATTTCTTCACACCTTCAAAGCCTTTTTGTTCGGCCAAACTCTGACCAAATACTCTCCCAACATCCCTCACTACAACCTAGAGGCCTTAGTTTGATCAGAAATCCAACCTAAGGATCCCTTTTGATCAAATCAAAAGGAAGAACCCGAAGAAGAGGTAATGATTTCACCACCCTTTTCCAAGTTCCTTTCTTCTTCCACTTCCTCTTTCGTTGTTCTTACCATTCTAAAATAATAACTCCAGTATCTTACATATACTGTGATGTTATTATAAATATGGTACAACCATATTCATTATTCTATCCACCCTTTAAATAACATGTCACCATACGTGCGTACGTACGGCTTACCGTCTCCACGTCGTGGTGTAATTGTTATTCAATATATTATTATTTGGATGGGTATAATAATGATGTGTAACTCATGTAAATAATAAATATAACATGTTAATGATTCTTTATATATGATATACCATCCATTTATATATTATTTTAATATCAAAAGAATGATATTGTCGCTCGTGCGTACGTACGGACTACCGTCTCCACGAACGCGATGAGATTCATTCTCCATCGTATCCATTCAAGTATAATTATCATTTGATGATTTAAAAATGATGTTTAAGGACTTGATATCATTCTGGATATGAATAATATACAACCTATCCTTTACAAACATGTCTTACGTAACAAAACATATAAAAGAAAACAAGTAAGTTAACACCCGAAACGACGATAATTCTAAGATATTATTAACAAATCAATGTTAAAAGATCATATATGATATCATATTAATATATATGATTCTTGTATAATTTAATAACAATTATTTCACCATTATACAGGAGGTTAACCTACCCCAACCAAGGAAAAGTACAAGGTAAGGGTTATTTCACAATCTCTTCATTATCCGAGGTTGTTTATACGTAATAATCTACTGGGATATCTTTATCATCCACATCCATGTTTCTTAAAAATGTATTTCAAAACATTTTTACTATTTACAAGAATATGGGTTAAAGTAATTTATACCCTTGTTTGACTTTTTATAAGAGGTTTATAAAGGAATCTTTCCGTCATTTTCAAAACAAGGTCCTTTTTAACCTTTTCGACAGAATTGAGGTAAGAATGTTTTTTTTAACTTATACGGCGGGTGCGGTTATTTTACGCCGTTATAAAATCTTCAAAGCTTTCCTTACAAGCTTATAAGAATATTTTCAAAGAAAATGTTTTATTTTATATGGATCTTAAATGATTTCAAAATAAAAGGAGATATTTCTTTAAAAAGAATTTTGATTTCATCTACGTCAACATCCTTTGATGGATTTTAAGATTATTTGAAGTTGATTTATTATGATACAAAACTTCTATATTGTATTGAAGGTTTTGTGATATGTTTGACTATGGATGTGCTATTTTTATACCATTCATAGTTTATGGTGAAATTATTGACATTTCGTATGCTAGTTTTAATACAAATGTTTATGTTATGTTTAAACCTTTTCATATGGGAATGCATTGGACTTAATAAGTGACGGGTGGAGCCCGCTATAGCACCTCGATGCATCGGTAGGTCTCATGAGACAAACTAGTGTCTTGGCACAAGGCCATGACAAAATCTTATTTGTAGTCTTGGCACGAGGCCTTGACTATGTGGTTTTGATAGTCTGGAATTATGCATTCCAACATTATGAAAGTGGTTATTGATTTTTGCATGTGATTATTCGATTAGTAGAATATCCATGTGAATAAGTAAATGGCATTATTTCATTTTATTTATGCCATACCATGTTGAAAGTTCATGTTTGAAAGGCTTTTGTTTTAGTTATACATTGCCTTAAAAGTTTATTCTTATTTATGAAAGTTTCCGCTATTTTGTTATCCTTACTGGGCATTTGAGCTCACCCCTTTTATATGTTTTATTTTTCCCAGGAAGTGAAGAAGTAAATTATGAATGACCTGCAGGGATATTATGTGGGGATATGAGTGTGGATTATGGAGACATTATGTTGTTGTAGTAGTTTTTCATTTTATGATGTAATGTAAAACCTATGAATATATCTAGTGTTTCCAAGGCTACTAAACCAATCGGTCTTTCGAGATTTTATCTTTCTTGTGATCATGCCAATGTTATGTAGTAATGCACCGACTCTGGGTAACTGGGGTCGGGGCGTTACACTCTCAATAGTGGTTTAAAATTTATCATGTCAGTGGATAGAGTAATAAAAAATATTATTGATTAAATTTTATTTTTATCTTAGATAGCCTATATATATTAATATTTTAAATGAAGGTATGAGGAGATTAGGGTTAGATGAAATTACCTCTATATAGAGGAACTATATGAGATATAGTTCTCACCAAAGAATGTAGAAATAAAAAGGTATGGTTCATTGATTACAACTTTCCATTGTTACCAACAATAATGAAAACAAATTCTTCCCCACATTCTATATATTGATGGTAAATTATTGATTTCATATGTATATATGATATTCATCAAATAATAATAAAGATAATGTAATTTTAATAATCAAAAATCATTAAACATGTTTTTAATAAACCTTGAGAGATGTTTGATATACAAATACTTATCTTTATGTTTTGATGGCCAAGAACATAAATTATTTTTTTATTATTTATATATGTTAATATTTATTCATTATGGTCACAATGGAAAATGTTATAACCCCAAAAATAGTCACTCCAACAAAATAGGATGATATTGGAAATTATTTTTTAAATTGGTGGTGGTTTGAACAATCAATAAAGTTAATGTCGACATAAAATTTCATCAGTTTTTCCTATTTAGAAGTAGTTTATGGAATTTTAGTGAAACATTTTTTTATTGGCAGTAATTTTTTTTAGCGGTAGTTTTTCCTGTAAGAAAAACTGATGAGATTGCAGCAGTTTAAACCACCACTAAATTTAATAACATATAAGGGTAGTTTAATCCACCATGAGATAATTTTTAATGATATATAGTAGTGTTTTAAACCATTCTGAAATAATTTTTAAACCAATATAGTAATTTTTTTAACTGCTTTTATATATAACAATAAAAAAATTATAGTAGATACTACATCCCCATTAATACCAAAATAAATAACATTATTAAATTATACAATAAATTAAAAAATAATTCCCGTCAAAAAAACAAATAATCAGAACATCTCGAGATCATGTTATAAAAACCCAAAATGCAACTGATCCTTAACATAACAATATTAATAACCAATAATTAATATTTAACAGTAATAATAGCAACAAAAATTGATAAAAATATAAATGAAAACATTTTTATATGAGTAAACAAATTCGAGTAACGTTGTCCTTAATTTACAAAGCAGTGTTTAATAATTAATAAGGTTGAATAAAGAAGAATGTGTAAATTAGTAAAAGGACATAAGGATTTATATACTTCAACCAATTAGTCTATGTTCACAAGGTACTATTATCACAAGCTTACACTATGCAATAGGAAAATGAGTGAAATAGGAAACAATATTGGAATAAAAGTAAATAAAGACATATATATATATATATATATTGTACCTAATTGGAAAATCAAGAAGCACGCACAATAATTAAAAAAAATTGACAAATAAAATTGTAGCTAAATATCAAAATACATGTGTAATAGTTAAATATATAAAAAAGAAAAGAAAATGATCAATTTATTTTAACACTCAACAATAATGAAGACATGTCAAATTTTATATATCATAGTAAATACAATTTTATAGGGATAAAATACAAGATACACTCATGTGGAATTATATTATGACCTATTTATGATGTTCCTAACAAATAACCTCTTGACTTTCTCAACCTATCCTAACTGGGTAGAACTCCCCATAGTTTTACCTTGTCATTCACCATAGTATATTAGTCAAATTCTCATCATGACTATCATAAAAATTGTTTTTATAACTCCCACCTAGATATGTCCATGGAATGTATTAATGTGTGTGTGTGAACATGGGATGATTATTCTATGTGGAAGGAATTGTTAATAGCCTTTTTTACTGTTTTTATGTATAGAACTTCTCTCTGGATTGTGTTAAAATGTTTTTTTGGTTCTCTAATATAGTTGTTCAAGCATGGTCATGGTGTTGAAACTATTATCTTTCAACTAGTGTGGCCTAGAATTGAACTAAACTAGATTCTTTCTTTTTTTCACATCTTATATTGATGATATGGAATGATCATGGTTAACTAGTTTATAATAAAAACATTAATAAAAGGGTAAATGTAAAAGGTAGGTCATAAAAATCATGTGGAAATAATTTTATAAAATTGTATATGATTCCCATGAAACACCATAATAATTTAGTGGTGTTGGGGTTTTTATATTATCATTATGTTCTCATATCTATTGTTGGGATGTTTGATGACTGGCCCAAAATCAGGTCAACTACTTTTGTAGATCATATGAACTTATACAACCAAGTAATTTCATTACTTTTCTAAAAACTCACCTTGGAATTAATTAAATTTTATTCTAATAATTTGTATGAAATAAGTCTACTAGTCACATTGTATGTATTATTTCTCTTTGATACTAATTATCTAGGCCATAATTAGAGGATCTAAATTTTCAATGTCCTCTCCAAAATATTTTATTTCATTCTCTTTTTATTTTTATGGATCTTCTTTGTATGAGATGAATGAAAATTAGGAGGAGTGACCAAAAAGATATATTAAATTATATGATTTATTGGAGCTTTAAAATAGTTGTTAGTGAATTACCAAGTGGAATCCAAAACTGAATAATGTTCATAAAATTTTGAAAGAGAATATAGCTTTTGAAAAGTGTAATAAGAGGTGGAATTTCATGGAGTACAAAAAAACAAAATCTAAAGATCCTAACAATTTTATTTATATCCTAAAATTTGGAATAAAACATATAAAATTATCCAAGAATATATATTTCATGAAATGAATAGGATATAATGATATCCCTAATCTCACACCACAATATGGTTTCTCAATCACTATATGTGTGTTCGTCTTTCATGATTTTAGTAACACATCAGCATCACTGAGTCCAAAGTGAATCCTAATCACTACCAGATGAACTAATATTTACACTACCTCTATCTATATATCCACTAAAAATTATTGAAACATGTTTTTCAATTTTATTTAAAATTAAATAGTTCATTATATTTAAATTTAAACATAAACCCAATTAATGTTTGTGTACTAAATGACTATGAATTAGGGTGATTTACCTTCTCACTCAAACCATCCATCGATACAATATCTCTTGGGAAACATCCATACATGTTATAATATATTTCAAATAGTTATTTATATATATATAAATAACCTTTAAATCATGCATCTTTATATGATCCCCAAATTCTTTTATTGTGATCCCTTATTGTTGAATTGTTCTTTTTATTTAATTCATTACATAATCTATATTTAATATATTTCCATTTATTACCCAAATTTTTTAATGTCTGCTTCTGTGTGATATGTTTAGAAATAGTATAGTGTGATGAAGTTGGTAAAAAGAGATTCATTATTAAAAAAAATTAATTTAATTATATAATGGAGGTAAATTTAACTATAATTTATTAAAATTAACTTTATATCGTAATAAATGACTTCATTCTTCCAAAATTTATGCATATTCTTCTAATTAGAATAGGTAATTGGTAGGGTAACTATATCGACCACCAACAAGACTAGAATCGGACCAAATAATCCTTTCACCTTATCTTTGGGGACCATGTAACAGTCAAATTAGAAAACATTCTTTAATATGTTCAAATTCCAGACATCTGAATTGTTCATATTTTTATCGGTAGTAAAATTGTCTACATATTTTACAAAAATCAATTTCATTGTACAAAAAATTCCAATAATTTTATTCACGCTAATTTTTATACCTATAACTTTCACCATCCAATATCATCATGAAGAAATAAGAGTCATGACATGTTCCCTCAATATTGAACTTGATGAATGGGGAAGAAATACGTCATATGCTAATGGGATGTGGAGGGAGGGTCTGAAAAACACTAATGGAAGGAATGAAGGTGTGCCAGACACTAATGGGTGGTAGATAGAGGGTTTACTGAATGATATAGATAGGGATCTTGGTGGATCATCATGTTTTTTTATGGACGATGAAACATAAACTAGGAGTCGACTATGATTTGTGAAATGATTCTTCCTTAGCATTCCTATAAATTAAACAAGTAAAATTTACTTCAAAACATAATTTTCAAGAAAACAACTTAGAAACAAAATTATAAATGATAACACATGTAGAGTACTAAGAAACAAAATATAAGTAGCTATGATAATGAATGAATTCAATATAACATAGGTGGTTGATAATTTATTATATTACTAAATATTAAATCATTTTTCCCTTCAATAATTTAGTTATCTGGTACCATTATTACATTGTCTACTTTATCTACCCCTACAAGACTAACATTTATAATATAATGATCGAAAATTAAGAATATTTCTTGATGTTTAAGGGATTCATTTTAAGAGGTAAAATATGTAACTTTATCACTCATATCATACTAGAATATTTTCTTATATGATAAACTACACTCCACCCTTCATCAAGATATATTTCACATGATATACCATTTTTTATTATGATGATAATATATAAAGATCATGTAATTCTGAGTCACTAATATCAATCAATAGAGATAAGTTCATAAAAGTAAATTGTAAGTAATCTATTTTAATACCCATGGTAATATCAACCCACTTGAATTAGAATAAAACAACAACAAAATTCCAAAAGTAGTTTAATTTGATAATATCAGTCAACATTCTATACTATCCCAATTCTTAAATTGTAAATATGCCAATCTGATGTGTTTTCAACCCCTCCTCATGACTGACTGTATGAAATTTAAATCCATTCACATTAATAAGGTCGTCCTTTCTAGCCTTTGTTTGATGTCCTCAAGCTAAACCTTCAAAGCTTCTGAAAATTCAACCTAGTTATCAGTATTCATGATCAAAAAAAGAGTTTTATACATTATTAGATTTAAAAAATATATATACCAGTATAATATCTATTTTGATTGAAATATTTATGAACTTAACTGACATGAAAACCATTCTACCAGCTCTTTATTAACATATGTTATTATATATTTCTCATTTCATGTAATAATTATCATTCTTATCATTATTGTTATCCTAGTATCTCCAATAAATGGATATGTAATTTTACTATTCAGCAAAACATATCTATGTGACTGTAATAATTCTATTTCTATCAGTGTAATATTTTAAATCCTTTCAATTAATCATCCAATATAAGGGAAGATTTTTTATTTCTTATATTTTTTAGGTTGAGTAGATGTGTCATCAATGTGTATAACTTTATTTAATCTTGAATCAATATCATCCAAGTATCTAGAAAAAAATGTAAGACTCTCCAATATTAAATAGCGTTCAAAAATAGAGCCTTCGAGTTGATATTTATTTTTCAAACCTGATTTCAAATGACCAAGATATATAGAAAATAAAATAAATGAAACATAATTACCTATTTAATAAGTTCCATGAATTTTTTACTTATGTTGAAAATAATATGAATAAATTACCTCTTGGTTGGATACATTCAATAATAATGTAGATGGCCTCAAAATTTAGATTCCCTATCCAAATTCATAGTTAAATTCATTATGAAAGTAAAACATCATAGTGGAAAGATCATATCCATTTTATAAAGTTTTAGTACCAATCTATCATGAAGGTTTTCAACCTCTAGTGGTTTTAGAGTTTTCTGACATAGTTTCCTGAAGAATGTGAAAAATAAGAGTATAACTATAGTAATGTTTTTAGGTAACAATTTACACAATTCCAACCATAGTAACTTTTGTAACAAAATACTTGATGTGTAAATTTTAAATCCATGTAACCTTTGATTCATTAAGTCAATACACCAATAGATGTTACTTGAATACCCATCAAATACATTCACATGTTTTTAAATTAAATGAAACATATATTTATGCCTACTTTTCATTGAAAACATTTCTGGTGGATACTTTCCATTCTCATCTGGCCATAGATAATTCTTTATTTTCATTGGTTATAAGTCCTTTCAATTATTATTAGGATCTTTTGATTATCCATGCTCATTAAGAAATTTAAATATAGAATTCTCACAAAAATTATTCTCAATATCCATAAAATAAATATTATGATTTAACAAATTAAATTCCAAATATGTATGTTTGAAAAATATACTTTTCCCCCATTTTTTCAATCTAATTTCAATTGATGATTAAATTAAAAATCATTTCCCACTATCATTCAAATGATTATACTTTACAAGTTCATTTTCAACATTTATATGTTGTTCAATAGTTTATCACCTATCAACAACTTTGAAGGTGGTCTCTATTTAATAGAACCATTGAATTTTGACTTGTTCAAAATATATATATAAGATGCATTTAGAAATATATGATGACACAAGAATCAAAAAAAATTACTCTAAGTAATTAATTCAAGATGAAATTCAATATTAAAAATAAGAAAATATTGACTCATTTAAGTTTTCTAACGAGACAAGTTCCCATGTCCAGGGAAGTCAAAACTGGTCCACATTAGAGAAGCATGCACTTTGAACATTGTTCTACAAGTTAAATCATATGTATCTACACTATTTCTCCATAAATCCTTTAATTCTTAAATTAGAGGTAGTTCGTATACATCAATATCATTTTTGGTCATTTTTTATAGGAATAATCATCAAAATAATAAAATTAGTTAATTTCATATAAATCCACAGAGGTATATTGTAAGGGACCAAAGCTACAATCCAAATGCTATAATTAGTACTCAAAGCCCTAGATGGGATGAATCCATCTGAAGTTAATCCCAAATACACATTACTAAGATTATATGAGAATTTTGTATGTAATTAATCATGTAAAATTCATAATTTTTAATATCTTGGAAATAACATTAGTCGATCATTATAATTATCTATAGAATGACACCTCATTTATTCAGAAGATTTTTATGGCATGAATAATTTTTACTATCACGATTTTAAAGGAATGTAATGGAAACCCTTTTTAGGTGTGTTCTTTTAATTCTTCTTAAAATTATTATATTGATTAAAACTTCCAACATCGCTCATTGGCTTCCATCTAGAAGAAAAAAATTGCAATCATGTCTAATTGAATCCTCTCCCCAATAAAGCATACAATCACTCAGACCAACATGTATATTATATATTTCAGACTAATATTAGTAAAAAAATTATATAATAAAAATATTTGTTTATCGTAGCTTTGTAAAAATAATTATGAAACAATTCCAATTTCATGGACATCACCTTATTTACAATTCCCCATAGCAATTTGATATGGTAAAAAATTAGTAGAAAATAATGTTTTAAATATTTTATACATCAACCATATCAGGATTGATTTCCATAATATATTAAATCATGAAATGAATTTCATTTTTCATTAAATTTATCTCTTACATTAGTCTCAATAGAATCAATTGAAGGATCTAATGAATTGTTGTGATCTTGGTCTGGTTTTCCTATAGTCCCAAAAACATCACTTTTTTTGTTACTATTTGTAGCACCATCAACTACTTATTCTGATATGTATTGATGTTGATTTTTTTCCTGTAATGTTGAAAGACTCATTTATATGTTTCTTCATTTCATTTTCCATTGTTGATGAAGTTGGGAGCACATTGTATTGATTGAAATTAGTACTAAATTATTCTATAATGTTCAATTCTCCATTCCAAATCCAACACAAATATTGAGTAGGGAATTTCTTCAAAACCAAGTGTTCATAAACATTATTTCAATCCAACCACATTATAAATTTACATTTAGGGCATAGAAATCTTATTATCCCGTCAATGGATAAATTTTAAATTGAAAAATCTAAAAACACCTCCAAATCTCTATAATTGTGAGGTGTTTTCCTTGGTAATGTGATCTATATTTTTTCACATATATCAGAATATACCTACACTTTGTTAAATAAATTTAAAACACATAATAATCACTATGTAGGAAAATAGATAAATGGATGCGGAAAAAACACAACCTAATTAGTTATAAGAAGAGTCATATAAGTAATAAAAATATCAATGTAAAAAATGAAATTAATCAAGGATACTATAATATAAAATAAAAACAATAGAAAAATGATAAAATCATTAATTTAAAATAGGCATCATGGTAGAAATGACCTAGGGTCTCTAAGTCTAGATTCACCTAGAAATTCAATTTCCCTTAGCAGTGTATTTATAATTTTAACACATATCTAGATTGTGGGGTTGTCACATAATACTTTACTATAATTTAAAGTTGTGTAGGATCACTTCATATATAGTTTAACCTATCCAAAAACCTTGGGTTTCTCATAAGGATTAACAAACAATAAACACTAAAAATAGAAAATATTTCATCAAGAGTTATATGATAAGTAACTTTCCACTCCTTGAGAAAATAATTTGTTTCATAGCTATCTATTAAGAGATATTACCTTTTAATATATTACAATTTAGAGATTAATGATTGAATTTTTAACCCCATGTATCCCTATGTGATGGAATAATTTCTTATAACTCTAAGATTACCTAGGTTCCTTACTATTATTATAACTTATTTAGTTCTTATGATGAAGATAAACACCTTTATTACTAATTAAATTCATTATTTTAATTTAAATATTTATTTTTATAACATTCTAACTACTAATATAAGTATTCGTTTACAAAATAAATTTAATAACTATATACAGCTCATGATATCTAAAAATTACTTAATCATTACTTTGAATGAGTATACCAAAAGACTATATTTTATTTGATGATAAAAAATCATTAGAAGGTATAGTTAGAGATTTATATGATTGAAAAATATTCACCATAATTTTTTATTATTCAACACTTGAAGATAAATACCCCATGGACTCAAAATAAATTATCAAGACAGTTCCCTAACTAGTGAATGATGTTAATTGGAAATTTATTCTTTAATAATTTTCATTACCACATCCTTTTGAATAAAAAAACAAATGGATATGATGTATCAATAAATTCATAAGGATTAGTAAATAGGAAATCCCTCAAAAATACCAAGAAATACTCGATTTAGAAAATGTGTTTGGAAGCTCTAAATTTTTATCTACTACAGAATGATCCTTGTCCTCCCCTGAATAAATATTCTCCAAGATCATATATTTTAATGATATATGCAATAATTGAAGCTAAAACATGAATAATATATCAAATATTTTTAGAAATTTGGTCATTAGAGAATTAATTAAATCTTTTTCCATCATATATCAATCTCTACTGATCAATCCTTAACTTATTAAAAGGAAAAATTATATTTACAAACTCCATAATTTTCTAAAAAGATCAAAATTATTATTATATAAAATTAAATATTGAAGAAATAATCTTGATATATTCTATATTCTCCAAAATATATCAAAAACTCAACATAGACTTTAATACCTCAAGGAAAATTGAATAGAAACATTACAATACTATATAGAAAAAAGAAATATTTGAATAATAAAAAATAGAAAAAAATATATTTTCAATTCCAAAGGAATTATACTCTATAACATCCAAATCAATGAAAATATGGATTTTAAAATCTACCATTTCCAATGGTCATCATATTTGAATTCAATAGCTATATTCAATATGGTTTTTGGATTTTTCATGATGAAATTGTTATTTTAACACATTAATGCTTACATTCTAAGATTGAAGACTCAAAGAAAAGGTTTGCCTCCCAGAAACTCAACACCTTTGAAAATAGTCAAACTATCCCACCTCAATGTGGTCCAAGACACCCAAGAGAAAAAATTGGAACATAAAAATCAAGATAACCCTTACTAAAATCAATCCAAAATGGAATGACAAGCCCAAAACCAATCGGGATTCAATGGAAGTTCCTAAACTTCAATTGTCATTGAAATGATTGACCTCAATTGGATATCATGAACCTTAGATTCCAAGAGTCAATGAATTTAACACCTAAAATCATAATAGGTTTTACCTAGGTTGTGTGAGAAGTAAGGGAGAGAAGAAAAATAAAAAATAATCAATATAAAGGGTTGAAAATGAGGTTTCATGGTAGTAAAGGGGGAGTAATGATGGGGTAGTGTAGGAAAAGGGGTGGCAGTTATGGTTTTGGGGTGAGAGGTTTCAGTGGCTTAGGATTGGGCTCTAGGGGCTCTGGGGAGAAGGGGGTTGATGTTGAGGGTTTGAGTTATAAGTTGAATTTGGATATGAGAGGCTAGAGGTGATGGTTCAGGGGAAAATGGGTTCGATGATGATGGCCCAGGGATTTTTCTTTGGGTATGGGTGGGAGTGGCTGGGAGTGGGTGGGAGTGGGTGGGAAGTGGGGTTTGAGGGAAGTTAGAGAATAAGTCCCTTACCTCAAGCTAGCTTTTAGTTGAACATGTTTTAACCTCATATGTTAAGGTTTTAGGTATGTTATTAGTTTATAAAAAAATCATAATAATATTTATAATATTATATATTAACCTCTAAAAACATTTTACCACCGATTTTTTAATGATATTTTATTATTTTTATTGTTTTGCGTGATAATTTCTTTGTTTTCTGATGCGCGTTTTGTTATAAAAGTTAAAGTTATTATTTATGGGATAAATTGAAATCATATAAATAATTATATTAATGTTATAAATATATTTTTGTAATTATATACAATTTTATAATCACTATTTAAATTTTAACATTGATATAGGATCGCCTCTTTTAGTGTTGACAATTGGCCGTATGTATGCACGAGTGATGTTAACATTTCCTTAATATGTGAAATGGTAACTAAGTGGTTGATATATTAATTTTAGATAATAAATATCATTCCCTATTTATCAAATATATTAATTATATTTATCCTTATTAAATTTCATATAAAGAATACGGAAAAAATTAATCACCACGCTTCTTGAGGCGGTAGTCCAGCATACACACGAGCGACATTATCATGATTTAAATAGGAGAGAAATTAGAATTTTATATATTATAATATAATTACTCAAGTATATTAACAACATAAATATAATATAAATGAGTTATATCAGTCATTATATCTATCCTTGAAAATTAGTTAATGAAAACGAGTGACATCATTTCATGAGGCAGTAGTCCGACTTACACACAATCGATAGTTTCATTTCCCATTTAATAGAAGAGAATATGGATATAGGTAATTAACATAAATTAATGACATATATGTATATACAAAATACTTATGATACTATATCTTAATTTTTTAATATTATTTTAATGGGTTGAAATAATAACAAAAATAAAAACCATTATTTTAGAACATTGCCTCTTTTCGAAAAACATCTATGGTTTTTTACAAAAATCCATCCTAGGTTGGAAATTTGATAATAAAAGGGATTTGGAATGTTTTTAGGTGTTTAATGATGACATTTTTTATTTCAATTTTCCATACCAAAATTATTTGGAAGTGTGAATAGGGTAGGAGAGGGGTGGCCTTTTATGAGTAGGAAAGAGGATACACATGAATTTTTTTAAAATAATCCATTACACCCACATTTGTTCCATTATAGAAGCCTTAAAAATGGATTATTAATAAACATTATAGGTGATAAGGTCAAAATATGTCCCATCAGTGGGTGTTGAAATGATGTTAGGTAATTTTAATCCTTATATGTTTAGTTTAAGACACCAATAAATCATCTTTTACCTCAATCGTGGTAATTAATTTTTACTGGTTTTAAAATTCATAATGTCCAAAAGTTATGTTGAACTTATTATATAATAATAATTATTTTTAATCTAATTATTTAATTCATTATTTCAAATTTAATTAATAGAAGTTTCAAAATTCAATTAAAATTTGTACACACATACGTGACAGAAAAGTGGGTTTCCAAAGAGAAAATTATCATAAGTATAAAAGGATTTAATATAAAACTTTAATAAGAAATTAATTAATATGAAATAAATTAGCTAAAATTTATTATAATTGACCTAATTTTACTCTGAACCAAATTTCAAATGTAATTTAACATTATAAATTATTTAAATTAAATGTAAAATTCAAATAAATATCATACCAGCTTCATTTTAACCTCCCCCCATCCATAACAATATCAGAAGACAATGAATGAGCATTGGTTGTAATAGTAGCATATGAAATTGGTACAAAATCTTCTATTTCCTTTATTCCTAAAGTGGTGGAATTCTTTTACTATCATGTAATATAATGAAATATACTAACATTATAACATTCTATTTTATAATCATAATTTCAACCTTTACTTGTGCCTTGATAAATTTCAAATTAATTTCTTACTCAAAAAAAAAGAATATTTAAATATGAATATTTTTCCTAAAGAACTAGAATACACTTTTAACATATCTTAACATCCATGAAAGTGTGGAACGTATTCTTGTCTGTATCTAACTATTTTCCAAAACCAATATGGTTAGCCCAAGTAATTAATCTCTAAACCTCAATAGTAACACCACTGGTTCATCATTTATATTTATTCATAAAATAGTTTAAGTAAAAATAATGAAATATCAACCAAAAATCATGTAGGCCAGTGTTAGGTGTTACAACTTTATCATCCTTCAGTTAGGGGTTCAAGTATCACGGTCATTCCAGATAAGATGGGTTGTCCTTCAATTGTCCTTTTTCTAAAACCATATTAATATAATTTATATAACATTCTCAAATTATGATGACCCATAATTAATATATCATAAAAAATAATAAAAACCATAATGGTTCCCCATACCATTAATATTAAGTCCAAAAAAATGAAATGTAATTCTAGATAAAATTACTTTTAAATATACTAAACCAATAGTTTGTATTCACATAAAAGTTTTCTAAAAATATTATTAATCATCAAAGACTCTCATTATATAAAACCTAAATGGGGGAGATTAATACTGTCAACTTATGATCAATATTAAACTCATAAACCCATGATGGTGCCTTTATGGTTTATGTTAATTATGAGATATATTCTTCAAAAATTTAAACAATCCTTAAATGTTTCATATTATTTTAAGTAGAATATCATTCATAAAAATACTTTTATATTAAAATTATGGAATATAAATAAATACTTCAACAACTTTATTACAACATAGGACCTTACATGGTATAGGAATTAAAATTTAATAGATGGAATTAATTTGGATAATGATTATGTTCCCTATATTTAATACAAAGAACTATAAATGGATCCTTAAGAAGAAATATTTTTCATTTCATCATACTCTTTATTTTTTTCTCATAAATTAATTGATTTATATACTTATTTTCTATACATAAAACATCTCATCATCCCTTTGTGATATTTTTTGAGGAGTCTCTTTCCACATTTCTGACATGAATGAAATCGATCCTTATTTCCTCTATGGTCTCCACTACTTGAGCTCTTAGAAACTACATCTTTCTAATCATTGGTGATCCCTAGATTTGGTTAATGTATATTTTTTTGATCATATTTTGGGATAACTGATTAGATATAATCATCATATCTTTCACTCTTTTCATTATACCATTTTTTCTCATAGTCACAACATTTTCCTTCATATTTAATGTTTACATAATTATTTTAGGCTACATCCATTAACTAAATCAAAAATCATAGGGTGAGAAAAAAATAATCATAGTGGTACAAAAATATAATAATTTATCTGATGTCTTTATAATGGAGCCTTATTTTTAACATAATAATAATTAGGTGTATCCAATTTCATTCATTGTCATTAACTATTAAAATCATTCATAATGGTTTGTAAAGAAAATGTTAATTATACAAATAATATATAATTAGAGTGTCAAACCTAGGGCATAGTAACACCCATTTTTGTATACTATGTAATGCTCAACAGAATCCCGGAACACCTTTTAAGATTTATTACCCCTAGATAAATCTATTCCATAACCACTTCCACTATTTTATCTATAAAGGTATGTATTTATAATAAAACCGCATAATATCTACCTTACAATAAAATTAAGATGTTCTTATATACTTATCATCAATATCTATCATATGGTTTTGTTCTCTACTCAATGTTTTCCTAAAACTAGTGTTGAATGTTTGTACTAAAATTCCTCTCATATGAACTATAATAACCCAGACTCCTCTAACTCCGAGTCAGTTTCTACTTCATTACATTGGCATAAGATACAATGAATAGTATTAATCCCTCTAAAATATCCTTGAATAACATTCATATTACACTTCTTGTATTCCTGGGAAAGGAAAAAAACAATGATGAGATTAAATTCTAAGTAATAATTACGTGGGGTGGAATTTATCATTACTAATTGAAAAATAAAAAATATTTTTTAATAAATATGGAACGGTGAATATCAGAATGCACATACCATTTAATCAATAATATGTATATAAAGGTAAAAAAAGGAATAATAAATATGGTAATATAAGTAATTGAACACGCATTTCATTTTAATAAAATGACTATCATGAATATATAATGAATAATCAATACGGAAAGGTAGATAAGTAAACACACATTCCTTTAAAATTACTTAACTCACAAAAATAGATAAGGCATAGTCAATATGTAAAGGTTAATAACTGAAAATAAATTCTATTTAATAAATAACTGATAATTAAATGAATTTAAAGATGATATCATTTTTAAAATATAATGAATAAAAATAATTGAATTCATAATGAAGGAAATGATTAATTAATGGATGTCATGATCTCAAACATTATGATATCTCAATTTTCAATACCTTTTATGAGATAATTTAAAACTATTGTTAAAACACATTTTATTCTAGCTTACCGATTTTCCCATTGAGACTAATGATGCATCGAGGGGATATATAATTATTATTCCCACCCATCAACGCATGTCCAAAGTATTCCTCGTATATTGAATATTAAATTTAATTCATGAACAATGTTCTTTATCATTACATATTAATATTGAGTAATGAATTTAGATTTAACAATATTTACCCAGACAAAAATGTAATTTTAAATATAGAACATCATATATAGAAAGTATATAAGGTTTAAGAAATAAACATATTAATGATAAATAATATAGATATTTAGGGTATATTTAATATCCATTTTTCATAAGAAAGTGAATAATTCCAAGAAACGTTATCATAAAAATCCATTTAATTAATAAATATAGTATTAATACAAAATATCCCCCATATTATTATAACTAAAATAAAGGATTCTTGTTGTGGTTAAAAATAAATACCATAAAATATAAAACATTCTTGAGGAAAATACACTCATTACTATGAAAGTATTTTTAAATCTAAAAAGATAAAAATATATACTGAAAATAATTGTCTATAAAAATAACCTTAGAATAACATAAATAAATCCTTACAACATTGATAAGTAATTATGTAAGGAAATTCCATACAATTCGTTCCTGTTAAAAAATCCTTTCATATTTTTTGTAAAATCCAAATGGGCCTTCTTTAAAAAATGACATGAATATTCCTTTAAAAATATTTCCTAAAATTAAAACATGGTTTAAAAATTATTATATTAAATCATTTGTATAATGTTAAAAAAATTGGAAAATATTTTTTGAAAATATTTTTTTAAGAAGAATTATTTTCAACTGATGACAGAAAAGAAGTCAGAATTTACTTAAAAACATTTACTAGTCATTTTAGGTACCCAAGAGTGGGAAAATTGTACTATTATTTTAAAAAAAATAAGGAATTAATAGAGAAAAATAAATTGAAATGGGTTAATAATCTAATGATTAAATAATTTCCTTCAATGTAAATTCAATGACAAATAATAACAATTAAAACGTGTGTGTGAAATAAACCCTTATAAAGATCATAACACTGAAGTGAGAATTAACCAACTAATCAGTTATGTGTATCAAATGTAAATACACATAAAATAATTTTATATACAACATAAAATTTTCAAAATTCAATATACACATAATCATAGAATATCAATGAAAATAAATATGTAATATAACCCAATGAAATGAAATTCAGTTATGAAATTCATTACAACATGGTAAATTTCAAGTAAAATCTTCTTGGATGAAATAATTAAAATTGAAACTTGAAATAATGTGAATTATTAATTATTCATGATATTATATGTCAAAGTTTCAATATATACACCTTATAAAAGAAATTAGGTTTATAAAATTTCAAGATGCCTCAAAAAAGGGAAATTTAGGCGACTCCCCTTACAATAATCACACCATTGAAGTGAAGATTAATAATGGATTGATTATATGTATAAAATGTAAATACACATAAAAATATGAAAATAAAACATAAAATAATAATAATAAATTACACACATAATCTTATAATATCAATTATAATATAGAGGTATATAACCCAATGAAATGAAATTGAGTTATGAAATTATTTAACACTAGGTAAATTTTATTTAAAATTCTATTTTATGAATTATTTAAAATTTTAAATTTAAATAACATTAATTACTAATTAATTATCATATTAAATAATTAAGGGTCATTATATACACCATATAAAATAAATTAGGTGCATAACATGTCAATATACCTCAATGAAGGGAAATTGAGACGAAGTCCCTTAAAATGATTATACCGTTGAAGTGAGTATTAATAAATTTATTTATTATGTGTATCATATTTAAATAGACAAAAAAATTAAATAAAACATTAAATTATCAAAATAGATTATAACTATAATCTTAGAATATCAATGAAAATGGAGAAGTAATATAACCAAATGAAACGAAATTGATTTATAAAATTTCTTACCACTTGGTAACATTTAATTTATATCCCCATGGTTGAAAAAAATAAAATTAAATAATAAAATACAATGATTTAAAAACAATCATTTAAGAATGTTACCTTTTATTCAGACAGCTTGTTTTGGTTTACAAGAAAATCCTCCCTTGGATGGATTTATGATAAAACCAAGGGTTGTATGATGTTTTAGGTGGATTAAAGAAGTTATTATTTCAGTTATTGGCTGAACCAAATGGATTTTTATATATATATATAAAGGGTAGGAGAGGTTGTGGCCTATTATATGTGTGGGAGAGGACACACATGGAGTTTTTAAAAAGAATCAATTACACCAACGGTTTTATCATTACAAAATCCTCCAAAATGAGTTTTTATACAACATTATAGGCAAAGGTTCATGAATATGTCCTTAAAATGTGTTTTTAAAAAAACATTAGTTTATTTTAACAATTATATACTTTATTTAACACCCCCTAGTAAATCATTTCTTAATATAACCGTGGTAATTAATTTTTGGTACTTTTACCATTCATAATGGTAAAAAATAAAGATGAACTTATTAGATAATATAAATTATTCTGATTAAAAGTATGGAATCAATTTTTTAAATTATAATTATATATGTGATAAAATTCAATTTAAAATTATACCCATAGATGTAATGAAAATTTGGGTTTCTAAAGAGAAAATTATTATAAATATAGAAGGTTTTAATATCAAATTTTAATATTAAATTTATTCCAATGACCTAAATGATTAAAATTTTAATATATATAAACAAAATTTATATAAATATTATTTAAATAATATTTTAACATTATAAATTATTTTAACAAGAACGCAATTTTCATTAAATATCATTATTTTTGACAATTAATTGATAAATGAAACTTTTCTGAAAATCCTAAAAATTCACCCTAAGATAATTTTGATATTATGATATAAAAAATTAATTTAATTTAGTAATATAATTTCAATAAAATAGGTATAAAAAAATTTCATTTATGTGTGCAAAGGATGACTAAATAATTTTTTTGTAAAATAATTATTTTAGAAAGAATTTATTTCTCTTTTAAATGAAATGAATTTTATTTATAATTAATATATAATAACTGTATTCATAATCTAGTTATTAATATTCATACAAAAAATTATAAAAGAGAGGTTATAATGGTATATTATTTTACAATTAATTTAGGCTTAGGTTTTCATGTTTGGAAAGTTATCGAATAGATTTAATTTGAAGAAAAAAATTTCTTGGATTGTTTAAGTTCATTTTTGCATTATGCAAGTTCTAGCAAAAGAAATGGGATTCTATTTAATTTTTTTTGCCCATAAATAGAAATTATTTGAAAAATTAATCATTATGAATAAATAGGTATTCATTTTAAATATATCAAATGGTAGTATATACACCACAGAAATGTTAATAACTAATTAATAATAAATATGTCTCAATTGAATGAAACTTGAGATGAAATCAATTACCTCATGTTCCCCTTTATTTGAAATTGATTTAACCTCATTTATAATTATTTTCAAAAAAATTAAAATTTATAACATGACTATATTAATATTTATAATATCATATATGATCCTTTCTAAATATTTTATCACTCTTTCATCAATCATATTTAATTTTTACCCTTATTTTGGGTGTTAACTACATTGTTTTCACATGCATGTTTTCCATGGAATTCTCAATTTTTAAGCATATGATATAAATCCACCATATCCATAAATATAAAAATGTTAAAAATATCACTTTTATTTATTATATTTTTTTTAGAACCATCTTTTAATGTTGCACAAGAAAAATGAATCACATCAATTAGTTGAGGCAGCAGGTCGTATGTACGCACAATAGATGATATAATTCTATAAAAAGGTAAAAGTTGAGGTAGTGGATAATTTATTAATTTTAAATAATTTATATTAGTTCATATTTATCATATATATTCATTATTACCATCAATATGACTATCAATGTGATTCTATGAAAAACAATTGCATCGATAAACAAGGTAGTAGTCTATCGTACACACGAATGATTACTTTGTTACCCATTTTATGGATATGGAGATGGATAAATATTATTCCATAATAAAAATATAATAATACATAATTTAATACGATAAAATAATAAATAAAAATAATGACCTTCGCTCATAGAATTGCCTTCTTTTAGAGAAACCTCATTTAGATCACTTCTTAAGAACCCTAGGGTTGGTATTTTGGGAATAAAATACCCTCTAGAACATGGATAAGTATTTTTTAGGGTTGTTTTATTAGGTTTTGGTAATGTTTAATTTCTTGATATGTGTGAAAAATTGAGAGGATGGAGTTCCCTTTTATAATTAAGGATGAGTGAAATTTTTGTAAGTACTCAAAAATATTAAATAATGGGAATTCACTCTCACCCCAAGAACATCCAAAATTGATAAATAATATAGTATAGGTAAAAAAAATTATCCACAACTAAAACACTAAATATAAACATGTTTTATTCATTTTATTTATTTTACCTCTAAGTTACTCAATTTTACCATTTTATTTATCGCCACGGTAACTTGTTATTTAACCCAGGTAATTTGTCTATTTTTCCTAAAATAAAATTAGAATTATTAGATAATTTTGACTCACTGATTATCAATATAAAATTCAATTTATCAAATAAAAATTATATATGTGTGGAAAAGTAATTTTAATACAAGCTCATGCAACTTTCAAAACATCATTTTCAAGTTAACTATAGTAATTAATTTTTCCAATTTTTACTAGTCGTTAAGATAAAAAATCAAGTCGAAATTATAATATAAATATTAATTATATTTATTAAAAATATTTAATTTATTTTATAATTCAATTCAAAAAAGTTTAATAGTTTATTTTAAAATTAAACTTGAAATCATGATGAAAATATGATATTTCAAAAAATATATTTTTCAAAAATAAGATGATCTTAAATTCACTATATAACTACTAATCATAATTATATAGAATAAAATTCATATATTGAAACATATAATATATAAATTTCATTTTAATCATTCATTATTAATGATTATTTTAATTAATTAAAAATCATTGACATTATGCCTTTTAAACAAAAACATTTATCTGAAGAAAAAACTATTTTCCTAAAACTACCCCTTTTTACTTCAAAATGATCTTATCTACATTTATATAAAAATAGTAGTTAATAAATTATTAATTATATATATTATTAAACACTATTATCTATAAAATTTTTAATATTTAAATACTATATTTTCTATTATTCAAAAAATATTATTTGTAATAGAAAATTTCAAAATAGTATTCTAGGATTATTAAGAATAAATAAATTCAAAATTGATATTCACACTATCAAATTAGATTTTTTTTTCTGTTTATTATTAGAATTTAGTTTTTATAATTGTTTTATTATAATATAATTTTCACCTAATAGAATTTAGGCTCAAGTGTTGCATCATAAGAGTCCAAAAAATGTAAATCTGGGATTATGAGATACTATACGGAAAATTATGATTGACTAAAATTTATATTAATAATTAAAAATACCTAATTATTGAATCAAGATAAAAACATATAGATACATATTCTAATTATTTAGATAAATGAAATGATTTTATAAATTTTCAAATAATATGTATGTAATTCAATAAATCATAGTGAAATTTTTTTAGGGAATGTTTCGTTAAAATTGACATAACTTATTCGTCCGGATAAATTTTAGTAAAAATATTTATCATTAAAAAAAATTATACTTATAAATGAAATTGAACTTAAATATCATTGATTAGAAATTAAATTTTAAAGAAAATATTGAGATAAGTTTTAAAAAAATACACCTTCTCTCTTTTATTTGGAATATAATGGATGATTTTAAGAAAAATTAAAGGAAAAGTCAGAATCCATTGATTCAAAATATACTTCTAGTAAATTTTGGGTGGAAATGGAAACTTTATCACTCAATTTTTCTATCATGGGAAAATGAAAAAAATAGTGACGTAAGGCAACATGGATGTAATTTGATAAAGCTCTAGTAAAAACTACAACCATTTGATATTTAATTGTTTATTGATCCATATTCCATTTAAACATATGGAGGTGTGGGGTAATGCACTCATGTGAATTATAGCATAGTTTCACCTTAGTTTTCTGATCAAATGATTGAAAGGCCCTAATAAACCAACTAATAATACACTAATGGAGTGGAAAGAAATGTTCAGGGGTATAAGATCACTTGGGATGTGATTAACTGTAAAATACCAGGTAAATAAAGAATAATCCATATTCCATAATTATTTATATTTGTGAATTAAATATTAACTTTACCTTAAAGGGGTTGATAAGCTCAATGGCATACCTGATATACCACAATGGGTTTCCTTGAAATCTTAACTTGCACACTAATTATATAATATTATTATTTTAAGTGGTAGTTAACGCCTAACTGTTGTATTGGAAGGAATGAATATAACTAAATACAATATGATTATATATGTTTTTAAAATGTTTTCACATTTATCCAATAAAATTTAGAGGCTTAAAATGTTAATGAAACTAATTTTAAGTATAACATACCTCAAAAGGTTGACTTACCACCTTTTGATGGTGAACCCTCTTTAAATATAGTTATAGTCATTTTTATATGTTATATTTGACCAAATAAAATTCTTTTTTATATACGGGACATCAAAATTTACTTTGGGTAAATGTTTTGTACTTTTATGAGAAAATTAATTTTTTTATGAATAGTCCAAATTACCATTTTTTAATTCAAAAGTTCCTTTTAATCTAATTTATTTATATAGTTAGATTAACTTTTTATTGGTTTTAAAGTGTAATTATATTATTTTTTTACTATTTAATCCAATTTTATTCATTGGAATTAATTTCACTTTGAAATTGGACATAAACAATTATAAATCTATTCATAGTTATTATTTCTTAAAAACACGCTATTTGTTTTGACAACAGGAATTAATTTTAAATTAATTAATGCAACTTATATGTTTTTAATTTGGTAAAATAGACATAATTATTGAATTCTCAATATCAAATATAACTTAGGATGAATTTTTTGTAGTTTTCTAAAAAACTTCAATTTTTGATTAATAGTGAAACCACTAAGTAGTAGTTAAAAACTAACATTTTCATTTAAATTAAATTTTACCACTTATGTGAATTATATTTCAAAAATCTGACATACATGGTTTTTATTAGTAAATAAATTGTGTTTCAATAAGAGGAAAATAACTTTTGGTGAATAGTAACTTTTGACTTTTATTTACCGTGGTTAAAGGTAAATAGGGTAATACAAGTTAAAAAGAATATTATAATAATACATAATTACCTTAACACTTGTCCTAACCTTATTGGTTGAGTAATTTATGACCATAGGCATCTTTAGGATTATTTTTTTACCCCATGGAGCCACTTGGGATTGATAATGACACTTTATTTTAAATAACTTAAACTAAAGGCAAAAATGACACAAACAAATATCTTTCAGTAAATCAATTTTTACATGAGGTTATATAAGTTATTTTTTAGAATATAAATATTAATTGTAAATATAAAAATATTTCCTACATTATGGTACTTATTTTATATGTTTTAGACATCAAATAAATTAAATTATTTATGACACAATAATGATGTAGTGTTTACCTCATCAATAAATGATTTTAATAAATTTGATTATAAATATATGAACAATATCCAAAAATTTCCCAATTATTATTGTATGATTTTATATCTAACCTGAGACATCTTATATTCAACTTTAATGATTTTGTGGTCTTTATAAACCAAAGATAAGTTTATAATAAAATAATATTTTCAAACTTTCCTAAAGAGCCCATCCCCCCTTATAAAAACCCATCACTTATAACCCATTCCTCACACCTATAAATCCACTTGGCTCGTCCAAACCCTTCCCAAATAAGCTATCAAGATCTCTATCCCATTCTAGAAGCCATACTTTAGGTAGAAGGCACTTCAAGAAGTATTTTTAGTTCAAACCAAAGGGAGTTACCCAAAATAAAGGTAACGTTTTATCTTAACTTCTTTTCTTTTCTTTTAATTCTACAACCCCTAAACTCTTTTTATTACTTTATTTTATAACAACACCATTATCCTCAATATACTAGGATGTTTTTTGAGAATTATACGAATTACACTTACACACACCTTCTTCTAATGGGTGAAGACAATATTATATTTGTGAATGGAAAACTAACGCCTCACGAAACGATGATTGTTCGATTATCTCCTACCACCTCTCATGGTGGCCATTAATATGACACTATATTTATATATGATATATATATTATGTTATTTTTTCTTTTTTCTTCTATATTTTAATTTTATATCGTAACTTTATGGTTTCCATAATGGGTAAATGCGATAATTTCATTTTAGGAAGTACAGACTACCACCCCCTCAATGTCATATGACTTGTTAATTCCATATATGGGACGTATAAAGGATGGAATTAATGATATTATATATGATATTATACTATAATTGTAATATACCTATGTATCATTATGTTTTAATTCCATTAAAATAATAAATAGAAATGAAAGTAGCGTTCATCCGTACGTACAGCTTATCGTCTCCACGAACAGCGCATTTCATTTATTTCCACCAAATGTTATGTACAATTTTAAATACATGTATATAATGGATATATATGATATATATGATATATAATGAAAGTTTGACCATGTGAAGAACTTTTAATTATAAGAAGTCCCTTTTTGACTCAAGTACCAAATATAAAAAAAATGAACATTATTAAATTAAATGATTACATAATGTTTATAACATGTTAATAAGTGGTATAAAAGGAATAAAAAACTTGAAAAAGGTTCTTAAGAAATTAGAAATTAACTTTAGTTTATTAATCCTGAGATTAATGAATGAACGAGTCAAATCGGACATGAGGTAAGGGACTTCATCTCAATGTCCTTTCATTGAGGAATATTTTGTTTTAATACATGAATTTCTTTTATACACTTTATAAACACCTTTAACTTTTCATTTCACTCAAATGGAATATTTTTTTACAAATCATTTTACTAAATGATAAAAAAATAATTTTTATTTTTAATGTAAGTGGTGACGATGAACTTTCCGCCGCCAAGAGTATAATTTAATATTTGTCTTATTTAAAAAGTCTTAATGTTTTTAAAAGGAAAATAAATTCTTTTATGTATTTTGGTATTGAAAATGGATTTGATAATGGATTTTTTTAAGTTAATATATTTAAATGATATATTGTGATTGAAATGTGGAAATTTTATCTTCCCTTTTTGTTTGTATTATGTGTTATGAATATATTATGGTTCATGGGCATTGTTTGCGTATACGTGTGGTTCCATGATTAACCTATGGTTGGTGAGCCTGAGATAGATCTCTAATGCATTGGTTAATGTGCCAGAGGTAAACATAAATGTTTCTCCTAAGATATTTAGGGAATATACTGTGATGGGTATTCCAAATGTAAATCCATACGTAGTTGTGATAACTACAATGTAAGTATAATATGAATGCCACAAGTTACCTTTATGATTTATGTTTTCTATGTGTTATTCTTAAATCATATGATTTAAGGAGGAATGTTAAAGAGTATATGTTATGTATGCAATGATAAACTAATGGTTTCATTCATTTTTTTATAACCCTTATGCTCATCCGAAGTTTTGAAATGTTTTCCAAAGGACCTAAAGATGAATAGGGTCAAGGATGGGATCAAGGAAAAGACATGCTATCTAAAACATGGGACTAGACATGACTCTTTTTTTCAAGGGTTTTTATTTTATGAAAAAAATAGAAACTGAGTAGAAGTGTCTACCTTGTAATTTTTGAGATATAAGGTAATATTTATGGCCTAATTCTCTAAAACTCTAAACCTGAAAAGATCCTCAATGTAAATTATTCATTTAATTCAAGATTATGTAATGTTTAAGGTTGGGTCCTTATAGTTTATATCAGAGGTCGGTTTTGATAGCATTAGGAGTTAAGGTATTTTTAAATTAATATCCATAAATTAATTTATGTTAATATTGGAATGATATAGCATTTAAATATTACCATGATTCTTCACCTTAGAAATTTGTGTGTTCCGAATTGTTTTCTGCATAAGAAATAGGGCAGATATGTTGGGACGACATCTGGGGGAATACAGCCTTCCAAATCCGCAACCAGATATAGTTAGAATCGGAACTGAATAGTTTGTTGCAGTGAAGGCACAATTGACTCAGGCTATAAATGGTGGTGGTATCTATGCACGAGATTATCTAGATCAACTACAGAGGAAGTTTAAGCTGATCAGTGGTGGTTGATAGTGAAAAATATCAGGGATAGTGGGGATATTGATGTTCTAGATTGGGATGAATTCAAAGGTATGTTTCATGAGAAATATTTTCCTAAGTTATTTCTTCTTTGGATGGAAAGACAATTCCTAGAATTGAGGTAGGGTGATGACTCAGTGGCTTATTATGAAGAAACATTCACTCGACTGTCAAGGTATGCTCTAAATTTTATACGAGATCTTGATAGTAAAATCAACTGTTTTTACTCAGAATTAAAGCAAAAGTATTGAAGGGATTTAGCTTCTCATGAGTTCAAAAGTTATGAAAAACTAGTTCGTTGTGTGGAGAAGGTGGAAATGGATTTTGTTGATGATCATGTGTTCTTTGACAAAAAACATAATAAGAGGTCAATGTGGCTGGTAAAGGGAATAACTCTTCAAAAAATCCTTATGGTAAGAAACTTATGTTTTCATTATTTTGAACATTGTGCAAAAAATAATGTTGGGTAATGTCTTTCAATTCTGGTAAGTGCTACTTATGTGGTAAAATGGGACCTAAGGATCGTAATTGCACTGAAAAAGATCGGGTTAATGGTAAGAAAAATTTTGATTTACAGTCAGTAAAATGTTTTAGATGTAATGAAATGGGTCATTATGAAAATAAGTGTCCAACGAAGAACTTAACTGAGGGAAAGCATCTAGAATACAAGCAGAAAGGGGTGGTGAAGTCATTTGCAACTACTTTAGCAGATGTTGGTCCATCAAATGAAGTAGTATCAGGTACACTGTTTGTCTGTTCAAATTATGCCAATGTGTTGTTTGATTCAGGGTTTACACATTCGTTCATTTCTGAGAAGTTTTATAGTAAATTGAGAATTCCATATCAATATATGAATCCTAAAATTATGATAAAAGCACTGGGAGGAAATGTTGAAACAAAAAGAAATTATAAGAACCTTCATATCCTTGTTTACTGAAAGAATCTACCTGCAAACCTTATTGTTTTGACTTTAGTAGAGTTTGATGTGATTTTGGGTATAGATTGGCTTTCTGTTTTTCATGATAAGATTGAATACAGATCTAAAGTGGTTTCTTTTCAAAAATATTTCCATTTTGTGTACAAGAATAAACCCTTTCTTTTGATAACATATCAGAGAGCTGAGAAACTAGTAAAATATGGAATTGAATGTTACCTTGCACATTTTTTTGAAAATAAAGGAACTATTGAAATTAATGATGTGCCAGTGGTAAATGTGTACCTTGATATTTTTCCTGATGAATTTCATAGTATTATACCTGATTGGGAAGTTGAACTTACTATTTACTTAGTTCCTTATGCCAATGAAATTTCAAAACCCCAATATCGAATGGCTCAAATTCAACTTTTAGAGTTAAAGAAGCAATTTTAGGAGTTATTAGATAAAGGTTTCATTTGACCTATCACATCACCATGGGGTGCCCTTGTCTTGTTTGTTAAAAAAAGATGGTTCAATGATACCTTGAATTGATTATAGATAATTTAATAACATCACGGTTAAGAACAAGTATCCTTTGCCTCATATCGATGATTTTTTTGATCGGCTCGAGGGAGCTCAGAATTTTTAAAAGATTGATTTGAGGTTGGGGTACCATCAATTGAAAATAAAGGAAGCATACATTCCGAAGACTGTGTTTTGTACTAGATATAACAATTATGAATTTTTAGTTATGCCATTTGGTCAAACCAATGCCCGTGCTGTATTCATGGATCTTATTCATAGAATTTTAGGAGAATTCTTAGATAAGTTTGTGGTTGTGTTCATTGATGATATTTTAGTTTATTCTAAAAGTAAATATTATAATGAATGTTATTTAGGAGTTTTCTTTCATACCTTAAAAGAAAAGAAACTATTTGGGAAGTTTAGTAAGTGTGAATTTTGGATAGAGAAAATTTATTTCCTTGGTCATGTTGTTTCAAAAAATGGAATAACTATTTATCCGGCTAAAACAAAAGTTGTTAAATAATGGCCAAGAACCACAAATATAACTGAGATTTTTATTTTTCTTGGTTTGGCAGGTTTTTACGAAAGGTTCTTTGAAAAGTTTGCATGGTTATCTAGTCCACTGAATAAGTTAACTCGAAAAGGTGTTACGTTTGTTTGGATAAAAGAATGTGATGGTTGTTTTTAGGAATTGAAAAGATGTTTGGTGAATGCTCCAGTTTTGGCAGTACCTTCCATAAATGGTGAGTTTGTTATTTACAGTGATGCTTCGTTGAATATAATTGGTTGTGCCCTTATGAAAAATGATAGGGTAATTTCTTATGCTTCACGTCAGTTAAAACCTCATGAGTTAAATTACACTACACCTGATTTAGAATTAGCTTCTATTGTTTTTTCTTTAAAAATATGGATGTATCATTTGCATGGAGTAAAATGTGAATATATATGGACCACAAAAGTTTTAAGTATATATTCACTCAGAAATAATTGAACATGAGAAAAAGGAGATGGCTAGAATTAATCAAGTTTTGTGATTGCACGATACTTTACCATCCGAAAAAATCAAGTAAAGTGGATGATGCTTTGAGTCGAAAAAGTAATGCTTCATTAACCATGATATGTTTGGAATGAGATCCTTTGGTTTTTGATTTAATAAACTTTGGTTTAGAAGCTGTTGGTGCAGGAAATTCTTCTATTTTGTTTTAGGTTTAAGTGAAATCACCTCTTTCAGACATAATAATGAAAGCGCAGAAGGAAGACATAGAGTTACAGAAAACAATAGAGTTGGTTTAGAATGGAAATTTGTCTTAATTTCATATTGATAATGATTGTGATTTGAGTTTTGGGAAGAGATTATGTATACCTTACGATTCACAGTTGAAGAATGAGTTGTTATGTGAAGCTCATAGTTCTCTGTTTTCAGTTCATCCTGGCAGTACTAAGATGTACAAAGATCAATGTGAGTATTACTAGTGGGATGGAATGAAAAGAGATATTGCTGATTTTATTGTGAAGTGTTTGACATTTCAGCAGGTTAAAGAAGAGTGGCAGTTACCAAAACGGATGCTTCAGTATTTACCGGTTCCAGAGTGGAAATGGGAAAATATATCCATGGACTTCATTGTGGGATTACCAAAGACATGTTGAGGTAATAAGAAATCTGGGTTTTTCTTGATCGGTTGACTAAATCTGCTCATTTTCTTCCTATTTGAGATGCTTTATCTCTAGATAAACATTCATTGTTGTATGTTAAAGAGATAGTTAAGATGCATGGTATTCCCCTCTACATTGTATTTGATCATGATCCCATGTTTACTTCTAAATTTTGGAAAGGCCTTCAGAAGTCATTGGGTACTGAATTAAATTTTAGTACATCTTTTCATCCGCAATCAGATGGGCAGTCAGAATGAACAATTTAGACCATGGAGGATATGCTACGTGATTATTCACTAGATTACCAAGTAATTTGGGACCATCATATTTATTTAGTTGAATTATCTTATAATAATAGTTTTCATTCCATTATACAGATGGCTCCATTTGAGGCATTATACGGAAAGCAGTGTCAAACTCCAGATTTTTGGGATGATGTAAGTGAAAGGAAGCTGATGGGACTAGAATTAGAAGAAGGGGTTGCAGAAAAGGTTCAGTTGATTCAGAATCACATGAGAACAGCTCAGAGCAAGTAGAAAAGCTATGTGGATAATCAAAGGAAGGATCTTTCTTTTGAGGTAGGTGATCATGTCTTTCTCAAAGTTTCTCCATGGAAAAGTGTGATACATTTTGATAAGAAGGGAAATTTGAGTCTGAGGTTCATTAAACCTTATAAAATCTAGGAGAAAGTTTGATCAGTTGTGTACAGAGTGGCTTTACCCCCAATTTAATCCCGGGTACACAATGTTTTTTATATTTCAATGTTGATAAAAGTATATGCCATGTCCATCTCATGTTTTAAGTACAGAGGTAGTTTAGTTAGAATAGAATCTCTATTATGTGGAACAACCAGTCCAGATTCATGACCATAAAGAGAAAGTGTTGCAGAATATGGTAATTCACCAGGTAAAGGTTTTGTGGAAAATCCATATGGTTGAAGAGGCAATGTGGGAATCAGAAAATGCTATGAGGGATAAATACCCCCATTTATTTGGTAAGTGAATAAAATTTCAAGGATGAATTCCCAAAAGTGGGGAATGATGTAACATCTCATGTAAATAAAGAATAAGACATTTTCCATAATTATTCATATTTTTCAATTAAATATTAACTTTACTTTAAAGTGGTTGATATGCTCGATGGCGTACCCGATAGGCAACAATGGGTTTCTTTGAAATATTACCTTGCACACTAATAATATAATATTATTATTTTAAATGGTAGTCAATTCCTAACTGTTGTATTGGAAATAATGAATCGAACTAACTAGAATATGATTATACATGTTTTTTAAATGTTTTTACATTTATCCAAAAAAAATTAGAGGCTTAAAATGTGAATGAATCAAATTTTAAGCATAATTTACCTTAAAAGGTTGATTTACCACCTTTTGATAGCGAACCCTCTTTAAATCTAGTTATAGTTACTTTTTTATGTTCTATTTGACCAAATAAAATTACTTTTTATATTCGGGACATCAAAATTAACTTTGAGTAAATTTTTGGTATTTTTGGATAAAATTCATTTTTTTATGAATAGTGAAAAATACAGTATTTTAATTCAAAAGTTCCTTTTAATATAATTTATTTATAGGGTTAAATTGTCTTTTTAATTGGTTTTAAAGAGTAATTGTATTATTTTTTTACAATTTAATCCAATTTGGGTCATTGGAATTAATTTCACTTTGAAATTGGACATAAACAAGTATCAATCTTTTGATAGTTATTGTTTCTTAAAAACAGGCTATTTGTTTTGACAATAGGAATTAATTTTAAAATAATTAATTCAACTTTTATGTTTTTGATTTGGTAAAATATTCATCATTTTTGAATTTTTAATATCAAATATAGCTTAGGCTGTATTTTTGGTATTTTTCTGAAAAACTTCAACTTTTGATGAATAATGAAACCACTAAGTAGTAGTTAAAAACTGAAATTTTCATTTAAATGAAATTTTTTCACTTTTGTGAATTGAATTTCAAAAATACAACATTCATGGTTGTTATTATTAAGTAAAATGTGGTTTAATAAGAATAATATTTTTTTTTGAATTGTAACTTTGGACTTTTATTTACCACGGTTAAAGTTAAATAGGTTAATTCAAGGTAAAAAGAATATTATAATAATACAAAATTACATTAACACTTGTACTAACATTATTTTTTGAGTCATTTATGACCATTTTCATCTTTGGGTCGATTTTGGGACCCCATATATCCACTTAAGAGTGATAATGACACTTTATTTTAATTAAATTTAAGTAAAAGAAAAAATGACAAAAACAAATATCTTTTAGTAAATAAATTTTTACATGAGATTATATAAGTTATAATTTCAACTATATATATTTACAGTAAAACTAAAAATATTTTCTAAATTATGTTATTTATTTTATAATTTTTATACATAAAATAAAATAAATTATTTATGACACAATAAGGATACATTGTTAACCTCGTTAATAAATGACTTTAATAAAAAAGATTATAAATATTAAAACAGAATCCAAAACATTTCCAATTTTTATTCCATGATTTTATTTAAAAATTGATCCATCTAATATTCAACCTTAATGAGTTTTGGATCTTTTGAAACTGAAGATAAGTTTATCATAAAATAATATTTGCAAACTTTCCTAAAGAGCCCCTCCTCCCCCTTATAAAAATCCCTCACTTCTAACCCATTCCTCACACCTCTCAAGCCCCTTGTCTCATCCAACCCCTGCCCAAATAAACTATGAATATCCCTCTACTCATCCTAAAGACTTATATTAGGTATAAGGCACTTCAAGTAGTCCTTTTGGTTCAAACCAAAGGAAGTTACCCAAATTAAATATAGCAGTTTCTCTTAACTTCTTTTCTTTTCATTTATTTCTACAACCCCTAAACTCTTTTTATTCCTTTATTTTATAACGACACCAGTATCCTCAATATACTAGGATGTTTTTATGAGAATTATTCGACCTACACTAACACACACATCCATCTAATGGGTGAAAACATACTATTTCTGTGAATGGAAAACCAACGCCTCATGAAACGATGATTGTTCGATTATCTCCTACTGCCTCTCATTATGGACATTAAGATGATACTATATTTATATATGATATATATTATGTTTGTGTTTTTTTATTTCTCTGTATTTTTTTTCATATCATACCTTTATGGATTCTATTATGGGTAAATGCGATAATTTCATTTTAGGAAGTGCGGACTACCGCCCCCTCAAAGTGATATGACTCTTTAATGACATATGTGGGATATATATATATGATAGAGTTAATGATATTATGTATGATATTACACTATAATTATAATATACCTATGTATCATAATGTTTTAATACAATTAAAATAAGAAATAGAAATGAAAGTAGCGTTCATTCGTACGTACGGCTTACCGTCTCCAAGAACGGTGCAATTCATTTCTTACCTTCAAATTTATGTACTATTATAAATAGATCTATATTATATATTTATATGATATATATTATATCTAAATCATGAATATAATTCTGGATATAATGAACTTTTGACTTTGTGAACAACATGTAATTATAAGAAGTCCATTTTTTACTCAAGTATCAAATATCAACAAAATGAACGTTATTAACGTAAATGATTACATAATGTTTATAACATGGTAATAAGTGATATAAAAGTAATAATAAACTTGAAAAGATTCTTAAGAAAGTAGAAATTTACTTTCGTTTATTATTCAGGAGATTAAAGAATGAATGGTTCAAATCAGACATGAGGTAAGTGACTTCATTTCAATCTCCTTTCGTTGAGGCATATTATATTTCCAAATAAAATTATATATTATTCATAGATAATAACCATATATAGCTTACCCTTCTTAAGAGACTCTACATTATCCCGAAAAACAATATCCTTCTTCTAAGTTTTATTAATTATTTTAGACAAAGTTGACTATATTAAAACATAAAAAACATAGGATATCCTTACATCCAAAACATCTCACTGAAAATTAATCCAATCATTAACCATAGGTTCTTATTCCAAACATGGCATGGTTAATTTAAAACAATTTTTTGGACTAAAGGAACCATCCACTTTGATTTCTTTAACAAAATGGTAATGATTCATGAAATCATAATTGTGTAGTAGTTACATCCATCTTCTCTATATCTTGTTTAATTATTTTTGAGTGAATATATACTTCAATAATTTATGATTATTATATATTTTGAACCATACTCTATAAAAATTATGCCTATAAAGTTTTAAATAAAAAACCAGAGAATCTAATTCCAGATCATGTGTAGGGTAATTTATTCCAATATTTTTTCATTACCATTAATTATAATAAATTACCTTATTATTATACATCAGGACCCAACCAAGCCCCTTCAATGAAGAAATATTATTGACAAAAACATCACTGTCTCTAGAGGTAAAGGCCAAAATTGGAGCACTAAAAAATATTTTTTCTAGTTCCTAAAAAAATCATCACATTATTATTATCCAACTGAATTTAAATCCTTTTTGAGATAGCTTTATAAGTGGTCCAGACAACTGAGAAAAGGTTTTAAAAAACTAATTTGTAATTTATTTAATCCAATAAAACTCAGAATATCTATCATATTTTTAATTCTTTTCTATTCATCAGTAATTTTTGTTTTAGTAGGGTAAATAGTTACTCAATATCTAGAAAAAATCTGACCAAGAAATGAAATTTATTACAACCAAATTTCATACTTGCTAAATTTTGAATATATTTTCATTTCTTTCAAGGTTTTAAAAACAATCCTTATGTTTATTTCATGTCTCTCCAAAATTTTAGAACATTAAAAAGTGTAATCAATAAAAAATAACATTATTGTCTATGAACTTAAGAAAAATTATCTTTATAATGTCCGTAAATATATTAGGCGCATTTGACAACCGAAATGGAATAACCACAAACAATTGATTTCTATATCTAGTCTGAAACATCATCTTCAAAAAAATTTCCTTCTTTACCTTTAGCTGATGGTACTCAAACCATAGATAAACCTTTGAAAATTGTTTATCTTCTTATATATGATCAAATAAATCATCAATATGAGTAAAATGATAGTTTTTCTTATTAATTATTTTATTCAAGGCTTTATTATTAATGAAAAGTATCTTTAAACAATATTTATTTTGAAAAAAAAATTGGATCACCTCATGGTGATCTTGTAGTTTGAATGAAACATTTATCTAACAACTCATACAATTTCATTTTTAATTATAAAATTTTCCACTTGTTCCATTTGAAAAGGGTATTTAAAAATATTCTTAGAATTAAGAATGAAGGCAATAGTAAAATCAACCTACGGATCATAAATAACACTGTGAAAATCATCAGGATATACATATATATATATTTATTAACTACCCCCATATCACTAATTTGAATACATTATTTCCTTACAATAAAATGATCTAGGTAACTTTCACTGCCATCTCTAATCAATTTATTTTATTCTTGGTAAGTAATAAATGCAACAAAATCATTGAATAAAACTTTATTAGATCTTAAATCTATATTATCCTGATAAACTAAAATCCAATCTATACCCAAAAATAATATCAAACTCTACTATGGGTACTTCAATAAGATATTTTAAAAATTACATCCCATTGATAACAACATGGAGATTCCTATAAATTTTGGTTTCATTAATATTTACTCCTTGAATTTTCACCAAAGGTTATACATTCTTTTCATGTGGTGATATTCCTCTCTTTATTGGAAATTTATCTAAAATTAAAGAATGTGAAGACCGAAAGTCAAATAAGAAATTGGTATTATTTTTATAAAGAAGTATCATACCTATCACTGATTCACTTTATGGTCTAACATTAAATATAATAGTATAAAATGACTTTACTACACCTTTTTATTTCTGATCATGATGATTTAAATCCTTTGAACCTATATTTAGACACATATTAGAATAATAACTCAAATCATTGTAACTAAAACAACTAAATTTTTTATAGTTATTGTTTACCACAATATTTAATTGTATATGACTCTTTTATTTATATTCAATATCCTTTTGACCAAAATGACCACACTGAAAATAGTTTCTTGATTATATCAAACATTCAATGAAATTTCATTTACCGAACCTAGAATATTTTTGGGGCTTACCCCTATACTTATTATCTATTTTATTCCATAATTACTTATATATTTACCATTTTTTAATGTTGTTATATTGTGGAACATAAATTTCAAAAATCTCTATCTCAATATTATAATCACATTGAACCACTTTTTCATATCTTTAATTTCTCTTCCTTGCAAATCTCATCATCAAATTGGTTTTCACCATAAAAATCATTTAATTTTACTAAGAGTTTGCTTAATAAAATCCAACATGTATCTGAAAAATCTTGTGATGTTTTCTTCATCTTCATCTATGGAAACATTATCTTTTTTACTCAATTCCAAAAAATATATTCTTCAAACTTAGGGGAGTATTTCTCAAGAAAAATTTTCTTTAATGTCTCTCATTCCATGGAATCAATATCACATTTTTCTCTAGTACATAAAACCAAATTCCACCATCAATCATTCAAACATTATAAATGTTAAACCAAAAGAGTTTCATTTTGGATTTATGAAAACCCAATTTCTTAATATATATTCTCTTCTGAATTTATCCATCATTCAGTAGCCATTGAATCTGAAGTTCCATTGAAATATAGAGGATGGTTTCTTATAAAATATGTCACTATCATCATGAACCTCTATAGAATATCTAGATATTATCAGTAATGGAAAAAATCACTATTTATAACTTGTGTCAACTAATCCATCACAATAAAAAACTACACTGTTCCAATTCCAACCATCATGGGATACTAATTTCGAAGGATATTTTACTTGGAGTGCCTTTCTACTATAGCTTCCTTGTTTCCTCTTTGCAAACCCATTCTAAACAAACATATTTTAGATGTAGAAAAATAATAATCCATGAATAATATGTCATTAAAAATTAACCATAAATTATAATATTTCACAGTTATACTATTAATATTATCCTAACCATAAAACTAATCTAAACCCAACATCAGATACTAACAATAAGGATCCAACCATAAATGTTGGATCATCATGAGTTTTATGTTAGTAATTCAATCTCTATATATGAGGATCTTTTAGGTTAACAATTTTATATAATTAATAAATAACATATACATAAAAACCATATAATACAATGTGGAAGCTTCTAATCAGTATCTATTTTTTCCAATATATAAAAGTTTAAGATCAAACATGATTTATTTCTATGATAAATCCTTGAAAATTTCTACTTGACTTCTTTCTTTCCTTTAACCATCCTTATGAAATACATTTTAAAATGTAAGGTCACCATAAATATATCTATTTAGGGGTTCTAAAAATAAATAACCCCATTATTTTTATGAAAAATATGAACTCCCATGAAATGTTTACATTTATCTAAATGTTCTTTTAGAAAAATGAATAAATCACCTTTACATGAAAAAATATGTCATTCATGATCAAATAAAATCATTAAAACCCATAAAAAGTAAATCAAAACCAGTTTTAGAAAAATATGTCATCACATTCATAATATTTTTTAAACTCATGTCATAAATTTTTGAAGATTAGTTAAGTATGTAGGAGAAATCCTCTGGTAAAGCCCGCCTTCTTTCCTATTAAGACATGAAACAATACTCAATGCATTGGAGTTCTATATAGGTGCACCTATAAAATAATCTATATTGGTCTCACCTAGAACAATCTAGTAACACCCATCAGAAAAGATATATTAGGATCACTCAGTGCTATCTGGGTGCACCCATCATATAAGTAATATCGGGCTCACACTATACTATTCAGGAGCACCCATTGTATAAGTTGTACCAAGCTCACTCATTTATAATATAATTATCAAATATCATATCATGAATAAAATATTTTAATCTTTCACTTTTTCATCATAAATCATTTTAAAAAAAAAATTACCACATTAAAAATTCACCTTTAAATATCAAAATATATTTTTCTTTTCAAACCCATTTTCAATTCAAAAATTATTTTTTATTTAAAAAAACCATTTTCAAAAACAAAATAATAGAAAATTGGAAATAGTGTTATAATTTTAATAAAATTTGAAATATTATAAAGTAATACAAACATAAAATAATGGTTATGGTGATGGGTAAATTCATTTCCTTTTTATACTTTAAAATAGTACATTTTGTTTTTCATTTATAAAGAAAGTCAAACATTATATATAATAATTCCTTTTATTTTTAAAACATTGAAATAAAGACAAAAATTTCTTATACAAAACTCTCATTTCCATATAATTACATTCATAAAATAGTTCTAAAAATATGGACATGGAAGAGAAAGGGAGTTTGAGTAAAACATTAAAATGATTTTTCTTAACAAAATCCCCTTACCACTTTTGAAACATTTGAATCATATACCTTATGAAGAAATAAGATTAAAAAATTGTTAAATATTTTGATAATATAGCAATTTATGATATAAAATTTAAAATGGGATATGTATACAAATCATAAAATAATATAAGTTCATCACATCAAAATATGTCTCAATGAAAGGAAATTGAGACGAATTCCCTTACCTTGAGTTTGAATCATTGTGTACGTTCATTATATTCTTGAATAAAAAACTTATGTTAATTATTTACTTGAATAATAAATATTTTAATGTTTGTTATTCCTTTTCTTTTATCTCTTACTATTCTATACACAATTATTTAATAATGTAAGTTTACATCATATGTTTCGATAGAATTTGGCTATTTTGTCAAAAAATGACTATAGTAAGTTGAATGTGTCCATAGAGTTCATTACATCATCATATCAAGAATAATAATCATGAAATAGTAATATTTCTTATAAATAAATTATAATTTTCAAAAAAATTAAGAATGATGGTCATTAAAAATGAACTACTTTAAAATCAGGGAGGTGGTAGGTCGTACGTAAGACTGAGTAACATCACCATTTTTCAATGATCATTATGGAAAGGAGGAAAATAATATTTTATATTTTTATAATAATAATCATATCACAAATACCATATTATTTCATTATATATATATATATATATCATCCATGTGATGTGGTGGTGGAGAAAGGAATCTCATCACTTTGTGGATGAGGTAGGCCACATGTATGCACGAACAATGTTATTATTTTTCAGTGAGTGGAAAGGTAAGAAATAAAAATGTTATACTATATTTTTATAATGATAAATTTTTATTTAATATCATAATTATTTTAAATGTATTCTGTAACACCCTAAGATTTTATAAGATATATTATTTTTAATTTCGTTGATGTATTCTATTATACACTACACCAAGATTAGCTTGTACTATACGCAACACCATATTAGCTTGCAGTATACGCAACGCTATTCTTGGCTCATTTCAAACACAATTTCAAGTTTGTTTTGTGGAAATTATTTTACGCAACATTAAGTATAGATTTTGTTTAATGTATAAATGAAATAAGTTTTGATTATGTTATATGAAACACCAAATGGAGCTTTCACTACATGCATCCCTGACTTGGCTTCCATTACACGCAATCAAGACCTACTTCGATAGCGTGTGTAGTACGCAATTCCAAGTTTCACTACATGATATATTATTATAATATTATTATGAACTAGCCGTTATGAATAGTAATACCCACTTTTTGAAATTTTATAAATTTTATCTTTCAAAATGGACTTCATTTTTGGATTCGGAATATCAAAATTAGCCTAGGGTGAATTTTTGGTATTTTTCTGAAAACTTTCAATTTTTTATGAATAGTGAAAACATTGGGTTACTATTTAAAAACCGACTTTTTATTTAATTAATTATTTATTTTATTTAAATTTATTTTAGATAAAAATTGATACATAATGCCTATATAAGTTCAATTTAATTCATTGGAGTCATTTTATAATAATTTTAGATATATAAAATGTAACACCCCAAGCTTCCACGGTACGTTTCCCTTTGAAGGATGCAATGGCATGCATTGTACGCAACTTCGAGATTCTAACACACCACAACCAATAAAACTAGTCGTTATGAATAGCAATACCTAATTTTTTAAATCTTATAAATTTTATCTTTCAAACTGGACTTCATTTTTGGATTCGTAATATCGAAATTAGCTTAGGGTGAAATTTTGGTACTTTTCGGATAACTATCATATTTTGATGAATAGTGAAAATTACTAAATTTTAATTAAAAACAACTTTTTTTAATCGAAATAATTAATAGTGATAAAGTATTAATTTTAGTGGTTTTAAAGTATATTTAGAATATATTTTTACCATTTAATGCAATGTTGGTCATTGGACGTAATTTGACATTCAAACCAGACATAAACAAGTGTCAATCTTTTGATAGTTATTATTTCTTAAAAACACGCTATTTGTTTTGATAACGGGAATTAATTTTTAAATTAATTAATGAAACTTATATTTTTTGAATTTTTTAAAATAGACATCATTTTTTAATTCATAATATCAAATATAACTTAGGCCGAATTTTCGGTATATTTCTGAAAACATTCAATTTTCGATGAATAGTAAAAAATACTGAGTTATGGTTTAAAACCGAATTTTTATTTAAATAATTATTTATTTTATTTAAATTTAATTAAGGTCAAACTAGATACATAATACCTATATAAGTTCAATGTAATTAATTAAAGTTAGTTTAGAATAATTTTAGATATATAAAAATTTTATTGAACTTTTCACCGTCTTTTACCCACCTCTTAGGAGAAATTGTAAATTTACACAAAACATAATTTTACCGCTTCTGTGATTGAAATTTTGAAAATCTGATAGACACATTTAATATCAATGAGTAAAACGTGGTTCAATAAGATAAAAATAATTTTTTGTGAATAGAAACTTTTTACTTTTATTTACCACGGTTAAAACTAAATAGGGTAATTAAGGGTAAAAATGATATTAGTATTACCCTAACACATATCCTAATTCTATTGGACAAGTGTATCTCAACCAAAAATAACCTTAGGAATAAAATATTATCATTTAGGTCCACTTAGATTAGATTAGGACATTTATTATTATTTAATTCAAAGAAGAGTTGAAATAGTTAAAATCAAGGTTTAATTACTAAAACATTTTTAATATAGGGTTATACATAAGATAAATTCGATTGTAAATATTCATTAGAGAGATAAAAATATTTCCTACATAATTGTATTTTATTTATAATTTTTAGAAATTATATAATTTAATTTATTTATGACACAATGGTTATATGACATGTAAGGATTGATTGAATTAATTTTTTTCGAAGTAATCATGCTGTTATTATTTTCACAAAAATCAAATTCCAAATAGTGTCAAAATTGACATAAAAGAGTTTTTAAAACAAATATTATATTATTAATTCATATTCTATTCCTAAAAATCTAAGGTTCGGACAAATAACTTGTATTATGATAGTTTTATCATTAATGGACCACTTGGGGGTCTCTTGGAAGTTTATAGTTAGTTTATTAACCATATAATATAAAAATACAAAGAGACTTGGTAAATGTCAAACTAATTAACTAAGAGTTAAAACTAAAAGATAAGGTTAATAATGTGACCCAAACCTGTCTAAAATATATTGTTTGAATTGTTTTCGACCTATCCCCACATTAACCTTTAAATAATCTACTTTGTATCTAGTATAAACCTAATATAGATTTATTATAAAATAATACATTAAGTTTTTCCTAAAGAGCCCCTCCTCCCCCTTATAAAAGGACACCACTTCTAACCAATTCTTCACAGCTTCAAAGCCTTTTGGATCGGCCAATATCTGCCAAAATATCCTCCCAACTTCCCTCACATCAACCTAGAGTCCTTAGTTTGATCATAAAGCCAACCTAAGGATCCCTTTTGATCAAATCAAAAGGAAGAACCTGAAAAGAGGTAACGTCTTCACCACCCTCTTTAAAGTTCCCTTCTTCTTCAACTTCTTCTTTACTTGTAATTTTCATTCTAAAATAATAACTCCAGTATATTATATATAATGTGATGTTATTATAACTATGGAACAAACATGTTCATTATTCTATCCATCTCTAGAATGACATGTCACCGTACGTGTGTACGTACGACATACCGTCTTCACGTTGTGGTGTAATTGTTATTCAATATATTATTATTTAGATGGGTATAATAATGATGTATAATTCATGTAAATAATAAATATAACATGATAATGATATTTTATATATGATATACCATCCAATTATATATTATTTTAATATCAAAAGAATGATATTGTCACTCGTGCGTACGTACGGGTTATCGTCTCCATGAACGCGATGAGATTCATTCCCCATCATATCCATTCAAGAATAAATTTCATTTGATGAATAAAAATAATTTTTTGAGACATGATATCATTCTATATATTAATAAGATAAATCTCATACATAAAAAATACGGCTTGCATAACAAATAATATAAAGGAAAACAAATCCGTTAACACCCGAAACGATGATAATACTAAGATATTATAACAAATAAATGTTAAAAGATCATATATGATATAATATTAATGTAAATGATTTTTTTATAATTCAATAACAATTATTTCACCATTATACAATAGGTTAACCTACCTTCAACCAAAGAAAACGTACAAAGTAATGGGTTTCTTATCTCACTTTTAATTCTGTGAGATTTCCATTGTTCACCATTAATTTATTGCATGTGGTGTGTGTACTTCCCATGATTGTATTCATTCTGTAATATACATTAATTTATGGATGTTTACATCATCATTTCATGATCCTTATTAAATGGGTGTATGTTTCGTAAGTTACCAAATCGATGAGGTAATTTGAAATTTCAATTTCATCTCATTCGGCTTTATGCATACTTCATTGATTATTATACTCCAAGATTATGTGTGGAATCACTATTCATTTTCTTATGTCATAATTTCCACTCCCATTTTTTGTGGATGTAATTTTGATACACATAATCACTCCATTGTTAAATTCTCAAGTTGTTGATATGAACTTGATAAGAGTAATTTTAACTCAATCTCCATTTATTCAGTTAAACATCCAATTCATTAGTGTTGTTTTTACAAGAATATGTGTGGATGTACTCTGATTGATTTACACTGAATATCCAATCATATTGAGTGTATTTATATTTTTCACACATAATTATGTCATTGATTTATCCTTAACATAATGATACGGTCTTTATAAGAGACTTAATCTAAATTTACATCCCATTGGGACTTCTTTGTTGTTATACACCAAATCACTTTTATATGGTGTCTTTAATGTAATTTGACATATAATATCATGAATCAATTTATTCTCATGATGTTAAAAAGTTTTGATTACCTCGATTATTTGTATTCAATTGTCTCTCTTTTGGTTAGAAACTCTAACTAAAATATCATTTTTAAATGCTTTAATGATTTATTTTTCTAAATCGTTCTCATTAATGTCCATGTTTTTAAAATGGTTTTAAGAATTTATTTATATGGTCATTAAAGTTTTAAAATTAAAATTCATTTTAGAAGTTTCAAAGTTGTATGGGACACTTTGATTCAAAAATATATTTCTAAATGGCTTCTTGGAAAATGGTGTGACTTTTAAATGTTTTCAAGAAAAAGGGGGATATTTCTCTCTAATAGTTTTGATAATTATTTTCATCTATGTCAATATCCTTAATTATTCTCTATTGAGGTTAATCTGATACAGTACAATCTTCCATATTGTATAGAATGAGTTATTTTTTACTATGGATGTGCTATTTTTATACCATTCATGGTTTGTGGTTAAAGTAGTGACATTTCGTATGCTAGTTTTAATAAGAATGTTTATATTATGTTTAAACATATTCATATGGGGAATGCATTGGACTTAGTAAGGGACATGTGAAGCCCACTATAGCTCCTCGATGCATCGGTAGGTCTCATGAGACAAACTAGTGTCTTGTCACGAGGTCTTGAAAAAATCTTATTTGTAGTCTTGGCACGAGGCCTTGGCTACGTGGTTATGATAGTTTGGAATTATGCATTCCATCATTATTAAAGTGGTTATTGATATTTCATGTGATTATTCGACTACTAGAATATCCATGTGAATAAGTAAATGGAATTATTTCATTTTATCGTTGCCATATTATGCTGAAGTTTATGTTTAAAAGGCTTTTCTTTTAGCTATACATTGCCTTAAATGTTTGTGCTTATACATGAATGTTTCTTCTATATTGTTATCCTTACTGAGAATCTGAGCTCACCCCTTTCAATGTTTTATTTTTCCCAGGACTTGAAGAAGTAATTTATGAATGACCTTCAGGGATAATGTGGGGGGATATGAAGACAAGATGTTGTTGTATTAGTTTTCACATTATGATGTAATGTAAACTTTATGATTGTATCTAGTACTTCCAAGGATACTAAACTAATTGGTATTTCGAGAAATGATCCTTTGTGATCATGCCAATGTTATGTAATAATGCACTGACTTTGGGTAACTGGGGTCAGGACGTTACAGTTGGTATCAGAGAAAGTTTAGTACAAACCTTGGAAGCTATATTTAGATAAACTCTGATTAGATCACATACCCCTAAGATAAACTTTGAGGATTAGTATAGAAGAACATACTAGAATTTTGGTATTGTTGATATTTTTTCAGTTATCCAAGCAATATATCCCTATTTGGATACGAGCAGGTAGAGGCGGCTCTAGCACAGATGTACCTAGGGGTAAAACCCGAAAACACCACATTGAGCTAGAATCTAACGGGAACTGGTGCACAACAACAGGCCATGTTGCACTCTTGGTTACGACACTCCTAGAAGATATTCTTGGTAAATTCACCAAAATAGTATGAACCATTATAAAGGGAATAAAAAATTCCCCTAAGAATATATTCCTAGAAATAGATAGTGGATAACCTTGATTTTAACATAGGGTACCCCAAGTTAGGAGATATTGTTCAGTTACAAGATTATCCTATTATGTCTAATTTTTTTTACATTCTTATTACATAAGTATTCAAACACCCTAATTGTATTTTCATTTTGTTAGTTAAAACATACAGGGAGCAAGATCATGAACAACTCTTCTCTCTCTTCCTGAAGAACTACTTACAATTAGTATCCAGAAGTAATTAACAGATGATGTTGAAACCTTTTCAAATGTCCAAGTTACATGAAAAAAACTTTATGATACATCCAATACCTCTAGCATTGCAAAATTATTTCAAGGATCAAGTACCGACTATGGGATAATATTACGCTCTCAACTTTCTTACCATGCTAAGCATGGGAAGTACCATCAGGGTCTTTTCAAATTCTTCACTTTATCTCAAAATTACGATGCACTAAATGATTTTCTACATGCTGTAGAAGAGGGAGACCTTTGAGCAGCCTATATGTATCAAATTATATATTTATGTCTTTTTGGATATACGGAAACTGATTTACCAAAACCTTATTTTGAAATATTTGAAGATGAAACGGTAATAATTTTTCTAAAAAAACATGTTAAAGTCGATGTCTCAAAATTATATATAAGAAATACCTATTTTTTAATGATGCATTGATGCTTCCATTGATATAATCCAAGATGGATGATGAATTTTTGGGTAAAGGAAGTAGATGATTTTGAAAAATTCCCGAGGTACCATTGTGACACATGAACACATTCAACTAAAACAAAATTCCACCTAGTCTCTCCAGATTTCATGATGTGTTCCACATATCACTAGTGACAAAATACATGCCTTACCCAACGCATGTACTCACCTATGAAGAATTAAAACTGGAACCCGATCTATCTTATTGAAAAGATCCTATCATAATTCTTCATACCAAAGATCAAGTGTTGAGAAACCAGATGACTCGTCTAGTAAACGTTCTCTGGAGAAATCATAAGATGGAAGAGGCAATGTGGGAACCCGAGTAACATATGATGAAGAACCTATGTGGAAACAAATGGATGGTGAAATGTTTAAGAGTGTTAGTGCTCTTTATTGATGGGATTACTTTGGAATAATTTTCTCTTGGATTTGTAACCCTGCAGTTTTCCATGTGAGAATGATATTTGAGGAAGAATTATATTTTCTCTTGTGGATATAGTTATAAATAACCATTTGGTTTTATATGATCATTGGGTTTGAGGCAATTACAAGTTATTTTGGGATGAAAATAAAAGGTATGAGATAACATTTTTGGTTAATTTATGTTATGGTTATTTTGAGTAATTTAACTCATTTTGGTAATGTTATAAAATATTGTTTTTGAAAAGGGACAACAAGCAGACTGTGTGACAACCCGTCACGTCGGACAAAGTTGTGGGAATCGACCCACAACCAAAGTGCGATTGAGATTTATTGCGTACCACTGGACTACGTGAATTCCCAGGTTAGTGTGACTATTATTTTAGTTAAATGATGTAATTTATCAATAATAAGTTGATCTGGGATCTTATGTCTTATCAAATGAATACCCTTAGTATAGGAAAATGATTTCGTGATTAAGTGATAAATGTTATTTTGGAAGATGTTCGCTTTGTTGGGAACACTATATGCCCCAGGAAAATTAAATACTATGGGATTTCATTTGAGTAGTAATGGTGTATTTTTATCTATGGTTTTATTGTAGATTTATAGTGATTTGGTTTATTTATGGAAATGATTAACCTATAATAAAGAATATGTTATTAGGTTAATTACTTTTAAGTATGTGACTTTAAGAGTAGTTGATGTCATTTGGAGATACAATTTAATGTGGAAGACTACATAACCAAATTCTTATAAGTTTTGGGTTTCAATATTAGTTTGGATTATATTGAAGGATTTTAAGGACAATTGATTATTTAATGGTATTTATTTAACATTGGGGTATTTTTGTTTTAATTTCTGAAATTAAGATTAGTGTTTTTTTTCTCTAATGGAATATCCATTTGGAGGTTCATCACATATTATACTAAACGTTTTGGTTTTTATTAATCTCAAAATACAAGGTAAATATATATTTTATCCTACGTGGATCATGTTATTCCATAGAAGCTTATTCTAGCTCTTCCAGTGTGACCAAGTCATCTAGAATACTCATTGTTCAAAAAAATTGAGTTAGTGGTAGAAATTTATTAAAGAATGAAACTCTACTTAAAAATTAAGTATATCTCTTTATGTTCTTATTAAATATCATAAATGAACTCTTCATCCTTATATAATGTAACATAAAACAAAAAATGATGTCCGTTTACTTTTCCTAATGGGAGACTAATGATTGTTTGTCCCAACACAAGTTTGTGGTTTTCTTGTTGTTAACTTTCTCCTGATCATGTTTTCTATCCCTCTACATCAGAACTTGACACTTAGTTTATCGTCCATATCCATGTTTTTCTACATGGAATACTAAAATGGGTTATCATGGGTGACCTTTATACCTCTCTTTCTTTCATTTAAAGTGATAGTTTTATTGACTCTTTTTCCGATGTAGGAATTTCCATTATATTCTCAAGAAAAATTTTAAAAATTTCAAGGATGCAATTTATTTAAGGAGGGGATAATGTAACACTCCAAGTTTCCACGGTACGATTCCCTTTCAATGATGCAATGGCTTGCATTGTATGCAACTTTTACATTTTAACACACCACAACCAATCAAACTAGTCGTTATGAATAGTAATACCTAATTTTTGAAATTTTATAAATTTTATCTTTAAAAATGGACTTCATTTTTGGATTCGTAATATCAAAATTAGCTTAGGGTGAAATTTTGGTACTTTTCGGATAACTTTCATATTTTAATGAATAGTGAAAACTACTAAATTTTAATTAAAAACAACTTTTTTTTAATGGAAATAATTAATAATGATAAATTATGAATTTGAATGGTTTTAAAGTATATTTAGAATATATATTTATCATTTAATACAATTTTGGTTATTGGACGTAATTTCACATTCAAACCAGACATAAACAAGTGCCAATCTTTTGATAGTTATTATTTCTTAAAAACACGCTATTTGTTTTGACAACATGAATTAATTTTTAAATTAATTAATGCAACTTATATGTTTTTAATTTGGTAAAATAGAACTCATTTTTGAATTCATAATATCAAATATATCTTAGGCTGAATTTTTGGTCTTTTTCTGAAAACTTTCAATTTTTGATGAATAGTAAAAATACTCAGTTATGGTTTAAAACCAAATTTTTATTTAAATAATTATTTATTATATTTAAATTTAATTAAGGTCAAAATAGATACATAATACCTCTATATTTTCAATTTAATTCATTGAAGTTAGTTTAGAATAATTTTAGATATATAATAATTTTATTGAACTTTTCACCGTCTTTTACCCACCTCCTAGGAGAATTTGGAAATTTACATAAAACATAATTTTTCTTCTTCTGTGAGTGGAATTTCAAAAATCCAAGATACATGGTTAATATCAAGGAGTAAAATGTGGTTCAATAAGATAAAAATAATTTTTGGTGAATAGTAACTTTTTACTTTTATTTGCCACGGTTAAAAGTAAATAGGGTAATTAAGGGTAAAAATGATATTAATATTACCCTAAAACATATCCTAATTCAATTGGAAAAGTGTATCTCGACCAAAAATAACCTTATGAATAAAATATCATCATTTAGGTCAACTTTGATTAGATTAGGACATTTATTATTATTTAATTCAAATAAGAACTAAAAGAGTTAAAATCAAAGTTTAATTACTAAAACATTTTTAATATAGGGTTATACATAAGATAAATTCGATTGTAAATATTAATTAGAAAGATAAAAATATTTCATACGTAATGGTATTTTATTTATAATTTTTGGACAATAAATAATTTAATTTATGTTTGCAATAATGGTGATGCTGTAATTACCAAATTAATGAAATATTAAAATAATTGTTATTTTAAATATCCAAATAAATTTAATTTGATACTTTTATGAATTAAACTAATTTTTTTGGATAATATTAAATGTTATTATTGATTTAATTAACTTTTTCGAAGTAATCATGCTTTTATGATTTTCACAAAAATCAAATTCCAAATAGTTTCAAAATAGACATAAAAGAGTTTTTAAAACAAATATTATATTATTAATTCATATTCTTTTCCTAAAAATCTAAAGTTTGGAAAAAGAAATTTTATCATGATAGTTTTATCATTAATGGACCACTTGGGGGTCTCTTGAAATTTTATATTATGTTTATTAACCATATAATATAAAAATACAAAGAAACTTGGTAAATGTCAATCTAATTAACTAAGAGTTAAAACTAAAAGATAAGGTTAATAATGTGACCCAAACCAGTATAAAATCTATTGGTTGAGTTGTTTCTGACCTATCCCCACCTTAAACTTAATATAATCTAATTTTTATCCATTAGAAACCGAATATGGATTTATTATAAAATAATACATTAAGTTTTTCCAAAAGAGCCCCTCCTCCCACTTATAAAAGGACACCACTTCTAACCAATTCTTCACACCTTAAGAGCCTTTTGGATCGGCCAAACTCTGCCCAAATATCCTCCCGACTTCCCTCAAATAAACCTAGAGTCCTTAGTTTTATCATAAAGCCAACCTAAGGAGCCCTTTTGATCAAATCAAAAGAAGAACCCGAAGAAGAGGTAACGTCTTCACCACCCTCTTTAAAGTTCCTTTCTTCTTCAAATTCTTCTTTCCTTGTGATTTCCATTATAAAATAATAACTCCAATATATTCTATATACTGTGATGTTATTATAATTATGGAACCAAAAAATTCATTATTCTATCCATCCCTTTAATGACATGCCACCATACGTGCATACGTACGGCCTACCATCTCCATGTTGTGGAGTAATTGTTATTCAATATATTATTATTTAGATGGGTATAATAATGATCTATAATTCATGTAAATAATAAATATAACATGATAATGATTATTTATATATGATATACCATCAAATTATGTATTATTTTAGTATCAAAAAAATGATATTTTCGCTCGTGCGTACGTACGGATTACTGTCTCCACGAACGCGATGAGATTCATTCCCCATTATATCCATTCAAGACTAAATTTCATTTGATGAATAAAAATAATTTTTTGAGACATGATATCATTATTTATATGAATACGATACATCCCATTCATAATGAATACGTCTTCCATAACAAATAATATAAAGGAAAATGAATCTGTTAACACCCGAAACGACGATAATACTAAGATATTATTAACAAATCAATGTTAAAAGATCATATATGATATCATATTAATGTAAATGATTTTTTATAATTAAATAACAATTATTTCATCATTATATAGTAGGTTAACCTACCGTCAACCAAGAAAAAAGTACAAAGTAAGGGGTTTCTTATCTCACTTTAAATTCCGTGAGATTTCCATTGTTCACCACTTATTTATTGCATGTGGTATGTGTACTGCCCGTGATTGTATTCATTGTGTAATATACATTAATTTATGGATGTTTACATCATCATTGTATGATCCTTATTTCATGGGTGTATGTTTCGTAAGTTACCAAATCGATAAGGGAATTTTAAATTTCAATTTCCACTCATTCGGCTTTACGCATACTTCATTGATTATTATACTCCAAGATTATGTGTGGAATCACTATTCATTTTCTTATGTCATAATTTACACTCCCATTTTATGTGGATATAATTTTGATACACATAATCACTCTGTTGATAAATTCTAAAGTTGTTGATATGAACTTGATAAGAGTAATTTTAACTCAATCTCCATTTATTGAGTTAAACATCCAATTCATTGGAGTTGTTTTTACAGGAATATGTGTGAATGTCCTATGATTGATTTACACTGAATATCCAATCATATTTATTGTATTTATATTTTTCACACATAATTATGTTGTTGATTTATCCTTAACCTAATGATATGGTCTTTATAAGAGACTTAATCTCAATTTACATACCATTGGGACTTTTTTGTTGTTATACACCAAATCACTTTTATATGGTGTGTATAATGTACATTGACATAGTATATCATGAATACCTTTATTCTCATGATATTAAAAAGTTTTTATTGCCTCAATTATTTGTATTAAATTGTCTCTCTTTTGGTTATAAACTCTAACTAAAATATCATTTTTAAATGTTTTAATGATTTATTCTTATAAATATTTCTCATTAATGTCCATGTTTTCAAAATGGTTTTAAGAATTTATTTATATGGACATTAAAGTTTTAAAATTAAAATTCCATTTAAAAGTTTCAAAGTGGTATGGGACACTTTTATTCAAAAAAATATTTTTAAATGGATTCTTGACAAATAGTGTGACTTTTAAATGATTTCAATAAAAAAGGGGCTATTTCTCTCTAATAGTTTTGATGATTATTTTCATCTATGTCAATATCCTTAATTATTCTCGATTAAGGTTAATCTGATGCAATACAATCTTCCATATTGTATCGAATGAGTTATGTTTGACTATGGATGTGCTATTTTTATACCATTCATGGTTTGTGGTTAAAGTATTGACATTTCGTATGCTAGTTTTAATATGAATGTTTATGTTATGTTCAAACCTATTGATATGAGGAATGCATTGGACTTAGTAAGTGATGGGGGTATCCCACTATAGATCCCTGATGCATTGGTAGGTCTCATGAGACAAACTAGTGTCTTTGCATGAGGCCGTGACAAAATCTTATTTGTAGTCTTGGCATCAGGCCTTGGATACGTGGTTATGATAGTCTGGCATTATGCATTCCATCATTATGAAAGTGGTTATTGATATTTCATGTGATTATTAGACTAGTAGAATATCCATGTGAATATGTAAATGGAATTTTTTCATTTTATCTTTTCCATATTATACGGAAGTTCATGTTTTAAAGGCTTTTGTTTTAGCTATACATTGCCTTAAATGTTTATTATTATACATGAATGTTTCCGCTATATTTTTATCCTTACTGAGCATCTGATCTCACCCCTTTCAATGTTTTATTTTTTCCAGGATGTGAAGAAGTAATTTATGAATGACCTACAGGGATAATATGAGGGGATATAAGGACAAGATGTTGTTGTATTAGTTTTCACTTTATGATGTAATGTAAACTTTATGAATGTATCTAGTACTTCCAAGGATACTAAACTAATCGGTCATTCTATAATTGATTCTTTGTGATCATGCCAAAGTTATGTAATAATGCACTAACTTGGGGTAACTAGGGTCAGGGCGTTACATAAAACTTTTATTGAACTTTTCACCGCCTTTTACCTACCTCCTAAGAGTTTTTTTCAGACTTACATAAAACATTATTTTACCGCTTCTGTGAGTGGAATTTCAAAAATCCGAGAGACACGGTTAATATCAAGGAGTAAAATGTGGTTTAATAAGATAAAAATAATTTTTGGTGAATAGTCACTTTTTACTTTTATTTACCACGGCTAAAAGTAAATAGGGTAATTAATGTTAAAAACAATATTATTATTACCCTAACACATGTCCTAATTCTATTGGATAAGTGTAATTCAACCAAAAAAAACCTTAGGAATAAAATATTTCCCTTTAGGTCCACTTGGATTAGATTAGGACATTTATTATTATTTTATTTAAAGAAGAGTTAAAATAGTTAAAATCAATGTTTAATAACTAAAACATTTTTAATATAAGGTTATACATAAGATAAATTAGACTATAAATATTAACTAGAAAGATAAAAATATTTACTACCTAATGTTTTTTTATTTTTTATTTTTAGAAATTAAATAATTTAATTTATATATGACACAATGGTGATGCAGTAATTACATAAATAATGAAATATTAAAATAATTGATATTATAAATACCCAAATAAATGTAATTTGAGACCATTTATGAATTAAAATAATTTTATAATTTAATATGACATGTTAATATTGATTTAATTTTCTTTTTTAGAACTAATAATGCTGTTATGATTTTCACAAAAATCAATTACCAAATAGTGTCAAAATTGACATAAAATGGTTTTTAAAACAAATATTATATTATTAATTGTTATTATATTCCTAAAAATCTTTGGTTCGTCAAAATGACTTAGATAAGGTTATATATATTAATAATGAACCACTTGGGGTTCTTTTGGCTTGTTATAGTAAGTTTATTAACCATGTAGTGTAAGAAAACAAGAAGACATGGTAAAAGTAAAATTATTTAACTTAGAGTTAAATCCAAATGATAAGGTTAAAATAGTAACCTAAACTTGTCTAATAACTTTTGGTTGAGATTATTTAGACCCATCTCCACTTTATCTTCTAGATAAATCAATTTGGAGCTATTATAGGCCGAATATGATTTTATTTTAAAATAATATTTTAAGTTTTTCCAAAGGTTCCCCTCTCCTCCCTTATAAAAAGGCCACCCCTTCCCTCTTCTCTTCACACCCTTTTGAGCCTTGAAGCGCAGAAAAACCCTGACAATTACTCTTCTTAAACTCTATAGTTACATAATAGAGTTTCTAGTATTCTCAGAAGACCAACTCTAGTTCCCTAAGAATAAGTTTAAAGGAGGTGCGTCTTGGAAGGGGTAATCTCTTCTACCGACTCTTTCAAGTTTCTCTCTTCTTCTACTTCATCATCATTAGTTGTTTCAATATAATGTAATAAAATAAGTATTATTTATATACTGATATGTTATTATAAATATGAAACAAACCTATTTCACCTTCTATCCATCCTATAGAAAACGAAGTCACCGTGCGTGCGTACGTATGAAATATCGTCTCCACGCCGTGGTGTAATCATTTTTTCCACCACCACCTTACTTGGATGGGTATAATGGTGTAAATAATAACTATATATAATTATTATAACATCATATGAATTATATGATATTATATCATCCACTCCAATACCATTCAACAAATATGGGAATGATATCATCGCTCATGCATACGTATGGATTACCGTCTCCACGACGCGATGAGATTCATTTTCCATGTTAACAATTCATGAATGATTATAGAGTATATATAATAAGTAATCATGAAATATATGACATAATAATTATACTGTATTTATGTATATATATATGTATGTCATCTACTTAATTCCATTCAATTCAACAAGGAAACGAAAAACAGCATTCATGCATACGTACGGCCTACCGTCTCTATGAACGGTGTATTTCTTTCCATTTGTCGATCTATTATATATATGTATATTCGGAATATATATTATATATAAATCATATTTTATATTATGGAATTAAGTAATCAGGATCTATGTAATCATATTAATAATTACAAGTCAAAACACAGATCATAAATGAAATGATTTTACACAAAACGCTGCTTTAACATGGAATTGACAAATGAACAGATAATATAAAGTCGTAAGTGAATCATATATGATATCATAAATACTATTATGGTTCTATTACAAGTTAATAATATATTTAAACCCACTATATAAGAGTCTCGGACACATACAGAAGAAATTGGACAAAAGGTAAGGGATAATTATTCCAATCTCGTTCTTATCCGAGATTGTTTATTCATAAGTATTTACTGGGGTAATATTTTTCATCCATGTCCATAAAAATATTTTCATAAAGTGTTTAATATTATTCCATGTTTGTTTAAAGTCATTTTTACCCATTTTACTTTTACTTTGTGTTATGGAAGGAATATTTCTTTTGTTTACCATACGCGGTACTTTTTTACTTTTATGTTAAAAGTATGAGGAAAATGCTTTTTTAACTTATACGGTGTGGACGGATTTTTACAGTTTCATAAGGCCTTATTTTTATGAAGATTCCTCTAAAGGATTTCATGATTATTTTTAACAAAATCTTTTTCTTTTAAAATTTAATGGAATTTTTTGAAAATAAAATGATTTTGAAAAATAAAGGACATTTTCCTCAATAATTCATTTCAAATGTTTTGTCAAAAATATTTTCCATCTTAGATGGCATTATTTAGCATGTTTATGATTCAAGTATATTATCTCTATGATTTACATGGTTTCACTTTTCTTATGATGAAATGACATCCATTCATTTTATATGGATTATGTTATGATGGGATGATGTTTATGAAACCCATTTTATTCTTTGGGTTATGATGAATGATTTATGTTTATTTTGTGTCACAAGTAAGAATGATTTCATTATGAGATGGGTGGGACCTATATACCACTCCAATGCATTGGGTAAATATTTATATCTCATGAGATAGACATGGCTGGAATGGTAATTTAATCCGGTTCAGTAATAAAGGACCAGAACGAGGAGTGAACTCGATTCAGAAAGGGACTCTGTCTACTAAGATGGTCTTGGTTGCAATGCCTTGGCTACTATGGAAATCATTACATGTGCTTAATGGTTTCCCACAATTACATGTTTTATTCCCATGCTATTTTATCATGATTTATGTTCCTTTATGATATATTCCTTACGTACTTCCAAGATTTAAGTCTTTGGTCAAGATTTTGATGTTTAGAATTTATGTTCATGTTTTTTCATTCAAATGTTTATGGATGGTTTTATGTTCTCTATGTTTACCCTTACTGAACATTTGAGCTCACCGTTTTTATGTTTTCTTTTCCCTAGGATATAAAGAAAGTTTTTGGTAAGAAAACCAAAAGGGGAAGATCTTTCTGGGAGATGTTGAAGATCTTTCTCCTTGATTAGAGGATTACGTTCCATGTTTCCAAAGACACTAAACTAATACGGTCTTTGGGCATCTATTTTTGTCATGTATTAAGTATTCTGAAAAAGTAATGTAATTTCCATGTACTTCAAGCTTTGGGTATCTACAGTTGGTATCATAATGAAGGTTTAGTTAACCTTTGGAAACTAAGATGCGAAAACATTAGGTAAATCCCTAGAGATATTTCTAAGGTATGTCTTGGTATGTCCCTAAGGATAAGTATACGTATAGGTTATAGTCCTATAATTATAGTAACGATCATTGAATTTATCCTAATATTTTAGATATTGATGGTACTCCCCCTTTATTATGTTGTTTTCCCTTGCATGATTTTTTTCCTCTCACACTATTCTTTTTGGGTTTTAGAAAATGGCTAGAAATAGGATTATTCACGATAATGGAGGATATGGTGGACAATGGAATGATATTCTTCATGAGAAACCAAATGAAATGGGATTTGGAAGTCCAAACATCGTTATTATGCCTAATCAGAAATCCCATAATATGATCAATAATCTCAACTTTGGTATGTTTCCTGACTCAGCTAATAAGAGAAAGATGGAGTTTCATGATGATCATAGAGGAAAGAAAGTTTAATTTCTCTCATGTAAATCATGTGGGAAGAGGCATCAAGGAGAATGTTTCAAAGGAACTGGAAGATGCTTTGGGTGCAGAAAAGAAGGACCCAAATCCAGTAAGTGCAAAAGAAAAAGGTTCAGTTAACACCATGGACAAGGATAATGGTATTGCTATGACATCAACAATGATTAGATGTTTTAAATGTGGAATGCATGGGAATTATTCAAACCAATTCCCTAAGGGAAAATCTCATGAAGAGAATCAGCATGGTCATATGGGTAGTATTTATGTGGATGATGATGAGGTGACTACAAATGATATATGAGATGAAAGAAGTGTTGAAGCTTGGTCAATGGTTTAAGAAGGTAGTGGAATTATTGTATGTTTATCAAGGGTTATTTTGTATAGGTAAATTAACTGTACTATGGAATAAACAAACATCTAAGGATTGTTAAACTATTGTTTTTTCCAAAATTATTTGAAAGAATCTGTTGAATGGTACTGGTAACTATGAATGGTTATTCAGATATTTTTGGAAGGAAGATGATATGATCATAATGAAGGGATAAAGAGAAAATGATATTTTGATAGTATTCATAAGATCATGACTGATATAAGGACAAATTGTTATCATGGTTTGAGTATATAGAAATTTTGGGATGTTGGTATGTGGAATGAGTTAAATTTTGACAGCATTCATGTTTTCACTAAGGTTATATGGTAATTCATGTTTCAAAAGAATACATGATTAAGGTATTCACATGTTTGTAATTTGACCAACAAGATATATCTTATGATATATGGGAGATAAATGATGGTGTTCACATGCTTGGTATATGACCTCTCTAGTAATCATTTTCTTTATACTATGAGATTGGACAGATGTATTTTGGATAAGCATAAATATTGGAATGGATTATGTTGGACATAAGATAGTATTATTTAAGGATAGAAATTTTTTTTTTGATATTATTTCGGGAATGTTATAACAGTATAGTTTTAGAAAAAGGAAAACCCATAGGACGAGCGACAACCTGTCGCATCGGACAAGGCTATGGAAATTGAACCCCCAACCGAAGTGCGACATGCCTTTATCACCTACTACTAGCCTACAAGAAGTCACTGGTTAGTAGGAAGTAGTTTTATTTTATTAAGTGGTATGATAGATGAAGTATAATCCCATTGTTGGAATCATATACGATTAATCTCACCATAGATGGACTTATGTATTTTTAATAACTTATGCTAAGCTTTTTGTGATAGAAACAAATTGGATGACTTATCATTCTATCGCATGATCTGCTAACACTTCCTGAATGAAAAATTCAGCTTCATTTCTTTAAATAGAGATGAAGTGGAAATTGTTCATGGAATGACCAACAATGATATTACATTGAAATCAAGTAACTATTTCTCCTTATGTAAAAGTTCATCAATGTTAGGGAAATGATCTTGGAAACCAAAAATGTTGTCCTTTTACTCTCATATCTGATGAATCAGATGATACCTTATATCATCACAAATTTATGGCTTTGCGATTGTTGACTTTTTCATAGCCATGTTCTCTACCACTCTCCATCAGAACATGACGGTTATATTTCTCTCCCATATCCATATTTTCACCTATATACTCCTATGTGGGAACCCATGTGATGAGTTACTCTGGGTATCTGTTTTGTTTCTAACATTCATTTTTAAAATAATGATTTAGTATTCCTTTTTAGGATTTGGGTTTCTATGAATGAAACATTCATGTAGTAAATGATTTATAACCTGGACGAATTTCGAGGGAGAAATTCATTTTAAGGGGGGTAGAATGTAACACCCTGAGATTTTATGAGATATATTATTTTTAAATTCTTTGATGACTTCTATTATACACTACACCAATAATATCTTGTACTATACACAACACCGTATTATCTTGCAGTATAGGCAACACTATTATTGGCTCGTGTCACACACAATTTCCAGTTCGTTTTGTGGAAATTATTATATGCAACATTAAGTATATATTTTGTTTAATGTATAAATGAAATAAGTTTTGATTATGTTATACGCAACACCAAACAGAGATTTCACTACATGCAGCCCTGACTTGGCTTGCATTACCCGCAATCAAGACCTTTTTCAATAGCGTGTGTAGTATGCAATACCAAGTTTCACTAAACGAGATATTATTGTAATATTATTATGAACTAGCCGTTATGAATTGTAATACCAAGTTTTTGAAATTTTATAAACTTTATCTTTCAAAATGGACTTCATTTTTTGATTTGGAATATTGAAATTAGCCTAGGGTGAATTTTCGGTATTTTTCTGAAAACTTTCAATTTTTGATGGATAGTGAAAACACCAGGTTACTATTTAAAAACCGAATTTTTATTTAAATAATTATTTGTTTTATTTAAATTTATTTTAGGTAAAAATTGATACATATTACTTATATAATTTCAATGTAATTTATTGGAGTCATTTTATAATAATTTTAGATATATAAAAAGTTTATTAAACTTTTCACCGTCTTTTACCTACCTCCTAGGAGATTTTTGCAAACTTACATAAAACATAATTTTACCACTTCTGTGAGTTTAATTTAAAAAATATAAGAGACACAGTTAATATCAAGGAGTAAAATGTGGTTCAATAAGATAAAAATAATTGTTGTTTAATAGTAACTTTTTACTTTTATTTAACATGGTTAAAAGTAAATAGGGTCATTAATGGTAAAAATGATATTATTATTACCCTAAAACATTTCCTAATTCTATTTTATAAGTGTAATTCGACCAAAACAAACCTTAGGAATAAAATATTTCCCTTTAGGTCCACTTGGATTAGATTAGGACATTTATTATTATTTTATTTAAAGAAGAGTTAAAATAGTTAAAATCAAAGTTTAATAAATAAAACATTTTTAATATAGGGTTATACATAAGATAAGTTAGACTATAAATATTAATTATAAATTTAATAATATTTCCTACCTAATTGTATTTTATTTATAATTTTTAGAAATTAAATAATTTAATTTATTTATGACACAATGGTGATGCAGTAATTACCTAAATAATGAAATATTAAAATAATTGATATTATAAATACCCAAATAAATGAAATTTGAGACTTTTATGAATTCCAATACTTTTATAGGTTAATATGACATGTTATTATTGACTTAATTAACTTTTTTTGAACTAATAATTCTGTTATGATTTTTACAAAAATCAATTACCAAATAGTGTCAAAATTGAAAAAAATAGTTTTTAAAACAAATATTATATTATTAATTGTTATTATATTCCTAAAAATTTAAGGATTGGAAAAATGACTTAGATAAGGTTATATATAATAATAATAAACCACTTGGGGTTTGTTTGTATTGTTATAGTAAGTTTATTAACCACGTAGTGTAAAAAACAACAAGACATGGTAAAAGTTAAATTATTTAACTTAGAGTTAAATCTAAATGATAAGGTTAAAATAGTAACCTCAACTTGTAAAAAACCTATTGGTTGAGATAATTTCGACCCATCCTCATATTATCATTTACATAAATCAATTTTAAGCTATTATAAACCAAATATGACTTTATTATAAAATAATATTTTAAGTTTTTTCAAAGGTGCCCCTCTCCTCCCTTATAAAAAGGGCACCCCTTCCCTCTTCTATTCACACCCTTTTGAGCCTTGAATCTTGGAGGACCCCTAAAAATTCCTCTTCGCAACCACTCTAGTTACATCATATATTTTCTGGTATTCTCAAAATACCAACTCTAGTGCCCTAAGAAGAAGTTTAAAGGAGGTGCGTCGAGGAAGAGGTAATCTCTTCTACCGACTCTTTCAAGTTTCTTTCTTCTTCTACTTCCTCTTCTTTAGTTGTTTCATTATAAAGTAATAACATCAGTATTACTTATATACTGATATTTTATTTTAAATATGGAACAACCCTATTTCACCTTCAATCCATCCTATGGAAAACGAAATCACCTCGCGTGCGTACAGACGGAATACCGTCTTCACGCCGTGGTGTAATCAGTTTTTCCACCACCACCTTATTTGGATGGGTATAATGGTGTAAAGAATAACTATATATAATTATTATAACATCATACTGATTCTATGATATTATATCATCCACTCTTATACCATTCAATAAATATGGGAATGATATCATCGCTCGTGCGTACGTACGAATTACCGTCTCCACGACGTGATGAGATTCATTTTCCATGTTAACAATTCAAGAATGATTATAAAGTATATATAATAAGTAATCATGAAATATATTTCATAATAATGCTACTGGATATATATATATATATATATATATGTCATCTACTTAATTCCATTCAATTCAATAAGGAAATGAAAAACAACGTTCATGCGTACATACGGCCTACTGTCTCCATGAATGGTGTATTTATTTCCATTTATTGATATATTATATATATGTATATTATGAATATATATTATATATAAATCATGTTTTTTATTCTGTAATTGAGTAATCATGATCTAAGTAATCATATTAATAATTACAATTCAAAACACGGATGATAAATGAAACGATTTTACCCAAAACACTGCTTTATCATGGAATTGACAAATGAACAGATAATATAAAGTCGTAAGTGAATCATATATGATATCATAAATATTATTATGGTTATATTAAAAGTTAATAACATGTTTAAACCCACTGTAAAGAAGTCTCGAACACATACAGAAGAAATTGGACATAAGGTAAGGGATAATTATTCCAATCTCGTTCTTATCCGAGATTGTTTATTCGTAAGTATTTACTGGGGTAATATTTTTCTTCCATGTCCATAAAAATGTTTTCATAAAGTTTTTAATATTATTCCATGTATGTTTAAATCCATTTTTACCCATCTTGAATTTTACTTTGTGTTGTGTAAGGAATCTTTCTTTTGTTTACCAAATGTGGTACTTTTTGACTTTTCCGTTAAAATTACGAGGAGAATATTTTTTTTAACTTATACGGCGTGAAAGGATTTTTACAGTTTCATAACGCTTTATTTTTAGGAAGATTCCTCTACGATATTTCATGATTATTTTCAACAAAATCATTTTCTTTTAAAATTTAATGGCATTTTGAGAAAATAAAATGATTTTGAAGAAGAAAGGATATTTTCCTCAAGAATTCATTTAAAATGTTTTGTCAAAACTATTTTCCATCTTAGATGAAATTATTTAGCATGTTTATGTTTCAAGTATATTGTATCTATGATATAAATGGTTTCAATTTTCTTATGATGAAATTATATCCATTTGTTTTATATGGATTATGTTATGATGGGATGATGTTTATGAAACCCATTTTATTCTTTGGGTTATGATGAATGATTTGTGTTTATTTTGTGGCACAACTAAGAATGATTTCATTAGAAGATGGGTGGGACCTATATCTCCCTACAATGCATTGGGTAATGATTTATATCTCATGATATAGATATGTCTGTAATGGTAAGTTAATCTGGTTCAGTAATAAAGGACTGGAACGAGGAGTGAACTCGATTCAGAAAGGGACTTTTTTCACTAAGATGGTCTTTGCAGCAATGCCTTGGCTACTATGGAAATCATAACATGTGCTTAATGGTTTTCCACAATTACATGTGTTATTCCCATGCTATTTTATCATGATTGATGTCCTTTTATGATATATTCCTTACATACTTCCAAGATTTATGTCTTTGGTTATGATTTTGATGTTTAGATTTTATGTTCAAGTTTTTGCATTCGAATGTTTATGGATTGTTTTATGTTATCTATGTTTACGCTTACTAAGAATTTGAGCTCACCCTTTTATGTTTTCTTTTCCCCAGCATATAAAAAAACTTTGTAGGTAAGAAACCCAAAAGGGGAAGTTCTTTATGGGAGATGTTAAAGATCTTTCACCATGATTAGAGGATTATGTTCTGAGTTTCCAAAGGCACTAAACTAATATAGTCTTTGGGCATCTGTTTTTGTCATGTATTAAGTATTCCACAAAAGTAATTTAATGTCCATTTACATCAAGATTTGGGTCTCTACATATTCATAAAATTTATCCTTATTCCCATCTATGTAAATTATTAGTGAAAAACACTCACATCACTTCGAGAGGCGGTAGTCCACCATACATACAAGCAACGTTATTTTATCCACCGTAAAGATAATTTAAGAAGGTATATATGATATAATAATTATGTAGTATAATTATGTTACAAGTAACATTTATATACTTTAAATATATCATTATAAAATTCAATGGCATTCCATGATGAAAAACAAATGACACTGGTTTGTGAGGCGGTAGTCCACTGTAAACACTAATGACAATTTTGTTTCCCATTTGATTGAAGTGGAGAGGGATTTTGGTTATTCCAATAAAATATTATAATATCAGTATATGATTCATACTATTTATATTATATCTTCATAATTTAATAATATTATAAGAATCTGGAAGAATAAATGGAATAAAGATTCTTGGTTAAGTATGATACCTCTTCCTCGGAAAACCTCTGTAGGTTAACACTAAAATCCTTTATAGGATGGATCTATAATAAAACAACTAGATTATATGATTTTGTGAAGGAATTATGTATGGTATTTGGGTTGGTTTTTTTTTAGACAAAGTTCTTTAATTGTGCCAAAATGAGCAGATAGGGAGTGGATTTTTAATAGTGAGGTGAGTTACACACTTGTATTGTTTGAAAGGAAAAAGGTGTACCAACATTTTTCAAATGACACAAGGATCAAAATGGAACATTATCAAAAAATAAACAATTTAAGGTTAAATTGTCTTCATAAAATTTTTTTTATTTAAATTTTTATGTTTCTTTTAGTTTAACCCCCCCCCCCCCCACACACACACACACATAGACACACATTAAATATGTTTTTACCATAACCGTGAAGATTAAATTTTACTATTTTAATCATTCATTATGGTAAAAAATTAAGTTAAAACTATTATATTATATAAATTATCTTAATTTGAAAAATTTAATCTATTTTATCAAATTCAATTCACTTAATAAGAAATTTTTAATTTTTAATTAAACTCACTGATATAATGAAATAGATTTTTTTAAAGAATTCCATTTTCGAAGAAAAAGATGATTTTTAATTTAATATATGTTTTGTAATAATCTTTGTTTGAATTTAATTTAATGTTTATTTATAAAAAATATAAATATTACAATTAAAATAATTCTTTATTATTGGTTGTTTTTAATAATTAAAATAGAGAAACATTATGCACTTTAAAAAAATCAGCAAAATCGCATTTTTAAATATAAAAATTAACAGACATTAAAATCCAATATAAACATGATTCGAAAATAATTTAGTGGAATAAATATAACCAAAAAAATATTTTACTTGAAATCATATTCAAAATGTAATATGAATTTTAAACATTTAAATAAACCTTGTAAAAATTGAGTTTAATTAAAACTATTTAATTTTTTATTTTAAGAAACACTTAATATTTTTATAATTAATATTAAAATATAATTCATATTAATAAACATGATATGATGTATTATATCATTAAATAGGTTTTTATATTTTTAACTTCCATATGGATTCCTTTTATTGTTAATTTACATAAATTAAATTGGTTTAAAAATCTATTTCATGCCCATGTTTCCAACATCCGTTTATTTCAAATGTTACAAAAACCATAAGAGATTTTTACATAAAACCTTATTTTAATGTATTCCATTTAAAAAAAATCCTTCCATATCCATGTTATTTAACATTAATCAAGAATATCCTTATTTATACATAAAAGGATATTAAATGTCGTTTTTAACTACTTTTGACTTTTTTTACAATGGTTTGAAATGTACTTTTTTAATGCCTTTTATACAGGTCACTTTCGGCTATTTTTATCAAGCTGGAAAAATAATTTTCTTACTTATATGGTATGAGATAAATTTACTATTATAATTTCCTTTCTCCGTTATGTATAAGGATTTGTGGGTGGGCTATCCCTTTTGGGTGGTTATGGCCTGCCTTTCTGGTATGTGTGTGTGGTCTGTGTCTACGTTTGAATGTAATTATACCCCCAAGAAAGTAATATATATATATATATATTCTTCATGTTTTAACTTTTTTACCATGTAAATTCAGTTCCCATTTTTTTGGGAAGTTTTACAATTTAAATAGTTTTCAAAAGAAAGGGAATTATTCTTTTCATTTTTATGAAGAAATGGAAATTGATTTGGCTTATGGGTTAAAATAAGTTTTTGAAGGGTTTTATGAAGAAATAGTGAAATATTAAAAAAATGATATAGCACTTTAAAATTATATATTATGATAGGTGATCCCGATACAGCTTATGATGATGGATGATCCCAATAGATCTCTCCAATATGTTTTGTAATGATTTGTCTTAGAAGGATAAATTTATGGGGATAACCAAGATGGTTACTCCTGTAGAATTAAATAAGATTCAGTAATTCATACGTGGTTTAAACCTTAGTGAAAAAATGTTATGTAAATTATATTCCTATTTCACTATATTATTCTTATAGAAATTGTTTTTATAAAAATCTTTTGATTTCATGAGGTAAGGAAAGTTTAAAAGTAAAATGTTTTTTGTGAATGCTTTCAGGAGTTCCCACATACCTCAATATTCCTTCATGGTTTTTAAATTTATTATTTATGGGTTTAAAAGGTTTTCCTTGGGTGAAGGTTTATTTTCTCATATAAAAATTATATATTTATTTGATTACTTTTTTATTGTGAAAATAAGTAAACATAATCATGGATTTAAATATTTTTCACTAGACCAACGGGATTCTAATATTTTTTAATCTCATACTGAGATTTGTTTTTCTCATCCCATAATTTTAAATGTTTTTCATAGGGCCTAATTATGATTATGAACTATAATGAAGTATATCTATGAATTAAAAAATTATCCTTGAATAAATAAAGAGCCTTATTAATGAAATAGGAGTGTAAACTTAAGAATACTATTTTTGTGGCAAAAATGGACTTTGCATGTTAGCAATACCTATGTAACTTAATGGTTATCCTAATTATCTAAAACAATAAAACAAAAAGATCATGGGAATGTAATATAGTAAAACCCCTGTCGTAAATCTTGAAATTATGAGTAGATTAAGGTATGGGGTGGTATACACCTAGCTCCCCATTTATTATCAAGAATTATCTATACAAAAGGAAATAACCTTGAAACCATAAAAATTGTTAGCATTAACCATTTTTGAACATGCACTAACCTACTATAATAAAAAACATAAAACATTACTTTGAATAATGATATCCAGTCTAAGAATGATCATCAAAAGGGATAATCTAATTTTGATATTATTCCTCTTATCATTGAATAGAAATCCAAATTGATTATTCTGAACACACAACATTCCTTCAAAATTGTTGCAGTATTATTAAACACATTTCTTCTACTTCTTTTTATTGGTATATACTAATCATATCACTTAGATATTTTTTATACATTGAATATAAAAACTGTTCAATATTGGTACTCCAAAACTCTATCATTATTAGTTATCATGATTCATTCGACCAATCAAAGACAATATCTACATAGAACTCAATATTTTAATATCCATATGATTTATATAATTATCATACCTTTAAATTTATATGATATCAATAATAAATAAGTTATATTTCTATATAATAATATGTATTATCACTATCATGAGGTGAATTAAATTCCCATTATAACGATTATCTTGATTTTCCATAGTTTTATCATGGAATCTAGTTTCCCATCAAAACTACTTATCAAATTTTATAACCTTTAACGACTTTTCTTATCCTCCTAATATATCACTATGCGATCTTATTCTTCACAGAGCATAAATAATTGATTTTATCGATTAATAATCACCAAAAAAATTGAATCATGTATTATTTTAAATAATAATCATGAAATTTAAACTTTTAATATCATCATAGCATCATAAAAACTAAATTCTTGGAAATATCACAATTTCTAAAATTGTCAATATGGACATATTTCTTAGTATAATGTGGAGATATTGTATCATATGATTTTAATTTTCGTAACTGGTAACCATTATATATCCTCTTATTAATCCTTAGATATAATCATATTATCCTTTATATAATAAATTGTTACTCCTATGTATCACAGTAAGTATCAAGGACTTCATGAAATTTCCACTGATAATCCCTTATATAAGGATTGTTTTTTATATTAAATATTGTCATGAAGAACCTTATGTATTGACATATTTTTTCTCTTTTCTGATTTTTTGTATGAACCTTTGAAAATATATTATGTATTCTCTAAAAACATTACCCATTGCAGAGTTATTTGTCCCTTTTATTAATATCATTCAATGGAAAAATCTTATGTATCACCCAAAAAAATATGTATTCCTAGAAGGATAATGTGTACCATGATGTAAGTCTCCCAATTAGTTTTCCATTTTTCTAATTTTGGAAATATATTATGTATCATGTAATTTAAAAAAAATCATAACTCCCTAGATGTCATAAAATATTCTCAGGGCCCCTCCAACCACTCTAGCTCATCTCAAATCAACCCAAACCTCATTCACATGTATTGATAGAAAATATAAAATCATCATTAAGTGGAATCACATGAGTTCATATGATAACACAATTTTATGTATGAGTTACAATAACACCATATGTGGCATAGAGGTTAATGGATCACACATCCAAGCATGGAAGTTCCACCTAGACCCCCTAGTTATCAGAGATGGTAGGTCACATATGGGGGTGAATTGGATATGGTATTTCATCACTGATAACTTCATTGAACACTTATCAACACCCCCTAAATAATGTAATATTTTTCTCAAGTTATAGGTGTTTTCCCAATAAATTATTTTGTTATAGATTAATTTTAATAAAATTATCATCATCAAAATTATAAACGTATTTTTCCTTGGATAAAATTATTTTTTGATTTTAAAGTATTATACCATACATTAAAAAATAATTTAATGAAGGATATATGATGTATTTGAGAAATTGAAATACTAAAAAGTTTATATTAAGTTTTATTTAGATAATTATGTAAAAAAGTATTAATATTTGACAATAATAATTCATAATGATGTGAATATATTGAAATTTAGAATTTAATGAGATGATGATTTAAGTAAATGATGTGATTGAGTTAAATATGATGATATATTTTCCACTCAAGGAAGAGTAAATTAATATATTTTATTATTCTGAAAATTATAATGAGATAAGTGAATGTTATTTATTATAATAGAATTTAATTATTTAGATTTCTAATAATTTTCCTAGTTATATTTTTAAAATATAAATGGAGATATAAAAATTCATTAAGAATAACTAAATTTTATGTGATATATTTTCAGGATATAAAGTTTATAAATTAAAAATTAAAAATTAAAGTGATTATATTTTATAATTTTGGGAAATTATAGTGGATTATCACATGATATTTAATGATGATAAATAGTGAGTAAATGATGTGAATTAATTACATAAGTGAGATTTATTTACTTAAGAAAAACATGTGGATTATTAATTATTATGATGGGGAGTATATCCAAAAGAGTTAATTGAAATACATTTAATTATGTCATTCATTGAGGTCAATTAATGTAATTTAAGATGATGGGTTGTTTTAAGATGGTTTTTTGAATTAAAATAATGTTAATTATGAAATATGAAAATGATTTTCTTAATGATTTAATAAGAATTATTGGAATAATTTAATTTTTTCTTGATGATGTTAGGAATACTTAATATTTGACTTGATAATTCTTGGGAATATATAATAGAATAATTAAGTGAATAATTTTAACATAAGTGATGGAATGTTTTAATAAATATTTAAAAATACTTGATGACATTGGGAAATATAGTGTTGATACATTGGGTCATTTATGATGAGGAGAGTCTAATGCATGATTTTTATATTGATATTTATAATGTTATGTTAGAGTTAGATAAATAATTCGATAACTAATATTAAATTATTATTTAATTATTATTAATATATTTCAATGAATATTGGATGTGGGGATTCATTATAGAGGATTGGATTGATTTTTATTATTATGTATAAAATCATATAATTAAAATAGATGAAATTATGGATTAAGTGAATATATTTCATTGTCTACTCATGTTGTTTGAATGTGATGTAAGATATGGACTAGATAATATTTATGGTCAAAATATAATAATTTTATTTCATTTTAACTATCCCACAAACTTGGGTTTGAGTGTGATGATGATATTAACACTTCTCACCCATAGCTCTTGGTACATACTGGTGATAAACTATTCATAATTTTTTCAATTCTCGGTATTTTTGGGGTTGGTAATATTGATGATGTCATAATTATACTTAATGGCGACTAATATATTTGTTGAAATTATTTATATCTCAAAACGTTGGGATTTTGGTAGATGAATATGAACAATGTTAGTACAGTTTCTCACCCACAACTCTAGTTCAGAAGTTTATTAGATAACATTTGTGGTGTCCACCATGATTATGGTTATGTGGCTTATTGATTATTAGTTATAAATAAATTATTAGAAGAGTATAAAGCCAATATTGTAGCATCTAAACATAGTTTATCTAGGGTGAATTATTTGTAGATATCATATAAAGGGATGTGATATAATATCTTTTCCAAGTATAATAATCCAACAGGAAGCTAGAGAATCATGAAATTTACTCCTCTTTGTGTAGCTGGGTGATATATAGAAGCATAATAGTGCTAGGATCCTTATAATAAATATCACTCCTATCTATAAGTTATGGTACTGATAATAATATATTTTGTTTGGATCATTGTTATTGGTGACCTCTAAAATAATATAGTATACTGAGACACTTTTATTTTGGGTATATAAGACACAAACACACAAGCTATGTTATTTTGAAAGTTTGATTAATGTTGGTTATGGGTAGATAAATGCGGAATTGTCATGAATATTTTTTTGATTGATAATGATATTTTATTTTGTTATTTCAATATACACATTATTTATATTTATGTATATAGATATTATTTTTTCATTGGGTTAGCTCACTACTTGGGATGAATATACTGAGTATTGTATCTCACCTTGAAATGAACACCCATTAATTATCTAGTATTATGTTCAGGTGGATCAGAAGATGTATATGGTGAATGATTTTGAAGGATTTATATGGATTGTAGATATGGAATATTGTCATACAGAGTATTCATTAGGATGAATAGATGCATGTCATCTATATTTTGGAATGAATCAACTCATGATGTTTCATTCGTATATAGTGATTCATTTGATTACATTTTATTAAATTAGAGAGATATTTTTATATGTTCATTTTTTATGTTGCTTGGTTATCAATTCTTTTATTTCATAGTGGATGAGATTTCATGATATAAAGTAATAATATACCTTAAGAGGTATTTCATCTCATGGTTGGAGTGGATACCTCAATGATGTTCAATACCCCTATCCTACTAAAGGTGAGATTATAGAACTCACTTTTTTATTCAAGTAGATTATAGAATATAGTAACTGACATCAAGAGTCATTCCATGAAATGTTTGTAAAACAAAAATATAATTTAACTGTGGATAAAAGTTTCATAAACATTATTGGTTTGGTGTATAGGTTTACATTCCAAGAAAAAATTAAAAACAATCATGCTTTTTGAATCAAGTTATGCCACTTAATTAGGGATTCATGGTTGAGGGGATAATTTATTAGCAGTCTATGATTATAGTTTCATATCAAGATCATATTCACACGTTCCATCATTGAAAAATTTGGTTTAAAGGTGGACTTCATGACATATAGGTCTCACATGATAGATTTTTTAAAATGAAAAATGATGTTGTGTTTGATTTTTCATGTTTTATAAAGAGTCGTAGATATGATGGTGGTTTTTAATTATGATATTGATACTATTTTATTAAATGATTTAATTCACTATATGTGAAATGATCATGACCTCAAAATCATTTTATTATTTTATAAATAAACTAATTTAAAGATTTGTGGGAACCTCACAATACTAGATACCAAAAACCAAATTTTAAACACCAAAAACATTAATAGTATACAAACTTCAAAATCAACCCAAAAACATCAAAATTCAACATCAAATTTAAAATTAAAACACATCATTCAAAAACACACACGTCAACACCTCAATCTGCAATCCACCTCAAGCCATGCTTTTTCAATCATAATCCAGATTTGCGATCAACCCATCAACATCTTCAACATTGATGGAAATAAGAATAAATCAGAGCATATCATAGTCACCATTGGAAGAAATTTAAAACCTTAAAAATATGTTGGGAATATCCATGAAACTAGAAAATGAAACATTCGATAACCAGCGTTAAAAAAATCAACATCACATAGCATGAAGACTTCTTAGAACACCATTGACCATTCAAACTCACATCCTAAGGCATCTTGAAAACCACCATGAAAATCCAACATGGAGGATAGTGGAGTAATCCTAGAGCAAGAGAAGAGTAAGAATGGATACTATTGAGTATAAACACCAACACTGAAAACTTCAATTGTCATCAAGGATTAAAACCATAAACAAATCTAGAACATCATGAGCCCAAACATCAATCACAATGGAATACACCAATATAAAAAAAATACCTATGGAAAACAGAAAGACCCAAATTACAACCAACAAAGGGGATTGAAACCCTAAGGAAGGAGATAACCAACACGAATTGCGACTCCTGGAAAACTGATGAGATCTCAACAAACGCATACCCCCCCCCCCCACGAGAGACACTAAATTTTACCAAAATAGTCTCATGAAATGGATCTGGGAGTAAGATCAGGTTTTGAGATGAACAAGGCCTCGGCTACGAGCCATGATCACTAAGAGAAAGAAACACCTGAACGAGATGAATAGAAATAGAAAAGAGGTTTTTGGTAAAGTAAATCCAAAAGATAGAAACCCTCGATAAAAACTAGGTCACCGAAGTAGAAAAACCCATTCTATAAAGTGAATCAATAAAGAAAGAAAAAACCTAGAAATGAATCAAAGTGAAAGGGAATAGGACGAAGGAAAAAAAGAAACATATGAAGCTATAAGGGGATGGACCGTCTCTAGGGAAAGAAACTATAGATGAAGGAGAGGTGTGGAATGCTTGGGAGAGTTATCCTGGGAAAGAATAGAGCCATTTTAGTTGATCAAAATATCTTAAAAATTATCATGACCTAATTATCATGTTTCCTCTTATTTTCAATAAATATTTTGATTGTTTTGATTATATATGTTTTGATAATTATATATGGGGATGGCATAGAGATATTTTACCATCATTATAGTGAATAAACATTAGTCATAATAAATATTATTATAGTGTGTATAATGGATTTTAACATCATATTAATAAATGATTACAATTTGATGTAAGGATGGATAAAGGTTGATAGCATTGTAAGGGTTAGTAGTGTTAGGTGAAATTCGACGAATTTAGATATAAAAATAATATCCTTTGGTAAGTGAATAAACTAGGGCATTAATTATTAAGTGTTTTGTATTGATAAATAATTTAATATTCAAAATGGATAATTATATTTGAATAGGATAATGAAGATGAATCAAAAAATGATTATAATGATTCTATTTGAGTATCACATTAGTATCCTATAATAAAAATAACTATTTTTCAATAAAACATATAAAAACATTCAAAAGTTCTTGTTAGAATTTTTTTAGTTTACCGTATATGGTTTGATTATGATTTAATTATTTCAGTTTATGAGTATGTTGTCTTTTAGAACCTTATAACTTAAAACAAAAACAAAAACTTTAAGTATGACAGATATAATGATCTATTTCAATAGTGAATCAAATTAAATATAAATTTCTCATTTTAGGAGAAACTAAAAGTAATAAAAACATGAACTTATTTTAATTTTTAGATCTCAAAAGAGAATGAATTTTTTTCATGGATTTTATCTTTAATTCAATATGTTAATAATGAAGTCTGGGGTGATTTTGGAAATGGTTTAGAGATTGGGAGTACACTTGGGTATCTGGGAAGGCTAGTAGGAGATGACACATGTAGTTGAAAATTATGAGTGGAACTAGGTACTTAGTGGAGTGTTATTAGGTACCTGGTGAGAAAGGTAGAGTTCCTATTGTCCTAGTGGGAATCAGGTACACAATGACCCTTAACCAAAAACCTGGTATTATCAAACCTGGTTTCTATGA